>OY284487.1:49786684-52351762 GCA_958336395.1 Ctenicera cuprea
CATCCATAGCTACAGGGATCGTAAGTGGCTGATAACATTCGTGTACTAGTTACCCTTGTCGACGGAACTTAATAGTGTCATTTACATTCCTAGGAAAATAATGTTGATTTTAACTGTTCGTTGATATGGTAACAAACACAGATAACTTAGAATAATGGAGTATTTAAAAAATAATTCCGATGACAGCTGTCAAAACGAACTTTTAAAAATATGATTAAATTTCTACCTGTAGGCCTACTTATATTGCCAGTAGCGTGCAAAAAATTTAATAAGTAACACGGAATGTATCGACTATTAACATTCTCGGCATGCCACAAGCCTCGCCTTCGCCTCGGCTCGTATTTACCTACCTCAAATGTTATTACGTCTTTACATTCCTTGTTACTTAAATAACTATTTTTAAAAAGCGGGGTGTGTATCGCACGTGTTCCACTAGTCTATATATTAAATCCAAAACTGACTCAATTTTTGGTTACGACAAGCTATAATTTTACATCTCTACACAGCTTATTTATTATTTTGTTAGCAGTATTTAGAGTGAATGTGCGGCTCCAACCCGGAAGCCTAGCTGTTAGTGAATGTTTATGTTAACAGTCACGTAGGGCGACTTGGCACTTGATTTTAAAAGCTTACGCATTTTAAAAAAAGTTATTGTGAGCGTAGGTTACGGGTTCGGTTAGTTATTATTATACATTGCATAACTAATCTTTAATACACGTTACAGTAAACCCACTAGTCCAAAATTGTTCTGCCAGTTCTATTGACCATAATTTTCATTGTTTATTAGTTTACTACAAAAATACTAGTTTAGCACCACTTAAGTTTTGCTGCAGACTTCCCCAGATTGCCCTCGGACATCCCCGACTTCTTTTAGACTTCCCCGACTCTCCTTGGACTTCCGCTTCCTCTAACGTGCACACCAGACTTTCCCTGCGGTTTACCCCTCGAGAAAACAAAGCTTAGCAAAGCATGGTTACTTATCTTGCTAGTTTTTTGATTTCCTGTAAATTTTTGTGTGTTTATTTTTTAACTTGTGGTAATGTTGCTTAATAAACGAACTTAATATAATTAACATTTACACCCATGTCTTAGAAACCAACATTACAATAACCTGCAATCTGCGATTAGTGCAAAATAAATGTTCCATAAATATTTTTAAGTGCATGTTGAGCTGACTTTTAGTACAAAAGTTGGTTTGCTATTCTAGTTCTCACGTTCTGCAAATTGAATGACCAAATAAATTTTTCATCGGCAATTGACCTCAAGATAAGTTTTTTTTAATCTGCATCGGTTTAAAAAACTCGAATAATAAAAAATAAAATAATAGATTTTATAATGTCATTAACTAAATGCGTTTGTGCAATATTTCATCATTAATTTGATTTTTATGTTAATTTTTTTTAACAATTCCCAAGAAAACAAATACAATATTAGAGCTTTCATCCTTGAAATTAGTTCAAGGTTAATAATCAAAATTTTAGTCAAGTACTGCCTTATTTCACTTTTTTTTTCATGGCAGTGATAGATCACTATGTCGACGCTGATGTATTCTTTCATATTTTATTTGTAATACAGAGTCTATATTTAAAGGCATGTTAAGATCAAATGTTTGATATAACAACACCTATCAAACATATTTTCATAACACTTCACATTCACTTTTAATGTAAAACAATTTTTTTTGCATTCCAGATAAAACTTGCTTGACAGTTGCTCCCTGTGTTTTAAATTTTTTTGTTCTAAATCGTTCACGTCCCAGGTGTTGTACAAAAGAAACTTTACGATTATTGTACAAGAACTGTTGGTGGCTTCTACATTAGCATTTTACCATTGCAGGAGTCCGACTTTAAGGTAGCTTTCTTCGATTATCGTAATTGGAGTCTGTAATTGTACAGACATAAAATAATAACTCCCCAGAATTTTTCTGCCTGTGTGGTCGTCGTAATTTATTCCCTTGTAAAACCACTCGGTAAGGTACTTTAAAATTAAATTGGAAAACATAACATGTTTATGTCTGTTATCTTGCAACCAAATCTGGAAGCCGCAGGAAGATTCAAACCAAGAAAAATGTATTAACCACCCATTAACGCACCGTCAATTTTTAAAATCCTGTCATGTGCTTCTGCAAATATTAAATCAAACGCGATTATTCTCTGTAATAGGCCCTTTCATTATTGATAACGTCAATTAGTTTGTAAGTTAGTAGACTTTAATGCCGCTAAATGAAGTTATTAAAGCATTTTTTAGAAAAATGTTAATCAGTAAGGCAGGTATTTTATGCAAATACATATTTGATAGCTTTGGTATGCCAATAAAATGCTTCTGTTTGTATCCATATCTAATAAAATGCAATTAAATGACGTCAATTTTAATTTGCATATTTTCCATAATTAGGGGTTTTGGAGCATAATTTTAAAATAATTGCATATTTAAATATATTTCTTTATATTCACAAAAAAACGTTGCGTTTTAAAATATAAAAGCGTAGAAAATTGGAAGTATATTGAAATTTTCAATAAGTGCGTGCTCTTACTAGGCACTCTTGAGCGGACGTCGTACATTATACCAGGTAGAATATTATTTCCATATTTTATTATAATTATTTCTAAAAATTATGTAATTGTGATACTTTTAAAAGTAGCAGATAGTAGTTTCATTCTGTTTTTCGTGCCTGCCACTTCGTAAGGAATTGCAAAATAGCGGCTCGCATTGTGTGTGTTTCTGTGAAAAAAAGGTCAAATAACAGCAGTTTGCCTGTATTATAGATAAAAAGGTATCCGGAACTGGTACTATAGGAAAATAAAATATTTTGCAAAGTCTGTAGCAGGACGGTAAGCAAGCTTTGACTTTTCACATTATTTAAATTTATTGCATATGCGTGTAGGCCCGTAGCAACAAAAAATTTTTATCGTTCTAAATATCATACTATAAAAAATTCCAAGTGAATCAACATATTTTTTTTAACGAATCATAAGGCCGTGCGTGAGCACGACTCCATGATTCCCAGCCCACACCCTTACCCGGGCTCAAAACACTAAGTGCTATACACCGGTCTAACATGCCCCACCCTGAAAGACATGCAACCCAACATAGACACCACACACACCATCCACGGACACGCCGGATTTAACTTATTCAGAAAAAATTTCCGACGGGCAGAGGACTCGAACCTACTGCCGTTGGGAGTCTAGTTTCAAAACCTGGGACTTTAACCAGTAGACCACCCGCTAGCCCAAATCAACATATTAAAACTACTTTGCATCAAGGCAAATGTCAAAACTTTCAACGAAAAAGTAAAATTGAATTTCAATTTATGCAATGCTTTGGTAAGTGCTAACATACCACTAACAAAATTAAGCTATATTAATTTTAAGTTATTTTCAGAAAAATATTCTAGTAAACATGTTCCAGATGGAAATGCTCTAAGAAAAAATTATATCAACGAAATTTATATAACAATACGTAAATTTCGTGAACTTATACGAACACACTGTATTTACTTTTCTGTTAATAATACTACGAATAAATGTGAACGTTATACACTGTGTCCATAAAGTAACTCCCCCCCCCCCCCCCAACTAACTTTTGAACGACTTGATATTTTTCTACAAAATTAGGTGTGCTGTAATGGGAAATTAAATAAAATTTTGTATCATCCAAAATGGCGACTGGGCGCCATTTAATAGTATATTAAAACACAAGTTGCATAAGGCATTGTCTTAACGAACGAGTCCAAGATTGAAAAACGAGGGAGCGTAGCGACCAAGTTTTTCAATGGACGAGTGCGTCAAGACGCCTTATGAAACGAGTTGTTTATACTATTTTTTCTATTGAGGAGAATTAATGAAAAAACGTTATAAAAAATTGCTATCAAATTTGGCAAATTTAGTATGTATATGTTGGCAGCAAGCTTTAAATTGCTGCGATCAAATTTGCTAAACTTAGTATGTATATGTTGGCATACATACTAAATTTACCAAATTTCTTTGAAACTCTAGGATCAGACGCGGAACTAAAAGACCTTTCAAATGAGGTGTCACTCGACTCTGGATTAAAAAGTCAAAACAATTTTGAATTGGGGAGTCCATTTGTTTAAAACCCGCCATTTTGTTATGGCTGAATATTGTTCTTTGAAACTCTACAATCAGACGCAGAATTAAAAGATCTTTCAAATGAGGTGTCACTCGACTTTCCTTTCCATTAAAAAAAAATCAAAATGGGGCTCAGTCGCCATTTTGGATGATACAAAATTTTAATATGGTCTGAAAAATAGTATTTAATTTCCCATTACAGCACACCAAATTTTGTAGAAAAATATCTAGTCGTTCAAAAGTTAATGGGGGCGGGGGTTACTTTATGGACACAGTGTATATCAAATTTAATTATAAGGGTTTAAATGTTGACACACCTAGTACATCTTATTTCATTAGCACTAAAGAACTAGATGAAACTAACAGTGTCACTAAAATGAAGGTCTCACAAAGTTTTTTCAGCCGGAAACAGTTCCTGCAAAAAAAAATAATATAAATAATATCTGATGCTGCACCATATATGATAAAAGCAGGGCGAAACTTAAATATTTTTCATCCAAATTTAATTCATACAACTTGTTTGGCTCATGAAGTAAATAAAGTTGCAGAAAAAATTAGGAATCAGTTTCCCGTTGTAAACGATTTAATATCTACTGTAAAAAGGATATTTGTAAAAGCACCCCTGAGGGTGCAATTATTTAAAAAAAATCCAAATATTCTTTACTGCCTTCTAAACCAGTACTTATTAGAGGGGGTACGTGGTTAGATGCTGCTCTTTATTATTCAAATAATTTCGTAAATATAAAAAAAAAAATTTTACATTTTGATGACTCTTCAAGTTTTATTGTAGATTCAAAAACTGTAATAAACAAATCTCAACTTGCAAAACAATTACCATTTATTAAAGTCAATTATAGTTTTGTAAGTACAACACTCAATTAATTACAAAAGGAAAGAGTCTTGCTATCTGATTCAGGAGAATTTATAAAAACGTTTGAAAAATCAATTCATCAAGTTAAATGCAATATTGGAAAAACTGTATCGCAGAAACTACCAGACGTATTAAACAAAAACGAAGGTTTTAAAACTCTTGTGAAGGTAAATGAAGTTCTAACTGGCAACATTAATGATGATGATATGCGTCTAAACCTGGACATAATCAGTAATTTTAAAAATGCTTCAATCACGCCAGTGAAAGCAGTCGTTATATGTTGAAAATCTTGAAAAACATGTAATACATTGCTATCTTGCTGTAAAATATAAAGATTAGGTATAAGTTTAAATTGTTATGCTCGTTACTTTCCAAATGCTAGTGTTTAAGAACTGCCTTTTTAAATTATAATTTTAAATGTAATATTATGTTGTAAGGTTGTCCACATGCGCTGTTTTTAATAAACAAATTTTTAAAATGATTGGTTAACTGATTTCACTTGCAAATTTTGTATATGATGCTTACATATTGTGCATATAGTAGTGCATACTTTGCTTACAATGGTGCATATTTTGTTTATATTTAGTGCATATATATGCGCATAGTGTATATAAACCCGCACCTTGTTCTAACCAGCTATAGTAACATCTTTGATATTAAACGTACATATTACTGGCATACGTAAAGGTCAAAAAAAGGTTCTATTCCTAAGTAGCTGTTTGAAACGAAAATTGAAGAACTTGCAACCAATTTCGAAAACCTTTAGTTCGTTGACAATCAAATACGGCGTGGTCTTTATTATAGACCTACTGTTTTCCTCTCGTATGTCATCGTATTTCATTTGATCTGATTTACACGATAGATCTCTGTTATAGCTTTTTTATAATACGTGTTTATTTAATCGTGATGTACAGAGAGCATCTTATAAACCTGAAGGTTTTCGAGCGCCGCTGTTGTAATTTAGATTTTGTTCGGATAAAGTCCGTCCAAGTCACTGCCTTATTGCTGCTAAAAGATTGATTTGTTTAGATAAAATTCAGACAATTATGCAAACAGAATGTTACAATATCTTTGCTGTTTGTCTTTTTGGAGACTAAGTTTGCTTGGTGTTTTATTTATAGCCGCCTAATAATACATAAATTTACATAAGGTGCCAGTGGCGTAGGTGTACAAATAACAACAAAATAACAGGGCTTAACAACGTCGTCGCCCTCTACAAATAACATTATATTTAAATGCTTTGATATCATCAAATATGACACAATTTTTCATATTTTAATGTTCTGTAATTTTTTGAAATTTATTTATTTATTAAATACTGTGCCAACAGCCGAAGCCAAATAAAGGTACAGGTAATAATAAATATCTTCATAACGAGTGTTCAAAAAATTCCTGGTCTGATTTTGTTACGATAACCGCATGTCCAAGCTTATTACTTATGCTTCAAACAATTCTTCGCTTGTAACAGTTGACAGCGGTGTGTCAAACGTAGTATAGTGTTTTAGCACAAACAATTGTCATGTTTAGGTCTGGGCGATACCGCAAAATGACTATCGAGCATCGATACCAACTTATTAACGATACTATACAAAAAACCTGTCGGGCAACCGCCACGGGACCTTCCTTGCATTTATTGAAGCTTCTAAGAATTTTTGAAATATTTGACAATTTGACAGTTTTGTGGGAATGTCAAAAATTTTTTAAAAATTTGACAATTTTGCTTTTTGATAATTCTATAAATTTACAGAAAATGTTGAAAATGTGTAAAAATTCCATCAATTTGAGGTTTTTGCAAATGTTTAAAAATTTCCAATTGTTTTTTGAAAATTTGGGAAATAACAAGCATATTTGAAATATTGTTAATTTCTGGAAGCTTAGTAAATATTTTTTTTTTATTTTTTTTAAATAAAAATATCATTTTTAAAACTTGAAGGTTTTTGCAATTTTGAAAACTTAAAAATTTCAAAAATTTTTGGATGATTGAATACTTTTCTAAATTCGAAAATGATGACGAATTTTAAAAATATTATAATTATAAAAAACTGTAATACTTTGCTAATTCAACAGACTTTATAGCTCCAATAATAACGAAGTTAGTAATGGTGATCCGATAATTTTGAACACCCTATAGATTAGGACATTAGAACGAACCACCAAACTGGATTACCCGATGTATTGTTTGTGATATTTGTTTTTTTTCTGCCTTTACAACGACAACGGATTGTAACTTACAACACCGCGATCTAATTTTATTAGTCTAGAATTCGATCTAGAATCTCACTTTCTATTATTAACGATAGAAACATTATATTTTTGCAAGTCTCGCCGAAAGTAACCTCAACTTTATCTATTTAAATAACACCATAGATTTTTAATACAATAGTTGAAATTGGATGCTTAGTCGCTTTCAATACTTTTGATATTTTCGATACTTCGATACTTTCGATACTTTTGATGTTTTCGATACTTTTGATGCTTTCGATAATTTTTATATTTTCGATACTTTCGATAATTTCGATCCTTTCGATACTTTCGATGCTTTCGATGCTTTCGAAACTTTGGATACCTTTGATACTTTCGATTTTTTCGATACTTTTGATACTTTCGATACTTTCATACTTTCGATACCTTTATTACTTTCGATACTTTGGATATTTTCGATACTTTCCATACTTTCGATACTTTCGATACTTTCGATACTTTCGATACTTTTGATGCTTTCGATATTTTCGATATTTTCGATATTTTCGATACTTTCGATACTTTCGATACTTCCGATACTTTCGATACTTTCGATACTTCCGATACTTCCGATACTTTCGATTATTTCGATACTTTCGATCCTGTTGATACCTTAATTCCTTTAATACTTGCAATACTACAATAAAAAATAAAGTACTGTAATACATTAACAATTCAACAAACCCAGAATTTTCTTAATATTAAACAAAAGTCACAGAAAGGAATTTTTAACCTAAAACCGCAAAAGTTATGAATCCCTGAAAGATCTTAAATATTCTAGTGTTTCTTTCATATAAAAAAAAATAAGTATTTTCAACAATTTTGCGTGATTTTTTTAACGCTATGTTTATATTTATAACCATATTTATTTAGGTCTTTACATCTCTAATTGGAAATACTTAAAATAAAATTAATAATTAACTGGCTTTAACGCGGCAGGAGTTCACACATGGCACGTACAAACGAGGCACCAAGTTATTCCTATTTGTTTAATTAACTTGACTATAAATAACGCAAAAAACCTGAAAGTCGCGTAGCAAGCTGTTAATTGGCCGCTTTGTTTACCTATAAGGACGAAAAAGTGGACGTTGTCTTAATTAACTCCACATATCCGCACATACAGTACACAATTAAGCGTATTAATGTGTGTGTTATTTCTTTTCAATTATGCTCACTCTCATTCGTACACCATATGCGTGCTAGCAATCGAAAGATGTCAAGCAACGTATTTAATTGGGCTGAACAGTTTCTTTCTTTTTTAATGTAGAAATAAAATTGCGTAATTGAAAGTTGCAGAGTAACTGTAACAATTAATCTTGCATTACAGTAATGAACTCTAAACGCAAATGAATTAAAATTAAGTGCGTTTTCAGAGAAATCCAAATAAACGAAGGAGACTTCAACGTGCGGTTAAGCGAGTAACACGATATAATCAATTATTTTGGAACTCTGTACGCAAACGAGATTTTTGAAAGCTAATATTTCACTGTATTTAGTGATTCCTGAGGTTCTGCACGTTATCGCCGCCCGTTTTCTTCTTGCTCAATGATTATGCATATACTCGTCGACCTCGGTCGAATAGGAAAAAATTGTTGGTCGAATAATAAAGCCTTCGTTAACGATTTATGGCAAAATAAAAGTACATCCGAGATAATCTGATAAAGAATGTGAAAGTCTGTTAAATATCCATATAAGTACGAGCTTGTCGCCAAAGTATAATTTATGTCGGTAAAGAAGAATCATTGTTTTTTATTTCCAAAATGAATTTGACTGACAGTGTGCTTATTTTATCTAATGTCAACATTGTGCTTAAAGCCATGATGAAACGTTTATCTGTGCACAGGCACAACAGCTGATATCACATTTGCTAGTTCGTAAATATTATATCTATTAGGATGAAATTTGTAGAAAAATTACAATAATTCTTTAATTTCAAATGTATAAAATTTTACCCAAAATGTATTCAAGAAAGTTACGAGGATCATTCGAAATGTACGTGGCCTAACAAAGAAAACGCAAGTGTTTTGGGCAAAAAATCATTTAAAAATCAATAGTCTCCTGCTCGCTCAACGCACTTATTCCAACGATGCTCCA
Organism: Ctenicera cuprea; assembly: GCA_958336395.1. Lineage (NCBI taxonomy): Eukaryota > Metazoa > Arthropoda > Insecta > Coleoptera > Elateridae > Ctenicera > Ctenicera cuprea. Next base: position 49,795,982 of record OY284487.1, read on the forward strand.
AAGCAGCAATGCCGTCTTTGTAGGTCGATGAACCCAAATCCTTAAAATAGCTATTTACAGCAGCGATTACTTCGGAATTGGATGAAATTTTTTTACCGCCGAGCCATTTTTTAAGGTTTGGAAATAGATAAAAATCGCTGGGAGCTAAATCTGGCGAATAAGGCGAATGAGGCACTAATTCGAATCCAAATTCATGAATTTCGGCCATGGCGATTGCAGACGTGTGTACAGGTGCGTTATCTTGATAGAAAAGCACTTATTTTTTCGGCAAATAAGGCCGTTTCTCTTTAATTTTGTTGCTCAATTGCTGCAACAAATTGGCATAATACTCGCCATTTATTGTTTTTCCCTTTTCCAAGTAGCCGACGAAGATAATTCCATGAGAATCCCAGTTGTCATAACCTTTCCTGCTGACAAAACCGTTTTTGCCTTCTTCGGTAGCGGGGAACCTTTGTGTGTCCATTGTTTGGACTTTTCCGTGGGTAGGGGAGTGTAATGGTGGACCCAGGTTCCATCGACAGTTATGAAACGGTGCAAAAGTTCGAGAAACAACTAAACGATTTAGTTTTTGCTCCGGTGTGAGCAAACGCGGCACCCAACGCGCGGAGTATATTTTTATTTCCAATTCTTCGGTTAAAATTCTGTGCACACTGCCATTTAAGATGCCCACTATGTCTGCCATCTCGCGCACTTTTCCTCGACGGTCATTCAATACGATACGGAGGACTTTTTCAATCATATCCGGGGTAGTAGCCGTGCTTGGGCGTCCACTGCGGGGTTCGTCCTTTGTGCTCACACGACCACGCTTAAACTTGGCAACCCAGTTTTTAACCATTGACAACGAAGGAGCGGACTTCAAAAATGTCGAATCCAGCTCTGCTTTGATTTCGGTTGGTGTTAAACCTTTCAAATAAAAGTACGTTATCACTGCTCGCAACTCAGTTTTTCTAATTGTTTACGAAATCACTCGAGACGGTCACTTTGACGCACTGTCAAACACAAACTAATTGACAGATCGCTCTATACTGTCATATTTAACCTAAGAAAGGATGGTTCTGAAAAATGGTAATGCAAATTCCGCCGAATTAGCGCCATCTCTGTGTTAGGCCCCGTACATTTCGAACGATCCTCCTAAATTACCTTAAAGTCATAATGGTTACAACAAACGTATTATATATTTTTTGTATGGTTACAACTCTGCAATTTTCTAGAAGCAAATGGAAAACAATTTCAGAAGTTTTTATTTTATATAAAAAAAAGAAACAACATTTAACTTTATAAGAATACATAACGAATGGCACTAAAATTCACAACTGCTTAGAAATCCGATTTATTCTTTAATTTTTCCAGTTTCTAAACCGGACTAACATTATGGCTATAAAAAGTGGTCTCATCTCATCCCACCACATGCAAGTCTGATCTACCGGTAATCGGAATGCTAAATGACGGATAATATATGAGCAACAATAAAATTGCAAATTCACTTTTATGTTGGAAACCGAGATCTTTTTCTCGTCGTTTCTTCTTCAAGATTGATATGGGAGCAAGTAGGATGACGTAATGAGTGAGTGGAATCGAGTTTTTTTAAAAATAAGGTGTGATTCTCGAGTAAGGTCAGCAAGGCCACCCGCCATCGTCGTTTATTTATAATACTAAAAGTGCCGCTATTTGACGTCATTTACAAATGATTCAGTTATAAATGTTGAGAGGTATATACTTTTTTGTATTATTTTTCAATTACATTCCATCTATTGAGGTTGTTAACGCCATTTGTCAATTAAAATGTTTGCACGCAAAATTAATCATAATCAAATTAGGCTCGTGAAAAATTAGCCGTAATTATATTTCGACACTAATTAAAAAATTTACAAGTTTAAATCATTAAAACTTTAGTTTTCGTTAGAAGTACATGAGTGATCTGAATTTTTATGATCGTTTCAAATTGGATTTCACTATGGTGCCGGTGTGGAGATAAAGTAGGTGGAACATAAAATTCGATTTCTAATCATTAAAATTTTTGTAAACATGTTTTAGTATATTATTTATTGGGCAATGGTTAAGCATTAATTTATCGTGAAAAAATGATTTTGAAATTTTTACGTAAATACATCATGTTTTACCTCGTGTTTAACCGGTGGTGTATGAAAAATGTCTGTGTGGGTGTCGAGTTTGAATGTGGAATATCCAAAAATTATGGATTTATCGAGAAAACATGTTCTTAAAAGCGATCCATAACTACAAATGCATAAAATTTTAAAAAATTTCATAGTAGTTACAGTTTTCCAAAAATGTATAACGAATATTGTTAAACATGTATAAAGAATATTGTTAAATATAATATAAAATATTTATTTGAAACATTTCGAGAACTTAATAAGTTTTCTAAATTACCATTAAATTGTAAAAGGTTTCGTAATATTTCAAAAGTTTTTAAAAATATCAATAAATGCGCAAAAGGTCTCGTGGCGGTTGCTCGACAGCTTTTATTTTGTTTTTAGAATAATAGATTTCGGGATTTTTTTAAATGTGAATTTTTTCTCAATGCTGTAATTCGCTCCCATACTTAAGCGAATATTTAAAATTTAGAAATTAATGTCTCCTTATTTACTGTAACAAAAGAAAAGTACTGATAAATCTACGTTAAATCTAAATCATTTATTAGAACAAGATTCCAAACTGAATGTTTGGATACAGTAATATTTCTTAAACTGAAATATATAATATTTTTTAATTTAATTACAATTACAATTACAATTACAATTACAATAACAATTACAATTACAGTTACAGTTACAGCTACAGCTACAGCTACAGCTACAGCAACAGCTACAGCTACAGCTACAGCTACAGCTACAGTTACAGTTACAGTTACAGTTACACTTACAGTTACAGTTACAGTTACAGTTACAGTTACAGTTACAGTTACAGTTACAGTAACTGCAATTGCAATTGCAATTGCAATTACAGTTACAGTTACAATTACAGTTACAGTTACAGTTACAGTTACAGTTACAGTTACAGTTACAGTAACTGCAATTGCAATAACAATTACAATTACAATTACAGTTACAGTTACAGTTACAGTTACAGTTACAGTTACAGTTACAGTTACAGTTACAGTTACAGTAACTGCAATTGCAATAACAATTACAATTACAGTTACAGTTACAGTTACAGTTACAGTTACAGTAACTGCAATTGCAATAACAATTACAATTACAATTACAGTTACAGTTACAGTTACAGTTACAGTTACCGTTACAGTAACTGCAATTGCAATAACAATTACAATTACAATTACAGTTACAGTTACAGTTACAGTTACAGTTACAGTTACAGTTACAGTTACAGTTACAGTTACAGTTACGGTTACGGTTACAGTTACAGTTACAGTTACAGATACAGTTACAGTTACAGTAACTGCAATTGCAATAACAATTACAATTACAGTTACAGTTACAGTTACAGTTACAGTTACAGTTACAGTTACAGTTACAGTTACAGTAACTGCAATTGCAATAACAATTACAATTACAGTTACAGTTACAGTTACAGTTACAGTTACAGTTACAGTAACTGCAATTGCAATAACAATTACAATTACAATTACAGTTACAGTTACAGTTACAGTTACAGTTACAGTTACAGTTACAGTTACCGTTACAGTAACTGCAATTGCAATAACAATTACAATTACAATTACAGTTACAGTTACAGTTACAGTTACAGTTACCGTTACAGTAACTGCAATTGCAATAACAATTACAATTACAATTACAGTTACAGTTACAGTTACAGTTACAGTTACAGTTACAGTTACAGTTACAGTTACAGTTACAGTTACAGTTACAGTAACTGCAATTGCAATTGCAATTACAATTACAGTAACTCTGGTGCTTTTAATGTCATAGCTAACTTTTTTCTGAAAAAATCAAAAACCGCGAGAAGGAAGAATTTTATAATAACAGTTTTTATGAGGAGAAAATTGATTTATTCCGATGTTTTGGAAAAAATTTCTTTGGGATTAAAGAAAGTCAAAAACGAAGGCACTAATTAGTTCACTAAAAATAGTGTGGAATGAGAAATTAATCAAACTAAATATGGCTGCACCTAAAAATTAAGTTGTAAATCTTATTCCACTATCACTTACGAGCGATTTAGCTTAAATAGAAATGTTTCATCGTCAGGTGGTATTATTTTCGATTTGCAAGAATTCGTATAAGGCACCACAGAGGAATTACCAGACCAAATTGTACCTCAACCATAGTTTTATGATTCTACAAACTTCAGAAAAATTGTTTCCTAGTTTTTGAGAAATATTTTTTGAAAATCTGATTTGGAGATCTAAGGGAAAGACCGACGAACTCACCCACCCTTTGCACTCACAGACAGACATTTCTTAAAAACCACTTTTTTTAGTTCCTGGAGTCCCAAAACGTGTATTTTTGTCAAAATCTTCAGTTGGAAAATTTATATAAAACCTTATAACAGTAAAGTTTTAGAGACTAAAGCAAAAAGGTTATTACGAATACTATTTTAATTTTGATATGGATTTACTTTTTACAAAATTGTTTACAGTTTATTTTCTCACAGAAATTCCATTCTTGTATTTCATTAAATCTATGTATACTTTATTTGCTTTAAAAGCTCCACATCGTAAATTCCTACATTTGCATGCAACATGTTAAGACACACATCTGGTTAATTTGCTTAATTAAAATTATTAATCAAGCACTAAGCAGAGGAAAGTATGCGATGTGCTACCGCAGGCTATCGGCATCTTATCAGCAACATCCTGTCAGTAGTGCAAGAAGCTGGAATATCAGTTTTATTTCATAAGACAATTTTGCGATTACTAATTGAAACCTGAGGGTATCATCGCATAACCAGTTTTATAGTTCTGATGTTTTGTGAAACGCCGCACCGTGAACAGTTTATAGATTATTCTAGATATCGCATCGATCGCAGCATGGAAATATTAATTTCTGTTGTGTTATATACTATAATGTATGAATTGGTATAATAAAATTAAAATATGCAAACAGCGTTTTGTTTCGTGTCACTTTGTTCTTTATTATACTTTTGCTCTGTTGTAGATTAGAAAATAAAATGCCAAATTCATTGTATGAAATTCACTAAATATTAAAAATATATAAAAATATATATAATAAATTGAACCGACAATCTAATATATAAACGCGGTAAGTGTTTATTGTTTGAACTAGAAAAATGAATCTTTGGAAGCTAAATGTAAGTGCTGCAATCGTATATACATTCCGGTCTAAACTAATTGAACTCGGCCATTTTCGGCGCGGCTTTTTCAGTGCAGAGACACTTGAATACAGAGACGTTTGGACGCGAAACCGTTTGGCCGCAGGGACGTTTGGGCGCAGAGACGTTTCAACGCAGGCCGTTTTGGCGCAGGAATGTTTTAGAGCAATAATGGAGATTGTTTTATTGTCTTTTTCTTTAATTAAATAACAGTTCAAGATTCCTTATTAACTTTTAAAACAAGACCTCTATATAATTATAGTTAGCAAAATTAACAGTTTTACTGACAAAATAATTTTTAAATTTCAAAAAACTGACACTGTTACTTAGTTAACATTCAACAATTTGTATTTCAAATTAGGAAGTTTAGCGATTTTAATATAAATATTTAATTTTCTATAAAACAACGTACAATAGGTTATGCCTCCCTGCGCTCAAGCGTTTCTGCCCACAAACGTGACAGCGCTCAAATGTTCTTGCGCCGAATCGTTCCTGCGCCCAAACGGCCTATTTCGTGAAACAGAGTGAAAAGATCCGGATTTACTATAAGCCCGCTACGCTACCTTCTTTTCTCGTTTATTTGTTGTTTTTATGTTAATCGAGATTCCTTACACCTGACTCAACGTTTAGTGGCGAGGGGCCCCTACTATTAGAAACCACAAACGATGCTGTGCGCGAAAATAATCATAAATAACTTAAATCAGATTTAAAATTGCATTGCAGCTGAGATTTTAAGAGATTTCAGCAAGAATCTGGAAATGTTTTATTACCTCTTATTTATTACCTTTTATCACCCTCAGGTACTGTATTATCATTTATAGTACAAAAACATGGAATTTCACATGAAATTAACTTTACTGACTCTGCAATATACAATCACTATTACTGTAAATCAAAGACGTACATTCATTTCTACTGTTGAAGAGTATGTAGTGTAAAAATTTAAATTAACAATACTAAAAAACTGCGCCAGTTTGAAGAAAAAGTGTGTACTTTTATTTTAAAGAATATTTGATGTGGATCACGCTAGATAGGGATAGAAATACAAAATAATAAACATTCGCATGATTACTTAGTAGGTACGTATATTCAGTTTAGTTGTCGGCTTTTGATATTTAACAATATACAATACTGTGGGACGCATTTGTTACAATTCGACACAGCTTATTTATTACATTTTGAAAAAAAAAGTAAGTTACTGAAAAAGCGTGGGTCGTAAACCACGGGTTCCGCTAGTATAAATATAAAACCTTGAATGATAATCAATCACTAATTTCAAAATATAATTGGTTAATTCGCCGGCTAACACCTACACCTACATTTTTATTATACTGGTACAATTTTTTTCTTCGTTGCTTGTGCCGGAAACACACTCAAGAAGTGGTTCGATAACACACTTTGGTTTTACTTTTTTAATGTTCCAATTTTAGCGTTATGCCATAACCGAGCGGAACTATTAAAATATTTCAAACAGCAATAAACTGCAATTTAAAAAATCCAGTTTGACTTCTTTGCCATATAATTCCGTCTACTTTTTCCAGATTTGTGCTCGTTTAGACACTGTTTTTTGCTTCTCGATAGTGATAGTAAACAAAAAAATGCAAAATAAATAAAGGCGTGGTCTGCTTGCAACATGTATTTAGGTTAGCAGGATTCTGTACATTTGAATGACGTAATTGCGTTCCTCGATTGCAGTTTTATAGTGTACAAAATGGTTAATGTTTCGCGTATAACGCTGTAAGTAGCTGTAAATAATAATTTATCATATAATACGTAATGAACAAAGAAAGCCGCTGTGATTACGGGTCTACACGCACCTAATCAGATAGTCGACGTGACAAGCCCATCAAGTTACTCACTTGTACGTGTATAGACTTAATATTTCTGTGGTGATCTGCATTATTATTCCCTAGTGCATAGCATTAGGAAAATACAAGTATTTCCGGTTGAGACCAACAATTAAATATTAATTTTAACGTTTTAGACTCCTACATACTCTATGTAACAATTTTCGTGGGAATGACAATGCTGAATAATAAGCATTATAAATATAACCGAAATTGTAGATTAAATCAAAGTTTTACCATTACGGTTATAATTACAATAAAACAATAAACAACAAAATTTAACAAACTTTTAGCACAATTTCTAAAATAAACTAATTTTTGTAAAAAAAATATAAGTTCAGAAGGTTCTATAATCAAGTTTCTAAACGTTTAACCAGAAAATACAATTCTTAAACAAAAATTTTTAATCCAAACTATTATAACTCAAAAATTCTTAAAGTTATTTATATTTATATTCATGTTATTTATAAGTTTATCTTTTTCGTTTATCTAAAATCAGTTCGCAACTATGTAGTATGCATATGAACAATATGTGTTTGCCGAAGCATCCTAGAAACCATCAATTATATTATCTATATACTAAATCCGTATACATTCCACCTGTCTTACCATTTACTGCCACCCAGCTTCATCTATACGCGTCAATTATATAAGACGCATATTCGTCTGTCTAGTCGGCCAGTACAGTTTTTCATTCCAATAAACAATTGAATGCACAAGATGTGGATAGTAGATAGCGAAGTGCTGCTACGCTTTATCCCGAGCAATCCAATTTTTAAGGCGAACGGAAGCATAATGACTAAACCAGGGAATAAATTTATTTATACTGTGACTAAACAGAACACGTGCCCTTTAATACGCATTTACAAAAAATTTTTACACACATAACACAACATTACTGAAAAATAAGACATTCCTTGAGATATGTACAAGTCAAAGCAATAATTGGACAAACAGATATTAAACAGGTCATTGCCTTGCATTGCATACGCTTAGTCGACAGTTTATTCCAAAATCATAAACAAACATGAGTATTTAGCTACACATATTAAGACCGAAGACGCCTTGCGTATTTGAGAATGTGGGACATGTATAAAATATATAACAATTTGATCTAATTTATTTTAATAACACGGAAATAAACCATTTAACCTTAAATAAGAGGAAGACGAAGAAAAAATAATGTAATAGTAAAAAAGCACTACACCAAATTTTATTAGAAACAGCATTTATAACTAGGGCTGTGACTTTTAAGCAGTATAAATATTAAAAATAGGAAGGCAGAAAGGCAGAACAAATACATTTTAGGAACCAAAATTCGTATTTTAGACAAAATTAGGTCACAAACGTTAAGAAAAAGGAATTTAAAAAATTTTTAAGATTTTTAAAGAAAACTAGAAGTAACACTCAAATATAATAACAATACTGTCTGAGGTTAAGCTCTGACTATTGTCAATTAATATTTTTTTATAAAGTTAAAGTTTTATAAAGAAATCGGCCGTAGATCAGAGGTGCGCGCGGGCTACCAATGCAGCAAAAGCCTCTCTGGAAAAGAAATGCATGCACTTGCTGTGGTTCGGACTCCACGTTAAACTGTAGGTCCCCTATGTCCGTCTGTGCAAAATATCTATCGCCGCGCACCAAACACAGCCATAGGAAGAAAGTCGCGAACGCCCTGAATAGGTTATGGAACTAGAGAAGAAGAATAAACTAAAAAACATCATTCTTCTTCAAAGTAAAAAAAAGTAACTGAAATATATTTAACATTTAGTAATCCACTGGATATAATATTGAACAAAATATATTTTACATTCTTAGTTTCTAACAATACTGTTGCTCTAATAAAAAAAAACTACTTTACCGAGCTCGCGAACACGGGTTTATACGCAAAAATGTATTTCAGTTGTATGCAGATTGCGGCAAATTAGATTTTTTACTGTGATAAAAAAATGAATGAAAATGGTACCAAAATAGGCATAAATCGAAAAATTAAGCGCGACAACTGAAATAGTAGTCGTAAAAACCCGAAAATAGGCAAAATAGTTCAAAAATACTTACAATAGATGTTTTACTCAAAAACGTTTGATTCAGTAGAAAAAACTTATTCTAAAACGAATAATAGTGATATTTACTCTTAGAGGCTTGTAACCTACACAAATAGGTATTTGCCTAACTAGGTCCCAATGAAACTGTGCACGCAGTCAGTACATGCATTACATCTCGACACAGCTTATTTATTATTTCTTCATACGATGTTAGGCGTAGCCTCCGGGTTCAGCTGGTTTTATTAACGTGCTCTAGCTACACGAATTTAGTTTATTAATTAATACTTTTACAGGTTTGAGGACGGAAATTCTTATGATAACACTAAAGCCCAAGTATTTTGTGTATTGTAAAAGTGCGTTTTCTGGTAAAAAATAATTTATATTAGAGATGCAGAAAAACATTGAGTTTTAGTTACTTATTAACATAAATTTGAGAAACTTGAAACATCCAATCAAAAATTAAAAGAAAGTGGGGCTACACTTTGGTTTGGAAGCTGAGCATAAATTTAACTAAAAGAGTTTGTTCCCTTAAGCAAGGGATCAATCTTTAAAATTCACAAAGGTTATGAAGACCGCTGAGATATAAGCACCAGTTGTGAGGCAACACTGAAGCAATTTTGTTGAATTATTACAAATCTGCAACTCGAAACAGAGAATCACTAAAGGTTTAAGGGTATAAAGGAATGGCTTAAGCGTAGATCATTATTCTAATCAGTGTACTTTTTCAGGCGTATCAGGCGGCTCTATTATGCGTAACATTAAAGTGCTGTAAAGAAAAAGTTGATTTAAGTAACAGACGGCGCTATTTGCCTTTTGCTAGCAGCAAGACGCGGTTGTTGAGTTGATTTACTAGGTGTATCACTACGTGGCGCTGTTTTCTTTCGGTTATTAGGCGTAACTTTTGAGGCTCTCGTTGTTAGGAAGATGCTTAATCCGTATTACGTACAAATCAATGACAACACACTACGTTTTTAGTAACATCTCACTATTCATTAGGAGTCCCAAAACTAGGAGTATTGTTATAACTTATCTAAACAGCAAAAAAAATCAAGTTTATTTTGGTTTAAATGATATAAATATGTTCTCTTTTTAATCCCGACAAAAGTTTTAACAGTAAATTACTTACAACGTAGATCCAGAAATGATCATCACCAATTAAGCTATCAAGTATAAGGGTGTAATTTAATTTAAACTAATGTTGTTATCTTTTTTTTTTAATTTCTAAATAAAAATATCTCAGAAACGGCAGAGTCACAACATGTTTAATTGTTTGTTTATCATTTTCTTTAACAATGTTTTATTTGTATTATTAAATGAAAACAGGGTACATAGTCGGATATTTTTGTTTGACGCATGTAAGACCAAATGCAATTACACAATACATACTTTTTAAAAATTCATTTTCTGGTGGTGTATTAAAGTTACGATAATTAGCTCCACGCTTTCTAAATTACTGTTAAAGTTATATGCAGGGTCGATGAATCTCAGTTATACAAAGTGTTTCCAAAATTATGGTAAGTAGAAATAGGGCGGCAAGCAGATTAAACAATATTAGTAAAGGGCACATAACCATATATACGTTCGGAAGCGCTTTCTTACGGAGTTACAACATTCTGAAGATTAAATGGTCTAATCTTGCTTTAATTAATGACTTCATGTGTATCAGCTTGTTTTGGTTTCTAGAACTAATCCTCAAACTCTGTACAAACTATTTGAGCATCTTAAGATGCTATTTAGGCCTTCATGGCAACTCGATTTTTTTTCAAAAATTAAATTTATCTAAAAAGCTGTTGGATTTAGCCACTTTTAACGATAATACATTTTCGTGTATTTTTGTATAGAGTTTATCGAGTCTAGAGTTAGAATATATTAAGGTACGTTAAGTCCGTTTTTACATCTAACTTGGTCGATGGATTTAAACGGTAAGGTTCATTTATCAATAGCAAAATAACCACAGAAAATTTAAATAAATATCTCAATTTGAGACTGAGATAATAATGAAAGGCCGATTAGACTGTTCCATCTTTGGAAAATGTAACTCCGTAAAGAAGCGTTTACGGATTCATGTTCATCTGAACTTTTTTTAATGTTTTTTGCTATTTGTCTTAAGTTTGTACAAAATTATTTTGGAAACAATCCTGAATTATCACTTTAGGTAGAGTAATTTCACTTAGTAAGTAATAAATACAACAGATAACCGATCTGAAACAGTAGGAATGGGGATCGTAAATTTGAAAACCTGACAAAAGTAATATTTTTTGCAAGTTTTAGATAATAGCAAAAACTATAACTCATTGTCATGCAAGTAAGAATCTAGCGGCTGTCAACAGTCTGAATCAAAATTACAGTGGAATGCAAACACCTGGAATGTCGCTACTGAAGAATTCCAATTCGGTTTATACGCAGTGACTACCGAGGAATGCGATTTTTAGTGTGCTTATAATTTGGAGGCCAAGTCCGTTGGATAGTAATGAAAGTAGCCTTTAAAATATGTCCATAAAAAGAGAACTATTAATACAGTTTACATATTTTTGTCCATTAAGAACTGTTAGAAACCAAAAATACAATAAGTCGCAGCCTTAAACGATACAAATAATCGGAAAAAACCGAATAGATGTCTAAAACAGAAACGGATAATTAAAATACCCAGTGGAAAGAAAACTTTAAGTTAATGATTTTATTAGAGGAAGCGTTTTTTACATAGGCATTGGCTACATATTTCTACAAATAAAACGCCTGAAACCGTCCCTGAACTGATATACTAATAATAATTTTAAATTTGCAGACTCATTATAAAATTTATCTGTGACAGATCTATTAGTTTACAGAGGTAATAAAATTAGGCCTACTCTCAAATTAAATTGAATTGTAAAGTAAGTATTTCTGCATTAATTATGATGAGTAATTAGAGAAAAAAAAATTGGACGTCCATAATTTGAATTAATGTTTCTCAAGCTTCAAAGATTAAATCCGACAAAGTGTATAGTAGCGTTTATTATTTGTATCTGTAAAATCGGATTAAGTAATTAAGTAGATGGTGGCCTGAAGCCAATTTACATTATACATTTTAATATTTATATTTAACATGGCAGAAATTACATATAGTCTGAGTGGTCCAGTGGTAAGAGGGTCTGGCTCACAATGCGTGAGTCCTAGGTTCGAATCCCGGAAGAAGCAAAATTTGTCTGTAATTCTGTGGATCGGTACCGAGCTCGGCAACCATTCGACGTTGGGTTACAATTAACGGCGCTTGCCTTGATTACTGGCTGACCAGGACAAGTAACAAAGCCACACACAACATTAACATACAAATAAAACACATGTGCGTATGGCTTGAATGAATGTGCATGAAGGGTGGCATAAGCTTCAGGAGCGTGGTGGTTTAAAGGCCAAAAGCCCCACTACATCCTACTACACAAGCGAAGAGCCTACCCGGAATGAAAGACCTCGATACCTTCAGGTATATGAGGATAAATTATGATGATGATGGTGTCAGAAATTACATATCTTGTAATTCACAGTAGAAATTTACTATGATTAATAAATAACGTGGAGAATGTAACTAAACAGTTTCTAAATTTTAGTAATTAATGGTAAAGGTATGTGATTTTTAATCTTTTCTAAAGCTCTTGCTTTTTATCATGAACCATCTAAGAAACGGAAAATTTACCGCTAGCTTTAAGAAACGTTTAAATTAATGAAACTATTTGCGCTATTATTCTATTCTTCTTCTTCTTTAGCCCTCCGTCGTCCATTCTTGGACATACGTCTCTCCCAATTCATGCCAACGTTACGATTTTGAGCAGGTTCAGTCCGTCTGAAGCCAGCTACTATTTTCAGATCGTCACCCCATCTTATTTAAGGTCTTTCACGAGTTCTTTTACCCAGATATGGCCTCTACTGCTGGTAGTACTGCGTTCCATCTTTCATCACCTTGTCCTGGCGGTGTGGCTTGCAAAGCTCCACTTTAGTCTTGCTACGTGATCCACCACACACTTTACTTTCGTTTTTTTTACATTATTCTATTATTACGAGTAATTTAGCGCAAAACTGTAGGTAAGGTATTATATTGCTATGATATCTTAAAGCTCGGTTGTTTCGACTGGAGTATTGTAATTCCCTAATGGCAGTCCTTGGAATGCTGGTTGCATTTTATTTTACAATCACAGATTCGTGAAGACAGTAAGTTATTCGTATTATCAAAGTTTCGAACCCAGGGATGCGCAGTCTTGGTATGTTTTCTTGTTTAAAATTGGAATAACGTGGTTATTTTACATCATTCGTATTTTTCAACATCTGTAGAGTTTGTCTTCACTGAAAGATAGAAAAACACAATCAGATTGGTACGATTATAATTTATGTTAATTATAGTTATGCATTAGTGCAGAAATGTTTAAACGGTTTAAGATATAAGAAGCTTAAAACTTACTTGTTTGGTGAATCGTTAAATGTCATTTTTGGGGGTTATGAATGTAAATGACGTTTTAATACTTTGAGAAGTGCAAAATGGAACACTCGTTGATTATGAGAGTTTTTGGTCTAAAAAATAGTAGATCAGGGAAGCAGACAAAAGAAAGAGGAAGGTTGGTAAGTTACGGCTCGTCCTGAAAAATAACGAGATGATTTTTCATTCTCTGAAAGGAAAAGAGAAAGAAAATCAGTTATATGGAATAAAATAGTGGTTTTCATTAAATAAACGCAATCACAAAACGAATAGGAGTACTTTCATTATTTTGAAAATATTCAAAAGTGAGATTGTATAAAAGCTGTCGAATACGTGTTTGCTGTTATAATGGAGGAAAGTGCGAATTATAAGATAGTATAAAAGCAATCTAGTATGCGTTTGAGGCTGCAGTGGAGGAAGGTGCGAATTAGATTAACGATCTTAATAAATGGTAATGCGGTTGTTATTGAAGCCGAGTGGTGTGTTTTTGGAAATAATCTAACTAGAGAAGCAAGAGTATATCATTTAACAGTTATCAAGTCAAATATACTAACAGTAATTGTGAAGACACAAAGATAAATGTCTGTTTTAAAAAAAAAAGTAGAATTTTATAATTTTTGGGGCTCTATTTTTTAGGCTCATATCATAGCAATATTTTAAGTTAAAACGCTAAAATATTTATGTTGCTGTTACTGATTATTTATACACTTACTCACTGTACTTTAAAGTATACACTGCACATTGTACTACATTTTTATTATAGTAGGCAGGGAATACGTTTAAAGAAAATTATAAAGGAAACTTTGAGGAGATGCGTTACAAATAACTAAATTGTGTCTAATAATATTAACATGGGAACAAATCATTAAAACAATTTATAGAAATTTTGTGAACCGAAATCCAACAATAGTTCTTAAACTCATCTGTCGGCTTTTAGTGTTTATACGTTCGCTGCTATAATGAAGTTGTTTGCATATTTCATTTAGGTTCAAAATAATTTAATTTTACAATAGCGTAACAGCTATTAAATATCGAATAACATTTAATGTGCAAGATAAATAAAACTACGCAAACACCTTTATTATTAAGTTTCTTTCTATTTTTTTATCAGTATTTTGATTTCATACATGTGCATCGTATATTTCCATAAACCATACATAAAGAGGTATAGGAATAGTCAAGTTTACAAACACTTAAGGTTAACATCAGATACAATAAGTATATAACATGTAACAAATAATTGTATTCAACACGATTACAATTTATATCATAAATAATATTATGCGTATAATGACACAAAAAACAATACAATATTTAACGTCGCTAGAACCAGAATTAATTATGAAATAGAAGCATTCATGTACAGGGTTATTCAAAAGTAAGAAATAAAGTTTGTATTTCTGTAGCTTGTTGGCTTTTGAGAAAATGCTTTGTGACTTAAATTAATTTAAATACAATGTGATCGAAAATGATTGAAGGTCACGTGACCACGATCTGGTCCCATTATTATCAAAAATGCGTTGCGATGTGTCCGCGAACCTGTTGTTTATCAATACTTACATCCCTGGAATCCATTAGCGTACGCGCAAAGATTTATGTTCGGTGATTCTACCTGTCAAATGTCGTAATAATAACAGTTATTGTTTTCTTTTGTGTTATTGTCCTCGTTTTTGTAATTTCCACGTTATAACAGTTTTTTTTCAAAACTCAAAGCTTGTATTCGTTCCCTTAATTAAGTAAGACAATAAAATTACAAAGTTTATTTTAAATGAGGATGATAACAGATGTGTAATTTTAGGTTAATATGGTGTTTACAATGGAGCATGATAAATTCATTTTGGAAGCGTACTTTAGATCCGGAGAACGTGACCAAAATGATGTTTGGCAGTACTCTCATCCCTCCTGTTTCAATCAGTTCCAAGAGCATTTTCCCAACGAAGCAGTTCACTACGAAATTTTTAGTCAACACTTTAGTCGTATTATTCAACGGTACCACGAAACAGGCAGCGTCTGCAAAGGAAAGTCTACGGGCAGGTCATCTGTACTTACCGAAGACACTGTACATGATATTCAGCAACGAATGGATGCAAGTCCCAACAAATCGTTAAGATGTTTATCTGCTCAAACAAACAGGTAATGAGCATAATGTTGTTTTTGTAATTGATTTATCTATGTTAGTTTCAGGTCTTTCATACGGATCGTGTCAGATGGCTTGCAAAAGAATACTTCATATGCACCCGTACAAAGTGTCGGTGGTGCAAGAGTTGCTACCAGCAGATTTTGGAAAGCGTCGACAATACTGTACATGGTTTAATGAAAATTTCAACAATGATGACATTTTGTATCTAACATTTTTCAGTGATGAAGCCTGATTTCATTTAAGTGGCTATGTAAACTCGCAAAATTATCGTACGTGGTGAACTGAAAATCCCCATGTATATCGGGAGACCTCATTGCATCCCCTTAAAATTGGGGTTTGGATTGCAATGTCGAGAAGAAGAATAATTGGCCCTATGTTTTTTAATGAAAACATCAATGCTAACAATTATCAACGACTACTTTTAAGACCGTTTATTGATCAACTCCACGAAATTGTGTTATTGAAAAATGTGTTTTTTATTAATTTAAACTGTTATTAAATTGTTAAATTGAGCAATTATTGTAAGCAACAATCAAGAAAAATGCGTTTTTTTGTTAATTAAATTGTGTTATTAAATTATGTTATTAAATTGTCTTGTTTTTTAACCTATAGGTTAACTTTTAGAATATAAAAATTTACTAACATAAATCGTAATTGACAACAAGAAAAGTCTTTAAAAGTCCCTAACAGTAATTATTTCGCTAAAAAAATGATGCACCAACATTCATATAAAGAATACGCCATCCATTTTTAAATTTCCCGCGCTATTTAAATTACCATTGCACGCCAGTGGAATTAGTCAAGATCACACTAAGTAGTAAGCGGACAAGATCAAATCAGTATGAAGCGGCACGTTCAATCATTTTCGATCGCACTGTATAACTGCATCTTTATGTGATATCTTTTGTTTTCCAACATCAACCTCCGCACCCCCAGCCACCCTGACTTAATTAAAAAAAGTTAAGTCAAGGTGGCTGGGAGTGAGGAGGTTGACGTTGGAAAACAAAAGTTATCACATAAAGATCCACTTATATTTATATCATTTGAGTAAGAAAATATTAATACACATTTTGAACACAAAAAGGCTATGTAGAGTAAATATTTTTTTAAAAATATCCTTACATTACTGAGTATTTGGGATCCCCACAATACATTTTTTTTGTGAAATAAAAACCTCCTTGGCCTAGGTGAAACCACCCCAGAAACAAACACCATATCGTAATAATATCGATTCTACTTGCGCATAATACAGACAAATTAGGTGCTGAGTTGAAGAATATTTCTTAATGATTTAAATAAGTATGAAACGGAATTCAATGTGGCAATAAAATTAGAGCAATGGGTTTTCCAGTTGAGGTAAGCGTCGACGTGAACAACCAGAAATTTAGCATCATCACACTTTTCATGTGAGTATTATTAATATTTAAGTTAATAGATTTAGGAAGTTGATGGCATTTTAGAATACAGCATATTGAGATTCTTTTGCACTAAAATACAATCCGTTATTATTAAATCAATTACACAACCTTTGATGAAAGTTATTACTTTTAGTTTCAAGAAATTGAACATATTTGTCTGATACATCTACAGAAGTGTCGTCAGCATATAATGTTAGATCGGCACCAAGGTGTTGCGCAAGGATCAATATTGGGTCCCATATTATTTTTGCCATATGTCACTGACATTACCACTGTCGATCCTGGTGCCGATATGGCAGTATAATCTGAATTAGTATTTTGAATGTTATAAAGATCTCTATGCGAAATTGAAACAAACTGGGTACGACATTGGAGAAATTATTTCAACCATACATTTCAACGGAACACCTCGTATACTATAATATGATAATATTGTAGTTTTTTTAATTTAGATTTTAAAAAGCTTTGTCGGTATTTTACATTTTTATTTTTTTTTTGTAAATTTGTTGTGCAAGTCAAATTTAATTTTTGTAGAATTATGTAACTTATATTCTTTATCTTTAAAATTTAGTAATGTACAGTAATACAGATTTACAGTTATACTAGTCTGACAATTTATTAAACAAAATTGTATGTTCGAATTTCTATCTTTTAAAGAATTCAAGGCACTAATCTTTAGTATACCTAAAAGTAGGTGAAAATAATTATCAGTTTAATAAACAAACATTATATTTTAAAAAACTCATTATATAAAATATTTACGCCTAATAAAATCCTAACTATAGCAGAACTTTGGGTACGTTGCAGGTGTATAATTAAATCTAATCGTAAATTAGTATATATTTAAAATGTAACCAGTTATGCATTAATTATGATAGGCGTGAAAAGCCGAACATCGGTTAGTCAAATTGGTTTTTAGGAAGCAAAAAAGAATAAATTGAGTTGTTTCTAATTTGTATTGGTATTATTTCCAATCAATATTCTTTTATCTAATAGGAATAACGGTTTAATATTTATTTTTAATTGGAGCAAAAAAAGGAATACGTAATTCAATGTACCTATTTAACATTAGTTTTTGGCACCAATTCTAAATGTATAGCTAGCTTATAAGAGTATTATATTTTAGATAAAATACATACAGTGTGTGGATAAAGTAAGGAGCAAACTTAATATCTCCCGAAATATTATATTTGAGTAAAAACGCGCGGACACTTAAACTTCAGTTTTATTCCAGCCACATTTTAAGCATATTGCTGTTGCTAAAAGGTCACGTGACACGGCGCAGTGACTTGATCTTTATTTTTTTCAAATGGAACAGTAGCTATGCCTTGTGACGGCTCATTTGAAAGCTATTTTCAAGAGGAATTCAGAGCACTGTTTTTTTGCCATATATTGACGGATAATGTATAAATAACTCTTGAATATCTCACAAAAAGCACCTGTTTTGGGACAAAACTAGTGTGCGATTTTTAGTTTTGTTTTAATTTTACGTTTACTCATATTAATTAATGAGTAAACGTCAAAATTTACGCAAAACTAAGAATCGCACACTATATTTGTCCAAAAACAGGTGTTTTTTGTGAAATATTCAAAGGTTATCCATACATCGTCGGTCAATATTTGGCAAAAAACGGTGTTCTGAATTCCTCTTGAAAAGAGCTTTCAAATGAGCCATCACACGGCATACAATTCGGGTCCGTGAAGTTGGCAGGTTAATGAAAGCACTAACGACAGCAATTACGCCAATCGTTAGTGCTTCGTTAGTGCTCTTTAGTGCCTTACTAAGAAAACCAGCAAACCATCACATTTTCGAGTAATTAAAAAAACAAAATCGCCTGCCAGCTTCACGCTTAGCAGGCACACTTTGAGCACTAACAAAAAAAAATGTTGCCAATCGTTACTGCTTCGTTAGTACTCTTTAGTGCTCTAATTAAAATATCAGCAAACAAACACATACGTGAATAATTTAAAAAAAATATTTGCCTGCCAACTTCACGCTCAGCAGGCACACATTAGGCACTAACGAAAAAATTGTTGCCAATCGTTAGTGCTTCGTTAGTACTCTTTAGTGCTCTAATTAAAATATCAGCAAACAAACATACGTCAGTAATTAAAAAAAGTTAGTTGCCTGCCAACTTCACGCTCAGCAGGCACACATTAGGCACTGACGAAAAAATTGTTGCCAATCGTTAGTGCTTCGTTAGTACTTTTTAGTGCTCTAATCAAAATATCAGCAAACAAACACATACGTGAGTAATTAAAAAAAGTTAGTTGCCTGCCAACTTCACGCTCAGCAGGCACACATTAGGCACTAACGAAAAAACTGTTGCCAATCGTTAGTGCTTCGTTAGTACGCTTTAGCGCTCTAATTAAAATATCAGCCAGCAAACACATACGTGAGTAATTAAAAAAAATAGTTACCTGCCAACTTCACGCCCAGCAGGCACACAATAGGCACTAACGAAAAAATTGTTGCCAATCGTTAGTGCTTCGTTAGTACTCTTTAGTGCTCTAATTAAAATATCAGCAAACAAACACATACGTCAGTAATTAAAAAAAGTTAGTTGCCTGCCAACTTCGCGCTTAGCAGGCACACATTAGGAACTAACGAAAAATTTGTTGCCAAACGTTAGTGCTTCGTTAGTACTCTTTAGTGCTCTAATTAAAATATCAGCAAACAAACGCATACGTCAGTAATTAAAAAAAGTTAGTTGCCTGCCAACTTCACGTTCAGCAGGCACACATTAGGCACTAACGAAAAAATTGTTGCCAATCGTTAGTGATTCGTTAGTACGCTTTAGCGCTCTGATTAAAATATCAGCAAGCAAACACATACGTGAGTAATTAAAAAAAAATAGTTACCTGCCAACTTCACGCTCAGCAGGCACACATTAAGCACTAACGAAAAAATTGTTGCCAATCGTTAGTGCCTTGTTAGTGTTCTTTAGTGCTTTGAATAATAAACCAGCAAACCAACACATGTCCGAGAAATTAAGAAAAAACTGTCATCGTCGTCTGTAAGAATAATAATTTATTAAATTAAAACATCGTTCATTGTTAATTGATTTGTTTATCAATTTTGCATTATTGTTTGTAATTTCCATAGCTAGCGGTATTCCTTTGTGCTGGCCACTTAAGCGCTTAAGACAAATCGAAAGTTTTTTCCCAAATACTCTAGCTCTAAAATGGCGCCTACTACGATTTTTGGAAAGTATTGGCATTACATTTTATTCAAATATGAGTTGTCAGATCGGCATAAACTTTGATATTTGTAATAGCCCTAGTACTCTTTAGTGCTCTAATTAAAATATCAGCAAACAAACGCATACGTCAGTAATTAAAAAAAGTTAGTTGCCTGCCAACTTCACGTTCAGCAGGCACACATTAGGCACTAACGAAAAAATTGTTGCCAATCGTTAGTGATTCGTTAGTACGCTTTAGCGCTCTGATTAAAATATCAGCAAGCAAACACATACGTGAGTAATTAAAAAAAAATAGTTACCTGCCAACTTCACGCTCAGCAGGCACACATTAAGCACTAACGAAAAAATTGTTGCCAATCGTTAGTGCCTTGTTAGTGTTCTTTAGTGCTTTGAATAATAAACCAGCAAACCAACACATGTCCGAGAAATTAAGAAAAAACTGTCATCGTCGTCTGTAAGAATAATAATTTATTAAATTAAAACATCGTTCATTGTTAATTGATTTGTTTATCAATTTTGCATTATTGTTTGTAATTTCCATAGCTAGCGGTATTCCTTTGTGCTGGCCACTTAAGCGCTTAAGACAAATCGAAAGTTTTTTCCCAAATACTCTAGCTCTAAAATGGCGCCTACTACGATTTTTGGAAAGTATTGGCATTACATTTTATTCAAATATGAGTTGTCAGATCGGCATAAACTTTGATATTTGTAATAGCCCTAGAAGTACACACTGAAATTTTTCGAACCATGTAAACCGCGAAGTGAAAAACTGTTCAATATTATAAAAATATCCAAAACATATTACTCAAAAACTATCCACGGTTTTCGTGTAATTTGTAGGTTCTGAATGTTAGGGTTAGTCTACTGTTTGGTCGATGTTTTATTGCGTCAATTTTTCTGTAACGCCTATATATGAATGTTGGAAATTTGGATATTAGTGCTCTTTTATTATAAACATTGTGTAGCATTTTTTTTAAATTGTATGCATGAAATCTAAAAAAATATTTTC
Source organism: Ctenicera cuprea (assembly GCA_958336395.1). Taxonomy (NCBI): domain Eukaryota; kingdom Metazoa; phylum Arthropoda; class Insecta; order Coleoptera; family Elateridae; genus Ctenicera; species Ctenicera cuprea. The sequence continues at coordinate 49,817,359 of OY284487.1, forward strand.
CTACCGAAAAAAAATTCAAGAGTTATTAAAAAAAATAACATAACTTTCTTTTTCGAAAAATGTCGATGATATAACTAGCCAAATGGGCAAAGAAAAAAATGCATTAGTTCCTACACTATGCCGGCGTTTCTAAGCCGCGTGTAGCATAATATGCACAACACAAATACATTAAAAATTATGCAGTTAACGTTTCTCGCCGGTTTCTATAAAACCAATTTTGAATATGAGAACGTTCCACTTTTCGAGGTTTCCCTTAAAAAATAGATGATTGTAAAAGACTCCAAGCAGCATTATTAATAAAACAAGTGGACGTCGAATATGCAGTAATAATTGAATTAGCATGTAAAAATCACAGATTCAGACACAGATTAATTACTTTAAAGGTATTTGCCTTTAGTTCTTGAAAAAAACCAAACGGTAATAAATAATATACAAAGCGTTAGAATTTAATTATGCTACGCACAGACGACGATGGCAGTTTTTTCTCAATTTCTCGGACTTGTGTTGGTTTGCTGGTTTATTATTCAAAGCACTAAAGAACACTAACAAGGCACTAACGATTGGCATTAATTTTTTCGTTAGTGCTTGATGTGTGCCTGCTGAGCGTGAAGTTGGCAGGCAACTAATTTTTTTAATTACTCACGTATGTGTTTGTTTGCTGATATTTTAATTAGAGCACTAAAGAATACTAACGAAGCACTAACGATTGGCAACAATTTTTTCGTTAGTGCCTAATGTGTGCCTGCTGAGCGTGAAGTTGGCAGGCAATTAATTTTTTTTAATTACTCACGTATGTGTTTGTTTCTGATATTTTAATTAAAGCACTAAAGAATACTAACGAAGCACTAACGATTGGCAACAATTTTTTCGTTAGTGCCTAATGTGTGCCTGCTGAGCGTGAAGTTGGCAGGCAATTAATTTTTTTTAATTACTCACGTATGTGTTTGTTTCTGATATTTTAATTAAAGCACTAAAGAATAGTGCTTCGTCTAACGATTGGCAACAATTTTTTCGTTAGTGCCTAATGTGTGCCTGCTGAGCGTGAAGTTGGCAGCCAACTAATTTTTTTTAATTACTCACGTATGTGTTTGTTTGATGATATTTTAATTAGAGCACTAAAGAGTACTAACGAAGCACTAACAATTGGCAACAATTTTTTCGTTAGTGCCTAATGTGTGCCTGCTGAGCGTGAAGTTGGAAGGCAACTAATTTTTTTAAATTATTCACGTATGTGTTTGTTTGCTGATATTTTAATTAGAGCACTAAAGAGTACTAACGAAGCTCTAGCGATTGGCAACATTTTTTTTGTTAGTGCTCAAAGTGTGCCTGCTAAGCGTAAAGTTTGCAGGCGATTTTGTTTTTTTAATTACTCGAAAATGTGATGGTTTGCTGGTTTTCTTGGTAGGGCACTAAAGAGCACTAACGAAACACTAACGATTGGCGTAATTGCTGTCGTTAGTGCTTTCATTAACCTGCCAACTTCACGGACCCATACTGTTCTATTTAACAAAAAGATCAAGTCACTGCGCCGTGTCACGTGACTCGTTAGCAACAGCACTATGCTTAAATGTGGTTGGGATAAAACTGACGTTTAAGTGTCTGAGCGTTTTTACTGAAATATAATATTTCGGGAGATATTGAATTTGTTCCAAACTTCATCCACACACTGTATATTAATAATCACTCACGGACGTGTTTCGATTTTATAAATTTTGTTTAATTTAATATTTTAAATTATAAATTTACAAAAAAGAAGTTATTTAAACATCCTACGTAGCTATCATATCCGCTATAAATACGAAATATTGCAGATAAAAATAATTTTACTGAATTTCTAAATTTGAAGGTTGAACAGGTAGCTAACATACCATACATATAAAATAATATATGAAAGATGAAAGGAAAATACATATGCATGCCTACGAACGATCTAATATTACAGTTCCTTATTACCATGTTTCGTTTGTAACACACCTACAACATCCAAGCAAAATTGCTCACATTAGAACGATTTATTAACTCATCCGTCTTTCTAGCTCGTTATAAATCAAAGTTTTCGCAAAATTACGTGATCGCCAATAAAATATGTAGCTATAGATTGATGATGAGAAAAGCGTGTTATTGTCTTAATTACATTGATATAGACAATAAATACGGGATGCTGCAGCTTTACGACCATTTATTATCGCGAAGGTTAGCGTCATACATGATTGAACAGGGTTGCAAATGTCGACATATATCAGCACTTATGATGCGGAATTGCAAAAAGTATGAATGATTAAAGTCGTGAATACGGAAACGAGAAAAAATCCAGGCGTTCTTGTTATTATTATAAGTATCCGTGTAAACTGGATAATGGATTGACTCGTGATATGATGAATAATGATGTATAATTGCAAATTACATGTTGTGTGCTTAAAAGTCCGGAAAACTTTAATCGCGAAATCTGTGAATGGAAGGACTCAAGGTGGTTTTACGGATCTTTATGAAAAATTGTTAAATAATATCGCTATTTTCTTGAATTATTTCTGTCAAATTTAATCAATACTAGCAGAACCCGTGGGCTACGAACCCCCGATATATTGTTGATAGCTTTATACCCGGCGCTTACCGCTCTGAATGTTTTCTCTGTTAAGTCTGTCCGAATAAAAGTGCTTCCAGATATAAAATCTGTGTATAAAAAACCCAGATAAGAAGCCCGCAAAAATATCCCCAAGCGGAGATTTTCAGAATGGAACTTATAGGTAAAAACAAAAATTATGTTAGACATTTACATATAACTCCAAAATTAAATTCACCCAGATTCATAGAAATCAGAAATGTAATGATACAATTAATACGTTCCGCCGATATCGCAGTGTCATGGCCCCAAACACCGTACTTGATTAAAACGTAAATATCGAAACCCGCAAACATAATAAATATCTAAGCTGTTTCGAGATGTAAGACATGTTACTGCTGATAAGGTATAGTTCTTACAGAAGCATTTACAATTTGTAGTAAATAGTTTTGTAGTAAACTTGTTTTAATAATAAACGGAACTTAGTTGAGGACCCAATTTGTAGATCAATGAATGGTGAAATTTGTCTAGTATGTACTTGTTTGTTGCCAACGCCGACCCACTGGAATTTAAGTAAGCCTTAAATAACCGAATTATACCAACAGAAGTGACAGCATCATAAACTTTCGCTGAAAACAATCAATAAACTGAGCCGACATGCAAGGGTCCGCCGTTGTGTTATAGTAATAAATCTTTCTGCGGTGCATGATTTAGTGTTAGTTAGGAACTTAATATATAGATAGCTTTGGAAAAGGTTGTTAATGATGTTTTAGATGGGAACTTACAAGAAAAGCTCAAGGATCTTTTCTTTACAGTAATTTATTTTAGTATAACTGTTATTATAAGATTTTGATGCTACCAAGGACGTTTCCATAAAATTTTCCTCATAACACACCCAAATAGTACCCTTTTCTGGCAATAGTTTACAGCCAAAAATATAAACTGCTAAAAACACGTTAACAATGCATTATCAGACACATGTATTCTTCTTCTTCTCTGTGCCGTATCTTCATTGGACGTTGGCGATCATTATGGCCCATCTAATTCTGTTACCTGCAGCGCGGAACAGGTCTATCGATGACATTCCGGTCCATTGCCTTAAATTACGCAGCCACGATATTCGACGTCTTCCGGGCCCTCTTTTTCCGTCAAATTTTCCCTGCATGATAAGCTGCAGCAGATTATATTTGTTGTTACGCATAATATGTCCAAAATATGACAGTTTCCGTTTCTTAACTGTTTTCATAATTTCCTTCTCTTTCTGCATGCGTTGGATTACTGCTTCGTTTGTCACATGATAAGTCCAGGAAATTCTCAGCATGCGTCGATAACACCACATTTCAAAAGCTTCTAGTCACATGTATAGTTACTGATTTTTTAATTTGAAGAAAATATGTTAAGATATTTTAGTTTTTCTTTCCCTAACGTAGTTGGTTTTGGCTATAATAAACGGCACAATTGCATTTATTACAATCTTAAATTGCCATTACAAATCCTGCAGTTGTTATTATTGCGTCGAATTTTCAACCCATGGATGTGTTGTCATATACACTCAGGTTCTGATAACAGCTTTGAAAGACTTCCAAACGTCCTGCAACATTAAACCGACGTCGTTGTCCAACGCACTTCATACACGGACAATAATCAGCATCACCTCGTACGTCCTGCATATGTTATGGAAGACAAGGAGAACGGATTTATGAACTCTACAAGCCAGTGAGACTAAATATGACTTGTAAGAAGGAATTATGTTAAACTTCCGCAGGTAGTTCACTGTCAGCCTGCCGAGGTCTTTAGTAATTAACACCACCGTTTGGCCAAACGGCATTTTGCACTTTTTTGCCCTCCTTGCAACTGATTTTTTTTCCGTCGAAAAGTTCTATAACGTAAATGTGTTTTCCCTCCAAATTCAGCAAAAAGTATCATCCGGCTTGGTAGCTTCTAGTTTCCTCGTGGTTGGAAACGCGTAATTCCAACAAATGCGATTTTGGAAATTAACGCTGTTTCTATATCTTGGGGAACATAGGGCAAGACACGTATTGCGTCTATGTATACTAAACGCGTGCCTAAGATAATGGTACACTACCCATAGAGATGAGTTGTGTTGGTGGATGTCAGAGACACGACGAATGTTGGGCAGGTTGGCAGAAGACATACGAGTCTCAGTATAGCCTTTACACAATTGGCACCCTCGCGTGTGGTGGTTGATTGTACCGCGCACGTGTACCCTAGTCTCACTGATACAGCTTATGATGCTGCTAAACTCCAAAGAATTGCAGTCTTTTGACGCCCAATGCAGGGTATTTGCATAGAATGTGTTGTGAGGTTTCATGTATTCCTCTCCACAAAGTCTGCAGGTGGCATCCTCCTCCACAATAACCATGTTTTGTCAAAAATCCTGTTATCTTTCTCAGTTGTTTGCTGTTCAATTTCAAGATTTCCTCTGTTTTACCTAAGCATGGGTCTTTCCTGAAAACCGCGACTGCTTCAGTCCAGCAGCCCCCATCCAGTGTAAACGATGTTGTGCACGTAACAGGTCCTTTATTGCCTCTTTCACTATCCGGTAAGAAACTCCGCACGTTTGTTCGAGACCTATTTGAGTCTTTTATGTTCCCTTTTTGCTAGTTGATCAGCTTTTTCGTATCCCTCTATGCCTTGGTACTCCGTTAGCCACTCCAGGATTACCCTGTTGTGTTTTGATAGTGTGACAAGAGAAGAAACATTTTCAAACTACTTCGAAGTGAACTTCTACCCTTTCAAAAAATTTTAAAGCTGCTAGGCTATCCATAAATATGAAAATTCGACTATCCTGCACGATAGTCTTCTGCTATATACAAACGTTTAACTGCAACATCTTGACATGCAATACAAACTTTTTCGTCTCCGACTTCATACCGGCTGCTTTCAAAAAAGCAAACGTAAAATTGCGATATAGACCCTCTTCTCGCGCGTGTCGGAAGAATGCATCGCTTTTGTCATGTGTTCTGCCAACAGCCTGTTTTCTACGGCCTTTCTGATAGTTCTGTTAGTTCTTGAGATTTCTTCTGCGTTGCCAGCGCTTTCTCGGTCGGTTCGGAAAGTTTGAATTTACCTGCGGTTTTAGAAGCCGTTTGAAACAGAAATGCGTGTTTTTTAGAAAATTCACGAGGTTTACTAATAATGTAAATACATTGGACAAAAGGTTTCGGGTGCGTACTGCAATAAATGTTTATTATTTTTATGGCCTCTCTGGCCAGCGTTTGTGTCGTAGAAAAATTCCAATTCATAACGCCAAATGAGTACAAAAGAACTGCTACAGCAAGCATATTTGTGTCGACTATCTCTATTTTTCACTGCGGCTGGGAATTCTAAATGTTGTGGGTGCGCTCTATTCTTGCTGCGGAGAGCCTTCTGAACTGCGGAGGCGTTCTGCATGCCACTCTGCTGGACCCCTAACAATTTATACGACTCTTCGGCAGCATGCTACCTTATGAGTTATGACGCTATCATAAACCAGTAAATCACCTTTACTTTCTTTTGTTGTTCTGCGTTCGTTAAAGCAATAAACTGCGCATTTGTCTCAACCCAAGCTCATGTCTATAACTCAGTACTGTAGACTCTTCAGTACTGTACTGTACTCCACAGTGTTCTTTGATGTGTTCTTGATAGTCCTTTGAGTATATATAAATTATACATACAGGTATTTTCTTTATTGTGCATCTAAGTGTGCAACAAACAGGACCACCAATGTAAGGCTAACAATTTTGACGAGGGACAACCTATTAGTACCCCACCCCCTAAAATTTCGGTAAATAACAAGTGTATGAAATTCCAAATTGAAACATTATGTAAGATCTACTTTAAGTTCATTAATTTTACCTTTCAAATTAAATACGGGCCGGCGGGTGGTCTAGTGGTTAAAGTCCCAGGCTTTGGCAGTAGGTTCGAGCCCACTGCCCGTCGGTAATTTTTCTGAATAAGTTAAATCCGGCGGGTCCATGGATGGTGTATGTAGGTGTGTATGTTGGGTTGAATGTCTTTCAGGGGTGGAACATGTTAGACCGGTGAAGAGCACTTAGTGTGCTGAGCCCGGGTAAGGGGGTGGGATGGGAATCATGGGGTCGTGCACGGCTTCATGACTCTTAAAAAAAATCAAAAACTTGCGTTAGTATTTAACAAATTTAAAATTTATGTATTATTATATTATAACCAAAACTAGTTTTAAAAATAATTGCATATTATTTATCAATGAATAGGAGTATATTTTATACCACTAATTTTATCCAACATATTTTACATATTTAAATTTTGAAATCAAATATGTAAAACGTTTATTTTAATATACAGTTTAGGCAAATAGTAAATCATACTTGATAACGAAACTTTTTTGAAAATACAATGTGTCTTAAAGCTACTTACTAAAACAGAAGATTTTTAATTTTTAATTGTGGAAATTGCCTCGTTTTCCTAAATGGAGTACGTAGATATATATTAAAATAAAACAAATCTTCTCCACCAATAAAAATGCAATTATTTATTTTCGGTCTTATAAATCTATATATTAAATTATTAATTGTTTCACCATAACACGTCGCGGACTCTTAGGCCTCGAAAAAAATTATCATGGTCACACGACAGCGGCTCCTTGCCTCTCGGCGCGGCTTATCGATTGTTTTCGGCGAATATTTATGTTGTTGCTCACTACTGTTGCTACAATTTGCTTATTTATAGTTTACTTTAAATCTGGCGGTTCGAAAGTATGGAACCGAAGACGGAAGTTAGACAGAACAGAATTGAAAGATCGGGATAACATTTGGTATTACAATAGTCCTAGAGGAACACAATGTTACTATGCAAGAGAACGTTTGTACGAACGAAAGCTGAAAGGGAAAATATTTTCAAAATTTTAGACATTGTTAAAAAACTATTGCTCAAAAACTGAACACACAATTTTTGTTTAACTCTGCCTCTGTTAGGAATGTGCTATAATTTGTTTCGTGTTCCAGTACATTAATTGTGACGCCTTCTATGTATTTTTGACAAAAGTAAATTCATGCCCCGCTTTTTAATAAAGGGAAAATAGTAAAAAATATTTGTTTAAGCAACAGTGCTCATGGGTAATAGCAGAATAAGACGCAGAACTTTACTTTAAGGTGCAGAAATATTTAAAAGGGTTAGTTCTTCCTCCCTAATTTTAACGAACAAATTTGTCTTAATCGATTTTTTATACACCATATCCACAAATTATTGGCCACATTTAAAATTGTTGTGAAAGAACAATTAAAAGCGATATCAGCAAACAGTTTTTATTATTAGATAAAACAACTTAAAAATGTATACCTCTTTAATGTGAGCGCGTTACACGTAGCAATTCTAAGCGATTTGCATTTTCGCGCCATATGTTTTCTAGCACATGAGGGGTTACAAAAGCAATTGCAATTCTGATTTTTTGCACATGAACCTACGCGGCCTACTAGTTTTAAAATTGTTTGAGCTGCTCTTTCAAATGTCATAGACATTATTCATTTATCGGCTTTAGTTTGTTTGAAATTATAATTTATAACGTGATGAATAATTTGTTGACACGGTTGCTCTAATTAGAGCAATTCTACATAATTCATAAAATTAAAACTTCGATCTACGGTCAGCTATACTACCAATTTAGACAGCTAATTTATTATTTAAAAAATCGTGTAGCAGAGCCTACGGAGTCCGCTTATTATTAACAAGTGGTTACTATAAAACTGTTTACTACAGAATCTAGATCCTTCGATAGAAACTCTACTGTTGTGACGACCTATTCAGTAACATGTTTTAAATCTCCAGACAGCTTGAAGTAATTATAATGTTTGCGGGTTGTGGGGTAACCGTGGCCATGAAGCTCCGATATCGGTGGAATGTATTAATTATGACATTTCGGTTTTAATTCTGGATTTATATGCAACTGTCTAACATTCTAACAAGATCTTTTGGAGCGTATTTATTAGTTCCAACAACAACATTTTCAAAAACTCCGTTGAAACACTTCCTTGATATGAGGACAGGTGATAAGTTTAACTAGCTGCTTTCCCTTTTTTTTAAATTTTTTTTTTGGGTTTTGAAGAGATTTTTTTGGGGTTGTTTTTCCTAAAGATTTTACAGTGGGGTGTCTTTCTTCAATTTATTTTAAGGGTTGTTCTTCCGGGGCTGTTTTTCTGGTCTTTTTTGTTTTTTCTTACGGATTTTAGTTTCGGACGTAGCTTTCATTCAGACCGACTCAAAGGAGGTAACATACGGAGCTTCAATCGCGCGCCGGCTATGAATTTACCCAAAACAGGGCATAGCCCACGGATTCTGATAGTATGTAATAATTAACGGAAAATATTATACTATCCTCAGGCTAAAACGTGTAAATATAAGCTAAGTTAGTAACTTTAAGCCGAATTAGGAGTAAACGCTTACCTAATAAAAAGTAACATAATCCCAAAAATATCAAATATGCTAAATAAAACATTATAATAAATGCATGACGTAGAAATAGGTGCTGAGACTTAGGATAAAATCAATGATTGCAAAATATAATTTCAATATACACAATTTGACTTTGTAAGAAAATATATATATATTTTTTTTGAACATTTACGTTTATTTGCAAGCTGACCTAAGTGGTCATTCAGCAACTTATGTGACATTTAGTATACATGACATGTGAGGCTTTGTCCATTGACGCAGCCTCTTAAGTTCATCTTAGCCTAGACTAAGTTATTTTGTAGCTACATAGAATTCAAAGAACTTAGACTAAATTAAATACTTAAATCTAATTGAATCTATATATTAGGTCCAAAGGTTTAAACTTCTTGAGTCTACGCACTTCACGTCTATTGTCTAGCAGGTTTGCAACTAAGTTGTTCGGGTGTTCACTGAGTCTATCACGATATTTCACGCTGCATTTGGTTATTTCTTCCTTGACTGTGGTCATCCTTAGGTCTCGAAGGATCATCTGGTTAGGAACGTACCATGGAGCGTTTACGATGGTTCGCAGTACTTTGCACTGAAATCGTTGCAAAATTTCTATGTTGGAGTTGCTTGCTGTCCCCCATAATTAGACTCCGTAAGTCCATACCGGTTTTAGGATGGTCTTGTAGAGCAATAAGTTGTTCTCTAGGGAGAGTTGTGACCTACGGCCGATTAGCCAGTACATTTTTCTGAATTTGAATCCAAGTTGCTTTCTCTTAGTCCAGATGTGTTTTTTCCAGGTGAGGCGACGATCTAGGTGTATACCAAGGTACTTAGCTTTCTCCGTTTGTGGCTACTGTTGGTTGTTTAGCGTCACTGCTGGGCAGGTTTCATTGCGCATAGTAAAGGTCACATGGGTGGATTTTATTTCATTCGCCTTGATACACCATCTTTTCAACCACTGTTGAATCTTGTTTAGGTGTACTTGTAGGTGGTGTGATGCCATAGTTGGGTCAGTATGTGATGCCAGCACTGCTGTATCATCAGCGAAGGTTGCAGCCATCGTAAGTCTTGTCGTTGGCAGGTCAGCTGTATATAGGAGGTACAAAATGGGTCCTAGTACACTTCCCTGTGGTACTCCGGAGTGAATTGAGTGTAACGGTGAGTATGCTTCTTGTTGTTTTACAAGGAAGTGTCTGTTTGTAAGATATGATTTTAACACTTGGTAGTACACACATGGCAATGAACTCTTGATTTTGTATAGCAAGCCATCGTGCCATACTTTATCAAAAGCTTGCGATATATCTAAGAACGCTGCTGAGCAGTATCTCTTTCCTTCAAAATCTCTTCTGATTTTTTCAGTTACTCTGTGTGCTTGTTCTATTGTGGCATGTTGTTGGCGAAACCCAAATTGATGATTTGGGATTAGGTTATTTGCCAATAGTAGCGGTCTCAATCTTTTCAGAAATAGTTTTTCAAAGAGTTTTGACAAAATAGGCAGAAGATTGGTCGATAGGATGTTAATACAGCAGGAGGTTTTCCAGGTTTTGCGATAAGAATGATCTGTGCTACTTTCCACTGCGAAGGAAAGTAGCCCAGCCTTAGTACTGCATTAAATAAGATGGTGATAAATTTCATACCTTTATCTGATAGTTCTTTTAACACTTGACCTGTGATTAGATCGTATCCAGGGGCTTTCTTGGAGTTCAAACCAGTGAGAATTGTTGCTCGTACCTCTCGCACTCTGAACTTTTCAATCGGTAAGCTCATTTGGAAAGGCGCCTCCAGGAACTGGTGTATGTCACTTTCTTCTTCCTCTGAAATCTCAGCCGAGAAAGGTTTGAACACATCTGCTAAATGGTTAACGAATGTCACCGCCTTTTTTTCATCCGTCCTTATCCAGTGTCCGTCTCTTGCCCGAATTGGTGGAATGGCTTGCTGGGATTGTTTTAATTTTTTGGTGGCTTTCCAGAGGGAGTAGTCCGTAGCTTCTGTAGGTGATAAGTTCTCCAAGTAGCTTTCGATCGCCTGGTTTTTTAGAACATACAATAGGTTTTTCAGATCTCTTACTGCTCGGTTGAATTTTTGTTTGTCTGCTGGAGCTCTAGTGTTTTGCCACTGCCTTCTAAGCCTGCCTTTTTCGGCAATCTTCTCTTTGACAATTGTAGGGCAGTTTTCGCGTTCTTCAGTCTGCTTCTGCTCTGGAGTAGCTTGCCAGGCTGATCTTAATAAGAAAATAATTTTTAAATATTAAATTGTCGCTAAATTCAGCAATAACATTTTACTGAAATTTAGAAATATAATAAAATCTGGTTTCATATACGGTAAAGTTAAAATTGAAAAAGTAATACAATTTTGATAATTAAACAAACAAACTTTCATATTTGTTTAAAGTACAATAAGCACCTAAAAACGATAAACAAAGAATTGGAGTATCTGCAAGTTTTAATCCTAAAAAATATAATTACGCACTTGGTCACTTGTGTTCGACAGTTAAAATAGGAAGAATTTGAAACAAACACAACATTTATTTAAATTCAATATCTCGTATGCAACTACTACAATTTGATATGTAGTGCTTCAGCTAAAAATTCTAGGCTAAACATTAAAATTAATGAAAATATTTTTTATAATGTGATAATAGCAAACGGAAAACTTATTAACCTCAACAATGCTACTTTTTTCGAAAATACATTGTACGTTGGCAAACAAATTAAGGTTAACTAATAATTTTCTTCTCAATCGGCAATTATTTCTATCAAACCAAACAATGTCTTTGATTATTAAGCCTGTGTATACAATACATTGCTGTAATATAATGACTGGCAGCCGAAGACACGTCTTAGTGGTATAATTATAGCGTCGTTTTCAAGTAGTTACATAACATCTAATCTGTCGCTTCTCCGTGTGTGAAATACCTAACAGGAAAACTCACACAACAGAACTCATTTAACACCAGCATAAAAAAAGAGAAGAGACAAAAACGAAGAATTAACTCGTGAACGCTTCCGCCATTATGTATGTCCCTATTTCTTGAAATCGCAATTGAGTAATTATAAAACAATTCGTCAAAAACTGCGAATTCGATTCACTGTTGGCGAAATATGTTGTAGCCATAATTATAATTTACGGATTATATACATAATAATTTCACGTTTTTCATTTCAATGCAAAGTACCAAGAATTTAATTCACATTTTATATACTAATGCACATTTGTGCATGTTATTGTAAACATGGGCGCCCGCAGAATTTATGCTCAAAATTTTTGCCGCTGAGAAAATGTTTTTGGGCATAACGATAATAAAAAAATGACGGCTGTAATTGCAATTTATGTAACACTGTTTTCGTCATTTGCTAAATGAAGAAATCTATTGTTACATTTTTCTAAGGTAAATTAGTCAAGATGTAAAAATTTCGATAAATTTAATTCAGTTTATTGTCTATAAAATTACACACGTTAAACAAGCAACGAACCTCGCGTATCTGTCGTAAATTGCACATAAAATACAAAAATACAGTTTAACGGTTAGAAGTAGAGCATTCATATTAATCATACAGCTGATCATAAAATAATCTCAATTTTCAGGAGGGGGGCAACTGCACGGGCTTGCTCCCATTTGCGGGCGCCCATGATTATAAATAAATTTTGTAATTTCGCTTATCTGGCTATTAATGGGGGAAATTGGACATATGTAAGTTTAACTTCTTTGATTTTAATTGTATTTCCATATTCCGGCTATAGATTTGATAACCAAGTTAATTGCAAGAGTTACACATCAACGGATGTTTTGTTACCGCAGTGTAATTAATTTTTTTAGTAACCTAAAAGAGCCCACACGCTTCCTTCCTGCTTTCGGCTACGGAACTTCCGTCGAGTTATGTATGAATGAAAAACGTGTATTATGAATGAAAGTAAACTTATATCAACGTGCAATATTTAATTGCAGACTAAACGTTTCAACATTATGCATCATTGTCGGTAAATTTAATGTTATATTAATATTGATAGGTTCACTGGGAAAAATTGTTCTAATCTACCTACTTCATACGGTAAATTAAAACATAATTTCTGTTGTAGCTCAAATTAACAAAACCCTACATTGTACAATTAATAAGCTAGTAATAGTATTTTAAATATACCCTAAAATACCGTTTTGAATAGTGGTTTGTTTCGATTACTAGCAAGGCTTTTAAAAGATTTTAAATCGTAGCTGGTGTTTTATTATTGTTAGCAAGGCCCAAATAGTAGGAAAGCAGCAGTTAATATTGAAACAATAGTTAAAAAGCTAAAGTGTGGACTCTGAGTGGACTTTCCCCTTACTATTTGCATGTCTTTTAGCCGCTTGAATCATTGATTCAAAGGAGGTGTTATCAAAAGCCCCCTGTATGTCAAGAAGAACACCTAGGGCGATTTCCTTGTTTTGTAAGCAGCGCTCTATCCTGTTAACAAGGTTATGAAGAGCACTTCCACATGATTTACCTGGTTGGTAGGCGTGTTGGTTTTGGTGTAGAGATTTCTCTATGAGTGCCCCTTCCCTTATTTGCCTTTCTACCAGTTTTTCCATCGTTTTCAGAATGAACGACGATAGACTTATTGGTCTAAATGCCTTGGCTTGGGCGTAGGAGTTACGACCCGGTTTTGGTATGAAGACCAATTTATTAGGTTTCCAGCCTTGAGGTACATGGCCTAAGGCCAAACTAGCTCGATACAGCCTGCATAACACTGGTATCAGAACTTGCTTCGTCTCTTGTAGCATTACAGGGAGGATATCATCAGGTCCCGGAGATTTGTAGGGTTTAAAAGAGTTAATAGCCCAATTTATTCTTTCGTGGTTTATCACGCAGTTAGCTACCTTCCAATTTTCCCGTACAGCTCTAGAAAAAGAGTTATTAGGGTTTTGAACTGGGTTTGGCTGAGTTATTATTACCGATCCCGGAAAGTGACTTTGGAGCAAAAGCTCCACGGTCTCCTTACCAGTAGTAGTAAAGTTTCCTGTAGGGTTTTTTAAAGTGCCTACAGGATTTAAAGGTTCTTTAGCCAAGATGCAGTGGAGTCTTGCTCCTTCAGATGTGTTTTCAACATCTTGACAGAGCCTCCTCCACGAATCTCTCTTAGCTTTTCTTACCATTTTATTGTATTCGGTGAGGGCTTCTGAATATCTGTCCCAATCACCTGTTGCTTTAGCTCTATTAAAGAGTTTTCTAGCATTGTTCTTCATTTTGGCGAGGTTATTGTTCCACCACCCCACCTTATTAGTGAATATAGTTTTTGGTGGACAGTTATTTTGGTATGAGGTTAGAATAGATTTTTGTAGTTGATCTGCTGCAGCCTCAATTTCAAAACTGTTATTGTAAACAGTGTTGATGTTGGTTTCGATATTTGACTGTAGGTCTTCCCAATCGGTCCTCCTGGGATTCCTGTACATAAGCACTGGTTTTTCCACATCGGATATTTCAAAATGAATGTGCCTGTGATCTGAGAGAGATGGCTCACTAGAAACATTCCATTTTGTTATTTTCCTACATATTTTGGAGGAACCTAGGGTTAGGTCTATGACCTCCCTCCTAACAGTTGTTACAAAAGTAGGTTCGTTGCCCACATTTATTACATGTAAGTTATTACTACAAATAAAGGTTAATAAAGACTCACTTCTGTTATTCGTATTGCTGCTGCCCCAGACTATATGATGAGAGTTTGAATCTGCTCCTATCAAAAGTTCAGTCTTGGTTTCATTGCAGTGATTCACTAGTCGTTCCAACTCAGGTGTTGGTGGAGGTGTTGGCGAGTCATAAGGGAGATAAGCGGAAGTTAAAATAAGCTTCACTGTGCTCCCTTCTGACTGAAAGTTTGTACTTATCGTAGTTAGATCTCTGGAAGAGAAATCCATCATGGGAAAAGAGGAAGTTTGGGATTTGTTCAATGAAATGTGACTGGTATAGTCGGTATAATTTTCATTTAGGTAGGATAACGCTGAATTTTAAATGTAATATGGATGAATAAAATAATCGCTATAATTCCCACACGTGGAGTTATCGATATAATCTTTTTTCGTTGGCAGAAAAACAGCCAGTTCTGTATTTTTATTGGTCATTGTATATCACGTGACATGCGATTTGATGGATTAATTCACCTGTAAAATTATTCATTCGGTCTTGCACTTCTAAATGTGATCTAGGACAGCTTGTAAAATAAATATAATGTTTGATATTTTCCATAATAAAGTTAAATAAATAATGGTGCACATAAATTCTTGAGTAAACTTGGAATAAAACGATTTTAAAAGATTACATAATGAGCATAATTGTAATATATAAATAGCTATCATTATTGCTTCTACATAGAATTTATTTAAGAAGAATCTTTGCGTAACAATGGCAAATTCCTTCATAGATAACATAGAGAATAAATTTTGCAGAGCTATTTCCGACTTGAAAAAATATGTATAACCTTACAGTGGTAATCGTTTACAACTTTTTAATTAATTCTTTATACATTCCTGTATAAATAAACCGTATTAATTGAGCTACAGATTATTCTAAAATTCATTCTTACTTCTCTGCTATTAAGTGAAGTATTTTTAAGAGTTTTAATTAATTGTGTAACAAGTATTTACACTAAAGTTGTGCAATGAAGCTTTATCTGTTTCCGTGACTGGAACGCTCTTAACAATTATTTCCCATTTCAGAAATGTAGGCCGACAATTGATAAAAATTTAAAACACACTCAATTACTATAATTTACGCTTTAAAATCTTTAATCAGCGCCAATATATTGTGTTACCACAGCGCAATAATAATGAGTTGTCTTGTTTTTGTTCTTTGTTCGATTCAATACTTAATGTGTATGGTTTCATCCTGCTCTGAACCAAAAATTAAATACAGCTTTCCCTTTTATTTTAGAACGCAGCTTGGTAACGCAGTCTGACTGCATTTATTTTGCATAACATTGTAAGTATAACTAGAAAATTCAGACGCATCCCTAATTTAAATAACTTTGCGATTTACGTCATAAGAAACTGACTGGTCAACCACGCACAGATACCAAAGTTGTGTTTTAATTATTAACAAAAATATAACTAGAAACATTTGCTGGTAAAGGTAATAGGAAATTGTGGGAGATGAGTATGCAAATTTTGTTTAAAAATTAGTTTATTTAAATTAATTAACCTTGATAAACCTAATTTTGTTTGCAGACTCCAGTTTTAAGATAAGAGAATAATTTATTTTCTACTTATAGTAAGGCGAATCTGCGAATTCTTTAAGTATATTATGTAAGAAAAGGAATGTTAAGATCTTCCAATGTGTATAAATGCTATTATATGTAATTGCTGTCATTATTTAAGTGCTTACAGTTAGACATCTTTATGTTAATTCTAGTTTATAAGTTACAGTTAGGGACAGCACTAAGCACGGGTAAAAATAGCTTATACAAATCATTGTTCAAATTAGTATTCAATTGCTTAAGTCTAAGGTCGCATGAAAGTCTTTTTGACGTACTTCAACGGATGGGATTGAATGTAAGCTTATAGATTAAATTGGGGGTGGCAAAATTTTAACGCGACTTTAAGTGTCATCCACTCATAACTAGAGTTGGGCAAATATGCTGTAAAGATAGTGCATATTCACCAACATATGCCGCACAAAACCTTCAATATATGCAAGAATATGCAGTAACCTTTTGCGATATGCACTAAAAAAAATTAGTTTGTTTATTTAGTGCCTAATATGAAAATCTGATGTTTATTTGAATCTGCAGTTTAATACGAGTAATTGTTATATGAGTTTAAGCACGTTTTGCATCAAATGTAATTTTTCGTTGAAAGAAAAAGATAAATACAATTAATGATTTTCATTATTTTTAGTTACAAACACTCAACATTCAAAAAATCAAAAGGGCTTACATAATATAGAAACGCATTATTATAAACAGTTATTTCAGCATTTTTTATTTGCATATACAAAAATACAGATAGAAGTAAAATCAATAAATAACACAACCTATTTATTACAATAAATAATCATGTGCTGCTTTTCAATGGTGTCAACGAGAAAATTTTGCCGCTTATCTTCCAATATATTTTTGTAGCTGGAAAAACTTCTTTCTACATCACAAGAAGTTACTGGACAATATTTAAATAAATGTGAATTTTTAACTGCAGAACATTCGTCGTTGTGGCCATTGCTTAAGAAATCTCCATTTAAAATATTTTTTATGGAATTCAGAGTTGAAAGTCCGCTGTTTTTCTGAATTAAATCGTCCATTTTGCTGCTAACTTTTCTGCATATTTTATTTTTATTTTTATTCAAAATTGAATGAAATTTTTCGATTAATTCTAAAGATTCAGTGAGAAGCAGGTTTTGTGTTTCTAATTTATTAATGATGCTAGGAATTTCCGAAAAATGAACCTTTATGTAGGACAACTGAGGTTGCAATTCTGGACACTTTAAAATATCTTGACTATATCTGCTATAGACTGAGCAGAAGTTGAATCAAAGGTGTTAACAACATTTTTAAATTCACTGTAATTTTCACAATAAAATAGAGCGGCTTCTATCCACGTTCCCCACCTGGTGAGAATTGGTTGTCGAGGTAAGGGCACATCTTTAAGCAAGTCTTTGTAAACTTCGACGCGAAGTGGTGATTTGAAAAATACCTTTTTTCCGTTATTAATTAATTTATTGACTAAAGGAAACTCAGTTCTAACCACTTCGGCCACCCTATTCATCGCATGGGCCAAACAAGTTACATGAATTAAATTTGGGAAAAAGATTTTTAAATTTTGACCTGATTTTACCATGCATGCGGCACCATCAGTCACCATGTATAAAATCCTTTCTGGTGGTATTTTATTTGGTAAATAAAATAACGAAAGGGTTTCATTGACAAAACGTGAAATTGTCAAATTGTTGGTTTTTTCTAGTTGTTTAACAGCAATTAAATAACTGGAAGAAGGACTGCTGTTTAAAACACCTACAATAAAATTCGCTACTGCTATCTTCCTTTAGCATCGGTGGTTTCGTCAACACTAAACCAAATACAATTATTCGAAACAACGTTTCTTATTTTTTGAAGATTTTCTTCGTATAATTTTGGAATGCACGTTCTGGAAGCTGTTCTCCGGGAAACGACGTTTTGTTTTGTACATTTTTCTAAGAAATTTCTAAATTCGGGAACGTCCATGTTATTTAATGGAATGTTGCATGAAACCATCATTCTACACAAATCGTTGAAATTGTTGACATTCTTATTTAAGCAGTTCAGCAATAATTGTTGTTTTGGCTCGTTTGTATTATTTTTTCTTATTTGATGCGGACCGGTGGCTACGTGCTGATCAAGTTGAAACTTTCTATTAACGTTTATCTGTAAAAACAATATTTAAGTACAATTTACTACAGCATACACAAAGGAAAATAATTGAATGTGCTCTGTGGCCTGTGCATATCCTTTGCAATATCACATAAAAAACTTTCTAATTTTATTCTTAAATTGTTTGCTTAATTACAAAATAAAATAAGAAATTAGTATTAAATTTTTAACTCGCTGTTTTGGCTTGTATGAATTTTTTTAACTTTAAACAGAGTAAACAGTTTTTTTTAGTTCAAAATTAAAATAAACGGATAAATACCTCTTTTTCACAGATGACGCACAACACAACACTTCCATCGTATTTAAAACATGTATACGGCTTCAACCACTTCTTAATTAAATCGTTTTTTGAACTAGCAAATTTAGGCATTTTCAGGGTATAGACTGGACAATTACACTCTACAGCTCTCTGTCAAGGCAACAAATGAACTAGTCAAGCACTAAAATTATAAATAACTATTTCTAAGAATAAGTATAAGAAAAATTTCCAAATATTATTTTCAAAGAAATTTGTACCTAAGGAATAAGAGCTACCCAAATAATACAACCTTTGTCAGTTAATCCTTTATTTCCTCTACCCCTAGTTGGAAATTTAGAAAGTTCATGTGGTTTCACTAGAAGAAATTGTGCAATTTCTTCTAAGAACTACGAATATTTTATTTGATAATTTATTGGAAATTTTATTTTTTTTTCTAGAATATGCATTTTCATGCCATTAAAAGCTAAAATATGCACTAATGTATGCCGTAAAGTTGTAATTTATGTTAAATATGCAAAATAAAATTTACTTTTTAAGACTCTAAACATCACTAAACGTGTATATACGAAAAATTAACATTTTATGACCAATAGGAAAAAAGATGCAAATATGCATTTGCCCAACTCTACTCATAACGTATAGAACGTATAATAGAATGGTTTGACGAACCTGGGGCGGCTAAACGAGCGTCTATTGCCGCACGTAACGCACCCGTCTTTCGGTTATTAGGGCGCAATTATAGCAATATTGACATAAATATTTTTAAATAATAATTATTCATAAATAAAGCATTGGCATAAGTAACATGGAACTCTCACGTTAATTAACACGGTGCAAGATTACGAATATTTTTATGACCCCAAGTGCATTGATTACTACAACGAGATTAAAAAAGGCAGCCGCCACGAGACTTTCTACGCATTTATTAAAATTTGTGAAACTTTGTAATTTATTACGAAAACTTAAGTTTTTTTTTGATTTTTAGAATATTTTTAAAATTCTCGAAATAATTTCCAATATATTTTATACCAGATGTTTTTTAACAACTTAGTAATTTTGTATGTTTATCAAAATTTTTGGAAAATTTTCAATACATGAAATTTTTTAGAAAATATAGATTGAAAATATAGAGAATTTTAAAAATGCTGAAATTTTGAAGATTATGGGAAATTTTTGAAAATATAAAACATTTTGAGTTTTGGAAACTATTAAAAATTTTTAGATACGTTAAAAATTTAAAATTTTTGAAATTATGGAAGTTATAAAATTTTGAAATTGTTTGTAAATTTAAAATAATGTCAAATTTAGAAGATTTTGGGTAATTTTTGAAAATGTAAAATATTTTGAGTTTTGGAAACTTGTTCCAAAAAATTTTTCGATATATAAAAAATTTTAAAATTTTGCCTTAGCTGAATTCCTAGCTTCAGCTGTACCTCGACTACAAAACGCCATCCGCGGCAGTAAAACTGCAACTTTTCTGCCTAGTTAAACAAATAACTATTATTTCACAAGTGGTAACTTGATCTTAATTAGACTACAACGAGAACTTGTTTAAAAATTATCTTGATTAATGTGCAAATTCCCTTCAATCCCTAATGGTTAACTGTTTATAGTCAGTGGCGAAAAGTTTTGATTTTAATACTTCAATAAAAAATAATTGACGCATTAGAAATTGGAGTGCGTTATCTAAAATTATTATCTATTTAGTTACAATACACAAACGCAGCCTTGCAAAAGTGTGTACTACATTCTACTTTACTTTTATGAAATTTTGTTGATTTTGCAGAGTTTGATATTTCCTTATGAAATGGGTCCTGAATTTTTATTAAAATCAATTAATTTCTTGTCAAGATGTGTTCGCAATACTGATTTTTGAATTTGGAACATTTACTGTTCTAGTTACAGTTGTTTGCGTTTAATCTCAAAGTAATTTTTTTTATACTAGCTAACGACATGCTGTAAATAGCCTCACCCAAATAACAAATTTAAATTATTTAATGATTTGAAAATTAGGGTCTTAATTTTCTATGTTTTTACAGCAACGGACTACAGAAATTATGTCAAATTACGTCAGAGGTTTCTCACCGTCTTACCTGTAAAGGCAGAAGTAGCTTTCCGAGAGGAACACAATACCATTATAAGTATTGAATTGTCAGTCTCGTCGGTTTCTAATGTTACGACAACCACTGTACGTTCACTATTTATTTACTACTCAACTATTACGAACAACCCTCCATAATACAGTGCGATCGAAAATGATTGAACGTGCCGCTTCATACTGATTTGATCTTGTCCGCTTACTACTTAATGTGATCTTGACTACTTCTACTGGCGTGCAATGGTAATTTAAATAGCGCGGGAAATTTAAAAATGGGTGGCGTGTTCTTTATATGAATGTTGGTGCACCTTTTTTTAGCGAAATAATTACTGTTAGGGACTTTTAAAGACTTTTCTTGTTGTAAATTACGATTTATGTTAGTAAATTTTTATATTCCAAAAGTTAACCTATAGGTTAAAAAACAAGACAATTTAATAACATAATATAATAACACAATTTAATTAATAAAAAACACATTCTTCTTGATTGTTGCTTACAATAATTGCTCAATTTAACAATTTAATAACAGTTTAAATTAATAAAAAACACATTTTTCAATAACACAATTTAAATAAATACAAAAACCAAATTCTTTGTAAGATAGTTGTTACAATAACTGCTCGAAATGCCCTCCATCACTGTCTAAACAAACATTGATCCTGCGCTTCATATTTTCAAAACACGGCTACTAACTGCAGTCTCGGTGTGATTTCATTCACGGCATTTACTATAGCCTCTTGTAACTCCTCAATAGTGTGTAAACGATTTGCATATACAACATTCTTAAGATGGCCAAACATAAAGTAGTCGAGAGGTGTTAAGTCGGGCGATCGCGGTGCCCAACGACCTCTATTTATTATTCGTTCATCAAAGAATTCCCTTAAAAAGTTCAACGTTGCACCTGCTGTGTGAGCTGTTGCACCATCTTGCCGGAAGAACCCATGCTGCAGTTCGTCATCGTGGAGTTGATCAATAAACGGTCTTAAAAGTAGTCGTTGATAATTGTTAGCATTGATGTTTTCATTAAAAAAAATAGGGCCAATTATTCTTCTTCTCGACATTGCAATCCAAACCCCAATTTTAAGGGGATGCACTGAGGTCTCCCGATATACATGGGGATTTTCAGTTGACCACGTACGATAATTTTGCGAGTTTACGTATCCACTTAAATGAAACCAGGCTTCATCACTGAAAAATGTTAGATCCAAAATGTCATCATTGTTGAAGTTTTCATTAAACCATGTACAGTATTGTCGACGCTTTCCAAAATCTGCTGGTAGCAACTCTTGCACCACCGACATTTTGTACGGGTGCATATGAAGTATTTTTTTGTAAGCCTTCTGACACGATCCGTATGAAAGACCTGAAACTAACATGGATAAATCAATTACAAAAACAACATTATGCTCATTACCTGTTTGAGCATATAAACATCTTAACGATTTGTTGGGACTTGCATCCATTCGTTGCTGAATATCATGTACAGTGTCTTCCGTAAGTACAGATGACCTTCCCGTAGACTTTCCTTTGCAGACGCTACCTGTTTCGTGGTACCGTTGAATAATACGACGAACGTGTTGACTAAAAATTTCATAGTGAACTGCTTCGTTGGGAAAATGCTCTTGGAACTGATTGAAACAGGAGGGATAAGAGTACTGCCAAACACCATTTTGGTCACGTTCTCCGGATCTAAAGTACGCTTCCAAAATAAATTTATCATGCTCTATTGTAAACACCATATTAACCTAAAATTGCACACCTGTTATTATCCTCATTTAAAATAAACTTTGTAATTTTATTGTCTTACCTAATAAAGAGAACGAATACAAACTTTGAGTTTTGAAAAAAACTGTTATAACGTGGGGATTACAAAAACGAGAACAATAACACAAAAGAAAACAATAACTGTTATTATTACGACAATTGACAGGTAGAATGCGCGTACGCTAATGGATTCCAGGGATGTAAGTATTGATAAACAACAGGTTCGCGGACACATCGAAACGCATTTTTGATAATAATGGGACCAGATCGTGGTCACGTGACCTTCAATCATTTTCGATCACATTGTACAAGAAGCCCCGCTAGTCCTAGGAAGGTTCTTTAAATCATCCAGGCCACACTTTTTCTCCTGGTGTTCTTCGCTTGGCTATCTTATCCGTTCGTGTCTGGCTCGGCTGTCTCTGACGAGTCTCCTCTAGTTGTAAACTTGCCCCCAACTAACTTGTTCAATACGAAGTCTTCTTTAAGTCCTGATATGATCAGTGGAAAATTCAAACTCATATTTTTATTAACTGTTATTAGAAAACACAACTCTGGCTAGATTTTCTGCAGTTTCCTCGGTTTCTACAGATAAATTTACTGGGGGTAGTTATGACAATCTGCTGAAGGTACAATAACGATTGCGAAATAATTTTTAATTTTTTTAATTTTTATGAGCAGTTCAATAAATGTATTAAACCTCTGCTGTGTTTTATTCATCAAGTTCCGCTGCTTTGTAATTTCGAACCTGCTCCTACAAAATTAACACAATGTACTACAAAAGGTCACAACGTATCACACCTAGGGTATCGATGTTACAGTTTTCCAACATTTATTCAAAAATATTAATGTAAAAATTATTTGTTTATCAATTAAATGGCGGTTTAATAGCAGTAAAAATATTATGAAATTTTTACTTAGGACATTTCAGGCTTTTAGCTTTATTCTTCTTCTAATAAATTTGTTTTAAAATATTTGCCTTAAAAGTCTGGTGCTAAACAGAACTTATTACTCTGAAATTAAAGTAGTTTTAAGACTAAATATCAGTAAAGGTCTTTGAAAGAGGAAAAATTTAAAAGTAGGTTACAGAATGCTGCGTGCAGTTTTACAGCATTCTTCAATCTTTTAATCCGCAGCGGTCGGTCGTCTTACTACGCATTTGTTTTTTGAGTTGACTTGTAATTATGAATCCTAATAAGAAATGCACACATAAAGGAAGTCAGATATCTGATTAACGAGCGTTTTTTGCCTTGTCGGAACGATCAAACCCAAGAGCCCAACCTTCCGCCGTCTTGTTTAAGCTTCGTCGTTATAAAGTTGATTAACATTCGCAATGCCAAAGTAATTGGTCATTTTGACATCGACTGTGATTAGACAATAGTATATGTATGCAAATATGCACATTACACTTAACAAAAATGAGGTTACATCACTTTAAGCTACACCTTGCGCTTTTATTAATGTTAATCATTTAAAATATTAATCGCAACTATAAATTTCATTGTAGTGTTAGATAGCACATTATGCACCTTCTAGTGTCGAGATAACGTGGAATGTGTACAAGTTACGTAACATTCGTTAATGTGTACAAAGGGGACCTTGAACCTCTGAACCTAACACTTCATACACAAAGAATATGACAGAACAGGAGAGGATAACCAAGAACTAAGTAATTCCGGGTACTGACAGTTATAGAATTTAAACGCGTAGAAACTTAGTTTTGACGCCTTTGAACAGCCGTTCGGAAAGCAGGCATTGATTCCTGCAGCGAATTATGGATTTATTACGTCTGTAATAAACTGTAATTACATCTGCGTAATTTTGCAATTACTTAGTAAGCTACGCTTACATGCACCTCGTAAATTTGCTGGCATCGAGATTGTTGTTGAGTTTTTAAGAAAGTTTTCATGCATGCTATTTTTGTACTGGTCCGAATTTCAAAGCTTCCACTTTTCAAGTATTTTGATGCAGTGGTTTGATTGATATTGCGTATCTCTATTCACATCGCAACTAGTCCCAATTATAAATAGATCATTTCGGGAAAATAGTCTCCAAAGATTATATGATATATTTCAGAGTAACGTAAATTTTTATGTTAATTTGAAATTGTTGTTGCGAACCTAGACAAAATATGATAGAGGTACATTTTATGCATCCTCAGTTCTCGTAACTAAGTAAAAAAAAGAAGTAGGAATAATTGTAATATATTTTTCCTTCCAATGTTTTGAGGTTGTACATTAATTTAAATAGGGCTTGCAACAAACAGTATTTTTATATTTCTTATAAAATAAAACAATTCTACCAGCAATGGAATCCACAGAGAGAGAGAGAGCACTCAGAAGTGTCCGGATTTTTAATTTAGTATTCATCTAATATTAGTAAGTATTGAAATTAAGAGGCAATAAATTAATAATAAATACCCATACCCATCATTCCTGTAAATATAAAAAATAAAATATCTGTCGCTTATGTGCAATTTTAAACAAATTATTTACGTTATAAAAACAATAACACGACAATATGCTTAACCTTATGCGAGCTCGTTTGGTTATGTATTAATTATTTGGTCAGCTGTGTTATCATTTTTAGTCAACAGGTGACGGAGTTTTTAAGCGTAGAATATGAATGGTGACGGGTTTTTAAAATACTAATAGAAAGAATTTTATGAATATGTCATTTAATCTATCTACTTTCTACCTCTAATACCGTTTATTCCTCCATTTCACGATGCTTCATTTCTTCTTCCATCTCAAGATACGGAGTGCAGAACCTCTGACTTTGCTCAGTAATAAAGTAGCACCGAAGGGAACGATGCATCTCAAATATTCCAGTTGTAGTTGTAGTACCTTGCAAAATCGCGCAACATGTTTCACGTAATAACCTAATGGATTTAAATACGCCCATGGTATCTGTGTACATATTGAATTTTGACTAAATTTTTTACTGTTCTGGAACTCCAGTCTTTGGCAGATTAGAAATAAATCAATGTTTCTCAGCTAATATCACGTAATGATGTAGAAAAAAATCCAAATCTGTTATAAAAAAGATAAACAAGTAAACAAAAAATATCATTCTTTGGAAGTTTTTTTTTAAAAGAATCATGAAACCGTGCGTGAGCACGACCCCATGATTCCCATCCCACCCCCTTACCCAGGCTCAGCACACTAAGTGCTCTTCACCGGTCTAACATGCCCCACCCCTGAAAGACATGCAACCCAACATACACACCTACATAACCATCCATGGACCCGTCGGATTTAATTTATTCAGAAAAATTACCGACGAGCAGTGGACTCGAACCAACTGTCATTGGGAGTCTAGTTTCAAAGCCTGGGACTTTAACCACTAGACCACCCGCCGGCCCTCTTTAGAAGTAAAATGAGAAGATCATTTTTGCTCACTAAACTATCAGTTTATTCAAACAACGCAAAAAAGAGGAATATTCAAAATAAAAAAAGCAAACCTTAGGCGTGACAATTCCAGTAACTTCTAATTGTTACTGCAATTCTTAGCACTAAAAATAACAAAAAAATAGGCGAAGCGCTTACACAGGGTGGGAACGTAGGACATCCCCTGTGAAGGAAAGTATACGTGGGCATAAGTGGATCTGACTGGAATTTCAGTAGGTTGTGGTTCACATAGTGATCGGGCCTGGGGCTTGCATCTCATGTGGGTTGCTGCTTTGTTGAAGACTGAGCTCGAGGGGCTGAAGCGGCACCGCCAGAATTTGTTGGGTAGCTGTAGAGCTTGTGGTGGTGAGGGCGGTTAAGTACTTGGGGGCGTAGATCCCGTTTTGCCAAAAAAAGGTGATAGATCTGTAGATAGGAATAGTCTCGGACGAGAATTAGTGTTTAATCTGGAGGATAGTTATTACGACTCTAAGAGCAGCGTACGAAGATGGTTC
This sequence comes from Ctenicera cuprea, assembly GCA_958336395.1. Lineage (NCBI taxonomy): Eukaryota > Metazoa > Arthropoda > Insecta > Coleoptera > Elateridae > Ctenicera > Ctenicera cuprea. The sequence goes on from OY284487.1 coordinate 49,843,724, forward strand.
CCGTGATCGGAAGTTATAGCTTAATCTTGTGACCGTAGGCTAGAACACGATCGTTCTCAAGCGCGTTTATTTTATGACGGGTCTTATACGATTTGGGTTCTATATCTTTCGTTGCCATGGGTGACGAATTTCCTGTCAACATTATTCCCGCGCTTAGTGACCGCCAGGGTGATTTTAGCTATTTTTTTATTATTACACAAAATTTCTTGGGATGTCGCGAGCAACAGATAGGAAGTGGTGTCTATTTCGCTTTTACCGCCTTTAACTCGTAGTGATGTCGGACCACGCCCTCCAGGGCCCTGATTGGTTAGAGCGCGTACAAAGGGGCTGGCGCGTTTATTGCTTTACCAAAATTCGAAGAGTGCATTTCGAGATGGTGCTTTTCAATTCGCACATTCCTAAATACCAAATGCATCGGTTATTGCCGAATGGCATATTGTATATCTTAGACGCGTTTGTTTAATCAACGTGTCAGCGGCTTAGACAATTCCTTTTGTACTGAATTATGCATTATTAACTTTATCAAATATGTATATTTACACTAGGAAACTAGGTACTATACTATTTTTGCGTCTTTTATTTAATTAGACCAAACTACTATTAAAGAAAACTATTCTATCGCATTTTTAAAAGAATCTTATTGATGAAAGCTACAGAGACCGAATGCTTCTACATCTTATATTTCTGTTTACTTTAAGTACATAGAAACATAACAAATCTGTTGTGTTGTCTAACTACAAGACTTTACTGGTTATATTCAATAAAAAGCGATGTATTTGCAAATAGCATTTCTGTTTGCTGTACGCTTAATAATAGTAAGTTTTTAAAAACGTATATATTACCGTATTTAAAATTTTCAAGGTATCCTCCCCTCTTTAAATAAAACTTTTTTTAAATTTTACTATTAGCTTACAACACCACCCCATTCAGTACAATAAAATCAAAAAAAAATGTTGCTCAACCTGTTAAAGTTTTACAGTAACACCGTTTAGTTGCCGCACTCTGTAGAGTAAGCAAATAACCTGTTTCGAGATGTAATAGGTACATGTTACTGAATGCGCGGTGACTACAATTTGCAATAGGGGGAAGGGATGCGGTTTTAATATAGAATATAGGTGTAGACTAGGACTTCAATTTGCGACCCGCTATGCTACCAACAAAATAAACGAAACACTAGTGTTAAATTAAATCACACTACTATTGATAGGTGCAATATTATAGTATTATTTACACTCTCATTTTCTAATGTTTTAGCATACTTCAAAGCAGTTGCGGCTACTAAGAGAGGCAACGTGGGATACGCCCTTCATAGGGAACAATATTAATATAACATAATGTACTTTTGTAAAACATATAACACCGTTCGAATTTTACAACAGAAGAACGATGTTTTCATAAAGCATTGTGAGCTGAAAAATTTCAGAAATGGACATCTCAGACGGACATCGCTGTTTTTAAAATGACACCGCGGTTATGTGAACAAACAAAATTAAGCATTAAACACCTAGCAAGGGAATTTGTGCTACAACAGCGGGGCCATGAATAATTAAATTTATTTAACAGGGGTCCATTTCATGCTTCAGTTGTGTCTAGGTCTCTAGGATCTTATCACAATTCTTAGGTTATCGTATAAATAAACGTTCTCGCGCGAAAAATAAAGTGGTATGCCGATCGCAGGCCAGGCCCTAACACGATTGATCAATTGGTCAGTAGTGCTATGGTGGTAAGAAATAGTTTGAAGTGGATCTTTGTGAGCTGTATGTAAGTGCTACAATCGTATATACATTCCGCCATTTTTCCATGCAAAACTATTTCTCTAATTGTACCTAATTACCGGAATGCCAACACATTCTGTTTTCTTCACAAACACATAATTCAAAGTATGTGTAAACACTAACATTTACTTTCACTCCTTAGACTAAAAATTAACGATTAGTACTAGTTACTACATGTAAAGGCCGTTTGTTAGAAATGTTATCAAACTTGCGGGTTCAGCTGTCATTTCAGCTTTTTACGACTTCACTAGGGTAACGTCAGCATACTGGCTGAAAAAGCGAGTTTTGGTTGTATTTACCGGGACACATTCGATGAAGCGCTCGTGTTACTCAATTCAATGTTTCATTAGTACTCAGTTCTTTGTTACATTAGGACTCAGTTCTATTCTATTTAGATTTGCTATTTAATTAATAATATTTTTGCTTTATCATACATTTATTGACAAAATTCTATCTCAGGTCGAGTTTACATGCAGCTACAGAACAGATATTAGAGTCATGTTTACAAACATGCGTAGGCTATAAACATAAACCACACTTGGTTATCCCAAATATAAACGCAAACCGATTGTCAAGTTTTCCCATGTTTGGAATTAATGACTTTCATATTAAAACTGCCAGCTTTTAATCTGACTGACATTTATTATATTTGGATTGGATTGAATTAGGGTTTGAAAAGGTAAATCAATGCAGCACAAAAATTTTTTTTTCATGTTAAGATTTATAGACTTGGAATGTGGAATCTATGTATGTTAAATCCGTAACTGCCTCACTATAACAAACCAGCGGGATTTTACCTCTCGACACAGTTTATCGGTTGTATTTTGGCAATAAATTGTATTTTTCCACGACCGGGAGTAGAAGTTTGACTGGACTAACAGAACAATATTACAAATTTTATTACTGAGGCTACTATATTTTGCCACTTTTAATATTAAGAAGCTGCCGGGGAACAGCCACAACAAAGGTTTTTTACAGACGTTTTACAAAATTAACAAGTATAGGTTACGCATTCCAGGCTTAATTGTGGTACATATTGGTAGGAGTTATAACAAAAAACTTTGCGTTGAAAACACGTGTGTACATTACTAGCTCACATTTCATGAAGAACTACGCTTTTCTACTTTTCCATACTTCCAGTATGGAAATATTTTAATCGCAAACATTTTTGAAAGTGACGTTTTGACGGAAATACATGTTTGGGCGTCCTTGAACATAAAATAGTTTTAAAAAACGAGAAAAAGTTGTCGAGCTATTAAGTTTTATTTTACGAACCGGAACAGGAAAGGAAAGTTACACATATTTTTTAGCAGCATTTCTTCCACAAACGAAATTTCAGAATACGATAAAGGGAGTTAAGGCAAATTTAAGCTTTTTCCAGGCATTCTAGCATTAAAATGGCTGCCGCTACAGTGTTTGTAAATATTCGACTTTTACGCCTAATTACTCCTTAAAAACGAGTTCATGGATCGGGATTAATTTTGGTATTAAAGTAGTCCTAGAGGAGCACAATGTTACTATGTAAGAGAAGTTTTCTACAAATGAAAACTGTGAAATGAAAATATTTTTAAAAGTTTGTATATTGGCAAGAAACTAGCAACTTTGTAAGCTTATACAGCAAAGGATACACCATTATATCTGTCAAGTCCCAATCCACTAATTTCTTTGTGACGCCTATTAGAATTTTTGAAAAAGATTTATTCATGCTCTTTTCTTTAGTAAACAGAAGACGATAAAAAACTTCTGTTTAGACTAAAGTGCTCATGAGTAATTTAGTAGAATAAGATTCAGAACATTATTTTAAGCGCAGCTATATTTAGGGGGGTTAACTTGTCTCCTCCTCCCCTAATTTTGGCAAATAAGCTTGTCAAAATTGATTTGTATAGAATTAAAGGAATCTCTATATAAAATTCATACAATTAAAACTTGGATCCATGTTCCGCAATACTTAGTTACTGACCATTTTGTGCATTAGAAATACAACCGCATAAATTTCATTTATCAAACTGCTCACTGAAAAATAAAATTGTACATTTATTTTCATATTTATGTCCCGTCCCGAAATTATGTTCACGAGCCGCCACTGCTTCAAAGGTATGTTTTTAAAACTGTGTGAGAATAATGTAGTAGTCTGTTTTGAACGACAAATGAGTTACTTTTAAATACGTTATTCTACTAATTTCTAAAACTTAATAAATGAATGAATTTCATGCAAAACTTTTCTAATAGATTCTTGAAAATAAAAATATTATGGAATTGGTATAGAGGTAATGCACAAGTGCAATAACATGCGTTAGATGCTAGCGTGTTTTACTATGTTAATAGAAATAATGGCGTTGAAACGATGCAAAATGGTATTACGTTGTTTTAAGTGAATCGATTATCCGGTAATTTAATGCTTTTTCATTTTAATAAACATTGTAGCTAAAAATATGTTATTTAAAGCAGTGGTTAGTATTTTATTTATGACACAGCTTTATGAGACTATCAAATTTTAACAGTCATCCACTGCAAAAGTAGTTGTTGTTGCTGCAAGCTAAAAAGTTCAAAATTAAAATAACAGAAAAGTTCTTCAAACCCGACAAGCAATCCCTAATGAAATATCCGCGTTTCCTCTGTTTTCCAGTCGTTTCCGCGCCAGAATCTCCCGACTTTAGTTTCCTGAGCCAATGAATGGGAAGTTAACAAACCGATGACGAGCAAAAAATACGTCTGCCGGCAAAACCACATAGTTCCGAGAACATTTTAATAGCGAAACCTTCCAATGATTATTACATTAGTTTATTTGTAAATTAAAAATTAATTGAATTTGAAAACGGCTTGACTGGCGGTAAACAGCGATGATGGGTCGAACTTTTGTTCTGATGATTGGACCCCGAAGTGACGTTATTAAATCGAATACAAATTCAGACAGAAGAAAAAATTTCATAAGACAAGGATTTTTAGGTTACGATTATGATTGCTCGGCTGATGAGTCGATACATTTCCTTGCCCGTAGATAGACAGCCAAGGTTAAAATCTATAGGAGAGAAGTGAATTGTAATTACTTTCTCATTGAAAAATCATTTTAGCAATCCATTACGCTTGCGTTTCGCAAGAAATATATTACTACAGAGGAGAATTTTATGGAGATTAAAAATAAGTTGATCGAAAGTTGTTATAATTCCTTGATTGTTTGTTTTGATTTTTTTTTCATAATCGGGCACAAGGTTTAATATTTCATCAAAACAAGTGTTGTTTGGGTAATTTTATTTTTGTTAGGATACGTTTCTCCTAATTACTATTATGAAGTTCAGCTTCAAAAATTCCGTATGTAGTTAGTTTCATATTTATTTAACCCACTGCAATACATTTAAATCATAAGTTGCAATTTTAAATAAAATCATATCGTAATTGAAAGTGAAGGGTTGTTTCCAATTGATGTGGCCTAAATGCTGATTATTACAATTTCATCACAGTTTCCCTATTTTGGAATAAGAATGCAGATCTCATATTTAGATGCCCTTGCACATCTTTATAGAATGCCCGACTAGTAAATTCTCAGAACTTTTAAATTGTGTCCGTATAAACTATTTTAAGGTAGGTAAAACGCTTCGTACGTGCTAGATTTTCATCCATTGTGATGTCCGAAACAATTCGCGGACCATGAGACGTCGAATGGTGTCATTGCTCGTCATTCCCTGTCTCGCAAACAAGACAAATTATTATTGTGTTTGAACCGTAGCCCATTTCATAGGAACAAGTTATTAAGTTCATCCTCTGCACTACATTTCTATTGTTGCGAAAGGAGCCCCGACTATTGTTAGACCACTCCTGCATCAAGCTGTGTACAAAATAATGCAAAAAATGTGTTTCTATTAGTCTATTACAATATAATAAGGTGTATCAATAGTAAATGGGGCTGGTGTGCCGACCAGAGAAAGATGAGATTGCAAAATTTCACAATAAGTGTTAGGAATAATTATTTTTTTTGAACGGGAAACAGCTGTTCATTTCAATTCAATTTTGCTAGCACGTGTGTTATGGATGCTGCGGCATTGTAAAATGCATTTTTTTTTTTAATTTTATAATGAATATTCAATATGTGACATTTATATTTAAAAAGTACAAATAACAACAATTAAGAAAAGGAATCATATTTTAGGCTAAAAAAACTGTGGAGAAATGCCGAAAGAACGTTGATCGTTTTAACTTGTTTATAATGCAGAATTGCATCAAAAAATTACAACATAACGCCAAGAGCAACATGCAGTTTTACGTAAAAGATTTTGAAACGTTCCTATAAATCCGATCTAAGCGATCAGAATACCAGACGCGAGATTTTAGTGGATGTTAAACCACAACCTTAAATAAACAATAAAATACGCCTTCTAAACTATTCTCGTATAATTTTGCAATAACCAAAGACATAAAACTCAAAATGTTCGCTAATGTTCAATAATCTTGGTTGTATCAATAAGAAAAATGTATTGCCTACATAAATGTCGTTTAATGCTCCGTTTTATTAGCTCGTCCTTTACATATTTGTTAAGAAGTGGGATCAATAAGAAAACTAACCGCATAAATAAGGTTACAAATTTGTCGCATTTATATTTTGCTTTATAAACATTGTAGGTACCCAAGTTCAAGTCTGTCAGGGCTGTTTATTCTTTAACAATGTTGCATATACTTTTTCTTCTTCCTGTTGCTCTTTTTTGTTCTCGGGTCACTGTTTGTGCTCCTCCTCCATGTGCTTTCTCGTCTTTCTTTTTCCAATTGCGTTGGAATCTAGAACTTGTCTTATTTTACAATATGACATACTAAAAGTGTGCCCAATCCCAATCAAATTACATTGCCTTTTCATTATTGTTTTTTCTGTTTTTTACCTCACTGTTTTTTGGACCAGAATGTATTACATACAATCCTGAGATGTAACCATAAACAATACTGCTAAATTTATATGTGAGCTTCTCACCTATTTAATTAATTTGAGTTTATCAACCAGTAGTTTCCCAAGGAATCGATAACAATTCTAATTCCTCTCCTGGACCTGTCCTGGACGTCTCCTGGAACTGTCCTGGACCTCTCCTGGACCTGACATAGACCTCTTCTAGACCTGGCCTGGACCTCTCCTGGACCTGACATAGACCTCTTCTGGACCTTTCCTGGACTTCTCCTGGACCTCTCCTGGACCTCTCCTGTACCTCTCCTGGATATAGATAAATCACAGCCAAACAACTGTAGACCTATTTCTCTGGCTAATAATCTGTCCAAAACATTTGTGAAAGCCATAAATTAAAATTCCTTTATTTTCTCAGTAAATATAACATCATTTCAAAACGTCAATATGGTTTTCAAGAAAATTCATCTATTAATGACGCGATCTTCTCATTAACACATAAATCACATATTGCATTAGAACAAAAACAAATTGTATTAGCTATTTTTTGATATCCTAAAAAACCTTCTGTCACACTCGTGATCTTCTAAATTGGAACCTATGACAATCTTTGTCTTTTGGTCTGTCGCACTGATAATAGAAAAAAAGCCGTCAAAACTCCCAATTTAGTACGCCATGGTCACACTCGTGGTTGTCTTAATTGAGAGCTTTGATAGCTCAAGCTCTCAATACAGAAAGCCATGGTCACACCATCTCTGTAAAGAACTTTAAAACTATGGTTATGGTATGCAGTTGGCACGGCAATAGATGTGAGGAACAAAAGGGTAACCGGGAGTGACAGGTTAGGAATGGTATCGTCCGTTGGTGTGCAATTAGCACGGCAGTAGACATAGAGAACAAAAAGGTAAGCGGAAGTGACAAATAATAAGAAATTATATATTTCTTGCGTTGATTTGTGCAAACTTACCACAAATCAACGCAAATCGTGTAACGAGACAACCTGGCCGCAACAGTTTTCAAATTTCTAAAACACTTGTTTTGTGGCTTTGGTTTCAAGAAAACACGCTGGTGGCGCTTTGAGTAGATTTTAACCCGCAAAGTGATCGCTTCAAGGCACCGTTCTTTGAAGATGCTCGTCTCCCGTCCAACCTACTTACCACTTTCAGCCAGTATAAAATTCGACGTCTGGCTCAAAATTATTAATTATTCTTTCAAATTTATTTTTTCAGAATTTTTTCAAAATTATGCTTGACTAGAACTCTGAACCAAAATATATTTCAATTTTTTTTGAATCGTTAAGCTGCCGAACGTCATATGCTGGTTAAATTGGGTAAAATTAGAGATTGGTTTTCCACAACCATTATTAGCCAGACAGTGGGATAAAATTGAAAACGTAATATTTCAATTTTATTTTAACCGTTAAACTTCCAGGAACTTTATTTGAGTTTATTTTAACCAGACAATTTCTTTATTTTATTTTGACTGCCAGATTATTAGAAATCCCATTTATTTTTTGGTAAATCTGAAAGTGGAATACTTCAGTCTTACTTTCATTGATTTTTACTAGAATGTTCTTTATTTATCGAGCTACAAGTTATGAGAATTTTAATTTATTGTAAATAAAACAATTTTTAACTTTAACAGGTTTCTATTTTAGCTTTATACGTATTTCTACATGTTGATATGTCATTTTCAGAAGCAGGAGCAATAAATTTTCATAACTTGATCTAGGGTTTCTATATCTGCGTCCAAAGCGTCCAATAATGAATAAGCAACAACTTGATCTCTTAAATTCACAATTATTGGACGTTTTGGAATGAGAAATCAAGTCATCTAGACGCAATATAAAAAAGCAAGATCAAGTTATGACGATTTATTGGTCCTATAGCAACACTGACTGTTTGCTTTTGATATTGCCTCTGAAAATGACATGTCAACATGTCGAAATACGTAAAAGGCTAAAACAAAGACCTGTTGAAGTTGAGAATTGTTTTATTTACAATAAATTAAAATGAACTTTAACGAAATAAAACTCGAACTTATAAATAAATAATATGAGATTTTGCCAGGCAAAACTTATTTTTATTTCCTATATTATAACCTATGAAGTCTTAACTACCTGATAATTTTGATATTCCCGAAGACTTTGAAAGGTAGTTAATAGCTAACTTACATTCTGTAAAATTGCAGAAACCAGTTTAAATTGTTGAAATTCATTTGCAACGCATGGACCCTCAATTTAACACTACGACGTTAAATTTTCATGTTATCCAACGAGCGTTTGGCGCAAGCTTTAAAATTCTTTTAATTATCAGTTTCTAATCCAATTAAAGCCAGTAAAAGTATACTTTCTGTACTTACTTGAGGAATTTACCAGAAAACACACCACAAAGTATGTTTTCTTTTCCAGATTACTAAAATACCTGAAGAATCGAGCCCGTGTGGAAACAGAGCATCAATCAAACATCCACATTTAAATACGTATTATTTTATTACAGACAACCGTGGACTTCTTGTTCGAGGGAATTAAATTACATGTTGTCTATGCAAAGCTTCATTTTAATTACAGAAAGCACGAAGGTTAAGCGGTAGCCAACGGTCCTTCGCGGTCCTTCGACAGCTGTTTGGCTTTCATCGGAATAATATCAAAACTCACTCTTTTCAAACAATCAACAACCAAAGAGAGGGGCGTACCGTTTCAGAGCAATAAATTAGCTAGTAGCATACCATTCCAAAAAGTAATTTTGCTTAGTTGACATATGTGGGAGTGTAGAAGACTTCGTTACTACACTGAATTCTGGTGGTTTTTATTGGGGTTTTCCTGTCGATTTGCTCGATTTGCTCGATGAACCAATTTGGAAACAGGTGGTAGTGGAAATCAGAGACAAAAATTTTGGAAAAAACTGTTACTGCTGATAGGCAGTCAGAGGCCGTAAAGAAACAACACAAAATCTTCCACGAGACTGTTGTAATCGTCGCTGTTTGGCGTAAAATCAATCGCTTTAACAAGAGCTCATGTTTTATCAAAGTTTTGTGGAACACCAAAAGAAACACTTAAAAGTAACTAATATTGCAAATTGTAGATGGTGTGGACAATTGGATGAGCATCAAAAAACTGCCTATCCTGCTAAATACGATATTTGTGGAAAGTGAAATTAAAAAGGAACTACGCGCGCGTTTGTCTAACACCTGGACCTAACACAATTGAATAAAAATGTATAGAGAAAAGTTTTTTAATGGCGTGGACCCAACTCCTGGCCAACTGGAAAAAGTTCTTGTCTTTAGTAAAATTAATGCTAACAGCGGATTCTGGCAGATACTATTAATACCCCAAAACGTGCTTTGACAACGTTCATAACGGCATTCCGAAGATTTTAATTTAAGAGACTTCCTTTTGGCTTGTCATTGGCACCAGAAGTTTTTCACAAAGAAATAAGTAATGTACTTCAGGGTCTAGAATGGGTTGTGTGTTTTTTCAAAAAGCGAGACCTCATCTGCAACAGAGAATTTAATCTGGAACTAAGAATGCGCTTTATCCGTTGTTACATCTTACCTAGCGCTTCTATATGGTGTCGAAACCTACTACTGGACAGTTAATTAAGAAACCACTAAAAAAAAAGAAACTTTTGAAATATTGAGAATATCCTGGGTAGGCAAAATAAGAAACGAAGATGTGCTAAAGCGTATGAAAAACGACAAAGAAGTACTGATTACTATCAAGAAGAGTTTGTATGGGGGAGATAAATAAGATATCATACGATTAATATTACAAGGAAAACGCAGCGTAGGTAGAAGACGGATCTCCTGGTTGAAGAACCTATGAGAATTGTTCCATTGCAGCAGAAATTTCTATTCAGAGCAGCCGACGACAAAATTAAAACCGCCATGATGACAGCCAACCTACAACAAGGAGAGTAACGCTGAAGAAAACGAATTTTTAATAATTTTTCCGGTATGCCATATTGTTCCAGTTTGTTCAACAGTTTGTCTCCATTTACTTTGTCAAACGCTTTTTCAAAACAATAATAACAAGGCGTTGCAGTAACAATGTTTATGAAATCATAGCGGCCGCCATTTCAAAACTAGAAAGCTCGCAAAAAAGGTGTAATTTGCCTTAGGTTTTCTGGCAGATTCCGCTTTCAGATTTAAAAAATTCGTTTTCCGGAATACATGCTACCAAAAAACATGTCTAACTTGCGCTTCTGGTTTCGATTTTTTTTAAAAGTTTATTTTGTCAGTAATGTTTTAATATACCCCTATATTCCAAAACGTAAGAAAATCGTATCTTTAGTTTGAGAGCTATGAAGCGTTACCCACACTCTCGTCAGATCTAGGTCGTACCCGGGTAATATTGTACCCGGGTACAATACCTGAAAACTTTTTCAGTACGCGAGTAATTTTTTAACATTTTTACCCGTTACTTGTACTCGGAACATAATTGTAAAAGTACTTTTACCCGAGTGCAATTTTCCAGTACCCGGGTATTATGAACAGTACCTGGGTACCTGTGAAATTTCGGGTACCTTACGAAAAAGTGATTGATAGACAATCCGCCACCGACCGACTGCTTGTGTTGGCGGTTTCTATATTTTATACTTTTCAAACTCTTGTAGTTTTAGAAACCAACGCAAACAAAGATGTAAAGTTAAATTATTAGTGAAATAACTGCAAAGGTTTGGAAATGTTTTTTTCCTTGAGTTTTCTCTCACAATGTTTATAGTTTTATGTAAATGTATTTATTCTGTTGACTTATTAAACTTAGTATATTATGTAAATGTACTTTGTAGTTTCAAAACCATCCCAGCAAATGTTCTACATTTTGAATATAATTACAGTTTTTTTATAGTTTTTGCTTTCATATCAATTTTATAGTTTTAAAACTGCTGGTACCCGATACCCGGAAAGCGTATCCGGACATTGTATGAGGATATTTGTACCCGGGTACCTTTTACATCGAAATTGTACCCATACTCCATAGCCGAAACGAATGTACGTACTATGTAGTATGTACCCGTAGCTGATACCCAGGTACTTTCTTGCTATACCCGAACTCAGCTCTGACTATCTCCCACCCATCCACTCTCAGGCACACCAGTTAATCGCCACTTTAGGTACTGAAAGTATAGTAACTAAAATTTGTAAAGATGTTTCGAGGTTAACAGTGTTGCCAAGTGTAATGTGTTATAAATTTACTTTTTATCATAGTACAGCGCTGTGAACCGCATTGTTGATACATACAGCATGTGCCACCTAACCTTGCAAACTTTAGTGGGCTTTGATTCGGCTACTTACGCTTTGTTTCGTCGGTAGTCGTAACTTAAACTAGCTCTAATTGGCTGTTGGACAGTGTGGTACACTCTACTAAAAAGTGAAAGTCAATTTATTTATGGTTTACGAGAAATTGTGGATTTTTTGACAAATTAAAAGACCGTGCGCCATAAGATTAGAAACAGTTTGCTTTGAGGAGGGATTAACGATAATTTAGGTTACGTATAAAAAATACAGCAAAGAAACTAGAAATGTAATAAAAAACCGTTGCTTTTGCTTGAGAGTGTAACGGCTTCTCGCCTTTTAAACTTATCGTCATTTTTTTGCAAGGTTAAATGGCACTTGCTGTACACGCTGTAAAATACAGTACTGCTATGGACAAACTAACTTATTGTTTACAAAATCATTTCCAACTTGTTATGGAGTATCTTCTCAAATACTTTTAATATGGTTATCAAAAGGCTAATCGCCCTATAATTTTGTATTTGTTTGTAATCGCTCTTTGCTTATTATATAGATTTCAATGTTACAATGTTTAGACGACCCGGAAAAATTTACATTTCTAAAGAATAATAATTTTATATATGCAAAAGTAACTTAACTATACAAACAATAATTTTTTTAACAACCCTAGATGAAATTGTATCATTACCTGCAGACTTTCAATTTGCAAAGTCTGCCGTTATTTTGATAATTTTGCCGAGATTGGTGCAACAAAGACCGAATTCTCGTGGTGAACCACTTAGTTACCGTCACTTTCATGTTGTCCTTGATAGCTGAAAGAAAGAGGTAATACACTGTATTTAAAACATAGTACAAAAATACGGTAGAAGGATATTAAAAAAACATGGTATAATTTTTCAATTATAAAGGACGTTGTCAATAAGTAGGAAAAAACTTAATGTTCTCTAACCACCAATTCTTAGGAAACTTGATATGTTTTCTATAGCGATAATATTTTTGTACTGAAAAATAATACCTTCCTTTGCAATAAACTTATGGTTTTTATTACACGCAAATAGACATTGAATTTTAAATATTACGTTTCGATTGTTTGTCTACAATGGACATTTTCCCGCCTTATAATTTTGCAATTACTTATTTTTTTTTCTCCAAAAGCCGTGTTACAAAGAAGTAAACCTAAATTTATGGTAAAATGCAACCACTTGTTTGTTGTTGTCAGTTATTAAGCTTTTTACAATGCCGATTCGGGTATTTCTTGACAATGATAAATATTTATGCAATCATATTTAAATGTACCTAATCAATATTATAATATATTTGAATATGTGCAGTTACTTAACCTAATATGTGTTAATATTCGTTTTTAAAATTGTTTCTACGCCGATATTTCTTCAAAACACAAAAAATAAAATTAACAGCTTTCATTTCAATTAATGGCCATTATTTTGTATACTTTTCACTTTTAGAGGACGCTGATTTAAATTATTATTAAAATTACCATTAGATGAGTTGGCACCGTGAACAAAATTAAAATAAATTTGGAAATGATTCTTAACCAGTTTTCCTTGTATTGGGTTTTATTAGAAAAAGTGCAGTAATATAACGGGATTAACAGTTTCCGCATCCAGATGTGCTGACCTAGGATGACCAAATTTACATGGTGCTATTTTACAAACATCCTTGATGCTCAATTTTTCAAGAATTACTAGCTGCTTATTTGAAACGCTTTCAAGCGGCCATCTTCAATGGAACAGGCATTAACAATAGAATAAGGCATACATTACTATTAGACATAAACATTTGTGGTTAATCTAATACATTAGTATACGCGAAGATCTGTTAATACACAACTTTAAATGTGTGCTTTATACACCTACGTGTATGTGTATAAGTTAGGTGTTTAGAAAAACTTGCCTCATGCCATAAAATCGAAATTCAAATCAATAATATGCATAGAAACGCGGTCCAATAATATGGATGAATATTTACGTATTCGTTCCGTTCTGAAGGCCGCGTCTGTGTTTTTTTGCGCTGTCTACGCAATAAAATTCATTTCTGCTACTTTTAGTTATAAATTTAAATATCCCCTTCGATATAGTAGATAAGAGTTGTAGTTTTGGAGGTTTTTTGGTATATTTCCATTTCTACGACTTCAAACAGCCATAAAATAAACAGAGAAGTGATAGATTTTAATTTATACTATTCAAGGCTATTTTCTTTAGTCCGGGAAGACGGCTGACCTTGATCAGGACTAGGATTTGTCATTGTTATATAAAAAAAAGATTTACTGTTAATTGCCACGTGATATATGACGACGAGCCTCATGAAATTATGTTGTGGTCATACCTAGTTTATGCGGTAACTTTTCTTATGATAATTTTATAACCGTGCTGTGGCTTAAAAACGAGTTGGTCTACGTGTTTTAATCTGCAGAACACCGCCAATAAACTAATGAACCAGCATCTAGCTAAACAACTACTAAGCTAAATGTAACAAACGGAATTATTATAACAAATTCTTTTCCTTTTCTTGAATCCACGCTTTTGTGGTCGTGAAAGTAACTACCGAGCCAGTTGAAAAATGTCTTGGAGTATTCTGTTTGCATAGGCACTCAATCCAAGTTCTTTGCCATCATTCGCTCCGACTGTGAAAAGACAATTTTCAAGTGGCTCCATAAATAACGGATTTGAATGGTGGACGGCGCTATGCAACGGAAACAAACAACGCAATGTAAAATGAGTTTTTGTTGCAACATAAACTAATGCTTCAAAAAAACAACGTTTGAGAACATGCTTCAGGATTGGTTAATGCAGCATCCCGCTCCTTCTAGAGCGCCGCAGCACCGCAATTGAAGCAGCTGGTCTCCCGCCATTTTCAGCGTAGATTTTGATCTTCTGAAGCTCTATCTATCTATCAATCTGTCCATCTATCTATCAAGGGTTCAAATCTCAAGGGTTCATCTAGCCCACCCTGCCATCGTGGTCCCGGACGTCCACTAGACTCCCGGGGCAGTTACTGCGTCTTAAAGGCGGTGTGGTTTTGTTATCAATAGAACTCGGAAGTTTAGGCACTAAAAATTTCAAAAATATGCAGGATGTACTTCCGATCCATTGGGTGTAAGTAAACGTCGTGCACCATTGATGGTACTTTGGGGAATAAGGCTAGCAGGCGCAGAATAGACCCAAGAGCCGACTCCATACCACTACATAAGGTTCCTGTTGAGGAATCAACAAATACGGTGCTTGTTAAAACGTTACCTGTGCTGCTGGGCTAGGTATTACTGTTGGAGAAGTTGAAGTTAAAGTATAGCTACACCTGGGCTTGTTGCAGCTTGTCCTATTTCTTTAAAACCAATACCGTCGCTCGGAGCCGCTCACGAAGATTCACACTCTTCAGTAATCTTATTCTCCGGCATTCGATAAACTTCTGCCCCTAGAATGTCGTTCTTGGCAGTTGACATACGATACGAAGGAACGAAAATAGGTTTATGATCGCCTGTATTAATATGATGTTCAATAAAAGGCGTTACACTCCTCCCACTCTAAAGCTATTCTTATTTTCTACTTCCAGTGCATTTGAACGGGTTGTTCGCTCGTGAATAAACATAGTACGTTCAATCGATTGCAATAATTGACTGAATATCAACGGTAGCAGTACGTCGTGTTGTTTCAAATGACAGGTCGTATTGCGCGTTAGGCGCGTCGGTAAAATTACAAACTTCATTAGACGCGCCTACGAAAAAAGCGAATGTCGGTCAGTTTGAACGTATATACCCATAACAATTTAACAAATTCGTGCGAGGTAAAGGTAAGGGAGTGGTGGTAGCTCAGAGGTTAGGCGCTTGGCCTGTAACGCTAAAGGTCTAGGGTTCGATTCCCCGCCGAAGTCATGCAACAATAAAAATCTATGCCGCAACCCGCCACTCACATTTCCCAATCCGGTGTAGGCAGCCGTGGAGTCTTAATGTCTGAAACCTTCTCTGATATTTCTCTGATTCGACGTTAAACTGTAGGTCCCCCGTACTCCACCGTACGTAGCAGAAAAGAGTTCAGATGCCTAGCAGTGGGACATAAAGGCTGTTTGCAAAAGGGCATAGAAGTAGGAACGGTCCGTGGATCATTAGTAGCATTATCCGTCACCGTACCCTGTTTAGATGATAATCAAGGTTAATCGCCTCTGGAATGTCCCTTTCCTTCTTATAGTTCATCTGAAACAAATTTACATTAAAAATTTTTTTCGGTTAAGCGGACCTGCGTCAAGAGGTCAGTGGAAACTGGTCACCTTTTCATGCGGAACGTTGTCACATCCTGCGATGGCGTAAACCATATACCAAGTCCATCTATATATTTACAGATAAAGCATCTTAAGGCAGTTGTGCAAGCAACACACGACACTTACATATAAAGACGTCGCTGGCCGTTTTGATATCCTGTTCTTTTGCAAAGAGTTATTTGCACACTCTATGCGGCGCCTGCGGTTTCGTTGGTTCGTAAGTGCTTTGCAAGATCTCTATAGCTCCTTTTCATGTGGTTACGGAGTGTTTAATACCTATCCACCATATTACTGCAAACCCATCGAGCAACATAGGTAGTTCACGTAACGCATTTCATCCAAAATTTGCGTGGAATTTTTCTAAATTTGTATAGCATCGATAGAAGCGCTACCATCGCTATATTAAGGTCCATTAAACCACGAAAAATATATTTTTGAAGATTCCATTCCCTAACTGTTGCGACCGGTGCCGTAGTAGCTTCAGTTTGATCTTCTAAGCTTTTGTCATTGCTTTTGAAAAGTTGCTAGAATTACTCAAGAGTAACATATATCAGTTGAGAGGTATTTTTATTCTTATCTACTGTGGTAATAATTAACAATACTTGTTTACCAAAGCCAAATTATCCACTTAGCGTTAGCACGTTGGGTGATCTTATGGTAGTCGAGCTGTACAATTAAATTTGTTTATCAAAGTCCTAAAATCCACTTAGCGTAGGCGCATTGAGGGAGCTTATAGTAATCGAGATGTACGATTACAATATTAGTTTACAAAAGTCCTAAAAGCTTAGCGTTAACGTCTTGGGAAGTCTATGGTAGTCGAGCTGTACGTGCTTCGCCGAGCATTGAAATCTCTGTGGTGCAAATAGTTAAGTAGATGCATACTGGATGATGCTACACACGTTTGCAAAAAGATAGTCACAATCAAGCCGACGCAGTTTATATTACATTTTAAGCAAGAAGTAATGGCCCTACGTTGGGCGCCAGTTTTGGCGTTGAATTTGTGCAAATTTCAATATTGTGGCGTAGGTGTTGTTATTTGGGTTTTAAAATAAAACGCGCCACCACCCCCAAACTTGTCTGGTTACACTATGCTTTTTTGCTCAAAGAACAAAATGTAGATAGTATTTAGTACCATCTAAATGCAAATGTTTGCTATATATTCATACCAGTATCAATTCTGTAAGTTTACAGAGGTGGGGCAGGAAATTGAGCAAATGTGATTTTCCATGTCAACGGCATATTTTGTCCCGCATTAAAAATTTCCACCCGCTACGATTATAGATAACTTTCTGTCTTATTATAAATTCATTCTCCAATTAATTAAAGACATTTGAAAAACAACTTGTTTAACCAGATAAAAAGATGTAGAATACTAATTTGGTTGAGCAGTGTATTTTCGTGTTTCTCATTAAATCAAATAGTACCATCATTTATATTTGTTATGTATGAATTATGAACACCTCTACGTTTAAGTTGTCGGCCGTTGGGTTCCAACAATGTTATTTATAGGTTATCAATGGTTTTCGCAGAATATTAAATGATTTTAATGTAATGATTGCTTATTCGAAACAGTATGTATTACATTGAAAACCGCAAGAAAATTTTAATGTTTTTAGAAATCGTTATTAGGTGTCTCAGATAATACGTGGAAGTTGATGGAAAAATCATTTAGAAAACAACTTAAAGTTGTGTAAAAAATGCTGCTAATAAAATTATTTGCAAATTTGCATTAAAAGATTAATAAAAACATTATTGCTTCAATGAAAATTATCCGAAGTAATTTTTGCTAGGCAAATAAGAGCGGAAAATTGAACACCGGCTAAATTAGGAGTTAATCAAGCAATAAACAAAAATTGTGAAAATAAGTACTATAATACTTCTACAAAAATCTTTTAAATAAATATTTAAGGAATTAATTAAATGCGTCTGACTATACAGTCTGATAAGTGAGAACACGTAAAAATTATTTTGAATTAACAGTCTTAAACAGAAATATTTTTGAGCAAAGTTATGTACACGTTATGTTCTATTGAGCAAAGTTTTTCCAAACAAAAGTATTTTCAAATAATTTTCTGTTATAACAAATCGTTTTTGGCAACGTTTGTTTGGCGCGAATGTATATTACTCAAGAAATTTATCTTTTGAAATGGACTTCTATATGACAATTCAAACATGTGGGGAACACGTTTCTGGTGATCGTCAATCAAAAAAATCGCGAATAACTCTCGGGGGGGGGGGGGGGGGGCGGAGTACAAAATACCACATTTTTCAATTTTTACATATACATTATTTTTTACTCGTGCTCATTGCTAAATTAGTGAGTAATTTAAAAAATTGACAAGACAGGTCGCTGGTACTTTCCCATACTTTTTACGTTTTAAATATTCTCGCGTCAAGACGTGATGGAAATTTACATCTAATCTAGCCGTACAAGCCCGCTGCTAACTCAAGACGTTGGTTACTTACGGGCTGCGCCCGCTCCTACGACGCGACGTGAAATACGCTCACGAAAATAGTTATAACAGCTTTATTTATACAGTTATCGAAAATAGGCAAAGAATGAAAAATATTAAGTTTATTAGAGCTAATTGATAGGAGTATTTATAATCACGTAACTGCCGGAAAACACGTTGTTGATTTTAAAAAGTATCGTTTCTTTCCTTAATTTTCAAAATAGTTGAAAATTCTCGTTGATTGTAATAAAGTACTTCAAATAGTCTATTAAACTGATAAAAATTTATAGCGATCGGCGATTGCGTTTAGGAATAAAAAATTAATCAAATTCATTTTTTTCAAACATTCCTAGAGAGCGTCAGAGCGAAATTTAGGAAATTAGTGAAGAACCAATTTTGTAGTTCATTGCAAGCTCTATCGGTTTAGAACAATATAAAAAATAGTGTGGGCAGTTTTTGAGAAAATTTTTTTTGAAAATGTCCAAAATTTTGAACCGCTAGTATATTTACAATTTTTATTTTTACGCAAATATTATTACATCACTTGATTATACTTTTTAAGGGCTATCAAATAATGTGACAATTTGTATTGATTGTATATTTTGTTTTTGAATAGGTAATCGGGCATTAAAGTTAAAATTTTCAAAAATTCGTAGCGGCCTTCATTTTGAAGATACGGCATTTGAAAAAAAAACATTTAATGTGTCTTTAAATGCACTACAACGCTATACATTTGAAATTTGTAAAAAGGTGTTTAGAAAAAAATCTATATCAAAAAAACTGGTCTAATTTCCGTTTCCGGTTCCAGTTCCGATTAACAACCCCACTAGAAAACTTCTACACACAAATCTTATTAAAATTGGCAAAGGGGTTCCAGAGAACCCACCCACCAGCCCACCCTCGGACAGACATTTTCTAAGAACCTCTTTTTTTGGGTTCCTTAGACTCCAAAACGCGTATTTCCGTTAAAATCTGAAATTCGAAAATTTGTATGAAATCATAACTTTTCTTACTTCGGAAACGTAGAACATGAAACTAGGAAGCTTGTGAAGCAGTACCAAGCAAGAAAGTTACAAGACACTGTAGCAATTTTAAAAGTTGAAAAATGCGCATTTTGTGAACTGAGAAAAAACAAGTATAAATTAGTACAGGTTCAGACGAAGAAGAGAAAAATAGAATTAAAGCAGGTGCTAAAGTGAAATTGACTCTTTTTCATAAAACAAGCGACTTAGGCCCTATAGTTTTTGAAATAAAATACCAAAACGGTTGTCTCAATAAAATTATTTTATAAAATATAGTTGGAAAACGTTTAAAATGAACACATAGCAACTATTTCTATAAAACTATTAAACCACCATTATTCAGTAAAATATATGTAGTGAATGGCTAGTGGCCTATGAAGTCGAAGCCAAGAAAAAGAAAAAAAGTTGCCTCATCAAAGTTACTAATAAATACATAGGTTGCAAAAACCGATCTGCTTCTAAAAAGGTCATTCTTACTATAGTTTTGTTAATTCATCTGAGAAGTCTAGTTCTTTCATTGTTAGTATTATCTTGTAAATATATGTGTATAGTATAGCCAGACAATCAATCAGGTAATGCACGTCATATATAAATTTGATGACGTCAGAACCTTGTATGTGTATATTTATATTGAAACAGTTTAAAGTGGAACAACAAACAAAAGACGTAACCTCAAATATTGACATTTTAATTTAATATAAAGCAAGTAGAAACCGCAGCAGCTAATAATTATTAAAATAAAAACATACTCTAGTTGTAGAAGTTAATATTTATTGGTTGTAACGGTGCAACTTGTTATGTTATACATAATTAGTTAAAAATAAAGTAGAGTGCATTCTGTGATAAAAAGAATTCCATATTTAGGTAAAAATGTTTAGTTTTGGACAGTGCTTGCAAGTTCAGGTGTTTTCGCACCACTATCTATAGCGAATTATGTTTCGTCACTATCGTATTCACTGTCGGAGGATTCAGAATCTGTGCTCAAATGAATAATTATTGGAGCTATGTCATGTGTGTCAAATATCTTTTCTCTTTCAACCATGATTTTATTTCTTTTTCAGCATGATCAATAGAATTTTTCTATGGGCTTTGTAGTAACCTACTGTTGTCTGCTAAATTTAAAAACTAAATATATAAAAAAAAGTAAAAGAATAACCTGCAATGACTAATTACATTCTGGATTTTTTTTATTTTATGATACCGGCGCTGCTGCTCGTTGATCATGTGATCTATGACGTACATTACTTAATTGGCTGGCACAAATATATGTATATATGTATAATTGTATATGGAGTTGGATGTTTTTGTTCATGCATTTTTCTTGCATTTAGCGTATGCCAACTATTTGGTTTATTACTGATCTGCTGGGTCGGAAGCCGGATTGGTATTCTCATAGCGTCTCTTTTGCTTTTCCTTGTTTGTTGTTAATTAAAGTAGCAAGTATTTTGTAGCATATATTGAGTAGAGAAATTGGCCTGTTGTTTTCGCAGTTCAAACAGTTTTCTTTTCTGTGTATTGGGTTAATTATTGCTTCCATCCATTCTGTTGACATCCTTTTGTTTTTCCATACGTTAATTATTAGGTTAAAAATACTTCCTGTTAGTTTAGCTCTGTCGTATTTTATGAGTACAAGTTGGATGGCGTCACCGCCTGGGCATTCATTATTTTTAATTTCCTTTAATATTTCTTCAACATCGTTCATCGTTGGCGAGAGTATTTCCTCTTTTCTCTGGGGAATTTTTCTATTCTTATTTCCTTCAACTGGTAGTTTGTATCTGCCAGTACTTTTTTGTAGTATTCTAACCTCCCTGTGCAAAAATTCCTTCTCTCCTTCTATGATTTTACCGCGACACTTTTGGTTTCAGTAATTTATCAAGGAACACGAGTTAAAATAAACAGGCGCGTTCCTTAAAACCAAATTTTTGGCTACGCCTTCCTAAAGTTTTATTTCGCTATAAAGAACAATGTACTTGTCAAACTTTAAAAGCCGTTTTTACATAATAAATGTAAGCAAATAAATTTAATAAAGTACACTCCTGCAATTTATGTATTTGTAAAAATTAAAAAATGGGATATTTTGTAGTCTCCACCCCCCAGCAGGGGTCGTCTGCAATTTTTTTTTGACTAAAAATCACCATCAGCAACTTACCGTTCAAACATCGTCAGTTTTCTCTGGATTTTAAAGTATTTTCAAACAACCCTTTTTCATGTAAATTTCTTTAAACAGAAAGAGTATTTGTACGCTTTTCAATTCACGTTAATACTCTACTTTTAACATTTTTGTTATTAAACTCTTCTACGTCGATCTTATAAACGAACCCCGAAATCTGCAAGAATAAAAAATACGTTTATATTTCTCTGACAATTTCATATATTTGTTTTTCTCGAAACATGTAAGAGCTGCTATTTATGTTTTACTAAATATGCATTTTTTTATAAGTTTTATTTTTAGAGCCTTAGATGAGCCTTTTTGTGCTCTCATTTATATTTATACATGATAAACATGTTTACCACTTATGTCGTATGCCATACTACGTTCTAGTACATCTGAAGTAAATTTTGTCATGAATTTCAAATTTCCGAATTACTTAGAAATTATATTGCAAAAATTACAGAACATTTCAGGTTTCTATGACACATTATACACCTATGCGCGGTGTAATTATAAATGTCATCCTAAGATGCGGACAAACATTAAAACCTTCACAAATTTGCACTTTGGATCTATTACAGCTGCCACTCCTAAGTGTAAACAAAATATAATTATTCATAGTACGAAATTTGGACATTGGCAATTTTGCTTTTAACACACCTTAGTATGGATAATTTTTTCTCGTATTGCACGAAATCGAATATTCATTCTAGCATACTCATTATTTAGCACAGTGGCGTTACTAAAAAGTAATAAAACTCCAATTGAAAGTAACTGAAGTAAATTACAAACCTTAAGGATCGTTGACTAACCAAGCGAAAGCAAAATGTGAGCGATTTTATAGGTAGCAACTTACACAAATTCGACCGAAGTTATTGAAGATTTCTCGAAAAATGTGTTACGTTGTTGCGTATTATAATGCCTGGAGTGCAGGTTCAATAGTTGAGTGCACGAAGGCCGCACCGGAACATTCACTCCGATATCACGCAGATTATGCAAAATTCCCCGCTACAACTTTTTATATTGAATTCCTATTGCATCGGTGGGATGGACAGGGCGCGTGAAACCATTGCATTAGTCCGCGCGCTATATAATTTCCTCCAGCGCTCGCGGCTTCAACTCTATTAATAGATAATAGTTCGTTTTTGTCACAGATTGTAGGAATATAAACACGGTAATTGGCTCTTTGACAACCTTTCCTATTATTACTATGTCATGAAAAAAACATTCTCGATTATGTTTGAAACACACACTTTAATGCAAATACACGTAATAGCTTATTAACCGCGCGATTCTTTTACCATACTTTTTTAGCGTTTACTTTTTCCTCAAGAACTACTTTGCGTGTTTACAGCGTGAATACGGCGCCTAATTGTGCCACTGGCATTGAAAAAAACATTGCATATTTTCGAGCAGTAATTTATTATAATCGTATGACATAAAAGATCACGTTTTCGTTTTTGTTTTATTGTTCCTTCTTGTAGGTAGGTGCATTTATCAGTGTTTTTGTGAGTGATTCGAGTATCACGATTCTGTTCAAAACTTTGAAAGCATACGGATCTTGTCATTCGTTCTGTCTGTTTTCAGGATGCAACGCGGGAATAATAAATTATATCTAAAGCACCATTAAGACTGACCATGATCGAATTACTTTATCTAAAGGTGCAGTAGACAGAGTCAGCTTACGAATGATTTATAATTTTCTCTTTAACTCAGAAAAACCCATGAATTATGAGAAAGTCAAAACTACACAAGATAAATTATTTAGTCTTTGACTAACATACTCAACACCTTTAAACAAAAAATTACACTATTAAATATCTATTTTGGTGTTATGCTTAACATGATTTAGTGAATTTGTATGCCCCCGACCAATCTTAGATCCTCGCTCTACGCTGTCAGGAAAATACTTAGAAACTTCAAACTCATCAACCAATCGGCGATGAGGGAGGCGTGTTCTTTTACGGGGACTTCTGTTTTGTTACTCCTTGTACATGCCGGATACCGTTCTCTTTGTATACAACCATAGTTCGTCTCACTCTCTCTTTCGCATAGGCGAATAAAAAATTAGCAATTCTAATTTATTTAGGAAATATGAATACTTTGCCTCATCTATTTAATAAACAATTGTGCTTTATTGCTTGTATTATGTAGACGTTGTTAGGCAACAACGACTTCTGTTTTCCTTGACATCTTAAACGGAGCGGATACCGCTTTTATAAATCAATCAATCTTATCAATTGTAAATTACTGAGAAAATTACCTTTCAATATGTCTATTAAAAGACGCAATTTTGCATTTTTTGTATCAAGTAGAGGTTTAAACATTGCTATACAACTCGAAACCTAAAAAATCGTATATCTACAGAGCATTTGCTCAAGAAAATGAATTGATTAAGAAATAATGCGAGCCGACTAGAAATCAACGCTTGGAGAACTGCTTTCGGATCAAGCATTAGCTAACGGTCCCGGCAAACCATCTCATCAGGCTGCTTCCAGAGCTCTGTTTCCAAACCAGCACAGCAAGCTCCTCCTAGAGCCCCACAGCAGTTCGAAAAAACACACCAGGTCTCAAGATAGCCTGAAGCGGGTGGAAAGGACCATCAGCACGATTCCTTCAACGCTATCTCACCCAGTCGAAGTACGCAGAAACAACCAGCAGGACCTACCAGCTCTTATCACAGTCTCTACAATGACTTCAAACTTCAATTTTGGGTACCTTATCGAATTTTCTTTAGGGTTACATGAGAAAAGAAAATCTTCGTCATTCTTGTAGTCTTGTGAAAGTACAACTATTGATTAGAAAACAAATAAAATATATGGGGTTCTGTTTATTTCATCAAGTAAGAGTAAAATTTTTAAATAAAAAGAGATGCCGACAATACATTGCTTGGCAATGGTGTAAATGCTGTTCAAATTGACTAGAGGCGACTTCGTTTATTTCAAACGTTTTTAGATGATCAGATTTAATTTAAAATAACAAGTAATATTTGTACCTACAAGAGTTTGTTAACAGATTTTAATAAAATAAACAAAACAACCACTGTTCCATTTGTTATATAAACAATGGTTATAAAGGTTGTTTGATCGAATAAATTAAAATAATACAATTACAAGAAAATGGAAGATGACAAAAATATCAAAAATTTTGTTATGTAACCTTAGAAACGATTTATACTACCATAGTTAAAATGTAATAAGGTACCCAAAACTAAAAACAAACCTTAATGACATCACTACTTCCAAAGGAGAGGAGAGAATTTTTTTAGTACATTAAAACATTCACAAGAGTGAATACATTTTGACGCATCCGAGTGTTTCTTTCGTAAAACGTAAGATAATTGAAATATAAGTTTGCATCCGTACGTTATCAATACCTTGTATATATTCTTTTAACAAAAGACAATTAATATAATAAAAGCACTAACCACAGAAAGTTATCCCAATTGTATTAGAAACAGCATTTATTATTAGTGGTGGAATTTGTTGGTTAACGCAACAATTCAGCGTGACATAAAGAGTTTTGTTTAGTTTTACATACTGAGCACTATGCATTCTTAATGCATATCCAGAATATAAATGTATAAGTCAAAACAAATTGGACAAATAGATATAGAACAATTACATTATAAACGATCTGTGTTCATAAATGTTTAAAATAAATACGGCTAAGTAGGGTTTAGCTATGACATGGAACGAACCAATTTAAATTTTGTTTAGGCTAACAATTAATAAATATAAACTAAACTTGACCCAAATACTCAGAACTAGAGTTATAATAACAGACGCGCTGGTAACACAGCTAGAATTACGCTTAAAAAGCGGGCGTGATTTTTAAAATTAAATTTCTTTGCCTTTTGCTTGTTAGTAATAGTTGTTGTGTTAATCTGTTTGACTATGTTTGATGACATTTTGTTAAATAAATACTGTAGTACTAAAGGTGTCATGCTAATTTTTTAATAGATAATCGTCGTAATATTTGATATGGTTTTTGTATTATTTTAAAGAAATCTTTATATTCAACAACTATTGCTTGTTCTTCTGTGACACGTTTTTGATTTTACAAGTTTATAGAATTTCGAATAGTTTTTTTTAATTGTTAATTTTCCATATAGCTAGTATGCACGTTGTAATTTAATAGAATCTCAAGAAAGTGATTTTTGTAAAATGTATGTCTGTTTGCGAACGACCCTCGTTAGGATTATTAGTCACTTACCTCTAAGGAAAATTTACAATCTAAAAGGAGCTACTAATAATCGGACCAGGAAGAAAAAGGGTCTATTTTGTTTTAAGTTTGTAAGTTAATAGAGATAAGGATGCGCTACGATTTTACTTTTCACCCTAATTTCTCGGTGATTTCTTTTGATATTTGGAAATTAGTAATTCTTTTCTAATAAAACGATAACACAAAAGTAAATGCAAGATAATAAACAATCCAAACTTGATTTATAGATACAGTAACGTAGAGAGAGGCAAACGCTCCTTCTGTTCTCTTTTAGTTTTGGCTGACTTATTCTTTTTTTATAGTTTTTGGAGTGTTTTAATGGCAAGTTTTTTTGTGCAACAAGGAAACAGAAATAAATGCTTTATTTCTCTCTTGTTATTTTTTACTGACACAACCAAAATGAAAATTTTCGGCTTCTGATTACACTGGTCAACAAGTTTTTATTTTTTCTTTACTATCTGTATACAATTTATTTTTTTTCTAATTCTAATTACTTAAAGAACGAATAAAAGCTATTACGCATAATAACTAATAGGTACACTATTGCATTACAACTAGAATGTTTTTTTTTCACTTTCCTTTTGTATAGGGCTGTGGAACTTTCTGATATCAGTGCCTAGCAGTAATCAGCAAGCATTTCGCTGTTCTACTTCCCTTGGTAACGTTTTTCGATAGTGGCAATTTCTTGATAGAACCGTTCTCCGTGCTCATCATTAATGTCACCAAGATTCGGAAGAAGAAATCCAAGTGGGAATCTAAGAAGTGTATTTTAAGGCTCGTGTTACAAACTAATGCTTGATAACTCCTAAGAAGTTCAGCGACAATTGCTTTGTAGTTTTCAGATTTTGTATTTCCCAAATAGTTTTGTTTTGCCGTTTTAAAAGCATTCCAAGCAGAATGTTCTAAGTCGCTTTGAACCTTTTCAAGTTTTGTATCTCGCATTAATAGATCAATTTAAGGTCCTACAAAAATACCCTCTTTAATTTTTGCATCGGTGATCATGGGAAATTTTTGTTTGAGAAATTGATATCCGTGTTCTTCTTTGTTCATGGCTTTGACAAAGTTTTTCATAAAACCCAATTTTATTTGCAACGGCGGTAACAAAGTTTTGTCACGCTCAACCATTGCCGAATGGATTATGTTCTTTTGCCCAGGAATATGCTGCTCTTTTGGTAGTCACTGTTTAACAATTTAATGAGACTTTCTTGCTCGGCTTTCCTACTCACAAATGAACAATAATGTTTCGTGCATCCAAGTTGTAAACCAAGCAGAATTGCCACAACTTTTAAATCAGCACTGATGTACCACTTATACTTTCTGTAATTAATTTTGTCAAGAAGGCATACCATATTTTTATAGGATTCCAAGCCACCATATCGCACGTGTATGTACTTCCTTATTTGATTATTATATAAACTACCATGATACTGACATTATGCAATCAAAATTTGATATAGTAAACTATGTTTTATAGATCTTTATGCGTCCTTAATGCCATGTGTCGCCTGTATGGTCCTCTGTATTTGTTATCTTATATGTTATATCTTCATGTAAACAGGATGACCAACAGAAACTGAAGGGTAAATATTTCGATTGTGTAGAATAACAGCTTTTAGGCTAAGTTTCGAAGCATCGATTGCGATATACTGAAATATGCGTATCTGAAGCTAGCAACTTCCATGCCTGTAATCTTGATCCTAGTATTTTTGGTTGAGTTTTTAATAAATTTAAATCTTAAACTAGGTCACTTAGTTCTAATTGAGGTATTAAATAAGGTTTGTCTTTTTGAGGTGGTAAAAATTCCTCATCATAGTTTGACAGTTCTTCAGTTGCTCCTTCTGTTTCTGTATCAATTTGTTCTTCTTTTAAAGCGTTTGGGCATGTTGGTACTAGAAAGGCTGCTGAATGAGGTACTGGACGAGTAGTAGTAGTACGCTTTTTCTATTGTAGATGTAATATTTTGCTTAATCTGCTGAATAGTTATTAGTTAGTGCATCTACATATCTGCATGCTTTTGTCTTGTCCTGTAATTGGGGTTTCCTGTTGGGCACTAAAGCATTATTATTATTATTATAATTATTAATATTAATAGTTAATTCTCTGCAAACATAACAAAAACTGTTCAGATCATTTATACACTTACGAGACATTGTCAATATAAAACCCAACAGATTATCACAAACTGACTCAATCCAATTTTAATACTTGTAATAATCTTTCTGTGCCTTCTTACATACTCGCATAATTGCATATCTACGAATTTTCGAAATATGATTGGTTTAAAAGCAAAGAGAGGCGTGGCTTACGGTTGTGACGTAGAAAACATGCCAAAACTAGTTTAGACCTGTTCAAACAAGTCAGGCAACGCAAGATTTCTTTCAGTATTTAACATTAATGCGGTAAAAAAGAAAATATCAAATCCAGTAAAAATTAATATATATTTTAAGAGACACTATTATTGAAAATTTCTCAAAATTCTGACGTGGTAGAAAAAAATTGTGAATGTTTTCAGAATTAGCATGAAAAAGTACATACGGTACACGTATTAGAGTGTAAGAAAAAAACCTTTGTTGACCAGTGTTATCATACTTTTGCCAAAGTATTGCTAGCAAAGTATGTTGGAGCTAGAACGGTGATATACGTTGTCCTTCTTCCATTTTTCTTAGTACGTTCAGAACAAACTCATATATGAAAATATTTTAGATAAAACGATTCAATGCTAGCAAGAGCCCTGTAATTATTATTGTCATAAAAGAAATATAAAGCATGCAGGATCCATCATGAAATATCCAGATATCCTTGAGAATTTTCCGGTGAAGCAATACAGAATCCCGCATGCCCTTGTCAATGTTACAACAAGAAACGGTACAAGATGTGGGAAAATAATTTGCTCTGCTTGTCAATTTAAAACTGTTTATATAGAAAAATGGTTATACTTTTCTATTCAGCATGTACCAACTTAATTATAGAATGTTCTCAGTAAATCACGTACGTAATCATTTTTTAAGTAATTAAATCGAGAGTACTTTGCAATAACTTATAAATATTATTAATAACCAAAGTTGAAATTAGCTAAATATGTTATGGTAAATCAAACTAATTATAACAAACGTCATTGTTATAACTTCAACGTTTGCTTACCTTAAGTGGAATATAATGTAATTTATTTATTAACGCAAGAGCTTAAGTACCGATCA
Source organism: Ctenicera cuprea (assembly GCA_958336395.1). Taxonomy (NCBI): domain Eukaryota; kingdom Metazoa; phylum Arthropoda; class Insecta; order Coleoptera; family Elateridae; genus Ctenicera; species Ctenicera cuprea. The sequence continues at coordinate 49,872,930 of OY284487.1, forward strand.
CCTTGTGTGGCAATTAATTTAAAATTTTTAATAAATTATAATTGAAAGGCTTGATCTTGACCGAAACAATAACGAACTCAAGCCGTACTTTTAATTTTTATTGATTTGTGTAGTCATCGCCACCATTAACTTTTCACTTACAGTGTCATTATCGCAACGCGGTTTGAATATCGATGAACAGAAGATTTATTAAACCGATAATTTAAAAGACTAAACTGCCTAAAAACTGATCTCTAGGACACAAATTTAAAAAAAATACTAATTTATTACCTTCAACCGTTGCTTCAACTATATGACAAATTGACAGACGTAAAAAAAAGTACCGTTGGTATGTCTAGAAATTAGATGCTTGACAAATACCTGCTTGTTAAAACTACTATAAGAAATTTCCTATTAAAGCCACAATCACTTCCCCATACTTAGATATAATGATTTATAATAGAGATAGATAAGTACGTATATTGGTATAGAATTTTACTGCTGTTCCAAGAAAAAAAAACAGAATATGGCTGGCGCCACAATGTATTCTCAAGAATTACGTAACATTTTAGATGTAAAGAAGTACTACAAATTTAAATATCCAAACAGACTTTTACAAACATCAATTTCGCATTTAAAATGTTAAATCATTGAAAAAGCCATTAAAACATAAAGCTATAAAAATAAAAATCTTACCAGAACAAGCTACGACAAAAAAGAACCAAGAAAGAAAAAATTAGATAAGGAGGATACAAAAAAGTGAGTGAAACAGAAATAAAACAGAAATAAAACACATATCAACATTAAAATACGGTGCAAAATCTATGGAGCTTAGAAGCAGCAAAGAAAAATGAGCCAAACACTTCGCCTGGACTTTCCTATACATTTAAATACATTGTTTTGTATTTTCCAACACTTTCGATATACACCTGTCTAGACACGACTACTTAAAGTAAATAGTTCTTATAAGTTGTAACATCTTGAAGCGGTTGAAGAAAGACCGACCGCTGCGCTGCAAGCATAAGGTTGGGTAAAATATTCGGACTCAATCAACGGAAGCGCAGAAATTGATATTTGAAAATATATTAATAACTCGAGAAGTATTATTTTTAGCAAGACATTACTCTTATTTATTTGTATTTAGAATTTCAAAACCTTTCTGATTTTAAAGCCAAAATGCCACGTTTCCATTAAAAAAAAAGTTATTTTTTACCTTGGCCGCCATATTAAAATTGGAAACTCAAGTTTTTTTCCTAAATACAATCGAGAAGATATTGCCCTACAACTTTGCTCTTGAGTTTGCGAGTCTATATATTAAAATAAAAAAGTTAGCTTACACTGAACATTAAACGACTAGTACAAGAATACAACTGCTGTAGAAAGTATGTGAAATTCTTCTAAGGACAAAAAGATTATTAAGGGGCAAAAAATTCGATGTTTTGATTTTTTGTAAAAAGATTCTCCTAGATCAAACCAAACAAAAAACCAAATTTTAAATTTTTTATCGAAAAAATTTGGGGGGAGGGGGAACAGTAGCCCCCCTAAATATGAAATTATCGAAAACATATTATTATATTCGGATTTTGCTATCAATGGTGAGCTATTTCACATTAACAGAACTATTTTATTGCCCCCCGTTAAATAAATAAAAGGGTACCAATTTTCAATTTTCAAAAATTCATAGAGGCCGTCACAGTGAAATTATAGCAATGCGCAAAAAAACCAATTGTAGAAGATTCCCAGCTCTATCAGCTTAAAAAGTTTAAACAAAAACGTGTGGGCAGTTTTTGAGAAATATTGTTTTGAAAAATTCCAAAACTTTGGAGTGATGTCATTGCGATCGGTTTTATATTTTCAAAATTAATTATATTTCATGGTATAGTACCCTTAAAGGGCTACCAAACAAGATGTAGTTGATTCCAATCAGATAACTGGTATTTGAGTAAATGGGCGTTAAAGTCGAAATCTTCAAAAACTCGTAGCGGCCGCCATTTCAAAGCTAGAGAGTTCGGTAAAAAATTGTTTGATTTGTCCTAAGGCCTTCTTTAATCTCCACTATTAAAATTTCCAAAATTCAGTTTCTGAAAAAAATGCTACCAAAAAAACATGTCTAACTTCCGCTTCCGGTTTCGGTTTTTTTTAAATAGCTTATTTTGTCAGTGAATTTTTGATATACCCCCTCATTTCAAAGCACATCAAAATCGGTCCAGCCGTTCCGGAGATATGGAGCGTAACCCACCCACCCACAGACAGACATTTTTTAAAAATTACTTTTTTGGGGTCCATGGACCCCCCCCCCCGACTATTTCCGTTAAAATCTCAACTTTGAAATTTTGCATGAAATCAATACTTCCCTATACTGAAAGTATAGGAAAGTAAAAATGAGGTAAGGATTTTAAACAACTGAAGAAACATGTCGTTTATATTCTCCAACGTTTTCAGAAGTATTCATTTTATAAGATAATGTTCTAAATGCAACTATAAGATCATAAACATAATACGAATATATAGCCGCGCACAACGCCATGACAATCAGTGAGTCGTCACTTATATAACACCCGCAGTAAAACACAAGCGTGGAAACACTTTTTACCTTCTTCGCTATACGGAGTATAGCTAATAGAAGCTTTGTCGTCTAAATTTCGGAAGTTGTAATATTGACGGATTTGCACTTTTAGGGTCCTCCAGACGCCTAAGCCCACAACCCTCAATTTAGGTTGAAAAGATTGGTAATCATGCTGAGATGAAATCGCATAATTGCCCCCCCCCACCCAAAATCAGTCGTGAAAAGTGTTATATTTCAATATACAGGGTGTTCCGAAACTCGCAGACATAGAGTATTCTACGACAAAAACCGAAGAAAAACTTCCTGTGGAATTTTTCGATTCGATCAGTATATTTGGAATTATTAAGCTTTTGAACAATCTGGTCATAATAGAAAAAAAGCATTCAAACTTAAATTGGTGTTTAACCAAATACTGAAAATAAATCCATGATAATTAACAAAAGACAAGAGATAGTTCAAAATTATGATTGAGAAGAAAAGCTAAAAATGTCGCCAGTGCCCAAAAAACTTACGTGTTTAATTATTTGAACTAAGAGTATTATGATATGCGGATGACACTGGAGGCTTTTAATAGTCAAGCAAGACAAGCGGTACGTTTGTACGCGGTTATTGTTTTGCACTTTAGACCCATTTAAATTTAATAACTGGTATTGCACAATACCAAACTGAACAAAAATGGAACAATGAAAGAAATAAGTAATGACTGATATTTGCAACAGACAGATTAGCGAGCCACTTCTCAATAAATAATACACGTAAATTTGACGACATCTGTAATTTTTTTTAATTACTATTTTAAATAATTTCTTGTTTTTATGGATTTATTCTCAGTACTTAATTAAACACTTGAATTTGAGTTTGAATGTTTGTTTTCTGATTTTTTTTAAATTAAATACCACATAATTGGTCAAATCAAAAAATTGTAGGGGAACTTTTTTAGTTTAGTTTTTCTCGTAGAATACCGTCACAAAATTTGTGTCCGCGAGTTTCGGAACACTCTGTCAACTCCTCCAAAAAATAAGAGGAATGGGGAGCAATGCGTTTCTTCAATATAAGCGCCCTTAAAGAAGGTCACTTTCGTATTCTACGCGTGTCGAATGGCCGATCTGCGCAAGCGCGATTTTTTTACCACTCAACGGTTACCTCTACCGCCGATTCTCAAACATATGCGAATTATGACTTTAAAATCGGTATGATTATGTTAAATAACAATGAACAACTTTCCATTGGGAAAACACCTTTGAAAGGTTTCTTTTTAGTCGTTTGCCTGAACAGATTGAAATTTCAACGAATAAATATGTCTATTTTACAATTCAAAAATTACTAAAAATCAAAACATTCAACAAATATTCCAAATTTTTACAATTTATAAAACTTCAGTATTTAAAAATTTCCGAATATTTCAAAAATTTTTAGTATTTTCAACAATTTTCTAAAATTTTCTTACATTTTTAGAAATTTTAAAAGAGTTTATAAATTTTAAACGCATTTTTGCAAAGTTTGTTATAATGTTCATAATTTTTTAATAATTTTCAAAATTTTTAGAACTGGAGAAACATTTATTAAATTTGCTACAATTTTCTAAAATTGAAAAAATTTATTTGTATTTTCGCATTTTTCCGATTTTCAATAATTTTAAAATTTTAGAGTATTATTTCAAATTTTCTAGCCTATTTTCAAAACTTTCAAAAATGTTAAACACTTTCTAAATTATAAGAAAATTGTGAAAAATTTAAAAACATTTTTTCAATATTTTAAGAACTTCCTGTTGTCCGACAGATATTTATTTTTTATTTTTAGGGGAGGTCGTTGGTCTCTGGGTTTCTTCAATCCCATGAAATAGTTTTCTCAAAAATACGGAAAATCGAGTATTTTTTCTCACAAAGAACTTCTAACTAGCCAATTGTAATGCGGCCCTTGCCTTTTATCTCTTTGATGCATCGTTGAACCATATTACATTACAGCAATCCCGTGGCAGATGACATATTCATGTCGCTTGCAAAACAGTTTACAAAACCTTTTGCTAAGCCGCTGCTAAAGATAAAGCACACTTTATTTGAATAACAAGAAACAGAATATTTTGTTAATTTATGTCGATGTAAGTTAACGTTTTGATCTTATAGTACCTCTTCGGCCTACAACGTTGGTGCAAAAATACTTGATGCGAGGTAAATATTTCCAGGTAAAGTGATTCCCTAATTTTATATCTTCTCTCGCTTTTTGAGTAATAGATTTCAAATTTTAAAACCAGGGGAAATTAAAGTATTAAGAAAAATTGTTTTAGCTTGATTAGATGTTACTCTAAGAATTTTATGCCATTATCTAAAGAGTGAAAAACGTGCATTTCCAGCTCTAGGTAAAAAACTGTGCAACCTTGAATTATGATCGTATTACTCCTCTTAGTGTTGTTAATTTTCTTTCAGTTTCTGTCATATTCTACTTCTTCTAACACCACCTATGTGGGAAATGGCCGATGCCCGTAGTTTAGTGTTAAGCAAGTTTGCCTTCGGATCGAATGGTAAGGGATTCGTGGTTTACAGTTTCATGAAACTTATTTTTTGGCAAAGTGTTGTGAAACGTTTCATGAAACTATTTAATCCCTATTTTTCAAATTGGAAATAAATTTTTCGATTATTTTAAATGTTGTTCCGTTTCAAACTTAAAAAACAAGGAAACACTAAACAAATTAGAACAATACAATAATATAGTTTACTTGCTTTATTAAGCATGATTATAAAAAAAAAACTTGTAGCATTAAGAACAGATTTCCATCCACAAAATTAACATGTAAACGAACATGCAAATTTTGCGGATGGAAATCTGTTCTTAATGCTACAAGTTCTGACACTCTCGGCGGTTAAATTAAATACAATGTAAGATAATGTTGCTCTTTAATTTCTCCATTTAAAGTTAGATTATAGGCATATTGTAAATTATAATAATTACACATTTACTATTTGACAATGTAACGATACCACTTAACAGTCTTACCAACACCAAGTGCTACATCAGTGCTTTAATAAAAAAACTAGCAGAACCCGTGGGCCACGCTTCCTGAATCTGTTTGGAATTTTTATAAACGGCGCTCGCCGCCGCCGCTACGAATGTTTCCTCCGTTGAGCTGGTCTCAACAATGAGAGATGCTCCTAAAACAAATCTTTAAGGGACACGTCAAAAAGACTGAGGAAGAGAACAAAAAAATACCGAAAAAACAGCTCCCGGAAAAAGAATTTAAGAAAGAAAAACCCTCTTACAATTTCCAGGGGCAAACATCCCCCGAAACAATCCATATAATAACCCCAAAAGCAATTCCTTTAAACAGAAGCGGGAAAAAACTTACTTAAAGCTTTGACCATACTACCAGTGGCGTTCCGTGGATTCAAAATTTGGGTAGGCAAAACAGACTATCCTGTTTCAGATTATACTTTTGATGTAGCAAGGAATTTCAGCAAAATAGTTTATATTTATTATCGCTACCAGTTAGCCAGTCTAATCTTGTATACAATAAAGACATTGCCCAAGATTTTTTATTTTAATTTGTTTTTCATAAGAGTATCCATTACATTTTTCTTTTAAAAGCTGATCAATGAGAATTTCCATATTTACTGCAAATTTGCATACTACGCACGAATTTAGTAAACACACAATAGCTGCACGCTGCACCTAACTGCCGCTGTCCGGCGCAAGTAAAAACTACAGAAGCCATGCCTTTGTCGTGCTTATTGCGTTCTGAAATTTTTACTATTTCTTTGCATCTGTCCATCTGATCATTGCTTTATTGGTATCAATGTGCATGCAAACGTATTAAGAATAATAGATTGGTTGATTGTGTCGTAGCTGGAATCATTTGGTCCGATAAGAACGGCTTTCGTGTGTGCGTGTTTAAAAGCAACGGTCTCTTTATTTGCGCATTATATTTAATGTAATACGGTGGTGTTAAAAAGTAAAAACTGTGTAAAAGTAACTTTTGTAATTGAAAGTTAGAATTTTATTTCTTTTTGAAAACTTATGAGTAGGTACTGCCTACCCTGCCTAATAGGAGGAACCGCCACTGCATACTATACTTATACATAGCTCACGTACTGTAAACAGTGCTGCCTTGAGTAAAACCACTACTCAGACCACTTCACTAGTTGAATGAACTTCGCATAGATGTCGCATATATTTTAAGTCGTATGGTTTGTTGCTAAACTTAGAATGCAGTTACTAAAATGTAAACTGTCATCATAAATAATGTTATCGACGGAGTTTTGACTTAGATGTTTTGTTTATAAAAGCAAATCAATATAATTAGAAACGTTACATTCTATAATAATTTCTAAAATAAATAATTTAGACGGCTAGGAGTAAATGCTGTTCGAGATTTTTTATTTTTGTGTATTATTTTTGGAAGAACTTATTTTATTCAGTTACATCCCGAGACATGGCCAGAAATTTTTGACTGGGGGGCCCATTTATACTTTTGAGAGCAATATTAAAATTTTCAAATACGATCCTGCATTGAAATGACTCTCAGAAACAAATGCTATTTCTAATAGCAGTAATATGCGAATGTTTTATTCAAAACATCCTTATAGTGTACTGGCGCGGCGAGCGCTCCGCGGAAAGTCTTTTTGCAATCGCATTCCCGAAATTGTGCCTCTATTAGTGTATTCGCATCATAATACCTTAACTGGTGGTGTCATCGTAACATGTATTTACATTGGGCATTTGCAGTTGGCTATTGTAAAAGGTATCGCTTCAACGCCCGCTTCCGAAATGGATAATTTCCAAAATTTAAAAGTGGAAAAACATTCGAATACTTTTCTTTAACTTCTCGAGATATTTCGATAATCGAATGGCTCGATTATTTTCATTCGTAATGTTCCATCACTGGTTCAGATTTAAGAACTGTTTCCGAAACGGATAATAATAACATTCATTCTTAGGGGCTAGTAACCTACAGAAGTAGGCCCACGGGTTCTGCTATAAGAGCTGTCAAAATTACTATATATAGAGATAAATAAATGGTACTATTAAAAAAACAAAAATCAATGCTACTTCTCGTTCAACCTGCTAAATTCGAGAGATGTGTATTCACTAGTTAATATTTGTTGTCATTTGCATTTTAGTTCCAGTTTTTTTTTTATAATCAAATAATGCAATTTTATTTAATTTTATACTCTGTAAAATTCCAATGAGTTCGAAGAATTTCCCACCATATAGATAAACGGTAAAATTAAATCTAAACTTATAATGTGGACATTTCTATTTAAAAACTACAGCGGTAAATGAAGACGTTAATTAGTGCGAATAAAGACGTCATAATTTCAGCAATATTCTAAAAATGCAAATGTTTATCAAAACATTTGTATATACGAAAATAACTTGATTTGCATTAAAAGTTTTGAAACAAGCTACAAATATATGTATGTATAGAGAATGTCCATAATCGAAGAAGAACCATAAAGAAGAGTTATCGATAATATTAAGATTTTCATGAGCCATTACTTCTAGTTAATACAAATAAATCAATTAATGCTACCATCTAATTTACAGTTCACATACTCGTACATCATCATAAGATGATTACATACACGCATCTCCAAATGGGCTATTAGAGACAGAATAATTGAATTATTGCCATAAATAAGTCGCGCTGTTGCGGTTAATTGCAATAAATCGACACAAACATCTCTATGAATGGAATAAATGCATTGTTTGCATTATTCCGTTATACACAATTGACAATATCATTGTAGTTAACTCGGTACGCCGCCGATGACACGAAATAAATCACGATTTTCCAAACGAATTCCACGAATTCGATCGCCTGCGGAGCAAAGCGCCGTCGTAACACGGTTAACGTGGACAGACCAAGGACTTAGACCATACTAAATTGTAAATCCACTTTCAATGTATAATTAGTTCTAAAGTATATACATACTAATGATACAATTATAGTTGAACAGAAAGAATGTTGTTACAAAAAACATCTTGAGGTGCAAATTAATATCATTGATTATTCCTGCAATTATTCAAATGCAATCACAATTTTACTAAGAATCTTTATGGTAATTTGTCAGTTTAAGAGCACGCCGCCGCCGTGGCACTTTTTTATTTTTTACGCTAGAGGCGCTAGTCATTCTAAATTTGAATTTAATTATTGATGGTTCTATTAAACATAAACAGGTAGCGTCACATGCGTTCTGTTGACGTGCATATATTTTTCTTTACAAGACTGAACTACCAGAATTATTGATTTCTCGCATAAAATTAATTCTCAGCATTACTTGCTCGTGGGTTTGTGTGCAACTAATCTCTTATTTATGTGCAAAATTTTATAAAGTTTTAAATTAACGCGCCAAATGCCTGTCGCCGTAGCGCCATCCGTGCTGATTCCTATGAACTTTTGTTCAAAAACATGGCTGATGTTACTCGCATCGAATTTTTAAATTTACTCAGCTGGCACATAGTTTAAATAATTGACAAAAATTTTAAATTGGTGTACCTATTATAACAGTATCTAGATGATCAACGTAAATACAAATGAAGAATAGTGTTAAATTTATAGTTTTATGTTTGCTAAGAAAAGTAAGTTTTTTACCTTGTTTGCATGTTTCACAAGAAAATAATTATCTGAGCATCTAAGTTGCTATATTAAGTAACATCTATTAACTTGTTTCATTTTGTTTTCTTTTTAATTAAGTCGCCGAGTACATATAAAAATGCCTATATGATGTCTATACTAGCGCCATCTGTGTCGTGTGCCTCGGCGCGGCGCGGTCTTAAACAGCAATTGTATATTACAGAAAAACTTTAAAGTGCCTAATAAAAATGATGCTAGCAATGGAATCTGCCTATGAAGAATGCGAATAGAACAGTATAAAAGGTTTACTAATTAGGATATTTTAATTTTTATTTATATCTCTGTTTATCTATTACACGGTACCCATAGTTTTACATTGCGAAATATGGCGCACTGACAAATTTACTCAATTCATATTTCACTAGCCTTTGATTAGATCCCGAATAGTGATGTGAGGCATGATACGATACAATGAAGCGTTTCAAGTAAGTTTCATTTTAATTTATTGTAAATAAAACAATTCTTACCTTCAACAGATCTATTTTAGCCTTATACGTATTTAGACATGCTGACATGTTATTTTCAGAAGCAAGATTAAAAGTAAAGCTGCTATAGGAACAATAAATCTTCATAACGTGATCTTGGTTTTCTACATCTGTTCTGATCAATTTGTTTATTCCTTAAAAATACGAATTTTAAATGTTTGTGAATTTCAAATGCTTTTGATATATCCAACTTACGTTTATCATCACAAGATTATAAAACATTTATAGTGTTATTATATGTCATTGAATAATTGTGTTTTAATAAGTGTTTAGCATAATTGGATTTATGTCGGTGTTTATATTTGTAACAACGTACGTGTTCTTTGTACTTAATATCAATGTTTCTAATTGTTTGTCCTATATAAACAGAATTACAGTGCGAGCAATTTAATTTGTAAATGCCTGATTTTAGTAAATTGTCGGTTTTTTTAGCATTAAACAAAGTGTTAAAATTTTTTTGTTGTTGTTTTAAAAGTTATTTTATATTTATTTGTTTTGTTTATAATTTTTGCAATATTTTCTGATTTATTGTCAAAATATGGAATTGGCGCATATTTCATTTTATCTGATGAAGTTGGATAACTTTCCTGAATAGCTTATTTATAATTTTTCTTTTTAATTAGTGTATCAGTAAGTTATAACCATTATTGTATGCACTTTGTTTAATGAATTTCCCTAACATAACTACTTTTATCTAAAGGAACCGCTAAAGCCTTATGTATCATGGACCTGTATGCTGCTAATTTATGTGTTTTATGATGACAAGAATCGTGTGGTATTGTAATGTCTGTTTGGGTAGGTTTTCTATAAAAATAATATTCAAGTTTATTATTTGAATTAATGTTTATGTTTAAATCTAAAAAGTTAATAGATCTATTTTGTTCAGTTTCTAGTTTAAATCATATTTTCGGATGCAAACTCTTAATAAAAAAATTAGAAATTTATTGGTTAACTTAAATGATCTATCAAAACGTGATAAAATGTCATCAACATAACGAAGCCAAAATATAAACTTTCTTAGAACGGTTTGATTCCATAAAAATATTATCTAAAAAGGTGAAATTGAACTTTCCATGGGTAAACCATCTTTTTGGAAATAAATTTTAATATTAATTTACTAATTAAATTGCCTGTACTGTAATTTGGTTTATATAGGACGACAACTAGAAACTTTAACATTAGGTACAAGGAACACGTACTTTGTTACAAATATAACACCCACATAAATCTAATTATGCTAAACACTTATTAGAACACAATCATTCAATGACATCTGTTAAAACTATAAAAATTTTACATTTTTGTTATGATAAAAGTATGTCGGATATACTAAAAGCATTTGAAATTCACAAACATTCAAATCTGTACCCTTTAACGAATGAGTAAATTGATCTCTTAAATTCACCATTATTGGACGTATTGGACTGAGAAATCTAATCATCTAGAAACAGTTATAGATATAGTTCCTATAGCAACACCAACTGTTTACTTTTAATCTTGCTTCTGAAAATAACATGTCAGCATGTCGAAATCGTATAAGGCCAAAATAAAGACCTGTTAAAGTTAAGAATTGTTTTATTTACAATAAACTAAATTAAACTTCAGAGCGGCCGTAGCTCAGTGGTAAGAGCGCGGGCTACCAATGCAGCGGATCCGGGTTCGATCTCCGGCCCGGTTGTTCTCCCTCGCAAGGCAACGGGAAACCAGCGAGGTGGATTATTCCCAGGAAAACCTCTCTGGAAAAGAAGTGCATGCACTTCCTGTGGTTCGGAGCCCACGTTAAACTGTAGGTCCCCTATGTCTGTCTGTGCAAAATATCTATCGCCGCGCACCAAACACAGACATAGGAGAGAGGTAGCCAACGCCCTGAATAGGGTACGGCACTATAAGAAGAAAATTAAACTTCAACGAAGTAAAGCTTGAACTTTTAAACAAAGTTTAATTTTTATTGAAGAATTTCAACAGTCTCCGTAACTTTCTCTAAATGTGTGGTAAATACTACCCTGTAATGTGCGCAAATTTGTTTTATTAAATCAGCGCAAGCGCACACATGGCCTACACATGTCAACTTGCATATTACTTTCTATTTCTATATACTATATCCGGAGCCCTTCCCTCTGACTTGGCTTTCAGTGATGGGACACCCCCGACACCAAAATCCACATATTTAAGCGCTGATTACAGAAAGCACAAGTTATCCCGCTACGTTATTACATAGGGCTTTTCAGTGCGCAGTATCTAATTGCGACACTGTAACATAATCTGTTGATATACCATTGCCGAGAGAGGCGTGGAGAACGAAGCAACGCTTTTCGATCATAGCTCTGCTACTATCATTTCAAACACAAACACAGAGGATGAGGCATGGAGCTTCCGGTTGTTTATTTTAAAAGCTGAAGCACACAGCGTTACTTAATTTCAACAGCTTGCGAAGAGTTGCTGTTAAAGATACGGAGATGCGCGCGGTGACTTTAATATAATAATCATTTTTCACTATTAACAAGAACATCAACCTTATTACCCGAGATTTATTGCACTAAACAATATTTCGTAACACAATAATGGTAAATCCTCTCAAGGTCCCCCATCACGTCGGCGACGGCACGAGATACATCAAACATTCATTCTCCGAAGAGGATGTTCTGAATCTAAAAGGTGTGCTGCTAGCCTGCTACGCATGATTTTCCTGGTTTGTTGAAATAATATTTTAAGTGTGTTATCAGCTTTACCTTTGCAAGCTTTGAAAACAGGAAAATTTGGAGATTTAAGGAGACGAATTTTTTTATTCTGACAACATTGAAGTTGAAATGAAAACTTTACGGTATAGCTTAAACTAAATTTCGTAATCAAACCCTAACTGTAATTTAATATTCCATTAAGCGTATTGATTTTATTCCATTCATTACAATAGCTGGGAAGTCAACAAATAAAATTCAAAGACGACAACTTTCTTACAATTTTGTTATGCTCTGTGGTTTTACACCTTTGATTGACAACTAATTTAGTATTAATTATGCTAATGTATGAATATATGATATTGAATTCACAAAACTTTTACTATATGATATTAAATATTAATTTGCAATAAATGAAAACTATTTTTCTTATTAACATTATTTGTTTTAAATTTTTCCGTTGTTTACATTTGTAACCTTTTCTAATGACTCATTACAACTCTGCCCTTGCAGATTCAAGTTTGTACACAAGAAGTAATTATCTTCAAGTTTGAAATTTCTACTGGAATAGTGGTTCACCTGCATTTCATATTGTTTCAGGTCACTCCACGCGGCCTTGCAAAAACATCAACGCCAGTGTTAGTTGGAGTACCTGCGAAACTCTTAATTAATTGGCGAAGTGCCCTTGAAACTGGACCAGCTTGTGAAACCGTGTTCGAGATAAAATAGTTTAAGCGAGTTGTTGATAAGTTTTAATTTGGTAATAAAAACCGCAAAGCCGTTGTTCGTGGAAGTCCGCTTCGCGAAAAATGTGAAGGGATATCCCCCAAAGCGATCCCTTGTAAGCAATACAGACCCCAATGACTCGATTCAAGGTTATCAAGATGCAATTTGTCGTGTTCCTGGTTGCCTTTAGTTAATTTCCCGAAGATCGTACTTGTGGTGGCGGCTATGAAGGTTATTACCGCCCGCTGGTTACGTTTTTGTTAATTATTAGCCTCTGTGATTGCCAATAATTATTGATGGCATTGCGACAGTGATTGGAACCGTTAGTTTTGGACGATTCTTATACATCTGTGGTTACTTCTATTTTTAGACGTACATTTTTTCATATTTGTACGACTTTCTACAAAAACCTTACTGTACCATAGAAATCTTTGCTGTATTTTTTTTTCTATACAAGATACGTATAAAATAATTGCGAAATAGTAAAAATGTAAGTAGAAGATGAAATCAAAAAATATGAAAATTGTGTTAACATTTTTTTTTAAGAAATCTGGTATTAATGAATTCGCTATTTGAGGCTTTGATCACCAATATTAAGGCTCAAACGTTGAAAAAAATTTCATGTGTCAGTCATTTAGGATACTGTCAGGATCCAGTCCTGGCCGCCATTATTTGTGAATATTATTAGTTCATAATAATTATTTAGTTCAAATAATTCATTTAGTTCTTAAAGTTGTTCCTGTTTTTTTTTGCAACAGGTTTGGGTAACCAGATCTTGTCAGCTGAGTTTTATATGATAATTTATCCTTACCAAGCGAAACGTTTCATAGCCTATATGTCTGTAAAACACAATATTCTGTTAAATATTATTTATGCAATTTTAACTGTTCTTGTTTGTCATTGTGCTCACCTTTTACCTTAAGCTCCTACTGTTGTTAAGAATTGGTCTGCCTTTGTGATGATTCTTGTAATTGTTGAATAGTTAGCCTTGTTGGCATTTTAATCTGCTCTTTTAAACCAACTAAGGCATATTTTTCAATTTACTGTTTGTGCTTAATTTCAAGTTGGTTTTGTTTTGGATGTAAAGAGACGCCGTAGTGGCGTTACTCAAATAGCAAATTGAGATGATTTGAATGTTAGGGTTCATATTCATAGTTCTCTAGCCACGTGCTAAAAACATTGTCTTTTTTATGTTCTTGTTCTTGAACCGCCAGTAACGTCAGTTTTTAATGTTACAACAATCCCTGCATGAGCAATATATGTTTACTGTCCTTTGACTAATCTCGGCTTAGACCGCGTCGTCATTTGAAAATTACACCCAGCATAATCAGGTAAGGAGCGACTTGTAGCTTGTTTGCTTTTACACGCATCTGCCGGCCTAAACATGGCCGTGTGCTTAGATTGTTTAAATCTTAGGGCGGACAAGGATTTGATCTTGATGTATCTTGTTTGTCAAGGCAAGAATATTTAATCGGCTTATGCCTGTTAGCTGTTTGTGAACCCATATAAACTAAGACATTGCAGCTTGCATCTTCAGAGTGAATAGAACATAGAAAAACAAAAAACATTAAGATCAAATCCTTGCCCGCCCCAAGGTTTAAATAATCTAAGCACACGGCCCTGTTTAGGCAGGCAGGGCCCACGAACAACCATGGCTCAAATGTTTAGAGCAAATGTTTGTAAAGGCGGACAAGCTACAGGTCGGCCCTTACCTGATTATGCTGGGTGTATTCCCCACGCGGTCTAAGCTGAAAGTAAATTGTAATATTGACAGTTCGAGAAACCGAGGAAGCCTCAAAGAATAAACTTTGACTACTCGTCTACCACTGATCAACCCTCTATCTGCAAGGAGCTCTGCTGCTGTAACAAAGTTTTTACAATCCTCTAGGCCACGTTCACTTGCCCGTCACTGGCTCTCGGCTGGACCGGCTGCCTCTGGCGCAAGCCTCACCTGGTTTTCGACGCTTAACTAAGTCCTCCGGGGTTTTGACAGCGTTAAAAATTTAAAGTTTCATTTAAAAAAAACAAAAAAAAATAAACACAAAACTTCAGAATAGCGTAATTAAAAAAAACGACAATAAAAATACAAAAGTTTAGGTTTGTATCTCAAAAAGAAAAGAAGATAGAAATTTTTTAGAACATTTTCGACTGTACTTTTAAAAAGTGTCCTAAGTTTAAAAACTGTATATAAAAAAATTAAAAAGTGATTGAGAAAAAACGAAATCTTAAGATTTTGTTGTTTTCAAAATGTCTCAAAAACTAAAAGAGTTACCCTAAATCTAAAAATGTTTTAATGCACAACTTGCTCTATTTAACCGACTTTGTATTTCTTACCCCTTTTGAAACCCCATCGTTGACTTGAATTTAGGACACAATGTAAAACCCATTTTAGATTGTAACTTTGGTTTAGTTGTCGAAACGTAGTTTTTATAAATATCTCGTAAAAATTCATTGTGACAATGCAAAGCTAGTTTTTACTGATTTCGGTTTTTATCATCAAAACTAGTGTCAATTGACGGTCATATACAGGGTGTTTCTTAATAACATGCTAATATTTAAGGAGGTTATTCTTGGGTCCATTTTGAGAAAAAAACTTCATATGAACATACGTCCTAAAGGTCTTAACTTTTGAAAGTTTTAAGAAAAAATTCTTTTTTTATGATAACTTTGGTATGACCCTAGATATTTTTGTGAAACGTAGTACGCATCTTCTAGGCATCAAAAGGCATTTTCTGCTGTACAATATAATCTTTTATTCATGCCAGTGGCGTTCGTGCGGGATTTGCACTGAATCATTTTAAAGAGAAAAGCGATACGCTACTGCTTTTTCTATTTTTGAAATCCTCATTCCTTTCTGAGCAAATCTGGTCTCTTGATTTTTTTTTCGTTTGACGTAAGGTTTTCGCATAAAAAAATAAAATTTATTCATTTGCATCTCGCTAGACCACTTACGACAAAAACCAATTTATGTAACTTTAAACAAAAATTTATTTAAGAGAATAATTTTTGAATGGTAAAATTATAAAATTAAAGTAATCTTAATACATTTTGGAATGCTAACACAAAATTACCCTGAACGCACAAAGAAATAAATTAAATCAGATGTTCAAAATGTGAACCTCCTGCAAATATGCATGCCTCTGCTCTTTTTTTAATCCTTGATAATACCCACTTTCATAACAACGTGGAAATGAATAAATTTTATTTTTTATGCGAAAACCGTACGTCAAACGAAAAAAAAATCAAGAGACCAGATTTGCTCAGAAAGGAATGAGGATTTCAAAAATAATTTTTACCTTAAGAAAAAGCAGTGGCCTATCACTTTTCTCTTTAAAATGATTCAGTGCAAATCTCGCACGAACGCCACTGACAAGAATAAAAAATTATGTTGTACAGCAGAAAATGCCTTTTGATGCGTAGAAGATGCGTACTACGTTTCACAAAAATATCTAGGGTCATACCAAAGTTATCATAAAAAAAAGAATTTTTTCTTAAAACTTTAGCATCCTGTAGTTCAAAAGTTAAGTCCTTTAGGACATATGTTCATATGAAGTTTTTTTCTCAAAATGGACCCAAGAATAACCTCCTTAAATATTAGCATGTATTAAGAAACACCCTGTATACACGGTATCAGCGTTACTGTGAGGGTGCTGTCATATTGAGAAGTATATGAAGTAGTGTGGAACAGCCCGTGTCTTTAGGGCACTATTAAACAGAAACGCCTGACATCCCACTGTGCCTCATGGCGACCAACATATTAAAAGAGATTTCACTATACTTATAAAAATCACAGAAATTCTATTTCCCAAATATGGCATAGCTTTTTAGTTTCCTATACTTTCAGTATAAATATAAATAAATAAAAAACCTGTTAAAAAAATGCATGGTCTAATTTTGATGAGCTTTGGAATGTGGAGGTTTATCAAAAACTCAACGGAAAAATTAACTTTAAAAAAAATCCGAAACCGGAAGGTAATATTTTTTTCCCAAACCAAATTTTACAAATTTGAAAACGGAATTCAATAGAAGGCTTTAGGGCAAATCGAACATTTTTTCGAACTTTCTAGCTTTAAAATGGCGGCCGCTACGGTTTTTTGAAAGTTTTGATTGTAGCGCCTTATTACTCAGAAACAGGTAGACAGATCGGTTTTAAATATTTTACCGTAATAGCTTTTATGAGACATAATGCTACTGTTCACAAACATTTTCGAAAAGTTAAGAGCTATAAAGCGAAGACAAATTTTAAATTTTCAAAATTTTCAAAACGATTTTGCTCAAAAACTGGCCACCCGATTTCTTTTTAATTTTTTAAGCTAATAGAGCTGTAGATGTGTTCTAATCTGATTTGTATCTCAGTTCGCAAATTTCTCTCTGACATCTTCTATAAATTTAAGAAAATTTGATCTATAACGCCTACTTATTCAAAAACGACAGATCTGTATGACATTTTACATTGGAAATGCCCGATAAGTTCACAAACTATTAGTTTTATAACTACTAAAACAGTGAAGTGAAAAAATATCAAAATTTCGACTGCTCGAAAACTGGCACGCTGTCTTTTCTTAAATTTATAAACTTATAGAGCTATAAATCAGCTACAATTTGGTTGCAGGCCTAGTCCGCTAACTTCTTTCTGACGTTTGTTATGAATTGTTGAAAATTGAAATTTCTTACCCAATTATTTAATAAACGTGAGCGATAAACGATAAAAATTTCTGGTTAGGCTAAATTGCTTATATGTAGAGACTGGAATTTATGCAAAGTGCATATCTGCATTTACTGGTATGTTTCCTTAAAATTCCGCTTCTATCCATTTGGTACCCCTTTAATGCGTTTTAAACATATTTTTTGCTGCATATTTTGGGATTGTTGTGATAATGCATATGCCATGCATATTTTAGCATTTTAGTGCATATTGGCACTATAACACATTTTATATGCCCAATTTTAAAATTTTAACTAATTTTTAAATTTCGACTGCCCTTCAGATGCAGCTAAGAACAGTTTAGATAGGTTTTAGTTTGGTATTTGGATATTTTAGCCAAAAACAGCTAGCAAGAGATTTCCTCTGCGGGGTACTTAAAAGGGTCCCTACCTGGAGGGGGGGGGGGATTTTGTTTGTGATTTAGATTTTGTAGAAATTTTTTTGTTTTTCTTTAATTAATTTTTTGAGTATGCTAATACCGGGTGATCATAAAAAGATGATTCAGAGCAGGCCATGACCGAAGTGTTAAAGTTGGCAATACTTAAAATAAGTCAATTGTCAAATGTTGACAGCTGTAAAAATTTTTGGTTAGATACATTTAACTTAATGTATTTCCCCAAAAATTTTTACAGCTGTCAACATTTGACAATTGGCTTTTAATGCGTATTGCCAGCTTTAACACTTCGGTCATGGCCTGCTCTGAATCATTTTTTTATGATCACCCGGTACTTTCTCCGGTAGGCGGAAAATAATACTAGGAAAAAAATTCTCGTAAAAATCCTGAAAAAATCCACGGAAAAAAAAACTTTACGAATAAATCCTTGTAAAAAATCTAGTTAAAAATTTTAATAATATGCATTTATTTGTTTTAGAGTTGTATCTTTCTGGATTTAGATACTAAAGTATGCACTTACACGGAAACATTAATATTTTCTTTAGCAAATTACCTGCTTGAAGAACTTTGGGCTAACTTATTTTTGCTGCACTTTAAAACTGTAAATAATACAGTTAAGTAAAACCGAAATGGAAAGTCAAATCCAAAACATAAAAACAAATCGATGTTTTAAAATCATCGGAATCGATTTCTATAGGTATCTAACTGCCTTTAAGAAATCTTGCATAACACGAGTTTTCGCGCTAAGGATTTTTTATCCAAAAATTTTTTCCGAGGATTTTTTCCATGAGCTTTTTTTCCGCAAGATTTTGTTTCCAAGGATTTTTGTCCAGGATTTTTTATTTCGAAGGTTTTTGTTCCTTTGACTTTTTTCCTAGAATCTCTTTCCCCTTATTAATGCACTTTTAACTAACGGAAAAAGATTCATGGGAAAATCTCAATAATAAGCTATGGGGTTTAAAATGTTTGACGTCATTAGTGCGATAGATAAGAGGCGATCGGCAATATTATAACAAAATACTATTAAATATATGATAACGATAAGTAACAATATCTAAAGTATAGGAAAGTCCAGGCGAAAGCAAATTATATGTTTCTGAAGTTTTAGGAAGTATTTTCGATTTCAATAAATTGTTAATGTTTTATGTTTACTCCTCGATCTTGGATTCAGCTTATTGGATATCTTATTTATTTATTTTTCTCAATTCTTAAAATCAGAATTGTACAATTTGTCACGTCGACAATTTTTGACTCTCTAATGTTAGAAATTTTTATTTTGTTACACATTGCTTTAAAAGTCAATACATTCTTCGACTGTTCAATGGTGCGATTTTAGTTTTTGCTTCATTAACACATAGAATTCATCAAAACACACTGTTTTGAAATTTACCGATTTTTTGATTACTCTCTACGTCTATTTGTTGTTGCTTTTCTATGCTTTATTAAATTCTCTGTTCATTGATATTCAAAAATCAAAGTATTTTTATAAAGTTCAAAATAAATTTAAAAAAACGAAGTATTACCTACCTACGTTTATTACGCGCATTAAAATTATTATGTAAGAGAGCAGGGCAATATAAAAACTAAATATGTCAAAAAAAGCTGTTAAAAAAAATAAATGCTTATTAACCTCGCACCATGTTTTATTAGAAATAATTAACTACCGAATTAACCAGCATGTATCCTTGTATAAATAAGTTAATTTGGTGCGCTCCAGGTTTCTTTTATCTGATCGATCTTGTTGTGATAAGGATGTTTTTTAGTCACCAAGGACTTTGATGAATAGATATTAAATGACGGAACTGAAACCGAAACTTAATGATCGTATTTACAAACATTTAGTTGACGATGACAATTACATTTTCTTAAAATAAACACTTCAGTTTTATGATTGACGTGCACGCAAAAAGTTGAGCTAAATTTAATAGTTGGATAGCAAAAAGTAGCAGTAGACGACCTTAACATGTCTGGTCAAGGTATCGAGTTGCCTTAAAATCATTTATTAGAAGTTTAATGTGTTTTGAAGTCCTCTAATTAATGGAATGTTCGGAGCGGACTGATGAGCAAATTGAATGCATTTAGCCAGTTCTTCCTTGTGACCTCTCTTCATTTCATACAAGGCTGATGAACAAATAGTTATCGGCAAAATTAGCGCAATAAACTGCGCTGAGTGATTCTGTTATGTTTTATTAATTATAAAGTTTTCAGAGTATCTCATTAAAATGAGAGCTATTAAAACCAAGAACAGGCCCTGTTGTTGTGTGTTCGATCACTTTAATCAACGGGATGCTGTATCAGAATGGGTTACAAATGGTTTATGAGCTAATTAAAATTCTGGCAGTTAATCAGTAATCAGGCTAATAAAGCGATCAATTTTTCTACTCAACGATGCGAAAGTAAACATTAATTGCTATTAGTTGAAAATAACTGCAAAAAAACCTTGATTATAAGACATAATTATTAAAAATTTATCCTTTCACAGAGCAAAATTTGATATACAGAGTGTTGTGTTATTGTTTTTGTGTTGCCAGAAAGAGCCGTTAATTTTATAATTAAAATATTTAGAAAAAGTACAAATTATTCAAAAAACTGTGGTTGTTAAGCTAAGTAAATAACACCGACGCGGCGTAAATAATTGTATGAACTATTTATTGATAAAAACAAACGTGTAGATATTTTAAACACACAAAAGAATACTTATACAACGCGCGAAATCAGTCATGTTTTAACGCCAACGCACCCACTATACTGAACGGGGGTAGCGCGCGCCGGAATCTCTTAGTCTGCTTTCGGCTTTCCTATTGGTTTATTTATAAGTTCGACCTTTACATCGTTGAAGTTCATTTTAATTTATTGTAAATAAAACAAATGCTAACTTCAACAGGTTTCTTTTAATTTTAGCGTAATACGTATGCCAACATGTTAACATGTCATTTTCAGAGGCAAGATTAAAACTAAACAGTTGGTGTTGGTATAGGAACAACAAATCGTCATAACATGATCGTGGTTTTCTATATTTGCGACCAGATGATTTGATTTATCATTTCAAAACGTTCAATAATAGTAAATTTAAGAGATCAATTTGCTCATTCATTAAAGGTATAGATTTGTGAATTTCAAATGCTTGTTGTATATCCAATTTACGTTTATAATCACAAAAATGCCAAGCATATACATAGTAATATAATATTCTGGTATGTAGCTACAGTGATCTGTGTTGTTTGGAAGATGAGAGCTCTTGAGTTTTGGCCAGGTGTACTTGTACAACTGTGGTTTAGCACGGGCTGGCAAAAGGAATTGATAATCAAAGCCAAAAAACTTTGGATCATGTGACGTAATACGTGCTATGCAATTCTCGCGATGTCACAATGACATAGACGGTCGGGTTTCAACCTCAATTGACTTTTTCAGGAGTGCAGCAGTGCAAACTAGTTTCTAGGTGTTTATTTGAATAATAACGAAAAAGATTAATTGTCCAGTGCCAAGTAATGTGGAAGTAATTACCATTGAGATATAGCCAATCACAGTGTAATGAAATGTCCGAAGTACTGTGAATCCATTCTGCCGTGGGCGTGACGGGTGCGTGCCTGGGTGAGTTAAACCACAGTATATCAGATAGCAACAAATTGGTGAGTCTCTGTTATTTATTTCAGGTTTCCATATGTGACGCCGTTTCGTTGCTACTCTCGTCGGTCATTGGCGCTTGCACGACTCAATTCCAACACTTCACCTCCGGTTACAAGGAATATGTAAAGCCATGTTTATGTTAAACGATTTTGGGTTCAACTAGCCACATAAGTGCCTTTGTTGTGGCGCTCTTAATATATTCCTCAACAGTTAAGTTCTTCTTAATAGAATCAATTTCTTGCACCACATCCTCAGTACTGCCGAGATACTTCATTTTCGCTTCGTCCGCCTTGGCAACTTTCTAGCCACTTAGCACAATATCAAATACGTATCCAGGTAGTCACAGCCCTTGATGGTCCCACCGCGTATTATTGCACTTGCACGACGCGAATTGTTTTATAATTGTTATTTGAATAATTTATGAATAAATTCCGCTTCTCAGAAATTGTTTTAGTTTTTGTGTTGTGAGTAAAAGCCGTTAATTATTTAAATAAAATAGTTTTTCTATTTCGGTTTTTTAAGGTTATTCTTAAAGCACTGTTTTAGCTAAAAAACAGTGTTTTAAGAGAATGTTTTAAAGCATTGTTTTTAGTAAAATTTCACCAACAAATATTGGTATTCATGATATATTCATGATCAAATTTGGTAAATTTAGTATGTATGCCAACATATACATACTAAATTTACCAAATTTGATCGCAGCAATTTTTTATAACGTTTTTTCATTAATTCTCCTCAATAGAAAAAATAGTCTAAAATACTCGTTTCATAAGGCGTCTTGACGCACTCGTCCATTGAAAAACTAGGTCGCTACGCTCCCTCGCTTTTCAATCTTGGACTCGTACGTTAAGACAATGCCTTATGCAACTTGTGTTTTAATATACTATTAAAGGTAAGGCACAAATTCTTCAAGAAACAAATAATTAAAATCAGGTTCTGAAAACAGCAACGGCTGAAAATTATGTAACTTACATTTTTCGTACAAAACTGTTAATTTTTTATTGTACATTTCTAACAGTTTACATGAGTCCAATATGTCCTTCAAATCAATCGTAAAAACTCAAGACCAACAATCTATTAAACCAACGGCCCAACTTTATGTATTTCTTTTAATTGACGGTAAATATTAAATACTAGCAGTTGTTTTTTGAAACTTCTCATTCTGATCTTACTTATTTTGCAGCAAAGTTGCAGATATTTATGCCTAGCAATAACCTGTAAACTAATTAAGTCTATCCAATTTAACTTGAAAAAACCCCGCACTAAATTGTTTTCACTTTGATAACCTTCTTATAAAATTATGGTAAAATGTTCTAAGATGTTTTGCATATCACGCGAAAGGCAGAAATGCAAAACTACGTTTGATTCTTCTTGAGACACCATTGTTCGTTTCAAATGCGTTTTTATATGCAAGACACGTTTTATTATTGAACCATTAAGCGGTGTGTTTTGTTCTCTCAATAAACATGTATTACACTTTATATTGGCAAATTCGTTTTTTATGACTTCTTTCATACCCTTAGGCATCTCATTTATATTTGCTAATAAATCTTAAGTTCATTAGAAAAAACAATAAATATTTCTAATTATGACAGTTTTCATTTGCTTTTTGCTATCAAGTATCATTAAGTACGACGATTAATAAATGGAGGTATTAGTGACCACCAAGCGGAACATAATATAAAATTATGGATCTCATAGAAAAAAATAAAATTAAAAACGAGATCGTGATCATGATGTTTGGTAACATTCCCGCGATATTGACCTAATCGTTTAGTTCAAGTACGATCAGATAAACGAAATCATTTGTGCATACCCATGAATTGTGCTCCTTGTTCTGCTAGTTAACAGTACTATTCAAATGGACGAAAATACTGCTTTATTATGTTCAGACATTATAATTTAAGCAGCAGTACCATACAAGTTCCTTCGAAATGATTTTTTAAGGTGTCAATGTAAGTTGTTATTTACGCGGTAAGGACTACATATTGCTATGATATTTGGAGGTGTATGTTTTTACTGGGGTATTGTAGTTCCTGGAAGGCAATTTTTGGGATGCTTGCTACAATTCAATTTCAGATTGGAGGTTTGTGAAGGCTGTAAGGTTTTGATATTCTAACTTTTAAACTCAGGGTTGCGTATTATTGCTGTAATTTCTTCTTATAAATTCTAATAATTTATATATTTCATATTTGTGAGGTTTGTTTTTACCGAAAGAAAAGAAAAACACAATCAGATAGATACGATTTTTATTTATGTTAGCTTTAATTATAATTTAGTTCAGAATTGTTCAAAAGGTTTAATTTATAAGAAGTTTTAGACTTACTTGTTTTGTACATCGATTAATGTCATTATGGATGTGAGTGTCAATGTCACAAACGTATAAAAGAATACTCACTGTCATGAGATTTATTTGTTCGTTCAAAAAAATGGGAATCAAGAAGAAGACAAAAGAATGAAAAATTTGTTTAGTGAGTTACGACTCGTCTTTGTAAACAAAGACAGATAATTTTTGATGTTCTGGATGAATAAAGAAGAAAAACGAGTTAAAAAGTAATGTAAAAGTAATTTTAAATATAAAAGAAGATAATACAACTAATTATCAACGAATTCTGGAAAGTCCAGAAGAGTAGCAAGTATAAAGCGATTCAGAAAGTTTTTCCAGTTGTGATGGTGGTAAAACCAAGTTTAAAATAACATAAAAGCAGTCCAGAGGAGGATTCAAACTAAAGGCGAGTGTTTGTGGTTACTTGAGGAACCAGCAGACTAGTAAAGTAAAAGTTTCGACATTCATCGTTTGCTCGAGTAAAGGACATCTCTATAAGGAGACATTCAGATAAGTGTTTTTTTTAAGGACGATAGTATTTAGTAAAATTTATTTGATTTTTCGAAAATTTCATTAAAAAATTTGAGTTATTTAATAAAACCTTTTTTATGTCTAACGTTGATATTGTTATGTGTTTATTCTATTTCAAATTTATTTATTAATAACGTATCTTACAAGCTAAATAACGACCCTGAGAAAGTTAATAAAGAGTCTCATAAAAAAATTATAATTTGTAATTGCGTGAATTGCGGGCATTTAGGGAATTGTTTTCTAGTAGGTACATGCACACGCATATCATTGCAATATATGTATATTGTTAAGTTTTCAATTATATCATGGGTGCTTGGCAATTAGATCCCCCCCCCCTGGAATTTGAACTCGAAACAAAGTGTGCTCACGAACTTCTTGTACACACACGGCCTTGCATGTACTTTTCATACTTCAGCAGTGGCGGTTCGTTGTTTGTTGTAATCGGAGAGCCCTAAATAAAATAAACCAAATGAAAACATTTTTCTTCTTCTCCTTAGTTAAAGTCCAAGACCTGTTAATTTTGGCAATTTTAGTCTTGGTATATGAACTGCCAGCTATTCTTCTATCTTGTGTGCGGTCGTTCTGGTGGTTCTGGATTTCATTTACTGTTATTTTCAACATTCTGGTATTCTTCTTGTAATATGCTGGTTCTCTATATTCTTTTCTGTCTCTTCCATCTTCCTATGACGCCTCTATTAAATTCTAAATCAAATAAAGATAGAAAAAAATGTTAGTAAAACATTTTTGATAACATTTCACTACCCTTCTGTATACCTGGCAAAAAAACAATGCTGTAAGCGCTGCGACGCAATCGTCATTCTTTTAAAAGACAACCTAGCAATTTTTTTCCTGTTTTTAACGTTATTACATAACAAAATTTTCGAGAAAAACGCGAAAAACTTCTTTATCTTAGCAGGCTCTAAATTTATACTAAAAGCCTGTCCCAATCCCAGTGGTGTGTCTATAAATTTATTTTTTTTACCAATCAAAAACAAGTAAAAGGAAAAAATGCGACTGTCCTAGGCTGTTGTTTGAATCCAGGGCTTGCTAATATGACAAGGATTCTCGCGTTTCTCATTTTGTTATGTAAGGGTATACACGTTTTGTGTCATTGAAAAGAGAAAAAAATTCTAAATCAAATAAGCGCAAAAACTTGCTAAACTGTTATTTAAAAAAAAAGACGACGGGCCAAAGCGCTATCAGCATTGGTTATTTTTTTTTCAAGTATGCAGAAAAATAGTAGTAACTTTACCCGAAAACTTGAAAGTAACATTTTTTCTCTATTGTGATTTGTTTCAGAATTAAATTGGGCGTAATTAGTGTTGGGCCACCCTATATATAAATTGGGGAATAATGTTCTCTAAGAACGTGGACGTCTAGCGTATTCAGAATTATGCTTTTTCAATGGAGCACAAAGCTAAAGCGGAGACCCTATCCTGAGACATGGTACAGCGTCTTAGGGCCAGGGCCACATAGAAATCGCCCGCAAACTGGCTACCGTTAGCGCGCTAGTTAGATCTCCGTTAAAAAAGCCCCGAAACAAATTCCCTGAAAAAAGACCCAGTAAAACATCTTGTGATAAACATGTTTTCTGTAAAAAAAATCTCAGAAAAACAGCTTTTACGCATATATTTCATTTGTACAAAAATTCTCTAACACAGTAACATTGTGTTCCCCTGCGGCTATTTTAATACCAAACTTCATGCCGATCTGTGAACTCGTTTTTGAGTAATAAGTCGTCGAAGTACAAATTTTCAAAACATCGTAGCAACCGCCACTTTGAAGCTAGAAAGTTAGCAAAAAAAATTGAATTGGCCCTGAGGTCTTCTATCAAATTCCGTTTTTAGATTTAGCAAATTTGTTTTCCGTTAAATATGCTACCAAAGACCAACTTTCGCATCCGATTTTAGATTTTTTTAAAGCTTATTTTTACAGTAAATTTTTGACTTTGAATGTTTTAGCATTCCGAAACTTATTAAAATCGGATTATCCGTTTGGGAATTATGAGGCGTAATCCGCATTTTTACAAACCACTTGTTTGAGTTCTTGGATGTCCAAAACATGCATCTTTTTATACAAAGGATTTTGCTATGGAGCTTTTTTCTAGATTTTTTGTACTGGGGCATTTATTTCCAGGCCCTTATTTTCCGGGATTATTTTTTGAGAATTTTTTTCTGGGCTGTTTTTTTCAACGATGTTTTTTTCTATAATACCCAACGCCTGTTTCTCCCATAATTTAAGGGCAGCTCAACGATGGCCCCACAGCACGATGATACACAATAATATTGCAGTAGCTAAAAGGTATTGATGGTTTTCATAGTACCAGTATATTGCTGGTTAATAAATGAAAATTAAAGACTTAAATTTGTGATGGGCATAATCTAATGATTTTTCATAATCGAATGATTGCCATTCGAAAGTATTTAAATATCGAATGATTATTTGAGATAAAATAATTCGGATGTTTCTATGTGGTAAAAAGTGGTGAACACGCGCTCCGCATGCATCTCGAATGCTCCTATGAAAGAATTTTCGTTCTCATCGTCTTTTTTGGGGCTGCTTTGCAAAACAGCGTATACCTTCAGCTTTGAATGGTATTTTTATTAATTTCATCACATTTTATTGCCAATTCCGACCTGTTTTTCAAGTGATGTTTTTATAAACCGCGAAAGCGGATACATTTTTATGTTATTCAATTCAATTATTTTTTTAAACGAAACCAGGGAAAAAACATTGTCCAGTTATTTATAATATAAATAATTTTTTTTTAATTTTTTTGTGCAGTGGTTGTTTTTATCAACGGTAATACAGTATTATTTTAAATATTAATACATTTTTGATTCATTTTTGTATTGTCTTATTTTTTATTATTTATACTTTTTAGAGTAATATTAAAATTTTCAAATACGACCCTGCGTTGAAATGACCATGAGAAACAAAACAGTGCAGTGGAAACTGCTGTGTTTGCTATTCTTAACAAATAATAATGTAGTCAAAGTCAAAACATTCTTATCACGTGTTTGTGCAGGAAAAACGTTAGGTCTTTATGCAATCGCATTCTAGAAATTCAGTTCCTTTTTGTGTATTCGCATTGTAATACCACGAGTGTTGGTATCATCGTATCATGTATCTGCATTGAGCATTTGTAGTTGACTATTGTAAGGGGTACTGCTTCGACGTCCGCTACGGAAATGCGAAAATTCTAAATCGCAAAAACATTCGAATGGTTTTCTGTGAGCTCTCGAGATATTTCCATAATCGAATGGTTCGATTATTTTAATTCGCAATATCCATTACTAACTTAAATAAACAAAATAAGCTTTTGATGTAGTGGGTGAGTTTTGAGTTGACAAGATGCCTCATTATGCTCCCTGCACTGGTAAGATGTAACTACCTGGTACCCACTAGATGACTAGATCGTTCTTCTTCTAAAAGTGCACATTGTCACTGAATTTATTTTTATATTTTACACGGCAGTGTCCTGTTGTTAAGATTTAAACTAACCACTCTGGCTTGCCCCCGCCCGCATTTAGAAAAGTCCCATGGGAGCCCATGCACTAATTCTCAATTTAACCGTTCAAAATGCCTATAAAGATGTTAAGATAAGCTATGCAAATACAATTACAAGTTAGTTTCTTAACCTACAAAATGCTCTAAATATTGTTTATTCGTATTAAAACTGTTTGCTATTTTTGAATGTCACGTCGCACTTTAAGGTAATAGTAATAATGACGCGTTGCGTTTCGTTATTTTTAAAAATTTTTAATACGCCATTTAAGTAACATGAAATAATTTACTCACAGTTGCAAATTAATATCACTACAACATAAATCCATTAGGAATAAACACAACTTTGAATTTTTTAAACTTTTTTCTGCTTATTAAATAAATAAAATGATTCTTAAGTGCTTTTCATTGACCACACGGCTATAGAAGAAAAAAAAAGTATAATTGCATGTAATCACCGTGTCTGTTGCAATAACGCACGAACATAGGTAAAGAAAGCACTTGCATGTTGGTCATGGTCCGTTGCATTTTATTTCTATATTGCAACAGTTTGCACAGCAACCCTAATTTACATCTCTTTCTAACACATTGTACAGCAGTAAGAGTGAGAAGGAAAAGGATCATTGGTTAGTTCCTGGTAGTGCAGGTTCTCACAAGCTAAACGTGATGCACAGGACCTCGGTTGTCCTACCAGTCCGTTTTTGAGCCCTTTCCTAATTGCTACGAGTTAAATATAATTATTTAATGAAAAGCTGCACTTACACTTGCAACGGTTTATTATTTTCAACTGGCGCTAATAACAAATTATGCCCGATTGAGTTTTAATGATACAAAAAGCAATAATTCAGCTATTTTTAGCTGTAACTGTTAACTGAAGGTTATTATTAATTTCTTCGTAAAATCGTAAAAACATGCATTTGAATATTCTCAATTTTGGTATAAAAAATTGTATATCTAGAGAAGGTAAATGGTTTTCTGATTAATTTTTATTTGCGAGATTTTATCTCTTCTACCGTAAAACGATTTTTTTATGTTTAAAATAAAACTGCATTTTTAAGATTAAAATAAAATCTTTAGTTTTCAAATAAAAGTTTCTGGAACAATATATAAATAGTGAAATAAAATTAAATTTTTGATGTTTTGAACTTAGGTTCTAATTCTTTAATCATAACTAGTAAAACCCGTGGCCTACTCCTTACTTATTTTTTGATAACTTCCTTTAAAATAAAGTGCCAGCGCCCTACGTAACTGTAAGTGTAATGTAAGCATCGATACTGGCAAACATTATAATTAAAAATAAGCCGTGCCCATATGTAAGAGCAGAGCCCGTAGGCGCGTAAAGGACGGATTAATGTACAGCTTCCCAGAAAAGTTGAACTATATGCAAAATGTATGGGAAATTATATTTTTCCAGATTCTATGTCCCCCAGGATACTTAGGTTAAGAATTTAAACTGAATTATTGTTATTAGCTGTTATAAGTGCCGTTTAGTCGAAAAGAAAATAATTTATACATTTAAAACTAAGCAAAAATCTAAATAAATGTTGATAAATTCGGTACGTGTCTTCTATATCTCAGATTTACAAAGACAAATTTTATTGCCGCTTTTATGCAGAAGTCCCGGTTCCAATCCTGGATGTGAGAATTTTTTTTTCAATTTTTTTTTTGTTATTTACTTAATTTTCGCACTAATTTTACAATGAAATAGTAAAAGGAATGTGATTTATACAGTCAATTATAAATTCAATGCTTCAGGTAACGAAGTAATTAAATTGCTACCTTGAAAAATACAGCACCCTTCTAAACAAGGAACTAAATACCAGATACGGATTTTGACAGCAAAGCTATCATCATCAGTGCTGATGATGATAGCTTTGCTGTCGAAGTACGTGTCTGTTATTTAGTTACTGTTGTGGAAGGGTGCAGTATTTTTCAAGTGTTTTTATCCTACAGTTCGAATGCTTTTCGTTTACATTGATACCTAGTTAATTGTTCTAACATTATTGAACATTAAAACTTTAGTTACGAAATGTTGAATACAGTTCAAAAAAATTAAGTAAATAAAAATTTCAAATAAAGTTTGTCCAATCCAGGATTCTTCTGTATAGAAGGCATCAGACTAAACCGCGTCGCTATAAACACAATAACACATGTTGTTATTACTCTGTAATTAAATAAACACGTCTTGAATTTATTAATATTTATTTATATTTTTGCCTAGTTTGAAATGTAAGTATTATATCTTTTTTACTAAACAACGCTAATAACAGTTAATATACTTTTTTGCCATTTTACCAAGAAAATAGGCTTGTTTTGAACTTTGTGGTTGACGGAAAGTGACTCTTTGCTAGACAGTTTCTGCTTGCTATGGTTGCCAATGACAAGTATGACAACGAAAATTTGTTTCATAGAAAACATCAAGAATTATTTTGAAAGTATCTTATTAAACATTATAACTATTACAACATTTTTTTTTATTATAACTAATTATTTTTCCGTATTAACTGGAACTTTTTTTTCTTTGTTCCACGTTATAAATCGTTCATACGCATAATGGTACCGTTCCTTAGATTTGTTTTGGCAAGAAACTTAGTATGACGAATCCGGCTGCTTCTTCAATTTATGGAGTGCACAACATTCCATCTTCTTCCATTTTAGCTAATTTAAACACATGATTTTCAATGCAGAAACGCAAAGTGATGGCACCAATTGAATAAGAAGATGGCTACGATGCTTTATAAAGTTTGCTGATTAGTTCAGTATTTATGACGACCATGGTCCCAGCCAACTAATTATAAAGTATTGACATAAATTATAAAAAGACATTAAAGAATTTTTAAATTAATTATTTTTATCGTTTTTACGGAATTTATAATAATCGCACAAAAAATAGTGTGTGCATCTCTAGCTGAAAGTGTTTTTTCCTGGACTCGCCGTGTTTTTATTCACGTCTCGTACAGAAAAATATTACTTTCCGGTCTAGATGCACAAATAAATATTGCATGTAGTTTAATTTTTCTGGGAAACTGTGTATATGTAGATTCTGAAAGTCCATTCTCAAAAAACGTTAATAATATATTCAGTATGTTTTTAATACGCTTGTGTAGGACTTTTGCTAAATTGGTTTTAATAATTACTTTTATTTCCTCTCCTGGGTCCGTCTACCCTTGGTTCCGGAGACACTGCAGCCTATAAGGCTTATTGTGTTCACCCTGGTAGTTACTCACACCCAGTCCGTGATCTTGATTCCCTGTACCATTGCGCACAGGTCACTCACGGGTGTGTACAGTTGCATAAAATATGCATTGCTGTTTCTAGTTCCTCACTGCAGAGTCTGCATGTGAGGTCTCCATCGAATTTCTTAATCTTCCTGAGGTGCTTCTTAACAGTGGCGTGTCCTGTTAGGAGACCCGTAAGAATTCTGAGGGGTTCGGGCTTCTTCTCGACCTTGAATTCTTTCGGCGCGCACCATACCACTGAGAGTTGGGAGGTTTTTATAGTGGCCGCCTCATCCACGCGGTTCAGGTGGTTAGTTAAGCCCAGACCCCCGTGCCTTCTGCATTGCTATTTACAACACAGAGCACATAATTACTTAATGATATAAAAATTATTGAAAACGCAAACTCGTTCTTTATAAATGTATGTATTAAACGCAGCGCCCTTCCACTTTACTCAACTTTCTCCGAGAACTGAAGCGTTGATCTTTCATCATCCTCTTCGATCATAGCTGGCAATCTCGCATCCATTTGCAACGCACACGCGACGAGTGATCACGCAGCCGCTAAGCGTCAAACTTAGGCTCGGCCTGTGGGCAGAACACGGGCAAGCACTTATAAAAATGCGTTACAAAGTATCATAAAATGTCACTGAAACATAATACTCTGTATGATACGTACAAGTAAACGCAGTTACTTACTGAACAAATATATACTGAACAATTATTGTTCATACATTTGTAACATCGAATAGATTTTAGTTTGTTTATCAGAAAAAAACTTGACCCAAATATTGAGAGCTTAAGTAACAATAACAAATAAATAAATAACTGTTGCGTGTACAGCACTGCTTCGCCTTTAAGAAGAACTAGCTGAATTCATGTACTTTTTTACTTTTCGATGTGATTGCAAAAATTGTCGATTCTCAGAGTTTGACTTACATGTTATAAAGATGGGAAGGTACGCATCAAATGATACACTCCGAAAATTGAACATTTTGAACAAGAGTGTACCCGATTGCAGAACTACGAATTAGAACTGATTCAAGGAACGACATGAAGTGTGGCCGACCGAATAGAGTTCCGTGGCTTTTATCTGGTTTGCCCGTGTGTACTATATGTGAATGAGAGCGTGTGTACAGGTCCCAATTGCGTGTGAACGCGGGCGTGCGTTGTGTGTACAGTTGACAGTCCAGACGCCTTTACCTTAAAACTTGCCAAAGCAATTGCAATTATTACAAGAATAACCTATCGTTAGACCCTTAAAGAAAAATAATGAGAGTTGCATTGATGAACGTCCTTTGTGTATCTGAAAGTACAAATAGATTGAATCAGAGAAAGATAAGAAAGAGAGTTGAGTACAAAGGTGTTGGACTTTTTTAATTTAATTAGTTCACACAGTTTCTGCTTCCAACATCTATCAGACGAGGTTCGAACCTACACCTATTGTGTCGCCTGTCCCAATGTACGATTCTTAGTCAAGCAGATTTAGCTCACGTATGTACTCAATTTCTTGGCTAAATTTGACGCTACCTCTATTTTCAGGTTATAAGAATCTTGCTCCAACGGTAGCATATCTTCTGCATAAAAACGTGTATTGATGTTTGCTCCTTCATTTTACACTTTCGTCAGGTGACTTCATTAGCAAGTACCCTGGTATGTAGGTGCTTCCTCGGTGAGCTATCGCCTGCACTTATACCGATTATCTTTCTTAGTTGCTTTGTACTCAGATCGAGCAACTCATTATTCTCCACTTAGGCCCTTTGATGAAATGCCTCGAATTTTTGAGACCAGGAATGCACTTTCAGTGTTTTGCAAATATTGCTTGTGTCCAGTTCATGATAGCCTTCTTTCTAGTTGTGTATGAGAGGTCCCGCAGAACGGTTCAAGTTTGACTGGCTCGGTGGTTGCCCCATGTCTAGCGAGATATTCTGGTAATCACATCAGTGTAAGTGCAGCTTTAAGTTGTGGAACCCTATTAATACTCATCACCCACTCTTTACCATAAAATTTACTAAAACAATCCTTTGATTTGGTCCACTTTTTTTACTGATAAAAGGATTCGTTATAATAATTATTAAAAAAGTACTATATTAACAATACACAAACGAAACATTCGAGGTAATTATATTATTGTTACGTATACTATGAACTGCTCATCGCAGCAACGGAAGCATTTTAGCAGAAATAAACATACCAGTCAGACTGAACACCATTATCCAAAGAAGAATGCTATAATATTTCGACCATGTCACACGAGGTAACAACAATATATAAAAACTGATAGTACAAGGGAAGGTGGAAGGAAGCCGACTTCGTGGCAGATCACCGAAACGGTGGATCGATCAGATAGCGGAAGCCACAGAAGTCACTTTAGAAGATAATATAAGAAATGCAGAAGATCGGGGGGAATGGAAAGGGACTATTAGAAGAACCAGCTGATATACAGAATAATAATTGATATATGGATCAAGACTTGTCGATTACTAGCAAAACGACTAAAGAGAGATATTGTCGCGAGTCGACTTAGTTTTATTTACAATATTTAATATTAATTATCAAAAGTAATTAAACATATTAAAATGTGTCGCAATGCGGTACAATTCAGGAGTATTGATCTAGTGTTATAATAATCTATTTTAAGAATCTAGGGTTGTATGTATTCTTTCCTTATTGCACTTTTGTGGAACAATTACACATAATATTGATTGGTCTAATTATAGCCTAAAATCCGGGTCTCAAATGCATCTGCAATGCACATATTGATTATATTAATAAAACCTCAACCACTCTGCAACACAGAGTATAAAAGGGCTAAAGCTTACTGGTACGACGACAGTCGACGATCCATTCCAATCCAGCAAGCAGCTTTCATCTATAATTCTAGAAACATCCATACTCTCATTGCTTAAACATAATGTGGGTTTGGTATGAAATGTTGTTAGTCATGTAAGTAATTGTATTAGTCTTAGGAAATCATGTAAAAGGTTATTCAAATATATTGTTGTGTATTTCGAGTTGTGTTTCATCTACGGACATAGTCACGTGCTTCGATGTTTGGTTCATCTAACATGAACCAAACGAACCCCCTAACGTGACAATATTATTGCTTAGACCATTAGAATTTCGTCTTTTGTTACCAATAATAATACTAGGTGGTCGTTATTCTTGAAGAAATATATGTTCAGGTATTAACTACAGTTTCTATGCAGAAGTAGGTCAGTTTGACATAATAAATTTTCTGTTGCTTACACTAGGATTATTATGTCTCGTATGCTTACATAGTCAGTACTATGTAATAAAGAGTATACAGAGTGTTAATGAATTGTAGGAACAAACTTCTAGGGCTTGCAAAACACAACAAAGCAAACAACTTTTGTTAATAAATGTGTGGTCAAAAGCGTTTTCTCTAGAAAATAGAGCTTCTTAAAGATTCTTAAAAAGTACCTGAAAATAGGCAACCCAAATTGCATTTTCAATTATTTTGCACAGGTCACACGGAATTTTGAAAAAAAAATCTAGACATACATGCATTCAAATAACGTTCATTTTGACACAATTCGATATTTTTGTGATATTTTTTGACTTTTCTTGCATTCGTTTCTTTCTGTGCCTTTTATAATTGTTTTCTTTCGTTCTGTGATTTTTTTGATAATTATTTTCTTTGTTATTTTCATTCTGTGTTTCGTATTTATGTGTTATGGCGAATTATACTGCTTGGGGTAACGCACGCGAAGCTGCTCGCCTGTACCAAAAACATTTTCCGAATAGGAATCATCCATCGCACAAGGCCTTTAGTGTAGTTTCACGTCGGCTGCGGGAGGAAGGTACATGCGTTGTCAACAGACACGACTGTGGAGCTACCAGAACAAGGCGAACGGTGGATTTTGAGGAAGAAGGTTTGGAGAGAGTGGCTGAAAATCCTTCTACTAGTTCAAGAGCCATCGCTCATGAAATGGGAGTGAACCATGTTTCAGTATGGAAGGTACTACATGAGCAGCAGTACATCTTTACTATCCACAGAAGGTACAAGTCATGGTTCAAGCAGATTTTCCCAGAAGGGTAGAATTTTGCCAGATATTTCTGCGGCGTTGTAATGAGGATCCAGAACTCCAAGTACACGTTCTGTTTAGTAACAAGGCATCTTTTACGAAAGAAGAAATATTCAACAATAGAAACAGCCACATTTGGGACGATGAAAATCCCCATGCTGTGGTTCAGAAAGGATACCAGCAAAGATTTTCAGTGAACATTTGGGCCGGAATTGTTGGTGATAGACTCACTGGACCATATCTGGTACCCCAAAGGTTAACAGGAGCAATTTATTTAAATTTCTTGCGCCATGTCTTGCCTGAACTTTTGGAAGATGTTCCACCTTAAATGTGGCTGCAGCACGATGGTGCACCTGCTCATTTTTCGACGGAAGTCAGAGAATTTTTAAATAACACTTTTCCCAACAGATGGATAGGTCGAGGAGGGGATGTGACGTGGCCTCCACG
The DNA here is from genome assembly GCA_958336395.1 of Ctenicera cuprea. Lineage (NCBI taxonomy): Eukaryota > Metazoa > Arthropoda > Insecta > Coleoptera > Elateridae > Ctenicera > Ctenicera cuprea. Next base: position 49,908,792 of record OY284487.1, read on the forward strand.
TTCTCCTGATTTGACCCCACTTGATTTCTTTTTGTGAGGTCATGTTGAAACGTTAGTGTATGCTACCCCAGTTGAAACTGTAGAAGAACTTACGGCGCGTATTCTTGCTGCATGTGAAGAAGTTCAATAGACTACTGGTATATTTGGAGCGGTGCGCAGAAATTTACTTCGTAGATGTGCTTCGTGTGTAGAAGCTGGGGGGGGGGGCGACATTTTGAACAAATTAACTATAATTTTGTTAATTTTTGAATTAGTTGTGGTAATTTTTTTAAATAGTTGATTTTTGCTTTGTAATTTTGGTTTTTTCTATTGCCTAGTTTTGAAATATTTTGTTAAATAATTTATTTTAAATTTAATTTGAATTTGAAAAGTGGAAAAGGGGGCTTTATTTATCCTGTATTAATTTCCGTCGTTATGGAAACAAATAGTAGGTAGTAAATTGAGTTACCTACCTTTAGGCGTTTCTTAAAGAATCTTTGAGAAACTCTATCACTGAAAGGAAACACTTTTGACCACACATTTATTAACAAAAATTGTTTGCTTTGTTGTGTTTTGCAAGCCCTAGAAGTTGGTCCCTCCAATTCATTAACACTCTGTATAGTTTGTTTTCCAGGTATTTTTTGCAGGCGGGTGGATCGTGGGATCACCCACGATAACAAAAATGCTTGTAACGGATACGCAGTCGCGTTTATCTTCCCGGGAACAAACTGTACAAGTTTCTAGCATCCGTCAGCAGTACGTAGATGATTGCGAAGTGGGTTGTCAATATTACAATTTGCTTTCGGCTTAGACCGCGTCGTCATTTGGGAACTACGCCCAGCATAATCAGGTAAGGACTGACCTGTAGCTTGTCTGCCTTAAAAAGTATTTGCTATAAAAGTTTAAGCGATAGTTGTTTGTAGGCGTTGCTTGTATAAACAGGCCCGTGGTTGTTTGCCAGAACAAGAATACTAATTTGGTTTATGCTTGCTAGCTGTTTGTAAACCTAACAACGTAAACAGAGCGAATGGTTTTAGACTCAGTACAGCTTGAACTCCAGTAGTTTATCCTTTCAGGGTTCGTGAGAATCATCGATCTCACTCAACGGTGACAGTCGTTTAAGGGGTTTAAATACCTCCGCATCCCGTATTTGAATTCAAAGCCTTGCAAAACAGTAGTTTGTATGGGTTCACAAACAGCGAACAGGCATAATCCAATTAAGTATTCTTGTTCTGACAAACAAGATACATTAAGATTAAATCTTTGTCTGACCTAAGATTCAAGCACACGGCTCTATTTAGGCAGGCAGGGTCCACAAATAACTATCGCTTAAACTTTTAGAACAAATGCAAATGTTAAGGTCCTTACCTGATTATGCTGGGTGTAATACCCAAATGACGACGCGGTCTAAACCGAAGTTAAATTGTAATATTGACAGGATGTACTAAAACAGTTTCATGGGTGTTGAAAGAGTAAGAATTGTAGGCATAATGTGGGTGTAACATGAAATCATTAAAATCATGCAAATATTTGTTTAAGAAACGTAATCGTGCAGAACAGCAATTATTTAATGTTGCAATAAACATTCAGCTGTAAAAAATAATAAAAACGCTACAAAATACAGTGTTTTTCTTTTGGTTTTCCTCTTTTGTCAATTGTATTTTACTATTTCTTAAAACTATTTCCTATCTCTCTATATATTTGTCAAACAATTTCTTTTTTTGGCAGAAGCGTTTCCTTATTTGTCAAATCAATTTCACATTATTATTAAATCATAATGAACGCTGAAAGAAGACAAAACACCAACATCTCCAACGAGGTACGTACTCTTATTATCAGAGCAATGAACGATGGTAGTTCGGCAGTCCAAATAGGACGGCAATTTAATGTTTTGCCAGACACTGTAAGAAAAATTTACCGGGCGTACAAAATAACCAACGAGGTGAATAAGAAAAGTCTTGGGCATCGCCCCAAAAAATTTACTCAAGAGGAGCAAGAAGAAATCTGAAATTTGATTGATGAGGATTGCACCATGACACTACAACAAATAAAAACCAAATTGTTGGAGCAAAATCCACAACTAGAGGTAAGCTTACATATCGACCATTGACAGAGCGATAAAGAAATTACACTATTCTGTAAAACGCATTTCCTTTGTGCCAGAAAGGCGTAACACCCCAGATACTATCCAAAGTAGGTTTGACTATACTGTTCAATATAACGGAATAATGATTGTTAGAGAAAAATATTTTTTATTGATGAATTTGGAATTCAAGTGAATTCTAGAAGATCATATGGAAGATCACAGAAAAATAATAGAGCCAACAAAGTCAAGGCCCAATTAAGAGGCCGTAATTATTCGATTGCTGCTGCAATGTGTATTAATTCATTATATTTATTCACCGTTCAAGATAGGCCATACAATGTAGAACACTTTGGAGAATTCTTGACAACTTTAATTGGCCACTTAGGCGAAGATCATATACGAGGCGCATATTTTGTAATGGACAACGTCAGATTTCATAGAACGGGCGAAATTCAACAACTGATAAGAGTTCATGGACATGTTCCAGTATTTCTGCCCCGTACAGTCCTTTTTTAAATCCCATTGAAGAGCTGTGTAACCAATGGAAAAATAACATAAAGAGAAGTCAGCCCACGGATGAAGAACAACTGTATGCTAAAATTCATAATGCTTCTGAAGCTATAACGCAAGAACATTGTCAAAATTATGTTCGACATATGGAGACATTTTTGAGAGATTGCCTCAACAGAACTGAAATTTTGAACTACAATTATAAAACGTTTTTTTATAAGTATTGTGTTAGTATTAGTATAGTTAGTATTGTTGTTATCCTCTTCTTTTTCTGATAAAATTGTGTCTCCAACTGTTTGTGTTCTTGTTTATTTAAATTTTAAAAGAAGAAGAAAATCATATGCAATAACGTGAAAGAGTGTTCATAAATAGTGATTTTAATTTGACATATTACTGTCAAAGTGACGTAAATATGAAATACTTTTGAGAAATAGTGAAATACAATTGACAAAAGAGGAAAACCAAAAAAACCACTGTAAAATAATGTTAAGTTGAGAACTACAAACGGACATGATCCTGAGAAAGAAACCAAAATTTAAAATTTTCTTTCAATACATCATCCTCGTCTACTTGCTCGTTTTTACAAATTTTACATCTGCATTCCCTGCAACATTTTACAGCTTCTTCAGCACAAATAAAATTTTTGCTAGTGCGGATAACGTGTTTGCAGTAAATAGCTAATAAATTTCTTAACGTTGACAGAGAAAAAAGCAATCAGTGAGAACACGTAAAGAAGTTTCACTTAGAACCTGCGTGCTCGACACACATTTATTTTTTTCAACCTTAGTTTAGTAGAGTTAATGCATTTTTGAATACTGTTGTGGTATAATAAATTCTCGTTGCTCGGTTACAGACAAGATCATTAATAAAGCTCAAGCAATATTTAATTGCTATTTGAAACGTTGCTCAGAACAAGATAATTTAGTGCGTGGCTACCACTACTAAATGGATTATTATTACTGATGAACGAGACATCCCATAAATCGCGTAGATTTCAGTATGCACAAGTCATCTCCACGATTGACCGTGATGGTCAAGCTGCCGCCTTCCTCTCCAATAAACGTGCTTGTGCAGCCTGACGCAGCAGGGATTCACAACCCTTTTACTTTTTTCTCGTCAAGGACGGCCGGTGCACGGAACGTCCGAATATTCCACGATTTCGAAATTTGCGTTTAGCTTATTAATATAATAACATACTTTTATATCTATGCAATTATTATCATGAGAGGTAATGTCTGTGATTAACCTGTTACCAACGGATTGTTTCAACTTCGTTTGACATAACCTGAAGGTTTTTCATTTGCACCATGCGAAAAAATGCACAGCCCTCAAATGTCAAAAAAATTGTAGTGCACTAAAATTACACTGTTATCTTTTGTTAATTAATTTTAAAGAATCACTGCAGGCATTTTTTAACAAATTAAATTTAATTGAATCAGAATCCCATTTTTTTAAAACAAGTTATAAAAGCTTTCGGGTAATCATTTTAATAAGTACAAAATTAACCTTTACTAATAATTAATTGATTAAAACTGTTTAAATATTCATGCAATTTCAACAGTGGCGTACTCATTTGATATAGTTGTTTGCTTGTTTTTCGTTGGAAGTTTTAGCAAGAGCACGCCCTTTAACATAAATTTAAAAAATGTAGGTTACGCCACTGAAAGTAAATTGCAATTAATGAGGCTTTTAACGCTGGTAGATCGCAATGCTCGAATTACATACACATCGTCTGGTTTAAGCATTAACCCACTTTTTGAAGTCTTTCAGCAACTTTTGTGTATGTTTTTTTGAACCACTAGCGTGAGATTCTGGAGGAAGGTAATCAATCATCGTCATATGAAACAATGGGCGTATGTAATTTCATCATATTTACACGAATATTCTAGTTCTTTACGAATTTATCATACATTTCATCTTTTATTTAATCTTATGTTTGACACACTGACTTTTGACACTAAGTTAGAAGAAATACTTCCTAGATACCTTTAATTAATTGATAAAAGGCTATGCGCGATTGTCAGATTTAAAATTCCAATCAATACTGATGTTTAAAATTGCCACAACTAACTAATTTTAGCTATCACAGTTTGTTGCATCTATCATTTGATATTTTAAAGTTCAGAACTGCTATAACTCATGTAACCGCCAAAACGCTGCAAATATATTCAATTTAAGAGGAATAGCAAATGCGTTTGACATTATGACGCTTTAGGAAAGGATTTTTTTGTTTCTAGTGTTTAAGGTTAGGCAATGACATAATATTTAGATCAATTCCTTAAACCATTTAAAACTGAAAAATGTACAATACATCAAAAATTGCAATAAAACTGCATTACGCAAGGCATTCCGTAAAGTTTGAAGAATAAACATGCAAGATTTTAATAGTCGTATAAAACTACAAAATATATAATTAATTTTGTAAAATTTCTTATATTTTGAAACTTTGTTTTTTTAGTAGAAAATGTCTAATTAACTTGGGTGTCGCAACGCTTCCTTACGGCTGGGGACTATTTAATCATGTTTTAATTATTATCTCTTTCAAAAATTGAGAAATCTGATTTCTATTTCCCTTTTTTTATTTATTAAAATATTATTAGTAAAAATCTATTCACATTCATGCCTCCAGCAGTATTTTATATTCTCAAATATGCAAGGAGTTGCGATTATGAACTGCTGTCCGTAAATTCATTCATGTAGTTCTTTCGCCAATTTATACATACCCTGTATAATAATAACATGCTAATATGCTTTAAAAAACAAACATTTATTTACATTAAAAAAGTATATTGTTTGACAGGTTATATGAACCAAAATCTTAGCTGCTATCCCACTGTAAAAAGTCTCATATTAATTTTTACAAAAAATTCTATAAAAATGACGTCATGTAAAATCGCCGTAGTACCCTATCTCACTGAAAAAATATGTTTACAAACATTTTCTAATAATTGTTAGATGTGTTGCGTAACTGGTTTGTACGAATAAACTGTATGACACAAACCTTGCACTAATGCTTCGCTCCCAACAACGTTAACGCTCATGCTTCTGTCAACAACCAATAAAAATGCCAGTTGCATCACCATAAATGCAGACGTTTCTATTTTGTAAAAATATTATTATAATTCCATAAAAATAAAGACATCACACTATCAAATTCGTTTTTATAAAAAATTTGATAAAATTAAATACGAGAATTTTTACAGTGAGATATAGGCTTTAGACCAAAATAATGTATAAAACCTCAAATATTTTATGAAATATTACTTAACGATTTTTCTCCAAGACCATCCGTTTTTACAACAACACTTCACAGCAACATTAAATGAGAAAGTTATAGTAAAAAATTAAGTGTGCAAAAAGACGCCACTACAAAACATTTGAAAACAAGCGTACGATACCATGTTAAGAGCGCCGATTCCCGAAAACAGCCGAGCATTTTCGACTAATCCAGTGTCACCAAAAATGCATCAAATTTTAATGTGAGTGATATAGTCAAGACGAATACGACTTCTGATACGATTTTTCTCCGATAAAGTTGTAGTGTAAGTTAACTCGTGCTTATAAGATTTAGGTACTACCACTCTCTCTATGCGCTCGTGGAATTACTATTTTAACTAGCACTCGTAAATAAAAATCGCAATCACTCGTTGTATTATTTATGAATAAATAATTTATTATTTTTTTCATTTGTTTTTCTACAAGTTCTTTTGTTTTCAACGCACTCTAGTCAAAACTAAAAACCAAAACTCGAACTGTGCGTGCCAGCGATTTATTTCAAACGCTCGCTTGATTCATATTTATAACTATTACTTCATATTGGCGTTCTACACAGCACAGCTTAGTAAAAGTCAATGTAAATTTGTAATGCAGTTGCATTGGGGTTTAAGTACAAAGTAATTTTTTAATAATAATAACAAATGTAATAGTATTGTTCTTATTATTAATTATTAGTTGTGTTGACTGGACAACTTAATGAAAATGAAAGCAAACTGTAATTCAGTCCTGACGCCGTGCTCCCTCGAGGTGTAGAGCACGGCCCGCGGATGGTTCGACCAGCCGCCAAGTCCTTCCTCTGAACTGAAGGTTCTAGAGATGTTGAATGACGGTGGATAACTTAGAAGCCAAGATTTGTCGGAAATATATAGAAGACTGTCGATAAAAATTTGATGCAGTTTTTATTACCCCTATGTATACAACTCTAAAATATCTATGTGTTTCTGGCACATAACCGTTTGTGTAATACTGAAGGATTGCTTCTCCGATTTTACCATAATTTACTAAAATAAGATATCTGACAACTTATTGATTTAAGTAAAACCGACAGATTGCTTTTTCGAGTTTACTCCAACTAACTAAACTTTCTGGCAAATAACGGTTTATTTTCAAATCTGGTTCTTTGCAGAAGGTCTGTTCTAGTTCGTAGTGCTAGTCAGAAATAAATTTGAAAGAATTTTCTATTTTGAGCAGGTATTCGGGTTTTATACTTGTTGAAAGTTGGAAGCATGTTATGTCCGACCAGTACTTTTCCGAAGAACGATTTTCCGACCTGGATACTATGCGCGTTGAAGTCTATTTCAAGCGCCACCAGGCTGCCTCTTTAAAGCCAAAGTAAGAAAGCAAATCATTCTGATTTTTAAAATTGTTGCCGCTAGGTTAGCTCGCTATAACTGCGGACCTAAGTTTCTTTACTTGCATTTAAAACTGTAACGTAGTGCTGTACAAAGCAATGTGCGCCTTATACAGGTTGTATCAAATTGCATGTTGCACTATGGGGATTTCGCTTATTTCAAAAGGTACGACGATGGTCAACATAGAGAAAAGTCGTGGAATGTTATGCCCACTAATAATCTATAAAGGTATTAGACCTATCTCCCTTAGTTTCTAAAAGTACTGAAAAAAAACTTTAATTTTAGATTTTTTGTTTTCGGCTATACTTATTTATCATTTATGTTACGTATTTCTAGTTAAAGCATTATTAGGACACTTTTTTATGCTGAATCTAAATTTTTAATCAAATTTGGTATAACTGCTACTATTGCTCAATTTCGACTGTCAACTGTTTTTTTTCTTATGGTCGGCATTTAGTAATTTTCCATATTTAAATAGAGTTTTTAATACTTATTTCAACGATCTGTTACACTTTGCATTTTGTTTAAGTTTTGAACATTTTGTTGCAGAAAATAAAAATTTCATGAGTGCCGTGGAAAGACCAGGTCATTTAATTTATTTTGAAAAAATTCTAGCATCAGCTTATATGCGCAAGGTTAGAGTTAGATATTTTAGGAAATTGTTTTCGTAGTTTGTGGTGGTTTTTTAAAATATTAGTGCGAAATGTGAGTATAGTATAGGCTATTAATAAAGTATTGAAACAAGCTTATATCTCGATAATTTTAGGTTTTTAGAAAAGACCGTCGGACATGGTAAAATGTAATTTACTGTTGCGTATTTGTTGATTTACTACCTCAAAAAAAAAACCTTTTTCTTCCCTTTTGAATTTACTGTTCATATATCATTAGTTATAAGTAGAGTTGGGCAAATGCATATTTGCATCTTTTTTCCTATTGATCATAAAATTTTTCGTATATACACGTTTCGTGATGTTTAGAGTCATAAACAGTAAATTTTATTTTGCATGTTTGGCATATATTACAACTTTACGGCATACGGCATATATTAGTGCATATTTTAGCGTTTAATGGCATGAAAATGCATATTCTAGCAAAAAAAAATAAAATTTCAAATAAAACATTCGTAGTTCTTAGAAGAAATTACACAATTTCTTCTAGTGAAACCACATGAACCCTAGACTTGCACTTTCTAAATTTCCAAGTAGGGGTAGAGGAAATAAAGGATTAACTGACAAAGGTTGTATTATTTGGGTAGGTCTTATTCCTTATTTCTTTGAAAATAATATTTGGAAATTTTTCTTATACTTATTCTTAGAAATAGTTATTTATAATTTTAGTGCTTGACGAGTTCATTTGTTGCCTTGACAGAGAGCTGTAAAGTGTAATTGTCCAGTCTATACCCTGAAAATGCCTAAAGTTGCTAGTTCAAAAAACGATTTAATTAAGAAGTGGTTGAAGCCGTATACATGTTTTAAATACGATGGAAGTGTTGTGTTGTGCGTCATCTGTAAAAAAGAGGTATTTAACCGTTTATTTTAATTTTGAATTAAAAAAAACTGTTTACTCTGTTTAAAGTTCAAACAAGCCAAAACAGCGAGTTAAAAATTTAATACTAATTTGTTATTTTATTTTGTAATTAAGCAAACAATTTAAGAATAAAATTAGAAAGTTCTTTTTGTGATATTGCAAAGGATATGGCACAGGCCACAGGACACATTCAATTATTTTCCTTTGTGTAAGCTGTAGTAAATTGTACTTAAATATTGTTTTTACAGATAAACGTTAATAAAAAGTTTCAACTTGATCAGCACGTAGCCACCGGTCCGCATCAAAAAAGAAAAAATAATACAAACGAGCCAAACCAACAATTATTGCTGAACTGCTTAAATAAGAATGTCAACAATTTCAACGACGGTTTGTGTAGAATGATGGTTTCATGCAACATTCCATTAAATAACATGGACGTTTCCGAATTTAGAAATTTCTTAGAAAAATATACAAAACAAAACGTCGTTTTCCAGAACGTGCATTCCAAAATTATACGAAGAAAATCTTCAGAAAATAAGAAACGTTGTTTCGAATAATTGTATTTGGTTTAGTGTTGACGAAACCACCGATGCTAAAGGAAGATAGCAGTAGCGAATTTTATTGTAGGTGTTTTAAACAGCAGTTCTTCTTTCAGTTATTTAATTGCTGTTAAACAACTAGAAAAAACCAACAATTTGAAAATTTCACGTTTTGTCAATGAAACCCTTTCGTTACGTTATTTGCCAAATCAAATACCACCAGAAAGGATTTTATACATGGTGACTGATGATGCCGCATACATGGTAAAATCAGGTCAAAATTTAAAAATCTTTTTCCCAAATTTAATTCATGTAACTTGTTTGGCCCATGCGATGAATAGGGTGGCCGAAGTGGTTAGAACTGAGTTTCCTTTAGTCAATAAATTAATTATAAAGGAAAAAAGGTATTTTTAAAATCACCACTTCGCGTCGAAGTTTACAAAGACTTGCTTAAAGATGTGCCCTTACCTCCACAACCAATTCTCACCAGGTGGGGAACGTGGATAGAAGCCGCTCTATTTTATTGTGAAAATTACAGTGAATTTAAAAATGTTGTTAACACCTTTAATTCAACTTCTGCTCAGTCTATAGCAGATTTCAAGATATTTTAGTGTCCGCAATTGCAACCTCAGTTGTCCTACATAAAGGCTCATTTTTCGGAAATTCCTAGCATCATTAATAAATTAGAAACACAAAACCTGCTTTTCACTGAATCTTTAGAATTAATCGAAAAATTTCATTCAATTTTGAATAAAAATAAAAATAATTTTTTGCAAAAAAGTTGGCAGCAAAATGGACAATTTAATTCAGAAAAACAGCGGACTTTCAACTCTGAATTCCATAAAAAATATTTTAAATGGAGATTTCTTAAGCAATGGCCACAATGACGAATGTTTTGCAGTTAAAAATTCACATTTATTTAAACACTGTCCAGTAACTTCTTGTGATGTAGAAATAAGTTTTTCCAGCTACAAAAATATATTGGAAGATAAGCGGCAAAATTTTCTCGTTGACACCATTGAAAAGCAGCACATGATTATTTATTGTAATAAATAGGTTGTGTTATTTATTGATTTTACTTCTACCTGTATTTTTGTATATGCAAATAAAAAATGCAGTTTTAACTGAAGTTAACAATAATGCGTTTCTATATTATGTAAGCCCTTTTGATTTTTTGAATGTTGAGTGTTTGTAACTAAAAATAATGAAAATCATTAATTGTATTTATCTTTTTCTTTCAACGAAAAATTACATTTGATGCAAAACGTGCTTTAACTCATATAATAATTACTAGTATTAAACTGCAGATTCAAATAAACATCAGATTTTCATATTAGGCACTAAATAAACAAACTAATTTTTTTAGTGCATATCGCAAAAGGTTACTGCATATTCTTGCATATATTGAAGGTTTTATGCGGCATATTTTAGTGCATATATTGACGGTTTTGTGCGACATATGTTGGTGCATATATGCACTATCTTTACAGCATATTTGCTCAACTCTAAATATAAGTTGCTTGCTTGAATGAATTGTGGAATTAGTATTTCTAGTTATTTTAGGTTTATAATAAACAATGTTGTTTACTAAAACACGCGCTACTTTTTATTATCGGGTTTTAGTTATAAATAAATCAAAATCCTAACACTGACATGCATAAAACTGGTTTTAATAAAAATTTCTATTGCCATTAATATTATTTATGACTTTTTTTTCTTAATTAACAATAATTTATGATTTTTTTTCTTTACAATAAGGCTAAAATTTCATCAGAAGTTTTGACACAGATAATTTTTGGGTTCTACCTTGGCATGGAAAATTTCATATCTATTTTAAATTTATAACATGCTCTGATGCAATTTTTGACACAATTAATGCACCCAGATATTAACATTTTTAGCTGGTTTAAAATCGACGGTCGTTAATTGTTATCAGCAAACGAAATCATATCTGTGTCATTTCCATCGCCTAATATATGTCCGCATTCTGATTCAACGATATTTCAACGCCCACCATATTGCAACTTGTTAAGTGAAGCTGTTAGTTAATGCGAAACGAGGAGGATAAATTAATTAGGTTTCGCTTTAATTACGGAGTGCAGAGTTATTCAATTATAGACCCACGTATCTTCGATAATAATGGTTTTTTAATATTCACAGACATTCCTACAATTTATCCTCAGGGATCAGTTCGCGTTCGTTATTTTTATAATATACGCGTTATTAATTGCATAGCGGCTTTTATAAGTTATGTAGTAGGTGGCATCGTAAAAACGAGAATATTATACATGAAATGCGCAATATTTTATTCATTAAATACACCGCGCGCTCGTTTCTACACTTAAAAATAGACAGAAATTATTATATATGCGCCTAATGATTGCAGAAACGAACAAAGTTCTAATAAGAAAAGGGTGTACCTACAGATGCAAAAATTACAACCGCATATCTGATGCATTCTTTCCGATTTTATGGCTCGTAAAACGCTCTCGCACAGGTTAAGATTGTAATGATTATAGGCTCCACATTAAAAATAAGCGGTAATTATTATATATTCAACTAATAGTTGTAATAATTAAGAACGTGCTAATAATAAAGGCTATATTATTATGGTACACGTGTCGTCCGTGCTTTTTCTTTATTAGTTATGTATTAGCAATGAGATGTACAAGCTCGAGATTCCTATGTGTAAGAGAATCCAGCTGTTATAATGTTCTCACAACTAAATTAGGAGAGACGGATTTGGCACTAATTCGAAGTGAAATAAGTTATTCGTGTAACTAAAAATTAATATTCAATTTTTTTACTAGAATACAATTTATTAATTAGTTTTTCACGCTACCGGCAATGTAAGTAGGCCTTACATCCATAGCTACAGGGATCGTAAATGGCTGATAACATTCGTTTACTAGTTACCCTTGACGACGGAACTTAATAGTGTCACTTACATCCCTAGGAAAATAATGTTGATTTTAACTGTTCGTTGATATGGTAACAAACACAGACAACTTAGAATAATGGAGCTTTTAAAAAATAATTCCGATGACAGCTGTCAAAACGAACTTTTAAAAATATGATTAAATTTCTACCTGTAGGCCTACTTACATTGCCGGTAGCGTGAAAAATTTAATAAGTAACACGGAATGTATCGACTAATAACATCCTCCGCAGGCGACAAGCTTCGGCTCCGCCTCAGCTTGTATTCGCCTACCTCGGATGTTATTACGTCCTTACATTCCTTGATACTTAAATAACTATTAACGTGGGCTTAAGTGGTTTCTCTGCTATATATTACACGGCAACTAAAAGTAGGAAATGCCATGAGGTAAAATGAAACCTCACAATAAAACTAAATTTTTTGGCTATTGGGTCGTTGATTATTCGTCATTATCATCGTCATCTGAAATTTCTGACAAATCTAAATTACTTGAGATTAACCCCATGCTAGTGCACTTACGAGGAGGCCATTAGGGCACACCTCACATAGCGGCACCTAGCGTAGCCTTATTCACCACGGTCTTCTTTGCGCCGGATTGAGTTACGCACAATTAGCACGCTTGTCCAAGTTAACGACGCGACGGTTCAACGAGAACAAGCTACCAGTAATGACATCAAACTGCGAGCGCTAAGTCCGCACTGGTGGGGAAAGAGGCAGGATGGCCAAAGACCCTCACTCAGGTGAGTTTCACGTCACTCACCTGAGTGAGATACATTCTGCGGGGTCGGCGTTGTAATGGTCACTTCGGTGATACCAACTTGGTACGTCTACCTCTCTTTGGAGAGGTTTAAGGTTTACCTTAATTGAGACTGGGTGAGTGATTTCATGAGGGGAGGTGTTGCCAGCCAGTATGGGTATCTAACGTCTTCACGGCAGCGCGTCCTCTGTAGCGGGATCTTCGCTCTCTAGCCGTGGCTACAAATTTGTCTTAGTCACTACGTCGAAGTGACGATAAATTTGCTAAGACGATATACTGGGTGGTTGGAGGCCGACGATTTAGGCAGGTGGTGGTAAGCTCCAGGAAGGAGTGGCGAGCCTGTTGGCATTAGGAACTTGGGCCCTAGGAGTGAGATGCACTTTGCCTGCTCACGCTCACTTTCAAAGTATCGACCCAAACAGTTCGTGCTTATGTATACCCGATCCTGTTAAAGTGCCGGTCATAGCATACCGGCTAGCGACTAATCTGGGCGGTGCGTAGTACCAGTACTGAGATTGTGAGAAATCTAAATTGGTAGCTGTAGCACTGCTCTCGGCGCGTGCTCATTCCGAAAAGTCCAATCAGCGGGGACCAAGTACGAGCCCGCGGAGAAATAGCAGTCTTCGTCTTGGTTAAGGTGTAGGACTCGTGGTGGCAGTGGTAAGCATATATAGGCTAAGGCCGTCATGGTACGGTTCGACGGGTGAGCTGCGTTTTCAGCTCGGGCGCTGATCTGCAAAATTCAGTAGAGATTTAAGTAGTCTCCCCCGACCAGGGGGACTTAAGGCTCGAAGCCTAATGTCAAGACTGGTAGTTTGTTCTCGTTGAACCGTTGGTAATTTGAACGAGCGCGCTGATTCAGCGTATCTCGATCCGGCCCTAAGAGGGACGTCGCGGATAAAGCTCACGCTAGGTGCCGCCACATTAAATCAAAAAGGTAGGTCGTAATGGCCGCCTACATTGGATCTGGTGGGAGAACCTCTACTGGTTCTTCAGATCAGTGCCAGAGCTAAAATGCAGCTCAACCGCGAACCGCACCAAGACGATCCTAGCCTACATAAGCTAACCACTTTCACGGTGAGTCATAAGCCGTAACTAAGATGAGAACTGCAATTCCACAGCGGGATCGTGCTCGACCCCTTGGTATCTGTCAACAAAGTCACTAATTGGACTTTTCGGAGCAGCCAAGCTGCTCTTACCAGTTTGGTTACTTGCGCAGCACCTTACACTACTAGTCGACTTTGCACCGTCTAGGTAGGTTGGTGGCCGGTCTAATCATAGTGACTGTGCAAACAGTACCAGTTCCCTTGGTCGACACTTTGATAGTGGGCGTGAGCAGACAAAGTGCACCTTACTTTTAAGGCTCAGATCCCTAATACCAGCAGCCATGCGACTCCTTCTCCTAGATCACCTTTATCTGTATAGATCATCGGCCTTCAACCACCCAGTATAGCGCCTGGGAAAATTTATAACCTCTAATAACTGGCATAATTATAGCAACTGCCAGGGGGGAAAAATTTCATTACAGAGAACGCGTTACTGCGCAGGTGCTAGGTACCCTTTCTGGAAACTAGTAACGCGTAAATCGTGAATCGTGAATCATTAATTCAGTTCTCCATAGCCCAATTAAGATAAACTTTGAACCTTTGCGTAGAAAGGTAGACATACCAAGTTAAAATCACCGTAGTGACTGTTACAAAGCCAACCATACCGCTAAAAGTGTCTTTGTTCATGCTTCTCACAGAAGTGAAGGTTTCTGGCTATCACTATGCCACTAAGTAGGTAGGAAATTTAGTGATGGGTTGGGATCAGATGAGGTGATGCAAGCTATGCATCAGTCGGTGTTATGACTACGTAACCATGATAATCAGTAGTAGATATTCATATCCATACATATATAAAAGCTCAAAGGGTATTTTTCTTCGGTTTCTCCAGCGGCTACCGCTTCACCAATTTGGGCCATTTTTTTTTCAATGAAAGGTCTCTATCCTCAGATGGAACATGAAACATTTTTATATTTTTATTCTACGTCGATTTTTCAATAATAATTATTTTAATTTATATATGAAAGTCTGCTAAACGCGCTTTACTTGGGGCGACATCTACACCAACGCGGCGTCTCATGCATCACGTGACTTAGCATTTAGCCGGCTCAGTCAACGCTCAGTCTGTCAGTGCATTGTGCGCTGGGGTAACACTAGTATTCAATAATAGTTCAACGTCATTTTTTACAGCTCTCCTTTCCAGGTTTCTTTCTTCTTCTCTTTTTCTCTTAGTGTCCTCCCATTTACTTCCTCTCCTTCATTCTTGTTCTACCTTACCGTTTTTCCGCTTTTTCCTCTGTAGCTGTGGCGTGTCCCTCTTCTGGCGTAGCCATGATAATGCTTGTTCCTGGGTATCAACTAGAAATGGGAATTTTTTTTTAATTGTATCTGAATTCGATTTGATCTAAATTATTTTATCCGATTATTTATTACTTAACCGATCCGAGAAGATCCGACCCCAATCAGTGCTATATCCGATCCAATACTAGATCCAAACCGATTCGATTCGACCCGATAGTGAATGCAATCCGACCCTTTATTGAATCCGAACTGAAGCTGTATGCAATCCGATGCAAAGCTTTATTCTAATATCCGGCTTGATCTGCAATTCTAAATCCTGCATTATTACACATGCGCATAAACTGAACAACACGGTGCCCTTCTACGAAAAATTTTCAAATCCTCGGTAGTTGTCGAATCGCGGATAAATTTTGGATCTCGAATTAAATTTGTAGGTTCGTATCGAAACCGACCCTAATGTAAAACTTACCTATGCAATCCGATCCGATCTGAACTTACTTAAATCACAATATTTCCGATCCGACTTTGAATTGGATTCAGGTTTAGGTACATAAACTTGCACTTCTTAGGCTGTTTTACGGTAAGAATTCAGTTACAGGGTTGTATGGAAAGCTAGGTTGCAAAACTTCTGCATAAAATTGCTTTGAAGTAACTATGTATCTGCCAATAATAACCTAATTCTTCTTTTGAACTACAGACCGAGCTTATCGGTGATAACTAGTATTACAACTTACCTGGTATTTTTTGCCAGCGGTGTTCAAATAACCATATAATTATAATATTTGGACGTATAAATACTGAGAAGGCTGCAACATAAACTAGTGTTTAGTTGAGAAATACAAACGGACAAGATCCTTAGAAAGAAATCAAAATTCAAAATTTTCTTGTATTATATCATCCTCGTCTACTTGCGCGTTTTTACAATTTTTACATCTACATTCCCTGCGACAGTTTACACCTTCTCCAACACAGATTCAATTTAATATTAAGGTAAAAATAAATGTAACCAATTATTGTTTATAATTTTGTGTTGCCAAACTCGTCTAAAATTTTGAGCAATACATAATTTTGCATCCGTTTTTTATTTTTTTTTAATGAAGGACTTCCATTTATTGTCTATAATTTATTTCTCAATCAAAAGTGTGGAATTTTGCGGCAGTAATGATTAACACAAACGCACATTTTTTAAAATTTGCATAAATTTGCAATTGAATGCGAAACGATATAAGAAATATCAAAATATGAATAATATTCAAGATTCATTTGAAGTTAATTGACTTCTTTCTCTTAGTATCTCATAATAAATATTTATAATTTATTTAAAGGTTTATAAAATCTGATAAACTAATTATCATTTATAGGCAATTAATAACTGCATTAGTGAGATTTTCAGAGTGTCAAAAAAATAATTAAATATGAAATAAAAACAAGTTTCTAATAACCTCTAAAAGTTGCTAATTACGCAAAGTGACACCAAGAAAAATGTCTTAATAAGCCACAATTTCCGTTAGCTATTCTTTGCATATTTATATTGTTATAAATTCCTTTTTTAATAATCTGTCTATAGAGATTCTATATACCTACCTATATCTGCAGGACACACATAAAAATTAAACTCTGCACGATATTCAATCTACCATCTTAAAGCTATAAATAATAAACAATTGCTTTCCAAATACCAACAAGGTGTAAGTAGAAAAGAATTTTACTTCACCTGAATCGTTTGCTCATAATAAATACTAGATGTTTATCTAGACACCTAATTAAAAATTTAAAAAATCTTAGCTTGTTGGGCTTGGCGCTGTTTTATTCTAATTTTGTTATTTTTAACTACTTTTGTTCCTCATTACGATAAACAAGGCTACATTTAATAAGCACATTATAAATCAATTTACTTCATCAAGATAACGTCAGCATTCGCACGATACTCTTTGACAATTTAATTAACAAGAACAACACTTGCTCGCACCGCGGGAAAAACAAAACGTCGCGCTAAAAAAGAAATTGAGAGATACATAGTAAAGTACGGGAAGGATAAATTTCTCGTTCTCACGTAGCTGTTTAAGGTGGTTAATCATCATGGCACCTCTTGACCTCACGTAACTCACAAACCAGTGCAGCCCCGCATGTGAACACTCCTAAATTACAATATTTGACACATGCAACGTTAAATTGCAGCTTACTGACGTATTAGCAATTTCTTCTACTTATAGGGTAGAGCAAATTAAGTCTGATTGTTCCTGGCTTTATTTATCACAACAACGTGATGCATTATTGCCTTTAAAGTAGTATTTTGATGTAAATATCTACTAGAACACTGTTTTCATATAAAAGCGTGGTTATCTCGAAATTTATGAGTACACCGTACCAGTGGCGGCTTGTGGTGAGGCATAGTGGGAGGGCAATTTATGAAAGTATGTGAAAAATGAACTTCAGGCAATTTTTTTTCAAACGTGAGCATGACATGTATTTGAACGTGGTTTATAAACACATACGAATTTAGGGTATCCTTAAAAAAATTTTAAATTATGTGCTCAAAAAGAAAATCCATGCGCTTTTCTTTCTGTTGTTTTTTCTTCGATTGAACACATTGCTAAAGCACACAGTCTACTTTCGTGCATAGTGTTTTGAGCAAAAGCATTAATTCTTTTTAGGGTTGAAAAATACCGCCGTTCACTCTCCGCCGACGTCATTGGCATTGAGCAAAATATTTTTAACAGTTTAACCGATTCCACAAACGCCTTCCTTAAATGGCCCTGGATATTCGTCCGATAATCGGATAAATATTTTTGTTTTAATTTCGATTACAGAATTATTTGCTTATTTTGCCGCAAGTTATTACTCATGTTATCCAATTGGAGAGGAAAAAAGAACAAAACATAACCTAACAATTTCGATTAGCGGACTATTAGCAACCAGAAGGTATGTTGGGATTTAAAAACGACTGTAGGAATAATACTAGGAAAACCATTTCAAACCTTACAAGATCTGTACAACATTGTCGAAGGTGTTGAAAATAATTTACATGTAACTTGATACCAAAAAGAAACAAAACAATTAACAACAGTTGCAAAAGTTGGTCCCCAGAAAAGTGAAAACAAAATCTGATTTATTATCATCAATATTAAAATGTATTTCAGGCTTAGACTATGTCATCGTTTAGAGATTACACTTGCATAAACAGATAAGATCCGAACTGTAGCTTCTGTGCTTTTACAAGCATTTCCTCTTAATGTTTGAGCCAGAGTAGTTCGTGGGTCCTTGCTTTCTAAACAGAGGCGTGTGCTTAGACTGTTAGAACCTGGGGGCGGACAAAGATTTGATTTTAATGTATCTTGTTTGCCAGGACAACAATATTTAAACGGCTTATGCCTAATAGCTCTTTTTGTAAACCCAAACAAACTAACGTTTCGCAAAACATTACAGCTTGCATCTTCAGAGTGATCAGTAATGATAAACCTGAATAACTGAGAGAAAATCTGGCTTTTTTTTCAAAAATTTTTGTTAAATTCTTATTAGTTTGAAAATTGTTAAAATTCTGTAAGACAAATTTGAACATTCTTATAATTTTTTTATATTTTGGAAAACTTGAAGGGCATTGAAAATTTAAGAATTTTGTAAATTTTGAATAAATATTTTAAATTTTTTAAACAACTGATATTTGGAAATTTTGAAATTGTTAATATTTAAAAGATTTATGGAAGTTTAGCAAATTTTTGACTATTTCCAAAATTTTTAGAAATTTTGAAAATGCTTAGAAATTTTTAATAATTTTAAAAACTTTTGAAAATATGTATTGAAGGTTCTGAAAGTTTTTGATTTATACTATTTTCTATTTACAAACAAAATTTGTTCGCCACAATATAAAACTGATTTCATAATTTGGTGATAGTCGTTGTTTTTGGTGACTATCCAATTAAACTGTTCAAGTAAACGACCAAAAGGAATTCTCCGAATAATGTTTTCCATTAGACAGTTGTTCCATACCAATTTTAAAGCTGAAATTTTTGAATTAACAAACAATTGATGAGGGGGGTAATAGAAAGATCGCGTTTGTGCAGACGGCTTGTCGACTTATCTAAGGTTCTTTTTCGAGCGCATCTTTATCGAAGTAGAGCACCCATTCTCTCTCCGTTTGTTTGAGTGACCAATCTTATTTTATTGCAGTATTATCCCAGTGGAATCTTTTGAGCCCAATTTTACATTTCTGCGTTAAGTCGCTTGGCGTGTAAAGTGTATAAAGACGAACACAGAACACACAGATACCGCTGCAGCGTCCTCTTTATCGGTCTCCTAAGGCCCTAAAACCTGTTTATTAGTAGAGTTGGGCAAATGCATATTTGCATCTTTTTTCCTGTTGATCATAAAATGTTAATTTTTCGTATAAGTATACACGTTTCGTGATGTTTAGAGTCATAAAAAGTAAATTTTATTTTGCATATTTGGCATATATTACAACTTTACGGCATACGGCATATATTAGTGCATATTTTAGCTTTTAACGGCATGAAAATGCATATTCTAGTAAAAAAAATAAAATTTCAAATAAATTATCAAATAAAATATTCGTAGTTCTTAGAAGAAATTGCACAATTTCTTCTAGTGAAACCACATGAACCCTAGACTTGCACTTTCTAAATTTCCAAGTAGGGGTAGAGGAAATGAAGGATTAACTGACAAAGGTTGTATTATTTGGGTAGGTCTTATTCCTTAGGTACAAATTTCTTTCAAAATAATATTTGGAAATTTTTCTTATACTTATTCTTAGAAATAGTTATTTATAATTTTAGTGCTTGACTAGTTCATTTGTTGCCTTGACAGAGAGCTGTAAAGTGTAATTGTCCAGTCTATACCCTGAAAATGCCTAAAGTTGCTAGTTCAAAAAACGATTTAATTAAGAAGTGGTTGAAGCCGTATACATGTTTTAAATACGATGGAAGTGTTGTGTTGTGCGTCATCTGTGAAAAAGAGGTATTTATCCGTTTATTTTAATTTTGAATTAAAAAAAACTGTTTACTCTGTTTAAAGTTAAAAAACTTCAAACAAGCCAAAACAGCGAGTTAAAAATTTAATACTAATTTGTTATTTTATTTTGTAATTAAGCAAACAATTTAAGAAAAAAATTAGAAAGTTTTTTTTGTGATATTGCAAAGAATATGGCACAGGCCACAGGGCACATTCAATTATTTTCCTTTGTGTAAGCTGTAGTAAATTGTACTTAAATATTGTTTTTACAGATAAACGTTAATAAAAAGTTTCAACTTGATCAGCACGTAGCCACCGGTCGGCATCAAAAAAGAAAAAAATAATACAAACGAGCCAAAACAACAATTATTGCTGAACTGCTTAAATAAGAATGTCAACAATTTCAACGACGATTTGTGTAGAATGATGGTTTCATGCAACATTCCATTAAATAACATGGACGTTCCCGAATTTAGAAATTTCTTAGAAAAATATACAAAACAAAACGTCGTTTCCCGGAGTACAGCTTCCAGTACGTGCATTCCAAAATTATATGAAGAAAATCTTCAAAAAATAAGAAACGTTGTTTCGAATAATTGTATTTGGTTTAGTGTTGACGAAACCACCGATGCTAAAGGAAGATATATAGCGAATTTTATTGTAGGTGTTTTAAACAGCAGTCCAGTTATTTAATTGCTGTTAAACAACTAGACAAAACCAACAATTTGACAATTTCACGTTTTGTCAATGAAACCCTTTCGTTACTTTATTTGCCAAATCAAATACCACCAGAAAGGATTTTATACATGGTGACTGATGGTGCCGCATACATGGTAAAAGCAGGTCAAAATTTAAAAATCTTTTTCCCAAATTTAATTCACGTAACTTGTTTGGCCCATGCGATGAATAGGGTGGCCGAAGTGGTTAGAACTGAGTTTCCTTTAGTCAATAAATTAATTAATAACGGAAAAAACGTATTTTTCAAATCACCACTTCGCGTCGAAGTTTACAAAGACTTGCTTAAAGATGTGCCCTTACCTCGACAACCAATTCTCACCAGGTGGGGAACGTGGATAGAAGCCGCTCTATTTTATTGTGAAAATTACAGTGAATTTAAAAATGTTGTTAACACCTTTGATTCAACTTCTGCTCAGTCTATAGCAGATATAGTCAAGATATTTTAAAGTGTCCAGAATTGCAACCTCAGTTGTCCTACATAAAGGTTCATTTTTCGGAAATTCCTAGCATCATTAATAAAGTAGAAACACAAAACCTGCTTTTCACTGAATCTTTAGAAGTAATCGAAAAATTTCATTCAATTTTGAATAAAAATAAAAATAAAATATGCAAAAAAGTTAGCAGCAAAATGGACGATTTAATTCAGAAAAACAGCGGACTTTCAACTCTGAATTCCATAAAAAATATTTTAAATCGAGATTTCTTAAGCAATGGCCACAATGACGAATGTTTTGCAGTTAAAAATTCACATTTATTTAAATATTGTCCAGTAACTTCTTGTGATGTAGAGAGAAGTTTTTCCAGCTACAAAAATATATTGGAAGATAAGCGGCAAAATTTTCTCGTTGACACCATTGAAAAGCCCATGATTTGATTATTTATTGTAATAAATAGGTTGTGTTATTTATTGATTTTACTTCTACCTGTATTTTTGTATATGCAAATAAAAAATGCAGTTTTAACTGAAAATAATAATGCGTTTCTATATTATGTAAGCCCTTTTGATTTTTTGAATGTTGAGTGTTTGTAACTAAAAATAATCATTATTTGTATTCATCTTTTTCTTTCAACGAAAAATTACATTTGATGCAAAACGTGCTTTACCTCATATAATAATTACTAGTATTAAACTGCAGATTCAAATAAACATCAGATTTTCATATTAGGCACTAAATAAACAAACTAATTTTTTTTAGTGCATATCGCAAAAGGTTACTGCATATTCTTGCATATATTGAAAGTTTTATGCGGCATATTTTAGTGCATGTATTGACGGTTTTATGCGACATATGTTGGTGCATATATGCACTATCTTTACAGCATATTTGCCCAACTCTACTTATTAGTCAAAATGTTGCATAAAAATACCTTTCTTTTAGGCATAACTCGTATACCGGCCAGTATGGCGAATGTAAAACAAACTTCATTGAATTATCGCATTTGCTTGAGATACTACATGTTAATCATAATATCTTCTTATAACAAAGTCCAAATTGTTGTTAATTTATTGTGGTGTGTTCAAGTTTGTTGTGGTTTCACAAATCGCAATGTCTTTTATGTAAAACTGAATAAAATTACAAATTTATGTTTGTAAGTATTTAAAATAAATACAATGCTGTAACGATTTATTAATTACTTCATCTATATAGTCTCTTGCATAATTTCGTTATTTCGTTTCGGAAAAATACAGAAAACTACTCCGATAATCGGAATTTTCAGAAAATAATTTAATCGGTAATACTAGTCACTATAACGTCGCATATGTCTGCATTTTAATGCTGTCAATTTCAAGATGTTGTAGTTGATTAAACGATATTAGGCATAATTTTATTAAAAAAATATAACCAGAAATTAAAACCGTAAACTTTTAGGGTGTTCCCAAGTCCTATAGCTTTTCGCACTGTTGATTTATCGTTGGTATAGTCATGAACTGTTTGATCAAGACATGTAATAATATATTTTTTATGTGTATACAGTTGTTATACATCGCGTTTTAAAGCTTCACCTAGTTGGCGCAGTTCTTGAAAGCCGGTTTTTAACTACTTCATCAAGTACTACAGTACGTTTTGGAGATCTTGAGAAAAAAGTAGAACAACCTTCTAAGTTACAAAAGAAAATTGGTACTTGTTTGTTTCGCGCAGCGGCAAGTTTAATAATAAAATTTAATTAATGGGCGTAACAATGTCATTTTTATAAACATTTTTAATTTTTGCTGAACACCGTTATTTCGCTCGCTCATTAAGGAGGCGCCATCGTAGCTTTGAGCGATTAGCATTTTTTGTTTGGAATTTGTAAAAAATAATGTAAAATCGAAAATTGCCGTAGAGATAGTATCCATTCCTCCGAACAACATACTAAAAGTCTCTAAGAAAATCATGTCTGCGACATCCCTTTTTTCAAAGCCAAAAGAGCCTAAATTACAAAACACTGTTTTTCTTCCTTTCCTCCGTAACCAACGCCGTGAGTCTGGAACGGGCGGCTTGTGTCGGGTGGAGATGACTAGATGTAAATTTGCATCATTTCTTGACACGAGAGTATTTAAAATGTAAAAAGTATGAGAAAGTACCAGCGACCTGTTTCGCACATTTTTTTCATGTGAGTAAAGCAATATCAAACATACCGCAAAATTTAATACGGTCTATTTTTTTTACTAAGAACGTGTGGAGTTCTTTTTACATTCTCATTATGCTGTTATGTTTAAACGATATGCGCTGTTTAATTTACACATTATATTTACTTTACCAAGCATTGAAAGTTCTACAAAATTATTTCAATGTATTTCACTTATTTTCTGTCTTTTTACTTTTTCGCCAAGATGCTCAACGTCGGTATTTTTTCTTAAAAACCAGGCGGGTCAATTGCGTTGCGCACATTACCGCATAACTAATCTGCTAAATGATACGACCTTTTATCAAACTCTATTGTAACACTTTTACTTGTCTTTTTGTTCGTTTCACACTATGATATTAATGAATATGACTTGGTCGGTTTTAAATGGTGTTTAAACAAAACACAAGTTAAATTATTTTTATTATTTAACTCAATCATACTGTTTTACACCTTTTGTTGTGACAATTCGGAACAAACTATCCCGCGCGCAGCATAAACAAATCCACATGGCAACTTATTTAGTGCCCCCGTAAAACCCTATTGAAATGTTGTAAATCTATATCGTTCCATGTGAAACGTCACTCTTTGTCCATGTCCAGGTGGCGTCTCACTCCAACTTCCAAGGTCTCGCCCTACTCGCTGTTCTAAAAACATTTGTTTTATTTTGGTCAATTTAAACTTCGTGCTGCTAACGATTTCAACAAAATTTGTTTTTTCACCTTGTCAATTATATGAAACTTAAACAATAAAAATACGGAATCGTAACAAATAGCTGGGAGAGCAGTGCTCCGTTGCTCTCCCTGTACGATAGGTTCTGTTTATTCTGCTTCAGAAAATAAAATTAAAAACAGTAAATTAAATTAGCATGACGTATTCCGAGTACAGTTTTACGCCTTTCTGGCAGTAAAAAGCCTGTTGTATAATTCTTGCTGAACACTGTATTACCGCACATTTTCACGTCGTCGCTTAAGTTCTGTAGATACACAAAGGTTTGATGAAACTCCAAAAAAGAATAAAACAGTTTAATCTAGTAAACGCGAATTCCTCGAGCACTTCAATTAACGCGTAGTGATCACGATCACGATGAGCGGCCGTAGCTCAGTGGTAAGCGCGCGGGGTACCAATGCAGCGGATCCGGATTCAATCCCCGGCCCGGTCATTCTCCCTCGCAAGGCAACGGGAAATTAGCAAGGTGGATTTTTCCCCAGAAAAACCTCTCTGGAGAAGGAGTGCACGCACTTCCTGTGGTTCGGAGTCCACGTTAAACTGTAGGTCCCCTATGTCTGTTTGTGCAAATTATCTATCGCTGCGCACCAAACACAGACATATATGAGAGAGGTAGCCAACGCCCTGAATAGGGTATGGCACTATAAGAAGAAGAAGATCACGATCAACTCTAACAGTTTTGGATATTTTTAACCTACTCCAAGAGCGGCCGTAGCTCAGTGGTAAGAGCGCGGGCTACCAATGCAGCGGATCTGGGTTCGATCCCCGGTCCGGTCGTTCTCCCTCGCAAGGCAACGGGAAACCAGCGAGGTGGATTTTCCCCCAGGAAAACCTCTCTGGAGAAGAAGTCCATGCACTTCCTGTGGTTCGGAGCCCACGTTAAACTGTAGGTCCCCTATGTCTGTCTGTGCAAATTATCTATTTCTCTGCACCAAACACAGACATAGGAGAGAGGTAGCCAACGCCCTGAATAGGGTATGGTACTATAAGAAGAAGAAGATCAAGATCAACTCTAACAGTTTTGGTTATTTTTAACCTACTCCAAGAGCGGTCGTAGCTCAGTGGTAAGAGCGCGGGCTACCAATGCAGCGGATCCGGGTTCGATCCCCGGCCCGGTCGTTCTCCCTTGCAAGGCAACGGGAAACCAGCGAGGTGGATTTTCCCCCAGGAAAACCTCTCTGGAGAAGAAGTGCATGCATGTCCTGTGGTTCGGAGCCCACGTTAAACTGTAGGTCCCCTATGTCTGTCTGTGCAAATTATCTATTTCTCTGCACCAAACACAGACATAGGAGAGAGGTAGCCAACGTCCTGAATAGGGTATGGTACTATAAGAAGAAGAAGATCAAGATCAACTCTAACAGTTTTGGTTATTTTTAACCTACTCCAAGAGCGGTCGTAGCTCAGTGGTAAGAGCGCGGGCTACCAATGCAGCGGATCCGGGTTCGATCCCCGGCCCGGTCGTTCTCCCTTGCAAGGCAACGGGAAACCAGCGAGGTGGATTTTCCCCAGGAAAACCTCTCTGGAGAAGAAGTGCATGCACTTCCTGTGGTTCGGAGCTCACGTTAAACTGTAGGTTCCCTATGTCTGTCTGTGCAAATTATCTATTGCCGCGCACCAAACACAGACATAGGAGAGAGGTAGCTAACGCCCTGAATAGGGTATGGCACTATAAGAAGAAGAAGAACCTACTCCAACTCAACTACAAAACAATACACTCTGTAAGTTCTCTAACCATATTTTTTTTATTTCTTCAAATAAAGGCGTTTTACAAAATTAAGAAAAACTGATGCGTAACGTGTTAATATAAACAAAATTGTAACATATACGCATTTTTTTAACAGTCACATTGTATAAACTTTTTTCGATACATACAAATAAAACAGTTGCCCTTTTCTGTGCCTTCATTTAACAATACGCTGTAAATAATAAGTTTTTTGAGGTATGTAATGAAAGTGAATAGGAATATAGATTTTTAAAACATGAACAAAGTTTTATAAAACATACTTTAGTTTTAAAGTCTTTTGACAGGAATTTGTTAAAATATTATTATTACAAATAAGCTGTCATTTAAAAAATTGCCGTCGTTTTGGGCTGGCGCACCTTCGAGAATAAACGCTCAAAACGCCCCATATATCTGTACCAAAATTCAGAATTTCTTTTTAAAGTTAACTTTTTTGTGTAGCCGCACTACATATGTGTCTAGAACGTTTCTACGCCGCCGGTTTTTAGCCGCCAATTATTCACCGCCGCCGTTTCTATGCCAGTACGTTTCTACGCAAGTCGATTTTACACCGGCCGGCTGGTTCTACGCCGGCACACAAATTGAAAAAAGAAACATGCGTTGATTAGGAAAATAAACACATTTACTGAAAAAATATTATTTTAATTTATTATTATTACATTACAACTTCTTTTTTCACAACAGTTGTTTTATATTAATACTACTACAATTTTATGAGTAAAATAAATGTATTACATATTAATATTTCTGGCGTAGAAACCGCCGCCCGCGTCGAAACGTTTATAACCAATAGAGCCGACAATCTTTCATTGACTCGTTTACTTCACTCTTTTTCTCTTTGAGGAGAGAGGCTAAATATTTTTAAAGGGGCGCAAAATTTTGAACAAATGCAATTTTCAAACAAATTCGTTGTTTTTCTTGTTCATAAAAGCATCTACTATCTACATATTAAATTCGTATCTGTCTCAATATACTACCACGACGGCATTTTATATCTCGAGATAGCTTATTTAATATTTACAGCGAGTGTGTCTGTGTATGCAGCAATTACGTAGGGCAGGAGCGGTACATAAACGGCAGAAAGCAGAAAGATCTTCGAATGCTGGACTAAAAAAAATACGCAAATAAATAAGCGACCAAATAACAAACACTAGAAACAAAATTACAGTAAAAACTTAATAATATAATAGTTCACCAACAAGCGCAAAAAAATATACAGTGATGAGAAAGAATTAAAGTTGCTTCCTGAAGAAGCACGTGACAAACATTCCATTTATAAAATAAATAATCCGTAAAATAAATTCGACTTACTTATTGCTCGATCGTGTTTTGGTAATAAATTTTATATTTTCAACAAGGACAGAAATGCACGAATCGAACTAAGCCTTACACCAACGGACTTTTACACGTATAGCAAGAATAGATTTTTAATTTTTTCTATAAAATCACGCCCGTCTATCGGTTTCTTTCTAATACTATAACTAAGCGGGTTCTTACAGTACGATTAGTCTTTAGTTAATTGTATAACTATTAAATAAAAATCGCGTAGTTAATGTATTAGTTTATTAATAGAATTAACAAAAAGTGCAATATTGAAATACAATTTTACAAGACTCTGTTAAGTAATACCGTTAACTGTTTACAACGAGTGCGGGTGTCGAACTGCTGGTAGGTCGTCGTTGCTGTCCCTCGTCCTTTGGGGTGTCTTTTGTTCACCCCGCTTAATAGCCGACCCAACCGATCTGCAGGTTCCAACTTGTTAAGAAATTTGTATTGTGCAGCATCCGGTTGGGAATTTTTGTTGGCTGCTTGTGTACGGCTACTAGTCTATTGCTTGCTGTCAAAATACGTGAACATTCGTTTCAATTCCGAATATTTACCATAAATGTTACCTAATTTAATAAGATTTATATTGATTTTATAAATATTGGATTATTTTAAGTACATGTATTAATGATTTTTTTCAATCAATAAAGATTCTGAATCTGAATCTCTTCCACTTTTGGTGGTGAGTGATCTCACCGAAATTTATTTGTACAGCGGATCACCACAGTTTTCAATAAAGATAAGCAAAATTAGATGCTTACGTGTATAATTGGAATAATCTGCATACCTGTGATTACCACCTCAGACTAGGCGGGGAGCACACATGTGCGCTAAAGGATCCCTTTCATGGGGCTAACCTTTCGCTTTCACCAGAAACAGGGCAGATGATGCAAACGAAGTCGCGCCCGAAGATAATTAGAAGTGACTCAAATCAAATTTACAAATTGCATTGCAGCAGAGATTTCAAGAGGGCAGATATCCGAAAATGTTGTTTTATTACCTACTAAAATCACTACTGGATTTCTATTTACAGTTTAAAAACACAAACTTTCAGATAAAACTAATCTTACCTAACCGAACCTACTATACACAATCACCATTAATAGGAATCAAGGGCAGACATTCATTTCTAGAGTTAGAGAAGTTTCAAATGTGAAATTTAAAATTTGAAACACAAATGAGCGAGGGCTAATTTGAAGGAAAAGTGCAGGGTACATTTAGTTTAAAGATTATTTGATGCCGATCACATTGGGCAGGGACGTAGCTACAAAATTACAAGCAATAGCATGATTACTTGAACATCAAAGAATAACTACGTTATTACAGATTTATTAAATCTGCATGCATCAACTCAAAAAACAAAACCTAATGAAATATCAGTTCAATAGTCAATACGGCAACTATTAAAGCCATTTAATTAATTAAATACTGTACTTCCACCATGATAAAAGCTATGCTCTACTGACTTTGTTTGAGAACCAAAAGAGAGTGAGTAGATATTGACACCCGCGTTTATCTTATTAAAACTGTTTTTAATCAACGAAAATTCTTAATGATAGTTGTGTGGAATGTTGTTTTGTAGTTCATTATGTATTTTCTTTACTGTGCGATTTAGTGAGATTCAAGATACAACATGCAAGTTTTTTTATTTTAAATCATGTCTTGTAAATATTTTTTATTTACATAAAAGACTTGTTTTTTCTCTATTCGACTGTATAAAATAATCATAGGGTTACATAAGAAAATTCCACGGTAATAAATTGTTTATGAAGAAAAATTCATATTAAATATTTGCATCAAGTAGCCATGAAATCAAGTATACGTCAATACATACATTCGACTCTTATTTATTAAGTGTTTAAAATTATTTCTGTTTTGATTTATACAAGCTTGTAAACACATAAGGCCTTCTAAGATTATTTAAGATTCTATCGTTAATAGCCGCAACACATCTCTGATTCTGTTCTTCGTCTTTAGAATTTGTCGGTCGAAACTTCCGATTATGTACACTTTTATCAAGATATCTTGTTCCAAATAAACAGTTTGCTCTATAAACAACACAATTTGATTTACCCCCTAATAAAATATTGTATAAACTAAGTCATTGTTAGGTAAACCCATGTTGTTATCTATTGCACGTAAGTCGAATATAAAAATGTTGCACTCGACAACTATACCATAATTTTGAACAATATTTAATTTTATGCTACCATCTTGTTTAAACATATACCGTCTGTCTATAAAGTAACCCCCCCTACCCTGACTAACTTTTGACGACTTGATATTTTACCACAACATTTGGTGTGCT
The DNA here is from genome assembly GCA_958336395.1 of Ctenicera cuprea. Lineage (NCBI taxonomy): Eukaryota > Metazoa > Arthropoda > Insecta > Coleoptera > Elateridae > Ctenicera > Ctenicera cuprea. The sequence continues at coordinate 49,938,515 of OY284487.1, forward strand.
TTAATGGGAAATTAAATACTATTTTTTAGACAAAAATTAAATTTTGTATCATTCAAAATGGCGACTGGGCGCCATTTTATTATTTTTTTTTAAATAGAAAGGGGGGTCAAGTGACACCTCATTTGAAAGGTCTTTTAATTCTGCATTTGATCCTAGAGTTTCAAAGAGAAATATTTAGCCATAACAAAATGGCGGATTTTAAACAAATGGACTCACTCAATTCAAAATTGCTTTGATTTTTTTTATCCAGGGTCGAGTGACACCTCATTTGAAAGGTCTTTTCGTTCTGCGTCTGATCCTAGAGTTCCAAAGACAAATATTCAGCCATAACAAAATGGCGGATTTTAAACAAATGGACTCACTTAATTCAAAATTGTTTTGATTTTTTTATCCATTAGTCCACTTTTTCATTTGCAGTACAAAATTTTCCCAGAAATAACTCAGGTGGCTGGAACTAATATTGAAAACGTTATGTTCCAACAACACGGTGCGCCGACTCATTATTATAGGCCTGTTTCTGACTTTCTCAACGGACATTTTCTTGGAAGATGTAGAATACTCCCCAGATTTTACTTTCTTAGAGTTTTTCTATGGGAATATCTGAAATCGAAAGTGTACAGAACCCGTCCAGAAACAATTGAAGAACTGAAGCAACGCATTACAGAAGTTTGCAGAAATATCACTCCAGAAACTTATGAAAATGTAAGGCAGGAATTTCATAACCGACTTTTTATGTGCCAAGAAGTGAATGGTAAACATTTCGAACACTTAATTTAATTAAGTTAAGCTTTAATTTTTAGTTTTTTTAAATAGACTTCTTTATCGTCAAACATTGTCATTTTGTTATGGCTAAATATTTTTCTTTGAAACTCTAGTATCAGACGCAGAAATAAAAGACCTTTCCAATGAGGTGTCACTCGATTACCTTTCCTATTTAAAAAAAAATTCAAAATGGCGCCCAGTCGCCATTTTGGAGGATACAAAATTTTAATATAAGCTGCAAAATAGTATTTAATTTCCCATTACAGCACACCAAATTTTGTAGAAAAATATCAAGTCGTTCAAAAGTTAGTTGGGGGGGGGGGCGAGTTACTTTATAGACACAGTGTATATAAAACATGTTCGGATGACCTAGTAAATTTCATGTTTTCAGAAAATACGTAATGATATATTTTTTATATATTAAATATGTACATTTTTTGGGAAACGTTTTACCGTATTTTACAATACATTAACTTAAACTGCGGAATTTAATTTTATTGAACATGACGAAAATTGCTACTGAAACCAATTGAATATTAAAGTAAATGATTGTATAGTTGTGCCTACCATGACGCAAAAAGTTCAACCACTTTAGTGTAGATGGCTAGGCGCTAGCACACTTTCTTGATTATAAGCGTTACTTATCAGCTATCTCGCGAAATTGAGAATTTTTTGTAAACAATTTATCTTAAACTGGGATGTTTAGAGTAGCGTGTAGGTATAAAAGTTTGCCAAGTTCAAATAACAATATAGTATTTATATTAACGTGTGTCCTAAAAGTTTTGGCACAAAATTCAATGACTTTAAATAAAATATAAATACAGTATTTATATTAACGTGTGTCCTAAAAGTTTTGGCACAAAATTCAATGACTTTAAATAAAATATAAATAAAATAATATTAAGTTGACTTTGGAAACAAATCATTGTTTATGTTGTTGACTTTAAGATGACAGTTAGTTTTATTGAATTTGTTGCTTTACAATGCCGTATAAATTAGAACTCAGAAAAAGTATCTATAACTTGGTTGGACGGGTGCCCAATACTGAAATATTCCGAATCTTGGAGAACGAACATATTTCACGCAGAACGATTTATCGCACAATAGCGGAGTGCGAGCAGGGAATACCATGTCTAAATCTCCCAAAAAGTGGAAGACCACGGGTATTTACAGCAGAGAGGGCAGGGAAGTTGGTGAGAAGAGGAAAAAATCAAGTTGGAATGTCAGTGAGGAGACTGGGTCTTCTATACGGCACTTCAAAGAGTACGGTATCGTTGGAATTGAAGAGGAATGGTGTAAAATATCGAAAAAGACGTAAATGCCCCAAATGCACCCAAGGCCAACTGCTACGTATACCGCGATGCTGCCGTCAACTGAGGCGGGTGCGTTTTGCGAATGAAAAAATCTTTATCTTAGATCACGAAAAATATTTCACTTTGAGCAACTCTGAAATTAATGGAAATGATGGGTTTTATACGGACAACGTAGGGGAGTACTCTGATAATGTTAGGTACAAACATAAAGCGAAATTCGCCGATAAAATCCTCGTCTGGTGCGCAATTTCTACAAGGGGTATAACCCGACCTTTTGTGGGAAGAGTAAGGGGCGAAGCTTTGAACACTCAGGGCTATATTAATAATTGTCTCTCCAAATTGCTCCAAATAAATAATCTGGAAGGGTTATAGATACTTTTCGTCAGAATTACCGAAACTTCTGACCGATATGGTCTCCAACTCAACACTAAGAAAACAAAGTAAATGATTATCAGCAAAGAACAACCGGTTGATCATGGTATATATTGCTATGATATTTAGAGGTGTTTGCTTTGACTGGGGTATTGTGGTTGATGGAGAACAATTTTTGGATTGTTTGTTGCAGTTCAATTTGCATTTGGAGATTTATGAAGACTTGTAAGATTTTAATGTTCTGACTTATAAGCTCAGGGTCGCGTATTTTTGCTAGAATTCCTGTTATAAATTCTAATAATTGTTATTTTTCGTATGGTACTGAAAGAAAAGAAAAACACAACAGATTGATACGAAGACTATTTATGTTATTTGTAATTATAATTTAAATTAGAATTGTTAAAAAGGTTTAGTTTATAAGAAGTTTTAGAGTTACTTGATTTGTGCGTCGATAACTGTCAGTTAGGATGTCAGTGTCAAAATGACAAACGAATTCAAAAGGATACTGATGGACATGAGATTTAGTTGTTTGTAATAAAAATGAAAATCAAAGGAGGAAGAAAAAAAAAATAAAAAAAAAGAAATTTGTTTAATTAGTTACGGCTCGTCTTGGTAAATAAAGACAGGGAATTGAGATTCTCTGGTAGAGAAAACAGGAAAAACGAGTCTAAAAAGCTAGATAAAAGTAATTACGTGTATACAAGAGGAAAATACAAGAAGTAACAACGAATTAAAGAAAAATCCAGAAGAATTATAAATAAAAGGTGATCGAGGAAGTGTGTACGTTTGTGATGGTAGTAAAACCAAATTGGTAATAATATAAAACACACAAGAAGAAGATTCAGATTAAGAGAGAGTATTTGTTGTTGCTCGAGAGGCCAGCAGAGCGTTTTGCTAGAGCGAGGAATAAGAAGACGCTAAGATAAGTGTTTATTTGTTAAAAAAAAGACGATAGTAGTTAGTAAAATTTATTGATTTTTCGGAAACCACATTTAGAAATTCAGTTATTTAATAAAATTATTATTTTGTAAAGTTGATATCGTTGTGTGTTTATTTCTATTTAAAAATTAATTTAAACAATTTACTTTACAAGCAAAATAACGACCCTGAGAAAGTTTAAAAGAGTCTCATAGCAAGTTTAAATTTAATTGCGTGAATTGCAGACAGTTTAGGGATTGTTTTCTAGTAGTTACGAGACCAAGCATATCATTGCAATATATATTAACAGAACACCAATAGAAAGAACTGACAAAATCACATATCTTGGAAGTGTTATCAACAGTGATTGGGATCATGCAGTTGAAATCAAATGCCGCATAGAACGTGCCAGAGCAGCATTCACACGGCTAAAAAAAGTGTTGTGTGGCCATGACCTCAATTTACAACTGATAATGCGTTTAGTACGCTGCTATGTATTCACAGTCCTCCTTTACGGAGTAGAAGCTTGGACGCTATCAGAGACTTCCCTCAAACGACTAGAAGCCTTTGAATTATGGACATACAGACGTATGCTGCACATAAGTTGGATGGATCGCGTACGAAATGAAGAAGTGTTAGCAAGAATGAAAAAAGACAAAGAGATCATACGAACAATCAAAATACGAAAACTATCATACTTTGAGCACATCATGAGACAGCCAGACACATACAACATCTTACCTGACCATACAAGGAAAGATCGAAAGCAAGCGGGGCCCTGGAAGAAGAAGAACCTCATGGTTGAAGAACCTGAGGCAATGGTTTAGACAGACAACAGGGTCACTTTTCAGAGCAGCAGTCGACAAAGTGATCATAGCCAACATGATCGCCAACATTCGCTAACGGATATGGCACCTTAAGAAGAAGAAGAAATTGCTCCAATTCATAAACGAACATCATGCTGAAGACAATATCATGTTTTGGCCGGACTTGGCAACGTGCCACTACTCTGGAGTTACCCAAAACTGGCTTCGAAAGCATCACATACCTTTTGTTCCTAAAAACGATAACCTTCCGAACTTACCTAAGGCTCGCCCAATTGAGGATTTTTGGGCTTTACTGTAGCGGAAAGTTTATCATGGAGGGTGGGAAGCCCAAAATGAGGAACAATTAAGATGGCGAATTTACGAAAAAACTAAGAGAAGTCGATTTGGAGTCCGTCCAGCGCTTGATGAGAGACATCCGCAGAAAATTGCGTCTGGTCGAGGAGCACGGACCTCTTCGCTTAGTTTAAGAGCGTAGTTTAGTTAATTATTAAATTGTATTTTATGACAACTAATAAGTTGTTTGTTAAGAAAAAATCCCGATAGATATTTTGTGCCAAAACTTTTAGGACATACGTTATTATGAATGATAATTGAAGTCAGCAGTGTTCGTATATTAAACGTGGGTCTATGTTAAGAAAGGTCAAATATGCAAAATTTGCCAATACTATTTTGACAACAAAATTTGTTTTAGAATGGAAACGCAATTATAATTTTGCATAAATATCTTTGGGGTAGAAGATTTGAAAATATCCAAATAATAAAAATTGTTTTTATTGTGCAAATGGACAGGGGAAAGGCTAAAGATCCCATTAAAACGTACTAATAGGTGTTAAAATTTTTGTTTCTTGCATATATAGGGTGGACTATTTTTGATGAGATTGCAGGGTTTGTCTCACTAACCATCAACGATACAAAAAAGAAATGAAGCAATCTTGATTACAGGTTTCAGGTAGTTACGCTTTTCTACTAGAACTTAAAAAATGATGTTGATGAAAGGTGTTAAGACAAATTGGATGCTTTCTTTTTCTAGCTACAAAACAGAGGCCGCAACGAAGTTTTGAAAATTATGAGATATACGCGCGTTTATTAAAAAATGGGTCTGCAAATATTACCGTCCTAATAATCCTAGGGGGAAACAATGTTATTGTGTACAATACATTAACAAATTTAATGACAATTTGAAAACTGATATTAAAGTAAACAAGTGGCAACGTTAAAATTATTGAAAAATCGTGTCAATCACAATGTGTTTTTATAATTCTCAAATTATGTATTCTGTTTTCTCATAAAACCAAAAAAAAACTAGAACAACTTTAGCTTCTGTTTTCTTTTTGTTTGACTGTAATAATCATAATATTCACGATGAATTTGTGATATACTTCTACATATGAAATTTTATCAAAATCGTTGCTTTAAACTACATGGCTGTAGATACAATTTTAATATCTGTTTTGAAATTACTTTTTTTTCGTAGTTTTTTCGAGTTATTACCGTGAATTAAGATAAATTATCATGGAGTGTATGCAATGTGATAGTCGAAACATTTGTAAATCATCAAATTTCATGAATTTCTACTAGCGCCATCTATTCTGTAAAGAAATTTTCAACGCCATGTTAAATTTGGTTCATATTCAAGCATTTGTAATTTATATTTTAAACGATTTAAAACATTGACATTGTTGCAGAAGTATAAAAATATTCCATGTTTTGTAATCAATTTAAAACCAAACAAGACAATTACATGGAAATCAGCAGAACCAAATCTGTCGTATCCACAAAATGAAATTTATTCTTTTTTTAATTAGAAATAACGGGTCGCAACATATGTTTCGGTTTCATTTAATATAAAATTAAGGCCATCTTCAAGCGCGTTAAATCAATAAAATTATAAAATAGACACCATCTGTCCCAACATTCAAATGTCCTAATCCACATTAAACTTACTAGGAAATTCGGATGTTGGTACAGATGGTGCATATTTTATTAATTTATTGATTCAATACGCCTGAAGATGGCCTTAATTTAATATTACTGAGGTCGAAACATATTTTGCGGCTCTTTGGTCTTTTGGTTTACGGCTTTGATCAACGAAATCCACTTTGGAAATAGACCCACTAAATTCAAGATAATTAGAATGTATTTTTTTAACTGTTGTTAGTAACAGGTATTTTGTACACGTTATGAAAAAACTAATAAGAAAGTTTATTTTGTTCATGTTTAATTGCTACTGCGTTAAAGTATGTTTAATGGGCTTTACCATGGAAAATAGTGTATAAAGAAATGTCACCTTCAAGTAAAGATCTTTTTTCAACCAGGACAGTTAATCTGCCAAATTGCGTAGTAGCAAGTCCATATAGGAATTACGATGTGTAAGTAATATAAAATTACAACTTATATTCAAAATAATGTATTTAAACTAAATTTAATAATAAATAATTATGTAAATTTACTTGCATTTTAATGTAATGTACGTGACCTTATCTGAGCAAGAACCTAGGTAAATAGTTCAAACTTGAACAACGATTCCTAAAAAGAGGCAACTAAGGGAAGTCTATACGCCGTGAATGGAAATACTCGCTGGCTTCACTGGTCTTAAGTAATTATTGCATTTTGTTACTAACAATGTCACATCAAACAAAACTAATAATTATCACTTAACAATTTTCAATGTTTCTAAGGTTATCAATATTACAATTTACTTTCGGCTTAGACCGCGTCGTCATTTGGGAACTACACCCAGCATAATCAGATAAGGACCGACCTGTAGCTTGTCTTCCTTTACAAGCATTTGCTCTAAAAGTTTGAGCAATATTTGTTCGTAGGCCCTGCGGCCGTGTGCTTAGCTTATTTAAACCTTGGGGCGGACAAGGATTTGATCTTAATGTATTTTGCTTGCCAGGACAATAATACTTAATCGGCTTATGCCTCTTAGCTGTTTGTGAACCCATACAAACTAACGTTTCGCAAGACATTGCAGCTTGCATCTTCAGAGTGTATAGAACACTGAATTCAAATCCGGGAAGCGGAGGTACTTAAGCTTCTTTGGGCCAGTAGGGCAGAACGGCGGAGTTCTGGTTGGCTGTCACCGTAGGCCAAAGACGTATTTAGTGGAGCGCGACTGTAAGATCGATGATTACGAATCCTCCTTAGAGGATAAACCACTGGAATTTAAGTTTTACTGAGTTTAAAATCGTCCTCCCTGTTTATGTTGTTCGGTTGTTTCTCAATTTCAATTGCTTCGCGTATGATACGAGGGAAGTAATGAGGTACTCTGGCGAGTACCCGAACATTGTCATAGTCCATCTTATGCCCAGTTAAACCAGTATGTTCAGCCACCGCATATTTTGTGATGCGTCTGTGTTCGCATTCACCTTTGTGCTCTCGCAATCTTAACTCAATAGAACGACCAGTTTGTCCGATGTAATTTAAGCCACAAGAGCAAGGGATGTTGTAGATCCCGGCTGATTTTAAATTAGATATTGATCCTTTGCAAATCTGAAACCGTTTCCTAAAGTTTTATTAGTCCTAAAGACTGTCTTTATGCTGTACCTTCTAAGAACATGCCCAATCGTATCAGTAATGCCTTTAGTGTAAGGTAGAAAAGCTAAGCCTTCCGGAGGTGCCAGTTCCTCCTTAACCTTGGGTTGTTCCGCTTTGCGGATTGCTCTATGAATTTCGGTGGCTGTATAGCCGTTTTGTTGTAATGACATCAAGAGACGAGTTTTTGTTTTATTGTAGGTGTTCTAAACAGGACGGATGGTTTTAGACTTACTAAAGCTTGGACTCTAGTAGCTTATCCTCTAAGGACTCGTAAGCATCATCGATCTCACGCTCGTGCTCCACCGGATCCGTCTTTGCCCACGGTGACAGCCAACCAAAACTCCGCCGTTCTGCCCGACTGACTCAGAGGAGTTTAAATACCTCCGTTTCCCGGATTTGAATTTAGTGTTCTATTCACTTGGGTGTGTCTTGCGAAACGTTAGTTTATATGGGCTCACAAACGGGGTTGAAATAATCTAAGCACACGGCCCTGTTTAGGCAGGCAGGGCTTACGCGAAATATATTGCTCAAACTTCTAGAGCAAATGCTTGTAAAGGCAGACAAGTTACAGGTCGGTCTTTACCTGATTATGGTGGATGTAGTTCCCAAACGACGATGTGGACTAAGCCGAAAGTAAATTGTAATATTGACAGTTCGAAAAACCGCGAACGCCTCAAAGAATATGTTTGTAAGACTTTTATAAACATTTATTTATTAGAAATATTCAGTTTATAAGTGTGAAATACATTACCTAAAATATTCAAGCAATATAAAAATGTAGAATACGTAGGTTTTAACAAGAAATTTATTTTATCTTACACGGCACTATTTCTTTTTAAATGGTACTGCAATGAACTTCTAAGTTGTGATAGTGAGAATAACTTACACATTCTTGGTTGATTTAAATATTTTGTAGAGAACATGCGGAGAATCTCCCTGCGCCATTTCAAGTTAATGTAGTACAGGCTGAAACATATAAACTAGAGTAAATTAAACATGTAGAAGGATTGTGGATATATAAGTTTTTATATTGCCGAATAAGCACATAACACGGCCAAGTTTGAAGCGTTTACGTGTAAATTAATTTTAAATTGAATTGATACCATTTCAAGTAACACGTAAACGAAGGTAACGGAATATTTATTAGAATCGTAGATTACATTTGTAGAGACTAAAATGGTGAGCACATAGTATTGAGAATGTGGAGTGTGAACTAACTGGAATAAATCGCATTTACAACACTACATCTGCACATCACTATTGATTTACACGCATTGAAGAAATACCGTTTTAAATTCATAGTAGAAAATTTCTATAATGTTACCGGAAGATCAAAAAAAATTGTAAAAAAGCTGATTATTTATAAATTTATAATATTAAGGGTAAATGTATGAGTTAATGAAACTCCAATATTAACTGTTTCTCACATTCCTGAAATTAAATTTTCAAATGTCTTAAACTTAGATTCGAACAAACTTTATACACCTGTAAAAGCAGATATTAATTTATTAAACTATTTAAGTTAAGAAAAAAATATTAGGAATGAACAGTCTTATAAATTCATTAAATGTATAAATAATATATTCGAAATTTAAAATCTTTTCTATAGTAAGTAAATAGTTTTAACCATCTAAGCATTAAACAATCAGCAGCGCTTTGTTTATCTACTCCTAATTTTACTCATTATTAATTGATTGGTGTAGTGAAACAAAATAGCCGGTTATTTAATTTGCCTGTTAATTAGGTCCACCATCAGCGGCAAACTGATTGAAATTTGAGAGCTTTTTTATAGCAAGATTTTATTTCATTTTTTCTAGCAATCAAATCAAGCGTCTTTTGTAGTAGCGAATTGGGTACAAGGTATTTCTCTGCTACTACTACCTTATCTTACAAGTTTTACTGCACACTTTATTGCTGGTTTAATGGAAACTGTCGACGTGTTCTGCAAAGAATATCGCAAAAAACGACTTGTTTGCAGTCATAAAATTAAATAAGGTACTACTTTGTTGAAAATTTCATGCGGTAAAAATTACGCAAAAATCAGGGACGGCTCTGCTTAATCTGTAACGCCAAAAAGCTTAAAAATACGCATAATTTCGTTAAATAATTACTTTTATAATTATAACTAGCATTAATACCCCATATTTTTCACGGAGTACGGTTTGTTGCATTTTATTCATGTTGTAATTTGGTTAGAATCATAGTAGGTTATCTTCCAGTGGCGTAGCTAGATTTTTTGACCTTATTGCAAAATAAGTGAGAGCCCCCCTCCAGAAATTTGTTTTTGGAAAAGGGCGTTCTAGGGGTTGTTAAGTTATTTTTTCTATGTTGCACCTTAAATTAAAGCATTTTTGACCGCAAATACGCCACTAACTTTGGGAATTAACTAGACTGTTTAATATAAAATAAAACACTAAAACATTAATTATTTTATTTAAAAAAAAACAACACTAAAATGACCACCCTATTAAGTTTACTGTTGGGTATTATCACAGATAAGGTTAACACTACAGATATACGGTAAATATGTGAGCTATCGGCAGCTTGTTTTATATGATTAATAATCTGCAAAAAGATGGCGCTACAATGACAATTTATAATTAAGTCACAGATGACTGTAATTGAGCAGATTACTTAGCACATATTCAAACCAAAAGTTAGACAGCCATCTGCCATGCTTAATTGTCAAATCGCAATTGTTCGTAAATAATTAATATTGAAGCCAATTCTACTTAAATTATATTCATGATGTGACAGATGCACTCAAATCCCCGATAAAACAGTTTCCAACACATTTCAACAGTAATAAACAAATAGCGATAGCAGCGCCCTAAAATTGGTCCGGCGCGTTGTAGCCAAACTAACGCTAATTTCGTCTCCAAATATGAGCGGACATTTTGTATAAAGGGTCGTATATCTGTAGTGTTAACCTTATCTATGGTATTATACTATAGTGTGATCAAATAAAAACTTAGTTGCAGTCGCCTATGAAACAAGCGTGGCATGTCGATGATTAGCTTGGAAATCGTAGAACTATTATCACAATAGCGCGGTTTATTATTTTACCGCAATTGCTTATAATTAACATGTTTTAACAATAGCAAGTGAGCATGGTACATTATTCTTACTAATTATAATTTTTATTTCACGAACGTGCATGATAAATCAGTTGTAAAACGTGATCCATCAAACACACACAATAGAAAAAATATATTAGGCGGTTGTTTGATTTAGCGGTAAAGGCGAGGGCCTGTAATTTGGTGATCGAAGTTTAAATCTCGCGACAGATCTGTTTTTCCTTGCATTTTTAAACTTATTTTTTGACATTTTTACTGCTATATTATGTTGGCCCAAACTTATTTTAATTTTTATCTTGTATTTATTTAAATAATAATTTTTAATTTTAAAATGTTTTATGTTGCTCTGGTAAAATCATTTTTATTAACGAACAAAGTTAAATACCGTTCAGAAAAGTAAGTAGAAAACGTATGTAAAAATTGAAAACGTCGTTGCGCATCATTTTATACACGCAGCTATTATTCCCCAGGTGTTTGTTTGCGTTACATTTTTAAATTTCGATTAAAAATCAATTTTGTTAAATAAATACAAGATAAAAATTAAAATAAATTATGTACATGGTGCAATATAAGATAATGGTAAAATTTTCAAAAAATAAATTAAAAAAATTAAGACAAAAAGAGGTTTGTCACGAGATTTTAACTGGGGTCACCAGATTACAAGCCCTCGCTTTTACCGCTAAAGCATTTGTATTAATACACATGTCGTAAAGACATAAATAAAACACGAAAGAATAATTTAGCAGAAAAAAATCTTATGGGAATTGAATCCCCAATCATTGGTAAGCAAATGGTGTACTTCAAGACCATTCCCACGACAGAAATGATTTGCTGTGATTATATAAATAACATCAAGACAAGCATAGGTATAGGCTCATTTATTATTTATCGATTTGACAAAAAAGATACGGTACATACGACCCAAAGTTAGTCATACGACCAAACCGTGGGAAGCAATAAAACCAGCTCAAATTAAGCACGCTGTATAAAGGCAGTACAACATCTATACGAAAATTGCACTTTCAAGTAAAAAGCGGTAATTTATTATATAAACTGTTTCCTGTTACCAAAAGACGTCGACAAGGCTGCTGCATATTTTCAACGTTATTTAAGATGTATAAAATACAGGGTGTTCCGAAACTTACGGACACGGACTGCTGGACGGTATTCTACTATAAAAACTAAACAAAAAGTTTTTCTACGATTTTTCGATTCGTTCAATAATTTTGTGTGAAAATAATCAAAAAACAAACATTTAAACTCAAATTTAAGTGTTTGAGCAAGTACTGGTAATATATCATAAGACATTACAACAACAACAGATAGTTTAAAACGATAATTGACAGGAGAAATTATAAATGTTGTTTAAAGTGTCATTCACGTGTTCACTTAAGCAGAACAGTTCTTTAATAATTTACTAATGTCTGCTTTCACAATATAATTCTGAGGGTAAGCTGTGACTATCGTTAGTAATATGTTGTAAAAATGGACAAAACAGGTCGCTAGTACTTATCCATACTTTTTACATTTTAAATGTTCTCGCGTCAAGAAGTGATTGAAATTTACATCTACTCATCTCCAGCCGGTACAAGGCGTTGCTTTGGCACAGCGAATGGCGTGGCGCGGCTACGTAAAAACGCTAGATGGGTAAAATATTATGACGACTTCGGATCAAAAATGGTTATAACAACTTTATTTAGAGAGTTATCAAAAATATGCAAACAACAAAAATTTATTAAAGCTAATTGATAAACGTAGTTAAAATTACGTAACTTCTGGAAAACCGACAATATCAAAATATTCAAAAATTCCTGGAGGGCGTCAGAGCAAAATTTAGGAATTAAGTAAAAAATAAGTTTGTAGTTTACTGCAGCTCTATCGAATCAGAAAGATCTAAAAAAAATATGTTGGCAGGATTTGGGGAATAATTTTTTGAAAACGTCCATAATTTTAAGCCGCTGGTTTATTTACAATTTCATACTTCTAAATAAATATTTTTACATCATTTGATTATACCTATTAAGAGCTATCAAATAATGGTGTAATTTGTACTGATTGTATGTATTGTTTTTGAGTAATCGGACATTAATGTAAAAATTTTTAAAAATTCGTAGCGGCCTTTATTTTAAAGATACAACATTTAAAAAAATTGATTTGTCTATAGATGCACTACAACGTTATGTATTTATAATTTCAGAAAAGTGTTTAGTAAAACATTTATACCAACAAACCAGATCTAATTTCAGTTTCCGGTTCCAGTTTCGACGAGCGACCTTACAAAGAACTACCGGCAACTAGAAAACTTCCACACACCAAATCTTACAACAATCGGTCAATGGGTTCAGGAGATACAGGGAAACGAACGCACTCACTTACTCACCCACAGACAGACAGCTATTAAAAATCACTTTTTTGGCTTCCTTGGACCCCAAAACGCGTAATTTTGTTAAAATCTGAAATTCGAAAATTTGCACGAAATCATAACTTTCCTTACTTTAGTAGAAGTATGGGAAAGTAAAAAGTGAAAAATATATTTCCACGTCAAAAGAAGTAACTAAAATATATTTAACGTTTACTAACCCACAAGCAGTAATTTTGAATACAATATACGCTTCTAACAACAATGTTACTCTAATACAATTAAAAGCATATTTTACCGGCCTCGAGAACATCGGCTTATAAACAAACTTGTAACAAATTTGTATTGCGGATGACGGCGAAGTTGATTATTTATTTTATTGAAAAACTTAATACAAATAGTAGCGAAATGGGCATACGGGGATCGTTCGAAATGTACGTGGCCTAACAAAGAAAACGCAAGTTTTTTGGGCAAAAAATAATTTTATTTTTCAATATAGTCTCCTGCTCGTTCAACGCACTTATTCCAACGATGCTCCAAAGCAGCAATGCCGTCTTTGTAGGTCGATGAACCCAAGTCCTCAAAATAGCTATTTGCAGCAGCGATTACCTCGGAATTAGATAAAAACCTTTTACTGCCGAGCCATTGTTTCAGGTTTGGAAATAGATAAAAACCGCTGGGAGTCAAATCTGCCGAACAGGGCGAATGAGGCACTAATTCGAATTCCAATTCATGAATTTTGGTCATGGCGATTGCAGACGTGTGTACAGGTGCGTTATCTTGATGGAAAAGTACTTTCTTTTTTGCCAAATGAGGCCGTTTCTCTTTGATTTTGTCGCAACAAATTGGCATAATACTCGCCATTTATTATTTTTCCCTTTTCCAAGTAGCCGACAAAGATAATTCCATGAGAATCCCAAAATACAGTTGCCATAACCATTCCTGCGGAAAACCCCGTTTTTGCCTTCTTCGGTGGTGGAGAACCGTTGTGTGTCCATTGTTTGGACCGTTCCTTGGTTTCGGGAGTGTAACGGTGGTTTCATCGGCGGTTATGAAACGGCGCAAAAAGTCATTCGGATTGCGGCGAAAACGGCCAAAAGAGCGCGAGAAACAATCAAACGATTTAGTCTTTGCTCCGGTGTGAGCAAACGCGGCACCCAACGAGCGGGGATATTTTTCCATTTCCAATTCTTTAGTTAAAATTCTGTGCACACTGTCATCTCGCGCACTTTTACTCTATAGTCATCCAATACGAAACGGAGGACTATTTCAATCATATCCGGTGGAGTAGCCGTTTTTGGGCGTCCACTGCGGAGTTCGTCCTTTGTGCTTACACGGCCACGCTTAAACTCGGCAACCCAGTTTTTAACCATTGAAAACGAAGGAGCTTTGACTTCGGTGGGTGTTCAAAAGAAAGTACTTTATCACTGCTCGCTACTCAGTTTTTTCCATTATTTACGAAATCACTCGAGACGGTCACTTTGGCGCACTGTCAAACAGGAACTAATTGACAGATCGCTCTATACTGTCATATTTAACCTAAGAAAAAAGGGTTCTAAAAAATGGTAATCCGAATTCCGCCGAATTAGCGCCATCTCTGTGTTAGGCCCCATACATTTGGAACGATAGTCGTAAAACGAACAAATTAGGCGTGACGATTTAAATTGTAGCTACAAAAATATAGAAATGGCCAAAACTAATCAAAAATACTTTATTTTTTATAAAAATGTTGCAAAAAGAAAGCGCGGGCGTAGCTCACCGGTTCTGCTAGTATAAGTAAATCTAACGCAATAAGATTTTGTAGACAACCTACATACTTTGATCCTAACCAAATTATAACATAGTTAAAACGCTATTTCGTACTCCGTGAAGCACCCGGTACACCATACTCCACTTTTTAGCTTTTCATAATTTCGCTTCTACTACATCAATAAACAAATACATCCGTTACATTTATCTGCAGAAAATGAAAAAGGCCAGAGGAATTTGCTATTTGTAAAAGAGTAAAAGTGGACGATTTTTGCAATCTCGTTTATAAAACCAGGAAGCGAACGTTGAGATACATCCTTCGCCATAAATCTGACATTGCAAAAGTCCGATATAAATAATTTATTCCTTTGCAAATTAAATCTAATCACGTTAATTTAATGTTTAATTAAGGAAAAATCTTGAGCAACGTATCACTAACTAATCAATTGTTAATTAGTTTCTCTGTCTGTTTGTGTGTTCGAATCTTATAGTTCTTACAGAAGGAAACTTGCTATTGCAAGTTGTGTATTAATATTCATGCCAGTTGTACTTTTGTACGTTTCAGTATTCAATGTTTAGGATTAATTAAAACTTCATAAAAGAAAAGCATTTCCTAGCTTTCTTGAATGCAAATTATAGCAAGACATGTTTTTTTATTTATCTAATTGTAGCACCGTAATTTGTATTATATGAGAACTTTATGAAATAATTACAATTATTTTCTTTTTATACAGGCACTAATACCATATTATTCAAGCTGAATTATTTTTCTTATTATTCCGCATTAGTAATGAATGTAATACATCATCTTAAAATGCGTCGACAGCGATCATAAATAATGTTATGCAAATTTTATATCTGAAGTAAACATGTATATGACAATAATTGATACAAAAAATTACAAATCATACACCACTGTCGGCAGAAATACTAATAAGTTCATGTAACGATCATTATAAATTACCTTCATTGCGGAAAATAGCTTAAGTCCGGTCTACCAAGGCTACCATTTGTGTTTTAGTTTTAAAAATAAAGAGTTGCCGGCAAAACAAACACGGAAAAATAAAACCATTATTGCAATTTAATTTTCATGTTTTGAAATTTCAACTTCTTAATTATCTTTTAAATTAGCATTGCTGCCTGCGGTTTAACGGCATTTAACGCTTTTAATTGGAGGTGCAACAACGTTTATTTTGAATATCACTAAAAGTCGACGTTAGACATTTAAAAGTCATATTCAAATTCAACAATTAACTTACCACAACAATAACAAATTGAAAAATTATTCCAAAATGTGTTAGATGATAACATTAATTTTTCATACCAAGTTTCGTTTGACTTTAGATTGAACACGTGAATTGTGTATTTTTTGCATACTTATATATATTGCCTTATTATTACCAGAGCTCGGATTATATGCAAAACGCACTTCTGTAATATTGGTAGCTGATCCAAATCATGTCGTTTCTATGCCAATTACATTAATTAGAGTTAATTGACATCAATTTTATTTAGCATATTTAGACCATTTCGTGCATATTTTGCATATTTGAAGAATTCATTTTAAATTTCAACGATATACAGACACATTTGTGGTTTTTTTTCTCGGGGTTTTAGTAGAATGTTGCAAATTGAGTTTAAATGTTGTTGTAGGTATTTCTGCTGAGATCATTTAGTCGGATTAGAATTAAAACTACTTTGCGGTATAGTATTCATTCCGTAAACCATTAGATACTTTTTATCTTAAAATTTTGAACAATTTACGGATAGATAATCAGAGCGCGGATTTATAAGCATTTATTTTTTGAAAATAAACGCTTATACTAAGCAGAGCGCGGATTTACAAGCATTTATTTTTAGAAAATAAGCGCTTATACTAAGCAGAGCGCGGATTTATAACCATTTAGTTTTTGAAAATAATGGTTTATAGTAAGAAGATTTAATTTTGGAAACTAAGCGCTTATAAAAAGCTTCATAAATCAGAAAAAAAGCACGAAAGATCACAAACTAAGCTAAATAAAAGAACCCAAAATTTTTACTTAAATCAATCAATCAATCAATTTATTCAGATTTGTACATTAGAAGTACTTATCCTTGTCAAGATGCAAGTTGAGATAAAATATAATAAAAGTAAATTATAATATAAACATTTGAAAACACAAGAACGTTAACAAATTCAACAATATTACATTTGACGTTCACTTACATGTTAAAATGGTATGTGTTCGACAGTGTAAAAGAACTCTTCACTTTTATATAAAGGATGTTCAACTAGACAGTTTTTTAATTTTAATAACAGGAGTTTTACAGGTAGCTGCTTAACTGCTAAAGGAAGTGTATTATAGTACCTAACTGAGAGGTGTTGAAAATGATTTTTAGTTTTGGTTAATCTGCAGTGTGGTAAATAAAGATCTTCCCTTTGTCTTGTATTATAGTTGTGAATGTCAGAGACTGTACTTAAGGCGTCGATACGTTTAATTACGTACTCTACGCACCTGTAAACAAAGAGCGACGGTAAAGTGAGAATTTTAAACTTTATAAACAGTGGTTTACATGATGTCCGTTGATCAACATTTGCTATAATTCTTACTGCCTTCTTCTGCAATGTAAAAATTCTTTCGCTGTCTGCGCTGTGACCCCAAAGTAATAATCCATAGCTCAGTACCGAGTGGAAATGGGCATGGTACACTGTAGTTAGTACGTCTTCAGATACTTCTTTTTGGAGCATTCGTAACATATATATTTTTGCCGAAAGTTTTTGAGCTACTTCTTCTATTTGTCTATTCCAGGTTAACTTTCCGTCTAGGTGTGAACCTAGAAAATTTTCTGAAGTGTTATCTTCTTCTGTTCTAAGTGATTTGCTCAATGTAAAGTATAAGTGGGAGGTTTTACCTTCGTTAAGTTTGAGTTCATTTACAGTAAACCATTTCTTTGCTTCTTCTTCACTGGCTTCTCGCAGTTCTTTGTGCCTTAGATGGTTTTTATTTGCTTTTCGTATCAGTGTGGTGTCGTCTGCATAGACGTATGGAGTTGCCATGGTTATATTCGTCGAGAAATCATTGGTGCAGATTATAAACAGTATTGGACCCAATATCGACCCTTGGGGAATTCCCCTATTTGTTACTTCAGGTTTCGATCTGCTGGTGTTGTAGTACACAAATTGTTCCCTGGATCTTAGGAAACTGGATATCAGTTGTAACTGATTACCTCTAACACCGTAGTAATCAAGTTTGTCTATTAATATACTGTGGTTAATGCAGTCGAACGCCTTGGACAGATCAAGAAAAGTTTCCGACGTTGTAGTTCCCTCTTCGAAACCCTTTAAAACTCCTTCTACCACATCTGTAACTGCGCTGATTTCTTGATTTGTTTCTTCTGTAGCCGTACTGTTTGTCGGTAAATAAAAAATTTCTTTCAAAATAACATACAATTCTTGTGCAAATTGCCCTTTCAAAAACTTTTGATAAGATTGGAGTTATGGAAATCGGCCTGTAATTGGCCGGTTCTTTCTTGCTTCCTTTTTTGTGTACTGGTATGACTTTCGATTGTTTAAGCTGAGTGGGGAAATAGCCCTCCTGCAAACATTTATTTATGGTTGTGTGCAAAGGGTACGATATTAAGTTTGCACTTACTTTTAGACTTAAACTAGACATTTCATAAGTATCTCTTGATTTACTATTACTTAGCGTGAAAATTATAGATTCAATTTCTTGTGGCGTGACAGGCGATAAAAATAGTGATTTATCGGCCACACCCCTATGTATTCTAAGTAATTCATTTGGAGGACTATTATACGTGTTTGGTGTTGTATTAACTACGTTCTTTATGCGCTGGATTTGTTTACAGAATTCTTAATTACATTGCAGTGATGTCGTTTTTTTGCCTGGGTAATTTTATATTTGTATGCAACTTTGTGGTTTTTATACATATGGTGTACCTCTGGATTTTCAGTGTTTCTTCTTAATGTGTCTAATAGGTGGAGAGTGTGCCTCTCTCTCGCGATATCTTCCGTAAACCAGCCATTAATTTGTTGTGTCTCTCGTCGGCTTTTAAGAGTTTTTTGTGGAAAACTTTCTTCAAATAAATTTTTATAGATGTTAAAAAACCAGTTGAAGCATTGTTCGGCGCCTTGTGTTTGTTCAATATAACTCCAGTCTACACATTGTAATTTTTTCTGAAATAAATCAATGCCTTTTTTTGTAATCGGTCTAGTTTTAAAGCTACTTACGGGTGTCTTGCTAACAATTGGTATTTTCACAACAAGTGCAAAATGGTCTGATAAGTGTGGGTCGATTATTTTGACATCCACATTTTGATGCACAGGTGTTATTACGTTATCAATGCAGCTTGATTTGGTTGCGCTGACCCTGATACTTGCTGTTGTATTTAATTGGAGTCCATACGAGTTCAGTTGATCTTGAAACCTACTGTTTTTTGTATCACTTCTCAAATTAAAATTAATGTTGTAATCACCTGTTATCAGTATTCCTTTTCTTTTTTCATGCGTTAGAATGTCACTTATTTTAGCGAAAATATTTAAAAATGTATCAAAGTTCGCAGCCGGTGATCTATAAATACTAATTATTATTTTGTTTTGCATCTCGATAGCAGCTAACTCACATTCCATTTCTTCAGTTAAAGAATTGATATCATTACGCACTCGTGTTATTATTCCATTTTTTATAAGAATTAACACACCTCCATTATGTCTGATTGACCTACAAAAGTAACTAGCTACATAAAAATTTGTAATGTTTACATTTTGTATTTACAAACTTTTCAACCAATGTTCATTGACAGTTAATACATCTATACTACTGTTTTCCTCTAAATAAAGATTAAGGTCGTCGTACTTATTTCTAATGCATTGTATATTAATATGTAACAGGAGCGAACATACTTGTTTATTACCTAATTTTACACTTGATTTAGCTTTGTCTGTGAAAAGTCCGCGATGTGTAGTTCCAGCTTTTTGTACCAACATGGGACTGTCTTGTGTTGTAATTGTTCCAATTCGGCGGAGATCTTGATTTGTAGGCATGTGTTTTAAAAATAAATATAACGACTTACTTCAACTCCTTGTGGCCACAGTGATGGATTCAAAATTTGTTCTTCCATGTCGTCATCAACCGCCACTTTCAATGAATTGTACGTTCCCCAGTTATTTACTTGTTGTACAACCACCTTTTTACCTTCAAGTTTCGATTCTAAATCTGTTTGTAAATTTAATGCACTATAACCGGTATCATACTTGGATACAAAAAACCAACTTTTCTTCGTCGCTGCTTCCTCATTATTTCCTATTATATACTTGTTTTGCATAAGAATAAGGTATTGTCACAAATAATTCAATATAAAATAAAAATTAGAAAATGTATTTAACAACAAAAAGAATGTACTTTGATATAAATTTCCTTGCCGTTCAAACCGTGTTTTTATTAAACATTTAACTGAAGACGGAAAACGACAAAAAAATGTTAAATCAGCATTTAAAAATATAAAATATTACAAAGGCGTAACTTTATGCAACTTCTGCAAAATATTGCGTTATTTTCAATAACCAATTCAGGAAAATCTTTACGCCAAGTTGCACTTAAGGCATTTTATAGTTTCAAATTAAAATTATCCACAAAACATCTCAACACAATGGAATTACTGACGTTAACAAAATACAAAACAATGTTTCTAGCCTTTTTACAAATAAACGCGATAGACTATTGTTGTGGCTTTCGATAGAACACAGAACTTGGTGATTCCCCGAGCGCACTATTTGTTTCTCTGAGGGATGTTTGTTTGGTCTAGCAGGGAATTTGTAGAATGTGGTGTAAACATTCACTGAATTATTCGCTGAATCATTTAAATCGAAAAATAGTAAATTAATTAACGTTTTAACATTAGATTTTTTACACTTAAAATTGCAAATGTTAAATTCCTTATAAAAAAGCACCAATTAGCTGTATAAAAGCTAAAATAAGCACATATAAGCGGTTTAAGGAGCAAATTAAGAAAAATTGGCAGCAAAATAAGCAAACTAGAGAAAATAAGCAAAATAAAAATGGTGTCAAATGATTACATTTTTCATGAATCATGGAAATACAAACGGATTTTCATTGGTTTAATATAATAATAGTACATACGCAAAATGTTTGAAATCCGCGCTCTATAGTTAACCTTTCGCATAAACTTTCACTATACTTCCTAAAAGGTTTCATTCTGTTTTTCTTGGAGGTGTTTACTATTTTTCAAGCAGTTTAAATTCTCAGAATATATCCATACATATATAAAAGCACAAAGGGTTTTTTTTCTCTCCTTCCTCCAGCGGCTACCGCTTCACCAATTTGGACCATTTTTTTTTAAATGAAAGGTCTTTATCCACAGATGCAACATGAAACATTTTTATATTTTTATTCTACGTCGATTTTTTAATAATAATTATTTTAATTTATAATATATATGACGGTCGGCTAGACGCGCGTCACCTGGGGCGCCCTCTACAATAACGTCGCGTGTCATTATTCGAACTAATGCATCACGTGACTTGACATTTCACCGGTTCTGTCAACGCTGTCTGTCAGTGCATTGTGTGCTGGGGTAACACTAGTGAAATATTAGGATGTTGGGCAAAATAAATTATTTTAAAATTACTTCACTTGGATTTACCATTAGTCTATCGACCGTAATTGTGGTATTATTTAGTATCTTTCTAAGTTAACTTGGAGTACATTCGTTGAAGTGACGGTACTTCAGCAAAAAATTGCTCGAATGTGAATAGTTTAGTTTTATCCTGGAAATAAATATTCCAGAGCTTGTAGTGGATGGCGACAAAGTGTTTTGTAGAGCGTACAGCAAAACAGTTTAGTATTTTACGTTAATAGGTTAATCCCATAATTCAATGTTAAAAAAAATTACCATTGATAGTGACATTTTAATTTTACCAAAATATATAGTGCAAATATCAACAACATTTGTATAAAATTTTTATTAACTCAAATCTATATAGTACCACTTAAAGTTGTAGATAGTACTTAATTAATTTAATTTGTTAATTTCTGCAGATATCATTTGGGAAAATGTTTCAAATTGCCCAACATCTTGTTCTTGCATTAAGCCGATTCGAAAAAGATTATGGAAAAGGAAAATTTTCGACAAATTTGAAAGTTTTTAAAAATTTACAAAATTTTGAAAATTCAAATCTTAAAAATTTTGATTTTTATTATTTTCTAATTGAAAGTACTATGTATAAGTTGCAATCTGAAATCGAATTTCTAATTGGTCATTTTTAGCGATCATCTAGTTAAACTGTCTAGGTAAACGACCAAAAGAAAACCTTCCAGAAGTGTTTTCTCAAAAATTTGAAAAATTATATGAAACTTTTAAAATATTTGTTAATTTTAAAATTTGAAAATTTGAAAATTTTGTTTTCAAAAGTATCCAAATTTTGAAAATGTTTGGAAATTTTAAACATTATTAGAAATCCTGCAGTATTTAAAAAATTTTAAACAAATTTGAAAATGTTAATAAATTGGAATCTTTTGAAAACTTTAAAGAATTTTTTAATTGCAAACACTATAAATTTCTAATTTGGTCATTTTTTAGCGATTATCTAATTAAACTGTTCAGGTAAACGACCAAAATAAAACCTTCCAGAGGTGTTCCCTCAATGAAAACTAAAAATTGTACGAAACAAAAAAAATTTTAATTTTAAAATTTTGAAATTTGGCAGTTTTAATGAAATGGTGTGATTTTTAGTATTTTCTAACTGCAAATACTATGTATTAGTTGAAATCTAAAATCGAATTTTTATAGGTCATTTCTTAGCGATTATCTAATTAAAATGTTCAGGTAAACAACCAAAAAAAAAACTTTCCAGGGATGTTTCCTCAATGAAAAATTGTTCCTAGTTTAATATGTTTAAACCGATTTTGAAGAATACAAAATTAATTGTGGGAGTGACTGGGGAGTAGTAGAAAGATCGTTCTTGGGCAGCTCGGTTATTTGACATGTCTAGAATACTAATCTGATCTTCTTCGAGCGCGTTTATATTCAAAGTAAAACACCCCTGCCGCTCCCTTATATTTTTTAAGCGTTACCTGGTTTTATGAGATCTGCTATTTTGTAATTGCAAACAATGATTATTTGCTGAAAGCCAAAAACCGATTTTTTTTAAATTTTTTGTAGTTATTTAATCAAGCTGTTCAGGTAAACAACGAAAAGAAAACACGCTATAGGTATTTTCTCAATGGGAGGTTATTCCTATGTTCATTTAACATGTCTATACCGATTTCTTAGTTTAAATTTTTAAATTTTAAATAAACAACAAATTGATGATCGGGAGGTGGCAGAACATTAGCGTTTGCGTAGATCGGCTATTCGAGATGTGTAGAATACAAATCTAAGCTTCAATAAAAAACGCGTCTATATTAAAATAGAGCATTTCTCTTCAGCTCCTTGTTTTTCGAAGTAATATTATATTTTGTACTTGCAAACAATGTTTTCCGCTGAAAGTCAAACATTGATGTTTCAAAAAATCAATTATTCAACTTAATTGTTCCGGTAAACGACATTTTCAAAGTCGTTTCTTACTTGGAAGATATTCGTATGGTCATTTAACATGTCCATTGTCCATACCGATTTTGAAGTCTTCTTCTTCTTCTCTAGCCATCCCTTTTGCCCTTAGGGTGTTGGGTGTCGAAGTCTTTAATTCCTGGCAGGGTCGCCGCCGCTGTGTATTAGGAGATAGTGGGGCTTTACGGCCTTTAAACAACTGCGCTCCTTTTGAAGTCAAAATTCCTAAATTATTCAAAAACTAAAAAAATGATGATGGGGTGATCAAGGGGTTGTTTTATGATAAGCAGTTCAGCAATAATTGTTGTTTTGGCTCGTTTGTATTATTTTTTCTTTGTTGATGCGGACCGCTGACTACGTGCTGATCAAGTTGAAACTTTTTATTAACGTTTATCTGTAAAAACAATATTTAATTACAATTTACTACAGCTTACACAAAGGAAAATAATTGAATGTGCCCTGTGCCACATCCTTTGCAATATTACAAAAAAAACTTTCTAATTTTATTCTTAAATTGTTTGCTTAATTACAAAATAAAATAACAAATTAGTATTAAATTTTTAACTCGCTGTTTTGGCTTGTTTGAACTTTAAACAGAGTAAACAGTTTTTTTTAATTCAAAATTAAAATAAACGGATAAATACCTCTTTTTCACATATGACGCACAACACAACACTTCCATCGTATTTAAAACATGTATACGGCTTCAACCACTTCTTAATTAAATCGTTTTCTGAACTAGCAACTTTAGGGTAGACTGGACAATTACACTTTACAGCTCTCTGTCAAGGCAACAAATGAACTAGTCAAGCACTAAAATTATAAATAACTATTTCTAAGAATAAGTATAAGAAAAATTTCCAATTATTATTTTCAAAGAAATTTGTACCTAAGGAATAAGACCTGCCCAAATAATACAACCTTTGTCAGTTAATCCTTCATTTCCTCTACCCCTACTTGGAAATTTAGAAAGTGCAAGTCTAGAGTTCATGTGGTTTCACTAGAAGAAATTGTGCAACTTCTTCTAAGAACTGCGAATATTTTATTTGATAATTTATTTGAAATGTTATTTTTTTTGCTAGAATATGCATTTTCATTAAAAGCTAAAATATGCACTAATATATGCCGTATGCCGTAAAGTTGTAATATATGCCAAATATGCAAAATAAAATTTACTTTTTATGACTCTAAACATCACGAAACGTGTATATAGGAAAAATTAACATTTTATGATCAATAGGAAAAAAGATGCAAATATGCATTTGACCAACTCTAGTGATTACCCATCTTTTAAAACTTTAAATTTAGCTAAGGTTTACACACACGGACTGAATGACGAAACTTGGTTTTCTGTTATTGCGTCGGACCCTAAAACCTGCACATCCAGCAAAATCTTAGCTTCAGAAATTTTGGCGATAACAATACCTTCATATAGCTGAAAATTATTGGGAGGAATTTTAGAAATAATTAGTGTATTAAAAATGCTTTTCTATGAGCTTGGAAAGGAGGTTTCCATTTATAAAGACATGCTTTCCGATTGAAGACGATCGTTTGCTTTAACTAGTTTGGAAAAATACATCGATTGTTATAGCAAAATCAATGGTAAACCGGATGTAGAAGATAAATTATTATAATTATATAATTAGATTAGTTTACATTTGAATTAGGATGGTCATAGTTTAAAGACCTAGTTAACTAATTGTATTTTTATCTTTCGTGTAAAAATATCTATACTTAATAAAAATAATAAAAATGTTTTCTGTTTTAATTTTTATTTTTTTGTACCGGTAAAATCTTTTGCATATGCTGCATATAACTGTGCTTATTTTACCAAATGTGATGCATATTTAGCTTATTTTGAGATCATATATGTGCGCTTATTTTGACCAAATGGTGTGCATATAATTCCGAGCTCTGGTTATAATTATCTTTATTTTAATTTCATTTACGATCAGCGTACAGCACAAAAAGATGTGATATACAAAATTTTTATATACCATCAGCGAGTATTATTTTACAATATTTAATTTTGCCTGGATTGAAAATATATACAAAATACAACATTGCATAATTTTCCAATTACATAGATTTTTAAATATTTTTAGGTGCGCCTACACACAAATGACAACTAATTTATTAAGATATTAAAATAACAAATAGAGATTTCAAAAAAGCCCTATTAACATCGTAAGCAGCCAGAATCAACTTTATTATTAAATCGTTATTTCTAAATGCATATTCATAACTAGAAGCTATGTTTATTAATTAGCATTATTGTGGGTGTTTGTAATGCCGGCTCTAAATGCACAATTGCAATTATTATTGTAAAATAATAGCTGCTGCAGTTGTATAAAATTTATTCCGTATTAATTATACAGTAAGGTATTTATTAGCTAGAAATCCTAGACAAAAAATAACGCATGAGCATAAATAAAAAATAGAACGGTTACCTTCATAATATTTTAAAATTTATTAGTAAAGAAGCACAACAATGGTTTAATTAATCAGCCTGCCGTTTTACCTTTAAGGTTATTCGTGTGCGTTATCCTTGTGTGTGTAGTACAATCAAAGCCGATGACTACAGCAGTTATCTTTTATCCGAATAAAATTTATGGCTCGTCGGACTCCTGCTGGTAAAAACGATGCGCATGTTAAACAAAATTGCTTGGAGGACGAAATTGCCATCACCCATTATCTCATGGGCTTGAGATCCTACGAATAATGTAAGCCTGTCTTTATGATATTAATAATTCCTCAATTTAAATAACAACCTGAATAATCATGAAAGGTATTTCTATTACATTGTAGCTTTATGGGTATTTACGAAAATGTAGGTTTCTTGTATTGGTACTAGTTTTATAAACCTTTGATTTGACTCATTTTAATAGAATTAGATTCTATCAAATAAATTTAGTTTTGTTCGGGATGGCTAAGCATCCAATTCTAAATAAGCATAGCATATGGTGGAGGTAAACGCGTGACGCTTCTACCTATAATTTGACGCTTCCGTTTGTTTTTAATCTCAACTGGAGATTTTAGATTTTAAACTTTCTATGCCACTATCAATAATTAATTAAATCAATAAATCAAATTAAAAATTACATTGATAAAAACTACGTTAAATTGCCTGCTGCCGTTTAACAAAGTACTTGAAGTTGTTGGAAAATTATTTTACTGTATTGGGGCCCAGCTCTTGTTCGTGTGTTAACCCTTGATTTAAAATTCAATAGGCCCGGATTATGCAAAAGAATTTTGGTCTTTAGTTAAAATGACTTGTTTGAATTGTAAGCGATCCCTTCTGCCTATATCCGGCTAAAAGGGCCCTTTCTTAGAAGTATACTACCTGCTTTAAGACCCTTGCGTTTGGCGATCCTATTCCAGGAATTTGTTTGTGTGCGCGCTTGCCAGGTTTAGGCAAGAATCGGCTCTATTGCATAACCGACTGCGCTAATAAAATAAAAGTATCTACTTTTTACAATTATTTTTAGTTGCTTAATATCTATGCACACCTGATCTACCACTGTCTTGGAGGATTATCTATATGTTGTCTACAAAGTATTTATATCTACTTGACTAGCCTATTAGGTACTTATCTTTGAGTGCTTTCTGCTTAACCGGTTTCCTTTCACCTGTTGTTAGATGAGCAGGTAATACAGGTGTTCCACTTCACCTTGCAGGTAACGCTTGCTTTGTTTGATTGTTTTTGAGAGCTAGCACACTAAACACTCAAATGCACCTGCTTTGCTCTGGCCAAACAAAGAACCTTCGTAACGCGCTAGGTTTTTACCTGTTTTACCTGTTACGTTGAACCAAAGGTATCAATTCACTAACCCTGCTTTTGATGTTTACTATAGGAGCGAACTGCATTAAAATTGTCGTTTTGAACGGCGAAAAATCTCGTTTTTACTTTGAAAAGCTGGAGCGGCTTTGTTACACGTGTGCACTCGGCCAATGTTCAAACTAAACTCATTAAAAAAAATTCTTAAATACTTATGAAAAATGAGAATATATTCGAACATTTCTGAAAATTTTGAAAATTAAGAGAATTTTAGACAAAAGTAAACATTTTTGAAGTATTGCAAGTTTTTGAACATTTTGAAAATATTTCGATAAATCTGATTTTTGGTTTTTAGTATTTCTTTTTAACTTGCAACGTCTATTCATAAATTAAAATAAAAATTCTAAAATATGAATTCTATAATTTGACGTTTGCTTTTATTTTGCGATTATCTTATTTGGATAACTCTTATAACTCTCCATGGAAAGTTGTCGTCCCTATTGTCATTCAACATGTTCATACCGATTGTAAAAACAAAATTTTCAAATTTTTGAAATAACATAAAATCGATTGTGGGGTTCCCAGAGATGGTAGGAAAATCGGGTTAGCGCAGATCGGGTAATAATTATAAATGCGTAGAATAAGAATCTGAGCTTCGTTTGCTAGCGACCATATATTGAAGTAAAGCCCACCTCGCTTTCTTTATTTTTTAAGTTGTTATCTGGTTTTATGATATCTGTAAGTTCGTAATTGTTGATTGGCTGAAAGCTGAAAATATAGATTTTTGAAAAAATGAGATTTTACTAACTGCTCAATTAAACTGTTTAGGTAAACAACTAAAAGAAAACTCTCTATTGGTATTTTCTTAATAGAAAGTTGCCCCAATTGTCATTTAACATGTTTTTCCGATTTTGAAGTCGAAATTCCTAAATTTTTTGAAAAAACAAGAATGGGGATGGCGGGGGCTGGTAGGAAAATTGAACTTGTGCAGATCGTCTATTAGACATGCGTAGAATACGATTCTAAGCTTCTTTTTCGAGTACGTCCATATTGAAGTATGACATGCCTCCATACCACCCCTTCTTTTGGGTAGTTCAATCTCACCACTGCACTGTGCGGATTCATTCCAGTGTGATTACCAATATTTTCAACTTCAACTGGGTTTTCTAAGTTAAGGTGAAATGTGTATATACTGCAATGATATGCGTGTGCATGTACTTACTAGAAAACAATTCCCTAAATGCCCGCAATTCACGCAATCACAAATTATATTTCGTATGAGACTCTTATTAACTTTCTCAGAGTCGTTATTTAGGTTGTAAGATAAGTTATTAATAAAGAAATAAGATATAGAATAAACACAAAACAATATCAACGTTACAAAAAAAAGGTTTTATTTAATAAATCAATTTCTAAATGAAGTTTTCAAAAATCAAATAAATTTTACTAAATACTATCGTTTTCCTAATAGAGATCACTTATCTTAATGTCTCCTTACTGGGATATTCTTCACTCGAGCAAACGATGAATGTCGAAACTTTTACTTCACTAGTCTGCTGGTTCCTCAAGTAACCACAAACACTCGCCTTTAATTTGAATCCTGCTCTGGACTGCTTTTTGTTATTTTGGACTTGGTTTTAACACCACCACAACTGGAGAAACTTTCTGGATCGCTTTATACTTGTAATTCTTCTGGATTTTTTTACAATTCGTTGATAATTCGTTGTATTTTCTTCTTTTATATTCGTAATCACTTTTATATTACTTTTAAACTCGTTTTTCCTCTTTATTCATCCAGAGGATATAAATTTCTCTGTCTTTTTTACAAAGACGAGTCGTAACTCACTAAACAAATTCTCCATTTCTTTTGTCTTCCTTTTTTGATTCCCATTTTTTAACAAACATGTAAATCACATGACCATGAGTATTCTTTAATACGTTAGTGACATTGACACTGACATCCATAATGACATTTATTGATGCACACACAAGTAAGACTAAAACTTCTTATAAATTAAACCTATTGAACAATTATGAACTAAATTATAATTAAAATTAACATAAATAAAAATCGTATCAATCTGATTGTGTTTTTCTTTTCTTTCAGTACAAACAAACCTCACAAATATGAAAAATATAAATTATTAGAATTTACAACAAGAAATTACAACAATAATACGCAACCCTGAGTTTAAAAGTTAGAATATCAAACCCTTACAGCCTCCACAAACCTCCAATCTCAAATTGAATTGTAGCAAGCATCCCAAAAATTGCCTTCCAGGAACTACAATACCCTAGTCAAAAACATACACCTCCAAATATCATAGCAATACATACACACATACAGAAGACACGCAGGCAGACACAGGAACACACCATGGCAAAACCTAGTTTTTCGGTATTCTCGAACCCTAAAACGTATATACTCTTCAAAAACACAGTTACAAAATTTTGACTATAACAATACCTTCTTCTAGCTATACTCAGTATAAAAGAAAGGTTAAAAAGAATGCATATTTACAATGGATATCTGATACTAAGCTAGAATCTACAGAAAAATATGTAGAAATAAGAAGAGTAAAAACGAAAGTGTTAAGAAAATAATAAAAACTGGGATAGACTATGTGTAGAGACACTGGTAATACCATTTGTTACAATAGATCAACAGAAGCGTGGAGATTATTAAAGAATATATGAAAACCTAAAACAAGAAAAAGTTCTATACAAATAATACCAGCAACACAGTGGAAAACACACCATACAGAGCTGCTACAAGAAAATAGACCGCAGTACCTAGATGCCAAAGTACATAAGAAGTTTTTCTTTATCAATCAATCAATCAATCAATCAACCAACCTTAATTGTAATGTATGCATACAAAATGCGTTTTACAACGTCAAAATAAATAAATGCACATATATAAATATATAGCGTACGAGCTACATAAATGTGTACAGAACAGATAACAGGAATAAAAACGTATTAGATATTACAGTCACAAATACAAATACCAACGCATCATTTTTGTTTTAGAGCTGCAATGTCAGTTTAGAATTGAGAAACTCTTGAATGTTGTAGTAGGCTTTTTAGAGCAGATACTTTTTTATCGCTCATTTGAATTAAATTAAGGGTACATTTCTAATCTGCCAAGTTAATTTATTAAAAAATATTGGGCCAAAGTAATTCTTGCTAAACCGGCATTTCTGTATTCTAAGGAAATCGATAACCAAGTCTTGATTATGTCTTGTCTGATACTATGCAATTGAAATGGTATAGCACAAATAATCAGAGAATACGTGAAGAAATCTCTTCAAAAAGCAAAAAATAATAAAGCAATAAATGGAATAAAATAAAATACGGTAGAGATACATTAATAGAATATATTAAGAAAAATGTTAACAGAATAGAATAAATTGAAAATATACCAATGTTGAATATTACGAAGATAGGTTGAAAAGTTCGTAGGGTGTTAAAAAAACCGTCGGTTGAAAGACGTCTAAGATAGCGGAGGCTGTAAACATCTCGCGCAGAACGCGCAACGTACATTTTGAATGAAGAGTTGACCATGAAGAAGTTGTCCGCGAAGTGGGTGCCGCGGCTGCTCACTGTTGATCAAAAATTGATGCGGATGCAGATATCTCGTGAGTGTTTGGAGCGTTTTTAAAACAAGAAAGTGGATTTTATTCGAAGATTTATAACCATAGATGAAACTTGGATCGATCATTATACGCCGGAAACAAAACAATAATCTAAACAGTGGGCGCACAGTGGTTCTCCTCCTCCAAAGAAGGCAAAAGCTGTTGTATCTGCAGGGAAGGTAATAGCTTTCACTTTTTGGGATGCGAAAGGTATTCTTCTGATTGATTACCTTCCAAAAGGCCAAACCATCACAGGCGTATACTACGCTAGTCTTTTAAACAAATTAAAGCAAAAAGTTAATGAAAACGTCTTGGTTTAGCCGAGAAAAAAATCATTTTTCACCAGGACAATGCACGGCTCCACACGAGTGTTATTGCTATGGCAAAAATTCACGAATTGGGATTTGCTGCCACACCCGCCTTGTTTGCCAGCACCGTCGGACTACCACCTGTTTCCACGTCTGAAAAAATACTTAGCAGGCCAAAATTTTTCAACAGGCTACGATGTTAAAGCTACTGTAGATGCCTATTTTGAAGAATAACAGTAGAATAAGATTTAGAACTTAATTATTAAGTGCAGCAGTATTTAGGCGGGTTAATTTCCCTCCCCCCTCCCCAATTTTGGCAAAAAATTCCTAGGACTTAAAAACTTGATTTATGTTATATAATTGAAGCAATTTCTATCTAATTTAAAGAATTCGGAACAACTACCAACTTAAGTAGCTTATTTATAATTAAAAAATGAACATGGGCCGTAGCCCACGAGTTCCGCTAGTTTAATTTAAATGGAAAATCATGAATCTTCTGCATTATAATTTTGCTGTTAACGAAACTTCACTAACTTCGACTCGATTTTGAGAACACGAAGTGTACTACTCTGGCTAGGTTTTCTGCAGTTTCCGTAGTCTGAACAGGTGAATACCGAGAAAACAAAGAGATATATTAAAGAGATTCTATATTTGTATTATTTTAAGTAAACATGTGGAAGAGATTCAGTAAATGTATTAAACCTCTCCTGTATTTTATTAATCTAATTCAGTTACTTTAGATGCCGTGATTCCGAACTTGTTACTAACAAAAAAATGAACACAGCGCATCATATGACGAACGGCCACAATGTATCATAATATCTATACCCAACTTTACCCGACATTAAAAATAAAAATTCCACTGCGAGAAGTACTACCTAGACTTTAAATAAAATTAAGTTAATGTGCAAGACTTGTTTTATTAGGTATAAAAATTAAACTTCAAATTGTATTAAAAAAATTCAGAAACAAAATTTAAATTTGTATATAAGTACAAAAACTATACCTCAAATATTTGCTAAACAAACAACGCAAAAAAATTATTTTTGCTTTTATATATAAATATTCTAAACATTTTAAATAGTTCGGCATATGTATGTCGGCGCCTTGTTTTAAAAAATCTAGAAGAAAAAAAGTCTTCGGGAAAAAGTCACTTAAAAAGTTTAAAGTCCCCTTGGAAACAGAAAGTCTCCTGGAAAAAAGTTTCCGGAAAAAAAGTCCCTTGGAACACAGAGTATAAAAGGATTCCAGCTTACTGGTACAAGAACAGTTAACGACCAAACTCAGCTTAGAATCGACATGAGTCTCTGCCATCTACAATAGCTACGACTCAAATACCTCTCGCATATTGGGGGCCTTGAGCCCCAGATTAACAAACTGTATTGTAACGCATGTAAGTAATTTTAACTTAGTATTAAATAATATTGTAAATCATTAACTAAATATATCTCTGTTGAATTTTGGTTGTTCTTATAATATACCTAGACATTATGTCACACGTTACGACCCCCTAACGTGACAACTTGGTCGGAAAAAATCACAGGAAAAAGCCTTCGGAATCAAAGTCACTAGGACAAAAATCTGAATAATTTCAAAAAGAAAAGCAAAACTCATAAAACATAGTACCAGTGAGTTTAATAGGAAGCTTATATTTAGATTATAGCGGTAAATTTAGGGTTAGCTAAATTGCTAATTATATTATTAATAAACATAAAAGAAGAAAAACTGATGCAGTTTCCGGGCACAAAAAACAAAAAGCCGACTTCTAGTTCAACCGTATTTTTTAGGTAAATTTCTTTGTTTTACGTTAATGTTATTTTTACATTTAATTTTTCTCGCTGTATCGAAATAACCGTTTTGAACTGCCAGTAAAAGGCGGGTTTCTCAATTTTGATTTTCTTTGTTTCCGATAAATTGATAATGGATACTTAAGAGATTTACAAATTTATTTTTACTGCGTTTGCAAATTTAATTTTTTTGAAAATACTGCTTTTTGGGCAAAATTAAACAAAAACAAACTTTTGACAAAAACCGCTACATTATTAAATTTAAACGTGATCTTTAAAGGGCTTTATTTACCTTATATGAAAATCAGGTGAAGTCGTTTATTTAAACCAACTCTAATACTGTTGAATATTCAACACTTTTTTTTAGTTTTTTCCCGGAAACTTTTTTCCAAGAGACTTCTTTTCAAGACATTTCTATTTTCGGAGACTATTTTCCAAGGAATTTTTTTTTCGGAGACTTTTTTCCTTGGGCCTTTTTTCCGGGGACTTTTTTCCCGGAGACCTTTTTTCCGGAGACTTTTCTCCTGGACACTTTTTTTCGGGTACCTTTTTTCGTGGACTTTTTTGCGGTGACTTTTTTACCAGAAACTTTTTTTCGCCTCCCTGTTTTAGAATCTTTAATAATTCTAGTACCTTTATTAACGCTGTGTAATGTCTGAATATTACGTTTCCACTCCCATAATTCACAGTTTTGTTTTACATGTACCAAAACGATTCCTTATTTCCCAACACTTTAACGAAAGTAAATCCTAAAGCAGCCGAGTATATTAGGAGTATTCTGCTCTTACAGTAGAACGTATAATATAAAATATTTTATAAAATCTAACACTTAAGTATATTTTATATATGGGAAAGTCAGGACAAAGTGCTTCGTCTTTTTTTTGTATAACCTTCGATGTTTTGCAAATATAAGAAGACATAATTTATATAACTACAATACGTAAGAAGCAATATCGATTTAATTATAAAATATATAAAAGTTTAATATCGCAGTAGAATATAAATAGGTAGGTAATTGCGATCACAAATTATTTTGTATAATGTCCCGTTATCAACAGCACAAAACAGAAATACCGACTGGAATCCAATTAAAGTTGCAATCAAGAACTGCCTATAAATAGATAGAAGTACAACAAGTAATCTCTTCCACCTATTACTAACCTACAATCTTTTTTTTCCCCTAGGAAATCGTATTAATTATAATTGTAAGTAAACTGGGACAGGTATCAAATGCACCTGTGCAGTTAATTTGTGCATTTGTTTGATTTATAGCATTTCCTTGCTGCTTTTGCTGTCGGTTAGTGACAAACTCTGAGCTAAAGCACTGTTTTTGAACTGAATGCTCCTTTACTTTTTTAACTAGAAAATTAAATGTAACTTTAGAATTACAAAATAATAAAAACCTAGTTTAAGTCAGTTAAATACGAATTTTAACAAAGCAAACGCTATATTTTCTTGAACCACCCGCATTTACTGCTATCGATACTTTCCTTCATTTTTAGCTCGAGGTTAAAGAGTTCTATCTTTCTCTTCCTGTTCTTGATTAATGAATTCACCATTGTTATAATTTTTGCAAACAAGCTAGTATAGATTGCTTGAGCTACTTAAAATTCTCTTTGAATTTATGTCGTATATAATCATTTTAATGATCCTCTTTATTGAAAAGAAGTTAAATTAATAAACTAATAAACAGGCACATTTACGTAGCAGTAACAAACGAGCTTTGATCACCAACAACAGAATTTCTCATAAACATTCGTAATTATATATAAATTATGGAATTTAACAAAGGATTTTTAAGTTTCATGGACAATGACAATCGTATCTACCCACAAATTGCATCTTATGAGAGACATTGTGGGATTTTAACAATTTCTAAAATCTAGATTTATGTACTAAAAAAAATTTGTGGGATTATTTCTAGGTTGACCGTGTGTCACTTTAATTTGGCAGGTAACTTTCAATATTTGAGAATAGTATTAGTGTGGTCTGCAATAAATCGACCAAATCCAGTTATGCATAATATTATGAAACTGCATAATATATGCGGATTACAAATTTTGTAATAACCGTAAAATAAGTTACATCATTTAAGTTTAAAAAATGTTGTCTAAATTTCTGAAATGATGTCATTAATGGTTTTAGGAAAAAGTGTTAATGTAATGATATAGCGATTTTGAAAACACTTCCTATGGCGTAGTAATTTTAGACCAATCTTACTTAATGTTGGTAAAAGGAAGTCAAAAATTTAAGTTGCAATTATATTTTCAATAGTTTCCCTGTATAGAAAACAGTGACAAAAACATTCAGTGCACTTTGCATTGATTTTTGCACGCACAAATTTTTTACTTCTTGCATTTTTTAAACGATAGCTTCTTTCTAAATTCTTTCTAGATAAGATTAGAATTCCTTAATATGACTGCAATTAGGAACTTACATTTGAAACTTTTTTTAAGAAAAACATTAATTTTATTTTATTTATAGTGTATTCCTTTGTTAAATAATATTCTTATTAACAAAAATGTTGAATTAATAAAACGGACTGAGTTGATTCAATTATTTGAACTTTGCATCAATCAAAATTGTTTTATTTTTAATAAAAAAATGTATTTCCAAAAAGATGGTTTACCCATGGAAAGTCCAATTTCACCTCCTTTAGCTAATATTTTTATGGAAAATCTAGAAGGTCAAATATTCGAATCAAATCAATCTGAGAAAGTTATATTTTGGTTTTGTTATGTTGACGACATTTTAGCATGTTTTAATAGTTCATTTGATTTAATTAATGAATTTTTAATTTTTATTAACAGCTTGCACCCAAACATAAAATTTACACTAGAAACTGAACAAAATTTAGATTTAAACATAAAAAATAATAAATTTGAGTACTCAGTTTATAGAAAACCGACACAAACAGACATTACAATTCCACACGATTCTTGTCATCATAAAACACATAAATTAGCAGAATACAGGTTCCTGATACATACAGTTTTGACGGTCCCTTTAGATGAAATTAATTATAATAGAGAAATTTTAATTATAAAACAAATTGCATACAGTAATGGTTACAATACTAAACTTATTGATACATTAATTAAAGAAAAAGATTGACAAATTAGAAAAAATTGCTAAAATTATAAACAAAACAAATAAACATAAAGTAAGTTTTAAAATAACTAGAAACATCTTCAACACTTTGTTTAATGCAAAATCAAAAACAGACGATTTGCTAAAATCGGGCATTTACAAATTAAGTTGTTCGCATTGTAATTCGGTTTATATAGGCCAGACAATTAGAATTGATTGAATTGATATTAGGTATAAAGAACACGTACGTTGTTACGAATAAGAAACACCCACATAAATCCACTTACGCTGAACACTTACTAGAACAAAATCATTCAATGACATCTAACAACACCATAAAATGTTTACACTTTTGTGATGATAAACGTAAATTAGATATACTAGAAGCTTTTGAAATTCACAAACATTTAAAAACTGTACCGTTAATGAGTGAGCAAATTGATCTCTTAAATTCTCCTCTATTGAACATTTTGGAATAAGAAATCAAGTCATCTGCAGAGGATTACCGAGATCAAGTCACAAAGTTCTATTGCTATAACAACACTAACTGTTTACTTTTTCATATAACCTTTGATAATGGCATGTAAACATGCCGAAATACGTATAAGGTTAAAATAAATAAATATTGTTAAAGTAATTAAATATTTTATATACAGATAATCAATTTTATTATTTGCGGAGAAAAACAACTTTGTTATCTATCTGTGTAGTTGTTAGGGTTTCTCATATATCCCGAGTGAATGGTCCTATTTGTTGAGCTTATTTGAAATGTGGAATACATTCAGGATCCGCTCACAAACTCCACTAGTCGCAACCTCCCAGTGTATTGTGCACAATTCAGTCATACTAAGAACCGCCACGTTGGTCATTACCATCAACTTACAGTATGGTTACAACGTCCATCTTAATTACATGCTTAAATAACTTCCTTGGACACAACCACAACATTGGTCACAACGCTCAATTATCGGTTTGGTAACAATTTACAACTGACTTCTTGTTCACAACATTCAGCTATCTTTTTGGTGACAATTACCACTTTGCGGTAACGTGCAATTACTATTTTGGTAACTACGGCCACCTTAGCCATAACGCTCGCTTTTTATTTTGGTCACTATAACCTCGATTATGTTTTTGGTTACATCTCCCAATTTCGTGCGTTGTCGCCATTCCCAATAACACCATCTAAATTATTACTGCGTATAATTAAGATTTCTATAAAGACAAAAAAGTCTAAACACTAGCCGAACGTAAGCAGATAACATGGGGATTCTGAAAATTTCGTATATATCCTTGAAATGCTCACGTAAATTTTAGACGCCATAACGATGAAAAACGCATGTTTCGTATTTTTCGGTAGAAATGTTGGGAATCGGTTTAATTACGGGTTAAATTAATTAATTTGCTATTGCAATGAACAAGTTAAACATATACTCCGAAATTACGCTTCCCGGCATGCGTGTCTTCATAGCGCAGTTAGCAGACAGGCGTTGGAGACTCATGATACAACAACGGTACCAAAAGTGCAACGGTTCAACTCCTATCGCCAATGACTTTTACTACTTTTTAAATTTCTAATTATGTTTTATTTTATAAAAGTCAAGTATTAGTTTTGCACTATTTTTTTGTTGAAAAAATTGTAAATTATACTTAATATTATATTTAAATAGTCAATAGTCAATATTTATAGTCAAAATTCTTAATACATATTAAGAAAATGTGTGATAATCTGAATTTTTTTTTAAATTAGCTGTTATAAATTTAATTGAAAGTCTAAAATCGTTAATCATCATCATCTGTGATTTAAATTTTGTGAATTATTATTTTAGGTTGCTATTTATCAAATACTTTATTATGCAAAGATGGATTACTGAAGCACTAGTTAAATATAATACATTCTGTAATTTAATAGGTATTTTTTCTTACAAAAGTAGTACAAACACAATATGTAAAATTAAACAGATAATAAAAAATTAATAAAAAAAATTTGAAAGTGAGCGGGATCTGAACCGTTGCACTTTCAATTTTGTACTCCGAGCGTGCCACGTCCGTTTGCTGCGCTATGAAAACACGCATGCGGAAGAACGTAATGGAGTTTTAAACCGAACTTGTTATTGTAATTGTAAATAAATTAATTTAAGCCGTAATTAAACGGAAACCTTACTAAATTTTCTACCGAGTAATACAAAAATATACGTTCTACATCATTATGATGTCTACAATTGACAGAAATATTTCAGTTTATCCAAGCTATCTGCCTGGTTCGGCTAGTCTTGGAACACATTGTATATTACAACACAGTAATTCTTGAATAAAGTCAGTTAAGTGAAAGATTTATATTTATTAAAGCAATAAGCAAAATGAGTTATTAGATTGACAAAAAAGAAAAAGTGAATCTAGCTGGAGCTTCAGAAGGTTGTGGTTCATGTAGTGACCGGGCCTGAGAAGCGCAAGTTCTGTTTCGACTCGGGGTTGGCTGTTCATTGCATGTGTAGTGGAGTTGCCCGTACCATAGCTAGTGCTCGTTTTCCGGAGTTACTTTGTGCGACTTTAGAAGCCTAGGAAGATGATTCCCGTAACCGGAAGCTAAAGCTCGATCTAATGAGCGTAGGTTGTAGCTCGGACAGCTGGTAGTACTAGTGACTGGAGGCTGAAGCTCGATCTAATAACCGTAAGCAAACACTCGATATAAAAACTGTGGGCTAGAGCTCAATCTGAAGATAGTGTTTGTGGCCGGAGGCAGAAGGTCAATTTAGTGACCATAAGCTGGAGCTTGATCTCTGGGTAGTGCTGGTGACGTGAGGCTAAAATTCGATTAAAAACCGTAGACTGAGCTCGATCTGCAGTTAGTGCTGGTGACCGGAGGCTTAAGCTTGATTTGGTGACTGTATGCTGGAAGTGGCGTTCGATCGTTCTGAAGCGTTTATTTTAGTATCGATCTTTTTCGATCCTACAAGTAAAGCAGATTTTGCTGCATTTTTGCGTTTGGTTTCATACTCTTAGCGCACAGAACTAGCTTGGTGGCAGGCTTGGGAGATTTTGGCGATCAGTGAGAACTGTGACTACAAAAAAAACTTGGGGTTTGCCACCAAAACACAATAGGGCGTCGTGACCCAGGTAGCCACAGTGTTCAAAACAATAATTAGGCGTTGTGACTAATTTGTCGGTTGTGACCAAGGAAGTTACTGGGCGTTATGACGAAAATAGATTTATCATCAACGTGGGAGCTATGATCATCACTAAATTGAGAAAAATACGCTGTGTGAATTGTGACCTAAAACCAAAAACTTATTGAGAAAATCATTTTTTTCAGAAACAATACCCGCCGGCAGCGTTTGATGTATTTTGGACAATTGCTAGTTTTTGCAAAAAACAAATTAAAACTATTATCGTTAAAAAATATAATTATAGGATTCATGTAATGTAATGCATATAAGAGAAATCTGTATACGTCGCTCAGTATTATAAAGCATTGTATAGCCATGTTCAATTACCCACTTTTCTACTTTGTCTCAATTGAAAATAGACGTCTTACAAAATATAAAAATGAAACAATGAAGTGGAGAAATGTAGGAGGTTATAAGCCATCCTATTGTCCTAGAAGAAAATGGGAGGTTCGAACTGTCGTTACACTTTGACGCGAGCGTGATCTCCATAGAAAACAATAAAAGGGGACTCACGTTACTGCATTGTTGGCACGGAAATTCTAAACTGTTTCTATACATCATTTAAAGAGTTATTTTAAAAAGATTTTTAAGTTTCAGAGCTCAGAGCAGAGAGTATGTTATTTAGAGAAAATCAGTTAAAAGAGCTATTAATTGATATAATTTAATTTCAATAGCCACGTGCGTTCGTTTTTAGTAATTGCAACTCTCTAATAGTACATACAAAAGGATTCTAATGGACAATAGTACACCATGTAAACGCGTTTCCTTACCATTCGCGTTTGGCAATTTTTAATTAAAAACGATGATCTTGCTTAACATTCTGATTTTGGACATAGCACTTGATTACTGACCCGATACCATGAAGTCAGAGATCATTTCGGTTTTAATTTTAAATTTAAATATTTAATTTAACCGTTTTTTGTTTAAAACATAAATTAAATTTATTTTTTTCTCATAAGAAAAATATAACGATTAAACACATGCCGGGAGATTTACTTTCAATAATATTTTCAAAAATGTATAATTTAATAAATATATCGCATAATTTTTAATTAAGAATCATGTTGCTAAAACCATTTTCCAACAACAAATGGAAAACTTGCAATTAGCAAAACCTTTTTCTGGTTATTTGTTTACCGCGTTATTTTTAGCCGAAGTACTATAAAATAAACTTGTATGTCTAATTTTTGCTCATTAATTGCCGTATTGAATTAAATTCTTAAAATTGTCTTAATGAAAATAAATGGTTCTGAGTTGAATTATTTATAATAGTAGAGTTCCTTGTATTATATAAATGAAATTCAATATTAAGAATTAAAATAAACTAGCAGAACCCGTGGGCTTTCCCCCACGTTTTTAACATTTATCATTACTGTTATAATATAAGACTAAACATATATTATGTAACATATTTGAAAGTATTTTAAAGTTAAAGTAATTAATAAACAAAATAGCAACGTACTAAACTGCATGTAGACTCATAAATACGAAAGCGCGTGCGCACTTGTAATGCTTGCACCAACATCAATATAAATAGTAGCAAAATTTCTTGGCTGGTCATTCATCTCGAAGGTCTTTAAGTGTAATAAGCTGGTTTTTGTTTACCGAAAACCCACTTCCACCTATCTTATTGGAATAATAATTATGTTGCAAATGCTGTTAAAAT
Source organism: Ctenicera cuprea (assembly GCA_958336395.1). Classification (NCBI taxonomy): domain Eukaryota; kingdom Metazoa; phylum Arthropoda; class Insecta; order Coleoptera; family Elateridae; genus Ctenicera; species Ctenicera cuprea. The sequence goes on from OY284487.1 coordinate 49,979,431, forward strand.
ATTAAGTTCAAGTTTCTTTGTCCGTTACTAAAGACCGAACTTTTAATCGGAGAAGAGCAAAAAGTTTCGTTAAAATTAAATAAAGTAAACAAAAACCATGGGCGTACTCAAATCTATTAACTTCTACGTAAGACATATTGGACAAAAGAATTAATTTTTCGGCTAACATTTTAGAAAAAGTTGTTTTACTCAACGGTGGTTTTCCGTCCTTTACAAATGTTGATAGTTCAAACTTATTTTTTCGTAGAACTTTCTCGTTGTATTAATAAATTTACACGTTCTATTTTCATAAATTCGTGGTTCCTATTTACCATTTCAATTAACAAAAAAATAGTTTTGAAGTTTCATAAAATTGTGTCGTGAAGTACGTTTAAAACTCATAACCATCCATACTCTACGCTTATGACCTTTGTTTTATTTTATTTTACTATTACACAAGAATTAATTCCAGCTGACCCAATAAATAGTAACTATCTACACAAGCTAGCAAGATCGAACATACGAATGTGTTACCATTCTAAGCTCGTAGATAATTCGTTTACAATTTAATATATGCGCCAACTATACATATTTAAAAAAATTATGGCAGAAATACTTATGTATTGATTGCCGCATAATTTAAATACTGATTAAATATTAGACCAGAAATCCGAACTGTATTCATTACTTTTAATTATTATGTAAGTTCTTTATTATTAAAAGAAATTATCAATATTACAATTTACTTTAGGCTTAGACCGCGTCGTCATTTGGGAACCACGCCCAGCATAATCAGGTAAGGACCGACCTGTAGCTTGCCTGCCTTTACAACCCATACAAACTAACGTTTCGCAAGACATTGCAGCTTGATTCTTCAGATTCTTCACTCTGAAGATGCAAGCTGCAATATCTTGCGAAACGTTAGTTTGTATGAGTTCACAAACAGCTACAGGCATAAGCCGATTAAGTATTATTGTCTTGGCAAACAAAATACATTAAGATCAAATTCTTGTCCGCCTCAAGATTTAAATAATCTAAGCACACAGCCCTGTTTAGGCAGGCAGGGCATACGAACAAATATTGCTCAAACTTCTAGAGCAAATGCTTGTAAAGGCAGACAAGCTACAGGTCGGTCCTTATCTGATTATGCTGGGCGTGGTTCCCAAATGACGACGCTGTCTAAGCCGAAAGTAAATTGTAATCCGATCAAAAATTCAAATTCCCGCTGCTTGTTTTATTAGAAATCTAATACGCGGTGAACTGTACAACGTTATAATTAATAAAAATTAAGCTTTTGCAAATACGACTAGTATTATTATCTAGTATGGAAAAGCCCACTCAAAGTCCAAACTTCAGAATTTTTAATTTCCTATAGTTTCAGTACAGGGAAAGTTTGATTCGAAATCGAGATTTTCTTGGAAATACATGTTTTGGACAGGAACGCAAAAAAGTAGTTTTTAAAAAATGTCTGTCTGCGGATGGGTATGTTCGTATGTGTGTGGTGCATCACGACTCCCGAACGGATGGTTCAATTTCGATGAGCTTTGAAATATGGAGGTGTATCAAAAATTCACGGAAAAAATTAGCTTTTAAAATATCCGAATCCGAAAGCGGAAGTTAGACATTCATTTTTGTTAGTAGAATTTTTTCCGGAACCAAATTTTATAAATTTAAAAAGGTCAAATTCAACGCTTTTTTTGCGAATGTGTTAGCTTCAAAATGGCGGCCGATACAATTTTTGTAAAATTTTGAATTTAGGGCATTATTATTCAAAACTGGCTAAAAGATCGAGTTCAAACATTTTATCGTAATAGCCCTTTAGAGGCACTATGGTATTGTACACTAAAATTTTCGAAAAGTAAAAGCTATAAAGTGAAATAAATTTTGTAAATATCAGAAATTAAAAAAAGACACGTATAGAGCTATAGGTAAGCTACAATTGAGTTCGTGTCGCAGTCTGCTATCTTCTTTGTGACACTTTCTCCGAATTTTTAAAAATCGAAAATTTTTACCCCCTTATTTAATAAACAATGGTCGATAAAAATTTCAATTTAGGCTAAATTGCTCATGAATAATAGTAGAATAAACTTATCGACTTAAATGCTAAATACGACTCTCGGGGGAGCCTGTAACCCCTAGAGAGCGCGTCCCCAGGTGGCGGATCGGGGAATGCCACCCAGATATGGGTGGTAGGAGAGAAATGAAATAAAGAAATGAAATACCTCCCGCGGACCAACAGGCACACAGGTAGTGTCTGATCCAGAGTGGACGGCTGATAAGAAAGTTCCTCCAAGAGGGTGTTGTGGCGCCAGGCTTTAGCACCCTGACACATGTAAAATTAGAAGGGCAAAATAAACAAATGGCAGAATAAAAAATAAACAGAATAATCCCCGGGTGGCAATCCACACCTCCACAGGAGGGAACCCCATAGGATACGGGGGGGGGCAGTTCTGCGGATAGTTTACAATACCAAGTCTTACGTCTCAACCACGAAACAAAGAAACGACAGAAGAAGAAAGGATCATTACTCTGCGGAACCTGGAACAAACAAGGATGGAGAACGAAAGATAAAGAAGTGATAGATGAGTTCAAAAAGATGAATATAGACTTACTAACAATAAGCGAAACAAAGAATAAAGGTAGCGGGATAGAAGAAATTGACGGGGTCCTTCATTGTTGGAGCGGAGTGAAACAGGAAGAAAGGGCAAAAGCAGGAGTGGGAATCTTGATGAAGAAAAATTGGTTTAAATCAATTCGAACATGGGAAGCCATCAACAAAAGAATAATAAGAATAGAAATGGAATTAATGGGAAAACAAATAACAATTCTAGGGTTATACGGACCAACGGATGACAGACCAGAAATTGAGAAAGAACAATTTATAGAAACTCTACAGGTACAGATAGACAAAGTCAAACAAAATCAAGAGATCATTATAGCAGGCGACCTAAGTGGTAGAACGGGGAGAAAAGATAATGACAAGACAGTAGTGAGGTTTGGAGAAGAAGTCATAAATGGAAATGGAGAAAGAGTTATCGAATTATGTGCAATGAACAACTTGAAAATGACAAATGTCTTCTACCGCCACAAACATATACACAAATATACATGGGTACAAGAAACAAGAAACCTCAGAACAATAGTCGATTACATTATAGTAAAAATTGGAACCACCATCATAATTAAAGATGTTCGAGTAAAGAGAGGTGCAGAATGTGGAACCGACCACAAACTACTCTTGGCCAAAATGGAATTTCCGTGGGCCAGACGTCAACAACAAAAGCAAACAGAGGTAAACATGGCAAAAAAAGAGAAGGAGAAAAAACTTAAACTGCATCTATTAGGAGAAGAGTCAGTAAGAGAGTTGTACAAAAGAAGGCTGGATCAGAAATTGGTAGAATTCAGATATGAAAACATTGAAGAAACGTATGAGCATATGAAAGCCTGTATTAAAGAAGCAGCAATGGAAGCACTAGGCGAGGTATAGAGAAAACAAAATAAATACAGAATAAGCGTGAAAGAAAGTACAGAAGAGTGCACCAGAGAAAAGAAAAAACTAGACAATAAATGGCTAAACACAAAAAACCTAGAAGATCTAGAGAATGTCGACACAAAACAGGGAGGTAAAAAGAAGAGTAGCCAAAGAAAAGAACGATAAATGGGAGGAAACCTGCAGAAATATAGAACAATACATAGGGGGAAAGAGAAACTCTGAATCCTGGAAAGTATTAAAAGGATTAACAAAAAATTCCAAAGAAAAGAAACATTTGAGATATATACCGGAGCAACAGTGGGAGAACTACTACAAGGACCTTTTAACTGAAAAACGACCCCAATTTATAGAAGAGGGCAAAGATACAGAAGATGTACGCGACGAAATAGCCTTGACTATGGAAGAAGTTAAGAAAAATATTAAATTAATAAAAAATAAAAAATCAGCAGGTCCTGGAGGTATCGCCCCCGATATAAAAATACGGATCCGAGAAATTGTTTCGCATGATTCACCGGATGTTTGAAAGAGCGCTAAATGAACATCAATTACCTAAAGAATGGACCAAAGCCTACATTGTGTCCATCTTCAAGAAAGGAGATGTGAAAACTACAGAGGCATCAGTGTGGTATCATCGATGGGACGTCTATATGAAAGGATAGTAAAAGAAAAATTAGAGGAACAATTAGACGGCAAAATCTACGAAGATCAAGCTGGATTTACTGCAGGACGATCATGCATTGGCCATATATATACTATACAGCAACTGGTGGAAAAGAAAATGGCAAAGAACAAAGCAGTTCACATGGCGTTTGTTGACCTCAAGAAGGCATACGATTCGGTCCCTAGAATAAAGTTATGGAAAGCCATGCAGAAAATAGGAATACTCAGCGAGTTAATACAGGCGGTAAAAAACCTATATACAGCATGTGCCACCTAACCTTGCAAATTTTAGTGGGCTTTGATTCGGCTACTTACGCTTTGTTTCGTCGGTAGTCGTAACTTAAACTAGCTCTAATTGGCTGTTGGACAGTGTGGTACACTCTACTAAAAAGTGAAAGTCAATTTATTTATGGTTTACAAAAAATTGTGGATTTTTTGACAAATTAAAGGGCCGTGCGCCATAAGATTAGAAACAGTTTGCTTTGAGGAAGGATTAACATAATAATGACATAAATAATTAACAGCGACTAGATATTATACTACCTTTCAAACTACGGGATTGCTTTTGCTTGAGAGTGTAACGGCTTCTCGCCTTTTAAACTTATCGTCATTTTTTTTGCAAGGTTAAATGGAATTTGCTGTACACACGATGAAGTCAGTGTCAAGATAGGAAGTAAGATCTCTAAGTCATTCAAGACAACTAAGGGTCTACTGCAAGGATGATCCACGTCACCGACACTGGTTAAAATTTTTCTAGAACAGACACTAAAACCATGGAAAATGAAATGCGAGGGAATGGGAGTCCCAATTAGAAATGACCATCTTTACACGCTCAGCTTCGCAGACGACCAGGTAGTAATTGCGCAAGATGAAGAAGACCTGAGTTATATGCTAAGAAAACTAGAAGAAGAGTACACAAAAAAGGGTTGGAAATAAACCTAGATAAAACAGAATACCTGACAACAGCTCAAGAAGCGGTGATAAATCTAGAAATCGAAGAAGGAAGACAAGTAAAAGGAACAAATAAATTTAAATACCTGGGATTTGTAATATCAAAAAATGGTACAACGGAAGAAGAGATAAATAGCAGATAGGGACAGGCCCGGAACTCCATCAAGCAGCTAAATTCAGTTCTATGGGATAGACAGATTACAAAACATACAAAAACGCGAATTTATAATACTATGGTACGCAGCATAATGACCTACGGGGCAGAGGTATAGGTATAAACAAAAGGAACAATAATAAAATTAACACAACAGAAATGGGATACTGGAGGAGAAGTAGTAGAGCTACGCGTATGGACCGAATACCAAACGAAGAAATCAAAAGACGAATGGGAGTGGAGAAAGATACATTAAGCTATATCGAAGAGAAAAGGCTAGTATGGTATGGACACGTTAGAAGAACAGACCCAAATAGAAGGATAGCAAAAATTACAGACTGGAGTCCCATGGGAAGAAGAAGAAGAGGGAGACCTAGAAGATCGTGGAGAGATGGAGTGGAGAATGCGATGGAAAGGAAAGGACTAGAAGATGGAGAATGGGAGAACAGAGAGGAATGGAGACAGTGGTTGAGAGAAGGAAGGCAGCGACAGCTGTAGAAATCCTTCACATTATACATGCTAAATACAACAGTATTTGGAAGGTGAGGTTAATTTTCCCCTTTTGCCTAATTTTTGGAGGACAAATGTGTTTTTCCGTTTTTGAGTTTCTTTAATTCCAAGCAATCTTTTTCCAATAAAATCAGAAAAACGATTTTATTCATAAAAAACTAAAATCACTCGCTCTCTCTCTTTCTGACATTCATACGTTGAATGATGTATTTTGGCGCGTGTTCAAAATACATAAAAATAAAAAAAATCGGTGTCGGTTCATTCCCCATAAAGGGGCGGGCCGCTATAGGGGTTTTTCGGACTCCGCACCGCGGTCTTAAGCCCCTCTTCCGCCAAGAAAGGATGGTAATGATGGACTAGAACAAAGAATTTAGATACAGGAGGACTTCCGCGGAAAGTACTGTCCCAGTATTCACCATTTGGCTCAGGAATACCGCGGAAAACCTGAGCCAGATTAGTCAGCCGGTCCGGGAATTGAACCTAGAGCCTCCCAAACGAAAGACGGACGCGTTTCAACTTTAGGTTCCCTAGAATTTGGTACCGAAGTTTGGTGGACATTTCAAAGTCAACATCTTTTGCAGTGAACGAAAACATTGTTTTCTGTTATACTTAAATTATTTCAAATAATATCGAAACTTTTCTAAAAACACTTTCACATATCAGTCTTGAACTAGTTGTATGAATCATTAATTTACGTTCCAGATACACTAGAAGTGTTTTTTGCTGTTACTTTTTATCTTTTCTTTTTTCTCGCCATTGCCAATATGAACAAGATTTTACAGGTGGCGTTTAATTTACATTTCGTATTAGGCTAATAGACATTAAAATCAGGAATAATTCGCAACACATGATTCTGATATCATTTCCAAAATGTTTTGCACACTTATATAAGGAAAGTTTGTAAATCTCTGTCAACCTGAGGCCATATTAACTATTTTGCAGTAGTGCATAATCGTATAAATCATAAAAATTGTTAATTTGTTTAAATAACTCTGCAACTGTGACCTAAGGATAGGAACCGGAAATTTTTCTAATAACTCTCCACCTTTCACTGAAACCGACATAATATACATATTTTCTGCCTAACTCTTATAACATTTTGGCATTATTAATTTTTCTTCTTCTTTGTTGGATTTGTATCAAAATTTCTGATTTCAAAACAGTATAACAATAATTAGTTGAATTGTATTAGCGTCTTTTAGTAAACACCAAGGTGTATGTAACATTATTAAAAAAAAAACACATAAAATTTTAGATATATAAGTCAACTTTAAGTTTCCCCTAATTTAATTCTCCCAAAAATTAACTTTCCTATATCCTACTGCAATTTTTATATCTGGGGAGATGATCTCTTGCTGACAAAAATAAACATTCGCTCAGTATGAGCAGAAAATACATAAAAATGCGATGGAATTGCCGATTGGGCATCATTTAAATAAATGTATGTGTAAAACCGAAATGATTAATGAGAAAATTTAGATATAATGAGAAATTCGCCGCTCCTGCAAACTGGTAAAGAGACATCTAGGAGTGCCTTAAAGGAGTTCCTTCTCTTTTGATTTTGTGAAATTATTTATAAAAGTTTAGTATAAACAGACATGAACATTTTTTTTATAATTTTGTACGATGCTTATTCTTATTAGGAGTAATTTCAAAGTCATAAATTTACTTTTAAATATTCCAATTTATACAAACCGAAGTAGGAGAAATAAAACCAAAACTTAAGTCCTTAGCTTAATGTCTTTTAGTTAAAATGGATTAAGTACAGGAACTTGAATTTAAACTTAAGCATATCTTTTACTTCAAATAACCAATCTTGAAACTTGTTAGACAAAGAAACGTAGGTAATTTCGCTACTTTAGCATAAAGAAATAAATTTTATTCACGTATTTTGATTAAACTTAAGTTAATAATCCCTCTATTGACACACAAATCTTACAAATATCAATCTATCGAGGAGATATTTTCACTTGAACGTTTAAATTCCGCAATTTACGCTATTTCAATGTTTTGCTTGTATGCACAGTGAAAGGTTCCATCTCGAGAGGGGATGGTTAGGTCAGAGGTTACATAATGGATACCGGTTTAACGCTTTCCCGTCTTTTTTTGTCGGAATCGTTTCTGGGGCTATGATTTTGTCGAGGATTGTATTTCCAGAAATGTTTTCTTACTACGGTTTTCCTTGTCTTAAAATTATTTCCTGTACTGTTTTTCCGTGCTTTTTGATCAGAGTTTTTATGAAATTTTCGTTCCAAGAGCAGCTCACGGCGGAGGAAACATTCGAAGCGGCAAGCGCCGGGTATTACATTACCAAAAAATAATTAAGAAGCGTAGCCTACGGATTCTACTAGCGTTTAAAATCATCAATGCCCCCAAAAAAAAGGTGGATTATTTAGCTTTGGTAAATATTTATCTGAACCAGAACATTGATATAAATGTAAATTCATTTATTATGAAAACTGAAGACGGACGAATTACATTTTTTAATTAAGTTAAGTTAACATTTTTCAAATTTGCATTTTTAAGCTTAAAAGTGCTATAATTGTACTGTATTTAAATGTTACCTTTTTTGCTCGTGGCTGTTATTTTTCGTTTGAAACGTTTATTTAGCAAATTTTTTATTCGAAAAAAAAGTATTTTGATCTTTTATTTTGTTGGAGTTGACAAAAACAAAAATAAATAGAAGTCTGGTTCCCTCACTTCCGTCACATTACTTCCCTTCTATTACTTCTGTTCCATTACTTCCGTCTCGCAGTCACGTTGTTATTCTCGCCGACAAATAAGTATTCCTTCAAAAACGTGCTAAAAGTGTGCTTTTTAGTACAGTTTACGTTACTCTGGAAGTTGATATTTTTAGATTTATAGATTATGTGGGACTGAATGTATTTTCATATACGATTTTCTATAATTAATTTATTTCTTTTATAGGCAGATTATTTTTTGTACAATTTGGAGAATGATTTATATACAATACATTTTATGTAAGTTAAATCTGTTTTAATTAGGAATTTTAGTTGAATGCTTTTACAACAAAGTTATATATTTTTTTTTCACTAATTAATTATATTAAATTGTGGAATTATTTTCCGCTTAGTTACTTCTACAGTTAGCTTAAGAACTGTTCAATACAATTAAGATTTTCTACTGAATTACGTGAGGCATGTATGTCTGTATAATCACAACAAGACGCAAGAAATGTAATCAGGAAAGCAATGACGCTGTATAAAAATAGCATTACGTTGGTTATTTGCGGTCTTTAAAATTCTACCACATTTTTTCTTGAAGCAATTAGCGAAAAACTTTATGTGCCGAAAGCCGAAAACGTTTTATTGTCAACCTTGGTTGGAACGGTGGCCGGCAAAGGCCTGTCTTAAATTCCCGATAATTGTCTCGTAGCACGGTTGATTTATAGGATAATGAATTTTAATCTCGGCGAGGTGAAAAACTTTATTTAAAAGTGGAATTCTGTATATAATAGGTGTAAGTTTTTACATAAACAGCGTTAATTTTCAAGCCATAAATCCGCCTGACAAGGTCAAATTGTGCTAGCAGAGAATATTCGGAATATTCTTGCAATTTTTACCTTGATTGCGAACGTATAGACATTTTTCCCACTGACCTCCATAAATCAAGAGTAACAATTAATGAATTTCCATATTTAATTCTTTCAACAAAATTATACCTTCGCCCATTAATAACGATCGTTATTAACACTGTTGGCAATGGATATACGCGACATATATCACCGTTTTTGTGCGAATTTTCAAGTCAACGCCTTAGAAATAATAAAATTCCCAGCGTTATTTTCTCACAGAAGCCCCTAGAGACACATGTGCTTTTGTAATTTTTTTAGAGAAATTCTTCAACGCGAACGCGCTGGCACGTTATCAACGGTAAAATGCATCAGAGACTACTTCTCTCATGAGATAAATTTGCTTCAGAATTACATTCCAGTTTATACAAACGATAGCATTAATATATAGGCTGTATTTAATACACCGCCTTTATATGTAAGAATTGCAAAAATGATTTAAATTAAACCAGGAGAATGTTGGGATTAGTTGTATAACGAAAGAAACAAATGTGCAACTGAAGCGATTAAATCATTGCCGCTTTACTGCTAAGTCAAGAGAGTTATTAAAACTAATTATTAATAATTAAGTCATAATGATAATTAGGTTTAAACGCAAATTAATTGAGCTTTGCGGTATCCATACGCTACGATTTTTTGCGTTGTAGTAGCCGAGCGAATAATAAGAATTAAAATTACTCGGTAGTAGAAGCTAGAAGCAACAAATACAATTTAAAACCGGCTAGGGGTTAATGAGAAATAACCTTCTGTACAGAATAACCATGGGTATCACATTTGTTGCACAAACACATTAAAAAAACGAATATGAATTACTGTTATAGAACAAAACACGTGCTAGTTATCTTCTTGCTTGTTTCAAGAATCATACGAGGATGGGTTGAAAAGTTCATGGGATGAAGGATGGATGGCGTTGTTTTAGGCAGTTTCTGTGGCGCGCTGGCAAGTTCACTCCTTCAGACTGTCGGAAGGACTCGGCTCCTTCATTTTCTACTGTTGATAAATGGGTTCATGAGGTGAAATGTTGCTGTACAAGTGTTAAAGATGCCCTCGTAGCGGACGCCCAAAATCTGCCACTACTCCAGAAATTGTTGAAAAAGTGCATGCTATGGTGTTAAAAGACCGTCGGTTGAAAACGTCTGAGATAGCGGAGGCTGTAAACATCTCCAAATAACGCGCAATGTACATTTTGAATGAAGAGTTGGCCATGAAGAAGCTGTCCGCAAGGTGGGTGCCGCGACAACTCAGTGTTGATCAAAAATTGGTGCAGGTGCAAATTTATCGTGAGTGTTTGGAGCTTTTCTGAAACAACAAAGTGGATTTTATTTGCCGATTTATTACCAAAGATAAAACTGGGGTCCATCATTATACGCCGAAAACAAATTAACAATCTAAACAGTGATGGCACATTAGTTTTCCTCTTCCTCCAAAAAAAGCGAAGGCTATTGCATTTGCAGGAAAGGTAATGGCTTCCATTTTTTGGGATTAAAACGGTATTCTTCTGATTGATTATTACCCACAAAAGGCCAAACCATCACAGGCGTATACTACGCGAGTTTTTTGGACAATTTAAAGCAAAAAGTTAATGCAAAGCGTCCTGGTTCATCATTTTTCAGCAGGACAATGCACGGCCCCACACGAGTGTTATTGCTACGGAAAAAAATCACGAATTAGGCTTCGATTTGCTGCCACACCCGCCTTATTCGCCAGACTTAGCACCGTCGGACTACCACCTGTTTCCACGCCTGAAAAAATACCTAGCAAGACAGAAATTTTCAACGGACTACGATGTTAAAGCTACTGTGGATGCCTATTTTGAAGAACTTGACAGTTCTGAATTTTATCAAGGCATAGAGGCCTTAGATCATCGCTGGTCCAAATGTATCGAGGTGACATAGGATTATGTTGAAAAATAAACGTAATTTCAAACCGCAAAGTTCTGTTTTTCATTTACATTCCACGGACTTTTCAGCCCATCCTCGTATGATACGATATGAACTAATTTTGTACTGCAATGTCAGGGTTTGGAGTTGTAAATAAATACTAATTTGCAGGAAGAACTTTTAATGTGTATTACTTTTACAAGATAATTTTGATGAATGTTTATAGCAACGTCAATAGCAACGCAAGTCGCCAAGTTACAAAATACAATTGAATCCAAGGGCTGCTACATTCATACCCCCCCCCCCCCCCAACTTGCAGAAGAAGAAAAAACTACGTAGTAAACGTGAAGCGCATGCTATCTTAGCTACAAAAACTTCTGATCTTTTCAAAAACAATACAAGTATTAAGAAAGTAACGTAAATAATTGAACATTATAGAAAATTAAATTAAATTAGCTTGAAGTTGCTTCTAGTTCTTCTAGGCGCGTGTCCAATTCTTGAGATTCCAAGAGCAGAGTAGAAAAAGTCCAGTTCACTAAAAAAAACAGAACAAAAAGGGAAAAAATAATGTGCATAAACAAAAAGTTGAGTCTTGTGGCAGAATCCCTTTACATGAAACCTTGTGCCCCAAATAATCTAATTGACTAACCCCAAAAACACATTTATCAACGTTCAACAAAAGTCCGTATCTAGTCAAACGTTCAAAAACCATTTTTACATGACGCAAATGTTCTGACGCGGTTCAAAATTAATATATCGTCGAGGTAAAAATAAATGTAATACATCCCTGCAAGAATCTTTTGGACGAATCTGGACCAGGAAGAAGGAGCGTTTCTTAAGTCAAAATTAAGTCTTTTGTAACGATATGCACCAAGAGGCGTGGTAATTGTGGTTTTGTCCATATCATCTGGATGCAAAGGAATTTGGAAGTATGCTTTCTTTAAATCCAATTTAGTAAAAATCGTAGATCCAAAAATTCTGTGAGTAAAATCTTGCATGAAGGGAATTGGATAGGTATCCGGAACTGTCATCGCATTCAGCTGCCTGTAATCGCCACAGACACGATAGCTGCGATCAGGTTTTAACACCATATGAATTGGACTACTCCAAGGACTGTCTGCCTGCTCGATGATTCCAGCACGTAACAGTTCATGCAGATGTTTTTCTAAAAACAGTAATTGTGTTGGATTAAGTCTTCGACACTTTGCACTAATTGGCGGACCGTTAGTTTTTATTCGATGCACTATATTATGTTTAATAGGGGTGTTAATGTCGAATTCAGCTGTTAAAGCCGGAAATTGTTGAAGAAGATTAGAGTAAAGAGTGCGTTCAGGTGATAAAGATTGTAAAGAGAGTGAATTAGAAGAAATTTCCTGAACATTAACATCTGTATCTACCGTATAAGGCGATTGGCAGTCGTTAAGTTCAGAAGAAAGAAGATTGGAAAGTTGATTAGGATGTGTGATTAGTTGTGATTTGTTAGAGAGAGAGAGAGATGATTGAGAGGTCGGTTGGATCTTTGAGAGTGATGAAGTGGTTGGAGTGATGGTTGTGATGTGATGAAGTGGGTTGGAGTGATGGTTGTGATTTGTTTGTTGAACAGGTGAATTACTACCAGTCTGTGGAAAAACGGATGACCCACGAATTTCCGGGTCGAACATTATAGATCGATTAACAGAAACTCGCTCAACCACTCTTCTCACAGCACAGTCTGTCATTAAATTATGCATGTTGTGTGGTTGTGAAAGAAAGCATTTGGTAACAAGCTGTAGTTTGAATCGACGTCATTAGTATTAAATTCGGGAAAGTCAATACAAACACGATTAAAAGCCATATTTAATAACGTTACTTATCTTGCAATTCAATGGAGTCTTGAAGATCCGGAGGTCTGTGGCGATGTGCGATGTACTAGGCAGCTGCTTGTTGCGGTTTGTGGAAGTTTTGAAATTCTGAATTCTGCTTGAAAATCTCACGTCGAGGGAAAAATAAATCACGTCGAGAGGTCACCAATAATGTAATGTTAGGGTTTGGAGTTGTAAATAAAATACTAATTTGCAGGAAGAACTTTTAATGTGTGTTAGTTTTACAAGATAATATTGATGAATGTTTATAGCAACGTCAATAGCAACGCAAGTCGCCAAGTTACAAAATACAATTGAATCCAAGGGCTGCTACAGTACCATAAAAGACCCGTTTTTCAACACAGTTTAAACCTGAAGATAGTCTACTGATTCTGCTAAATAACGATCTGGTTGTCTCCCAGTTGGTTAGTTATCGTCGGTTCAAGTAATTTGATCTAGGCGCAAACGAAAAAAAAAACAAAATTTTTAAAATTTTTTTGAGAGTTTAAAGGTGCTTAATTTAAATATATATTTTTTCTAGAATGAGTTATAAAAATAACATATGTAGCTCGACATTAGAAGATAAATCCATCATTATAGAAAAAATAGTGTAAAAATGATGAAATGATAAAACCTATTTCACAAATGTTGTGCTCCTTATAGGGCATTACAAAACAGCTAATTATTTTTTTCCACTTTTCATATATCTGGAACCAAATTCATCATTTGAAAGAAATGTTTTAACTACTTTCAGCATCGCGTTTAATTCACTAGTCATCAGCAAATGTTCACTTCTTTTGGATTGTTCATAATGAGACGAGGGAGAATTTCTTATTTTACAATAATTTTAAATTTTCAATTTTTCAAGGCGTTTATTACATATGACGAAAATCATTAAGAGTGAATAACAATAAAAGTCAAATAAACTAAATGCCCCAGACAACCTTAAACCTATATTATTTTACTGGATATTTTACTAACACAGGTTTGTTTGTCTATTTGTACTTTCGCTCCCTCCTACCTTCTGAACGTATACAACGATTTTGATGAAATGTGACATGCTGGGGTATCTTATAAATGTTTCGACAAAAACATATTGTAAAGGGTGAGGTTGGAAACGGAAGTTATTTTTCAGAAGTAGAAGGTTTTATATATTAATAACAGAATATGATAGAAAATATCGATATTATTATCTAGCGTTTAAAAAGGGTGCGGTAGGCACGATTTTTTGAAAACATTTTGATATTAACCCCTTTTTGCTCAAAAATAAGTTATTGTCAATGGTGGCTTGTAGGTAGAGCAAAGTGGGTAACGCTCTACCTAGCAAACACGCAAAGCAAACAGTATAACATGGAACAATCTCAACTTCTCTAAAATATATAATACCGTTTTAGTTTTATTACTACAGGAGAGCTACGTTTTCATTAAAGATTGTAGGATGTCAAAAGTTCATATATACGTCTCAGATTGACACAATTTTTATTAAACAGAATTGCAACTAGATAAACGAAACGATATAATACATAGAAAACTGCTCTAGCAGGGGGATTTGTGCCATAACAGTAGAAGTTAGAAGCAAAAAAGCTTATAATTGCTGCAGTTTTAGCTACTGTTCTTATCATTATGTTTAGGTCATAAAGTTATCGTATAAATAAACCGTCCCCTGGGATGGCAAAGTTACCTTCCAATAGCTCCTAAAATGCTTGTGGCATGTCGATACTGGTCAGCTTCAGTACCTTCTGTGCCGTTGCTTTGACTAGCGTCTAGTGGCTTGGGTTAACAGCCGATCCTGACTTGCGCAACCTCGTCTAATATTGGCTCGCATATGTGCAAGTGTGATATTTTCATCGAAGTGGAGCAAGTTAATGAAAGTGTAAGTGTAAAGTGAAATTGCATTGTTAAGGCCGATTTTTTCATTGCTAATAAATTGCGTTCAATACAAAACAACAAACCTTTTTTTTCCAATTTATAACATGCACGGTACAGCGTAGAAAATACAAAGCGAAAGTAACTTCTGATTTTAATTTTTTACAAGAAGGAACGTTAAAAATATTTTGCTGTTTAAAAAAATAATAATTATTAAATAATAATTTTTATTTTATATTGTACGTCTTTTTTATTATTTAACTTTTAAAGCAAAATATACAACTGACGTTTTCAATATTAAAACACGTACGTCTGTTTAAGGAAGGCTACGATCTCTGCTGACGCCGATCGCTTTACACACATTCCAGCTGCATGCCGAGGAGGTGCGCAAGTCATGTCAGGTAGGTTCGGCTGTGGTCCAAGCCACTAGACGCTAGTGTTGCGTTGTAATGCAATCTGTTTTGTTTAAAATAGAATGCGTAGCGGTTTACTCATAATAAAGTCAAACTCCAAATAAAATATAGGCTCACTCTCGTCCGAACATACATATTAATCCATGTAGCAACAAGAAAAATATAACAATACGGAAATTACTCGCAAAATCTTATATACATGTTAGCCTTAATGGAGGTTAATAACCACAATTAACAAGATTATTCCTTTATCTGCAACTTTATTATTTTCTCTATATTGCAACAAATATTATAGTCTTAGTCTTAGTCCACTTAGTCTCAGATTGAAATGTCCCCTCCTCTTCGCCGCTCTCTTCGGTTTCTTTTTGGAGGGTTCGGTAATAGTCGGTGAGATGTCGTCATGCAGCCAGGCGTGTTGTGGGTGGCATCAACACTACCCTTGATTAGTTTAAATTACTCTAATTCTAATGCGTTTAATTGTTATTAATCAGGCCCCACGTTGGGCGCCAATGAAACAACTGTTTTTTAAATATTATTTATAGCTTGATCGTGGTAACAACTACTTACTGAATAAACATAAAAACCCTTGTTTTATTTTTTTAAATTTACAATGCCAATAAACTAAACCTACTTGATGTTGATGCTAGAGGAGCACGGCTGCACATGTATGTTATTGCCGCGTCGTTAGCGTCGATGTTGATTCTTGCTGGCAACGCTGTTGGTCTTACCGGCGTTGATATTCACGTTGCTGGGCATTCTTTAGCTGCTGTTCCGTTATTTGTATTAAACTTAACGGTTCATTTTTATTAGAAAAACTGTTAATTAATTTAAATATTTACAACAGGTCGCACGATTGGGTTTCTATAAGGAGCATCACTCTTTAGCTAAGCCAAGACACTTGCTTGTCTTTTAAACGCCCTGCAACCTCTGTCTGTCCTTTCATAAGAGTGTCTTTCTTTTTTTCCTCGCTTGTTTACACGACCCTCCAATGCATGCTTCTCTTAACGCCAAACATATTAACTAATAAATGTAAAATGCGTATAACATAACGTTACGTTACAAACTTTAATATAAAATTATAAATCTTATTTTCAGATATAGGCAAGTTTATATGATTAATTCTGTTCCTTCCCCCATCTCGTGACTTGAATTTTATTTTTTTTGGTACTTTGATACATAGAGTGGCGGTTGCTTAGAGGTTGGGCGCTTAGCCCTTAACGCTAAAGGTCTGGAGTTTGATTCCCCGCCGAAGCCATGCGGCAATAAAAATCTATGCCGCAACCCGCCACTCACATTCCCCAATCCGGTGTAGGCAGCCGTGGGGTCTTAATGCGTGGAACCTACTCTGGTATTTAGTCGTTCGGATTCGACGTTAAATTGTAGGTCTCCCGTATTACACCTTAGCGCTAAGGAGAGTACGTGCCAGAGAAGAGTGCCAGAGCCCAGCAGTGGGACGTAAAAACTGCTTATTCTTATACAGAACGAATTTTGAATTCAATCCTTCGATCAGGATCGTCCTTGTTCAACTCTTGAAGTAAAGTAACTTTGTACGAATGCCATTTGTGTTGTTTTAAATACTTCACAACAGCAGATTGACTGACTTCAGTATTAGCAGCCACCGCTCGTGTACTGCTATGCAAATTTTGTTGTGAATTTTTAACGAAATATTTAATTGTACCCATTCTGGCACGTTTAGGTGGCGTCGTAATGCGTTTCTAGCATGTCCCCTTTCAGAAAACGTTGTTTCAATTTTGCTTACCGTGGAGCGCGTTATGGGATCCCTTCTTGTTGTGTACGCTGTCTGTCTCAACATCCCCGCATAATTAAAAGAAAAATTCTTTGTTTTTCCGTTTTCTACTAGATTGGTCACAATAAACAACACTTAAACAATACCAAATAAACCATTTCAAAAAAACATCAACTAGCAACCGCAATTTGTTTCACCATTGTAAGTATTCATTTGTTTAAAATAAATCCGTAAAAATTCCTCAGCTGATTCGATTTTTTATTTTCAGGTTTTCAAATTTTAAATGCCAATAAATTTTATAAACTATAATTACGGTCAAACAAGTTTTGTAATTTTTTAACGGTTATGAAAATGGTTTTTGGAACTGTAATTTACTAAACCAAATCTGTGGTACAATTTTTTTTTCATAATTAACAACTTTCATAGATACATATTTGTTTCAATTCAAAAGCTTTATATATTATTAAAAATAATATCTAATTGTTTTGATGCAATGAATGTGTATTGTTTATTTATTTCTCACTAAAATACAAACAACTTCAAAAGGTCATTGTTATTAATATTATTGGGGCCCATGGTGCAGTAGATATGTATTTCATCTAAATTATTGTATCTTGCTAAAAATAATTTTTTAGATACCAAAATGCTAACATTCCAGCTCCATTAAATTTAACTGCCAATTTATGCGTGTTTCTGAAATCTATAAATTCAAACTCCGTTCACTTCTTCTTGCATAAACCCTTTTATAAGATTTCGATAGGCAGTAGAGCCAAGTGTGGGTGTTCGCAGTTTGAATGTTTTGCAATGTTGAATAATAAGCTGAAATGTCTTTCTCTTGTTGAAAACAGGTAGTCTTCGACAAAAGCAATAAATATTTCGAAAAGTTCGTAGGCTGCTTTTAATATTTATTCATTTTCTTATCCATGTGATCAAGAACAACTAAATTTGCTTCACATTCTATTATGAAATGAGATGTTCTTTGATGATCCTAGACGTCTTAAATTCGCTGCTTTTGAAATCGTTGGACTAATTAATTTCTTCACGGTAAAATGTTTGATAAATTAAAAGATCTCATTCCGACAGATATCTTAATGTTTTGGTATTTTTGAGGATTTTTAAAACCTTTGAATGTTTAGCGTATTTCTAATTTTTGCTAAATTAAAAGACATCAATACCAGTTTCGGTATTTTTTTAAGAACCTTTAGATTTTTTAAGCTTTTAATATTATTTTATTATTCCGCGAGGTTTCAATGTTTTCAAAGTTTTGACGTTTTGCAGTTAAATTAACAAGTATAGTATGGTTAATTGAAATCTAAAGAAAGGAATTAGCGCCCATAAACCCCAAAAATCAAAACGATGACGCAGCTGCAGACATAGATGTTTCGGAGTTATTGCTCCTCTTTGGTGTAGCGTAGCTGGGTGGAAAAGTTGGAATAAAAAGAGCAGCAATAACTCCGAAACATCGATGTCTATAGCTGCGTCATCGTTTTGATTCTTGCGGTTTATGGGCGCTAATTGCTTTTTTATATTTTCATATATTTCACCGCGTTGTTATTATCTTCCTGTCTAATTAAAATTAGTAAAATAAGTCAGCAATGCATACCCGTCTTGTGAGATGTGAGAATGATGACAATTTAAATTACAGTACTACACCGAGAAAAAAAAACTGTTGAATGAAACGAGAACAGCTTCAGTCAACAGATTTTTGCATTTGCGGGTGGCCAACATTCTAGTTGCATTCATACAACTTGTAAAACATGTCAAAGATATTTATTTCAGAGAACAATATAATATGTTAAAGGAACATGTACGCCAGTTATTCACTAAAACTTTAGTATTTTTGTTTCAAATAAGCAAGTTGTATTGTTGCAAACACGAAATATATTTTATTGAAGTTATAATACCATTTCAATCAATAGCAGTCGGAGTTTCACTCAACATTTAAAACATGTTCAACCAATATTTTCAGACTGTTGAAATAATTATTCTACTATTTCAGTCAACAAACTTTCGAAATGTTAATCTAAACAAAATATTAATTGTTACAACATCTGCTTGTTTTGAACCAAAATACTTACGATGTTACATTAATGTATTGAAACTGTTGAATCAACATTCACTCTTGTTGAGGCAAAAGGAAGGTTTGATTGAACCTTCTACAGGGTGTCCCTTTTTAAGCACCTCTATAAAAAAAAGTTTATTTTTGTCCAACTGAAACAGCTTTTTTCTAGTATGGGAGGCAGTTAGTTCATAGTTCAGTTGCATCTTAGACGACTATTAAATGAAAAACGGTTTCTTAATCTTGTTTAGGACTCCTTTTAAATGTCATTTCACAAAATGCCATAAAAACTATACCTATTATTAAAAATTTTATAAGGAAATAATACTGTAGCTATTGCTAAAACAACGTTGTTATATCAATTGAGTTATGAAAAGCCAATTAACTAATTGTTTGCACCTGAAAAAAATTAATTTATAAATTAAAAATTTTGTGATAATATAAATACACACACCTCATATCAGACAATTTGCTGAAGAAATTTTGCTGTTTGAATTTTTTTTATGTATAGGTACTTTATGGGATCCTTAAGAAGATTATATGCTTAGCCCATTTTTGACATAGAAAGATACATAATTTTGATTTCTCCATACTGTCTGTAAAGTCTCCATACTGTAAAGTAAAAAAAACCCCAGTTTCATATAAAGAAAAAATAAGCCTTCTACAGGGGTGGTTCCAAGTGAAACGGAACAGCTGTACATGCTTTCGCTACTAGAATTAGTATGATTTTGTGAACCTTAATTTTATTGCATTAAATAAAAGATCATTTATTTGATACATATATTGTTTTACTTTTACTTCATTTTTAGAAAGCCTTTGTGCCAATTGTTGGCTTTTAAATTATTAGTTATAATCAGGCACCTACCTAATTAAAACACTAGCCCAGATTTCTTCTATGCAGCAGTTTATAATTTCACAAAACCATACATACACCAAAGTACTTAAATATGGAAAACTTGTTTAAGTGTTGAATTAAAAACAAAAAAATGCATTATATATGTATATATTGAAAAAGTAGACATAGATTTCATAATAAATTTTAAAATTTTACAAAATCTATTATTCAAAATAAACAATGAATATTTTTCCATTTGCCATAACATGTTCAAAATATGGTTGTACATTATACAAATGGTTATAATGTAAACACTTAATATTATTGGTTTTTATTACCTCATAACTGTGATAATGGTCTACAAAAGAGATTGTATGATATTCTGTTAATAATAAGTAGACATCACTACTTTCATGTATTAAAATAAAACGAACTTTAGCAAATATTGGCATAAAATCTATAAAATTTACTAAAAGTATCATGTTCAAACGATACATGATGTTATTTATTTTAATCCAAGTAGTTGCAAAAACATTTTCACTTTTTAATTGCCCAATCGAAGCAATAAATGAAGAATATTCTACAGAATGTCTAAAAAAGTTGGAATCCTCTGTGCCAAACTCAAAATTATTTACTAAACCTTTTTTAAATAAAATACGTTCACAAAATGCTAATTGATTTTTTACTGCGACGGTGTATGAAATATTCTTTCTAGAGGCAACAACATTAGCAGCTGATTTGAAATTTCTGTGCCTACCTTTAAATCTGATTGACGATGCATTTGATAGTGGACCGATTAATCGCAACAATCTAGGGTAATGTATTAGGAAGTGGTGCTTAGGTTTAAGATTTCCTATATGTTTAATGTACAACTCATGATGATCTTGAATAAGAGATTCTAGAGGTTGGGAATATTCGGGTACCACATTTTTGCTTTCTATGATTTCTATGATTTTGTACAATGTCAAATAAATTTCCCATAGGTGGTTGTGTTGTGGTACCAAATCTCCTATGATTAAAGATAAGTATTTTGTAAAATGTAAATGTAAAAAATTAAACCGAAGATGTTCTGTTTCTAAATTATTAAATGGATTTGATATGCTTGAAAAAAAATTATGAATTTCCTTACAAATTGGTACATTATGATCTGCCACCTTTTTTTGTAACATTTGCAAAGGTTCCGTAAACATCACGTACTATGTTTCGTATAGTACTTCTTGTAATTGCATAATTGCCATAAAGTTTAGAAATGAAGGTAACTGATGAGCTTATTACACAGTTTTCAAAGTTTTCAAAAGTTATACAATTTGTAAGGTCTGTATCTACTTTCACATTTTCTCCATCGGCAATATTACACTCTTCTCTTGAGGAAATTTTCAGCTCACATGTTGTTGCCTCACTAAAGCTACTAGGTTTTTGCAAACTGCTATTGCCTGTATTTGTTTCTATTTCTTGTAAATGTTTACGACAGAGATGTTTCTTAAATGAGGACATAGTATGAAATGAACGAAAGCAATTTTTTTGTTTGCAAGTAAATTTTTCAGAATGTTTATGCCTTATTTTATGATGACAAACAAATTGGGTCATACTTTTAAATTTACTTTCAGTTAGGACAAAATATCATTTTTACTAAATCTAACTATTTTAAATATTAAATATACGATATGAATACGCAAAATTCAAAAATAAAAATTAATCAATAACAGTATGAAATAGGTATCTACAATAATATAATGCCTTCTAGAATAATAACATTGAAGCAGACAAATCTTTATAATGTTCACCACCAATCAGCTTTTTATAATTCAGCTTTTAGATCATTAACAAGAGAAATAACATAGGGTACCTATTTGTTTATCCCAGACTGTACTCACTTTATAAATTGCATGCTGGATAAGTAACCAATTATGTTCCGATTCTGGGGGGTACTCTGCGCACAACACATGATATTGTTTAAATAATAGGTCAAAGCATTGTAGAACTGAGGCGGACTTGTATATTAAATTGTCTACAAATAAGTATGTTTTGGTTATATCCGTTATAGATGGTCCGACGACAATCGCATATAGGGTTGAATATTTCTTTTTTCTTGTTGATACTGGTTTTTCTTTTTTTCAATAAAGTGTTCAATTTCTCCAGGAATCTAAAAACCATTACATTATATAAAAAATGACAAAACAAAAAATACTTCAACTTTTATTTCACGACATAAAAAAACGTTTCCCTATATGCTTCATTTATGTGTAACTATAGGTATAAGCGATATTTTAATTTTGTACTTACTTTAATTAAGCTTCCAGGTACCTCACTAAAGACACCATTCACCACACTGTTCTCATAGAAATAACGGTCTTAAAATTTGCGCGAGCTCCTCGACTTAGTCAAAACACGCAACTGAACAAAGATAAGCTAAATGATTAGTCAGCACCCCAACTAATATATGTGATCCACATTACATTTCATAAAATGTTAAGGCAAATCTTCAAAACATTTGTTCCAAACACCTTTCGTATATTGAAGAAACTATCACAAGTTCTATATTCAAAATTGTATGTTTGTTACATTGAAAGCAACATATTTTGAATCGATGTACGACAATTTTACCAATAATGTTGCAATATGTTGAGACAACATCAAACACGTTTTGGTTTAAACAAACAGTTTTGCATTGAAACAATTACTTACATTTTATTGGATTGACTGAAAAGTGTATTCTTTCAAAGCACAGTTGTGTTCACTATTCATTCAACCCTACAATAGTGTTCAATGAAACAAATATAGTTTGACAGTTTATTTATTTTGCATGAATACTCTGTAACTATTAAAGCAATATAATTTTTGTTCGGAATAAGCAAAAGTCAGTTGATTCAACAGAAATATTTTGAAAGTCGAAATCATTTTGAATCAACAAATCCTGTTTTCTCAGTGTACGGAAATGCCAGACCTGCCTTAACGCTTAAAATAAAACCACCTATACTATTTAGCGGTTATAAAACTGATAGTCATTGGAATACGTTCTATTTGCGGTTAGATTTTTTTTGTTCTATTATTTCCCACATTTCCGATTCCTATTTATATGTAACTAATTGTCTACCAACAAAAATAAACTCACATTCCTTATATTGTTTCCTTCTATTATACTAAGAAATACATTGCTATTATTTTGATTAGTTTACTTTAATTTCTTGTACTTATTTTCCTCCTTTTGTTAAAGCTTGAAAACAACTTTTATTGCAATCCGTCTTCCATCTATGTGAGTCTTAATACTTGCACTGCATTAAAATCATTGTTTGTTTCGCTCAACAAATTGTTTTTTTATTGCAATGTTTTTGTTATATTTTCGGCATCCATCATTACTTTTTGATTTTTGTTAGCTTTTTTAACCGCACGAGATGTTTTCCTAATAACTACTCCTTTGTTATTATTAATATTACCGCATATTGCTACGATATTTGGAGGTGTATTTTTTTACCGGGGTATTGTAGTTCCTGGAAGGCAATTTTTGGGATGCTTGCTACAATTCAATGTGAGATTGGAGGTTTTTCAAGGCTGTAAGGTTTTGATATTCTAACTTTTAAACTCAGGGTTGCGTATTATTGCTGTAATTTCTTGTTATAAATTCCAATAATTTATATTTTTCATATTTGTGAGGTTTGTTTTTACTGAAAGAAAAGAAAAACACAATCAGATTGATACGATTTTTATTTATGTTAGTTTTAATTATAATTTAGTTCAGAATTGTTCAAAAGGTTTAATTTATAAGAAGTTTTAGACTTACTTGTTTTGTGCATCGATTAATGTCATTATGGATGTCAGTGTCAATGTCACAAACGTATAAAAGAATACTCATTGTCATGAGATTTGTTTGTTCAAAAAAATGGGAATCAAGAAGGAAGACAAAAGAATGGAAAATTTGTTTAGATAGTTACGACTCGTCTTTGTAAACAAAGACAGAGAATTTTATATCTTCTGGATGAATAAAGAGGAAAAACGAGTTTAAAAGTAACGTAAAAGTGATTGTTAATATAAAAGAAGAAAATACAACTAATTATCAACGAATTGTGAAAAGTTCCAGAAGAATAACAAGTATAAAGCGATCCAGAAAGTTTTTCCAGTTGTGATGGTGGTAAAACCAATTTTAAAATAACATAAAAACAGTCCAGAGGAGGATTCAAACTAAAGGCGAGTGTTTGTGGTTACTTGAGGAACCTGCAAACTAGCGAAGTAGAAGTTGGACATTCATCGTTTGCTCGAGTGAAAGATATCCCAATAAGGAGACGTTAAGCTAAGTGTTCTTTTTTAAAGGACGATAGTATTTAGTAAAATTTATTTGATTTTTCGCAAATTTCATTAAAAAATTGATTTATTAAATAAAACCTTTTTTATGTAACGTTGATATTGTTTTGTGTTTATTCTATTTCAAATTTATTTATTAATAACGTATCTTACAAGCTAAATAACGACCCTGAGAAAGTTAATAAAGAGTCTCATAGAAAATATAATTTAGAATTGCGTGAATTGCGGTCATTTAGGGAATTGTTTTCTAGCAAGTACATGCACACGCATATCATTGTAATATATTATTGTTTAATGCACGTTCCAAGAAAAAATTTTAAACCGGCTTGGTGGTTATAATATCAATAAGTTCCTGCTTCCACCTCCACTAATTTCTCAGATTTTTCGTTTCTATCTGTTGGTATCTAGGGTGCTAAGATTTAAATCAATTTGATTTAAATCAAGATTTAAACCGTTGCGATATTTTAGTGTAATCAATGATTAAACCAAAAACGTCAATTTTTCGAATGTTTATTGTAGAAGAACAAAAAAATGTGAAAAATCAATTAGAAGTTTAGGATCAAACGCAAATGTATGATTATTATTAAAAATAAAACAAATTAAACCTAAAATCAATGGTCAATTCTAAAGATGACATGGATCATGCTTATAGCATAAAATTAATCGTCAAATACAACATTACACTTACTGTTAAAATAATGTAATAAAAACACCGGGCAGAAATCTTCAGCCTAAAACTAATTTCTGTAACGTACAGATGTACAAAATAAATTCCCGTTTGTGCTTCACTCTTTCTTTATTTAGGTATATTTAAACATATTAGTCTTACACGTATTACAAATGCACAGATGTGGACGAAAAATTTGAAACATGTACCGTTTTATAAAGTAAAAACAGGTGTCAAGACACCAAGAAAATTGATTTAAATCAAAAAAATCTTAATTTAAATAAAAAAAAACAATTTTTTTGATTCTTTTATAAAAATCTTGATTTTTTTGCATCCTGGATCTAACCAAAAGTTTTGAAGTTGTCTACTATTTTAGTTGAACGTTTTATACTAAATACTTGTTTCGCCGAACCATTTTACGGTTCATATCATCCTATATTTTGTTTTCTTTTAAATTCAATCTCTCTTTTTTCTAGCGCTATTCTTAATTCTTCGTCAGATGTCGTTTGCTAACGATATTTACATTGTTAGCGAAAACCGATGAAAGTTTGGAATTTGGATCAATTATTTGTTGTCTTTTGGTTTTATGGTAATGCTTTTAATGGTCTTTAAGTATTAAATTGAACAGTAGGCTTAACCACAGGCTTGACATTACACAAAATGTTACACTTCCAAAACTGTATTGTTAGTTTCCTTACAGTTTTTCTAAATTATTCATTCAGTTTTCTTTACAGTATTGCATAATTGCTTGTAACGAATAAGTAATTAATGGGTATTTTAAAATATTATTCTGAAATATGAGACAATAGTTTAGGAACGTGTTCTGTGGTTCAAAGAGAAACCTGAAACCATAGTTCGAAACCTTTTCGATAGCAACTGCTCAACGCTCTGAAGCGATATATGTGCAAGCACGTATTTACTCCTTCATAGGGCCAGCGGGTGGTCTAGTGGTTAAAAGCCCAAGCTTTGAAACTAGACTCCCAACGTCAGTAGGTTCGAGTCCTCTGCCCGTCGGAAATTTTTCTGAATAAGTTAAATCCGACGTGTTCATAGATGGTGTGTGTGGTGTGTATGTTGGGTTGCATGTCTTTCAGGGGTGGGGCATGTTAGACCGGTGTATAGCGCAAGTCCGCTGAGCCCGGGTAAGGGGGTGGAATGGGAATCATAGTGTCGTGCTCACGCACGGCCTCATGATTCTTTAAAAAATAAACTCCTTCATTGACATGTTATTAAATCTACCTTTATGCCACCGGATTATGAAGTTACAACTTATTAATAGAGTCTGCAAGAAAAGAAATGCTGCCTTGGCAGTTCAATGAATCTAGCGCACTGTAATTTAAAATTGTGTCCACGTAATTGGGTGTTCAGACTTAGTTTAAACAGTTGTGGTGGAGGTTCGTAATAGTTGTGAAGTATTTTGTAAACTTCAATCAAGTCGCCCCTAAGTCTTCGACAACTTAGCGTTGTGAGGTGCAATTTCTTTAAACGCTCTTCGTAACTTAACCATCGCGTTGCCGGTGAACATTTGGTGAATCTGTGTTGCACTTTTTTAAGTAAGTCGAAGTCCTCTGCAAAGTAGGGTGATTAAACTACAGCGGCGTAATCAAAAATAGTGCGAACGTACAATTTGTAAAGTTTTAGAAGAGTTTCAGGTTTTAAATCTTTAAAAATACAGAATTAGGCACTTACAACAAAAATTAGGCGCTAATAAAGATATATTTTTGTATAGTCGCCCAAACAACAGGAAAATGTTTGGTGTTTGTCAAGAAAAGGGTTGAAATTGATCAAACAATATACAAACAGCCAGATTTGAATCCGAATATTAGTAGTAATATGATTTTGTTGGATGTGGTGCAAATCCCACTAAACTGAAGCTTTAGTGGTTTTTTGTATCCAGCACATCCATTCTTCTCACCATGCCTGTCTAGTTGATGAAGTTTGACACCATCCATAAATTCTGTCGTCGACCGTTTTTAAATCACATTCAACCATAACCTCATAAAAATTAATAGACATTAAAGTAACAGCAATTATACAGGATAGTCTGCCGTGTAATTCATTAAGCAAATGGCGACTTCTATTTCTTGCTGCAGTCGCTACATATGCAAATGTTTGTTTGCTAAGTAACGATGAATTCCCCGCTTTGGAAAATATTAACATTACCACGTCTGAGTTAGTGCTACTGCACACAGTTTCTTCTTGAGATGCAAAATAAATCACCTCACTCTTTCTGAGAACTCCACAGCGGCCGCAGTACCTTCAGTTGTTACCAGAGCACGGTAGCTTATAACTCGTTCTTTTTTCAATCCTCGCAGCACCCCCAGCTCTTACCAGAGCACTGCAGCCCAGATCAAGCGAAGAACCTGCCTCCTTTCTGCCCAACGCCTCCCTACTTATACAACCTTATATAGTGATCTACTTGTTCATATCTGGTTACAAAACTTTGTCTCTATAATAAAAATACACCCATTCCCTGTTATGTTCTAGATGCTTTTGCCGGGCACAGTTACCATTTTTCGTTGTCTAAGAATTGAACTCCGAAGTATTGCAGCCTACTAATCGCAGAACAGCGCATTTGCAGCAATTGTGTTGTAACGTTTCATTCTTTTTTCTACAAAATTTTCAAGTTGGATCTGTTTTCCTGCCAATTTTATTGAGGTTCTTTCTAAGACAACAATGTTCTGTCAGAAATCCTCTTAATAATCTATTTGCTTGCTCAATGCAAGATTTCTTCTAATGTATCTCTAGACGGGTCCTAACGAACATCCAAAATCAGCTCAAAAGACCCCCGTGTATGCCATGTTCTGCACGTAGCAGGTCCTCTATCATCCTTTTCACTGCTTGTTATGATACCCCTCACATAGGTTGGGGACGTATGAAAACTCTCTTTTGTTCGCCTTTTTGTTAGTTGATCAACTTCCTCTCCACATAATCTTCAGGTTGATTCTTTTACGGCATGGTGTCCTGGCACCCAGTACTTTGCCAGTTTTATCCACAGTTTTGAGACATCCTTTGACTGATGTAGAGTGTATTTCTACTCCCTACTTTCCAATATTTTAAATCTGCTTCACTATCTCTCAAGATGAAGATGCGTCTATTTACATATCCCCACTGCACCATAGGCTTCACGCCGCCGGTCATGTTCGCTATTTTTTCCGTTTGTAAATCTGCTCAGGTCTGCCGTTTTGGTATCGTTTGTGTACCAGCCGAATCCTTCACGATTACTCAACCTCTTAATCTTCTCCTCCATAGGTCTTTTAGATACAGAACAGTGTTAATATCGACAAACTGCATGCTTAGAATGCCACTATATTAGAGAAGAATACGTTACCGTGGGTATTACCATCTTAGTATACAACCAACTTTTTGTTGGCTCGTTTCGCCCTGTTGGTGACACTTTCAAAACGGAGATTGAAAGTGAGTTTGGTGTCAAAGTAGACTCTCAAGTATTTGACCTCAATGCTTCTTTTTAGCTCTTGTCCGTGCCCTTTAATTTCTGAAGATTTCTCCTTCTTGTGAACGCTATGACCGAGCCCTTGCCAAATTAGTCGATACAACATTTTTTGTACAGTTGTACATCCTCTCTCTGTCAGTGTCTTTTATGGCTCGCACTACATTTGATACAACTTTTCTAGTTTTCTCACCGAGTAGAATGGTGAGATCATCCGCATATCATTGGGCTTATAATCTCTTGTTCCATCCACTATCAGCACCAAAATACAACAGAGAGAACTTTTCCCTGCGGGTATTTCTTGGTGACAGATATTATCTTGGTTACCGTTTGCAAGGCATAACTTATTCTTCTGTGCGGTTAGCGCTTAACGCACAGCCAATCCATGCCTCACAAGAGCGCGTTTGATTGATTCAACTGAGGTAATGTCCAAAGCACCTTCTATACCAAGAAAGACCCTTAGCGCGATATTTCGGTCACTTTGGCACTTTCTGCCCCGTATGTTAGCTCAAAGAATTTGCCTAGTTCATAAGCAAACAGGTTTTTATGTAAGGGATTAGCACTTAACATACCGGCCCTGATATACCGACCTATTATTTTCTTAAGAGTTTTAAGGTTAAATAAGGTAAAGGTAAATTTCAGCTCCACTATAGTGTGGTTCAAGCTATTTGAAGGCTAACACTCATGGATTAGAGTGTGCGCCCGTGCTAAATAACAGAAAAATATGGTAAGTAAACGCTCTGAGCAGTGGGATAACATATCGTTTGAAGAGTTCCGGAAACTTGTTGAAAAATTCATTAAATGTTTAAAGCATGCAGTGGGGTGGTAGCTTAGAGGTTGGGCGCTTAGCCTTAGGTCTAGGGTTCGATTCTCCGCCGAAGCTATGCAGTAACGAAAATCTATGCCGAGACCCGCCACTTACATTCCCTAATCCGGTGTAGATAGACGTGGGATCTTAATGCCTAAAACCTTCTCTGGTATTTAGTCGTTTGGATTCGACGTTAAACTGTAGGTCCCCCGTACTCCATCTTAGGGCAAAGGAAAGTACGTGGCAGAGAAAAGTGCCGGTGCCCAGCAGTGGGACGTAATGGCTAATTGCGAATAAAGCATGCATTGAAAACAGAGAAGACCCCTGCACTGCGATGTTGCTTTGTTCAAGTCTCTGCTTAACGGTATTTGTTTAATTTTATTTAAGTTCCAATTTTATGTAGAAGTAAATATGAGATTTAAACAAATTTCAGAATTGCTACCTTGTATATATTTTCTTGTGACGTTTTATAAATATACAATTATGTTTTATTTCCTTTGGTTTACAAAATAATTCCATATTCGTTTCTCACCCGGCCTTTTTTGTTCCGATGTGGTTAATATTTTCAGTTTTAAACTTTTTGTCTTTATTTACAATTTTCTTTGTTTTTTACAGTATTATTAAATGTTGATTTTTCTTCATTTGTCAGCATTTCATTGTGATTGACCTTAATTTAACATTATTCACAAAAACAGCTATTTGTGTTTCCAAACTGCTTCACGCAACTTTCTCCTTCTATTCAGAGTAGAACTTTTGTGTTAACAAGTTGAGCAAAACTTTTCTAAGCCAGGTATTTGTATTTCTCCGTAATATACGTTAAACGACAAAATCTGATAAATTGTCCGTGTTACGCTACTGTAAAAGATAAAAATCTCTCTAATTAAAAATTATATTGCAAATACCCTCAACATTCTTCTTAAAGTAAGAATTAAATTAACGACCAGTTAATGTGTTTGCTATCAAGTTCGTCAATAAAACATTGTAAACTAAATAACTTGGTATAGTTTTAAAAGCATCATATTTCAAGTTCTTAACTATTTCTAACAGATGGAGAAATACTCCGGAATTGATACAGGGACAAGAAGCGTAACTAAGTAAGCACTGTAAACATCCAATTAAAATTACTGAGTATAAAATTATCCAAATTCTTTACCTTCAAATTATCTTTCAATGCTTTCTTTTAACGTGTTTCATGTTATCCTTGATTAAGTGAGAATGCGACTGGAAATATTGCCGAAACATTCATTTATGAAGAATTACTTCTATTAATGTTAAATTTATTTACCTTCATTAACAGCTTCCTTAATGAAGTTACAGTAATATAATGACCATCAGAATATCTTACTTGTTTTAACTGCTAAATTATTTTAAATGGCTTATTACTATTTTGCACGCTAAATGAAATAAACAAATACTTAAATCTGTATAATTTTAATGAATTTAATGAATGCAAAATAAGGTGGAAGTTAAAAAAATATTATGGTCGTTAAGTTGCACCGAAGATAACGTTTATTTTTATATAAGAATTCACAGCAGCCTGTCTATGAAAGCTACGATAATAACAAGCATAGATGGAAATGTTACGATAAGAATGTAAGAACATGTATGCAGATTTGTTATTACACGCATTTGCAGTGTTTATATCTGATATCTCCCATCTGCATAAATTCGAAGTGATTTTCTTTCAGAATACAATGTACTTTGATAGTTTACATGAATATTATAAAATAGTTCATTCTTATTCATGGAATCCTTGTTTTATGAGCGATTTTGTTGTGACCATACTGGTAATACCATAAAGTTAACATCAAAACATTAATGGAGACACAGAAAATGTCGTAGCTTTCAACTATATTTACAAAAAATTAAAAATTGACACTGTGGATTTAAATTAAATCATTATTTATGTTGTAAAATCAAGATGAAAAATTGAAAATGTCAATAAAATTTCACATTTGAGTAAAAAGTAAGTATAAAACCGAAATCGTGTTATTACCACAAACTTAATTAATTTGAGCCAAGAAATGAGGGGAAAGATAGAAATAAACTCCAATATATCACTACATTTAAAAAATTAATTTAGAATATCATTCTACTGTTTTTGATGAGCACTATAGCTTCCATGCTAATTTTCATTTAAATAGAAGGGTATGGCTTTAAATTAAAAAAAATAACGGCAGTCACCAAAAACTAAAATGTTTAAGTACACCTTTACATACAGCAGCTGACATATGATTTAGAGACAATCGTTTGACTAGTTATTGAAAAACCCGCTTTTAAATTTTAAAACTTTGAACAATTTTTTGTTATTGTAAAATTTTACCATTCTAGAAGTACACAGTACGAAATGCGATCCAAATACTAAAACTAAAACATTCAAAAATAACAGGTTCCGCTATTTTTAATTTCCAAAAAAAGATTAAATCTGTCTTAATGTCCACTACGAAATCCTACAAAAACTAACTAAAAAGAAACAACTACACTGCGGTTTCCAATTTGTTTAGAAGCGTATTTCCCTGATGCATTCCTGATACTTGAACGTTGTAAATGTTATCAAATTCGGACCACTAATTCGAAAGATATGATGAAAACGAAGAAAAACGTTAAAATTTAATAAGGGAATTTTTGTCATTAGCCACTTACGTTTTCTGTGTTTAAATAGACTATAAACATTTCTTATTCCTATCATTTTGAAGGAGGTTTCAGCATTTTAAGATAATGCATTACTTTCAAATATTCTCGCGGTCGCTTAATTCGGGGTACAGTAAAAAACCGTATTATTGCAAAAGTGTAAATTTTATCATTATTGTAAATAGTAGCCAATCTTCCGTTCTAACAGCCTACAAAGTTTACAAATAAGTTTCGAAATAATATTTTTTTGAAAATTATCAAAATTTTGAAGAAGCGCCATTGCGATAGTTTTCAGATTTTCTAAATTAATTTTGTTTTCATCGTATACCACCCAGAAAGGGCTCTCAAAGAATTTGTAGCTGATGCGGGTCAAACAACTATTTTTGAGTAAATGGGCGGTAAATTGAAGATTTTCAAAAACTTGTAGCGGTCGTCATTTTGAAGCTAGAGAGTTCGGTAAAAATGTTTTCGTTTTGCCTTAAGCTCTTCTCGCGTTTCACCGTATATTAATAATAATAATAAAGTCATTCAATTCTTTTAGAATTTTGATCCCCTTCTCTTTTGGAGCTTTCATAATCCATTTATTGGGGTGGATTAATCCCCATTTCTTCTATCTTCTGTCTACTTTATAGTTTTCTGTGTGATTTTGCTTTGTTTACCAGCTCTCTCCATTCTTTTCTATCTCCTACTTTTCTTCTCCAATTTTGTATCTTCATCTACTTTAAGTCCTCTATCACCTCATCCCACCATCCCAATTTCGGTCTTCCTCTGTGTCTTGGTTCTGTGGGTCTCCATTCGGTTATTATCTTTATCGCTCTATCTTCTTTCATTCTTATAATATGTCCTAACCATCGAAGTCTCTGTGCCTTTATCGCTTTCACTATGTCTTCCCCTCCTGTTTCTTCAAGGATTTCGTGGTTCATTTTGGGTCTAAATTCGTTTTCGCTTATCTTTTTTGGTTCTAGTATATTTCTCATTATTCTTCTCTCCCATATTCTCAGTTGCTCTTCATCTCTTTTTGTGATACATAGGGTTTCCGCTGCATACATTGCTACCGGTCTTATTAGGCTCTTATAGATTCTCATTTTTGTTCTTTTACTTACTCTGTTGCTCTTTAAGATCTTCTTATTACTGTAGTAGGCTCTACTTCCCTTTAGAATCCTGTCTTTTATTTCGATGCTCCAGTCATTTTTGTTATTCACATTTACTCCTAAATAATTAAAATTTTGTACCTCCTTAAACGTATGATCGCCTTCTTTTATGTTCTGCATCGTGTGCCTGTTTCTTTGACATCTTAAATATTTTGTTTTGCTCTCGTTTATTTGCAAACCGCGATTTCTTGCTTCTTCTTCTATTTAACTGAGCGTTTCACTTAATTTTCTTCTACTTCTTGCGACTATTGCCATGTCATCAGCGTATGCTATTATTTGCACTTCCTTACAGTTGATTGTCCCTTTCACGTCTGTCTTTCTTATTATGCTTTCTAACACGAGACCGAACAGTGTTGACGATAGTGCATCGCCTTGTCGTATGCCGGTTTTGGTTTGAAATTTATCCGTCCCCCTTCCTGTGTTCTAACTATTGTTCTCGTTACACGCATTGTCATCTCTATCCTGTCGAAAGTCAATAAACGTTACATGTATTTGTATGTTGT
This sequence comes from Ctenicera cuprea, assembly GCA_958336395.1. NCBI lineage: Eukaryota > Metazoa > Arthropoda > Insecta > Coleoptera > Elateridae > Ctenicera > Ctenicera cuprea. The sequence continues at coordinate 50,012,918 of OY284487.1, forward strand.
TCTCGTAGCTTTTTTCTACTATTTGCTTCATAATATGTATCGCATCCGTTGTCTACCTGCCTGGCCTAAACCCGCACTAATAGTCACCTATTATTTTTTCTGAATGTTTAACTAATTGTCTTTGTATAAGCGATGTTAAAATTTTATAAGCTACATTCAACAGTGTGATACCTCTGTAATTGCTATACTCTTCTACGTCGCCTTTCTTAAAAATTGGTACCACTACCCCATCTCTCCACTCCTCTGGCATTTTTTCTGTTTTCCACACTTTTTTTATCACTTCATATAGTCTCTCCCTTAATTTTACCCCACCATATTTTATCATTTCTCCGTGTAACTTATCACTGCCCGCTGCCTTACCTCTTCTTATTTTATTAATTACTTGCACGAATTCTTCGTATTTTGGTTCAGGGACTTCGCCATCCTCCTCTCTTATTTCTTCCCCTCGCTTCTCACCACCAACTTCTTGATTTCCGTCATCTCCTTCGTTTAATAACTGAGCAAAATGTTCCTTCCATATTTTTTTTATTTTTCCACTGTTGTGCTCAGTGCTTCCTTCACTATTCTTCATTCCTCTTATTTTTATTCTGTTAGTGGCCTTTGTCTGTTTTATGTTTCTATACATATTTCTAGCATCGTTGATTCTGCTGTTGTTTTCGATTTCTTCTAGCGCCTGCTCTATATATTCTTTCTTCTTCGTCTGGCATGTCTTGATTGACTCTTTTTTCTTCTCTCTATATATGTCCAAATCTTCTTCTTTCCTTGTTCGTAGCCATCTCATACTTGCTTCTCTCTTTTGTTTTACCCTATCTTCGCATTCTTCATTAAACCACTCATTTCTTTTTGTTGATTTTCTGTATCCAATCACTGATTTTATTGCCAGTGTCATGCTTCCTTTAATATTTTCCCACACTTTTTCCATGTCATTGCTCCATGGCTTTTTATCCATTTCTCTGGTTACTTCTTCTATGTATTCATTCTTTTGTTGCTCCCTGTTTAGCTTCTCTACTGCCCACTTCCTTTCCATTGTGTGCCTTTCTCTTTCCACTACTATTCTTTGCTTTATTGTTGCCACCACTAAATAGTGATCAGTATCTGCATTCGCGCCCCTGTAAGTTCTAACGTCCTGCATTATATTGGCTCTTTTCTTTGTTATTAGCACATGATCTATGTGGTTACCTCTGTCTGTACCGGGTATTGTCCATGTTTCTTTGTGTTTAGCTTTGTGTTTAAATTTTGTACTGCTTATTACCATGTTCATTATTGCAGCGTACTTGCACATCTTATTCCCATTGTCATTTGTGTTATCATGTATTGTATTTTTCCCTGCTACTTCACAAAAGCACTACTGCTTCCCTACTTGCGCATTGAAGTCGCCCATTACTATTAACGTATCGTATTTCGGTACAGCTTCACTTATTTTTTCCAATTCATCATAAAAGTCTTTATTGTCCTTTTCGTTTGATTCTTCCGTGGAAGCATAAACATTTATAAATGATATATTGGCTGGCTTATTCTTTACTCTCAAATATGCTAACCTTCCACTAATTGGTTTAAATTGCATTATTTTATCTTGTGTTTCTCCTATTACTATGAAGGCGGTTCCATTTCGTCCGCTTTTCTCTTCTCCCGAATACAGTACCGTAAATTCTCCTTTGTTAATTTCCCCTTATATTTCACCGTATATTAGATTTCTAAAAAAAAAATTTATATAGACAACCCTACGATGTCGCATACCATATAAGAATAATAAGAACGTAACCGCCCGCCCTGCAACTAATTAGATGCGCTTCGAATTTTGGACTAAAATGGCTTATTTAGAAAGTTGCCAAAAATATGCAAAAATGAAAAATACATTTTTTAACTAGTGCTAATTAATAGGTAAAATCACGTAACTGCCGTAAAACTTGTTGATATTAAAAAGTATCGTTTTGTTTCTTAATTTTCAATTAGTTAAAAAATTTTGCTAAGTCTAATAAAGTACTTTAAATAATCTGTCGAACTGATAAAAGTTAAACATATTGATCGGCGTTTGCGTTTTTGAATAAATAATTAATCAGTTCTTAAAGAATTTCTGGAAGGCGTCAGAGTAAAATTTGGGAGATTAGTAAAACAGCGAATTTGTTGCTCACTTCAAATTCTATCAGCTCAAAAAATTTAAAAAAAATCGTATTAACAGTTTTTAAAAAATATGTTTTTGAAAATTGTCACAACTTTGAAGCAGCGCCATTGCGATCGTTTTTGGATTTTTGAAATTAGTTTTATTTCTTCGTATACTACCTACAAGGGTCTCTCAAGCAAGTTGTAGTTCATTCCGGTCAGACAACTACTTTTTGAATAAATAGGCGTTAAAGCCGAAATTTTCAAAAAGTTGTAACGGCCGCCATTTTAAAGCCTGAAAGTTCGGTAACAATGTTTTAGATTTGTCTTAAGTTCTTCTCTCAGATTACGTGCTCGCATTTCTAAAGTTTAGTCTTGGAAAAAAACGCTACGAGGAAAACATGTTTAACTTCCGTTTCCGGTTTCGGATATTTTTTAAAACTTAACTAGAACTGAAATATTCCAGATACTTTTTGACTTAAAATTTCATCAAAATCGGTCCAGTAGAAACCCGTAGAGCTTCACACACACCCACCCACCCACAGACAGACATGTTTTAAAAACCAGTTTCTTGGGTTTCTTAAGCCCCAAACCGTGTATTTCCGTTAAAATCTAGATTTCGATAATTATCATAAAACCGTTACTTCCTTATACCGAAGGAATGGGAAAGTAAAAAAGTAAATTTTGTTGCAACTGCAAGATGTTGTTCCTTTACTTATGGTTTTCAGCACTGTAAATGTTTCTGGTTTATAAACAGTACTACATTAATTAAATAGTTCGAACGGAGTCCTAAAAGACTTCTGTTATATTTGGGATGGTTTTAATGAATGATTTTGAAGTAAAATAATTTAAACAGATTACTGCTGATAATAATATAATTATAATTTTATTTTATGTTAAAGTTATTTAGTAATTTTTAACAATATTTCAATATTTGCATTTTCCGCAAAATTTGTTATGAAAGCATAATTATAAAACCGATACGTCATTTAAAACAGAAAAAATTCTAATTTCAGCGGTATGTTTAAAAATATGCAGTCTTATTTGAAAAAAGAAACGATAAACTTTAAAAACAAAATTTAAAGTGGCGTAACTTAAGTCGGCAATATTCAGGGTACGCCACCTAAAACTCCCCACGCCTATAAGTTTTTGACATTACAAGAGTCTTTTCTAAAATTACATATCTGGTACTAATTTTTTCTTTGATATATTATTTTAGAGTTGATTTTTCTATATCTCTTTTGCTTCATTTGGTTTTGATTTTTGTGCTTAATTTTATCGCCGGTATATTTACATAGGGTACCTACGAGGAAGGTATTGTATTCGCTAAAATAATCGACTTGGTGCTTTGACAAATAAACGTTGTTTGAAATCTTAGGATACAAAAAACGCTTCTTGACATTATGTGCATGTGTGTTAAGATAACAGGTAACTTAACTCAGGAATCTCAAAATGGGGGCCAAAATAGCATTGCTCGCATGAAACCGCAGAAAATAAAATGGGTGCGCCAACAATTTGCTGTGACTAGTGCGCCGGTGCCGGCTTCTAACATTTTGCCGATATGACGTCATCGTGTAACGTAATGTGCACTTTATGCATGTTTAACAGCAGTTTTAGTTTGACCATTAAATAATATTAGCGAATGAACTCTTTAAAATGTATTTTAAGCCTTTTATTAATATTTAATAGTTATTTATTGTATCATGAGTATGTTAATGGCCTGTATCACATGTATATAATACATTTTGTTATCTACGTCGGATCAAAATTCAAAAAATTACATAATTTTCAAAATTGAAAATATTATATAATTTTGACAGACCATCTTCTTTATTTAACGTCATATTAGCATGGTATTTTATTTAAAAACACAGTAGCATTGTATCTACATAATTTATTATCGTCATAGCAACCAAACATTTTTTGTCAATAATTGAGTTGTTTTTAATTTTTCCTTGATATGTGGTGAAAACTGTGTTTTTCCTTGATTTGTGTTGAAAATTGTAAGAAAACCGGTAAATTTAATTATGAGTGATTGTGACAGTATTCCGTCGGACATAGAAGAAGCTGCAACGATAGTAGTTTCTTCATTGTTACCAGAAAAATCAAAAATGAAGTATGAAAAATTGTCATATCCCACTGAGTGGGATAAGTGATCTTTATCCCATTGAGTTGGATAATAAACATCATTATGCAACTCAAATGAATGATATAATAGGTTCTTAGCCTAGCAGACGTAGATAAACTATTTTTAGGCAGTCGTGAGAACAATTATTCAACTAATCAAAATAAAGAATTTTTAGAAAAATTCTAATAAAACATAAACAAACATTAATACAAAGCATTACATCTTTACATTAATAAATCTAAATATAATTATCATAAATAATAAATAGTATATTTTTTACAGTGTTCTCATTAATTTTAGTTAATTTCATCCATCTGTACAATTACATGGTTGTGTTTAGAATTAAAATGTGCGACTTCTAAGTTGTTACCATTTTCTGAAGCTGTAAATATAATTAAAAAAATAAATAGTCCTTCCTAAGGGCCCTATACCCAAAATTAACAATTTTAAGTAAACTTCAACTAGCAGTGCCATGGTACGGTAAATAAAATCGAAACTCCCATTTAGTTACCATACATCGCTCACTCCTCCTCCTTTTTCCTTATACTCTAGTCTTTCATAAACACATGCAAATTTGATTGCATAATAATATTTTTTTAAATTGTTTTTTGGCAGAACTGGAGATCGCCGTTCTAGCATCTCTTTTCCCTAACCAATCTATGCTCTTTTTAACAGGTGGAAAAAATTTGCTTCAGAGTATCTTAAAATTGCATCCTATAAGTCTTTATATGTATTAAATTTTTGTCCAACAACAAACTCCTCCTGCATATTGCCGTGTTCAGTTTTTAAAGAAAAATAATTAAACACTGATGAACTCAGTATTGTGCAGAATGAAAATATGCATTTAAACGGCTATAGTATAATCGCCAATTGCCGCTGTACTACGTAATACGCGAAATGATGACGTCATACCGGCAAAATGTTGGAAGCCGGCACCGACGCACTGGTCACTGTGTCAACACTTATAACAAAGAATTATCACATTTAAAGATATTATAACTAGTAAACAGTTGATCTGCACAGGTGCGACATACTTATCACTCTGTTGACTCCGTCAAAAAAACAAAATATCGGTTTTAAACATTGCATGAAGGTATAAAATAGCTAAAAGAATAACCTTTTTTTAAAAAAGATACTTTTACAAGATTAAGTTTGATCAATTACTTAAACGAGTAGTCCCACGGGTGTGACGGGATCAGAAATCAGTTTTGAGATTTCTACAGAAGAAACACAGTTTGAGATTAAACAAAAATACCTACAAGATTGATCCACTAAAAATACAGGTTGGGGTTAAATTGATGAACAATACTTTTACATGAAAAAGGAAAAAGCAGCTGATAAATGCTGTATAATATCGCTTGCGTTGTAATAACCGTCATCTAGAGTTTCTAATTCCCATACTTGTTTACCTCTTCGACTAAATTGGTTCTTCTTCTTGTAAGTCTTGCCTAGAATTTATAGCCAACAAGAAATATTGAGAATGCATCGAGAATTTAAGTTCTGTCGCGGCAGTTCTCACACCTTTATCGGTACGGGGTCACGATCTGCGCTTCCTGATCTCCCGGTCAACCCCCCGATCACGAATTTCCATCGATCTTTCATCCGCTGTGTCAAACCGCCGCCGGCCGGTTAATTACAACCGGCAAAATTATTTTTAATGTGGATCAATTCCGTCATAAAAAGACTTTATCTGATCCTATAACGCGATTTATGGCATAGTTTTTATTGCGCTGTTTGCAGCACGTACTGTTATACTATAATTACGCGATTAACATCGCAACACAATAATTTAACTTGAATTTCCGAATTCGAAGAACATAAACTTTAGAAAAGTAAATAAATTAAGGACATTAAGAGATTAGTCAAATACACACACTTGTTTCCACCCAAATGCTTTTCACATTAGGAAATTTTGATGAAATTTATGGCTGGACCGCCGACAGGACGAGCCTTGAAACAAGAAATAATCCAGCATTTGCGTATAATTTCGAGATGCATCTCTGCAATATAAAATGAACGCCATAAATTTAACTTTACGCGTGACACTGACTTTTGCATATCTTATTGCTTTGTCGATTTGGTGGGCAATATATCAATTTTGATCGCACTTAAATGTAAAGGAATACTAAGGTCACCGAAAACTAGATACGTAGGATAATTAATTGTTTATCGTTAACTGAAATTTCGTATGCGCAAAAGTTGAAGGACTCGTACTATTTAAGTTTCTAAAATCGATTTATCAACAGTTATTCATCCGAGATTTATAATTCGTTAATAAACGAGGATGACCCAATTAAACCGGATGCAAAATTTTTCTCGTTTTAATTGACTGAATTGTGTAATTGCATTGAACAGTTTTTAATGTCTTCAAAATTTCGCCATTTTTAAAATTCAATGGGCAACATTATTTTATTTGAAAATTAAAACAAAGGTAATGGTTCCGAAATAATCAAATCGATTGAAACGCATAATAGTAGAGTGTAAAGCGAACGCTACCTTACCTGTCGTGGGACATGGGCGGTAAAAAGCTACGATCTTGCAAATAAATTTTCTTATGCCCTAAGAATTCAAAATCTGCAAGTTGTCAAAAAATCCGCCTATGCAAAATTTTCAAGCTTTCTGCCGCCCGTCAACACTCTCATATCTGCTAAAGTATTGCGGCTACAAAAAAGTATTGGTGATAAATTGTAGCTTGAGTGGTGCTGATTTTGATGATGTGCCTAAATTACATAATTTGGCTAAATGTAACAGTAACAATCACACAAATAACATAAATAGAGTTGCAAATACTGCTAATCTACAGAGTAGCTGCTATCGCAAGTATGAGTCACGAGTTCTCGCTGATTTCCCTTTGCTCACCCCGCGCCAACACTTCAGTAGGGTACTAGTTGGCATTAGGCAGCAGACGAGCAAGACGTTTATATTCAAATTTTCAATAATGTAGCAATTTCACTTCTTCATCCAGAGAAAGTAATTATACTTCAAAGTACATGGAATAAGGTTATATGTAACTGCAAAGGTGCAGTAGGGCAGAAGATGTTTTCTCTTAGCATTCCAACATAATCTTCAAATCTTTAGACTTAAACTCCGACTTTAACTTAACTTAGGCCTTTCTCGTTCTCGTAAATAACAAATAATAGTTGACATAGTGAAACCCCCCCTTGAAGCAGTGCTTGATCTGCAAAAACAGTTTGGAGAATTTTGTAAACGCTACCGAAAAATCACAGGCAAATATGGCAGTATGTATGAAAACTAAGGACAGGCAGAGAGACAGACAGACAGACAGACAGACAGACAGACAGACAGACAGACAGACAGACAGACAGACAGACAGACAGACAGACAGACAGACAGACAGACAGACAGACAGGCAGGCAGGCAGGCAGGCAGGCAGGCAGGCAGGCAGGCAGGCAGGCAGGCAGGCAGGCAGGCAGGCAGGCAGGCAGGCAGGCAGGCAGGCAGGCAGGCAGGCAGGCAGGCAGGCAGGCAGGCAGGCAGGCAGGCAGGCAGGCAGGCAGGCAGGCAGGCAGGCAGGCAGGCAGGCAGGCAGGCAGGCAGGCAGGCAGGCAGGCAGGCAGGCAGGCAGGCAGGCAGGCAGGCAGGCAGGCAGGCAGGCAGGCAGGCAGGCAGGCAGGCAGGCAGGCAGGCAGGCAGGCAGGCAGGCAGGCAGGCAGGCAGGCAGGCAGGCAGGCAGGCAGGCAGGCAGGCAGGCAGGCAGGCAGGCAGGCAGGCAGGCAGGCAGGCAGGCAGGCAGGCAGGCAGGCAGGCAGGCAGGCAGGCAGGCAGGCAGGCAGGCAGGCAGGCAGGCAGGCAGGCAGGCAGGCAGGCAGGCAGGCAGGCAGGCAGGCAGGCAGGCAGGCAGGCAGGCAGGCAGGCAGGCAGGCAGGCAGGCAGGCAGGCAGGCAGGCAGGCAGGCAGGCAGGCAGGCAGGCAGGCAGGCAGGCAGGCAGGCAGGCAGGCAGGCAGGCAGGCAGGCAGGCAGGCAGGCAGGCAGGCAGGCAGGCAGGCAGGCAGGCAGGCAGGCAGGCAGGCAGGCAGGCAGGCAGGCAGGCAGGCAGGCAGGCAGGCAGGCAGGCAGGCAGGCAGGCAGGCAGGCAGGCAGGCAGGCAGGCAGGCAGGCAGGCAGGCAGGCAGGCAGGCAGGCAGGCAGGCAGGCAGGCAGGCAGGCAGGCAGGCAGGCAGGCAGGCAGGCAGGCAGGCAGGCAGGCAGGCAGGCAGGCAGGCAGGCAGGCAGGCAGGCAGGCAGGCAGGCAGGCAGGCAGGCAGGCAGGCAGGCAGGCAGGCAGGCAGGCAGGCAGGCAGGCAGGCAGGCAGGCAGGCAGGCAGGCAGGCAGGCAGGCAGGCAGGCAGGCAGGCAGGCAGGCAGGCAGGCAGGCAGGCAGGCAGGCAGGCAGGCAGGCAGGCAGGCAGGCAGGCAGGCAGGCAGGCAGGCAGGCAGGCAGGCAGGCAGGCAGGCAGGCAGGCAGGCAGGCAGGCAGGCAGGCAGGCAGGCAGGCAGGCAGGCAGGCAGGCAGGCAGGCAGGCAGGCAGGCAGGCAGGCAGGCAGGCAGGCAGGCAGGCAGGCAGGCAGGCAGGCAGGCAGGCAGGCAGGCAGGCAGGCAGGCAGGCAGGCAGGCAGGCAGGCAGGCAGGCAGGCAGGCAGGCAGGCAGGCAGGCAGGCAGGCAGGCAGGCAGGCAGGCAGGCAGGCAGGCAGGCAGGCAGGCAGGCAGGCAGGCAGGCAGGCAGGCAGGCAGGCAGGCAGGCAGGCAGGCAGGCAGGCAGGCAGGCAGGCAGGCAGGCAGGCAGGCAGGCAGGCAGGCAGGCAGGCAGGCAGGCAGGCAGGCAGGCAGGCAGGCAGGCAGGCAGGCAGGCAGGCAGGCAGGCAGGCAGGCAGGCAGGCAGGCAGGCAGGCAGGCAGGCAGGCAGGCAGGCAGGCAGGCAGGCAGGCAGGCAGGCAGGCAGGCAGGCAGGCAGGCAGGCAGGCAGGCAGGCAGGCAGGCAGGCAGGCAGGCAGGCAGGCAGGCAGGCAGGCAGGCAGGCAGGCAGGCAGGCAGGCAGGCAGGCAGGCAGGCAGGCAGGCAGGCAGGCAGGCAGGCAGGCAGGCAGGCAGGCAGGCAGGCAGGCAGGCAGGCAGGCAGGCAGGCAGGCAGGCAGGCAGGCAGGCAGGCAGGCAGGCAGGCAGGCAGACAGAGACAGACAGAGACAGACAGAGACAGACAGAGACAGACAGAGACAGACAGAGACAGACAGAGACAGACAGAGACAGACAGAGACAGACAGAGACAGACAGAGACAGACAGAGACAGACAGAGACAGACAGAGACAGACAGAGACAGACAGAGACAGACAGAGACAGACAGAGACAGACAGAGACAGACAGAGACAGACAGAGACAGACAGAGACAGACAGAGACAGACAGAGACAGACAGAGACAGACAGAGACAGACAGAGACAGACAGAGACAGACAGAGACAGACAGAGACAGACAGAGACAGACAGAGACAGACAGAGACAGACAGAGACAGACAGAGACAGACAGAGACAGACAGAGACAGACAGAGACAGACAGAGACAGACAGAGACAGACAGAGACAGACAGAGACAGACAGAGACAGACAGAGACAGACAGAGACAGACAGAGACAGACAGAGACAGACAGAGACAGACAGAGACAGACAGAGACAGACAGAGACAGACAGAGACAGACAGAGACAGACAGAGACAGACAGAGACAGACAGAGACAGACAGAGACAGACAGAGACAGACAGAGACAGACAGAGACAGACAGAGACAGACAGAGACAGACAGAGACAGACAGAGACAGACAGAGACAGACAGAGACAGACAGAGACAGACAGAGACAGACAGAGACAGACAGAGACAGACAGAGACAGACAGAGACAGACAGAGACAGACAGAGACAGACAGAGACAGACAGAGACAGACAGAGACAGACAGAGACAGACAGAGACAGACAGAGACAGACAGAGACAGACAGAGACAGACAGAGACAGACAGAGACAGACAGAGACAGACAGAGACAGACAGAGACAGACAGAGACAGACAGAGACAGACAGAGACAGACAGAGACAGACAGAGACAGACAGAGACAGACAGAGACAGACAGAGACAGACAGAGACAGACAGAGACAGACAGAGACAGACAGAGACAGACAGAGACAGACAGAGACAGACAGAGACAGACAGAGACAGACAGAGACAGACAGAGACAGACAGAGACAGACAGAGACAGACAGAGACAGACAGAGACAGACAGAGACAGACAGAGACAGACAGAGACAGACAGAGACAGACAGAGACAGACAGAGACAGACAGAGACAGACAGAGACAGACAGAGACAGACAGAGACAGACAGAGACAGACAGAGACAGACAGAGACAGACAGAGACAGACAGAGACAGACAGAGACAGACAGAGACAGACAGAGACAGACAGAGACAGACAGAGACAGACAGAGACAGACAGAGACAGACAGAGACAGACAGAGACAGACAGAGACAGACAGAGACAGACAGAGACAGACAGAGACAGACAGAGACAGACAGACAGGCAGGCAGGCAGGCAGGCAGACAGACAGACAAAACAAACAACAAAAACTGTCGATCAAAAAATTCGTGCAGTTATTTTATTAATTATTAAGTGAACAACAAGATGAAAACCAAGTTTTAATTGGGCATAAGAGCTGTTATGCAAGTTATACCAGTGCAAAGAACATAGAAGTACTGCGTGAAAAACATCAAAAGTATGCATCAGATTAAAAAACTGCTGTAATTTTTAAAGGCAGATGAAGAAGCTGGATTGTGAAAAAGTATTTTAAATATTAACAAATGCGTCTTCCATCATAAGAGCTTAAATCAAAAGAGGCTTTCAGACGTATTTATAAAGTTCTTAGCACCAAAAAAACTTAAAAGAATTGTGTTGGTTTTTTTTTGATTAAAAGTATGTATTAAAGTGCTTGAAAAGTTTTGGATCATGTTTGTTTGTTTTTTTATCTGATTTGAAGTTGAATTAAGAAAACGATCCTTTTTTTTTAAATTTCCATAATTTCAAAATTTCAAAAATTTTCAGATTTCCATAAATATTTTAATTAACCAAATTTTGATTTTTTTTAGTTTTACGAAGTTACAACAATTTTTAAAATTGATAGGTTTTTTTAAAATATTTTTCATTTTAATAATTTCAAAAAATTTTAAAAATTATAAACTTGACAAAGTTTTATGGATATTTAAATTATTAAAAAAATTAAAAAATTTTCAGTTGTAAAATATTAAAAAAATTTTAATATTTTTAAACAAATTAAAAAATTTCAAAATTTAAAAAAAAAAGTTTCAAATTTGTTTCCCAAATTTTCAAAAAAAATTAAAAATTTAAATTTTCAAAATTTCCTGAAGTGAACTTATCAAAATTTTAAAAATACATCACAATCTTAAAAAATTTGGAATTATTTTTCAAATAGTTTAAAACATTTTCAAAATTTGTAATACTGTTTAAGAATGTATAAAATGTTAAAAAATTTTACAAAAAATGCTAATCCAGTGCACGTGGCATGTATCTCAGCACCCTGAGTGTAATTTTATATTATTAGGCTTCTAACAAAAATGTTCAAATGAAAGAAGGACCTACTTTACCGACCTTGAGAACATGGACTTTTACGCAAAAATGTAGTTGATTCTCACGCAGATACGTATTTAATTTTTGCTTAGATGTAAAAATTAATAAACATAGTACGTACCACAATTAATAGGCATAACACGAAATGTTAGGCATGATAATCTAAACTGTAGCCATAAAAACCTACAAATAGGCAAAATAATTCAAAAATACTTACAATAGGCATTATAGGCAAAAGCATATATGATTCAGAACAAAAAAACTTTTTCCAAAACGGATAAGAATAATATTCACCTTTAGTTGCCGATAACGTACAAAATAAGTATCCGCCTAACAATGTCTCAAAGCAAATGCATTAGCTCCATTGGCGTAGTTACGGTACGGCGCAAGCATTCAGTACACGTTTTGCATCTCGACACAGCTTATTTATTAGTTTTGTTAAAGAAGTTATCAAAAAAGCGTGGAGCGTAGCTTACGGGTTCTGCTACTATTTATTAATAGCAGTTGTAGAAGATGTTGTTTCGTTTTATCAGAATGTTTAGATTCATATACCCACCAATACTGTTCAAATTTCCAAATTTGCCTACTTTCTGTGCCAACGTAATATCATCATCGATTTGTCTTTCCGAGTACTGTTTCAAATGTCGTTTTATCAAATTAGCGCACGTGTTGTTAGAAGAATTATAAATCTTTCTTTTCCTATAATTTTTACGCTTTAAATAATCACGCGCCAATAAATGACTAAATATGAGATTGTTTCAACAAAAATTAATGCAAGAAAAAAAGAAAAAAAAAAGGTAACGCCCCAACGGTTATTTGAGCTTGCGACAGTCTCTGCAATACGATATCGCGTACCGTATAAGAATAGTGCTACGATATCTTTTGCTAGCCGCATAGGCTACGAAAACCGCTATCGCGCTTTACATATGCGCTTTGGAATTCGGACCAAAATCGCTATAAAAGGTTTATTTGAAGAGTTATCAAAAACGGTTCAAATACGTTGCTGAAAATAAAAGGTATAGTTTTTTTCTTAATTTTTAATACGGTTGAAAATTTTGTCAATCTTAATAAACTACTTCAAATAATCAAATAAACCATTCAAAAATTTTAATGATTGGCATTTGCATTTTTGAATAAATTATTAACTTATTTTTCAAATTTTTCAAAAATTTCTGGAGGGCATCAAAGTAAAATTTAATTAAAAATTAGTTAATAATCAATTTGTGGTTCATTAGAAGTTCTATCGGCGTAAAAAGTAAAAAAAAATAGGGTGTGCAGTTTTTGAGGAATATTTTTTTATAAATGTCCAAAATTTTGAGCAGGTGGAATTTTTATAATTTTAATTTTTCCAAATATTTTTAAATCATTAAAGGCTATTAAGTAATATGACAATTTGTATTGATTGGATGTTCAGCTTTTGAGTACTCGGGCATTAAAACCAAAATTTTCAAAAATTCGTAACGCTCTTCGTTTTGAAGATACAGCATTCGGAAGAAAACCATTGAATGTGCCTTTAAATGCACTATAACTTTGTATTAAGAAAACAAGGGTTTACAAAAACATCTATACCAAAGCAACAAGTATAGTTTCCGTTTCCGGTTTCGGTTCCGTTTAAAAACCTTCTACAGAATACCTGCAATTGAAAAACTTTCGCATGCCGAATTTAATAAAATTGCACAAACCCACGCACGCACATACGCACCCATCTACCCAAAGACAAACATTTTTAAAAAACACTTTTTTGGGTTCCTTGGACTCCAAAACGTTAAATCCTGAAATTCAAAAACTTGCATAAAATCATGTTTCCTTACTTCAGTAGAATATGGGAAAGTAAAAAAAGCGAAAGTTACATCAAAATTAATAAAAGAATTAAGCTTAAATAAAAAATATGTCTCAGTAATGCGTTAGCAAGAAACATTTATAATGAATGCAAATTAGTTACAGCCAAAAAAATAAAAAATTTAAGTTTTATTTTGATTTGTCTGAAACTAAGCAAAATGAATAAAATTTCTTTTCAAATTATTAATGAACTCTTTTCTCATATTTTGCCTTCCTCGTATCTCTTTAAATAAGCGAGATTCCAATGGTGAGCGATGAAAAATGGGCACCCATAGAAGACTTAGTTTCAATCTAATAACTTGATGTTCTGACTTTGGTGTTTATAAAAGAGATTATGGAGATAATGGAATAATAAATATTGCGCATAGTGCAAGCAGTGATGGATGCTTTTGAATTAGCTTGGGCCTTCCTTTTTCATTTTAAGATAATGATTGATTAGGCCCACTCCTATAGAATACGTGTAGGAACTACCGTGAAAGAAACGGACCCCCTACTAATAAACTAATAATAGACTACCGATTATTAGACAGAAGGTAAACCACTGTCCGTTACGCGAAGTTATCATGTCCTAGAGCAGACCACCATGGGAGAGGTGATTGGTGCTTTATACCCCAATAAAATGTCGTAATAAATAATAATTATTTCACATAAAACAGTTATTAAATGTAATGCGATTTCTTGCGCAATACGGATTTTCTTAGATAACGAAGCACATTTCGAGTCTACAGAATCTGATGTGATGTAGAAAGCTTGTCTTAACATTAGAGTGAGCAGTAATGACAACACGAGCCTTAATGGGAGAAGTTGAAAAAATCTTTACGTGTTAAAATCTAATTGTTAATGCGAACAAACAATTTTTTTCCGTTTGTGAAGTCTTAGCACGTTTACATCGTATTTTATTTATACGATTATCAAGTGTTAATTAAAATAAATAGTAATTATGTGGTTTCTAGACAACGCACAAGGTTTAAAACTTACACAAATGACGTTGCACAAATTTTATGACCAAATGTGGAATAAGGAATTATTTTTTCATCATCATTAATCATTTTTTTATTTTTTAGCAGTTAATTGCTGGCGTAATTGTTGCTTAAGCATGGTATGAAATAATCTTCTGTCTAAAGACTGATTATAAGTAATTATTACTTTTAATTTAATAATAGAAACTTCAAAATGGTTATTAATAAATTAGATACCGCAACAAAGAAGTCGCGCAGTGGAAATTTTTATTAATCGTGATTAATGTTGCAACAACTGAACGACTGTTTTAAATCGTTGAGTCACAGTTTACTATATTTACAATTCTTCTCTATTTTCCTACCGGGAGATCGAGAAAGGTTGTCCAAAACAAACTACCTTCTAAGTAGTTATCAATGTTTCTTTCTAGTGTGATATTAGCCATACTGCGCAATACGTTTGTTCCGTCGTTTGTTTATGCTTGTTCCGTGTGTTTACGTTTCTTAATTTCACTTTATATTCTTGGACGCTGTTATTATTATACAAATAGTATTTTTCAATACTAATTAGGGATTGTTAAACGAAGTTTACAGTAAGTAAAGTGTTTCCAATTAATTGAAAACAGTAATAATTGTTTGTAAATTTAAGGTTATGTATTCCGTTGAACACAACAAGTTTATT
This sequence comes from Ctenicera cuprea, assembly GCA_958336395.1. Lineage (NCBI taxonomy): Eukaryota > Metazoa > Arthropoda > Insecta > Coleoptera > Elateridae > Ctenicera > Ctenicera cuprea. The sequence goes on from OY284487.1 coordinate 50,028,239, forward strand.
CTTGAATCTTATTTCCGCAATGGCCAACGCAATGAAAATGATGGTGAATGGAAATATTCAGTAAATTTGTGTGTAGATGAATTCGTTAATCGTTTCCCCGACGCGACGTCGACTTTGATTACGATAATCTAAGCAGGCATGTAAAGCGCATCGTACATCGTTTCCAAACAACGGGTAGTGTAGATACACAAAAATCTCCTGGAAGACCAACCCTTTTAACTCAGGAAACATTAGAGGATATACAGACGCGTATCGAACGCAGCCCTAAAAAACCATTACGACAGTTAGCGCAACAAACAGGTGTGTATTTTGTAAACTATAAATTTTTGCATATAAAATTTATTATAATTTGTAATTGCAGGGTTAAGCTATGGAACGTGTCAAAAGGCAGTAAGACGAAAACTGCATTTACACCCATATAAAATTTCAGTAATGCAAGAATTACTTCGTCCCGATTATGAAAAACGTGTGCAGTTCTGCAATTGGTTTAACCAAAATTTAAATAACGATGAAATGCTGGATTCAAGTTTCTTTTCAGACGAAGCCTGGTTCCATCTCACCGGTTACGTACATAAACAAAATTACAGGATGTGGTCTGCAGAGGCCCCTGGTGAATTTTTACAAACTCCACTGCATCCGATAAAGATTGGCGTGTGGATTGCCATCTCCAGAAGACGCATAATTGGTCCAATTTTTTTTTGAAGATACCGTAACAGCTGACCGCTACATCGGAATTCTAAACACATTTATAAATCAGCTTCACGATGATGAGTTACGTCAGGAATATTTTCAGCAGGATAATGCACCTGCACATATAGCCCTTCGAACAAATCAATATATACAACAATTTTATGACGATCGTATCATTGCATTTCTCCCACGGTCACCCGATTTGACACCCCTGGATTATTTTCTTTTTGGGCATTTAAAGAACACGATATATCAGACCCCCATGCACACACTTGAGCAACTGAAGGATGCTATTACTGCCGCTACTGCAAATATAACTGTGCAACAGCTACAAAATGTTTTTAACAGCATGAAAAGAAGAGTAGGGTGCTGTATCAACAATAATGGGGCTCATTTCGAACATGAACTGTAATTACTAATTACTAATTTTGTTAATTTATTTTTGTAAAATTTAATATTCTAATTAGTTAATAAAACAAATAATGTTCTAATTAATTCCATTATTAACCGTAATTAAAACTGATTGCAAATAACTTCTTATTTTCATAATTATTTTCCTCTTTTGAATCTACCAGAAATTGCTAACTTCATTTCATACATGACAGGTGGAGGATGTAAAGATTGATATACTCTCTGTAGAAAGTAGTTTTTTTCGGACAACCTTTCTCGATCTCCCGGTACTTTTCTTGCTTCTCTCTTCTTTTTTTTGTCTTTTTCTGTATTTTTGCCTCGTTCTTGTATTTTGCTTTTATCGGCCATTTCTCTTCATTCTTTCACCCCATTCACCATTTCTTCCTGTTTTTTCTTTTCCTGTTTCCTCATCCTTTCCATTATTTCCTTTTCTTCTTCTTTTTATTTTTTTACATTTTTAGTTCCCTTACGATCTAACATTTCCCACGCTTTTGTACATACCACCAATTCATTATGGGGATTTTGATTTCGATTAAAATAAAATTATTTAGCTGTTATAAAACGTCTTTTAATAATGTTCTTCTATATTATTTCTAAATATAAACATAATTACATAAATAAACGTAATAACTTGTTTTTGTATTAACTAATTAACGTTGTCTTTTTAATATATTATATTGGATGTCAGTTTTAGATTTCTGTTGTTTTGATGGTTTATGACGCCCCGTTGCGGTTACAACACGAAGTGTTTGTTGTCTTATGGAATCACTTTAAGTTTCTCTATTGTTTATAACATTAACAGCACATAAATATCAAGTCTGGTTTATAGACGCAATTATTTTATAACAATTTACGATGCGGGCGTGAACTATATATATAAAATCGTACTTGGTGTTTTATGATCTTTCTCTTTTAAACAGGCACGTTAAAAAGAAAAGATATAACAAGGCACGTCTAAGAATATATATATTTTATTAGCAACACGCTTAATATATAAGCAGCATGCCCACGGTTTCTAATACACTACTGATGAAATCATGAAATAAAAGTGGCTCTAGTCTACTTTTCAACGAGGAAGTTCAGTGTAGAAATTGTCGTCTAAGATATGTGAGAAACACATATAAAACCGTTGTAGCTTGAGCATGATCAAACGTATAAATTAAAATAATGGAATTTTTATTACATAAATCAATAATTCTTGGATGGGCTCGTGACACGTGCAAACAGAGGACAAAGAAAAAAATTATGTTGTATATAAATGTAAATAAAATGGAAGAGCAAAAAAAGAAGTAGATGAAGATGTTAAAAATAAAAAATTTTAGAAAGAGTTGAAGGTTTAAATTAAAATTCGAATTTAATTACAATACTTTAAAACTAATAATATAATTATACGAATACTAAAGAAATCAAAGAAACGTCGGAGATCCAAGTACCAAAATGGCGAAGCATTTTTATGCTTAAAAGTACTTTATGTCAACGTTCTAGCCGCAGCAGTTGTGGCCCAAATTGTTTGACTTTTGATTTTTTCCAGAACACTTTTTAAAATGGTTCTATTTGGTAACGATTATAATAATAATAGTAATTTATTCTTGGTGCTAGAAAGAGTACATCTTTATACATTTTGAGAGTGACCCTAAAACAAATTGATTAATCGTGATAAATTTTTACATTCAGTAGCGTACCGCAACGCTTGTTATTGGAGGTTTAAGACAAACTTGCAGTGTCATTCAAAGTAAAATGGGCGGAACAGGTCGCTGGTACTTTCCCATATTTTTTACGTTTTAAATATTTTCGCGTCAATAAGTAATGGAAATTTACATCTACCAATCATCTCAATACAAGCCGGTACAAGCCGCTCGCTTCAGACTCAAGGCGTTGGTTACGTACGGGGAGCGCTCGCTCACTACATAAAAGCGATAGGTAATGCGCGGATCAAAAATGCTTATGATAACTTTATTTATAGAGTTATCAAAGCATGAAACATTTTTTTATTAGAGCAAATTAATAGGCGTAGTTAAAATCGCGTAACTTCCGGAAAACGCGTCAATTCCAAACTTTTCAAAAATTCCTGGAGGGCGTCAGAGTGAAATTTGGGAAATTAGTAAAAACCAAATTTGTAGTTCCTTGTAAGCTCTATCGGTTCAGAAAGTTAAAAAAATTTGTTATGAACAGTTTTTGAGGGATTTTTTTTGAAAATGTCCAAAACTTTGAGCCGCTAGTATATTTACAATTTTCATATTTTCCAAAATATGTTTGCATCACTTGATTGTTTACCAGGGACTATCAAATAATATGATAATTTGTATTGGTTGGATATTTTGATTTTGAGTAATCGGGCGTTAAAGTAAAAATTTTCAAAAATTCGCAGCAGGCTTTATTTTGAAGATACAGCATTTGGAAACGAAACATTTGATTTTATCTTTAGATGCACTAGAACGCTATGTATTTAAAATTTCAAAACAGTGTTTAAAAAAAATCTATACCAAAGAAACAGGTCTAATTTCCGTTTCCGGTTCCGATTTCGATTAACGACCCTACAAAGAACTACTGGCAACTAAAAAGCTTCCATTCACCAAATCCTATAAAAATCGGTTAAGGGGTTCTGAAGAAATAGGGAAACGAACGCACCCACCCATCCACGCACCCACAGACAGACATTTTTTAAAAACAACTTTTTTGTGTTCCTTGGACCCAAAAACACGTATTTCCGTTAAAATCTAAAATTCGAAAATTTGCATGAAATTATAACTTTCCTTACTTCAGTAGAAGTATGGGAAAGTAAAAACTGTTCTGAATAGATAATCTCGTTAGGTTGTTATGAAAAAAAATTGTCATACCTAAAGGTTAATTATTGGTTTAAATAACAACATATAATCAATTTTACAAAGCAATCTACAAAATAGTTTAGAAAAAAATACATTGCTTATTATAATCTAATAATTGCATTACAGTTTCTTTCTTTGCGTCTGCGTAGTGCCGTCGATAATCACCAAACCCCGGACTTTTAGTCGCAGAAGATCAAAACATTTCTTTAAAAATCAGTAAATAAACAAAAATAAGGGTCGTACCAAATCCATTAGTTATACGCGAAACGCATTGGTAAAGAGATCTAATTTTTCGGGTAAAAATTAAGAAAAAGCTGTTGTACTGCAATTCTTAAGTTTTTCATTCAATGGTGGTTCTCCTTTTTTTATAGCTCAAAGTTTTCTTTCGTAGTACTTAGTCGTTGTATTACTGAATTTACACGTTCTATTTTCATTAATTGGTGGTTGCTATTTTACATTTTAATTAAAATATATTTCTGCAGTTTCATAAAATTGTTTCGTAAAGTCCTTTTAAAACTCATGACCATTTCTATTCTACGATTTTAAACCTTGATTTATTTTATTTTACTATTACACAAGCATTAATTCCAGTTGACCAAATAAATAACAACTTATCTACACATGCTACACAAGGTCCAACGTATTGATGTGTTACCATTCTAAGATCGTAGATAAATCGTTTACAATTTATTATATGCGCCAACTATATATATAAAGAAATTTTGCCGGAAATTATTATTAATTAATTGCTTAATGATTTAAATACTAGACTAGAAATCCGGACTATAATAATCACTTGCTGCTTCAAGAACAGATTGTGTTTGTTCCTCATTTTTTGTTAGTAACTTATTATATTCTTGAATTAAGGCCCGTGGCTGTATCGTCAACTACTTTAATATGTTTGATTATTCCATAACTCGCTTTGAATTCTTTATTTTCAGTCCAAGTGACAGGATGTGCATTCAAATAACTGTATTTATGTTCAATCTTTCGAAAAACGTTTTTGTATCCGTAGATACAAAATCTTCGTTGGATTTGTTTACTGTTTCAGGATTTTCCTCCGTTTTTATAATAATAGTTGCTTTATACCATCCTGATCTTCTTCTTTATTTAATGCTTTGGCCATTTTTCTCCTAATTTTCAAATGATAAACTTTCGTTCTAATCTAACAGCCTCTGGTCTTAAATACCACACGTGACTTTTAAGTTTGTTGATTGTTACGCGGGATATATCAACATCGGCAGTTTTGTAGTTTACCATTTCGTTTAGAAATTATTTCATGAGTTGGTGCTTTAGTAGCCAAAGTAGCTGAAAACTATGTTTACGGGTTGCATTTTATAGAAATACTTCTGATAAATCCAGAAGTTCTTTATAATCGACCCGAGGTTGTTGAAGTTTCAAGTAGTACTTGACTGACAATAGAACTTGGTCCTTATCATTATCATCACGCCATGTGGCGTCGGTGCCCACACACTAAAAGTAACCAAAAGCCCTGAAAAAAGTAACCACGGCGATTTTGCAAGGGTCATAGTGCATCCACAAGTACACCCCATGGCTAACTTTGTCCCACTTAATCTCTCCATAGGATAACCGTATAATCACCGTAAGCGTGCCCAAAGCTCAGCCTGTTAGGCTAGGGTAAAGTTGCCCAAAGAAGACCCGTACAACGCCCCTTTACGGTGAATGAACCAACACCGAAATTTTCTTTTTGTCCAAGTAAATTCCACAAAGGAGGATAAGTTTTACACATCAATAAATAAAAGTTTCGATACGAAGTTACAGCCTCCGTAAGTGGCAACAGTTTCAATAATTCCTGTTGCTTCTGATAGAAGCTATAAATGCGTAAAGAAACAGTTCTGGACTTATGTTTATACAAACTTTTTTATTGCTTTGCTGTGTAGAACTTGTTCCCAATGTTTCTACAAACTATATTTGCACCTTCAACGAACAATCAGACAATCACGGCAACTTGATTTTGTGCAAAAATTGAATTATCTTGAAAACTGTTAGTTTTCGCGACTTTCACAAAGAGTACTTTTTTAAGTACTTTGAAGAGATCTTTCACAGCGTACAAATTTTGAAAATAAGTAAATTAGAATAGATTGTTTATGGGATAGTTTTGGCTAGAGAACCTTTCATCACTTCTACCTGAACAGATCTGTTGTGAGTACCAAATCAAGTTGAGTCTTAAAAATTCCTAAGCCTATATCTTTTTTGAGATGGTATCTTAGAGAGCAATGTCCAATCAATGGACCTGGTAATTTGCCTCAAGTCGTTTTTGCTTAGTTTGAGAAGCCTTTTGGCATTCCAAGGCGAGCTGGTAATAAACTTCTTCGCTTGATGTTTTGCCTGAAGTGTTGTTCCAGTGGGACTTTTCTGTCTTTTTTTTTTTTCATTTACAGACCTCTTTTATAACGTTTTTGAAAGTCTACAAAAGGGTTCGGGCCCACAAAAGGCAGCTGCTGCTCTTTTTTTGCAAGGTGATTAGCTGCTTCGTTTCCTGTTATTCCCTCATGCGCAGGAACCCACATTAGAGTTACCTTGTTGTTTTTTGCCAGTTGCTTAAGGGATTATTTACAGTCAAACAAAATCTTTAACTTAAAAGTATAGGAGCTTAGATAGAACTTTTAGAGTCGCGTGACTGTCGGATAGTATGTATATTATTTTGAAGATAAGTATCTAAAGATAAATATTTAGTGTTTAAAAATAGTCTGCGTATCGCTGTGTCTAGGCAACTGTGTACTTGATATGGGCTGTGAAAATCAGTTATTTTTTGTATATCCTAAACAACAACCGCAAATTTCTGACATTTTAAACTATTCTGTATATATATTTCTGAAAAATTGTTTCTTGGATTCTACATTAACATCCTGTATCTCTTTAACGAAACTTCTTAGAACATGTGTTCATCTGCACTTTTATACGAATTTACAGTATCAATCTTAATATACTTCACGCTGACACTCTTTATGAAGCGTCCAATTTACACTACCGAATTTTTAATTAATATAAAAGCTTTAAAAAGATAACAGAATAAAAACTTTAACTATACGAGGGTAACACCACAATTATTGAGAATAAGAAACACTGTTAATGTTTTTCAGGATTTTATTTTAAATATGTTCAAAGTTATTTTCTTCAGCAATAATGCACTTCACCATTCTTTCTTTCCACTTCTTGAAAGACAACAACCAATCTTCTTTTGGAATACCTTCAAAAGGGTCGTTAATTTCGGTATCAATTTCTTCCTTAGACGAAAATCTTCTACCCCGTAGATTTTTTTTAAGCTCATAAAATAGCCAAAAGTCGCACATGGCTAAATCAGGCGAATAAGGCGACTGTTCTATTACTTTTATGTTTTTTCTTGCCAAAAACTGGCAAGTCAAAGCTGCCGTATGAGAAGACGCGTTATCATGATGCAGCATAATCCCCTCCTCTGGAACTCTACTGAATACTTCAGGCAAACATTTTTCAGTGTACCATTTAGCTGTAACTGTCTTTTGTCCATCTAGCTTAATTGTTTTTACCAGACCCGTACTTCTAAAGAATACCGCATACATCACTTTTTTCGAAGATCTCTGCTTTTTCGTAATTGTTGGAGTTTCCTCATCTTCGTGAATCCATACGCGACTCTCTTGACGGGTTGGTAAGTCGAAAAAAGGTATGTATATAAATTTCGTCGGCTGCTACAATTTTGGAAAAAATTTGGTGGCCGCCATTGTTTAAGGAATTTAATGTTTCATGGCAAATTCTCACACGCTCTGCTTTTTGGAACTCCGACAGGTGATGGGGTACAAAACGATTCACAACTTTTTTTAAATGCAAGTGATCGTGTATGATTGTTTTAATAGCTGAGGATTCAATTTTCAGTTGATGCTCTATAACTGCATAAGTCGTTTTATTGTCCTCTTTCATTATCTTCTTAACAGCAGCAATATTTTTCTACGTAACAGCCGTAGGAGGACGCCCTGCTCCTTGTAGAAGTAGATGTTGAACAGAACTTCTTCCACGCTCAAACTCCTTATACCACCGGTATATTGTAGCCATGGAAGGTGCTTCTTCACTAAAAGCCGAATCTAAACTTTCTTTGCACTCATAAGCGCTTAAATCCTTTTTGAAATCATAATAAATCATGATTCTAAAATGTTCTTTGCTTAATTCCAGTTTTTCAGCAACGACACTACTTAAAAACTGAATAGCTTCGGTTCCAACTATCGTAACTTCGCAAACTAAACGTCAACTGACAGCTAGAGAAATATGTAAAATGAATGTGTAAATTTTGTTTTTGTTTTGAATATTCGAAAATTTCGCACTAAAAAAAACTCCAAGTTTCTGCTTGGATTTTAAAGTAATTTCTAACATAAAATAAAATTTATCAATTTACTTTCAAATAAGAATCATAAAACCTTTAAATACCATAAAGAGTACATTAAGTTACCTAGTTAATTTAATGAGTTTTGCAAACATAGCAAGAATACCTTGTTTGTCGTTGTTTTGAATTGCGCCTTTCATACACCCGGTTTAAAGCCTCTGCGCCGGTTGCATTTTGAAATTACATAATGCGCCGTGCGTATGCGAGCTCAATTATAATTAACCGTCATCTGACAAATCTCGCGCTGCAGCATGCACTCGGAAAGGCATGTTTTCGTTTTTTCTTGCCTGCACACAGATTAATCTTGTAAATAATTGCTCGGTAACTGGGTAAAGTAACATAATTCTCATGCAGAATTATTGAGGATGTTATTTTTCTCGAAAACAACACATTGGCGCTGGAAAACGAAATAGCACACGAATCTTGAATGCAACAAGTTAGATACAATTTGTTGAGCTTTCATTATTAACGAGCACTTTAAAGTGAATTTGTATCATGAGCAATTTAGTGCTCAGTATAAATTATACGTCTCCTCTACTAATAACCGTCATCTACTAATGACACGCGATAAGTCAGGTGCAACTCGTAGAAAGGATAATTTAAATTACTACTTGGATTTAATGCCTAAAATGGTCCAGCAAATAAACATGTCATTAAATCGTATTCGCATATTTAAAAAAAATTAAGTCCAGTTAGTTGTGCTGTCAATGAATCGTAAATAAAACTCTTACAAATTATAAATTATCTATGCTTTAGCTGCTGAAAAAAATGTTTGGAAATATAACCTATATAATGGAAGAGCTTTCCTTAAGCTAAAAGAGGCATAGACGTCTAGTTACAAAGTTACAAATATAAACTCCTTCTTCTTCTTTATGTGTCCTTACAGGCAGAAACGCGCTAAGGGTAGTTGATGTTCGGGTGCCAGCCCTATTTTGCCGTTTCTATATTATATATTAAACAAAAAGCAGCACAGAAATACTAAAGGCGTCGATAGAAATACTCTACGAAGCAGGTTCAACCTCCACACACACTCCGGCAGACAACAATCAACCACTTAGGGTAATAAGAATACCCTACAGGACATCAGCAGACGGTTTCAGAAACCATTTCGGCAGCAGCATAGCCAAAGAAGAAACGGAATTTATGAGAAGTGGGAATGGACATCAAGAATCAGATATTGGGCACATATTCTGAGCAATGAGCAATGGGTAAGAAGAAAAGAAGATAAACGAAGAGAGCCAAGAATAATATACACACTGGTTGACGAATCGTATCAAAAATCGATTGAAGAAGAAGAACAGACTAACAGGGAAGGGGAGGCAGAAAGGCGGTGAGGAAGGGTGAGAAAACAAGGGAGGAATAACGAAAAACGTACCAGTGGGGGAAAAAACGATGAATATACCTGTCATCTGCAGAAGGAAAATTTAAAACAGAAGGAAGTAAAATCGAACTGCTGGAGCCTTAAAATTAAGTAATAATAAAGTTTAAACAAATTTTCGGGGTTAATTTTAAGTTTATTAACTATTAGAAAATTAAGATATTTGCAATGTGTAATCTTAGAACAATAGATAAGTGCGACATGAGAATTATGTGCAACTTTGACATCAAAGTTTATTAGGTTAAATTGCATAATTGCGTAACGGTCTCGGCTACGTACTCAAAACACCCATTATGCGGAGCTTACTAACTACCCAGTGTTGCAGCAGCGGTGTCTTGCGGTATGCATTGCATGCAGACATGCTAACGCTGTTCAACACTCCACCCGATCCCAACCTATCACATAAACTTCTACCCACCTGCTGGCATGGGGTGGGCCTGGCGTAATCCAGGATCGACCTTCGAGTCAGCTCCATGTTAGATGATGATGATGATGATTCATAAGCAGTTTAGACTAAACAGAAATTGCCGATCATATAAAAAAGTATTGATTTAATGAAAATTTTCATATTATGCATTTATAGGATTTTTTGAAAATTTAGAAGTTGGCAGAGTGAGATCAAATTCTGTATCTAAATCAGTAGGTGAGAAGCAGTTGGGCTGAAGTCCATTCTTCTTAATTTTACAGGAATGCAAGAAAACTATACCCAACTGTGATTGACAGTGTGTTGCGAACATATGAATTATTTCATCGGACTGAAGTTTAGGGGGTATGTGTAGAAAGTGTTCCCCATTGACTGTGGATTTTTAAAGTAAACCTATCTTAAAATTAAATTTGGAAAAAGATAATAAATTATGGCCCGTGCGGGACTACAGCCTTTCTGCTGTTCACATTTCTTATATGAGTAGTGTATGATATTTTTATGATACCACTTCGTCAAACTGCTAAAATAAAAAAAAAACACCATGAAATTAAAATACTTTTATTATTATATCTAAACAATAAAACAAACTTAAATTATTATTATACATCATCATCAAGTTCTTCCTCGAGTCCCGTGGCAGTAGTAGAAGCAGTATGTTTTAACCCTCGGTAGTGTTGATGAAAATCTTTATGGACCCATTTTAAAAGGCTTATTAAGTGTTTATATTTTTCAGTTGATATAGGTTTTGTATCGACTCTAATAACTGGAAGTTCTTCAGGGTAACTTACGGCACATCTTGCCTTTCTTTTCAAATTTACTGACTTAAAAGCTTCTTCACAAAAGGAAGTTTTATAATATAAAATACCTGGATCATTTTTTCTTACTTGTGCCCAAACCACTTTGGATAACATGAAGACCTCCCCATTTTCGCTTTTTTTTCTCGCTACTAAAGCAGAAGCTGTACCTTGCACCAAACTGCCCAAGTCTTTATTTGTGTTCGCTTTTTTCCCTTTTTTGATGGTAAAGTAATTGTATTTTCCAATGGTGCCTCATCATCCGCATTATTCTCGATGGTAGTTGGATTAAAGTAATACTGTTCTGATGCATCTTCTTTATTTGATGAATCTGATGCAGTGTCCGATGGTTCAAAATGTGGATCAGCATCGGAATCATCAACATCTGACGTTACATCGTATTCGGGAAAACTTGGCGTGCGTTTAGATGTTCCTGGTTCGTCTTTAAAATGAAAAGGATGCATAAATACATATTTCTCTCAAACCTAAAACAGTTCTTACCCAAATTAACAGGCAAAAGTGTAGTTAAAATGGTGTCGTCTTTATCGAGATCTTCAGTATTCCATATGCCTGCTAAGGTAGAGTTTATTATTTCCTGCTCTGCAGTTAGCGGTGATTCAGACTCTAAAAAATATTTAACTTCAAATCTAACAGAAAACTGTTTATACGTATTCCATTATTTATAAACCGATTGAATTTAAGTAAGTAAATGATTTATTTGTTCAGTAAATATGTGAAGGAAGGTTAAAATAGCATACCGACTAAATAAAATAATGTTAAAAACTGCATGTACTTACCTAGATTACTGCTAACTAGTCCACTGTCAGGTGTAACTGCCCTAACATTATTCATTATCAACTGAGTGCGCTTTGAAATATTCATTGTTATCAAATTAATTATAAAACTCACAGAGACCGCACACTCACGCTCTTTTAAATTAATGAAACAATAATAGCAAAGATAGGCGGTGCGTCAGCAATTCCTTGTAAAACACGTGCGCTTTCTTAGGAGCATAGTGGCGGTAGTCCCACTTCCGCCCTTATGCCGCTAGAAACAATACAAATCTCCGTTTCCTTTAAATGCATAAGGACGTAAATGGGACTTCAGTCTCTATGCCATTAACAAAAATTGTGACATCCGCCTTTTTGCAATCACCAATAATTCTTATTATACGTAAATGGACTACAGCCTTTCTGCCAGGCACAAAGACCACGTGTGTGAGTTCATAACTCATATAAAGTATGTTTCCAAAAAAAGTGGACTTCAGCCCAACTGCTTCTCACCTACTGAAATAGTCCCATCGAGACTCAACGTTATTATGGACAAAAACTTTTAAAAAGGTAAAAACTAAAAAATGAATAATTTTTTTCACAATTTTGAAAATTGAAAAAGAAATTGCTCAGAAACTGGAAACATAATTCTTTTTTTATTTTTGTAGGCTCGTACAGCTAGGGATGCGCTTAAATTTGGTTTGTATCCCACCCTCTATGACGCATTCAACGAATTTTAGATATTTTGTCTTTAACGTCGCTGTTTACTCAAGAATTAGTTATCAGATTGGGATCAAATTTGATATTGTAAATGCCCTAGCAAAACCCAATGTTACAAATTACGAAAACTACTAAAATTTTGAATTAAAAAAAATATCATAATATTTACTATTAATTTATTGTTAATAAAACAATTCTTAACTTCAACAGGTTTTGTAATTTAGCTGTATAACGCTATACTGTAGAACCTGTTGAAGTTAAAAATTGTTTTATTTACAATAAATTAAAATGAACTTATCAACGAAGTAAAGCCCGAACTTATAAATAGTTACTGTTGCATAAATATATTTCTCAAAAACTAGATACACAATTTTTTAAAGTTTTATATGCTCATAGAGCTACAAATAAGCTACAATTCGACGCCTTTTATAAGTGTTGAAAATTTAAAGTTAATAAACAGACCGTGTACTGACACTAGAGTTGCCAGTTCTTGGCACCGCTCGCGCCTATGATGTCCCACTAGAGTTCTGTGGCAAACATTGAGCGTAGACTAGGTAGACATTGTCTAGTATCTAGTCCCACGCTTTGCCACTAAACTCTAGCGAGACCTCATAGGTGCCAGTGGTTCCAAAAACTTGAACAGGCAACTCTGGTGCGCACGGTCTGTTTATTAAATAAATATGTTACAAGCAAGTCTATATCACAGACCCGAGAGGTTGCATTAAAAAAATTGAAATAATTTTATCTTCTAAGTTAAATCGCACGCTTTTCCACTGCAGCAGTACGAAAATTTGTCTAAGCTAATTGCGCAAATGGACTTACGAATGTATACAACAATTCGCGAAGTCCGTCTTATCGTGGTGGACTAATAGGCAACTTTTACGCGCCAAGAGACAAATTTGATTTTGTCTTCTGAAGGAGCTCAAACAATTACTGAACAGATCGTTGCGGAGAAACGGCAGCTATTCACATGATCAGATATAGCTTTTATTTATAAGTTCGAGCTTTACTTCGCCGAAGTTCATTTTAATTTATTGTACATTAAACAATTCTTAACTTCAACAGGTTTTCTATTTTAGTTTTTATTGTTAGTTACTTAAGGCAAACAATAATTTACTGTTTGTACCGAGTAGCGGCATACGCCTAAGGTCTACCGCAATCAAAAGAGCATGCGCTTTGCCCAGTACAGCGCGAGCGGTCAGAGCTCCCTACGTTTTCATTGGTGAGACAATGCAGTGTTGTAGACCATCAGTCTATTTATCCATTTTAAATTTTTAGTAGGGTCCCTCGCACAATACATTTGCACCTGAGGTCTACAATGACCATAATCCGCTACTGGGGATCCAGGATTATTTTGATGCTGTTAGATCTGCAGATTTATTTGAATTCTTACTTTTTGAGTCTTGTTGAGGCATAAGTCCTTACCATTACACAATAGTCGTTTGCCGACGTACCAGTTATTTGTACGTTACTTAATCAAAAGAAGTAAATTATAATACACATCATTCTAATAAACCTTGTCTTGCTTGTTAATGTTTTAATGCAAGGGGTGGAAAGCCTTTTTAAAAAAAATTGGCAAAATAGTTATTTATTGTAGAAGATGATAAAATTGCACTTTATCTTCGAGAGCGATTTTAGCGTCGAGGCGTCAGCTGAGACGCTAATAAGCATCGAGCAGATAATGAAATTTTATCGTCGTGTGGAATACAACATTTTTTTCTATAGCAATTGTTAAAGAAGACCAAAAAATGAAGAAAAATCAATGATAAATTTAATTTAAAAGTGTCAGGAAATAAACAGTATCACGAAAAAATGAGTAAGTGGCTTTAATAACTTTTTGGTTGCTATAGAGTGTATTTAATGTAGAAAAAAAAATAAATACTTTATCTATCCTTGCTGTTAAAGTACTACTTTATCTAACCTTGATGGTAAAGTGCTACTTTTCCCTCTAATTTTAGTTAATAATAGCACGTTTTAACAGTTGCTATAGAAAAAAAGATTTTTTTTTAAATGAATGTTTTGATCGGGCAATTTTTTTGTTTGGAAAAGAGGGTCGAGTGACACCTCATTTGAAAGGTCTTTTAGTTCTGCGTCTGATGCTAGAGTTTCAAAGAAAAATATTCAGCCATAACAAAATGGCGGATTTTAAACAAATGGACTCACTCAATTCAAAATTGCTTTGATTTTCTTGTCCAGTAGTTCACTTTTTCATTTGCAGGACAAAATTTTCCCAGAAATATCTCAGGTGGCTGGAAATAATATTGAAAACGTTATGTTCCAACAAGACGGTGCGCCGCCTCATTATTATAGACCTGTTTCTGACTTTCTCAACGGACATTTTCCTGGAAGATGGATTGGTAGGCAGGAGCCTGTAGAATAGCCGGCTCGCTCCCCAGATTTAACCTGCTTAGATTTTTTCTTGGGGATATCTGAAATCGAAAGTGTACAGAGCCCTTTCAGAAACAATTGAAGAACTGGAGCAACGCATTACAGAAGTTTGCAGGAATAACACTCTAGAAACTTATGAAATGTAGGTATATATAAATATAATACTTAATTACTTCCTTCGACAATATTTATTTACTTCAATTTTATACGTAGTTCGGCATGTTTACATGCCATTGTCAAAGGTTATATGAAAAAGTAAACAGTTAGTGTTGTTATAACAATAGAACTTGGTGACTTGATCTCGGTAATCGTCTGCAGATGACTTGATTTCTCATTCCAAAATGTCCAGTACAGGAGAATTTAAGAGATCAATTAACTCATTTATTAACGGTGCAGTTTTTAAATGTTTGTGAATTTCAAAAGCTTCTAGTATATCTAATTTACGTTTATCATCACAAAAGTGTAAACATTTTATAGTGTTATTAAATGTTATTGAATGATTGTGTTCTAGTAAGTGTTTAGCGTAATTGGATTTATGTGGGCGTTTGTATTTGTAACAACGTACGTGTAGTTTATACCTAATATCAAAATTTCTAATTGTCTGACCTATATAAACCGAATTACAATGCAAACAATTTAATTTGTAAATGTCTGATTTTAGCAAATTATCAGTTTTTGATTTTGCATTAAACAAAGTGTTTAAGACGTTTCTAGTTGTTTCAAAACTTACGTTATATTTATTTGTTTTGTTTATAATTTTAACAATTTTTTCTGATTTGTCACCAAAGTATGAGATCGAGGCATATTTAATTGTATCAGATGAAGTTGGAGTATTCGGATAATTGTTTTGAATAACTAATTTATAATCTTTTTCTTTAATTACTGTATCAATAAGTTTAGTATTATAACCATTACTATATGCAATTTGCTTAATAATTGAAATTATAATTAAGGAACCTGTATGCTGCTAATTTATGTGTTTTATGATGACAAGAATCGTGTGGTATTGCAATGTCTGTTTGTGTAGGTTTTCTATAAACTGAGTACTCAAATTTATTAGTTGAATTAATTTTTATTTTTAAATCTAAAAAGTTAATGGACTTGTTTTGTTCAGTTTCTAGTGTAAATTTTATGTTTGGATGCAAGCTGTTATTAAAAATTAAAAATTCATTAATTAATTCAAATGAACTACCAAAACATGCTAAAATATCATCAACGTAACGAAACCAAAATATAACTTTCTCAGAATGATTTGATTCGAATATTTGATCTTCTAGATTTTCCATAAATATATTAGCTAAAAGAGGTGAAATTGGACTTTCCATTGATAAATCATCTTTTTGGAAACAAATGTTATTATTAAAAGTAAAATAATTTTGATTAGTGCAAAGCTCAAATAATTGAATCAACTCAGTCCGTTTTATTAATTCAACATTTTTATTAATGAGAATGTTATTTAACAAAGGAATATACTCCTGGCCCAGGAGTCCTGGGGAGGTATTTGGGAAAGTATATTTCGTTTAAAATAAGTAATTTTAGTAAAAATAATATAAATAAACTTCAACTAACATTATATATTTTTTTACTTTACAAATAGTAAATGAATATTGTTTTTATTATTAATATTGGTGCATCAATGTAACATATAGTTAAACATATATTTAACGAATAAAACTACCTACCGACTTACCCATAGCATACAACTGTCAGTTAGCAGTTAGATATCATTATTGTACCCATCCGTATCAAAACTGTACTTAGGTAACCAAAGCTGCAATTCTACTAGTAATAAACGTCTCCAAAATGATTTTTTTGATATAAACAATAACAATGTTTGAATTTTCCTTCCATAAATTACGTTATGTTTAAATTTAACACGACGTGATTGATTGAAATTTTAAAGAACTTCTAAATGTCTTTCTAATAAATACATTCATAGGTAGTCTGATAGGATAAAAATTATTTTCGGTTCATGTATTACGTCAATCTTCTAGATTAATATTTCCCAGAAACGTCATCGCTTTGATTGAGTTTGAACTAATGCTTTCGCAATCTTATATATCAAATCGTCGTTACTTTGCATATCTCATCTATCAGTGTTAGCAGTGGCATGACCCTTTACTTATATTTATGAAGTGTGTTATGACAACCAATGGACTTGATGAGTACCTGAATAATTTTTAAAATAACTCGAATACACATTAAGCTCATTGAATTTTCGCGATTTTTCTAAAAACTTAAAACAATAAATAAATAAATCAGTAAAAAAATTATCATGTAATGAACTACATATTAACATATTCACAGGATGTCAATGGCAGTTCTAATTATACGTTACATAATGTTTAAGATATGCCTATTTAAATTTCCTGTCATGCTGAATTATCAATTTTAAAAAACCTGTCTTTGTTTCTCACATATGATACACTTTAAATCCTAACCTGCGGGTTTCTATAATGATCTGGAATTAAGCATGTCAAATTTAAGATAATAACACCAACACGTTTTCTGTGCTAAATAAAATCACGCATAAATAAATAAGTCATCGATGTTACGCAAGGTAGCAATCAAAAGAACTGAAAAAGATTTTTTTAATGAAGGGTTCTCGTTATTGCACTAAATTATGCGTATTGTTGCTTCTACATGTGCTCATTCCAGCCAAATACAAAACGTATTAAAAATTATATGAGAAACAATTAATAATAACTGTAATGGGATCCGTAAACTTTCTGACATTCTTCTGTTTCAAAGCGTGGATGAATACTGTTTGCAAGGATATCAGAATATCATCAGTTAGCTGCTCTGTAATTACGCTAAATTATGGTTGTAGTAAAGTGAAGTAGCTGAAGGCATAAATAATTTTAAAGCTCGCAGAAACAGGAACCGTGTAAGGTTGAATCTTCTTTGATTCCAAGGCAGATAGCAATATGTGACACGAACAGAGCTGTTTGTTTAAATCTGATATTAAACAAGTTTTAATCAAATGTTATGACTGAACGAAAATTTTAGCCGTTGCGTTGCACACATTAAAAAAATTTCAATGAGTTTGCGTTCAATTATAAGAAGAAAACTGAAAGAATATATAGCAAGTGAAATGGAAACATATGATGAAACGTAATACCATTACTTAAAGTTCGGGAGTTTAAGAAAGATTAAAACTATTAAATTCTATCACTAAACTTTCACATTAGCCAAACAAATAGGAAACAAAACGTAAAACAGTGTATTAAAAAACAAGGAAACGCAGATGTAAAATATAGAGAGAAAAGTATAACGAGCGCCAGAAGGATTGAAAAAATTAAAAGAACATAAATCAAAAAGTGAAGAGTACTACTCAGAGTACTTCTTATGCGGCCATTACAAGCAACCTTGTTTGTTTACCGTAGGGGCACCTGGTATTAGCCCTTATCTGTCACGACCGTTTTCTGGTCGAATTAAGTGTCGTTTTAATCAACGCGTTTGCCCATAGTAAAACGAAAACAAGCTGCCAGTACGACATCAGGTTGCGAGTCCTACCTCCTAGTGGCGAGGAAAAAGCTATCTAAGTTTTACTGATTCTGCAGAATAGTTTCCGTTATGAAACGCAGCTTGTCTGTCGAGCGGCACCACGACAATTTTTGTCTGTATACACACATAAAAAGGTTTTCTTTAATTAAGAAAAAATATTATCTCAACATAATTTATTTCAATCAACTGCGCCAATTTTTTGATTTAACAAAATATATTTCTATGAAAATTATTGTGATTCTTCGGGGAAGAAAATTAGTTTCTTAACACAATTTTTTAATATGAAAATAAATTTCTCGAAATAGCAAGCTACGTTTACTTGACTGTCTTCGATATTACAGTTACTCAGATCAAGAAAACACCTCACTTTGTGTTAAAAAAACAATACACCGCTCGATCGAATGATTGAGTGGGGATATCAACTGACAAACAAGCCCCCCAAAATTTAACTCATTTGCATTGCATCATTCTGTATGTAGTGAGTTCAGTGTAAGTGTATTGTGTTAAAACTTGGTGAAAAATGAAGACATGCACAATGGATGATTTTGTAAAGCAAAAATTGAAGTCGTGGAACTTGGAGGAGTTGGAGGAAATTTTTGAAAGTAAGTAGTACGCACTTTAACATTTGATTTTAAACGAAAAATTTTCAAACTTCCGTTTCCGGTGATTTATTACTTATACAATCTAGATCAAATACATACATCCTTTATCTGAATTTTAGGGAAATACATGGGTGATTTTTATTTTCGATAAAATCGTTGGAAAAACAAAAATATAATGCAATGACGTCGAATTTCTCCGAATTGCAGACTGTAAATATATGGTATCGCAGTTTTAATTTTATTGTTAAGTCTGCAACGCGCTGCCCAGGCTTCTCTTACATGACTTGTTCAGCGGTTTTTGCATGTTAAGCTAAACTTCAAACATATACCCATTGTTGCAATTCGTGTGATATCAGATTTTATCTAAAATTATGTTAAATTTTTTTGTGGAAGTGTTACCTAGAAAATAAATATTTTTAGTAAAAACGAATTATAAAATAAACACTAGATAGAGCCTTAACATGCAGTAAATAAATGTTGATAGTAGACAGCGTAGTTAAATGAACACAACATTAGAAAATGACGTAATTGTCATGTAAGCGCACACTGCATTTATATCTTCGGGACAAAGATTTTGTTCGGGGAAATCCCTAATTCTGTAGCAGTACTTTGTATTGTAGTGTTATTTACAGCTACATTAGTTTTAGTAGTTTTGATATCTTTTTAGAAAACAAAATTGATGAAGATGAATTTAATAACCTGTAATACAAAGATATTTACGATTTAATTCCCATTTTGGGATTAAGGAAGAAGTTCCTGAGACAATTTAATGCATATAGTGGTAACATTGTTACTAAGGTAGGTACAGTAGACCTCACTCATAATAGATTATTATAAGCATGTATCCAGCTTATCTGAATTTGATTTTTTTAAGCTGAAAACAAAATTAAATTGTCAGTCTTGTTTGTAAGTATACACTATTTTGAAGCCATTGATTTCTAGGATAACAAAACGGATACAGATTCGGTTGCAAGTAAAGAGCCTGTCGAAGATCACTCATCAACAGTTTCGGTGGTTTCGAGTGACTCTTATTCTAGTGTCACTGCTATACCTACAGAAAACCGTCATACTTCCTTTTATGGCGCACATGATGTCGGTAGAGCCCTTGAATTAGAATTTCCGGATTTCAAATTAGAGGCTCTGTTGAAATCTGCTCCTTATGGCAAAATTATCCTTGCTTTGTATGAGAAAAACAACAAATTGGACGACACACTCCGTTCTACATTAGTAGATATTATTGCAAAGCACCTTTATAATTACGTTGCGGTGCAGTAAGTCAATTTTAGTATTGAATTTTCAAGCTGTTACTTTAATATCAATTTTAGTCGTCTGAAGTACATACAGTATATGGTAATATGCAAAAAAATTACAACACTTTTACCAACTGAGGCGGAAGCTTCTTACTACATCCCCTATGTACCAAAAGGGACATCGGGACAAGATAAAGGAATACTAGCTAGAGGTCGACTAGTGGATAAAATAAGAAACATTTTATATAGAAGTAGAGACACTGTTGCCCATAAGCGAAAGAGGGAAACTGACGAAGGGCCGTCTTACAAAAAGGCGAAACATCAACTCAATCGTAAGTTTGTAGAAATTGGCAATTTTAAATATTCTTTAATCTCTCTTATTCTAGCAACTGAACAAGCTAGCATCCAGTTTTTAAATAACATTAGAGAGCCTTGGGAGGAAGTGAAAAAACACTGGAAATCCACGATACATATTCTCCAAAATTCTGGGGTTCAAACTGTGAACGAATTTATTGAGACCTGGCCAATTTTAAAAGACCCTAGGGCTGAAGAATTGGTATGTATTTCAATTTGTTTATAACTTAAAAATATACAACTCGGAATGTAAATTTCAGATTAACGCGGATTTTGTAGAAATATTCGGACAAAAATGCTCGCTTAGTTTATTCGAAAATTGGGACTGGTTCATTTCGAACATAAAATCGGTTGAAGGAGCATCGAAAATACGGGACAAAAAAGTGGTTGAGAATTATTCTGAGCTCAGCGAAGAGTCTAGTGAAGGTATGATTCTGCATTTTTTATTCTGTTTTTTAAGTCATTTTGTTTTTATAGATTCAAAGCATTTTTGTGAAATAAATCTCCTCTGTTTTTTGTTACCGCCGAAAGGGAGAGTTCAAAAGTTAGTAGGGGGGAGGACAGTTTACGACCGCACTGTATACGAAATTCATGTAAAATATCAAAATTTAGTTACTGTTATAGGTCTAGTGCAAATTTTAGGTAAAACAAAATTAAGTTAATAAAATACGTCTTTTTGTTACATAATTTTTGTTAGAATAAATAATTTCAATCTATATTGTACAGGGCATTCATCTATGTTCTACTTTCAAAAAGTGTATTATAGGTAATAGGTACCTATATCGTATAGGTATATTTCTAATTATTGGTTTAACAGCATTAAGTATGCAGATACAATATTTTTATTTTCGTTAGTTGTACCTATGTAATACTGTTCTTCATAGTATAATTTTTTATGTAATACTGTTTTTCAATAAAAAATTTTCAAATTTTGTGTGCTTTTGTGACCATTATATGAAACTATTATTTGCTTACAACAAGAAAGTACCCATCACATATTAAGCAATTCACATGGCTTAGTCCAAGAAAAGATTCCGTTTTGGAGAAAATACCGAAATGCTTAGGATAAGAATATTCTTTATTTCAATAAAGAATACAATTGTTTATTTTTGAGTAAGCAACATTTCTATCTAAAAAAATCTATATTTTTGCTTTAGAAATAGTTATAATGCATGAAGAAGACGAATTATCTCAAAAAAAGAAAACTTTCTTGATATAACGGTTCAATCTTTTTTGGAGTGAAAATATGGTTTTTCTCCTTACGAAGAAACTTTTCTTGATTCGAGAAAATTTTTGCTAGAAAAATATTTTCTCCGTTTAAGCAAATATATATGTTGTGGTTATTGAAAACAGAGATTTTCTTGAATCTAAATTTTCTGTTTTAAAGCAAGTAATTACTTCTATGTGTGTACATACTGCCACCACAGCACAGGCTGCCATTTTCCTGAGGGATTAGAGTGGCAGTTATTCAGATAAAGTATTGAAGCGCCTCTCCACGAAATAGATAATATACATTTGGTTTGATAATACCCTTCAACGTACATTTTACTATTAAACTAATTGCAGATAGAGCGTGAGAGCGCAATTTATAAAAAGCGCGTGCACGCTGCTGCATCCGACTACGTATACTAGATCAGTTGACATACCGATGTGAAGTGCCGTACGATTGACTATCGACTACTTTAGTTTGGCTCGTCAAATGAGAGGAAATTGTTTGAATTTTACACAAAAGAACTGATACATAACCTTGTTAAAAACAGCAATTTATGAAGACATCGCTTTAAAGGACAGAAGGACAATTCAATTTCCAAAAAAAGGTACGTTTGTTTTTTCTGAAGGACTTTACTTATTTTCAAAACCACGAGTCGACGCCGGGATTGGTCCCTGTGGTGGCAGTCAGAAAAATCATTCGTAAGACTTCTGGAACAGCCGAAGCTGCCGATGCCGTCTCAATATAGACTACTTGCATTATCAGTCAACTAGGCACCTACCAGATAGGGTACATTGTATGTATTGTACACTGACACACATATCTACATTAACGAAGACATGCAGCCTTCGGTTTCTAACCTAGTCC
The DNA here is from genome assembly GCA_958336395.1 of Ctenicera cuprea. Taxonomy (NCBI): domain Eukaryota; kingdom Metazoa; phylum Arthropoda; class Insecta; order Coleoptera; family Elateridae; genus Ctenicera; species Ctenicera cuprea. Next base: position 50,050,801 of record OY284487.1, read on the forward strand.
TCAGGTACCAGCGTTATTCTACTCCTTGTCGATCTACCTGGCGGCAGTGAGGAGGTAACACTATCGCCGTCATTTGATTACACCGAGCCCAGTTGGTGTGTGACTCTTGTAGTACTATCGTGGTGAGTCCAGCGAGTAGACAGTCCGAAAGCTCAAGTGCAACCAGATTACTCTATGATCTCTCACACTACACGCCGCGCCAGGAGATGGTGCAGAAAGTCGCTCTTACGTTGTCGGCTGGAACGTTAAGCCGCCCTGTCTGCCACAGCGTCTACCTTCTTGATTCCTCCCTGAAGAAGAAGTCTGGAAACAACGACAACTTAAGGGACCAAAATGACCCTCCGTACTTTCTGGCTATGGGATACGGCGTCGTGTAATATCCCATTTCTTCTCTTGAAGTTCTGTGGCTAGTGTCGAGAAAAGGATATCATGTCTTCGAATTCTATCACCATGAGTCTTCCATTAACACGTGGGCTGACGTAAGCTACGGTTTCAGTCGCTGGACACCTCGCTCAACATCTGACCCGGAAATTGACTTGGCGAACGCATCTGGAGCTGCGATTCCTCAATGGAAAGCAGTTGGTGCGAGCATAATGGTACTGTCCATAGTCCCGACTAGACATACCACGAGCTCCTCTGTAGACTGTAGACCCAGTAGGTTGAGAGTGGAGAATCGAAGAATTCCGTTAAGTTATGCAGTACTGCTGCCCAATGCTGCTGCCTGTCCTGTGCCCTCAGAGTTTTACCATATGTAAACCTGAGCTGTCGGAGGCACCTACGAGATCAACCCAGCTGACGTTGGGTGTGCTGCGTTGCGTAGGCTGCTCGGGCGGCTGCACTCGTAGACTGCTTGAGAAGCACGAGAGGAGATATAGTGATGGCAAAAATAAGTATTGTCAGTATACTAATGTCCACCAGGTTTCCAGCCTTCGCAGCTGCGTGGAAATACTTTTCTGCCACATTGGCTGACAGTCTTAGCCAAGTTCTGCTAGCGTGCCTGACCTGCCTGTGGAACGCCTGGAGTCTATTTTTTGTAATTCTTCTTAGCACGAGATAATAATAATAATAATAATAAACGTCTTTATATATGTCCTGAAACAACTTTTACAAAATGCTTACAAAATTGTACAGGGTAGGACACAAACAGATAATAGTATAAAGTCTGGGGAAAAGGTAGACTCGGAGGATTTGCAGGCGCTGTTGTGGTTTAACGACGTCGCTAATGCCAAACCCTTGCGTCGACACTTTAATAATGGGCGTCAACTGGCCAAGTAAAACCCACTCCTAGGGCCCTCCCAGCAGTCACGCCGCTCTTTTTTAAATCTCGCCTTTTCCGTCGATTAATAAATAACTTTGATAAACGACCAAAAGGAATCTTCCCAGAGGTGATTTCTCAATGGAGGATTGTTGCTGTGGTCTTTTAACATGTTCTTATCGATTTTTAAATCGAAATTCGTACATTGACAAATTGTTGGTGGGGTGGGGGTCACTGGGGAGTGATAGGAATTTCGGCCTTGCACAGATCGTCTTTTCGACATGTGTAGAATACGAATCTAAGGTTCCTTTTTGAGCATGTTCTCACCATTTTGTAAAGCCGCTTTTATAATATTTTGTGTTTTCTATTTGCAACCATTGTTCTCCCGTTGAAATCTTAAAATCGCTTGCATAATTTTGTAATATCCGTTTTTTGGCAATTACTTAATTCAACTGTTCCAGTAAACGACCAAAGGAAACTTCTCAGTGGCGTTTTTTATTGTCATTTAACATGCACATACCGATTTTGAAGCCGAAATTCGTATATTTTTAAAAAACTAATAATTCGATGGTGGGGTACGCATCTAAAGTCTTTTACGGGCGTGTCTATTTTGAACTAGACCATCCCTACCCTTCACCTCTTTTTTTCGGCAAACCAACCTTTTTGTTGCGGTTTCATCCTAGTGGAGTTACCAATCTTTAAGCCAAATTTGAGTTTTCTGCGTTAAGGCGCCTGGACTGTAAAGTGTATACAGACAAACACACGCGCGCGCGCATATACACACAGGCACCTCTACAGCGTCCACTTTATCGGTCTCCCAAGGCCATATAACCTGCTTACCAGTCAAAATGTTTAAGTTAAAAATGTATTAAAAGTACCTTTTCTTGTAGGCGTAACTCGTATATCAGCCAGTAAGCCCAAACCAAAAAAAACTTCGCTGAATGAGCGCTTTTGCTCAAAATCTAACATGACGATCACAGTATCTTCCTCTATAGCTATACTTCTTATAGCGAGGAAGATAAAAAAGGAAACGAACAAGTATGAAGACAGGAAGAAAGCGTTGCTAAGGTAACGGGAGAAACCGCAGAAGAAAACAGATCAAAATATAAATGGCATTAATGAAAAGTTTCGAAGGTCTTTCCCACATTTTTTATGCAAAACGTAAATATAAAACACATTTTGACCAAAAAAACTGGTTACGTTAGTGAATTCTTGTTTTTTTACTAAACAATAAATAAACTAGGTGTAAAATAGCAACGAACGTAGTTAATAAATGCATTTTATGTTTCCTAAAACTGCCAATATTAGTTTTATTTCAAAACAAGTTTTGAGAATTTACATTTACAAATACAACTTCTAAATTCTAAGTATGCCAATTTAATCAATTTTTTTTATGAATGATAATTAAGAATTATTTTAACCGAATAACATTTCTTCAGGTGATACACAAATTCAAGTTTTAATTCATGTAAATTATGATCATCAAAGACGCTCTTAGCAGTTAATATATAACTAATCGCTTTAGTATGTAACAAATTATTTGTTAATTGGACTGATATTTTAAAAGAATTTGTTTAATAAACTATGCGGTATCCTACACAAACACAGCAGGGATGCAACATCACAAAATATATACTTTAAACTTATTCGACTTCTTTTTTGCGAATTGCTTACTGAAAAATAGATGTTGGTTGTTCACAAACCTAATTTCACTGCAGGAAATAAATAACGTATTGGAGTTTTTATTGCTATAAACGTGTCTTCTGAACTAAACGAAGTTAATTAAAACTAAACCAGTTTCAAGTTTATTACCAACCTTATTTCATTTATTAATTGAAGAAATCTCCGTCGCCACTAATAAGACATTATTGGGGCAAACTCAGTTATAAATTACCTTTACGCATTTTAAACCGCCAAATTCCAGGTTTCGACCGACACCTAATTTTGTATCTAATTGTTCGCAGACAAAACAAATTACAATTTAAACAACTAAATCAACTTCTCAAAATCCCTTCGAGTAGTCTTTTTAATGAGCTCGTTACAATCTGATTAAGACGAATTTAGTAATGAGAGCAGTTACAACAAAACGAGTTCGAATTTGCATAATTACCCCTTACATAATGCATTAAAAATCAGGTACAAGCGAGTAAATAAAGCCGTATCTTTGACATTCGCTCCCGGTATTTACTTTTGTCGGTTAAATATTTTCGTTTTGATAATTTAGACTTTAGCTTTATTTATTAGCTAATAAACATGAGCAAGGGCACTTTTTGACTTGTCTTGGTTGTAAAACCTGAAAATCTTTAGATTGTTCTAATTAGTAACTATCTGCAAGATTTTTTATGTTCAAGGACGATAATAAATTTTATTTGCAGTAAAAAAATTGAACAAAAGCGGCCAAAATTAATTAAAGCTTAGGAACTAAACAGATAAGTAAACGGAAACTGTCCGTATACGCAAATAACGTTATCAAAATATTGTCACGTTATTGACACGCTAATCAGAAATTGCATTATTGTTGTACAATAAATAACTTTATAACCATAAATCAATTTATTAATGTATACTTTATCGGCTGTCGATTATATTTTAATTTCACATGCCCTTGATACATGCATTTACTTACGCTACAAGCTCCTCAAATAAACATTTTACATGCAAGAATGCTACCCGATAGGCAACGCAATTATTGTAGTTATACACTTTCTAATAGGAACGAAGTAATAAAAAAATAACAGTGAAGATGTCACCTGAGGCACTCCAAGTGCAAACGGCAATTATCCTGAAATAAACGGAAATATTTACAGTACACGGCTTTTGTTGCCTTAAAAAGTATCACTTTATGGTTTCCGTTATTTAAACGATTTGAAAACCGGCCTAGAAGTATCACATAGGCCACAGAATACAATTTTTTTGGTAGCTCCAATAATTGCAAAAAACATGCTTAGAAAATAGAAACCAAACTCAACACTATATTACATATGTAACTGGTGCTGTGCTTAATTAGCAAGCCAAAGCTGATGTATAACAATTTACTGCTGCAAAATATTCGCGTGGTTACTCCTGCCGGCAAAGATGTTTTACTTCAATAATCCACCGAAAACTACCTATCTATGACATTTTGCAACATATCAATATTACGATGAACTCGAAGAAGTAAAAACTATTTTAAGCTTATTTTCTTATTCTAATCGGGCTTTTGACACTGTTGCCCAACTTACTAATCAGTATGCTCGTACCTCTTGGAGTAAAACCTAAAATAAAAATGTGGTTGGATTCCAATTTAGGAGACGATATATAAAAGTTAAGGTTGGACAAATTTTAACCTCTGGTTGATGAATTACAATATGGGATTCCTCAAGGTTTCGCGCTGGGACCAGTGTTATGTTAAATAAAAGCTCTGGTGAAATGAATTATTTGTGGTAAACTCATCAATAGAAACATTGGCCCCTAACTCTGAGGAGGTTGTGCATGTGACAACAACGATTAACATAGCTTTTAATTACTGGTGTTAAAAGAACCTCCTTATAGTTTATATAAATTAAACCAAACGGTCCGCATTTAATACGTGCAATCGTTCCTATGTACAATTTACAAAGTAACAAATAACTAATCCTAGGTTTAATTTCGAAGTTGAGTGACATAAAATTGTTACAAAAATATACAGGGTGTTAAGAAAGTATGGATACAAGCCTTTATCGCAACACTTTGAAGTTTTGAGAAAATAATCCCTGAAACACGTCAACAAAATTATTCTTGGGGGGTATTTTGATATACTTGAAGAAAATACACCCTCCTCTTTTGAAGTAGCGACGTCATTACCGTTTTTTAATGGCACTACGTATTTCTAATTGGCGTTTCTGGTATTTCATGGTATTTTTGTTATGGTAGTATAAACATTTTTTAGAGTTACATTAGAAGAATTTCGAGAATTTAGTCGTTTTTGTATCCTTCTGAAAGTATTAATCTTAATTCATTCGATCAAGCAACCTCTGTAACCAATTATTAGAAAACAAATAAAACAAACATTTTTTTGTTTATTTAATCATATTGCATATACAAACGCCTGTAGGTACGAATACTACTTGTTAATTTTTATTTAATTAAGCTCTACAGACCTTGTAAAAAACGGTCGCCGTTGGAACGTTTAACGCAAAACAATTAGTTAATTCGAACTGCGTTTACACCACTGCCAACCTGTTTATGGTAAACATTTTAAACAATTAATTTAAAAATTTAACCCATATCCGATAAACTAAACAGAACCCTGTCTATTTCATTTGTTTTCTAATCAATGGTTACAGAGGTTGCTTGATCGAATGAATTAAAATTAAAACTTAGACAAAAAGTACATTAACATATCCGCAATAGTAAATACTTTTTGACTTGTTCTAGGTTTTTTTCTAAAAATCCAAAGTTATTAAGATACAAGCTAGCATCCCTACTTAATTAACATCCTGTATAATTAAAGTTTATATTTAAATAAAATCATATTTTAAGTTTACCTTTGTATTTATAGCAAGATTTCACGATTAAAACTAAACTTAGTTTCCTAAAGTGGATATATTACAAAACAAATTAACGATTTAACATTGAATATTGGTGAATACTGACAATTTAAGGTATCATTTATAAAAAACCGGGTGTTATTTCTAAAACGAATGGCTGAAAATTTGAATTTTATTATAAATAATTTAAATAGAATTTGCCAACCTAAATACTTAAACATAATTATTCTAAAAAATATCAAATGAAATACAAAACCTATAAAAAGTTTCGCTTTTCAAGAGAACTTGCTCGAAATAAAGTTGCTTATTTGAAACATAATTTCAAGGCACTTTAGCTCACATAAAATCACTAAAACGCAGTGGCGGCTTGTGAACATGTACTACAGGAGGTCGGAACAAATTTAAAATAAAAATTTACCTTCTATTAGCAGTCCTACAAATTAAAGCCATACTCTTTTCTTCTTGATTCACAACATAATCAATCAATAAGTCATTAAAATTGTCGGTGTTTATCAAGCTGAAATGTAACGTCAGAGGTTTGTTTATAGTTTAACATAAACATATGAGAAGAACGCCAGCCATAAATACGGCAATAATAAGCCCCTTTTGGACCTGACCTTCACTTCTTCTTCTTCTAGTGCCACACCCTGTTCAGGGGGTTGGCGACTGCTCTCCTATGTTTGTGTTTGGTGCGCGGAGAATAGATATCTTGCACAGACAGACATAGGATACCTACAGTTTAACGTGGGCTCCGAACCACGGGAAGTGCATGCATTTCTTCTCCAAAGAAATTTTTTGGGAAAAAATCCACCTCGTTGGTTTCCCGTTGCCTTGAGAGGGAGAACGACCGGGCCGCGAGTCGAACCCGGATGCGCTGCATTGGTAGCCCGCGCGCTTACCACTGTGCTACGGTCACTCTTTGACCTTCACTATTATTACCGAAGTTTTGCCACGTTACCTCAAGGTTCTCCCTTAAGCCATTTAAATTCTGTTTTCACCATTCATTGGGATCTCGCTTATTTGAAGAACTACGAGCACGATTTTATTCATCAATTTGTAAGCCCAAGACTACACGATTTTACTAATTTAATGCCATTACCCTGAAATTAATAATTGGCAAAATTTATGGTGTTTTGCTGTTGGTCTTATCAACTTTAACTAAAGTTTATTAAATGCGCAGTTCTCAGTGTCTCCAATACTTGACTTTTTAACTCGCCAGAGGTGACTTCAGTAACCACAACACTAGTGTCGTCCGCATACATTGTTACTTTAGTGTTGTTACTGAAATTATATGGTAGATCATTAATGAAAATTACAAAGAGTAAGGGGCCTAAAATGGATCCCTGAGAGACGCCACACGTTAGATCATGTGTTCAGAGAGAATCGAGTCCAACATTCCATTTTTTTCATGGATAATTTCAACAACTTTTGTGCTGTTTTTCATATTCATGTTTTTCACAGCGCGTTTTCCGAAACTTACATAATTTAAACCACGCCCATCAATTAGCCATAGTTAATAGTATATTAATCATGCTGTGCACATTTTTGATAACTTTTCAAATAACCTATTTACAGCGATGTTTGGTCCAATGTCCGCGGTAAGTAAAAATAATGAACAAAATCAGTATTACTCAAACAAAATAGGTCGACATTTTACGGAAGGTACTGCCAAAGCTGTCGGAAAAATAATATTTACGGTGTTCCGTTTTAAAAAGGCTGTAACTCCGTAACGAAGCATTTTTTCATGTACGTAAGTTGGGTTAAATCGAAACAATTTAGTTTATAGATGTAGTTTAATTTATGTTACTCCCAAAGTTATTCGTAAAAGTGATTACACTGTTCCATCTTCAAGAGGCTGCAACCCCGTAACGAATCTCCATATGTTGATATGTGTCAATACAAACCACAAATCGATACAGCCATACCTATCAACACGGGGCGATACGTATTAATAAATCGGTTTATCGATACGTACCGATAGCAATTGCGTACCGAATTCAATGCGAAATTTTCTGTATCGACGTGATTCATCATACCCGAGTCGTGCTTTTTACCAGCTTCCGTTATTTTGCTTATTTGGGATTCAAACCCCAAAACCTTGGATCTACAGACAAGTGCTCATACCTCTAGGCCACCGGCGGCGCCGCATATGTTTAAGCAGTGGCGGCTCGTGGTGTGGTGTACTGGGAGGAATTTTAAAGTATATTTTTGGAAAAAAATTGTTTAGGTAGCCTTCTCATCCTTCACGTAGGCAAAATGATCTATTTTTTCAGTAAGTTATCCTCGTTCACGTGCTTAGAGGATATTGCAGTATATTACTGATATCACGAGGCTAACGGAACAGAAACGGAAACAAAATGTTTTATTTTAATAACATGTATGTAGCGTCGTTATTAAACAGTTCACCAACATCAGTTCTATATTTTATTTTTCCCTCTAGTTGGCTGTCTATTACTAATTTATGATATGCCACTTTGGTAGCTGCAGGAACACATTTTTAAGGTAATCAAGGTTACGCTCGATTATTTATACTTCCGCCAAAAGGCGAAAGTTATTTATCTGACGGCAATGCGCTTAATAAATTTTCAAATCCAATTTAAAACTGGTAACAAAAATTGAATAAATTTCATCCATATTCATAGCAAATTGTAACAACTTTGATTAATAAAGAAGATATATTTGTACTAATACAAAGCCCGCATAGCAGTTTTAATTTTTAAATTAATATTTATTATTACCATTTATAACACTAATAATCGTTATGATAAATTGCCATATTTTCTATTTATTTGCTGTTTGCAATTTTTTTAAATCTTGGTTATTAATCAATAAATTAACGGTAACAATAAACAAAGCGAGGCGATTATAAAGCGCTAGTTCCAACGACATTCGCGATGATAATGCAGTGTATCTTAATGCGACGTTTAATAAATAACCTCCACCCCAACAGAAAATACAAGCAATTGAATACAGGAATTATGAGTGTTCGGAATGCCGCATTATAAAATATTTGATCATGAATTCGTGACAAAACGGACGCCACAATTGCGCAAATAAGGATTACTCCGCCATAACTTACATATTCCGCGCCACACACCTTAAATCCGTGAATTATTGCAACTATTACGGAGTATTTTTTTATATTATTATAAGAACGCTCCAATGCCGTCCTTATCTGTCATATCGTACTAAGCGAAAGATATTATTAATCATAAGGAAAATCGTAGCGAGTTAATTGGTATTTTACTATCAAGCTGCAACTAAGTTAATCTGCTAATTATCTCTACTGAATATATAAACGAAAACTCGACCTTGCTAACAGGAAATTTGCATCAAATCGACTGCATAATATTATAATCCAAATGAAAAAAAAAGTATCCAACTGTGGCAAAAAACTGGAACATTACCTGTTAACCACGAATAGCCAATTAAATGGAACTCTAAAGTAACTCCTAACTTTAAAAAAAAAGTTGTACTTCAGCACAGCAAGATCCATAAGGAAATGTCTTGAACCACGACTTAAACCTTTGTGTTAATGGATATAGTTTTATGTTTCTCCACGTTGATTTATGTGCTTGTGTAATAAAGGCAAATATTCAGTAGTTAGTTGTGTAGTAAATTTTTTTGGACTTCAACCCGATTTCTCAAAGTAAAGGTAAAAGTGTATTTCACTCTATCCAGGTTTTATATCCAAACGTTTTTACGTTACAAACAGTTTGATGTTGAATCAGACGAGAAACTTTAGTTTCGATTCAATTTTTTCAAAACATAAATTAAAAATAATTAGAATTTAAACATTTCCTTAATTGGTTTACTGCAAATAAATATTTCTAGTCAGTTTTTGACTGATTTTATCGCTAAAAAGAGATTTTACAACTTTTGGCGTTAAACTCTTTTTAAATTTTACTGTTAGATTAGAGAACGACAATCATTTTAGCTATTTCAATTATAGTTAGTGCTAAAGGAAGCAGATGAAGGCTTAAATTTTTTAATGTTTTTCTATTTAATTGATTTATGTGTAGTTCCGTTGAGATTTTAATTTTACGTGTACAAGTTTTCGTAATCAGTTTGGAAACATTTTATGTCAAAATAATTATGAACAGATAAACCTGCGCATTCATCTTGGTAGAGCCTCGAGATTATTCAACAGTTGTACCAAAAGTGAATTAAAAAATAATCAGCTTAAATTTCGAAAACCTGCTGAAGAAACTTTTAGTAATTTAACGCGAATGTTTCTTAACTTCACGAGAGGTACATGTAATTTGATTATTCTACCAATAATATACCAAATTGTTAGATTTTTTCTATTAAACACCTAGAATAGGCTGTACAACTGTAACTAGACTAAGTCCTTTCCTCGATTTTGGAGTGTTACTCTTCCAATTTGCGCCAAATTCGTGCGTGACCCAAAATAGAGCGTAGAGTTTAAATCGAACTGAACTTCTGGCTCGAAGTAAGATGAAAAGCGAGCAGAACTTGAACAAGTAAGGCTGATTCATTTCTCACTCCTCTCTAGAAAAAGGCAAGCGACATAAAATAGTTGCGGGCAGAAGAAAAACAATTCAACTTTTTTTCGTGGCATTATTATTCATTTCCATTTAGTAAAATGCAGATGAAAGATAGAGCATTAAGTTGGTCGATTAATAATTATTAGTGGAGCATGTGTGCTAAGCCCCCCGTTTGTTTCCTGATAAATGTGAGACGCGATATGGCTGCCGCTTCACGTATGTACGCACATGTCCCTCTACAGCAGCTCTGCGATTGAAGCTAGCACTAGCACTGGAGCGTGATATAGTCATCCTGAGATACAGGTGTCCCCTACCACGGAAAGCCAAAGCAACGACTTTTCTGCTCTTAATATTGTCACGCTGAGGTTTATATAAAATAAACCATAATTCGTAGTTCGTGACTATGCTTCATTGAACACAAATCTCCAAAATTACACACTAACATATTTGTTTAAAACTGATACATAGTTAATTTATTGTAAATAAAACAAGTTTTAACTTTAACGTTTTTTTTTTATAAATAAAGTAATACATAGGTACTTAAACTAAAATACACTTACATAAATAACAGTAGATTACGCTGAACTCACATAATAAGTGTAATTATTTGGGTAGCTAGTAGCTCTGCGAGAGGTTATGTTTAGTTCTGTCAACTAAAATAGTCTGAAAAGATAATAAGTTTAGAAAGGCTTCAAAGTATGTCACGCAAACACAATGAAGTTTAAATCAGTAAAGGAATGAATAAATGCAATGTGCAATGTGAAACAGACATAACTTGTAATATCTAATTATAGCTTCTAGGTGGGGTTAAATCAATATTTTTTACACATTAGGAAATATTATAAAATTTTACTAATTTTAAGAATTAGTTACGACAATAATAAATGTTAAAATTAAGTCAAACTCAGCATCGAGGCAATATCTAGATACATAGACAGATTATGACTGCAATTATGTATTTATTTGAAGATGATTGAATTCATTCCGTCTTAGGTACCACATCTTCGACCAATACCTTTTTCTTTTCCTATCGGCATCGCCTTCTATTAGGCGTAGTAATATAAAAGTAGAAACTTTTGTTTTTTTAAAACACACTACAGCTTACAAAACTGTATTTAACTGCACTGTGCCAATTTAAATAAATGAGGTACCGAAAATCATCGTGGCGCAAATGTGTAGTTTCACTTCACATTTGCCTCCCGAACTGCCCGTTAGGAGCGCACTCTAGGATCGGAGTAAATAACTGCACGTGAAGGGCTTGTTTAATAATATTTCGCAGTATTGTGAATGTACTCTCAATGGAGCACTCCTGACGTTACTTTAGCACTTTACTTACGTGTTTGCTTTGCTTTTTTCACTACTCACTCACACTAATTCAAACGGTTTCACTCTGTTTAACCGCCGTATTGGTCGACTGTTGTCAAGAAATTGTAACATTTCGACGTTTTGATGTTGGTGGAGCCTTTCCTCATACTTCCTTGTAAATCTCTGGATTTCGTCAGCGACCGGGGCTATCTTGAGATCCTCGTCAATGTTTTATTCCGAATGTACCACGGGGCATTAACAATACTCCACAGTACTATATTTTAAAATCGTTGTATCATTGACACGTTACTTCTCTTGGTGCATCCTCACAGTTGCATTTCGTATGTCCAAATCGGTTTTAGCACTTGCTCTTGTACATTATCAGCTTGTTATGTATTGACAGATCAGAATGTCTTCCGATTAGCCAATACAATTTTCTAAATTTCAATTTAAGTTCTTTTCTTTTCTTTTTCGCGTGTTCTTATTATCTCAGTTTTTGCATCTAATGTCATGCCTAAATACACTACTCTATTTTTGTGAGGTAACATTGTTTGGTTGATCACGACAGGTAGGTAATTTAATCTTCGGTTGGTGTAGTTACTGTGCATTGATTTTGCTTCATGCCACTTCTTGGTCAAGGTATTGACTTCATCCGTAGCACCCTGCAGTTTGCTTGTCGCTTCCTCAACGCTGCGCTGTTGCCTGGCAGTGTTATCCGCAAAATGTTGCAATTTTGGTTTTTTCCATATATGGTATGTCGTTCGAGTAGAGAAGGTACAGGAGTGGGTCTAATACAGTTTCTTCCGAAACCCTAGCAGATATTTCTTCTAGTTCAGAATAACTGCATTCCTGTTTTACTCTAAAGAGCCTATTAGAATCTTATCATTTCAAAATTTTGCTGTGTTGTTTAGGCAAGCTTTTTTCTATTTTATATTTTAGACCTTTATACCAAACTCTGTCAAACGCTTGGGCAACGTTCAGAAATACAATGAAGCAGATTTTCTTTTCTTCTAGCGTTCTTACAATTATATTTGCGATTCTATGTACCTGGTCAATCATGGAGTGCTTGTTTCTGAAACCAAATTGACGATTTTGAATCAGATTCTTTTCCTCAATGAGTGGTTTGCGTCGCTTCATGAGTAGTTTCTCAAATAGCTTTGAGATCAATATCATTTCGGCTACCTTCTATTGCATGCGTACGCATCGTAACCGAAACGCTGCGTTGACCAGGTACGTTAGTTTAACAATTCCTTTTCATGGGAGCTTTACTAGGATTTGACCAGCTGTAAGGTCAATTCTAAGTGCCCCTTTTTGCGCTAATATTTTTAGTTATCTCGTTAGCAACTTCTACTGGTGTAACTAATTTAATCGGGTTGTTATCTTCAGTGATAGTTAATGGTATATTTTCTTCTGCAGTTTGTTTGGGGTGTGGCTGAAAGCTATTAGCCAAGAACTCTGCAAATGTTTCTGCTTTTTGTTTATTAACTCTAACCCAAGTGCCCATCATCTTTTCGTATAGATGTTGTTTGTGTCTTAGGCCTGTGTTTTTGTCATCAGACCATTCCTTAAGGAATTCGTTGAAGGTCTCAATTTTGAGTTCTAGAATTTCACTTTTAAGTTGTTGACCCAGTGTGTTTAGATTCCTTCTATCCTTTGGCGCTCTTGTTAGTTACTATCATTTTCGAACTCTTCTTTTCCCAATAATTATATCTTTTATCTCTTTTGGGTGTTTTACAGCGGCTACGATTTCTTCTTTATTGTGGGGTGTTGTTTCATGCCGCTTGCTGCAAATCAGAGACGAGTTGTTCAACTTTATTGTCGAGCTGCTGTGTTGTTTTTAATGACGTGTTTAACTTAATTCTGTGTCCAAGTTCAGTTCTAAATCTATCTCAGTCTGTCCTTTTATTTGTCAGTGATGGCGCTTGTTCTTGAGTGGTGATGATCTCGCTTATCGTTAAGATAATAGGTGATGATATATCATAGTTGTCTTCGGTACTGATGTAATTTTATGAGATTTCATTTAATACGAAGGATTCTATTAGATCTGGTATCTTGTTGTTATCTGTTGGCCAATAAGTTGGCTTACCAGTAGATTTGCACTCACATTTAGCTCTGTTGGTCGCTTCATATAATTGCTTTCCTTTTGGGGTGGTAAGTCTCAATCCTCAGAAGGAGGGTTTGGCATTGAAATCTCCTGCGATTATGTAATGATTTCCTAAGGTTTGGAAAAGCCTGAAGTAGTCATTTTTTTTTTCGAGTGCATACCTTAGTGGGCAGTATACTGTGCTACTGTGAAGTGTTTAGTTTTACTAAGAATTTTCACAGCTGTTGCTTGTATCCTGCGGGTTCCGTGGCTAGATTCCTCATAATGCTTTCTGTTTCCTTTTATTTAACACAGCCGATCCACCCCTTGCAGTGTAATTAGGATGAATTCTATGGTATGCTTTATATATTTTTATTTTTAGATAGTTTTCTTTAGTGAAGTGTGCTTCTAAGACTAGATGTATATCTAATTTCTGATCGCATAGAAATGTTTCCTGCTTATGGACATGCTGAAGTAGTCCGCTGGCATTCCAGGCTGCTATTCTAGTAGATGAAGACATTATTATGTCTTTTTGTTGGCCGCTGCTTTATTGCTGCTTTCTAGCTTTGTATTTCAATTTGAAGTTGTTTTAATGGTATTCTCTTGTTTGTTAAGTTTCTTCTTGTTTGCAACATTTGGTTTATCGCATCTGGTTTGCCTCTCCTTTCGAACTTTGTTTTGGCTCCCTCATTGTTGCTTGTGCATATCTACAACCACCCGCAATTTTTTGTGGCGCTGCTTCAGCCTTAGGTACTGTGGGGAAATTTTGTTTCGTTTTTTCTAGTTGATTTTACGGATACTTCGTTTTTGTTTGTGCAGAATTTATTCTCTTCTTTTTTCTAAATTCGATTGCATCGTTGGTAGTTTTCCGGGTGAACAGCAATAGCCAAATTAGTTTAATTTTTTTAAATAATAAGTAAAACAAATAAGTAGTTCCCTTAAATTTATTCGTCATACAATTAACTCATTTAACTCAAAATTATTTTTAGACAAAAACAAACTCAGTTTGCTGTGTAGGAAATTCGAGTAATTTATCGTGATCAATTTTAAGATTTATCAATAATATGTGAACGCATTATTTTACGCATAACATATCGAACTGTTAAATTAAATCAATTTTTAAAACCATCAAATAAGTAGTTTGTTTAAATTTATTAGCAATAAAATTTTGAACGCCTACAATAATCGGGTTAGACTTTCTTATATTGGCTGCTGAAAAGACAAATGCAATGTGGTGATTGGTCAACTCAATGATATCTTATAACTTTCTAGTATTCCATTTTCGAATGGATAATATCGATAGTTTGTTGCTTTTAAAAAATGTTGCTTTTTTCGTATTAAAATAAATTACCGCCCACCACCTCGTGCATTTCCGAAAGTTGCCAACATTATCGTAATTTGAGATTTAAAATTTATTCGAGATTTGAAGGTAATCAAACATTTGATATTTGTCCGTAACCACAATTTACCCAATACATCTTAAATCAATATGAAATCTGTAACCCGGTATTCAGCGACGAACCGGTTTTGTTTCCTGTTTTTTGTGTTGTAATATTCTAAACTTTTTGTGCTAAATTATATACCAAATAAAAGGTAAACTGGAGTTGTAATACTCGTATCAAATAATAACGTATTGAATTAAACGAAACTAGATAGTCATTTTTTGAATAAATCGAATCTAAAATTCAATATTTTGTTTAAGATTCGGTTATACTCGTACCTCTTTGGTGTAATTAATTACAAGTTACTTAGATATTTAAACTAGCCGTAGATCAAGATAAATAAAAGCCAATAGCAGTGTCCGTTTTACAAATCTCGTAACAGTGCCCGAATAGAAAATATAAAATTTATAAATAAATTGTTTGAGCACCGCTGATGTAGCTGAATAGAACGTTCTACAAAAAAACGGATTTAAAGTCGTAGATTTTGTAAACATTTGAGCATTTTGACATAAATACTGTACCTGTGTAATGTATAACGAATGCTGAAGTATGAAGAGTGTTACTGTATCTATCGCGCCTGTTCGTAACGCGTTGCGCCTGATCCATACTCTTGTCAGTTTCTTGACGAACACCAAAGAATCTTCAAAGATTTTATATATTAAATCCCGATCCTTCCACTTGTCTCCGCAGAACTCAGTTACTAAACACTTTAGTTGCACAATACTGAAGTCATTCCTTAATAAAAATAAAGGCAAGAGATAATAATCATAATAAACAGGTTATAAATATATGTATATCTATTACATTTATTACGAAAACACTTTCATATGAACAACATTTGCAACTTTTTATTTTTAATGAGAATGGCACCTGTAGCTGATTATAAGTTGTGCTGTGTAAAACGCTAATATTTCATAATAGTAAAACATCACTTAATGACTTTATATTCAGTATGAACCAGCCGGTTTGTTTATTTATATTTTAACTAGGGTGATCTCATATAAACACGTATAAATCACGGACATGTTTTAATAAACATAAAGAACAAATATTTTTAATAGGCCTTGTAGGTTACAATTATAGCTCTACATAGGCGCCAGGTTTTCAAATTTTCAGGTGGTCTCGGATGCACTACTGTTTTAAGATAGCTTTAATGAATGTAGGCTTTAGTAAATATATTTTTTAGTGAAGTATGGAATTTGGAAGTTTCCATAATTCTATTCATGTTTGTTATTGTTAATTCTGGCAAAACGAAATAACGTAGGTACTTGAAAACTTTTTTTATTTTAAATAATGCCCAATAAATGTCATTAACACAAAAACTGACTAAATTATGTTTTCCTGTTCTCAAAATCTGATAAAGAATTGATTTCGTACAGTTGCATTTTTATAATATTAAAAGAATTAAAATAAATGTTTATGAACTTATTTTGCAGTTTTAATCATTTATTAAAATACCAAGCATTAAGCTAAATATGCGTGTATATTTGAGATCGTATAATTCCCCCCCCCCCCCCCCCCCCTACTAACTTTCAAACGGCTTAATGTGAATATACAAATTTTGGGTTGTTATTATTGTAGAGCAATTACTATTTCTTGAAAGACAAATGCCGACATAACTTTACAAAATGGTGACGGGGTGCCATTTTGAAAAAAAAATATAAAATGGCACGGGGAGCCGAGTGTTTCTCATTTGATAGGTGTCTTTGAGAAAGTATAATATTAAGACATTTTTATCGATTCGAAATCAAATGACAGGCTTCCAAATGATCTGTTTCTGATATTATTCCAAAACACTAAAAAGATTTAGTTAAAATAATTATTCTTTGTATTTTGTCACTATTTTTGGAAAACAAATGCCGACTTATGTTTACAAAATGGCGACAAGGCGTCATTTTGAAAAAACAAAATTATATTACACTAGTCTAGTGACTTCTCATTTGAAAGGTCTCCTGGAGTAGCCTGTAATCCTAGATTTTGGAAAAAATTTTCGATTCAAAAACAAATGACAACATTCTACAACATAAACTTATTTTATACCAAAGTATCACCGGTTTTAATACTCAAAATTTAAAAGTGAGCAATACACAATATCTGAATTAGAAAGAATAATTAATTTAATTGTTTATACTTCTGCTGTTTTGCCTACTACATTTTTTTAGTTTTTTGTTTAATATCAAAAGCAGATAATTTGCAAGCCTGTCATTTGTGTTTGAATAAATAAATTTTCCTTGAATCTAAGATTACACTCTATTCAAAAAAAAAATTTCAAATGAAATGAAAAAAAAAATATTATATGTTCTGAAATAATAATAACCCAAATTTTGTAGCTTCACATCAAGCCGTTTAAAAATGAGTAGGAGAGGGGGGAGACATTTAACGACCTCACTTATGTATACTAAACATTGGAACATATATCCAGCCTGAGTCAAAATATACAGGTTTCAATACATTTCTGCTGTTTGAGAATATAGGTAATTAAGGTAGTAATAAAAGTTGTGCGAACCGACACGTACTATAAACGGACATATGAAAATTTTATATAAGGTGTCTCATAATACCATTATTCATAAAAAAATAATTTTCTGAAATGGAATGTTTCATATTTTTTTAAATCTAAAGGACTTTCTTTTTGTAAATGCCATAGTTTTCGAAAAAAAAACATAATTTCATAGATATTGCCTACAGCACGGGCGCTCAGGTACACCCTCAAATAAGGAACGCGCGATGAAAAACAAATGATCTTGACAGATATGTTATTCGTTTCTAATTAAAAAATATTATTTTATGAATAATTTTTTTATGGGACACATCATCACACAGCCCGTATTTTTTAGAGTTTTTGAGATATAACGAAACTTAGCATCGGTAATACAGAGTTGCTAGGAAAACCCCGGCCACTTTTCTTGCGGCGGTCAAGAGATGGCGCTTTAGTAAAGAAAAATTAAATTAAAATACTGGCAACAACGCAGAATCCAAGACGTTTTAGTTGTTTTTATTTAATATGGGGCGTATTTAATAACTAAAACGTCTTGGATTGTGAGTTGTTGCCAGTATTTTAATTTAATTTTTCTTTACTAAAGCGCCATCTCTTGACCGCCGCAAGAAAAGTGGTCGGGGTTTGCCTAGCCACTCTGTACATACCCAAAAGCCACATTTAAAATATTTGACACGTTTTTTTTGACTTTCCGGTTTGACCGGAATTGACTCCAACTTTTGATTTGGAAATGGGACACACTGTATATTCTACATTTGAGACCATTCTGCATACATATGCACTCGTTTTTAAAATTTTTAAACCTACTTGATTTTATTTAGAGTCAATTTTTAATTTATTATTGAAAGTGCTATGGCAACAAACATGATTTTTTTCGAATATCCTGGTACGTAGTCATTTTTCTCAAATGATTATTCTTTAGACACTAGGTTTATCACCACAAATCTAATGATGTCCTATCATCTAAAACCAAATTGATATTAATCTAAACCCACCAATTTCTTCAAACAAATATAAATTGACTTTGAACAAATCAAGCTTCGCTTAAACATTTTTAAAGGTAGCGAGTATGTACTTAGAATTGTCTTAGGATTCCGGAAATGTAAAATATACAGGGTGTTCCATTTCAAACTCAAAAGCCATTTCCGGTAAAACCGGAAGTAAAAAAATGTGTCAAATATGTCAAAATGTGCCATTTTGTGTAAATATTACCTATTGTGCTAGGTTTCGTTGCCATATCTGAAAAACTTTAGCAAATATGAACTCTCTAATTATTCCGTCGACAGTGGATATATTAAATCCGGAACTGTCCCAATATTACGCCACTAGAGCTTCATACATTTCGATACAGTTAATTTATTATTTTGAGCAAATATAATAAAAGCGTGGGGCGAAGGGCACGGGTTCAACTAGTGTTAGATCACAGCACCTGCTCCAGTGTAGACAATTTTCCACTTTTCAATCGAATATAGGTTAACAAACAACTGATGGACCACATAAGAGCTCCGCATTCATTCCAATGTTCGCAGTGGTGATAGGCAATGTATTTTAGGCCTCGAAATGTAACGTGCACTGTAATGATACATTGTGCGAGAATGCTGAAGTGTGTACAAAGCCTTATCAATCGCAAGGACAAATTTTTTATTACTACCAGTATCAGCAGTTCTCAAACAGTGAGCTCCCAAAATTGAATTATGTGAAGAATTTAAAAAAACGAATACTGCCAGTAGATTCTTTGAATACGTACCTCTTAATTACATCCTGCAAATGTGATATTAATATAATACATCGAAACACACTGTTACTACAATACAAATCTGTACAAATTAAGTAAAAAGTAATGCCGATCACTAAAAGTTAACCTAGATTAAGACAGAATGTAACAATAGATGAGTATAACCTGGAAGTAGTGAATAATTTCAAATACCTAGAAACAATGATTACGAAAGACAATGAAGAAACAGTAGAAATTAAGGCAAGAATCACACAAACAAACCGGGCACTCTATTCCCTCAACAAAGTACTAACAGACAAGCACATAGAAAGGAACACAAAGCTGATGATATACAAAACCTTGCTTAGACCCATAATAACATACGGCAGCGAAACTTGGACACTAACGCAGAAGAACGAAGAGAGGTTGGGCGTTTTTGAAAGAAAAGTGCTGAGGAAAATCCTGGGACCAATTAAAGAAGGCGAAACATGGAGGAAAAAATGGAACCATGAACTATATGAAGATTTCAAAGAAGCAGATATAGTGACATATATAAGCCTAGGACGACTGCGATGGGCAGGCCATGATGGACGGAAATGCCATAGCGAAACGGGTAGAAGAACAAAATCCGGAAGGAAAACGAAGTAGAGGACAGCCACGAAAAAGGTGGAGTGCAACCGTAACAGAAGACGCAACTAAGATCCTGCGCACGAAGAACTGGAGACTGGCGGAGGATAGGGGAGGCCAAGGTCCGACTTGGACTATAGTGCCGCTGCGTAAGTAAGTAAGTAAGTAAGTAAAAATATTAAGTGGCGTTCACGAATATCAAACTACAAGCAACTGGTAAAGTTACAGAGAAATAACAAACTGAAAAGAAAGTTTGCGTACTAAAAATGCATATTACTTATATGGAATTAAAACTAATTGCAGTCATTCAAAAACTGTCTTGAATGCCATAAGTTCTTTGACTAGATTTTTTGTTCATCGAAAAAAAATTAACTGTGCACTGTGTTCAGCTGAAACCGATGCGACGCCCGTGGATCAGGAATTATACAGCCACTACGGCTGAATACTCGCTCTGAAGAACACTTGTTGCTTAAATGCAAATGTGTTATTGGCCAGTATTAATAAAAAGTAACCTCGTTTCATTGCAACTACACAATTCCAACGGATCATTTTTCATTTCTGTTCTGATACAGATAAAGACATGCATTTTTTAATTTCATCTTTATAACATTTAGCCAGGATTTAAAATTTCAAATATAGTGTTAGATCCAGCAGGCTGCTTATGCTGCTGCTTCTCGCCCAAGTCGTCCGACGGTAGCGAGTAATAGTTATTTAAGTATCAAGGAATGTAAGGACGTAATAACATCCGAGGTAGGCGAATACGAGCTGAGGCGGAGCCGAAGCTTGTCGCCTGCCGAGGATGTTATTAGTCGATACATTCCGTGTTACTTATTAAATTTTTCACGCTACCGGCAATGTAAGTAGGCCTACAGGTAGAAATTTAATCATATTTTTAAAAGTTCGTTTTGACAGCTGTCATCGGAATTATTTTTTAAAAGCCCCATTATTCTAAGTTGTCTGTGCTTGTTACCATATCAACGAACAGTTAAAATCCACATTATTTTCCTAGCAATGTAGGTGATACTATTAAGTTCCGTCGTCAAGGGTAACTAGTACACGAATGTTATCAGCCATTTACGATCCCTGTAGCTATGGATGTAAGGCCTACTTACATTGCCGGTGGCGTGAAAACACATTTTTTTATTGGTGTCGAAAATTGTACTGGCCTACTGCACAGCAGTACATGCGAATATGCCCCTTATATAATTCACGCGTATAAATGTGGATTCTAAAAGCGGGGGCCCGGCGGTAGAAAGAGGTGAGGCTGGTAGAAAGAATCGGGATTTATTATATGTATAGATTAGCTGCCTAGCATTTTGCCGCGCCTCTACTGTAATGACGAATTTGCAATTTGAAATCTACATAGGCAAGATAAGGGATGTTTATTTAAACCAGGGACGTGCACAGCAACCTAAAACAATACAAAACACATTTCTGAAAAATTTTCCGAACCATAACCTAAGCGAAAATAGAAATTAAAAACTTTTTGAACCGTAACCGAAAACCGTAACTATAATTATTTGCGAATTTGCAGCTTGAAATCTACATAGGCAAGAAACGAAGTGTTTATCTAAACCAAGGACGTGCAGAGTAACCTAAAGGAAAACCGAAAACATTTCCCAAAAATTTTCCGAACCATAACCATTTACTATTTAATCTGCGCATTTTCCATGCTCAGCCCTTTTAGTTAGCCCTTAGGGTTGTAGCCAATACAATGATTAGAGTTATTAATGTTTCCCAATCGCGAATGCAAAGTTTATGCCGGTATGACGTCATCGTATAACATGATATGGATACTTTACCGTGCATTTTTGTTTACCTTTAAGTACTTAATTTGTGTTATTGGCACTTAGTGAGCTGACACACGCCTCACAACGCTATACATCAGCAAAACGTTGCCAGCCGGCACCGGCCGGCTAGTCACTGTATTATATATATCGTAGGGAGATATGTAGCTAAGCACTTCATGAAAAGCCTAGGCAGGGTCTCAGTCTCATAAAGTAATTTACTTTTCATGACTTTTTTAAACAATGTTGTCATGTTTCCAGGATATCTTTGTTTTCAGGTTATTGTCGAAAGAGCATTTTTTTAAATCGTTTGAAACAATTATCTGGGCATTTCGTGAAAAGACGGATTTGATCAAAATACTACGACGTACAGCATGCTTTTTGAAAAAATGCGAAAATCGTAGCTACCTTATTTTTTAGTAAACCCCCAGCAGCAGGATTTTCTACAATTTGACTACAACGTAAACTTTTTTAATGCCGCCATTTTTTCGTGATAACTTTAACTTTTTTTTTAATTGCATGGCATGATTTTTTCCAGTAGCCGAAACCGAAATTTTTAGTAGCAGTAAACAATAACCGAAACCCTAACTAAAATTTAAAAAAAAATTGAACCGTAACCAAAACGTTATTTTGTTTTAACAATTTACAAAAGTAATCCTTTGTAATATTCAGTTTGAAATCAAAATCGCTTTAAAAAATTGGATTATAGTAAGCAATAGCATTCGATTAAAATATAAAGAATCGGTTTTAACTACAAATCGATTTAAAAGATCGATTAAAAACAACGTATCGACGATTTTTTTTTGAAAATCAAGAATCGATTGTTAATTTTGCTATCAATTTTTGTCCCAGACCTAATTATCATTACTGTAAGTATTTGTAAACAAATTATTACTAATACATGCTGAATTTGCCAATTTTTTTGGTTACCTTTTTGCTAAAACCTGTCCTCATGATGGTATAATCCTTTAAATAATGACCTTAATTTTTTTTTCACTGCGTGTGTCGGCTGTGCCGAAGAAGGACTTATAAAATAAAATCGCATTTTTCACTGTTAGGTTAAACATTTTGATCTTGTAGAATATTAACGAACCGTGGGATTAGCAGCGTAAAAAAGTATGTCAAATGGAGTGTAGAGAGATGGATGAAAACCGCATATGATTTAAAAATAACATGAAAGCGATTAATCCCAGTTGTTAAGTAATCAAATTATGAATATAAATATTCCAGCTCGACTACAACGTTAAATAAAAATTCGATTTGTTACTTTGTAAATAAGTAAAACGAATGGCATGCGTTCGAACATTAATCTGATTTTTATTATAAAACGATCTCGAGAAAAATTAATCAAATGTGTCTAGTATGTACGAACTGACAGTTGGCCATTTATACAAGTTGTCATTTAAGTATAACATGTTTTTACACTTACAGTTATCGCAACACTAAAAAAATTGACTAATGTTTAATTTTTATACTAATGGCACTTTACTTATAAATACAACGATTACTGCTTAATAGGCTTTTTCATCAAATAACCCTGTATATTGTTGCATGAATTTATGCATGAGTATTATTAATAATATTTGATTAATTGTTGTGAACATGCTGTTCCCAGTGGGGCGCAGTACTTTTTGATTATTTGTTGTTTAATGCAATATATTGTTAGTCAGTGTGTCAGTTATACCTGGATGAAACTGCAAACTGTTAGAGTCGTGAGCGGTGAAAGTTCTAAGGGCTCAAACAATGCATGTTATTGTTATACTCTGCATCCAGGGTGATTAACGTTCCTTGTCTTCGAACGTGAATAAGGAAAAACCTCGGTCTTGCAAAACAATTGCTCAGGGCACACATCGAGATTAATTTATCTTATCGTTAATCTTACACCTTGCAAGGATTTCTTGTAAACAGCTTAACTGTCATTTCTAAATTACATGATAAACTTCGATTTTTTTTTCAAATTTAATTAATCTTCGCAGAATATTGCACAATACAAAACTCCCCAAATTTACATGAAAAAAGCAAGAAATAACACATAAAATACATCCAGAACATCATTTATAGCGGCAGCAGTGTTTTATGATTACAAAAAATTTAAAAATTACTAGCGAAACCCGTGGGCTACGCCCCACGATGGTTTTGTTTTAATAATAAATAAGCTATTTAAGTAGGTAGTGTAGCGGACCAAAGATCGAAGTCCTAGTTTTATGAATTATACAGAGTGTCCCAGGCTTCACTCTCCAGGTCTACATCTCGATTATTTTTGAAGATAACCACATTAAACTCTATATATTAATGGGATAAAATTCTCTACAAGATCGCTGTAAATTATTAGAGATATTTCTGTAGACGTCAGGAAAGCAACATTCAACTAATTTTTCTTAAATTGTATTTTTCTAGCTATTCTTATAAAGCTTTTTATTCTCTTTTCAATTATGTAATTAAATGCCACTGCTACATTAAAATATTTTCAAGGTAAACGCAATGTGCTCGGTCATGGTTAGTATCAGGATTTCTAATCTAGTATTTAGTCAGTGTTTAAATAGTAAGACAAACTATGAATAATAATTCCTGGCATTATTTGTTTAAATATATAGTTGGCGCAAATATAAAATTTTAAACGTATTAATTACGAGCTTAAAATGGTAATACATCTATATGTTTGACCTTATGCTAGCTTGTGTAGATAGTTATTATTTGTTTGGTCAGCTGGAATTGATGCTGGTGTAATAATAAAATAAAATAAAACAGGATTTATACTTTTTTTATTAAAATGTGAAATAGCAACTACGAATTAACGAAAATAGAACATGTAAATTTATTAATCCAAAGAGAAAATTCTTCGAAAGAAAAGTTTGAACTATCAACATTCGGAAAAGACGGAAAACCACTGTTGAATAAAAAGCTTAAGAATTGCAGTCCACAACAACAACTTTTTCTAAATTCTCAGCCGAAAAATTAGTTTTTTTGTCCGACAAAATACCTTTAAACATTGAAAATCACCTTTCAACGTCGCAACTCGTTAATGGAGTAAAACTGTTATAATTGGCCGGTGAACAACTGACTGAATTATTTGTCGACTTTAGTATATTTGCAATTTCTAATAATTGTGAGTAACCAGGATTGCAAAGCAATACGTGTTTAATGTATTGCGACAACCTGATACCAAATTGCCAATAATAGAATGAAAGTGATCAATTGATTTTAATAGCGACAAATTTTCGCCTTACAATGATTTTATAACTTTAGAAATATTATCAAAACGATTTTTAATAAGTCCCATTTTTTATCATAACATGAAAACACTAAACTAAAACATTTTTTTCGAAAAATTTTGAAACAATATTGCTTAAAACCTGGCTACAAGATTTTTTTATTTTTATGGGCTAATAAAACTGGCGAAAGCTATAATTTGGTTTCTATCTCGGCCCGATAAATTCTTTGTGACGATCTCTATAAATTTTCAACAGTTTTGCATTTAACGCTTATTTACTTAAAAACCAATTATCAGACTGAGATGAAATTGATATTAAAATTTTCCTATAGGTATGAAACGTTACAAGCTTTGACAACTTACGGAACTACTAAAACGGAGAAGTGACAACAATCAAACTTTTGACATATTCAAAGAAATATTGTTCTAAAACTGAACAAATGATTACTTTTTAATTTTGTAGTCTCATTGAGATAGAGATGAGCTACAATGTGTTGTGTATCCCAGTCTGATAAATTCTTTCTGACGTATTCTATGAATTTTTAAAAATCGAAAAATCGCAAGCATTTTAATTTAATAAATTAGAAACGTTAAAGAATTTTCGTTTAAGCTGAATTGCTCATGATTGGTAGTAAAATGAGATTCACAACATAATTTTTAGGTGCGGTAATATTTAGGGGAGTTAATTTTCCACCTATGATCAAATTCTTGGCGGACTAGCTTGTCCTTTCGTTTTTGATTTTCTTTAATCTCAAGGAAGTATTCTTTGCAAAATAAATTTTTTCTGTAAAAACACAAAAAGACGGCAACCGGCAGGACGGACGGTTATCAGTTAGGTGGTAGTTATAGCATAGCTCGGTTTGACTGCACGACGTATTGTCTTTTTCGTTGCACGGGCGGTAACTTTCGTTGTCTGTACGACGCGCAACGTGTTAAAAGTGCGCTTTACTTTTGCGCTGCTCCAGAATAAATAATTTGCATCTGATTTTAATTTAATTGTATTGTTTTATACTTTAAAATGTAAGCTCCCTGAATACATAATGCATTTGTCTAATAACTTTGATTTATTTACAGGAATATTATATTTCTTTCAGCAAATGCAGAGTTTGATTAACAGTGATTACTTGACTTAGCTAAATTGCTGTGATTTAGTTTTAGTTAATCTTAAACAGGTGGTCGTCTCAAAACAGCTGCACACATTTTTGTACATAAATGTAAACAAACCATGATTGTAAAACACATGTTGACATGTATCAATGAGTTTGCCGCTTGTTGTGTGGATTATTGGAGCCAATCTAATATTAATTATTAAAATTTCACGCTCTCAAATTTTAGGGATTAGGGTAAATATTGGGTTGTAGTTATTAACATAAATTAGAGAAACTTGACAGCTTTAATTAGCACAAGTGTTCAAGAAAGCTTGCGAGTGTGAGAAAACATGTTATTGATACTTCTATCTAATCAAACATTGAAAGAGAGTGGTGCTGCAAATTTATTGGAAAAACAAACAAGTCCAACCTATTGGTGGTTGGACAGGAATTTAAATAAAACAGTATGTTCTCTAATGAAAGGGATCAATCTTTCTGATTCTCAAAGATTATTCGGTTTGCTGGAATCTTTACGTCAGTTTGGAATCATTATTGCTAACATTCTGTCACAGTATTACAAGTCTGTGTCTTGAAACTTCAAAATAAAATACCATAATAGTGGGTTTTGGGCTACGAGGAGCACTTTGCCAAAATCGAAGAAGCTTGGGCGTAGATGCTTATTATTGTCGGTATACTTGATAAGGCGTATCAAGCGTGGCGCTATTGTACTTCGCGAATTAGGCGTAGCAGCCATGGCGTTGTAAGGATGAGACCTAATCAAGCTGAGAGTATTGCGTGCAAATGAGTGATTCATGGGCAAATCTAACGCTTTTTTGTCAAACTTTTTAGTTTCTAAATGGCGGCCGCTGTGATGTTTTGCATACTTTAATTTTAACGCATTATTACTTCTAAACGATTTGGCCGATTGGGAGCACATTGTATGTTTTATTAATTTTAGAAAGACACAATATTACCATGTTCGAAAATTTTTAAACGCGTGGAAACTGAAAAGTGGGAATTATTTCAATGATATAAAAGTTTTAATACAGTATCGCTCAAAAACTACACTGTAGCGCTTTGTATGAGTTTTGAAAAATTTTCTTTTGAACACCTCAAAAACGAGTCATAAAATCGGTATGATATTTAATATTGTAAATGCCCTTGGGAACACTGTTGCAAACTATGAAAATTTGTGGAACTACTAAAACTGTAAACAATTAGTTTCTTTAACATTTTTGGAAAAATATACTCAAAAGCTGGCCATACGATATTTGTAATACACAGACTTATAAAGCTATAGAGATGAGCTACTATGTGGTTGGTGTTCGTTAATTTCCCTGCGACACCTTCCATTAATTTTTGAAAATCCAGCATATACACCCTTTTATTTAATACACTGGAAGCGACCAAACATTTTTGTTCTAAATTGCTCGTAAGCGATAGTAGAATAAGATTCACAACTTAATTTTTAGATGCAGCAATATTTAGAGGAATTAATTTTCCCCCTTCCACCCAAATTTAATTGAAAAAATATGTCCTTTCGTTTTTCGTTTTCTTAATTCTAGGGTATTAAAAAAATTAAAAAATATTGTTTTTCTCACACAAAACTTAAAATACTTCAGCGCACAACCAGTTACATTCACATTTTTCTCTGAAACGGCTAGCAATTGATTTCAAACTGCACTCGTTCGTTAGTTCGTTTGTTCGTTCATATTTCCTCAAGGGATGATCAAATATTGATGAAACTTGAAGGCTGGGAGAATATCACAAATTTGATGACAAAATACATTTTTATAATGATCTTAAACTAGAAACAAAAGTTAGACATGTTTTTTTACTATAATTTTTTCCAGTCTGAATTTTAAAAATATAAATACCGTTATACCGTTTTAAATATTCTCGCGCCAATATGTGATTGAAATTTACCTTTAATCATCCACCTGAGGCGCTGATTAGCACAGAAAGAATACGTAAAAGCGCTAGTTAGGCAACGCGCTCACGATTTCAGACCAAAAATGGTTATAACAATTTTATTTAACGAGAATAAAAATATTATATTTTTTAAACGGAGCTAATTGATATGCGTAGTTAAAACAGCGCACAGTGGGACCAATAACTTGAAAACCTAGCCAAAATTCTTAAACTTACAGAGTAACCTGCAAATAGGCCGAAATTTATGAGAAAGATAAAATCAAATGGTAAAAAGGATTGATTTTATAGGGTTGAAGAAATTACTTAAAGAAAATATTATATATATATATATATATATATATATATATATATATATATATATATATATATATATATATATATATATATATATATATATATATATATATATATATATATATATATATATATATATATATATATATATATATATATATATATATATATATATATATATATATATATATATATATATATATATATATATATATATATATATATATATATATATATATATATATATATATATATATATATATATATATATATATATATATATATATATATATATATATATATATATATATATATATATATATATATATATATATATATATATATATATATATATATATATATATATATATATATATATATATATATATATATATATATATATATATATATATATATATATATATATATATATATATATATATATATATATATATATATATATATATATATATATATATATATATATATATATATATATATATATATATATATATATATATATATATATATATATATATATATATATATATATATATATAATATACAGGGTGTATTAAAACATGCGGCTAATAATTACACCACGCAATTCTACGTAGAAAAACAAGCAAAAAACTCGAATACAATTTTAGTGTTAACTCTTTGATTAAGGAGTTATTAATGCTCAAACTTTGAAATTGTTTTCGACTATGGTTGAGAAATAGATTTAAATAGTATCAACAACACATAATTCAACAATTAAAATAAGTAATCAAATATACATTATAACATTTTGGTAATTAGTTTACTTATAATTTAATATTTAAGAATGCAAAATCTTCGCGATTTATAGTTTTGGAAGACGTTGCAACTATGCATTATAAGCTGGGTTTATTTTTAAAATGTAATAATAAAAACACATACTTGATTTAATTGCAGAATCACAAACATATACGATCAAGGGTAACTAAATGCATGTCTCTTAGCATTAAATTGTACAGCGTTGCCAATTAAAAAACCTTTAAGTGCTCATAATTTAAAGACTCTTCGTCTAAGACCAAATTGGTGTTAAAGTTTTTTGCTTGTGTTTCAACGTAGAATTGCGTGCGGTAATTATTAGCCGCACCGTGTATATCCCGGAGATATAGAGAAACGAACTTATCCACCCAGACACGCAGGCACACACCCACCTACAGACAACCCTTTTAAAAACCTTTTTTTTTTGAGTTTTTTGGACCCCAAAACATTTATTTCTGTTAAAATTTGAAATTTGAAAATTTACATGAAATCGTAACTTTATTTATAAATAATAAAATTTATTTCCAAAAAGATAGTTTACCCATGGGAAGTTCAATTTCACATCTTTTAGCTAATATATTTATCGAAAATCTAGAAGATAAAATATTCGAATCAAATCATTCTGAGAAAGTTATATTTTGGTTTCGCTATGTTGATGATATTTTAGCATGTTTTGATAGTTCATTTGAATTAATTAATGAATTTTTTTAATTTTTATTAACAGCTTAGATCCAAACATAAAATTTACACTAGAAACTGAACAAAATAAGTTCGTTAACTTTTTAGATTTAAACATAAAAATTAACTCAACTAATAAATTTGAATACTCAGTTTATAGAAAACCTACACAAACAGACATTACAATACCACACGATTCTTGTCATCATGAAACACATAAATTAGCAGCATGCACGTCCCTGATACATAGAGCTTTGACGGTTCCTTTAGATGAAATTAATTATAATAGAGAAATTTCAATTATTAAACAAATTGCATACAGTAATGGTTATAATACTAAACTTATTGATACATTAATTAAAGAAAAAGATTATAAATTAGCCATTCAAAAAATTTATCCGAATACGCCAACTTCATCCGATACAATTAAATATGCCTCGATCCCATATTTTGGTGACAAATCAGAAAAAAATGCTAAAATTATAAACCAAACAAATAAATATAAAGTAAGTTTTAAAACAACTAGAAACATCTTAAACACTTTGTTTAATGCAAAATCAAAAACAGATGATTTGCTAGAGTCAGCCATTTACAAATTAAATTGTTTGCATTGTAATTCGGTTTATATAGGCCAGACAATTAGAAATTTTGATATTAGGTATAAAGAACACGTACAAAGACAAACACCCACATAAATCCAATTACGCTAAACACTTACTAGAACACAATCATTCAATGACATCTAATAACACCATAAAATGTTTACACTTTTGTGATGATAAACGTAAATTAGATACACTAGAAGCTTTTGAAATTCACAAACATTTAAAAACTGTACCGTTAATGAATCAGCCAATTGATCTCTTAAATTCTCCTCTATTGGATATTTTGAAATAAGAAATCAAGTCATCTGCAGACGATTAGCCAGATCAAGTCACCAAGTTCTATTGCTATAACCGCACTATGCCGAAATACGTATAAGCTTAAAATAAATAAATATTGTTAAAATAATTAGGTATTTATATACAGATAATCATTAAATCATAACTTTCCTTGCTTCAGTAGTAGTATGGTAAAATAAAAATTAACAAAATTTTTGAATTCTTTTACCGTTTTCAAACGCTTTAATCATTCGATTCTTAAACTCTGACATTAGGTCAAGGTTCTAACAAAAAACTTAAGTGTACATTTATCTACGTTTTATTGTGCACTGTACACACTGTAGCTGTTTAAAACACAATTCATCAAAAATAATGTTTATGCGTAAACATCAATTTAGTAACAGCAAAATTAAATAACAAATAATTACATACAACAAACTTAATAATAACGGTTCAACATTCCGACTGTCAAATAAACAAAATTAACTAATTTTTCACTGACTAACATATATCCTGTACGATTTAACCACGTCAACTATTCAACGCAAGAACAGAAAGCATTCTATTAAAGCTATTCAAGGATAATAAAAGCTTCAGTTTTGTTTTTAACTTCGTTAAGCTTGTACAAGTACATGTTATGTATTCTACTTTCAGAAAGTAGAAGACACTTTAATTTCACACATTGTAATTTACCTTAGGCGTACTGAAAAATCCAGTTAATTGATTAAGACAGCACGCATATCGCATTAATGGAGCAGTTTTATAATAAGTCACGTCAGTTGTAATTTAGGCTCCTTTCGTATACATGAATACAAGTTACACGCCAGCATTTAACACCGTTGTCAATCACGAATAATTAACCCGTAAATACAGAGCGGAAAATGTGCTTTAATTAACCTGATACGACAATACAGGTGACGGACAGAAAGAAATAATCATGCTAAGACTTTATAAAACACATTTTATTTTGTTTTTTAATTTACAAATAAAGTTTAGGGATGGGCTACTATTGAGTGCGACAAGGAAGAGAAACAATGAGCGGGAAAAGTGAGGATTTACGTATCCATACTTTTAAATTTAATTTAAAACATTTACCTAACCATTTTAAATTTAATACCATTCATGGATACCTGAATCCCCATTTGGCCCTTCTAGTATCTTATCGCACTCATTAGTTGCTCATGTTTCTAGTAAGTGAAATCTGTATACTACTTGATGTAATAACGTCGAATCTTAGTTGGTTTGGCGTAATGAAAGGCAATTTTTCATAACATAGTAGTATGGTTGAAGCACGAAATTAAACATGCTCACATGCTAACGAGAACACTCGTAGCTGTGCAGCAAACATGGTAAATTTGAGCGAATTTGAGTAGCTTTTTAGGCATCGATTTGTGGCGTTTAAAATTTTTTTTACAACCGATTTGTATTATAATTGTCGTTAGATCGTTCGGCTGCAAAGTTAAAAAGTTTACCATGATAGCGTAATTTATAGCCGAGTTATGTCCGCCTAAATGTCCGATCTTCCGAGCTTCGTTCAAACTAGTGCCGTTCGTGAACGGGTCCTCCGAACGGGTCCCGCTTTCAATCTGTTACATCCGGGAGTGAGGTCTAAATTTCCCTAAAATTTGAAATAGTTAAGTTCGGAAATGTAATCTTCCGACTTTAAATTTGTTTTTGGCCGGAGGTGCTGTAGATCGGTTATGATCTAAACTTCACCCATAACACGTTACGCCCGGTGTTTTTGCGCGTTGAATTACGCTGGTCTTGTTTTCCTAACTAAATTAGGCACCGATCGATCGAGAAAAGAAAAAAACAAGTTTGGCACTCTAGCGGCCTTATTTTTCATCGGACAAACAAAAAGCACATCGTCTCGTAAAGCCCGAGGCGAGCACTACCATTCCCCTATTGGATTTTCGATATCGAACAAAAACCATTTAACCCTCACTACCGCCCCACTGTCCAGCCGGTGCGATTTTGTTCCCGCATGGTGAAAACAAAAATTGGAATTTTTTTATGGTTTTACAGCTTTACTCCGGAAATAAATAAATTAAATAAATTAAATTAAATAAATACTGAAGATGGGAGGCTCCCTGGAGCAAAACCCGATTACTCAGAGCACCTTATAGCAAATTCGATTTAAAAATCGAACGACAAACGTGGAAACGAGCAGAGTTTTGAATTTTAAAAAAACGCAAAATTGACAGTTTGGCCCTCTGGTGGGACTTTGCTAAGTTACGATGTTTAAATTTTAAGAGTTTTAGAAACGGCTCATTAGGACTTTCGGTGGGAATTAAAAATGACATTCGAAATTTTCTAATTCAACGGGGTTGAATTAATCTGAAATTTTTGGTTATCAAAAGTAATATAACTTGCTCCTAAGAGTGACTTCCGTAGACTTGTTTAAGAATGGGCTCTAAACTATAAAAATATAGGAAGTTTTTCAACAATGTTTGCTGTTTACTGTGTCTTAATCAAACTATAATTTTTCTGGAGGAAGATTTTTATGTTAAATTACAAGTTCTAATTTTCACAAGACATGACTAACTCTTCTTGCTTTTATATGCTTTTTTATGGGTTGTTACGATGCATATGGATGAATAAAAAGTGGCTTCCAAGATAGGATATCTTGAATCGAGCTGCTTATTAAACTATCTAAAAGATATTCATTAAAAGTTATACAAGCGTATCTAGAACATACGCTGGCGAAGGGGACTTATATGCCAAAATATGTGGGAAGCAAAAAGAAAATAACGATGATATACCCAATTTTGATGTAAGAGAGTGAAAAGTAAGAGGAGTTACACGTAGTCTGATCAAAAGTTGAAACTGATTAAAAAATATAAAAACAGTAAAGCTAATAAGAGCCACGCTACACAAAATAGAGAAAATAGACGTTTGAAGAAGAATTACAACGAAAATAAGCATAAAGATTACATCAATAACGACCTGAAAACTGCTGCGATAGAAACCGGGTTAAAACTAGAAAATAAGCGAATAAAAAAGAGAGAAAATAAATCGAAAAAAGAAAGCAATTATTAGATGCGAGAAGCAACTTACTACATAGTGAAAAACGAACAGCATAGAGGTTACAGAAGCAAACAAGACCTTAAGAAAACTGACGAAGAAGACGAAAGGAAACAACTAGAAACAAAATAATGAGAGGGTCATAAAAGAAAACCTAGGAAGACAAAAAACAACATGATAATAGACAAAACATTACAAGGAAATAGTAAATAAAGATGAAATGCTCAGAACTGAACGTGAAAAATGCCCGGCCTTTACACAGTATAAGAAGGCGTCCGCCAGTATTCAAAAGTTGATAGTAAACAAGGCTCTACAAAACAGCAGAGTAACACACAAATACACAAAATTAATCCACACAATATAGAGAGTATTCATTTGATCATGTAATCCGTCGACTCTTCAGAGTAGACAACACACGTTGCATGTCATAGGTTGCTTTGCTATAAAATATAACTGTATAAATGAGAACAACCGTTTACTGTGGGTATACTCCACTGTACATCTTTTTAATAATAAAAAGTCAAAGAAGTTCTTTTTTATTCACAGCAATCTATTGTTCTACTCTGAAACGTCAAGGGATTACACGATAAAATAAACACCTTGTATAAACAAGGTAATATGAAAATACAACTACACAACAACATAAAATCAATAACATACAATAAAGGAGTAGGAAAATGAGATACGATGAGCTCTAAATTATTTAAAATGACACTGGAAGACATAATTCAAGCAGCTAAAAAGGAAACGAAGAGGAATTAACATAAACAGTAAAAACAGTAACTTACATATACAGCAGTCATAAAGGATAATTCCAAAGAACTTCAAACCATGTTTAAAAACTGCTAATGAAATCCGAAAAGATAGAACTAAAAATTAATGAAACCATACAAAAGATAATGGAGAACGAATTAGGGGCATCATAATCGATACCCAAGGGATAGAATAACATCTTTAAAAAGTAATAAAGGCCATTTATTAAACAGTCAAAGTTTAAAATACACTTTAGTAAACAAGAACAATCAGTTCATCATTCAACAACAATGAATTGACCAACGGATACATGGAGAATTATACATATATGCATACAGTTAATAAATCACAAAGTAGTATGTTAATTGGCACAAAGAAATAGACGCGTCTTCTAAGGAATTAACGCGCGTATACTACGTACCTGTCGTATGTCTGAGGAGGCCTCGGACAGAAAATAGGGGTAGGTTCTTCGGCTTCTATCTGAAGCTACAAAGGAGCTCTGGATGGAGCTCGTTGTAGTATGACTAAGTTTGTGCAAGACCATTTGAGCAATCCAGCAACAGATGGTGTATGAGTTTCGTTTTTGGGACTGTATTTAGAGGTTGGGGTCTTTTCAATCTTGAAAACTAACTGAGCTCCTCGTCGAGGGAAAGTCATCGTTGCTTAGCGAACAAACATTTGCCGATGTAGCGTCTGTAGTAAGAAACGGAGATCGCCTGTTGCTTAGTGACGTGCATAATTATTGTCAGTGTAATGTCGAATAATTTTTATTTGGTTATGGATGAATGTGATTGAAGATAGAATTTATGGATCGTGTTAAGAATATACCCAAGAAGATAATATAATACTTGAGGCAATGGCTACAACTAGAAAACTAAAATAAACAACAAAAATTAGACAACGTATGAAATTAGCACAGAAAGCGTTCGGTGCATATACCCGAACAAAACGAAAATATGCGTATGTCCAATGTGTAACTCTTAATCTAACTTACAGATCCTAAATGGGAATCGCTAACATAGAATATAATGAATGGGACCTGAACACACTGGAAATTACGGCCACTTCGTGTTTTTTATTTCCATATCGGTCTCATTGGTCTAAAGGACACAACGGGCACACTTTCAGGAAAACATGGTGGTCTTCTTGAACACAGCCGCCATACTGGTCTAGTGGACACAATGGCCAAATTGCACATAACGGCCACACCTCAGGGAAACACAACGGCCACTTTGCAAGCAACAACCACATTGGCCTAGTGGATACAATGGCTACCTTTGGCCACACCGACAACACCTTTAGCTGGACACAACAACCACTTTGGACACAGCGGTCGCCTTGAACACAACGGTCACCTTGAACAGAACGCCGAACGACCCCTAGTGGACAATACGGTCACAGACATTAGACGTCGTTATCTGTTTTGTTCACTAGACCAACAAGACCGCTGTGGTCAAGGTTGCCGTTGTGTCTACCATACCAACGAAGCCGTTCTGTGCGACGGTGCTTGTTGTGTCCACTATTCCAACATGGGCTCGGATTTGGTCCCCGTGGTACCAGTCAAAGAAAGTCACTGGTTGGACTTGTCTGAGCAAGCGCATGCTAAGCAGCGCTGCTTCTCCCAGTTAGGATGTTGCAGGTCTCAGCACTGGTGAGCTACGCACCGCCCAGGCTGGTCGGAAACCGGCCTGATCATAGTGGCCCGCACCTTAACAAAGTCGGGTACGAACCTTCCAGGTCGGCACTTAGATAGTGGGCGTGAGCAGGCAAAGTGCGCCTTACTCCTAGGGCCCCAGTCTCTAATGCGGGCAGCCACGTTACTCTATCCTGGAAAGCACCATCACCTGCCGGACCACCGGTCAGGAAGCGGGGTTCCCAGTCCAGAAAGCGCGTTACCGCTTATGTGTTAAGGCTCATACTGAGGGCTGGTTGGAAGGCGACACCCCTAGGACCCAAGTCCCTTAAGCCAGCAGCCGCTACTCCATCCTGAAAAGCACCATCACTTGCCGGACCATTTCAGAGAGCGCTACCACTCAGGTGTTGAGATCCATACTGAGGGCTACCTTGTTGACACCCTTAGGGCTCAAGACTCTCATAACAGCAACCATGCTACTCACCCGTCGGACCCCTATCACCCAGTCAATGCGAAGCTACCTGGTCAGAGAGCGGGGACCCTCTTTTACCTGCCCGACCACTTACCATCTAGCTCACGTGTGGGCAAACCGGCTGATACGTTCAAGATACCTTGGTCAGATAACAGGGTTTCCATTCCAGAGAGCGCGCTACCGCTAAGATGTTAAGACCCATCTTGAAGGGCTACACTTCACCAAGTGAAATCACTCACCCAGTATCCATGACCCCAATTAAGGAAGCCTTAAACCTCTCCGCAGAGAGGTGAGCGTTCCAAGTTTAAATCACCGAAGAGACCGTTACAACGCCGACCCCGCACAAGGTGTCTTTGTTCACTCCTCTCACCTAGGTGAGGGTCCTTGGCCGCCCCGCCGAAAATAGACTTACAATAAGACATACGTATAGAAGGTGGAGAAAGGTGATCCAAAAAAATGGAGATGGATATGCTAACCTGGAAAAAAGAAGGAAAATGTCGCCAACAGAAAGATAGGATAGCCGGAATAAGATAGAGACAAAAAACAGCGAGGTATGGATACAGATAAGAGAGGATTATGTCCAACACTAAAAAGAAAAGGCTAGTAAGAGGAGAGAAGAAGAAAAACGCTATACACATACACACAAGCGTAATGGTAATTGTTAGAAACATTCGAGCAAGAAAAAGCAAATTTTCTGTTTGTCGTAGAATTTTTATATTATATTACTGAAATGCAATGGAAACCACTTCTAATTTTATTCCGCTACTCCTCAAAACAAACATTAAAATTTTAAACACCATTCGTTTGTGTTTTTTTTTTTTAGAAAACGAGATATTAAACTAAGAGGCGAAGTCTGTGTCTATTTATAATTCTATTTCAAATTTACAACGAGCATGTTGTTTGTAGTAAAATAAAGCTTGCCTCACACGGCTTACAGCATACACTTCAAAGGCTGTTTGTTGTACACCGTCAGAAGCGTCTCGGTTAATTAGTGTTAATAAGTTTCCGATAATTAACATTAATGGTTTATAAAATCATTACTACCGTTCACGCACACCACGGCACTACTTAAGGAAATTTAAGACTGCACTATGCAAGCTAAAACGACTATTTGCATGTCTTCTCGCGTAACTAGCAAAAAAACATAGAGAACACTGATAACCAGTTGTTGATAAGTATTAAGTCGATTAAGAAACTACACGCAGGGTAATCAGATAACGATTCTAATTTCAAAATGGGCGAGGATAAAGGCGTATAAGCAAGTTTCTATTCAATATTACAATAATGATGCTAAACGACGCTAAACTAAAATTAAAATCTTCTAATAACTTACTACTAGAAATGATTTACTGTTATTCCCTATTTATTAAAGCTTAGATGATTTGATTGTAGTTCATAATAATAAATTTTAAAATATGCGGAAGGTTCATGTAAAAATGTAGACATGTTTTTTGATTATACAGGACTTTCGAGTTTTCTCGAGTTTTTCTAAATCTTACGATTTACATGACGCTTTGTATCAGGTACATTTTAGAAAATATGTAAGCACTGTTTTGATGTTTTATAACATAACGAAGTGTTTTACATAATCATTTAAATTTTGAGTTTTATAGAAATTTTGCAACAAGTGTCAACGACCTATTTTTTACAGCATCTGACAGGAAATGGTTTTATAAGTTTAGATATTTTACTTACTCTTATTTCTAACCTCAAATTTGGAGGAAACACTACGCTTGAAATTCCCCATACTTAAAACAATATTTTTATGTAACAAAAAGTATTTTATATTCAGGTTCCAGCTTAAACAGGTGCTTTATAAAATAAATACAGCATACTCGGCTACATTTTAGGTTCTCACTCGTTGAAGCAGTGGGTTACACTCTTTGCACAGCCCTGAAAATAACAGAGTATTTAGAAGATAAAAATTTACAAACTTTTTTTTTGCAGAAGTTCAGACAAACAAGATGTTTAATTTTGACGGAAAACAGAAAGTAACTCAGAAGGCGTTTACTACAGGGCGGTTTCGAGGTGTTTTCTTAAAAATCAGGTAGTTTTTGATATTTTTAGAGATTATTGTACTTTAGAGGTTGGCTTGCGCTTAAGATTAGTTTGGAAGAATTGTCATGTTTAGCCATTTTTATTTTTTAAGAGTATATTTATATATTTTGTGATATACAGTGCGATCGAAAATGATTGAACGTGCCGCTTCATACTGATTTGATCTTGTCCGCTTACTACTTAATGTGATCTTGACTAATTCCACTGGCGTGCAATGGTAATTTAAATAGCGCGGGAAATTTAAAAATGGGTGGCGTGTTCTTTATATGAATGTTGATGCACC
The DNA here is from genome assembly GCA_958336395.1 of Ctenicera cuprea. Lineage (NCBI taxonomy): Eukaryota > Metazoa > Arthropoda > Insecta > Coleoptera > Elateridae > Ctenicera > Ctenicera cuprea. The sequence goes on from OY284487.1 coordinate 50,089,629, forward strand.
ATTTTTTTAGCGAAATAATTACTGTTAGGGACTTTTAAAGACTTTTCTTGTTGTAAATTACGATTTATGTTAGTAAATTTTTATTTTCCAAAAGTTAACCTATAGGTTACAATTTAATAACATAATTTAATAACACAATTTAATTAAAAAAAACCATTTTTCTTGATTGTTGCTTACAATAATTGCTTAATTTAACAATTTAATAACAGTTTAAATTAATAAAAACCACATTTTTCAATAACACAATTTAAATGAATACAAAAATCAAATTGTTTGTAAGATAGTTGTTACAATAACTGCTAGAAATGCCCTCCATCATTGTCTAAACAAACATTGACCCTGCGCTTCATATTTTCAAAAACGGCTACTAACTGAGCTGTTGCACCATCTTGCTGGAAGAAACCCATGCTGCAGTTCGTCATCGTGGAGTTGATCAATAAACGGTCTTAAAAGTAGTCGTTGATAATTGTTAGCATTGATGTTTTCATTAAAAAAATAGGGCCAATTATTCTTCTTCTCGACATTGCAATCCAAACCCCAATTTTAAGGGGATACAATGAGGTCTCCCGATATACATGGGGATTTTCAGTTGACCACGTACGATAATTTTGCGAGTTTACGTAGCCACTTAAATGAAACCAGGCTTCATTACTGAAAAATGTTAGATCCAAAATGTCATCATTGTTGAAGTTTTCATTAAACCATGTACAGTATTGTCGACGCTTTCCAAAATCTGCTGGTAGCAACTCTTGCACCACAGACACCTTGTACGAGTGCATATGAAGTATTTTTTTGCAAGCCTTCTGACACAATCCGTATGAAAGACCTGAAACTAACATAGATAAATCAATTACAAAAACAACATTATGCTCATTACCTGTTTGAGCAGATAAACATCTTAACGATTTGTTGGGACTTTCATCCATTCGTTGCTGAATATCATGTACAGTGTCTTTGGTAAGTACAGATGACCTGCCCGTAGACTTTCCTTTGCAGACGCTGCCTGTTTCGTGGTACCGTTGAATAATACGACGAACGTGTTGACTAAAGATTTCATAGTGGACTGCTTCGTTGAGAAAATGCTCTTGGAACTGATTGAAACAGGAGGGATAAGAGTACTGCCAAACACCATTTTGGTCACGTTCTCCGGATCTCAAGTACGCTTCCAAAATAAATTTATCATGCTCAATTGTAAGCACCATATTAACCTAAAATTACACACCTGTTATCACCCTCATTTAAAATAAACTTTGTAATTTTATTGTCTTACCTAATAAAGGGAACGAATACAAACTTTGAGTTTTGAAAAAACTATTATGACGTGGGGATTACAAAAACGAGAACAATAACACAAAAGAAAACAATAACTGTTATTATTACGACATTTGACAGGTAGAATGCGCGTACGCTAATGGATTCCAGGGATGTAAGTATTGATAAACAACAGGTTCGCGGACACATCGAAACGCATTTTTGATAACGCATTTTGATGTATGGAACTTGTCTTTTAATTTTCACGTACGAAACATTGTCTTCATATAGTTCTTTCATAATTTTAATGAGCCGACTATCAGTATTCATGTGTTGTGGAGCTTCCCAAAGTTCACACCGTGGTATTGAATCGTAAGCTTTTTCTAAGTCAATAAAAGCAAGATGTACTTCCTCTTTTTTTTAAATTTTCTTTTAAATACTTGTTGCAATATAAACAAGTTATCTACACAAGATCTTCCAGGAACAAAGCCACATTGATCGTTTCCGATTCGATTACCAATATCCGCCTTTAGTCTATTTTGTAATACATATTTTCCCAAACAATCTGCTAAAACTACTAGTCACACTTTAACCTCTGTAGTTTCCCGGTTTTCTCCTGTTACCCTTCTTAAATATTGACACAATATAAGAAGTTTTTCATTGTTTGGGGATCTGATTATTAGTTCAACAGGCCTCCATTAGTTGTGCAATTCTTTCCCACAGCATGTCACCTCCATATTTTATTAGTTCTACAGAGACTCCGCCTGAACCAGGTGATCGTCCATTTTTCATTCGCATTATATTTTCTCTGACTTTGTCTATAGTTATTTCTGCTCGGTCTTTATTGTTCTCATCCTGGTCCGATTGTATATTTGTTAAATATTCTGGTCTCGTCTCTACAAAAAAAACTTCATAATACTTTTTCCATTCATTTATATTTATAACGTTGTTACTTTTATTTGAAAGTTTGAAAATTACCAAAAAGCCCAAGTCTACAATCAGTGCATTATACCAGTAATGACGTATGGCACAGAAACGTGGCCATTGACAATAGCAGTAGTCAATAAAATGAAGATAGCTCAAAGAGGTATGGAGCGGATAATGCTGGGTATATCTTTGCGCGACAAGAAAAGAAACACATGGATAAGGCAGCGAACAGGTGTGGAAGACGTTGTAATTAAAATAACAAAACAGAAGTGGAGCTGAACAGGACACGTTGCTAGAATGGGTGAAGAAAATTGGGACAAAAAGATCATACAATGGAGGCCATGAAAAGGAAAAAGAAAAAGAGGACGACCAAACATGAGATGGATTGACGACGTCGAAACAGTCACAGGCCCAAAATGGATATAGCTGGCACAAGATAGAGAACAATGGAAAACGATAGGGGAGGCCTATGTCCAAGAACGGACGACAGGGGCTGATTAAAGAAGAAGAAGAAAGAAAGTTACTTTTATTTGCGTTGTTAGTTTTTATTATTTTTAAACTCTTCCATACTTCTGTAGATCTTACACCGTCAATTAGACATTCAATTTGAGTACACTGCTGTTTCCAAGTTTTTTTTTTTCTTCTTTTATTATTCTTCTAACTCATTTGTTCTTCGTCTTGTATTCCTCTCTGCTTTCATTCGTTCTATTGTTTACCCAGTTATGATAACGTTCATTTTTTATAGGGTAATTCTTTTATTTCTTCCGTAAACCATACCGGTTGTTATCTTTTCTTTGATTTTTCATACTTCCCCAAAGCTTCGATTGGTGCTTTACGTATAGTGGACATAATGACCTCGTTCTCTTCTTTAATATTACAGACTCTTTTAATTTTCCTTAATTCCTCTTGTAGTTTCTTCTTGTACAATTCTCTAATACTTTCTTGTTGTAATAGGTATAATTTATATTTTTTCTCTGTAACACCCGTTGTTATTCCATCTTGATATTTATGTTTCTTCACTATTAGTCGATTTTTCATATTTCCATACTAGTTTGGCCATTAATAGAAAGTGGTTTGAGCCACAATTAGCACTTCTTTTAACGCGACAACCATATATTTTACATTTTGAGTTCTGTTTAACTATAAAGTAGTCGATAATTGATTTTTGCTGTAATGACGATCTCTCGCAGGTGCATTTGTGTATGTCTTTGTGGTTGAAATAAGTGTTTACTATTTTGAGGTTGTTTTGTTTGCATAATTCTATAAGCATGTCTTCAGTAACATTTGCATCTATATCCTTTTCTCCATACTGGCCTACTACCGCATTATCTTGCCGGGATCCCACTCTTGCATTAAGGTCTCCGGCAATTATAAGATCTTCATTTCCTTTTTTGCTCTCTATTGTCTCTGATAATTGTTGGTAGTATTCCTCCTTTTGTACTAATTTGTCATCATCATAGGTGCATATGTTCCAATTATATTTGTCTCATAGCCGTATATATCGATATTGTTAATAGTATTATTGTTTCCGAAATGCAGATGTAGTTCTGCATGTACTTTTTAGTTGTCTTTTTATTAAAACAGAAACTCCTGCTTTAGATCGGTGCGATTTTCCTACACCAGACCAAATATGCACATAATCTTTCATGTTTTCGCTATCTTATCCTTTCTTCTTGGTCTCAGATAAAATGGTAATGTCAATATTAAGTCTTATTGTTTAGGAGTATGAGGTGCATTAGAGGATGTTAGTTTAGAAATAATGATTTAACAAAGGGAATAATTCTCGACGTTTTTATAAATATTTAATTTCAAGGGTTAGGGGTGCACTTAAGGTTGGTTTGTAATATTTTTATGGGAATACTTTTAGTCATTTTTAAAATTTTAATTTTTATAGTTTCAGGAACGCTTGAGAGTGGTTTGAAGTGATGCTTCAATAAATGAATTAATTCTTGTAGTTTTTAGAAATGTTTCGTTCTTAAGCGTTTGGGATGCACTTGATGGTGATTGTGACGGGTTAATTTTAGTCACTTTCTGAAAGTTTTAAGTGTTTAGGTTTGGGGTGCACTTGAGGGTACTCTCTAACTGGAACTTAACAAGTATTATCTTAATTAATGTGCAACTTAACTCAGCTGGAACTAGAACTAGAACTACTGCGCAACTCCCCTCCAATTCCTACTAGTTGACTGTTTACAGTCAGTGGCGAAAAGTTTTGATTGTAATAATTATATAAACAATAATTGCCTTGCATTAGGAATTGCAGTGTGTTATCTAAACTTATTTTTATATCTAAAATTATTACTTACTTGATTACTGACCAATGCAATACACAAATGCAACCCTGCAAAAATGTGTACTTCATTCTGCTCTACTTTTATGAAACTTTGTTGATTTTGCAGAGATTGATATTTTCTTAAGAAACGCTTCCTGAATTAATAATATTACAAAAACCTAAAATAAATTTATCTTTTAAATAATGTTTTTTGAATTTGGAAAATTAAAGCTCTGGTTACAAAAGCTTTAGTATTTAGGGACTGAGATGTACTTAAAGTTGGTTTAAAAGTGCTGCTTTAATTAATTATGTTTGCATATATTTAACTTTTATAGATAGTGGTGTACTTGGAAATGGTTTAGAGCAGTGTCGGTTCGATGCCGATGTTCATATTGGTCAGCTTTAATAGAGCAGTGCCGTTTGCAGTGCTGGGTTGTGAAGAACTCTGTAAACAATGATTTGAGTTAAAAAAAAAAGCTGACTTTTCCATACTAAAGCTTATGGTATTTGCAAAAATGTAAATTTTATAAATTTAACCTTCTATTCCATCCATCCAAATTTATAGAAAGCGCCACGGTAAAATTATAGCTTTCAAAAAAAATTGTAGCCCATACTAGTTACTAATACTTGTCATATTTGGGAAAGTGTAATTTTTAATAATTATAACGTTGTACAGTTCAGCGAGTACTAGATTTCTAAGAAAAAAAAGGGTTAGAATTATACACACTTTAAAATAGACCAAAATAGCTTTGAAAAGAAATGAATAAACATTAAAAAAATATTTGACACTTTTTATAAAAGTAATTCACGAAAAATAATATATATCCCTTTTTAAAATATAGTGAAACAATATAAAAATATTTCAAACTTTCCAGAAAATAATGCACTATATATAATTATATGTCACTTTCGAAATAGAAAATGCACTGTGAAAAAACAACAATAACTCCTATTAAATCTGCCAGAACATTAAAAAATAGTTTTGGCTCCTTATAATAGTTTTCGACTTTAAAGAAAAATATTCCACTTTTAAATAATTTTAACACGCTCTTAAAAAAGGGTTGCACTAACAAACGATACATTGCACTTTGAAGCGTGCAGCCGATGAATCATACAGCCGAACGTGGGCGGAAAGCAACGAATAAACGATGACATGCAACTTTCTTAACTTTGTTAACGACGGTGTGCAGCTTGAAGTGTAATAATGAGTCTGTGTAAAGAATTTATTGTGCAATCTGATGAAGATGAATCCGACACGGATAGTGCAATTCCTGCAAAGCGAAAGCCCGCGAAGAAGAAAGTGTGGCATCAAAAAACGGTGTTTAATAGGTAAGGTTAAAGTTTAAATGTACCTTATCCAAAGTGCGAATCTGCCATTTTATAGTTTGTCTGTCCAAAGTTAGGGCAATTTCTCTAAACTGCTATTTTCCGTTTTTAATCGTGCGAAAGAAGCTGATGACTTCATTGAAAGGGAACAATTTTGGAAGAAAGCTACTTCATACAAATCAACGGAAGGATTGAAAGTTACCTTCAGATGTACAGGTGGTCGATACAAAAAGAACGAATGTCCTGCGGGAAAGTATTTATTGTACCACTCTGAGTGTATGAAAGTGACTCTTTTCGAAACAGAAGATGAGCATGCTAATCATGTAGACAACAGTAGAGGGCTTTCATCATCAAAAAAGTTGTTAGTGCGTCAGCTATATAGTGACGGCATCAAAAAGCCTAATGCCATCATCGCAGCCTTCCGAAGCTGGAATGAGCAACCACCTGTGAAATCGCAGCTAAAACCATTTTTAACTTCAGTACGCTCAAAAACTCTTGGATCGTCCACTATTTCTGCAGGAGAACTGCACAACTGGTGCAGCTTCAACTCAACATATCCAACTAATGAGGATCAGCCGCTTGTTTTAGGTAAACTTATTGTTTTATTATCTATGGTTCTTTTGGTTGGTTTACTTGACCATATGTTTGCTTTATGCTTGCCAAACGTTCAGGTTCGGATTGTTTTTGAGCGATATTGCTCCAGGGGAAGGGGTGAAAGGGGAAGGGGTTGAAGTGCTATAATATATTCCCTTTGTTTAGATTTCAAAATCGAAGTTGATGACACGGGCTCGCAGAAGCAGGATTTGAAAATTGTTTTATCCACCAAAAGACTTCTGCAAATTTTAACGATGACTAAGAAAATCCAAGCCGATGCCACATACAAATTGGTTTGGCAGGGTTATCCTGTACTGGTAGTCGGAACATCGGACTTCTGCAGAGTATTTCACCCACTTGCTGTTACAGTCTGTTACAACGAAACAGAAGTTGATTTCACATTTATATTTAATGCAATGAAACAATCGTGTTTAAACATACATGAAACTATTTGGAAACCAAATGTATTGCTTGCAGATGCAAGTATGGCAATCACAAATGGATTTAAAGCAGTATTTGGCGCACCTGCTCGAAGACTTCAATGTTTCTTTCATGTTTTGAAAAACATTGAGTCAACGATACGGAAGATAAAAGAAAAAAATGAAATTAGTAGAGATATTTATGCTCTGCAACTTTGCACCGACGATGAAACTTTTACAGTCGCTACAAGTCTATTTAAAAAAAATGGAATGATATGGGTGACTCTATATATTGCAATGATATGCGTGTGCATGTACTTACTAGAAAACAATTCCCTAAATGCCCGCAATTCACGCAATCACAATTATATTTCGTATGAGACTCTTATTTCCTTTCTCAGGGTAGTTATTTAGCTTGTAAGATCAATCATTAATAAAAAAATAAGAAACAGAATAAACACAAAACAATATCAACGTTACAAAGAAAGGTTTTATTTAATAAATCAATTTCTAAATGAAGTTTTTGAAAATCAAATAAATTTTACTAAATACTATCGTCTTTCTAATAGAGATCACTTATCTTAATGTCTCCTTACTGGGATATTCTTCACTCGAGCAAACGATGAATGTCGAAACTTTTACTTTACTAGTCTGCTGGTTCCTCAAGTAACCACAAACACTCGCCTTTAATTTGAATCCTGCTCTGGACTGCTTTTATGTTATTTTGGACTTGGTTTTTAACACCACCACAACTGGAGAAAGTTTCTGGATTGCTTTATACTTGTAATTCTTCTGGATTTTTTACAATTCGTTGATAATTCGTTGTATTTTCTTCTTTATATTCGTAATCACTTTTATATTACGTTTTAAACTCGTTTTTTCTCTTTATTTCCAGAGGATGTAAAATTCTCTGTCTTTATTTACAAAGACGAGTCGTAACTTATTAAACAAATTTTTTTATATCTTTTGTCTTCCTTCTTTGATTCCCAATTTTTGAACAAACAAATAAATCTCATGACTTGAGTATTTTTTTATACGTTTGTGACATTGACACTGACATCCATAATGACATTTATCGTTGCACATAACAAATAACACTAAAACTTCTTACAAATTAAACCTTTTGAACAATTCTAAACTAAATTATAATTAAAACTAATATAAATAAAAATCGTATCAATCTGATTGTGTTTTTCTTTTATTTCAATAAAAACAAACCTCACAAATATGAAAATATAAATTATTAAAATTTACAACAAGAAATTACAGCAATGATACGCAACCCTGAGTTTAAAAGTTAGAGTATCAAATCTCATAGTTTTCACAAACCTCCAATCGCAAATTGAATTGCAGCAAGCATCCCAAAAATTGCCTTCCAGGAACTACAACACCCCAGTCAAAACATACAGCTCCAAATATCATAGCAATATATAAAGGACTTTGTAAAGTATTTCGAAAAGACATGGCTTGGAGTACATCGATTCTGGTATGAAGGTGCATGTGATCAATTTCCAAGTACTAACAATGGGCTGGAATCAACAAACGCCATTATAAAAAAGGAAAACACTCTAAGAGAGCGACTTCCTGTGGGTCAGTTTATGGAAGTTTTGAAAAGATCTTTAGTCGAAAAATGGTCATATGAACGTAATCCGGAAAACTCTAATCACAAGCCATTTGCTTCAACCATAAAATTAACAACAAAAATTTGGACTGATGCTTATCAATGGGTTAGACTCAAACCGAAAATGTTTGAAGAAAAAGAGGATGAAAAGGCCATCTTTTATACAAAATCAACGAATGCTACAGAAGAAGTCTTTACACAAGAAGAAGTGCAGATCTGGAAGGATACCCATTTGAAATGGGAAAGTTTTGATAGTTTCTGTAAAGCTCGTAAATTAATAAAAATAACTTGCTATTCTCAAAATGAAAAGATGATGTCGCGGTGCACTTGCTCAAGTTTTTTAAAACAGTACGTATGCAAACATTCTATAGGTCTGTTAGTCATTTTGGGACAAAAGAGAAAGACAGGACGGCCATCCATAGCCAAAAAGGCCCTAATAATCCAATAATAATTATTTTTCGTGAATTCTTTTTGTATAAGGTTAGAATTTTTTTATGTTTTGTTATTGATTTCTATTTTGGTCTATTTTAAAGTGCATACATAATAATAGTACTTATGTAACATAATACTTATGTTAAATAGAAACATATAAATACTTATCTTAAAGTTTAAATGTACCTTATCCAAAGTGGGAATCTGCCATTTTATAGTGGCTAAGCTTAAAAGTTTAAATATACCTTATCCAAAGTGCGAATCTGCCATTTTATAGTTTGTAAGTCCAAAGTTAGGACCATCTTTTCAAAAGTGCTATAATATACTTCCCGAAAAAAAGCAGCTCGAATTTGAATTTGCGTTAGCCTCTTGAATTGGTTTCTGTACCGTTACGCTACTTATAGAAGCAGTACCAACTGCATCAAAGCAAGGTTTCGGCGAATTGCAAATTCCGCTTCGGATGTCGGACAAAAATGGCTATAATAGGTTTATTTGGGAAGTTATTAAAAATATGCAAAAAATGAATAATGTATTTCTTAGATAGAGCTCATTGATAGGCGTAGTTAAAATCGCGCAACTGCCGGAAAACCCGTTGTCGATATGAAAAAGTATGTTTTTTTTTCTTAATTTTTAAAATAGTTGAAAATTCTAGAAACTCCTTATAAAGTACTGCAAATAGTGTATCGAGCTGATAAGAGTTTATAACGATCGGCGTTTGCGTTTTTGAATAAATAACTAATCAATTTCAAATTTTTCAAAAAATTCTGGAAGGCGTCAGAGTAAAATTTGGGGAATAAATAAAAAACAAATTTGTAGTTTAATGCAAAATCTATCGGCTCAGAAAGTTTTAAAAAAACCGTGTGGACAGTTTTTGCAAAATTTTTTTTGAAAATTTTTGAAATAACTATTTTTTATCGTATAATACCTCAAACGGGCTCTCAAACAAATGGTAGCTGATCCCGAGCAGACAACTACTTTTTGAGTAAATAGACGGTAAAGTCGAGATTCTCAAAAAGCTGTAGTGGTCGCGATTTCAAAGCTAGAGAGATTGGTAAAATAGTTTTCGATTTGCCTTAAGTTCTTCTCTCAGATTCGGTGCTTCAATTTTCAAAATTTTGGTTTGGAAAAAAAGCTACAAAAAAACATATCTAACTTCCGTTTCCAGATTAGGATTTTTTTGAAAAGCTGAACTAGAACTACAATTTTTGATATACCTCTTGATTTTAAATTTCACCAAAATCGGTTCAGTACTTTCGCCTGTAGAGGCGTCACCCACCCAGTCACACGCACACTCACAGACAGACATTTTTTAAAACCACTTTTTTGGGATCCTTGAGTCTCAAAACGTGTATTTGCGTTAAAATCTAGATTTCGTAAATTTTCATGAAATCAATACTTCCCTATACCGAAGGTATGGGAAAGTAAAATTACTATGCTATGATTGTGTAAAATCACATAATTATACTAATTTTTGACACAGCATTTAGCTTAAAAATTATACTTCAAAACGTAAAATTGAAAGTAGTTTCGGCGCAAATAAACTTTACCCAATTTAAAAAATAATAAGTTTGAAATCCCCTTTTAATAATTTTCGTTGATATAAAAATATCGGGTAGTTTGAGACTACTGTTCGTAGAAAATGAAAATGAAATGTGCTGTCCTCAGGAAATAAAAATCAAATAAATTCTGTCAAAAATTAAAAAGCAGGTTAACGCTCTGATATTTTAATCTTACACGTCAGAAAAATAAATAAACTTCTGACAAAATTTTTTAAATTTGAATTGGATAATTTGTTCTCTCAAGTCTAGATTCAATTCAATAAATTAAAGGAGTTGTAAACTCTGGGCAGGCCTTTGAGTTTTAAACCCGTCGAAATTTGGGGAGAAGTTGGATGGGAGGAGAGCTGCTCCGAAAAATGGCGCCCTGGAGCGATATCTGGGGTTGTTGAGGTCTCCTTGCAGCGCCATTTCTTTGTTGAAATTACCATAACAAAATAAATTATTCTGATTTATAATAATTAACTTTAAAAAAAAAAGAAAACCGACTTCAAATAACACAAAAGTGACATAAGTTAACTAAAAAGCAAAAAATAAATGTTTTTTATACAACAGTTCAATACTTATTTGTTGTTTCGCTTAATGTAATTAAGAAATTGTTGTTTATTATATAATTATTAATTGTTTTATAATTTTTAAGTCGGTGCCAAGTAAAACATAAAAATTATATACCTTGCTGCAATAACAAATTAGATTCGAATTTTTATGTTTTACATGGCACCGACTTAAAAATTATAAAACAATTAATAATTATATAATAAACAACAATTTCTTAATTACATTAAGTTACATTAATTACATTTTTAGTTAACTTATGTTGCTTTTGTGTTTTTGTTTGAAGTCGGTTTTCTTTTTTTTTAAAGTTAATTATTTTACAATTTTAAGTGATGGGCAGACCTAGTAAGGATGCTTCTCGAATGAGGAAATGACGGCTAGTTGAAACGGAAGATGAAATACGGAAACACTAAAAAGTCGGTTAAAAAATAGATTTTGAGGTGTATCTTCGAAGTTCAAGCTTCAATACCAATGAAATTATAATGGGACTACCTTGGAACTATACTGAACCCAACACAAAAAAATCATTTAAATCGGTTCATAAACAAAAAAATTATGCCTAAACATACATTTAAAAAAAAAAGCATATATACAGACGAATTGAGAACCTCGTCCTTTTTTTGAAGTTGGTTAAAAATTGTTGTTCCCGGGTTGTCTTGTTTCAACATAGGAATGTATCATAACCTTTGATAAAATGCGTTCAATTGTTAACTGATACATTCATAACAGTACAACTTTGATGACGTTCATGTATGTTTAGATATCTAAAATCCATTCGAATATATCTGCACGTGAAGATTAGAAATGCTTAGATTTTTTCAAAAACAGAACTTTGAACTACAATTTTTGCCATTGTAATTCAAGAGATACTTCATCTTCTTATGATTATAAAGATAAAAATACAATAATACATTGTACTGGTTTGTTTCTTAATACTATCAGTACGGTTGACTTAAAAGTCGAAGAAACAAAACACGATTGCGACAGATTACATTTAATAAAACATATCTCATGTATTTTTTCAAGTTTTTAGCTGGATGAAACGAATATTGTAATTTGTTCGAAATTGTTAACGTTGACTCAAAGCCGGGTTGGTATAAACGAAACTTAGATTTCGTAACTGTTTTTGAAGGTTAAAAATTCGATATTAAACTATTTGAGGAGACATAGTTCTTAAAGATATCAAAGCAAAGGTCTTGCAAATAACGTAATTTCAAAAAATTATCAAAATCTTGCTACACCGATAGCTACAAGGATCGTTCGAAATGTACGTGGCCTATCAAAGAAAACGCAATTTTTTTGGGAAAAAATCATTTTATTTTTCAATATAGTTTCCTGCTCGCTCAACGCACTTATTCCAACGATGCTCCAAAGCAGCAATGCCGTCTTTGTAGGTCGATGAACCCAAGTTCTCAAAATAGCTATTTACAGCAGCGATTACTTCGGAATTGGATGAAAATCTTTTACCGCCGAGCCATTTTTTAAGGTTTGCAAATAGATAAAAATCGCTGGGAGCCAAATCTGGCGAATAAGGCGAATGAGGCACTAATTCGAATCCCAATTCATGAATTTCGGCCATGGCGATTGCAGACGTGTGTACAGGTGCGTTATCTTGATAGAAAAGCACTTATTTTTTCGGCAAATAAGGCCGTTTCTCTTTAATTTTGTTGCTCAATTGCTGCAACAAATTGGCATAATACTCGCCATTTATTGTTTTTCCCTTTTCCAAGTAGTCGACGAAGATAATGTGTGTCCATTGTTTGGACCGTTCCTTGGTTTCGGGAGTTTAATGGTGGACCCAGGTTTCATCGAAGGTTATGAAACGGCGCAGAAACTCTTTCGGATTGAGGCGAAAACGTGCCAAAAAGTCGCGAGAAACAATCAAACGATTCGGTTTTTGCTCCGGTGTGAACAAACGCGGCACCCAACGCGCGGAATATATTTTCATTTCCAATTCTTCAGTTAAAATTCTGTGCACACTGTCATTTGAGATGCCCACTAGGTTTGCTATCTTGCGCACTTTTGCTAGACGGTCATCCAATACGATACGGAGGACTTTTTCAATCATATCCGGGGTAATAGGCGTTTTTGGGCGTCCACTGCAGGGTTCGTCCTTTGTGCTCACACGACTACATTTAAACTCGGCAACCCAGTTTTTAACCATTGAAAACGAAGGAGCGGACTTCAAAAATGTCGAATATAACTCTGCTTTGATTTCGTTTGGTGTTAAGCCTTTCAAATGAAAGAATCACTGCTTGTAACTTAGTTTTTTTCATTATTTACGAAATCACTAGAGACGTCCAATTTGGCGTACTGGCAAACACAAACTAATTGACAGATAGCACTAAATTGTCATATTTAACCTAAAAAAGGATGGTTCTGAAAAATGGTAATGCATATTCTGCTGAATTATCATCATTTCTATGTTAGGCCACGTACATTTCGAACAATCCTCGTGTAAACTATAAAGTAGCAGGCATTCAAAAAAAATTGTAAGTGGGTAGTACTGGGTAGGACCAACAAAACGGTACCATTCAAATTCCATTTGACTCTTTTTTCGAATGCATGTTACTTATTTTCCAGAGTTTTATTACCTTTCTTACACCATTCTTGAAATCTTAAACGCATACTGGACAAAGTTTAGAAATTGACGACAAGTACAAAATGGTTATGCCAATATAAAATATATATTACAAGTCTTAGACGATTGGTTTTTCATGTCAATTTTCTATCATTCCATTATTCAATTTTCAAAAATATTTAAATTTTTGACGTTTTAAAAAAGTTTGACGTTTTAAAAATGAAAGCATTGTATCACAATGCCTTGGAAACAAAACATAAAATTGCTGACTTTACTAATCGCAATTTGCATCGCATTACTTTGAAAACGAGAAATAGTATATTATATACCAAGGGACTAAAGTGCTTCATTTAATCCCGAGGGTGAAGTTTATTGCCCGAGACGAAGTCGAGGGCAATAATCACACGAGGGATTAAAAGGCACTTTGGTCTCGTGGTATATACGCTATTTTTTGCACTCCCGAATAATTTGAAATCAAAATAGTCGAAAAGAAATAAAATTTTGTGATTTTGATAGTGTAAAACAAGCTTCATGAAAAATGCTGTGTAACCATAGTAACGCTGTCAACAAGATCCATTGAACGGTTCGCCATTTTAAATTTATTTAATGTGATTTTGAATGTAAGAGAAGATGAGTGAAGTTGATGTAGATAAGGCCGCTGAAGAGGTCACGGAAAAGTTATTACCCACAAAATCGCGAAAAATATATAAGCAGCAATATGAAGCATTTGTTAAGTGGTGCAGTGAGAAAAAACTGGAAAACTATACCGAAAATGTTTTGTTGGTATACTTTCACGAGAAATCGAAATTAGTTTGTGTGTCTACTCTTTGGGCACATTATTCAATGCTGAAAGGAATGCTTAACATCAAAAATAATATCGACATTAGGAAATTTCCTAAACTAATATCCTTTCTGAAAAGAAGAAATGATAACTATAAACCTAAAAAGTCGAAAGTTCTGACCGGGGAGCAAGTTGATCAGTTCCTAATAGAAGCTTCGGATGATGAATATTTGATGATGAAAGTGAGTAATCGTAGTAAGCATTTTATATGAACATTTTTTAACAGGCCATTTTGTAGGTTGCACTTATCTTAGGTGTAGCGGGAGCTTGCAGAGAAAATGAGTTACTTCAATTGTCTATCAACGATGTAACCGATTTGGGTCGATCAATCCTATTTAATATTACAAATACCAAAAATAAAATTGAGAAAAATTTCATTGTCAAGAATTCAGAAAAAAATTCTACCAATTTCGTTGAATTGTGTAGGAAGTATATAGCCTTACGAAAGGTTGAGACACCTCATTGGCGATTTTTTGTCTGTTTCAAAGACAAGAAATGTACTACTCAGCCAGTCGGAAAAAATACGTTTGGAAAACTACCCCAAGAAATAGCAGCTTTCCTAAACCTACCAGATGCATCTTCATATACGGGACATTGTTTTAGACGCACATCTACGTCTTTGTTGGCGGACTCTGCAGCTACTGTTGATGTTTTGAAGCGCCATGGAGGGTGGAAATCCTGAACAGTTGCGGAGGGGTATGTTGAGAACTTCATTAACAACAAAGAAATTATAGCAGATAAAATTTTTGGACATGAAGATGACTCATCAACCACTTCTGCATTTTCATCTTTGTCACGTACACTTGCTCATCATATATCTGACGAAAATAGTCGTTTATTTTATCTAGTAAATTGTACTAATGTGAATATAATGTAAACATAAATCAGAAATAGGTTAGATTACCAATAAAAAGAAATTTCTTTCAATTTGACATTTACTTTAGTCCCTTGGGAGTTTCAATCATTTTTAGTCCCTTGGGAGTAAAAGTGACATTTTAGTCTTCGAAAAAAGTGACTGAAGTAGCACTTTTACTCCCGGGAGTGCAAAAAAAATATAAAATGAGGTAATGTCACCTAGAGAGTAAATTTCCACTTTACTCACTCTTATGAGTGAGTAAAGTGGCCACTTTACTTACTGTTGTAGATAAAACATTTTATTGTAATTAAACAGAAAAGGTACTTATACGCGATTCAATTTAGAAATGAAGTGCTTTATTTTTAGTTTTTTTTTTTGGCAAAACATCAATTAGAGAGTAGTAGTAAGATTATACCTTTTCAGTTTTATTGCCACAGTATTTTTAGTGAGTACCTATATAAGTTTGATAGACTGTTTATAATTTTATAACCATTTAATAATTGTGATAGAAATGAAGCTAGCACAGTTCGTTTTTGCAGCTGTTGTACTGCAACTAGCAGTATCCAGTCCTGTATCTTACTACAAGCAATTAACTGCAGAAGAAGGTAAGTTTCACGTAAACGTTTTATAATTTTTTTTTATATTATGTAATAATACAATAAATATAAAACTTATATTTAAAACAATTTAAATGCAGTGTTATGTTATTTTATATGTTTAAAAAATATTTCTCTACTGACAGTACTATATACAGGATGTATGAAATTGCGTGTTAACTATGGGGATCTCGCTTATTTGAAGTGATACGACAATGGTTAAATTAGAATTAAAGTTGTGGAATTTACTGCTCATTAATAATCTAAAAACAAATTAAAGCTATTTTGCTTAGTTTTTGAATAAACTAAAAAAACTGAAATTCTACACTTTTTATTGTCGGCCATAACTCATTTGTTATTTATATTACATATTTCTAGTTAACGCATTATGCTGAATTTAAATTTTGTTACCAGATTTTGTATAACTGTTACCATTGCTTCTTTTCGACTGTCAACTTTTTTTTCCTTATGGTTGACAATTTAAATTTTTTCATATTTGAGTAGAGTTTTTAATTCTGATTTCAACGATGTGTCACACTTTGCATTTTGTTTAAGTTTTGAGCATTTTGTTACAGTAAATATAAATTTCATAAGTGTGCCATGGAACGACCACGTCATTTAATTTATTTTGATAAAATTCTAGTAGGCGACGAAGTGATGGAAGTAAAACAAAACACTACTTTCATTTACTTTGGTTTTTAAATACATTAGGTACGCGAAAATTTCAGGAAACTTTGTTTTGAGCGTCGGCAGCGGTTTAAGTTATTTTTTACAAAAACAAATAAATGACAGAGCTACTAACACAAAAATTAGAAAGTTTATTTTAGACGAGCTTCTGAGCATGACAAGTGTCAAATGTTTTGAACATTTATTTAAGAATTGTTTGTATTCGCGCAGTTCTAGTGCTATCTGTTATTTATTTAACCTGTTATTCCGAATTGTTGTCAGTTGCATACATAAAAACTGCAAGTGGAAATGTCAGTAAATTGTGTATGTTAGAAAATTTGTCATTTATTTGTTCTTATAAATAAATAACATAACTTGCTGCCTACGCTCAAAACAAAGTTTTCTAAAGTTTTCGCGTACCTAACGTATCTAAAGGTAAAAGTAAATAAAAGTAGTGTTTTGTTTTACTTCCATCAGTTCATGGCTTATTACAATTTTTTCAAAATAAATTAAATGACGTGGTCTTTCCATAGCACTTTTATGAAACTTTTATTTTCTGTAATAAAATGCTCAAAACTTATACAAAATTCAAAGTGTGACACATCGTTGAAATCAGAATTTAAAACTCTATTTCAATATAAAAAAATTTAAATTGCTGACCATAAGAAAAAAAAAGGCTGACAGTCGAAAATGAGCAATGGTAACAGTTATACCAAATTTGATCAAATATTTAGATTCATCAGAAAAAAGTGTATTAACAATGCGTTATATAGAAATATGTAACATAAATGATAAATGAGTTATAGCCGAAAACCAAAAATTCAGTTTTTTAGTTTTTTTTTCAGAAACTATGCAAAATAGGTCTAATATATTTTTAGGTTATTAGTGGTCATAAAATTCCACAACTTTTCTCTAATTAAACCAAGGTCGTATTTTTCAAATAAGCGAGATCCCTATAGTTAACACGCAATTTGGTACATCCTGTATATACAGGGTTGGGCAAAAGTACGGAACAATGCAAATATCTCTGGAGAAAATTTTCCACATGAAGGTTTTGATGTACGGCGGACACAATGAAAGTATTGGCAGTTTAAAAGAACTTTCAGTTTAGCCGGAAATGATATCAACTTTTTTATTTTAAGTGGAGTAGCCTGTATATTTTTTGATATGTCGATAGAGCTCTTTTTTGCGAGTTCAGTGATATAAGATTTTATGTTTTTATTTTCAATAATTTGAGATATATTTAACAATAATGTTTCGTAATTGTTATCTCAGCTCATGAAAACAAAAAAAAGTGAGCAGCCTATGTATAAGTTATGTTACGTTATGTTGTCAAATATGTTTGGTTCGTGTTGTGTTATTTTGATGTTAGATAGATTGAGCAGTGTAGTTGTAGTAATCAATTAATTAACCAAATTAAATAAAACTGATAAATTTAACATCAGAAATGGTTCAATTAACAGAAAGATTTCAGATTGTTAAATAAAGTACAATTTTCTTGCTAAGTTCTACGACGCTCAGCAAAACTAATCATAATCAAAATCTGAAATCGTTCTCTTTCTGTTAATTGAACCATTTCTGATGTTAAATTCAGCAGTTTTAATCAATGTTGTTAATTAATTGATTACTGCAACCACACTGCTGAATATATCGAACATCAAAACAACACAATTCAACACGAACCAAGCATGTTTGACAACATTGCATAACTGTTTAAGCTTCTCACATTATTTTGTTTTTATGAGCAGCTAGATAACAATTGCGAAACATTATTGTTCAATATCTCTAGAGAATTATTGAAAATAAAGACATGAAACTGTATATTACTGAACTCGCAAAAAAGAGTTCTATCGGTATATTAAAAAATACAGAGTGCTCCAATTAAAATAGAAACGTTGATATCATTTCCGGCTAAACCGGAAGTCCTTTTAAACCCCCAATACTTTCATTGTATCCGCCGTATGTCAGAACCTTCATGTAAAAAATGTTGTAAAAATCGCAAAGATATTTGTATTGTTCCGTACTTTTGCCCAAGCCTGCATGTAAAATTATTTGGTATTACGTTATAATAATAAAAATTTTTGTGTAATGTTTAGCTGCACGTCTTGCGGCATGGACCCCAAGCAGCAAGCAACATATGTGGCAGCTCAGTGGGCAGTACCAAGGTGACATGATACTTGTACCAGGACAACGAAATGGAGTTACAGATACTCGTCTACGGTGGCCCAACAGAGAAATTCCTTACGAATTTTCTTCCGACTTTAGTAAGTGTTGCAATAAATACAAAAGTCCAAAGTGCCACTGATCTTACATGCTGCTTCAAACTTTTGATTTTCAGCTGAATTAGAAAAGCTATTTATTGCTCAATCACTGGCGGTCGAATATGCGAAAACTTGTGTCACAGTACGACCACGAAGAGCCACTGATACAGATTACGTCTACATAACTGTAAGTTCCTAAAGAAAAATAACAACTACAACACATACTCAATAACTGAGTTTGTTTTTATTTTGTGGTTTTTAAGGGACAAAATACTGGATGCTGGTCTTCGGTTGGACGGTTAGGAGGACGCCAGGAACTTAATTTGCAAAGAAATGGATGCATATGGTACGGTACAATTGTCCATGAATTTTTGCATGCTGCTGGTTTCTACCATCAACAAAGTGCCACTGAAAGAGACGATTATGTAGACATAATGTGGCAAAATATAATGTCAGGTAAAAAATTTTGTAACGTGATGAGCACGTATACATATTTGATCAAAAGAACAATATCAAATTAGATATGCTCTATTTTCAAAGCGAAATCATTTTTTATTTTTGATTTTGTATAGATTTTTATTCGCCAAGTGGCTTCAAAAAATACACCAAATAATAAAAATTTATACTAAATTTAAGCACACTATAAAATCTTTCCATACTGAAAGCAGTAGTTGGGTACATACCAACTAAATAAATAGTTTTGCGGAATTTGCGACAGCTTCCATTTGAGAGAAAGAGTTAGCGTTGATGTTTTTACGGGCAAAACCGACCAGTTCCGAGACTTTGATTTATGGGAGGGTGTCGCATTTCCTTCCTGTTTTCAGTAACGACATTACCTATATTAACATTTGGCTTCCGGGTTGGAACCGCGTCATCGGTGCTTGAACTGCCGACGTTTTGTCCTCGGTTGCACGGGACATCTTCAGGGCTGTGGTCGCTTTGCGATCTGGAACACAACTGTGGTGTTCCAGATCCCAAATCGACCACAGTCCTGAAGATGTCCCGTGCAACCGAGGATGAAACGTGGGCAGTTCAAGCACCGATGACGCGGCTCCAACCCGGAAGCCTAGATGTTATTAACAACGGCCGCGGAAGCCTGCAACGTATATTACCTATATTCTCTACATCGATTCTATACCCTATATAACTGATAGTTGTAAACATTCAAAACTAAGTTGTTTAAATTTATGCAATTTTACCTATTAATAGAAAAATTATGTATTACATTTTTGTAGGCACTGAACATAACTTTGATAAATACGGAACAGATATGATCACCAGCTTTGGAGAAAAATACGATTATGATAGTGTAATGCACTATGATAAATATGCTTTTTCATCCAATGGACAACCCACAATAGTTCCTAAGGTAAATAATGATTATATATACGTAGTTAATGTTAACGCACAAAGCGTTATACAACATTTTCTTTATAAAATTAAAAATATATACGTAGCTGTTAATTTCTCCATTTTTCTTTATTTTTCCATTTTTTGCTATTCATACAACTAATGCTTTAATTTTGTTCAGGACCCAAATGCTAACATTGGACAACGTGATGGTTTGAGCTCCATAGATATTGCGAAACTTAACAAAATGTACAACTGTGCTTAGTTATTTATACATTGACATTGTCAATAATTTAAACTAAATTGATAACCTGTACAAAGTAGTATGTATGAAAGTTTGAGATTGTTAATAAAATTCATAAAATTTTCGTGTCTGGTTTGTTTGCACCGAAAACATACATTTCTTCATCACAACCTCTGATTCGTGATATTAACAACTAGAAACGGCATACCAATAGTTTTTTTAAGTTATTTTGAGTTTAGTTTAAGTCTGATATATTAAATTTTTTAAAAGGTTTTATTTAATAAAATCATAAGCATTGTTTCCACAGCGACAATGAAAGATGTGGTTTGAGTGACAATTTTGAGAACATTTCAAAGTACACTTCGCCGCAAAATTAAGGGATCAGAAATAAAAGTGCTATGTTTTTTTTATCGTTGAAAATATTGTTATGAAACTCATACGCAATAAAGATAGGACTATTTATCGCTACTTTAGGGACATGCATATCTGAAGATATCACAAAAATGCTGCTTAATAAGAAATACTGCAGGAATCGCATAAGTCTTGTAATTAAAAGTTGCCTGTTAGGGTGTTCTAAACGATTGATACAGTGACTTAAATCAAAATAAATGGCAGCTAATGTCCAGAGAAATTATCTTTCGGAGGTAGATGTATCTAAAGTGGTCACACTGCAGAAGGAAGGCTATACTCAGAGAGAAGTTGCTGCAAGGCTTTTGGTTGCGCAGTCAGTGATTTGCAGAGTGTCTCGGCGGTTTCGAATGACAGGGAATTATACCAGGAGACCTGGCCAAGTTCGTAAAAAGAAAACCACCAGGCGTGAAGACCGGTATTTGGTCGTAACAGTGAGACGTGAAAGGTTCATCACTGCTCGATCGCTGAGGAATGATCTTCAACTATCCACCGGAACAGTCATTAGCTGCGATACCGTATTGAGGAGACTACAGGATGCTGGTATGAAGACAAGACGTCGTGCAACCGGCCCAATTTTGACCCCCCTTCACCGGAGGCTACGTTTAGCATTTGCTCATGATCATTTGAACTGGGGAGATGAAGAATGGGCAGCAGTGTTGTTCACCGACGAGTCTAGCTCTACTATAAAATATAACTGTATAAATGAGAGCAACCGTCTACTGTGGGTATACTCCACTGTACATCTTTGTAATAATAAAAATTAGCGAAACACTTCGCCTGGACTTTCCTATACTTATAAATTAATATTGTTTTATATTTTCCAACACTTTTGATGTACACCTGTCTAGACCCGGCTAGTAAAAGTAAACAGCGTTTATAAAAACTTCAAGCCTGAAGAGCGTAACTTAAACCTACCATTACCACGCTGGCTCCGCCTGCAACTGAGTACATGTGAAACAACCGAACTGAAATGAATCAGAGGCACGAGTAAGGAAGCGTGTTGATGTTTGAAAATGTATTAATAACTCAAGAAGTATTATTTTTAGCAAGAAATTACTCTTATTAATTTGTATTTAGAATTTCAAAACCTTTCTGATTTTAAAGCCAAAATGCCACGTTTCCGTTTAAAAAAAAGTTATTTTTTACAGTGGCCGCCATATTAAAATTGGAAACTCAAGTTTTTTTCCTAAATACAATCGAGAAGATATTGCCCTACAACTTTGCTCTTGAGTTTGCGAGTCTATATATTAAAATAAAAAAGTTAGCTTACACTGAACATTAAACGACTAGTACAAGAATATAACTGCTGTAGAAAGTATGTGAAATTCTTCTAAGGACAAAAACATTACTAAGGGGCAAAAAATTCGATTTTTTGATTTTTTGTAAAGAGATTCTTTTAGAGCAAACAAAACAAAAAACCAAATTTTTAATTTTTTATCAAAAAAATTTGGGGGAGGGGGAACAGTAGCCCCCCTAAATATGAAATTATCGATAAAATATTATGATATTCGGATTTTGCTATCAATGATGAGCTATATTGCTTTAACAGAAATATTTTATTGCCCCCCGTTAAATAAATAAAAGGGTACCAATTTTCAATTTTCAAAAATTCACAGAGGGCGTCACAGTGAAATTATAGCAATGAGCAAAAAACAAAATTGTAGCAAATGCCTTTCTTTATCAGCTTAAGAAGTTTAAACAAAAACGTGTTTGCAGTTTTTGAGAAAATTTTTTTTGAAAAATTCCAAAATTTTGGAGTGCTGTCATTACGATCATTTTTATATTTTCAAAATTAATTATATTTCATGGTATAGTACCCTTGAAGGGCTACCAAACAAGATGTAGTTGATTCCAATCAGATAACTGGTTTATGAGTAAATGGGCGTTAAAGTCGAAATGTTCAAAAATTCTTAGCGGCCCCCATTTTAAAGATAGAGAGTTCGGTAACAAATCGTTTGATTTGTTCTAAGGCCTTCTTTAATCTCCACTATTAAAATTTGTAAAATTCAGTTTCTGAAAAAAATGCTACCAAAAAAACATGTCTAACTTCCGCTTCCGGTTTCGGTTTTTTTTTTAAAGCTTATTTTGTCGATGAATTTTTGATATACCTCCTCATTCCAAAGTACATCAAAATCGGTCCAGCCGTTCCGGAGATATGAGCGTTCCCCACCCACACACCCACCCACCCACACACCTACAGACAGACATTTTTTAAAAACCACTTTTTTAGGATCCTGGAAGCCTAAAACATGTATTTCTGTCAAAATCTCGATTTTGAAAATTTGCATGAAATCAATACTTCCCTATACTGAAAGTATAGAAAAGTAAAAAGTCAAAGAAGGTTTTTTTTATTCACAGCAAACTATTGTTCTACTCTGAAACGTCAAGGGATTACACGATCAAATGAACACCCTGTATAAACAAGGTAATATGACAATACAACTACACAACAACATAAAATCAATAACATACAATAAAGGAGTGGGAAAATAAGATACGATGAGCTCTAAATTATTTAAAACGACACTGGAAGACATAATTCAAGCAGCTAAAAAGGAAACGAAGCGTAATTAACATAAACAGTAAAAACAGTAACTTACATATACAGCAGTCATAAAGGATAATTCCAAAGAACTTCAAACCATGTTAAAAAACTGCTAATGAAATCCGAAAAGATAGAACTAAAAATTAATGAAACCATACAAAAGATAATGGAGAACGAATTAGGGGCATCATAATCGATACCCAAGGGATAGAATAACACCTTTAAAAAGTAGTAAGGCCATTTATTATACAGTCAAAGTTTAAAATACAACACTTTAGTAAACAAGAACAATCAGTTCATCATTCAACATACAGTTAATAAATCACAAAGTAATATGTTAATTGGCACAAAGAAATACACGCGTCTTCTAAGGAATTAACGCACGTATACTACGTAGCGGTCGTATGTCTGAGGAGGCCTCGGACAGAAAAGGGCGGTAGGTTCTTCGGCTTCTATCTGAAGCTACAAAGGAGCTCTGGATGGAGCTCGTTGTAGTATGACTAAGTTTGTGTAAGACCATTTGAGCAATCCAGCAACAGATGGTGTAGGAGATTCGTTTTTGGGACTGTATTTAGAAGTTGGGGTCCTTTCAATCTTGAAAACTAACTGAGCTCCTCGTCGAGGAAAAGTCATCTTTGCTAAGCGAACAAATATTTGCAGATGTAGCGTCTGTAGTAAGAAACGGAGATCGCCTGTTGCTTAGTGACGTGCATATTTATTGTTAGTGTAATGTCGAATAATTTTTATTTGGTTATGGATGAATGTGCTTGAAGGCAGAATTTATGGATCGTGTTAAGAATATACCCAAGAAGATAATATAATACTTGAGGCAATGGCTACAACTAGAAAACTAAAATTAACAACAAAAATTAGACAACGTATGAAATTAGCATAGAAAACGTTCGGTGCATATACCCGAACAAAACGAAAATATGCGTATGTCCAATGTGTAACTCTTAATCTAACTTACAGAGCCTAAATGGGAATCGCCAACATAGAATATAATGAATGAGACCTGAACACACTGGAAATTACGGCCACTTCGTGTTTTTCATTTCCATATCGGTCTCATTGGTCTAAAGGACACAACGGGCACACTTTCAGGAAAACATGGTGGTCTTCTTGAACACAGCCGCCATACTGGTCTAGTGGACACAATGGCCAAATTGCACATAACGGCCACACCTCAGGGAAACACAACGGCCACTTTGCAAGCAACAACCACATTGGCCTAGTGGATACAATGGCTACCTTGGCCACACCGACAACACCTTTAGCTGGACACAACAACCACTTTGGACACAGCGGTCGCCTTGAACACAACGGTCACCTTGGACAGAACGCCTAACGACCCCTAGTGGACAATACGGTCACAGACATTAGACGTCGGTGGCTGTTTCGTTCACTAGACCAACAAGGCCGCTGTGGTCAAGGTTGCCGTTGTGTCTACCAAACCAACGAAGCCGTTCTGTGCAAGGTGCTTGTTGTGTCCACTATTCCAACATGGGCTCGAATTTGGTCCCCGTGGTACCAGTCAAAGAAAGTCACTGGTTGAAATTGTCGGAGCAAGCGCATGCTAAGCAGCGCTGCTTCTCGCAGTTAGGATCTTGCAGGTCTCAGCACTGGTGAGCTATGCACCGCCCAGGCTGGTCGGAAGCCGGCCTGATCATAGTGGCACCTTAACAAAGTCGGGTTCACATAAGTACGAACCTTCTAGGTCGACACTTAGATAGTGGCCGTGAGCAGGCAAACTGCGCCTTACTCCTAGGGACCCAGTCCCTAATGCGGGCAGCCACGCTACTCTATCCTGAAAAGCACCATCACCTGCCGGACCACCGATCAGGAAGCGGGGTTCCCATTCCAGAAAGCGCGTTACCGCTTAGGTGTTAAGACTCATACTAAGGGCTGGTTGGAAAGCGACACCCCTAGGGCCCAAGTCCTTTAAGCCAGCAGCCGCTACTCCATCCTGAAAAGCACCATCACTTGCCGGACCATTTCAGAGAGCGCTACCACTCAGGTGTTGAGACCCATACTGAAGGCTACCTTGTTGACACCCTTAGGGCCCTCTCATAAGACTCTCATAACAGCAACCATGCTACTCACCCGTAGGACCCCTATCACCCAGTCAATGCGAAGCTACCTGGTCAGGGAGCGGAGACCCTCTTTTACCTGCCCGACCACTTACCATCTAGCTCACGTGTGGACAAACGGGCTGGTACGCTCAAGATACCTTGGTCAGGTAACAGGGTTTCCATTCCAGAGAGCGCGCTACCGCTAAGATGTTAAGACCCATCTTGAAGGGCTACACTTCACCCGGTGAAATCACTCACCCAGTATCCAAGACCCCAAGGAAGCCTTGAACCTCTCCGCAGAGAGGTGAGCGTACCAAGTTTAAATCACCGAAGAGACCGTTACAACGCCGACCCCGCACAAGGTGTCTTTGTTCACGCCTCTCACCTAGGTGAGGGTCCTAGGCCGCCCCGCCGAAAATAGACTTACACAAAGACATACGTATAGAAGGTGGAGAAAGGTGATCCAAAAAAATGGAGATGGATATGCTAACCTGGAAAAAAGAAGGAAAATGTCGCCAACAGAAAGATAGGATAGCCGGAATAAGATAGAGACAAAAAACAGCGAGGTATGGATACAGATAAGAGAGGATTATGTCCAACACTAAAAAAAAGGCTAGTAAGAGGAGAGAAGAAGAAAAACGCTATACACATACACACAAGCGTAATGGTAATTGTTAGAAACATTCGAGCAAGAAAAAGCAAATTTTCTGTTTGTCGTAGAATTTTTATATTATATTACTGAAATGCAATGGAAACCACTTCTAATTTTATTCCGCTACTCCTCAAAACAAACATTAAAATTTTAAGCACCATTCGTTTGAGTTTTTTTAAGGGAACGAGATATTAAACTAAGAGCCGAAGTCTGTATCTATTTCTAATTCTATTTCAAATTTACAACGAGCACGTTTTTTGTAGTAAAATAAAACTTGCCTCACACGGCTCACAGCACACACTTCAAAGGCTGTTTGTTGTACACAGTCAGAAGCGTCTCGGTTAATTAGTGTTAATAAGTTTCCGATAATTAACATTAATGGTGTAGAAAAATCATTACTACCGTTCACGCACACCACGACACTACTTTAATTTAAGACTGCACCAAAACGACTATTAGCATGTCTTCTCGCGTAACTAGCAAAAACACATAGAGAACACTGATAACCAGTTGTTGATAAGTATTAAGTCGATTAAGAAACTACACGCAGGGTAATCAGATAACGATTCTAATTTCAAAATGGGCGAGGATGGAGGCGTATAAGCAAGTTTCTATTCAATATTACAATAATGACGCTAAACGACGCTAAACTAAAATTAAAATCTTCTAATAACTTACTACTAGAAATGATTTACTGTTATTCCCTATTTATTAAAGCTTCGATGATATGATTGTAGTTCATAATAATAAATTTTAAAATATGCGGAAGGTTCATGTAAAAATGTAAACATGTTTTTTGATTATACAGGACTTTCGGGTTTTCTCGAGTTTTTTTAAATCTTACGATTTACCTGACGCTTTGTATCAGGTACATTTTAGAAAATAGGTAAGCACTGTTTTGATATTTGACAACAAAACAGTGTTTGACATAATTATTCAAATTTTGAGTTTCATAGAAATTTTGCAACAAGGCTCAGCGGCCTATTTTTTTACAGCATCTGGCAGGAAATGGTCTTGTAAGTTTATATATTTTGCTAACTATATTATTTCTAAACTCAAATTTAGAGAAAATACTACGCTTGAAATTCCCCATACTTAAAACAATATTATTATGTAACAAAAAGTATTTTATATTCAGGTTCCAGCTTAAACTGGTGCTTTATAAAATAAATACAGCCATTGACTAAGGCATATAATCAAAGATACAGCACACTCGGCTACATTTTAGGTTCCCACTCGTTGCACAACCCTGAAAATAACTGAGTATTTAGAAGATAAAAATTTACAAACTTTTTCTTTACAAAAGTTAAGACAAATAAATGTTTAATTTTGACTGAGAAAACTTGCTTGGAATTACAAAACAGAAAATAACTGGGATAGCGTTGATTATACGGTTATTTCGAGGTGTTTTCTTGAAAAGCAGATGATTTTCGTCATTTTTAGAGATTATTGTGTTTTAGGGGTTGGCTTGCGCTTAAGGTTAGTTTGGAAGAATTGTCATTTTTAGCCATATGAGTATGAGTGCATTAGAGGATGGTAGCTTAGAAATAACGATTTAACAAAGGATCATTCTCGACGTTTTTATAAATATTTAATTTAGATAGTTGGGGGTGCACTTAAGGTTGGTTGGTTAGGTATATTTTATGAGGATACTTTTATTCATTTTTTATATTTTCATTTATCATAGTTTGGGAACGCTTGAGGGTTTGAAGTCATGCTTCAATAAATGATTGTGAAGAATGGGTTTTAGTCATTTTTCGGAAGTTTTAAGTGTTTAGGGTTGGGGTGCACTTGAAGGCGATGCCTAAATTAAGAGGATGATTGTCGTAATTTCTATAAAATGTAATCAATCGGCCTTTTTTACTGGAAATTGGCTTTTTGTGGTTATAAGACAGGAGGCCTATGACGATTGATTATTTATGTCTTATGTGCCACAAAGTTATTTGAATAAGTTTTGCACGTAATCCTACACAAGCTATGCCTAGGAATTTATTAATTAAATATACTTGTAAACCACCACTTACAATATAACTTCTGAAAGAGAACTTGTAAAACACAACAATATATTTAAAACTGGTACAAAAAACAGAAAAATGACAATTAGTACAATAAATGTTTAAAGCCCATATAAAAATTATTTAGTTTACACCTAATTAATTTATCTTAATTACTTCTCTAACTAGAACTTAATTAAATATTATCTTGATTCATATGCAACTCAGCTGGAACTAAATAGAACTTAACTACTGTGCAACTCCTCTCCAATTCCTAATAGTTGACTGTTTACAGTCAGTGGCGAAAAGTTTTGATTGTAATAATTATATAAACAATAATTCTGCCCTTCGAAGCAAGAAAGACGTATCTGAAGTATTTACACTTTTGAGATATTTAAGTTTTTCTCTTTTCTATTGGCTTTCGTTATTTACTGCACAATAATTTAGAAAAATGGCATAATAGATAACTTTTGATGGCCAATCTGATAAATCAATGAATTTTGTATCACTTCAACAATTACATTCAAAACAAACAGATGCGACCTTTCTAAGAAAGAATTATCAAAGTTTTGCTAAGCAAAAATATCGTAAATACATAAAGACGTTTATTAATTGGAAATCTTACATTCTAGATAAACAATATAAAACAAATTAACATAAAAATAACTCAAAATAAGTATTTAAAAATACATAATTAAACAAAAACCATATTAAAAATAGTTTAATACTAGTTGTCCAGAGAAACTTCTGTTGTTGCAACCGAAAATTTTTCCCAAAACTTTAACCTGTTTTCAGGTACTATTGATACCAGTTTTGAGAGAAGATTGTACTTTCTCTCTCTAGTGATGCCCCTTAATTTAGGTTTTTTGGGTGGTAATATAATAATAGGTTTTTGCAAACTTTATCCGCAAAAAATCTAATTCAATGAAGGGTTCAGCAAAAGCCGTTTTGTACTTCAGACCTTTTTGACCTTTTTCAAAACGAATGTGCACCATACCTTGCAAATAAGGTCTTTATTTTGTTTAATTTATATTGCGATGTGAAGTCCTTCCAATCATAAAAGTTTTCTAGGTTCATTTCTATCACTTTAACTTTCTCGGAATTGGCATTTCGCATGCATTCGGAGAAATTTTGAAAATCGTAGACTTTCCCTTTCTTTTTTAGAGATAGCTCCACTTGGTGATGGAAGGCATCTGCGGACATGAAGGTATGTCCAGGTTCAAAATATTTAACTTCCAATGTTTGTAAATCGACATCTTCACAGTAGTTGACGAGGAAAACAAAAAAAGGAGTAAAGTGCCCAATACTTATTTTAAGCTGCACAATTTGTCCAGCCAAATGGTTACACGTGCAACATCACGGATTAAAAAAAAACTGTATACGTTGATATTATATCTTCTTTACATCGCCCGGACACACCTTCATGCCAGATAATAGCAAACGGTTTAAATTTAGATTTGCCCAGAGAAACAAACGTTTCATTGAAGGCAATAACTCTCGGTACAAATATTATTTCCTTAAACATCTCACATCTTGGTGACATGATGACCTAGGGAAAGAAATAGATTTTGTGAAAATAAATATGAAGATAATTAATTAATCTAGTTTACCTTTTGTAGATCTGCCGATACGCAGAGCTTTTCTTCTTCATTAACATCCTTGGAATATTCTTCTCTTGCATGTGTATACTTTTCGTTACGTATCTTCCATGTTTGACAATCATTGCAGTTGTTACTCAAATTGTCTTTGTCGTGAAAACTATTTGTTGTATGTAAGTTAAAGGATGCACATGCCCAGCACTCTTCATGCCCAAATTTTACAAAAGAAATGTTTTTTTTTGCAACAGATTTACGGTATAATTCGTAAGATATGTTCATGTCTAAATGTTTTGTTTTTAGAAAGAAAAAAAGTTTGGCTATAATATGTTTTATTCATTTTCGTCGCTGAGAATGTACTTAAAGATATTTTTTCTTCTAGAATTTTCTGTCGTCCTGCGATTCACTTTTGATTCACATAAAACAACGACCAGTGCTGCTGATCACATGTCAACCACAACAATAACTACCTAGTTGCTAAGAAAAAAGGTCGTATCTGCCAACAAATATCGCACATACGACTTTCTTGCTTAGGAAAATCAGATACAGCTTTTTTGCTTAGTATTACCCCACAAAAGTGGAGTTACGGTAAACTTCATAAGCGATTTTAACCTGCTAAATGTGCATATACGAGAGCGAAACCGAGCCAAAAAGGTGCACATTCATGTGTTGCATCTAGTGGTTACGACATCTCAATTTCGCCAAAAAATGTAGATACGACTTTCTTGCTTAGGAGGGCAGAATTGCCTTGCATTAGGAATTACAATGCGTTATCTAAACTTATTTTTATATCTAAAATTATTACTTACTTGACTACTGACCAATGCAACACACAAATGCAACCCTGCAAAAATGTGTACTTCATTCTGCTTTACTTTTATGAAACTTTGTTAATTATTAATATTACAAAGACCTAAAATTAATTTATCTTTTAGTGTTTTTTGAATTTGGAAAATTAATGCTCTGCTTACAAAAGCTTTAGTATTTAGGGACTGAGATGTACTTAAAGTTGGTTTAAAAGTGCTGCTTTAATTAATAATGTTTGCATATATTCAACTTTTATGGATAGTGGTGTACTTGGAAATGGTTTAGAGCAGTGTCGGTTCGATGCCATCCCTAGCATACACGCAAAGCAAATAATATTACATACAACGCACTTTAGTTTTATAAAACGTATATTACGTTTACATTGTACTACCTCAACAGAACTATGCTTTTATAAAACATTGCGGGGTGCTTAAAGTACATATATGGGAGTCCAGATTGGCATCATTGTTTATAAAACAGTGTAACAGCTATGTAGACAAATGAAATAAAACATACAAAACTACCATGGTAGGTGGATTTGTGCGATAATATGGCGGGTCAGTAGCGAAAAAGCTTGTTAGTGATAGTTTTGTCTGCCGTTTTTATCATATGTTTATGTTATGTTATAAGCAAAACTTTCTACGGAACGGTGAGGTTACGTTCCAATAGCGCCTAAAATGCATATGTTCCTCTTGGTCAGCTTTAATAGAGCAGTGCCGTTTGCAGTGCTCGGTTGTGAAGAACTCTGTAAACAATGATTTGAGTTAAACAAAAAAGCTGACTTTTCCATACTAAAGCTTATGGTATTTGCAAAAGTGTAAATTTTATAATTTTAACCTTCCATTCCATCCATCCAAATTTATAGAAAGCGCCACGGTAAAATTATAGCTTTTAAAAAAAATTCAATATTAGTTACTAATACTTGTCGTATTTGGGAAAGTGTAATTTTTAATAATTATAACGTTGTACAGTTCAGCGAGTATTAGATTTCTAGGAAAAAAAGCAGCGGGAATTTGAATTTGCGTTAGCCTGTTGAATTGGATGATATGAAAAAGTATGTTTTTTTTTCTTAATTTTTGAAAATAGTTGAAAATTCTAGAAAATCCTTATAAAGTACTGCAAATAGTGTATCGAGCTGATAAAAGTTTATAACGATCGGCGTTTGCGTTTTTGAATAAATAACTAATCAATTTCAAATTTTTCAAAAATTTCTGGAAGGCGTCCGAGTAAAATTTGGGGAATACATAAAAAACAAATTTGTAGTTTAATGCAAGATCTATCGGCTCAGAAAGTTTAAAAAAATCGTGTAAACAGTTTTTGAAAATTTGAAAATTTTGAAGCAGCGCCATTGCAATCGTTTTTAGATTTTGGAAATTAATTATTTTTCATCGTATAATACCTCAAACGGGCTCTCAAACAAGTGGTAGCTGATTCCGAGCAGACAACTACTTTTTGAGTAAATGGACGTTAAAGTCGAGATTTCCAAAAAGCTGTAGTGGCCGCCATTTCAAAGCTAGAGAGATCGGTAAAATAGTTTTCGATTTGCCTTAAGTTCTTCTCTCAGATTCGGTGCTCCAATTTTCAAAATTTTGGTTTGGGAAAAAAGCTACAAAAAAAACATGTCTAACTTCCGTTTACGGTTTAGGATTTTTTTGAAAAGCTTAACTAGAACTACAATTTTTTATATACCTCTTGATTTAATATTTCATCAAAATCGGCCCAGTACTTTCGCCTGTAGAGTCGTCACCCACCCAGCCAGACACACACCCACAGACAGACATTTTTTAAAAACCACTTTTTTCGGTTGCTTGTCTCAAAAGGTGTTTTTCCGTTAAAATCTAGATTTCGAAAATTTTCATGAAATCAATACTTCCCTATACCAAAGGTATGGGAAAGTAAAATTACTATGATGTTGTGATTGTGTAAAATCGCATAATTATCCTAATTTTTGACACCGGGTTTAGCGTGAAAATTATACTTCAAAACGTAAAATTGAAAGTAGTTTCGGCGCAAATAAACTTTAACCAATTTAAAAATTAATAAAAGTTTTAAACCCCTTTTAAGAATTCTCGTTGATATGAATATGTCGGGTAGTTTGAGACTACTGTTTCGTAGAAAATGAAAATGAAATGTGCTTTCCTCAGGAAATAAAAATCAAATTAAATCTGGCAAAACTTAAAAATCAGGTTACCGCTCTGATATTTTAATTTCACGGCTCAGAAAAACAGATAAACTTCTGTCAATTTTTGAATGAGATAATTTCCTCTCCCAACTCAAAACGGGCCTTGGTAAGCGAGTGTAGTCGGCGCTTGCAGCCAAGGTCACAGTGGTTTTCGGAAGTCTGTGGCTCTATTTGGCCCGGTGTTCGAATCCGGGCCGGGGCAGTTGTCAGCTCCTGGAAACCGCTTAACATAGAATAGTTTAAGTAGGTTTTAAGGACTTAGTTAAGATAGTATATAAGGTAATACGCACAACGGGCCCGACAATGTGGCCTAAGTGCTATAAGACCCAAAATACATACATCATCCCAAGTCAAAATAAGAAATTAAATAAGCTAAAATTTTTGTACGTTTAAGCTTTGAATACGCTAAGAATGGTGACCGTCTTAGTATACCAAACAACATAAACTTCGGTCAAGTAATATGTTTAATTCAAAAAAGACAATTTCTTCTCGAATTCAAAAGTAAACGTAAAATTCTGGTCAGTTTTGTCGGCTAAGTTCAGGTCGTGTTTTTTTAATAAGAATTTACTAGCTGGAAGAAGAAGTCTGGATCTGGATTCAATTTAATAAATTGAAGGACCTGTAAATTCTGGGTGGGCCTTTGAGTTTTGAACCCGTCTAAATTTGGGGAGAGGTTGGATGGGAGGAGAGCTGCTCCGAAAAATGGCGCCCTGGAGCGATATCTGGGGTTGTTGAGGTCTCCTTGCAGCGCCATCTCTTTGTTGAAATTACCATAACAAAATTTATTATTCTGATTTATAAAAATTGTTGTTCCCGAGTTGTCTTGTTTCAACATAGAAATGTATCATAACCTTTAACACTGGAAAGTGACCTTAGCTTAATGTTGACTAATGTCTAAATATATAACATCTATAATACTTTTTGAAATGACAATGTTATCATTAGTGATTAAATAAGTACTTTGTTTACGAATTATGCAGATAAAAATACATTGATAAAATGCGTTCAATTGTTAACTGATACATTCATAACAGTACAACTTTGATGACCTTCATGTACGTTTAGATATCTAAAATCCATTCGAATATATCTGCAAGTGAAGATTAGATATGCTTTTATTTTTTCAAAAACAGAACTTTTAAATGCAGAACTTTGAACCACAATTTTTGCCATTGTAATTTAAGAGATACTTTATCTTCTTATGATTATAAAGATAAAAATACAATAATCCATTGTACTGGTTTGTTTCTTAATACTATCAGTACGGCTAACTTAAAAGTCGAAGAAACAATAAAAATTATTTTCATAAACAAAACACGACTGTGACAGATTACATTTCCCATGTGTTTTTTTAAGTTTTTAGCTTGATGAAACGAATATTGTAATTTGTTCGAAATTGTTAACGTTGACTCAAAGCCGGATTGGTATAAACAAAACTTAGATTTCGTAACTGTTTTTGAAGGTTAAAAATTCGATATTAAACTATGAGGAGACAAAGTTCTTAAAGATATCAAAGCAAAGGTCTTGCAAATAATGTAAATTCAAAAAATTATCAAAATCTTGCTACACCGATAGCTACAAGGATCGTTCGAAAGGTATGCGGCCTATCAAAGAAAACGCAATTTTTTTGGGAAGAAAATCATTTTATTTTTCAATATAGTCTCCTGCTCGCTCAACGCACTTATTCCAACGATGCTCCAAAGCAGCAATGCCGTCTTTGTAGGTCGATGAACCCAAGTCCTCAAAATAGCTATTTAAGCAGCGATTACCTCGGAATTGGATGAAAATCTTTTACCGCTGATCCATTTTTTCAGGTTTGGAAATAGATAAAAATCGCTTGGAGCCAAATCTGGCGAATAGAGCGAATGAGGCACTAATTCGAATCCCAATTCATACATTTTGGCAATAGCGATTGCAGACGTGTGTACAGGTGCGTTATCTTGATGGAAAAGCACTTTCGTTTTCGTCAAATGAAACAGTTTCTCTTTGATTTTGTCGCTCAATTGCTGCAACAAATTGGCATAATACTCGCCATTTATTGTTTTTCCCTTTTACAAGTAGTCAACGAAGATAATTACATGAGAATCCCAAAATACAGTTGCCATAACTTTTCCTGCTGACAAAACCGTTTTTGCCTTCTTCGGTGGCAGAGAACCTTTGTGTGTCCATTGTTTGGACTGTTCCTTGGTTTCGGGAGTGTAATGGGGGACCCAGGTTTCACCGACGGTTATGAAACGGCGCAAAAGGTTTTCTGGATTGCGGCGAAAACGTGCCAAAAGGCACGAGAAACAATCAAACGATTCGGTTTTTGCTCCGGTGTGAGCAAACGCGGCACCCAACGCGATTTACATTTCCAATTCTTCAGTTAAAATTCTGTGCACACTGTCATTTGAGATGCCCACTATGTCTGCTATCTTGCGCACTTTTACCAAACGGTCTTCCAATACGATACGTAGGACTTTTTCAATCATATCCGGGGTAGTAGGCGTTTTCGGGCGTCCATTGCAGGGTTCGTCCTTTGTGCTCACACGACCACGCTTAAACTCGGCAACCCAGTTTTTAATCATTGAAAACGAAGGAGCGGACTTCAAAAATGTCGAATCCAACTCTGTTTTGATTTCGTTTTATGTTAAGCCTTTCAAATGAAAGTATCACTGCTTGCAACTTAGTTTTTTTTTCATTATTTACGAAATCACTCGAGACGGTCACTTTGGCGTACTGCCAAACACAAACTAATTGACAGATAGCTCTAACAATGTCATATTTTATCTGAAAAAGGATGGTTCTGAAAAATTCTGCCGAATTAGCACAATCTCTATGTTAGGCCACCTACATTTCGAACAATCCTCGTAAGTGTAAACTATAAAGTAGCGGGCATTCAAAAAAAATCGTAAGTGGGTAGTACTGGGTAGGACCAACAAAACGGTACCATTCAAATTCCATTTGACTCTTTTTTCGAATGCATGTTACTTATTTTTCAGAGTTTTATTGCCTTTGTTATACCATTCTTGAAATCTTAAACCCAGACTTGACAAAGTTTAGAAATTGACGATAAGTACAAAATGGTTATGAAAATATAAAATACATATTACAGGTCTTAGACGATTGTTTTTTTACGTCAATTTTCTATCTTTTCGTTATTTAGTTTCTGATTAGAAACAAGGATTTATCTTTGTTGTAAGAAATATTTTATTGTAATTAAACAGAAAAGGTACTGATACGCGATTCAATTTAGAAATTAAGTGCTTTATTTTTATTTTTTTTTGCAAAACATCAATTAGAGAGTAATAGTAAGACTAGTGTTACCCCAGCACACAATGCACTGACAGACAGCGTTGACAGAACCGGCTAAATGTCAAGTCACGTGATGCATTAGTTCCAATAATGACACGCGACGTTATTGTAGATGGCGCCCCAAGTGACGCGCGTCTAGCCGACCTTCATATTATAAATTAAAATAATTATTATTAAAAAATCAACGCAGAATAAAAATATAAAAATGTTGGTCCAAATTGGTGAAGCCGCTGGAGGAACCGGAGAAAAAAACGCTTTGTGCTTTTATATATGTATGGATTATACCTTTTAAGTTTTATTGCCACAATATTTTTAGCGGATTAACTACGTCAGCTTAAATAATCCGATAGTAGAAAACAGAAGCATTGAGTTATTTACTCCTTAGTTTATCTTGATATTGTGAGTACATACCTATATAAGTTTGATAGACAGTTTATAATTTTATAACCATTTAATAATTGTGATAGAAATGAAGCTAGCACAGTTTGTTTTTGCAGCTGTTGTACTGCAACTAGCAGTATCCAGTCCTGTATCTTACTACAAGCAATTAACTGCAGAAGAAGGTAAGTTTCACCCAAACGTTTTATAATTTTTGTTATATTATGTAATAATACAAATAATATAAAACTTATATTTAAAACAATTTAAATGCAGTGTTATGTTATTTTATATGTTGAATAAATGTTTCTCTACTAATAGTACTATATACAGGATGTATCAAATTGCGTGTTAACTATGGGGATCTCGCTTATTTGAAGGGATACGACGATGGTTAAATTAGAGCTAAAGTTGTGGATTTTTCTGCTCATTCATAA
Source organism: Ctenicera cuprea (assembly GCA_958336395.1). NCBI lineage: Eukaryota > Metazoa > Arthropoda > Insecta > Coleoptera > Elateridae > Ctenicera > Ctenicera cuprea. The sequence goes on from OY284487.1 coordinate 50,126,341, forward strand.
TCTAAAAAGCAATTAAAGCTATCTTGCTTAGTCTCAGAATGAACTAAAAAAAACTGAAATTCTAGACTTTGTTTTCGGCTATAACTCATTTGTCATTTATATTACATATTTCTACCAGATTTGGTATAACTGTTACCATTGCTCATTTTCGACTGTCAACTTATTTTTTTTTATGGTCGACAATTTAAATTTTTTCATATTTGAATAAAGTTTTTAATTCTGATTGCAACAATGTTTATTTAACACTTTGCAATTTGTTTAAGTTTTGAGCATTTTATTACAGTAAATATAAATTTCATAAGTATGACATGGAAAGACCATGTCATTTAATTCATTTTGATAAAATTCTAGTAGGCCACGAAGTGATGGAAGTAAAACAAAACACTACTTTTATTTACTTTGGCTTTTAAATACATTAGGTACGCGAAAATTTGTATTGGCGCAGTTCTAGTGTTATCTGCTGTATTTATTTAACCTGTTATTCAAATTGTTGTCAGTTGCAAACATAAAATAGGTTAGAAAATTTGTCATTTATTTGTTTTTATAAAAAAATAACATAACCTGCTGCCTACGCTCAAAACAAAGTTTGCTGAAATTTTTGCGTACCTAATGTATCTAAAGGTAAAAGTAAATAAAACAAGTGTTTTGTTTTACTTCCATCAGTTCATGGGTTACTAAATTTTTTTCAAAATTAAATGACGTGGTCTTTCCATGGCACTTTTATGAAACTTTTATTTTCTGTAATAAAATGCTCAAAACTTGTACAAAATTCAAAGTGTGACACATCGTTGATATCACAATTTTAAATTGCTGACCATAAGGGAAAAAAAGTTGACACTCGAAAATGAGCAATGGTAACAGTTATACCAAATTTTATCAAAAATCTAGATTCAGCATAAAAAATTGTATTAATAATGCGCTAACTAGAAACATGTAACATAAATGAGTTATAGCCGAAAACAAAGAATCCAAAATTTCAGTTTTTTCAATTTTTTCAGAAACTAAGCAAGATAGGTCTAATATATTTTTAGGTTATTAGTGGCCATAAAATTCCACAACTTTTCTCTAATTAAACCATCGTCGTATCTATTCAAATAAGCGAGATCCTTATAGTTAACACGCAATTAGATACATCCTGTATTTACAGGGTTGGGCAAAAGTACGGAACAATGCAAATATCTTTGGCAGAATTTTCCACATGAAGCTTTTGATATACGGCGGACACAATGAAAGTATTGGCAGTTCAAAAGAACTTTTAGTTTAGCCGGAAATGATATCAAATTTTTTATTTTAAATGGAGTAGCCTGTATATTTTTTGATATGTCGATAGAACACTTTTTTACGAGTTCAGTGATTCAAGATTTTATTTATGCTTTTATTTTCCATAATTTGAGAGATATTGAACAATAATGTTTCGTAATTTTTATCTAGCAGCTCATGAAAACAAAAAAAATGTGTGAAGCCTATGTATTAGTTATGTTATGTAATGTTGTCAAATATGCTTGGTTCGTGTTGTGTTGTTGCAGTAATAAATTAATTAACCAAATTAATTAAAACTGATAAATTTAACATCAGAAATGGTTCAATTAACAGAAAGATTGCAGATTGTTAAATAAAGTACAAATTTCTTGCTAAGTTCTACGACGCTCAGCAGAACTAATCATAATCAAAATTTGAAATCGTTCTCTTTCTGTTAATTGAACCATTTCTGATGTTAAATTCAGCAGTTTTAATCAATGTTGTTAATTAATTGATTACTGCAACCACACTGCTGAATCTATCGAACATCAAAACAACACAACACGAACCAAGCATGTTTGACAACATTGCATAATGTTTAAGCTTCTCACATTATTTTGTTTTTATGAGCAGCTAGATAACAATTGCGAAACATTAGAGAATTATTCAAAATAAAGACATGAAACTGTATATTACTGAACTCGCAAAAAAAGTTCTATCGGTTCATTAAAAAATACAGAGTGCTCCAATTAAAATAGAAAAGTTGATATCATTTCCGGCTAAACCGAAAGTCCTTTTAAACCTCCAATACTTTCATTGTATGGTATATCGGAACCTTCAGGTAAAAAATGTTGTCAAAATCGCAAAGATATTTGCATTGTTCCGTACTTTTGCCCAACCCTGTATATAAAATTATTTGTTATTACGTTATAATAATAAAAATTTTTGTGTAATGTTTAGCTGCACGTCTTGCGGCATGGACCCCAAGCAGCAAGCAACATATGTGGCAGCTCAGTGGGCAGTACCAAGGTGATATGATACTTGTACCAGGACAACGAAATGGAGTTAGAGATACTCGTCTACGGTGGCCTAACAGAGAAATTCCTTACGAATTTTCTTCCGACTTTAGTAAGTGTTGCAATAAATACAAAAGTCAAAAGTGCCACTGATCTTACACGCTGCTTCAAACTTTTGATTTTCAGCTGAATCAGAAAAGCAATTTATTGCTCAATCACTGGCGGCCGAATATGCGAAAACTTGTGTCACAGTACGACCACGAAGAGCCACTGATAATCATTACGTCTACATAACTGTAAATTCTTAAAGAAAAATAGCAACTGCAACACATACTTAATAACTGAGTTTGTTTATATTTCGTGGTTTTTAAGGGACAAAATACTGGATGCTGGTCTTGGGTTGGACGGTTAAGAAGACGCCAGGAACTTAATTTGCAAAGGAATGGATGCATATGGTACGGTACAATTGGCCATGAATTTTTGCATGCTGCTGGTTTCTACCATCAACAAAGTGCCATGAAAGAGACGATTATGTAGACATAATGTGGCAAAATATAATGTCAGGTAAAAAATTTTGTAACGTGATGAGCACGTATACATATTTGATCAAAAGAACAATATCAAATTAGATATGCTCTATTTTCAAAGCGAAATCATTTTTTATTTTTAATTTTGTATAGATTTTTATTCGCCAAGTGGCTTCAAAAAATACACCAAATAATAAAAATTTATACTAAATTTAAGCACACTATAAAATCTTTCCATACTGAAAGCAGTAGTTGAGTACATACCAACTAAATAAATAGTTTTGCGGAATTTGCGACAGCTTCCATTTGAGAGAAAGGGTTAGCGTTGATGTTTTTACGGGCAAAAGCGACCAGTTCCGAGACTTTGATTTATGGGAGGGTGTCGCATTTCCTTCCTGTTTTCAGTAATGACATTACCTATATTAACATCTAGGCTTCCGGGTTGGAGCCGCGTCATCGGTGCTTGAACTGCCGACGTTTCGTCCTCGGTTCCACGGGACATCTTCCAGTTGTGTTCCAGATCCCAAAGTGACCACAGCCCTGAAGATGTCCCGTGGAACCGAGGACGAAACGTGGGCAGTTCAAGCACCGATGACGCGGCTCCAACCCGGAAGCCCAGATGTTATTAACAACGGCCGCGGAAGCCTGCAACTTAGATTACCTATATTCTCTACATCGATTCTATACCCTATATAACTGATAGTTGTAAACATTCAAAACTAAATTGTTTAAATTTATGCAATTTTACCTATTAATAGAAAAATTATGTATTACATTTTTGTAGGCACTGAACATAACTTTGATAAATACGGAACAGATATGATCACCAGCTTTGGAGAAAAATACGATTATGATAGTGTAATGCACTATGATAAATATGCTTTTTCATCCAATGGACAACCCACAATAGTTCCTAAGGTAAATAATGATTATATATACGTAGTTAATGTTAACGCACAAAGCGTTATAAAACATTTTCTTTATAAAAGTAAAAATATATACGTAGCTGTTAATTTCTCCGCTTTTCTTTATTTTTCAATTTTTTCCTATTCATACAACTAATTCTTTAATTTTGTTCAGGACCCAAATGCTAACATTGGACAACGTGATGGTTTGAGCTCCATAGATATTGCGAAACTTAACAAAATGTACAACTGTGCTTAGTTATTTATACATTGACATGTACAATAATTTAAACTAAATTGATAACCTGTACAAAGTAGTATGTATGAAACTTTGAGATTGTTAATAAAATTAATAAAATTTTTGTACTTGGTTTATTTACACCGAAAACATACATTTCTTCATCACAACCTCTGATTCGTGATATTAACAACTAGAAACGGCATACCAATAGTTTTTTTTAAGTTATTTTGAGTTTAGTTTAAGTCTGATATATTTAATTTTTTTAAAAGGATTTATTTAATAAAATCATAAGCATTGTTTCCACAGCGACAATGAAAGATGTGGTTTGAGTGACAATTTTGAGAACATTTCAAAGTACACTTCGCCGCAAAATTAAGGGATCAGAAATAAAAGTGCTATATTTTTTTTATCGTTGAAAATATTGTTATGAAACGCAATAAAGAAAGGACTATTTATCGCTACTTTAGGGACATTCATATCTTAAGATATCACAAAAATGCTGCTTAATAAGAAATACTGCAGAAATCGCATAAGTCTTGTAATTAAAAGTTGCCTGTTAGGGTGTTCTAAACAATTGATGCAGTGACTTAAATCAAAATAAATGGCAGCTAATGTTAAGAGAAATTTCTTTCGGAGGTAGATGTATCTAAAGTGGTCACACTGCTCGAGGAAGGCTATACTCAGAGAGAAGTTGATGCAAGGCTTTTGGTTGCGCAGTCAGTGATTTGCAGAGTGTCTCGGCGGTTTCGAATGACAGGGAATTATACCAGGAGACCTGGCCAAGTTCGTAAAAAGAAAACCACCAGGCGTGAAGACCGGTATTTGGTCGTAACAGCGAGACGTGAAAGGTTCATCACTGCTCGATCGCTGAGGAATGATCTTCAACTATCCACCAGAACAGTCATTAGCTGCGATACCGTATTGAGGAGACTACAGGATGCTGGTATGAAGACAAGACGTCGTGCAACCGGCCCAATTTTGACCCCCCTTCACCGGAGGCTACGTTTAGCATTTGCTCATGATCATTTGAACTGGGGAGATGAAGAATGGGCAGCAGTGTTGTTCACCGACGAGTCTAGCTCTACTATAAAATATAACTGTATAAATGAGAGCAACCGTCTACTGTGGGTATACTCCACTGTACATCTTTGTAATAATAAAAATGAGCGAAACACTTCGCCTGGACTTTCCTATACTTATAAATTAACATTGTTTTATATTTTCCAACACTTTTGATGTACACCTGTCTAGACCCGGCTAGTAAAAGTAAACAGCGTTTATAAAAACTTCAAGCCTGAAGAGCGTAACTTAAACCTACCATTACCACGCTGGCTCCGCCTGCAACTGAGTACATGTGAAACAACCGAACTGAAATGAACCAGAGGCACGAGTAAGGAAGCGTGTTGATGTTTGAAAATGTATTCATAACTCGAGAAGTATTATTTTTAGCAAGAAAATACTCTCATTAATTTGTATTTAGAATTTCAAAACCTTTCTGATTTTAAAGCCAAAATGCCACGTTTCCATTTAAAAAAAAGATTACTAAGGGGCAAAAAATTCGATTTTTTGATTTTTTGTAAAAAGATTCTCCTAGAGCAAACAAAACAAAAAACGAAATTTTTAATTTTTTATCAAAAAAATTTGGGGGGAGGGGGAACAGTAGCCCCCCTAAATATGAAATTATCGATAAAATATTATGATATTCGGATTTTGCATCAATGATGAGCTATATTGCTTTAACAGAAATATTTTATTGCCCCCCGTTAAATAAATAAAAGGGTACCAATTTTCAATTTTCAAAAATTCACAGAGGGCGTCACAGTGAAATTATAGCAATGAGCAAAAAACAAAATTGTAGCAAATGCCTATCTTTATCAGCTTAAGAAGTTTAAACAAAAACGTGTTTGCAGTTTTTGAGAAAATTTTTTTTGAAAAATTCCAAAATTTTGGAGTGCTGTCATTACGATCATTTTTATATTTTCAAAATTAATTATATTTCATGGTATAGTACCCTTGAAGGGCTAGCAAACAAGATGTAGTTGATTCCAATCAGATAACTGGTTTTTGAGTAAATGGGCGTTAAAGTCGAAATGTTCAAAAATCCTTAACGGCCGCCATTTTAAAGATAGAGAGTTCGGTAACAAATCGTTTGATTTGTTCTAAGGCTTTCTTTAATCTCCACTATTAAAATTTGTAAAATTCAGTTTTTGAAAAAAATGCTACCAAAAAAACATGTCTAACTTCCGCTTCCGGTTTCGGCTTTTTTTTAAAAGCTTATTTTGTCGATGAATTTTTGATATACCTCCTCATTCCAAAGCACATCAAAATCGGTCCAGCCGTTCCGGAGATATGAGCGTTCCCCACCCACACACCCACCCACCCACACACCTACAGACAGACATTTTTTAAAAACCACTTTTTTAGGATCCTGGAAGCCGAAAACATGTATTTCCGTCAAAATCTCGATTTTGAAAATTTGCATGAAATCAATACTTACCTATACTGAAAGTATAGGAAAGTAAAAAGTCAAAGAAGGTTTTTTTTATTCACAGCAAACTATTGTTCTACTCTGAAACGTCAAGGGATTACACGATCAAATGAACACCCTGTATAAACAAGGTAATATGACAATACAACTACACAACAACATAAAAACAATAACATACAATAAAGGAGTGGGAAAATGAGATACGATGAGCTCTAAATTATTTAAAACGACACTGGAAGACATAATTCAAGCAGCTAAAAAGGAAACGAAGAGTAATTAACATAAACAGTAAAAACAGTAACTTACATATACAGCAGTCATAAAGGATAATTCCAAAGAACTTCAAATCATGTTAAAAAAAACTGCTAATGAAATCCGAAAAGATAGAACTAAAAATTAATGAAACCATATAAAAGATAATGGAGAACGAATTAGGGGCATCATAATCGATACCCAAGGGATAGAATAACACCTTTAAAAAGTAGTAAGGCCATTTATTATACAGTCAAAGTTTAAAATACAACACTTTAGTAAACAAGAACAATCAGTTCATCATTCAACATACAGTTAATAAATCACAAAGTAATATGTTAATTGGCACAAAGAAATACACGCGTCTTCTAAGGAATTAACGCACGTATACTACGTAGCGGTCGTATGTCTGAGGAGGCCTCGGACAGAAAAGGGGGGTAGGTTCTTCGGCTTCTATCTGAAGCTACAAAGGAGCTCTGGATGGAGCTCGTTGTAGTATGACTAAGTTTGTGTAAGACCATTTGAGCAATTCAGCAACAGATGGTGTAGGAGATTCGTTTTTGGGACTGTATTTAGAGGTTGGGGTCCTTTCAATCTTGAAAACTAACTGAGCTCCTCGTCGAGGGAAAGTCATCGTTGCTAAGCGAACAAATATTTGCAGATGTAGCGTCTGTAGTAAGAAACGGAGATCGCCTGTTGCTTAGTGACGTGCATAATTATTGTCAGTGTAATGTCGAATAATTTTTATTTGGTTATAGATGAATGTGATTGAAGACAGAATTTATGGATCTTGTTAAGAATATACCCAAGAAGATAATACAATACTTGAGGCAATGGCTACAACTAGAAAACTAAAATAAACAAAACAAAATAGACAACGTATGAAATTAGCATAGAAAGCGTTCGGTGCATATACCCGAACAAAACGAAAATATGCGTATGTCCAATGTGTAACTCTTAATCTAACTTACAGAGCCTAAATGGGAATCGTCAACATAGAATATAATGAATGGGACCTGAATACACTGGAAATTACGGCCACTTCGTGTTTTTCATTTCCATATCGGTCTCATTGGTCTAAAGGACACAATGGACACACTTTCAGGAAAACATAGTGGTCTTCTTGAACACAGCCGCCATACTGGTCTAGTGGACACAATGGCCAAATTGCACATAACGGCCACACCTCAGGGAAACACAACGGCCACTTTGCAAGCAACAACCACATTGGCCACACCGACAACACCTTCAGCTGGACACAACAACCACTTTGGACACAGCGGTCGCCTTGAACACAACGGTCACCTTGGACAGAACGCCTAACGACCCCTAGTGGACAATACGGTCACAGACATTAGACGTCGTTGGCTGTTTTGTTCACTAGACCAACAAGGCCGCTGTGGTCAAGGTTGCCGTTGTGTCTACCAAACCAACGAAGCCGTTCTGTGCAAGGTGCTTGTTGTGTCCACTATTCCAACATGGGCTCGGATTTGGTCCCCGTGGTACCAGTCAAAGAAAGTCACTGGTTGGAATTATCGGAGCAAGCGCATGCTAAGCAGCGCTGCTTCTTCCAGTTAGGATCTTGCAGGTCTCAGCACTGGTGAGCTATGCACCGCCCAGGCTGGTCAGAAACAGGCCTGATCATAGTGGCACCTTAACAAAGTCGGGTTCACATAAGTACGAACCTTCTAGGTCGACACTTAGATAGTGGCCGTGAGCAGGCAAAGTGCGCTTTACTCCTAGGGCCCCAGTCCCTAATGCGGGCAGCCACGCTACTCTATCCTGAAAAGCACCATCACCTGCCGGACCACCGGTTAGGAAGCGGGGTTTCCATTCCAGAAAGCGCGTTACCGCTTAGGTGTTAAGACTCATACTGAGGGCTGGCTGGAAAGCGACACCGCTAGGGCCCAAGTCCCTTAACTCAGCAGCCGCTACTCCATCCTGTAAAGCACCATTACTTGCCGGACCATTTCAGAAAGCGCTACCACTAAGGTGTTGAGACCCATACTGAGGGCTACCTTGTTGACACCCTTAGGGCCCTCTCATAAGACACTCATAACAGCAACCATGCTACTCACCCGTCGGACCCCTATCACCCAGTCAATGCGAAGCTACCTGGTCAGGGAGCGGGGACCCTCTTTTACCTGCCCGACCACTTACCATCTAGCTCACGTGTGGGCAAACGGGCTGGTACGCTCAAGATACCTTGGTCAGGTAACAGGGTTTCCATTCCAGAGAGCGCGCTACCGCTAAGATGTTAAGACCCATCTTGAAGGGCTACACTTCACCTGGTGAAATCACTCACCCAGTATCCATGACCCCAATTAAGGAAGCCTTGAACCTCTCCACAGAGAGGTGAGCGTACCAAGTTTAAATCACGTAAGAGACCGTTACAACGCCGACCCCGCACTAGGTGTCTTTGTTCACGCCTCTAACCTAGGTGAGGGTCCTTGGCCGCCCCGCCGAAAATAGACTTACAATAAGACATACGTATAGAAGGTGGAGAAAGGTGATCCAAAAAAATGGAGATGGATATGCTGACCTGGAAAAAAGAAGGAAAAGGTCGCCAACAGAAAGATAGGATAGCCGGAATAAGATAGAGACAAAAAACAGCGAGGTATGGATACAGATAAGAGAGGATTATGTCCAACACTAAAAAGAAAAAGCTAGTAAGAGGAGAGAAGAAGAAGAACGCTATACACATACACACAAGCGTAATGGTAATTGTTAGAAACATTCGAGCAAGAAAAACCAAATTTTCTGTTTGTCGTAGAATTTTTATATTATATTACTGAAATGCAATGGAAACCACTTCTAATTTTATTCCGCTACTCCTCAAAACAAACATTAAAATTTTAAACACCATTCGTTTGTGTTTTTTTTTAGAAAACGAGATATTAAAGTAAGAGGCGAAGTCTGTGTCTATTTCTAATTCTATTTCAAATTTACAACGAGCATGTTTTTTGTAGTAAAATAAAACTTGCCTCACACGGCTCACAGCACACACTTCAAAGGCTGTTTGTTGTACACAGTCAGAAGCGTCTCGGTTAATTAGTGTTAATAAGTTTCCGATAATTAACATTAATGATTTATAAAAGTCATTACTACCGTTCACGCACACCACGACACTATACTTAAGGAAATTTAAGACTGCACTATGCAAGCTAAAACGACTATTTGCATGTCTTCTCGCGTAACTAGCAAAAAAACATAGAGAACACTGATAACCAGTTGTTGATAAGTATTAAGTCGATTAAGAAACTACACGCAGGGTAATCAGATAACGATTCTAATTTCAAAATGGGCGAGGATAAAGGCGTATAAGCAAGTTTCTATTCAATATTACAATAATGATGCTAAACGACGCTAAACTAAAATTAAAATCTTCTAATAACTTACTACTAGAAATGATTCACTGTTATTTATTTATTAAGGCTTAGATAATTTGATTAAACTTCTAATAATAAATTTTAAAATATGCTCATGTAAAAATGTAAACATGTTTTTTGATTATACAGGACTTTCGGGTTTTCTCAAGTTTTTTTAAATCTTACGATTTACCTGACGCTTTGTATCAGGTACATTTTAGAAAATAGGTAAGCACTGTTTTGATATTTGACAACAAAACAGTGTTTGACATAATTATTTAAATTTTGAGTTTCATAGAAATTTTGCAACAAGTCTCAGCGGCCTATTTTTTACAGCATCTGACAGGAAATGGTTTTGTAAGTTTAGATATTTTTAATTACTATATTATTTCTAAACTCAAATTTGGAAGAAACACCACCCTTGAAATTCTCCATATTTAAGACAATATTTTTATGTAACAAAAAGTATTTTATATTCAGGTTCTAAGAACAGGTACTTTATAAAATAAATACAGCATACTCGGCTACATTTTAGGTTCTCACTCGTTGACGCAGTGGGTTACACTCTTTGCACAGCCCTGAAAATAACAGAGTACTTAGAAGATAAAAATTTACAAACTTTTTCTTTACAAAAGTTAAGACAAACAATATGTTTCATTTTGACGGAAAAAAATTGGTTGGGATTAAAAAACAGAAAATAACTAGGATGGCGTTCACTATAGGGTGGTTTCGAGGTGTTTTCTTGAAAAGCAGATAATTTTCGCCATTCTTAGAGATTATTGTGTTTTATGGGTTGGCTTGCGCTTAAGGTTGGTTTGGAAGAATTGTCTATTTTAGCCATTTTTATTTTTTTAAGAGTATGAGGTGCATTAGAGGATGGTAGCTTAAAAATAACGATTTAACAAAAGAAATAATTTTCGACGTTTTTGTAAATATTTAATTTAAAGGGTTGGGGGTGCACTTAAAGTTGGTTTGTAGGCGTTTTTCATGTAATACTTTTTAAATTTTTAATTTTCATAGTTTCAGGAACGTTTGAGGGTGGTTTGAAGTTATGCTTTAACAAAAGAATTGTAGTTTTTAAAAATTTCTCGTTCTTAAGGATTTGGGATGCACTTGATGGTGATTGTGACGGGTTGATTTTAGTCATTTTCTGAAAGTTTTAAGTGTTTAGGATTAGGGTGCACTTGAGGGTGATTTGGAGGCGCTGCGCTGCGCTGCTTAAATAAATAGGATAATTATCGTAATTTCTATAAAGTGAAATCTATCTGCCATTTTCACTGGAAATGAGCCTATGTGGCTATAAGACGAGGCCTACGATTGATTATTTATGTGCAACCGCAGTTATTTGAATAAGTTTTGCGCGTAATCTTACACAACCTATGCTTAGGAAGTCCATACATATATAAAAGCTCAAAGGGTATTTTTCTCCGGTTCCTCAAGCGGCTACCGCTTCACCAATTTGGACCATTTTTTATTCAATAAAAGGTCTTTATCCTCAGATGGAAAATGAAACATTTTTGTATTTTTATTCTACGTCGATTTTTCAATAATAATTATTTTAATTTATAATATATACGAAAGTCTGCTAAACGCGCTTTACTTGAGGCGACATCTACACCAACGCCGCGTCTCTTCATGGAACTAATGCATCACGTGACTTAGCATTTAGCCGGCTCAGTCAACGCTCAGTCTGTCAGTGCATTGTGCGCTGGAGTAACACTAGTTATTAATTAAATATCACAATTATACTTGTAAACCACTACTTACAATATAACTTCTTGTAAAATAATTCAAACCAACAAATAACATAACACAACAATATATTAAAAACTGGTACAAAAAAATAGAGACATGACAATTAGTATAATCCATACATATATAAAAGCTCAAAGGGTATTTTTCTCCGGTTCCTCAAGCGGCTACCGCTTCACCAATTTGGTCCAATTTTTTTTTTCAATGAAAGGTCTCTATCTTCAGATGGAACATGAATCATTTTAATATTTTTATTTTACGTCGATTTTTCAATAATAATTATTTTAATTTATATATGAAAGTCTGCTAAACGCGCTTTACTTGAGGCGACATCTACACCAACGCCGCGTCTCCTCATGGAACTACTGCATCACGTGACTTACCATTTAGCCGGCTCAGTCAACGCTCAGTCTGTCAGTGCATTGTGCGCTGGGGTAACACTAGTAAAAGTTTAAACCCCATATAACAATTATTTATTTACACCTAATTAATTTATCTTAATTACTTCTCTAACTAGAACTTAAATTAATATTATCTTGATTCATGTGCAACTCAGCTGGAACTATATAGAACTTAACTATTTTGCAACTCTCCTCCAATTCCCAATAGTTGACTGTTTACAGTCAGTGGCGAAAAGTTTTGATTGTAATAATTATATAAACAATAATTGCCTTGCATTAGGAATTACAGTGCGTTATCTAAACTTATTTTTATATCTAAAATTATTACTTACTTGATTACTGACCAATGCAATACACAAATGCAACCCTGCAAAAACTTCATTGTGCTCTACTTTTATGAAACTTTGTTGATTTTGCAGAGTTTGATATTTTCTTATGAAACGCGTCCTAAATTAATAATATTACAAACACTTAAAATAAATTTTTCTACTTCTTCTTTAAAATGCCATTTATCGCATATGTTTCCATGATGCTAAATGACCTTTTAAACACACCTCGACAAGCCGTGACTTTGTGCGCTTTAGTCACCGGCTGAAGTTAGCTCTAAGTTTTTAATCGCAAAAACCAATTGAAAATTAACTGAAAATCAAGTTAGTCGTCACTTGTCATCAATCTGTCAAAATAATTAATATTGCTTAAGATAATAAAATAATTTGCAAATTTTAGTATTTTTGTGATGGTTGCAGAAAAAGTATAGTATGCAATTCGTTTTATAAACTTCTCTAGACACTCGTTTTAATAAACACTCGCTCCGCTCGTGCCTAATAAAACTCGTAACTAAAATGCCGTTTCTAAAACTTGTTGCATAATATACTATTAAATTATGGGAAAGTGCAGGCGAAGTTTTTTTTTTCATATTTTTTAAATAAACATGTATTCTTAAGATTTTGATCTATAATTTTGCCCAACTCCTCAACATTTTTCTCCGGGTACGCCACTGTCTATGAAAGTAAAATGATATGAGACAATATAAAAGAAGCACTTCGTCTAGACGGACGTTTTTGTACTTTACAAATTGTGGTAGGTACAATATTTCAAAAGTACATTTATAATTTTGTATCAACGTATTGCGCACGAATAGTGACTTGTAGTATTCTACCAGTGCTGTTACTGTACCGGCTTGTCTAGTAGCAGCATACCACAGTAACCCGTTAGTACTGCCTGTGGGCATACCATATTATATTATTTCTACTTCCGTCTTTAAAATGCCATTTATCGCATATGTTTCCATGACGCTAAGTGACCTTTTAAACACACCTCGACAAGCCGTGACTTTGTGCGCTTTACTCACGGGCTGAAGTTAGCTCTAGGTTTTTAATCGCAAAAATCAATTGAAACTAAAAATCAAGTTAGTTGTCACTTGTCATCAATCTGTCAAAATAATTAATATTGCTTAAGATAATAAAATAATTTCCAAATTTTAGTATTTTTGTGATGGTCGTAGAAAAAGTATAGTATGCAATTCGTTTTATAAACTTCTCTAAGACACTCGTTTTAATAAACACTCGCTCCACTACGCTCCGCTCGTGCCTAATAAGACTCGTGACTAAAATGCCGTTTCTAAAACTTGTTGCATAATATACTATTATCTATTAAATAATGTTTTTTAAATTTGGAAAATTAATGCTCTGATTACAAAAGTTTTAGTATTTAGGTACTGAGATGGACTTAAGGCTGGTTTAAAAGTGCTGCTTTAGTTAATAAGTTTTGCATATGTTCAACTTTTATGGATAGTGGTGTACTTGGACATGGTTTAGAGCAGTGTCAGCTCGATGTCGTCCCCAGCATACACAAAAAGCAAATGATATTACACACAACGCACTTCAGTTTTATAAAACGTATATTACGTTTACATTGTACTACTTCAACAGAACTATGTTTTTATAGAACATTGCGGGGTGCTTAAAGTTCATATATGGGAGTCCAGATTGGTATCATTGTTTATAAAACAGTGTAACAGCTATGTAGACAAATGAAATAAAACATACAAAACTACCATGGTAGGTGGATTTGTGCCATAATATAGCGGGTCAGTAGCGAAAAAGCTTGTTAGTGATAGTTTTGTCTGCGGTTTTTATTATATGTTTATGTTATGTTATAAAAAAAACTTTCTACGGAACGGTGAAGTTACGTTCCAATAGCGCCTAAAATGCATATGCTCATATTGGTCAGCTTTAATATAGCAGTGCCGTTTGCAGTGCTCGGTTGTGAAAAACTCTGTAAATAATGATTTGAGTTAAAAAAAAAAGTTGAAGTGTGGACTTCGAGCGGACTTTCCCATACTAAAACTTATCGCATTTGCAAAAGTGTAAATTTTATAATTATAACTTTACATTCCATATATCTAAATTTATAGAAAGCGCCATAGTAAAATTATAGCTTAAAAAAAACAATTATAGCCAATACTAGACACTAACACTTGCCGTTGCCGTATTTGCAAAAATGTAACTTTTAATAATTATAGCGCTGTGCAGTTCAGCGAGTATTAGATTTCTAAGAAAACAAGCGGCGGGAATTTGAATTTGCGATAGCCTGTTCAATTGGTTTCCGTACCGTTACTCTACCCATAGAAGCAGCGACTCCAAGCAAGGTAAGCGTCCGCTGAAGCGCTTCGGCGAATTATCAAAAATATGCAAAGAATGAAAATCATACTTTTTAACTAAAACTAACTGATAGGCGTAGCTAAAATTACGTAGCTGCCGGGAAACGCGTTATTGATACGAAACAGTATCTCTTTTTTTTCTTAATTTTTTTAAATAGTTGGAAATTTTAGCAAACTCTTATAAATTAAATTAAACAGTTTATCAAATTGATAAAAGCTTATAACGATCGGCGTTTTGCGTTTTTGAATAAATAATTAACGAATTTCAAATTTGTCAAAAATTCCTGGAAGGCGTCAGAGTAAAATTTGGGAGATAGATAAAAACTAATTTATAGTTTAATGCAAGCTCTATCGGCTCAAAAAGTTAAAAAAAATCGTGTAGACAGTTTTTGACAAATTTTTTTTGAAAATTACAAAATTTTGAAGCAGAGCCATTGCGATCGTTTTTGAATTTTCAAAATTAATTTAGTTCATCGTATATTACCTAGAACAGGCACTCAAACAAGTGGTAGCTGATCCCGATCAGACAACTGCTTTTTGAGTAACTGGGCGTTAAAGTCGAGATTTTCAAAAAGCTGTAGTGGCCGTTATTTTGAAGCTAGAGAGTTCGGTAATAAAGTTTTCAATTTGCCTTAAGTTCTTCTCTCAGATTCCGTGCTCAAATTTTCAAAATGCCTAACTTCCGTTTCTGGTTTAGGATTTTTTTGATAAGCTTAACTAGAACTACAATTTTTTATATACCTCTTTATTCAAAATTTCATTAAAATCGGTCTAGTACTTTCGCCTGTAGAGGCGTCACCCACCCAGTCACACGTACACTCACAGACAGACATTTTTTTAAACCACTTTTTTACTTTATTTATACCGAAGGTATGAGAAAGTAAAATTACTATGCTATGATTGTGTAAAATCACATAATTATACTAATTTTTGACACATCGTTTACCTTAAAAATTATACTTCAAAACGTAAAAGTGAAAGTAGTTTCGGCGCAAATAATCTTTAACCAATTTAAAAATTATTAAGTTTTAAATCCCCTTTTAATAATTTTCGTTGATATAAAAACATCGGGTAGTCTGAGACTACTGTTTCGTAGAAAATGAAAATGAAATGTGCTGTCCTCAGGAAATAAAAATCAAATAAATTCTGGCAAAAATTAAAAAGCAGGTTAACGCTCTGATATTTTAATCTCACGCGTCAGAAAAATAAATAAACTTCTGACAAAATTTTTTAAATTTGAATTGGATAATTTCTTCTCTCAAGTCTAGATTCAATTCAATAAATTAAAGGAGTTGTAAAGTCTGGGCGGGCCTTTGAGTTTTAAACCCGTCGAAATTTGGGGAGAGGTTGGATGGGAGGAGAGCTGCTTCGAAAAATGGCGCCCTGGAGTGATATCTGGGGTTGTTGAGGTCTACTTGCAGCGCCATCTCTTTGTTGAAATTACCATAACAAAATAAATCATTCTGATTTATAAAAATTGTTATACCCGGGTTGTCTTGTTTCAACATAGGAATGTATCATAACCTTTTACACTGAAAAGTGACCTTAGTTTAATGTTGACTAATGTCTAAATATATTATAACATCAATAATACTTTTTGAGATGACAATGTTATCATTAGTGATTAAATAAGTACTTTACCTTGTTTACGAATTATGCAGATAAAAATACATTGATGAAATTCGAATATATCTGCAAGTGAAGATTAGATATGCTTTTATTTTTTCAAAAACAGAACTTTTAAATGCAGAACTTTGAACTACAATTTTTGCCATTGTAATTTAAGAGATACTTCATCTTATGATTATAAAGATAAAAATACAATAATCCATTGTACTGGTTTGTTTCTTAATACTATCAGTACGGTTGGCTTAAAAGTCGAAGAAAAAATAAAACTTATTTTCATAAACAAAACACGATTGTGACAGATTACATTTAATAAAACATATCCCATGTGTTTTTTCAAGTTTTTAGCTTGATGAAACGAATATTGTAATTTGTTCGAAATTGTTAACGTTCACTCAAAGCCGGATTGGTATAAACAAAACTTAGATTTCGTAACTGTTTTTGAAGGTTAAAAATTTGATATTAAACTATTTGAGGAGACATAGTGCTTAAAGATATCAAAGCAAAGGTCTTGCAAATAACGTAATTTCAAAAAATTATCAAAATCTTGCTACACCGATAGTTACAAGGATCGTTCCATCGGCCTATCAAAGAAAACGCAATTTTTTTGGGAAGAAATACATTTTATTTTTCAATATAGTCTCCTGCTCGCTCAACGCACTTATTCCAACGATGCTCCAAAGCAGCAATGCCGTCTTTGTAGGTCGATGAACCCAAGTCCTCAAAATAGCTATTTACAGCAGCGATTACCTCGGAATTGGACGAAAATCTTTTACCGCCGAGCCATTTTTTCAGGTTTGGAAATAGATAAAAATCGGTGGGAGCCAAATCTGGCGAATAGGGCGAATGAGGCACTAATTCGAATCCCAATTCATACATTTTGGCAATAGCGATTGCAGACGTGTGTACAGATGCGTTATCTTGATAGAAAAGCACTTATTTTTTCGGCAAATAAGGCCGTTTCTCTTTAATTTTGTTGCTCAATTGCTGCAACAAATTGGCATAATACTCGCCATTTATTCAGTGCCGGATTAAAGAATTTGCCGCTTTACGCAAATTGCCGCCCCGAAACGAAAAGACTAAAATTAAAACTTATAACTTACCTTGTCAAAATTGTTTCCGCCGAGATTTTTTTGATGCAACTGCGACAGTATATAGTTATAGTTTGTTTATGTTTCAAATGAAATGCAGGTGCACCGTCGATATTTTCTTATTTCTTGCTCACATCTCATATTACTGTAAACCTCCTACCATAAATTTACCAGCCGATTCCTGACGCAAAAATAAGTCGAAAATGTCTTTACAACTTTTGTCCTAAACCGCTTCCTGAGGAAGCTACACGTCTTTGAAAATCGTGTTAACAAAAGGGAAAACAATTGCATTTTAAAAACGGTATGAGTAAAAAAAATCTAAATTTTAGAGGCAGTCTAAGCTATTGTAGACCTAAATTTTCTTCTATTTTTTTTCGAAAACCGTTTCCTATAAAATTCAAGTTTTCTGTTTAACCAAAATCAATTTAAAAAAAAATGCTGTATTTGTGTTTAAATAAATTAAATCTATTTATTGTTTTTTAGTTAATTTAGTAAAAAATAAATTGCATTAAAACAATTACAGTAACTGTTCGAAGTGTTCTCCGTTGGTTCGAATACATGCTTCAGCACGCCTTCTTAAAGAATTTCTAACCCGTTCAAAAACTCCCGGCTGCAAGCGAATCTGATTGGCCGCATTTTGGATACATTCTCAAACTTTGTGTAAAATGCAGTGATTGTGATTTTAAATTTAAATCAATGAAAATCAGGTGTGCTACGAACATCTGCAACATCATGCAGATGTTTTTGTTTTGATAGTTCTCAAACAAATTTTGTCTTGAGAAAAGATTATTCTGTTTGCGTCATTTTAAACAGTATTTCAATTATGGCTGTGGCATACACTTTTGCAGAATATGCAGATATGCATTTAGTGTTGGGGGAATGTTTAGGAAACGGTGCTCGTGCTGCTGAACGATACTCTGAACTGTATCCTAATCAGCGGGTTCCCAATAGAAGAACTTTTATTGCTGTAGATCAGAATGTTTTGGATGCTGTGGAAGAAGAACCCGGTGTGAGTGTTAGAAGACTAGCAAACAGAATTGGAACTTCTAAATATGTCGTTCATCAAACATTTAAAGAACAGCTACTGTATCCCTACCATTATCAAAAAGTCCATGCAATCTATCCTAACGATTCGATTGCTAGACTTCAGTTCAGTAGATGGATATTGCAACAAAGTGGCAACAATCCAGAATTTTTAGGGAACTTGTTAACAACAGATGAGGCACAGTTTACTCGGGATGGGATTTTTAATTACCATAATGAACATCAGTGAGCTGATGAAAATCCCCATGCTATACGAGTTGGGAACAATCAGAGGAAGTTCTCGATAAATGTTTGGGCGGGTATTGTGGACGACCATCTTATTGGACCATTTCGTTTACCCCAGCGTTTAAATGGACAAAGTTATTTACATTTTCTCCAGAATGAACTACCAGTCTTATTGGAAGATGTACCATTGCAACGAAGGAATAGAATGTGGTTTCTGCATGATGGGGCTCCTCCCCATTTTTCAGTTGCCGTCCGAACATGGCTACACGAAGAATTTCCACAGCGCTGGATAGGACGGGGTAATGATGCTCCGATAAGGTGGCCCCCAAGATCACCGGATATGAATCCTTTGGATTATTTTTTCTGGGGTGCCATGAAAGCTGCAGTTTACAAACAGAATGTCGATACCAAGAAACAACTTTGGGAACGTATCCAAAATGCGGCCAATCAGATTCGCTTGCAGCCGGGAGTTTTTGAACGGGTTAGAAATTCTTTAAGAAGGCGTGCTGAAGCGTGTATTCGAACCAACGGAGAACACTTCGAACAGTTACTGTAATTGTTTTAATTCAATTTATTTTTTACTAAATTAACTAAAAAACAATAAATAGATTTAATTTTTTTAAACACAAATACAGCATTTTTTTTTAAATTGATTTTGGTTAAACAGAAAACTTGAATTTTATAGGAAACGGTTAGTCTAGGCGAGTTTCAACAAGAGGAACTTTTTTTTAATTAGACAGCAGAGAATCCAAATCTGCAAAACGAAAATGCAAAACAACAGAAGGTAAAAAAAGCGGGTAATAAGAAAATGGCGATAACCCCCATGCGTACCGCCCATAGCTCATTTTCGAAAAAAAAATAGCAGAAAATTTAGGTCTACAATAGCTTAGACTGCCTCTAAAATTTAGATTTTTTTACTCATACCGTTTTCAAAATGCAATTGTTTTCCGTTTTTTTAACACGATTTTCAAAGACGTGTAGCGTCCTCAGGAAGCGGTTTAGGACAAAAGTTGTAAAGACATTTTCGACTTATTTTTGCATCAGGAATCGGCTGGTAAATTTATGGTAGGAGGTTTACAGACACGCTTATGACTCATATAGTCACGATATGCATTTTATGGGAGTTGTAAATAATATCTGAGAAAAATTTAAAACTGTCATTTTATTAAATTAAAGTCTCAGATTTTGCCGCCTCTAGAAATCTGCCGCTATAGGCACGTGCGTATCCTGCGTATAGGGTAATCCAGCGCTGCATTTATTGTTTTTCCCTTTTCCAAGTAGTCGACGAAGATAATTCCATGAGAAACCCAAAATACAGTTGCCATAACCTTTCCTGCTGACAAAACCGTTTTGGCCTTTTTCGGTGGCGGAGAACCTTTGTGTGTCCATTGTTTGGACCGTTCCTTGGTTTCCGGATTGTAATGGTGGACCCAGGTTTCATCGAAGGTTATGAAACGGGGCAGAAACTCCATCGGATTGCGACGAAAACGTGCCAAATGGTCGCGAGAAACAATCAAAAGATTCAGTTTTTGCTCCGGTGTAAGCAAACGCGGCACCCAACGCGCGGAGTATATTTTCATTTCCAATTCTTCAGTTAAAATTCTGTGCACACTGTCATTTGAGATGCCCACTATGTCTGCTATCTTGCCCACTTTTACTAGACGGTCATCCAATACGATACGGAGGACTTTTTCAATCATATCCGGGGTAGTAGGCGTTTTTGGGCGTCCACTGCAGGGTTCGTCCTTTGTGCTCACATGACCACGCTTAAACTCGGCAACCCAGTTTTTAATCATTGAAAACGAAGGAGCGGACTTCAAAAATGTCGAATCCAACTCTGTTTTGATTTCGTTTGGTGTTAAGCCTTTCAAATGAAAGTATCACTGCTTGCAACTTAGTTTTTTTCATTATTTACAAAATCACTAGAGACGGCCACTTTGGCGTACTGGCAAACACAAACTAATTGACAGATCGCTCTAAATTGTCATATTTAAGCTAAAGAAGGATCGTTCTGAAAAATGGTAATGCAAATTCTGCCGAATTAGCACCACCTCTATGTTAGGCCACGTACATTTCAAACAATCCTCGTAAGTGTAAACTATAAAGTAGCAGGCATTCAAAAAAAAGCGTAAGTGGGTAGTACTGGGTAGGACCAGCAAAACAGTACCATTTCAAATCCCATTTGACTCTTTTTTCGAATGCATGTTACTTATTTTCTAGAGTTTTATTGCCTTTCTTACACCATTCTTGAAATCTTAAACGCATACTTGACAAAGTTTAGAAATTGACGACAAGTACAAAATGGTTATGACAATATAAAATAAATATTACAAGTCTTAGACGATTGTTTGTTTATGTCAATTTTCTATCATTCCGTTATTTAGTTTCTGATTAGAAACAAGGATTTACCTTTGTTGTAAAAAACATTTTATTGTAATTAAACAGAAAAGGTACTGATACGCGATTCAATTTAGAAATTAAGTGCTTTATTTTTATTTCTTTTTTGGCAAAACATCAATTAGAGAGTAAAAGTAAGATTATACCTTTTCAGTTTTATTGCCACAGTATTTTTTGCGATTAACTACGTCAGCTTAAATAATCCGATAACAGAAAACAGTAGCATTGAGTTATTTACTCCTTAGTTTATCTTGATATTGTGAGTACCTATATAAGTTTGATAGACAGTTTATAATTTTATAACCATTTAATAATTGTGATAGAAATGAAGCTAGCACAGTTTGTTTTTGCAGCTGTTGTACTGCAACTAGCAGTATCCAGTCCTGTATCTCACTATAAGCAATTAACTGCAGAAGAAGGTAAGTTTCAGCTAAACGTTTTATATATTTTTTTTAATATTATGTAATAATACAAATAATATAAAACTTATATTTAAAACAATTTAAGCGCAGTGTTATGTTATTTTATGTTTAAAAAATATTTCACTACTGATAGTACTATATACATGATGTATGAAATTGCGTGTTAACTATGGGGATCTCGTTTATTGGAAGAGATACGACGATGGTTAAATTAGAGTTAAAGTTGTGGAATTTTCTGCTCATTAATAATCTAAAAAGAAATTAAAACTATCTTGCTTAGCTTCTAAATAAACTAAAAAAAAACTGAAATTCTAGGTTTTTTGTTTACGACTATAACTCATTAACGTTAACGCATTATGCTGAATTTAAATTTTCTATCAGATTTGGTATAACTGTTACCATTGCTCATTTTCGACTGTAAACTTATTTTTTCTTATAATCGACAATTTAAATTTTTTCATATTTGAATAAAGTTTTTAATTCTGATTTCAACATTGTTTAACACTTTGCAATTTGCTTAAGTTTTGAGCATTTTATTACAGTAAATATAAATTTCATAAGTATGCCATGGAAAGACCACGTCATTTAATCGATTTTGAAAAAATTCTAGTAGGCCACGAAGTGATGGAAGTAAAACAAAACACTACTTTTATTTACTTTGGCCTTTTAATACCTACATTAGGTACGCGAAAATTTCAAGAAACTTTGTTTTGAGCGTAACCAGCAGTTTAAGTTATTTTTTACAAAATCAAATGAATGACACAGTTACTAACACACAAATTAGAAAGTTTATTTTAGACGAGCTTCTGAGCATGTATTACAAAGGTGTCAAATGTTTTGAACATTTATTTAAGAATTGTTTGTACTAGTGCACTTCTAGTGCTATCTGTTATTTATTTAACCTGTTATTCCAAATTGTTGTCAGTTGCAAACATAAAAACTGCAAGTGGAAATGTCAGTAAATTTTGTATGTTAAAAAATTTGTCATTTATTTGTTTTTATAAAAAAATAACATAACCTGCTGCCTACGCTCAAAACAAAGTTTGCTAAAGTTTTCGCGTACCTAATGTATCTAAAGGTAAAAGTAAATAAAAGTAGTGTTTTGTTTTACTTCCATCAGTTCATGGCTTACTACAATTTTTTCAAAATAAATTAAATGACGTGGTCTTTCCCACTTTTATGAAACTTTTATTTTCTGTAATAAAATGCTCAAAACTTATACAAAATTCAAAGTGTGACACATCGTTGAAATCAGAATTTAAAACTCTATTTAAATATAAAAAAAATTGAATTGCTGACCATAAGAAAAAAAAATGTTGACAGTCGAAAATGAGCAATGGTAACCATTATGCTAAATCTGATTAAAAATTTAGATTCATCATAAAAAAGTGTATTAATAATGCGTTAATTAGAAATATGTAACAAAAATGATAAATGAGTTATAGCCGAAAACCAAAAATTCAAAATTTCAGTTTTCTCCAGTTTTTTTTTTCAGAAACTATGCAAAATAGGCCTAATATATTTTTAGGTTATTAGTGGTCATAAAATTCCACAACTTTTCTCTAATTAAACCATCGTCGTATCTATTCAAATAAGCGAGATCCCTACAGTTAACACGCAATTTGATACATCCTGTATATACAGGGTTGGGCAAAAGTACGGAACAATGCGAATATCTTTGGACAGAATTTTCCACATGAAGGTTTTGATATACGGCGGACAATGAAAGTACTGGCAGTTCAAAAGAACTTTTAGTTTAGCCGGAAATGATATCAACTTTTTTTATTTTAAATGGAGTAGTCTGTATATTTTTTGATATGTCGATAGAACTCTATTTTACGAGTTTAGTGATATAATATTTTAAGCTTTTATTTTCAATAATTTGAGATATATTGAACAATAATGTTTGGTAGAGTAGTTGCAACACCTCATGATCCGTGCGCAATAAACCAAAATATGCTACTGACTTCGCGAACTGTTCTAAAGACCAACCTGAAAATATCGTTGCGGAAATATTTGTTGTCATTTTTATGCGTGCGAGGTTTTCCGTTGTTTATATTTAAATTTTCCTGTGTTATTAGAAGAAACTTTTTTTTTGAAGACTGCAGCGGTTTATTTACTGTGTAGCTGTAAGTAGAAGTACCCAAATACCCTACATGCTAGCCTGATGTTTTTAGGTTGAGTCAAAAACACTGTTTGGGCGTCCTTTTCTACAGTCTTCTCACTCCCGCGGTGCGCAATTCGCGGATCATGAGATGTTGCGACTACTCTAATTGTTATCTCAGCTCATGAAAACAAAAAAATGTGAGCAGCCTATGTATAAGTTATGTTACGTTATGTTGTCAAATATGCTTGGTTCGTATTGTGTTATTTTGATGTTAGATAGAGTGTGGTTGCAGTAATCAATTAATTAACCAAATTATATAAAACTGATAAATTTAACATCAGAAATGGTTCAATTAACAGAAAGATTGCAGATTGTTAAATAAAGTACAAATTTCTTGCTAAGTTCTACGACGCTCAGCAGAACTAATCATAATCAAAATCTAAAATCGTTCTCTTTCTGTTAATGGAACCATTTCTGATGTTAAATTCAGCAGTTTTAATCAATGTTGTTAATTAATTGATTACTGCAACCACACTGCTTAATCTAGCGAACATCAAAACAACACAACACGAACCAAGCATGTTTGACAACAATACATAACTGCTTAAGCTTCTCACATTATTTTGTTTTTATGAGCTGCTAGATAACAATTACGAAACATTATTGTTTAATATCTCTAAAATTATTGAAAATAAAGGCATAAAACCTTATATCACTGAACTCGCAAAAAAGAGTTCCATCGATATATTAAAAAATATACAGTGCTCCAATTAAAATAAAAAAGGTTATATCATTTCCGACTAAACCGGAAGTCCTTTTAAACCTCCAATACTTTCATTGTATCCGCTCTATATCGGAACCTTCATGTAAAAAATGTTGTCAAAATCGCAAAGATATTTGCATTGTTCCGTACTTTTGGCCAACCCTGTACATAAAATTATTTGGTATTACGTTATAATAATAAAAATTTTTGTGTAATGTTTAGCTGCACGTCTTGCGGCATGGACCCCAAGCAGCAAGCAACATATGTGGCAGCTCAGTGGGCAGTACCAAGGTGATATGATACTTGTACCAGGACAACGAAATGGAGTTACAGATACTCGTCTACGGTGGCCCAACAGAGAAATTCCTTACGAATTTTCTTCCGACTTTAGTAAGTGTTGCAATAAATACAAAAGTCAAGAGTGCCACTGATCTTACATGCTGCTTCAAACTTTTGATTTTCAGCTGAATCAGAAAAGCAATTTATTGCTCAATCACTGGCGTCCGAATATGCGAAAACTTGTGTCACAGTACGACCACGAAGAGCCACTGATACAGATCACGTCTACATAACTGTAAGTTCTTAAAGAAAAATAACAACTACAACACATACTTAATAACTTGTTTTTATTTTGTGGTTTTTAAGGGACAAAATACTGGATGCTGGTCTTGGGTTGGACGGTTAGGAGGACGCCAGGAACTTAATTTGCAAAGAAATGGATGCATATGGTACGGTACAATTGTCCATGAATTTTTGCATGCTGCTGGTTTCTACCATCAACAAAGTGCCACTGAAAGAGACGATTATGTAGACATAATGTGGCAAAATATTATGTCAGGTAAAAAATTTTGTAACGTGATGAGCACGTATACATATTTGATCAAAAGAACAATAATATCAAATTAGATATGCTCTATTTTCAAAGCGAAATCATTTTTTATTTTTAATTTTGTATAGATCTTTATTCGCCAAGTGGCTTCAAAAGATACACCAAATAATAAAAATTTATACTAAATTTAGGCACATTATAAAATCTTTCCATACTGAAAGCAGTAGTTGGGTACATACCAACTAAATAACTAGTTTTGCGGAATTTGCGACAGCTTCCATTTGAGAGAAAGAGTTAGCGTTGATGTTTTTACGAGCAAAACCGACCAGTTCCGAGACTTTGATTTATGGGAGGGTGTCGCATTTCCTTCCTGGTTTCAGTAACGACATTACCTATATTAACCATCGGTGCTTGAACTGCCGACGTTTCGTCCTCGTTTGCACGGGACATCATCAGGGCTGTGGTCGCTTGGATCTGGAACACAACTGTTGTGTTCCAGATCCCAAAGCGACCACAGCCCTGAAGATGTCCCGTGCAACCGAGGACGAAACGTGGGCAGTTCAAGCACCGATGACGCGGCTCCAACCCGGAAGCCTAGATGTTATTAACAACGGCCGCGGAAGCCTGCAACTTAGATTACCTATATTCTCTACATCGATTCTAAACCCTATATAACTGATAGTTGTAAACATTCAAAACTAAGTTGTTTAAATTTATGCAATTTTACCTATTAATAGAAAAATTATGTATTACATTTTTGTAGGCACTGAACATAACTTTGATAAATACGGAACAGATATGATCACCAGCTTTGGAGAAAAATACGATTATGATAGTGTAATGCACTATGATAAATATGCTTTTTCATCCAATGGACAGCCCACAATAGTTCCTAAGGTAAATAATGATTATATATACGTAGTTAATGTTAACGCACAAAGCGTTATAAAACGTTTTCTTTATAAAATTAAAAAACTATACGTAGCTGTTAATTTCTCCGTTTTTCTTTATTTTTCCATTTTTTGCTGTTCATACAACTAATTATTTAATTTTGTTCAGGATCCAAATGCTAACATTGGACAAAGTGATGGTTTGAGCTCCATAGATATCGCGAAACTTAACAAAATGTACAACTGTGCTTAGTTATCTATACATTGACATGTACAATAATTTAAACTAAATTGATAACCTCTACAAAGTAGTATGTATGAAAGTTTGAGATTGTTAATAAAATTAATAAAATTTTCGTGCCTGGTTTATTTACACCGAAAACATACATTTCACTTTCACATACACTTTTCGTCGACGTCTGCTTATTTCCATGGCACAAACGCGCACATAGTGTCCACAAATCAGGGGAGTGCGGAGGCCAGTTTATGTCTCCGAATTTTGCGATTACTCTACCTGGGAACATTCTGCGTAATGTAGCTCTGCTTAGTCTTGCTGTATAAGCAGTGAATCCATCCTGTTAATATCAAATTGGATGTTGGGGTATGGTTGCCAAGCCATTGGCCAGAAAATATTACAAAACATCCAAGTAATACTCCTAATTAACAGTAATAGTTCGGTTTTCGTTGTACTCGAAGAAGTACGGTTCAACAATGCCATATAAGAAAAACACACAATAGACAACAAACTGCTGATGCCGGTCATACGGTATTCAAAGTTAAGCACTGTCCGCTCTAGTCCCCACTCGGATGGGTGACCAATATAGGGGTATATCTGCAACCAACCACATTAAGCCGTCGGCCCCGGTTGTTATACTAACATCTATTAAACAGGCCATTGGCTTATAACAAGAGGAAGAAGAAGAAGACACAATAGACAGTCTTCTTTTTCGTAATGTAAAAGCTGTTGATAAAGCTGCTGCAGGTTTTCATTAACCCATTATCGATAATTTTGTTTAGTCACATTTCCACTCAAACGGAAGAGCGTTTCTTCAGTCATATGCAAATGGTTCACTATGTCTCCATTGTTGCTAAAAATATTTAAAAATTGTTACCCCATTCAATATTATTAGGTACTATTTTTAGGACAGATCATACAGTAACTACTAATGCGCAAAAAAAAAGAAAATTATGGAAAAGAACTAACATCGTTCGAGTTATATATAAGATATCAATATAGGTATTTGTATACTACCTGAAACAAAAAAGAAGAGTAACAATAACAGCGTTATATAGTAATTACTATCTAATATACAGTAGAGTTGACAACAATTCATGAGCGAAACAAGGAGTAGAAATATTATAAATAAAAAACTAAGAGAAGCCATAGAAG
Organism: Ctenicera cuprea; assembly: GCA_958336395.1. Taxonomy (NCBI): domain Eukaryota; kingdom Metazoa; phylum Arthropoda; class Insecta; order Coleoptera; family Elateridae; genus Ctenicera; species Ctenicera cuprea. The sequence goes on from OY284487.1 coordinate 50,153,976, forward strand.
ACTGCAATTACATGTCAGAAAGGATCTACTGAAAATAAAACTGAACACTGAACATCAAAAATTAAACATAGTATCTGTACATGCCCCAGAAAATTCTATAACTATTAATAAATAAAGAAATGTTGTACGATGAGCTACAAATAGCCATAGACTTTACAAAACGAACCAACTACTAAAAGAAAACATACCGCAAGCAGCAGCTGAAGCTTTAGGTACAATAAAGGTGAACAGAAATAGGAACGATGTGAAACATAAAACACCTTAGTTGTGTGACGAAATGAAAGAACTAACAGAAAAAAATGAAGCGTATATGAAGTATAGATCGCAACAAACACCGGAGTTATATGAATAATATAAAATTATAAGAAATGAAACATACTAGGAGGCATTATCCACAGATGATAAGGAACGAGAAAACCAAGACGATGAAATTAGTAAAAACAGCAAAAATTGATGAAGAAGAATGAGTTCAATATTTTTCCAAATTATGTAAAAGTGACAACGAATCGATAGAAGTCACTCTCCCAAACATAGTAACTGACACATAGATTGATATTACAAAAGAAGTCGAGGAAATGGTCAAGAAGCTAAATTCAGAAAACCACCCGGAGAGGACGGATAGCTAACGAACTCGTAAAGTACGGAGGTCCAATGCTGATAGAACAACTATCTAAACTAGTGCAAAAAAAGCTGAAGTGTAGACTTTGAGTAGACTTTCCCATACTAGATATTAATGCCTGCCGTATTTGCAAAAGTGTAATTTTTAATAATTATAACGTTGTACAGTTCACCCAGTATTAGATTTGTAAGAAAACAAGCAGCGGAAATTTGACTTTGCGATAGCCTGTTCAATTGGTTTCCGTACCGTAACTCTACCCATAGAAGCAGCTACCAACTGCACTAAAGCAAGGTAAGCGCCTGGCGCGCCTTTCGGCGAATTACAAATTCTGCTTCGGATGTCGGACAAAAATGCTATAATAGCTTTATTTGAGAAGTTATCAAAAATATGTTAAGAATAAAAATTAAAAAATTAAAAATATATTTTTTAACTAGAACTAATTGATAGGCGTAGTTAATACCTCGCAAACGCCGGAAAACGCGTTGTTGATCTTAAAAAGTATTTATTTTCCTTAGTTTTGAAAATAATTGAAAATTCGTGCAAATCCTAATAAAGTACTTTAAATAGTCTATTGAACTGATATAAGTTTATAACGATCGGAATTTGCGTTTTATAATAAATAATTATAAAATTTAAAATTTTTCAAAATTTTTCTTGAAAGTGTTAGAGTAAAATGTGGGAGATAAGTAAATAACAAATTTGTAGTTCAATTCAAGCTCTATCAGCTCAGAAAATTAAAAAGAAATTGTGTAGACAGTTTTTGACAAAAAAGTTTTTTTCAATTTTCAAAACTTTGAAGCAGCACCATTGCGATCGTTTTCAGATATTTGAAATAATATTACTTCATTGTATACTACCTCTAAATGTCTCTTAAACAAGTGGTAGCTGATCCTGATCAGACAACTACCTTTTGAGTAAATGAGCGTTGAAGTCGAGATTTTCAAAAAGCTGTAGCGGCCGCCATTTTAAAGATAAAACATTTCGTAAGAAAGTTTTCGGTTTGTCTTAAGTTCTTTCTCTCGGATTCCGTGCTCAAATTTTTAAAATTTTGTTTCGGAAAAAACGCCACAAAAAAAACATGTCTAACTTCCGTTTCCGGTTTTGGATTGTTTTAGAAAACTTAACTAGCTGCAATTTTTGATATACTTATTGATTTAAAATTTCATCAAAATAGGTCCAGTACTTTCGCCTGTAGAGGCGTCACCGACACACACACCTACAGACAGACACTTTTTAAAAACTACCTGTTTAGGTTCCTTGAGCCCCAAAACGTGTATTTTCGTTAAAATCGAGATTTCAAAAATTTTCATGATACTAATACTTCCCTGTACTGAAGGTATGAAAAAGTAAAAATACACATCCTAGCAATTTACTGGCGAGAAGCAGTTTTAAATAAAAAATATGGACTGACTTTTGTTTTTACTTACAAATTAAACACCTGAGACAGTTCCACTAAAATCAGGCATCTACAAATTGAATTGCTCGCACTGTAATTCGGTTTATATAGGACAAACAATCAGCAATTTTGATAATAGGTACAAGGAACACGCACGTTGTTACAACTATAAACACCCCCATAATTCCAATACTCTAAATACTTATTAGAACACAATCATTCAATGACGTCTAATAACACTATAAAATATTCACACTTTTGTGATGATAAACGTAAATTGGATATACTAAAAGCATTTGAAGTTCACAAACATTTAAAATCTGTACCTTTAATGAATGAACAAGTTGATCTCTTAAATTCACCGTTATTGGAGGTTTTTAAATGAGAAATCAATTCATCTGGACGCAGATATAGAAAACCAAGATCAAGTTATGACGATTCATTATTCTTATAGCAACACCAACCGTTTGTTTTTATTGTTGCTTTTGATAATGACGTGTAAACACGTTGAAATACTTATAAGGCTAAATAAACAAAACTTGTTGAAGTTAAGAATTGTTTTCATCTGGAAAACCCTGGAACAGAATCTTAAATAATTACCGGATTTAAATAATAGTAGTGTTACCCCAGCGCATAATGCACTGACAGACTGAGCGTTGACAGAACCGGCAAAATGCTAAGTCACGTGATGCATTAGTTCCAATAATAAGACGCGGGGTTAGTGTAGATTCGCCTCAAGTGACGCGCGTCTAGCCGACCTTCATATATATTATAAATTAAAATAATTATTATTAAAAAATCGACGTAGAATAAAAATATAAAAATGTTTCATGTTCCATCTGAGGATAAAGACCTTTCATTGAAAAAAAATGGTCCAAATTGGTGAAGCAGTAGTCGCTGGAGGAACCGGAGAAAAAACCCTTTGAGCTTTTATATATGTATGGATTAAAGTCCCTTAAAAAAGAGGGACGACCGGTGCTTGACCTAGGCACATTTATTAGCGTTTATGCTACATCGAAAATATATTTTGTATAAAACAATACTCTTAACAGCTTCGAAAGAAAAATCGCATGAATTTTTTGTTGTTACTAAAATAATGTAATAATATAATAAGAATAAAACATAATATATAATTAATATAGACAATATAGTACAATTTTTAGGCAATGTGCGTGTTTATAGGCCAGGGTTGGGAAAATATTTTCCATATTTGGATTTCAAATATTTTCGATATTTGCATTCAAAATTGAGATATAAATTGGGTGAATTTCAAATTAGTATTTTCCTGCAATTTATTGAACAAAAGTGTCGTACCTTGTAAATATTATGTAGCACTTTAATATTAATATAAATGTATGTTGTTTTCAATAAATATTGTTGTTGACTAGATTGTAAAAACAACTGTTTATACCTAAAACATAATACTTTAAGAATACTGTTACATAGTGTTACATAACAAGTAAATAATTTCTTAAATGTTAAGATTCCAAAAGTTTATACAACAACTTTGAGTAAATTCTAACATTTAACATTAAATAATTTGAATATTTGCAGCAACAGAAAGTTCTCATACAAAACCATGAGTTCAATTGTAAACAATAAATTTTATTTGGAAAAATTCACTGATTTATATAAAAAAACTAATTAAAATCAAAAATATCGATTTAAATTCAAAAAAAACATTTAAAATACATATTTAATTGTGTGTTTGCAAACATTATTAGTATCAGTTTAAAAACATGTTTTTTTGCCGTTTTTAAGGAGCGGTCTAGCTCCAATAATAACGAAGATAGCAATGGTGAACATCATCCGATGATCACTTTACGGTATCTTCCATGGGATGCAATTTAAGGAAGTTTTCAAAAATGTTAAATTTTGTATTTAGTAATTGAAAAAGATTGATATGTGTAATAACGCTGCATTCGGGTCGATTATAGACGAAACAGTATAAGTATTTACAATTGCCGTTGATTGCAGCATATGATTTAAATCAATTACGTACAAGCATAATATCTATTCAGATGATTACTATAAGTGGGAATAAAAACTAGTTAAGAAGGTTGTAACAATAATTAAATTCAGGATAATAGAATTTCATGATCATTTCCAACAAGAATGCAAAAAATATTCAAAAAGTAATTAACACCTCATTCTGTGTAATAACTAATAACAAGCACCAAATTTCTCATTTGGCACTATTAGAGGTAATATAAGTTTTACAATCAAAAATTGGATAAAGCAATTACATTACCGAACCCGTCTTTAGATAGAAGGTTCAGCAATAAAACATTTTAAGATGCATACCCGAACGCTACTTGACTTGTAGTTTTATTTTATTGTAGTACCACCGCAATTTAATTTATTGTTATCAATAAATTTTATTTGTATTTCTACTTAAACGCTTGTTTAATAAACTGAAGTAATTGGCTACTTACATTTTAACTCAATAAATTTTTTATTGTAATGTTTTTTTTTCAATACTTAGCAAAATTCCTGTCATAGCTTAATAATCATTTACAATTTGCATATTTAAAAACCAACATTATTTAGTTAATGATAAACAACGAACAATTTGATTTCCCTAAAGCAACTGACACTGGTTAATGAGTTCATTCTAAAGAAAAACATAAAAGAATAAGTTTACCTGATGGAGTATCTTTGTTTTCAGATTTATTGAACAGACGCTTGAGTTACTACTTTCTACCACAAGTTTTAACAATAAATCCATCGATTAACAAATATCCACTAATACGTATTATTACTACGATATCGTTTGACTCCATAATTTGTGTTATGCAAATTTTTACAAGCTTTTTATTTTAGCGTTTCGACACTTTCGGTTTTCACAACTATAAAATAAATTATAGGATGATGGTTCCTACATTGTCATTAGTTGCATGTGAACACGTACTGGCTATTTATAAATATTATTGCGAATCTGTTATATAATGAGCCTTCAATAAAAAATTGATGTAAAGTGATAAATCACCTTTATGAAAAAATCCATTAAATTAACCCACGCCTTGACGGAAGTTTTCAATTTTGTTTGTATTTCAAAGACTACTTAAGATTAAATTTTCTTTCCTACTAAGGTAATAATGCAGAAATGAATTCATGTAAGAACCTACCTACACATAATAGACTTTCAAGAGAAAAAAGATAACTGAAGGTGCTCTTTGGAATAATCACTGTAATTCCGGATCTCTTGGGGCGAGCTCGACCTTAAGAAACCTTGTGCTCAAAATGCTTTACACTTTTGATTTTAAAAGCTCCTTGAGGAACTCATTAGTTTCTGTTACCAATAAAAGCCATTTAAATATTAATCATAACTTTGATTAAACCATAAGAAATGGTTGAAAACCAAGATACAAAAATTTAATAACATTTCCAATAATTTAAGAAATTCCAGAAGACCAAGAAACCAAACGAAATAAATTACAAGTTCAACTCGACTGTATTAATTAATTAACTTTCAAACACATAATGTTTCGTCTATTATTACATCTTCAGGTCTATCATAGTCTATTGTCTAGTACACTAGCACGCGAAGTTATCTATCCATCTATGTATTAAATCCGAATCCTTTCAACCTGTCTCAGCTCTTACTGCCACTGGGCCACCGCCCGTAGCAAAAAGACAAGATCTGCATCTGCACGCATCGATTCCATACAGCACATATACAAAATGCTTCGAAGCTCACGACACGAACTGTGGCCTGTGGGGCAATATTCTACAAACAAAAACTGAACAAAAGGTTTATGTACGATTTTTCAATTCAGCCCATATTTTTAGAGTTATTTAGTTTTGAAAAATCTGATAATGTGAGAAAGGAAAACTTTCATAGTCAAATTCAAACGTTGGATTAAGTACTGAAAATCAATCAATGGTAAGTTACAAGAAAAAAGCTAGCTTAAATGATTATTCAGAAGAAAAATTACAAATATTGTTTGTTGTGTCCGTAAAATTAAATTTGCGTGTTCAATTAAGCAGTGGCACGCTATAGGATGTTGAAAACAACGCGTAATTTATTATTTGTTTCATAGTTTGTAATTTGTTCAAATTTAGTTCTTAAATGCAACAGAATGGCCGCGAGCTATTAGAGCCAAGAGTATTATGAGATGCTGATGGCACTGGGGGCTTCTAGTATACAAACAGGACGAGCGGTACGTTTATACGCATTCTTTCGCAACTTGGACCGATTTCAACATAATAAGTAGCATTGTACAATGCACAATTGGAAACTTAATTCAAACAAATACAAACTATGAAACAAATAACGTGCCACGGCTTAACTGAACACGTTTTTTAGACATTTGTATTTTATCCTCTCAATCACGGTGTAATATTAGGTAAGGTGATTGTACGCCCGATACTCGCCGGGCAAGTTAACGCTGCCAGTCCATACAATATACGCTAGGCGGCGCCACTTCAATTCTGTCTAGACGTTTCGCCGGTTCTTTCAACGCTCAGTCTGTCAGTGCATTGTGCGCTGGAGTAACACTAGTAAAATATAAACGAGTGTATCATACAAGTTTAGTACACGTGTGGTGCAGGTGTAAAAATTAGTAGAATGTTTGGTGTACCTATGTCCCTTCATTTAAGTAATAATATCGCCTACTTTATGAAGCCGATTCAAAATATTCTGGAAATCTAAGAATTTGTTCCAAAATTACACAAAACCATATCCATCCAAGCAATATGCTTAAAATGAGGGTAAAATTGGCAACGCAAATATTTAGTAATTTCGTAGCAGGCGGCTTGTCTTACTATAAACAAAGACAAACACCAGGATTTGCAAGCTCCGACCCTACTATTACATTTACCAGGTTCATAAATAATCTCTTCGACTGTATGAATAAGAAAACAATAAAAGAAGATATTAAATTAGATAGTCCAGATTTACAAACCTTAGAAACATCCTTAAAATGGCTAAATAATTGGGAAACTATGCTGATTTGTGAAAATGTAACAAAAAGGGAATTTTTAACAGCGGTATGCTTCAATAAAATAACAAAATTTTAGATAGTGTTTGTTACCCTAATTACACCGTGAAACTAATTCACTTTTAGAGCACCGCAGAAGGCTTACGAGTGTCAATTCAATCACTAATTAATATTTGCAAGGACCTAATAATTAAACACAGCTTCCAGTACGTGTTAACAGCTAAAATTAATCAAGACTGCATCGAAGTAAGTTAATAATATGTAGGTGCTTTAATGTATGTGATTGTATACATATAAATATTTTTAGAGATTCTTTGGGACTATTCGCCAAAGTTGTAATTAATTGCTTTTATTTTGTGTATAAAAGCTGCAGGAGAATGGACAGAATTTATTGTGCGCCATCTGGTGGCGAAACGCGACACTGGCAGCGTTATGTGGCCAGCTGATCGGCCCTTTAGCGGTGCTCGTAGAATCACCTAACGTAATATTACACCGTGCTCTCAATTATCGTTCTGAACTATTGATCAAACACTTAAATTTAACTTTGAACGTTTTTTTTGGTTATTTAAAATTTTTCAAAACTTTAATAACTCGAAAAATATTAGTCGAATTGAAAAACGTAGAAAAACTTGTTCCTTAGTTTTTATGGTAGACTACCGCCCCACAGTCTGGGTCCGCAAGTTTCGAAACACCCTGCATGATGTGCTAATGGCTGCTAAACCACTACAGTTACAGATATTAATTAGCCTTTGGATTTACAGGGTATTCTTGGCCGACTGTACAGCGAGCACAGGAAATATTTATTTGAGATACGGAATCACGGCGACGAACCCGCGCACTACCCGCTTACTAAAAATACTTTAGTTAATATTGCTGTACGAACAGTGGCGAACTTCAAAAAACCAAAAGCAGGCACCAATTGAGGGTTTTTCTTATAACCATTTCATTTTATTCTTAATCTTAATTTTTTACAGGTAGTCACGGGGCGATTTTTTTAAAGAAATATAATTGCAATTACTTTTGCATATGATCTTTTCCCACCCCGCTTGCCCCAGATCAGCACGTAACGGCCAAATCCTAACGGACTCTTAAGTTAGACGGCTCAGAATTGTTTAAAAGTTTTGTCAACGTCCCCCGGATTTGAACCCGTGTCCGACAGCGTGGCAGCTGTGTTTTACGACGATGTCCAGGTCACGAGGCGAGTATACAATACAAAACAAATTTATATAATTTCTTTCAATAACAAACAATTCAAATAATACTGAAACAAATTGCACAGAGAAAATTATTAAAATCCTTATTGATTTACGAACAGTGATCCATTGTATTTTAACTATTTATTTTATTTTTTTGGTTCATATTACTCAAACGGGTGCAGGGATATATCAAAAATTCATGGACTAAAAGAGCTTTCAAAAAAAAATCCGAAGCCAGAAGCGAAAGCTAGACATTTTCTTAGTAACATAATTTTATAAATCGAATTTTATATATCTGAAACGGAATCGGATACAAAACCGTGGAGCAAATCAAACTTTCTTTTTCGAATGCTCTAGCTTCAAATGGCGGCCCAAAACGATTTTCGTAACAGTTAGCTGTCATATTTACGTAACCTTGCTGATCCAGCTGATACGAGAGCCGAAGCTCTATTTATGTAAATATGTTTAGATTTATCAAATATTCTAAGATGTAAAATAAATGTTTTTGCATTTATTAACATCTACAATAATTTATTCAATATTGAAACATTTAAATTACATGTTTTAAGGGTTAACTTCGATCGATAACCATTTATAAAATATTGAAAGACCTAAAATAAATATTTAAAGACTTATTTTTATTTACAATGATTTATTAGCATATAAAACATTAAGCTGCAGGTGCACGTATATATGTATAATAAACATTGGAACATCCTTATATTAAATCCGGAACTGTCTCAACTTTACGCGACGAGGGGCATCTCGACACAGTTTATTTATATTTTGAGCGAATGTTTATGTAAGTGTGCAAAATATCACAAAAAGCGTAAGGCTAAGGCCACGGGTTTAGCTAGTTATAATTAAGATTAGATAATAAAGTTGTTTTGCTTTGTTTTATTTTAAAAATACAGCCGTTGCCACAAATTTACCTAAAAACATAAGTGATTTTAATACAGGCTATATTCAATTACACCATAAACATTATTTATGTTACTAAATGTTACTAATTACACCCTAGAATTTCAATTAATTCGAAAAATCAGAAACAAATAAACATAGCTATATTGCTAACAGTCGTGAGAAAAACAGGTCTGAAGCTGTCGTAATAGTAAATGCAACTATGAAAGAGACTAATTTGTAACTATCCACCGTAACATAGCGTGCGTGTGTTTATGGACAGTCATTAAACATTGCGTTAAAGTGTTTAATTGCTGATTTAATGGGGTGTCTAATTTATTGTGCGTATTATCCGTGAGATTCTTATAGCGCTAATATGTGTTTATGATAATTAGTTGTATTTGTTTGCAAGCTACGCACGCACTGCTAAGATTACTAAAAGAAATTTACCGGTTGCAATATAATCATTTCTACTTACTTTACTTTTAGTATAGGAAAGTCTATAGTTTTTATGAAAATTTTCGATTTCGAGGTTTAACGGAAATGCATGTTTTAGACCTCCAGGAACTCAAAACATTGTTTTTTTTTAGTATCTGTCTGTGAGTGAATATGTATATTGGTATGTGTGTGTGGCTCGTATATTCAGAACGGATGGACCAATTTCGATGAGCTTCGAAATGTGGGGTATATCATCGACACAATAAACTTAAAAAATCTGAAACCGGAAGCAGAGATAAGACAGGATTTGCAATAGCATTTTTCTAAACAACTAAATTTAGTAAAATTATAACCAAAACACAATAGAAAACCTAAGGGCAAATACAACGTTTTTCTTTCGATCTTTCTGCCTTCAAATGATGACCGCTAAGGTATTTGAAAATTTTGTCATTAACGTTATATTGCTCAAGAATGATTTTCCAGATCCACATAAACTATAATTATTATAACGGCCCTAGGGGAACACAATGCTACTATGCGCACGTAATCTTTTGTAAACTTTGTAGGACCATAGATGGTGATGCCGTTGAGACAACATAAATTTGGCGTACCTTCTCGTCTTGCCTCAAGTCCCTTTTATCTCGACTTTCGACACGAGACAAATCGTGCCGAGACAAGACGAGACAAAGAGGGACGAGATGGCGTTTCGAGTCTTAATTCGATGGTTACATGTTAATTTTTTTACGGTTCTTTTACGAAGTAGTTAAACGTCGCCCTATGCCCTATAAAACCCGCTCTGCGCTCAGAAAAGTAGAATTTGTCATTTGAACTTCACCGAACTCACTTGTCCTCCCGATCTAGTCATATTGCAAACTGTAACAAATTAGTAATATTTCCAGAGAACCGGTCAAAATGTTTTGAAAGTGATTGGAAACCGTCCGCCCTGCTCTTCCTGTATTTTACTGCTAATTTGAATATTGTAGCAATCAAAACTTGTTGGTTGAAAAATACAGAAATGAAAATCCTGGCATTGTTTGGCATTAAAACATAAATAGTTATTTTAGTTAAACAAACCACACGAAAACATTTTAAATGTAATGCTTTTACATTTAAATAAAGTTTCCAGATAAGCTAGTTTATCAGTTTTGCATCGACCAGGTGGCGAGGTCGTTATACTCATTTATAAGTTAAAACTATACCTACTTGAAATTCTTTTGTATTTAGTTCAAATCCTTGGAATTCGTACTTTTGATTACATGTTTATTTAATTGTGATTAGTTTGTTATGATTTAGCGTAATACCGCACCGTTCAGGCAATCCACCAGGGGAACTCCGGCGAAGGCCGTTCCGCAAACTGATTGCATTTAATTGGGCATAATTTAGCGTAGTACAAACCGTTCTGAAGACTGCACAGGAACGCATCGAGTCGGCCGGTATTTCTGTTATTTTGACCGGCCGTGAAAGCAAATTACGTTTTATTTTACATCGTTTTTGACGCCAAAACTAATTTATTTTTATGTTTTTGATAAGACTTAAGTTGTACATATTAAGCTAATTTTCAAATACTTAAGTTGATTTTGAAAATAGTTAAAACCCATTATATTGTTTGATTTGATGTGTTTGTGAGTTATTGTTTAGAGAATGAATGCTCGCTGTTAGAGATATAACTCCACACCTGGACACTGTTTACACTGATAGTTTTGCGCAACACCGAAGGAGCCAGTGGCGTACACAACAAGACGTCGTACCGAGTAACTTTTCTTTATAGAAATACGTCGCGGCATTATCGGTTGAGATATAGTGTTTTGAAAAATGCATAACAAAAAGCAACATTTTTGGGATCGTTACCTCCCACAGAAGCAGCTGCTCAGATGCACTTATTTCGGACCAAGATTAAATAAATCCACTACCTAGAGAATGGGGTTAGAAAGCCGTTAAAACAAGAGTGACTTCAGTTTCCACGAACAAACAAGAGTCTTAAACAAGATGATATTCCAATAAAACCTTCGAAATTGTAACCAGCATTCCAAGAAAAACATGACGCAGTGTTTGTAGTTATAATTGCAACGTTGATGCAAGCCATAGTGCGCTGGAGGGTGGAAAACATAAACCCGCTTTCGTGGCTATAGCACTGAAAGTATGCGTCGTATGAAAAACGATAACAAACTTTTTATGTAAATATTTTTTCTAATTCATTTTCTATAAGAAAGTCGTTTGTTGTAACATCAACTGAAAGCGAAATATTCGCGAAAAACTGATTTCACCCCCCTATCTTCTAAGATGTTGGCCAAATCCGGGCTTGCATAGGGCTGCAACATTAGAATGTTGTTTTACACTTCAAAAGAAAGACTTTAATCTAGCATTCCGTCATTTATTTTCTTATTGGTCTTTTTTTCCTCTCTTGTTGACTGAGCTATTAGCAATATTAGACGCTAGTCTCTAAACTTAACCGCCGATCCCGCCAAGGTCAGACTTTTTATTGATGCATTTCTATTGCGCACGCATTCAATTAGCACTTTTTTAGCGATAACCGGCAAGTTCGTGGTGGCACAGATGGATATGCGTGTATCTTCGGGCGTACTGCTTTTTTACTGCATAAGTGGCTGTGGGGTCGAATCTCGGTTGGGACCAAAATTTTTTTTTTATTTTATAGTTTTTTTAAAACACTGTTGTTGCGTTTTGCTGTTTACGCGAGGTTACTTGTTAAGAGCAGTTATATTTGTAAAGAAAAAATACGAAGACAAATTTGCATTCACTCACTGATTGACGTCAGGATCGGCGGTTAAGTTCAGACACTAGCGTCTAGTATTAGCAATTCCACAGCTAATTCGATCAATTGGTGGTAAATCGATTCTTAGTTAGTAGACTAAACTCTAGACTATTATAACTTGCGATCAAAAAAAAAGCCTAATTAAAATGGCATTTGGAAATATTTCCATATCTTAGCTTAAATTATCTGCCTATTTATTTTAGGTTAGGATAGCGTAAGATATGATAAATCTGCATAAAATACATTGTACGGACAAATTTAGGACACACTATCACTTCGGCATATTGACAGTTGGTGTTGCTATAGTAACAATAAATCTTCATAACTTTATCTAGGTTTTCTATATCTGCGACCAGATGACTTGGTTTCTCATTCCAAAACGTCCAATAATGATGAATTTAGATCAATTTGCTCATTCATTAAAAGTACAGATTTTAAATCTTTGTGAATTTCAAATACTTCTAGTATATCCAACTTACGTTTATCATCTCAAAAATGTAAACATGTTATAGTATTATTAAATGTCATTGATTGATTGTGTTCTAATAAGTTATTAGCATAATTAAAATTTTGGCAATTTTTCCTGATTTATTGCCACTTAACGCGTGTTTCATTTTATCTGGTGAAGTAGTTGAATAAATTTTCTGAATCGCTAATTTATAATCTTTATCTTTAATTAGCGTATCAATAAGTTGCGTATTATAACCATTATTGTATGCAATTTTTTTAATAATCAAAATTGTTCTATTTAACTAAAGAACCGGTTAAAGACATTATTATTGTTCATAGCAAACCCTTATTAATTGTTTCATCCCACGATACCTCATTCTAAAGGGAATTAAAAAGAGTAGCAGATTTCTTAACAACATATAGGGTGTTCTTTTTAAAATAAGAAAGTTGTCGTCACTTCTGCTTAAATCCAATGTCAAAAACACTTTTATACCTAGTTTGTAATATAATATACATTCGGTTTATTTGGGGTCTACCTAAAATCAGATACACCCGTGCATTAACCAACTGTCTAAAACCAAATACATTTTTTTCTTTAAGAACAAATTTTTCATTTGTTTTAATTATTTAATTTGAAGCCACGATTTACAACGTTTAATAAATCTAAATATTTCAATAAATTAAATAATTCTAGGTTACAAATGATGCCTTGAATGTACGGTTATAAATTAAGAACTGTTTTTTTGTTAATACAATTTTTACGGTTGAAATTTGACCATTCTGTTTTTTTTTACAATTTGATATACGACCACTTTACGATAAAAATAAGGAACAACCGTAGATCAAAATAATGCAGTATTTAAATAGCAATATTAAACTTCTCAACACGTACTAAACATTTAGATATTAATTTATTCTCCTCATTAAAATCTATCAGGCTTTAAATTTTAATGATAATTTATAAATCGTGGTATGAATTAAAATATAGAAAAAAAAATTAATTGATGTTAGGCTTCAAATAGTGTTTTATAATGTATCTTTCCGTGTGTGAAATGGCTCTGCTCGTAAACATATATTAAATTTAATATGAAACAAAAAAACCAAAAAAAAATTTGATAAACAGATAATGAGATGCCAACAATAACAATAATTCGAAACAATAGAACAATATCGATAATCCATCCATACATACATATATAAAAGCACAAGGGTTTTTTTTCTCCGGTTCCTCCAGCGGCTACCGCTTCACCAATTTGGACCATTTTTTTTTTAAATGAAAGGTCTCTATCCTCAGATGGAACATGAAACATTTTTATATTTTTATTCTACGTCGATTTTTTAATAATAATTATTTTAATTTATAATATATATGAAGGTCGGCTAGACGCGCGTCACTTGGGGCGCCATCTACAATAACGTCGCGTGTCATTATTGGAACTAATGCATCACGTGACTCGACATTTCGCCGGTTCTGTAAACGCTGTCTGTCAGTGCATTGTGTGCTGGGGTAACACTAGTAAAGTCTAAAAGCCGATTGACATGGTACATTTTATAGCTAAAAGCTCTTAAACTAGAGATCCCTGATCCTTGAATATAACCCTATATCGGAGTGAAAGACCTCGACACCTTCGAGTACAAGAGGTGACAGATTATGATGAAGATGATGTAAATCAGAAAATCGCATATATCCCGTTTTATATTACCTTTCTACAATGTTACATCCTTACATTAAGTGTTGGTCATAATATTTTCCCCACTTCCGTAAAATTTTACATCTTTCATCAGAACTATGATCAGAATTTTGTTTCAGTTATATCTAAATCGTAAGTTAGCTGTAATTCTGTATCACTACTATTATTTTCCTAGAAATGTAATTCATTAAGTTCCATAGTCAAGTGTAACCGAATAAGTAAAGGTTATGAAGCACTTACATATCTAGTAGCCATGGATGTATGGCGTACGTACATTGGCGGTAGTGGGAAAACCACAGATTTCTAATAGTATTACTCACTGAACTATACTTATACTGGAACGCGCGCTCGGCCCGCCAGCCCGATCCGAGAAAGAGGGCCGCAAGGATCATCTCTGTCCTACTCTCGAGAGTATGCGCATGCGTAGAGCAGTCGATTGTAATGTCGCAACGTTTGACCGCTGTCTTCTCCTTCGCGCAGCGCATGCGCGGAGCGGTACGAAAATTACAGGAATGATCCTTGCACGCTATCTCTCTCGGCTCGCTTCTTTTCTATGGCAGAGACCGCCAGTGCGCGTTCCAGTATAAGTATAGTTCAGTGGTATTACTAGATACCTACAATATTTGGTCGGAGTTTCACTTAAGCTGCTATCCCACTGTAAAAAAATAGTTCAAGGTTTCCTTAATTGGGACCACGGAGACTGGGTGAGTGACTTCACGAGGTGAAGTGTAGCCCTTGAGATGAGTCCTAACATGTCGACGGTAGCCCGCTCTCTTGAATGGAACTTTGCTACCTGACCGGGGTACCGGGAGCTACCAGCCCGTCTGCTGCCCTGACGTGAGCTGGATGGCAAATGGTACGGCAGGTAAAAGGGGGTCCCCGCTCTCTGACCGGGTAGCCTCGCATTACTTGGTGGATGGGGGTCCGGCGGATGAAGGTGTACCCCAGGATGGAGAAGCGCGGTTGCTATGAGAGCCTTGAACTCTAGGGGTGTAAACAAGCTAGCCCCCAATATGGGTCTTAACACCTGAGCGGTAGCGCTCTTAGGAATGTAAACCCCACTCCCTGCCGTTTTGGCAGGTGATGGTGCTTTCCAGGATGGAATGGCTGCTGCTGCAAAGGGACCTGGGCTCTAGGAGTGTCGCTTGCAGCCAGCCCTCAGTATGGGTTCTAATGCCTCAAGCACGATCGCTGAAGTTAAAACCCCGCTCCTTAACCGGATAAATAGGCGTTCCGGCAAGTGATGGTGCTTTGTAATGATGGAGCGGTGTGCAGCTGGCAGCATGATCGCTGAAGTGGAAACCCCGCTCCTTGACCGGATAAATAGGTGTTCCGGCAAGTGATGGTGCTTTTCAACGATGGAGCAGTGTGCAGCTGGCACTGGGGACTAGGATCGTAGGGGTGAAGCGCACTTTGCCTGCTCACGCCCACTATCTAAGTGTCGACCCAGAGGGTTCGTACTTATGTACAACCGACGCTGTTAAGGTGCCGGCCACTATGATCAGGCCGGTTACCGACCAGTCTGGGCTGTGCGTAGCTCACCAGTGCTGGGACTTGCGAGGTCCTAACTGGGAGGGGTAGCGCTGCTTGGCATGCGCTTGCTCCGACAAGCCCAACCAGTGATTTTCTTTGAGTGGTACCACGGGGACCAATGCCCGCGGGGAAGATGATTAATTTGCTATTGGCAACACTGGAAATCAGTCTACCAATTGCATCTGCAGTCTCACGTCATATTTGAAGAGGAGGTATACGAGTTTATTTTTTCAACATATGTATATTTGTATGTCCCCGCTGTCTCAATTTACTTAAAATCTCTATGAAATATATGTCCGTATGTGAACAAAATTGTTGAATTGTAACTAATGCAGTTGGAAAATTTAGGATTACTCTCCCCTCCCCCCTCTCAAAAGTTGGTTGGGTGCGTTCCTACTAACATCATCCACTAGCTACAAGTACCGTTATTTCATAGTTCTTAGAAATGCTTTTGAAAATTCGAAAATTTCTGAAAATCTCTTAACTGCTACGCAAGGTTCGCCACCTAAAACTACCTAGACCTATAATTTTTTTGTTTAAAGATATTTCATGACAGATGAGGCATCTAATTGTAGTTATTTAAAACTTTTCCAAAATAGCAACCGAAAATCGAAAAACAATAGACAGTCAATAAACTGCTATGAACCTGTTTTGTTGGAATATTGTTTTCCCTGCACAGTTACGAAGATTTTTTTAGTATAAATAAATAGAAAACTTTATTATCTTTAATTTGATGTATAATGGTAATATGATTGGTTACATTTTTTTTGCTATATATAGGGTGTTCCAAAATTGCGTTGTCCTCTAACAAAAAGGCATATAGTACGTTGCAAAATAAGACGAAAAGATCATATAAACATGTTTCCAAAAATACTTCCCCAAAGAGTTACAGGCTGTTGAAGATGACTTCTTACATGCAGCTTTTCTTGAATAACTGTTGATCGTTTCAAGCTAGGTACTTCAAATTTGATATGGAGTAATCCCTAACAAGTTGCTACATACTGTGTAATTTTTATTATAATCGATTTTGAGCACTTTGTTTTCGCAACTATTACTACGAACTCTGTTTAAAACGTTCCAAGATTAATATCGCATGAATCTGTTGAACTGATTTAAAAAAATTAAATAAAATAAATCATATAAGATCACTATCAGCAGCTTAAATTATGCGAAATCAGCAGAAGTCATCTGATATTATACTGTGTTCGTTTAATATTAACATCGGCACGCAATTGGGTTGTACCATTCTAAAGTAGTATTAATTAAAACGATTGCAGTAGTTATCTAAAAGCAGTAAAATCATCTGAATGCATGTAAAATAATAAAAATTTAATAATAACAGTTAAAATTATTTAAGAGTCATGATTACATAAATATAAATCAATTTTGCATAAATAATTAGTACTACTTAGCTGAAATGTATTCAATAATTATTGACATCGCTTATAGGCATTAGAATAATCATAATTTGCCTTAAATAAACTTTTCCTAGCCCAAATATCTTATTTCCTAATTTATTAAGTAAATGTAACTTAAAGAAAAGCTTTCTATTCGTCTAACAGTGCAATAAAGAAATATATTTGGAATTTTAGTGGTGTGGGCATTCATAATAATTAATTAGGGAAAACGAATTATAGTGATGATATAATAATCATTGGTTGATTAAACGCTAAACCAATTCAGCAATTTCCAAAATGTATTTTAGCCTAGAATAATTCTACAATGATTTTAGTCATTCTCTATTAAGACATAAGTTTAGTGAAATCCTACCCGCAACCATAAAGATATCCATGTAGTAAACAAGGAAGCTTGTCAGTTGTCACCAGGTTACATCTTAATAATGTCTTGCATGTTTAGTTCAGGTTGAGTGGTGCATCTCATTTAAATGCAGATGCCACAACATGTTTTTGGATTTTGGCGAAAATAAAGACATAAAGATATTTTTTTTAAATAATAAATACGTTGAAGATGAATACAACATTATATTATTAGAACTTTTGAATGGGAAAAAGGCAAAGGACAAAGTGGTAAAGTGGAAGATTTATTATGACGTCATACATGTAGTAAAACTTTTATAAAAACTGTAAAAATTTTGGAGATCTTTATCTTGTGAGTTATTAAAATTACTTAATAAACTTGATAAACTAATGGTCATTTTTGCATAGTAATTTGGTGGCAATGTTTCTCCACAAACTATAAACGTAAAAATTACAATAATTTCAGAATTATACTGCCTTCACATTAACTTTTGACGTTTATGGCAGTTTTATGGGATTTCATTTATGTTAAACCCGAGAGATCAGTGATTGCGGAACATGCATTGCTAAATTCAAAAATAATTATACAAGTAACATAATACGTAGTTAGACTATGTTATGGATTTCGAGATGAAAACGTTAAAAGTTATATTATTAAAATTCGAATTAACAAATTTCAACAGAGTTCGCGAGGTTATGAAAATAATTATAAACGCCATGCAATTCCCGGGGTCAGGCACAGTATGTCAGTGTACCAGAAAAGTCCACCGGTCATCTCGACACAATCAGTAGTCACGACACCTGAGCTTACAAGAACCTGTACAATTTTATTTTGTCCGCCTACTTGCCCTCTTAATCAAACACCTACTACTAGAAATACTGTAAAGCTGAACGATGCGATGCAATTTGTTATAACTGCATTTCTATTTTTAACATTCTAACCTCGCAAGCTCTCTGTAAAACGTATTTCAAATTTGATTTATTTATAAAAACCCATAAAGATGTTATTTTTAATTTGTGACAGGTTGCCTATTTCGCGGTTGTCCGGGATAATTATTTTTGTTAGTCAAAATATTTAGCTATCCGGTTATGATAATTGTTTCCAGCCATAAATATAATACAGTTTTAGATATGGATATATTTTACTTGTTTCGGTGCCCGTATTTAAAAGTGCCGACCTCTCTGGACAAAAAGTCCACCTAAAATTATATTTGAATTTTTTTGTGCACATTTTAAAGAATTGATAATTTCAATTAAGTTATGTAACACAATATCGATCTATCTATCTCTCTCTATATATTTTTAATCCGAATTCCTTTTATCTGTCTCAACTTTTAGCTTACAGCCAGGGGCGTAGCTATCACATAGCAAGGTAGTGCGCCGCACAAGGGCCGGGCTTGCAGCGGCCCGGGAAGGCCCAACATTTAATTAAAAATAGAAATGATGGAGGGCCCCGGATCAATTCAAAAATTATTTTTTCAGTGACTTCAGCGAGGAGTGTCTCACTAGGTAAAATTGTGTACACATATTGCCGTAATTGCATTAATTGACGATTTGATTACCGATGACTGCCGTGATTTCATACTGATTACCATGATTGCCTAGTTATTGCCGTGATTGCCGATGTTATTGCAGTGATTGCCGACGTTATTGCCGTGATTGCTGACGCTGTTGCTTAAGATAGCCGCGAATTTCATTGCATTTTCAATAATTCTCTTGATATTGTACATGCTGCATTAGTGGATAAAGTTCGTATCATTAAATTTGTTGTTTTAAACCCTTGCTTCATGGATCAAAAACAAGAAGATAATTTTGTTTTTGATTATTCTGGCTTGCGGTTGATTAACAATAGTGATTTAAATATTGATTTAATTTAAACAATTTAAATTAAAAAATCGATTTTAATCAATTGATTTTTGGATGGAGTATTAATTTCATGTGAAATTTTTCAGTTAGTACAATAACGTGCCTAATTTGGTAGTAAGTATAGAATAGAATAGAATTTCATAACAGTATTATTTATTATATACTTCATTTGAACCGCATGCATTTTATAGTATATTAAAAAACAAGTTTCATAAGACATGATTTTAGAGCACGCGTCCAAGTTAGAAAACGAGCCGCCTGCGGCGAGTTTTCTAATGGACAAGTGCACTTAAATGTCTTATGAAACGTGTATTTTATACTATTTTTTCTATTTTGGCCCAAAAAAGTTAAAACTTACGTTATTTTATATTTTAATTGAAAAATATAATTGATTAGGAAAATGTTTTGTATTTTATTTTGGTTATGTGGCTGTTGGTACATTTAAAACGATTTCAAACAATTCAAACTACTGTCAAATTAAAATTTAGACAAACTGTGTTTGAAAGAGATTTAATTTTTAAAATATCTAAGATTTGAAGATAAGATGGAAGAAGATTTATCTTGCACCCCACCCGAGCTACGCAAAGTAGCGGAAAATACGCTAAATAATCTTAATTTTTAAAACTTACAATTTGAAGGTTATGTTTATAACGCGTGAAGGTTTTGTTGTCACATGGTTGTCACCAACCTAGCAAAATAAAATTTCGAATTCTTTAAGGAGTTGCTTTATGAAATCCAAATGAGTTTCATAAAGTAGTCAGTAAAGAACCAAAATAGAAAAAAATATAATCGATTAGGAAAATTTTTTGTTTTTTGTGTCTGTTATGTGGCTGTTGGTAACATTTACAACAATTTCAAACAATTCAAACTACTGTCAAAGTAAAATTTAGACGAGCTGTGTTTGAAAGTGATTTAATTTTTAAAATACCTAAGATTTGAAGATAAGATTACACCCCACCCGAGCTATGCAAAGTAGCGAAAAATACGCTAAATAATCTTAATTTTTAGAACTTACAATTTGAAGGTTATGTTTATAACGCGTGAAGGTTTTGCTGTCACATGGTTGTCACCAACCTAACAAAACAAAATTTCGAATTCTTTAACGAGTTGCTTTATGAAATCCAAATGAGTTTCATAAAGTAGTCAGTAAAGAACCAAAATAGGAAAAAGTAATTTTTACCTATACACAAATTAATACATAAAACAAAAATTTAATGCTGCAATATAATCAAAGCGCCGGGGGATAAGCGCACTGGTTAAGGCTGTACTAGCTAGGCTCTTGGACACAGGTTCGAACATCGAATGGTGACATAATTTTTAACACGTTTTGGTCCGTCCATATTAAGAATCCATTAGAAATTTGCTCGTGGTATAGCCGTTTTGCGTTGATCCGAAGAAAGTGGGTGGGAAAAACATTGACATAGCCAGCTACGGCAGGGTTTATGCTGCCGCTCGCCAAATCGTTGAATAACGAATATTATTGCTCGGTGAATACAGGCGTCGTCAATTTCCCCTATTGCTACTAAGCGTAACAACCAAATTTAAATTCCCGCGCCACTATATCATTACCAACTCGTAAGTCAAAATTCAAATCTTAAAAAATATAAGGAAAATTCAAAAACTGTTCTTTACAATTCTTATAAAAATGTGACAAATTTAGTCACAATTTGGCGAATACTGCTTCAACCCAATTCGCAAACTGTTAAAAGATGAACAAATGCTACTCAATCACTGTGAGCTATAGTCAAGATAGCTTAAAATAAATCAAAGTGGAATTTAAATTATGAGTGCTTATTCTCTACTAGTGTTACCCCAGCGCACAATGCACTGACAGACTGAGCGTTGACTGAGCCGGCTAAATGCTAAGTCACGTGATGCATTAGTTCCATGAGGAGACGCGGCGTTGGTGTAGATGTCGCCTCAAGTAAAGCGCGTTTAGCAGACTTTCGTATATAAATTAAAATAATTATTATTGAAAAATCGACGTAGAATAAAAATATAAAAATGTTTCATGTTCCATCTGAGGATAGAGACTTTTCATTGAAAAAATTGGCGAAGCGGTAGCCGCTTGAGAAACCGGAGAAAAATACCCTTTGAAGTTTTATATATGTATGGATTGCATGAATGCTTCTGTTGACCTAACTAAAAAATGTTTTGACTACGCCCAAGTAAAGAAGGTCATAGAGCTGCTTAGAAACAACACTAACTTTTTTAAAGCAATAATAATTCCAAGTAACAAATAAGATTCATTACATTGCAATTGTTATTAAAATATTTAAACGAAAACGTTAATTTTGCTGAGAATATCTGATTAGTCTGTGCAAATAAGTAGGGGTAACTAACTGGTTCAACTGAAAACATCGGATTAAATTAAAAAAATCCATTATTATAAATAAATCGTATTTAAATCAGATAAATCGTTTTTTAAAAAGAAAATTGACGATTTTTTTGTACTCTGATAGAAAAAAGGTATTCTTTCTTGTACATATTTTCTATCTCCAAGTCTAGTTTTAATGCAAATCAAAAAATAATCCGCAGCGTAAACAATTTTTGTTGGGTATAAACGGAGACAGTCTCACTTTAACAGTAGCTTGTTTTGTGTAATTTAGTCATGCCCGTTAGACTCTATGCTTCGGTCTACGGAATATCTTATACAAGCTTTACAGAGAGATGTAAAATAATTCAGCAACTACGCATCTATAAATATAAACTTACATTTTTTTGTAAAATATTTTTAAATTAAACAAAAACATATTCTAAAGACCACATCTGTCAGCTAAAAATTATAAGTTCTCTTGGATTATAAACACTACGGGCTAGGGCTATTATAATATTTAAATATAATACCAATATAGCAACTCGGTTTTGAGTAATAAGGCATTAAAATAAAATCTTAGCGGCCACCAATTTGAAACTAGAAAGTTCATAAAAAAAAACGTTGGATCTGCACTAAGGTCTACTATCAAAATTGGTTTCTCGATTTGAAGAATTCTGTTTTGAACATGTTTAACTTCCGCTTCCGGTTTTTTTTAAAGCTTATTTTGGACATATTCTAAAGCGCATCGAAAACAACTCCTTCGTTTGGGAGATATGAGGCGCACTCACATACACTCGTATCCACTCACCTACAGACCAGCATTTTCTTAAATCACTTTTTTCAAAAAAAGGAAAATTTTGTGTAATCAATACTTTCCTGTAATACTGAAGGTATAGTATGGCAGTACTCTGATGACAATCAAATATAATTTACTTCTTTATTCCAATTCCAAGCTCTCTTCGAGTAACCTCGGGTTCTGTTTGATAATTGTGTAATAATCGTTCCGCAGCATTGGATATTCAGTACTTACATGACGTATTTTGCCTACCGGCAAATATACCTCTTATTTTCGCTGTTACCTATTCATTTTTGTTGATTGCCGTTGATTTCCGTTCTACTGTCCTAATTTTATAACTATTGCCGTAAATTTGTACATCACTGCCGCTAGTGAGAGACCCCTCGGACTTAAGCCATTATACAAACAAGACTCGCCATCATGTTTACCTAAGAGAAAATTTTCGAGGCATATTGGTCAAGATTTTCTGAAACATATTATGCTGCAACTTTCAAGTATGGCTCGTGCTTAGCTCTGTTGTTCTCCAACACTATATTTTGCATACTGCAAACGATTTTGATTAAATAAACGTATTTTGGAATTCGAAGAGTACATTCTTGAAGCCCAGATCTTATTGCAGGTTGTGAAAGCTGCTCACAATACGTTTTGCATTTTATTTGTCACATCACACTGCGTTCCTCCCAGATTGTCTACAACACTTCTAAAACATGTAAAGTTATCAACTCTATCGATAGCAATGTTGTTGATGCTTTTCTTCTTCTTCTTCATTAGCCTTTTGTTCTCTATCCTTGGGCATAGGACTCTCTCATCTGCCGCCATTGGTTCCTGTTTTGGACATTTCTCATCCAGCATAAACCCACCGTCTTTTTAGGTCTTCTGTCCATCGTATCTGTGGTCTTCCGCGTGTTCTATTCCCTTGCCAAGATCTCGATATTTGTAAGATGGTATTCCATCTTCCCATTTTTTTTGTCTTACTGTTGTTTATTATTAGGCCCACTTTTCTCGCTTCATTTTATATTATTCGTAATTTTTGCTCATGTCGCTTAGTGTCTGTCAGAAGGCAGATATCGTCTTAATAGTCTAATTCTGCTAGTCTCGATGTCAAGGTCCATCTGATGCCTCTCTGTGTGTTTGGTAGCTTTGGCGAGTACAATATATAGCACGATGTTAAACAGCGTTGGCGACAAGACATAACCTTGCTTGACTCCGTTTCTTACAGCGATGAGTTCGCTGAATTTACCTCTGTGTGAGACTCTGCAACTTGTCTCTTGGTATAGTTCTTTAATAATATTCATGATTTTAGGTGGTACGCCTCTTTCAGCGGGAGACTAGCAGATTGCTGCGTGTGCCAAGATGTCAAAGGTTCTTTCTAAGTATACCAATACCAGATACAGTGGTGGGAAATTCGGTGGATTACTGGACTATGATGCACAGTGCAATGTGTTAACGTGATCTACGCAGGATTGCTGTGGTCAAAAAATCTGCTTGTTCGTGACGGATGGTATGCTCTACTGCTTCTCCTAGACGATTATTTATAATAATTACTGTTATTTTGTTAATAATATTTAGTAATGTGATATCTCGCGAGTTACGGCAATGACTAAGATCATCTTTCTTTAGGAGTTTGATAATTAACCAATCCTTCCACTTCTTTGGATCGTTTATTTGATCCAGGCAGTCTGCAGAAGCGGGTGTAGTTGAAAGGCAATAGTAGCGGGATAGTGTTTAAATAACTCCAGAGGAATATTGTCTACTCCAGCTGCATTTCTGTGTTTTAGCTGCTCTTTTAATTTCAGGTAGGCTGGACTTATTTGTGGAAATCGTTAGATAATGTTGTAATGCCTGCTTTTCAGGGTGTCTTGCGAATGGTTAGGAGGAAACACTAAGAGTACTATTGAAGTGTTTCTTCTATCTAGCCAGTTGTTCTGCGGAGGATGGGAGCTTTTGCTTGTCAAAGCTTTTAAATATTGGCGACTCTCGTGTAAAATTCTTGTTTGCTAAACGCTTTGTTATGTTATATAGTTTGTGTACGTTGTTTGATTCTGCCGCTATATGTGCCACGTGGACGATACCCACGTTTGCTAGTCATGTTTTGCAGCTCTCTTGGCTGCACTGCTTGCTACTCTGTATTCTTGTTTCAGTCTGACTATCTGGATTCTGGATTAAGAACTGTGAGGGCAAGTGACCTCTCGCGCACTTAGGCCACAATAGGTGGGCCCATTGTACTACCTCCCCCAGCAGCTCTCCACATTGGACATCACCCAAGCCATCCAACCTTTTGGGTGTACTTGAGGACATCCGCAATTGGAGTGTTGCTGATTTTGACTATGTCAGGCCAAAAGTTTCTCAACATAGATCCTCAAGTTGTTGCGAAAGCTGGTTAGTGACATAAGACGTGTTCTGCCGTCTCATCGTCATTGTGGCAAGCACGACAGTTTAGGCTGTCCGCCATTGCTTTAAGGTGCAGAGTTCAGATAAAAAACCTACAATTAGTCGCAAGTTCTTTCGAGACAGTTGCACGCAGTATTTGGCTGTCTTTGGCGAGGGTGCAGTAATAGCAGTTCAGAGGTAAATCTTGCAATGCCGTCAGCCTTCTCATAGACGTAGTTGCCGTCATGTTCTTTCACCCATGTAAGGGAAGCGACATTATCTTTTGAGATATCGTCGAAAACTTCACAACATTGCAGTACTACTCCTGAAGTAATTTTGTAACTGCCTAGAGCCAGTACGTTGGTTCTTGATTTGTCGTTCAAAAATTGCATTTGCACAATGCACTATTTCCACTACCTACGTTTCGAAGACAGTGGCAATTTTGTCTAGTGGTATACTTTGGCGTAGGTTTAAGTCATCGGAGGAAACTTCGGCACCCGTTCCATGCCTTGTTTTAGATCCATCGGTGAAGATGGATAATATCCATATGCTGAGTTGGTACGGCATTCGCATAAACACTAAGGTGTCTATTAAAAGCATACTGTGAAGAGAGGTAGTCTATCATAGTGTTCAGAAGAGGGGTTTGCGTTGTTTGAATCTGCCGCGATTTGTGCCACGTGGGCAAGTTGATCTACCTACCCACGTTTGCTTGTCACGTCTTGCAGTTCTCTTGACTGCATTGTTTGCTACTCTGCATTCTTGTTTTAGTCTGACTTACTCTTCTTCATTGTCTGTGTTAAAAATATTTCTTTTAATATTTTTGCGCGCCGTGTACTTGGCCCATGTGTTTGGAGATTCAGTCTTTTCTTGAGTAGTCTTTCCTACCTTAAACTTTTTTGTTAGTTTTCGGCAAGCGTTTTGTTTGTTGCGCCATTTAACTGAGACATTGTCTTCTGCATTATATGTTTGCGCATTTTTTCTAGTTATTTCTTCTTTAAAACGTCTTCGTATTAAAGGGTTGGTTAAGCGGTCTGTATTAAATTGTATCTTGCTCAGGCTTGTCAGTTTTTTGCGGTTTATAGCTATTTTCAGTTTTATTGGACCAATTACAAAGTGGTGTTCGAAACCTACATACATCGGCTCCGCTTCGATTGCATACATCAGGTAGCGATTTTCTCAGTTTTTTGCTGATTATTTCGTTGTCATTATTAGTAAAGCCGTCGGGAGAGCACCAAATAGCATTGTAAATGTTTTATGTAGAAATAAAGTTCCACTAATTGCTGATCTAAAGTTGGAGCACAAGTCTATTAGCATTTCGCCGTTCTGATTTCTGGTGCCCAGACCATTCTTCTCCATGATGTCTTCAAAGTTTGAGTTGTGACTACCCATTTTGGCAGTAAAATTGCCTATGAGGATTATTTTGTCCAATTTCTTTGCATTTATTAGCGTTGAGTATAATATTTTATAAAAAATTTCCTTGTCTTCGAGGAGGGCAACTTCCGTAGAGGCGCAGCTTTGAAGGAAGGTTAATTTCCTCAGCTGAGTGGTAAAACGTGTTGTGAGATTTTTTCTAAAACAAGGTTTTAATCAACAAGACTCTTCTTTGCTGTTTTGTTTAGCAGTAGGCCACCATGTACGTGGTTCTCGCCTTTTCCTGAGTAAAAAAGTAGTTCTCCTGATGCGGTCTGGTGTTATACGGTCCCAGTCCATTTTGTTTCACTAACGCCCAGTCTGCTCAGCTTATAGGTAGACATTTTTTTTTACAATTTGTGCCAGTCGTGAGGCTATTGCCATTGATTGTACATACCAGCATCCTACCGTAGTCCGTATTTACATTTATTTAATACAAATGTTAACTCGGCCCTGCTGTATGCTTGCGAGATTTGGAAAGTTACCAATCAACTGCAGTCAATTTTTACTTTCCTATACTTTCAGTATAGGGAAGTATTGATTTCATGCAAAATTTCAAAGTTGAGATTTTAACGGAAAGAGTCGGAAGGGGTCCATGGACCCCAAAAAAGTAATTTTTAAGAAATGTCTGTCTGTAGGTGAGTGGGTGGGTGGGTGGGTCTGTGGGTGGGTGTGTTACGCTCCATATCTCCGGAACGGCTGGACCGATTTTGATGTGCTTTGGAATGAGGGGGATGTATCAAAAATTCACAGACAAAATAAGCTTTTAAAAACAAACGAAACCGGAAGCGGAAGTTAGACATGTTTTTTTGGTAGCATTTTTTTCAGAAACTGAATTTTAATAGTGGAGATTAAAGAAGACCTTAGGACAAATCAAACGATTTTTTACCGAACTCTCTAGCTTTAAAATGGGGCCGCTACGAATTTTTAAACATTTCGACTTTAACGCCCATTTACTCAAAAACCACTTATCTGATTGGAGTCAACTACATCTTGTTTGGTTTAAACTTTTTACGCTGATAGAGCTGGAAATCTTCTACAATTTGTTTTTTTGCGCATTATATAATTTCACTGTGACGCCCTCTATGAATTTTTGAAAATTGAAAATTGGTACCCTTTTATTTATTTAACGGGGGGAATAAAATATTTCTGTTAAAGCAATATAGCTCATCATTGATAGCAAAATCCGAATATCATAATATTTTTTTGATACTTTAATATTTAGGGGGCTATTGTTCCCCCTCTCCTCCAAAATTTTCGCTACAAAATTAAAAAATTGATTTCTTCTTATGTTTGCTCTAGGAGAATCTTTTTACCAAAAATCAAATAATCGAATTTTTTGCGCCTTAATAATCTTTTTGTCCTTAGAAGAATTTCACATACTTTCTACAGCAGTTCTATTCTTGTACTAGTCGTTTAATGTTCAGTGTAGGCTTTTTTATTTTAACAGATAGACTCGCAAACCCAAGAGCAAAGTTGTAGGGCAAATTCTTCTCGATTGTATTTAAGAAAAAAACTTGAGTTTCCAATTTTAATATGGCGGCCACGTTAAAAAATAACTTTTTTTTAAATGGAAACGTGGCATTTTGGCTTTAAAATGAGAAAGGTTTTGAAATTCTAAATACAAATTAATAAGAGTAATTTCTTGCTAAAAATAATACTTCTCGTGTTATTAATATATTTTCAAATATCAATTTCCGCCCTTCCGTTGATTCAGTCCGAATATTTTACCCAACCTTATGCTTGCAGCGCAGCGGTCGGTCTTTCTTCAACCGCTTCAAGATGTTACAACTTATAAGAACTATTTACTTTAACTAGTCGTGTCTAGACAGGTGTATATCGAAAGTGTTGGAAAATATAAAACAATGTATTTAAATGTATAGGAAAGTCCAGGCGAAGTGTTACGCTCATTTTTTTGAATAGATATACAGAGTGAGTTAGTTTTTCTAAAGTTTTCTAATTTCTCCGATGTATATGTAGGACTGTTTTTATTCATGGCGCTACCTGCTTTAGTTGCCACAGCCGAAAGGTGATTCAGCAATTATCTCTAAAAAAATCAATTTATATTAATTAAAGCAATTTGTATACAATTCAAAAAACTAGGACTTAATCCACGGCCCGCTACAGTACCACCTTAAGTAGCTTATTAGTTATTTAAAACAACGTGGGGTGTAGCCCACGGGTTCCGCCAGTAGTAGTTAAGAGATCACGTCCATGTGAGTTTTTTTTAGCTTAATTCACAATAAAATTTACTAACTAAAGCTGTGCCGACAAAATTAATTTCGAATTGAAACTTAAAAAGAAATTCAATCAATGGTATCTGTCAAGACTAAACGTCACCCATTAAAGCAAGAAGAAATACAGTAAATAAAACAATCTGATAGCTTTATAATACCATTGTACAACGATTTGCACTTTTTTCCCTCTTCAGTTGGCCTGTTCGATAAATTGCTGCATGAGAAATCGATAAATACGAATAGCCCATTGTTCTCAAAACACGATTTGCTATAATAACTCTGCGGATATCTTTAGATTTAAATGCGACCCGTCTGAAAAAACAAATATGTGTATTCAAACGCATGTGTGGTTTGTTTATTTACCTGTAGTTATGTAACTTTACAAATATATTTTTAGAATAGTAGTATGACACATTAGCGGCCATTGCGATCGTCAAATTTTGGGACCCCTGCGTGCATATCTTATTGGACTCTTCTCATTTTGATTATAAAGAGTAAAGAATAACGAAGAACGAAAACACTAATTCAGCAACGTTTTGTATTATACAGGGTGATCATTTGAAAACGATCCACCCTGAAGATCTCGTGAACCACACCAAATATCAAAAAAATATAAAAGCGCTTTTCTATAGAGGATGGGGGACACGCGATCGCGTAATCCGCGTCGCGCTAATACCCCCCCCATCCAACCTTGAAAAACTTAAATGGCACTATGCCCTTTGTGACACCTCAAATTAAAGGTCTTTTAAAATGCTATCTTTTTATGCAAAGAAAATTAAAATCGATAGATTTGTTTTTGAGAGATTTAAAAAAATTAGACAAAGTAGCACAGGCTGTGCAGAAACAATTAAATTGTAACGTAACTGTTCAAACTGTCATCCATTTTCGGCTAAACACTGATACAGTCTCTGTTCAAATCCTAATCTAACATTCTGAAATACATCTCGCGGAATAGACCTACATCCGTGATTTATTCTTTGCCGTAGATCTTGCATATTTTCTGGCTCAGTTCTGTAAACGATTGACTTTAAATGTCCCTAAAGAAAAAAATCTAGGGGCGTTAAGTCAGGGGATCGTGGTGGCCACTCTATCGGTCCTCTTCTACCGATCCATTTATTCGGAAAATTGTCGTTTAACCACTGCCTGACCGGTAAAACATAATGCGGAAGAGCGCCATCTTGTTGAAAACGAAGCTCCTCTTCTGCTAGAAGTAAGTTCCCTTCTTCATCACGTTGATTTTCTAAAGCCTCTGTTATTAAAGGGTCGATTATATTTTCTAGCATATTCAAATAAATGTTGCCGTTTAAGTTCTCTGCTATAAATACAGGACCAATTATAGCATATCCCAATATACCAGCCCACACATTTATTTTTTGCGGCCATTGAGTATGGCCCTCTCTAGAGATGTACGGATTTTCATCGCTCTAATAGTGACAGTTATGTTTGTTTGCAAATCCACTAAGATAAAAGGTACATTCATCACTAAAGCAAATGTTTTTTAATACATTTGGATTGATGTTTATCATAGCTGTCATTCTTTCGCAAAATTCAATTCGTCTATCAAACTCTTCTTCGGCTAATTTGGATGAAATGTATTAAGTTTCATAACTTTCTGAACTGCACCATATGAAATGCTAGTTATGGCAGAAACCCGGCGAAGGCAATTTTTTGGATTTATTGCATAATGTTCTAAAACTTCGATGTGAGCTGCTTCATCTACAAATCTAGGCTGAGCTCTTTTTTTATTCGTAACCGATCCACTTTCTCCACTAAAAATAATTTAAATTCTTTCAGCTAACGTGTAAACCATTTTTTAAATTTCACAAAAATCTCCTACCGCAAAGTAAAACACACACAAACACTATAATCAATGTAACATTAATTGCTACTTTGTCTAATTTTTATATTTTTTTTAATTTCTCAAAAACAAAAATCTATCGATTTTAATTTTCTTTGCGTGAAAATATAGCATTTTAAAAGACCTTTAATTTGAGGTGTCACAAAGGGCATAGTGCCATTTAAGTTTTTCAAGGTTGGATAGGGGAGTATTAGCGCGACGCTGATTACGCAATCGCCCAATGCTCTATAGAAAAACACTTTTACATTTTTTTAATATTTGGTGTGGTTCACGAGATATTCAGGGTGGATCGTTTTCAAATGAGCACCCTGTATGTTAATTTTAGAACTTGGGACTTTTTAAACCTTTGCTCCCCAAATGACATTCGCTCTAGCGTCACTTAAACCACCACCAGTGATTAGGTATATTTCATTAAGGCTGGGCAAATGCATAATTGCATATTTTGTCTTATTAAGCATGAGAATTTGCTTTTTAGTAAATTCGTGTTTCTCAATGTTTAGACTCGTATAAAAAACTGTCGGGCAACCGCCACGAGACCTTACTTGTTAAAATTGTTAAAATTTTAACTCTTTCCAAAATTTTTATAAATTTGAAATTTAGAAAAAATTCTATAATTTAAAAAAATTCGAAAATTATCAAAATAATCAATTTTGAAAATTTTAAAAACGTAGATTCATAATAATAATTTTTAGCATTTATTCAATTAAACTGTTAAGCTAAACGACCAAAACAAAATTTGCTATTGTTTCCTTTCTTAGTGGAGAGTTGTTCCTATGGCTATTTAACATGTCCATACCGATTTTGAAGTTAAATAACACAAATTTTGAAAACAACAAAAAATCGATGGTGGTGGTGATCGTGGGGTAGTAGAAAGATCGCGCTTGCACAAAAAAGCTATTTTACATGCGCAGAATACAAATCTGAGCTCCTTTTGTTGGGCGCGTCTATATTAAGGTAGAACACCCTCCCTACCCTCCTTATTTTTTTTATAGATTTTTATGATGTCTGATATTTTGTATTTGCAAAAAATGTTTACCCGCTCAAAACCAAAAATCAATTTTGCTTAAATGAGTCGTTACTTGCCAATTATTCAAGTAAACTGTTCAGGTAAACAACTAAAACAAAACATGCTATAGATTTTTTCTTAATAAAAGGTTGTTTCTATGGTCGCTTAACATGTCCATGCCAATTTTGAAGTAAGAATTCATAAATTTTTGGAAAAACAAAAAAACGATGGGGGTGACGAGGCGCTCTGGTGGAAAGATTGCTTTTGCACAGATCGACTATTTCTCATGCGTAGAATACAAATCTAAGCTTTTTTTCGAGCACGGTTTTATTGAAATATAGCATTCTCTCTACCACCCCTTTTTCTTTGGGAGGACCAAGCTCGTTTTGTTGAGATTTCATCCTGTGTGTCTACCAAAATTAAACTTCTAGTGGGTTTCTGCGTTAAGTCGTCTGGGCATATGTGTATACAGACACAAACACAGACACACAGACCAACACACAAACGCCATGGCAAAATTGGGTGTTTCGGTATTTTTGGACCCTAAACGTGCATTTCCGTCAAAATTTCAATTTTCGAAATTTTGAAGATTATTTTACCTGCCTTCCGCCTACAGTTCAACGTGAAATCCGAACGAGTAAATACCAGTTTCAGGCATTAAAACCCCCCGGTTACCTACACCAGATTGGGGAATGTGAATGGTGGGTTGCGGCAGAGATTTTTATTGCTGCATGGCTTCGGCGGAGTATCAAACCCCAGACCTTTAGCGTTAAAGGGCCAAGCGCCCAACCTCTAAGCTATCGCCACTCATAACTCTCATACTTCCATGTTAATACGTGAAGACAGGTTGTCTCCTATGACAACCTTTTCTCCTGCAGTTTTTTTTTAACTTTGGTAGTAGCAATGATGTAAACCAATCTGAGGTTTGCGTTTCAAACCACCTAGACGATATTAGAACAACGTGCACCTTTTGGTCCATTTTCTGAGTAAATGTGTCCCACATGTGGCCTGACTTAAAGACAAGGTATGGGGGTAAAAGTTCTCCAGCTGAATTTCGTTTCCAGGTAGGTTACTATGAAAGCGAGCTGCGTTCCTAACCTGACGAATTAAATAAGTCTTGATTATACAACGCACTTCTATTTTATTTATCGGAAAACCAGGATTGTTTTTGTATCGATGTTTTAATTTGTTTGTAATAGTGCTCTTGGGAATATTATATATGATTTCTATCAATCTTTAGCCCATTCCAGCCCCACAGTCTGTTAACATGCATCTAATGTTTCTGGGGAATTATCTGCGTATCTCGTAAACCCACCACCTTCTCGTAAACTGTAGGCATTATGTTGTAATAAAAAAAAACAATGTCTTCGTATGTTCACAATGAGGATACTTTGCTCCAGTAAAATCGATGTTGCAAAGTATACCCATTTTTACTATTACCACAAATCTTGCACGTGACGATTGAATTTTTTTTGCATAGACTATTCAAGCATAAATGTTCTTATAACAAAGTAAAATTACCATCAGATGGTAATGGAGCATAATAAAGAAATGTTTACCTTTCCACGATCGCTATGGCCTTGTCAACAATTAGATTTTTCAGAAGCTTATTCAATGGGGCGCCAAGTGTAAAGTGAAAAATTGTTGTGCGTTTCACGTTGAAAGATAAAAGGCTAAGTAAAAAGCCAAAATAAGAATTTATAAGACAATGATCAGACCAATAATTACATATGCAGCAGAAACAACAACACTGACTGATAAAGAAGAAGAAAAACTTAAAATACTTGAAAAGAAAATTATAAAAACTATAACACGACTAAAGAAAATAAATGAAAATGAGTTTAAACAGTGAATGAACCACCAAGTTGATGCGGTAATAGGTAAAGAAAACATAGCAAGAACTATTAAAGCGACGAGAATCAGATGGTATGGCTACATACAGGGTTGAGCAAAAGTATGGAACGTGCGAATATCTCTAATACGCAACCGCGATTTTGACAAAATTTTCTATCTGAAGGTTCCGATATACGGCGGATACAATGAAGGTATTGGCGGTTTAAAAGGACATCCGGTTTAACCCTGAAATTATATCAACTTTTTTATTTTAAATAGAACACCTTGTATATTTTTTGATACATCGCTAGAACTCTTTTTTACGAGTTCAGTGATATAAAATTTTATGCCTTTTTTTAATTGTAATAATTCTGGAGATATTGAACAATAATGTTTCGTAATTGTTATCTAGTAGCTCATGAAAACAAAAGAATGGGAGAAGCCTAAACAGTTCGTTCGCTCGTTCTCCGGACCTGAATCCATTTTCTTTCTTTGGGGACCATTTAAAATCTAGAATTTATACTGAACGATCAATTAATTTGGAAGAATTAAGAATGGTTGGTGAAATAAGAAGAATTCCTGCAGAGCATCTTGTAAATGTAACTGAAAGATTTGTACATACACTTGGTTATTGCCAAGAAGTAAATGGTGATCATTTTGAGCATCTTCTCAAGTAATGTTATTTGTGTTTTTTATTTGTTTGTTTTTAATTGTTTTGTTGTCATGTGTTACTAGGCAATAAAACAAATTACGAATCATTATTGTTGAGTGTTTTGTTCAACATCTCTAGAATTATTAAAAATAAAGGCATGAAACTTTATATCACTGAATTCGCAAAGAAGAGTTCTATCGATATATCAAAAAATATACAGGGTGTTCTATTTAAATTTAAAGTCGATATCATTTCCGACTAAACCGGAAGTCATTTCAAACTAACAATACCTTCATTGTATCCGCCGTATATCAAAACCTTCATGTAGAAAATGTTGTCGAAATCGCGATATTTGCATTGTTCCGTACTTTTGCGCAACCCTGTATATAGAAGCGAGAAGAAGTCAGCTTTAAGATGTGTCACCGAATGAGTGTCAATGAATAACAGTTGCAAAAGAAGACCTAAGTGCAGATGGAAAGAACAAGTAGATGATGACATAACAAAAATAAAGGTGAAACAACGGGAAAAACAAATAACAAACAGAAAAAATTGGAGAAACATATTTTACCAGGCGAAAACACATCAGTCACTGTGATGCTAAAAACTGTGAAATTAAAAGTGTAAAAATTAAGGGCTAATCCTCCTTGTAAATAGGATAATCTGAGTTCTAATTTAATAGAACACCTATAATTTCTACTGAAATGTATTAGCTAATAATAATAATAATAATAATAATAATAATAATAATAATAATAATAATAATAAAGCCCGTCTGGGATCCGGGTAAGAATAGACCCAGGGAACCCCCTGCCAGCCGTAAGAGGCGGCTAACTGGGGCATCTGTCCTAGTTCTTTCTCCCCGAACCTTGCATACCTGTTATCCAAAATTTCCTACTTACCTTAATCCTTCATACCTGGCAGAAGGTATAAAATGCAAACCTCGATAAGAGAGATGCCTAAAAGAAATAATAATGCCTCGGATGGTGCGAACCAATTTCGCGTTCGCGGTTTAGGTAGAGGACCGCGTCCAACAAATCAGCTACAGTCTCCACCTGAACATCCAGTTGACGGCGGGCTGGATCAGGATAGGGTTACCGCTGGAAACCGAAACTCAACTAGAAGAGGTATTCGCGAGGCTAATATCAACCCAACTATGGACTTGCCTACTCAAACTAGAGAGGCCGCCCGTGATGGGGAGAACCGACCAAATGCCCAGCAACGTATAAAGTGGACAAAACAAATGAACACTGAAGTTATGCGTGCATTCTACGAAATAAACAATGGAAGCGAGACACCGATTGCAGACTGGAGGATAAAGCTGCACAGAAAAGTTATTGAGAAACTGCCAGTACTAAGCCATTTAGATGTAGGCAATATTGCCGATAGGAAAAGAGTAATTGTGAGAAATAGATATTTGACAGATCTTGAACTAGCCGAAATTAGAGACAGGGTAAGAAATGAGACAGAAGTAGAAGGAGATAGAGAAAACGAAAATCAACATCAAATAGAAAATAATAATGAAGCAATAGTCGAAGCAAACCAGAGACAAAATGCAAATGATAATTTAATAACCAGCGACGTAACCGAAGACGATAGACGGGACGCAGCAGTACAAGGGCAGGCTATGGATGATGATCTACTGAGAAAAATAACAGATAGATTCGAACACAATGTATATTTATTTACCAATACTGACCCTACACTCAGACCTAAAATCCCAAAACTCAACACTAATAAAAGAATAACAAAGATACTGAAATTAACTGATGCTGTATTAGCTGAACATCTAGCAGGACAAACAGATTTCAAAGAGATACATTTAATGACATACAGTGCAGCAGCCACGGTAATCGAAATAAGCGGACTGCATTTAAAAGAACAGGGAAGACAACCTAATCATAGAGGAAAACAAGAGCCTATGTGGCAAAAACGCATACAAACAAAAATTGACCAATCCAGAACAATTATAGGTAGGATATATGCGTTCAAATCTAATCCTGACAACCGCACTTTAATATCAAAGTTGACGCCCATTTTCAGAAAGCTGAATGTAAGACCGAATCACCACGCATTTGAGACAAAAATTACGGACTATCTAGACACCTTAAAACAGAAAGTTAAAATGCTTGGAACACGGTTATCGAGATACAACAAGAGTAACAAAAGGAAGCAACAGAATACACAGTTTTACAGAAATGAAAAGCAATTTTACCGTAACATCACAGCAAATTTAAGAGCAGAAGACAGTCCAGATAAACAAGACATTGAAGATTTCTGGAAAAGACTATGGGCCAGAGATACGAAGCACAACAAAAACGCGAAGTGGATAGGACAAATAAAAAACGAACTAAAAGATCTTGAACAGATGGAGGTGTATGAAGTTACACTTACGTATATTGAAAATGCAATCAATAAAACACACAACTGGAAGGCTCCAGGGGTTGACAACATTCAAAACTTCTGGTGGAAGAGGTTTTCCAGCACACACCGATACATATCGAAATTAATAAATGAGGCACTCCGCAATCCAAATAGTATTCCACAATTTATAACGCGAGGAACAACGTATATGTTATACAAATCTGGTGACCCAAAAGATGCTAAGAATTATAGACCTATTACGTGCTTTTGCTCTATATATAAAATAATTACCAGTACATTAGCTGAACATATTGTAGCTCATTTGACGCGCAATTCACTTATAGCATGGGAACAAAAAGGATGTTGTAGAGGTTCCTACGGCTGCAAGGAGCAACTAACCATTGACGCAATTATTTTAAAACAAGCTCAGAGGAAGCAGAGAAACCTATCAATTGCATACATAGATTATAGTAAAGCGTACGATTCTGTGCCTCACTCATGGTTAAGTCAAGTGCTTGATATATACAAAATAGACAAAAAAATAACAAACTTTCTTAAATATCTTATGTCACAATGGAAAACAAATATATTTTTAAATGGACTGCAAGTAGACGCAATACCCATAAAAAGCGGAATTTTCCAAGGCGATACGCTGAGCCCGATATGGTTCTGCATGGCTATCAATCCGCTTTCTACACTACTTACCAAATGTGAGACTGGTTATAGGCTAAAATTAAACAAATCCAATAGTAGGGTTTCCCATCTTCTCTATATGGACGACTTAAAGCTATTCGCTGAAACAAAAGAGAAACTCAGCAGTTTAGTCAATACCACTTACCTGTTTAGCAAAGACATTGGAATGTCATTTGGAATAAGTAAATGTGCTCAAGCCCACATAATCAAAGGGAAACTGTGCTCAGATCTCAAAATGGAAGGCATACTCCAAGATGTCGAGGACCTGCCGAACCTACAAAACACAAATTTATACAAGTATCTAGGTATACATCAAAATAATCAAATAGGGCATTCAAAACTTAGAAATGAATTTAAAAGGCAATACATGTATAGACTGAATAAAATTTTAAACACGTACCTTAATGGTAGAAACAAAATTAAAGCCATTAATGCATGGGCTATACCGAAACTTACTTATTCTTTTGGCATTATTAACTGGTCTGAAACAGAATTACAATCACTCGATCGAGATACCAGAAGGCTTCTAAGAAAATTCAATATGCACCACCCAGCAGCGTCCAAAATTAGGCTATATATTCCGCGAGCTAGAGGAGGCAGGGGATTACTGCAAATAGAAGAGCTCTGTCATTCTCAAATAACCAAACTTAGAAAATATTTCTATGAGTCAACATCGGAAATTATTAGAGAAGTAATAAATCACGATGACAATTATACTCCTTTAAAACTAAAAGACAGAAACTTTAATACGCCTCTAACTGACACTGCTAATCGAAAAAGGAATGGGAATCCAAGGTATTGCATGGTAAATATCCGACCAGTTTACAAGACCCCAACGTCGATACTGACTTATCAGTTGCATGGTTAACAGGGGGATCACTTTATGCCGAAACGGAAGGGTTCATGACTGCGATACAGGACCAGGTTATTGCAACCAAGTACTACCTAAAAACAGTCGCAAAGACAACTGAAGATGGCACATGTAGACTATGCCGAAATAACCATGAATCTATTGAACACATTATAGCTGGATGCGCTCTTCTCTTGCACCAAATCAATACACCACAAGGCACAATGAAGTGGCAAAAATAATATATTTGGAGATAGCCAAAAAGTACAATATGTTGAATCTAAAGCCTCCACCATACTATAAGTACACCAGATCCAGTGATCGAGAACACGGAATACACGCTGTACTGGGACAAACAAATGATCACTGACCGAACGGTACAGCACAACAAACCAGACATCGTATTATTTAACAAGAAAGACAAATCGGCCATAATCATAGATGTCGCTATCCCGCTAACGGCAAATATCCATCGGGCTGAAACAGACAAAATAGAAAAGTATAAAAATTTGTCTATAGAATTAAAAAGAATATGGAAACTTACCACCATCAGAACATATCCCATCATAATCTCTGCCACAGGAGTGGCACCAATGAGCCTGAAGAGAAATCTAGAAAGATTATACTTACCACACCATCTTGGTTTTGAATTGCAAAAGGCAGTAATACTCCAGAGCTGTCATATCACTAGGCGGTTCCTTACATGACAACAACACATTGTACAACATGCTTGGGATGAAGTTCCCCGCAAAATATAACCGGATTCATCCGAGATCAAAGAGACAATCATAATAATAATAATAATAATAATAATAATCGACACATGCAGTATCTGTAGAAGAGTCCTTAATATACCGCCTTGAACAATCGCCGATCTCTTGCTGCAAGCCGAGTCGGAAGAAGAAACCAGCGATAGCTGTGTAAACATGAAAATAATAATAATAATAATAATAAAAATAACCGTGCTGGTAAATCGCATGCGGGTCACCTCTGAACCGAGTAGGGGGATGGCATATACCGTATGTGTGAGCCAGATGGGGAACCTCAACCCCGACACGGCGCGTCCCCAGGTGGCGGATCGGGGAATGTCCTGTAGATATGCAGGGTAGGTGTAGAATTCACCCGCGGACCAAATAGCAGGAGCAGCGTCTGCTCCAGAGTGGGCGGCTGCAAAAAGCGACTGTACTCCAGGTTAGGGGCGGCTGGAAAAATGAGTCAAATTGATGGTGAAATAAGGCGATTGCCCGAGGAGGGCGCTAGTGCTGGAGCTGGTCCTGGCACTAGGACTAATGCGAGCGGCCAGTGGCGGGGGTACGTGCGGGGCCCCCGTCGGAATCAATCCGAAGAAGCTACTGCACTACAGTTTAATGAAGGCACACAAGAACCTCAGCCTCTAGATGCTCCTGGTGTTTTACCCATGGCTCAGCCTGGTACCACCAAAGCAGGCAGACCTAGACAACGCATGATGTGGACATTAGAGCTAAATATGACAGTAATGCGTTGCTATTATATAGCCACAAAGCCTGAAACAGACCTAACACTCTACCGAACGAGGATGTACCAACTTTTCAGAGAACTGCATCCGGAGCTTAATATTACAGAACAACGACTAGCTGACCAAAGAAGAACGATAGTTGTCAGAAATATAATACCGAAAGCTATATTCGAACAAGTGAAACAGGAATTGAGAGAACAAGACCGAACACAACAACTAGAAAATCAAGAAATACAAAATAAAAATGATAATGCAGGTGACGAAGATGCAAATGAAATGTCAACCCAAACAACAGGAGTAGGAGAAGCAATCACAGAGAATATAACGCAAGCAGATAATATATCAGAACATTGCTGTAAAGAGGAGTTCATAACAAACCTGACTAAATTCCAAGGCACCGATCCTACGGTAAGACCGGCTATTCCAAAACAAAAAACATCTGTCAAACTAGCGAAGATAACCAGTGCTATGAATAATGTTCTGCAGGAATATCAGCGCGCTGTGAGAATTTTGAAGATTTCCACACTCTAATGTATTGCGCAGCACTCAGCATAGCCAAACTTAACGGTTCGAAAATAAGAGAGCAAAACGAGGGAAATTCAAACAGATATATTGAAAGGTGCCCTAGATGGGAAAACAGAATAAAGAAACAAATAATGCAACTGAGAGCTAACATTGATAGAGTTTAAAAATATATAAGAGGAATCAGAGGAAAAAGACTAATAAATAAAGTTAATCAAATCAGAAAAACCTTTAAAACACACTCGCAGTATGAAGAAGAGAACACTACGTTAGAGGAGATCTGTGATACAATGAAGCAGAAATTACTGGTGCAGAAGAGAAGATTAAAAAGATACACAACTAGCCGCAAACGAAGAGAAGACAATAAAACATTCCTATCAAATGAAAAAAGGTTTTACAGAACGTTAAAAAAAGAACTGCGAAATGAAAACTCTTCGAATAATGAACTACCTAATGCACAAAATTTGGAAGAATTTTGGAAATCTATATGGTCTTGCAACCAAGTACATAAACAGGATGCTAGCTGGATATCAGAAGAAACTCGCAGAGCAGCACAAATTGACGAAACTCAATATGAAGACCTGTGTGAGGACGAACTGAATGAAGTGCTATTAAAAACTCATAACTGGAAATCTCCCGGAATGGACCGTATTCATAACTATTGGTACAAGAAACTTACCGCTATGCATAAACAACTTGCAAAATATGTTAATGAATTTATACGCCATCCACATACAGCTCCTGACTACTTAATGAAGGGAATTACTTACCTTATCCCAAAGGACGAAGATACCAGAAATCCGGCAAACTATAGACCGATTACTTGCCTGACGACTCTGTATAAAATTGTTACGTCGTGTATTGCAGAGAAGATCTACAAATACTGTGTGACCAACAACATACTTACCGAAGAACAGAAGGGCTGCATAAAAAGATCGCAAGGCAGTAAGGAACAGCTTGTAATAGATTCGGTAGCAATATCACAAGCTTATCATAAAAAAAGAAACCTGTACATTACTTACATTGACTACCGCAAAGCATTTGACTCGGTACCTCACAGCTGGCTTACCAAAGTGCTGGATATTTATAAAATTAATTCCACAATAAAGAATTTTTTAAAACATGTAATGACTAAATGGCAAACAACATTAAACCTAAACAACTTAACGACTCGACCAATCCAGATACGAACTGGTATATTCCAGGGAGATGCATTAAGCCCGCTGTGGTTTTGTCTATCCCTCAATCCGCTATCTAATATGCTAAAGCACACAGGTTTAGGATTTGACATCAAAACAGATCAAAATATGAAGGTAAAATTGTCACATTGTCAAGTTATTCGGTGGCACTAAGAAACAAATACAACAACTAATCAAAATAATTGAAAAGTTCTCGGAGGATATACGGATGAAATTTGGAACTGAAAAATTGAAGACATTATACATAAACAAAGGAAAGCTGGAGGAATCGGGACATCTTTTAGACAGCGGAGACACTATTTGCGGTATGTCTACAAATGAAGTGTATAAATACCTGGGCTTCCAACAATCAAGATTAGTAGAACATTCTGTAATGAAAACCAAATTTACACAAACATACCTGGAAAGTTAATGCGGTAGCAGATGCCAAATTTAATGCAGAAAACTTAACCAAGGCTATAAACACCTACGCCATTCCCGTACTTACCTATTCTTTTGGTATTGTACGCTGAACACCAACAGACCTAATAAATTTAGAAAGAAAAATTTCTAAAATACTTACCCAAAATAACTATCACCACCCTAGAACCGCTTTGGAGAGACTATACTTACCGCGACAGGAGGGCGGAAGAGGTTTCTGAAAATTACAAACGTTCATAACAAGCAAATCAATGCATTAAGAACATATTTTTACGACAAAGCAGAGAAGTCAATACTGCACCATGCAATAGTAAACGCCAATACCAGATATACACCTCTAAATCTGGCAGATCGAGATGTGCAGTTAGAAATAACATCGCAACAGGAATTGATAATAGCATGGAAACAAAAAGCCTTACATGGAAGACATATTCACGAACTGTCACAGCCCAATGTCGATAAGGAAGCGTCGTTCGAATGGCTCAGCAGGGGGGAATTGTATCCTGAACCTGAAGGCTTTATAATATCGATACAAGACCAAGTTGTCAAAACGAAAAACTACAGGAAATACCTAATGCGAGAACAGTTAGCCGACGACAATTGTAGGAAGTGTAGTAAATCTCACGAAAGTATACAGCATATAACATCTGGCTGCAGTGCTCTGGTACAACTTCAATATAAAAAACGTCATGACCAAGTCGCTAAAATAATCCACACAGAACTAGGAACAAAATATGAACTCTTAAAGTCCCCGCCACCTTACTATAAATATACTCCTGAAGTGGTCCTAAAAAATGAATCTTACAAGATGTACTGGGATAGGACAATATTAACAGATGTCGCAGTACAACACAATAGACCTGATCTGATCGTATTAAATAAGAATACAAAAATAACTTACCTAATAGACGTTGCAATTCCATTAACATCTAAACTGGAAGCTACAATTGTCGAGAAGAAAACCAAGTATCAAGAACTCTCAAGAGAGATAAAACAATTATGGAATGTGGATAAGGTAATAATCGTTCCTGTAGTAATTTTGGCGACCGGTGTGATCCCAAAGCAATTAAAAGACGCCTTAGAAACGCTCCAAATGCCGAAGAATATTATCCCTAGAATGCAAAAGGCAGTGATCCTCAGCACCTGCAATATAGTGAGAGATTTCTTAGGTTAAACAACAATCTGAAAATAAGTAAAAGGTGCTAAACAAATGGTCCAATTCATGCTTACTCAATATAATTACTCCGATACTTACCTTGAGTGAAACTCCGTAGGTATCGTAAACCCAGAGATTTTTCTCTGAGAAGAAAGAGAGATAATAATAATAATATAGACTAGTTAAACTTCAAATTGGCATTTAATAAATACCTTTGCAACGTGATATCTGGTTGAATGTTTCTGTTTTATTCATCTTGTCCTATTTTTTCCTAAATCTTAATGACGAGCCTGAGATTTAAAAAATACATTAAAAAACTTGGTAAGTGGAAGATACAAGCATACAACAATTGTCCTCAGGTAAGTGCTTTGGGGCTGTATTTTGTAGGCTTCTAGCAATAACGCAATGTTTTTAAAGTATAGGAAAGTCCAAGCAAACAGTTTCGCTCGTATTTAGAGCATATGTTGTTGCATATAGCAGTCAGTAGGTTGCTGCATATTTCTTGCATACATTATTTTAAATAATTTCCCATATCAAGTATTTATTGTCTTTCCTCAAAAATTAAAATCAAACTTTAAGTTTTGGTTGTTGAACAATTTTACAAACTGAAAATTTACTATATTGATATTTGTTATGAATTCAAATTCACTACAGCCATTCTAATTCTTCGAATCTTTAAAATTTCAAATTGGAATCTATTAAGATAAAACTAAATGTAATTTCATAAATGCACGACCTGTATTAATTCTCTGAAAGGCTGATCCTTCTATTTCGTGTCGGTTCTTCTAGAACACTTTTAATAGTCTACAAAATAACACTAAATTACCTTCACTTCTTATGAAAAAACAAGTTATCCAGTCTAATATCACAGCAGTAGCTACCTGATACAAGATAATACCTGTCAGATAAAACATCCTCGTAATCGTGACATAGAAATTATGATTTCAATGAATACATTATACGAACCCGCCTTCTCTGTGTTTGAGAGAAAATTGATATAATAAAAGCACAGAGTTATGCAATAAAACGAAACCCGATCGCTCTCCGCAGACCTATTTCCATCAAGCTGGTGTAAATTATTTATTCGCAACCTTATTATCCTAATCTGTAGTTATGAGTTTTGCAATTCCGATCACACGATCAAATTAAATTTTTGCACAGCTAATCTTATGTAGCTTCATTTCAATTAAATGTGTCATTTATTCTATTATGGATGCATGTATAAATCATCCTTATGCTAATTAATTCACTCGACTTAAAACATAAAGCTGATAACTTTGGATGAGATACGTGTTCGTTTATGAAAATAAATAAACGTATGCGTTATCTAGCCAACGGATTACACACATTCTGTTACCGTATTTAATCGCCCACATCCTTAATACCTTAGTAAGTCTGCAGCCGATGGAATGGCTACAGACACACGTCTTCAGATAATAATTATGAAGCAATTAACTAAAAAATTTCAAAAACTCAACTTCCGGCTAACGGGTACTAAAAGACCAGTACAAAAATTAATTGGAAGAACATGTGCCTTTAAAAAACGATAAGAAAGAGACAATGAAATCAGTGTACCATGAAGTACTTCGAGCTGTGTATGTTTTTGGGGTCATTAATAAGTAATAATCGTACGTCAGTTTTATGTTTGCCTTCGAGCTATTCCCATAAATAAACTAACACGCAAGTTCTATCTGGATTTTTTGTTGAAAAATGCAAATCAGAATAGGATATATTGCTTATGAATTCTAAGCAACGAAGAAATGGAAAAATCATCGCTGGATACCCACATTCAGCATCAAATATTTATTACTTGATTTCAAGGATGTAACCTCTAACCTTGTTCGCTAACAGACCATTTTACTAATTTTAGAATTTGTATTTTTGAATTAAACATTCAAAATTAGTAGTTTTTTACTTAACTATTTTATTAATATTCAATACCATATTATTCATTAAGGAATTCAGGGTTTGCGTTTGCTTATAGAATGAATTTGAAATTGAAAACATTTAATAAAAACCCGACGTTTTTCTAAAATTAAATGTTTTGGATACCAGTGGCGTTTCGTGAGTTTAAAATTTGGGTAGGGAATGGCAAATGCAGAAATAGTTCAAAACAGATGGCAAAACT
Organism: Ctenicera cuprea; assembly: GCA_958336395.1. NCBI lineage: Eukaryota > Metazoa > Arthropoda > Insecta > Coleoptera > Elateridae > Ctenicera > Ctenicera cuprea. Next base: position 50,198,838 of record OY284487.1, read on the forward strand.
AAAAAAACTTTATTTCAAAAATTAAGCTCGTTGTTTTTATCAAATATCAACAAACTACAAAACATGCATAAATAAATATGTCGCACATAATAAATGTTTGAAGAATTGATCTTCTATACATTATACAGGAAAAAATATTTTCAGTGTAAAAAGTAGATTCTTTTTTTACATAACTGCAAACATAAAATTAATTTTTGAATTGCTTTTTTAATTCAGATTCTAATAAGGACTAGAAAGCCATTTACAAAAATTAAAAAACAGTGGCTTGCATGTGTTTTTTAGAAAAAATTAACCCCATTACTCACACGTATGCCCCTGGTGGCATTTTTAAAATTTAATTATAAATAAAAAGGTTATAAGGCATGAGAAAGTATATTCCAAGCCATTGAAATTTTTAAATAAGCCAAAAAATTAAAAACTTTAACACCCTGTATTTTGTAAGACACCGAGATAATAAACGATCTACGCACGCGCAAAGGCAGTTCTCTTATAGTGGCGACGCGACTTTTCATCAGACTATCGTCTAGTCTTTTCGATACAACCTATCCTACCTCATCAAGGTCAGACTTGCGTCTTAGTATGCCGTCAATCAGTGAGTGAATGTAAATTTGTCTTCGTATTTTTTCTTTAAAAATATAACTGCTATTAACAAATAACCTCGCATAAACAGCAAAACGCAAAAACAGTGATTTAAAAGAAACTATAAATTAAAAAAAATTTTGGTCCCAATCGAGACTCGACCCCACAACTACTTATGCAGTAAAACGGCAGTACACCGGAACACACCCGCATATCCATCTGTGCCACTACGAACCTGCCGGTTATCGCTAAAAAAGTGCCTATTGAATGCGTGCGCAATAGAAATGCACCAATAAAAAGCAGGATAAGTTGTTAATCTAAGCGACTATCCGTTATATTTCATCAGGAGTCGTCGGAAGGAGAGCACTGGTAAGAGAGATGCGAGTGAAGTATTGTGGGGGAGCAGCATAGGTTACTCATTGTAAAGTACATGTTGCGAACACCATTATGTACCATCAATGTAATTAACGTTATTTATTAAACAATATCTTACAGTTTATAGGAAGGTATTGTCTTATTTTTAAGTAAAGAATCTTTCAAAACACTCTATATAGGTTATGCGTAGCTGTAGCAAAACAGATAACGATCATTTGAGTATAAACATAATAAGGGGTTTGATATCATCGAAACTGTTGGCTGATTAACAAAATAGTGATGCTTATAATAGTATATTATATTACTAGCGACTGAAGTGCTTCATTTAATCCGCTGCGCTACGCTCAGGCAATAATCACGCAAGGAATTGAATGAAGCGCTTTAGTCCTGTGGTATGTGCGCTATTTTTCGCATTTCCGAATAATTTGAAGTCAAAATATTCGAAATTTTAAAACTCCATGATTCCCATCCCACCCCCTTACCCGGGCTCAGCGCACTTCGGCGCTATTCACCGGTCTAACATGCCCCACCCCTGAAAGACATGCAACCCAACATACATACCACACACACCATCCATGGACACGCCGGATTTAACTTATTCAGAAAAATTTCCGACCGGCCGAGGACTCGAACCTACTGCCGTTGAGAGTCTAGTTTCAAAGCCTGGGACTTTAACCACTAGACCACCCGCTGCTGGCTCAAAACGTCAAAATTGAAATCGTAGTTTCTGATGGTGACATAGCAATTTATCCATATACATACATAAAAGCTCAAAGGGTATTTTTCTCCGGTTCCTCAAGCGGCTACCGCTTCACCAATTTGGACCATTTTTTTTTCAATGAAAGGTCTCTATCTTCAGGTGGAACATGAAACATTTTAATATTTTTATTCTACGTCGATTTTTCAATACAAATTCTTTTAATTTATATATCAAAGTCTGCTAAACGCGCTATACTTGAGGTGACATCTACACCAACGCCGCGTCTCCTCATGGAACTAATGCATCACGTGACTTAGCATTTAGCCGGCTCAGTCAACGCTCAGTCTGCCAGTGCATTGTGCGCTGGGGTAACACTAGTTTACATTTAATCCCTTGCGACTTTTGAAAATATTTAATCCCTTCGGCGTTAACAGTGACACTTTAGTCCACGAAAAAAGAAATCAAATAAGTACGTACTTTTAGTCGGGAACAGGCGCGCCTATTGCGGCTGCGCCTTGTTATCCTTACTATTTGTTGGCATCTGATCATTGTATTTTTTATCAATGTGCATGCAGAGGCATTAAGAATAACAAATTGGTCAATTATTTCATAGCTGGTAGTGTTAAGGCTTGCTTTCGCATATGCAAAACAGTGTTTAAAGGCAGCGGTCTATTTATTTGACGCCCAATTTTTAATGTTACACGGTGGTGTTAGAAAGTTAACACTGTGTGTAAAAGTAACTTTTGCATAATTGAAACTGAAAAATTTTAGGTCTTTTTATTTGAATAATTAGGGGTAGGCACTGCATACTACGACGTAAAACGGTGTTAATTTGAACTTTGTATATCTTTGCATATTTTGATAGACTTTTTAATTTCCTTTACAGCTATGTATAATACTTACCCATTAACACTAATTTTGGCTGCCAAATGGCGTTTTAAAACAAAATTCAATGCCTAATAAGGATATAAACAATTATTTTTTTATGTTGGCTTTGTAAATAAAAAATAATGAACTGTAAATGTTATTTTTCATTAATTTGTTTAAACGTTTTATTGTGGCAAGAAGATAATAAAGAAATTTAAAAAAATTCTAAATTTTTAAACGGTCATGACTTACCTTTCTTTAAAATCTACTACTCGAGTTTTATTGCACTTTTTAAATTGCCATTTGCGTTAGTTTAATACAAATAACATAACTATTATTTTTAAAATAGCAAGAAAAAATAAAATTGTTGTATTTAGAACGGATAATAAAAATAACTAGACGCTCTCTTGCGGCCAAAATTAAAATATAATGGGTAAGTATTATACATGGCTGTAAAAAAATCTAAAGGCCTATTCAAATACGCAAAAATCTACAGAATGGTCCATTAAAAATAAAAATTGCTATCACTTCCGATTAAACCGAAAGTTCAAATTAACACCGTTTTACGTCGTAATATGCATTTTTATGTTATATTATCCAAAAAACATTTAAAATTATTAATTTAAAAATTGATAAATTGACCGGTTGTAGCATGTTCTCGTGGTCACCTGGTATAGCAACAACAAAAATGTGTAAAGTTGCGACAGATGGTTCTAGTTAAGTTTTGCATGCATTTTTCATATTTCTACAGTATATTAACAGTGGAAGTGCTACAAATTTAACAGAAAACTTTGGGGCCAAAAATTAAATACCATTAAGGCGACAGATGATACGATTTAAGTTTTGCATTAATTGGCGATATTTTTCCAGTGTACTAACAGTAGAAGACGTTAGAATTCAATAAGCCAGCATACATGTGCATTATCGACATGACTAAGGCGTTTGACTGAGTCCAGCTAAAAGACGTGATTAGAATATTAGAAGAAAAACAAGTATCAGACAAACTAATAACAATCATAAAACAATTAAATACAAACAACAAAACCAAAATACGTACTAATGACGGCCTTACAAACGAAATCGAGATAGCAAGTGGTATACGACAAGGGGACAGCTTACGTCTATTGCTATTCATTTAAATAATGGAAGAAATAATAAGAGAAGTAAAACAATTCAAGCGGGATTACAATATGGGCACTCATGATATAGAAGTGTTATGCTGTGCTGACGATGCCGTACTCATATTAGAAACCGAAGACGATCTCCAGCGTATGGTATATAAATTTCAGAAAGCAGCTGGGAAATTAAGTATGCAAATGTCACTAAGCAAGACAAAATGCTTAACTATCTCTAAAGAACCGTTAAAACGCAAAATAGTTGTTAAAAACAACATAATTGAACTGTAAATCGTGCATCAAGCCAATGATATTCTACGCTGTCGAAACACGGGCAGACACGAAGAAAACGAAAGACATCTTAAAAACAAACGAAATGATAATCTTACAAACAATCACAGGAAAAACTCTGAGGCACAGAGAATGGAACAACGTAGGAAGCGACACATGTGAAGTTGAAGATATAGCTAAGTGGAGCCGTCAGCGTCGAAGGGTGTGGAAGAAGCATGTTCAGAGAGATGGACAATAAAAGGTTACCAAAAATTGTGATGAATAACAGACCATCTAGCTATAGACTACTAGGCAGCAGACTTCCAAAAAGATGGTGTGGTAGTTGGATATCTACATCCCAATCCCAAAAAGATTAACAATCAGAAGGATTTATCGGTAAAACAGTACCAACGGTCTACAAACAAGTAGAAGAAGAAGAAGAGAAGAAAATGTGTAAAGCTGCTTAGGTACAAAACGCGTTGCCAAAGTTTAACTTCTTTCCTTGCGGTTTAGGGGAAGCTTCGAAGGAAAACTTTTACAGCGGTTTTAATTCAGCCTTTATCATAGTACAGTGCTATGGATTGTGTTTGCCATTTTAGGAACGCATTGTATATAGAATCTTTAAATATTGTTTAAACTACGAAAATCAGTAGTTGTACAATTTTTGTTCTGTCAGTGAGATCATAACACAATTAATTTAATTTCAACATAAAATGAGACAATCAAAATTGGTTTATAGATTTATTATACAGTGCGAGTCAACCCAGTAGAAACATTGCTCTCAAATAGTGTGTTATACTGGTTTGAACCTTCCTTGCTATACGGAGTATAGCTGTGGAAAGGTTATGGATTTGGCTTTAAAGATTTTGGATTTGTGCCAACTTTTACCGCATATTTTCGTTTAGGGCTTACTTGCAGATAAACGAGTTGTGCCTAAACGCAAAGTACATGTATTGCAAGTCTAGACGCCGCCGTGGCAAAAAAAACAAAATAGTTTTAAACGATTGGTAACTGGTTGATGAACTCGGCAACGAGGTTGGTCCGCCAAAAAAATGGGGGTAGGAGAGCGTTTTCCTACTTTAGTATGAACGAGCTTAAAAAAACATTTAATTCGTATTCTACACGGCGCGCGTGGTCTTTCTACATTCCCTCAGTGCACCACACCTATGATTTTTTCATTATTTCAGAAATTGACGAATTTCGATTTCAAAATCGGCATGAATATATTAAATGACAACAGCAACAACATTCCATTGGGAAACACCTATATTAAATATCCTTATGGTGGCTTATCTGAACAGTTTAAGTGTCAAAAAAAAACCTTCACCAAATTATAAAATCGATTTTGAGATTTTTAAGGATGAATACCGTTTGCAATAAGTAGCAAATACTAGCAATCAAAAAACCGGATAACTGCTTCAAAAATAAGAGGTGGGGAGGCTACTCCAATATAGGTGAACTAAACAAAGTAGCTTGGATATGGGCATATCAAGTAGCCGATTTGCGTAAGCGCAATATTCCTAACACTTTCTCCCCCCAATGGCCTCCTCCAATTTTTCTCTTTTTCAAAGATGTACGAACTTCGGCTCCAAACTAGGTAAGAAAGTGTTAAATGACAGTAGGAACAACTTATCATGTCTTTGTTTAGGCAGGCAGGGCTTACGAACAAATATTGCTCAAACTTTTAGAGCAATGGCTTGTAAAGGCAGACGAGTTACATGTCGGTCCTTACCTGATTATGCTGGGTGTAGTTCCTAAATGACGACACGGTCTAAGCCGAACGTAAATTGTAATATTGACAGTTCGAGAAACCGCGAAAGCCTGAATAAACAAACTTTCTACTAGTACAACACTTTGCAAGTTGCTGCCACCATAGTTCAACTATTGTGTAAGTATAACAGTGATGACGTTACACGTCGAGTAACTTCTATAACTGCTACTCTTACGTGTAAAACTTGCTTAACATTTGCTAACGATTGTGAGAAAATTTTGCATTTATTAGAAATTACCAATCAATGCAATTTTGTTTTGGTCCAATTTTTTAGGCAACGTTAAACATTTTGATCAAAAGCTACAAGGGGCGGGCGGTAGTGCTGCGGTTAAAGGTGCTGGCTGTGGTACTGCTCTTCCAAAGCTGCTGTGTGGTTCGATTCCGATCAGGGCCGATCTTGAGGTTCTCAGTGCCCTGTGCAAGTCATATGTTTGGCGCCCCCGCATGGCCGAAATAGGGGATTTGACCGGGGGTCAAAGTTATGGGGGGCCCGGGGTTGAACGTAAATACTTTTTAATTATTTTCAATTTCGAAAATGACCGTTCCCCAGACGCAACTGTCACCGGCATGATAAGTAAAATTCTTAAAAAATTACTAAATTCGGTAGCATTTCCTCCATGTTGTTTTCGTAGATATATTTTAGCAGTCTCTCAGGATGACCATAAGTTGTACCTATGTAATTGATTTCTTCGAACAACTCTAAACCGTTCATGTAACTTTCATTATTTAAATTGTCAGTCAGTTCGATGTGCAGATCTTTGCAGTGTTTTAGTAATTCGTCATAATCATCTTTGAAAGTATTTAAACTGTATAAAAATTTAAAATTGTTGCAATGTTTGATTAAAAGTTCAAATCTTTCTGTCAAGGAATTAAATGTAGTATCAATTACGACATTAAAAAAATTTACTTTACATTTTTGTTTTTCGTCAGTAATAGGTTCATCTTTTCCTTTGTAATCAAATAAACGCCTTTTTTACACGTTCATTTTACATATCTCTCTAGCTGTCAGTTGACGTTTAGTTTGCGAAGTTACGATAGTTGGAACCGAAGCTATTCAGTTTTTAAGTAGTGTTGTTGCTGAAAAAATGGAATTAAGCAAAGAACATTTTAGAATCATGATTGCCAGTTTTTGGCAAGAAAAAACATAAAAGTAATAGAACATCCGCCTTATTCGCCTGATTTAGTCATGTGCGACTTTTGGATATTTTATGGGCTTAAAAGAAATCTACGGGGTAGAAGATTTTCGTCTGAGGAAGAAATTGATACCGCAATTAACGACCATTTTGAAGGTATTCCAAAAGAAGATTGGTTGGGGGCTTTCAAGAAGTGGAAAGAAAGAATGGTGAAGTGCATTATTGCTGAAGGGAATTACTTTGAACATATTTAAAATAAAATCCTAAAAAACATTAACCGTGTTTATTATTCTCGATAATTATGGCGTTACCCTCGTATCTGTTTTTGTCTGTAAGCTTATTTTTTTTTCATTTTTACAAAATAGTTTGCAACAGAAACAATAGACAGAATTGTTTTTAAGTGAATAAATTAACCAAGTTCGACCAACTTGTTCGCCATTTCTCATGATTCCATGGTAATAGGAATTCGAAAATTTTCTACCGTCTGCCTCGGAAGGAAAATTGTATCGTTAACTTGAATAGGCCCGTTTTCCGCAATAACACGTATTAGGTGGTTGCTAATGGGATGTTCCCAATTTGCTGGATCTTTATAACTGAGCACCTTACCTTGGACAGTTCTCTCCTCTTCGTCATTTTCTGAAGATAAATTGTTATAAACTTCTGCTTGATTAAATAAGTCTTCTTATTCATGGTTATTATTTTCTTGAATATTTAAAGTTGAATTTTCTAGGTTGTTGTGGTGACATTTTACGTATGTAGCTTTTTAGTCAATAACCTATAAACAATATCAAAACGGCGCGTTTAATAATAAAATTATTGTTTTGAAAAAACGGTTAATATATACCTAACTTTAATTAATTTAACGAAATACAAATTACGAGTATATAGGTAACGTGCATTGTTTTTTAAATGGTTATAATCACCAACAGTGCTTTGAGTAACAATCTATTTAAATGCAAACCAGCAGCGGTTGAGATTCGGGGACTGCAGTTTGAACACTGGCCGAGAGCAGAGGTATAACAACGCCGATCTAGCTATTAAATGTAAAAACGAGATTTTTCGCCGTTTGAAAAGACAATTTTAGTGTAGATCGCTCCTAGAGTGAACGTCAAAGGTGGTGTTAGTGAAGTAATACCTTTGGCCCAGTAGAACAGGTAAACAACAGGTAAAAACCTGGCGAGCGTTAGGGGGGTTTTTGTTTGGCCAGAGCAAAATAGGTGCACTTAAGTGTTTAGTGCGCCAGCTCTCAAAAACAATCAAACAAAGAAGTAAGCATTACCTGCAATGTGGAGTGAAACACCTGGATTACCTGGTCATTTAATAACAGGTGAAAGAAAACCGGTTAAGCAGCAAGCACTCAAAGATAAGTAACAGTAGTCTAGCAGATTTAAATACTTTGTAGAAAACACATAGATAATCCCCAAGACAGTGGTAGATCAGGTGTGCGTAGATATTAAACAACTATGAATAATTGTAGAAAGTAGATACTGTTATTTTGTTGGAGCAGTCGGTTATGCAATAGAGTCGATTATCGCTTAAACCTGGCAAGTGCTAACACAGAGCAATTCCTGGAATTGCACCACCAAAATCAAGGGTCTATGAGCAGGTAGAAAATTTCTGAGGAAGGGTCACTTTTGTGGAAGAAGAAGCCATCGCTTACAATTTAAACTTATTTTAACTAAAGACCAAAATTCTTTTACATAAGCCGCCTCTATTAAATTTCAAATCGAGGATCAAACACAGGAACGAAAACAGGTCCTCAAAAAAGGAAAATAATTTTCCAACAATTTCAAATACTTAGTTAAAGGGCAGCAAGCAATTTAACGTAGTTTTTTATCAATGTGATTTGATTTATTGATTGAATTATTGTTATTTGCATCGAAAATAGTCTTTTAGTATTAAGTTTGAATAAACGGTTATTTATAATATAATCTAACGTAGTTATTAATGCCTAGCATTTAAAAATTTTATATATTACGTTGTAGAGCATAGTATCTATAGTGTACGATTATGTTTATGTAATTTTAAGTACGGTTTTGAGCGTAATAGTTTGAATTTAAGGCTCAGAACCGGGTATGTCAAGTTAGATAATGCAAATTAGGTAGGTTTCGATATCTAACATTAGCGTCTGATGTCAATCAGAACTAGTAGTACACACCAGCAAACCAACGGAAAGTATTAGGAGCAGGAAACATAATACGTACCATGGAACAGGAAATAGTATTTACAGAGAGACACAGATTGACAGTGCGGAAAATCTCAGGAGATAGAAATTGTTTATTCACCTCAATAGTAAATCAGAACACAAATGGCACAGCAACGGGGGAACAGCTAAAAAAAAGACGCTCTCAACTTAAGGAAAAAATCGTATCATACATCAGAAAAAATGCACAAGATTTCCAATTGCAACTGGAGGAAAATGTAAGAAACTTGGTTCCTACGGCCCAGCACTACAAATATAAGCCTATTTAGAAGACCTAGAAAAAGAAGGATTTTGGGGAGGAGCTGAATCAATAGTAGCAGCAGCAGAAATACTAAACGCGTCAATAGAAATCCACTACGAAGCAGGTCAACTTCCACACACATTCCGGTAGACAACAATCAACCATTACAACAGCATCACAGCTACAGAAGAAAATAAATCCATGGAAAGTAGGAACGGAACGCCAAAAATGATCATGCTAGATCAAAGAATAGAGCAACAAAGTGTAGCAATACCACCCGGACGATACATAATACTAAGAATCCAAGCCCCGCCCTGCAACCGCTCAACCCCTACAGCCCGACAGCCAATCACAGACCCAGCATTCACACCTTGTTACCCACCCGTCCCTTATAAACCCGGTGCCTGCACCGGTCTCGCCAGTTGTGTTCCAGATTCCAAAGTCACCACAGCCCTGAAGATGTCCCGTGGAACCGAGGACGAAACGTCGGCAGTTCATGCACCGATGACGCAGCTCCAACCCGGAAGCCTAGCTGTTATTAACAACGGCCGCGGAAGCCTGCAACTTAGATTAATACTAAGAAGTTTATTGGCTATTAGGAAATTAAGATATTTGCAATTTGTATTCTTAGAACAGTAGATATGTGTGAAATAAGAACAATGTGAAACTTTGATACCAAAGTTTATTAAGTTAAAATGCATAATCGCATAACGGTCTTGGTTACGTACTCAAAACCCCCATTGATGCGTAGCTTACTAACTACCCGGTGTCGCAGCAGCGGTGTCTTGCGGTATGCATTGCAGACATGCTAACGCGGTTTAACACCCTACCCGATCCCACCTATCACATAAATTCCTACCCACCTACTGGCATGGGGTGGGCCTGGCGTAATCCAGGATCGACCCTCGAGTCAGCTCCATGTCAGATGATGATGATGATGACCAGCAGCGGTTAAGATTTGGTATTATTTATTGTTTTTATTATAAAACCGAATACTTAATCAGAAAAAAAATAACAATTGATAGACGGCAGACGTCGCCGTCAAAGCGAGTTTACGACTTCCTGCTTTTAAGCAAGCTGCAACTTGTAAAATAGTTTTGAAAGTGTGCAGAATAAACACAATTATTCTCTAAAAACTACAAACTAGCAAATTAGGAAAAAATAGTACAACTTAATGCATTTTTAATTAAAACGGTTTTATCTGAAATTTAAGAAAATATATATTTAGAGTTTATAACCTGAATTTAGTATATAAATATGCAAATTCACTCGAATAATTAGAAATATGCATGCATTATACTTATACAGTGCGATCGAAAATGATTGAAGGTGCCGCTTCATACTGATTTGATCTTGTCCGCTTACTACTTAATGTGATCTTGACTAATTCCACTGGCGTGCAATGGTAATTTATATAGCGCGGGAAATTTAAAAATGGGTGGCGTGTTCTTTATATGAATGTTGGTGCACCATTTTTTTTAGCGAAATAATTACTGTTAGGGACTTTTAAAGACTTTTCTTGTTGTAAATTACGATTTATGTTAGTAAATTTTTATATTCCAAAAGTTAACCTATAGGTTAAAAAACAAGACAATTTAATAACGTAATTTAATAACACAGTTTAATTAATAAAAAAACACATTTTTCTTGATTGTTGCTTACAATAATTACTCAATTTAACAATTTAATAACAGTTTAAATTAATAAAAAACACATTTTTCAATGACACAATTTAAATGAATACAAAAATCAAATTCTTTGTAAGACAGTTGTTACAATAACTGCTCGAAATGCCCTCCATCATTGTCTAAACAAACATTGACCCTGCGCTTCGTATTTTCAAAAACGGCTACTAACTGTCTCGGTGTGATTTCATTCACGGCATTTAATATGGCCTCTTGTAACTCCTCAATTGTGTGTAAACGATTTGCATATACAACGTTCTTAAGATGGCCAAACATAAAGTAGTCGAGAGGTGTTAAGTCAGACGATCGCGGTGCCCAACGACCTCTACTTATTATTCGTTCATCAAAGAATTCTCTTAAAAAGTTCAACGTTGCACCTGCTGTGTGAGCTGTTGCACCATCTTGCTGGAAGAACCCATGCTGCAGTTCGTCATCGTGGAGTTGATCAATAAACGGTCTTAAAAGTAGTCGTTGATAATTGTTAGCATTGATGTTTTCATTAAAAATAATAGGGCCAATTATTCTTCTTCTCGGCATTGCAATCCAAACCCCAATTTTAAGGGGATGCAATGAGGTCTCCCGATATACATGGGGATTTTCGGTTGACCACGTACGATAATTTTGCGAGTTTACGTAGCCACTTAAATGAAACCAGGCTTCATCACTGAAAAATGTTAGATACAAAATGTCATCATTGTTGAAGTTTTCATTAAACCATGTACAGTATTGTCGACGCTTTCCAAAATCTGCTGGTAGCAACTCTTGCACCACCGACACTTTGTACGGGTGCATATGAAGTATTTTTTTGCAAGCCTTCTGACACGATCCGTATGAAAGACCTGAAACTAACATAGATAAATCAATTACAAAAACAACATTATGCTCATTACCTGTTTGAGCAGATAAACATCTTAACGATTTGTTGGGACTTGCATCCATTCGTTCCTGAATATCATGTACAGTGTCTTCGGTAAGTACAGATGACCTGCCCGTAGACTTTCCTTTGCAGACGCTGCCTGTTTCGTGGTACCGTTGAATAATACGACGAACGGGTTGACTAAAAATTTCATAGTGAACTGCTTCGTTGGGAAAATGCTCTTGGAACTGATTGAAACAGGAGGGATAAGAGTACTGCCAAACACCATCTTGGTCACGTGCTCCGGATCTAAAGTACGCTTCCAAAATAAATTTATCATGCTCTATTGTAAACACCATATTAGCCTAAAATTACACACCTGTTATTATCCTCATTTAAAATAAACTTTGTAATTTTATTGTCTTACCTAGTAAAGGGAACGAATACAAACTTTGAGTTTTGAAAGAAACTGTTATAACGTGGCGATTACAAAAACGAGAACAATAACACAAAAGAAAACAATAACTGTTATTATTACGACATTTGGCAGGTAGAATGCGCGTACGCTAATGGATTCCAGGGATATAAGTATTGATAAACAACAGGTTCGCGGACACATCGAAACGCATTTTTGATAATAATGGGACCAGATCGTGGTCACGTGACCTTCAATCATTTTCGATCACATGGTACAATATATTATTAGACTTTAATTTATAATTAAGTCGAGTGCAAGTTTCGTTTTTGTGTACCTATATGACATGATAAGAGAAAAGTACTGCTGCACCCTTTTATTTATCATTATTTTGCAAGCCTAACATAAAAATCAAAATATTTTACCTTATTTTCATGCAACAACGACGGACACTCACTCATTAGCAATTCACTGGTCAGTAGTCACTGATAATGGAAAAATGACGATAAAAATAAGATATGACGTGCGTGCTTAAAAGAAAATGTGTTTTCCATGTTATTAAATTTTCTAAATTTCTCTAAATAGCGCCCCCTATCGTTGGACCCTTGTGCGGTGCACAACTCGCCCTATGGGTAGGATCGGCCTGATTCCGATTAACTTACCAATATTTAAAATAACTACTATTTCGAAAATGTAAAAGAACAAAACCGCTGATCAATAATTTCCTCTTGTGCTTGTCTTCAGGCAATAGCGTAATTTACTATACAAACCTGCTTAATTGATTTGTGAAGTACCTACTACATCAGCAAATAAACTGAATAAATTGTTACGACAACGAATACTTAAATTTATAATTGTTTTAAAAATACAGTTTTATATTCGTGTTCTATATAAACATCCTACTTTTTCTTTAATTTGTCACAGTTTATATTTCAACTTTTTATAATCAAGGCAAGGTAAATTCTACAAGTTATATTATTTATACGTTTAAACGACACAAAGCCTTTCTTTAATTATCATTATCTTCCAGGTGTTTTCGAAATGTTAGACCTTTAAAATTGCAATTCAGGTCGCGTTCTGGAATTGCACAGATTTTTTATAAATTTATAGCAGCTCCTACAGTGGTACATATATTGCAAAAACAGGTTTTCATTAGTTTAAATAAAAATCACCCATAAACTGCATATAATTATAGTTCTGATATAACGCTTTTTTTATAACTTCATATTTAACAGAATTTAGACAATATTTTATAGAATTTATGAGGCAATTTGGTTAAGAATACTAAGAAAATCGTGTAAATACCTGATTAAATTTTGATAGTCACAGCGGGCTAACAGTCCTTGGGTCTTTCCATTAATAGAAACATTCGAATAAGTAATGGTTAATAAAATATTAATATTAAATCTTCCTATTTATTAAAATATTATTAATATTCGTTTTGCTGTATAATTTATGTTTTGGATTTGTCTTATTATGTCTAATTTTTGCATTAAGTAAATATACCATGTTTTAATGTTACGTTGTACCTACCACCCAGTCAGTGAAATGCTGATGGCATCAAACGACAAAGAAACCTATTTATAAATTTTCTGTCTTAACACAAAATCTAAGTTGCAAATAATCAGTAAAACCAACCTCATAACAAATGAGAAATTAACACTATCTTGTTACATAGTGTACCATAACAACAGTCACCCCTACTGCAACAAGACCTGTAGCAATCATAATAAACAATATCTTCCTATAGCTATACTTGGCTATACTCCCTATAGTGAGGAAGGTAAAAATAACTAGTACAACCCGTGAGCTACGCCCCACCTTTTTTTTGTAACTTATTTTATAAAAAATATAAGTAAGCTGTATCAAGATGTTGGAAATGTACTGAAGGTATTCCGCAGAACTCTATATTCTCAAATACGCAAACAGTCAGCCATTGTACTTAAAATGCATAATTAATAACTAATCACGTGAATGTTTATTATATTAGAGTAACATTGCGATTCAGCCTAATCGGCAACAAATAATCTTTAAAATAAACGTATCTAGTATCCGAGTGTGGTAAATGAATTGTAGGTAATAAAGCAACATTTCCAGTTATCTGCCCTCTTGAAGTCTCAGCTCCAATGCAGTTTGTAAATCTTATTTAAGTTAAATATGATTATCGACGCGCGTAGCTTCGTTTGCTTGATCTGACCTACATCTTGCGTGTTTTCGTTACTAAGCTGTACCGACATCCTGCTTCGTAAACATCAAGCCCGGTGGAAGGGACACCTAAGCCTCACAGCACGTGTGTTCTTCGGGGAGGAAAGTCTGGATCGAGAATGCGAGATATTAGATACCGTTCTAATCATACAAACATATAGTGTAAACCTGTTCTTGTTATTTGCATAGTATTGGCAAACTAAACCCAGTCGATATAGTATGCGTCTTATACAGGGTACCTATGTTATCGTGTAACCGTTAACTGTTCAAAGTATGCAACACACGTTACATGTCAGAGATTGCTTCTGCTGTTTAAAATAACTTTATAAATAAGAAGAAGAGTTTCCTGTGGGCATAGCCCACTGTATATGTACGTGTCAAACGAGAGTGCTTTTTTTATCCACGGCAGATTGTTGTTCTGGTTTATTAAATTATATTTTAATAGTAAAGCTATCTATGACATGCAGCATGTGTTGCCTACCACGAACAGTGCAGGCGTTACACCGTAAAGTGGGCAACCTGAATACTGCTACGTAAAGATGCGGGTGGCTTGCAGTATCGGAGACCCGCTACAAAAATTATTAACAATTATTTTTCTTCAATACTATTCAGCGTCCTTAACTCCAAAGCCACAGTTGTAGATGCGTAAAATTCAATCCGAGCTGCAACTGCCTAAACCTAATAAGTAGTGCCAAATAATTATACGTATTGACAATTTATTGGCTTATTTCAGCGTGTTATGAAACCAGGAAGTTATAACTGATCTGGTTTCGGTTCATTTACTTGTAGTAAATGCCTTCTCCCACCCACGTCAATCATACGTATAAGAAACACAATCATTAAGGATAGAGAAAACAAAGTTTATGTTGTTATATGAAGCTATTTTGTTGTATATTTTATATTGTTTGAAAATTAGCAGCGTTTACATCATATCGTAACTGTCGTCATTTACACCGTACATTTAGTTTGTTGCATTAGATCTAAAAATTATCAGCTTACATAATTTTTTCATTAATACAAAGCTGTTATCGAAACAGTTCAGTAATTTATTCAAAATTTGTAATATATATTTATTTGAATGTTTGAAATATGTTTTCTTTGGGCAGTTACAAGACTTGCAAACGATTTGATATATTTAATAACGTAATAATGCAGTGTCGTAGGCCGTTATTTTTTTTATGAATTCGTTCAACATTGGTTTATTGAAACGACAAATTTTAATTGTAACCAGTTTAATTGAGTATGGAAATACATTTTTACGCTTTGCTAGTATTTTTCTGTTTGGAGAAAAGCAAATATATTTGATAATTTGGTTGTTAATTATATTTTGCTTGCATATGTTTGATGATACAGTTTAACGTAACTATTATACTTACGCTGAATGATCAACTTAATTATTTTTTCTATTTTGGTGCTTTACTGACTACTTTATGAAACTCATTTGGGTTTCATAAAGCAACTCCTTAAAGAATTCGAAATTTTATTTTGCTAGGTTGGTGACAACCATGTGACAACAAAACCTTCACGCGTTATAAACATAACCTTCAAATTGTAAGTTCTAAAAATTAAGATTATTTAGCGTATTTTCCGCTACTTTGCGTAGCTCGGGTACGGGTGCACGATAATTCTTCTTCCATCTTATCTTCAAATCTTAGGTATTTTAAAAATTAAATCACTTTCAAACACAGTTTGTCTCAATTTTAATTTGACAATAGTTTGAATTGTTTGAAATTGTTTTAAATGTCACCAACAGCCACAAAACCAAAACAAAATACAAAAAATTTTCCTAATCGATTATATTTTTAAATTAAAATATACAATAAGGTCATTTTTAATTTTTTTGGACCAAAATAGAAAAAATAGTATAAAATACACGTTTCATAAGACATTTAAGTGCACTTGTCCATTAGAAAACTCGCCGCAAGCGGCTCGTTTTCTAACTTGGACGCGTGCTCTAAAATCATGTCTTATGAAACTTGTTTTTTAATATACTATTGCAGTTCTACGTTATAATAATATATAATCTTTAATTATTTAATTGATTTTGATTACCTTTATTTAACAATAATTTTGTTATATCTCTTGGATTTGGCTACAGATTTCTATGTTCTTCTATTTGATTTTATTGATTATTTGGTTTTCGTATATTGGTTACTTATACAATCTACTGATTTATCTTATAAATTTCTTAATGTTATTTGTTATTTTTGTTGTTTATTTTGGCGTTGTGTCTGATGAAAATAATAACTTCATGCAGATACGGTGAAGTTGTAGGAATTGGGTTATTGTTAGGTACCATAAAGATCTTAGCACTTATTTTAAAGTTTATTATCAACTCTATTTATGGTCCAATTTTACTATCAACACCCGAGTGATTTTTAATATTGTTACCTTCAGAGGACTAATACAAATTTTACATTATTTAAGACTTAATTTATTTTCATTTGTACAACGTTCCCTACCTCCACGTAACACAGTTGGTATAAAAAAAAATTAGAATTTTAGTTAAAAATTTCTATATATGAAAACGAAACAGTAGGAAAACTTAGTTTAAATTGACTTACATTTCAATAATAATTATAGTTTGGAATATTGTAGAAAGCATTATGTGACATTGAACTCACATTGCAAAATGTAAATCTTCGTACGACCATAACCTCAAATTAGTTTAGTTCAAAAATTAATGTTTAAAATTAAAACAATACCTTGGTTTAAATCATGATTAAAGTCATGATTTAAATCGCAATTTTAATCAAATAAAAATCGCAGCAACTCTGAATTTATTTTTATTAATAATATAAGAATGCAATAACTTCCACTCATTTGTTTATACAATCAGTTGAAATGTCAAATTGAAAATTAATATGCTAAATTTTGTAAATTGGCATCTACATTACACGTGTCACTTTCTGCTGTTGATCATAGTAAATTTAGTTATGTAAACTGTTTTTATTGAATAATTTAAATTTACTACTTTGTTTTATGAAAAGTGTTAATGCATTCCTATAAAATTAATATAATAGTTAGCTCGTTTTGAATTTTCCATCTTACTTTGCTATTATAATTCGTCAGTATTCAACAGTCTTTTAAAGTTTAGAATGCAGCATTGACATGCCGATTTACACTTTAAAATTTAATAATTAATAGATTTTAATTATGGGAAGTTCTATTTCACCATGCAAAAACCACTCAATTTGCAAATAATAGATTTTACCTAAAACAATCATTAAAACTGGTGTATACAAAAAAAATTTAATTACTAAGCGAATTACTTTAGGAAATATATTACTCAAAAATACGTTTTAATCTGTATACGTCAACATTTTCTTGACAAATTAATTAACAACAATTGAACATAAAACGGTTTATTAAAGAAAATCTATTTTAAAATTGCTAATAAATTTCTGAATAGAGCAAGGCTTTTAGGAATTCAAAATTCTCCACGATTTAAACAATTAAAGAATCGATAAAAGTATAAAATTAGAATTTAAATAGCATACACTGTTGTGAATATAAAAAAACCAGCAACAAAAAATTAATAATTAATTAGGCACAGGTGCACCCATGTCGCCGTCCTTGACCACCTCAACAGAACTGAATATCCTGCCCAAAATCTAGAAAGAAATTTATGCCCCCGACCGACGTGGAGCAAGCAATTCAATAAATCACGCTCGAATTTTGGCCCAGCGAAAGTTAAATGGTGGGCCGACACTATCTTTATTGCAGTAATTAATCATGAGAATTTGCACAGTTTTTAAGCTGCCTCCCATCAGGTACGACAACAGTGACAACCTATAATCGATTTCTACGATTTTATCAATGAAGCAATCATAATCGAAGGAATTTTTTTAAGCAGGGGTTATTTATTAGTTTAGTTGGATGGCGTGTTTTAAGTTAATTAATTACTAAATTTTTTAAATATTAATAATGACATCTACTAAATTTTTCGATTCAAAGAGGCCAGTAGGTTAACCTTAAACTGCGATTGGCTAAATATGTATTTGCAATCCCAACCCCATTTCTTCATAACAAATTTATTTAATGCAACTAAAATATTTTACTACTTTCTTGACAGTATAAATAAATTAACTTGATTAAAAACTATAATTTGACATAAAGTGTGTGCGTGCAGCGCATCTTTTATAGCTACGTAACATCAATATATTGAATTTTATTACACCATTTTTGTCCATCTAACTTGAATGATAAACGGTTATTATTTTTTGACAGCTTTACGCGTTGGTGTTCATAATACACAAACTTTACTTTCGCTTCCACCTGTTGCAAAAGCTTTTTAGGTCCTACGTTTATCCACATTTTAATAAACACGATTATGTAAATCGTAAACGTAAAATGAGTCGCATAAAACGCACGTTAATCGTATATTGTTAACGAATTGGGAAGCGCACATAAAGTACGTCCTTGCCTTTTTTATACTATTAAATGGTCACATTTTCTATAAATGGAAAAGGTTAAAGATGTAACGAGAGAAGGTTAAAACTTCCAAAATGCGTGAAGGTGACATCTAAATACACCTAATTACTTATTGAAAAAAATCTAATTTTGAGATTAAATTTTTTTTATCCACCGAAAAACCGCGTCAAACCTGTGTTATTTGAACGATTTGATTATTGAAAACTAAAAGTGTCGGAATAGGTATAAAAAATAGGAAGCAGAAAGAAAAAGTCTTCTATAAAAACGACAAACAAGAGTTTCTCTAGAAAGACAGTATTTTTCGCGTAATTTGTTGTGTATGTCGTAGAATTTAAGCTCACGTTTTACGTACACGCTGTGTATTGCAAATCAAGATTTCAAGATTATACGCCCCCAATCGGACAATATTTCCTAATTTATTGAGTTTATAAATATAACTAACGTGTACCTTAAAGTGTTTGAGTTTTGCATGCCCAGTCGGAAACTAGTATTGTATTTTTTGCGTAAAAGATTTCATTTCAGCTTATACACGAGTACGTAGAGGATTCGCAGTTGACAATGCCACTTTAACACGATTGTTCACATTACATTTTATTTCTAATGCATCGGCTTTAATCAGTGTCGGATTACCAAATAGGCAAAGTAGGCACCAGCCTATGAGCCCCACGCCTTTTAGGGGCCCCGCGGTTCGCGGCGACGTATCAAATTAATATTAATATGATCTTGAAAGAAAATTACAAATTACATACTGACTGAAACGAATAATTTTAATTTTTTTTTAATTACTCTGTTGCGTTACAAGCGTTTTTATAACTAACTAGCTGGGCCCGGTCCGCGTTGCTGGTCCTAAGTAAGCCTTTTTTGTTGTATCTGTAGCTGCGGATGTACATAATCCTGGCGTTTCGTGTCGAAACCTTAAAGCATTGCAATGTTGACAAACAGTGCTCATTGTTCCGAAGTCGACCGATTCATCGGCGTAATGGACTGTTGGATCGTATCTGAACGCTAAACGCTCATATCGAATTGTCACGTTCGCGTTCGGCCGTCTGTTTTGTCGATCGACTTTCCAAATTATTTTGTGCGCGAGTTCCAACTGAGCAAGTCGAACTCGACTGTATCCGTTGTTCCGGAGTCATAATGGATCGCGCTTCAGAAATTCTTATTCGACTTGCCTCCAAACGCTGACTATGCTCTTCGTCAGTCTCATTGACTCGACGATCATGTCGTTGGATTGCTATGCGCGTACGCCGACCGATATTTCGACGCCTCACTGGTGGCATTTTTTCCAAAGAAACTATCGCTTTGAATTCAATTATTTTTCGCAAAATATCAATTTTCAATACGGAACGTGATACACAGCAGAACTGTCAAACTGAACGTCACACAGTGACAGTCATATATGTTGATATCGAGACCCAAATGTTTGTGAGGGACGATTTTCGTTCCATTTGATCAAAATGAATTAAAAATCATGAGAATTGTCTGAGTTCAAGTGGAAACATGACTTTTGCATTGTTCCATTCCGGTTTTTTCATCCAAAAAAAAGAAGAACAAAATTTCGATTTTTCCTAATTTTGAGTTTTCCGAGTTTCCCACTTCGATTTTTCCATTTTCTCTTCGAAAAGCCATTCAAAAACGAAAACATACGAAATCTCATACACAAATACCATACAAAATCATCTTTTGGATTTTCCGAATTTTCCCACTTTTCCGGTGCATTTTCCCAAAATTTTCTTTCATACAAACCTTGTCCTGACAATTACGAACACAACAAAAAAATAAATATTCAAATCGGTCAAGCCGTTTTTGAGTTTTAGCGAGACTAACGAACGGCGATTTATTTATATATATATAAGAAGAAGAAGATAAGAAGATAGATAATAATGAAATTGACATTATGGCCACTAAATACGACGTCTTGCAAAAGGTAGACTTCCTAGATATCCTGACAGATTTTACCACAAAAACAATTGAGGAAAGAGAATGTTTAAAGCTTTGTTTGTTTATTAAAATTAAAATTTTTTAATTAAGTTTAATAATATAGTGTAATGTTTATTAATATTTAATATTTTTTGTTTAATTATATAATATGTTAATTCGTTTAATAACATTAATAATTGTTAACGTTTGTTTTTGTGTAACAAAATTGGTATATTAAAATTATTGGTTGGTAAAATTAAAAACCTATTAGGAAATAATTTGCGAGGCCCCCAGATTTCTACTGCCTAGGGGCCTCCGCAGGGTTTAATCCGGCACTGGTTTTAATCCTCCTAATTTCCAGCACACATTTGCCTTTTTGGGTCGTTGGCGTTAGCAAACTTAAATAGTTGTTTTACACATTTATTATAATGATTTAATTAGCATAGTTACAAATTTTGAGGTCATGCCACTTTTTATTAACCTGAGAATGGACGATTAATTTTAAAATTATTATAAGTAATTATGAAACCGAAGCACGTGTAGCTAAATAATTATATTTTCCACGACCGGGAGTAGGAGTCGGTTTCTATGGCATCAAAATTGTGACAGAAGTAAAGCATTTACTCTCAAGGGACGAAATAAGACAACAATTTCCCTAGGGGAGTTTTTCTTTCATTTCATATTTATTTTTGTAAACAAATGTCTGTTGTCATGGTACGTTGCATGAAAACATCCTAAAGGCTTCTAAATATTGTAATTTCGCTTCGATTTATTATAATTCTTTATTTATGAAATTAAGTGTTTCTACTCCCGATCGTGGAAAAAATAGTATATACACCTCGGGAGAGACCGCCATTTTTCCCTTGATGTATTTGTAGCCCTCGGGCTTCAAATTAAACCTCAGGAAAAATAAGACGTTTTTCTCCCTTAGTGCTTAATGTACTATTATTACTTCAGCAGTATTAATTTAGTTTAACTTTATACGTATTTCGACATGTTTACATGTCATTATCAAAGGTAATATTAAAAACTAAACAGCTGTTATATAGAAACAATAAAACTTGGTGACTTGATCTCAGTAATCGCCTGCAGATGACTTGATGTCTTATTCCAAAATGTCCAATAGAGGTGAATTTAAGACATCAACTTGCTCCTTAATCAACGGTACAGTTTTTAAAAGTTTGTGAATTTCAGAATCAGAAGCTTCTAGTTAACTTAATTTAGATTTATTGTAAACATTTTACAGTGTCATTGGATGTCATTAAATGAGTGTGTTTTAGTAAGTGTTTAGCGTAATTGGATTTATGTGGGTGTTTGTATTCGTAACAACGTACGTGTTCTTTATACCTAATATACAAATTTCTAATTGTCTGGCCTATATAAACCAAATTGCAATGCGAGCAGTTTCATTTGTAAATGCCTGATTTTAGCAAGTCATCTGTTTTTGATTTGCATTAAACAAAATGTTTAAAATGTTTTTAGTTGTTTGAAAAGGTAATGAATTTTAAATTCTTTTAACAGCTTGCATTCTAACGTAAAATTTACAATAAAAACTGAACAAAAATAGGTCCATTAACATTTTAGATTCAAACAAAAATTAATTTAAATAATAAACTCGAATACTCTGCGTAGAGATAACCTACACAAACAGACAATACAATACCATACGATTCTTGTCATCATAAAACACATAAATTAGCAGCATACAGGTCCCTGATACATAGGGCTTTAACGGTCCTTTCAGATTATAAATAAAATTAATTATAATTCTTTCTATTTCGAATAGTATTTAAAAACGGGCGGGCTTTTGATCAGGTAGAAACCGTAATTTTACAAATAGAAACGATATTGCTTTATAGCATCTGGAGTTAAAGTTAAGGTAATGCTTACAAACACCATAGGCTAGCCACACTTTGTTATCCTTAGTGTTTCACGAACTTCTTGTTCTTGTCTTGTTCTTGCTGCAAGAACAAGAACCAGAAGTAGGTGTGCAAGACAAGACAAGACTAGCTGGAGCAAGAACAAGATTCCTTGTCAAGACGTTTCCAAGAAACAAGATTTCTTGTTTTATGTAGAAACATAAAGCAAATGTTTCAAAACGCCAATTTTAACGTTTCTGGAACAGGAGTGTGTGAAAAAAAATGATACTGTAGTGCAAAATAATAATTTATTAGTTTTGTTGCAATGTAATATGAGCGAGAAATGAGTTCATAATAGACCCATGATTAGGCAATAGGATAGCCCCTGCCAATTAAAAAATAAACAAGCACATTTTGTAGGTACGTTCCAATCTGATCAATAAATTCAAAGCCAGTAAATTGTACTACATTTAATATAGATAACTCTTAATAAGCAGTGCGTTTCAAACAAAATGCAAAACTCAGTAATATCAAAACGACGTTTTTTCGCAAAACTGCTATTTTAGCTGTCATTTCTGTACAATAAAACCATGGGGAAACCGAAGCAGATGTAAAAGTCTCAAACTAACAGATTAAAAAATAAATAACGTTTTTTTTGTTATTTGTTTAATATGTGCTTGATTTGGAACGCACCGATAAAATACAAAAACTAAATTGTTAATGCAATGAAACCAAATAAAATATATGCAAGTATAGTATGTATGTTAGTCTACTAACTACCAAACGCGCTCACAAAATGTAAAAGTTTCTTAGTCAGTACTACGCGGTACAAAGGCGTTTAACGAGTAGGCGACAGGAAGCCGGCACCGCTTTATCGAGACTCGATAGCTCGGGGAATCCCCCAACTAGCAAGAACTAGAAATTTTGCAAGACAAGAAGTTGTTTTACTTCTTGTCTTGCTTAGCAAGCATGTTTTAACTAAATAGACAATGATTACATTTAGATTGGATTAGATTATAATTTCAAAAAAAATAAATTGATGCAGCAGAAGAAATCTCTCAAGTTGGAATTTTTTGATCCCACCTGGCGCAATAACTTAACGAAACAAAAATCAATAAGAAAGTTGTTCGCGGTAGACCGTCAATTTTTTTCTCTATTTTTCAAGGGGCAATAGGCTACATTCATTAATAGTTGCTTTTAATATCATACGCTTAGATTTAAGAACGCTATTACAGGAATTAAAGCAATCGCAAATTAATGTATAAAACTAGCAGAACCCGTGGTCTACGCCCCACGCCTATCTTTACAAACAATTTTTAGCAAACTTACTAAAAGAGATACGACGTATTTATTACAACGCTGGTATCGCAGCTTCATGGCCCCGATTAAAGTGTGTGAGTGAGTGTTACATAAACATCCAAACCCGTAAACTTCTTTCTATCTATCTATCTATATAATAAATCCGGATTCCTTCCACCCGCTTCTACGTTTAGTGATGAAGACTCCCGCTACCAGAACCACATATTTACGCGTCTATTATATAAGGCGAATATTTCTTTGTATAGCCGGCCGCTATAGTTTTCAATAAAAACAAACAACATTTGATTTTTACAGTTTGTGTGTACGATTGTAATATAATCCACATAAGATTCCGCGAGCAGCACATCTATTAAGTTTACATGAATAACTCTTCTATCGGGTTGCACTTAAACTTGCGGCAAAATTCTGAACAATTCAGTACCGAAAATGGCTTTGGATAGCAATCTAGGTCAAATCACGCAAGCCGCGCAAGATTATAATCACATTTAATTCAACTCAGCTTTACAAATTGCATTGCAGTTAAGATTTCAAGAGAGCAAATATCTGAAAATGTTGTTTTATTACCTACAATTATTTAATCATCCTTGATGAACGAAAGTTCAAATACGACTAACCTTACCTAATAACCTAACCGAACCTACAATACACAATAACCGTTAATAGGAATCAAGGACAGAAATTCGTTTCTACAATGAACGGCGTCTGATGCATAGAAACGTAGGTGCATTTCTTAATGTTACTGCAAAATAATAAACATTCTCGTGATTACTGAGTAATTATGACCTGGGCCGCGTCTAAAGTTTGGGCGCTCGTGTGCAAGGCTTTTGTTTTGGCGACCCCATCGTAAGTAATGACGTTTTCTTCTCCAAAAATATTTTAAAAATTTGAGAAAAAATAACAATTTTACGCACCAAATTGGCTATTTTGATTTATTTATTGTGCCTTCACTCTTACCCAGAGGACAAAACAAATAAATATTCCCTTAGGTTTGCGGTTGCATCGAAATGATCAGAACTAGTTTGCATTTAGAAAAAAAACTAAACCCTTCTTCCTCCTTATCTACGCCACTGGTTCTAAGATGTAATTTACGCTTGCACGAAAACAATATATTTTTCAATAACATCTATTTTATTTAGGCATATATTAAAAGTTAAATACGTCTCTTTAAAAAAAGAAGTTTTATCGTATAACTTCCAGGTTGTAGCTTACTACTTGTTATTTCAGAGAATGAGGTGTACTGTTAGTAGTGCACAATCACATAATTGTTTTTGGATGGGTACGACGTCGATTTTAATGCGCAAATTTTCTTTGAATGTAGGCTACACTCTTTAAAAAATATTACGATTAAAAAATATACTTATCATAATCAAAATTAATAATAAGTACCCTCTTAAGAAAGCACAATTACTAATGCGATGTGCGTATGGCAATAATAAACAGCCGTGCATGAAATCCACAGACTTCTGCCTCACACTGGTTTGATAACTACTAACTGCGCTGTTTTATGTGTCTGAACATATCATAAATATGTCTCGAGGTTTTCTTATGGTGAGACGGCTATGGAATTATTACATCAATTACCAAATTATTGGATTGCAACCCGCATAACTCACTTTCAGGATAGATGCCTCTAAACTTGAGATTTAAAGAACAATCACTCTACCTCCACATCGAACAAGCCTCTTTAAAGGTGTACTCAAATCCATTAAGTTATACGTGAAACATATTGGACAAAAAAACTTATTTTTTTTATGAGAATTTAGAAAAAGTTGGTGTTGTGTACTGCAATTCTTAAGTTTTTTATTCAACGGTGGTTTTCTGTCTCTTATAGTTCAAAGTTTTCTTTCGTAAAACTTTGTCGTGTTAATGAATTTACACGTTCTATTTCAATAATTCATGATTGCTATTTTATATTGTAATTAAAAACAAATATTTTTGCAGTTTCATAAAATTGTTTTGACCATTCATATTCTACGCTTGTGGACCCTGTTTTATTTTTTTTAATATTACATATGCTTCAATTCCAGTTGACCAAATAAATAATAGCTACTTGCACAAGCTACCTTACGGTCAAACATATGGATGTGTTACCATTCTAAGCTCGTAAATAATTCGTTTAAAAGTTTAGGTATGCGCCAACTAGACATTTCAAGGAATCATGCCAAAATTGCTTATTAATTGATTGCCTCATAATTTAAATACTGGCTAAATACTAGACTAGAAATCCGAACTATAGATATTCCATCAAACATTTTTCGACGATACCGTTTATACGTAAATTTTGCAAGGTCTTGCTCGACAGTTATTATTATCTTATTTTTTTGTCTCTGAAGCGATTGATGTATGTATATTGACTCAGTGTCCGGACTTTAAGTTTCAAAACAGCTAAAAATTTCGTTAAAATTCAGTTATACGTAAAACACGATTTTGCAAGGTGTTACAACTACAACTGCAATATTTGAGATACATCGTTTCGTTCAGTGTAATATTGAGTCTGGCCACAGAGGTGAGATGAAATGGAGGAGGAAGTGAAGCATCGTGAAATGAACGAAGAAATGGTATTAAATGAAAAAAGTAGTTAGATTAAAATAACATATTCATAAAATTGTTTTGTGTAGTACTTTTAAAACCTGTGACCATTCAGATTCTACGCGTATGAACCTTGTTTTATTATATTTTACGATTACACAAGCAAAAATTTCAGGTAAACAAATAAATAATAAGTAACTTAACGAGCTCGCATAAGGTCAAACATATAGTCGTGAAGCTGTAATAATCTCCTACATAATTCGTTTCAAATTGCAAAATTGCAAAGAAGCTACAACTCTATGTTTACAGGAATTGTGTATGAAATTATAATTAATTTATTGCCTTATACTTTTAATACTGACTAAATACTAGACTTAAAGTTCGGACACTGTTAAAGAAATAAAATATTCTATATATTATTGCAGTCTTACAATTTGGTTTGAATTTATTACTTAATTTGTGTTTTTATTATTTTTTTTATTTATCGGGGTTGCTGGAACTGCAGATCAGCGTATCTGGAATTTCAATCCCTGTTGTTTTTCTGTGTCATTACTGATATTTTATTATTATGCAGTTACCAGGTTATACGTATGTATTATGACGGGAAAACAAATCCATTATTATAGCTATTATTATTTTTATTATTAATTGTAAAACGTAAATCGAGTAATACATATCCATATTGCTCTTACTATGCTATTGCTGTTTTGATACAGTAATATGATAGTGTTCATGTGGTATAATTAACTTTTCTTTATGTCAGACCCCATACTATAAATTAAATTAGTTAACTGCTCATACTTTGTATAAGCGTCAGAAGCAAGCTGTAGTACAACGCATAAACAACAATATTGCATTATAGTTAAGACAAAAATGACCAGCTTAATGTACTTACTCATTAATTACAAATTAAACTACTACATCATCTACTTGCGTATTTTATATAAATGTTATTGTTCTGTTTCAAACAAATACTTACAATGCGGTCATTATTAATAACCAGGAAGCGCTTAAGTCTATAAAATAACAAAACGTATTTGTATAATGTTTCCGGGACGTAATATTAATAATAAAGCACACAAAAGTAATAAGCGATGAAACTAACCCGATAGGTGCAATAAGTTACTCAGTAAAATATTTAAATAATAGACAGGAATAGGTGTGTGCATTACGTGATTTGTGGCCGTGAGCCGGTGTTGTTCACTTAATTTACTGTTATTTTTCTATATAAGCATCTTTGTTTATCTTTCTTTCATTTTTTTACACCATCGCCATTTTAGGATTTTAGGAGGTGTATAATAGCAAGCACCATACCCGAATTTTAATAGAAAACTAACAGTAAAGTAAATGTTGAAGTTCACTAAGCCAGTTGTTCTCGATGTAATCGAAAATATATAGGTCAAACACTACGTATTTCTAAAAGCTTGTTAGTTTTTTTTTTGTAGAAAAGTGACAATTATACCAGGTGAACATGTAACAACCGGCCATTTTCTTAATTTTTAAATTTTTTATTTTAAATTTTCTTTGGGTAATACACACATAAAAATACATATAACGACATAAAACGGTGTTAATTTAGACTTCCAGTTTAACCGGATGTGATAACAAATTTTTTGATTTCTAATAGTAGAACACCCTGTATATTTTTGCATATTTAAATATACCTTTAAATTTTCTTTACAGCTTTGTATAATACTTACTCATTAACTTTTAATTTTGACCGCAAAAAAGCGTTTTTAAAAATATTTTAAATGCTTAATAATAATATACATGATTTTTCTTTAATTGGCTTTGAAAACACTAAAGAATAATGAACTTTACGTGTTGTTTTTTATTAATTTGTTTGGGTATTTTATTGTGGCAGAAAGATATTAAATAAATTTTTTTTAAATGTTAATTTTTAAAAGGTCACAGCTTATTTTTTTTAAATTCATCTACTCGAGTTTTATTGCACTTCTTAAATTGCCAGTTACTTGCTTTAATTTAATATTAATAAGTAAAAACATACCTGATGATTTTTAAAATAGCAAGAAAAAATAAAATTATTGTATTAATAACGGATATTAAAAAAATAGCTAGAGGCCTTCTGGCGGCCAAAACTAAAAGTTAATGAATAAGTATTGTACATAGATGTAAAGAAAATTTAAAAGTCTATCCAAATATGCAAAAATATACAGGGTGTTTTATTAAAAATAAAAAAATTGCTATCACTTCCGGTTAAACCGGAAGTCCAAATTAACACCGTTTTACGTCGTAATATGCATTTTTATTTGTATATTATCCAAAAATATTTGGAATTAATTATTTAAAAATTGAAAAAATGGCCGGTTGTTACATGTTCTTTTGGTTACCTGGTGTACGTATAAAAAAGGATGTAATGAAAACTGGTGTTTGCACCAGTTTTAATTGTTTTCATCTCCAAACTTTGACATTCTCAGAGCTCCTTGTAAATTTTATCAACAGATGGCGCAACTGTAAATGTCAAATTTACTTTAAAATAAATTTGGAAAGTAAGAAGTGTTTTTATTTATTTATTACCACGGTAATATTCTAGGTAAAAATGCCAAAATACTGTTGTTTGCGCGGCTTATCAGAAGGCGAAAGCAAAGATTTATCATTATTTGCTGTTCCGAAGATGAATTTACCTATTTTGCTTACCTATAATTGCTAATTATATAATCAGTAAATAAATAGTTTGTATTTAAAATTATGCGTTGTACCAAGTTAAGTTTATGCAGTGACTGGAAGAACGCTTACATTTTGTAATAGTAAGTAACAATTTCTATTATTCTACTGACTACTTCTGTTATAAATAGTTTGCTTTTGCACTATTAAACCAGCTTATTGTAGCGACTTGCTAGTCCAATATTGTTGGTTGTTGGTATTATTTGGATTTTAGTATCATTATACCTTTTTTCCAACTAAAAACCACCACAAAATAATTACAATAAACTATAAACATTACGTAAAAATGCAGAATAAATGTTTCATTTGCTTGCATATTCCATTAATAAAATTAAAAACGAAAGTAACTCATTAACCTAACCGTAGTAAATGAGTATTGTGTACAAGATAGGTGTCAAAAATGGTCAAGTAGTGATATAAATAATTATTAAACCGCCCCAAATTTGAAATATACCTTGAAATTTTAAGAGCGCCATCTATGCGAAAATCTTATACGAAGTCCCGAGATTCTCAAACTTTCGGATGAATTTTTTATATAGACAAGGGGTAGGAGTTGCAACACCATACTCTTCTTTATATTACTGCATAAAGTTAAAGAGCATGAACATCCATCTGCTGCAGATTTCCACGTGGATATTGTAAAATATTTTTAGAGTGGCTAATACATGTTTCATCTGACAAACAACCAGGTTGACTATTACGAATCACATACGTTTTAGAATCTCTGGAATCAATGCCACGCACGTAGAAGTCTCGATAACATAAATACTGTAATTTAGTTACAGTTTATTGATTGAGCTATGTCAAACGCCGCATAGCGAATATTAAAGCTTCGTGCCGCTCCAGCAGAAGATATCTAAGACATTTACAAAGATAAGATCAAAGATACTGGAATAACTAGCGTTTGCTGTCTCATGGTTTGCCTTATTCATGGACCATTCTTCTAATGCAGCTGTCTTGATGTGACTTTCAACTACGAAGTTTTCCTTTCAAAAACCATCAAACTTTGTAACTTCACTTTATGATCTTGTAAGATTACATGTCGCTATGACTTTGATGACACTACGGTGGTTTAGTTATGAGCAAACAAATTCCTTATATTGATTTTCACGATGGCGTGTTTTCTAAGATCCCCACGGTCTAGAGATGTTCACTAGTGCAAGTTGAGTTTAATTTCGCATATTTTACTTATTTATGAGCCGTCAAAGGAACGAAGGCCCAGGGGGCATTCATGTATGCAGTAATTATTTTTGCTGAGATCCTCATTGCTGTCTTGATGCAATTTGCATATTTACTTAGTGATGATTATTGCTACAAATTACATAAACGTGTTGATTCCTTTTGCTCTTTAAAATTCTTATATCAATGAAATGACATAAATGCAAATACAGAGTGCCCATTTTAAAACTCCGAACCTAAATTTTTTTAAATAGGCAACACACAATGCAACCCCCAGATTACTATGCATTTCTAACCTTTTTTTTTTAATTGAGATCAGAGTTGTTTTACAGTACATGTATCTTACTAATGATTAAGTACAAATTTAAGGTTACTTAAATAACTCAAATTTAATATTTGACAACAATAACTACAATAATTTAATAGGAACATAGTACAAAAACTAACGAAGCAGGTGTTCAAATTACCTTCCCCCTTCGTTTTGGCAGAGTATAATTCTTCTACGCATCGAACCTCTAACACGTGCTAACATTTCCGGTGTGATAGAGCGACAACATTGAATTATCCTTTCGCGTAGATGTTCTTCATTTCGAATGGGCACTTCATAGACATTATTTTTTACTTTGCCCCACAAAAAGAAGTCTAGCGGAGTCAAATCGGGACTACGGGCAGGCCAAGGATGCAATGCACCTCGTCCAATTACGCGTGCCTCAAGACGTTGGTTAAGATAATTTCTCACATCCCTATGAAAATGCGGAGGTGCACCATCATTTAAAAACCACATGCCATTCCGTACGTTTTGAGGAACTGTTTGGAGGAGAGCCGGTAGTTCATTGATTAAGAAATTTAAATACATTTCACCATCTAAATTTCCATTACAGAAATGTGGACCTATTACAAAATCGCCAATAATACCGCACCACACATTAAGAGAACAAATTCTCTGAAAATGAGTTATTCTGATCCAGCGGGGATTGTCTTGGGCGTAATAGTGGCAGTTATGTCGATTAACCATGCCGTTGTTTGAAAACCTCGCTTCATCACAAAATAATACCATACTCAAAAATTCCGCATTGCCGTTTAATTGCCGTCTAAGAAATTGACAATACTGAACACGATGCTCATAATCCCTATCTTTAAGATGGTGTATGGTATAAATATGGTAGGGGTGAAATTTGTTCGCCTTAAGAATATTGAAAACAGAACTTTTGCTAATGTTTAAGGCATTTGCAATCGCTCTTTGACTTGTATGGGGATTATCCGTAACCATTTCAATTACAGCTACTTCGTTATGTTCAACCGTAACTTGCCGTGCCCTTACTTTTGGTTTTGAAAATTGCCCATACTCTTGTAAATTCAGAAGAAGCATTCTAAATGTTTTGTCTGTTGGAATTCGTCTACCTGGAAAGCGTTGCGCATACAAAGTACTGGCAGCACTCGCGTTTTTTCGACATTCACCCAGAATTAGAAGCATGTCCACTTTGTCAGCGTTGGAATACATTTTGCACCAAAGATTAGTGATCGATAATCTTTGTTTTGCACCGTTCAAGTAATGTGGCTTAACGAATTTGATTAGTAAACTGTCAAGTTAATGCAAACATGATCGCCCTGATCTTAATTATAGAAATATTTTGTTTTAAAATAATAGTCGTCAGTGACTTGTATTGTGTGTTGCCTATTTAAAAAAATTTAGGCTCTAAGTTTTAAAATGGGCACTCTGTATTTTACTATTTCAAACGTAGAGCAATTAGACCAAGAAATTTCTAAGTCAAAAACTCACTCA
This sequence comes from Ctenicera cuprea, assembly GCA_958336395.1. Lineage (NCBI taxonomy): Eukaryota > Metazoa > Arthropoda > Insecta > Coleoptera > Elateridae > Ctenicera > Ctenicera cuprea. The sequence continues at coordinate 50,230,962 of OY284487.1, forward strand.
ATATCGCAATTTTTCAGTTAATAATAGTGCGATTTTTTAATATTACTGCTAAAATTTAAAACGTTAATAATAATGTCATTTTACTTTCATCATCTCGGAAATTACATAAAAAAAAACTAAACATTTATTATAGTTCAAAATAGAAATGTTATTTTAAGAAAAACATAAAATAAGAAAACAAATTCAAAATTTTATGTTTCATGCACCTGCTGAACTAAAATTCGAAATATACATCAAGATATTAATTTTGACTATAATACGAGTCGTAATAAAGTGAAATTTATGTTATGGAAATACTTAGGTGCGTAAAGTTCAAGTGCAGTTTGCAAGCACTGTTAAAATTTTGAGATCGACAAAATGCTAAAGATTTTACCTTTTAAAAGTTCAAGTGTAAAGTGACATTTCCAAGTTTAAGGAATTGAAAATTGTAATAAAACAGACTTTTGCTTTTAAGTCTAAAAGCCCCAAATAGGGAAAAACAATTTAAAATTAAAATTAAAAACTCGATTTTTTGTTTGCATACAAAACTTTCAATATGTTTCGGTAATAATATATTATATTAAAAAAAAATTTGAAACAAATCTAAATTCCTATAATAAAAAAAACAGATACTTTCATTTTATGAAAAAATAAGAAGGAAAATACATGACTGTTTTTTTTAACCTACGGAAAATTAAAACAACAAGAAATTTCGCTGATACTCAAAGTAATACTCCATTCAGCTTTAAAACTGAAACATGGGCACAACAGAATTTGTTGCGCTAATTATTTTTTAATGCGAGTACGTCCATATTAATGTTATAAATGTCAAGAGAAAGTGAATATTTATTTGACGATATACAAATTTTGAAAAAGTAACGAATAATCAATATTTTGAAAAAAGTACAATAAAAATTGCTTAAACCTAAACCATAGTTCTTATGAAAAACTTTATTATAACAGTATTAGTCCTGTGTTGTAGCGTACAAAAAATTGAATTTTAAAATCGATATCTTAAATAAAATTGTATTTCGGTTTCAACGCACAATAAATGTTGTTGAAATACAATTTTGAATCTATACAAAATTTATCTTTCGAAAATGTTTCTGTAATGAGAAAGAAATAAAACATTTATAGTTCAGTGAAATAACAAATGTTCTTACATTTTCGCTTATAATTTGATATTTTAATTTGGGTTTTTGAAAAATTGGTTTTTCGTAAATTTGATATTCGAATAATTGCCTTTTCAAAAACTAGTTAAGGAATAATAAGCTTTTTGGAAAACTTACTTTTCGAAAAATTCCTTTGCGAACAATTTTCCGTTTCGAAAAATTGTTTCCAAAATATTACCTATCTTTTGAAAAAGTGTGGTAAAAATTCAGCGTAAGTATTTGTAAAATTTTAAATATTAAATGTTCTACCTGTCTCAACTGTTAATGGTGAGGGGACCCTGCTTTGAAAACCCATACCCGTCCATTATATGTATAAGCCGCATATTCCTTTGTACAGCAGACCGCTACAGTTTTTGCTACATATAAACAACTTTGAAATTCTACTATTTGTTTAAATTATTATAATCGGCTGATATTGATAGCGTCATTGCAAAAACATACTCGGAGAACGTTCCATCGGGGCCGTTAATGGCGAGAACTAAAGCTCCTTAGTCTCGGGCTTCAAGACAATTGCATTACGAATTTACGTTGCATTTTATTAAGTTGTGCTGAGAAGGACGCTAAGCTATACAGGTTGATTATGAATTCAGAGCCAGTTGATTTGCTCATTTATTATTGGCGGTAAAAAAAATGTCTGAATAAAGTTATTGCATGATAAATTCTGTTTCAGAAATTATCGTACAACTGTAGGCCTAAAGTTAATAACGTGCGAGATATTTTGATTTTAAGCAGCGTATGTAACCAATGATAATAAATACATCATTGCAATTAATCGAAGGAAGCTGTTGTTAAGAAAATAATAAAAGCAAGAAACAAACGTGTAACATCTGTTACAATCAAGTCTGCGGATAAACTAAGGCACTTTTATTTCAATTTGCCAATCAAAGCGCGTTTAGCTGTCAACCTAGGTCCGTTGACCTAACTCTTATGTATCTTTTGTTTGGTGAATCTTAAAATGTAATAAACAATTGATGTCTAATTAAAATGAATTCCACGTTTCTTTATTACTTTTATCATTTTCTTACTAAGAGCCTCTTAAGATCACTTAATTTTGAATAATTATTATCATTGGTTACATACATTTAGGCCTACAGTTGTTGTAGTTTGTCCAAACAGAATTTGTTGTAAAATTGAATATGCCCAAAAAATATAGGATGTTCTATTTTCAAAAAATAAAGGTATAGTTATTTCCGTTTAAACAGGGAGTCGGCCATTTTGTTTTGTATTCTCAAAATACTCATCACCATAAACTGTATAACTTTTACTTATAAATGTTTTTTCTATCGCCAATAATAAAATGAGTAAACCAACTGGCTCTGAATTTATAATCAACCTGTATACTAAATCCGGAAATATGCAGAAGTTAAAGCAGTAATTGGACAAACAGATATTTAGCAATTACATTACAACCGATCTTTGCCCTTAAATTTGTAAACTTAAACGGCCACCTCAGTTTTAGCTATAAAATGGAATAAGCCGATTTGATTTTTTAACGTGTGCGGACGATCATGTTTAAAAATACATAGGCTAAGAATTAACAACAAAAACTATACTTGACCCAAAGATTGAAAGCTCGAGTTACAGTAACAAACGCACTAAAAACAAACTGCTGCGTTTACAACACCAGCTCGCATTTAAGGAACAACTAACTGTACTCGTGGGCTACGCCCTACGTTTTTTTTTGTAACTTTAAAAATTATAAAAACAGCGCCGCTTGGGGCAGCAGCAGCATATCTCTCAAGTTGAGACAGTTTAAGATATCCGGATGTAATATGTAGAATTACAGCAATCCATATAAAATTCATAAAATTAGGAGACGATCCCCGGTCCGCTACACTAACTTTTTTAGCTTATTTATTAATCAGAAAAAGAAAAAAAAACAGCGTATTTAAGTTCTCTTTATCTTCTGTTAATAAATTTCCGTAAGAATGATTTTATCTGGTGGTGATGAATATTAAAAAAAATTATCGTTAAAATCAGCCTTGTCTAAATGTAAATACTTATTCATCCAATTGTGGTTCCGTTGTCATGAAGGAATTTTACGATCCTAATAACATAATATAAAATATTAACAACCAGCTGATGGTCAAGCATAAAGAATAGTTGATTAGCATACCGCCGTGTGTGGATTTTTTTACGTCTGGAATTAAAACTTTTTTTGTGACACAAATATTGTACATTCTTAAGGTGCGTTTACGCAAGAGATTCATAACGAAGCAAATCAAGTATTTGTTGAAGTAACAAATGCAGCATCGTTAGCGAGTAAATGCACATTGAGCTGCTGAAGCACACAGCAGTAATCATCGGATTTATAATTATTCATGATTATGTAACATACTTGCTAGACCAGTGATTTACAGTATTCGAGAAAGCAGTGGCGTTTCAACTGAGAACCAACTTTATAAAGAATAAAAGATCGACTTATTGTATTATGTTATTGTTTAAGTGAGCATATACGTAATTTACAAACTACAGCAATAATAGAACATCAAAGGAAATCGGAGCAGTTGTAACAACAAAATTTGAACAAGCAATCCATTCGCAAAAACACAAAATTTGTATTAATTTGCGTTTACCTTCCTCGCTATATGCAGTATAGCTATACATACAAGAAGGTATTGTGATCGTCATGTAGGATTTGGAGCAAATGCATTTATTCAGCGAAGTTTCTTTCGCTTTGGACTTACTGGTCGATATACGAGTTATGCCTAAAAGACAGATGCTTTAATTTATTTATAAATTCTAGCTTTACTTTGATAAAGTCCATATTTAATGATTATCTGTATATAAAATACTTAATTACTCTAACAATATTTATTTATTTTAACCTTATACTTATTTCGGAACGTTTACATGCCATTTACAAATTAAATTGTTCGCATTGTAATTTGGTTTATATAGGCCAGACAATTAGAAATTTTGATATTCGGTATAAAGAACACGTACGTTATTACAAATACAAACACCCACATAAATCCAATTACGCTAAACACTTACTAGAACAAAATCCCTCAATGACATCTATTACCACCATAAAAATGTTTACACTTTTGAGATGATAAACGTAAATTAGATATACCAGAAGCTTTTGAAATTCACAAACGTTTAAAAACTGTATCGTTAATGAATGAGCAATTGATCTCTTAATTTCTCCTTTATTGGACATTTTGGAATAAGAAATCAAGGCAACTGCAGACAATTACCGAGTTGAAGTCACCAAGTTCTATTGCTATAACAGCACTAACTGGTTACTTTCTATAACCTTTGACAATGGCATGTCAACATGCCGAAATACGTATAAGGTTAAAATAAATAAATATTTTCAAAGGTAATTAAGTATTTTATTTCCAGATAACCATTAGATGCTTTAATGCCAAACATTATTAACCTAGAAACATTTTGACTAAAAGTAAGGTTTTAGGGCATTGGAAGACCGGTGTGTGTGTGTGTGTGTGTCCGTATACAATTTAAAGTCCAGACGCCTTAACGCATAAAAGCCAAATTTAGCTCAAAGGTTGCTAATTGCAATAGAATCACCGCACGAAAATGAGGTTGATCCGCCAAAAAAGGGTGAAGGGGAAGGGGGCCTTGTCAAAATAAACAAACTCAAAAATAACCCTAAATTCGTATTCTTCTCATATTATACATTTTTTTAAATTGTCATATTTTCCAAGAAACTTTCAATATTTTCAGATACATAATTTCAAAAAAAATCATAGTAATCAAAATTTTCCGAAAACTTTGAAAAGAAAGCAAAATTTTTAAATTTAAAAAGCATCCCGTATAAAATATATTCTATATTTTTTCGAGAATTTTAGAAAAAAAAACATTTTAAATTTCCATTAAATTATCAAAATTTTCTAAATATACAGGGTGTCATCAAAAGTGTAAAGGAAATTTTACACGCAAGAAGTATAGATCAAAACAAGACAAACATATAAATACGTGTTTTCCCAAAAATGCATACTTATTGAGCTAAAGAGTCTACCTTCAATGTTTGAGTACCACTGTTTTTGATATCAAAAACAAGTAGACGGAGCATCGAAATTTTACATTTATTTTATAACATTAAAGGGGAATTACACTAGTAACGCCCTCTATTATGTAGTGGTCTATTCTAGCCATAATTAAAACCAAATCTCTTCTTTCTTATTTACATTTATTTGTTTTTCCTACTGATTTTAAATGTACTTGTGCAAAAAAATATTTCAAAAAATTAAATAAATGCGAGGAAGATCTCATGGCGGCTGCTCGGCATCTTTTTCTATACTTATGAATGTTGCGATGAAAGAAAGCACGAAGTATCACCACAAAATGAACTTTACAATTAAATTAGAAAAACCAGATGTTTTGATCTGAGGCCATTTTGAAGCTTAAAAGAATTTCAGAATTATTCTTAGAACATTTTCGATATACACCATGGAGGCATAACATACAAGGATCGTTCGAAATGTACGTGGCCTAACACATAGATGGTGCTAATTCGGCGGAAGTTTGCATTACCATTGTTCAGAACCATCCTTTCTTAGGTTAAATATGACAGTATAGAGCGATCTGTCAATTAGTTTGTGTTTGACAGTGCGCCAAAGTGACCGTCTTGAGTGATTTCGTAAATATTGGAAAAAACTGAGTTGCGAGCAGTGATAAAGTACTTTCATTAGAAAAGCTTAACACCAACCGAAATTAAAGCAGAGTTGGATTCGACATTTTTGAAGTGCGTCCCTTCGTTTTCAATAGTTAAAAACTGGGTTGCCGAGTTTAAGCGTAGTTGTGTGAGCACAAAGGACAAACCCCGCAGTGGACGCCCGAAAACGGCTACTACCCCGGATATCATTGAAACAGTCCTCCGTATCGTATATGATGACCATCGAGTAAAAGTGCACGAGATATCAGACATAGTGGGCATCTCAAATGACAGTGTGCACAGAATTTTAGCTGAAGAATTGGAAATGAAAGAAAACTCCGCGTGTTGGGTGCCGCGTTTGCTCACACCGGAGCAAAAACTGAATCGTGTGATTGTTTCTCGCGACCTTTTGGCACTTTTTCGTCGCAATCCGAAGGAGTTTTTCCGCCGTATCATAACCGTCGATGAAACCTGGGTCCACCATTACACTCCCTAAACCAAGGAACAGTCCAAGCAATGGACACATAAAGCTTCTCCACCACCGAAGAAGGCAAAAACGGTTTTGTCAGCAGGAAAGGTTATGGCAACTGTATTTTGGAATTCTCATAGAGTTATCTTCTTCGACTACTTGGAAAAGGGAAAAACAATAAATAGCGTGTATTATGCCAATTTGTTGCAGCAATTGAGCGACAAAATCAAAGAGAAACGGCCTCATTTGGCGACAAAGATCGTGCTTTTCCATCAAGATAACGCACCTGTACACACGTCTGCAATCACCATGGCCAAAATTCATGAATTGGGATGCCTCATTTGTCCTATTCGCCAGATTTGGCTCCCAGCGATTGTTATCTATTTCCAAACCTGAAAAAATGGCTCGGCGGTAAAAGATTTTCGTCCAATTCCGAGGTAATCGCTGCTGTAAATAGCTATTTTGAAGACTTGGGTTCATCGACTTACAAAGACGGCATTGCTGCTTTGGAGCATCGTTGGGATAGGTGCGTTGAGCGAGCAGGAGACTATATTGAAAAATAAAATTATATTTAGGCGACCTTAACAAAAAATTGAATTTTTAGTACTCAAAAGCGGCCAAAAAGTAACCGTTTTTTGGCCGAGGACGAAAAAACACGTTTTAGCAGTGGTGCACACAAACGTTTTTAGGCGACCTTCATTATAAAATTTACAAATTTGTTAGATTTTTATTTATGATTTATTGATATAATTATTTATAACAACTGAACAATTGTACATATTTGTGACTCCTTCAGAAACGTTTATATTTTCTTTATTTATACTTCAAGTAATTTCGGCATGTATAGCTTCATTATTCGTATGAACAATTTGTGTGCTTTTTGATGTTGCTGCAGCAGTAATTTTATCTTAATTTTAAGTAAAAATCTAACAAGTTTGTAGAAAAATATAAACGTTTCTGAAGGAGTCACAAATATGTACAATTGTTCAGTTGTTATAAATAATTATATCAATACATCATAAATAAAAATCTAACAAATTTGTAAATTTTATAATGAAGGTCGCCTAAAAACTATTGTGTGCACCACCGCCAAAAAGTGTTATTTCGTCCTCGTCTGCTTTCTGGCCTCGGCTTTGCCTCTGCCATTAAACTCAGACACGGCCGAAAAAAATCCACTTTTTGGCCTTGGTACACAAATAACTATTATGGCCAAAAAACTTGCGTTTTCTTTATTAGGCCAAGCACATTTCGAACCATCCTCGTAATTAATTATACTAATAAAATATTAACATTATCACTGTCATGTAGTGTAAATTTTAATTGAGTTTACATCATTTATTTTCATAATTTAAATTATATATTTATTTGGTTTTATTTACGTGGATATTTAAAATTTAAAAAATGTTCTCACCCTTATGTTTATGCTATTACATTAACTTTTTAATCGTAAAGATGGTAATAGGCTGAAACATGTTACATGTAGCTTTTTCTAACATTAATGTTCTAATACATTTGTTGGTCAGCCTTTCATTTTAATTATAAACACCCAAATTTCGGCTTATTAAAACCATAATCTGCTCATTTTAAGTCTGTGTGCGCATTAAAAAGGTCTCGGTGGAAATTTATTATTAAAGCGCTATTTGTCCCACAAGAGATTTTTGATACGCCACTGCATATATCATGTTTCTCATTCTAAAATTTTGCCTTAAATCATGTTAACGTTGACGGGTTGAATAACTCATGGTAGGAGTGAACGTGATTTTTATGTAAAATAAGACATGTGAAGTCATCTTAATGTCCAAAGACAGACACGGAACTTGTGCCTCACGGACATACTGTCTTTTAAAATACTAAAAGTAATTTTTTAATGATTCTGATCAGATTTTTATAGTCCACCTTTATTATTTTTACCTATACTTGTAAAGCTCATAAAATTTTCGGCATATGCTGTTCGTCACTCAAGTCAAAAAAAATCCATTAGATAAAATTCTGCCGATACAAGTAATTAAATTGATTTTACGATTTTTAATGTTGAAATTGGAAAGCATGATTTCATTACAGTGTTGCGTTTAATAGCGTAGTAAACGCATTCAAATTCTTTAATTTAACTATAAACAACATTAACTAGCAAATGTAAAAAAATAATGGGTATGTTTTTACTTCCTCGTCATAGCTTCTCAGTATATTCTATAGAAATTCCTCAGAGCTTTTGGTAATTACCTGTAGTTCGTTTTTTACTTTCCCATACTTCAACTATAGCAAAGTTAAGCATTAATTTCAGTTTTCAGATTTAAAAACACTGCGTGTTGGGGCCAAGTATGAGGCGACGTTTGTGGCAAAATCAATATTTTTAATAAATAAAAAACTTGCACTCAGATAAAGAAAACTTAAAACCTTTTAAAACCTTGAAACCTTACAGGAAAATTAAAGTTTTTAAACAAAAAATAAAATAGAATAAAAATTGTTTTAAAAAAATTGTTTTTTATTTATTCTTCTTATATTATCGTTTGAATTTTCTTATTTCTTCTCTTAAAATTTCTCTGTTTTTAACCACAAAAACATTTTTCTTTGCTCTTTTAATAATTCCGATTTTTTAATAAATATCTTTTTCTTTATAAAAATGTTTTGTTCTCTTGAAGAGGTTATTCACTTCAGTACCATTTGACAACGTTGCACTACATTTTAGCTACACATAGGACTAGATGACGCGTTTTCATCTGTGTTGCATAGGAAGTTTGAGTAACTTACCCCGATTACTTTGTCGTGGTGTATAAGTAGATTATTTATTATTACGATAATATACCGAATAGTATAACATCAACAGTGACGTTGGTTTTCCAGGCAATCTTTGCTGTCAAGACATGACTGCGTATTGCTTTAATAAAATCTATTTTCGCGGCGACCACACCTCGACAAAGTAATCTGGGTACGTTGCTCAAACTTTCTGCATAGCAAATCATGTTTGTTTTGCATTTCTTGAGGTACAAAATTTTATCATGATTAAATTTAAGCTCTTTTGTGTTATTTGCTAGTTTTAAAACTAAAATTAATTTAACTATTCAACAGGTTATTCGTGAAAAAATCTAATTATATACCACTCGTGGATTGAAAACTAATATGATAGAATTCAATCACATAAAATATACGATCAGATTATTGAAATTATATAATTAAGAGTAATAAAAAAATTGTATATAATTTTCTTCTGATTATTTCCTACGAATTCTGGCTTCTGAGTTATCCAGGGTAATTCAACTTTTCCCAAATCTTCAGCTCAGTGGAGGGTTGACTTATCACAAGTACTTTAACAATTTCATTTGGTTTCTCCACATCAGTGACACTAGCAAATTCGGGACATTCACTGCTGCCCTTGATTATATACAATCAGATGCAGAAACTGTTAATTTTTGTTGAAACCGAAACTGAACTAATTATTTCTAAATTTATCTATCATGGGTCTGACATGGGGTTTTATGCTTTTATTTAGGATACCGAACATCCAGACGACTGATAGGTGAGATATAACATTTAGGTAACGCATCGACGCGAAATTTCATACTTAGAATAAAAATTAAAATACTTTTTTATGGTTTTATGTTTTGAAGTACAATGACCTAAACAATACACACACTATAACAGATAGCAACCATGCGCAGTCCTTTCTTAGTGCGTCCAGTGGTACTGCCGCAAGAAAGTCCAGCGTGCACAAGCCTGATATATCGGGGTTCCTGGAAATGCACATCTGTCCTATGGCGGCGATCGTACCTTCGTCTCCACGAACGAAAGTGAGTCCTGTCGGCAAAGAAGTTTCACTTAAAAAAGACGCTTATTATCCTGGACTATTACTTTTATTATTGTTTGGTGCTTTCGAATTACACCCTTCACAGACGTTAACCAAGCGGTGTAGTAAAGAAAATAAAAAAACATTTTAGCTAGTAACCAAAAATAGAATTTTATTATTAACAACAAAAACAATTTCATGAGTTTAAAATCTTTACGTATGGAAATAACAAAATTTCTTAAAAATTTATTACTTTTGTGAATTGCGTCAGTAAGTCAGTTTTTTTAAATAATTAAAACCACAATTTAAACGTTCATCAACGGCGAAACTATAGGCCTGCGAGGCCTGCAACAGCAGGAGGGCCCAAGCATTCTAGGGCGTTTTGGGGGCCCCAAACTTCCACATCATTTCTGTTTTTTATATCTACAAATTTTTTAATGTGGGGGGCGACAATTTCTGTGCGGGAGAGCCCACAAACAAATAAAGTTCCACAACGTTATGGAGAGACACGTGCTTCCTGTGCTCCCAAGTCTATTCATCCGCGCCTAGTATGTACAATACAGGGTGTTTCTTAATAACATGCTAATATTTAAGGAGGTTATTCTTGGGTCCATTTTGAGAAAAAAACTTCATATTAACATATGTCCTAAAGGTCTTAACTTTTGAACTAAAGGGTGCTAAAGTTTTAAGAAAAAATTCTTTTTTTTATAATAACTTTGGTATGACCCTAGATATTGTGAAACGTGGTACGCATCGTCTACGCATCAAAAGGCATTTGCTGCTGTACAACATAATTTTTTATTCTTGCCAGTCGCGTTCGTGCGGGATTTGCACTGAATCATTTTAAAGAGAAAAGTGATACGCCACTGCTTTTTCTTAAAGTAAAAATTATTTTTGTAATCCTCATTCCTTTCTGAGCAAATCTGGTCTCTTGATTTTTTTTCGTTTGACGTACGGTTTTCGCATAAAAAAATAAAATTCATTGGACCATGTTTTTTTAATAATATTGTTAATTTTGATGACTTAAATACGTGACAACTAGACTAGGTAGACAACTGTCAAAACTGTTTATGTTTACAAAACAAAATCTGCTTCTTACCTACTAGATACGTTTTTAATCCTTGATAATACCAATTTCATAACAACGTGCAAATGAATGAATTTTATTTTTTTATGCGAAAACCGTACGTCAAACGAAAAAAATTCAAGAGACCAGATTTGCTCAGAAAGGAATGAGGATTTCAAAAATAATTTTTACTTTAAAGAAAAGCAGTGGCGTATCACTTTTCTCTTTAAAATGATTCAGTGCAAATCCCGCACGAACGCCACTGGCAAGAATAAAAAAGTATGTTGTGCAGCAGAAAATGCCTTTTGATGCGTACCACGTTTCACAAAAATATCTAGGGTCATACCAAAGGTATCATAAAAAAAAATATTTTTTTCTTAAAACTTTAGCACCCTGTAGTTCAAAAGTTAAGACCTTTAGGACATATGTTCATTTGAAGTTTTTTTCTCAAAATGGACCCAAGAATAACCTCCTTAAATATTAGCATGTTATTAAGAAACACCCTGTATAGGCACCATTTTAGAGGTTCGACACAACTGCTCTGGTTATTTTTTGAATATACACCTTAGTTTCAAGGGCGGACACGAACTCCCCACTTTTTTATAATTTTACCTTCGAACTCTGCACAATTGGTTTTTAATCTGATAAGCCGACCCTCAAATTTCTTACAAAGATTACAATAATCAGAATTAAAGATATTATTTGTAATATTCAAATAGAATACAAGTATTGTTATATTATTATATACGAATTTTGTACGGCGATTCTCTACAATCCATTTATATCTGACGAATTCTATATTACCTACTCTGCAATCGAAGGAAAAATAAAAATTATTATTATTATTATTTAGTTCTATAAAATGTTTCTATTTAATAAAAAGCATAAAAATCCCAGTCCTAGTATTGAATGCCGTTTCTAATAAAATCGTAATAACGTTCTGTGTGCAATGCTTTTATTATATTACATGTTTGTTATGGTCAACGCGATAAATACACTGATTGTAAGACGTTTCCAGAATTGAAGTAAGCCATAAATAACCAAATTATACCAACAGTAGTGACTGCAACATAAGCAGTTGCCGAAAACAATTAATAAACCGAGTGAAGATGTAAGAACCCAACGTCGTGTTATGGCGAGACAGTTAGATAGATATATACATTATAACCACTCGGTATCAACTTTAAAAGAAGACTGCTTTACTCTAATTTTCATAAATAAATAAAATTTCTAATCTTTTTTTAAATTAATGTATCAATAAGTTTAGTATTATAACCATTACTATATGCAGTTTGTTTAATAATTGAAATTTCTCTATTATAATTAATTTCATCATAAAACACATAAATTAGCAGCATACAGGTCCCTGATACACAGGGCTTTGACGTTCCCTAGACAACGCTGTTGTAAGTCGTTAAGTAGTGCTAATGGTTTTCTTTTTGATCTTTCTGTAATTGTTATCTCAATATTTAAATTCTCCAACGGGCTTAATACGAGTGATATTCTCTTCGGCTGTGTAGGAACATCTGTCTAACTTTTTTTTGCATTGAAATTCCATAAACATTTTGTTCCTGTGAAAAGATAACATTTAAACCTAAAAAATTGGTCGGCAAACTTCGGGTGCCGTAATGCATTTACATGCAGTTTGTTTTTATCACAAAATCATACTTAACGGTAAACCTAATTATCTATTTCAAAAAATTACCTTCCGCACCGATGTGCACATATTAAATTTGAGATTTAAGGGATTACTGACACCACCACTTCATCGTATTGAAATGTTCAAACGCTCTTTCACTTACCAAATAACGTACCATTATAATTTACTACCTTTAAATCTCAAACTATCAACTGTAGAAATTTTGAATCTAGAAAAAAAGGTCTCCGGAAAAATGTCACGGAAAAAAGTCTATGGAAAATAAGTCTCCTGGAAAGAAAGTCTCCGGAAAAACGTCCTCGGAAAAAAAGTCTCTTGGAAAAAAAGTCTCTTGGAAAACAAGTCTACGGAAAAAAGACACGGAAAAAAGTCTATGGAAAATAAGTCTCCTGGAAAAAAGTCCTCGGAAAAAAGTCTCTTGGAACAAAAGTCTCTTGGAACAAAAGTCTCTTGGAAAACAAGTCCCCGGAAAAAAGATCACAGAAAAAAGTCTCCAGAGTAAAAGTCTCTAGGGAAAAACCTGAAAAAGAAAAACTCATAATATTACAGAAATGTTTTACATATAAAATATAAGTTTATCTAAATATAAGATAAACTTGCATTTCTGTATAGTGTTCATGGTTGGCAGTGAGTTTATTAAAAAGCGTACACTTTGATTATACCGGTAAATTCAGGGCTACTTGAATTGCTATATTATTATAACCTAACCTAACCTTATATGAAAATGAGGTAAAGTCGTTTATTTTAACCGACTCTTATACGGGGTTGAATATCCAACACTTTTCTGGAGACTCTTTTCCGGAGACCATTTCCAAATGATTTTTTCAGGAGACTTTTTTCCTGGAGACTTTTTTTCTGGGGACTATTTTTCCGGGGATTTTTTTTCCTGGAGACTTTTTCCCGGGAGACTTTTTTCCGGGGACTTTTTCCGTGGACTTTTTTTTCCGTGACTTTTTTCCAGAGACTTTTTTTTCGTCTACGAGAACTAGCTGAGTCATTCCTGTCTGACAGTATCAAAGCAGGGTGTGGCCTCTCTAGGACTTTCATTGTTTTTCTTCGGAATTTGTATCCCTCCTACATTTCCTTCCCTCAATATTTTTTATTGTCCTTTTCCCTTCTGCTTCTTTTTCCTTGTATTAATTTAATTTATTTAATTGCTTAGGTATTATTTTTTAATATTATTTAATTTTATAATCAACATTCCGCGAAGTAGGGGTTAAGTGGAAGAGTAGCGGGCGTTTCTCACAACGCTCAGAACTAAACTTCGCCCTCATATTGTACTTTTTACTTTCCTATACGTTTAGTGTAGGGAAGTATTGATTTCATGCAAAATTTCAAAGTTGAGATTTTAACGGAAATAGTCGGGGGGTCCATGGACCCCAAAAAAGTAATTTTAAAAAAATGTCTGTCTGTGGGTGGGTGGGTGGGTCTGTGGGTGGGTGTGTTACGCTCCATATCTCCGGAACGGCTGGACCGATTTTGATGTGCTTTGGAATGAGGGGGTATATCAAAAATTCACCGACAAAATAAGCTTTTAAAATAAAACTGATGGGAATCAACTACATCTTGTTTGGTAGCCCTTCAAGAGTACTATACCATGAAATATAATTAATTTTGAAAATATAAAAACGATCGCAATGACATCACTCCAAAGTTTTGGAATTTTTCAAAAAAATATTTCTCAAGAACTGCCTACACGTTTTTGTTTAAACCTTTTAAGCTGATAGAGCTGGGAATCTTCTACAATTTGTTGTTTGCGCATTGCTATAATTTCACTGTGACGCCCTCTATGAATTTTTGAAAATTGAAAATTGGTTCCTTTTTATTTATTTAACGGGGGGCAATAAAATATTTCTGTTAATGTGAAACAGCTCACCATTGATAGCAAAATCCGAATATAATAATATTTTTTTCGATAATTTTATATTTAGGGGAGCTACTGTTCCCCCTCCCCCCCAAAATTTTCGCTACAAAATTAAAAAATTGATTTCTTCTTTTGTTTGCTCTAAGAGAATCTTTTTACAAAAAATCAAAAAATCGAGTTTTTTTCCCATTAATAATCTTTCTGTCCTTAGAAGAATTTCACATACTTTCTACAGCAGTTGTATTCTTGTACTAGTCGTTTAATGTTCAGTGTCGGCTAACTTTTTTATTTAAATAGATAGACTCGCAAACCCAAGAGCAAAGTTGTATGGCAAATTCTTCTCGATTCTATTTAAGAAAAAAACTTGAGTTGCCAATTTTAATATGGCGGCCACGGTAAAAAATAACTTTTTTTAAATGGAAACGTGGCATTTTGGCTTTAAAATCAGAAAAGTTTTGAAATTCTAATTACAAATTAATAACAGTAATTTCTTGCTAAAAATAATACTTCTCGAGTTATTAATATATTTTCAAATATCAATTTCCGCGCTTCCGTTGATTCAGTCCGAATATTTTAGCCAACCTTATGCTTGCAGCGCAGCGGTCGGTCTTTCTTCAGCCGCTTCAAGATGTTACAACTTATAAGAACTATTTACTTTAACTAGTCGTGGTTAGATAGGTGTATATCGAAAGTGTTGGAAAATATAAAACAATGTTAATTTATAAGTATAGGAAAGTCCAGGCGAAGTGTTTCGCTCATTTTTTATATTATTTTGTAATTTGAGTTCTTTAAATAAGGGCATTTATTATTACTCTTATTAATGACTAATGAGCTGCAAGGATGGGCGCAAATGAGACCTTAAATATTGTTGATATTTTTGGGGCGAAAATGGCGGTGAGCGCAAGTGAGCCGGGCGCAAGTAGGCCTACATCAGAATTTCAAATAATCTTCAATCTCTTAGAATTGTAATCAGATCAGATTTTTTAAAATCTCAATTTTCAAAATATAAACGCATTCTGAATTTTTGGACATTTTCAACAATATTGAAATTAATACTTTTATTTGAAAATGTATTCAAATTTTAAAAATTACCTTGTGAAATTCACTGGTACCTTCATTTACCAAACATAAATACCTAAGACTTTGAAGTAATGTTAAAAAAAATTATGTTTTATTAAAACGTAAATAAATCATTAAAACATAAACATTACTGGCCAAAGTTGAATAGCGGCAGATCACAAAGCCGAAAGAGCCATTGTAGAATTTAAAATATAATTTACATTGTTCCTAAACGAGATCCAAACGTACTTTAAAACAACAAACTAAAAGTCCACACAATTCCCACGTTTTAAGGTATTCTGGAATAAGTAAGAGTTATGTCGGTTAACCGAACACATACACACGACCGGTAATGGCACGTACAACACGGTAATTGATTGACTGATTTGGAAATGCATTCTGAAGTGATCGATATTGCAGCAATATTCAACAACACTTTTATTCACTGCAATTCCAATTATTTTCCATGTATAATCGTGCAAATATATGTACGCCATTTCACATAAAGGCGTGAGACCTTTCGAAAAGCTCGAACTTTCTGTTGTTTACGTTATTTATATCTTCCTGGACTGTCCATCTTTTAATTTTTTGTGCTGATTGCAAATGCTACTTCCATGACGTCAAATTAAATTAAGTTCTAATTTCGCAACTCCTTCGGTCCTTATTAGTTTCTAAATAATGAAAACAAATCAAGATCAACCCTAATTATTGAGAAACAACGCGAGTAATTTCGTATGGTGTTACCATATAATAGAATCGTGAGAATTATAATATCGAAGCGTATCACGAAAGCAAATCTAATTATTTAAATCAATTTTCATGGTTGTGTAACATCGAACGCCTTCTTCATATTATTTATTACGTTATAATACCTAATAAAATGAGTTTATTAATTTTTTAAGGCCGTATTCGGTTAGATTTTTAAGATAGAGGTAATGTTTCCTGAAATGTATGACCGTTTTTTGTGCCAATTTCGCAAACCGTAAGTTACCAGGTTCGAATCAGATAAGTTAGGTATCCGATAAGTGCGGAAAGCCATTATCAATTACACAATAACTCTTTGACTTGATATCTTGTCTATCTTAATCTAGCATTACATATATCTCCATGACAAAGCCACCTGCGTGGCTTGCAACAATAGTCCCTGTTAAAATTTAATTATATCCTTCGTATCAAAACCGCATCGATTTGTACCTGTAATCAAATGTAGTTTCAGCATTGTTTTGAAAGAAGTCCAAATCGATCATAGAGCCGGTCATCAATCTTTAGGTAATTTAACTGTAATGTTTCCTCTTTTATGTGTTAGATATACTCACGTATGATTGATTTTTTGACGTTGATGACCTTTTTCAGTACCACAAGATAAATATTACGGTCATAATTGCCAAAAATCATTTACAAGAAGATAACAGAAACGATTTATTATATTTTGTAATAATGTATTAATACGTTACATAATTACTTTCAAATTTCTCATGGTGACTGCTAAATTTACCTATACTTAACAGGCAAAAGATAAATTGGACGATTTTATCTATGAATTCAATAGAAGGCTACGAACGAGCCAATAATTATTTACAGCATAGATCACTTTCGGTATCATTGAAACTTTTCAAAGAAAATTAATTTTCATAATATTTATAAACAGTAATTAAAGAAAATTATTTATTATTGACATGAACGATCCTTAAGTTACTAAATTGCCTTACAAGATATTAAGTGCAGCCATAAAGTAAATTTACAGGCGTTATAGTTTATGGTGCAGTTTGTGCATCGTATCCATTTTCATATACCTACACTCAGTAATTTACAGGTTGTAATTGCAATTCGCACCAAATGAATTTGTTCGTAACTAACATATGTGCTTGCATTTATTTTAACACGACTCGATCATGCCCTTCTGGCGATGAATCAATTTTAAAAGCACAGAGCCGTAATAATCTAATTCTTAACAACGTAGTTTGATGTTGAGTACAATATATTTTATATCATACTAGCACAGCCCGTGGTCTACCCCTACCGTTTTTTTGGTAACATCTAAAATGTAATAAATAAGCTACGTCGGGATGCAAGACATATACCGAATGCCTCCCGCAGTATTGTATATTCTCAAATATGAAAAGTCGTAATCATTTGAATGTTTATTATTTTGTAGTTACATCTGACGTTGAGTACAATATATTTAATGTCATACTACCGGAGCCCCGACTCTTTTTTGGTAACTTTTTTTAAATGTAATAAATAAGCTGTGTCGAGACGCGACATATATTCCGAAAACATCCCGCAGTATTGTATATTCTCAAATACGCAAAGTCGTAATCATTTAAATGTTTATTATTTTGTAGTTACATCCCTACCCAGTGTGATCGAAATTAAAGAATCTTTAAAATAAATGTACCTACTTTTCCTTTATATTGGCCCCGTTCATTACTGTTTTCAATTTTAACTTCTAACTGTAAAAATGACTCTCTGTCCTTGATTCATATTAATGGTGACTGTGTATGGCAGGTTCGGTTAGGTAAAGTTAGTTTCATCTGAAATTTTGTGTTTTTGAACTGAAAAATGGTAGTTCAGTACCCGAGGGTGATAACATATAATTGTAAGTAATACAACAACAATACAACATTCCCAGATATCTGCTCCTTGAAGCACCAGCTGCAACGCAGTTTGTAAACCTAATTTGAGTTGAATATGCTTATCCTTACGCACGACTTTGTTTCCGTGATCTGACCTACATCTCTCTCCAGAGTTGCTTTTGCTACTGAGATATCCGAGATCCTACCGCAGCTAAAGACCTAGTCCGATGAAAGCGATCCGTAAGCTCAACACGTGTTTTTCCCGTGGATTCTAGTGTAGGCAGATTATATTCCAATCATACAAGAAAACCAATTCCACTCCACATCTAATTTTGATTATATTTATCGAAAACTGTAGCGGCCCGTCGCTATACAAAGGAATATGCGTCGTACATAATGAAGCCGTACATTTGTGGCTTCTAGTAACGGAGACCCCTCGCCACTATAAGTTAAAACAGGTAGAAAATATTCAGATTTAACATATAAATAGATAGATAACAAAACCCGTGGGCTATGCCTCTGACTTTTTTCTTTATTCTTTATTAGCAAATCAAGTAGGTGGCGTAGTCGGCCGCGGATCAAAGTCCTAGCCTAGTCTCGTCTAGTCTAGACATTAAACGTGGATTTCTCTATCTTAACTTTTACTGGCGACGCATTTAGTAAGATGTCTTACATCTCGACACGACAATGTTTGCGGGTTTTGATGTTTATGTAAAACGTGGGGTAACATGAACCATGAAACTGCGATACCGGCCGAATATATTAATTGCAGCATTATACATTTTTTAATAAAGTTGCTAACAATTGTTTGTAAAGAACAGCGTGGGGCGTAGTCCACTGGTTCTGCTAGTTGTATAAATTAATTTACAATTGCTTTAAGTCTTGTAATCGTATTCTTAAATACGGGCGTTTGTTATTTCTCCCAATATTTGAGTTAGGGGAGTGTGGCTACTGATTTATTTATTGTCAACATAACCCTAACATCGTCTAAACACGATAAATAAAATCAAATCGGTTAATTCCCTTCTTATAGCCAAAAGTAAACTCGAGTTGGCTTTAATTATTTTCGAAAGATATGAGCAAATATCGTTTGCAATGTTAGTAAATATCTGTTTGTCCTATAGCAGCTTTTACCTGTTCATATCTTAAAGATTGCTTTGTTTATTTTTTCAGTGATATTGTGTAACATTTTGAAACATTTTTATACGTGCGAATTGCTTCGACAGCGAAACAGTAAACATCATCTGCCCGTCGGCCGGTGCTCAAAACCGTGATGCGATGTTTCTTTCTCCGAGTTTGTTTTCGAAACGAGTTATCAGCAGATTGTGCTGCAATTATACAAACAAATAGTATACACCAGAATTTTCTTATCTCTATCGAATACCGTATCGGTCTGCCGTACAAACAATTTTTTACCTTATGTAATGGACGCGTAAATATGTAGCTTCCAGTAGTTGAGGCCCTTCATCACTAATAGTTAAGAAATGTGGAAGATATCTAGACCGAACTTACAACCCCGTGATTTCACAATCTAGAAATTTTGATTTTTCATTCAAAAGGCAAAAAGACCATAACATTAATTTTAAAGGAATACATCTGGAGTTCAAATTTTACGATTCAATCCAAAATTGCAATTAATATTTAAGATAGTAACTTCAATTATTTCTTGAAGGCAAAAATGAGGCATAAGTCGTACGTACTTTTGATACTGCGATACTTTCGATACTTATGATACTTCAATGCATTTAATACTTTAGATACTTCGATTTATTCAATAATTTCGATACCTTTTTACTTGTATACTTTTGGATACTGTTAACGTAAGTATAGAGTAGGTATCGATATTTTGACCAGCCATACACACAACATTGGTCTTAACTTGCTGCATAATGGGAGGTTTTCAAACTATTTCTCCAATCATCCGCTAGATCTCAGCAAAGCCAAATGTTGTTTTATGTTTTTATGTATTAGATGACAGCAAATATTTCTTACAAAACATAAATTTTGAACGTTATTGTCAAAATATGTATAATTAATGTAAACTGTAACAACAATTATGATCTGTAGCCCTCTAGTAGATAACACCATAAAACACACCTCCTTACATGAACCCACTCGATTCCCATAGACAAATTCAAATGTTATGTAAAAACTACAGAAAATAAATCTTGCGCTGGATTCGCAGAACAGCGGTTTCGCTGACGCTGCGCACTTCTATACTTAGTTCGCTGTGATTGCATTGCAAAAATAAACGAAGAAGCATAACCTAATATTAGATAAATTGTCGGTGCTTGCGTTGATTTGTGAAAATTGACAGTTTCCACAAATCAACACAGGCGCCGAGATAATCAAACAGAAAAAAAATAACTTAATTTAGATTTGTGGTTAGAAAATTCTAAGAGGCTGCATTTTGACGGAAAAAAGTTAGTTTTGGATTAACCTATTTCGAACCAGTTATTTCATTGTTTAACTGATAAATGAGGGGAATGTTACTGCCGCCGCCGCTGTTTTATGAATCCAGTCTAGTGGTATTTAACATGTGTTTGTCTATCGTGAGAATGCCTATGAATCTTTGGTTTGCGGGACTGATATTATTAACGCAATTTCTCGCTACACCGGTAGGCATATTCGTAGAGCTCGGACGCATTAGAACGTTTGGAGTACTTCGGAAGATGCCAATGTCTGTTTTCGCAAATCCCCGATGTCGCATATTAACACAAATAACGTTTATTCTTAAATATTTAACTATTAAAAATTAATAGTTTATTAATAAAATAAAACGCTTGGTAATTGTTTCACAATTTGTTGGTTTTTATTTACTCGACTCGAGTTTCAACCATCACGGTTATCGTCAGGAGTTTACAATAGAAAAGAAGGTTCTGTGTAAAACAATTACCAAGCGTTTTATTTTATTACTAAACTATTAATTTTTAATAGTTAAATATTTATTAATGATGTTTCACCATGTGCCTACCACACAATCAATTCAAAATATTAACGTTTATTCTGTTAGAAAGAAATCGTTTACATCGTGGAATACGACTGTTTATGCTCCCTGGAACGTTTTAAGCGATAACAGCAGTGCCGCAAACGCAACAAAATCTAGCTGGTTAGAATTGGCATCACTCGAAGTATCCCGAGCGTTCTAATACGTGGGCGTATTACGAATATGCTGTCCGCGCGCTCGTGATTATACAGCATGAACGATAAAAATATGGTTACTTTGAAATGTGTTAATTTTGGTATGCCATTTTCATACACTCTGTGTTGCATAATTGTAAGAGGTTTCTAATATACTTTCACTTAATAAAGAAGGGCGAGCGCGGGTGGTCTAGTGGTTAAAGTCCCAGGCTTTGAAACTAGACTCTTAACGGCAGTAGGTTCGAGTCCTCTGCCCGTCGGAAATTTTAGTTAAAGTAAAGTTAAATCCGGCGTGTCGATGGATGGTATGTATGTTGGGTTGCATGTCTTTCAGGGGTGGGACATGTTAGACCGGTGTATAGCGCAAATGCGCTGAGACCGGTTAAGGGGATGGGATGGGAATCATGGAGCCGTGCTCTCGCATGGTCTCATGATTCTTTAGAAAAAGAAATAAAGTTTAATAAAAAAAATTAAGCTCTAACTTCGAGGGGACTTCCCCATACTATATATTAATACTGACTGCATTTGCAAAAGTGTAAATTTTATAATTATAACGTACATTTCACCATCTGTTAGATTGCTAAGAAAACGAGCTATATAGGCAACCCTCCATACATACTTCGCTGCCAATGCGTGACGTTAGCAATATCGACACCGCTTTAGTAGTCATACTCGAATCATAACTTGTCCAAGTCGAAAAATGTTTGTAAGCTAGAAATATTTTTAAAATACAAATACTTGGAATTTACGTTTTCTACGGTAGGCAACCAAAACCTAAATTCATCAGCCAAAACATTAGAGAAGGGGGACGTGTAGCCTCACCAAATATAAACTTTTCTAAACAATAACATTCTATTTTGGTTCTACTACACAAGATGAGTAATTCTGCTTTAGCAGAAGTTCTTTATTACTTTCCGTTTAATCATTAAAAGGGGCCATTTTTGATTTTCAAAAATGTATAGAAGATGTCACAGTGAAATTATGTTCGGTTCTATAAGACTACAAAGTTTAAACAAAAACGTAAGGCTAGTTTTTAAGAAATATTAGTTTGAAAGTTTCAAATATTTCCGCTCCATATCTCCGGAACGGCTGGACCGATTTTGATGTGCTTTGGAATGAGGGGGTATATCAAAAATTCACCGACAAAATAAGCTTTTAAAAAAACCGAAACCGGAAGCGGAAGTTAGACATGTTTTTTGGTAGCATTTTTTTCAGAAACTGAATTTTGGAAATTTTAATAGTGGAGATTAAACAAGGCCTTAGGACAAATCAAACGATTTTTTAAAAAAACTCTCTAGCTTTAAAATTGCGGCCGCTAGGAATTTTTGAACATTTCGACTTTAACGCCCATTTACTCAAAAACCAGTTATCTGATTGGAATCAACTACATCTTGTTTGGTAGCCCTTCAAGGGTACTTACTATACCATGAAATACAATTAATTTTGAAAATATAAAAACGATCGCAATGACATCACTCCTAAATTTTGGAATTTTTCAAAAAAAAATATTTCTCAAAAACTGCCCACACGTTTTTGTTTAAACTTTTTGAGCTGATAGAGCTGGAAATCTTCTACAATTTGTTTTTTTGTGCATTGCTATAATTTCACTATGACGCCCTCTATGAATTTTTGAAAATTTAAAATTGGTACCCTTTCATTTATTTAACGGGGGACAATGAAATATTTCTGTTAATGTGAAATAGCTCACCATTGATAGCAAAATCCGAATATAATAATATTTTTTTCGATGATTTCATATTTAGGGGGGCTACAGTTCCCCCTCCCCCTCAAAATTTTCGCTACAAAATTAAAAAATTGATTTCTTCTTTTGTTTGCGCTAGGAGAATCTTTTTACAAAAAATCAAAAAATCGAATTTTTTGCCCCTTAATAATCTTTTTGTCCTTAAAGAATTTCACATACTTTCTACAGCAGGTTTATTCTTGTACTAGTCGTTTAATGTTCAGTGTACGCAAACTTTTTTATTTTAATAGACTCGCAAACCCAAGAGCAAAGTTGTAGGGCAAATTCTTCTCGATTGTATTTAAGAAAAAAAACTTGAGTTTCCAATTTTAATATGGTGGCCACGGCAAAAATAACTTTTTTTTAAATGGAAACGTGGCATTTTGGCTTTAAAATCAGAAAGGTTTTGAAATTCTAAATACAAATTAATGAGAGTAATTTCTTGCTAAAAATAATACTTCTCGAGTTATTAATATATTTTCAAATATCAATTTCCGCCCTCCCGTTGATTCAGTCCGAATATTTTACCCAACCTTATGCTTGCAGAGCGCAGCGGTCGGTCTTTCTTCAACCGCTTCAAGATGTTACAACTTATAAGAACTATTTACTTTAACTAGTCGTTTCTAGACAGGTGTATATCGAAAGTGTTGGAAAATATAAAACAATGTATTTAAATGTATAGGAAAGTCCAGGCGAAGTGTTTCGCTCATTTTTTTTTATTTAGCAAGTATGATACTTACCTATTAAAAATACCCAATTTTTCTCTTCTATTATTGTGAAAAATATTTGCTTTCTAATATTTTATTTAAAACGCCAATTTAACTAAAAACGTTTATAGATAAATTTTAATGCCATTATTCTAACTTAAGAAATTGAACAACCTAAACCAGCGTCAATTTCTCTAAGAAAGAAATATGTCAATGCTTGCAACGCGATTTAGTAAAAATGAGAAGAAGTTGGCTTAAGTTCTTCCAAATACCAACCTTAATTTACGTATACAAACGTAAATTATCAAAACTTACACTGCAGTAAACCGACATTAATCCTGTTTTTATCAAAGACGCACTCTGTCCAATTATCATAAATATTACAGCCTTCCAACATTAAATAACAGCACACAAGTACCACAGCGAACCTGCGGACGATCCCAAGGTATAAATTAGCTACTTTCACTATAGTCGGCGAGCAAAAGTAACCAAGTCTGCAACAGTTGGCACTCTAAATGTGTCCCTAGATCACGGCTCCTGACTTACGACAATTAATAGTAGGTCTGTCTTTAGTAACTTACGGTAGTTTTACTCTTCTTCGCCTATTTCGTCTCAATTTTTGATAGAAACAGGTGCACGCGATTAGCTTCCAAGCAGTGTGGACGCCGAAAAAGTACGCGACCGCGACTTAATAAATGTAACAAATATTAACGTATGATTTATTGCCGACTGCATAATTACTTAATGCTTCTTTACCGCAGGAACAAAGCTATTCAGGTTGTCAGCTCGAGATGTTGCAATGCTTCATGCGTTATGCATGAGTTAGTTGGTGGTGCACGTTCTCGATTCAATTTTTTTCGCTTTGACTAAAAGTGTTGCCAATTTAAATAAATTAAATTTAAAATTAAATACAATGATAAAATAAAACACATCGTTAAAGGTGTTTTTACTTTCCCATACTTTTAGTGAGGAATATATTGTTTAACACAATTTTCAGGCAACCTAATTTAGCCACGAGATTAAGTAAGCGATTTTATAAGAAAAAATAAATATTTTTAATTCTTCGTTCATAATTAGTGTCCGGATTTCTAGTCTAGTATTTAGTCAGCATTTAAATTATGAGGCAATCAATTATTAAGCAATTTTGGCATAATTACTTTAAATATATAGTTGGCGCATATGTAAAATTTTAAACAAATTAACTACGAGCTTAGAATGGTAACACATCCATATGTTTGACCTTATGCTAGCTTGTGTAGATAGTTATTATTTATTTGGTCAGCTGGAATTGATGCTTGTGTGATAGTAAAATAAAATAAAACAAGGTTCATACGCGTTAAATATGAATGGTCATGAGTTTCAAAACTACTTCACGAAACGATTTTGTAAAACTGCAAAAATATTTTTTCGTTTGAAATGTAAAATAGCAACCATTAATACAACGAAAAAATTCTACGAAAGAAAAGTTTTGGGTATCAACCTTCGTAAGGGACGGAAAACCACCGTTGAATAGAAAACTTACGAATTGCAGTACACAACAAAACTTTTCCTAAATTCTCAGCCGAAAAATTAGTCATCTTGTCCAACAAAATATTTTTAAACATTGAAAATGACCTCTCAACGTCGCAATTCGTTGTTGGCCGGTGAACAACTGACGGGATTATTTGTCGATTTTAGTATATTTACAATTTCTAACAATGTCCTGAGTAACCAGGATCGCGATGCAATACTCGTTCAATATATTGCGACATATTGATGTCCAATTCACCGCCAAATGCCAAATTGCCAATAATAGAATGAAAGTGTTTAAATGATTCTAATAGCGACGGATTTTTGCCTTCCAATGGTTGTATAACTTTAGGAATATACGATTTTTAATAAGTCCCATGTTCTACCATAACAAGGATGTTGAAGTTTATAAAGCCCTGCTAATTCATTTCTTTTGGAACGCACATTTCTCGCAAAACCAGGTACTTTACAACATTAATTCTTAGCAAATATTGCAATTGTAGAAACCTTGAAAAATCTTTTAGTACGTCGATGGTTATTGTTTACTGATTAAATTTTAGCAAAATATTTGTTATTCTGCGACTAAAATCCGGTCTTTGTTCATAATAATTTACTTATCTAAATTCTGTACAAATTTATAAATTACAAGGTCGACATTGATTTTACCTTTTATAACCGTAAACCTTCTCCCAGTACTACGTATTTCTGCACATCGACATTTTGGAAGGCTATACCTTTACTGCTAAGCGAGTTATAAATCAAAGATATGAACTTATAACTAGTTAAATCAATTTTATTTATAAAAACTATTTGTTTATGACGTTGGTTAATCAGTGGGTGTTTAATGAGCCGTTTCCGTGTCCAACGTGCTGACAGATTGATACACTTGGCACGCGATTATTATTTATTTAAAAGTCCTGTCAATGCGATTGCAGAGCACCTGACTTGTCTATACAAATCACAAAACCACATACACTGCACGTTACATCGAGCTCTTTAATTATTCCATTAATATTAGATCACTCTGTCAAGACTTTTGATGGCTTCTACTGCCACGAAACTGTTCGTGGTTGTCGTTCTTCTGTTGGATAACGTGCGGTTTTCCATTTCAAATTTGTTCTGCATAATTGTTTTGTTATTAAATTAAATATTAAAAAGAAAAAGCTTGTAATGTGGGTTAATAAAAGTATAATGTATACTTCTTTTCGAATTTCATAATAGTACTGGATTAATTGATTTGATTACCAGTTACTTAAGTATTTGTCATACTTGACTATTTAAATTTTGATGTATTTTTAAATTTTCATTTGCTCTTTCTGTATACATTTGTGTTTGGCTCGTGTATCATCAATAAATACATATTTTTAATAACGTAAATGTAATTTTGACTAAACATTTCTTTTGAAAACAACAACATCCTATATTTCAAAAAATCTTACTGTCTACACAGAAAAAACTACTTTTTTAAAACAAGTAAATTAATTTTCTTAAAGATATTTTCTAGAAACAATATTATATATTTTTATTTTAAACATATTTAATGTAATCAAGAAACGCCATATGCTTAATTCGAGCAAATGCTTTTCTTAGCATATTTTCTTAATTTAAGGAGATACGCTTATTTTAAGAAAATATGTAAAATCAGTTTGATAACATTATACATTCGGTTGAAGATATTCTAGTTTACTTAAATGGGTAAGATATAATCTAGAAAAAGGGTTATTTAAAGTCTTGGTTTAAAGAAATGCTGTTTAAAGAAACGGTTTCTTTAAACCAAAACTAAGTAATATTACTTACTAAAACCAAGAATCCATATTCTTGCATTAGTGTAACGACAAAATACGCGTTATTTTATTATTGGGTGTACTTGTTCATTGCGATTACAATTTAATAAACAAGAATAAATACAGTGACTTTTGACCTAAAAACCTGCTGTAAACGGCAAATCCCCTAAAATTATATCAAACGTCAATTTAAGGTTGCCTATACTCATAGTTTAGTCTACATATGCATCAACGAATTTTATCACTGACTGTATTGTTTAAGGGCAAAGCATTACAAAAGAGTTGTTGCCCAAACTAGACAATGATTTATTACGGGAACTGATTCCAAATATAGGAATCAGGGTGAGATTTCGTGAAAAGTTGAAATCATTTCTTGGAAACGACTGCAGTGTTGAAGATAAATACGAAACTTCTAGTGAAAACGCCGGCCCCAGCCAAAATTCTCAAGTAAGATAATAATAAATTTAATTGTGAAATTAGTACTTGTTTAAATTAGTTATACCTGCTGCAAAAACAATTATAAGTTTACATTTCAAAATTTCTCTGCAGTGGCAAGAGTATCAAGTTCAAGAAGGTGATGTTTTCATTCCTCTGGATGATGCATCATCCTCCTATGCCAGCTCGGAGTCCACTGTATCTGAAGTTGTGGTGCCCCTCATAAGCAGGGCTACTTCTTTTTACTCTTTGGAACAGTTTTTTTCAAAGTACACCAGTTTTCCCTGTTTTTGATTTAAATACACTGTTACAAACATCTCCATTTGGCAACAGTATTCTAAATTATTATAAAGTTAACCAAATGCTGGATAATACAAGGCGAAATCATGTAGTAGATATTTTAATGAAACATTTGTTCAACTATCACGTTTTTAATTTCTTAATTACATTTTATTTGACAGGTCTCTTAAAACGTTATTAAAGTGTATCTGCACGCCGTTTAACACAAGGGTGTTTCAAATTCCTGTCCCACCATGGGGATCTCGCTTATTTGGTTAAATTGAGGCAATGTTGAGAAATTTTATGCTCATTAATAATCTGAAAATAAATTTAAGCTATCTCGCTTAGTTTTCGAAATAACTGCAAACAACTGAAAAATGGATTTAGATTTTTATACGTAGCTCACTTATTTGTAAGAATTTTAGAAATTGGTAAAAACGTTCTCAAGGCAACTTTTTATTCTGAATATCATGCAGTAAATAACCAGAAATTCGATACAATGTTTCGAATTTTTAAAGCATCATCAGGTTCATTTTTTAAATACGACAACTACTTTTTTGTGGCATATTAGAACAATGCTTGGTTTTTCGTTACAATAATGAAACCAGACTTTATGATTTCGTTTTTATTTGATGCCAAAACAATTAAAAACAGAAAATTATACACTACAATTTATTACAATTTGAATTTCAGAAACTAAGCGAGATAGCTCAAATTTCTTTTTAGATTATTAATGAGCATAAAATTTCGCAACTTTGCCTCAATTTAACCAACTTTCTATCTCTTCAAATAAGCGAGATCCCCATGGTGGGACTCGAATTTGAAACACCCTGTATATTCATTCTTTATTATAGTTTTTAACACAATATTTTATAAATAATGTATAAATATTATAGTTAATACATGCTTTATTGAAGGCTATATTTGTTTCATTTTAAGTAAACGCCAATTTTACTTTAAGACTATCGGATTCTTATTTTGTGATTCGTTTGGGCCATATTCTTTTTCTAAAACCAATAAATTCTTATTCAAAGAAATAATAAACTCATTTTAAAATTACATATATATTATGGATTCTATTACACTAAGAAACGAATTGCTTGATTCAGAAAAACAAATATTTTAAAGGTATATTTTAGTAATCTTGAAAGAAACCACCAAATATGTTTTGAATTAAGAAATTTTCAAGCACTGTATTGAAAGTACTACTTTTGGTTCAAGAAAGTACGTTCTTAAATTAAATTTCTTTGCGTATACACTGTGTCCATAAAGTAACCCCCCCCCCCCCCCCCCCCCCAACTAACTTTTGAACGACTTGATATTTTTATACAAAATTTTGTGTGCTGTAATAAGAAATTAAATACTATTTTTCAGACCATATTAAAATTTTGTATCATCCAAAATGGCGACAGGGCGCCATTTTGAATTTTTTTTAAATGGAAATGGGGATCGAGTGACACCTGCGTCTGATCCTAAAGTTTCAAAGAAAAATATGTAGCCATAACAAAATGACAATGTTTGAAGGTAAAGAAGTCTATTTAAAAAAAACTAAGAATTAAAGCTTAAATTAATTAAATTTAGTGTTCGAAATGTTTACTATTCACTTTTTGGCACATAAAAAGTCGGTTATGAAATTCCTGCCTTACATTTCCATAAGTTTCTGGAGTGATAATTCTGCAAACTTCTGTAATGCGTTGCTCCACTTCTTCAATAGTATCTGGACGGGTTCTGTACACTTTCGATTTCAGATATTTCCTCAGAAAAAAATCTAAGAAAGTTAAATCTGGGGAGTGAGCCGGCAACTCTACAGGCCGCCGCCTAACAATCGATCTGCCAAAAAAATGTCCGTTGAGAAAGTCAGAACCAGGCCTATAATAATGAGGCGGCGCACCGTCTTGTTGGAACATAACGTTTTCAATATTATTTCAAGCCACCTGAGATATTTCTGGGAAAATTTAGTCCTGCAAATGAAAAAGTGGACTACTGGATAAGAAAACCAAAACAATTTTGAACTGAGTGAGTCCATTGGTTTACAATTCGCTATTTTGTTATGGCTCAATATTTTTCTTTGAAATTCTAGGATCAAACGCAGAACTAAAAGACCTTTCAAATGAGGTGTCACTCGACCCTGGATAAAAAAATCGAAACAATTTTGAATTGAGTGAGTCCATTTGTTTAAAATCCGCCATTTTGTTATGGCTAAATATTTTTCTTTGAAACTCCAGGATCAGACGCAGAATTAAAAGACCTTTCAAATGAGGTGTCACTCGACCCCCCTTTCTATTTAAAAACCAATTTCAAAATGGCGCCCAGTCGCCATTTTGGATGATACAAAATTTTAATATAGTCTGAAAAATAGTATTTAATTTCCCATTACAGCACACCAAATTTTGTTGAAAAATATCAACTCGTTCAAAAGTTAGTTGGGGGGGGGGGTTACTTTATGGACACAGTGTATATAAGCATACGCTAAGCTTCAGTCAAGCATATTAAGCTTAAATGAATAGGTTCATTATTTTTTTCTGTGTAGAATGTGAAATATAAAATTATATTTTCTTAAAATTGTAGTTCCAACTATTACTAATCATAAAAATATATACCTACTGCTACTCTTTACTTAAAAAGAAAGTTGAAATTAAACTTAAACAACACTAGAAACGAAAATATAAAAACTGCCAACCACTGAATGCTACTGAAAAACCATTTGGCTTACACGCAATTCTTAAGTATTCAAAAATTCTTTTATGTTAACATTTTACTATTATTGGACCAATTGTACTTTCCCATACCTTCGGTAGAGAGAAGTATTGGTTTCATGAAAATTTTCGAATAATATTTTTTTGCAAAATTTTGGAAATTTGGCCACAGTATCTTCGAGAAAAACTTAAAGTAAATCGAAAAATGTTTTAATCGAACTCTCTGGTTTTAAAATGAGGGCCACTACAACTTTTTAAAAATCCCGTTCTTAACGCCCATTTTACTCAAAAAATAGTTGTCTGATCGGGATTAGCTACAACATGTATGATAGCCCTTTATGGGTAGTACACGATGAAGTAAAATAATTTTGAAAATCTGAAAACGATCGCAATGGCACCGCTTCAAAATTTTCAAAAAACAAATTATCAGAAACTGCCTACACTATAGAGCTTGTATTGCACTACAAATTTGTTTTTTACTTATCTCCCACATTTTACTCTGACGCCTTATAAAGAATTTTTGAAAAGTTTGAAATTGAATAATTATTTATTCAAAAACGCAAATGCCAATCGTTATAAACTTTTATCAGTTTGATAGACTATTTGAAGAACTTTATTAGAATCAGCAAGAATTTTTAACTATTTAAAAAGTTAAGAATAAAACGATACTGTTTAATATCAACAACGCGTTTTCCGGCAGTTATGTGATTGTAACTACAGCTATTAATCAGATCTAGTTAAAAAATGTATTTTTATTTTTTTTTAATATTTTTGATAATTCTTTAAATAAACCATTAATATCGATTTTTAGTCCGATATCCGCTGTAGGGCGAGCAGTTCCATTCTTACTATTCTTATACGGTATGCAACATCGTAGGGTTGCTTTTATAAATTGCTTTCTTAGAAATCTACACTACGGTAAAATGAGAGAAGAGCTTAAGGCAAATCGAAAACTTTTTTACTGAACTCCCTAGCTTCCAAATGGCGGCCGACACAACTTTTAGAAAATATAAATTTCAATTACATATTTGTGATTAAACAAAATTTGATAAACATTTTTGGACGTGGACAAGTTACAATCCGAGCATGATTGCTAAGCTCCAGCATCATTATTGCTAACGTCACAAACTAACAGCTGTAATAAAGGTTGAAATATGGATGGAGTTGAGGCTGACCTATATAATTTGTTTGCTTAGAAATCTAACAGACGATTAAATGTACAACGTTATAATTATAAAATTTACACTTTTGCAAACACGGTTAATATATTAATATTTAGTATGGGAAAATCCACTCGAAGTCAACACTTCAGCGTTTTGAGTAAGTAAACGTCAAATTTTTCATATAATCGTAGTAACCTTATTTTGAACTTAAAGATTTTGAAAAAACACATTAGATTTGTTTAAAGCTTTTTACCAAATCTTAAAATTCCGTTTTTAATACCGAACGATAGATACAAGCCGGTCTAATTGCTGCTTTCGGTTTCATGTGCATTCGAAATAATATTAAATGGCAGACAAGAAGTTACAGTATAAAAGATAAGATGAAGAAATTAAGAAGTTGAAAAGGAAAACGAAATAAGCAATCAAAAAGTAACAGAAAGGAACAGAAAAAAGGAGAGAAAAGGTATTCCAATAAATGAAAGTAAAATAAGCAAAAGAATACAGAAGCGTAGACACAATATTATAAAGACAGTTCTGGATAATATATAACAACAGAAAAAAATAAAGAATAAAAGAAGGATAATAAAAATAAATGGGCGAAGCACTTCGCGTGAACTTCCCTTTACTTATCATATATTCAAAAATATTTTATTATTAACGTTTCACGTACCAACAT
This sequence comes from Ctenicera cuprea, assembly GCA_958336395.1. Taxonomy (NCBI): domain Eukaryota; kingdom Metazoa; phylum Arthropoda; class Insecta; order Coleoptera; family Elateridae; genus Ctenicera; species Ctenicera cuprea. The sequence continues at coordinate 50,263,340 of OY284487.1, forward strand.
TGACTGTCATAACATTCCACCACTCTTGCCTCCAGTGGCGTTCCGTGGGTTTCTAAAATTGAGCAAGAAATGGAAAAATTATTTTACATTAAGACTAAAAAGCAAACTAATTACGGCAACTCTAATTTACCAAGACCTGTTGTTAAATAAATTAATCTACGCATAAAATTCCTAACAAATTTTACTTTGTCATTATACACTTTGATTTGACAACGTAAACCTTCGTCTTAAGCCAAGTTAATGCGTGATTTGCTAAATAATTTTAATCTAACAGTTGCAGATAAATGTTTTTTGGTCGACCCACGTTTCTTAAGTGCAGCTGAAAGATTTTTTAAAACAGAAAATCCTGTTTCATACTACACTTTTGAGGGGTTAGATGTAGATGAAAATAGTAAGCAATTCTGGCAAAATAGCTTATTTTTAATGTCGCTAGCAGTTAGCCAGTCTATTATTTTATATTGTTTAGTATTAAACGATCTAGATTTCTTCCTACCGTCTGTCTGTAACAGCTCTAGTAATTTTAGAGTACATCGCCCATGATGTTTTATTTCTATTTGTTTTTCGTAAAAGTATCCGTTAAATTTTTCTTTTAAAAGCTGGTCAACGAAATTTTCCATATTTACTGCACATTTGCAAACTACGTATAAAATAAATAATCACACAATAACTGCACGCTACTTCTGATTGCCGCTGACAGACGCAAGTAAAGTAAAAACTTTTCGATGCTTATTGCGTTCTAAAATTCCTACTAGTTTTTGCAACTGATCATTACATTATTTTATCAATGTACATGCAAACGTATTAAGAATAATAGATTGGTTGATTGTGTCGTAGCTGGAATCATTCGGCTCAATAAGCTCGACCTCCCATATGCGAAATGGTGTTTAAAAACAACGTTTATATATTTATTAGCAGTTGTTTTGTTTCAGAACTAGTCTGCTATTGTTGCTTTAACTGTAAGTTAAATTTGATTACATGTTGGTTAATAAATTTACTTCCACTTTTTGTTTGGTGTCCAGTTTGTAATGTTACGCGGTGATGTTAAAAAGTAAAAATAAAAACTGTATGTTAAAGTAGCTTTTTGTAATTAAAAATAAAAGTTATGGGTAAAAAAGTAAAAGTTATGGGTAGGCACTGCCTACCCTGCCTAAAGGGACGGACCGTCACTAAACATTTAAATCCACGTGCGAGTTGGAGTTAGGCAACTCAATATTACAGTCGCAGTATAAAAGCTAAAATAAGCGCAGATAAGCTGTTCAAGGAGCAAAATAAACACAATAAAAACAGAAAATAAGCAAACTAAAAGTAAAGTCAAATGATTACATTTTTCATGAATCGCGGAGATACAAAAAGATTTTCATTTCCTAACAATAATAGTACATAAGCAAAATGCTTGAAATCCGCGCTCTAATTATTATAACGAAGGTAGGTATGTAATAAGACTCTGGAACTCAGTCCAGTCTTATAATGAATGCCAACTTATCACAATATAAATGTGAAATCATATGAGGCCCAAACATGGCTATTTGATTTTAAAAGTGTATTAGAATTTGCACAAAAAGAGGTATACGGTCAAATGTAATTCCTGTCGATCGTATATTAATTACTGTAGAAATAAAATTTACAGGCAAATTTTAAGCAACCTCAACAGTAACTGGGTTTACTCGTAAAGTGACCTAATATTAATTTTTAAATAAAACTTTAATTTCTAGCAGAGAAATAGAAATTCAGTTTTTGAAATTTTACAAGAGAGTTCAAAAGGTACTGAATCTGTAATAACGCGAGTTTTTGTTCTTATTATTCATATTGATTAATTCTTTTTTTTTACATTTTTGTCTAATTACTAAAGCAGCAAGATTGTCTTTAAGCAAAATGCCAACACATTTTTTAAATGAACAACAATGTAATTTGTATCAAGGAAATCAACTTACTCAAAAAAAAGTTTTTAAAAGTAAGTTAACTGAACTAACTTTATTTTTCTTAAATGCTAAACTGTCCGTTTTACACCGTAACGAAAGCAAACAATATTACTACATGTAGTTAATTAAAATGAAAGCGTATGCGTAATAATTAAAGAACTTGCAAAATAGCGGTTCGAAATTTACGAGTAAACACCCGTTCTTCGCCTGTACGAAATAACTTAAATTAATGAATTATAAAAAGTAAATTTCCTGATGTCTACAACTGCAAGACGCGTAAAATTAAAGTCTGTTTAAATCGTGAAATAAATAAAGGCTTGGCAGACAACTGGAACTCCATTCTGCATTCTTTTGTACCTACATATCAATCAGATCGTTAACTTCAGTTTTAGTATTCGGAAGTCTACAGAAATAAATCGACAAGAACAATAATTGCGGGGCATTTACATCTAGACTGTGTATAATTAGAACACGCACATTATAATAGAAGATAAAAATTAGTCTATAACACGAACTTTTCAATTGCATTGTTAATTTTCTGTTTAATAATAAAATACGTTGGCCAAGGATATTATCAACACCAGGTCTATAACAGCCAATTAGTAGTACCGTTAGCAATAATAATAACTTTGTACTCGTAACATTAGTATGTGACAATTTGAATATTCATTACTGCGTGCAAGAATACTTTTTATGAATCAAGTGGTCGTTATAAGAAAACGAGCCGATTAGGAGCATTTGTATGCCTCTATTTGTCCACTGGCAGTAGTCATTTCATGTGAAGCTTTCACTTCCGGCCCAGGGCTACCAATCCTGGTGACGCATGCCTCCCCCGCAGCCAATAGAACTACAACTGTGGCTCCCACCAACCCTAGGGCTTCTGTCAATCATATCACAGCGGGGGCGTTTTAATCTAGAACACACACTAAATTTTCTTGATAACATTCCACATGCGCAAGCATTCACTGGTTACTACAACACAGAAGGGAAAACAAGCTAGCGCCGTCGCGTCGTACACGTTAGCTACCCCTAAAGTTGACCAGTGGCGTTCGGTGGGTTCAAAATTTGTATAGGTAATGGCATATGCAAAAATAATGTAACACTTAAATTTAAAAAAATCTTTATTTCGTAAATTATGCTTGTTATTCTTATCAAATATCAACAAACAACAAAACAGATAGAAATAAATATATCGAACAAATGTTCGACGAATTGACCTTCTATGCAGTATACGAGAAACATTTATTTTCTTTATACAAGGTCGATCCCGCCTTCCATTTATAGCTGCAAAATGGTCGATTACCGATATTACCATACTACTAATAACTTGTTCAAGTGTATTTCTGGCTGTTTTCCGAAAGAGTATCCATTAAATTTGTTTTCTAAAAGTTGGTGCATGCGAATTTTCGTCTTTGCAGCAAACGTTACATAACAGAGACGTCCAATAATTCGTTAAGTATACAAAGTATGAACTGGGATGTTTATAACATCCAGTTAAAATCTAAAAAAAAACATGTTTTTAAATCGAAACAGAAACAGCAATATAGAAATAATGTAATAATAATAATATGCATATAGTATGGTGCGCAAAGTGTAAAGTGAAAATTTGCTGTGCATTTCACGGTATTTGAGGCAATTTGTCCCAATATTTAGCTAAATGCTTTTTATTTTAATAAATCATTCTAAATTTAAATAAATCTTAAAACATTTACTTTATATTTTTAAATATTTAGTAAATCTTTATGTATTTAGATAAATCTGCACATATTTGTTTTAAATCTTTCAATATTTAATAAATATTCGCAGATTTAAATAAATCTTTACCAATATAAATAAATCTTACAGATTTAAATAAATATTTCAACATTTAATTTTAAGCTGTCATATTTAATGTTTCACCAAAATACTACGACGTACAGTCGATTGTATGAAAAGAGCAGAACACCGTAGGTGGTTTATTTTTGATTTAACCCCCATCAGCAGGGTTTTCTATAATTTCACAAAAATGAAAATGTTTTATTGCCCCCAATTTTTCGTGATAACGTTAACATTTCTTTAAAATGCATAATTTTTTCCATATAATCTTGTCAAAAATTTAATTTGCTTTTTATCAAGAAAAACAAAAAAATACGGTTACCGTATAACCGAAACAGAAATTTTTAGCAGTAGTAAACCGTAACCGAAAACGTAACCGAATTTTAATAAAAAATTGAACCATAACCGAAAATAGAAACGGTTTTTTTTCAATTCACCACGTCCTTGTAATATACCGCTAAGTCGTAATTTCTATGTAATCCAAAAACAGTAATTTAAGAAGTAATAAATAACTTAAAAGAATGGGTAGCTATTTTCTTCGACGATATTACCTACTTGTATTTTTTGAATCTTTGTTATTTTTTGTCATTTCTAGCCGGAAATCGATTTTTTAATGAAAATATTACCTTTCTATTCGGCACTATCGGCACCGAGATTCGAACCCTAGATAGTTTGGTCTCTGAGTGAACGCTTACTCCAATCAACCAGCGCAGCTTCAAAATAATATTTCTCTTTGATTAAATAAAAAAACCAAAAACCTTGTTTTTATAAAGTTAATAATTGTGTAGTGCGTAGGGAAAAAACGAGATTTCTTTACAGGTGCAACGAAAATTGGTGTAAGTCGTGTTACAATGAGTTACTGGTTGCGAACAATAATAAAAATATGACAAAATATTGTTGTGGTGGATTTTTTAAATTTTCTTAAAATTAGACATAAACTATGTATTTAGCCAAATCTGCACATATTTGTTTTAAATCTTTCAACATTTAATAAATATTCGCAGATTTAAATAAATCTTTACCGATATAAATAAATCCTTACAGATTTAAATAAATATTTCAACATTTACTTCTAGGCTGTCACATTTAATGTTAACCTGTCATATTTATTTGACCTTGGTGAGCCCAGCCGACTTAGGACACCATGGGGCAGTTGTATAATTCGAGTTTAACTCAGGTTCAGAACTGAACCAAGTTCAAAGCCATAATGTTGGTTGTACAAACATAGTTCAGAACTTGAACCCGAGTTAAACCACCGCTGAACCTGAATCACCAAAATCGACCGTTTAAACCAAGGTTGGTTTGACATAACCAAACATTTTTATTAATAATTGCGAAATGGAAGAGTTAGCGGGTGCTTTAACGGATGACGAAGACTTTTTTCAACTTATACAAGAGGTACATGAAGGTCTGCAAAGACAGCCTCGCGTTTTTCGCCAAAGAATGAACCACTTTGAAAAGTGGTCTGAAGAAGAATTTTATGGTCGATTTCGGTTGACAAAAAACACTGCTTTACAAGTGTTGCAGCAAATTGAGATTGCTTCCACAACTGACAGGTAACCACCTATCTACTTTTAAATTGAATACAAAACAACATAAGTGACAAAAACTTTTTTTTTTAGAAACAATGCTCTTTCTGCTGAAGATATGTTCCTTTTAACCTTACGCTTCTTTGCAACAGGTTCCATGCTTATTGTTACTGGTGATTTTTGTGGAGTTCACAAATCAACAGCAAGTAGAGTTGTGTATAAAGTATCGCGAGCGCTTGCTCAACTTCGTAATCAATATATAAAATTTCCACAAACACAGCAAGAAATTGATCGAGTTCGGTTAGAATTCTATAGAAAAGCCATATTTCCAAGATGCATAGGAGCTTTAGACTGTACCCATATTAAGATACAATCTCCAGGTGGAGACGATGCCGACACATTTAGGAATCGGAAAAACTTTTTCTCAATAAACGTGCAAGCTATTTGCGATGCTTCGCTTAAAATAAGAAGTATTGTTGCACGTTGGCCTGGATCAAGTCATGACTCAACGATATTTAATTCAAGTACTATACGTGCTAAGTTTGAGAATGGTGAAATGGGTGACAATCTACTAGTAGGAGATGGTGGTTATGGCATTAAACCGTATCTCATCACTCCATTGGGTAATCCTGAGACACGAGCAGAACATCTCTTCAACGAGTCTCAAATTCGAACACGAAATCCAATTGAGAGGTGTTTTGGCGTTTGGAAACGTCGCTTTCCAATTCTGACTGTAGGAATTCAATTTCAGAGGCGCAAAGTGGAAGCCATAGTTGTTGCAACAGCAGTACTTCATAATATTGCTTGTGATAATTCTGAACCACTTCCACCACCTCTAGACGATGAAGTGGAAGCCTTCATTGAAGCAATGAATAATATAGAAATTGACCCAGCACCAGAAATTAGAGGCAATATTAGGGATTTAAACAATGCAACAAGGCAGTCATTAATTGATGACTATTTTGCTAGACTGTTATAAATTTCTACATTTTATTCCCATATAGTTAATTATATAGATACAGTTAATTAGTATGTCTTTCTATAAAACTTTATTTTTATTAGTATTACAAAAAAAAATTCTACTAATATATTTTATTTGGGAAAACTGTTGTTGATTTTTTGCTTTAAAAGTTCCATGCGCAAATTATGCTCTTCTTGAGCAAATTCCATTTGCTGGTTATGCTTTTCTTGCAAATGCTTCATTTGCAAAGCATGTTGCTCCAGCATTATTTTTTGCTGCAAAGCAACACTTTCCGTTTTTGATGCCACCCATGTGGAAATTTTGTCGCTCATTTTATTCTTGGAAAATGGCACTTTGTCTTTTTCTGTAGCTAAAAGAAAAAGTATAATACAATTATTTCAAATTCGAGCATTAAACACAAAGTATACAGGAAGTTTTAAACAGACTAGAGTAAAATTTGGCAGTATATTTTTGCTCCTAAAATACACCGTTAAATTTAGGACTAGTCTTTTTGAAACACCCTGCATATAAATTTTCATTTCTATCTCACTATTTATTTATACCTTGTAGGAGGAGTTGCTTGGATTTTGGCTGCTTTAATTTAGCAGGAGTGTAAATACTCCAGTCCATGTCCCTTTTTATTCCTTGCGACGTTGAAGGTTGAGGGTCTATATTATCCTTGTTTTCAACACATTCTACAATTTCGTAGTCTTGGGGTGATAATGTATCTGTAGTAATAAAATAAAAAAGTAAAATATTCAGCACATGTAAACTTCAACTTTGTTGCTCACCTGTTACACAACTAAGATTCAGTTCAGAATCGTTCCCTTGATCACCGATGCTTTCAGCAGCAACTAAAAAGAAAGGAGATAAGTACCTAATGATTGATGCAAACTTTGCATAATTATCATGTACCTGTGAAAGTTCCATCATCATCGAATTCAGAAGAAAGCCCCGATATTTGTGTCCCATTCATTTCTTTTAATTCAATTTCTATATCCGTGATCACAGTTTTTTTATAAGGACCCCCACCAGTGCCCCTTGCGTAGCACTTCTCATTGGAAAATTTTTTCTTACTACGCTTTTTAATATTCTGATATTTGATGCTTCTCAGTGCAATAGGAGATCTATAAGTATCCCCACATACGGCATTAAATTCATTGGCAACCGTAACCCACACTGTCTTTTTGTGGTGATTGGCATCGGAATCCGTCTTCTTGCACTCAATGATACTTTGGTACTTACTGACCAATGATATCAAAGTGTTTTCTTCTTTGGTGCTAAAATTTGGCGTTCGTTTGGGCTCCTTGCTATCCATGATGATTAAAGGTATCTATTCCACCACCTATCAAGAAACGATACGGTTATCATAAAGAAATATGAGATTTCAAGAAAATTTAATTGAACTTACCTAAAAAATTTAACAAAAATTATAACAAAACCCTAATAAAAATAACAAATCACACTTTCACACTCGACTGGAACGTTTCAAATTAAAACTTTTGTTAAGGTTACAAACAATTTTTTAGTAATAAAAATACATGTAACTGCCTTGTTAGGGAATTTACTATTGCCAACTGCCGTTCACGGGACTACAGCGTGAACTCCGTTTGTACAACGCTTTCAGGACTGAACCACAGTCTTTATTGAACTCTGGTTTACTTGAACTAGTGGTTAACCGTTGATTGTACAACTGCCCCCAAGACCGTTTACACCGGTAGTAAGGCGCAAGGCAGGGTAGTGGTGGGAGCGTTCGACGCTTAAACAAACAGACAGAAAATTACACTCTCAAGAGAATGTTGAGGAAACTTTCATTGTATGAATAATAAATTATGCAATGTTTATGTTGTTAAATATGTTGTTGTTGATGATTGAACTAACATTAATTGTACAAATTCTTGAAATACGGAAAACGTGTTCATAATTGTTGAACGTTACCACCAGTGTAAACGGTCTTGTTCTTCTATGTAGGCTGGGTCCTACCAAGGTCAAATAAATATGACAAGTTAACCGTCGTTTCACGAAACGCCTATACAGATCATGAAATGAAAGATTTTTTTTCGAATTATTTAAAAACATTCTTTCGTCAATACCCTAGAACATAAATATTTAATAAACAAAACCACGTATCCTGTCTCACGGAAGTTAATACGTTTATTAAATTAAGTTAAAGTATAACATGTTTCGGAAGGTTAATCTTCCGTCTTCAGAAACAATTTTGATCAGTTGGGAAGAAAATTTAATTTAATGAATTATACAAGATTACATACAAAAAATAAGTTATTTAAAACTCCCGGCCAAACAAACAAAAAATGGGTAAATGAGTAAACTACTCCATGCTGCACCAAAAATAATTTTTTAAGGCTGGAACATGACAACATTGTTTTAAAAAAAGACATGAAACGTAAATTAGTTTACGAGACTAAGACAATACCTATAGGCTTTTCATAAAATGCTAAATTACGCTATCTGTCTACGATACATCACGGCGACCAACCGATTGGTATTAAGCCTTTCAAATGAAACACTGCTCGCTTCTCAGTTTTTTCCATTATTTACGAAATCACTCGAAACGGTCACTTTAGCGCACTGTCAAACACAAACAATAAACTAGTTGACAGATTGCTCTATACTGTCATATTTAACCTAAGAAAGGATGGTTCTAAAAAATGATAATGCAAATTCCGCCGAATTAGCGCCATCTCTGTGTTAGGCCACGTACATTTTGAACGATCGTCGCACTATTTGTGGTACTCAAGACCGATTTCAAAGTTACTTGCTCGTTAGAAAACTATAACTGTTTTATTTAGATGATAAAGTATTACAATAATGACTTTATCTTAAATGTTCGTCTAAATATACTCTGTACAACTTCGTTGTACTGAACTTTTCTAAGTTATTAGAAACAAAACGTCTATATTTAGATCACCGGAATTTTGCCAAGTATGAAATCTTAAGAAATGTGCTTTATTTAGATTTAAAAAAAGTCTGGTTGCAATAAACCAAGAGCTTTTGACTCATTTACCGCATTGCTCACTCTAGTTTCGATTGCATAATTGCTAGGACTCGATACAACCAGAAATATATCGTCGGCAGACATTGTAATAAAGTATTTATATAATTTTATAGGTAAATCAGGTTGACGTTAAAATTTAGTTCAGGGCCAGCGGGTGGTCTAGTGGTTAAAGTCCCAGGCGTTGAAACTAGACTCCCAACGGCAGTAGGTTCGAGTCCTCTGCCCGTCGGAAATTTTTCTGAATAAGATCAATCTGGCGTGTCCATGGATGGTGTGTGTGGTGTGTATGTTGGGTTGCATGCCTTTCAGGGGTGGGGCATGTTAGACCGGTGTATAGCGCTGAGCTGAGCTGAGCTGAGCCCGGATAAGGGGGTGAGATAGGAATCATGGAGTCGTACTCACGCACGGCCTCATAATTCTTTAAAAAAATTTAGTTCATGGGAATTTAGTTGGCAAATTGAGATTCCACTGCAATTGTACATGCTCATTGATATGGTCAAAGCTAGTGTGTGGTTACATTTGTATGTTAAAAACGAGTTGATTAAGCTACCTGACAAAAATTATTGAAGAGTGTGTTAGTACTAGCACAAATAGGCCATCGAAAACGTTGAAAATAGATTTGCAGTATACAAACAAAAATATTTTTTTTCATCTTACGGAGAAATTACACTTCGAACATGGACTACTTGAAAAATTCAACATTTTGTTAGAAGCGCTATTTTTGATTAACAATTTCCTTGGTCAACAACAAAGACACGTATAAGGCTAGTTGGACCCAAGATCGTTTAGCTGAAACCAGGCATCACATTTCTTTGTAACCGGAGGTAATGTGTTAAAATTGAGTCGTGTAGGCGCTAATGACCGACCAAGATCGCAATAGAAACGGCATCACATATGGAAACATGAAACAAAGAAAAGAGACACACAAATCTGTCGCTATCTGATATACTGTGGTTCAACTCACCGAAGGGGTTACTTCTCACGCCTTGGTAAAATGGATAAATTACATTAGTTCGGATATCTTATTCGGCTTTGATTGGCTACATCTCAATGGTAATTACTTCCACATTTCTTGCCATTGGACAATTAATCTATCTTGTTAATATTCAGATTAACACCTGTAAATCAGGTTGCACTGATACACTCCCGAAATGGTCACTAGGGGGCGAAAACCGACCGTCTATGTCATTGTGACATCGCGAGAATTGCATAGCGCGTATCATGTCACAAAATCCAAGGTTTTTAGGCGTTGATTTGGCAATTAGTTTTGCTAGTTTGTGGTTAGCCACGTACAAGTGTGGTACAAGTACACGTGGCCAGAACTCGAGAGCTTTCACTTTCCAAACAACACAGATTAGTGTAGCTACAGCTACTAAAATATTATACTGATCATCTACTAATTAACCACCAGTGCACTAGATAATTTTGGAGGTAAATCACATAGTTTTTATGCAGAGCAATCCAAAAGCATGCTAAACTACTCAGCATGCAAAAACAATCTATCCCAGTTCAAGCACATGTATTCACAACCCTTACTTAAGGCGTGTTCCTCTTACCCTCTGACCGAAGTTGACTTGACCCAAATTCTCAATTAATTGCGCCCGCCAGTGAAATATTGTATGTATTTTATATAAAACAAACATTACATTTATAAATAATAGTATAAAAATTATTCACAATAAAATCTAACTTTAACAATTTATCAGAATTTCACAAACCTACCTACACAACTCCACTTTTCTTACCAGTTCGACCACTGATTAGCGAAACACTAACCCATTTTCTGTGCAAATATCGAAAACTTGGTATTTTTTCTTATGCAGGGAGTTGAGAAAAAAAATTAGATTAATATAACTTTTGCTATTTCTGAATATGAAGGCACCATTAAAATTATACCAATTTTATTTTTCCACCAATTTCACGTATTCTATTATTCTCACAAAATCTTTGAGAGTCACTGGTTTATTCTTTTCAAGAGATCAGTACAACAGATTTAATTATAAAAATGTGAAATATGATACAATAATAAATTTGCTTTGAAATTTAATACAAAACTAATTGTTGGCTTATTTGTGTGACAACCATAATTTCCAGTTGTCTTGTTCTTATGCGGTTATTAATATTTTTAGTTAGATACATTTGGTATCTATAACTAAATGAAAGGAATACTATATTTTTAGTAAAATGAAAGTCTTGACAATGCGATGACAGAGAATATTTATGGTAATATCTTTTTTGTTCCGATTTATCCATCTAACTAGCAGTCAGCGACATCTAGCTGTATTAAATCGCAGCCGGTAAGAATTAACTTAAGATGAGCTACATTACATGATGTGTTGATGTCATTAAATTAAAGCAATAAATTGCACAATAACCTGGTATGTTAACTTGGAAAACCACAAGTGACTTCCGTTTATAATTTAAATTATAATTAAACAGTTGTCAGTTAAACTTGAAGTAGAGAATAAGAATAATTTGACCTGCATACATATGCATTCGTGAACGTCGTAACCATATTAAATAACTAATTACACCTGCATTTCTCTGTATATCTATTAAGCACATCACGACGTTATTGCTCAAGGCATCCATTTTAAAACAAACTATAAAATTATTTTTACGCAATTTAAAACTCAATTATATTCAGACGGAGAGAGATCTGTATGCGAATCCCTCGCTTTGAGCAAACACGAACTTAATAATAAGGTAACCGCCTCAAATATAATTATCATAAATTCATATACATTTTTATTAAAATATCGAATCTTCGCACCAAAAGTACACGATAGCATTAAATATTAAATTTATTCATTGCCCCAGACGTGACCCGTGGCGGATATAATAATAATAAACCACATTATAACATAAGTTACAATTTTTCCACAATTAATTTATGTGATACGGTCTGAAGTCTATTTATAATAAATAATAACTCGTCGTGTTTCATAACTTAACATGTTTCTGATTTTGCAGGTGGTATATGCTGCTCGCAATAAGCGCCTTATTGTAATAATAAATCTGTAAATGTATTTAATGTCTGTCTAGTAACTTATACATACAGAATTCTTGTATTAGTTCTTTTATTGCGCAATTCTGTGTGTGAATTGTAGATTGGTAACGCGATACTGCGTAGAGTACACGCTAACAACAGATAAAACGTTATTGCAGTTGTGCTCATTCAGTCCAGAGTGTCGTTGTTGAAGAAGTGAGCTAAAAATTCATAAATTGAGGCTTTTTAAAACCTTCTTAAATGTTAAATGTTTTAAATAAAATTATATAAGTGTTAATATTTATAAGTAGCAATATATAATCGGAGCAAAAGGTGTATTATGCAGACTGACACAATATTCACATCTAGTAAATTTAGTACAAAGGCAAACTGAGCAGAACTGAACTGAATTACTGATTAAAATAGGTTTGTGTTTTTTGAAATCTTTCCAGTTTTCTTTCTACTTTAGTTATTTTACTCTGGAAAACTGTCATTGAAAGTAACCTACTCACCCAGCAATGAAAAATTCTAAAAAAATCGAACAGTTAAACAACATTCCGTAAAGTTCATTGTATTATAACAAAATCCAAGTCTTTGGATGTACGGCTATGAATATTAAGCTTACTAAATTTTAAAAATAAATACGAATCTTCGATACATATCCACTGCAAAGTTGCAGACCCAGAGTGTAATACGCTGTGATCTTTCGTAGTACGTTGTGTTCTTTTTGTTGTAACAAATTCCGGATTTTGGACTCTTAAGTAGCTGCATTCGATAAATAAAACACGGGAAACGTTTAATACATTTATTGAAGCTGTTCATTATCATTTCCTCAAAATAATTGCAGCTGCAGCTGAATTACAGTTATGTGCCCCCGGTATTCACCTGTACCTACCTACAGACTAGGAAAACTGCACAAAACCTAGCCAGGGTGGCAGTGGCGTAACTACCATGAGGCAGAGGGGGCAACGGCCCCCGGGCTCGAGGCCTTAAGGGGCCCTGCCACGAGCCACGAGTTTTCCTTTATTTCTCTATTACGAAGTTTTTTCAATAAAAATTTTTGATTTTCGACAGTCTTTACTTTTATATACAACAAAAAACGTTTTAAATTTCATGCAAGTAGGTACTTATACAATGAAACATACTGAAGTGAGATTATATTAAGTAATAACACAACACCCACACTTTTTGGTACCGACTCAGACACATTAACTTCAGAAAATTTAAGATTTGCTTATGTTAATTAGACACGGCTTTAATATATTTATTTTCATTTACTAGACTGCAAATAATATTTTTCCTGTTGAAGAAATGGTTTTTATTATCAATTACTTTATTATTAAAGTTTTTTTGAGGATGGGGCCAGGGCCCTTCAGGTAACTTGCCCCGGGCCCGAAATCTGAAGTTACGCCACTGCGGGGTGGCCGGTGTTCTGAAGATTTATTCAAAATAAGAAAAACAGTCGTTAGAAGTAAAATTCTAATACCAAAGATTGAAATTAAGCAGAGGTGAGGGAAAGGAGAAATATTTTGAGGCGCAAGTCAGCAACGGGAAAGTCCTTGAGCAGCCGGGATACTTCGAAGCGCAAGCCAGCAGATTAACGGAGTTTAAAAGTGGTCAATGGTTCCAGACTGTTAGATGAAAAATAATGATCTGTGAAAAAAAGAAAAATTGGTGTCGTTTCATTCCTCGTGAAGGGGCGCGTCGCTATAAGGATCTTTCTGACTCCGCACCGGAGTCCTAAGTCCCTATTCAGCCGAGAAAGAATGGTAAGGATGGGTTTAAACAAGGAATGTTAAGAGCGCTATTTTTGATTAACAATTTCCTTGGTCAACAACAAAAGCACGTATAAGGCTAGTTGAACTCAAAATCGTTTAGCAGAAACCAGGCTTCACACGTTTCTTGTAACAGAGGGTGGAATGCTGGAATTTAGTCGTACAGGCGCCAATGACCGATGAGGGTCGCAAAGAAACGACGTCACATATAGAAACATGAAACAACGAAAAGATACTCACCAATCTGTCGCTATCTCATATACTGGTGGACCCCATTTCTCACCTTGGATTGGATAATTCACAGTACTTCAAACATCTCATTATACTTTGATTGGCTACATCTCAATGGTAATTACTTCCACATTACTTGCCACTGGACAATTAATCTTTTTCGTTGGTATTCAAATGAACACCTGTAAACCAGTTTGCGATGCTGCACTCTCGAAAAGGTCAATAGGGGTTGAAATCCGACCGTCTATGTCATTGTGACATCGCGAGAATTGCATAGCGCGTATCATGTCACACAATCCTAGGTTTTTATGCCTTTATTAGCAATTCTTTTTACCAGCCTATCGTTAGCCACACTTGTATAACTACAACTAAAATTCGAGAGCTCTCACCTTCCAAACAACACAGATCACTGTAGCTACATACCAGAATATTACACTAATCATCTACTAATCAACCACTAGTTTACTAGATTATTTTACAGGTAAATCACACAGTTTTCATGCAGAGCAAACCAAAAGCATGCTAAACTACCCCGCATGCAAAAACGGTCTACCCAGTTCAAAACACAAGCGTTCACGCCCTTTACTTAAGCCAGGTTATTTAAGTATCCTGCACCCTCTGACCGGAGTCGTATCGTGACCAAAATTCTCAATTAGTTGCGCCAATGGAATATTATGTGTATTTATTAAGACAAAACTCACATTTAAAAACTACAATACAAAATCATACTTTTGAATATTTAAAATATAAAAAAGAATTATATACTAGAATAAACCTATCTCTAACAAGAATTTAAATAAAAGGTGTTTTTCGCGGAAAGTACTGTCCCAGTATTCACCTTTTGGCCGGGAATCGAACCCAGGGCTTCCCGAATCAAAAGCAGACGCGTTAACCACAAAACCACCCTTTTCGGTAGCTCTGTGAAAATTCAAAACCCTGGGAAAGCTGTGGCGTAAGTTTGAGTAATGTATAGCACGTGGCGCAAGAACAAAGAAACCAAAAGTCATAACCCTTAAAACATTAAAATTTGGTATTTCCTAGGATACTTAGGCTAAGAGTTTTAGTTATATTATTGTTATGAGGTGTTACCAGTGCAGTTTAGAAAAAAAAAAATAATTATATTCTTAAAAATTAAGTAATAATTCAAAAATTCAAAACGTGTCATTTGTAATTCTTTTAATGTTTTGATGGCGTAGCGGCAAGGCTTACTGTTTTGTAAGCAGAAGTCCCTAGTTCTAACCAAAAAAAAATCCTTTTATTCTTCTTCTTCTTCTTTTATATAGGTTCTAAGCCTGTTTTTCTTCACGCGTTCTGGTGTGTCGATCGATGATGACTGCCAGCTTTCTGCCCATCGTTTTGGTGGTCTTCCAACTTCTCGTTTACCTCTAGGTTTTTGATCTCGGGCTATGCGTATAAGACGGTTGGTTTCTGCCCTGTCTACATGACTGTTCCATTCTTTTATTCTTTATTATCATTATTACTGTTACGTTAGATTATATTAATGAAATATGTATTAATTAATTGTTAATTTTTTTTAGTATTTTTCCAGCCGCTTCAAACAACATGTTATCTTGTACAAATTATTCTTCTGAGTTTAGATACGTAATCAGTGACCCGAAATTCAAAATTTTGGTAGCCATTTTGAATCGTAAAAGCTTAAATTTGGGTGCTGCGGGTCAAATCGCTCCAAATGGTTTTATGAGTCAAAGTGCAAAACCGCTTGCAATAATCATTAAGTGCAGTATTATCAAAAAATGTGTAGTGTACCGCTAGCACAAGTTCTGATGTAAAATACTTCTAAAAATGTAAAAAACAAACATTTTTGGGGTGCGTGGAAAGTGCGTACAAAAAATATACATTTCTTCTTGAGTTTTTTTTTAAACGATTTTTCTTACAAAGCTAGTTGAGATGTAAACTAATTTAACTTCGCACTTTCATTTGTCAATAGTAAAGTTTCTTTATTGGATATATTGTATCGGAGATTGTTAAACAATTCTTTAAATAAACAAAATTTTACCTATAAAAAACGCCAAAGAAACTTAATACTCATACTCAAATCGTAGAAAATTTGTACAGAAAAAATCTTAAGAGGTAATCCCATTTCGTAGATAATAATAATAGTCCAATCACATCTAGAAAAATTCTTGCAAGGTAATAATCTTGCCTCGCAATACGCTTCTCACCAAAGTTATGATAGTGGAACAATCCGACGTAAAATGGATGATAATGGTCATATGAAGGAAGTAGAATTTAATTAAATACGAACTAACGATGCGTTCTTAGAAAATTCTATTAAATGGACCTCTAAAAATTGGCAGCAGCTAAAATTAAATGTAAATACCGACCTTTTGTTTCTTAACAGCAGGATTACACCTAATCAGGATGCCTTTAAGAATCCTTGAAGATACATTCAAAATTTATTTGTAGTCCTATAAAACTGAAAAATTGCAATTTAATTTCGGAAAGGCTTCGAACCATGAACGTGATTGTCCTAACCTTGGTTACAAGCAAGGACTATACAGGGTGTCAATTTGAAAACGTACAATGTGTTATATCTGTGGAAATAATAAGTATTAAAAATTACTAAAAACTTGAAAGGGGAAATCACCATAAGTCATTAGGTAACCTTTCTCATTCAACCCCTTAGGCTTTGGCTACCCCAACAAAAAAATTTCAAATGATAACACCCACCCTATGACACCTCATTGAAAAGCTCTTAAAAAATGATATTCAATAGTAGCAAAAAATTTTTTCGCCTAATTCGTTCCGGAAAAATTAAGAAATAAAATGGCCTCTAAGATCTCCAGATCTGACCCCATTAGACTTCTTTATATGGAGTTACGTAAAATCTACAAACTCAGCCTCAGTTCATTGCACAACTGCGACAACGAATAGTTACGGAGTGACGAGCTAATTGGTTCTAAACCTTTATTTCTTAATTTTTCCGAAACGAATCAGGTAAAAAAAATGTTTGTTACTACTGAATAGCATTTTTAAAAGCTTTCCAATAAGGTGTCACAAGGTGGGTGTTATTATTTTAGATATTTTTGTTGGGGTTGCTAGAGCCTAAGGGGTTGAATGGGGAAGGAAACCTACCTTATGAGTCATGATGTTCTCCCTCCATGTTGTAGAAGCGGTTTCTAGTAATTTTCAATGTTACTTTTACTTCCTATTGTACGTTTTCAAATTGACACCCTGTATATAGTTTTCATCACAAGGTATAGAAATTATTGGTTGTACACACAATATGTTTCTTTCTTATTATGAAAATCAGACATTCTAACTGTAAAATAATCAAGTAAATTAGCAGTTTTTTGTACTTCCATACAAGAGCGATTAGCCCAATTAAAAGAAAATTATGTATGATGATTTAGTGAAGTATATTATATTAAGCCCTGCCAAAATATGTACAAAATTTTCGACTACCAAATAGCTGTCTCTTGGCTTGTAAATGAACATAACCTATGCATATTTCCTGCTCTCCCATTTTTGCTATATCTTAACAGAAATTATTTATAGTAAACCTTGAATACCAAGAGTTGTTATAAATCATATCAGTAAAAATGGAATTTTTAATTTTATGTTTTATTTCAAGTTAATGTCTTCTTTCACCTTTGCAGAGAAATATTTTATAGTTATTTTATTATTAACTATGAAAGGTTTTTTTTTATATTTTTATATTTAAATTGATGTGTGTCAAAAAATCCTTTCTCTTAAATGTTGGCGTTCATGATATGCGGAACAATGATTTTATGCGACTCACAATTATTGTGCCTTGGAATGAATGATTTTTAAATTTCGGATCCTACCCACGATTAATATGCATAATTAAATGTTTTGGAGTTATATGGAACATGATAGGTTTAAATGAAATATATTAAGTGTTGCAAAACTCGAAATTATTACATAAACTACAAGGTGTCAACCATCAAGATTTTTAAAAGAGAAATTATGATTTTTAAACGGTATTAAACCTTGGTTGAACTATAAAATTGTCGTAAATTTTTTTGACATTTTATGCACTGTAAGATGTAAATTTTCAAATTTATATTCGTGTAGGACAGCGTTAGCTAGTAAAGTTATATCATTTTATAAATTGCCTTAACATAACTGTAAAAGTATGAAGAAATGAAAGGGAGGATTACGAAGTGTTGAAATTTTATATTTTATAATTTCCATAAATTAAAAAAAATCTAAATTGGGAGGTTTTTAGTTACAAAATTTTTTATT
This sequence comes from Ctenicera cuprea, assembly GCA_958336395.1. Classification (NCBI taxonomy): domain Eukaryota; kingdom Metazoa; phylum Arthropoda; class Insecta; order Coleoptera; family Elateridae; genus Ctenicera; species Ctenicera cuprea. The sequence continues at coordinate 50,281,805 of OY284487.1, forward strand.
ATTATAAATACATAGGAACAAATTTCCTAGAATAATCAAGATTATAAGCAAAATATTTCGTGAGAATATTTTATATCCAGATAGAAACAGCAAAACGCGGATTTATATGCACAAAAAAATCAAAATATGCGCACACGTATGCCCCAAATATATTAGCAAGCATTATACTCAAAACTTGCAAGTGAAATCAATCAACAAGAAATTTTAAAATTTATTTATTAAAAAAGCGCATGTGGAGAACCTCACATCATATTAGACGTAAAATTATTATTGAAAAAAAATAATTTGGCAATTTTTCTTCAAATAATTGCACCCTCAGGGGTGCTTTTACAAATATTTTTTTACATTAGATATTAAATCGTTTACAATGGAAAACTGATTCCTAATTTCTTCTGCAACTCTATTTACACCATGAGCCAAACAATTGTATAGATTAAATTTTATAAAAAATATTTAAATTTCTCCCTGCCTTTATTATACATGGTGCATTATTTTTTCTGTGGGAACTGTTTCCGACTGCAAAAACTTTGTGAAATTTTCATTTATGAATCGAGAATAGTGACACTGTTAGTTTTATCTAGTTCTTTCGTGCGAATAAGATCAGACGTACTACAACATTTAAACACCCTATACTTAAATTTGTTATATAACGTCCACATTTATCCGTAGTTTCATCAACAGAGAAGTAAACATAGTTGGTTCCTATAATTTTGCGAATTTTACGTGTTGTTATATAAATTTTGTTGATATAATTTTTCCTAATAGTTAGTGCTTCCATCTGGAACATGTTTACTTGTATATCTTTCTACGAATAACTTAAACTTATCATTGTTTAATTTTGTTAGTGGTATATTAGCATTGCATAAATCGAAATTAAATTCTTTTTCATTTAATTTAGAAATTCCAGCAATGGGCTCGGGGATCGGCATTTGTAGGTTTAGAGATTTTTCACATTTGCCTTGATATAAAGCAGTTTTAATATATTGATTCACTTGCAATTTTTTATCGCATGAAAACTAGTACTATAAAAATTCGAGCCTACATGCATATTCAATAAATTTAAACGTTGTAAAAGTCAAATATTGCTTAACGTCTTGCTGCAGACTTTGCAAAATAGTTTGTTTTCCTGTAGCACCAGTGCCGGATAACCTTTTATCCATAATAAAGACAAGCTGCTGTCTTTTGGCATTTTTTTGTATAAACAGAAACACATACATGGCGAGCCACTATTTTGCTATTTCTTACAAAGTGGTAGGCACGAAAAACAGAATGAAACTATAAACTAATATCTGCTACTTACAAGAAGTGCCGCAGTTGCACAATTCTTAGAAATAATTTTAAAAACTCCCAATTCAACTTCACCGAGAAAAATAATTAGTTGAAACAAACAGAAAACGTTTCAGTCAACAATTTTTGCACATCACCGGTAAACAATGTATCTCATGCATTCAATCGAGATTTTAAAAGTGTTAAAATAATTATGTTCAAGCAATCGTAAAAAGTGTCACATTAATACATAGTAGCTTTGTTATTTGGAATGCTTTATTTCTTAAGAGAACTGGTTAAGGATATCAAACCAATCCAATGTTTATCAAAAGAATCGCATAATGCTTTTGATTAGAGTGTGTTGCCATATCTTCTCAAAGTTCGCGGTGCATTAAGTCAACATGTTAAAATTGTCTAATAAATTGTAGTATTTCGTTTGTTCAAATAGCAGAATGCATTCCACGGACATCTGAAAGATGTTCCACCAATAATAATTATTTTTAGTTAATGTTTTATAGTTCTCCAATTAAAATACTTTCCAGTTTTGAATCAATATGAAACACTGTTTGAATCAACAAGCTTAACAACGATTGAAGCAATAAACCCCTTTTGTTGGATATACTCCTAGTTTGGTTCTGGATATGGTTAACACTGAAAAATGCAACTTTATATTTTTTCTTATTTATTAAGAACAGCAGATAAAAACAGTGAAATACATTAAATTTAGATGCTATAATAAAGAAGTAAAACATAGAAAATTAAATATTTTTTTAGAAATAACATTAAAAATATTAAGCATTAAACACAAAGTACTTATATCTATAACTCAAAAACAACAACAAATGTTTTACTATTTCCTGCTTAATTCAGCATATTTAAAAATGGAAATATCCTTAGATTCTTGAATTTCGAAACCGTGGTAAAGTTCAGAAAAACCAATGGCATGTTATAAAACACACACTAGAATAGAATTTGCATGCAATACAATTTGTGGTATCTGATAATCTTTTAACACTCTTGCAGAACATTTTTGATTGCTTGTATTTGGTTCTATTTCTTCTAAATGATGCCTAAGTAGATGCTGTTTAAACGAAAATATTGTTGGAAACAAACGAAAACATTTGGTTTGTCTGCAAGTGAACTTGTCGGAATACTAATACCTAGTCTTGCTATACGGGGCTTGGTAGACGTGTGAGTCAACGCGTTGGCTTACAACTCTATCGTCCTCTTAGGCGGTGGTTCGAACCCTGTTTGGGTACTTAAAATATACTCGGACATTTTTCGGATCCTAGCCGTGGAAAGCAACGGGAAACTACCACGGTGCCGCCGAGTTTTTCCCAGCATAGTTTTCATCTTTAATAGTAAGATGGAAATCGTCAACGCCATGAAACATTATCACAAGAGATCTACTCCGGCGCCATCTACCAGCAACAGCACGTACTAATTATAGAATACTATTATAAGTATAATATTAATCTGTATCTGTAATATAGTAAGAAAATAAATGTGGTAATAAAAAGGTATGACACCCCGAGAAGAGAAGAGTCTTGCTATTAATTATAAACAGTTTTATATTTTTGAATTTGCAATCCCGCAGGGGGCATATTATTATAAAAATTTACGACTAACAAGTATAATGAAACAAAAGTACAAACATATTTCTCATTCACTGAAGTTATTAAGAAGTGTACACTGGGACCATTATATTAAGAAATAATTATGACATAAAAAATGGCAACAAACTTTACTTTTACATGGTTAATCATGCTTTTTTGCACTCCACAATCGCCGGCTTCCGTAGAATATTTTTGTTTCTTATTCGTCCCTTGAAGGAAAAGGGGATGCAAAGGCAGTGATTTTGATCATCCATTTGCTATCTAAACAAACAATTACAAATAATATTCCCTCAAAAATTAAACATGCATTGCTTACCTTCAGGTAAATCTTCAGATAGATTACTTAACAATTCTTCTTCTTTTTACTGTTGAGACATTACTATTTCGACTCATCTGAAAAGTATCTTTCCAGTGTGTCATTACTAACTCCCATGGTTCTGTATAACTATGTAACTATACAGCACTATTTTCCATATCACCTGCAGAAAACATAAATTATGAATAATTTGTAATACAAATTATATAAAAAAAATTATACTAAAAAATATTTGCATAAAAATAATTATATATAAATACATATTTTAATACACCTACAGATGGTCTCCCAGAACTCGCCTTAAAGCTTTTTAATGGCGAAAAACGCTTATAAGCGCGCTTTCTCAAAAAATACATTTGATAATTTCGACAAGCCCCCAACGCGCGGTTATTTCCCTTAATAATTTTGAAAATACTTACGCTAGCAATTCTAAACGTTAATTAAAGCATGTCCAGAAAAAACGTCGAGTAGTAACCCTAATAATTAATAAATTTATTTTAAAAGTACTTACCTTCAACTTTTATTTGACGACATAAAAATAACGTTTCCCTATATGCTTCATTTATGTGTAACTATAGTTATAAACGATATTTTAATTTTGTACTTACTTTAATTAAGCTTGCAGATACCTCACTAAAGACATCAGTCACCGCACTGTTCTCACAGAAATAACGGTCTTAAAATTTGCGCGAGCTGCTCGACTTAGTCAAAACACGCAACTGAACAAAGATAAGCTAAATGATTAGTCAGCACTCCAACTAATATATGTGATCCACATTACATTTCACAAAATGTTATGGCAAATCTTTAAAACATTTGTTCCAAACACCTTTCCTATATTGAAGAAACTACCACAAGTTCTATATTCAAAATTGTATGTTTGTTATATTGAAAGCAACATATTTCGAATCGATGTAGGATGGTTTTACCAATAATGTTGCGATATGTTGAGACAATACCAAACACGTTTTGGTTTAAACAAACAGTTTTGCATTGAAACAATTACTTATATTTTATTGGATTGACTAAAAAGTGTATTCTTTCAAAGCACAGTTGTGTTGACTATTCATTCAACCCTACAATAGTGTTCAATGAAACAAATATAGTCTGACAGTTTATTTATTTTGCATGAATACTCTGTAACTATTAAAGCAATATATTATTTGTTCCGAATCAGCAAAAGTCAGTTGATTCAACAGAAATATTTTGAAAGTCGAAATCATGTTGAATCAACAAATCCTGTTTTCTCAGTGATTAGTATACTCCGGGACATCCGTACAAGAATACCTAGTAACAGCACGCACGTATTTAAAATTCAAATGTTCTTTTTATTTTCCCCTCTTTCATAATATTAAAATTTAACGTTTTTTTTGCGAATATAAAGAAATATATCTAAATATATTTATTCTAAAAATGTGCTCAAAAACCAGAAAATATGCAAAATATGCAAATTAAAATTGGTGTCATTTAATTCCATTTTATTAGATATGGATACAAACGGAAGCATTTTATTGGTATATCAAAATTATCAAATATGCATCTGCATAAAAACCGTGTGCTGCTTATTTGATACGACAAAAACTTAGCTTTTCTATATATAAAATTCTCATTTCTCCTCACGTATGCATTTCCCTATTGGTTATGACAATAAAATTTTAATTAAAAGACAAAACTTCGGCAATAAAACTTGTAAGTGGAACCAATTAACTAAACTGGCTTTAATATCTGTAAATGGATTTAATACTTGAACTGACGACGTGTATAAAATACACGTTCAATTATCAGCAGCATAATAACGAGGACATTGAAGAAAAGTGCGTAAAATACGTTTCTCGTGGTCAGATTACTTAAAATAATAAAAGCGAAAGTCTGCACGTGTTGAACCATGTATTCGAAAATAATTTTACAACTGACACAAATATTATTTTCAAGTCTTAATTGGAGGTGATTGTGAAATTCCTTTAATTCCTTACTGCATGCAATAACGAAATCTTTAATAATCAACAAAAATATTTTGAGCCCAACTTCTTATAAAACACTACAGGAAATTGTTTATTACAAACGTGTTATTCACATAGTGCGGTGACGAAACTGGTTTTTAATTTCCTGGCAATTTTATATAAATATGAAATTATTATTGGTATACAGCTTATGCTACACAATGCATGTATTAAAAGTTTTAAAATAGAACTACGATAAAGGCAGTAAACATAGAATAAAAACAGTAAGCGACAATAAAAAGATATATTTAAATTAATACAGTATTTCTTTATTATTAACCAAAATAAAAACAAATTGTGAAACGTATATAATTAAATAATAAAATGACAGAATCCACACGATACTCATTAAATTTCATGTCAAATTTTCAATAAGTGTCTATTTAAATAAACATGTTAATAATTACATGATGTACTTTTTGTAGTATAAGGCGTTCTCAATTAAACTCACGATAACTTTTAAAATTATCTAATCACCATCTTATTTCATCACGTCAGCGATTTCTCATTTAATATGTACACGAACTGCGATTATAATGCTCTTGTCCTACCTACTGTAAATGAATGAGTCCATCATTTAATTTACTTCCTTATTCGATTAGTTAAATATAAGTCGATTTGTGCGAAACTGAAAATAAAGGAGATTTGTTGCAAATTTTTAACATTCCATACCTTAGCAATAGAATGGTGAATCTAAACAAGTATGTAATTTTACAGCAATAATATTCAAAAAAAAACATCAAAAACGTTTTAGTTCTATTCATCACGGTAAAAGCAGATCATTCTCGAAAACTTTTTAACGAAGAGGAAGTTGCGGGCCCACAAAATAAGTTCGTTACAAAAGTCAACTTTTCGAAAATACGCAGAAAAAATAATGTATTCATGTAAGCTTAATATGCTTGACTGAAGCTTAGCGTATGCTTATATATGCGCAAAGAAATATATTTATTCTAGATGACCATTTCTTCAAATAACTTACTTAATATAAAAACGTACTTTTTTGAACCAAAAGTAGTTTTACTTTCATTTCAGTACAGTGTTTGAAAATTTCCTAACTCAAAACTTATTTGGTGGCTTGTTTCAAGATTACTAAAATATAAATTTAAAATATTTGTTTTTGTGAATCAAGTAATTCGTTTCTTAGTGTAATAGAATCCATAATATATATAATTTTAAAATGTGTTTATTATATCTTTGAATAAGAATTTATTGGTTTTAGAAAAAGAATATGTCTCAAACTAATCACAAAATAAGAATACGATAGTATTAAAGTAAAATCGGCGTTTACTTAAAATAAAACAAATATAGTTTTCAATAAAGCATGTATTAACTATAATATTTATACATTATTTATAAAATATTGTGTTAGAAACTATAATAAAGAATTAATATACAGGGTGTTTCAAATTCGAGTCCCACCATGGGGATCTCGCTTATTTGAAGAGATAGAAAGTTGGTTAAATTGAAGCAAAATTGCGAAATTTTATGCTCATTAATAATCTAAAAAGAAATTTGAGCTATCTCGCTTAGTTTCTGAAATTCAAATTGTTATATATTTTAGTGTTTTCTGTTTTTAATTGTTTTAGCATCAAATAAAAACGAAATCATAAAGTCTGGTTTCATTATTGTAACGAAAAACCAAGCATTGTTCTAATATGCCGAAAAAAAGTAGTCGTAGTATTTAAAAACTGAACCTGATGATGCTTTGCAAAATTCGAAACGTTGTATCGAATTTCTGGTTATTTACTGCATGATATTCAAAATAAAAAGTTGCCTTGAGTACGTTTTTACCAATTTCTAAAATTCTCACAAATAAGTGAGCTACGTTTAAAAATCTAAATCCATTTTTCAGTTGTTTGCAGTTATTTCAAAAACTAATCGAGATAGCTCAAATTTCCTTTCAGATTATTAATGAGCATACAATTTCTCAACATCGCCTTAATTTAATCAACTCTCTATCTCTTCAATAAGCGAGATCCCCATGGTGGGGCTCGAATTTGAAACACCCTTGTGTTAAACGGCGTGCAGATACACTTTAATAACGTTATAAGAGACCTGTCAAATAAAATGTAATTAAGAAATTAAACACGTGATAGTTGAACAAATGTTTCATTAAAATATCTACTACATGATTTCGCCTTGTATTGTCCAGCATTTGGTTAACTTTATAATAATTTAGAATACTGTTGCCAAATGGAGATGTTTGTAAGAGTGTATTTAAATCAAAATCAGGGAAAACTGGTGTACATTGAAAAAACTGTTCCAAGGAGTGAAAAGAAGTAGCCCTGCTTATGAGGGGCACCACTTCAGATACAGTGAACTCCGAGCTGGCATTGGAGGATGATGCATCATCCAGAGGAATTAAAACATCACCTTCTTGAACTTGATACTCTTGGCATTGCAGAGCAATTTTGAAATGTAAACTTATAATTGTTTTTGCAGCAGGTATAACTAATTTAAACAAGTACTAATTTCACAATTAAATTTATTATTATCTTACTTGAGAATTTTGGCTGGGGCCGGCGTTTTCACTAGAAGTTTCGTATTTATTTTCAACACTGCAGTCGTTTCCAAGATATGACTTCAATTTTTCACGAAATGTTACCCTAATTCCAATATTTGGAATCAGTTCCCGTAATAAATCATTGCCTAGTTTGGGCAACAACTCTTTTGTAATGCTTCGCCCTTAAATAATAGAGCCAGTGATAAAATTCGTTGATGCATATGTAGACAAAACAATGAGTAGGCAACCTTGAATTGACGTTTGGTAATATTATAGGGGATTTACCGTTTACAGCAGGTTTTTAGGTCAAAAGTTTACTCGCTGTATTTATTCTTGTTTATTAAACTGCAATCGCAATGAACAAGTACAGCCAATAATTTAATTAACACAGTCGCACAAATCCACATTCCACCGTCAGAAATATTGACTGGCGCGGCGCCGTTTTCAGATGATCTAATTCTGCATTACGCACGCGTATTTTGTCGTTATACTGAATGCAAGAATATGGATTCTTGGTTTTAGCAAGTAATATTACTTAGTTTTGGTTTAAAGAAACCGTTTCTTTAAACAGCATTTCTTTAAACCAAGACTTTAAATGACCTTTTTTCTAGATTATATCTTACCCATTTAAGTAAAATAGAATCTCTTCAACCGAATGTATAATGTTATTAAACTGATTTTACATATTTTCTTAAAATGAGCGTATCTCCTTAAATTAAGAAAATATTTTAAGAAAAGCATTTGCTCCAATTAAGCATATGGCGTTTCTTGATTACATAAAATATGTTTCAAATAAAAAAATATAATATTGCTTCTAGAAAACATCTTTAAGAAAATTAATTTACTTGTTTTAAGAAAGTAGTTGGTTCTGTGTACAACATTAGTAACAAATAGTTTGCGTTTAAGTGCACTACAACTTTAAACTTTTTCTAAATTTCAAAACCGTTTTTACAAAACATACTTAAAAGCAGGTGTAATTACCGTTCCCAGTTCTGGTTTTGGTATGAACTGTGAACTATGAACTACTTGCTATTAAAACATTTTCTCATACCAAATTTGATAAAAGTCGAACTTTTACAGAGCGAGTGAAAAAAACTTAATCAAGAGAGCGATTAAAAACATAACGAATATCCAAATTTTAGGCGCTAAAAAACGTTTAAAAACGTTAAATAGGCAGGAAATTAAGCAGTTGAAAATATGGTAAATATATAAAAAATTAATAAATAAAATAGGGTTTTTTAAATTAAAACAAAAAATAGTTAAAACTCGCACAATCAAGCATGCAAGACAAGTCGACACGTCACATTTCACATAACAGGCGTTATACAAGAACGTCTACTTTATTACCAAAGATTTTATGTTTCACACAATATTGCGTACCACCAAACATGAATAAATGCTCTGGACGTCTGCTCTGTCTGTCAAGATCCCATCCTCGTCGCGTCGGCGTTAGCTGCAGCACGAAATAGCCAAAACATTATTCTAATAAAATGCGATAAAAAAAACTTGACTTCTGCTTTTGGGGGTTATTTCTGGTTTATGTTGAAAACGTCCCTAAAACGGGCGTTGATGGAGAAAAGGCTTGGGTAAAAACTATACCAGTTTAATTATTTCTTGAAGAAAAGAACCACTACAAAAACATCCTATAAACAAAAAAGCACGTGTATTTTCATGCTCGTGGATCACGGTATAATTTAGAAAGAGCATACTCTGAAAGAGATACGTGTTTTTTTGCTGATTAATTTATTTAAATACGGGGGAATTTCATATCGTATTTCAAATGTAGGTAATAGAAATTTTTTAGCCATATTTATTAGACTGGAAATGAGAAAACGTGATATATTTAACTAACATCGTTTCCACTGGACTTTTTCGAGGGATGTTTATCTTGATTATTTTACCAGAGCTTTTCTTTCTCAAAAATGTTTTTCCACGCTTTTTTTAAGAGTCTTTTTCCCGAGTTTTCTTCGGGCTTTCTTTCGTTTTTTCACGGGATTCTCTTTCTGGGAGCAGCTCTCAAACCGACTTAACGGAGAAAACATTTGGAGTAACAAACGAAAAACGCGAGGTGTAGCTCACGGGTTCTGCTAGTATTTAATTAATAATTAAAACCAAAAAACCTAAGTGTGTTGTACTGCTTATTGTATTTGACAAAAAACACTTTTATTTTATTTTAGTAATATGTATTATGTTATAATACGTTTACGCTCCAGGTACAGTAGTAAGAGTGGTGCGATCTTATAGTCGTTGTTGGCGCAAATAATGTTAACGCAAAAATATTTTTTAGTACATAATAACTCACAATTTCTAAGTATAGGAAGGTTTAGGCGAAGTGCTTCGCCCATTTTGATTAGTAAAAATAAAATAATGTAAAGTACACAACTTTTTGAACAAAACTTTAACTTTACTAGCATTAGTTTGTACATCCATAAATGTGATAATAAACTGCAGTAAGAAAATAATGACAAGTTTACGCAGCTAATAGGTAATTAAATATGAAAAGACTACATCCTGTAGGCCAACAGCTATAAACGTCCAAGAAAACTTATGTTCCGCATTTTTTATGCAAATCGTGCATCCAAGAAAATTTTCCATGCAAATCGACGCGTGCTATTGAAATGTTACTTAAGTGTGTACAATTTGAACGGCTTGACGTTTTAACACTGCTAATATAATTGCACAACACAGGTTATTTGCTATAAGCAAGAAAGTTAAGTGAAATACATTGTTGTCTCATCGATTGTACATTACAGAAAACTTTACTAAAATGTTGTTGTAAACAGTGCAGGGGAATTTACTTTAATATGTGCAGGAGGCAATTTTTCTCTTATTAAAGTTGATTGAAAATTTTAATTAATGCTAAATTTCAAAATTGTACAACTGTAGATGAATAATTAGAATAGAAACATGTAGATAGATATTAACTTTATTCATCTAGAAAAATTGTGTTTTGATTTATTATAAATATAACAATTCTTAACTTCAACGGGTCTTTATTATAGCCTTATACGTATTAAACAAATTCCATACAATAATGATTATCATATTCAACTTATTGATACACTAATTAAAGTGAAAGAATATAAATTAGCTATTCAGAAAATTTACCCAACTACTCCATTAGATAAAATGAAATACGTGTTAATTTCATATTTTGGCAATAAATCAGAAAAAAATGCCAAAATTATAAACAAAACAAATAAATGTAAAATAAATTTACAAACATCAAAAAACATTTTAAAGACTTTGTTAAATGCTAATGAAAAAACAGACAATTTACTAAAATCAGGCATTTACGAATTAAATTGCTCGCACTGTAATTCGGTTTATATAGGACAAACAATTAGAAACTTTGATATTAGGTACAGGAAATCAGTACGTTGTTACAAACATAAACACCGACATAAATTCAAGTATGCTAAACACACATTAGAACACAATTATTCAATAACATCTAATAACACTCTAAAATCTTTACATTTTTGTGATGATAAACGTTAGATATACCAGAAGCATTTGAAATTCACAAACATTTAAAATCTGTACTTTTAATGAATGAGCAAATTGATTTTGGAATTTTGAAATAAGAAATCAAGTCATATGGATGCAGATATAGAAAACCAAGATCAAGTTATGAAGATTTATTGTTCCTCTAGCAACATCAACTGTTTATTTTTAAACTTCTGAAAACGACATGTCAACATGCCGAAACACGTATAAGGCTAAAATAAAAAACCTGTTGAAGTTGAGAATTGTTTTATTTACAATAAATTAAAATAAACTTCAACAAAGTCAAGCTCGAACTTATAAATAGAGATTCTGTTTTGACCTAATTATCCAAATGTTAATCAATCTCTGTATTAGAGCTCAGCATCTACGTTTTCCAGCAAATGCAATTTTAATGCAGGTTGGTGCAGACGATGCCGTAGCATATTATTGCAATAGTATATTATTACTACGCACGATTTACAATTGTAATTGTGGCCAGAACAACCGGCAGGCAAAAGTGTTGAGAGCGTGAGTCACTGTACTACATTACAACACCACAAAGCACGCTATTTAGCAAAATTACGGACTTATTTTCGCGGGAATGCAAATTGGCAACGATTTCGAGAACTATTTAAAGAGGCCTTTATTTAAATTGCCATCTTTCTTCCGCTAGTATTGTTCTCTTGTATATGCGCCTGTTTTATTAACCGTGAACATTTTATGCTGTTCCCGGCTGCTTACCTTAATATACAAACAGTACGGTGCCGTAGCGGTCTATCATCCATTATCAGCAATTACTTCAAGTTAGTGTTGGTACACCGAAGACGTGTAATTACTGTTTATACTAAAAAAATTAAACATATAATTTAAGTAAATAGGCGAACTCGGCATCATTTATACACGCTGATAGTAAATTGATAAGGGGTTTAATCGCCTATTATTTATCTAGGACGTGAGAGCGTTTTCATAACAATTTACAAGGAATATTCATTACAACAAAACTTATACGTAATAATAATACTTTCCGAAATATTACAAGGTCACGAAGATTTAATGTATGTCATGTTCAAATAGTCAATAAAACCCCAAAATTATAACATCACCAAAAACAATTTTCTATTTTAGGAAAATAAAAAAAAGCAACACTGCAAAAAAACATAATTTTGCAACCGACTTTAAATTCCTGTACAGAATTTTATAGGTAAGAAATGATATCACCTCGCATTCAGAAACAAATTAGTTTCAGTTTATTTAATCACGTTTGAAATTACAAGCAAATAAATTTGCCTGAGTTTATACACAATAAAAAGTTAGAAAGGCAATTAGAGTTCTATGTCTATAAATTCCAGGATTAAAGATGACCGAGCTCTTGCATATTCAAAGCCGAGTTAAAAGAACTAAAGAAGTCCCTGATGAGTGATGATAATCTCTTCCTCGAGAAAAAGCAATCGAAGTAAGCAATAAACGAATTAATTGTACAAGGTCGAGACAAGGGCGACTAAATGTAAGAGAAATAAAATGGAATTTCTCAGAAATATGAAACAGACGGTAACACTAAATAATCAATCATCATCTGAATTTAACAAGAAAATTTTTTGTATTCTCTATATGAACTTATGCATATAAATTCTTCTTTCTGATTCACAAAATGGTTAATCACTAAGTCATTACAATTTTCGGTCCCCTCTTCTTGAATTGGTCCATATATTCTATGCAACACTTCCCTCTCAAAGATCCGTAATTTTTGTTCTTTTTTTTACTAGGATCCAGGCTTCACAGTCATACAGTAAGATAGGTCTCTTTGCTGTCTTATATAACACAGCCCAACAAAAAAAAAATATTTTTTCATTGCCGAAGATGTTTATGTAATTGTAGGGTACGTTGGAGCATTGAATTTAAAAACAATTTTTGTTTTTACTGAATTGGCTTTAGTTTTTTAGATAATTTTTAACCTTCAAATTTAGAATTTACCTCAGTAACACTGCACTTTCTTGACGTCTGCGTAGTATCCGACCGTTGTAATTTTTATACTGCGCTAAACAGACGCTTGTTATGACGCGTTGTAACAAGTTGCGACATGTCGCGACATGTCACAACAGTTTGCATGTACGTTTGCACTCATTTACTTAGTTGTGTAGAGCAAGTCGTGGAAGAAAGACGTGTTTTTATATTACTTAATTTCTGCAAGCATCATATTAATACAATATTTTAAGCGTTCGCATAGATATGAGTTCGTCACGAAGAGCTTGCCTTAACCATCCAGACGTATTCTGCTACGTTTGTGGTGATTATACTGTGGAGAAACATGGCAAAATATTACTATTTTTGTAAAACAAGCATATCTTGCTTATTTTGGTTTCCCAATTGGGAAGCAAGACAAACCTTGGGTTCCCCATAACGTTTGTAAAACCTGTGTAGAGTCTCTGCGGCAATGGTCAAAAGGAGAGAGAAGTAGCTTAAACTTTGGTGTCCCTATGGTGTGGACAGAACCGAAAAACCATCACGACGATTGTTATTTTTGTGTTGTGATTGTGAAAGGTTTTAACCGCTACAAAAACCGTACGTGGAAATATCCTAATTTGGAGTCGGCCAGGCGACCTTTACCACGCAGCGAAACAATTCCTATTCCAGTTTTTACCTCACAATCCGAGCTTTCGTTGTCAGATGTCGAAGTACTGCCGGACTCACAGCTTACCACACAGTCTTCTAGTGAAAGTGAATATGATAGGAGCTTTATCAACACCACAACAGTTTTCTCAAGACGAGCTGAATGATTTGGTACGGGATCTAAATCTGTCAAAACAAGCGTCTGAACTTCTAGCATCCAGATTAAAAGACAAAAACTGTCTAAAGGCAGAAGTTACAATAACAACTTACAGAACAAGAGAGCAGGCAATTCTCCCGTACTTCAGCGAAAATGAAGAGCTTGTTTATTGCAAGGACATTCCAGAACTTCTTTTAGAAATGGGTTTGCCTAAATATCAACCAAAAGAATGGCGGCTTTTTATTGACAGTTCTAAAAGAAGCTTGACATGTGTTCTACTGCACAACGGAAATAGCTATGCATCCATTCCAATTGACCACTCAACGAAACTTAAAGAAGAATATTCTTCTTCTTCTTCTTCTTCTTTTTTTTGATAGGCATTTATGCCTGTTTCATAACCAGTTATTGGACTTATACGCTAACTCTCCATCTTCTTTGGGGTCTGCCAATACTTCTTCTTCCTCAGGGGGATTTATCTCTTGCCACTCTCACAATTCTATCTTGTTCCATTCTTGAAATGTGTTTGTCCCATTCTGTTCTTCTGTGATCGACCCAGTCCGTTATCGGTTTTATGTCGCATATTCTCCTTACTTCCTCGTTTCTTACTCCATCCCTTCTGGTTTTATTAATTGTTTTTCTTAATGTTTTAATTTCGGTGACTTCCAGTAGCTTTTTCGTCTTCGCTGTTTCTGGTCTGGTTTCTGCCGTGTACGTCATTATAGGCCTTACTAGGCTTTTATATATTCTTACTTTGGTTTCTTTTCGTAGGAATTGGTTATACCATATTGTTCTGTTTAGACAGCCCGCTATTCTATTTGCTTTTGTTATTTGTTCCTGTACTTCATTTAGGGTATTTCCTTGACTTGTTATTTCCACTCCTAGATAATTTATTTTCATCACCTGTTCTATTATGGAGTCATTTAAAACTGGCTTACATCTTATTGGCTCTTTTGCTACAACCATTGTTTTGGTTTTATCTTTGGAGATTGCCATATTATATTTCTCACATGATCTGTTAAATTCGACTAGGAGCCTCTGTAAGTCATTTTCAGTTTCTGCAACTAACACAGCGTCGTCCGCGTAGCATATTATTTTCAATTGCCTGTCTCCCATTCTGTATCCCCTTTGATTTTGTAGACTTTCGATTATTTCGTCCATTATGATGTTGAAGAGTACTGGGCTCAGTAAGTCACCCTGTCTTACGCCTTTTTCAACCGGGATTGGGTCGCTTATTTCACAATTTGTTCTTACTCTTACACGATTCTGCTTGTATATATCTTTTATAACGTTGATGAGGTTGGCGGGTACTTGTCTTTTATGTAATAATTCACATACGTCATGCAGCTGAATGCGATCGAAGGCCTTCTGGAGGTCTATAAAGCAGAGGAAGGCCGGTACATTAAATTCCAGTGCTTTTTCTACTACTTGTTTTATTATGAAAACTGCATCCGTACATGATCTGCCTCTTCGGAAGCCTTGTTGTTCTTCTGCCAGGATAATATTATCATTTAGTCTATTAGATATTATTTTTGTAGTTAATTTTAGCGTGGTGTTAAGCAGATTGATTCCTCTATAATTTTTCGGTTTCTTTATATCGCCTTTTTTAAACAGTGTGATTAAGATATTTGTTTTCCAATCGTCTGGTGTTTTTTCTTCCTTAAATATTTTTTTCTATTAATTTGGTTAGTTGTTCTATTATTGCAGGGCCTCTGTACTTTATTAACTCATTTGCTATTCCGTCTTCTCCTGTAGATTTTCTGTTTTTTAGTTTCTTAACCGTTTCTTCAACTTCTTCTTTTGTTATTTCAATTTTTGGGTCATTCACTATGTTTGGAAGGTTTGCTTCGATCTGTTCATTGTCATTTTTAAATAGTTCAGTAAAATATTGTACCCACTCTTCTCTATTAATTTTCGTTGTCTCTATTAGTTCCTTCGTTTCGATTCTCTGACTTCTTATCAATCTCCACATATGTTTTTGCAGGCCATAGAAGTCATGTTCCATACTTTTAGAAAACGCTTCCCAGTAATCTCTTTTTATCCTCCTTATATTAGCGTTTGTTTCATTTCTTATGATTTTTTATTCTTTGTATGACTCCGGTGTTTGTTGTGATCTATACTTCATGTACGCTTTTCTCTTTGTTTGTGCTAGTTCTTTAACTTCGTCGCAGAACCAGGGTGTTTTGTATTTTACGTCCTTCCTGTTTCGGTTTATCCTTACTGTGCCTAACGCCTCCGCGGCTGCTTCTGTCATGTTTTCTTTTAGTCTTATCCAGCTTTCCTCAATGCTTTCGTCTTCGGCAATTTCATTTTTAGAGATTTTTTGTGTTAGTCTGCTCTTGTATAGTTGCTTTATCGAGTCGTCGTATATCGAGTTAATGTTTAGTTTGGTTTCGTATATAGGGTCGCTTTTTGTTTTTGATCTTTTCACCTTTACTCTTAATTTACCTAGTACTAAACTATGATCACTTCCTATGTCTGCGGAGTTTAGGCATCGTATATCTAGTATTTCGGATGGATGTATTGTTCTATTTGTAATGATGTAATCGATTACTGATTTTTGTCCTCTTGTGTTTTGAGGGGTATATTTATGCTGCTCTTTGTGGTCAAAAGAGGTATTGTTTATTCGGAGTTCATTGGTTGCGCGGAACTGTATCATTCTTTCTCCGTTGTCGTTCTTTGTAATTTCATTGTATCTTTGTTTCACCCCAATGATAACATCGTCTCCAATTCGTGCATTGAAGTCACCCATGATTATGGTTGCTTCGTTCTGTGGTATTGACTCTATAGTCCTTTGCAGCTCACCATAAAATATCTCTTTATCTACTGCTGGTTTGGAATTTTCTGGGGCATATATAGATACTATATTTAATTTTTGGTGCCCAGTATTCAGTTTAATGCTTAATATTCTTTCTGATATATAGTTACATTCTTCTATGGCTTCTCTGAATTTTCTATGGATTAATATTCCCACCCCTTCTTTGGCTCTTGTGTTTTTATCAACCCCACTGTATATGAGATCGTAATTATTGTAAGATGTTGTTCCTTTTCCCTTTTTTTTTGTTTCCGATAGCGTGCAGATACCTATGTTTTTGTCTTCAATTTCCAATAGTATTTCTTGATCACGTCCATTCCATGATCTTATATTCCATGTTCCAATTCGAACGGTGTTACTTCTTTTCCATACCTTCCATTTCAATTTTCGTTTTCTTGCGTTAGTCGTTTGCGTTTGATCCGTCCGATTCCGAGGCTCGTTCCTGGTACTTTGAGCAACATTATGTTCTACCCAGCTAGGTTGCCAACCTCACCTGGAACCCTCCTCTTTTTTCCGGGCTTGGGACCGGCATCGATGTCCTTTGGACTACTCAATCCACCCATGGACACCAATGGCAGAGTTAAGAAGAATATGAAAACATAAAAATGGTTTTGCAGAAGATCCGCTATCAAGACCACCAGTGGTCTGTTTGCGTTGATTTAAAGATGGTGAATTTCTTGCTTGGACAGCAAATTGGATACACGAAGTACCCTTGCTTCATGTGTCTATGGGATAGCAGAGCAAAGCAGGATCATTGGACGAAGAAGATATGGCCACTAAGAGAAAATTTGACTATAGGCACAGCGAACATCGTGAACGAGCCATTGCTTGACAGAGATAATATCATTCTCCAACCACTCCATATAAAGCTAGGACTCATGAAACAATTTGTTAAAGCCGTATATAAAATCGGGGAATGCTTTAAATACATTTGTACATCGTACCCTAAACTAAATATGGAAAAATTAAAGGCAGGAATTTTTGATGGTCCTCAATTTCGCAAACTCATTAACGATTCGCGTTTCATAAAATTTATGACTGATATTGAAGCTTCTGCCTGGTGCTACTTTGTCTCAGTTGTTAAAAACTTCTTGGGTAACCATAAAGCAGAGAATTATGAAGAACTAGTGCAAAATATGCTCGTTAATTTTAAGAAATTAGGTGCTAATATGAGCATTAAAGTACACTTTCTCCATAGCTACTTAGACAGATTTCCGAAAAACCTAGGTGATTTCAGTGAGGAACAAGG
Organism: Ctenicera cuprea; assembly: GCA_958336395.1. Lineage (NCBI taxonomy): Eukaryota > Metazoa > Arthropoda > Insecta > Coleoptera > Elateridae > Ctenicera > Ctenicera cuprea. Next base: position 50,299,820 of record OY284487.1, read on the forward strand.
GGAGCGGTTTCACCAGGACAGAAACACTGTGGAGGAAAGGTATCAAGACAGATGGGATAGACACATGATGGCAGACTGTTGCTGGAGCCTCCTACGTGATTGTCCTGAAGACCAACACAAAAGAAAGTCATACAAACGGCGTTTACCGAGCATTAGGAGTGATTTATGATATCATTTTTAATTCTTAACATGTTCTTTGAAACAATATTCCGTTCATTTTATTTTATATAATTTGAGATTTATTTAATACACTTTTAATTTTGTGTTTTCCTTGTTTTTTTCTTTCGCACCTTCTAAAAGGGAGCATTATCTCAAAAACTAGAGCCAATCTAATAAAACTGATAGCAAATTCGGAATTAGCTGCACAAAGTTACCCTAAAATTGACCTAATACCAATGACAATAAAATCATTGTTAATCAGTGTACTTAATTTTATTTTGGTGTTCCTTGACTGCAGCAATGTTTTAAAATTGTCACTCATTGAGAAGCATGCTCTGTTATCTAGAAACATTGTGGTTTTTATCTCGTCTGTTATGTCATTCGTGTTATTGATAGTGGTGCCAAGATATCTGAACTGTAGTACCTCCTCTATTCGTGGGTTTTCTATTGCTTGTAAGCTACCTGATTCTGCTAATCCTGAGATCCGCAAATATTTGGTTTTGTCAGTATTAATACTAAGGAATACGTCTTTAGAATTATTCTTTAGGGTTTGATACGCACGCACTATATTTCACTCTAACTTCATATTGGGTATTTCTTATCGTTATAAAAATTATTGTTGTTAGTTTTCCAGGGGTTTCAAAGTTGTTCATAGCTTGACTAGCTGATGTATGTCGTACACAGCGTAGGCTTGCTTATAGTCTACGAAGAATGTATGTAAATCCTTTACCTTCTCTACCAACTGTCGTATGCAGAATATTTGGTCTGTCGTAGATTTTCCGGGTCGGAAACCAGTTTGGTAGTTTCCTATTTTTTGCTCTACATAGGGTTTTAGTCTTTCTAGCAAAACGTGACAGAATTTTGTATGTTGTGTTTAGAAGACAAATTTCTCTGTAGTTCGAGCATACCACCTTGTCGCCTTTCTTGTGTATTGGGCAGATGATCTACAAATTCCATTTTTGTGGCATTGTTTTGGTTCTCCATATTGTTATTACTAGCTGGGGTGTTTATTCCCACAAATCTCCACCTTTTAACAATTCCGCTGATATTTCATCCTCTCCTGAGGCTCTATTCTTTTTCATCTTGATGGTCCTGTTTCTAATTTCGTCATATGTGAGTTTTGCTATGGGTTCATTTCCTTCTACTTCTCTTTGTATGTTCTAATGGTTTTCTCCCAGTTCTTTTCTTCGGTCTTGCTTGATTTCATCGTTTGCTATATTTAATAAGTTCGCAAAGTGTTCTCTCCATCTTGCGACCGTCTCATCTTTCTCGACGATTATTTTTCCGTTTTTAACGATGCAGAAATTTGTTCGTAGTTTAAAGCCATCTCTGATGTATTTCACTTTTTTATATGCTTTTCCTGTTACATTTTCTTCCATTCTCTCCTCTATTTCTGTAAGTTTTTGTTCTATTGACTCCCGTTTCTTCCGTTTCAGTACTCTTCTAGCCAACATCAAATAACTGTAAAATAAATATTAAAATTACTAACAATAAATTATGCCACATCCTAGGTGTGCTAATTCGTCACATATCCGTCATCGGCAGCAAATTACGTCACAAAGTAAGCCGCGAGGAAAACTGATCATCGGTTTAAACCAATTTATAATGACTAAACCACCATTCATAACGTAAAGCCCCCGGAGCTCAAAGATACCCCGGAATTTCTTTCTTACACAGGTTACTCTCGTTTTCTCTGTCTTTCCTGCAGGGAATCTTGATTATTTAAAATTTTGTTAAGACATCAGTGTTGTGGTAAGCATAGAATTAAGTTAAACCGCCGAAGGCGTGGGTATGACCGAGTTAAATTGATGAGTGCTTTAAAACAATTATACGTATTAAAGTTATTAGTGGTTGGGAAATTGTTAGTCCTCGTGTGCATACATCATCTGTGGCGTAATCAGCGATGATGATTTTCTCCCTTACAGAAACTTTAGCTAAAATCGCTGCTGCTGTTAACGCCTTGTTATAAACACGAACCTCGACTTCAGTCAACTTTTACCGGTCTATAAATTTAATAAGAAACGTGAGAAGAAGCTTAAAAGTTTTGTTTATAATTATCCTGTAAATCAAACTTCCCACGCGTCATCTTTAAAATATTTTTCTCATTGATCGCGCTTTTGAAAAATAATTGAAACGGAACTTCTCACACAACAAATAATCAATACCTATTAATTTGATACTTGAAGTAATAACTTTAATTAATTTTATTTCAACAAGTAATCAATCTCTTCGAAGCTTTTTATAGAAACACAAAGGCACACTTAAAAAATCACCTTCAACTAGTGAACCGTATAAATTAAAATTAATGTCTTGATGGATCGGAACGGCACTTCCCATCAATTATTGCAAAGTGCATTATTCGGCTAAATTATAATTTACTGTTTTAATGAAATATAAATCAATCAGTACAAACCTGTAAATGTAAAAAGAAATTTATTTGGAATATAATAAAATTTTACAGAACTAGGTTAATTAGAAGAGCTGCTTAAAACAGATTTAAATTTTTAAGTTACTGCTAAACGGTGATATTTAATATCAAAAAAAAGTAATTAACGATTAAACTTATAAAATGACGGATAATTATAAAATTACATTATGTGTTAATAAACATAAGGTAAAGTTAATACATTTAGGTAACACTATATGTTAAATGTTTTCTACTTCCGTTCGAATAAATACAAAAGTGCATTTGAAATTATTTTGAAATTTTCATGGCACTTATAAATCAATTCAAATAATTAAAATTGCCTATACCCGTTTTAACCAAATGATCTCATTATTTCACTGAGTAAAATAATGGAGTCTATGCCCTAACCCAAATCAGTGAAATAAAGTGGCTATTACCTAACAGAAGTAGAAAATAGCTATTTATGTAACAAGTAAGGAAATGAGAGTGATTAATTCACTAATGTGAAAGTTGCCACACGAGCCGCCAAGCTAGTGTTGTAATCACATGTGTAAAACAATCGCTCGTTTTCCTTACGTATTGCAGACAATATTTTCTCCACTTCCGTTCGAATAAATACAGAACTGTATTTGAAAGTATAAATTTTTGGCGTTTTCATGAAACTTGTAAATCAATTCAAAAAATCAATATTTCTTATGCGCGTTTTGACGAAATGATCTCATTATTTCACTGAGTGAAATAGTGGAGTTTACTACCTAGCTCAAATCAGTGAAATAAAGTGTGTATTACCTAACAGAAGTAGAAAATAGCTATTTATGTAACAAGTAACAAAATTAGAGTGATTACTTCACGAATGTAAAAATTGCAACACGAGCCGCTAGGCGAGTGTTGTAATCATATGTGAAATAATCAGCCGTATTCCTTACGTGTTGCATACAATATTATCTCTACTTCCGTTCGAATAAATACAAAAGTGGATTTGAAATTATGAATTTTTGGTATTTTCATGACACATAAATCAATTCAGAAGATCAATATTGCCTATGCGTGTTATGACGAAATGATCTCATTATTTCACTGAGTGAAAAAGTGGAGTTTACTACCTAGATAAAATCAGTGAAATAAAGTGTCTATTACCTAACAGAAGCAAATAATAGCTATTTATGTAACAAGTAACGAAATGAGAGTGATTATTTCACGAATGTGTGCGAGTGTTGTAATCACATATATGAAACAATCACCCGTTTTCCTTACATATTGCATACAATATTTTCCCCACTTCCGTTTGAATAAATACAAAATTGCATTTACAATTATGAATTTTTGGAATTTTCATGACACTTAAATAAATCAATTTGAAAAATTAAAAATGCCTATACCCGGTTTGAACAAATGATTTTATTATTTCACTAAGTGAAATAATGAAGTTCATTACCTAACTTTAATCAGTCAAATAAATTGTCTATTACCTAACGGAAGTAGAAAAAATTCTTTGTAGCACCCTCTTGTACAGTTATAGGCGTTGAATAAATGCAGTGAAAGTTAATGTTTTAAAAAAATAGTGCGTGTTCCTCGAGCCGAAAGTGCGTTTTTCCAACTCAGGTGCTTGTTTGCCTCGTCTAACGTCTCGGCAAACAACATGCAAGCCCGCTCCGTGCGATAAATGTAGACTTTTCTCTCTAGGTATAGAGGAAGCGCCTTACCTAAAATCTTATAAGAAAACCGCATTTGATGATAGAAACAAGCCACCACGCAGTTGTTACTAAGGCCACTTAAAAGGAATTGACACGCCGTACCTTTTGATTCCCCTAGGATCTAAAATGGCGAAAAAATTTCGAAATATCTATGTCAGTTACGTATATTCGAGGGAAAATGGGACAATACGGCTACATAAGTTAAATTTGAAGAAACAATAGGTACACCAATTGAAGTAATAATATCCTGCAGAAGCAGGAACGTACCCATATGTTTCTGAAAGTGGTAAAATTATTATTTTGTCGACAAAAACTGATATATCAAAATTCAAACAATTTCTGTGACTTACTGGTGTATTTGTGGTATTTAGTTAAATACAGAAATAGCAAAACTAGCATATGCCCCCCTTGACCCGCTTTAAAAAAAATCAATGTAAAGGCAAAGCAATAGCATAGACTTTAAAATTCGTATATAAAACTACATGTAATGATTATCTGTATATAAAATACTTAATTACTTTAACAATATTTATTTATTTTAACCTTATACGTATTTCGGCATGTTTACATGCCATTGTCAAAGGTGATATGAAAAAGTAAACAGTTAGTGTTGTTATAGCAATAGAACTTGGTGACTTGATCTCGGTAATCGTCTGCAGATGACTTGATTTCTTATTCTAAAATGTCCAATAGAGGAGAATTTAAGAGATCAATTTGCTCATTCATTAATGGTACAGTTTTTAAATGTTTGTAGTGTTTCACGAACTTCTTGTTCTTGTCTTGCTTTTTCTTGTTCTTGTCTTGTTCTTTGTGCAAGAACAAGAACAAGAAGTAGGTGTGCAAGAAACAACACAAGACAAGATTTCTTGTTTTATGTAGATACACAAAACAAAAGTTTCAAAACGCCGATTGTAACGCTTCTGGAACTGGGGTGTGTGAAAACAAAATGATAGTAGTGCAAAATAATAATTTATAAGTCAATTACAAAATGAACAAGCATTTTGTAGGTAGGTTCCAATCTGATCAATAAATTCAAAACCGGTAAATTGTTCTACATTTAATATACAAATAAGAAAATTCAAAAATCAGTAATATCAAAGTTTTTTCGCAAAACTGCTATTTTAGCTGTCATTTCTGTACAATAAAACCTTGGGAAAACCGCAGCAGATGTAAAAGTCCAAAACTGACAGTTCAAAATATAAATAAATAACGTTTTTTTGCTATTTGTTTAATATGTGGTTCATTTGGAACGCACCGATAAAATACAAAAATTAAATTGTTAATGCAATGAAACCAAATAAAATATATGCAAGTATAGTATGTATGTTAGTCTACTAACTACCAAACGCGCTAACAAAATATAAAAGTTTCTTAGTCAGTACTACGCCGTACAAAGACGTTTAACGAGTAGCCGCACGCGACAGGAAGCCGGCGCGGCGCCACTTTATCGAGACTCGATAGCTCGAGGAATCACCCAACTAGCAAGAACAAGAAATAAGCAAAAGTCTTGCTAGCACGACAAGAATTAAGCTAGCAAGAAATTTGCAAGACAAGAAGTTGTTTTACTTCTTGTCTTGTTTAGCAAGACAAGAGAAGAAGTTGCCGTTGCAACTGAGGTTGCAATTCCGGACACTTTAAAATATCTTGACAATCTGCTATAGACTGAGCAGAAGTTGAATCAAAGGTGTTAACAACATTTTTAAATTCACTGTAATTTTCGCAATAAAATAGAGCGGCTTCTATCCACGTTCCCCACCTGGTGAGAATTGGTTGTGGAGGTAAGGGCACATCTTTAAGCAAGTCTTTGTAAACTTCGACGCGAAGTGGTGATTTTAAAAATACCTTTTTTCCGTTATTAATTAATTTATTGACTAAAGGAAACTCAGTTCTAACCACTTCGGCCACCCTATTCATCGCATGGGCCAAACAAGTTACATGAATTAAATTTGGGAAAAAGATTTTTAAATTTTGACCTGCTTTTACCATGTATGCGGCACCATCAGTCACCATGTATAAAATCCTTTCTGGTGGTATTTAATTTGGCAAATAACGTAACGAAAGGGTTTCATTGACAAAACGTGAAATTGTCAAATTGTTGGTTTTTTCTAGTTGTTTAACAGCAGTTAAATAACTGGAAGGACTGCTGTTTAAAACACCTACAATAAAATTCGCTATATACCTATCTTCCTTTAGCATCGGTGGTTTCGTCAACACTAAACCAAATACAATTATTCGAAACAACGTTTCTTATTTTTTGAAGATTTTCTTCGTATAATTTTGGAATGCACGTTCTGGAAGCTGTTCTCCGGGAAACGACGTTTTGTTTTGTATATTTTTCTAAGAAATTTTTTAATTCGGGAACGTCCATGTTATTTAATGGAATGTTGCATGAAACCATCATTCTACACAAATCGTCGTTGAAATTGTTGACATTCTTATTTAAGCGGTTCAGCAATAATTGTTGTTTTGGCTCGTTTGTATTATTTTTTCTCTTTTGATGCGGACCGGTGGCTACGTGCTGATCAAGTTGAAACTTTTTATTAACGTTTATCTGTAAAAACAATATTTAAGTACAATTTACTACAGCTTACACAAAGGAAAATAATTGAATGTGCCCTGTGGCCTGTGCCATATCCTTTGCAATATCACAAAAACAAACTTTCTAATTTTATTCTTAAATTGTTTGCTTAATTACAAAATAAAATAACAAATTAGTATTAAATTTTTAACTCGATGTTTTGGCTTGTTTGAAGTTTTTTAACTTTAAACAGAGTAAACAGTTTTTTTTTTAATTCAAAATTAAAATAAACGGATAAATACCTCTTTTTCACAACACAACACTTCCATCGTATTTAAAACATGTATACGGCTTCAACCACTTCTTAATTAAATCGTTTTTTGAACTAGCAACTTTAGGCATTTTCAGGGTATAGACTGGACAATTACACTTTACAGCTCTCTGTCAAGGCAACAAATTAACTAGTCAAGCACTAAAATTATAAATAACTATTTCTAAGAATAAGTATAAGAAAAATTTCAAAATATTATTTTCAAAGAAATTTGTACCTAAGGAATCAGATCTACCCAAATAATACAACCTTTGTCAGTTAATCCTTTATTTCCTCTACCCCTACTTGGAAATTTAGAAAGTGCAAGTCTAGGGTTCATGTGGTTTCACTAGAAGAAATTGTGCAATTTCTTCTAAGAACTACGAATATTTTATTTGATAATTTATTTGAAATTTTCTTTTTTTTTGCTAGAATATGCATTTTCATGCCATTAAAAGCTAAAATATGCACTAATATATGCCTTATGCCGTAAAGTTGTAATATATGCCAAATATGCAAAATAAGATTTACTTTTTATGACTCTAAACATCACGAAACGTGTATATACGAAAAATTAACATTTTATGATCTATAGGAGAAAAGATGCAAATATGCATTTGCCCAACCCTAGCTCATCATTAGATAGTGCTCTTTTCTCTGATATAAGGTTTAATGGGTTTATTTTCACAAATAACGGAGTTATAAGCAAGAAACCTTTTTTTATAGTAGGCTGTGAAAAATCTTTTCTAGCGTAGTCTGAAAATTAATAAAAGAACAAGAAAACCAAAAAACAATAGGCTACATTTGTTTCCATTGGGTTTTATCTTCCCAATAATAATAAAGTTATAAGCTAATAATTGTTTGCTCATGGTAGGCTGTAAAAAACATTAAAACAAACACCTGAATGTTTCGGGAAATAAAACTATTAAATATGTATGCTCCTATAACAGTCAACGGACGTTTAACTTTTAAATACTCCTGCTAAGTAATATACGCGAAAAGGAAGATAAATTTAGAATGACAATAAACTGGTGTAAAGATGCAGATATTGCCAAAACAAATTAAAAAGTACATACTCATCTCTGATTATCACAATTTTTTAATAGTTTTATTCCCTGAAACATTCAACTGTATTTATTTGTCTTTTCACACCCTACCACCATGAGCAAACTATTTCTCGCTTATAACTTTATTATTATTGGGAAGATATAACCGTAATGGAAACAAATGCAGCCTTTTGTTTTCTGTTTTCTTGTTTTTTTGTTGATTTTCAGCCTACTCGAAAAACACTTTTCACAGCCTACTATAAAAAAAAGGTTTCTTGCTTATAACTCCGTTATTTGGGAAACTAAACCCATTGAACCTTATATCAGAGAAAAGGGGAAAAGAGCTCTATCTAATGATGATATGGCCGCCTTTGACGCATATTTAAAAAAAGTAAAATTATTGTCAATATCTTGAAAATTTAAAGACAAAGATTTTAATTTGCGATACCGAATCGGCGTAAAAAACTGTCTCAATAATGTCAAAACCGTTTTGCGCTACCTTTGATAATAACCGAATTATTATACACAAGAAACGAAAACTGAAAATTTTTGTTTTTTAAGTCTGTACTAAAATTAAACGAAAATTCTAGGATTTGAATGTTGATGATAGGTGTACTTGAGATGCTGAATAATGCTTCATATTTGACCGAATCTCTATCTCTTGCCCTTTACGAGATTCCCATGCATGCACTCCTTATCTTGGACACCCTACATATTTTGAAAATTGTCCGCCATTTTGAATCATAAGAGCTAAATCAAAACGAACGGCGTGTCAAACAACCGTGCCTAGTAGCCTGCTTCTACCACTGAAAGCATTTTTTTACGTACCGCTTCCACTAGTGATATAATAACTATTTTCGATAACACCAAATAAACAAATTCCATGGTTTAAGCTTATATCAAAAATTACCTAACTACTGGGTGTTGTAGATAATAGCTTTTCTGAACAAAAATGTAAATGTTTTAAATGTGTAACAACTTATATTAGTATACTGTATTTTAATGTTAAACACTGTTTTGTGTGGAATTTGTTAAAACACGATTTATACAAATAAGATGCCATCTTGAAAAAAGGATTCGTAATTTCGGCGCTTCTTGAAAAGTGGGATTCTCTTGTACTTCTATTTTTTTAAATTTAGTTGTCCTTATTTCTCAAAAACAAATCTATCAATTTTATTTTCTTTGCGTAAAAAGAAGGGCATAGTGCCATTTAAGTTTTTCAAGGTTGGTTAGGGGGCGGCGGGGTAAGTATTAGCGCGACGCGGATTACGCTATCGCGTGTCCCCCATCCTCCATAGAAAAGCACTTTTACATTTTTTTGATATTTGGTGTGGTTCACGAGATATTCAGGGTGGATCGTTTTCAAATGATCACCCTGTATAAAAGATTCACTTTTGAATTTCTGATTTCTGTAACACCAAAAATGTAAAATTTCACTAATCATAAGTGAAATTTTTACTAAAATGTATTTAAAACGGATTAAAGAAGTTACTAAATTGGTTTTCTGTTGTAATTGATATATTTATTGTCTGGACGAGGTCAATAACCGAAATGATTATAGCAACAACAAAGTCTACCTCATACAAGTCTGAGAATTTTGAAAAATAAAGCTTAGTGTTCTAAAAAAACAGAGTCGCACTTACAATTTCCATTCTGGGCTCGCTTGTTTTAACTAGTTAGAAGATTCTAGTAATACGTACGCCTCTGCTTTGAGGCGTTTTGCCAAGAAAATGCCAATAGGTGAAGAATGCTAGAGACGGTCGCTATTTCTATTTTTCAGATTTGTTGAACACTTTCAGCTATTTTAAGACTTCGATGTTCGATATAGATGCGTAATGTGTTATTTTGATTGCTCCCTTTGTTTATACTTGTAGTTGTCTTGTATTGTTTGTATGTATAAAGTCATCACAACATGAAAGAAAATTAAGTTAATATACTGCAATGATATGCGTGTGCATGTACTTACTTGAAAACAATTCCCTAAATGCCCGCAATTCACGCAATTCTAAATTATATTTTCTGTGAGACTCTTTATTAACTTTCTCAGGGTCGTCATTTAGCTTGTAAGACAAGTTATTAATAAATAAATTTGAGATAGGATAAACACAAAACAATATCAACGTTACAAAAAAAAGGTTTTATTTAATAAATCAATTTTCTTGTGAAATTTGCGAAAAATTAAATAAATTTTACTAAATACTATCGTCCTTTAAAAAGAGAACACTTATCTTAACGTCTCCTTATTGGGATATCCTTCACTCGAGCAAACGATGAATGTCCAACTTCTACTTCACTAGTTTGCAGGTTCCTCAAGTAACCACAAACACTCGCCTTTAGTTTGAATCTTCCTCTGGTCTGTTTTATATTATTTTGAACTTGGTTTTACCACCATCACAACTGGAAAAACTTTCTGGATCGCTTTATACCTGTTATTCTTCTGGACTTTTCACAATTCGTTGATAATTAGTTGTATTTTCTTCTTTTATATTCACAATCACTTTTATATTACTTTTAAACTCGTTTTTCCTCTTTATTCATCCAGAGGATACAAAATTCTCTGTCTTTGTTTACAAAAACGAGTCGTAACTAACTAAACAAATTTTCCATTCTTTTGTCTCTTCTTGATTCCCATTTTTTTGAACAAACAAATAAATCTCATGACAATGAGTATTCTTTTATACGTTTGTGACATTGACACTGACATCCATAATGACATTAATCGATGCACAAAACAAGTAAGTCTAAAACTTCTTATAATTTAAGCCTTTTGAACAATTCTGAAATAAATTATAATTAAAATTAACATAAATAAAAATCGTATCAATCTGATTGTGTTTTTCTTTTCTTTCAGTAAAAAACAAACCTCACAAATATGAAAAATATAAATTATTAGAATTTATAACAAGAAATTACAGCAATACTACGCAACCCTGAGTTTAAAAGTTAGAATATCAAAACCTTACAGCCTTCACAAACCTCCAATCTCAAATTGAATTGTAGCAAGCATCCCAAAAATTGCCTTCCAGGAACTACAATACCCCCAGTAAAAACATACACCTCCAAATATCATAGCATTTTATTATGGATTAAAGTTTTAGTCTGATTTGTAGACTTACTTGTCCTTGTTTGCTTATTTTGGGTGTCAAAACAAAACCGCTCAGTAATTTGCTCTATATGAGAGCTATTTTAGATCGTCCAAAGCTTCCGTCGCTTTATTTGATTCTACTTCGTTATAAGAAAGCATAAAATACATACCTACTATTCCAGTTTTATGCTCTTCCATAAATCAAACTGCAAATAAGTACATAGTGTTGAAGTACTATAAAGTATTTTATTCATAAATCAATATGAACTTCAACGAAGTAAAGCTAGAACTTAATAAAAATCCTGAATTAAGGTTTTTTCCAATTTGTTTTAGCTTTCTAAAACGTAGTTTCGGGGCTGCGTCAGGCGGGGGTGCAAGGGGTGCACAGCACTCAGGCGGTAGGACCCAGGGGCGGCAAAAAGCCGGAACGCAAAATATAAAATTAAAGAAACAAAATTGGTACTTAATAAAATTAGAAAACAATATTTTTTGCACTAAAAATAAAAAAGATTGTATCGAGAAATTGTTGTTACTATTTATTTTTAGATATTGTAGGGCGGAGAAATTGTAAAATAAATTAAAGCAAATTCTAAGTTATTGCCCGGTTTTGGGCCAGTAAATGCGCAGATGTCTAAAATTCTAAACAATAAATTGCCACGAAATTGTTCACACATTATTAAAGTAATAGTTACATATTTCAACAATAATACGCCGTATGATGATGCGAATGATTCGAAGAAGCACTGAATGATTCGTATCAAACTGCTCTTTCGTATCTTGTTAATAAGTTAGCAATAAAGATCTCTATGTACCGTTTACTTTTAACTAATTGCATGGGTTGTTATTAATATTTTATGTCTACTTTTCCATACTTTCAGTATACCTAGAAAGTATTAATTTCGAAATCGAGATGTTGACGGAAATACACGTTTTGGAGTTTATGAAAACAAAAAAAGTTGTTTTAAAAATACGTTTGTGTGGGTGGGTGTGTGTGTGCGCGCTTCATAACTCCCAAACGTATGGTTCTATTTTGGTGAGTTCTAGAACGTGGGGGTATATCAAAAATTCATCGGATAAATAAGCTTTTAAAAAATCCAAAACCGGAAGCAAAAGTTAGACAATTTTTTAGTAGTATTTTATTCAGAAATGGAATTTTTTGAAATCCGAAGACGGAATCTGATAAAAGATGTCCGGACAAATTCAACGCTTTTTTAGCGTTCTAGCTTTCAATAGCTGCCGTTACGATTTTTGAAAATTTTCACTAGCGTCTTATTACTCAAAAACGAGTTAACAGATTGAGATTAAATCTTATGTCCCAACAGCTCTATACAAACACAATGTTACTGTGCACAAATTAAATTTAAAAAAAATTAAAAAGTATATAAACTATGAAGTGAAAAATTAGTGAAGAGTTTAAAAACATTTTCAATAAGATTTTGCACACGATCTTTTTTTTTTCAATTTTGTAGGCTAATAGAACTATGGATAAGCTACAATTTGATTTGTGTCCTACTCCGCTAATTTCTCTGTCACATCTTCTATGAATTTTTGAATATCAAACATTCCTATCTATTTAGTTAATAAACGGGGTAATAATAAAAAATTTCTGTTTGGGTTAAAGTGCTCATGAGTGATAGTGGAATAAAGTTTATAACTTTATTTGTAGGTACAGCAATATTTGAGAGGAGGGTTTTAATTTTTTCCCTCACGCCCATTTTTTGGCTGACAAATTCTTTCTTTAGATTCCGGTTTTCTTTAATCCCAAGCAATCTTCTTCCTAAAAATAATCTAAATCTATTTCTTTTCTCACAAAATATTTGAAAATTATTTAATTAACGTTCTCCCTAGAGTTGTAGGTGTACTGCGATGATGGGGGCCATTGTCAGTGGTTAAAACATTGATGTTTTTGTAAATATAAGTTACAATTCCTAAAGTATGGGAAAGCCCAGACGAAGTGCATCGCTCATTTTTTTGTGCCGTTATAATTTGATAGAAACAAAATTATTATTTAGGAATGCATTACCTAGGTATGTATATATTTATTGCATTTATACTCGCTTTAAAATTGTATGCCTATTATACAGGAAAGGGGCGTGAAAATAAGGCTGGCACCCTTGGCGCGTTTGTGCGTAACTCTAATTTTTTTACTATGATACTCATACTAAGACAAAGTAACGTGATTCCTGTCTGTTCTTCATTGTTCTCGCTGCTTCAAGAAATAGCTTCAAACAATTAAATTCTATTTTCGCCTTCAATCTAGAGCTTTTCCAAAAAGATACAAAATTATATCGACGTGGCAACGACCTAGGACAAGATGATCTGGACGTCCAGACGTTGTAAAAATAAATCCACTGACCTAGGGCAACTCGGTGGCTGCTAAAAGTCTGGAAATATCGCAACGCGTGCGAAATCCACGTGTTTCTAGCACAAGGAGCTATTTCTTTGCACATTCCTCCAAGCTGTCTGGGACGATGCTTCTTTTGCTCTAGTTGGGTTGGAATAACGCGGTTACGTTATGCTAATTTTACACCCTATTAACGTAAAGAACGGAAATAGATGTGGGCAAAACGAATCTCCACAATTCGCATAATTTGGAACGTGGTTTCCAACACAAGTGCAAACAGCTGCTGCCGCAACGCTACATGTAGAATCACGTTAACGTGTGGCGGATTAAGAAACCGCTTAATTTTTGTGGGCAAGCGTTTTTATAAATGTCTAATAGAAATCATGAGCGTTGGTTTATAAAAGGATTAAAAGAAGATTAATAATAATGCAACCTGTTATTAGTATACCTAAATCATGTTTTTGTAATCATCTACAAACTACAATACAAGACTGCCTGCATTTTTAAACTGTTCTATAAATTAACTCAGACGCCTCGGCCTAACTAGGCCCTTAAGCGTAGGGGATTGATATAAAGGAATTTTCAATTTGGAATTTTACAGTTTTTACAGAAAACAGTTTGCGTTATAAATATTAAAAAGTAATATATTTTATTAGCGCAGTGCAACCCAGTAGAATTACGACTATTTTTAGTTTTCAGTAAATATCTTCAAAACTGCTAAAGCTACTAGTCTATTTGCATAGGGAAAAAAATTCCGCTTTGCTCGTCTTTTCGAAAAAATTGCTGGGTTGCCCAAGCGCAGAATACAGGTAAAACAAAGGAAGTCTTGCTGCTGCAGCTGGGTTACCCTGAGCGCATACAACAGGTGAATATCCGCAGCTGGGTTGCTCAAGCGCAGAATACAGGTAAAGCAAAATAAATCTTGCTGCTGCTGCTGCGTTACCCCGAGCGCATACAACAAATGAATACTCGCAGCTGGGTTGCCCAAGCGCAGAATACAGGTAAAGCCAAGGAAGTGTTGCTACTGCAGCTGGGTTACCCCGAGCGCATACAACAAGTAAATACCTTTACCAGCAGCTGGGATGCCCAAGCGCAGAATATAGGTAGAACAAAGAACGTCTTGCTGCTGCAGTTGGCTTATCCCGAGCGCATACAAGAAGCGAATACCCGCAGCTGGGTTGCCCAAGCGCATTATACAGGTAAAACAAAGGAAGCCTTGCTGCTGCTGCTGCTGCGTTACCCTGAGCGCATACAACAAGTGAATATCCGCAGCTGGGTTGCTCAAGCGCAGCATACAAGTAAAGCAAAAGAAGTCTTGCTGCTGCTGCTGCTGCTGCGTTACCCCGAGCGCATACAACAAGTGAATACCTTTACCAGCAGTTGAGATGCCCAAGCGCAGAATATAGGTGAAACAAAGGGCGTCTTGCTGCTGCAGTTGAGTTATCCCGAGCGCACACAACAAGTGAATATCCGCAGCTGGGTTTCCCAAGCGCAGAATACAGGTAAAACAAAGGAAGTCTTGTTGCTGCTGCTGCGTTACCCTGAGCGCATACAATAAGTGAATATCTGCAGCTGGGTTGCTCAAGCGCAGCATACAAGTAAAGCAAAAGAAGTCTTGCTGCTGCTGCTGCGTTACCCCGAGCGCATACAACAAGTGAATACTCGCAGCTGAGTTTCCCAAGCACAGAATACAGGTAAAGCCAAGGAAGTTTTGCTGCTGCAGCTAGGTTGCTCAAGCGCAGAATACAGGTAAAGCAAAAGAAGTCTTGTTGCTGCTGCTGCGTTACCCCGAGCGCATACAACAAGTGAATACTCGCAGCGGGTTGCCCAAGCGCAGAATACAGGTAAAGCAATGGAAGTCTTGCTGCTGCATCTGGGTTACCCCGAGCGCATACAACAAGTGAATACCTTTACCAGCAGCTGGGATGCTCAAGCGTAGAATATAGGTAAAATAAAGGACGTCTTGCTACTGCTGTTGGGTTATCCCCAGCTCATACAACAAGTAAATACCTGCAGCTGGGTTGCCCAAGCGCAGAATACAGGTAAAGCAAAAGAAATCTTGCTGCTGCAGCTAGGTTACTCGAAGTGCATACAATAAGTGAATACCCGCAACTGGGTTTCTCAAGCGCAGAGTACAGGTAAAGGAAAGGAAATCTTGCTGCTATAGCTGGGTTACCCCGAGCTCATGCAACAAGTGTAGTTTGACTGGCTGACCAAGACTGATGAATGAGTGTCTGTCTGAAAACCACTAAGCAACCCCACTCTGACTTCAACCAGGATATAAAGCAAAGAACCAGCCATATCGGTTGTCACCATTTCATATAATTTAAAATTAAACCCTATTTTCTTAGAATTTAGTTTGACAACACGTGCGTTTCCAATAGACGTGTAATAGATTAACCTACAATGGTACATAAAATATCCTTATTCTAATTTCAAAAAGACATACTAATAATTGTACAAAACAATTAAAACACAAAAATGTATTGGAAACTTTAAATTGACTCAACTAATTTACGAGCTTGCTCTAAAACAACAAATGTGTCGGAAACAACTAATTCGTGGTCGCTGCATCTAGAATAACTAGCCCCGCTTACAATACGACAGAAAGAATAAAAATAAGTGCAAAAATTAATAAAAAGTTAAAGTATTTAGGGTTTATATAAGGTAGTTTCTATAAACCCCTTGCTACAGTTCTCATTTAAATTTTGAAGCTGTCACAAGTAAACTCAGCGGTATCTGAAGGAAATCAGTACTTAACTAAAAGACAAAACCAACAACTTGTAAGGTGAATATATTGAATAATATTAGCATAGTTAAGTATACTCTGTATCTGTATAACCGTACATTGGTATAATGTTTTATAAATTACACTACCAACACAATCTCCTTATTTCCTTGAAAGACGATGTAGTAAATCGTGCAATATCCGAAGGTTTATTGCAGATAAATGGGCCAAATCTCGCCATGAGTTTAAATATGAACCTTTCTTCCTTAACGGCTAATGCTATAATAATTCAAGCAATGGAGTATACAAAGCCCAACAAAGATAATAAATGATGGCATCTTCAACGGGAAGTATAGAATGAAATTTCGAAATTTAAGTAAAAATGAACATATCATTTTACAACTAGACAAGAAGAAAATTTATTATTAAAATTTAATGCTATTTACCGTTCACAATAAAAATTTTTTTTTTAAGAAAATGCAGATAATGTGTATTCAGCTATGAAGAATATTAACTGCCTGTATTAAAGCACAACTACGGATTCTGTGGGAATAAAGTGCAGAATCATTGCTCATATTAAATAAGGACTGTTATGTGTATGACTTTGCAGTTTTTGCTACAACCATTACCGATTGCGTTATAAAACCAACCGCAAAAATGTGGTTTTTAAAATATTGAACTGACAAGTAAAAATATTTAAAATATATTACTAATAGTGGAAAATGCATCGCTGTTAATCAAAACAGTAGTATTGGTATGCTAATAACAAAGACAAGGTATTCTTAAAAATGTGTAAATCAGAAATTTCAAAACTTAAACTTTAAAATTGTAAAACAGTTTTGACATTGAAATTATAATTTTTAAGTTATTGTAACCGTTAAAATAACTGGATATTGTTTTCGGAGATTTCCAGGAAATATTCTGTGATAAAACTTTAATAAGAACTTGTAATTACTACTGCAACGGTCTGGAAGTAAAGTACTTACGTAAAACTACTGTATAGGCAGTTATGATTTTAAAAGCATTAAACAAAACATGCTGAACTCGTGGACTACGCCCCACGCTTTTCGTTTAAAAGAATTGTTAGCAAATTTATTAAAACTATGTATAACAAAAATAAATATAATCAATATTTAATATAACAACAACTATCATAAGCTGTTTTAAAATTATTTCAGTGTTTTATATGTAAATGCTACGTAAAATAAATACAGGAAAACGTAGCTTTTTGTAATCTTGTACATAGACATAAATAACTATTTAATATAATAATAATTAAAATAAACGTATTGGAATTATTATTTAATTATACATAATATTTTTAGTAAATGTACCTACTTCTTCCATAAAGTTTAAATTGGCTCTGTTCGTTAGTGCTTTCAGTTTTAATTTTCTGATTTGAAAATCTTCTAACTCTAGAAAATGCTACGTATAATTGTCCATGTGAAATTACAGGCTTTGCAAATAAATTCATATTTTATTAAATGTCTGTCTTTGAACTTTAGAAGCAGCGATTGCGTATGTTAGCATTATCGGAAATTGTTTTCTTTCAAGTAAAATGGTAATCCAGTGTCTGAGAATGATAAAATAATTCGAGATACGAAAACAATATTGGGATACATCTACCCTGTTAAAATCTCAACTTTAATGAAATTTGAAAACAATTTTTTCACGAGTAATCTAACACCATTATACAACTAATTAAATTAAAACAAAACTTGATGTATTTGATTTAGAACAAAATATGTATTTTGCACCAGTAGACAAAAGTTTTGAAACAATTCTTGTTACATTTAAACAATAAATTGCTTTACAATATGCTTTTGGTTTTATTTTTATCTTCATTTATGGTGAGATTATTGGCTAATGCATTACTTCTTCAACTAGGTAAGTTATTTGTAATGCATGCCTTCTAACAATAAATTATTTTTTAATAATTTTTTGTTGTCTAAAGTCATGCTTGTGTAAAAACTGGTAAACTTCAACAAGCCTACATATAACTGCCACGTAAAACTACAAACTCATACGTCCTTCGGTAATTACAAATACTGCCGCGTGGCGGCGCTTCGCTTAATGTAAATCGCCTATATACTGAAACTTCAAAATGTAGTTAATAATCAGAAATCTGGATTGCCTGGTGGCTGCAGTATTGATTACTACTACAGAGCTTTTCTTGGATTTTGCAATTTTACGGGCTGTGGCAATGTTTCGGCCTTTTACGACAATGGAAAGAGAGCACCACCAAAAAGTGCAGCACACTACATAGATATGTTCAAAGGTCTTGGTAAACTTTGGAGTGTGAGTCACAAACTTAATGAAGATTTAGAGAAGTTTGTTTGCCAAATGAGTAGTATGAAAGAACAGAACTACGCTATGATCTTTTTACATTACAGCTACATATGGCGAAGATATCTCACAAACTTCTAAATTGCCTCAACACCATATCAACATAGGTGGCACGATGTGAATGGACGTATAACTATACGTTGGAGTGGAAGTCAACCCGCTTCTAAAGAGGTGCTTGAAATGATTTCTTGGAACTTCAGGGATTGTCATGGAGAATGCCCGTGCAATTAGAAGTAAACTTTTCGTGCACCGACATCTGCAACAGTAAGCGCTAAAAGGAGGAGCGGAGGGGAGTATGAAGATGTCAACGATAACGAAGATGTTCAGGAAGCCTAACATGATGATGATGATCAAGATGAAGATAAAAATTGTTTGTTCTGAAGAAGTGTTGACGATGAAGGTTTGAAGATGACTAGATTTGACTTGAAGTTAGACGAGTTTAATCTTGCATCACTCGAAACTGTAATTTCATAATTGCTATAATGTATAATTAAATCTATGTTTACCTGACTAGTTCTAATAATTATTTTTTCTACCACTATTTTAGGATATAAGCATTCTGATACAATTTTTAATTACGGAATAGCTTACATTCTACATTTGTTGGAAGAATAGAATATTTCATTCTAACACTGTTCTGAATAATAAAGTTTGCATCTCTCATCTATAAACTGTTTTTATGTTTTGTTGACAGTTACAAACAAAGCGTATTTTAGAACAAAACTCAAAATTTTCTTATTTTCTAAATTTAATGACCTAAATAATTTATAGTCGTAGAAAAAGTATAGTCTGTAACACGTTTGGAATGGCTATTCCACACTCGTGGACCGTCCCCTTCGCCTTTCGACTCGGGTAACAAACTTTCTGCAGAATATACCATTCTAACAAGTTTGGAATATGGCATATTGTGCACGAAGTTTATTCAATTTATGATCAAAACACGGCCGATGAATATTTAGGTTTAGCTCATTTTACTAATTATGTGTTGACGTTCCTATTAGATATTATAAACCGAATGACTGCCACGTGCTTTTAAAGAAAGGACTATCAATTATTACTTTATTCATTGTTCTCGCCATGCATGGTTTAGCTCTTACTGCAGAACTACTGTCATTTTGTTTTTACTGCAATTTCGCTCTTGCTGCCTATATTCTATCCGCAAGAGTAATTATGTATTTGTTCAATTCTTGCTTTTACTTGTTATATATTTTTAGTCACATTCATTTTGTATTAACAGAACTCGTGATAAGCAAGTTATTAAGAAACGCTCTGAGATCTTTTGCTTTTTAACTTATAATTATGTGCCACCCTGTCACTAATGCATAAACATTTGCTCAAAATAATAAAGAAACTGTCTCGAGATGTGGAGGCCTGTTGCCGTTTTATAGTGAAAATGGTTACAGATTTAATATATAGATATCTAAAGGCTACCACGCTTGCCATGTTTCTGTCTTTAAAAATGAAAACTATCAACCTTATTATTTTTGGATTTTTGCAGCAGTTAGCGTTGTGAAAGAAGAAAATTATAATTTTGTGACGTTTCCACTAGATCACATAATACTCGCCTGACTTTAACCTTTTTAAATTTGGAATTTTGTATTTTATTCAAATTAAAGCTCAAGTACCTAAAAATTAGGTAATTCAAAATTATGTAATTGAAAATTATAATTGTCATAATCTTTTTAAATAGGTAGTGGTTAAACGTTAAATTGATTTTTATCAAATTTTTAGAAGCTCATCAAGAACGTTAAATTTTAACGAATTGTAAAAATTACACTATAAACAAATAATATCGTACATTTTCTGTACTTTTTAAAACTTTGTGTGTTTTACTTCATCGATAAACAAAGATTCTTGGTGACACAAGTTGTTTCGCACTAAATGCTCAACATGAACAAATGTAAATCCTAAAGTTCAGTTTCAACCTGCTTTCAGCAACCGATCGCGTCTTTCTGTGAATAATATTCGTTCAAAAAGAAGGTCACGATCGGCAAAAGACAAAAACTTGGCCCTTTTTTTCAAATGCATATTATTTGTTTTCTTTTTAACAAATAATTAAATAAAGGGGAAGTGTGCAGCTACAACGTTAGTTAACTAAACGACTCTAAAACAGTATTGTCATTGTTAAAGCTATACAGGGTGAGTTATTAGTGCGTTATTTTCCAACGTTTGTACTATAGTAGTAAGAAAAAAACTGAAGTGTTAACTTCGAGTGGAGTTTCCCATACTAGACGCCGTACGCAAAAGTGTATTTTTTTTTAATTATAGCGTTGTACCATTCACCGTCTATTAGATTTCTCTTCTCTCATTTTACCGTATGTTAGATTTCTAAGAAAACAATTTATATAGGCAACTGTACGATGTCGCACACCGTATAAGAATAATAAGAACTAAACCGCCCGCCCTACAGCTGATTAGATGCTTTTCGGCTGTCGGACTAAAAATCGATATAAATGGTTTATTTAAAGAGTTATCAAAAATACACAAAAAATTAAAAACATATTTTTAACTAGAGCTAATTGATAAGCGTAGTTAAAATCACGTAACTGCCGGAAAACGCGCTGTTGATATTAAAATGTATAGTTTTTTTTCTTAAGTTTTAAAATATTTGCTAGTTCTTGTTTAAATTTAAAAAAATCGCGTGGGCAGTTTTTGAAAATTTATTTTTGAAAGTTTTCAAAATTTTGAAGTAGCGCCACTGCGCTCCTTTTAGTATTTTTAAAATTAATTTTGCTTCGTCGTATACTACCCACAAAGGACTCTCAAACAAGTTGTAGCTGATCCCGATCAGACAACCACTTCTTGAGTAAATGGGCGTTAAATTCGAGATTTTCAGAAAGTTGTAGAAGCCGCCATTTTAAAGCTAAAGAGTTGAATAAAAAAGTTTTCAATTTGTTGTAAATTCTTCTCTCGGATTCCGTGTTCAAATTTCCAAAACTTGGTTTAAAAAAAATACGTTAGAGAAAAATGCTAACTTCTGTTGAGAGAGGCGTCACACTCACCCACAGACAGACATTTTGTAAAAACCACTTCAGAAGCTGGATCTTAAAGACGGTGACCTCCGTGACCACAAAAAGATAATAAGAGCAGGCATCAACTATGTTTGTTTACAACACTGTAAGAAGGAAATTGTTTCTTAAAATTGTTCTCATTAGGATACATTATGATGAAATGTATCATTTACTAAATATTTCAAAAAAATGTTTGATAAACGTATTTTTTTAATATTATTATTTTATCCACTAAACTGTCACAGCTACACATACAAACATAAAGTTAAAAAAAATAATCAGTTAGTAGCTTTCATAGCCAAGTTTTCAGACATGAACTGTTAATGGAACACCCAAAGCTGTTGAAATGTCCCGCGTGCTTTAATTATGTTCAGTAGTTCAGCTAATATGGTGACTGGTCAGGTGGTAAAAACATACAAGAACTGATATTAGAATTTCCTTTTGTTGCACTAATTAATTATAATTAAAGAGTATGCGTAGTATAGTATATGCCCGATCCGAGAGAGAGGGCCGCAAGGATCATCTCTGTCCTACTCTCGAGAGTATGCGCATGCGTAGAGCAGTCGATTGTCATGTCGCAACGTTTGAAAAGGAACTCACGTTTTTGAAACACGGTACGAAACGCGGTACGAAAAGGACAGGAATGATCCTTGCGCGCTATCTCTCTCGGCTCGCTTCTTTTCTATGGCAGAGACCGCCAGTGCGCGTTCCAGTATAAGTATAGTTCAGTGGTTATGCCACAAATAACCATGAAGCAAAAGTTAAATTATTAGACCTTTAGAACCTCCTCTATGAAAAAAAATAAGTAGAAGGGCAAAACGCGGTCGTTAAGAGGGCCCAACTTATAAAAATGACTGAAATATTCTTGGCACTTGTCGTTTGGCACGAGTGTCCCTTCAGCCTGGCGCCTGCGTGTCTGATATGCAGTGGTCGTTGGCCAGGTAATTAATTTGTTCAGTAATTTTTTTAGAAAATAATTTATTTTTAACCCTTAACTGGTATGGTGGGGTGTTTCGACACCCCAGCACCTATATTATTAATAAAATAATGTATTTGTGATAACCTTACAATATTTTTGTTTCAGGTATTCTACTATCCTAGAGAGGCCTACAAACCAACAAAAAAAGTTAACGTTTTTGAAATAATAGTGCCTTGGGATGTCCAACAACCCCACGATACCACTTACGTTGTTTTTTGAACTTTTTGTTAGTGGTCGTTACTTCAGTAAAAAAGAACTTGAACGCATAGCAATGAACTTTGGAGAAAGTAGTGAGGACGATATAAAATAAAATCCCGAAATTGTCGATTTTGTGAAAGATAATAGTGTTCTTAGTGGCGCTGAAAGTACGCGTAGTGCTCATCTTACAAATTCAGAACTTGAAGCAGATGATTCAGATTTTGAAGCGGGCGATTTAGATTTTGAAGTAGACGAATTAGAACTAGAAAGGAACGCTTGTGAAACAGCAGCAGAAGATTCAGATGAAAATGAGATAGCAGTAGAAGAGAATAGCGAAACAAGATATTATTATGGTAGTAATAAGTTGGCAAAAGCTCCTCCAGCATCTCGCACAAAAAACTCAAGTATTATTATTCATTTGCCTGGAACAACGGGTTCTGCAACTGTAACAAAACCTTCAACTCCTGTAGGGGCTTGGTAGTTCTATTTACTGATGAAATCCTGGATTTTAGAATAGAACGCACTAATAAGAAAATAACACATGTAAGCAGAAAGTATGGTATATCTGCGTCTTTTGTAAATCACATCGATAAGATAGTTAAAAGCATTTTTGGGCATACTAATATTGGCAGGTGTTTTTAAATCAAGCCATGCAGATGCGGCAATCCTTTTTGCTACAGACCTACACACCATGAGTAATAAAAGATTTTTGTTTTTATTATCGGCATTGCGTTTTGACAATTAAGACGCAAGGGAAGAAAGGCAAAATGCTGGAGATAAGTTGGCACTAATATACCACAGATACGATCTATTTAATGATGCACAAACAACTATATTTGCAGCAAGTATGCAGTTATTGATGAAATGTTGGTAGGGTTTCGTGGTAGATGTTCGTTCCGACAGTATATGAAAAACAAACCTAATCCTAAAAATATATTGATTCCAGCTCTGAGCTCGAAATTTAACGACACTTATTATAAATACAAACAAAAACGTTACGGCAGACAACTGGTTTTGTTCGATCGAACTTACTGATCAATTAGGAAAAAAGGGTTTGACTTACGTAGGGACAATGCGAAAAACTAAAACTGAATTTCCCGTGGAATTTCTAGCAAACAAGACCAGGACAGTTTTTTTTATCTGAAGTTGGTTTTACGAATAATAATAAAACATTAGTCTCGTTTGTTCCAAAAAAAGACGAAGCGTTGTTCTAGTTTCATCAATCCATCACGACAAAGATGTTAAAGAGAATAGTACAGTAAACCAAAAATTATACTATTTTACAACTTAACAAAGAGTGAAGTTGATGCTCTTGATCAAAAGTATATTTTTGCCAAAGAAGAACAAGGAGGTGGCATATGGCTAGCTTTAGTGTAATGCTGGACATATCTAAAGTAAACAGCTATGTTTTACTAAAAATGTTTAAAATAGATATTAAAATTTCTCGTCGCCAAATTTAACATATGCTTGGGGAAAGCCTTAATTGCAGACCATTTGAAAATGAGAGCTGAGATAAAGATACTCATGAGATAAAGGAGCTTTCCCTCGACTTACGCCATTCAAAATATACTAGGTTAAACAGATAACGCTGGAAACCAGCAAGAAGTATTGGAAGGACCTGTAAGAAAATATCAACGTTGCAGTGTTTGTCCAATTAGAAAATAAGAAAAACAGATGGAACAGTTAAAAGCACGTGTAAGAAAGCTGTTTGTAAAGAACATTCTCAGCCAACTGTAAAATGTCTGCAATGTGCAGAAAGGGAAGAACTACTAATGTTATACTTTTAATGTTTTTATTTTTATTATTATCACTATTATTATTGTTATTATTATCGCATTTTTTTCACTTATTTTTTAAACCAGAACTGTTTACAACACAGAACAAATTAATCTTATAGTTGTGTTATTGCATAGTTTATAATAATTGCTAATACTATTGTTATTTTTTATATATTTGTTTTATAATTATTACTAGTAGTATAAACCATTTATTACTCAACAATAAATTTTAATTGACCAAAAGTTAAAGTGTATGTTAGCGCTACCTAACGGTAAGTATTGGAAGCTATACAATGAAATAGCAGGTATTTGTAGTGCAAAACTTGAGCGCTTTCTAATTTCTAGTAGTATAAACACTAACCAAAAATTAGTGTTCTATTTTGTTAACATTAGTTGCATTCAGTAAGTTTCAAGCAAATAAAATATAAAATAAATCTTTAAATAACGTTTAAATATAATAAGCATTAACAAAATCTGTTAAAAAAATATTGCATTTTTAATATTTTTAAAATGTAGGTATTTTAGCAAGCTATCTCGTATAAAAGACATTAATTTGAATTTTGACTATGATTGAACGGAACCGACGAGCGCTGTTTTTTAACGGTCAACCAACTAATCAGTAGTGAAGTGCGTTATAGAAAGTAGTACCAGATATAACACGATATTTCGCAATCAAATTCATTAATTTTAAGCATCCTTTTAAAAAGCAAAACTAAAACATAAATACTATAGATAAAAATCATTTTACGGTGGTGTTACTGTAGATATTTGATGATACCTTGAATTTAACGATCATTGCCTGATCACAGTGTGCTATTGTCATAACAGAACAGCGGAGGAATACATTCTTCCTGTCTTGCAAGTCTAATCACGGTACATGTGGTGTTCGCCGGTTTCATTGTAAAAGCACAACTGTAATCGGCATATAAAAGTTAAACCCCACACTACAAAATGCATCAAGAAACTATGCAACTTATACAAATTCTGGAGAAAACCGTTTCTCCAGGTAAGTACAAAGTGGATCCATTTTACATTTATCTTTCTAGAATGAAATTTCCAAATATTTCCTTATTCCACGTTCACGCACAAAGCGGTCAATAACAGCACCTAATTTTTTTTCTTTTAGATAAAGCAGAACTAGAACAGGCCTCTAGCTTCCTCGAACAAGCTGCAGCTACGAACCTACCAGAATTTATTAAAACGCTCTCAGATATTTTACGACATGGGGGCAACAGCCCTGTGGCTCGTATGGCAGCTGGTCTGCAATTAAAGAACCACCTAACGTCGAAGGATCAAATCATCAAAGTCACGAATCAACGGCGATGGTTGGCATTCCCTGAAGAAATACGAGCTTATATTAAGAAGAATGTAAGTAATATCTAACCAACATTCAATATTTAATAACGTATAATAAATGTGTAATTGTTTTAATAGATTGTTGGAGCTTTGGGAACGGAAACAAGCAGGCCATCATCAGCAGCGCAATGTGTAGCATATGTAGCAGTAGCAGAATTACCTCAAGGACAATGGGCCGGTCTTATCAACAATTTGGTAAACAATGTAGTACAAGCAAATTCTACGGAGATGCAAAAAGAAGCAACATTAGAAGCTATCGGTTATATATGTCAGGAAATTGATTCGGAAGTGTTGGTATCACAGTCAAATGCGATTTTAACAGCCATAATTCATGGAATGCGCAGCACCGAACCCAGCAGTCATGTGCGTTTAGCTGCTACACAAGCCCTCTTAAATTCCCTAGAATTTACACGTGCAAACTTTGATAAAGAAACGGAACGCAACTTTATTATGGAAGTTGTGTGTGAAGCCACGCAATCGCAAGATACACAAATCAAAGTGGCAGCTTTACAATGTTTAGTTAAAATATTATCACTTTATTACCAATATATGGAACCATACATGGCTCAGGCACTTTTCCCGATTACATTGGAAGCTATGAAATCAGATAATGATGCTGTGGCTCTTCAAGGTATTGAATTCTGGTCTAACGTGAGCGATGAAGAAGTCGATCTTGCGATAGAAGACACTGAAGCAGCAGAAGCAGGTCGACCACCCGCAAGAGTTTCACGGCATTACGCCAAGGGTGCTCTACAATTTATAGTTCCAATTCTTATGCAAAAATTAACTAAGCAAGAAGAATTGGATGATGAAGATGATTGGAATCCTTGTAAAGCTGCAGGTGTATGCTTAATGTTGCTTGCCACTTGTTGCGAAGATGAGATCGTCCCGCATGTCCTACCTTTCATCAAAAACAACATAAAATCAGATGACTGGAGATTTAGAGACGCTTCTCTTATGGCATTTGGGTCAATATTAGGTGGTTTAGAAAACTCCACGCTCAAGCCTCTTGTTGAACAAGCCATGCCGACTTTAATAGAATTGATGTATGATTCAAGTGTCATAGTTCGAGATACAGCCGCTTGGACATTTGGTCGCATTTGCGAAATTATCCCCGAGGCTGCTATAAATGAAACATTCCTGAAGCCACTGCTGGAAAGCTTAGTTACAGGACTGAAAGCTGAACCACGAGTGGCAGCCAATGTTTGCTGGGCATTCACAGGTTTAGCAGAAGCTGCTTATGAAGCAGCTGAAGTTAATGAAGAAACTGGACAACCCGACACATATTGTCTGTCTCAATTTTTCGAATTTATTATTCATCGTTTGCTGGAAACCACCGACAGACCTGATGGTGCTCAAGCTAATCTTAGACCAGCTGCTTATGAAGCTCTCATGGAAATGGTTAAAAATTCACCTAGGGATTGTTACGTTACTGTTCAAAGAACCACTATGGTTATTTTGGAACGGTTGCAGCAAGTTTTACAGATGGAATCGCACATTGCAAGCCATAGTGATCGTTCTCAATATAACGATCTTCAGTCTCTCCTTTGTGGCACTTTGCAATCGGTATTGCGCAAAGTTACACCTGAAGATGCCCCAAAAATATCAGATGCCATCATGACAGCTTTGCTTAGTATGTTCAGTTCTAATTCGTGTAAAAATGGAGGTGTTCAAGAAGACGCTCTCATGGCGGTTTCTACTCTTGTAGAAGTCCTTGGAGAGAACTTCCTCAAATACATGGATGCATTCAAACCATTCTTGTATATTGGTTTAAAGAACCACCAAGAATACCAAGTTTGTGGCACAGCAGTTGGTTTGACGGGCGACATTTTCAGGGCTCTTAAACTAAAAGCACTTCCATACTGTGACGAAATCATGACACTCCTGCTTGAGAATTTGGGAGATAATTCTGTGCATCGTAGTGTCAAACCACAGATCCTTTCGGTATTTGGAGACATTGTCCTCAGTATTGGCGTCGAATTTAAAAAATATCTTGACATTGTTTTGTCGACTTTGGCCCAAGCTTCCCAAGCTCAAGTTGATCGCAATGACTTCGACATGATCGATTATTTGAATGAGTTGCGTGAAGGAGTCTTGGATGCTTACACAGGCATCATTCAAGGTTTGAAAGGTGATGGTCCGACGCCCAATCCGGACGTTATGCTACTTGAACCTCACATTCCATTCATAGTTCAGTTCATTATTGTGGTAGCGCAAGATGGTGAGCACTCAGATTCTACCGTAGCTGTAGCTGCTGGACTGGTAGGGGACCTGTGTTCTGCATTTGGAGCTCCAATGCTGACGCTGCTTGACTTGGAATCCATCAATGAAATGCTTACTCAAGGTCGCCGCAGTCGTGTTAGCCGCACCAAAACCCTTGCTACTTGGGCCACAAAGGAACTGCGGAAACTCAAAGCAAATGCTACTGCTGCTGCTGCTAGCTGGTGAGTTATTTAAGTCGTTTTAAATATCAAAATTTGAAATTTTTAAATGGATTTGCTAAAGATTTGTTTTAAAAATGTAATGTTACAATATCGTGCTAATTGAGGATTCAAAATCAGGACTCAACCAATGTCCCCCAATATTAGTAATGGTCCTCCCAAAATTAGTAAAACAAAAAATTTGTGGTAAGGAAGTTAAATAAATATTTGTTAAAAAAAAGGTTTTATTTGCCTTTCTGAATCCATTTAGTTTTTGCAGCATTGCCAAGTTACTCAACTTTTTTCGAAAAATTTAACATTAACACACTAATAAAGAAAAAACTGGTGTTATTATTATTAATTTGCTCAAGGTTTTTACTGAAAATTTCCTGCTTATAAAATTTGTGAGTCATTCATTTTTAGAATTGTTGGTGGTGGACTTTGTATTTCCATCTCGGGTAAAATTTGGGAAGCATCCAAATTATCTGAAGATGTCCCAGGTAACTGAAGATGTTCTGGTAAATGTAAAGTAGGAAAACTATTAAATTTTAGGTTGGTCTTGTTATGATGTTCCTGAAATTTCATATCTTCGCTAAAATTCCATTTCTTCTCAAAAACAATGTTTTGTCCTACAGCCTCAATCCACTTCTTGTAAATATATTAATTTATAATAATTATTTTAACAAAAGTTTGTGAAAACTACATAAAACTGATAATTAGGTGTAGGATAATTATGCACTAAAAAACTTCAAAATATGCATCAAAAACATCCTAAATATGCACTAAAAAGTCAACTAACTAGAAAAAAAACATTAACGTTATATCAATACATATTTATTTTTCTATTAAAATTAACATTTTTTAAATCCAACATTATTTAATTATAATAAATCACAAAATTACTAATTTAAAATTAATTAAATTAAAAAAACAAATCAAATTGCAACGTGGTGTAATAAATTTTCGAATGTAAATTTGTATACAATATAGAGTGAAATTTGTATTATTTTACTATACGAATAAATAAAACCAATAAAATCAAACTAACAAGAATATTTATTCTTAACAGTTCAGCATTGCAAGTACAACTAATAATAATATATTACGAAGCATATACAAACCATATGAACAGTATTCACAAAGTAATTCATCGTAAAGTCATTTAGAGATTGAAAAAAAATTAGTCTCATGTTACAATCATATTACAGAACTCAGCTCATAAATCCAGCATTCCCCAATCGTATCTGAAACAGGAAAAAAAATAGGATTTGTTTTAATTTCATCAATATCATAAATTACCTTATAATACATTATCTTATAATAAGGGTTGACACCCCACATCATCAACTTTGTTGTTTTCCTCTTCACTGTGTGAAACACCAAAATCGGAATCATCGTTGTTTTCACCAACCCTAATTATCAGCTCTTGCACTTTATCCATCACATACCGTCTGTCTATAAAGTAACCCCCCTCCCCCCCTTAACTAACTTTTGAACAACTTGATATTTTACCACAGTATTTGGTGTGCTTTAATGGGAAATTAAATACTATTTTTTAGCCAAAAATTAAATTTTGTATCATTCAAAATGGCGATTGGGCACCATTTTGAAAATTTTTTTTAAATAGAAAGAGGGGTCGAGTGACACCTCATTTGAAAGGTCTTTTAATTCTGCGTCTGCTCCTAGAGTTTCGAAGAAAAATATTTAGCCATAACAAAATGGCGGATTTTAAACAAATAGACTCGCTCAATTCAAAATGGTTTTGATTTTTTTATCCAGGGTCGAGTGACACCTCATTTGATAGGTCTTTTAGTTCTGCGTCTGATCCTAGAGTTCCACAGAAAAATATTCAGCCATAACAAAATGGCGGATTTTAAACAAATGGACTCACTCAATTCAAAATTGTTTTGATTTTTTTATCCAGTAGTCCACTTTTTCATTTGCATTACAAAATTCTCCCAGAAATAACGCAGGTGGCTGGAAATAATATAGAAAACGTTATGTTCCAACAAGACGGTGCGCCGCCTCATTATTATAGGCCTGTTTCTGACTTCCTCAACGGACATTTTCTTGGAAGATGGATTGGTAGGCGGGGGCCTGTAGAATAGCCTGCTCACTCCCCAGATTTAACTTTTTTAGATTTTTTTCTATGGGAATATCTGACATTGAAAGTGTACAGAACCCGTCCAGAAACAATTGAAGAACTGGAGCAACGCATTACAGAAGTTTGCAGAAATATCACTCCAGAAACTTATGAAAATGTAAGGCAGGAATTTCATAACCGACTTTTTATGTGCCAAGAAGTGAATGGTAAACATTTCGAACACTTAATTTAATTAATTTATTCTTTAATTCTTAGTTTTTTTTAAATAGACTTCTTTATCTTCAAACATTGTCATTTTGTTATGGCTAAATATTTTTCTTTGAAACTCTAGGATCAGACGCAGAACTAAAAGACCTTTCCAATGAGGTAGCACCCGACCCCTCTTTCTATTTAAAAAGAAATTCAAAATGACGCCCAGTCGCCATTTTGGATGATACAAAATTTTAATATGGTCTGAAAAATAATATTTAATTTCCCATTACAGCACACCAAATTTTGTGGAAAAATATCAAGTCATTCAAAAGGTAGTTTGGGGGGGGGGATTACTTTATAGACACAGTGTATATTCATTTTCCATATATGCATTTTCTGTATTTGCGACATGGGAACAAATATTTTGCCGCTCCTCTGATCCTATTTCTTTAAATTTATCCTCTGCCAATTTCCAAATGTCATCTAATTTGAATGTAGCATTGCAAGCAGCAACGTAGTTTTTAACAAGAGCCCATATTTTTTCAATAGGGTTTAGTTCTGATGGTAGGGAGGTAAACGTAGAACTGTATGTCCAGATTCGGCAAGTAAACTATCGATGACATACACTTTGCGAGTTGGCTTATGTAGTTTTATTTTTGCATGTAGTTCTGACTCCGTTTCCTTATTTTCAAAATGAATGTTATGTCTGTTCAGCAATTTTTGCATATTTGCTTTTAACCATGCTGTAGTTGGATTTGGTTCGATCGTCACATTATGGTATGATGCGTTATCTATTACTAAAACAGAATTTGGTGCCAGATTCGGAATTAATCTTTTAACCATTTGCAGTAGTTTTTATGATTCATGTCATCATGGTAGTGCCCAGTTTTAAGGCCCAGACTTAAATATTAATATTCCGTTTTCTACAAAACCTGCTGCATCGCTGGCATTAACAATTATGAGCCTTTGCTCTTTGGACACTGGCAATTTCAAGCAGTTTTTGGTTCCATCGTCCCAAGCAATTGGCACAGTATGTGAACTGTGTGTCTGTGTAAATATGTTTCATCAGAATAAACAAATATCTTGCATTTTTCCACCGGAATCCTATTTTATGGACAAGACTTCTAAATGATGTCAACTTTCCTTGGAAACTAGGAACATCTTCTTTTACCTTTTCCAATACTGCTGCCAAGTGGGTCCTCTGTGGTAGATATTTGAATCCTTCGAATTACTTTCTCGTCACATTCATCTATGGTTGACCTTGACTTTTGCTTGGTTATGTTTTTTCTGGGCGAGGTAAATGCAGAACCTAAAAACCAGATTGTCAAACAAATATGTATACCTAAAAAAAAAAAATTTTTAATTTAATGTCGAACCTTCTGGATTGGTTGCAGCTAGTTAACAAATTTTGACTGTGGTTGCTCCAACACCAGTTGCCACTAAATCCAGCCAGCACCTGTAAAACGCCCTTCTTCTCTTTCAGCTTTCAAAAATTTATTAATGGTATAAACAGTCTCATGTCATCTTCCTGTTACTCCTCTTCAAATGCTTGAAATGACATCGGTGTTAGAACGAAACGAAATTTAAATAAATTACAACAAGACATTAACGTCGTAGGTGGTAAATACAGAAAACACGAAGCAGAACAATTATGGAGAACAGTTAGGCAATTGTACACAAAAAATTCAAAATTGCGACTAGTCGAAATCAACTTAATAGCAATGCGCAATGAAATGCGAATATTTTTAGGTTGGGTAGTAAGAGCGTTTTCTCTTTCTGCACTGAAGGCCATAAGATATCGCAACACCTCCACCTAAAATTGCGTACCGTGGATGTGCAATATGTGCTCGTATTATTTGCCGCATTTATTATGAGCTGAGAGCTTCAATGTAACCATAACTTAATGAAAACAGTCTGTATCAAAAAATGCTTCCTAATTGATTCATAAGTATAATTGTATAAAACAAATCTTAAAATATCCCAAATAAATATTGCTCATAATTCGTAAGTATACCTAAAATTTCATTGAAAAATATCCTATAGGTAGTTCTAAAAAAACATATGCACATACTGGTTAAGACCTGCTCTAATATATTCTTTTGTGGATCTTACGGTATTTCCATATTATATTTTAATGAAGTACCACAAATTTTTAGTAATCGGTAAAAACCAACGTTTAAAGTTTGTTTTTTTTTTTCAGATTTACTCCGGCAAATAGTGGTAACCATTTGAAGGTGTGGTCTACGGCATCTGTTTTGGAACCGCATTACATGTATTAAAATTGAAAAAAAAAATCCTTCTTTAGATTATTCCTCTGGCTGACATGGTTTGTTAATTTTTTATGGCCATCCCGTTCGCCCTCATTAACCAATTAAATTATCTTTTGAACTTCGTACAGTTTAGTTGGTTAATTTGGTGCAACTTTGGCTGCGTGACAGATGACATGGTACCGTCCCTCCTTTTTCGGTTATGGGGTGCCGAGTGCGTGCGTATGAACTTCTAGACGAGGACCAAATGAATGTGTCGTGAGTGTTGCCGTGACAACTGTAAAGCGGAACGCTTGTGTACGTAAGTGATGCCGCCTGTATGGTGAAAGACGAGTATTTCAAGACTGAAGAAAAAGTGAAACTTTGCAAATTTTTCTCTGCTCGCCTCGTTTTACATCGTGAAATTTTTGTTTACGTCTCTTCTTTCATATTTGTACTTTATAATAATAATAAAACATTATTCACACGTCACATATCGATCTTAATAATAATTATGTAGTTTGTACTTTACAATATTATTTTGGTTAAAAAATATTGTATTTTATACATACTCTTAAGACTTTGTAGATGCATCGCTCGAGCATGTTTTATAATTCTTTTGTTTTACTAAATTTTTCCTATTTCATATCAAATTGTTATAGTGATTTTTTTTGTTACTTTTACAACTGTTTTGTTATTAAAAATTGAAGGACAATTTGTAGATTTTTTTTTAATTTTACGTTTTATAAATTTAAACGGGTGTAAATATGACGTTTCTGGGAAAAAAATAAAGAAATTTTGAATTGTCAATAAACATTAAAAAATTTGAAACAGTAATAAAGTAATTTGCATATTTACATTTTACGGTATTCGATTGGTTTTTTTTTATTTATTTTTATATTTTCAGAAATTCAATTTGATCCTATCATTCTTGTAGATTTTTTAAGTTTAAATAAATAAAATTTCGGTTTTAAGTAAAATTTTATCAATTTTCTAACATATTTGAAATATAATCATGTAAAACATGCTTGGGTTTCTCATTAAACGAATTCCACTTGTATTTCGCATCATTAGGTAGTGTTCATACTCAGGAAGTTTTGGAATAATATACTTTTGTGAATGGTATTTTTTTGAAAGTTTTTGTGGGGCCGTGCGTGCCTTGCGTGGGTGAAGTACGAGTAAATCGGGTTATTATAAAACGATGGAGATAACCCGATTGAATGGTACGATAGTAGTATATATTGTAAGAATAACGAAGCAATCTGTGATTTGAGAAGGCTTCAGTGGTTGCCAAAAATGTAACGTTTTTAAATAATTCCATTAAAGAAATAATTATGATAATACGAAGCCTCCTCAATGTTATAATAATTATAATCACCGAATTATAATTATTAAATTCCTGTATGTGTGATATTGAATTCATGGATGACACGGAAATAGATTGGAACATTATAAAACTACAGATGCTAAAACTGCCCTCGTAGACAATTAAATATCTTAAATAATTTTTAACCGCCAGTCTATTTTTGTGTTGTTTGTGTATGAATTTTAGGCTGTATGAAATTTTGTATTAGTATGTAAGGCTGTGTGACTGCTATTTTTTATGTAAGCGCGTGTGCTGAAGAATCTGAACAATTCCTGACATTTTTAAAATTATTTTTGTATTATAATATGCTGGCCTAAAAACCAAATTATTCGAATTATACCAGTTAAATTTTGTTATTTATGCAGGGCATTGAATTTTTGTATTTGTTATATAATAAGCGACAGTAATCTCGTTTTTCCAGCACTTTATTTGTTGATTTTCGCTTGTTTTTAGCATTAATCAATTACATAGTAAACCAAAGCGTTGAGGACTGATCAAACAAATAAAGTGCCCCCTCCCAATTATACCTGTAATAGAATGTAAGGACAAATTTGATATAGAGTAAGTGAATTTATCCGATGTGTACATTTTGTTTGAATGTTTTGTTTGCTAGTTTATGAATCAAGTAAGTGTGCCATGCTAGGTTGTCTGTTAAAATCACCCCTGAAACCGATGTTTGGCAATTTAACAAGTGTGGTAAGACTGAAAATGCATTAGTGTAGTGTAAGTTGCCAATAGTTATAATTATTATTCGTGTGTGCCGAAATGCGAGTAGCTCAAATTATGTGCTGTGTGAAAGTATATTTCCGAGCATTTTAAATCATTGAAATGCAAATATTCCAAAAATATTGTTAAACATCGGTGGTCACTATTATATTTTTGATTTAATAATGTTACCATGTCTAGGTGCCGACAACACCTTTATCGAAATTATTACTTATTACTTCCTATAATTAATTCAAAAATTACTTATGTATAAACTGCACCTTATTTTTCAAAAATTATTTTTAAGTTTCCATTTCCGTTATTATTTCCTACCCCAATTTTGGGATTTTTTTCTGTAGTTGCAAAATATTAATAAATATTTCAATAGCATTTATAGTTTCATTAATCATAATAAATGTTTGCCTTATCTCAATCTTCTTCTCAATAATTACTAAAAATGAACGAAGCACTTCGCCTGGACTTTACCATACTTTAGTCATTCATTGCTAATTAATGTATTTACAGAATGTATTGCTAAGTATAACGTTCTCCTGTCCAATGATTGCTAAGAGGGCTAGACCACACTTTACTAAATTTTTGAGGCGTGCAAGTCTCCAGGAGTTGTCTAGTTCAAGTAAAATTGTTAAACCATTAACAAGTTAATGCCAGGCTCAAAAGCAGTACACTGGAACAGTAGTCAAACTGGTAACTGTCATTCAAATATATGGCTCTCTAATACCATAGGTTCAAATAAAAAATACATAAGGGTTGGCCATAGAAAATAAAATACTGTCTTTGCATGCCTTAGAATTTAGACAAACAAAACATATCCCTTAAAATTTTTAAGTTAAGTTTGTCATTTGTAGTGACTGGCAGAGTGATGACAGTTAATAAATTCTAAAGCATGCAAAGACAGTAATTTTATTTTCCATGGCCAACCCTTATGTATTTTTTATTTGAACATAGGGCATAATGAGGGCACTACCCCTCTAGTGCAATTTTAAAAACTAATACATGATTCTCAAAAATGGTGTTTTGGATTACAAAGAATATTTTGTTTCTTATTACAAGTTAACTGCATTTTTATAATCTAAATATTGAAAACTTTATTACTGCAAAGAGAGCATAGACTGCAGACCACACTAGTACACAAAAAAATGCCTGGGCATTAGCCATGTGAGTTAATATACCTGAAAGGTTTTTTTTTACTTTCCGAATCTTTGTATACTGTGATTGTGTGAATATACTGTGAATTTTTGATTCTGAGATTTTGACAGAAATGCATGTTTTGTGCCTCCAGGTGCTCAAAAATGTGGTTTTAGAAAAATGTCTGTGTGTGTAACGCGAAATTTCAGGAACTACTGAACCGATTTTCATGAAATTTGATGTATCCGAGTACAACAGAAATTTTTCGACTCGAAAAGTTTTTACAAACCGGATACGAAAGTTAGATACTTTTTTTTAAATTTAATTTCATAAAATGATAATTCGTACAAATACATCAAATATTTAATTTAATAAAAATATATAAATGAACATTTGTAATTGAAAATTGTAGGCAACCCCGCGCAAATACTCTAAAATAGGCCTATTCGCATATTCCGCAACAATATTTTTAATTCGTTGGGCAGTGTCTTTATACACCACCCCTCTTCTGTAGTGGCGCCACTCCTGCAATGTACTGTTCTATCCGTATTCTATTTAAACTATTTTCTTTCTTCAATGCTTTTATAAATTTCCATATGTTCGGATGGGCGCCGCTGAGAATTGATGAAAAGCTGTTATGCCACCCTTCAACCGCATTATTTGTTCTTGGTATATCTTCCTCAACCAACTGGTTGCAATGGTAACAATTCCATAAACTCAGTGGGAACAAAGGTGGTCTCCTTCGTCCTCTTCTGTCCAGACGACCTACCCAAATATCCTCAAAGTAATTCGTTATAAGCAACAGTAAATTTTCATATGTCACATAGAAATTGCTCTCCATCAGGTCTTCATATGCACCAATGACATCTTCTTCGGGGATGAACAAAAGTGCTGCCAGTTGTCTTAGGTATAGAGCGAAATCAGCATTTTCCCTGTACTGAGCTTGTAAACCTGCCCCTTGGATATGTCTCCATATACATTGGGTGAAATCAAAGACTATTACTTCTTTGGGTGAAATGAAAAAAGCACCCACGTATCCTAGCTACAGGGAATTCACTGTGGAAAGCGTTGATAGCAGTTGTCTCAAAGTCTACCATGATAGTTTGTGGTCGCAGTCCTGGTTGAAGTCTTTTCAATTCTTGAAACGGGTGTATGTATCCTCCGTTTTGTTTGGTAGTAATGCGTACACAGTGGGGATTACATTGCTGTACTGGACTCCATGGATTGTGTACATTTGATTAAACAATAGTGGTGTTGTGTTAAACGTTCCGTCGGCATACCAGTGGTCGCATCGTTGCATAAAGTCCAAATTGCATTCCGTCGAAAACAAAAGAATTCTTTGTTCACCTGCACCACTATCAAACAGAAGAAAAGGTTCTCCATCACTGGTCTCTTTATATTCGTCAGGAAAGTCGAGTTCTTCTAAGTTTCTAGGGTTGGCAGGAACAGCTTCTTGGACGTTCCGGACTCTGTATGATTCGCTTCATAGAAGATACTGTTGGTAGTTGTGTAGCCGAAGCAACGGAGATTTCCTCCGATACAGTAGCCACAATGGCCTGATTGATTGTTCTATGTTCCTAGCCATATTCTTCATGGACGTCACAGCTTTCTTTGTTTCTACACTTGCAGCATCAGGAACATGGTTGTGATGAGTGCTCTTCACTCCTACCTCATTCCCCAAAGTATGAGCTCTTCCAGGACACTTACACTTGTTATAACGGGCACACTTCCAAATAATTTTCACGTCGATTATACGCTCCTTCTTATGTATAAATCCGTTATACAAGTACAACAGCATATCCTTGACCTTTTGGCTTTTTACGAACTCGAGCACCATTGTTGAGGACAGTTGAGAGATATATACTATATAAAGTTAAAGGCGAATGACAGCAGTAAAGCCCTCTATAATGCAGCGAGGATACGTTGCAAAGCAAAGCAATGCACGCATATAAGCGGCCATATATATACTATATATTTCGTATGGAGTTATCAATTGGGAAGTCTAGCAATAGCCGAGAGATCCAGAGACAGTTCGGCTTCCGGATCAGCTGTTCATTTAGCTTTAGCCAGAGGACACGTGGACATTCAGTCCGGACGCGAACAGCATTACCCCCCAGTTGACAGATAACTGAAGCCCTTTAAGGGTCATCTAAACTAAATAGGTAAAATTTGCTATTATTCCCATTTGTAGGTAATACCCATCTTTAGGATTAGTGTAATTATGTATATTTAAATAAATATTTACTAATTCCCAAGAAGGTTCTTTTCAAAAATGTAACTTTTAGATGTTGTTCAATTTTCGTAAATGACTAATTCGTTAAAGTTCCCAGGGAGATAATGAACTCATTAGCTAATAATGCATTACACACACTGTTTAAGTTTCTTAAACATATTTTAATAAGTTACTAGTTTAATAAGAAAGAAGAGATTTGGTTTCAATTATGGTTAGAATAGACCACTACATGTTTCGTTCTTATTTGAACTCATCAGGTGCACATCATTCTAACCATAATTGAAACCAAAAGCAAACAAGCAGATATATGCCAGAAAGTATAACATTAAAGGGGAATTACACTAGTAACGCCCTCTATGATGTGCGGCGAGGAAAAGTTGCTAAGCAACTAACCGGAAAAGTTGTGATCGGAACCTGTAATTCCCCTTTAATGTTATACTTTCTGGCATATATCTGCTTGTGTGCTTTTAAAAACGGCGGAAAAAATCTGAGCAAGGACAGTCGGTAGGGCCAGGAATTAAACCCAGGTCCTTTCAAATGAAAGGCGGATTTTGGGCAGGTCGTCGTGTTTTATACGTGATGAAAGTGGGAGGGAAGTCAGATGGGAGGCGAGCTTCTCCGAAAAACGGAGATCGGGCTCGGGATTCGGGAACGATCACTCGGCGCGTTGAAATCTATTTGGAGCGCCGTCTGAATCTTCTTGAAACCAAAGCAACAAAACAAAATTTTTTAAATTGTTGCCGCCAAGTTGACAACTCAGAATGTTTATGAGACTTAGCAATCTGGTTTGCATCTTTACTAACGAAACATAAATTTTGTGAAATTTCTGAAATCAACAATACTCCCGTGTATCTGTTAAAATCACAATTTTAAATTTCTAAATATTAACGCTTAATTGGTAGTGCTGATTAATTAATTTATGGTATAAGATAACACATGCGCAGTTCATATTCCATAGCAAGATTATGATCGCGCAGTATATGATCAAACAAAACTTATAAGGTTTGGCCGCATGGAAAATCAAGTTCAAGTCGAAACATAATTCACATATCAGTTTATTTTTGATCATATGCTACATTGGCATTAATTTCTAAATATTAAAAAAATTGCCACAGAAATTGGGAGAATGGACAAAATTTGAATATTAACTCCACACTATAACCAATAATTTTTTGAAACTTTAAATTCGTCGAAACGCTGTTTTGTGATGGTTTTTGTTGCTATAGAATTTAAATTTAAAGCTAAGCAATTTGTAAACAAATGGACAAAGTACCCAAATAGCGTCTAGTCTCTTCGCCAACAATCGATCCCACCAAAGTCAGAGTTTTCATTTGTGCATTTCTATTGCGCACACATTCAATAGGCACTTATTTAACGATAACCGCCAGGTTCGTAGTGGCACAGATGGATATGCGGGTGTGTTCGAGTGTACTGCCGTTTTACTGCATAAGTAACATGTGAGCAAACGAAAGTGACATTAAGTTTGGCTTTGAAAATTGAAACATATGTCTTTGATTAATTCAACCGAAAGCGAAATCACATTGTCATGTGCATTATTACTTCTAGAAGTGTCAAAGTCATGTCAAATTTGAAGTTCTAACAGACATACGTTTCAATTTTCAAAGCCAAACTCGATGTCACTTTCGTTTGCTCACATGTTAGTTGTGGGGTCGAGTCTCGCTTGGGGACAATTTTTTTTTATAGTTTTGATTTAAGACACTGTTTTTGCGTTTTGCTGTTTACGCGAGGTTATTTGTTAATAGCAGTTATATTTTTAAAGAAAAAATACGAGAATTTTTTTTTTATTGTATAGTTTTTTTTAAACACTGTTGTTGCGTTTTGCTGTTTACGGGAGGTTATTTGTTAATAGCAGTTATATTTTTAAAGAAAAAATACGAAGACAAATTTGCATTCACTTACTGATTGACGGCATACTAACACGCAAGTCTGACCTTGATGAGGTAGGATTGATTGCTGGCCAAGGGGCTAGACGCTAGTAAGCACCCATACTTCAAAAACAATTACCTTTTCTGTTTAAAAATATTTTGTCATAAAGTTAAGAGTTACTACATAAGATCACAATGCTCCCGACGAGCTTCTGCGTCGCTCCGCTGCTGGAGCGGTAGACTCGAGTAATCTCGCATCAAAATACTTATATTAAGAAAAAACAAAACAGTATTTCACGAAAACGTAGATTTTTGGCCTGGCCAAAAATTTCAATAATCACAACGGCCGCTATTTTAAAGAATATCCGAAAAACAGAATACTACATATCTTAGCGCTCTCTATCCGTTTGTATGTTTTTGAAAAATTTCTATCAAAGAAACCTATCTAATTTCCGGTTCCGGGTCGTTTTAGAGTACTTTTGCGCTCGATGAATCTTATTTACACCTGACTACTCAAAAAATTCATAAAAATCGGTACAGTAGTTTTTGAGATTTCGAGTGTTCAGCATACTTACAGACAGTTTTGATAGTTTATTTAAATTTTTTACAATTATCTACATTATTTAATTACTTAAGAATTCCAATATCAAACTTACACAGAAGCAATAATCCAATAACGAAGCTGCTAAATATGGCTTCACATCTTCGATTACATTTGAGTCAGTACCACTGTGGTTTCTCCACAAAATGGATCATACTGAACAGTCAAATAATGTAAATATTATGTCCTCTAAAATTCACATTTAAAAATATACTATTTATAGGCGCCTATAGAGTTAGACGACATTCTGCCACAAGTGGGTGAATTCGGAAAATACCAGAAGCTCATGCTTTGGCTTGTGTGCTTGCCCGCGTGCATTCCTTGTGGTTTCTGTGCATTTAATCAGTTATTTATGGCAGATGTACCCGAGTATTGGTGTAGTGTACCGGAATTGTACAATCTTACCCAAGCACAGCGAAAAGGATTAGCCATACCAAGTAATAACAGTACATATAGCAAGTGCGAAAGATATGCTGTCGATTGGGCACGATTGTTAGAAAATGATACAAATATTGTTGAAATGGAACCAAACAACTCGTGGCCTGTGGAACCTTGCAAACAAGGGTGGGAATATAACATATCAGAAGTTACATCCAGTATCGTCATAGACGTAAGTTAACTTTCATAGAATTTTTGTAATTTTCGCATGTATTTTTAGTTTGATTTAGTTTGTGAGAAAGATATTTATCCAACACTGGGTCTAACAGCGCTAAATGTGGGCGGACCTATTGGGGTTTATTTTTTCGGCATGCTTAATGACAGAATGGGAAGAAGAAAGTCGTTCTTTGCATGTTTAGGCACTCTTCTCATTGGGAGCATTTTAACAGCATGTGCACCAAATTTTTGGTGGTGGGCAGGAAGTCGTGTCATTGTTGGCCTCACTTTACCTGCCATTTATCAGATTCCATTTATAATATGTAAGTATTTAACTGTTCTAAAATATGTAACAATATTTACATTTTAAAAACTGTTAATTTTTTTTATTTGATGCTATATTTATGTTTGGCTTGATTTTTAATTTTTGATTTCTCATATGTACTTTCGAAGTCGGTACACATTGATTTAACAAAAATTTTCGATTTTAAGACCAACGGAAAAGCACCTTTTGGGTCTTGAAGAATTCAAAACACATACTTTTTAAATTTCTGCCTGTGAGTGTTTGTTCGTTCATTCTCTCCACCTATTCCAAGTAGATGGAATGGATGGTCCGGTCCGATTTTGATTAAACTTGAAATAGGGGGGTGAACGTACACCTATAACAATGAAGAAAATGGGCTTTTAAAATCTAATACTGAAAGCGGAATCAGAAACGCTATATTTGATATCATTTTTTCAAAAGCGGAATTTACTGAATTCAAATACAGAATTGGATAAACGAAAGCAAAATAATATTCGTATGTTTTTTCCATGGAGCTTTCTACATTCAAAATGACACCCACTAGGGGAAGGTGGGCCATAATGAGGGGGCCCTCACAGAGAAACATTTTTTTTTAATTCCGTGGATTTTATGCTGTGAGTCTTTTGTCATAAGGGTACAAAATTAGGACGTATCTATATGAGGCGCTGTGTGTCTAAATATTATTTATTAAAAGAGAACTTTTTTGAAACAGAATACTTTTCAAAAAAAAAAGAAAAATACATGGTGCCTATTTTATCGTATAACTATTTGACTTTTCAGAGCTGGCAAACATGTTCTATGTCATGGGTGGGTATAGCTCAAGATTAGTTAAGCGTGTAACTAGCCTATATCTAACTGTACGCCTTTTTAATAATAAAAAGTGAAAAGAAGGTTTTTTAATCCACAGCAAACTATTGTCCGGATTTATAAAATTATATTTTAATACTAAAGTAATCTACGACATGAAACGTGTGTTGCCTACTCTAAGAGTGAAAGGGTTACTCGATAAAATTGGCCGCTTATATTTCAATAACAGTTTTTTTAGAAAAATATTTTTAATTCTTTCTTGAAAAAAGTTCAATCATAAACACATTTCTTATTGAAAATTGTTTTCCCAAAAAAAAACTTCTTTTTTGAAAAAAGTTCTTCCAAAACAATGTCTTTCTTGGAAAACGTTAACTCTTGAAAAATGTTCTCTCATGAAAAAATTTCTCTTTTGAAAAAGATCTCTCATAAAAATATTTTTCTCCTGAATAAAGTTCTCTCGCATAAATATTTCTCTTGCTACTAAAAATTTCTTTCAGACTCACGGTTTGCGTATGACACAAAGAGATGGCGCTATTACATTTCGCCAGCCTTTAAGCGTTCCAGTTTCGTATACAGGGTGCAGAAACTAGCCAACTAAGGTGTTACATGATGATATCTTCAAAAGTATAGAACATTAGGATTCTTTTTTTTTAATTTTATGGGACGGAATGGACTAATAGTATGTTTTGATAAAACACTTTATTTTACCTTAAAAATTGT
This sequence comes from Ctenicera cuprea, assembly GCA_958336395.1. Taxonomy (NCBI): domain Eukaryota; kingdom Metazoa; phylum Arthropoda; class Insecta; order Coleoptera; family Elateridae; genus Ctenicera; species Ctenicera cuprea. Next base: position 50,343,103 of record OY284487.1, read on the forward strand.
AGATGGGATAATGTGTAATTATTTAAATGTATTTTTTTAATGTCTGCATCAAAATAGGTACACTCTATTTATTTTTTTTACATTCCACATGCCACTAAAAATAAGCAACCAAGATTAGGTCTACTAACGTTTAATAAAAGTGAAAAATGTAGTTACCAACCCGTTAATAAATTGGGAGATGAAACTCAATAAATTTTGCTTGACCCAATTTTGGTTGCTTGTTTTTAGTAGGCATATTTAAATTAAAAAAAATAATCTTGTTCTACTTTTTGATATTTACAGAATTTCATGCCCCCATTAGAAGTAGTACACATTTTTCAAAAAATAGGGTGTACCAATTTTGATGCGAAAACATTTTTGTTGGAAAAACATTTTTCAAGAGAAGAACATTTTTATGGGAGAAATTTTTTCGCCCTAGAAATATTTTAGTTAGAAATTGTTATAAAATAAAAACCCCTCGATGTTTGAGTTTAGTCGCGGTATTTTTCAGGATTGTTCGCGAATTTAATGCTCTACAAAAGAAACTGGTACTCCCATTTCTAACTACTCTCCCTCAGTAATTCCATAAATAAGAAATAGTTATTAATACTAGCGTCTGGCGAGTTCGGATAACAGCCGATCCTGACTTGCGCAACCTCGTCTAATATTGGCGCGTATGGTGCAGTGTTAACTTGTCAATGTGGTTGTTTGTGGGAGTGTAATATTTACATCGAAACTAAAGCAAATTAATGTAAGTGTAAGTGTAAAGTGAAATTGCATTGTTAAAGCCGATTTTTTCATTGCCAATAAATTGCATTCAATACAAAACAACAAATCCTTTTTTTTTAATTTATAACATGCACGGTACAGCGTAGAAAATACAAAGCGAAAGTAACTTCTGATTTTCATTTTTTACAAGAAGGAATGTTAAAAATATTTTTTTATCCTTTGACTGTAGCTCTTTAAAAAAATAATTATTAAATAATAATTTTTATTTTATATTGTACGTCTTTTTTATGATTTAACTTTTAAAGCAACATACAACTGACGTTTTCAATATTAAAACACCTACGTGTGTTTAAGGAAGGCTACGATCTCTGCTGATAGCTTTACAGACATTCGAGCTGCATGCCGAGGAGGTGCGCAAGTCATGAAAGTTAGAATATGGTAGGATCGGCTGTTCTCCGAACTCACCAGACGCTGGTGTTATTAATTTATTCGCATCACTATCCCCACTGCTTTCCCTCGGACGACTTCTGATGAAAGATCGCGTTACCACTAGGTGGGAGCTGCTTTAGCGCGTGCGCATCTCGTATATCAGTTTAGTATCTTACATCGCGTGTGCGATAAACCTGCTCATTCCATAAGAAAAGATGCAGACGTTTAAGTCCAGGGATTGGGTTGGTCAACCAATAGATCTGTTTCTGCTATCCATTTATTCCGGTATCTTCTGCTTAAATAATCTGTAACGTTGCGCCTAAAATGACTAGGAGTCCCCACGTGTAACCACATGTCCGGACATGTTTCTAAAGCTACATCCTCCAAAAGCTCAGTAGATGTAAAATTATGTCAAACTTTCCCGTTTAAGCGTACTGGTCATATATGTACACCCTTCTTCTTCTTATAGTGCCAAGCCCTATTCAGGGCGTTGGCTACCTCTCTCCTATGTCTGTGTTTGGTGCGCGGCGATAGATAATTTGCACAGACAGGCATAGGGGACCTACAGTTTAACGTGGGCTCCGAACCACAGGAAGTGCATGCACTTCTTCTCCAGAGAGGTTTTCCTGGGGAAAAATCCACCTCGCTGGTTTCCCGTTGCCTGCGAGGGAGAACGACCGGGCCGGGGATCGAACCCGGGTCCGCTGCACTGGTAGCCCGCGCGCTTACCACTGAGCTACGGCCGCTCTCATATGTACACCCACAGAACATTAAACCTTGTACACCGATCAAGTTGGAAGTTCAACTGACGCACTTTTTAGGTACTTTCACCTGCCCAGACATGCGTATTGTAGAAATTAATGATTCCATCTCTTATAAAAATACATTCATCTGTCCTAAGGAGCTTTGAAGTGAAACGGGGATTTCATACAGTTTTCTGAGTAAAAATGTATCCTATAGCATAGAGATCCTGGCAAGGTCGGGGTAGTTGTTCTCGCCCAAACACTCCGCAGGTGATATGAATAGAGAAGATTCTGTCGCACTCGTAGTGTCCTACAAACGGTATAGAATAACTAACACTGAAATCACGCGAATATTTTGCGCCACGACCAGAAACGTTCCTGTATGAGGTATCAGACGCAACGTAGTTGGAAAAAACATATTGCATTATATTGTCCACCAGCATCACTGACATAACTCCTCTGACACATTTCCCATAGTCAAAATGCATATCGGAATACTCTTCCACAGAATACCTACTGTGCTATTTTTATAACATGTCCAGAAAACATGGTTTTTGCTTGTTAAGCTTCACGCAACACGCAATAACATGTTAGAAATTCAGCAATTCTCAATTTTTTTTCTTAAATTTTTATTACTTATTTCTGAGAAAACTATGCATCTAAGATCAAAACGAAGTTTTTGACTTAGTTGTGCATTCTAATGCACCTCCACAAATCACAGGGTCGACTTAAGAAACACCTTCAGGGCGTAACGAGGGAGAAACGGGCACATCCGATCATGTCAGAACTATTCTGGTATTGTGCAGTTACTATTGGCGCTAGACTTTTTTATTTTCTTTATACCTGCTGCAATAAAATATCACCTCCGTCTATATTTACAGCACTTGAATTGGTTGGTCCAAATTACCGTTCTTTCGTTACTGTTATGACTTGCACCTTTTACACTTTCGGACTCATGGCTCTTGCTGGAGTAACATATTTAGTTCGTGATTGGGTGCACTTGACCTTAGTGACATCCATGCCATTTTTACTCTATTTTTTTTACTGGTTCTTTCTGCCTGAAAGTCCGCGGTGGCTACTAGCTAAGGGTAAGTTTGAAGAAGCTCTACAGGTACTCGAAGTGCTTGCTAAAGTAAATGGTCAAGAACTGCCACCAAGTTTTAAACAACAACTGAAACAACGTATGATGTTTTCAAGAACAAAAAGTCAAGAAGCCGCTTTAAATAGAAATTCATCAGTATTTGCTTTATGTCGAACACCAAATATGAGACTGAAAACTATTTTAATTACGTTGAACTGGTTTGCAAACACCATGGTTTATATGGGGTTGTGTTATTATGGGCCTGCTCTCGGAAGCAATCAATATTTGAGTTTCTTGTTATCATCAGTTGTGGAGATCCCTAGCTATTTGCTTTGTTGGATTGTTATGGATAGATGGGGACGCCGATGGCCCCTTTGCCTTACTATGATTCTTAGTGGAACTAGCTGCATCGCAACAGTATTGGTACCATCAGGTATTTACAAAATGTTAATTATGCATGAGTACTCATCATTTATATCGTTTTAGATGCTGTTACAACCACTTTAGTTCTATATTTAATATCAAAATCTGCTATATCAGCATCATTTCTAATAATTTATCCATTTGCCGGAGAACTGTACCCCACACAATTAAGAGGTTTGGGCATAGGAACTTCGGCTTACATTGGAGGTCTGGGTTTAATCATAATCCCGTTTATTACATACCTTGTAAGTTACAAGAAATCTATATAACAGTATAATGTTAAAGAATTTTTATCTTCTACAGGGATCAGAAAACTTAATTCTTCCTCTAATGATAATGGGCGTTGTGTCTGTTATTGGTGGTTTACTTGGTTTAAGATTACCTGAAACATTGCATCACCGTTTGCCACAAACGCTTGAAGAAGGAGAAGAATTTGGTAAAATATTTACAATTCAAGATTTTTGTCGATGCGTTCCCTTAAAGTAAGTTGTTATTCCAATTTTATTAAAAACTGACTCTAATTTTATATTCAGGTCTGAGTCTTCTACAGCTAGCTCTTATGAAAATTTAGAATTAGCTCCAGTGCAGGAAGAAATGTCTGAAGAAATGCCTTTAGATAATATAAACAGAATATCGATGCGACGGCTAGCTCGGCAAGCAAGTTTTATGGATACCCAGAAAGATTATGACGGAAGTATGAAAATGACTTACTGGGTTTAAGCAAATGGTTCTAGTTTTGTTTTAAAACGAAATTTATAAATTAAAATAAAACGATGTGTTTGTATTTACTATTTAGCTTAACTAGTGTGGTTGACAGTAGCTGTGGCTGTTCAATCAATTAATTACGTGTATACATAAGCCATAAGGGCTTAGATCATATATACTACCTAGATAACGCTTTCTGCCTTAGAAATTGTGCCAGCGTAACTAACAAAGATAGTATAATGTTTAGTGGAGCATGTTCTCAGATATTTTTACATTGTAAAGCGTGCGCACAGCTGGGTTTTGTGTGGTGTGGTCAGTGTACGCATGTTCGGTGATGTTGTTAAGGCGTATAAGTATGTTCATTTTTGTCAGGTATTCTGGCGTGTTATGCAGTAAACATAAAGACAGAGCTATCTACTTTAGTATGTATGATCTAAGTATATGGGCATAAATTGTAATAGTGGACCATGATACAAAAAAAACAGATATTAAAGCAGCAGTAAGCTGAAATTTGTATTCATGTTTAATTTGAGAAAAATATAAAGCATGTAAAAAGTTGTATAAATTAAGAAATTGAAATACTTAGTCTTGAAAAATCTATGCTTAAAGACTTAGGCCCGTTTCACATACGCCTGATGGTCTAGCTAGTACTATTTTTTTAAATAGACTATTTTATATACAATCCGTACGATCCTTCCGTAGATCTGACGGCAGAGCCGTCAAGATAGCCCTTCCGTACGACGTATCGTCAGTAAGTGTGGAAACCATTATTTTTATCAAACAGTTCTGGAGTGTTGCATCGGAGTACGTGCATTTTATGATACGGCAACAACATTTGTTAAAAAATCACGAGAGTATGAGTAATAATGGAGGCAACAATTTCCCTATCTACACCGAAATTTTAATTAAGTTGATCCAAGAGCAAAGATCCATTTGGAATTCTTCAGAAGAAAGTTACAAAAATAGGGACCTGAAAGATAAGGCATACAAAGAAGTAGCTGTCATGGACATTGACAAGATTCATAAATTCTGCCTTCGACCATCTTTAACTCGCATTCTTCCATGTCCATGTTTATTTTGCTATGCGTCAACGGTCAATGTTTGTTAATTTTTGCTATGCGACGACGCGACGGTACAAAAGAATATAAAAGCGCTGCATTTTGGACGGCGAGTAAGTTTCAAGATCGACACGGAGCTAACCTTAAAATACTGCCCAAAAACTAAAACTAATAAAAACATCCGCTACTGCATCAAGCGCAAGCTAACGGTCCTACACACACAAAGTCCTACTGCACCCAGCTCCTTCCAGAGCTGCAAAATAAATAACTCCGCTTCTTCTCCGAACCCTGCAACACTATACCCCAGCTCTTCCCAAAGCACCGCAACCCTAGCTAGAAGCCGCAAAACTTGTCCCCTTTTCCAGCGTATTAGGTAGTGTACCTATGTGCGTTGATCCCTTAGAAGACCTGTGTTTCGTTTGTGTGAATTAACTTTGTGATTTATTTACTGTACTTAATAATATCCATGCATAATGTTCCGTTCGTTCAATGTACAATCACACGTTCAATTTTTGTTAAATCTTGATCTATTTGTTCATGTATTGTTATAAAATCTTTATTGTGAAATAAACATACACGCATTACACTGAACGGTGTTAAAATTATTTTATACCAATAGTATGTACTCACATGGAGCTTTTTTTTTGTAGTTTTCTGCAGTTTATTAATCTTGTCAAACAAATAGCGGTAACAGCGTTCTATCTACCTCCTTGCAGATATTTAAATTGACCGTTCCGTACCATGTGAAAGCAAAGCGCAAGATGGTCCTGACTGTCAGGACTGACCATCAATTGCATGTGAAACGGGCTAAAGTTAAAAACAGTAGTTCTATATTCATAGTTGGATTTGTAATTTTTATATGTTTATATTTATTTGCATCTCTTTTTTACTCTTCAGTATTAAAAAATAATGCAGTTCATTTTAATTGTACATAATAAACTGGGGTGTTCATACAGGTTCTTTAACCCTACAGGAGGCGCGCCCGGTCCCACAGACCGACGCGATATCTATTTGCAATTATTTTAATATTCTATGGCTGTATAGGCCCCCACCCCTCAGTAGCTGCCTGATTTGGTGGTCCGAGCTTCATTATGCAGCAGAAAGTCAGTACGAGTGCACATATTCATTTTTTTTGTGTTTTCGGTGCCACAGACCGACGCGCCCTTTCAAGTTACAGTTTTTTTTTATATCACCGTTTTCTCGAAATACAAAAAAGGTTGGTTTTTATGAGTCCCTTTATTGTTTGCAATTATTTAACATATAGATATCATGCTTTTAGAAGACATGTCAGATTAGGAAACAGAGCAGGCTCGACTTCATCGTCTAATGGAAGAAGTTCTAACTGACGACACACATTAGTTTGTGTGATTCAAGGCTCTTATTTAGATACAGTTTTAATTTAATTTAAACATGTTTATGAGTAGTTATTATTACTTATCATGTTTATTTTCAAATTGTTATTACAAAAATGTTTACCTACTATTTGTTCGAAAAATGAGGCTATTTTTAAGACTACTTTTTACAACTTTTGTCGATAAAAAATATTATGGTTAATACAAATTATATTTCTACACTGTGTTCATGGATAATTAAGTACATAATAGAAAAATTGTGACGAATTGATACTGATTTTGATGATATTTCTAAATTGGTGTCTCAGACCGACGCGCCCTCTAATGTTCAAAAATTTCACGCGCCTCCTGTAGGGTTAAAAGAGAACTAGGTTAGAAGTGTAGGTAGCATAAATTATGTTCGCAAGAAAGTAGCAGTATAGCGTTCTTTTTTCTTATATGGGGCGCCAAGTGTAAAGTGCAAAATCTACCAATTAATTTTTTGACATTTAAGGTCATATTTATGGACATTTATTAAATGTTCGTTAAATATAGTAAATGTTTGAATACACAATTAAATCTCCATATATTCAATATTCCGTCTGTATATAAAGTAACCCCCCCCCCCTAACTAACTTTTGAACGACTTGATATTTTACCACAATATTTGGCGTGTTTTAATGGGAAATTAAATACAATTTTTGAGCCAAAAATTAAATTTTGCATCATTCAAAATGGCGACTAGGCGCCATTTTGAAATTCTTTTTAATAGAAAGGGGTTTTTTAATTCTGCGTCTGATCCTAGTTTTAAATAAAAATATTTAGCCATAATAAAATGACGGATTTTAAACAAATGGACTCACTCAATTTAAAATTGTTTTGATTTTTTTATCCAGGGTCGAGTGAAACCTCATTTGAAAGGTCTTTTAGTTCTGCGTCTGATCCTAGAGTTCCAAAGAAAAATATTCAGCCATAACAAAATTAAACTCAATTTAAAATTGTTTTGATTTTTTGATCCAGTAGTCCACTTTTTCATTTGCAGTACCAAATTTTCGCAGGTGGCCGGAAATAATATTGAAAACGTTATGTTCCAACAAGACGGTGCGCCGCCTCATTATTATAGACCTGTTTCTGACTTTCTGAACGGACATTTTCTTGGAAGATGGATTGGTAGGCGGGGGCCTGTAGAATAGCCGGCTCACTCCCCAGATTTAACTTTCTTAGATTTTTTTCTATGGGAATATCTGAAATCAAAAGTGTTCAGAACCCGTCCAGAAACAATTGAAGAACTGGAGCAACGCATTACAGAAGTTTGCAGAAATATCACTCCAGAAACTTATGAAAATGTAAGGCAAGAATTTCATAACCGACTTTTTATGTGCCAAGAAGTGAATGGTAAACATTTCGATTTTAATTTAATTAATTTAAGCTTTAATTCTTAGTTTTTAACCGACTTCAAAAAAAGGAGGAGGTTCTCAATTCGTCTGTACAGGGTGGGCAACTAAGAATGGGCGCCGGCCATATCTCAGAAACCAATCATCACACAAGTTTAGGAAAAAGGGTAAGGTAAGTGACCCTGAGAAATTGCTGGAAAATATTTTTGAGTTTCTAAAATGGCCGCTAGGGGGCATAACAGCCATGACCAAATAGAAAATTAGGTTTTTCTCCGTATTTTGCTGAATTAAGTGGTATTGAAAATATATGCAACGTAATCCAGGGACAATTTCGAATCTTATTAATTCTACAATTTTTTTTCTATCTTTAAAAATAAAGTGGGGGGGGGATGCCAAAATATATTTTTTTTAAATGTCGTTTACTCCGATTGGCCGTAAAGGAATTTAACAAACTTGGTCTCGTTACAAAGGGCGTTTCTTAGTCTATCGAGTGCGCTTTACGCTGTTTTCATTTGATTATTACCGTCGCCGCTAGAAGGCGTTATCTGACATGTCAACAAATATCGCGCTTTTTCTAAAGAAATTTAAATGGAATGGTATGTTTATTTGTACACGGTAAAATAGAGAATTAAAAGCTTAAGATGTCAGAGAAAACCGCAACTCGATAACTTTTGTCTAACAGTAGATATTAGAAAACAAAGTTGAAATTATGAATTATTCTCAGATCTTGGCGACGGAATTTGCAAAGTAGCTGTTGAACACATGTAAGCTGTGAAAATGACACAATGAAGAAACAACATAATGTGCCAAAAATTTCAACTTGTCATTGTTGCTATTTTGTGTAGTATTTACTTTTCTAATTGAATTTGTGTTTTCATTTTGGAATTAATTCTTAAAATTATAATGATTTTTATAAATGAAGAAGCAATTGACATGTTAGCGATTTACTTCGAATGCATGAGAAATGCAACTGTTGCTGCCAGAGTCTATGGGTTTTAATGAAACTCTTAATGGAGAACGTTATCTAAATGTTTTAAGAAACGAATTCCCACTTCTTCTATAAGACGTAGCTCTAGCAATTCGTCGTGATATGTTTTTCCAACATGATGGGTGCCCGGCGCATTTCTCTTTGAACGTTCGGGATTTTTTAGACCAGACATATCCTGACAGGTGAATAGGACGTGGAAGTCTATTTCATTGACCGGCCAGGTCCCCAGACCTTACTTGCCTAGATTTTTATTTGTGGGGGCGAATAAAAGATCTGGTTTTTGCCACCAGACCCACTACAAGAGGCGACATGATCGAAAGAATAAGAAATGCCATTCAAAGTATTTCGATGGCAGAAGTAGAGACTTCCGTTCAATCCACTCGTCAGAGAATGAATTCTTGCATCGAAAATGATGGACAACATTTTGAACATCTAGGGCGCCACTAATTACATTCTAAATTTTTTAATGTGTTGTAATGTGTTTTTTGCGTTTACTTTTTTGAATGTTTGATTTGTTACATTGTTTATTGTTATTACCGTTAGATTAGTTGTTATTAATTACTAATTTTTATATTATGTAATATATTAACATATGTTGTTTCTTCAGTGTGTCATTTTCACAGCTTACTTGTTTTCAACAGCTACTTTGCAAATTCCTTCGCCAAGATCTGAGAATAATTCATAATTTCAACTTTGTTTTCTAATATCTACTGTTAGAAAAAAGTTATCGAGTTGCGGTTTTCACTGACATCTTAAGTTTTTAATTCTCTATTTTACCGTGTAAAAATAAACATACCATTCCATTTAAATTTCTTTAGAAAAAGCGCGATATTTGTTGACATGTCAGATAACGCCCTCTAGCGGCGACGGTAATAATCAAATGAAAACAGCGTAAAGCGTACTCGATAGACTAAGAAACGCCCTTTGTAACGAGACCAAGTTTGTTAAATTCCTTTACGGCCAATCGGAGTAAACGACATTTAAAAAAAATATATTTTGGCATCCCCCCACCACTTTATTTTTAAAGATAGAAAAATAATTGTAAAATTAATAAGATTCGAAATTGTCCCTGGATTACGTTGCATATATTTTCAATACCACTTAATTGAGCAAAATACGGAGAAAAACCTAATTTTCTATTTGGTTATGGCTGTTATGCCCCCTAGCGGCCATTTTAGAAACTCAAAAATATTTTCCAGCAATTTTTCAGGGTCACTTTACTCAAGGTATTTTTTTTTCCTAAACTTGTGCGATGATTGGTTTCTGAGATATGGCCGGCGCCCATTCTTAGTTGCCCACCCTGTATATATGTTTTTTTTTCAGATGTAAATATGTTTCAATTTTAGATAGTATTTAAAATTACTGCGCTAGAGTGAAAGGAAACGGTTTGTGCTTTTAGGAAACGATTAAACGAATTGGTCAATCAACATACCAACAGAAAAAAGCTTAAAAGACAAGTAGGTATACTTAATGTTATTTTAATATTGGTAGAACTTGAATTAGTTTTCAAGCGTAGTGTGTGTACAGTCTGTAGTGGTGGTACTGTTGAAGTACTGTCAGTTGTTGGTTGCTGGGGACGTGTTACGTCAGTGAATTGTGTTTACAATTTATGCAAATTACATGCCATTATTAAAAACATTTTACCTTTTTTTTGGTTTAAAACTACCGTATGAGCTAAATAACCCCCACAATATACAACAGGTAAGATAACTTGGAAAAACACCAATAAAACTTGAATTTGTTGTGATTGCTTATTTCGGACCTCTGCCCATCCCTTTTGTTTATAAAGCAATATGTTTGTTGCATGAAATTTTCATTTAAAAATTGAGTTATATTTATAAGTAGTTAGAATTGCTACCTAAATTATTACTTTCTCCCTTTTTGGGGTAGATTAATAACAAGCACTTGACCTTTTGGAGTGAGTGCGAGTTAGGTGTAGATAATGTTTGTTCCTTTTTCTTATGTTAGATTACCTACTTACTATATTAAGTATAATAGTTGCAGCTGCATAAACTCTAACTATAATATCTTAGATTAAATAAGCCATGTAATCATGAACCCCGACGATGATGATGCAGTCATCAATCAACTCAAACACCCCAGAATTTCGTTGGACGTTCTTCCAAAAGTTGGAATAGATTTTATTAGAGCTTTAGAAAATCGCAAATTTCAACATGATGGTAGACCTAACATTGATTTACAAACATTCGCAGAAGACGAGTTGGTTAGGAAGGAATATAAAGAATTGGTAAGTTGATTAATAAAATCCATTTATTTATCATTAAATAACAATGGTTTTTAGCGCTGTGAAATGCCCGGCACTCCACGATCTACCTTTCTTATGGTGTTTAGTCCAGATGGTACTAAGGTAGCATCAACTCATGGTAATCACAATATCTACGTAACGGATCTTAAAAGCGGTAAAAACATTAGAACTCTAATCGGACATCCACGGACGCCTTGGTGTATAGCTTTTCATCCTTCTTGCAATGAACTGGTTGCCTCTGGTTGTTTGGGAGGTCAAGTGCGTGTTTGGGATCTCAGTGTAAGTATTCTATTGTAAGAAAAATATTTACAACCAAGTAATGATTGTATAGATTTGTTTATCATTCTTCAAGGTGATTGAAATGAGAAAGGACACAGATGAAACATTCAAATGTGTGGGTTATATGTGCTTTATATAGACCTTATCAACTGATAAGGTTTTATAATGGCAAAAAATATTGTTTATTAATAAATTTTGCATATGTGACTCATAATGAATAATTTGAACTGCAATGAAAGTAAATTCTATAAATATTTAATAATTGTGCCTTCTAGATTTGTGGCAAATCATAGATGTAATACATTAAGATTGTGTTTACTGTAGCTTTGTTTTGTTAATCACCTAGATTTAATTATGTGTTTTTAAAATAGGGAATTGAGAGATTAATAGGGGTTTTCCTTTGATTGCCATATAACTGTTTTTATAATGTACAAAATTTTAAACGCAAATTTAAGAAAAACAGTTTAAGTTTATTTAATTTTTAGGGAGGAAGCGAAGTATGGACCGCTGGAAGCCAAACAGTTATAGCTTCAATAGCTTTCCATCCAAATGATCGCATTTTAGTAATAGCCACATATAATGAGTTGCATTTTTGGGACTGGAGTAAACCACAGCCGTTTAAACGGGCTACAACTTGCAACACTAAAGAAAAAGTACGTGGGTAGTATTCCTGACCTTGATTTTATTATATGAAGTTGATAATCTTAAAGCGTTTATGAAATTGCATGTTTAACATCATTATATTATTTTACATTTAACAAATGCATATGAAAACAGTTTGCTACTGACAATTATTTTATTTTTTTTTTTTTCATATTTAGAAAAGAAAGAAAAAGTAAGTTGGTAGTGCGTATTGACAACTTTGATGTTATTAATATTATTTTTAAAGTTTTTATCAAAATGCGTTATTAAGATTATTAAGCTATTTTAAGTATAAAAACCTATTTTTTCACCTTCCAACTGATCTATTAATAATAAGTGTCAAATGAAATTAATGATCAAACTCCAAATTTTGCTCTTATTTTATTAACTTCTTTATAAAAATGGATACATTTCCCTTTTCAATTAAATATTATTTTTAAAAAATTTTGACAAAAAAAGATTTTCTTAAATTGTATGTAATGATAATAGTCCAGTGTGGTTAGCTGGGAAACAGAAATAAAGTCGAATATAAAAAATAAATTCAAATCGCTGTTTACCAACTTCGATACTCTATGAATAACGTTTGTGGTAAAAAGTATGACAGAGAAAACATTTTGTTCCACCTTTTTGTATAGCGGAAAATTTCAGATCATAGGAGATAAGGATTTCTAAATTAAATAGTTTGGCTTGTAGAAATTTATCAAAAATATCTTTGGAACGCTCGCTCCGTCTAATTAGGTAAAAATTTCTAAATGTTTAAAAATTCTAAAAAATTTACATATTGTCTACAGATCATAAAGAAACGTTGAACATTTTTGAACGAACTATTTCATTAATTTAATAAACATTTTTGTAATATTTAAAGGGTTGAATGTTTTTGTTATCGTGCAAACTTCATTACTCATTAAATAATTATCGTAAAATTGTGATTTTTTTTAATTGTAGGTTTTTTATCCTCTTTATTGAGAATTTTAAAAATCTTTTTAAGTGCCACCAACTATTTAAAAATTATAAAAAACAAATACAATAAAAAATTTCATTTTCTGGTTGAAAACATTTTTTTAGTTGAATCATTATATGTCACCTAAAATCATTGCAAAAAAAGTGAATAAAAAAAACAATCAAAATCAAATGTTTGTTATAAACAATATGTTATTAAAAACTTTATTTTTCAATAAGCATAAAATTCTCTATATTTTTATAAACTTAAGTCATATAATCAATATTGTAACAAAAAATTATTTATGGTTTAAATTTACATTTTTAATTAATAGTTGTTTAAATGTCAGTGAAATAAGCACTTCATTTTTTATGTTCCTTGATACTTTAATAAAACAGCGTTATTTATGAGAATTGCCAAAATAATATTGAATATTTATTTCAGCCTTTTTTTTAATCATATTTACTCTTTTTCATCGTTTAAATGAATTTTAAAATGTAAGTTCCAACAATAAATAATTTTTTTTTCAAATGTATTAATAAATAATTTTTTTTTCAAATGTGATTATATGGCTTAAGTTTATAAAAGTATAGAGAATTTGGTTTTATTGAAAAATTAAATAAAACTTAATTACAAATTGTTTATAACAAAAACTTAGAAAAAATTGAGATTGTTTTAATATTTCTTTTTTACTTTTCTATACTTTTAGTATAGGGAAGAAGCATTGATTTGATGAATATTTTCAAAATCTAGATTTTAACGGATATACGCGTTTTGGGGCGCAAGGAACCCAAAAAAGTGTTTTTTAAAAGAAATGTCTGTCTGCAGGTGTGTGGGTGGGTATGTATGTGTGGTACATCATAACTCCCTAAGGGATGGTCTGATTTTGATGAGCTTTGGAATGTGGGGGTATATCAAAAATTCACTGACAAAATAAGTCTTTAAAAAAATTCGAAACTGAAGGTGGAAGTTTTTTTGGTAGCATTTTTTCCCTAATACAAATTTTTTTAATGAAAACGGAGTTTGATTAGAAGACCTTAGGACAAATCTAACGCCCTTTTTTAAACTTCCTAGCTTCAAAATGGTGTTAGCTAAGATTTTTTGAAAATTTTGACTTGAGGGAGTCGAAATTTTTTTCGTCAAGCTATAAAATGTAAAATATATTTCATAATTTAGGAAATATTCATAAAATATTATTCAAGACTCGCTAGACGATTTTTTTTTTTAATTTTGTAAGCTTAGTGCTTAAATGGGCTACAATTTGGTTCGTATTCCAGCCCGCTAATTTGTATGTCTTCTATGAATTTCTGAAAGTTTGTGATTTAATGCCTATTTATTCATAATCAAATAATTAGCTATTGATATTGGGTATACTTTAGGGATACACAATGTTACAAGCTATGAGAAATTTTGGAAGTACTTAACACGTTCGCTGCCACTCTGTCACATGACACTACCCCTAGGGGCCGTTCCTTTTTTTTTTTACGTTTAAGGTTGATATTGTTAAACGCGCCAAGGCGGGAACGGCACCTGCGCAACGTAGCCGATGACGCCTAAAGGCGGGAATGGCAGCGAACGTGTTAAACTGCAAAGTGAACACAATATCAAAATTTTGACTTTTAAAAAAAGTAATGGTCAAAAACTGGCCAAACGATTTTTTTTAAATTCTATAGGCTAATAGAGCTAGGGGTGAGCTATAATGTAGTTTGTGTCCCATTCCGCTAGTTTGTCTGTGACGATTTTTGAAAATCGAATATTCAAGCAGTTTTGTTCAATAAAGTAATAAAGGGAAGTACTTCGCTCTTTTTTTGCAATGATTTGAGGTGACATATCATGTTTTCAACAAAAATATTTTTTCAACTTGAAAATGTAATTTTTTTTTAATATTAATTGCAGCACTTAAAAAATTATTTTAGGATTTCTTGAAAAGAGAATAAAAAAGCTACAAATTAAACACATCATAATTTTATGATATTTATTTATTATTAATTTTTGCAAAAATGTTATTTAATAAAATTTGTTCAAAGGTGTTAAATGTTTCTTTATAACCTGTAGATAATTTGTAAATTTGTTTAGAATTTTCAAACAACATTTAGTTATTTTTACCTAATCATTTATTAACCGTATGCAGGAGGTAATGCCTGTAGTCACGGCAAACGGAGCATTCCTAAAGGCATTTTTCATAAATTTCTACAGCCCAAATTATTAAATTTAGAAATATACTTTTAATCTCGCGTGATTGGAAATTTTCCGCTCTACAAAAAAAGGTAGAACAAAATTTTTTGATGTCTATCTTAGTTTTCAATAGGCAGATGATTAAAGCTGGAGCCTCAATTTGAAAACGTTTTTTTACTGTTATTAATTAATTAACTAACAAATTTCTCTGTTATAATTTTTACCATAAACGTTATTCATATACCTAGTATAAATGCTGGTAAACAATGATTTGAATTTATTTTTTACCCTTAATTTTATTCTGTTTAAAGCATTGTAATAATAAGAGTGATGATGATGTAAAATGCTTTTAAATTAAATGCTGTTCAGTTGAATTCGTATATGAATTTTGGCAAGTTCATTAAAATTATTTGCATCTAAATTAATTTTTGTAGGTGCGTTATGTAGCGTTTGATAAGCTGGGTCATAAGCTCATAACAGGAATTGCAAATACACCACAGAGTAGATGGGAAAGGTCAAGGGCAAATACATCCCAAAATAGATGGGAAAGAGCTCAAGCTTCAGTGCCTGTTCCTGGTAGGTCTCTTAGTCCAAGCCCATACCGTCGACGTATTACTCCTAGATTGGTTGGAAATTATAGTGCTTATACTCCGCAGGTAATTTTTCTGTTAATATTTAAAAATTTTCTTGATCTAATGTTTAATGTTTTTTTAGCCTTCAACCTCCAGTACTAATAATGATAGGGTTCCTTTATCAAGTGTTCCTGAACGTGAGCGAAGAATTACAGCTTGTTACCGCAATTTAGTTCATGAATATGAACTACTAGTACATCGTTATTTGCAGGTGTATCGTCCTCCAACTACGGTAATTTATTTATTTGCAATGTTTTACATATTTAATGTCTCCATAAACGTGAAAAACAGATTGACCGGGGAACTGATCCCATGGAAATGGAACAAGCTGCAGATTCTCAAACTCCTGGACCATCTACTAGTGGTTACCAAAGAACAATATCACAGATAGCTAGCGATTCTGCCACAGCAGGTCCATCTACCAGTGGCACTCAACAAAATTCTGCATCAACTAGTACTTCTCCGGTAAGAAATTAATTTGAATGCAACTGGATTCGAATATTACTTTTCCTGTATAATTAAGCACAGGGGATCACTCACTACTGTGAGTTGGATTTTTACTAGTTAACATTACACAGAACCACTATTATAGCTGGTAGGAGACGATTAGATTTTGTAGACCGAATTTTATACTAAAAGGTGGTTCGACGTTACTGATTCTTTTAAATATAATTGGCGAGAGGTACACTGATGTCAGAACTTCATTGGTTAGGAAAATAATAATATTGTCGTTAAGAACTGCACGGTATGATCGTGCAGGAGATATTTTTATTTATAAATTTTAATAGCAGCATTTGAAATTAATCAAGTGCTTATACTTGATAGCTTGTTTATTGGTGATGATCGGTGTTGGACCTACGTTGTAATTTCTTTGTTTTGATTACTGATTTTCCCTGTCTTTAGCGAGGTTAAAAGCATGATATGTTGGGGTTATTCAAGGAAAGGTAAACCTTAAAAAAAAATTTATTTTTGTGGTGCTAATGTAATTGTTAAGAAGGTGTGAAGTTTCTATCTGGAATTTGCATGTTGTTTGTGGAGAATAAAGCTGCCAATCTAAAGTTTTTCCCCAATTTTACTTATAGTGATGTTTCTACTTTTTGGGACTGTTAATAAACACAGTTTTATTAGTTAGTAAGTAACTGAGAACTCTTCACAGTAACGTTGTGTGTTGTGTATTTATACGCAATAATCTCAGCTTGGTTAGGTTTCTTCACAACGGCGCCTCGGTCGTTACGCCTAATTCCTAAAAAAGGCATGATAGCGCCACGATATACGCCTGAGAAATTAATCCAATAACAGCAGATAATGTAAAAATGGGTAACAGTACCCGAAAAGAGCGTAATGCCGCAACCAAAGTGGAAATAGCGCCGTCACTAACCTCAATCAAGCCTCCTTTATCACGCGCGTCAATAATAATACGCATGATAAAGTACATCGACAAAAATAAGCTTCTATGCCTATGCCTCTCTGATTTTGGCAGAGTGCCTCTTGTAGGCCAAAACCCATAGTGATGATTTTTCCTATTGATGTTTTAAGTCCAAGTCTTAGTGACTTAGTAGTGATTCGACAGACACTACATATACACAGCGAGGACCAAACTTGTTCCAAGACTGTACACTCTAGGGTCAAGTAGTTGGTCCACATTTGGTTCATTGGTTTAGTCCTTGGGCTAGGGTTGTATCGAAAGCAAAAAATGTGGTGTAAACAGTAGCAGACTAACAGAAGGACCAAGTTACGTTTTATTTTATAGTTGGGTTTATCGTGAAATGAGCAAATGGGAACCAAATTTATAACTTAGCTGTCAGGTGTTTAGTTTTTCAGTATTTACCAAGCTGGTGTATACAGCTTAGAACAAAATAGGATTTAGTGCCTATGTAGTGCCCGCGCCAAAATAATACTCATGGTGTATACGTAGTTAACATTTCAGCAATAATGCTGTAAAACGGACATTCAGATTCCAAGGATCTTTGAGAATCAGAAAGATTGATATCTTTCTTTAAGGACTATATTGTTTTATTCAAATTCATAACCAAACCTCCTAAAGGTTCTATTTGTTTATTTTTCCAATCTAATTTGTGATTGAATAGAAGTATCAATACAAATTTTTCTAACATTTTAGAGCTTTCTTGAATACATGTGCTAATTAAAAGTTTCAAGTTTCCCTAATTTAATTATGTTAATAACTAAAGTCCAATCATCATCATCATTAGCCCGTCTCTATCCAACTTTAAGGTTTTGGATATAGGCTTCTCCCAACTGGCGCCATCTGTTTTTGTCCCTTGCAACTCTTCTCAACATAAGTCCTGCGTGTCGTTTAATAAATAGCCCAATATTTACCCTAATCCCTAAAATTTGACAGTGTAAAGTACAAAATTTCAGATTGGCAAACATAATCCACACAAACAAGCAGCAAATTCATTGATACATCTCAAAATGTGTTTTTGGTCACGGTTTATTTCCCTTTATAATTTATGTATAAAAATGTGGACCGCTGCCTTGACCACCTGCTTAAGATTAACTAAAAACGAAATAACTGAGCACTCCAACTAAATCAAGCAATCACTGTTCATCAAAGTCTTTATTTGTTGAAAGAAATAGTGTTAATTTTTCCGTAACTTTCTGTACTACTGAAGTATGGAAAGTTACGATTTCGATTATAAAATTTAAGATTTTAACGGAAATACACGTTATGGAATCGAAGACACCCAAAAGAGTGGTTTTAAAAAAATCTCTGTGGGTGGGTGCGTTTATTCCTCGTACCTCCGGCACCCCTTGACTGATTTTTATCAAATTTGGTATGTGAAAGTGTTTTGGTTTCAGGTTGTTCTTTGTAAGGTTCTTGCCTACTTGGGCAAGTGTTCTTCTAAGTAGGGAAAGTCTAATCTAAGTTGCAGGCTTCTGCGGCCGTTGTTGATAACAGCTAGGCTTCCGGGTTGGAGCCGCGTCATCGGTGCATGAACTGCCGACGTTTCCAGTTGTGTTCCAGATCCCAAAGTGACCACAGCCCTGAAGATGTCCCGTGGAACCGAGGACGAAACGTCGGCAGTTCATGCACCGATGACGCGGCTCCAACCCGGAAGCCTAGCTGTTATAGGGAAAGTCTAATTAAATCTAATGATAGTCGGTTCGTATATTGATCGAATGGGGCTTCTTTTGGTCTTTTATAAAATTGGAGCACAAATGTCAAAGCGGCGCTAGTATGAAATTAAAAAAAAAACACAAAACAGTGCTTTTGTTCTCCTTGACTTTTTACCAATTTGTCTTATTTTAAATCCGAAATCAGTTCTAAAGGGGGGTGTATAGAAAGTAGGCGAAAAATTCAAGAATGCGACATAGACAGAGAAGGATGTATTGCTATAATAGTGGTTATTAAGGTACCTAACAATTTTCCTATTAAAGAAAACGATTTACAGATAAAATTATTTAAAGTTTTAATAAAAAATCTCTTTAGTGTTTCCCATTTTAAATGTTTATTTTTTAATCGAATTTCCTAAATTTTATGATTAATAGTGATGATGATGTTACAGCTTAATAAGATATCCTTTGATCGGTTACTTGTGAATGAAGGTGCCTCTACTTCTGCAGCAACTACTAACAGGCCTCAGCTGGATCAGATTTCGTCAGAGACCTCACCAAGACGTAGGCTGGTTATGCGTACTACATTAGGAGTTCAAACCAGTACAGATTCTCCTGCTGAATCATCAACTAGTGCATCAAAATCTACCGAGAAAAGCAACTTTAAGATGCGCATCAAGTGTTTGCCAAGGCGAAGGTCTACAAATTCTAACACTCCAGAAACTTTCAGTGACAACAACTTAAAAAGTTTAAAAGAGAAGTTGTCGCAAATGCAGAAAAACCTCACACAAAGCTGTAATAATCAAATTAATGAAATGGCTCCGAAAATTGCAGAATTTAGAAATAAGCAACCTGGCCCGAGTACTGAACGAAATGATTCAGTTGATTTATCAATACAAGCCAGTATCTCTTCAACTCAACCAACTGAACCAATTGCTTCGTCAAGTCAGCCAACAAGTGTGACACAAGAACGACAAAATGACAATAATAGAGACCCATGGCGTGTGCCGCTGAAAAGGTTATATCCAGGTTTTATTAAAAAAACTGCCAAACACAACCGAAAACCAATTCTCGATACTTCATCCGATAACAGCAGCTCTGAAGAAGAGGATGTGGCAAAGAAAAGATTGTATTGTCCAATTCCTCAAACTTCCTCTGTTGGTGGAACACCTAGTGATAAAAACACACAAAATCCATCTTTTAGTCGCAGTGATTCTGATGTACGAACCACACCGTGGACTAACGAGTCCAATATAACTTCTTTTAATAGTACTAATACAGGATTTAGAAGGGAAAATGTTTGTAATAGAAGGGGTCCTATGTGTCAGACAGTAAGGACTTCTTTAGAGAAATTAGTTTCTTTAACAGATCTAGTGGCAAATAGTGGAAGTACTCTTCAAAGGTGTAATGCCGATAGTATTTGTGATAGGTGCGGTGGTAATATTGAAACCCAGACGGAACGAAATTCTGAAGCTACTGATACAAGCGACAATACAAGACTCATGGTGGGAAATCTCCCGAAAAACACAAAACCTAAAACTGAAACGGTGACTGCTTCAAGAACTAGAAATATTGTGACAGAATCTCATATGAATTTGTTGCCATCTACTAGTAGTAATGCTAGTGATTCTCATTCTTCAAACGGTTGTGCTAGAACAATGGAAATCCATTTAACACAACCATGTGCCAGAACTTTGATGAACACAGATACTCAAACCACAAACTCTACTGTATATACTCCATCAAGTGGGCCACGTCGTCGATTTTTCTCACACGTCCTTTCTGCTTTCCTTCCGACTCGTGTTGCACCTCAAATTCGATCTAGACGATCCAATAGTTACGTTTCATTGCCCAGCACCGCAAGAAACACATTGGACTCGATTACTAGAGGCAGTAGCATATACTCGCTTAACTTTGTCCCTGATGAAGTTGTAAACTATTCGGAACGAGTTAATTCCGAAGAAGACTTAACCGAGCAACCGTCCGCCTTAAATGAATTTCACCCATTTGATCCTCCACCAGAATTTCCCTCTATAAATCCAGAGAATATTGGAATTGGTAACATGTATTCGAATATTGTGCAAGATCTTGAGTCTAGTTTAAATAATGTTCGAAATATAAGGGCAAGTAATCGACCTGGAGAAACCTCAGATATGCTTAGTAGTTTTTCAGAACGTCTGGAAAGCATTATGCATCAATCTGATTCGATTTTGCGGAATTTACGTCATACTATGGATATGCTGCCGCCTAATTCTGAACAAAGTGAAACTAGAAGAGTGCAGGTGAGAACGTCACCTGCTCTGCAGTTACCGTCACCAAGAAGCTTGGAAGCCGATCATCCTCGATTTCTCTTCAATGATCCCAATTTTTATGTTCGAGATCAAAGTCAAACTAATTCTTCAGAAAGAAATAGGTAAGATTATAATCATTTAAGTGTCGTCCCCTACTGTGAGGGTAATTCTTTCTAAAATCAGAATTTAGAATTTAGTAATTCATGCAATTGTTTGTTATACACATTACAGAACATTACTTTACTTGAAACAGTTTGAAACCATAGAACAGAAGAATTCTGCTATTAAAGCTAAACTACTACTGTGTTACTTGAGTGACAGAGGTCACAGGACAAATTCAACAATAAACAGGAAATAATACATAACTTTTATCATGGAAATCGTTTACTTGTTATTCAACATTACCAATGTTAATGCAAACTATTCTCTGCAACAGCATATTATAATTCAAAGTCTCCTTAATGAAGTCGTCAAATGAGCTGAAATTTTACGCAGACTCATTACACAGTTTCAAGAAAGTACACTCAAGAAGCCACCAGTATTAGAATTGTCTAGCGATTTAAAAAAAATCGTGAGACTGTTCATGACAATCCAGGAAGAGGGGGTTGAACTGCAACAAGAGTCATTCCTGCTGTCATTAAACATAGAAGCATGGATCATTACAAATTGCTGAATAACTGTGAAATAGTGGCAGAAACCAACAACACATTTAATGACAGCAGGAATGATTCTTGTTGCATTTGATCCCTTGTTGAACCTCCTCTTTGTGGATTATCACAAACTATCTCACAACCATTTTTAAACAGTTAGTCCATTCAAATACTACTGATTTCTTGAGTATACGTTTTTGAAACTATTGTGTCTGTGTAAAATTTCAACCAGATTGACACCTTCATGAATGAGATATCTTAGCAAAACATTGAATTATAATATGATTTTTCACAATACAGTTGACATTTACATCTACCAAGTGAATAGTTTCCATGAGAACGGTTATGTATTGTTTCCTGTTAAAGAGTAGAGTGGCGTGAACTAGGGTGCCTTGGATGACATTTGATGACTTTTTTTTGTGACTGAGGGTCTGGACAAATTTTGAAAACTAAAAGCTCTCTTTCTACTTTCATACCCTCTAGGCATAACATTATCAAAAATTGTCCAATGATCAAATTGACAAAAAAAATGCATTAAAGTTGGCTGGAACCTTTCTCATAAAAAAAACTGTCAAACTTCATCCAAGGCACTCTAGCATAAACTACCTTCATGTTTCCTGAGTTATTGCGAATATTACATGTTTTTGGGCCTAATATGTTACTTTATGTCACAGTTTAAACTATGGTATACGATCATGCGACTGAGCAGTGATGTTCGAAGTTAGATAGAATTTTTTTTCTCTTTCCAGTAATATGAAACTTTCCATATTCTTAAATTACCAAACTTTTGAGGAAAAAATAGGAAACTGATTGAAGTTAACAGGCCATCAATTTAAACAATGCTACTATACTAAATTTTATATCCAAGAAATAAAAAAAAAATAATGTAAGATAATTCACTAAATGTGCTGTTTAGGTTAAGAGCAGTTATATTTAAAAAAAAAATACTAAGACAAAGTCACATTCACTCACTGATTGACGGCATACTAATTACGCAAGTTTGACCTTGCAGGAACGGTTGTTAATTTGACTGACTAGACGCTAGTAGAAATTAGTAGTACAATGCCTGCGTCTATGTAGAGTCAGATGACGTCGTATTTTTCGTACTTCTTAAACGCCTTCTAAAATACAAACGTCAGTAATTAATTGTGTAGCTATTAAAATGTTTATTTGAAAAAATACAGGGTTAATATTTTTCATCCTAGAATGTAAATTTGAAAAAGAAGAAAGTAGTAAACGACCTCGTTTGGGGGTACGGCACAAAGTAACTCATTGGGCCCTGAACAACTTCTTCTAAGAAGAATTTCATATTCTCAATAGTTTAGGAAATAGTAGGAGGGTGACACTTAAATGACTCACCCTCTGTATTGAAATTAAATGATATTGCTTTGTAATCTATTTTTAAACCAAAACTGGTAGTTAAAAATTAGCGCTGATAATAAAAAAAATTATAATGTTTGCAGTAATACTACCAGAACCGAGTTGATAGAGTCATTCAGTGGTACCAATCAGCACGAAGAGTTAGACAGTAACCGCAGTGTCATTGCTTCAGACCACACATACCCAAGAAACCCGGAAAGTCCAAGAACTCTACCTCCATCTTCAGACAACTTAACACCGCTCATGACATCTTTACATCTCACAATTTCTCACATACAAAGACAAGCTCGTCTATTGCGAAGACAAGTGGAGAGCATCGAACGGATAGATCGAGCTATGCTAGAAGTAGCACAGCTGCAGATGATTCGTCAGATGTTTGGTGAAATTCGTAGGCACTTGAGTAATCTCAGTGGCAGCGACAACCGCAGTACTGGTGTATCTAGTGTGAGGCAAATGATGGCAGGCACTAGAATTAGTGATTCTAGCCCTTGTGATTCTCCAGTTGAAGATGAAGCAAATCAAAGCCGTTTGAATGTTGAACAAAATAATTCTGCCACCTTTGGAGTTGGAGGTAATTTAAACATGTTCTTGTAAGTAGTAAACCTAATATTTATAAATATTTGAGTAGTTGTTTTTTTATAAATATTGATAGTAGACATCTGTACAAACTGTTATAGTTTTTATAAATAAATACTTTTTATTTCTGTTACAGGTTCTTCAACATCATCGTCCAGTGTCGATGCTTTATCAAATGGCAACAACCCTCAAATACCCAGGCCACGAATTACTGCAAGAAAATCATTTCCACCATCACGTCTGTTACATATACAACGGCAAAATAGAAGATTTTCTGTAGTAAACTTTATACCGCGTCGTTATACAGCTAGAGATAGATTAACAAGACGCAGAGTGTACTTTAGAACGTTTTCTGTCAGACCAAGTCCTATCAGAGTGCCTGGTGACCTAGCTAGTAGATTTCAAGAAGGGGGTAGAGTCTACGCTGCAGTAACACATGTTAATAATGACTCCTTACTAGCGATGACACGGCGATTAGAGCAGCTACTTACAGAGCATATTAGGCTTATAGGACGACCTGCTGAACTTCATCCAAGGGACTCAAATGTGACTGGAAGTGATGGTAGAGAGGATGCCATAATCGAAAGACTGAATGCTTGTAGATTAAGACTTAATAGACTTTTGGGTCATACTCCTAATAGCAACACGAACCAAACTGGGCGTATCGAAATCAGCAGCGTAACGCCTGATGGTATTACAAGATGTAATGCTCGAGATACACTAAGTGCTATATTAGACTTGTTAAGTAGATTTTTTGACGAAAATACCAGTACTATATCTCAAAGTTTACGTTCTCAAATTCGAAATGTGATTGATCTCACGTCTTTACTGTCTGACATCTTGCTATTGCATATTGTAGATTCAATACCACCACCAACTGGGATGAATCTTGATCCAGAGCGAGAAAGTTTATCTACCAGAATAGATCATATGTGCACTAGAATGTTGCACAGTCGTCTTGGCCAATCACACAATTTGACTCGTAGTTTACGTTTAATGCGTTTAACGGCACGTTATGCCTCACGAGCATTAGGACAAACATATAATATGCGAAGAAATGCAATTTTTTCAAGTGGTAACAGCAGTAGACGAGAATTATTAGGCCAAATTAACAGTACTTTGCATAGTATTCACCGAAATCGTGGCATGGCTTACACACCTATAGAAATACCATCTAACAATGATCCGTTTGCTCCAGAAATGCCTGTTAGAGAATGGTATCGCACAATAAATGCACTTGTATCCAGGTACACCGCAGTATCGCAACAAGCAGATTCAAATCCATCCAGTAGCAGTAGTAGTTCTGGGCGTAATATTAGATTAGGAGAAGGACCACGCACCTCTGCATTTGCTGACGATGTCACTATCAGTGATGACAATGATGACTATGAGCCTGATTGGTTTAATAATAACTTGCCCAGCGATCGCAGACAACCACTCTACAGAACCAGTAATGTGAACCTATTAAATAATGAAGAGTCTGCACCTACTATTACACAGAATCGATCTTGGAATGTTCCCACAGTTCAAATTAATGACATCCCAATATCCGAATCAAATTCTGCCTGGCACTCCAGAATTACACAGCATAGATATCGCCTGTCTGATTTACGTTCAAATCCATCTGGAAGTTTATTTAGGCCAAGATTTTTACATCCACTGTATGCTGGTGTTAATCCTTTTGATGCGGACCTAGATGATCCTCAAAGAGAACAAATGTATGATGGTGACATGATTTTGACTGTCACTCCGAATCATAGGATTCAAGCATGGGATATTTCATCAGGAAATATTCCAGATATCAGTAATTGTATGTATCGGACCACATTATTTTATAAAAGAATTTTTTATTAACCAAAGTCAAGAACTTTTAAGTGCAAGTTCAGTAGAAAATTTTATTTTTGATGGTTTATTTATTTGTTTTAATATTGTGTACCAAGCACGGCCTCCTCGATTAACATCCACTGTATGCAGCCTGATGTGGCACCAATATTTCAGTTCAACAAATACTTCATCGGAATGTGGTGTCATCTAGCAGATTGCCGTGAAAGCAAAAAATTAAAATTGACATTGTCAGCTAGCCGTTACTTATTAGTTGCTCATAACAGTTGGAATTGGAAGTAAATTTCAATATTATTTTTAATTTTTGCCTTATATAGCTATAGGAAGGTATTATCGTCAAAATTTTGGAAGTTCAGAATTTGAGGGATATGCACGTTTAGGGTCTGAGAAAACCAAAAAACTAGTTTTCATCATAGTGTCTGTGTATGTGTCTGTATACAATTTACAGCCCAGACGCCTTAAACCAGAAGACCCAATTTGGGTTTAAAAGATAAGTAATCACACTGGGATGAAACCGCAAGCTAGCGAGATTTGTCCGCCCAAAAGAAGAGGGAGAGTTGGTTAAATTGAGGCAAAGTTGCCAAATTTTATGCCTAACAATAATCTGTAAAGAAATTTAAAGTAGCCACTCTGGTTTTTCAGATATCTGAAAAAAACTGAAATATTGGATTTTTTATTTTTGACTATAACGCATTTATCATTTATGCTACATATTTCTAGTTAACGCATTATTAGAACACTTTTTTATGCTGAATTTAAATTTTTTATCAGATTTGGTGTAACTGTTGCCATTGTTAATTTTCGACTGAAACTTTTTTTTTTCTTATGGTCGGCTTTTAAAATATTTTCATATTTGAATAGAATTTTTAATTCTGATTTCAACGATGTGTCACACTTTTCATTTTGTTTAAGTTTTGAGCATTTTATTATAAAAAATAAAAATTTCATAAGAGTGCCATGGAAAGACCACATCATTTAATTTATTTTGAGAAAATTCTAGTAGGCTATGAACTGATGGAAGTAAAACAAAACACTTCTCTTATTTACTTTTACTTTTAGATACATTAAGTATGCGAAAATTTCAGTAAACTTTGTTTTGGGCGTAGGCAGCAGGTTAGGTTATTTTTTACAAAAACAAATGAATCACACAGTTACTATCACGCATATTAGAGTGTTCATTTTAGACGAGCATAAATGATAAATGCGTTATAGTCAAAAGTAAAAAATCCATGCGCCATCTTCGTACCACCCCCCGGTCACCCCCACCTTTAATTTTTGTTTTTTCCAAAATTCACTAAATCAAAATCGGTATGAAATTGATTTAAGATTTCAATGATCAAATACTGTTTGCAATTAACAAATACTAAAAACAAAAGAATTTCAAAATTTTAAGTTTTTGAAAAATTGAAAAGTTGCAATACACTAATAATTTTCAAAATTTCAAAAATTCAAAATTTTTTCCCAAAATATGCAAAATTCTGAAAAATACTCAAGTTTCCACAAAATTCTAAAATTCCTAAATCTTAAAAACAAATTAATTTAAAAATTTCAAAATTTCCATAAAATTGACAAATATTGAATTATTTTATAAATTTTAATAAACGCAAGGAAGGTCCCGTGGCGATTGCTCGACGGCTTTCTTATTTGGGCTACCAGTTACTAATAACCTCAAGTATGCCATGTCATTTTGATCCTACCCGGTCACTGGTTAGGAGCGCTTCTGCAGCACACGGAGTTGTAGGAAAATGTGTGATATGGCAGGCCGTATAGAGACTGACATCAACTCAATGTTAACCGAGGAGGCTGTAGTTACAAAAATAAATCATAACAAAAATAACTTTTTTTGTGATTCACTGATCACATTTATACATACATTCACATACATTCACTAGCAAAAAACCAGGTCACCCTATTTTTTTTTAACCCTTTCGCTGCAGCGCCCGGTAAAAACGCTTCCATGTCCAGGAGCGGACTGGTTTTTTGGCTTTTTCATTATCTTTATGTAGCAGAAAAGTTATTATTAATATTATCATATGTGAATTTTATGTTTTTATGCCTTTTTGGACATATGCCACGGATCCGTGCCATGCGCATTGTGTGACGAATTTCTGGTGCAATGCTGACCGACACGGATTCGTGACGCATTTGTTTTTGCTAAAGGCAAAAGACTGTAGTATCAAAACTTCAAAAAGTAATTGAAATTTATTCAGAAATTAAACTATTACATAAAAGACAACGTAAATAGGTAAACTAAATCAATAAATTTATATACAGTGCATTTTTTAAAGTGTGGCCATAGGATTTTACATGCTAATATTTCGACCCCCTGTTAACTTTCGTTCTCATGAAAATATCCAAGTTATTTTTGCACTACAAGGTGTAGAATTTTTTACTTTATTGAAATGATTTTAATTTAACATTAGAAGCAACGAAGAAGCTACCAAAAACATTTTTTTTATTTTATTTTATACGACTTTTTAATTTCTAGTAGCCTGGATTTTTCGCTGATATTTGTAATTTTTGGTTGACAGGAATAAAAATTCAACAATTATCAAATATTATGGCATACATAAGAGGCGCTTCTAGTTGTGAAATTTCGGCAACATTTGCAGCTTTGCATCTCGATGTCAACAAAAAATTCAGCCTACTAAAAATTAAAGTCGCATAAAATAAAATTAGATGGAATCTAAAAAATGTTTTTGGTAGCTTCTTCATTGCTTTTAGACATTAAATTTAAATCGTTTCAATACTGTATTCAATTCTACAACTTTTAGTGCAAAACCGAGTTGGATATTTTCATCAAAATGAAAGTTAACAGGGGGTCGAAATATTAGCATGTAAAATCCTATGGCCACACTTAAAAAAATGCACTGTATATACGTATATATAAGAGAAAAATAATCTAAAAACAAACAATATTTCGTTAGTCGGGAACGACGGCTATTTTTAGATTTCCGAATGCCTTGGTTACGTGCTGACCTGCGTACAGGATCGTATGCCACACGCTCGCTTTGTACAGGCATAGTAAATGCGAAACGGCGTCTGACACGGATCCGTGTAGGGCGCACTGAGCAAAGGACGCACCTGACGCGGATGCGGGTCAGGCGCAGCGAAAGGGTTAATTTTGTGTGATGCATTCCATCACTTACCTGCAGCACTGTATACTATACTCTGTCAATCGTTTTAATGCCCTTGTCATATTTTGCGTTTCAACTGTTCGAGTTAATTTCATTAAAGCGATTTTGTATTTCAAATTTTTTATTGTCTATTATAGTAGGTATTGTGATTGCAGAAAACGTTGCAAAAGTTGTAGCATTAATGGAAGATGTCATAAGTCAACATTATATCTCCAACCAGCTAGTAATTCAACATTCAACGTTACAGGATGTTTACATAAGGTTTAGAGATATATGAGACACATGATGGCCCTTATATCCTGGTAACTACTCTCAGAAACCGCCACTCTATAAATAGTTGCCCTAACGAGGAACGAACCGTATCATGTGCAGAGTATCAATGGAAACAGTTAGGAGAAGGTTAAATGAAAGAGGCTCACTGGCTATATGAGCAGCACAGGGCGTAGAACTGCTGCAACAAAACTAAATTGCACAACTGATATTCAGATGGACGAGAATGACTATGGAGGAGGGCAGGAGAGCGGTTACACCCTGTAATTTTCATTGTATTCAGTGGTTCGTCTGCCGTGGTGTGAACTCGGAGCAAAAGCCAGTTGTGCAATTCCGTGTTGTCGCAGCAATTTGGGGCTCTGTGCTGGTTTCCAGCTAGTAAGCCACTTTCATTTAACCTTGTTCTAACAATGTTTTTGATACATTGACACCCTGTTACCTGGTAGAGTGGTTTGGACAATCTAAAATTTTAAATCTATTGTTGAACATTGAATTCCTAGCTGATTGGAGGCATAATACTGAATTCTGCAACTTTAGCAAAGTTGTCTGCAGTTACAACCACAGTGATTGTGAAAAAATGTGAAACATGAGAAACTAATATAAAAGTTTTTTTCAGCAATGAAGAATTTGGTGGTTGCAGAATGTAAAATTCACAATGATGCAAGCGTTGATATATCAACAGATGGTACAATTTTGGTAACCCTTTTACCTTCAGGAGGTTACCTTAATGTAACCAATAGATTAGGTAAGAAATTTTGAAGGCAATTTCTTGTAATGATTTGTGTTAGTTACTTTATTTATTTTATTCTTTTATCTAAATTTTTTATAAAAATTATTGAAAAACTAAACCAAGCAGCAAATTACATTTACGGGTGCAAAAATTTTGATTGATTTTGATGAGCTTTGGAATGTGGGGGTAAATCAAAAATCACCAACAAAACAAGCTTTTTAAAGCAATCGGAAGCCGAAGTTAGCCACGTTTTTTTGGTAGCATTTCTTCTGGCAAACAAATTTTCTAAATCTGCAAATGGAATTTGATAGAAGCCAATCCAACTGTTTTTACTTTCCCATACTTCTATGGAAAGTTATGATTGCATGCAAATTTTCGAATCTCAGATGTTAACGGAAATAGACGTTTTGGGTTCTTGCAACCCAAAAAAGTTTTTTTTTTTAAATGTCTGTCTGTGGGTGGATGGGTGCATTCATTCCTGTATATCTCCAAAACCCCTTGACCAATTTTTATCAAATTTGACAGGTGGAAGTTTCTTAATTGCAAGTAGTTCTTTATTAGTCTTTTCACCGGAAACGGAAATTAGACATTTTTTTGTTGAACTTTTTTGTAAAGACTGACTGTTTTGAAAACATAGTCTTGTAGTGCCTCTAAAGGCACATCAAATGTTTTCTTCTGAATGTTGTATCTTCAAAACGAAGGCTGCTATGATGAATATTTAAAAATGTTGATTTGAAATGCCGGATTATTCAAATAGAAAATATCCACTATTCACATATCATTTAATAGCCCGTAACAAGTATAATCATGTGATGGAATAATATTTTTGGAAATATGAAAATTGTAAAGATATAGTGTTAAGGAGCGATACTTTTTAATAGTAGTATAAATATTATTATAATACGTAAAAAATATTGATATATTTTTCATTCTCAGCATATTTTTGATAACTTTTTGGACATGAAGACAATATTAATTAGCCGTAGAGCTTGCCTCTGTGCGGTTTAATCGCAGTTACCGCTGCCTACTATGCTTACAGCTACAGTACGACATCCTATTGCACAGGCCATCGCAAGTTCAAATTACTGCTGGGGCGTTACCTTTTTGTAATTTTTGTTAAAGCAATGTTATTTAATTATTTATTGGTGCGAGAATATCTAAAACGTAAAAAGTTTAAGAAGTATCAGCGATGTGTTTCGCAAAGTTTTAACTTTGAAAATAGTTCTGGGGAGGGGCAACTAGATAAAGTAATCAAAAATATTCGAGATAGTAGCATTGCCAAAAAAGGCCCATATTACTATAATAGTGGTTTAGTTAATTATTGATATTGGGTTTATTTTATGCTCATTTCCTTTTCTCTCTGGTGAGACAATGAATGTTGGGGCCCCTGTCCTAAAAAATGGAATTCACGCGTTTTTTATTGTTGTAGTCTATGTAATTTACTTTAGACTATCCCAACATCGTGCGTTTGCTATAAACATTTACATATAGAAGCATCCATTAAGGTTTAATTAAAATTTGCAGCTAAGGTATACAGTGCGTGCATAAAGTATGGAATAAATTCATTAAAACTTAAATCTAAACTAAATGCGAAAGCCCTTGAATCTGCATACCGATGTAGAAACACTTTTAGTCAGTAAAACTGTGTGCAATAAGGCTTAATGCAACATGACCCTTTATGAAAGATCTAGTCACGTTAAATTATTAATCAGCCACATTTAGAATATTGAGATTGAGATGCTTATACTGTAAAAGGAAGAGAGAAATTGACCTGATGTAGCGCTATTCTAATTTTCTGTTGCATTCATAGAAAAAAAATAACAAAAATGTCAAAAAACCAGTTTTTGTATTTTTTGAGCTATTTTTTTTTAGAATAGACTTGTTTCTTTCGGCGGTTTTTTATATAGGTCACGGAATTTTGATATATATTCGATCAGGGAAAACCTGGAAAAGTCAAGGAATTTTTCTTTCAGGTTAGTGGGAAGACCCTGTAAAAAAATTATATGCTATTGCATCAGAAAACTATCGAGACAAAAGATACATTACTGTAGAAAACGACGACAACAAATTACAAAACAGATTTTATTATAAGTTAATACATAAAAATAATCTAAATAAACCGTTCAAAGTTACGCCCGTTTACAGCGTGGCAATGACCAAGGCAAAAAACAAATTCTTATAAAGCATTTTCAAGAATTGCTGGTATTATTAAATGTATCTTTTGCCGAATTTGCTCCTTCAGCTCTTCAACATTGTTAGGTCTATTTGTATACACCTTACTAAGCACCCCCCCACAAAAATTAATTCCAGGTGTAAGATCTGGGGATCTGGCTGGCCATTCCATAGTTCCTCGTGTATCAATCCATTTATTTGAGAAAATTTTATGCAAAGAGTCTCGTACATTAACTGTATAATGCAGTGGAACTCTGTCCTGTTGGAACCAGATGTTATTATTGGTATGTCCGCAACTGGGAATTTCAAATTGCGTTTTCCAGTCAAAGTACCTTCAAAGAAGTAAGGTCTAAAACTTGGTTACCAGCGATTCCAGCCCATACAATAAGTTTTTGACGATGTGGCGAATGTGTTGCTTGTAGTCAGTGAGGATTTTCAGCATGCCAGTAATGACGATTTTGTGTGCTGACTGTTCCATCAAAACAGAAATTCGCTTCATCACTGAAGATCAGTTGTCTTAAAAATAATGGATTGGCGTTACAAATGTTCGTCATTTCTATGCAAAATTGTACTGTACGGTTAGGATCATCCTTCAATAGTTCATGTACTCGTTGTACTTTATATGGATGGTATTTCTCTTTTTTTAATGTCTTTAATACTTAAGTTAGGCTTATGTTATTATCTAATCCCAGTTGGCGACTTGCAGTGTGTGGATTTTCTTGCACAGCTAAGAGTACATCAAGTCGGCCTTCCACGTTTTAGGTAAATCTTTCACTTGTCCCGTTTCACCAAACTTTTTTTTTCTTCAATTTTGTTAACTGTCGATTGTGTAATAAATGGCTGATGTGGGTATTGGTTGTTAAATAAATGACAGACTTCTTTCTGTATTCGACTTCCATCACCATAACCAATCATTGTTAAAATTTCAATTCTTTCTCTTTCTAACTCGTAGTTTCAAAATACTGTAAAAATATAGATACAATAATTAAAATGCTAACAAATTATAGGTGAACGTGCTAGATTGATTTGTATGAGAGCTGACAACTAACACAATGTATCCCCACTGAAGTTCACAACATAAAAATTATTATCTTGGGCCTATTGTTGCAATTGTCGCTTATTTCCGTCATATTATTTTTTTTATTTAATTAGTAATTATAAAAATTCATATCCGGATCCAGCCCCAAGCAGGAATCGAACTCATAGGCGCCGGGTTTTGAAAATGCTCAGGGGTGCTCACTCAAATCACAATTGACAAGTTGAGCTTTTGAAACATACAAAAAACTGAACAAAACTGATTTATTTAAGTAAAATAAATTAAAAAATTAAATAAGAGAAACATTTTCAGCTCATAAATATGATAATATTGCTAATGCTAATTATTTAATTATACAAAAAGTATTCCTGCGAGATGTTGTTTTATTTATAAATATGTCAGCCACAGTGTCAAGATTTATCTCGTCGGCCAGTTCCCTATTTACGTTTACAATTGCATGGTCGTTCAATCTTCTTTGGGTCATATTATTTCTGAGGTACGTTTTTAAGCGCCTCAAAGTAGAAAAGGGACATGTACATGTTGAAACAGGAATGGTCAAAACTATTTTAACCAACATTACAATTTACTTTTGGCTTAGACCGCGTCGTCGTTTAGGAACTACATAATCAGGTAAGGACCGCCCTGTAGCTTGTCTGTCTTTATAAGCATTTCCTCTAGAAGTTTGAGCAATATTTCTTCGTAGGCGCTGCCTGCCTAAACAGGGCCGTGTGCTTAGATTAGTTAAACCTTGGGGCGGTCAAGGATTTGATCTTAATGTATTTTGTTTGCCAGGACAATAATACTTAATCGGCTTATGCCTGTTAGCTGTTTGTGTACCCATACAAATTAACGTTTCGCAAGACATTGCAGCTTGCATCTTCAGAGTGAATAAAACACTAAATTCAAATCCGGGAAGCGGAGGTATTTAAAGCTCTTTGAGCCAGTCGGGCAGAACGGCGGAGTTCTGGTTGTTTGTCATTGTTGGGCAAAGACGGATCCGGTGGAGCGTGATCGTGAGATCGATGATGCTTAGGAGTCCTTAGAGGATAAACTACTGGAGTCCAAGCTTTACTGAGTCTAAAACCATCCTCCCTGTTTGTCATTTTATTCTTCGTGTCACTTTTATTCTTAGTGGTGCTCATAGTGCCCCCTGTTGGCTGGGGGCATCCCCCAGCTGATGACGATGATATGTTAATGTTTGCATTCGATGAAGATGAATCTAATAAATCAACTTTGTTTCTGCTACATGAATTACAAATTTGTCCATTTTAACTAATCCAAAGATGCATGTGTTAGCAACAATCAAAGGACACTCGCCGCTCTTTCCCGTCCGCGTTCACTGTACGAATGCCGCTGCGGCGACGCGCACACATGCATTTCGCCCTGCGCAATCGAGTTCTGATTTCTCACAAACACTTAATTTCAATACTTCTTAATCGCTACTATATGTCACAGTACTTCGCAATGTTTGTCGCTGTTGATTCGCACTCTATCACTTTTAGGAGTATTTTTTCTATTTATTTTTATTTAAAGATTATTATTTTATTTTTAGTTTAATTTACTTAATTTTCTTAGATCTGGTTCAGGGGTGCTTGAGCCCCGGAGCACCCACGTAGTCGGCGCCTATGATCGAACTTCTACTTTTTGATTGCTCAAATCAAAAGGTGTTTCTTGTAAATTATATGAAGTATCTGAGCTGTTAATTTTTTTTTCTTTAATAATTTAGGAATGAAGTAATTTAAAGTTTGGGTTTTAAAATAATTTTAAAAACTAAATTTTTAAATCTTGCAAGTAAAAATATAATAATTTATTTAAAAGAAAAGTAGCAAATGTTCTAAACAAATTCCATAGCAATCTGTTGTTATGGACGTTGGCCTATTGTGTTAGAGTCTTTTATCTCATTAATTAAGCAGTTCGTGATGTTGGCAGTAACATGTTACAAAATTGTTGCAGGTGTGTACAGTCTGCGATGGGAAACTCTTGGCCAGTGTCTCTACCAAACAAGCTTTGAGCAAAATGCAGTATCAGTTTCCTTATCGCCTCTAAGTAGACATTTAGTGGTAGGTTTAGCATCACGTCGAGTTTCTATAGTTCCCAATGACAAATGGACGATGGCTCGAATTTTCCTACTTAACCAAAATGAAATGCCATACGGAAGTAGATTGCCAGTACTTAGAGAACTAGAACAAAACAGGGACACAAATTATATGAGCTTAAATTGCATTAGATGGCTGCCAGTTTCTGGACAAGGATTAATTTATGCTACAAATACAGGACAACTAAGAATTTTAACCTAATTTTTGTTTTGTTTTTGTATATATTATCAATTGATATTTTGTTTTGTGCACTTGAAAGTATTGCAACGTATTTATACTTTAGTTGTCATGCCAATTTTTTATCTTTTTGGGTTAAACTTGACTAAACTGTGATTGTTTGCTTGAATGTACAGAAATTTCTCTTTAGATGTTATTCAAGTACATACCAAATGTTTCTAAATACAATAAAATGTCGTCATCATATTCTTTAACACATGGTTAAAATTTTTATGATATTTCTTAAATATATCATATTGCGTTGATAAAATTTTAATTATGTATGTATTTACAATATGGCGTAGAATTGCGTAATGAGTTCACTACTTGTTAATCGTACAATTACAACTTCAAAACTTGTAAATCAAAATTGCACTTCAATGCCCTTCATTGTTCACTTATAATTGTAAATTGTTGATGTACGACTTACTTGTATTTATTTGTTTGACTGTGGTTTAACTTTTATTGTAAATGTAATTTTTAGCATTCTATGTATTTTTAAATGTTTTATGTGAGCCCATTTTTGTTGGATCTGCTCATTATTATCGTGAAGACTCTTAATTTGTACGTGTTTATGGATTGGTTCATGAATATTGTAAAGTTGATTGGAAGACTTGTGTAAGATTCAATATTTTGAATAAATGAAAATAGGCATATGCTATATTATTAAAATTCTTTATTGTTTTCATAATTTTGTTTTTAACTATTATATTGGTAGGTGCTAAGAATTCATAAATATCTTTTAATTATAATGCATTGTATGAAGGCATTTGTTATAATTACAAGAATGGTAATAAAATGTATTTAATTACACATATATTGTTTTTATTTACAATTTACTGTGATTTAAACCTTGCTGTCGGTAGTTCAGAGCCAAGATTCGATTGCTACGTTTGATAAAATTAGGGGTGTGCGAACCCTACTTTTTTCGAACCGAACTTAGCCAGTAAATATTCGAACGAACCCTCGAACCGAACTCGAACTACTATCGAAATAAGTACTTTTCTCAAATTTAAATTTTTTATTGTACTGAAAATTAATTCAAATAAATAATTAAATACACGAAAAAAATCAATTTTCCACTTCATAGTTAGCAACAAAAACAAAAATGAAAAAATAAAATATTTTACATTATCCAAAATGAAAATCTCTTCTTAAATATTAATTATTAATAAATAAATCTGAAAAACAGGTACATCTATGATTACAGCAGATACTGGTACTTTTTCTTGCACCAATCGATCGAGCATATTAAATTCACTATTCCAACGGGTTGGAACCATTTGTACTAGTGCTCTATATGGTTGTCATTTCTAGTTTGCTCATCTTCAATAAATAACGACTTAAATTCAAAATATTTAACAAAACGATCGACCATTTTCAGGTTACTGACAACCAACGCGCACGTGTCTGCGCAGGCGCCATTTGAAATATTCAGTTTCATGTGGCGCGAAATTTAAATATAGTTCGAAAAAAGTTCGAATTATTTTCTCGAACCGAACCTTCGAGTTCGGTTCGGTTCGGTTCGAAAAATTCGAAGCTTCGCACAGCCTTAGATAAAATATTTATTCCCCAATTAAAGCGTGCTGCAGTTCTACCAACACAAAAATTATAGGAAAACTTAGTTTGCTTGGCTGCTGCAGATTTGGTGAATAAATATATGCAGTATAATTTCCCAGATAATATAACAGGCATTCAAAAAAAGGTGGACTTTAGATGACACTGTTTTACCGATGCTATATACTGAGTAGGATCGGCAAAAAGGCATCCGAAGCCCACTTTACTCTTTTTTTGAACGCTGGTAGCAGGTGGAATTTGTTTATTTTATACAGAGCTGGGTCCAATACTGAAAAAATGTATTTAAACAGTAAATACTAGATATTGAAAAAATATACATTTAAGAATTCTTGATGTTTGAGTATTCGAGAACATTTTTAAATACTTATCTAAGTTTATAAATTTTGTTACAATAAATTTGAATAGATTTTTGAAAACATAATTTTCTGCAAATATTTATATTATGTGTTTAATTTAGTGGCGAGCATCCTCATAAGGGAAAATTCCCAAATCGAGATTATAGAATGATCCCCAATTTAACTTGATGCCATAACAATATACTAAACTTTGTGTAAAAAACACTAAATACAGCTAGATAGTATAAAAGGGTAAGTTGACAAAACAAGGTGAATTTTAAATTATGAGCAGAATGCCAAGACGAACAGTTTGGCAATAATTTACACAGAGAGTAATAAGTAATACATAATGTCTTCATAAATATTGATTAGTAAAAGAATGCTGTTGTAATTTTGCTAAATTTCAGTTCCTACTCTGTTGATGTTCAACTTTTTATATGTTTTGTTATTTGTGTTAAATTTCAGTACATACATTGTTGATGTTCAATTTTGTGTATTTTTCGTTATTTGGTTGCTATGGCAACTAGAACTAGCAATTTTTAAACTTCAGAAGTTGTTTTGTTGTTTAATCTTTCACCTCTTATACCCGAAGGTGTCGAGGACTTTCACTCTGGGTAGGCTCGTCGCTTGTGTAATAGGAGGTAGTGGGGCCTTTTGGCTTTTAGACCGCTACGCTCCAACTATTTCATTCAAAAGTGTTATGAAAATCAAGTAGGTACGCTCATTTCGTTTGACAGTTTTCTTTATACAGAAGTGTCCAAAAAAGAATTTCTAAAAGTAGTCTGTAATCGCTAATTAAAAACAATAAGGAAATTAACAGAGTACAAGAGTATGTTTTTAGTGGTAAGCTTTGTACATATGTAAGCTTCAAAAATTTGATTCTTCCAATGGTTTAGGAAATAAAAGTGGGGCGACACTTAAATGACACCCTATGTATTTAAATGTGCCCTTGTTAATATGCTTGTATGTTGCATTATACAGAAATATACAATAAATGTGCATTTAACTGTGGTGTCTTTATTCTGTATCATTGTACATTAATAAAGGCGTTAACAACTTAAAATTTTAAATAATTCAGATTCAAAAATATTGGCAACAATCTCCTTTTTCTGCTGCTGCGATCCTGGTAGGTATTGCTCAAAAATTTGAAATTTTTAACTCCACAAATACCTGACAGTACCTTATTTATTCTGTGCTCCTGGTAGTACTTGGTTAGCATATTGTTTCAGGAAATTTACATTTTTCCTTAAATAATTTTGATGCAACACCTTTTTCCTCGTATGTAATCCTGATACCAACTTGGTAAATTTTGATCCCAAAAGTTGAGATAATTATTCAGAAAATTAATTATTGCAACA
Organism: Ctenicera cuprea; assembly: GCA_958336395.1. Taxonomy (NCBI): domain Eukaryota; kingdom Metazoa; phylum Arthropoda; class Insecta; order Coleoptera; family Elateridae; genus Ctenicera; species Ctenicera cuprea. Next base: position 50,381,639 of record OY284487.1, read on the forward strand.
CCTTATTGTCCTTCTGTAATCCTGATAGCAATTGTCTGGAATTTGATTATAAAAGTGGGGTTTTCGAGCTTGAAATTTTTACTAGTTGATACCTCTTTGCACTTCTGTGATCCTGATACCAATATTTTATGAATTGATTTTAAAATTGAGGTTCTCAAGCTTGAAGTTTCTCCATTTACTATCAGGATCACAGAAATGGGAAAAGGTATGTGTCACGAGTATTTATTGAATCTGAAAATTTGAAATTCTGACCATTCGCTATTAGGGTCACATAAGTGGGAAGAGATCTTCAATAAGCAAAAATTTTAATTTTGATATCAAATTCTAACTACTTGCTACCAGGAGACCAGAAACGATGTAGAGGTTTGTCAAAAATATTTTGAGTAGTTTCAAATTTTGACTATTTGGTAACAAGATTACAGCAATACAGGGATATTAATTTTGAATGATTTTGACTGTATAGATTAGAAACTTTAAAACAAATTTTGGACCACTTGCCATCACCTGTATTTTAGTAATTTTATGATAAATGACAAAGTTGATAATTAAAACAAGCTGATTGTTGCAAATATTATTTTATTTGTTACATTTTTATTACAATTTGTAATTAACATTTTAATAATACGTATGTAAATACAATAATCAAAATTAATACGAAAAATTTCACTTTTTCACATCTTCAAAAGATGGGAAGTTCTCCGCTACAAGGCTGATTGATGATTCTACGTCTGCACAATTGATGCGCCTTGCCATTTCTTGCTCCAATACAACCTGAAATTTAAAAAAAATACAATCAGTGAATGAGCTATTAGAATTATATTAACAAAAGGAAATCAGGTAAGTATAAATGAAAGAAGGTAATTATCTATAAGTAAGCTTTTAGAATTAAATACTAACAAAAAGAAATTTGATGAACATAAATTATAAATGAAAGCTGGAAAATCCTACCATCATCTATGTAGCTCCTTTTTTGCTTTTTCAAAATCGACTAAAGTTGATGATTACGATCTTCACAGTTGAAGTGCCTTTTCGATTTCGTGCTTTAATGATGCAATAATATACTATCAATTAAGTAATTATATAGGAAAAGGTAAATTTACAAACTTCATTCTACATTCTTTAGACCCTTAAAAACTTACAAGACAAGTTATCATAACTGCTTTCCTACCCAAGACATCGAGTATCCCTCCAACAACTGTGTATGTTTTATGCCTTCACTGCTGTCCTCTCGCGGCAATACATTTGTGGGTCCCTCACAAAACAATGTAAATATTAAAAAGTGGCCTGGCCTGGCTCTGAAAAATGTTTTTTACGATCACCCGGTATTAAACTCGAACAAATTAGCTGTCTCTCTGCCAATATCAAAAAACTAAAGTTACTAATTTCATAGCTATTAGCAGCTACGTAGATGTTAGAAAAACGCCAATGCTTCTTTAAAAAGAGCGAACGCTGAAAAAAGAAATTACAATAATTCTAAACTACATTTAAAACAGCAACGTTCTATGGTATTTCGTAAAGAAAATTTTCGAAATATAGAAGCTAGGAAAATTTTGTATATTATGACGTTTAACTGATTATGGTTGGCAGAAGTGGTTTATGGTTGGCAGGTTTATGTTCTGTGGTTGGCAGTACTTATTGTTACAAGCACTGAAGTGCTTCGCGTGTTTAGGAAGTGTTACTTTGAAAAAATAACTTAAAATTGCTGAAATAAGGTAAGCAAATGGGCGCAGCGGTTCAAGCGAACGGAACCAACACACAGAGAACGGGTAGAAGAAGATTTCCACCCGGAAAACTACGGAAAGGCCCTCAGCGTAACTTCGGTAATCAACCGCCATCATTGTTGTCCATGCCAAACATGAGACCGCGAATGCCGCCTCCGGGACGCATGATGCCTCCAAGAATGCGCCCAATGGGCCCTCCCGCACCAGGTATGAGACCTCCACCACCGTTCAGAGGTGGCCCACTGCCGCCACCTCCCAATATGATGAGGGGGCCCGGTCCTCGTGGTCCGCCCCCACCAGGAATGAGACCACCACCGCCCGGTATGCGTCCTCCACCACCTGGTATGAGACCACCTCCACCACATATGCGTCCTCCGATGCCTCCACCTTTAATGGGTCCTCAACGGGGTCCACAAAGAGGTTTCAGATCAGGTCCTCCACCTTTATTGCCCCCAGACAGAATGAGAAGAATACAACATGGAAAAATCTTAAAAAAGAAGAAGCCCATGTTTAATGATGTCGATTTAAGTAAACCGTGGGTCAGTGAAAACATAAAGGTGGAATTTACAAAGAAAGAGGAGTTGTTAAAGGCAGCCAAAAGTTCCAAACAACCAACAGACTGGGCAACGTATCGAGAGCAGCGCGACAAGTGCAACAAGATGTATGCTGCAGCCAAAATGGAATACATCGGACAACATCCCGAGGAGGTGCGTATTCCACAACTAATGCCCCAAGCTCAGAACACGCCTGTTTTGACTGCACTTATCGATTACACGGCAGACGTCGTGTTATAGGTATTATCATCAACATTCCTTTATTTTACAATAAAAAATTTCTCACCATTGGGGCTGTTTTAGTAATTTAAATTTGTTTAAAATCGAATTTGTTGCTATATGATATGATAATTGTAATTATAAATTACAATGTTTATGTTGTACAATAATTTTGTTAGACATTAAATTTCAAAATTCTTCTTTCAGTATTATAACAATTTGTCTTGATCTGATTTTAAATTGGCTGGGTCTGTTTGCAGGATGTAAGCAAAATCTTGGCAGAGACGAGTAAAAATTTAGAGACAAAGTAACAAAAGCGGGCAATCTTCATTAATAACAACCCGCAGCCTCCGAGCCATCACCCACTTAAAGCTTCTCAATTTCCAAGGCTCGCACACTTCAAAATTTAACCACGTAGATGATAAATTTTTTAGTTTGTTCAGTTTTTACAGCCACTTTTGTTAGAACATTGGCTGATTTGTAACTTAAAATTTTTAACCTTTTTTTTTTCTAGTGTGTTAGCATTTCAATTTATAAAAAGAACTTATTTAAGAATATAAATTCGTTGTCTGTGTTAGTTAGTTATAACTACATGTGTCATTTAATCATTTTATGTACTAATAATTGCTGTATGGAAGTTGTTATTTTGCCCTTCGTTTTGACATGGGCAATTTTCAAAATCAAGTTAAAATGATTTTCTTTATAGTATTTATTCGTAAATTTATTCGTAATAATTTAGTATCTCATTAGTCAATAATCGATAAATAATAATATTTGGGACATTTTGCAATTGCAAAATAATAAATCCACTTTTGTATGTTGTGTTTAGCCTACTGCAAGTAGGCTTGTTCTATATACCTACAAGTACCTACCCATAAGAAATGTATACTAGTTTAACGTAAAAATAAATAAATTTCGTAATTAAAATTTCACACTTTTTTCTTGGCATGTATTCACTGAACCAACTATCACATACCAAAAATTTGAAAACTCTTCATTTGATGAAAACTGCATGGTGTATTTTACACTTTTTGGTGTAAATAAAAGAACAAGGTGGAGTCTTCATTATTGAGAAAATTTAGAATGATACAAGAAGTCTCTCTTCATTCAACATCACTCATTTTCAAGACAAACAACCCTTATTGATGTTCAATTTAAAAAAAAAACGCTTTAAAAACCCTGTGAACATACATAAGATTACCATGTGAAAAACAAATTTATTGTTGATTTATTTAAAAATTATTGTAAAATGCGGGTCTAGGAAATTTGACCGAAGACAGTAGACCGAACGGAAAGTTGACCGAAAGGAAATTTGACCGAAGAACATTTAACCAAATGGAAAGTTGATCGAAAATATAATTTTTTGACTGTTTAATGCATACAAACTGGAAGATTATTTTGTACATCGAACTCATTGCCGGATATGACTTAATCGTAAACATATTACCCGAAAGAAATTAGTTGATTGTAAACTAATGACAAGTAATTAAAATGCAAGTTTAACGTAAGGAAACAATTTCATAAGTATTTTAATTTTAATGGTATTTGTGCTTATGACAATTAGGGGTATATATAAGGAATGGGGGGATAATACATTTCATTTTGCTTACATTTGTGCAAGAGTGAGAATCGAAGTCGTGAAATGGCCCTCGAGTTTGTAACTAGTGTAAAGGGACAGCGTAAATTGTTGGTGGGCGGTTATCTGTTCTGCAAAGACAAGGAAAATGAAATAATTTATTGGAAATGTGAAGATTACCGAAAAATAAAGTGCGGTGCTCGTATTATTACGCAAGGTGACGACATTCTTAAACAAAGTGGCACGCATAACCATGTCGCCGACGCAACGCATGTTGAAAAAACCAAATTAATGAACAATATATGTAACATGGCTAAAAATACTCAAGATGCACCACACAATATTGTATCGACTGCATCTTTTGGAGTTAGCCAGGCTACAGCAGCTATTCTTCCAGCAGTGAGCAGCATGAAGAGAACAATTCGGAATGTGCGGACCCGGCATGAAGCTGCCCCAGCTTTGCCTGTCAACCGAAGGGACATTGTTTTTCTAGAACAATACAGAATAACAAAAAATGGGGAAGAATTTTTGATGTATGATTCAGGACCAAATGACGATCGGATACTGATTTTTTGTACACGGCGAAATCTTCAAGTGCTCGCTCAAGCTGACCACTGGTACGCTGACGGTACGTTCAAAACTGTGCCGCATCTGTTCTACCAACTATTCACACTACATGGATTAAAGAAACATGTTGCGATTCCTTTGGTTTATGCGTTATTACCGGATAAATCCCAAGAAACCTACCTTCGATTGTTACAGCTGCTAAAAGAATTTCTGCCGGGAGTTTCGCCACAGACAATACTTACTGACTTTGAAACTGGGATGATAAGTGCATTAGCACAGGAGTTCCCACAATCGAGACATCGTGGGTGCTTCTTTCATTTCTCACAGTGCATTTTTAGGAAAATCCAAACGGAAGGTTTTAAGGGGAGGTATGAAACGGACGCAGATTTTGCTTTGAAATTACGATTATTACCCGCAATAGCATTTGTCCCAATGGCGAACGTTGTGGACGCTTTTGAAGCATTGGTGGAGGAAGACGTCTTACCGCCAGAAGTCCAGCCAATTATTGATTATTTTGAGGATACCTGGATAGGCCGCCCCCAAAGACGCCGACAGCGCCGTTTACCAAGATTTCCTCACAATCTATGGAATTGTTTTGACGGGGTGGTAGAAAATTTACCAAAAACAAATAACTCAATCGAAGGATGGCATCGAGGATTCGAGCAGCAAGTTGCTGCTGATCACCCAAATATTTGGAAGTTTGTAGAAGCCATTCAGAGGGAACAGAGCCTACATGAGCTTCAGATCGAGCAATATGTCGCTGGAATGGAAGGCCCACCTACTCGAAAAAAACACCGTGACTGTGCAGAGAGGAGAGCTCGTTTGGTAGAAACTTACAACCCAGAGAACTTGTGTGAATTCTTGCGCGGCATAGCGCACAATCTAAGCTACTGAATCAAATTATTGCAGTATTCGATAAAAAATGTGTTTTTAATTGTTTTTAATAATTTTTGTAATAAATAATTATCATATCCGGCATTGAGTTCGATGTACAAAATAATCTTCCAGCTTGTATGCATTAAACAGTCAAAAAATTATATTTTCGATCAACTTTCCATTCGGTTAAATGTTCTTCAGTCAAATTTCCTTTCGGTCAACTTTCCGTTCGGTCACATTTCCTTTCGGTCTACTGTTTTCGGTCAAATTTCCGGTAGCGGTAAACTGCATTTTATTACTTAAATGAGGCAAAAAATTTTGAATTTACTTAAAATGTCGATAGTATGTTAAATTTATTCAAATTAAAAACAAAAATGCATTGAGATCTGTTAGAAATTGCAAACGTGTCTGCTAGATTGGGCACCGTTTGGTTTATAAAGAAAATATTGTCTATTTTAATTTGAATACATTCATACTAGTTAAATAAACAACGAAATTAATTAATAATTGTAAGTACGAATTATAAAAAAGAATACTAGTGAATAATTACAAAATTGTTAGATAAAAATATTTGTGCGTATTGGTTGACCAGACAGAGTTTAAAAAATGGTGTAGTATAAACCTCTTTGCTATCATTTTTTTCTCATTTTTAAAAATTTAAAAACTTCAGTATACAGTGACCGTCAAAAAGTCTGCAACATATGGGAAACTTTTGTTAGTTTTTTTTAAATGGATTTTAGCATTTGTTTCAGCATGATTAATACCCACAAAAGTTCCAAAAATATTTGTCATGTCGCATCTATTACATGGTGAATATGTCATTTGAAATTTTAAAATGGCCTAGAATGCCCTTATTTATTAAAAGATGGATAATTATTTATCTTCATTGGTTCTAAATCCTCACAATAGAATTTTTGTACTATAATGGGCTTAATTGTTAAAAAAAAATGATGGTTAATTAAGTTAATTTAAATCAAATTTAGATCACATAAATGAAACTGATAATTTCTTTAACATTTACTTTAAAAGTCAATAAATATGTATTTATTTAATAACTTTTGGCAGGTAATCAAGTAGGTTTTAATAATGCTAGCTTTTGAGGCTAATTATTGTGTAGCAGTAGTTCGTTTAAAAAATGCTTCCTAAAGAAGAAAAAATAGAATTTATTTTAATTCATGGCGAAAATAGCATTGGGATACACATGATGTTTTTAACCATGTTTCCCATTCAACAGTTGGACTATTATCCAAAAATTTAAAACAGCGGGCTCCGTTGAAAAACATTTCAAAAAGCCACATGATTGGAGAATTGATGAACATCAGGAAAATGGTTTACTTGATGTAATAGAACATAAACAAACATTGATGCAGCAGAAACAGAAGAAGAAACCAAATTTTGCCCATACAAGCCAAAGTATATGAATACCCTTAAAGAACACGATTTTAATGCTAGATTGTTCATGGATACTAGGAGAAATAGAAGAAAACAGATTCTAAGCAACTTTTTCTTCCAACGAGGTAATAAGTTTCCAAAATTGCAGGTAGTGGTCTGAGCAAAACCCCTGAAAATAATGTTTGGTGTGCTATTTTTAATGGAAGAGTAATTGGCACTTATTTTGTTCGTCAAAATTTAAATTTGAATAGATATTTGAACTTTCTTATGAATGAAATTACTGAAGTAATTGACAACATTTCGTTCGAGGAAAGAGTTGGTTTCAACAAGACGGTGCTTCAATTCACAGTACTATTCATGTAAGAAATCATTAGGACAACCTGTTCCGAAACATCAATCAACACCATCAGAGATATCTTTAAATACCCCTAAGATTTTTGAGAATGTAATCAAAGAATTTTCTAACAGGACAATAATATGAATGGAAAAAAAAGGAAGACAGACAGAAATGAAGAAGTTACATTTAAGACAATATTATTTTAAGGTTTATCTTATATGTTTCATATTAACTCAACTGTAAAGGAAAAATATATTGAAAAAAAAAATGTGCGAAGCAGGTCGCTGGTACTTTCTCATACTTTTTACGTTTTAAATATTTTTGCGCTAGTAAATGACAATAACCATGTTTTAACAAAAATTAAAGAAAACAAATACTTAAAAAAAGTAACGCCCCAGCGGTACAAATTTTTATCGTCCCCCGTTTATTGAACTTCGATTTTCAAAAATTCATAAAAAGCGTCACAATAATTAGGGAACTGAGACACAAATAAAATTGTAGCCCATCTGTACCTCTATAAGCCTACAAAATAAAAAAATCGTGTAGCTAGTTTTTGAGTAATATGTTTTTGAAAATTTGGAAATTTTTCCATTTCCTAGCTTTTAACTTTCCAAAAATTTTTTGAACAGCAACAGTGTGCCCCTATAGGGCTTTTACAATAAAATTTTTGAAGCTCGTAATCAATCTGTTTTTGAGGAATAAGGGCCTAAACTCAACGTTTTCAAAAAATTGTAGGGACCACCATTTTAAAGCTAGACGTTTCGAAAAAAAACGTTCGGTTTGACCTAATGTCTTCTATCAGATTCAGGCTTCATATTTAAAAATCATTTTCCGGAAAGAATGCTACCAAAAAACATGTCTAACCTCTGTTTAAGGTTCCGGACGTAAAAAAAAATGTTTCAGCAAATTTTAGTTTAGTTTCCTAGGTATACCAAATTTCATTAAAGTCGGTGTAGTAGTTTCTGAGATTGCACGTCACACACACTTGCTGGAGATCCAAAACATGTATTTCCGCCTAAATCTCAGAATCGAAAATGATCGCGATCACAATGCTAGAAAAGTATGGGAAAGTAAAAAAAAAATGAACAAACTAAAAAAATTTAATTTTCTCACAATGTTTCGTATTTAGAATCTTTTTTAATTTTTTTTTCTTGAGGGTGTATGAGGGTTGGTTTGAGTGACATACAGCACTGCAGCCTCTAGGCTTATTGTGCCGCTCATCACTTCACTTATTCAGAGAAAAGGTTTCCCGTTTTTATTAGGTTTAATAGCCTTTTCACTAGGAATTCTCTTGTTAGAGTTTCTTGAGGGTTGGCTCCCCCCAGGAGCGTGACTCTCCATCAGGCTAGAGCTTCACAGCCAAAGATGATATGAGAGGCTGTTTCGTCCTCCTCATTGCAGAGTCTGCAGATGGGTTCTTCATTGAGAATGCCTATTGTTTGCATGTGTTTTCTCAGGTTGCAGTGGCCGGTTATCAGCCCTGTCACTTGCCCAATTTGCTATCTGCTTAGTCGCAGTAGGTCATCTGTAAGTTTTTTAGATGGTTTTTTAGCATTACTTTGCTGTGTCTTTGTCCTTCTGTACAGTTCCAGTGGTTTTGATGTCGTGTGTTTATCCATCCGATTAGCCAGCTACGGACTGACGTTTTGGTAATTCCAAATACTGGTTCAGTGCCAGTGAATGGCGTTTCTGATCTCTTTTTTGCAAGAGTTTCTGCTTTTTTGTTTCCTTATGCTCCAGCACTCACATTATAGTTACCCTATTATGGTTAGCAAGGGTGATGAGATTTTGAAGGCAGTCCCATTACATTTTAAAAATAAACCCAGCTTATAATGCATAGTTGCAACGTCTTCCAAAACTATAAATCGCGAAGATTTTGCATTCTTAAATATTAAATTATAAGTAAACTAATTACCTTTAATTGTTGAATTATGTGTTGTTGATACTATTTAATTTCTCAACCATAGTCGAAAAAAATTTCAAAGTTTGAGCATTAATAACTCCTTAATCAAAGAGTTAACACTAAAATTGTATTCGAGTTTTTTGCTTGTTTTTCTACGTAGAATTGCGTGGTGTAATTATTAGCCGCATGTTTTAATACACCCTGTATATCTATTGCATGAGTTTCTGCTTGGAATACGGTGGCATACTGTCCCAGTGATGTATAAGCATTGAACTGGGGATTTTCTCCGTGGATTCTTGCTCCAAGTACCGCTATCAGTTTCGGACCCGTCTGTGTACCAGATAGTTTGCTTGCCCGTCTGCGACATTGTGCCATCCCTTCGTTCCAGTCAAGCTGGATGTTAAAGGGTTTATGGTTGTTTACTTTAGTTGTCATTGTATCACTGCTCATTTCTAGTAATGGGTTTGTGACATCATCCCCGGAATTATACATAAATTTAATGAAGAAACAAGGAATGGAAATGGAGATATGTTAATATCGATATGTGCCCATAATGAGTTGCGAATAAATAATACGTATTTTGATCATAAAGACCAACACAAGTATACTTTTACAAACACCAGAGGCCAAAAGTCAATGATCGATTATGTAGTTACAAATAGGAAAGTACATCCTAGTCAGATACTCGACGTGCGCACGTTGACATCTGCAAATGCCGGAACACCACACGGACTAGTGATATGCAAGCACCGAACATCTCGAATAATAACAAAAAAGAAACAGCCTAACCCTGTATCTAAATTTAACATAGAGTCATTGAAGAATGATAGTACAAAAGACCTATATGCAAAAAGACTAAAAGAAAAAATCGCCCATAATGCCATTCTAGAGGAAGATAATGCTGAAACAGCCTGGCAGAAAATTAAAACTAATATAATAGACAGTGCCACAGAGGCCATAGGCTTAAGAATAACTGACACAAATAGACCCAAAAATAACAAACCCTGGTTCACCCAGGAGATTAAAGAACTAGCGAAAGAAAAGAGAAACGCATACATAAAATATATTAATAATAGAACACCAGAAGAATACGAGGCATATAAGGGTATCAGAAATAGAACAACTAACGAGATTAAACAGCTTAAAAAACAATACTGGGAAAGGATTTCGATTGAGATGGAGCATGACCTATACGGAGGGCAGAAAAAAGTGTGGAACATGTTACGAAATAGAAAGAAGTTAGTTAATGAGGAAGTACAAGTAAACACCATAAAAATAGAAGAGTGGGTAGCACACTTTGAACATCTCTATGTCCATACAGAAACAAATAACGAAGAACGGGAAAACCGAACACCCTCTCCAACACAAGACGAAGATAATGACAAGATAACACTAGAAGATGTAAAGGTCGCGGTAGGAAAGTTGAAAACACGAAAATCACCTGGAATTGACAACATCCCCAATGAACTGATCAAGTATGGGGGGAATGACATGCAGAATGAGATGACGAATTTGTTTCAAAGGATCGAAAATACCGGATTAATACCTGCAGAATGGAGAACCAGCATAACTGTACCTATATACAAAAAAGGGCCAAAAAACAACCCTGCCAATTATAGAGGCATAACACTATTAACCTCAATACAAAAAATACTAACCAAAATTTTAGCAGAAAAACTTAATGATAAAGTAGTCATATCTGAAGAACAGCAAGGATTCAGATCCAATAGATCGACAATTGACGCAATCTTCATTTTGCGGCAACTAATAGAAAAGTCTATAGAGTTTAACAAGCCTATGTTCATTTGCTTTGTAGATCTAAAACAGGCATTTGACAGAGTGCGACTAAACGATGTAACAACCCTGCTAGAACAAAAGAACATAAATAAGAAGTACATAAATATAATCAGAGAACTGAATAGTGCTAACAAAACCAGAATAAAAACTGACAACGGCCTAACACAAGAAATTAATGTACAAGCAGGTATCAGACAAGGTGATAGTCTAAGCCCATGCCTCTTTAACATTATGATGGACCAAATCATCAAAAGCGTAAATGAAGTAAACGCAGGATACACAATGGGTGATCGATCCATAAAAATTTTATGCTATGCCGACGATGCCACTCTCATGGCAGAGAATGAGGATGACCTACAGCGACTACTCCACAGATTTAAAATAACAGCTGGAAAATACAATATGCTCATATCCTGTGAAAAAACGCATTCTATGGTAATATCTAAAAACCCAATAAGATGTAAGCTCGTAATTGACGACCACATTATCCAACAGGTAATGAGTTTTAACTACCTGGGAGTGGACATATCAAGTGATAGATACTTAATGGATGAGGTAAGAAACCAGGCGAATAAAGCAGCAAGAATTGCGGGATACCTCAGAGATATTATATGGCGAAACAAGTACATGAGCTCAGAGAGTAAGATCCGAATATATAAAACCTGCATCAGGCCTGTGCTTACCTATGCCGCAGATACAAGAGCTGAAACAACACGAACAAAAAGAACATTGAGGGCAAATGAAATGAAGACATTGAGGAGTATCAAAGGTGTGACGCTGAGAGACAGGATACGTAATAACACAATACTAAATGAATTAGAAGTACAGGATGTCGTAAGATGGACAAGAGCACGCCGTCGATATTGGAAAGAACACGTGGATAGGATGGGCCCAGAACGATTAGCTAAATGGGCTAAATCACAAAAGCCTAACACCAAACGCCCAGTAGGAAGACCACCAAAGCGATGGTGTGAAAGCTGGACATCGGAATCTCAAGAAGGAAGGTGATAATAGAACAAACAGGACAAAGTCCTATTATAAGTGGAAGAAGACGAAGAAGGGTTTGTGACAATGTCTGTTATTCTGGTATGGCCAGCAGAGGTACTGGGTTGCCAGTTTTCATTGTAATTCAGCCTGTAGGCCGCCACCCCTGTCTCTGCCTTGATAAAGATATCTAGGGGAGGCAGGCTTAGTAGGACTTCCATGGCTGCGGTCGGAGTGCTTCTTATAGCACCTGTAATACATATGCAGGCAAGCCTTTGCAGTTTAGATAGCTCCTATTCGGCTTGCTTTTGTTCCGTTTTAGGCCACCATACTAGCGAGCCGTAGGTGACCGTGTACCATGCATGGTTTTAGTCCCCAGGATTTGCCCAGTGCTCGCTTTGTTGCCATTAGAATCTTAATGTAATTACAAACATCTTTTCCTTACGACAATTTTTCGTCTTTTGATAAATAAGGGCATTTCAGACCATTTTAAAATTTCAAATGACATATTTGCGGTGTAATGGCTGTGCCATGACAAGTATTTTTGCCAATTTTGCGAATCCTATATTTAAAACAAAGAACTTAATAAAAAAGTTGCTCGTATGGTGCAGACTTTTCGGCGGTCACTGTATAAATAGGTTTAAATTTTCTTTATGTTCTATAAAAGAAAAACTGCATTTATCTTATAAGATTGAAATTTAAATAATTTTTTGCTTAAATTTCGTCTGAAGTGTTAATGTATAAATTTTGTAGTCGATTAATTGTACAGGGTGAGTAAACATTAACACCTAATAATGCCTAACTTCATAAATATTAACTGTTTGAAAAAACAACCTTAATAAAAATTTTGTTAAATTTCAGCACATACTTTGTTGATGTTCAATTATTTATATAATTGGTTATTTGTTGCTATGGCAGCTAGGAAATTTTTGAACTTCCCAGCTACTTTATTGTAAAAATTTGTTACATACTAATCATGTGAAAAAATATTGCACCAGAAAGAGAAACAATTGCTGAATTTAAAAACGTGAAAAAAATATAGGGTTACAGACATTATTTTACTTTTTTTTTACCCTGTGGATTGTTTGTCTTGCCATGTTTGTGACTGATATTCAACTTAAACTTTAAAATTATATACGGGTAAAATAGCAGGGTTATGTATAAAAATTTGGAAATATTGTTGGATTTTGAAATTATAGTTTGGCGTACACTATAATAAGAAATATTTGGAATTATATCCAAATTTTCTAAAAATTAATTTTAATAGTAAATAATAGATTAATTAAGATATTTTTTTCTTAGAAAATGGTAACTGTTCATAAGCAAAAACTTAACCATGTAATCATTTTATTGCCTCTTAAACAACTACATCACAAAGCATGTTAAAAGTTTAACACAGCTATTATAAATAATAAGAATTGTTTTAAAATTTGTTATCTTTGTACATATTGTATTTCAATTCTAAATTGGAATGTGTAATCAAATTACCTTTAATTGATGATACCTAAGGTAAGCATTACATTTGTAGTGATTCAAAAAATCGATAATTGTTCTTCAATCACAGGTGTTCATAGGTATCATTAAATTGTTTAAAGAACTATAGGTAGCAGATATTAATTTTTAACTAGTTTTTTTGCATAAAGTAATATGTAATGGATTTTGAGTTTAGCGTCAATTAATTATATACAAAGGCGTGTTTTACAAAGAAATGTGAATAAGTATTCGAACTAAAAAATAAAAAAACCTATTTGTATTATAAGACAACAAAAATTCACGAAACATTTTTAACTCTTATAATAATTTGCTATTACAACAGCAATAATTTTACATTAAGGCAGCAAATTTCAGAGCTCTTAGGTTTATCTCGTACCGTTTTGTAAATAAATTAATATGAACGGCTTTTTGTTACCATAAATAAACAAAGGTGAACTTTCCTTTTATATCTAATTCTGTTTTCATAAATGTGTTTTTTAAAAACTGGTATCAGTATTTAGTAGGTTTATTCTAAATTTAAATTATTCATGGAATTTTTGATTGGTGTTATTTAAAGCTGCTGTAATTTTTTCAAACTCCACATTGTAGTGGCACAACTGGCTTTGAAATAGGCGCGCAGGCTATCGCAATATCAGTATTATATTGTGCAATCAAATTTATTAGATACAAGTATGTTACAGCATATCGGTACTTACCTGGTATGCCGCTAATATCTGTATAGGTTGTCTATCCATGCAGGAAGTACTGAAATATAAATACACTCAACCGCAAAAAAAACGAGCCGTACCTACTTTTTTAATTGTATGAACATGATGCACGATTTACCTATCAGGCATAGCTGCAATACTCTATACTGTTCTCCCACCTAGCATAAGTCAATTGTTCTTAATCCACCTGTCATAGTTTGTCTTTACACTGTTGTAATTGGTTTATTTATGTCATATACCAGTTCTTTATCCGATGTCAAAAAAGGTATACAACTTAGATAACTAAGCTGTTCGCTATTTAGCCTGGAATGTAAATTAAAATCATAGAATTGTTATCTGAAATTTTGATTATTGATTCACTATGTCAAAATAAACTATTGCAAATAGTAGCTCCCTCAACTATTTTAGAGCAAATTGGTGAAGAAATATCTTGTTCATCGTTAAGCACTGCATCTAATGCATAATTTATTTTTCAAAATAGTACAACCATTTTCTATGAAAAAAATGAAAATGGTTGTAAAATTAGAAAAAATAACTTATACATTCGATGCAGTGTTTAATTCTGAACAAATTATTTGTTTACTATATTGCTCTAAACTAATTAAGGAAGCCAATATTTGCAATAGTTTAATTTTATATGCTAAAATCCTATGTCTCTAATCTACAACACCATAATGCTGGGCGCAATCCCCTCTACTTTCTCTCTGTGCTACAGCAGCATGAGCCGGCCTGTATAATCTAGTAGGTCCTGGTAAACGGTAGTAGCTCTTCCTTTAGTTAGGAATAGGAGTGAAGTGAACACATAAAAATTCATTTGTTCTTATACAGTGTATATACCATTTAAAAAAAATTACACAAGAATAAAGCTGTGGTAATATCGACATTTATAAATCGATATTGTCGTTATTATCATACTATCAATGTTGCTACTACTGATATTATGAGCGGAATGTCAAGACATTAGTCAAACAGTTTGTTATGTAATCTATAAGAAAATTAAAAATTTAAAAAACTAAAAGTGTTATTGCAACCAAATAACTAAACGTAGAAAAAAATTTAAAATCCATAAGTATGCGCTAAAAGCTAACAAACCACTTTTCATAAGGCTTTATGGAATCAGTATGAAGTTTTGTTAGTTTTTACTCACCCACCCAGGTTTTTTCTCAAAAAAATAAATTGTAGCTTATGACAACACGTTAATGTTGTAACTTTTTCAGGCAGCTAAGCCTGATAGGTAATTGTGTGCAAAATCAAATAAAATTTTGATTGGTTTTTTGCTGCTGATCTGTAGTAGTACCTGCATAAGATTATGTAAATATTTGTCATTAATAATGGTCTTTGTAAATGCAACTTTGAAATTACCACAAGATGTGCCTCAAGCATTTAAACCATTTTTCACATCAACATTACTGTCGTCCACGTTTTCCAGGAAATTAATATTTTTTTATGTACCAAGAATGGAACAAATTCTTTGCTTGTATTGTGATATTGTAAAGTAAATAAATTATTGTATATGTACATTACTATAACAATTAAATTAACTTAAAGATCGAACCTGCGAGCTCTGAAATTAAAACGAGTATATCAAAAACATAATGTATCAACAAAACAATTTTCTTCAATAATAAGTGAATCATCAGTGTGTCACAATTGGTGTTTTCTTAAAGAAGATTTTAATTATGCACTAAATTTTCTTGTTTTACAATCAAGAGATTTGCGAGCTGTAATTTGAATTGTAACGATACATGGATTTTCTCTCGTAAGTTACAACCATTTTTTTATATTAAAATTTATGCCAGCAATATTTAAAGTTGCTGCCTTGTTGTTACAGTATCACTTATAAACATACACTTTCAAATATTAATGTTACTTTATTACATTTTTTACATATATTTCTACTGCATTGTTGTAATCCAGTTTTTTTCAATTAGGGTTACAAAATTGATGACGAAACCATAGAAGATCAAAATTCATATTTTGATGAAGAAGAAGAATATGAAGAAAGGGATGAACACACAGAAGACAACTATTTTGATATGCATCAACCAGGTACCAGTGAAAACTATAGGTGTGACACATGTGAAAGAGAGTTCCAAACTTACTGGCAGCATCAGAAACACATGTCAGAGCACAGAACTTGTGCCATAGATGGATGTACATTTACAGCTCACGAGAAAATAATAGAGAAACATATAAGAATGCAACACTCCTCTGGATTGTATGACAAAATAAGAAATGTTATTACACCTGAAGATATTTCGAAATGGGTTGAAGAAAGAAAAAAGAAATACCCAAAAAAAGAAAATGTAGAAAAGCGGTATAAACAACAGGAAGAAATGCTAAAACGTGGGGAGAAACTTCAAAGAAATTCTTCTCGATTTGATAAAAATAATAAAACAAGATGTAAGTATAATGAGAAAAGGGGAGTTAAAATGTTAAAGTTAGTTTATATTTATTTAACATTAAGATAATTATTTCAATGCAATATTTTGTTTCAGTTTCCTTAAATCGACAAAATAGTATACGTCAGCGAATGCACACCAAAAACGTACCTACAAAACGAAGGATTGCCCAACAGCAGCAGAAACATAAACCCACTTCCTTAATTGATGAAAAATCTGATTGGAATGGAACACTTTTCCCATTTAAAGGAACTAATCAAATTTACAACGAAGAACCAGTAGAAAATATAAATAATTTTGATGATGCTGAATGGTCAGAAGAACTTACCTCTAATGTGTCGGAAAAAATTGTCCTTAACAATGCGCTAGGAGCACTAATGAATGCGTATAATTCTGATGACGATTCTGAAATTGAAGACTTAATACCAAAAAATGAAATTGCTGTGCCGAAAACAGAGATAGACAAACAAAACAATACAGAAAAGACTTTATTAACTGTGGTCAAAAAAGTCGAGGAAAATAGCAAAGTTAATTTGAATGAAGACAAAGCCGCTGTTGTACAAAAAGTAAACATAGTTGGCAATGATGAGGCTGCAAATAACCAGAAAATACTACCGCTTGAGGTTCCCATTGTAAATAACACTCTGAGTGATGATGAAGCTCCAACTGAACAAAAAATAGAACGACTTGATATTTCACCTGAACATAGTGTGCAGACACCTAATGATAATAAACGAACACATAAGCGTAAACGAGTTCATAGAAAAGCATCTAATAATTTTAAGCAACGAAAGTATGGTTCCAACTATAATGCAAATAAGCAAAATTGTAAATCAAAAAGTTTTTATCAAAAATGTAGAATTACTTTATTGGAACGACTGTTGGCAAACGAAATTACTCATGAACGAAATGTATTATTACAGTGTGTGAGACATGTTGTAGCAAATGAATTTTTTGATGAAAAAGTTAGTGATGGCAAACTAGAGGAAGTAAAGACAGATAACACTGAAACTAGTATTTTATAATTCAAAAAACTGTGTTTAATTGTTATATTATTGTTTCAAGTAGTGTAAGAAATAATACTATTTTGATGATCTGTTCAAACTTTCATTTAAATAAAAATAAAATAAATTTTATTGTTCACTTTACTGTAATTGAATGATAACTCCTAGGGTACGACATATGTAAACATGTCCTATAACCACCGGGGCGTAATGAATTCATTACGCCCTCAAAAAATTTATTTTACTAAGAACAACTTGTAATACAGAGAATTAAGCTGATTTGCCAAAATAAAAATTACAATTTTCAAATTTTCCCGAAAATGTAAGGTCTTAGAAAGGTCTTCAGAAACGTTTCTATTTTCATTTCCAGCTGCATATGATAATGATGACGACGGTTCTTGTTGTTCCAAATTGGATGTAACCCTAACATTAACAGAAGTATCTGTCTCATTAGTTTGACAAATAGTTTTTGAAGTTTCTCCTTCAGATGAACTCATCGCACTTACAATCATGCTGGAAATACGGTTTTTCAAAATGATGCTTTTTTCTACATAACTCTGTGCAACCGTATTACTCTTCCATTTTCTGTGCATTTTGAGTGATTCAAAACTAGCTCCTGCCTCAATCAAAAGAGTGGATGACGTTCGCTTCAAGCAGTGACCCCTAAACTGGTGAGGGTTTTCTAATTTTAAGTATTTGGCAATTATAGTTGGGACACCTCCTATAGTATTCTTTCCTACAGGTTTCACCGTGCAACGACCCTTTCTATATGTGAGGAAAAATCGGCGTTCTTTCGTTTGGTCTTAGTGCCATGTATTGTTGAACTAACTTAAGAGCATTTAGTTCTTTTTCTTCTGCAGTTGTAAAACCTTTAGACGTACCTGTTTTAGTCTCTGGCACTTTTACAATTACAACAGATCCTTTATCAATTATATCGCCAATACACATTTTGACCATTTCATCTCTTCTTAAACCACCAAAAACTCCCATCACCAAAACTACTTTATGTAAAAGATAAAAGTCGTCAGAAGCACCTTTTATGAATGCCAGAACTTGCCTTCCTGTTAAAACCTGTGTTTTCTTTGGTTTATATCCCTTCGATTTGAGTTTTAAGAAGGAAATCAATTCATTGTAATTTGACATGTCAATTTTCATCTTAACTATAAAAGTTGATTTCAAAAGTGAATATTTACTCCATAGCGACGTAGGAGTGTATTTTCCAGACTAAAAACAAAATTAGACAATAATTTTACATATGAATATATGCGAAACTTACCAATTCTTAAAAGTACGCCAATAGTACAGTCTCATTTACGGTCTCTATTTCATGTTTTGATTGCCATATCCTAAAGGTTTCGTACTCTTTTTCAAATCTTGCTTTTGATTTAAACGGTAGCAAACTTTCCGTTGCTTTTTGAGCATTTTCTTGTACACATTTTGGTAGCGTATTCATAATTGCAATTCAAAAACAAATTTGACAATTATAAGTAAACAATCTGTTTTTGTTTCATACGCAACCAGATATTGTATTTATGTAGGTAAAGCATACACAAAGATGCCAATTCTTTGTTTTTTTTTAAAGAACAAAGTGAACAATACAATCTTGTAGGCACCACGGCGTCACCGAATGATTACGCCCATTGAACGATATCCATCTCTCGGGCTAAAGCCCTCGAGCTGGATTTCATCGTTCTCCGGGCGTAAACATCGTAGTAACGCCCTTGGTGCATAAATAGCTATAAAAGCTCGACTTTAACGCCCATTTACTCAAAAAGTAATTAATTGTCTGATCGGGATCAACTACAATTTGTTGGAAAAACCTTAGTGGGTAGTATACGATGAAATAAAATTTCAAAAATCTATAAACGATTGCATCAAAATATTGAAAATTTTCAAAAAATTATTTTTTTAAATACTGCACACGATTTTTTTTATAAATTTGTAGGCTGCTAGAACCGAAGATTGGTTACAATTTTATTTGTTTGCTGAAAGCTGTAATTTCCTTGGCGCAATCTATGAATTTAAAAAAAAATAGAAAATGGTTACCCCCTTTATTTATTAAATGGGGTCTGTTAAAAATTTGTTTTTAAGCAGAATTGCTCATGACTAGTAGAATCAAAATCTAATGTTGGCTTTTAGATAATTGTACACTTGATAGGACTACTGTAGAAAATTAAGTTCAAAATATTTGAAATTTTCAATATAATATTTCTCGAAAATTGGTTATGTTTTTTTAAAACTTTCTAGTCCTATACAGGCTGTTTCAAATTCGAGCCCCACCATGGGGATCTTGCTTATTCGAAGAGATAGAGAGTTGGTTAAATTGAGGCAAAGTTGCCGAATTTTATGCTTAACAATGATCTGTAAACAAATTTAAAGTAGCCGCTCTGGTTTTTCAGATATCTGAAAAATCTGGTTTTCGTTTTTTATCCGTAGCTAACTTACTTATGATAATTTTGGAAATCAGTAAAAACATTCTCAAAGCAACTTTTTATTCTAAATATCGCACAGAAACCAGATTTGCAATACGACGTTTGGAACTTTGCAAAACCATTATCAGTTCATTTTTTAAATACGGCTACTACTTTTTTTTCAGCATTGAACAAGATTTTTATTACGATTATGACGATGTATCACACTTTATGGTTTAGATTTCATTTAATGCTGATAAAATGAAAAATGGAAATTTTTTACAAAATTTAAACCACAATTTATTAAAATATGAACTATTTTACATCAAATGCTTAAATAAACCTCCATCTTCATTAAGGCACAATCGAGTACTTATTTTTATGCTGCCTGTTGCTCAATTGTCTCGTTATTTCGTTGAAATAACAAAAACAATGAAAACCAAGTACGATGAGCATTTATTATTATTCAGCATCATTTCTTCATTTGTTATACTATAATTTTGTCATTTCTAAGGTTGTTTCTAAGAACTCATATAAAATGCCTTTTTCTAATGAAAGAAAACGCGATATGATGCGTGTTTATTACATGTGCAACAGTAATTCCCAGACTGCAAGTGAAAGATATTTGCAGATGTACCCAGAAAGGCACCAGCCGGATAGAACATACTTTTTGGGGTTGGATAGAAATTTGGTACAATTTGGGTCTTTTATCAAACCAAAAAATAGATATGGTAGTAGAATACCTGAAGAATACAGGCAGAATATTTTAGATCAGGTACTTCAAATATGTATTTTTAATTACGTGTAATATGCAGACAGAGCTAAAGTAACCCTTGCTGTACTTCTAGCTACAAATGCTATTGTCAGTTGCTTTATTTTTTCATTATTTAAAAAAAAGTAAAAACAAGTGTCTACTTCACGTTTAATGTTATTCTATTATTCTGTTATTCTATGATATTATTATGAGTATATTGGTTTAGGTTAACAACAATCCCACAAGTTCTACTCGAGAAATAGGTGCTGAATTGGTCTTACCCCACACCCAGGTTTGGAGGATTTTAAAAGACAATAATTACAAACCTTATAAAATACACATTAGTCACAGTCTTCGACCAGGCGATAATCTTCGAAGACGGGAATTTTGCAACTGGTTAACACGGAAGATTATTCAGGATAACGATATCTTAAAGCAAATCATTTGGACTGATGAGTCCCAGTTTACCAATCGCGGAATGTTCAATCGCAATAACGAACATTACTGGGCCACACAAAATCCACGTCAGTTTAGAGAGATTCGAACACATCGATTTTCCTTGAATGTTTGGGTTGGCGTGTGGAACAATAGAATAATAGGCCCTTTTATTTACGAAGGAAATTTAAATTCAGTGCGTTACCTGAATTTTTTGAGAACTTAGTTGTTCACCTACCTAGAGGATGTTCCTTTGGACATCCTTCGACAACTTTGGTGACAGCAGGATGGTGCGCCCTCACACAACGCGGAAATTGTACGTGAATACCTGCATCAAGCTTTTCCTAATAAATGGATAGGAAATCGCGGTGTAGTTGAGTGGCCGGCACGATCGCCTGACTTAAGCCCACTGGACTATTTTCTGTGGGGTACACTAAAGAATAAAATCTACAAAGAAAACGCCGCAAACATCGATGAATTAATAAATAAAATTATTAATGAGTTGCACCGAATACCCAGAAGATATATCGAACGTGCTACAAATAACATAAGATGACAGGTTCAAATGTGCCTTAACGAAGGTGGAGGTTTATATGAGCATTTGATGTAAATAGTTCATATTTTAATAAATTCTGGTTTAAATTTTCTAAAAAAATTTCCATTTTTCATTTTATCAGCATTAAATGAAATCGAAACCATAAAGTGTGATACATCGTTGTAATCGTAATAAAAATGTTGTTCTAATACGCTGACAAAAAAAATAGTAGCCGTATTTAAAAAATGAACCTGATGATGGTTTCGTAAAGTTCGAAACGTCGAATCGCAAATCTGGTTTCTGTGCGATATTTAGAAAAAAAAAGTTGCTTTGAGAATGTTTTTACCGATTTCCAAAATTTTCATAAGTAAGTTAGCTACGGATAAAAAACGAAAACCAGATTTTTCAGTTTATTTCAGATATCTGAAGAACCAGAGTGGCTACTTTAAATTTCTTTGCAGATTATTGTTAGGCATAAAATTTGGCAACTTTGCCTCAATTTAAACAACTCTCTATCTCTTTGAATAAGCGAGATCCTCATGGTGGGGCTCGAATTTGAAACAGCCTGTAGAGCCAAACAAGGGCTACAATTTGGGTTTTTGTTGAACACCATAATTCCACACCAATTTTTGAATATTTATTAAATGGGAAACAATAAATTACTCCTTTATCAGTAAAACAAAAATCTAACAATAGTTTTTAGAAAGTTTTATATTTGGAGCTGTGGAGGGTTGCCTATACAGCTTGTTTTCGCAGAAATCTAACGGCCTGAATTGCACAACGTTATAATTATAAAATTTACACTTTTTGAAATACAATAAGTATTAATATCTAGTGTGGGAAAGTCTAGTCGAACTTAACACTTCAGCTTTTTTTAACTCCTAATGGTAATTCAGTGTTGGAGGGTGACTTTTGATATTTTTCTAAAATTGTGTTTTTTAAACTGGAAATGGTTATCCAGTACCCTAGGGTGATAAACTTAAAATTGGCCCCGTTTTAAATTTAAATTTTCACCTTTGACGCAATTTTGTAACTAAATGGTAATTCAGTATCGAAGGGTGACGTTTAAAACGCTTCTAAAATTTTCTTTTTTAAACTATAAATGGCAATCCACCACCCGAGGGTGATAAAATAATTTATTGAAATTGGCTCCTATCTTTAATATTTAAAATTTTAATTTTCATATTTGAAACACCAAAATTTTGTTTTTTAGTTATAAATAGTAATCTAGTACCTAAGGGTGACATTTGAAACTTTTTTGAAAAATTTTCTTTTTTTAAACTAAATGGTAATCCCGAGGGTGATAAAATAATTCCTTGAAATTAGTCCTAAATTTAGTGATTTTAATTTTCACATTTGAAACTTAGTGTTTTAAATTTTAATTTTCACATTTGAAACTCTTCCAAAATAATGTTTTTTTTAAATTATAAATAGTAATCCAGTACCTGACGGTAACATTTGAAACGCTTTTAAAATTTGGTTTTTTAAACTGCACCTTAATGGTAATCCATTACCGGAGGGTGGTATTTGAAACTCATAAAATATTTCAGTGTTTTTTAACTTGGTGGTAATCCAGTACCGGAAGGTGATAAAATAATTTTTCACGCTACCGGCAGTGTAAGTAGGCCTTACATCCACAGCTACAGGGATCGTAAGTGGCTGATAACATTCGTGTACTAGTTACCCTTGACGACGGAACTTAATAGTGTCACTTACGTTCCTAGGAAAATAATGTTGATTTTAACTGTTCGTTGATATGGTAACAAACACAGACAACTTAGAATAATGGAGCTTTTAAAAAATAATTCCGATGACAGCTGTCAAAACGAACTTTTAAAATATATGATTAAATTTCTACCTGTAGGCCTACTTACGTTGCCGGTAGCGTGAAAAATTTAATAAGTAACACGGAATGTATCGACTAATAACATCCTCGGCAGGCGACAAGCTTCGGCTCCGCCTCAGCTCGTATTCGCCTACCTCGGATGTTATTACGTCCTTACATTCCTTGATACTTAAATAACTATTAAATTTTACCATTTAAAACTTTTTGAAAATTTTGTTTTTTTTTTAATTGTCAATGGTAACGTTATTAATGCATTCAACATTATTGTATTTTCTGAAATATGCAAGCAATCTGCGAGTATGAACAAACATACTTTCCATAAATTCATTTATTTCTTGAAATAGTAAGCGTTCATACATAGCGCCATTTTTCTTGTATGTATTAGATCACATATAAAAAGAGAGAAAAGCAAAGCACTCCAAAAGAAGGCTCAAAGTTTTATTTTAACAATTAAATGAATTATTGTACATTTTGCAGTCGCAGAACTGCTGCGTTGTAGTGCATCTGAATGTCCGTTTATTTAACACACTTGAATGTTATACCTAATCTTCTACCACTGAGCAAACTAATCCTACTCGAATGTTCAAACCTAATTAATATATCGTACAACCTGGGTTCCGACAATCTAGTAGAATTAAAAGAACTCTGCTCAGATTGGATTTATAATTTGTTGTGGGAGGAGATGTGGGCAAATAAGAAAAAGAAAATTTAATAGTCCTTAGTTACGAGTAATTAAGAAATAGTGATTCGAATGTGATTTGTTAGTAATGTTCTGTTTTATAAAACTTGCTCCCATTTAATGAACATTAATAATCTACATTACAAACAGAAAAATAGGGTTTTAAAATTTTCTTTATAAATTCTAACTTCATTGAAGTTCATATGAATGAAATACTTTATTATTACTTCAACAATATTTATTTATTTTAACCTGTGTGCATGAATTAGCAAATTGATCTCTTAAATTCACCTCTATTAGATATTTTGGAATAAGAAATCAAGTCGTCTGCAGACATAATAATAACCAAGATTAAGTCACAACGTTCTATTGTTCTTATAGCAATACCAACTGTTTACTTTTTAATATTACCTTTGATAATGGCATGTAAACATGTCGAAATATGTATAAGGTTAAAATAAATAAATATTGTTGAAGTAATAAAGTATATGCTCTTAGAATTTTTGTTTAGTTTTGCGGTGAAATGTAAGACTAAAATGAAATTAACCAAAGACTGTCAGTGATACACGGCCGCGCTCCTTTTACATAACAGTTTCTTATCAGTTTTGGCATCATTTGTATGTACAAAATAGTACTAATGGTTATACCTATATCCGCAACGGTTTTCAAGATAATTAGATTCTAATCAAAAAATCAGGTAATTTCTAGAAATACAGACATCATAGGAGGCATTGACACCTGTTTCTTGTTTAGAAAAAATTCAGTATGAATACTTATTAAAAGTACTTCGAACTTGTTTCAAATAAGTTTTAGGCAAAGGTCAATCTAACCCACACCTTACTTCAAAATTTAAATATGGAATAAAGGATTAGGCAGTCTAACATTTCAAATTTTATTAAAAACAAATTTCTTACATGACTTGAAACAATGTTCGCAATTGTTTCTTGCAAAAAAAACAGGTGTCAATGCCTCCAATGATGTCTGTATAACTGGAAATTGACTGATTTTTGGTTAGAATCTAATTATCTGGAAAACCGTTGGATATAGGTATATAACCGTTATTTAATAACATTCATAAAGCACAGAAAACTCTATCCAACTGTGTAAAAATGTACAGGGTGTTTATTTAAAAAAATCGAGTTATGATACATTAAAGTTGTAAATTTTTGCACCGTTGCAAGAAGCGCCCTGTATAACCAAATTTAACTTTTAAATATCTGTGGAATCGTACATGGTATTTGGCTAAAACTTACCCAAAAAATTTTGTTGAATTTGTGGAAGTAAGGCTTGTACAGGTTTTATCAGTGACGTCTGCAAATGGCAAATGTGTTTGAAAAACGGAATTTTAAAAACAAAAAACATTCATAGAGGCAATTAAACGACCATTAAAATTATGCAAAAATATACAGGGTGTTCAAATTAAAGAAACAAGTTTGACATGGGGTTCTAATGTGGAACACCCTCTACAGAGTGACTATTTTAAAACTCCGAGCCTAAATTTTTTTTAAATAGGCAACACACAATGCAACCCCCAGATCACTATGCATTTCTACCATTTTTTTTAAATTGAGATCAAAGTAGTTTTACAGTACATGTATCTACTAATGATTAAGTACAAATTTAAGGTTACTTTAATAACTCAAATTTAATATTTGACAACAATAACTACAATAATTTACTAGGAACATAGTACAAAAACTAACGAAGCAGGTGTCATTGCCTTCCCCCTTCGTTTTCGCAGAGTATAATTCTTCTACGCATGGAACCTCTAACACGAGCTAACATTTCCGGTGTGATAGAGCGACCACATTGAATTATCCTTTCGCGTAGATGTTCTTCATTTCGAATGGGCACTTCATAGACATCATTTTTTACTTTGCCCCACAAAAAGAAGTCTAGCGGAGTCAAATCGGGACTACGGGCAGGCCAAGGATGCAATGCACCTCGTCCAATTACGCGTCCCTCAAAACGTTGGTTAAGATAATTTCTCACATCCCTATGAAAATGCACCATTTAAAAACCACATGCTATTCCGTACGGGGCCTGGACATTTCGCCGAATGCCCAAAACGCCGACTCTATGTTTTGGATGTCCAAAACGCCGACCAAGTCCAAAACGCCGACTACTACTAGAGGACCATTTCGCCAAATACGCCCAAAACGCCGACTAACGTACATTGGACATTTCGCCGAACGTGCCCAAAACGCCGACACTTGTTAAACGACGCCACAGAGATCGATATATTAGCGTCGGAGCCGAATAACTGCCGAACCTTGCGTGTCCATTACGCCGATTATTTCGCAAAGGACACTTTGCCGACCCTGACCAAAACGCCGAACCAAGACTATGACCAAAACGCCGACCATGTCCAAAACGCCGAACGCTTGTAAGAGCCATTTTGCCGACCGCGGCCAAACCGCCGAAATCAGACTATGACCAAAACGCCGACCGTGTCCAAAATGCCGAACGGCTCGTAAGAGACACTTTGCCGACCGCGGCCAAAACGCCGAAATCAGACTATGACTAAAACGCCGACTATGCCCAAAATGCCGAACACTCGTAAGGGACACTTTGCCGACCCTGGCCAAAACGCCGACAGAACCATAAATGAACATAGCGGAGATAAGTATGTACTTGTAATAGTTCATTAATAGGTGGCAGTAAACGCCGATAAAGAAGATAGCTTAATAAGGTTTAATGTACTGATTTTATGTATGTAATTTTCTTCAATAGGTTGCGCAACCGTCGATTGTTACAGTAACATACTTTCTAAAATAAGGAATGACAAAAAAGTTATGAACAAAGATTCAATAAGATATCGACGTTAAGGGTGAAAAAAAAATAAAATCTCACGAAAAAGAGGTTACACCAAACAATGACATACTCAAAATTTCAAATTTTTATCTTTCACGGCTCTCAATTTCTTTAAAATGCACTGCCATGAAATATTTGTTATTTAACCCTATTTGCGAAAAGAAATTAGGTACTTAAATTGTAATTTGTAGTGATCTTACTCAGAAAAACCATGACAATTCATTTGAATAAAAACAATCAATTAAAAGTAAAATTATCTATTTTAAATAAATAAAAAAATTGATTGTTCTAAATTAGATCGGTGTTTTTCAAAATAACATTTTGTACGCCGCCGTATATAAAGTCTTTATGCAAGTTTTCTACATTGTATGTTTGTAATTAATTAAAAAGCAGGTATTAAAAGTCAGTAGTTGCTTTTCCTAAAAGAATTCGTCATTCTAATTATGACGACTATTACATTTACAACATATTTGCCCAAGTCTAGTAATAATATTAATGAAATAAACAACTATATTTTATAATTTTACTTTTTCTTGTGAGTTTTTTTCCTTTGGATTTTTTCCCCTGAATTTTTTTCCTTGATTTTTTTTTATGTTTTTCTTGAATTTTTTCTTTAGACCTCTACCTTTTACTAATTTAAAGGTGCCGCAGCTGCGTTTTCTTTAAAGGGTTGCATATCGCAAAAGGTGAGTTTTGAGACATAGTTTGTATAGACTTTTTTCCTTCTTTTTGATAAATGAGTTCACCCTCCCATTTATGAAAGATATTTCAGAATCACCCTTTAAGTTTCGATTCAAATTTCGGATTATTTATATCGACCCGGATTTTTTTCTATGCAGATGCTATAAATTTGATTTTTGCAATATTCGCATATCGGTTGAAGCTATGACCTTTTACAATTTCAATTTTATTGTAATTTATAATAACATCTCTAAACAGTATTGAGAATCGACGACAGCTATATCGTGTTGATTTTATATAATAGGAATAATTCTTATAACTTTAGCCTCTCAAAAAATACTACAAACATATTCATTTATGTGTCATTAATGCATACTTTAATAGCTAAAATTCTTACCAATAAGATTTCATTAGACCAATCGTTATTACGTTGTACAATTTTACTATTACTTAAATTTAATTAAAGTAAAGATTAATGTTAATACTTAATGTTACCAACAAATAATAAAAGTGGTTCAAAGTTTGTAACTTATTTTTCGAGCAGATATTTGGCCATTTGATTTATTTATGTTGGGTAATATGAAAGGAATGCAGGACGTCCATTTTATGGATTATAGCTAAACAATCATTTTTTATATTTTAAGACAACTTTGCATTTTAAAACCACTTCTACAGAGTGGCATTCTGATTCTGAGGGCTAGAAAACACTGCTACCTGCCGGATATTTATTGCTCCTCCAACCCTATTACAAAGTCGGCATACTTACAACTAGGAACTTTTGCTAATTTTACGGGGAAAAATAATTTTTTCAAAAAACTTTTACTTCTAATATGTAGAATTGTAGACAGGGTAGATTTTTAATCTGCCAGACGAAGGATTAGAGCGGTTATCGCGCCATTACCAGCTACTTACTTATAAAACCGCCAGGCACCGGGTTTGGGTGAACAAATTGTAAGCCAGAGGTAATAAAGATTTGGATTTTACGGATCTGTGAATCGTTA
This sequence comes from Ctenicera cuprea, assembly GCA_958336395.1. Lineage (NCBI taxonomy): Eukaryota > Metazoa > Arthropoda > Insecta > Coleoptera > Elateridae > Ctenicera > Ctenicera cuprea. Next base: position 50,410,328 of record OY284487.1, read on the forward strand.
AGCTGCCTGGTACCCAGCAGCCTAAGTCAAAACATATTTTTAAATTCCAGTAATAATAACTCTGCAAAATTTGCATTTCATTTATTGATGCAAAGGACTGAAACCTAAAAGATTACAGTCGCCGCTCCTAGTTTATGCATGTTAACAATGGCCCAAAGCTACCGACAGGTTCGTTCTCACGTACACCCATTATTACATAAACGAATTAAATAATATTTTCTTCAATAAAACCAAATTTGTAGGTATGTATTGCAGCTACCTATGCTGTACAAAATGTAAATATTGAATTTATCCGAATAGCAGATATCTAACGGATATATTGGTGTTGTTTAAAATTTGAATAATATAAATGTGTATTACTAAAAATTTGGTCTTAATCATTTATTTTACTGGAATTCGTGTATACAATTCACCCTGCGATTTTCATCTGAATTAACTATAAGTACATATTTGAACATCACATTTTAACAGTTAAATACGCATAATGAATGTTTCGGACGAATCTGATTTTTTAATAAACCCGGATAGACGTTTTATCAGATATTGGTTTCGTATATTTTATCCAGATAGTAAAAGCTTAACGAATTATCCAGATAACTGCTAATTTAAAATCGTATTTAGTAAAATATTAATCTAAAAATAAAAATCGTAAAAAAATGTGATGCGCTTCATTGGTTGAGTCAAGTTACTCACAAGATTTTTTTTCGATTTTCAACGATATGGACTCGTTATGTTTTTAATTTGTAAACAAACTTTGGTTTTAATGGAAAATACTTCACCGAATCAAGGAAAATATCGATTATCGGTTTCATAATAATCGAAAAAATGCTCTTTTTAAAAACATAACGATAACAAGCCGATATCGTTCTATTTGAAAAAATCGCTTTTAAAAAAACTGTTTTCGGTAAATTTAACTTCTCGCAGAGTGAAACGCATAACGTTTCAACTGCAATTTTTCTTTTAGATTAGGATATTACTCCGAAATTTTTCCTCGGCTTTTTTCTTATGGTTTTTTTCGTCGGTTTCATGTTATGTATGTATTTTTCCTTGGATTTTTTCCGCCGGCTTTTCCTCGGATTTTTTTCCGGCGTTTTTTTCCCTAGATTCGAAAATCCTATACCAAATTTTTGCCGGAGCTAGCTGTTCAATCAAAATTGAGATATGCGCAGATTCCAGATTTTTGCAGCTTATATTTACTGTCGTTCATCAGCAGAATTGTCTATTCAAATTCAAAGTACATGGATTCAATACAAATCAGTAAACAGATGAAACACGTAAATATACATATTTATTTTCCTAAAGCTGTGAAGAAATTGAAAGCTATTAGTAATATACACGGTGTTAATTAAGTACGTAGACAAACTTTGCATGGTGATTTCCTGATTAATTCTAAGACAAAAATTTATATAAGCAAAGAACCTAATCGGCTTCGTTTTCAAGAAACAGGATGTAAGTTTAAAAAAATTTTTTTTTTAAATCTGGAAAATGCCTACAGGTATTCTATTAAAATTTGGTGTAAGTTAAGGTACTCGCACACTTGTACATTTTTGTGGAGCAACTTTTTGAGTTGCGCAATAAAAGTGGCACACCGTGTTCACACACAAGCCAAAAATTGAGCAATGAAGCCATTTTTCGAGTTGCGCAACTCGAAAAGTGTCAACGCTACTTTTTAAAATTGCAGCCTATTTCACACACAAAGCGCAAGTTTTAATTGCGCCACTCGAGCTGCAACATTTGAATTGTTCTTTTCGTGTTCATCGTGGAAGTGAATAGTCGGTTCAATTATTTATTAAATTAAATACTTTAAATCAAAATCAACGACGAGAAGATACAAGCTGCTGCTTGATTAGCACTCGTTATACTTCGAAGAGGACAAAGAAGAAGACGGCAAAACCAAAAAAAAAGAACTATTTGGGTTAGAGAATGGATTAAAAAACGAGAAGATTATGGAATCGTAAACAATTTATTAAGAGTATTATTACGCGAAGGAGATGAAGCATTCTATAAAATTTTTTTGCGACTGCTCAGTACCGAATTTTACATTGTCGCGGATTTCGGGTAACTGAATACTCCATAAGCATGGATTTGTTTCTATTAAATTGTTTAAACTATGAGTTTCCTCAGATTTCCACTTGTTTAGTTATTATTAGCAATGCGTTTTGACATTTTTATTAATATAGGTAAAAAGAAACTAAACGCATCCAGTAACCTGCACAATGACAATGCAGCTGCATACTAGTCTACTAGGAAGTTGCGCCACTTTATTTACCAACATGTTGGTTCAACTTTGTATTGCGCAACATCAGAGCTTTCATCTGTTCACACACGGCAATTTTTAAATGTATATGCAACTTTGTAAGTGGACTGCAGGTTTGATAATTGCGCAATTTTTAGACTTGCATAGCTGTTCACACGTTGCAATTTCCAAATGGCGCAATTTTCCAGGTTGCGCAACTCAAAAAGTGTACAAGTGTGCGAGTACCTTTAGTATTGCATAAAGTGGCATTTTTTGGTCAAAATAAATTTAATTTATTTAACCAGTGGCGCGCATCGGGGCCGCCTCAGCTAATCATTGTAGAAAAATCTAGTACGCCACTGTTGTAACAAGTTTTTTTAGCTTTATCCATTGAAACGACACCTAAGTTGTTTCTTTTTTTTTGGTAGAATGGGCCGTTTTCGAAAAGGAAAAATCTGTAACTCTGTAATTTTGATCATTATAACATAATTTCCATAAAAATAACAATCTGATTAGTGTAAATATTACTTATTTATATAAGAAAGGTTTCAAGAGCTACAAAACTGGAAAATTATGTAATCTACAAATTATTTACACACGCTGCTGCTATATAATAAATCAACTAAAGAGCATCTCAGAGACTTTTCTGTTTTTCTCGAAAGCGGTTCCTTTTAACAAATAACAAAAACAGAAAAGAGACAACTTTTGTGTCATGTTAATGGATAAAAACTTGTCATATATAGTAAGAAAACGTAGCGTGCCAGATTTTTCTAAAATCATGTAACTGAGGTGGCCCTGATGCACGCCACTGATAAAAATAAATTAAATTTATTTTCACCAAAACATGTCACTTTATTCAATACTAACTTACACCAAGTTTCAATAGAATACCTTTAGGCGTTTCCAGATTAAAAAAATATTATTTAAAAAAAAAATACATCATCGCGTATTTTGAAAACGAAGCCGTTTAGGTCCCATGCTTATATAAACTTTTTGTCTTAAAATTAATCAAGGCATTACGCTGTAAAGTTTGTCTACGTACTTAATTAACACCCTGTATAGCAAAACTAAGACATTACAAGATGTCAAAAACGTTTGAAATAATAAGCATCTCTGAACATTACTTATTTCTAGTAACTTTAATTTTGCTTGGACAAATGTTCATAACTTTTTTATCATTCCTTATTTTAGAAAGTATGTTATATAATTGAATTTATGAGAAAAATGCTACGCTTGCTAAAAATACGACCAACCTTTCTTTTTCGAGAAAATCGAATAAAATTAATAAGCAATTTACAAAGTATGTTTAAAAGTAAAATATCTGAACTCAGGACGCACAAATGTAAAAACAAGATTCAAAATTTGTAAAAACTGTAACAATCGACGGTTGCGCAACCTATTGAAGAAAATTACATACATAAAATCAGTACATTAAACCTTATTAAGCTATCTTCTTTATCGGCGTTTACTGCCACCTATGAATGAACTATTACAAGTACATACTTATCTCCGCTATGTGCATTTATGGTTCTGTCGGCGTTTTGGTCAGGGTCGGCAAAGTGTCCCTTACGAGTGTTCGGCATTTTGGGCATTGTCGGCGTTTTGGTCATAGTCTGATTTCGGCGTTTTGGTCGCGGTCGGCAAAATGTCTCTTACGAGCCGTTCGGCATTTTGGACACGGTCGGCGTTTTGGTCATAGTCTGATTTCGGCGGTTTGGCCGCGGTCGGCAAAATGGCTCTTACAAGCGTTCGGCGTTTTGGACATGGTCGGCGTTTTGGTCATAGTCTTGGTTCGGCGTTTTGGTCAGGGTCGGCAAAGTGTCCTTTGCGAAATAATCGGCGTAATGGACACGCAAGGTTCGGCAGTTATTCGGCTCCGACGCTAATATATCGATCTCTGTGGCGTCGTTTAACAAGTGTCGGCGTTTTGGGCACGTTCGGCGAAATGTCCAATGTACGTTAGTCGGCGTTTTGGGCGTATTCGGCGAAATGGTCCTCTAGTAGCAGTCGGCGTTTTGGACCTGTTCGGCGTTTTGGACGTACAAAATAAGCAGTCGGCGTTTTGGGCATTCGGCGAAATGTCCTAGACTATTCCGTACGTTTTAAGGAACTGTTTGGAGGAGAGCCGGTAGTTCATTAATTAAGAAATTTAAATACATTTCACCATCTAAATTTCCATTAAAGAAATGCGGACCTATTACAAAATCGCCAATAATACCGCACCACACATTACTGGCAGCACTCGCATTTTTTCGACATTCACCCAGAATTAGAAGTATGTCCACTTTGTCAGCGTTGGAATTCATTTTGCACCAAAGATTAGTGATCGATAATCTTTGTTTTGCACCGTTCAAGTAGTGTGGCTTAACGAATTTGATTAGTAAACTGTCAAGTTAATGCAAACATGATTGCCCTATGATCTTAATTATAGAAATATTTTGTTTCAAAATAATAGTCGGCAGTGACTTGTATTGTGTGTTGCCTATTTAAAAAAATTTAGGATCGGGGTTTTAAAATGGGCACTCTGTATAAACAAAAATAATTGTAGAATGTGCAAAAATTGTCAAGTAGGCCACGTGTACAATATCTTTTTAATAACTTAAGTAACAAAGGAGTTATCAAAGAATTTCGCTACGCTCCGGACACCCGGTGTACTTGATCCCTTAATTTTGGTGGGTAATGTCTAATGTATATTTAAAATTATTCATAATTAGTTATTTAGCGCATGCGGCGAAAACGATACTAATAGGTATGTTGCGTTGGTAGTTAGCATTAGCTTTTGTCTTTCAAGTTTGGCAATGTTTATTTTCTGATAAATGGTTGTCTAACCAAATTCAAATATTTCACCCCAAACCATATGGCAAGGACATAAGATGTTATTTCTACAACGTTGGTACTTCACATAGAACGTTTTTGGATATTGGTAAAGTGAGTTCAGTTGACCTAACTTAACCTAACCCCAAGAATTAACAGTAAATAGAAAAGGCATTCGTTACAGGTAGGTAGTAAAACAACAAATTTTGTATATAAAGTTTATTCTTTAACACGTGCTATCATCTGAATTCTATTATATATTTCAAGTCTAGCAGCACGATAATATTTTAATAAATGCACCCAATTAAACAAATCCAGTGTTAAAATTACTGCAACAGTTTTAGCCTTGTATGTGTGTGTATGCGGAGTAAATGCAAAAAGGCCTTGCACCTGCAAAATAAATTTTTAATTTCTTTTGTTTTCTATGTTTTTTCATATATAACCAAGCCAAAGCAATCTAGCTCTCCAAGAGTTTCCACTTGTATTTCATCATGTCCATCAATGACATGCACTGTCACAGTTCCTTTGTGAATAAAATACATTGTGTTATTTATGTCGCCTTGTTGACAAATTAGGTCGCCTTGGAAAAAGTTGTGGGCTTTCACTTTAGCAATTAACTGGCGAAGAAAGTCTTTATGACAGGAAACAAATAAATAATTCTAAAAAAAATAAAGTTCCGTCAATTTAATATTATGAATAAGTTCTAGCTTTACTTCGTTCAAAAGAAACCTGTTGAAGTTAATAATTGTTTTATTTACAATTTAATATTAATCTCGTATATTATTAATACATATTTTTCCCAATCTAGTAGTACTGAGATGGCTTGTAATAGATTGACCTACCCTTTTCCGTGCGCGTGTGTGGATTTAATGGATGTGTAAATCTTGAGTGTAGCAACAACCGTAAAATTTTGGTGTATAAAAAAAACAAAAGTGTAAAAAGGTGTTGTGTAATAATTTTAAGTGTACACACTGTACACCGCCACGGGGAAGCAATTAGAACAACTAAATCATTTCCAATAAGGAAAGGAGAAACGAAATAAGAACAGAGTAATAAGGTAAGGTCGAAAACCGCAGGTGAAGCATCAATGATTTAAGGATAGGTATGCGCGCAAGGTAAGTAAAATTAAACAATATCAAATATAGGCAACCCAAATTTATTGCAAACCAGAATAACACAGATATGGAAAGCGTGGTAACAGAATAGTAACTAAATTAAACAAAAACCTACCTGACCAAATAACTCGAAATATAAACACGAATATAAACAAAACGTCTGAAGTATTAAACACTGGAAACGGAAAAATCGCGAAGAAAGTGGAACAACAAAAGAAACGAAACACTTTAGACAGAGAACAACGTCGAAAAAATATAGTAACCTATGGAGTTACTTCTGAAGTTAGAGCGTACTTTGAATTGGAACCAATCCTTCTGAATACAACAAAGTTGGAGTCAAATGCACCGAGAATGAAATAGATATCATTAGGAAAACACAACCCATGAAAGAAAATAGCCCAATTCTTGTAGGAATGGTATGTTATAGGAAAAAGCTGCTACTCTTAAAGAATAAGAAAAACTTGAAAGGATTCGAACTACATAGACGAAGATTATCCTGTAAAAACCCTAACTGAAGGAAAACAAGTAAGACCGATAATGGAGGAGTTACAGAAGCAAGGAAAACATGCAGTAATGAAATATAATGCTCTACTAGTGAACGGGAAAACAAGAAGCGCTGCAGGAAAAAAGAGGACGATATCAAAGAAGCAGTGACTCAACAAACACGCTAGAAAAGTACGTAAAACCCAAACGAAATAAAGCCGAGAGGAGTTCCGATACAATGAATAGAAAAGAAACTGAAGATGGATAAGACGAGACAGATGAAAGTGGTGACGACTACGAATTAGAAAATGACAGCTAACAACAAATGGATAATCGGCCCGAAATGATAACGACCCCTGCAACGCACACGGACACAAGTATAAGCAAACTTATGTCGAAAAAAAAGGGCTGGGGAAAAGATTAGCAACCTCTACCCGTAAAAAAAAGTACTGCTAAGAAAAATCTGTCACAAGAATTAAGCTTTGGGACGTGCTAACGATGCTCCAACAATGGAAAGACGAGCGAAATAATCCTTGAACGAGAAAAATACAGAATAGATGTACTAGCATTGCAAGAAGTGTGTTGGAAAGGGCAAGGCGAAATAAGAAAACAAAACTTCACTTTATTTCAAAAACGGCGGGAGATTATGCCAACTAGTGGTATAGTTAAAGTTAAAAATAAAAAGCACGTGCTTTAATCACAAAATAATACACCTAGGCACCTGGATGATCCCAGTTCAACAGAATGCAAATCAAATAGACCACGTCTTAACATCTAAAAGATGGGCCACGACCCACGACGATAAAGGACGTGAAGCAGATCGGAATGCAAATTGCGATTTCGGTCACTTCCTACTAATAGCCAGGCTAAGACAACGGATATCCACGATAAATAAAACAAAAAAAAATGGAACACGCAAAAACTTAAAAAACCTAAAACTCAACAAGAGTTCCAAGACAAAATATAAAAAAACTAAGAGAAACGCCTACATCAGACAACATCCAAATAGAATGGGGGAAAAAAAGAAACTACAATAAAAGTAGCAGAAGACGTAATAACGCACATAAAAAAAATGAAGAATAGTTCGAAGACGAATGCAAATTTAAAATCCAAATAAAGAATAGCTTACGCGCAAAGTATGTACACAACTCGTCAGAAGAAAATAAACTTAGGTATGTGGAAGGGAGGAAAGAAGTAGCAAAACTCCGCAAGTCGAAAAAGAAAAAAGTGCTACAAGAAGAAATCGAAGAAATAAATAGATGTGGGCAGAATAAAGACAACAAGAAATTCTATAAAATTGTCAACGAACTAACGAGCGGCTTTAAGCCAAGAGTAAACATCTGTAAGGATGAAAAAGAGAATAATGTAACAGAAACGGAACAAATACTAAACGTATAATAGGAATATTTTAGCGAACTCGCGAAAACGGAGGAAATACAAAGAATACAAGAAGAAAACTATCAAACAGCTGAATTAGAAATTGAACCACCAGCACTCGAAAAAAATGCAAGACGTAATAAGAAACATGAAAAACAATAAAGCCTCAGGAAGGGATGAGATTACCATAGAACTGATAAAAAAATGGCGGAAAACCCCTGTAGAGAAAGATATACGAAATAATAAACAAAGTATGAAAAAATGCCGGACGATTGGAAAACAGGGATAATACAAAAAAGGAGACAAAACAGCGTGCGGAAATTACAGAGAAATAACTCTACTGAATATAACATCAAATACTGTCCAGCCTGCCCAACCAGTAGGAACTAGAAGAGCGCGTAGACCAGCGAAAATATTGAACGAGGAAGTGATAAGTTACCTTTTAAAGCTAGGACTGAGATACTGGAGGGAGAAAGTAGAAGACAGAAAGAAATGGAATGAGCTGATCGAGCAGGCCAAACTCGACAAGGGGATGTAGCGCCAGAGAAAGTAAGTAAGTAAGATTGACTTACCTCCAAAAGATGTTTTCCATAAATAGCAGCTTTGATATCTTCCAGCAAACAATTTGGAGCTTCTTCCAAAAGAACTGGAAGATGAAGGCCTCTGTCTCTTTTCCACAATTGATTGACATAATTCAAAATTCTGTTAATGAGTGGTCCTACTATGTAGCTACGCTGTAGGTATTCCTGAATAAAAATGCTTTATAACATTTAAGTTGAGTTTGCTTTCTTTGAGTACCTTTAATGTTGCCATATTATAATCGTAAGAAACAAAGGTGTATGAAAAACTTTGAACCATAGCAGAAATATCACCAATAAATACAGCTATTAAATATTTTCCTAGCAGCATTATTGATGTGCATAAAACCATTTCCGGTACTGTTAAAGGCGAAACATCACCGAATCCAGTGGATGTGATTATCGACAATACGAAGTACACACTAAGCAAATAGTGATTATTATTTCTCATTTGGCCATCTACAAAAAACGTGTTGGGTCAGTTAAAGTCCGAGTCCAATATAAACACAGTTTGGCAAGAATTATAAAATGGCAGAAACTGTTTGTATCTTACATTTTCCAACTATCAATCTATTTCTGACAAAATATATATACTTATTCAAATAAGTAATAGGTATGGAAAGTACAGATACCAAAATACTGTCGGCGCAAAATTTAAAGAAATAAAATAAATACGGGTTTTTCATAACAGAAAGGAGTTAAAATTAATGCACAATGACAATTTGTCTAAAAATATTTCGGCAAGTACAAATTCAAGACTGTTTTACACTTCCAAAGTAGGATTTTGTCCTAATTAATTATCACGATTTAATTTTATTAGTTTCCATTTATTTAAATTACTGTTATTAATTTTATTACGTGCCAAGTTTTTTCATAGTTTGTTTTCATTGATATTTAAACTCGAGTTTCTGAAAAGATGGAGTCCAATCTGCAACCCAGATGACAAATGATTAAGTAGTCTGGATTCAAGGTTTATTAACTTACAACCTCGACCCAAAACGTTTAAGTTTTACTACAAGAGAGTAATTGTAAGTTTGTGAAATTTCAGACATGTGTGTCTGGAGGGCAACTTTGTTGTTAAAACGACACTGTGGTTATGTACACAAACGAGATAATAGTATATTGTATAGCAAGGGACTGAAGTGCTTTATTTAATCCCAAGTGTGGGCCAGCGGGTGGTCTAGTGGTTAGAGTCCCAACCTCTAGAATGAGTTAAACACGGCGTGTCCATGGACGGTGTGTGTGGTGTGTATGTTGGGTTGCATGTCTTTTCGGAGTGGGGCATGTTAGGCCGGTGAATAGCGCTAAGTGCGCTGAGCCCTGGTAAGGGGGTGGGATGGGAATCATGGAGTCGTGTCACGCACGGCCTCAATATTCTTAAAAAAAAATCCCGAGTGTGAAAGCTTATTGCCTGAGCGTAGCGTAGCGGAGCAAGGACAATAATCACATGAGGGATTGAATGAAGCACCTCAGTCCTGTAGTATATACGCTATTTTTTGCACTTCCGTATAATTTGAAGTCAAAATAGTCGAAATTTTAAAATATGCTGTGAACGTGACAATCCAGCTTTTTAATACGTCACAATTAAAATCGTAGTTTCTGGTAGTGACAAAATATACTCGGTAACTTAACAATTTATATACATCTTAGCAATTTATATACATTCAATCCCTTGGGACTTTTGAAAATATTTAATACCTACGGCGTTAAAAGTTACACTTAATGTCTCGAAAAATGGATACAAATTAGCACTTTTACTCCCGGAAGTGCAAAAAACATAAAATCTCTCCCATCAGGAGGAATTTGTGCCAAGGCAGCTGGGATGAGGAACAAATGAATTTAGTATATTTTAATCCATCCATATATACATATATAAAAGCTCAAAGGGTTTTCTTCTCCGGCTCCTCCAGCGGCTACCGCTTCACCAATTTGGACCATTTTTTTTTCAATGAAAGGTCTCTATCCTCAGATGGAACATGAAACATTTTTATATTTTTATTCTACGTCGATTTTTTAATAAAAATTATTTTAATTAGTAATGTATATGCGCTTCACTTGAGGCGACATCTACACTAATGCCGCCTCTCATTATTGGAACTAATGCATCACGTGACTTAGCATTTCGCCGGTTCTGTTAACGCTCAGTCTGTCAGTGCATTGTGCGCTGGGGTAACACTAGTATTTATTTAACGCCGTTTTATTTTATTCTGCAGTGCTGTTCGTTTTGTCTACGTTCTTATTACAGTTTTTGTAAACAAACGTTTTAGCGAAAAACCACGGTCACATATCATCATGCCCAAACGGGTGTAGTAAAATCATCATATTGTTTTACTTTTTCACCTGCTCCGTTACACTTAACAGTGTCTGCTACCTAATGCATTCAGCGAACAATATTTTGGGTTTAAAAAAGAATTTGCAGCAGTTTACTAAGAGGTCAAGCTTCACATTAAGAAGATAGGCCCACCACGTCCTAACCTACAAATTAATTAATCTGAATATTCCACTCACATTGTAACAACCAGTGAAAACAGTTTATTTGCAGGCTCTTAGCCAATCACACCTAGATTGATTGCGATAATACGTTTTTTAGGACATTCCGGTGTTATGGGCGTTGTACATATAACCAGTGGCGGTTTCTCCATTGGGTCAACTGGTCATTGACCTCCCAATGCAATAAGAAAAAAATATTTACTTTTTGTTTGAGTACATAACATATTACACACTACAAAATTTAAAAAATATTTTATAGTTAACGTTTGTATGAGACTTCTATGCGAGAACGTTTATTAAAGAGCTGCCACAGGATCCCAAAAGTTTGAATGTTTGAATAACGCGCGCGCGTTAAGCGAATCTATGCGAGGGTCATATGGATGTTTGTCCCCAATTCAGCTATACGCCACCGAATAATGCCGCCGGCTTAAAAGGCCTTTAAACGAATAGGGGTGAAATAGAAAGCTCATTGCGGTAAAATTCAGATTACACAAGCTAAACAAGGAAAGAAGCTTGTGCATTAGAGACTTGAGGGTCGATGACCCCAGTTTCTGATTAAATAAGTAGAATAACAGCGCATGCTAATCACGTGTAGTTGGTGTATTTCTTCACACGTTCGTTTTATATTGATATGACACAAGGTTAGTTACAAACGTTCTTTGTGTAGAAATAATCGGGGAGTTTTTCGTAGGTCGGTTTTGTCTGACATTTTCTTGTGTAGTAAATCATAATTGTGTAGTAAATCTTAATTTAGTGCTATAAAATGTCTGTGCAAAAAATAATGGAACTTAAAGCTCAAAGTGGTTTGAAGTTTGAAGAACGTTTGAAGTGAAAAGCAAACGGTCGCCCACCACCAACTCTAATTATTAAACAAATAACATTGTATAGAAATAAGGAGGTTAATAGGTATTTTAATAAGTCAATGTATGCTTAATCGGATTGGATTTGTGGATGTGATATAAGAAACGCTTTCTTCTGTTTCCTGTGTATGTTATTTTGCGATGACGCAATGTGGTGTAAAAACGGCTGTGATTACTCAAAACGTTTAAAAATTAAAGTACAAAAACATTTTTATCAGCAAATCATATGAAAATTCTATGAATTTTGCCACACTTGGTAATGTGGATATCAGATTGCAACTAGACAGTGCTTATCGAAAAGCTATTAAAGATTTTAATGAAAATGTTGATAAAAATAGGTATATTTTAAATAAAATTATAGATTGCGGCGTATTATAGAAAAAGTTAGGCACAACATTTTTAATAATTTCGCGCCAGCTGCTCCATCGACACGCAGAAAAAGAAATATAATAGATGAAGATTCAAAACCTCCAATTGTAGTAGAAATTTGCGACATAATTGTATCGGAGGTTGAACATAGATTTAAATTTACTAATCATTTAATTGTTTCGCAGTTATTTCAAGCAAATAAATACGAGGGGTACAAAAAATGTTTTTAAATAAGTCAAGACTAGTTACCCTTTTATAAACGATTTAAAATTAAAAACCGAACTAGAAGTGCTATACGAGCGTGAGGATTTTCAAAAGTGCTGGTGCTGTTGCAATACTACAATTATTTATAAACAATAATCTTTGTCAGACTTTTACCGAGAGTGTAAAACTTATTAAACTTTTGTGTACTTTGCCGATGACAACGGTGGAAAGCGAGCGTTGTTTCTCTACTTTAAAAAGAATAAAAACATTTTTGCGTAACACAATGGAGCAAGTAAGGTTAAGTGCGTTAGCTATGTTAAGCATCGAAAAATCGTTAATTAATAACATTAACAATTTTAATGAACTAGTGATAGATCATTTTTCCAACGCGAAAGAGCCAAGGATCGACTTCAAATATAAGTCTACCTAAAATTTGGCTGGGTAGGTACATTTTTACCAAAAAATATTTCAAAATGACCCCCCCGTATGCCACACCACGAGCCGCCACTGCATATAACCATAGCAACACATCAACACAATTTATTGACTTTTGCAGTTAATAATTAAATAGCGCTTTAGTACGTTAGTACATCACAAATAATCCATACATATATAAAAGCACAAAGGGTTTTTTTCTCCCGTTCCTCCAGCGGCTACCGCTTCACCAATTTGGACCATTTTTGAACGCGTGAATTAAATATTTTATATAATACTGACCAACTCAGTTATGTTGATAGAATTGAATTGTAATGTTTTCAACACAAGTTTGTTTTCAATGAAACCACAGAATTATCAATAATTTTTAATTCAATTGTGATATTGCTGTTGATAATATCATGCGATTATTAAAAATTCACCTCAGGAGAAGCTGTGAAATTTAAAACAGATGTCATTTCATAACCCACATTCGTCTGTCATTCTGTACGAAAAATAAAGTAAAGTTAGTTCAATAATAAATGGCTCAGTTTAAAATTTTCATTGTAAATATCATTTTAAGTAAAAAGAAAACCTTTAAATTATTTAATAATTTGTTTATGTAGTTATTTACAATAAACGTTGAAAATGTCTGCCACCTTGTTCTAAACAATTCTAACCCTTCTAACCGCGTTAAATACATTTTCAAGCATATGTGGTGTATAGTTAACTTCTTTCATTGTTTCTGTTATCTTCTGCCTCAGTTCATCTAAATTGTTGACTTATCTCTGGAATATTAAAATTTTAGGGTTAGGCCACAGAAAGTAATCGCAGGGGATCAGGTCGCAGGATCTCTAAGGCCAACGGATGACTGCATTTCCTCTAATTATTCGTTCATCAAAGAATGCGGAGAGCGTGTCTAATGTTTCACACGTACAGTGAGGCGTTGCCTCAAGTTGTTGAAAGTAACCAAAATAATTTGTCATCATGGATTCATTCAGAAATGGTGTCAGCATTTCTTGGTATCTGTTTGCGTTGATGCCACCTAAAAAGATTATCTAAAATAAACAAACTACACTCCTACCGAAATGCAAGTTCTTTTACTTTAAAAAAGGTTCAATTATCTTTCTTCGACTGACACCAGCTCAAACATCAATTTTTTCTTGAGGATGAAGAGGAGCTTTAGCCAAGAATATGGCTTGTTTGCGCCCCACATCCTTATATTATGAGAGTTCACATAACCAGATACGTTAAACCATGCCTCATTAAAAAAGAAGGTCGTCTCTAGTATATTGTCATTGTCGAGCGTGTTTAAAAACCGCTCACAAAACTGCAGTTCCGCAGGGGAGTTAAACTGTAAAAGTTCGTGCACAGAAGGCAACCGATATGGAAATAAATAGTCTTTTTAATATTGCTTGACAAGGTCCATATGAGAGTTGAGGTGGTAAGATAGACTGCGAATAGAAGCTTTTGAGCCATCTTCAATCGCCTGCTTACATTTTTAATTGCTTCCGAAGTACGTTGGCCCAAACAATCATGAATAGAATACTGTCATGCATCGTCAAGCGGACGCCCATTTTGAAAGTAAGATTCGACCATGAAATTCTGCTGTTTTTGAAAGTAAACCATTATACAAGAATATACATATTTAGTTCTAAAAATAACTTCGTGAAGGCAAACTGGATGAAATTAATAACAAGCGTAGAAAATTATAATAGCGTCTAGTCTCTTCGTCATCAATCGATCCCACCAAGGTCAGACTTTTCATTTATGCATTTCTATTGCGCACGCATTCAATAGGCACTTATTTAGCGATAATTCGTAGTGGCACAGATGGATATGCGGGTGTGTTCGGGTGTACTGCCGTTTTACTGCATAAGTAGTTGTGGGGTCGAGCCTCGGTTGGGGCCAAAGGGGCTAGACGCTAGTGAAAATTATTTCATGGCGGTAAAATTTGACAGACAATAATAAGAGTGACAGATGTATATGGGTTATAAAATGACATACGTTTAAAATTTCACAGACATCCTTGAGGTACAGTTTTGTTGATCGCATGAGCAGTTAGTATAATGACATGTTCTAACGCATTTTTTTTTTATGCTGTTTTTTAAGCAAATAGACCCATTTTCATACAATTTTTCGAAAGAAAACAACCTTTTTTTGGCAAAACCACCCTAAAAACAGCTAAATTGTCTAGCGCAGATTCTTTTTAAAAACGCCTTTTTCGAGCAAAATGGGTCGTTTTTAAGACTTTCAATCGTGGAAGTTTTTTTAAATCTAAAAAGTAAGTAAAATTCCCGAAAAAAAGCGTTTTTAAAATCTGCGCTAGACGGATTTATCAAACTTGGTAGATGGAGCATCGGATAAAAGCATTAATAATAATAGGTAAAAGATTTATCAACCTAGATAGATGGAGCAAGAAAAATTTTCTTTCATTTCGAAAAATGGTATGATAATGCGTCTATTTGCTTAAAAAAATGCATCAAAAAAATCTGCGTTAGAACATGTCATTATACTAACTACTACAAAAAATTATAATTAATGATTCTGCAGCGGTTCCATTTAGAACCGGTGGAATTTAGAAATCTGGTTTACCTTTTCAAAAATTAAAAAATGTGATCCAGACATTTTAAAGATGATTTGATGAAATAACCATCCATATCTGAACGCATAACAGTTGATACGTTTTGAATTTGTTCAATTGATTTCACTATGTATTTTTTATTTCTTACTTCAATATCCTTAACAAAAGTTTTTAATAATAAAATGGAAGCTATAATAAAAGAATTACTAAGTGATTTTCATACATCAGAATTAATTAGACGTTTTATTGACTCTAGTATTAAACAATATGTTATAGATGAAATTAGAAAACGAACAAACTTGAATTGGCACAGAATTTCCTTAAATCGAAAATTATCTGAATCATTTGTAAGGGAATTCCAAGATAAAGTTGATTGGAAATTTATTTCAATAAAACAATAATTATTAGAAGACTTTATTAGAGAATTTCAAGATAAAGTTGATTAGAAATGTATTTCGTGGAATCAAAAATTATCTTTAAATTTCATAAGAGAATTTGAGAACAGAATTAATTTCTATCAATTAAAAGACAATAAAAAAATCTAAAAAAATTAAAGAGGAATAATTAAACCATACGTATTAATTAATGAAGAAATTAATGATGATTGTCCCATTTGTATTAACAATTATAGTTAACCGGTTAAAACAAAATGTAATGATACATTTTGTAAAAATTGTTTAGATAGATGGATAGATATGAATAATAGTATATTGTCCAATATGTAGACAATTATTAATATTAAAAAATCTAGGTGTATCCTAGGAATCCCTTTATATAGATTCTAAATAGATAAATGAGTTTCTAATTCATTAAGAAAAATGTTTAATAAATAAATAGATAATCAATCCAAGATCTGTAGAAAGTGTAAAACTGAAAAGGCTTTAGAAAATTATTATAGGAACAAGAGACAATCAGATGAACATCATGCAACTTGTAAAGAATGCTGGAGTTATAATAAAAAAAGCTGGACAAAAAGAAATACAAGGTTCAAGTGTTTGTAGTAAATGTAATATTAAAAAAACTAATGATAATTAATTATTATCAAACTAGAAAATTTAAATGCAGTAAACAAACCATATGTAAAGAGTGTTATACCAAGGTTTGTAAAAAGTGTCAAACTGAAAAACTATTGAGAATTATTTTTTTAATAATTAACTTAATGATGCACATCAAGCGATATGTAAGGAATGCTGGGCAAAATGTCCTAAATGTAAAAAACCAATAGGAAGAAGATATATGAATGCACATCTTAAATTAAAGTGGCACTCACTCATTAACTATAAATTTGTTAACTTAAAATAGTGATAAAATATTATCCTATATAAATGGAAGCTCAAATAAGAGCTTGAGAAATAAGAAAAGATATATAAAAGCATTTCAAAGAGATATTGAAAATAAAGCTAGAAGTGAACTATACGAGTTTATAAAAAAATTTAAAGTAAAAGGATTTTCAAAAGCATCTAAACAAGAACTAATTGATTTTATAAATAGCCAAATCTCTGAAGGTAGAATATTTTATAAAAATAAAATAAGAGATTTAAAAAGAATAAAAGATTTACCACAAATAGACGATGATTTAATTATTGAACCTACATCTAGACAACAAGCAGTTGAAAATAAATCAAAAGATTTAAAAGAATTATCTCAATATGATGATGAAGATGAACACGAAGTAAAGGTTATTCGAGCTAAACGAGCATGGAATGATATGCTAGTTGATTATAGATTCTATTCAGATATAAATCAACACGATTTATCAATCTTTCTATCTAGAATTCAATCATATGTAAAAGATAAAATTGAAATTGGATTTAGAAAACAAAGCAGTTACAATTAAATTAGTTGCTCTAGTACAGTATGATATATTTGATACAGCTGAAAATGTAGTTGGGTTACATAAACTGCATTTTCCTAGTAGATTAAAAATGATTTCTTCATTTGATATAATCAATAAAAGAATAGGATTCATGAATGATGATATCATATCTAGGTTTGATAATTTTAATGCTAAAAACACAAAATATAAATCTCAAAGAGTATTGTATGTTGATTTACAATCAAGCAAAGATACACATCTTAGAGGCGGAACCTACGTTGAATTACCAAAATATTATAAAAATAAAAAATGTTGTATTAATGTAAAGAATGCAAAGACGAACAAATTTAAATGTCCAAATAGAGAAAATCTTAGATGTTTTGAGTGCGCTATAGAAAGCATATTGAATCCAATAAATAAAGATCCAGATAGCCAGCGGTCGGGGAACTTTTTTAACCATTACCCCAAAATATTTTTGCGTAAGTCGATATTACCCCCTCATTTTGAAAAGGAGACAATCAACGTAAATTTAAATTAAACATTTATTGAATTAAATTACACGGAAAATAAAAAAAGTTGCATGAAAATAGTAAGTATGTAATAGAGTAATAGACAAACTAAATAAAATTCTCATATTGGAACAAACAAAAATTAATTGAAAACTTTCCCCCTTCAGGTTTTGGAGAAATGATGTTGCTTCATGTTTGATACAATAACTTCAAAATTGGGGCTTTTTGATGTAAGAGCAATTTGAATACAGTCTTCGGCGTTTAATCGATTTCTGTTCTTCGTTTTTATGATCATTAGAGTGGAAAATCCTTGTTCACAAAGGTAGGTTGTTGCAAATGGCAGCAACTTTTTTACCGCCTCCTCATGTGCAATTTTGAAAGCTTTTGCAGCTTTTGACAACCAAAAAGACGACAGATTTGCTTTGCTCTCAAATTGAATACGTGCTTCAGTATTAGATCGAAGTTCAAGAATTGCCTCTGCCAAACCTGGAGGTTCTTCTGGTATGTTAGCAATTTCACATTTAAAAGGATCTACAACCCAACTGACAGTATGTATATCAAGATCTGGAAAGTAATCAGAGAACCGCTCTCTGAGTTTGGTAAGATGTCTTATAACTGTATCCTTGATGTCATCAAAAGTAATATTTTCACAATCTTCCAAAAACAAAGCTAACTTTGTAAAAGAAGCTATCTTATTCTGTTCTGCTTTCTGTCTCCAATATTGAAGCTTTAATCCAAACGCTGACACTATTTCTCTGGCTGAAATGATATTAATATTTTTTCCTTGCAATTCTTTGTTCAATATATTTATATTCTCAAAAATGTCAGCTAAATATGCAAGATGTGCAACCCACGAGGGGTTTTTAAACTTATCTGCGAGAATATTCTTTTGATCAACCATAAAAATTTGGAGTTCAGTTTTGAGAGCCCATACTTGATTTAGAACATTTCCGCGAGAGAGCCACCTTACTTCTGTATAATAAAGTAGGCCCGTATATTCAGCTTCACCGTCCTGACATAATTCACGAAATAGCCGTGTGTTTAGTGCATGTCCTTTGATAGCATTAACAATCTTGATGACATCATGCATGACGGCTTCTAGTGTAGGTTCCAAATGTTTCACAAGAAGTGCCTGGCGATGGATCATACAGTGAGTAACTTCAATATTTGGATTATTTTTTTTCACGAAAGCCGAAAAACCATTAATATGACCCAGCATAGCTGGAGCTCCATCAACAGACACAGCAATACAGTTTTCCCACTTTAAATTAATGCTTTGAGTATTAAAGTATTCATTTACCTTATTATACACATCAATTCCACGAGATCTCAACTCGAGAGGAGAACAAAACAACAATTCCTCTTCAATTGCATGTGTACCTTTGCAGCGAACATACACCATTAGCTGTGAATTGCTACTGACATCTGTAGTCTCATCAAGCTGAATAGCAAAATATTTAGCCTGTTTTAGTGAGAAAATAACCTGTTCCTTCACATTTTCTTGCAGACAAGGGCACTGAATTCAGTTTCTTCGCCTCTTTCTGACCACACATGATCTCTGCCATTTTCACAGCTGCTGGTTTAACCAAATCTTCACCAATAGTATATGGTTTCTTGTTTCGGGCAATCAACCAGGCTACTTCAAAGCTAGCGTTTGATGCTGAACGCTGATCAAAGGTACCTAACAAGTTGCTGTCCAATCTTTGTCTTTTAACAGACATTTCAAAATTTACAAAGTATTCTCGCGGTTTGGAAGACAGATGTGAATGCAAATTATCCAAATGTTTCTACAATTGACTTTTTTTGAAAGGTTCTGAAGTCAGTACTTTCAAACATACAACACACTGTGGTTTCATTGTACCTTTGTCTTCTATTTGTGTAAAACCATAATTAAGGAATTCTTCCTGGTATGTTCTTCTCCTATTTCTATTTGCTGCCATCTGAAGGGTGACAGAACCAGTGGTTAAAAAACACTTACATTAAATTAAATTTTCAAATTGCGGCTTACCTTGATCGTTGAAATTGGTGATGAAATGATGTGCCTCGTCAGTAACTAGAAACTCGAGCGCTCGAAGACGTGTGAACATCACGACGGTCTCTATAATACTGTATGCACGATTGCGCGATCACGCCGATCACCTGATGCACGCGATAGAGCCGCCCTCTGACTCGTTTTAGTAGGGGAGTGAGATGGCCCGGCCCGTATATCTCGCTGAATTGTTTAAGTTTATGGTTTGTAAAAATACTAACACGTTTATAAAATAGCAAATTAGAAAAATTTCCTTATTACCCCCAAAAATTTCATTTTTACCCCATTTGGGGTAATTTACCCCGGTTCCCCGACCGCTGAGATAGACCATCTAAATACGATATTACAAAATATGAAAAATTAAATATGGAATATCCAATAAATATAATAGAAGAGAATATCCAAAAGTATGAAGAGCTTTTAAATATTGCAATAAACATTTATAAAATTCCAGAAATTAAAGATAATACATATAAAATTGAATTTATATATCCAAGTCAAAATTATAAAAATAGAAAATGTGTTAATCTATTAATATACAAAGATCATGTTGTAGGAATTAAAAATATAAGTGCTCTATTGAAAGATCGAATCACAAAAAGAGATAGAAAACGATATCTATGTCAAAAATGTCAATATTCATTTGAAAAAGTGGAAAAATATAATGAGCACATTGAATCCTGTATATATGAAAAAACAACTATAGAAATGCCTCCACCAAATAAAAATATAAGAAATTATTTTTCAATAGGATCAGAGCAATGGCATCCATATACTGTTAGTTAAGATTTTGTATCTTTACTGGAAAAGATGAATGAAATAAAAAAGGAAACTGAATACATTCATAAACACATTCCAAATAGTTTTTATTTCGTTACACCAAATGATTTGCATTTAATGAATAATGGAAATCTACAAGCTCTAATGAATGAGTTTAATGAAACTCTCATTAACATAGGTAAAGAATATAATCAAATTAGGAAAATAAATAAACCATTAACAATGACCGTGGAAGAGACGAGACATTTTGAAAATGAAACTACATGTCATATATGTAGAAATACACTTAAAGGAACAAAGGTAAGAGATCCTGATCACATGACTGGAAAGTATAGAGGAGTTTCTTGCAACAAATGTAATATAAATTTAAAATTACCAAAGTTTGTTCCGATATTTATTCATAATTTGAAATAGGTATGATTCAAAATTATTTTTAAGATGGATTTTAAAATAGAGAAACATTCATATGAAAGGAAAAAAGAAAGATTTAAATATAATTCCAAATACAAGTGAAGACTATATAACCTTCTCTGTTAAAGTGGTTGTTGATCAATATAAGGAACGGTTCGATTTTTCAAAATGTAAAAAATGTAAGAAGGAATACAAAACTCAAATTGTAGAAAGATGTAATTAAAAAACATTATTAAAAGAAAAGGAGAAATGAATAAGGTATTATTGGAATTGAAATTTATCGATACTTATAGATTCATGAATCAATCTTTAGGCAAACTAGTAAAAAAATTATTAGACGTAAACAATTGTTATTGTGCATCTTGTAAATCGATTCAAGAAATATCAAACATTAACCTACTACCTATAAATGAAAATGAAAATGATAGCAAAATGTAATAGAAGAATATATAAACCAATCGACTATTCTAAATTTGAAAATACAATTAAAAGATTTAAAAAAGAAGATTTACATTTAGTTTTACAGAAAGGAGTCTATCCATACGAATGGATGGATTCGTATTCGAAAATGTTTAAGTGTTACTTGCCTAATAAAAACGAATGGCATTCAAATTTAAAAGGAGAAGGAATAAGCAATTATGAATATGAATTTGCGAATAAAGTATGGAAACATTTTAAATGTAATATGTTTATAGATTATCATAATTTATATTTGAAAATGGATACGGTCTTGTTAAAAGATGTGTTTACCAACTTTAGAAAAATGTGTCCCGTATATTATATATCAGCACCTCAATTGGCAGATGCAGCTTCTTTAAAAATTACTGGACAGAAATTGAAATTACTTACTAATAAAGAAATGTATGAACTGTATTATAAATCAGGCATTAGAGGAAGAACATCGATGATTCCACATAGATATGCAATAGCAAATAACTGTTACTTTTCTGATAAAAACTCGAGTAAAACTATATAAAGAAAAAGCACAAGAGAAAGGAATATATAATAGTAAGAAACACACAAGCTATATACTATATTTAGATTGTAATAATTTATATGGAAAGGCTCTAAGTGAACCATTACCAATTGGAGATTTCAAATACGAAGATGAAAATGATTTCAATATTGAAAAAATAAAAAATTCGGCGAAGCCTTATGAAGGATCTGAGATCCTGAATTTAAAATATGATGGTGATCGTAGATATACATTTATAGGTGATTTAGATATTCCTCAAAAACCACACAATAAATTTAAAGACTTCCCTATGCTACCTGAACACTATGTTCCTAAAATTGAAGAACTATCAGAATATCAAAAATATTTAATATCTAAAGGAATTGGAAAGAAACCCCACCATACCAAACTCATAAATACCCTTTATTCAAAAGAAAATTATATAATTGATTATAGAATGTTACAAGAGTGTCTCAATCAAAAAATAATTTTAAGAAACATTAAAAAAGTAATATCATTTAAACAGAAAGCATGGCTAAAACCATATATTGATTTAAATACAAAACTTAGGCAGGGAGTTACAAATGATTTTGAAAGGGATTTCTTTAAACTTATGAATAATTCTGTATACGGAAAGCAAATGGAAAATGTAAGGAACAGATGTAAAGTTGATTTGATAGATAGATATGAAGATTTTGAAAGATGTAAATATTATACAAATAGAGATATAATACATGAAGAAAACATATTACTTTATAACAAACAAACAAAATTAAACTAAATAAACCCATATATGGTGGATTTGTTGTATTGGAATTATCAAAGATATATATGAATAAATTCTATTACACAACTTTTTGAAAAATAAATACAAGAAAAAAGTTAAATTATTAGGAACAGATACAGATTCATTTATTGTATATACCTGCAGATGGAGAAATGAATCAAGAAACATTAAAATTAATGAATACTCCTCGTTGTGGAGTTAAGGATGATCCAACTCACTTTAGAATTCATCCAGAGAAATTGAACAAAACAAATTTAAACTGGTATTTCAGTTTAGCAAATAATCAACGAAGACAAGTAGCTCAGAAAGCATTTGATGTTTGATGATGGCAAAGTGTATCACAGTAAACTTTTGAATATAATCAGATTAAACCACATATTTTAGTTTCGTTTTCAAATAGACCAACTCAGCATAGTACTAATGTTCGCTGTATGAATGGAACTTGTTCAGATTATTTGATGGAGAAGGAAAAATATTAGCTCATGCGTTCCTTCCAACTGGAAGAGATAATTGTAGAGAATTACATTTAGATAAATCAGAAAATTGGTATTTGGGTTTTGATGATCCGCCTAGTGTTCAAACTAGTTTATATACTGTAATATTACATGGAATTGGTCATACTTTAGGAATACAGCATTCTGGAGTTAAATCAGCTCTAATGTTTCCTTATTATTTGACAGCCAATATTACTCAAGATGATGTACTGACAATTCAATATTTATATGGAATTCCTGATACATCTACCAAGTTACCAATCATATCTCCTACAATTAAACCATAAAAAACCAGATGAACCAGCTTCTTTAGCAATTGATTTGTGTTCTATAAAATATCCAGATAATTTATTAATAACTTCTAATCACCTTATACATTCCACAAGAAGTGGGTTTGGATAATGAATATAAATAAGTGATATAGAGATCCAAAATCAATTTCTTAATATTTACCATTTGTAAAACAAATTTCTCACATTTATCAAAGACCTTCTGGAGAAGTTGTAATTATAGATGAAAATAAATTTTATTTAATTGACTTTCTTAGTTTGATAATGATACCGTCTGGAAACATTCATGAATTGGGAGTACTAAGTAATAAAAAAATTCAAACCATTTTTAATTCATACACTGGTCGTACTTTTATATTTTATGATGATTATTACTATATTGAATTAGATGAGTGTAAATTTAAACCGAAAAGACATGGATTAATGAATTGTTTCCTGGTGTTTCATCCGTGTAAATGGTGTATTTAGATATAAAAATGGAATACTGTATTTTTTAAAAAAGAATGATAAAAAAGCGATTTTATACGAGTATGACGAGTTTTCAAAGATGTTGATAAAGGCTGGTCCATTTGATTTTAGTACTTTCAACATTCACTGTCCAAATGTAAGTGTACTGGAACAATTGAAAACTTTATTAAATAAACTGGCCTTGACTTCGTCTCTGGACCGACTTCATATAGTTTTTGAAACTGATTGAAAAAACACTTTAAACAGAACACCATAGAAATAACATAGGGAAAAGAAATAAAATATTAAACGTTATTCCTATTGTTATAAAAAAATTAAATAAATTTTGTTAAGTATACTATTTTGGAATTCTTCCCTTACATTTTATTTGTAAATATTGACAGAAATAAATTAGTTAACATTCCGTAGGTATACCCTTATTTCAATTATTAATTACGCAGTAAATACTTACACATTTTAAATAATAAATTGGTTTTTATCTTATAATGATTAATTGAACAGTTTTGTGACAAGAGCAAAAATGTTCTGAACATCAACCAGTCCACTAATGTCCAGAACTTGAAAGATTATAGGGTTGTAGTGACCTACATAGATTCGTTTAAGGACTCTCTTAATCATAAAAAAATCTTAAATACACTTTACAAACTACTAGTTAAATGTTTAATATTCAAATACAAATTTATAATTTGACAAATTTTTAATGAATACAATTGTTTTATATTTCGTGATTTAACAATCCAAAGCTCAATTTGACATTAACAAAATTTACAATTCTACAATTTTTATAATTTGCCGGAACCTTTCAAAATACTTTGGAAGGCAGTTAACAGTGTGAATAAATTATGTAATTAATGTTGCCTATACTGACATCCATAAATATAATCTTAATCCTAAAAATGAAAATGCTGTATAATAAAGTCATGTTATTTTAAATATCTACTTACCTGTAGGTGAATATTTTCTAAGGTTTTTTTAATAGCCTGTACATCAGATCTTGGTACAGGCACATCAAAATCCAATACTGGGCATTTACATAAGACTGCGTATGTTATGACAATGTATTTGGGAAGGTTTATCTCATCCTCATCATCAAGTATTACACTATTCGAGGGCCTGAATTTTTTTATAAGATCTACTAATACTTGTAAGCCCGGTCCAGTAGGTAAATCCATTCCATCCTTTAATCTAAACTTTACGCAAAAGTAGCAACCATTTCTTCTTTTAGCATGAGTAACATTCTCTATGCTAAAAATTCTTGGACATATTTTTCTGAACGGGCTATTGTCCCAGTCTTTCACAATACAATTAACTTCAATAGGTAACTCAGCTGAAGCACATAAGGAATAAAAATTTGGTAAAGCAAAAATGTAAATATACAGGGTGTGGCAGCCCGCTGTAATTGGTCGATTGCAGGTTAAGTATTAGAGATAGAAGAAACTTTCTTAGATAAGAGTTGTTTGGGGTCGTGTGTACTATCCGATAAAAATATTTTTCATTATACAGGGTGTTCCATATCAGAGTGGGATAGCAAACTTATATTTTTTTTAAATTGAACACCCTGTATATGTTTGCAAATTATTATTCTCCTTTTAATTTGATTTCCAACTTTTTTTTTTGTTTTTAAATTCCGTTGCGGTGTTGCCAAGTTATTTAACTTTTTTCTGTAAATTTGACATTTGCAGACCTTACTAGTAAAATTTGCACAAGCCGTATTTTTACTGTAAATTTCCCATCAAACGTCTATTACATTCCCTATACCTATCTTTACTAGTTTTCCTTGTTTTTTCGATTTTAATATTATTTAGACAATCTATTCAAATTTACCGCACAGTATTACTTTAAAACAAATGAAGAGTGATTTGAGAAAGAAAATTTTAATTCTATTTAAACAATTACATTACATTACAGCTTGTGATTATTCACAATAGCTGTTCAAAATATGTACTTTCGTTATGCAAACACAAACCAATTCGTTCGCGAAATGATGCTTGTACTCTAGTTAACATCTCTACTGTAACTTGTCCAAAAGCCCGTATTACATGTTGCTGCATGTTTTCATAGGTAGTTGGTAGTTCCTGATACACCAGATTTTTATGTAACCCCATAAGAAAAAATCCAACAGGGTTAGGTCTGGAGATCGGGCTGGCCAAGCCATCGGTCCTCCCTTTCCTATCCATCTTCTTTCGAATCTGTGATTTAACCACTCCCGTACTGCGGCGCTATAATGTGCAGGAGCACTATTATGTTGTAGCTACATATTTCTACTAGTTATTACATATAGTGGTACATCTTCTAACAAGCTGTAATGTAATGTAATTGTTTAAATAAAATTAAAACTTTCTTTCTCCAATCACTTTTCATTTGTTTTAAAGCAATACTGCGCGTAAACTTGAATAGATTGTCCAAATAAAATTAAAATCAAAAGAACAAGGAAAACTAGTAGATAGGTATAGGAAATGTAATAGACGTTTGATGGGAAATTTACAGTAGAATTCAAAAATTAAATAAAAATTTGGGCTTTTATTTGAAAAACTCAAGTTATGACATTAAAGTTCGAAAACTTTAGACCGCGGCAACAAACATCCTGTACAACCAAACTTTGAAACATCTGAAGAATAGCCCATGGTCTTGACTAATATTTCCCAAAAGCAAATTGTTTCATCTTTAAAAATACGGCTTGTACAGATTTTACTAAGGTCTGAAAATGTCAAATTTACAGAAAAAAATGAAATTACTTGGCAGCACCGCAACGGATTTAAAAAAAAAGTCGGAAAGCAAATTAAAAGGCAAATAATAATTTGCAAAAATATACAGGGTGTTTAATTTAAAAAAATATAGGTTTGCTATGCCACTCTGATATTGGACACCCTGTTGTATAATGCAAAATATTTTTGTGACAGTACACATGACCCCTAATAACTTTTATTTAACAAAGTTTTCTCTATCTCTAATACTTAACCTGCAATCGACCAATTACAGCGGGCTGCCACAACCTGTATAATGCTTACGGTTCATTAAATCCGGGTAGTTTTCGTTGATTTCTCGTAACTTTTCCATCTGGCCACTCACCAAATACGACATGCAACGTGGAACAAAATGGGCTCCTTCCGCTACTTCCACATTCCACAGCACTCCGCAGCTACGTAGGTTCGTTCGTTCGTAGCTTGTTCGACCTACGTAATATGTACGTTCGGCAACGGTCGGTAATGTCCGGTAACGAACAGTGGCGTCGAATTAAAAGGTTCGAAAATTAAA
Organism: Ctenicera cuprea; assembly: GCA_958336395.1. Classification (NCBI taxonomy): domain Eukaryota; kingdom Metazoa; phylum Arthropoda; class Insecta; order Coleoptera; family Elateridae; genus Ctenicera; species Ctenicera cuprea. Next base: position 50,437,646 of record OY284487.1, read on the forward strand.
AAACAAGGTATTTTGTTTGCATAAAATATCCAGTTAGTCCTACACTTAAAAAACGGTGTTATCCTCTGAGTGAGCTGATTTCATCACATTTTATAATAAATGGTGTTTCGATGAAAAATAGGATAAAACTTGAATTCAGACCATAAATTTTTATACCTAAAAATGAGGTTTTTTGCTTCAAAAATATCAATTTGCCCTTAACAGGTAAAATGATTTTGTCCTGTAAATCTTTATTATAACACGTGTTTTTTGTCTAGAATTCGTTTAATTATGACTAATTTTAATAATTATAAAAATTATTCATTGTGGACCTAAAAATCATTTTGTATCGAACGGTTTTTATATTCTAAAATTTTACCTTTTTTCTTTCTGAATGACACGTCCCGAAAATTTGGATGTATCAAATAATTCTTATTATAACAGATATTTTTTTGTCAAGAATTTGTTTAATTATGACTAATTTATTTAAATTATAAAAACTGTTGATTTTGTGTCTAAAGATCAAATTCTCCTGAACAGGTACATAACATGTACCTGTTACTGTTATTGTACTATACAGGGTGATTTTGGGAACCGCGCCATTATTGCCAACTTTTTCATTTTTAAAGATATAAAGTTGGTTAAATTAGGAAAAACGTGTAACTTTTCCTTCTGGCTGCGATGGTGGAAACGAAAAACAATTGCGCATCGCGTTTTCAAGTTATTTGTTAAAATGACTTTTTTTTAAACGGAACACCCTATATTTTTTTATATTTTTGAATTGCACATTTTATTCTCTTTAAAAAAGTATAAGGTCAAACTATGATTAAATTAACAAATTACAAATAAATAAATATGACTATAAGAAATTAAATGAACTAGGAATTGTTGTTGTTACTAGTTTTCAAATTGTAAAAACTAAACATGGAAAACAACCGCGTGTTACGTTGAATGGATCAATTATGGTTTTTATTCCAGTGTTTTACTCACATGTAATTTCTAAATATAGATTAGAAACTCAATATTCAAATAATTATAATATGATTTATAAAGGAGAAGGTAAAATTGAACTTGAACCAATTGATACTAGAATTATTGCTTAAAATATAATTTGTATAATAAAATGGAAAAAAATATTTAGTGGTTCAATTAATTTATATACTCTAAGAGAGATAGATAATTATTATAAATATTTAAATAACGTTGTAACAATCAATGTTGTGAGTTATATGAAGATATTATAAATTATAAAATAAAACTTCAAGCCTTTCTTCATAAATTTATTATATAGATAACGCTATATGTACATTTCGATTACGATGTAATCATCTACAGTAGCAAATGCTAACTAACTCTAAAATCTAAGGCTGAAGCAAACACAACGGAAATTTTTTAAGGTACATTTACGGACTCGTGATTTATAAGATAACGGTATCGAATTACACTTCTAAGGGCAAAATATATTAATATTGACAAATCCGCTTTGGCTGCCCATTTTGCAGATACAGGTCATAAATTCAATACCCATAACCTTTCACTTCTAAAGGCAAGTAAAGGATATAATTTAAATATGTTAGAAGCAATTGAAATAAAAAAACACGAAAACGACCTTTTAAATTTTAATTTGTCACCCTTAAACAACCGTTTACTTGATTTAATTCAAACTTCAGAAAACTGACCTGCAACTTTCACCATTTGCCCTTTTTTGCCCTTAGAAGTGTAATTCGATACCGTTATCTCATAAATCACGAGTCCGTAAATGTTCCTTACAAAAATTCCGTTATGTTTGCTTCAGCCCTAGATTTTGGAGTTAGTTAGTATTTGCTACTGTAGAATATTACATCGTAATCGAAATGTACATATAGCATTATCTATATAATAAATGTATGAAGAAAAGCTTGAAGTTTTATTTTATAACGTTGTAACAGATAAAAATGAAATAGAAATTACATTTGATTATCTAATCGAAGATCCCGTGTCTATAAAATTTACTATTAGAGATAAAGGATTTTGGTGTAATCGAGATGAATTCACATTAACGTCTTTAATTTTATTTATTCGAGATGGTTATATGAAAATTTATGAAGATAAAAAAAATATGGTGTTTGGGGACATAATATTGGCTGCTTGTTTATCGAAGGATTTTATAAAGAAGAAAAGGTATGTACTCTATCAATCGGATCATAACTTAAGATATTTTGAAAATTTATTATTATTTTTTTTATTTGGACTCCTTAGAATGTAACATCTCTTTGCCCCCTGTTCATTATGAAGAAGTAATTATTATGTGTATTAAAAAATTTAACAAAACAAAATATTATTTAATAACTACACCTTATGATAAAAATGGAAAATGTAAAGTAGTTGGAATGGAAAAATGTGGTAAACAAATTTTACGATCCGGTTAGTCGGACTCTATTTTTAAATGAAAAATTGCCTTAACAAAAAAATTTTAAAGTACATAAATTGGTGGACCAGATTTCTGAATTCCACCGGTTCCAAATGGAACCGCTGCAGAATCATTAATTATAATTTTTTTGAAGTAGTTAGTATAATGACATGTTCTAACGCAGATTTTTTTAATGCATTTTTTTAAGCAAATAGACCCATTTTCATACCATTTTTCGAAATGAAAGAAAATTTTTCTTGGTCCATCTATCTAGTTTGATAAATCTTTTACCTATTATTTAATGCTTTTATCCGATGCTCCATCTATCAAGTTTGATATTTCCGTTTAGCGTAGATTTTAAAAACGCTTTTTTTTGGGGAATTTTACTTACTTTTTAGATTTAAAAAAACTTCCACGATAGAAAGTCTTAAAAACGACCCAGTTTGCTCGAAAAAGGCGTTTAAAAAAATCTGCGCTAGACAATTTAGCTGTTTTTGGGGTGGTTTTGCCAAAAAAAGCTTGTTTTTTCTGAAAAAGGTATGAAAATGGGTCTATTTGCTTAAAAAACTGCATCAAGAAAATCTGCGTTAGAACATGTCATTATACAGTACTAACTGCTCGCATGTTATAAAAGTAGGGAATATGGGCAAAAGTTTAACAGCGTGCGAAGTGACAAGTGGTTTATTTTGTTTTATTTTTTAATAATGAATTATGAAGCTTCTGATTTAGCCTGGATAGCGACCGGTGTTAAAAGATTTAAAATATTGAAGTAGGAAGACAATATTAATGAATTAGGGATTGACCATTTTGTGAATCAGAAAGAAAAGCTTAATGGGTTTTATTTATAGAACTGTTAATTAAAAGGTAAGATTTTTCAGTTTTAAAATTGTGTCGCTCTCGGCAACCTTCTTAATACTCTGTTGTGGAAATCCTTCATGAGCATTGTACCCCTCAGTGGCGGCTCGTGGTGTGGCGTACTGGGGAGTCATTTTGAAATATTTTTTGACAAAAATGTACTTACCCAGCCAAATTTTAGGTAGACTTATATTTCAAGTCAATCCTTCGCTCATTCGCGTTACGCAAAAATGTTTTTTTATTCTTTTTAAAGTACATAGAGAAGCAACGCTCGCTTTCCACCATTGTCATCGGCAAAGTACACAAAATTTTAAAAAGTTTTACACTCTTGGTAAAAGTCTGACAAAGATTATTGTTTACAAATAATTGTAGTATTGCAACAGCACCAGCACATTCATAAAAATCCTCACGATCGTATAGCACTTCATATCGGTTTTTAATTTTAAATCATTTATAACGGGGTAACTAGTCTTGACTAATTAAAAAATATTATGTCGCAAATTTCTACTACAATTGGAAGTTTTGAACTTTCATTTATTTTATTTCTTTTTCTGCATGCCGATGGAGCAGCTGGCACGAAATTATTAAGAATGTAATGCCTAACTTTTTCTCTAATACTCCGCAACACTTTATGCAATCTATAATTTTATTTAAAACATACCTATTTTTATCAATATTTTCATTAAAATCTTTAATAGATTTTCGATAAACACGGTCTAGTTGCAATCTGATATCCCCATTACTAAGTGTGGCAAAATTCATAGAATTTTTCATATGATTTGCTGATAAAAAATGTTTTTCTACTTTAATTTTTAAATGTTTTAAGTCAATCATGCCGTTTTTACACCACATTGCGTCATCGCAGAATAACACCCACGGGAAACAGAAGAAAGCGTTTCTTATATCACATCCACAAATCCCATTCAATAAACTCATTGAATTGACTCATTAAAATACCCGTTAACCGCCTTATTTCTATACAATGTTATTTGTTTAATAATTAGGGTTGGTTGTGGACGACCGTTTTCTTTTAACTTCAAACGTTCTTCAAACTTCAAACCACGTTGAGCTTTAAGTTCCATTATTTTTTGCGCGGACATTTTATAGCACTAAATTAAGATTTACTACACAATTATGATTTACCACTACTGCGAACTATGCTAATCCATGGCCATCACGCTCACCTAACCTAAATCTGACGGACTTCTTCGTTTAAGGGTGTTTGAAAAATCTCTTTTGTTCCAACTTCTATTAATTCAGAAGAGTTACGTGCATCTACTCTAAGTAGACCACATAGTTTAGTAAAGTTTGAATTGTAGTATCCCAAGTTTACCCAATACGATATAACATAACCATATTTACCTAACTAGTGAGAGTAGTCATTAACTCACATGTCCCAAACTGGAAAAACTTTTGAATTAAGTAATAACACTTACCATCATATATCCAACCTTCTGTGAGACACTTGCCAGCAGGGCATGCAGCCATATACAGCAAGCAGCTTGCAACGTGGATCATTAGCGTGAAATATATGCATACAGATCCTACTTTTATTATAAGCACGTTTATGTTGAGACGGTCAAAAGTTACATTGAAAAAATGATGGATGTTCCACTAAAATAAAATATTAATTAACCTTCTGCAGGCTAATTCAAGGAATATGTGCCCTAGCATTTTAATCACATGTTGTAATTTGTTCAGGATGTTATTTACGAGATTTTATCACATTTCATCCTTGTCTAAATATCCATGAAATAAGAGCAAATGGCATATGTGTTGGAAGTGATCTTGTGGTAAAGCATTCTCTCAGCAACGCGCAATCCCGAGTTGAATTCCCATATAATCCGTTTTCTTTTTCAATTGTGTTTTTTATATACGTTCTTATGATTTTTTTATTTGCACGAAGTAATCGATAGCTAATAATTTTTATACGCTTGGAGAAATACATAAATACACATAGAGTGAAACAAGACACTTAAAATTTGTTATAAATTACATACTAGTTATTGCTCGACAGATTTCTATGTTAAAAATTGACGATGTTAGCGCATACCAAGGTCCAATCTGTGGAACAGATTACTAGTTGGTGTAGGCTGTGGTAGTTTTTCTCAAATACACAGTTTACTGCTCGTAACTTCACTAACGAACACAAACCAAAAAATAAAAAAAACATTAAAAAACCGTTCCGCAGAAGGAGATGGAGCGACCTACTTCGAGCTGGTGTACTTGGCTAATTCGTCACTGCACATTTAATCAAGTCTAGTAACCCTTGCATTAACAAAACGTGTCGTCAATTGAGTGTCGAACGGGAAGGTTGTGCGGCAAGCGAGCTGACCCGTATCAATTTCTAATATTAAGCATTTGTGAATATTTGTACACATTGAACGAAACTATTCGCAATCAATTAACATTAACATTCATGAATTTCATTGAAGGTAAGCGTAATTATGAATTACGCACAAAACTACACACATGTACCTTATAATATAAACACAAATACATCATATCAAAATCCTACCACGTCATACATATACGTACCAGAATTCACCCCCCTAACACAGCCGATAATTCCTCAACACGCACCTCAGCAGAATGTACAATTTGGTAGCCAACAGCAACACTTCTCACAACCAGCAATTCGAAATCTCAATTATCAGCAAAGATTCCCACCGTTACCGAAACCAATGGAAACAGAATGGACAACTGTGCAGCCCAGGAAACGAAATAGAAGCCTAGACGCGGAAATTACCGAACAAGGAGAGAAAAATGATTACTGGCTTGGTGAACCTGTAACAACTAGTAATAGGTATGAAGTACTTAACAACGAGGACCCCAATCCTAATGGTCAACACAGCAATGAAAAGAAAGAGCCAAAACCGCCGCCCATATTTATTTCGGGAGTCAAAAATATAAATCCACTAATTCAACTGCTAGAAGAATTCGTAAAAAAAATACACCACAAAAACATTAAACAATGACCAAGTCAAAGTACAACCTTCAGATGGACAAACATACACCACCATCATTAAAGCTTTAATGGAAAAGAAAACAGAATTCCATACTTATAAACCAAAGCAGGACAAAGCCTTTCGGGTTGTACTAAAAAATATGCATCATACAACTGATCTAGCCGAAATAAAAAGAAGTATAAATGAAAAAGGACACGAAGTCACCAATATATGGAATGTAAAACAGAGAAAAACGAACATACAATTACCAATGTTTTTCATTGATCTAAAACCAAAAGATAATAATAAAGACATTTACAACATAAAACTACTTTTAAATTCCTGCGTACAATTTGAAGCACCACACGCAAATAGGGAAATTCCACAATGTATGAAATGTCAAAGGTACGGTCACACAAAAAATTATTGCAACAACGTACCACGATGTGTTAAATGTACGGGAAATCATCAAAGACTGCACCAGAAAAACAAAAGATGACAAAGTGACCTGTGTAAATTGCAATGAAAATCACCCGGCAAATTATCGTGGATGTGCTGTTCACAAACAACTACAACAAAAAGTCTACCCGGCACTAAGACAGAGAATCAACACCTCAAGACCGCTGCAACCAGGAATAACATACGCGCGAGCAACAAACTATAATACGCAACCACTACACACAATCACAGACACACAATATCCAAACATACCCTTCCAAACACAACCAACTAATGATTTGACAGAATTAAAAGACATGATGAAGAAACTAATGGAACAAATAGGTACAATACTAAATCTCCTGACAGCATTTATTAATAGATCCACTTAATGGCTAACACATTAACAATTGGAATATGGAACGCCAACGGACTATGCCAACATGCACATGAACTTCGACTATTTCTACTTACTAATAATATAGATGTAATGATAATCTCCGAAACACACTTCACCCACAGAAGTTATTTTAAACTCCATAACTATCTAATGTATCATACTAATCACCCAGACGGCACAGCGCATGGAGGCACTGCAATACTTGTTAGGCAAAATATAAAACATTATGAAAGACAAGCATTTGCACAAGAAAACATACAAGCCACTAGTATTACTGTCCAGGATGACCTAAGGAACTTAACACTCTCAGCAGTCTACTTCCCTCCAAAATATAATAACAAACAACAAGACTATGAAAACTTCTTTAATACCTTAGGAAATACTTTCATCGCAGGAGGAGACTACAACTCAAAAAATATCTGGTGGGGTTCTAGAACCACAACAACTAAAGGCAGACATTTGCTATCTGCTATGCAAAGTAACAACCTAGGGTTTTTATCGACTGGCGAGCCTACATACTGGCCATCCGATCCCAATAAAATACCTGATCTACTAGACTTTTGTGTAACTAAGGGGGTAAACACCCGACTGTTCACCACTACATCATGTCTTGATCTTACGTCCGACCACACACCCATTATAGTTTCTATGTATGCAAAAATTATTGAAAAAAGAAAAGAAGCATCTCTACATAGCAAACATACTGACTGGAACCTTTTTAGAGAAAGGCTAGATCAATCAATCAGACTTGACATACCACCTAAAACTGAAGAAGATATAGAACTAGCCGTTGAAGAATTAACCAAAGCAATTCAAACCTCCGCATGGCATTCAACACCTGAACAGGCAGTAAATAAGCTGAAAGAAACTTGTCCTAAAAACGTAAGTCAGCTGATTGCTGAAAAGCGGAAAGCTAGAAAGCGTTGGCAATTAACTAAATCCCCAGAAGACAAGCGTACATTCAATAGACTTGCTCGTCAACTAAAAGCACTGTTGCAACAACTAAAAAACGAGTCACTACAAGAGTACTTGCAAGGACTTACCGCAACTCAAGAAACGGACTATTCGTTATGGAAGGCCACCAGGAAGTTAAAACGACCACTACCTGCAGTACCGCCCCTACAAACTGCAAACACCGAATGGGCAAGAACTCCAAATCAAAAAGCCACAGCATTTGCAGAACACCTTTCTCGAGTATTCAAACCATACCCTGACAAATCAACTCCTGAAGAAAAACTTGAAATGGGAAAAATCCTAGAAGCTCCTTATCAACTTACGTTACCTCTAAAATCCTTCTCTATCCTTGAAGTTGAGAATGTACTAAAAAAGGAAATACACCCAAAAAAAGCCCCGGGCTTTGATTTAATAACAGGAAAAATTTTACAAGAGATCTCCGAAAAATGTATTAAGATTGTAACATACATATTTAACGCCATCCTAAGAGTGGAATATTTCCCCAGTCAGTGGAAGGTTGCACAGATCGTCATGATCAATAAACCAGGAAAAAAACCTACAGATACCGCTTCTTACAGACCGATTAGTCTTCTACCGGTACTTTCCAAGGCATTCGAGAAGCTCTTATTGAAGCGAATCCAACCATTACTGGATGAACACAAGGTAATTCCCAATCATCAGTTTGGGTTCAGACGCATGCATAGCACTACAGAACAAGTTCATAGAATAGTCAGCAAAATTAACCGAGACTTGGAAGGAAAGCGCTATTGTTCAGCAGTGTTTTTGGACCTTACCCAGGCCTTTGATAAGGTAAAGGGCTTCGTTACAAAATCAAGAAATATCTACCGCACAGTGTATATTCCATCCTAAGTTCTCACCTGGCTAACAGACACTTTTATGTCAAACATCAAGAGGCATACACTAAATTATACCCTATACACTCAGGTGTACCTCAAGGAAGCATTTTAGGACCGACACTGTACCTTATATATACGTCAGACATCCCCACAAACAGAATGACCGAGATAGCCACCTACGCCGATGACACCGCTATTCTGGTATCCCACATCAATCCAGAAAGTGCCTCCCGCAATCTACAAATACATTTAAATAAACTCCAATATTGGTTCAGAAGGTGGAAACTTAAAGTAAACGAGACTAAGTCTGTACACATCACCTTCACCATGAAACGAGACACTTGCCCACCAGTAACGATGAATGATATACCGATACCACAAGAGAATGACACTAAATACTTAGGAATACATCTAGACAGGAGACTGACTTGGCGCAAGCATATATTTACCAAGCGCAAACAATTAGGACTAAAGTTCCGGCAGATGTATTGGTTACTCGGTAGACACTCACGACTAGAACTGAAAAGTAAACTCCTACTCTATAAGACTTACTTAAACCAATTTGGACTTACGGAATCCCGCTGTGGGGTGCAGCTAGCAGCTCTAATATAGAAATTCTGCAACGTTTCCAGAGCAAAGTGCTACGAACTATAGTGAATGCGCCGTGGTACGTGCCAAATGTAGTGATCCATAAAGATTTAAATATTCAACCAGTGCGCGAAGTGATCACGAAACTAAGCATAAAATATAGTGATAGAATACAAGTTCATCCCAATGAACTGACGACCAATTTATTTGAAGAAGGAAACAGAAGATTGAAAAGATTTAAAACATCAGACTTATCAACTAGGTTTGCATAAGTAATTAAAATTTTGCTCACATTAAGTAACTATCATTTAGGTAGTTTAATGTTTATAGAGAGTATTCAATGGAATGTCTCTCTTCGTGACATTGTACATAGACATAGCCACTGTAGTACTTAAACACACCATGTATTTAATACCCACCGAAACTGGGTAGATTGTACGAATATTGGAGTAAAAAAAAAAAAAAAAATAAACAAAACACAAACAGTAATTAAAATTAATAGGATAACAAGCAATATTTCTTAAATAAAAATGAAAACAACAACATTATTAATTAACAGTAAATAAGAGAGGTGTTCAAATTGCTGCCCTTTACTTCTTGGCAATAATGAATGCGCTTTTTAAATTATCTAAAGAGTCGAGTAGGGTGTATAGGCCGATCCTAGCACCTCCAGTGCTAGCAACCTAAATCTAGTTACAAAAACTCCCCTAGAATACTACCAACCTAAATCTAGTGGCAAAAAACCCTAGAATACTAACAACCTAAATCTAGTGACAAAAAATCCCCTGGGCTGGGTTAAATTTAACAAAACTTCATCGCGTTTTGAAATTTAAACAATCAATGTGGTTAAAAAGTTACATTGATTTAAATACGCGAATGCGAAATAATGCTACCAGCAAATTTGAGAAAGACTTTTACAAACTTATGAACAATAGTGTGTATGGGAAAACAATGGAGAATGTTGATCGTAAGGTTGATATTAGGCTAATAACACATTGGGAAAACGAGGGCAGGAGAATAGGTGCTGAAAGTTTAATAGCAAAACCAAATTTTAAAAGTTGCTCAATATTTTCGGATAATCTAGTAGCGATTCAAATGAAAAAGTTGAATGTTACCTACGATAAACCTATTTATATTGGCTTCTGTGTTCTGGAGTTATCCAAACACATAATATATGATTTTTACTATAATTCAATTAAAAATGTGTTTGGGGATAAAGTCCATCTTCTTTATTCCGATACAGACTCTCTCATTTTGCAAACATTTACTGATGATTTTTATACACATATGAAAAATAGCTTAAGTCAGTATGATACATCGAATTTTAAACTGGGTAATCGGTTTGATATGCCTGTAAACGAATCATTCATTGGTAAAATGAAAGATGAGTATGGTGGTCGAATTATTTGGGAGTTCTACGGAACTGGTGCTAAAGCCTACATAACAAATGTAGAAGGTGAATTTGATGTAGATGGCAAAACAACAAAGAGGGCAAAAGGAATAAATTCAAACGTTGTTAGAAATGAATTGAACGTTGAAGATTACAAAAATGTTGTAGAAAATGCGGCAGTTATTTACAAAGAAATGTCTACCTTTCGTTCTCACAATCATATAATATATACTGAGTTAAAAAATAAAATAGCCCTTTCTTGGGCTGATGACAAACGATATATAGTTCCTGAGGGTGATGGTGAGACTCTAGCTTGGGGGCATTATCGGATAACGAATAGTTAGTAAATTAAGTAGTTTTAAATATTACGAAAATTCTGGACCTATTATGCTAATAAATCCAATATTATATCTATCCATGATTAGTTATTAAGATTATTATGTTAAGTTGACCATCATGAAAATGTGAGACTAATATTATATTTTTGTAAATACTGTATTACTAAGATGTTAAAATTGTTATTTTACATGTGATACATAAGTGCAGATACTTTATCTGCATTATGTAGATTTTATTTTGTTACAATATATATAATATGTATACGTGTTTGTTTATTTTTTATTTTACATTTAAATTATACTTTCAATTTTCATATGTTGTTTCGTTTACTATTTACTTGTACCACAGTGATATCCCATATACTGCGCTTGTACCATGATATTTGGTGTTTATCTTAACAATAATTTAAATTTTTTGGCCAGTGGTAAAAGGACCAGGCTGACAATGCGTGAGTGCTCGGTTCGAATACCGGAAGAAACAGAAAATGTTTCTGCAATTCTGTGGATCGATATCGAGCTCGGTAACCATTCTACGTTGGGTTACAATTAACGGCGCTTGCCTTGATTACTGGCTGACCAAGACAAGTAACAAAGCCACACACAACATTAACATACAAATAAACACATGTGTGAATGGCATTGAATGAATGTGCATGAAAAGTAGCATAAGCTTCAGGAGCGTAGTGGTTTAAAGGCCAAAGGCCCCACTACCTCCTACTACACAAGCGAATAAGAGCCTACCCGGAGTGAAAGACCTTGACACCTTTGGGTATATGAGGTTATAAGATTATGATGATGATGATGATCTAAATTATGAATCCCGAGATTTAGGTTGGTGGTATTCTAGAAAATCTTTTTTCACTAGATTTAGATAGGTAGTATTCTAGGGGATTTTTTTTGTCACTATATTTAGGTTGGTATTATTCTAGGGGATTTTTTGTCACTAGATTTAGGTTGTTAGTATTCTAGGGAAGTTTTTGTAACTAGATTTAGGTCGGTAGCACTGGAGGTGCTAGGATCGGCCTATACACCCTACTGAGTCGCGCAAAGAATTGCGAGAAATAGCAGCCATTTCAGCACGAATGCGATTTTTCAATTCTTCCAAATTGTCAGGTCTATTTAAATAAACGCGACTTTTTAAATGGCCCCTCAAAAAAAATCTAAAGGAGACAAATCTGGTAGCCGAGCGGGCCACTCCACAGTTCCTCTTCTCCCGATCCAACGGGATCGGTCTACCAGATTTAGGACGATCTTTTACGCTTCCTCTTTCAGTAAATCATCATGGGAATCTCTATCCGTTCTCCTTCTGATAAACGATCCATATTGCAGAATTCTAAAGATGATTCGCCAAACAACACAACTACAGGAAGAATTAATAATGTGTGATGTTTATTTTGTCACCTATTAAACTCTTACTACTTGTTTTTGCTTGTGTTTTGTTTATTTACGACGTTTTGTTAATGCAATGGTTACTAGATTTCACTAAATGTGCAGCGATGAGTTAAGCATGCCTCAAATGTTTTTTTAATTTTTCTGCTTTACTTTCTCATGTAACGCTATACATATTTAATATTTCTGAAAAGAAAAAAGAACAAGCTTTCTATTGATGTATCACACAGCTTAGGTTGCTATTTAAAAAAATTCAAGATGGCGGCCGCGCTTAAAAGCTATATGCAAAAAAATTTTTTTTTACTTCAGAGTATGCAAAATAACCTCAAATTAACATATACTAAATATAAAATGCTTATCTCAAACCGTTTGACCAGGGGAGCTTTGGTCCCATACATAATAGCGACCCTGTATATCAAACACTAATGGATAACGCAAACACATATCACTCTACAACTATACGAACACCAGGCAGTATATGAAGCCATAGAATAAAAAAAAGATAAATGCAAAGAGTGTACTGAGAGTACAAAGATCTAGAATTACTACAATATCAAATTTGAATCCCATCGTTTTTGAGGAATAAGGGTCTTTTATCTGGGAGATGGCGAGGAGAAGGAGGAGCTATAGTAAGAGCGGGAGGGAAAGTTGTGCGGGAGGGTGTAGAAAGAGAGGACAATTGGGTGAGGGCGAGGGGGGAAGGTGCGAAGGAGAGAATGAGCAAGTGAGAGGGAGAGAGCGGAAAAGGGGGAGAGAGGGAAAGGGGGGGAGAAGAAAGCGATCGATGTATTTTTAAAATAACTCTAGCAATGCTTTTTCAAAATTCGTTATCACGTATTATTAACATTGATTTTTTGGCGAATATTTTAAAATAATTTAAAAAAACTTATAAAAACATCAATAAAGTATGAAAATTTGTTCTAAAAAATTATATTTATAAGAATTGAACTCGGGGTTCTCACGTTGCCGAGGGGAGGCTCTACCACGAGATCACTTTCATCACGGATGCCAATTTTGTTCTTATATTCTTTGAGGCTTTCGCATTTTCTCAAACTGTCAATATTACAATATACTTTTGGCTTAGACCGCGTCGTCATTTTGGGATCACACCCAGCATATTCAGGTAAGAACCAACCTGTAGCTTGTCTACCTTTACAAGAATTTGCTCTAAAAGTTTGAGCGATAGTTGTTTGTGAGCGTTGTTTGCCTAAACAGGGCTGTGAGAACATTGGGGAGGCCAAGGATTTGATCTTAGTGTATCTTGTTTGTCAGGCAAAGAATACTTAATCGGTTTAAGCCTTTTAGCTTTTTGTAAACTCATAGAAACCAACGCTTCGAAAAACGTTGCAGCTTGCATGTTCAGAGTAATTAGAGCACTGAATTCAAATCTGGGATGCGGAGGTATTTAAACTCCTATGAGTTAGTCATTTGTACAGAACGACGGAGTTCTAGTTGGCTGTTACCACTGGGCGGAGGTGGATCCGGTGGAGCGTGATCGTGAGATCGATGGTGCTTACGAGTCCTTGGAGAATAAACTACTGGAGTCCAAGCTTTATTAAGTCTAAAACCATCCTCTCTGTTTGCGCTGTTTCTTAATTTCAATTGCTTCACGTAACAGCATAAACAGAGGCGGTGGTTTTAGACTCAGTAAAGCTTGGACTCCTGGTAGTCTGGCCTCTAAGAACTTGTAAGCATCATCGGTCTCACGGTCAGGCTCCACCGGCTCTGTCTCCGCCCAACGGTGACAGCCAACCACAACTCCGCCGTTCTGCGCGAGTTGCTCAAAGAGATTTACCTCCGCATCTCGGATTTGGAATCAGTGCTTTAACCACTCCGAAGATGCAAGTTGCAATGTCTTGAGAAACGTTAGTGTGTATGGGTTCACAAACAGCTAACAGGCATAAGCCTATTACGTGTTCTTATCCTGACAAACAAGATAAACTAAGATCAAATCCGTGGCCGACCCAAGGTTCTAACAATCTAAGCGCACGGCCCTGTTTAGGCAGACAGAACCCGCAAACAACTATCGCTGAAACTTTTAGAGACAATGCTTGTAAGGACAGACAAGCTACAGGTTGGTTTTTATCTGATTATGCTGCGTGTGATCCCAAAATAACGACACGGTTTAGGCCGAAAGTAAATTGTAATATTGACATCTTTGTTCTTATTTCATGGATATTAAGACAAGCATGTAATGTGATAAAATTCTGCACAAAACCTACATTGATTCTAATCAATTTATAGCATGGTTAAAATGCTATGGACTGTACTCCGTGAAATTTAACTTTTTTTATGAAATTCTTGAGGTATGTATAAAATTATTACTTTAACAGATTATAAATTTCATATTCCTTATGTACTTTAAAGAGAAAAATAAAACCTTAGTTACTTATTAGAATATTAACTTATAAAAAAATTCTGTCTTATTTAGTCTTTACATGCAACCTCTTATTACTGTGACAAACTTGTAGCAAATTTCAATTGGGTTTAAATTCAATGCATAAAAAAAAGATAATCTCACCATTCTTAATATTCTGTTCATTCTAAGCCAAGTTAAATAGTATAATTTGCGGTTTTGCGGTGCAGCAGCAGCAAATATTTCGAAAGGTACAAGTGCAACAAGCTCTAAATAAAATCTTGAAAGCGTTAAATATCTGAAAATTTAATTTCTAATACATCTTTGGTACTGAAAATTAAAGTTATTTGTTCATTTAAAGTATAGCAGCATTGAGAATTAATAAATATTATAAAATTATAAATACCTTTTTCTTATGAGTTTATGGTCAGTTACTACTTCTCCCATGCTATTACGATACGGCATGTAAAACCCAGCATACAATTTTATAATGTGAAGTACATCCAAAGTATACGTAATCACGAAGACAATAATCGAGTGATTTTGAAAAGCAAGATGATACATTACAATGAAGCACGACATCAAAGATACTAGCATCATGTGTAAAGGAAGTGATCCCAAGAAAGCTATTGTTTTGATTTTGTTCTTAAAACTTCTGCAATACAAATTTGTTAAAATCTAACTTATTGGAATAAAAGTATCTATTACGGCGTTCGTGAAGAGAGTTTTGAGGAAAGGTTTTTTTCTGAACTATCGGTATCAATTTCCATTTGCAGCCTTGTAAATTTTTTTCCAATATATGACTAGAATAATAAGAAATACAGGGTGTGTATAAATTGGTGAAAAAACTACACGTGGCGATGTTGGTCATAAAATTCTGAGTCGAAAATCTTCATACCAAAATGTTGGACAATGCTTCCTCTGTCCTCAGGAACCATTTTAAAGGAACGTACATTTGACAACATTGGACCCACACACCACAGGTGTTTTGTTATAATGCACGGTAACTAAGGATCATTTTTTTTTTATTTAACAGCACCATTGTGCCTACAATTAAAACTAGTCTTTGAAGACTAACCATTAATTTGCGTCTCACAAATCTTAAAACTATGTACTTATCTACTAGGGTCTGTCCTTTGACGTCTTCTAGATTTTTCTGCGCTATTTGCACTTCACTCACGCACTGTGCTCTGCTTTTATATACAACACACTACACAAGATCAGCTGGTTTTCTCCTCTTCAATCTTCGGACATGGTGTTGGTTGTCCAGCAGTTGAACAGCCTCTGCATTTACGTGAAGGGCTTCACCTTCAGCTTCATGCTTTCCAGCAAACCTTTTGATTTCTTCCTTAACGGTTGGGATCCGGAGGTCTCTATGAAGATCGGAGTTTCGAATGTACCAGGGGGCATTCACTATATTTCGTAACACTTTATTCTGAAATGTTTTAATACACTTGATGTTAGAATCACTGGCACAGCCCCAAAGCTGTATACCGTAAAGCCAAACTGGTTTCAAGATCTGATTGTAAATCAGTACTTTATTGGAGATTGAAAGTTTGGAATTTCTTCCAATCAGCCAATAGTGCTGTCTATATTTTAGTCCTAGTTCCGCTTTTTTCTTCTTAACATGCTCTTTCCACCTAAGTTTGGCGTCCAGAGTCATGCCTAGGTACTTGGCGTTGTTCTCATAGGGTACAATGGTGCCATTTATATCTAAAGCCGGTGGATCTTTTAATAGTTTATTTGTAAAGTTGATATGGATAGATTTCTGCTCGTTTAACTTTATCTTCCATTGTTTAGTCCAGTCAAGTATTGCATTGCTGGCTATTTGTAATCTTTCAGTGGATAAATCTTGGTCTTTCTCTACTGCTAGTAGTGCGGTGTCATCTGCAAACATAGCCACTGCAGCTCCTTCCATTTTAGGTATATCGCTAGTATATAACAGGTAAATGATAGGCCCCAGTACGCTACCTTGAGGCGCTCCCGCACTTATCTCTTTCAGATCCGAGTATTCGTCTTCTTGTTTGACTCTGAAGAGTCTGTCCGAGATGTATGATGTTAATGTCTCTACATATTGCTTTGGGAGCATTTTGTTTAATTTATGTATCAAGCCTTCGTGCCATACTTTGTCGAAGGCTTGTGCAATGTCTAAGAAGACTGCAGAGCATACTTGTTTTTCTTCCAAGGCACATTCGATGATATCGGTTATTCTATGCACCTGGTCTATTGTTGAATGCTTTTGCCTGAATCCAAATTGAAAATCTGGGATTAGGTTATTATCTTCTATTATTGGCCGCAGCCTTTTGAGCAGTAGTTTTTCAAGGAGTTTTGAGACTATTGGCAGTAGAGAAATCGGTCTATAGGATTTGGCATCATTGGGTTGTTTTCCTGGTTTTGGCAGCATGATCACTTCCGCAACTTTCCAGCACGCAGGGACATGTTTCAATCTGAAAACTGCGTTGAATAGGTAGGTAAGCATTACTATACCCTTTCTAGGCAGATGCTTTAAAATCTCTCCAGTGATTAGATCGAATCCTGGTGCTTTCTTTGGATTCAGATTAGTTCTTATCTCCTTAGCTACTTCTCTTGGGGAAACTGGTGTGATATTTTCGGATCTTGGGTTGTCAATATTATTCATAGGGTGATTCATTTGCCCCTGATTGGTAGTGAATACTTCAGCCAGGTGTTGAGCAAACAAATCTGCTTTTTGCTTATTCTCTCTGCCCCATGGTCCATGGTTGCTTCTAATAGGAGGAATAGAGGTTACGGGTCTCTTGATCTTCTGGGTTGCCTTCCAGAGCGAGTAATCGGTTTCTTCATATGCTGATAATTCTTGTAGATAGGAGTTTACAGATTCTTCTTTAAGCTTTTGGATTTCTCTTCTGAGCTTTTGAGTTTTGTTGTTAAGTATAGTTTTGTCTGCAGGATCTCTCGATTGCTGCCATCTTCTTCTGGCTCTTCATTTCTCTCTGACAAGTTGTCGAATCTCAGCTGGGTAGTTTACACCTTTGGTTATGTGTGTAATCTCTTTGGTGTTTTTATATGTCGCTGTTTGAACAAGCCTGGTGAAGCTTTCAGCTTCTTTTTCTAGTTGTTCAGTCGTTCTAAGGCTGATATTCAGGTTGATGTTGTTCTGAAGGTCAATCTTAAAGTTTACCCAGTCAGTAGTTTTGTTAGTGAGGGTAATTTTAGCTACCCTTTTTATTATCTTTTCACTCAGTGTTAATATGACGGCTGAATGATCAGAGTCCAAGTCAAAACTCTCTTCAACTTCTATGAAGTTGGATGATACCTTTCTCGTGATAAAGAAGTCAAGTAGGTCAGGGATTTTATCAATATCCGTAGGCCAGTAGGTAGGCTTACTTGTTGAGTGATGATTGCAATTCATTTCTTGAACTGCTTTCCTTAATTCTTTACCTTTGGTTGTTGTTAGCCTGGATAACTAAGAATCATTGAACGTAAAATCCATTGTTAGTGAACGACTATTGTTTTACAATGCTGCCATATGTATTTTTTCACAATAATAAGTAAACGAAGAAATGTTTAAAACACGCTTTTGGGGTTGAAAAAAAAATCTATGAAAAAATATTTATTACAATTCTTATTTCTTCTAATTTGCATCTCTTTCTGTCAACAGATAATGAATTAAAACACTTATAAAAAGACTTCATTTTCAAACTTTGAAGATCCCGTACATACCCAGGAAGCATGGTACAATATTTTGGTATTAAGATTTTCCACTCAGAATTTTATGACCATCGCCACGTGTAGTTCTTTCGCCAATTTATACACACCCTGTATATACGACATTATTATGTTAATATCTAATTATCTATGAAATAAGCGCTAAAAGTATATGGACAACTGATTTTAGTTTTACCAATATTTCGTCACCACAAAATAAGCTATAGGTATACAAAAAAACTTCAAAATAGATTAAAGCAGCTTACTAGGTTTTCCTCCAATATGTACTTTTTCATTCTATTTACCATCGCAGGATAATCGACACCTAAAGTATACAGTATCTCCGTATTTATACAAAGTAAATCCACTCCTTTATTTGCAACAACTGATGTCATACTTCGAGAATCACTGATGTTGTCAAGATTTCCAAACATACTGAAAAATTCTTGCTTAAAAATATAGTCCGGATTTCTAGTCTAGTATTTTGCCAGTATTTAAATTATAAGGCAATTAAATATTATGCAATTTGTCTAGTTGGCGCATACCTAAACTTTTTAAATGAATTATTTACGAGCTTAGAATGGTAACACATCCATATGTTTAACCTTAATCTAGCTTGTGCAGGTAGTTATTTATTTGGTCAACTGGAATTGCAGCTTATGTATAATATTAAAATAATATAAAACAGGGTTCATAAGCGTAGAATATGAATGATCAAAACAATTTTCTGAAACTGCAAAAATATTTTTTTTTATTGAAATGTAAAATAACAACCACGAATTAATAAAAATAGAACGCGTAAATTTATTAATACAACGAGAAGGTTCTACGAAAGAAACGTTTAGACTATCAACATTCATAAAGGACAGAAAACCACTAATAAAAAAAACTTAAGAATTGCAGTACACAACAACAACTTTTTCTAAATTCTCATCCGAAAAATTAGTTCTCTTGTCCAATATGTTTCACGTATAACTTAATGAATTTGAGTACGCCCATGCTGTTTGTTTATTTATTGAATTTTAACGAAATTTTTTGCTCTTCTGCGACTAAAAGTCCTGTCTTTACTTATATAGTTATTTATGTATTAAGTGCGCGAAATTATACTTTGATGCTTTGAGAATGAAAGTTCGGCGACAGCCGAGACGAAAATCATTCGAAAGCACCAAAGAAATTTCGCGCACGAGTTGATGTATGTTGATGCATAATTATGTAAAATTATCTAAAAAAATAATACAACTAATGCAATCTTCAAACACTGCATAGCTCTTTTTAGTAAAAATTGAATTAAAAAAGTTTTATGTAAACAAATGAAAAAGTTACAGCGAAATCAAAAGAATCCTAATAAAGCTAAAAGTTTTTGTAAATCAGTCACAATTTCTTGCTATAATCGGAGGCGAGGTTTAAAAATAATAATGTATGTAAATCGCTCACCATCCTCTAGTAAGAGTCGCAAAAGTTGAACCATCAGGTGCTATAATTGCAGCTTCTCCTTTATGTATAATGTATATGGTGTTAATGATGTCATTTATTCGTATAATGAAAGAAGATTTTAAAAAATAAGCTTCTTCCACATGCATGCCTAACATACGGAAAAAAGATCTGCTTAAGTCTCTGAAAACTGGAACTTGAATAAAGGTCTGTTCATATAGGTACAGAACAGAATCCTTGCGTAATGCCAAATGACACTTTTTTAAAATATTGCTAGCTTTCATGCCATGAGTCCGTTGCCAAATATATTCAAAATGGTCAATTACTTTCCTATACAACAGAAAAATTAAAGTTAATGGATATTTATTGATGAGAATGTTTTATTACGCTTGCAACTGCTTGTTAACGTTTTCTCTCTTCATAAACGATATTAGATGTTTCATACGTTCTTGATACAGTGTTAAATTAACATTTATTCTTGCTTTACTGCTTGAAATAAGTACCAATATATAAGTGAAAAACAGGTATCCTAAAATGATATATAATATAATGTATATTTGTTTAAATAAACATTCTTTTATTTGTGAAAATTAAAAGATTTGTTTGCTAAAGAGTATCTTTGCATTTGCGTAGAGTAATAGTGATAAAATAATTGACATCACTTGTTATGAAATCTTTCGTTTGCAGTTTTTAGAACTGTACAACGCATATAGTTTGCTGAATTAATTGCAGATTAGGTGCCATGGAATCCACCATTATAAATACTGACAGACCGACATTCCAGGCTGCATGCTACAAAAAAGCGCTGCTTTAACAAGTTTGTGTGCACCTCTTACTACTGTTTTCTTGTGTAAGCGGGTGCATTAGTAATAATTAATAACCTTGTTGTTGTACCATTAACTCGGCGGGACGGTCAAGGACCCTCACTGAGACCCTCAGAGAAAAGGGAGGTGTGAACTCTCAGTATGGGTACCTAACATCTTAGCGGCAGCGCATCCTCTGTAACGGGATCTCCGCTCCCTGGTCGTGGCTATATAAATTTACCTGCGTTCCAGTCACGGTGAACCCTGGTGAACCCAAGCGTGAACCCTGCGGGTTATAAATTTGCCCAAGCGATATACTGGGTGGTTGGCTGCTGGCATTAGGGACTTGGGCCCTAGGGGTGAGGTGCACTTTGACTGCTCACGTTCATTATCAATGTGTCGACCCAGAGGGTTTGTGCTTACGCACATCCGATGCTGTTAAGGTACCGGCCATTATCAGACCTGTTACCGACTAATCTGAGGGGTGCGTAGTCGACCAGTACTAACGATAGCGAGTAGTCTAAACTGATAGGAGTAGCACTGTTTCGGCAAGTGCTTGCTCCGAAAAGTCCAACTAGTGACTTTATTGACTGGTACCACGCGAACCCTGTCCGAGGTCGCGGTTGAATTGCTACTGTATTGGTCACGGTGGTGGCAGTGGTGAGCTTATGCAGACTAGTGCCGTCTTGGTGCGGTTCGACGGGTGAACTACGTCAAAGCTCGGGCTCTACTCCAATCAGTGGAACTTAGGGCTTGCAGCCTGATGTCAAGACTGGTAGCTTGTTCTCGCTGAACTGTTGTTAATTGAAGCAGGCGCGCTGATTGAGCGTAACTCAATCCGGCCCCAAGAGGGACGTGGCGGACTGCGCCCACGCTAGGTGCCGCCACGTTAAACTAAAGGGGTAGGCTGTAATGGCCGCCCCACATTCAATCTGTACCATTAACTCTAAAGTAAGGGTTTTACGCTCTACACGTAAATTTACACCTCTGAAAAGCAGGTTCGGCTATACTGCAAGCTTTATATTTGTTACAAAGATCTTGTTACAGCCAGAGTAACATTTACAAAGAAAGTGAACGTGAGAGTCATTATTGTCGGATCCTTATACCTTCCGTACGGCTCGCCAAGTTTTCCATCAACATCTAAGACTAAAAATCTTATCAACTACTGTAGAGATTGAAATTTTCAAATTCTCTCGAAATGTGATCCCAACGCTCACCATATCAGATGAGTCACATATCAAAACAAGCTTTTGTTTTTAAAAATGGGTTGATGATAATCAATCTCGAGAATCAACCTACATGTAAGTAAGTAATCTTTATTCAAAATATACCATACTGATGTAGAACATGTCAATCCATTAATTTGACATATAAAATATGTATATCTATATAAAGGATAAGTGATTACAAATAATAAAACATTAAAAACAATAATAAATGATATACATTACAATACCCTGTCTTATAAAATTGATCGCGAGGCGTTTGCTAAAGCTGTTTCGTATACGGGTGATAGGAAGTATTTTCCAAGCCAACGGTAAATGGAGATTTTGGTACTCAACATTTTTCAGAAGAGAGTCTGCGGCGCTCTTGTGCCGTAGTCAACATTACCGAAGGCTTTTGATAGGCCTATAAAAACACCAGCTACCTGATGTCTATTGTTTAGAGAGTCTAGCACGGATGTAAAGAACTGATAGATGGTTCTGATTGTTGATCTGCGTTTTAGCAACCCATTTTGATTATTGTTGAAGAAATTAGTCAACTAGAAATAATTTGTTTGTTTTCAAGTAGTTTTTTTTTAACATTTTGCTGATGTTGGATGTAAGGGCAATTGGTGGATAATTTCCCATTTCTGATTTCTCGCCGATTTTTCACTGCTGCACCCCAACAACGAACAACTGTTAACTCTATAAAGAACCCCTTTACAGTATATAATACTGCAGTGAGAAATGCGAAAAATCCTCATGGAGAGAGCGCTATAGGACATACTCAAATACGCGAAACTCTAAAACCCACTAGCAAAAGTCTTCCTTAACAAGGTAAGGTATCTAATGAACCCAAGGCCAAGTATTACTTTAGACACACATTCCGGAAAATACACAACCAGCGAATCAAACATTAAAATACCTTTTAAAAGGGCTCGGGAAGAATTGGAAACCTGCGGAAAAAATTACTGACATAACAAAACTGGGCGATGAATACTTTCAATCTTCATTTTAGGTGCCAGGTGACGATGGGACCTTCACAGCGCTGGCGATGCAGAACCTGTAAAAACTATCCTTAAGCCTCTGAACAACGCTGCGGGCTAGTTTGGTTTTATGCTACATACCAGTAAGCTGGGGGCAAGGGGGTAGGTTTATTTACCAAAATACAAAAATCAGAGCGAGACTCCTACGCCCCAACAAAATCTTACCCGCCTATAAGAAAATTGATTGATAACCTTATTAGAAACAATGCACTGGAAAGATTTCCTTGCATCAACATCAGCATGCTTACCAATTAAGAAAATCATGCGAGCTGGCAGTTCACAAACTAACCAACATAGCAAACAGATCTCTGGGCGCTAAAGACTTTGGCCTAGAGGTCTTTTTAGGCATCTAGGGGAGTTTGACAACACTTCGGAAAAAAACAATAAACTAAGCTGCAGAAGATAGGGTAAACTCCAGCGCTGTGTCGGTGGACAGAAACCAGGCTCAAGAGCACAGTGATAACTGCCACTTTCAACGAAACAACCCTAGAAGTGTCCGTTCCGAATAGTATATTCTGTAACAAGTTTGGAATATGGCATATTCTGCACGAGTGGAAAGTTTGTCACCCGAGCCGAAAGGCGAGGGCGACGGCCCACGAGTGCGGAATAGCCATTCCAAACGTATTACAGACTATACTTTTTCTACTGCTATAAATTATTTAGGTCATTAAATTTAAAAAACAAGAAAATTTTAAGTTTCTTTTTTAAAATGCGCTTTGTTTGTAACTGTCAACAAAACATAAAAAGAGTTGATAGACGAGAGACGCAACCTTTATTATTCAGAACAGTGTTAGAATGAAATATTCTATAACAAGTGTAGAATGTAAGTTGTTCCGTAATTAAGAGTTGTATCAGAATGCTTATATTCTAAACTAGTCGTAGAAAATATTCTATTCTAT
This sequence comes from Ctenicera cuprea, assembly GCA_958336395.1. Lineage (NCBI taxonomy): Eukaryota > Metazoa > Arthropoda > Insecta > Coleoptera > Elateridae > Ctenicera > Ctenicera cuprea. Next base: position 50,461,592 of record OY284487.1, read on the forward strand.
AAGAGATTTTTTTTAAATCTCAAAACCGTTTGTTTTTGGTAAATATGAATTATTTAGATTTCATGGCATCGGGTAGCCTTAGACAAGCGGGTTATTAATTATTACTAATAATGCTAACAAATACATAAGAATACGGTAGTAAAGGCTTACGTCGAAATACACACGAAATATTTTGACCAAACGAAAGTTTCAAGAGACGCTAGGGTTTATTCTATACTATATAAAACATTATTATAACACTACTGTGTTATAAACGACAAAAATTTATATTTTCAATATTACAGTATTCATTAAATCTCACCAGAAACAACTACGACGATGATAAAATACATTTCAGATTTCTGCCAAGCTTTGAAGTTACCAAAACCTGCTCCTGCTCCAGCGCCCGCAACCCAATAGAATGCAGAAACATATAAGTTAATAGGTAGAGAAACATTAAAATGGCCTGAAACATTCAAAAATTAAATGTTAATACTGAAAAAAAGATTTTCCATGTTTTTTATATTTTATATACAGGGTCAGTTTAAATTATATAAAATTATCTTTTATATACCCTGTAAAGATGCGCACGCACATACACGCACACCATACACAAGCATGCACCTACAGGCTGTTTCAAATTCGAGCCCCATCATGGGGATTTCGCTTATTTGAAGAGATAGAGATTTGGTTAAATTGAGGCAAAGCTGCCAAATTTTACGTCTAACAATAATCTGTAAAGAAATTTCAAGTAGCCACTCTGGTTTTTCAGATATCTGGAAAAAACTAAAATTTTGGATTTTTTATTTTCGGCTATAACGCATTTATCATTTATCCTACATACCATTTCAGAATTGGTGTAACTGTTACCATTGTTCATTTTCGATTGTCAACTTTCTTTTTTCTTATGGTCGGTATTTTAAATTTTTTTTCATATTTGAATAGAGCTTTTAATTCTGATTTCAACGATGTGTCACACTTTGCATTTTATTAAAGTTATGAGCATTTTATTACAGAAAAAAAATTTCCATACTATAAGAAAAAAAAAGTTGACAGACGAAAATGAACAATGGTAACAGTTACACCAAATCTGATATAAAATTTAGATTTAGTATAAAAAAGTGTCCTAATAATGGGTTAACTAGAAATATGTAGCATCAATGATAAATGCGTTGTAGCTGAAAATAAAAAATCCAAAATTTCAGTTTTTTTCAGATATCTGAAAAACCAAAGTTGCTACTTTAAATTTCTTTACAGATTATTGTTAGGCAAAAATTTGGCAACTTTGCCTCAATTTAACCAACTCTCTATCTTTTAAAATAAGCGAGATCCCCATGGTGGGGCTCGAATTTGAAACAGCCTGTATACAAACAAGGACGCACGTAAACACACGCGCACGCGCAACTGCATTTGCGCGCTTCCCCCCCCGCGCGCACACACACACACATCTCAGAATCAATTAGTTTAGCGATTACAATACATTTCCATTCTGGAAAAATGGCAAAGCAAAAACGGATACGGATTCAGCTAGTTCTTCTTAAATGCGAGTTAGTATTGTAAACACAGCAGTTTTTATTTATTTGTTATTGTTACTCGAGCTCCCAACAATTGCGTCAAGTTTTGTTTCTGCTAAACAAACTGAAATTTTGCAAAAGTATGAGTAACAATTATTCATATATTTGTCTAGTAACTGTTTTTACTTGCACATATTCTAAAGAATGTTGTATTTCGGTAACATTGTATGGCACTTGTAACACATTTTTATAAGTGCTTGCCTTGGCGGCAGCATGTTCACTCGTTGGCGAGTGCGTTGTAGTAGATAAATGCGAGCTATGAGCAAACAGGACGATAAAAGGTCAGCGCCTCAGTTGAGTAAAATGAAATAGCGCCGCGTTTAGGATACCGGCTGTCTATAAAGTAACCCCCCCCCCTCCTAACTAACTTTTGAACGACTTGATATTTTACCACAACATTTGGTGTGCTTTACTGGGAAATTAAATACTATTTTTTAGCCAAAAATTAAATATTGTGTCATTTTTTTTAAATAGAAAGGGGGGTCGAGTGACATTTCATTTGATAGGTATTTTAGTTGTGCTTCTGATTCTAGAGTTTCAAAGAAAACTATTCAGTCATAACAAAATGGCGGATTTTAAACAAATGGAATCGCTCAATTCAAAATTGTTTTGATTTTGTTGTCCAGGGTCGAGTGACACCTTATTAAAAGGTCTTTTAGTTCTGCGTCTGATCCTAGAATTTCAAAGAAACATATTCAGCCATAACAAAATGGCGGATTTTAAACAAATGGACTCACTTAATTCAAAATTGTTTTGATTTTTTTATGCAGTAGTCCACTTTTTCATTTGCAGGACAAAATTATCCCAGAAATATCTCAGGTGACTGGAAATAATATTGAAAACGTTATGTTCCAACAAAACGGTGCGCCGCCTCATTATTATAGGCCTGTTTCTGACTTTCTCAACGGACATTTTCTTGGAAGATGGATTGGTAGGCGGGGGCCTGTAGAATAGCCGGCTCGCTCCCCACATTTTATTTCCTTTGATTTTTTTCTATGGGGATATCTGAAATCGAAAGTGTACAGAACCCGTCCAGAAACAATTGAAGAAGTGGAGCAACGCATTACAAAAGTTTGCAGATATATCACTCCAGAAACTTATTTTCATAATTAAAGCACACCAAATTTTGTGGTAAAATATCAAGTCGTTCAAAAGTTAGTTTGGGGGCGGGGTTACTTTATAGACACAGTGTATAATAGATAACGTTTGCATCATGTACAATTAAGCTTAAATTAGGGGATGTAGTGTATGACAGATAATAGTGTAGTTATAGTATTTACAAAAACCACTCTAGGTGAGGCATGTAAGACACTTTCTTGTAATGAGCAAGTTAGTAAATAATACACAACATCCTCATTTTTCATTCTCAATAGATAATAATAATAATATAAAAATGTGTTTACAATGTTAAAGACTCTCAGCTTATTTATATTAAAGCAATATGGTACCAGACAAGTTTTCTATAAAATAAAATGATTTGGCAGCTCATCCAGTTCCTAATAAGAGCCAGTTAAATGATTTGGTATGTGTACATAGAATAATAAATAGTAGTGAAGTAACAACACGTACGTTTGTCTTTTTCAACTGCTATCCAAGAATTGACATCAGGTTCTATTACAAAATAGCCATCTTTATCTTCTGATATGGTGCATGTCAGTGTAACTAATATTATAGTCAGTGCGTTATAAAATATTATGCTCATGGGTAAAAATTTAAATATATTCCTAAAAACAAAGGCAATATTGCTTGGTTAGATATGCCTACTAATACTAAACTTACAACACAATATGTTTTGTTCGAAGAATATCCATTTCAAAATAAGAAAAAACTCCAGGAATACGATACAGTGGCAGCAATTTGTTTAATCTTAGTATATTCTGTAATTTATACACTGTTGACTTTTGCCTAGTACTCAGCATAAGTTTCAGTATGATTGGCAATGGCACTATACTAATCAGATCGATAATGAAACTTCTGGACATGTAACGAAGCGCAGTAAATTTTGGATGTGTAACAAGGATGCCTTTTTCATTATAATAACATACGTGCATTCTGATATATCTGAAAAAGTTGAGTTAGTTAGTTAGAATTGTGAGAAAAGTGGAATTATTGCCAGTCTGGCCTCACGCACTAATAACTAATATCACTTCAATTTGTGTATTAAATGAATACCTAATTACCTACAGGTATCTCAATCCAAGAGAATTAAGAAATAAAGTCAAACTAACTCAAATCAATTTTTTTCTTTGTACAGATGTTTAATTTGTCGTCCTAAACAATATACTAAGTGTCATCGTCAAACGCAAGCGTGTGCTTACTGTCATTTTGAAAAGTGGCTCCAACTTTTGGTGTTTTATTCACTTATCGTTGGTACTACTAGTAGAGGAAACAAACATGTACACTTTTCGCGAGTATCCTTGGACATGAAAGGTAAAATATACAGGCTGAGTCAAGCTATACGCCTTTTTTTTTAGTGAGTTTATTATTAGGAATTTATTAAAAAATTTTGGTATGCATATGTTTCGAAGGGTGCTATACAACTTGGCGCAGTCAGTTTTTTGATTGGACGTCAAATGTCAAAATAGCGATTTTCAACTGTTTATTTTTAAATGGAACGGTACGACTTTTTTTGGCTTAAACGATGCTGTATGATGTTTACAATATGATCTATACTGAATTTTTCATAATTTTTATGATTCGGCTGTAAAATAAGCATTCATTATGTTAGTCTAGTAGGCCGGTACGTACGCACACGTCACCATGTTTTTCCGTAAAATAAGTAAACTTTTGATGAAACAATTGCTTGTAAGTAAACATTTCTACTTCTTCGAGTTTCTTGTTGGATAAAAACTAATTAGCTTTTTATTTAAATTTTGTTTAGTTTATAATCTTATAGTTTTCATTCGATGTTACCCTAATATTGAAGTAACTATTATTTAATATTGTAATCTAAATACCTAATTTTCTGTTTTTTTTTGTTTATTAAAATAATGATTTCACTATGCATACTGACAATCATTAAATCGTTTTGTGCAAATACATCATAGGTCTCGGCCTACTAGACTAACATAATAAATGCATATTTTACTGCTGAATCGTGAAAATTGGGAAAAAATGCAGTAAGGATCATATTGTAAACATCATACAGCATCGTTTAAACCGAAAAAAGTCGTACCGTTCCATTTAAAAATAAACAATTGAAAATCGCCATTTTGACATTTGACGTCCAATCAAAAAACTGACTGCGCCAGGTTGTATAGCACCCTTCGAAACATATGCATACCAAAATTTTTTAATAAATTCCTAATAATAAACTCACTAAAAAAAAAGGCGTATAGCTTGACTCAGCCTGTATAGACTGTCCCAGATGGTAACATAACTCCGTTAGCAACATCATGAATTCGCCAAGCTGGAAAGAGGTACGTTCACCCCCTAGGGGGAAGACACTAAAATTTTTCAAAATTTTCAGGGTATTTCAGTGTAGAAAAATATAGGCTTTTCATAACGAGCCATCATAAATGCTCGAAGACCACTTGATCGCTGTAATATAGGCAACCCATTTAACAGATTGGCACCACTGGTTTGGAAAACTAAATGTGGCAGCGACAGTGGCGTACACAAAACCGTCAACAAAAGCGCGAATACTAAAGGAAACTAATCAACAATAAACTACGAACACCAATGTTTAGAAACGTCAAACCGCTGCTTACAAGCAACATAATAAAGTAAAATTCACTAAATCTACAAAAGTTACTAATCACGTGGTTTTCGGGCATTTATGATGGCTTTGTACATCTATAACGGCATACGCCAAAAATGTGTAAGAATAAATGTTTTCCGAAATGTCGTTGTGATTAATATGCTCAATTTGATTGGTTACAACCTAACGGAGATAATGAATTATATGCAAAGTGCTGCGTATTCCCTCGAGTAAGAAAATCGAGCTTTTGCTGCATACGTACTACTGCACTCGCTCCGCAACGATCTAAGCTTTATAAATACAGAACAAGCACGCAATGGGGATGCAATAACGTGCACGTTTTTGGTGTTTAATTCACAGGAATATTGTCATTTTTGCAATTTTCTAAAATGGCCGACATTCTTTAGATCGTAAACTCCAATAAAATACTTATATTGTAAACCTGCCTTGTAATATATGTTTTTAGGCTGATTTTACGCTGGTTTTAAACCACATCGTCTGCGCGAAAAGTTCGGATGTGATTATCACTGGTGTCTTTCAAGTTAGAAGTAAGTTAAAAGACACCAGAAATAATCACACCCGAACTTTTCGCGCAGACACCCTGTATAATAGCCGTTTATGCACCAGACATTAATGAAAGTAAAGAAGAAAGGAAGGGTTTCTACGACAGTCTTCAAGAGTTAGTTGACACGATATCTAGAGAAGGTAGGACAATTATATTAGGGAACTTTAATACACGTGTAGGTGACATACCAATTGGAGGAATCAAGCAAAGATTTAACGAGCCCATTATTAATGAAAATGGCGAAGAAAGAAGTTATTCAGGTATGTTTAATGAGTGGACTCAGAATCACTAATACATACCTCCAACATCCCTTTCAGCAAAAAATTACCTGGTCGAATACCAGAGGTCAAAACTCTATGATCGACTTCGTGATAACAAGCCGAAATATACACCCAAAAAATATAATAGGTGTGCAAACGTTAACATCCACAAACATTGAAATGGACCATAGATTAGTAACGTGCAAGCTCAACCTACAAATACAAACTAAGGGACGAAATCCCATAAAAATGGATGGAATAGATTAAAGAATAAATTAAAAGCGACACCTATGAAATGTGGCATATATTAAAAGAAAACATTTTAACGGCGGCTAAGGAAGCACTAGGAAAGAGAACGACAGACATGAATAAAACAGGAAAATCAATCCCATGGTTTGATGAACGGGCGAAAGAACTGGAAAAGAAAAAGAAAACAGCATTCCTAGAATATAAATACACACCAACACAGGAAGAACACATCGAGTATGTCAATATAGGGCAAATCGAGAGATTAAAAAAATTAAAAAAGAGTACTGGGAAAAGTTTACAGAAGATGCAGTTTGACTAGTATGGCACCCAAAAGAAGACATGGAAGATAATCCAAAAACAAAGAAAGGAAACCAACGATTACGTAAGAATTAATAATATTGACAAACGACAGTGGGTGAACTACTTCAAGGAACTTTACAAATGAGGATGATCAAATAAAAGTAAATAAAGTAAACGCAGAAGCTGATGATAAACCAAATATATACTGGAGAAAACCTACATAAGCAGTTATATATACTATTCAGTAAGACAATGAAAGAAGAGAGAATACCGCTACAGTGGAAGAAAAAATACGATACCCATATGCAAAAGGGGAGAAAAAAAAGATCCGAATAACTAATCGTGGAATAACTCTGCTTAATACTACTATAAAACTATTCACACCTGTGCTCAACAATAAAGTACAACAGACGATAAACATTGCAGAAGTACAACAAGGATTTTGTAGAAACAGAAGCGCTATCGATGCAAATCACTGAGAAATCTATAGAATACAATAGACCGGCATACATGTGCTTTGCAGACTTAAATAAGGCGTTTGATCGAGTCCGGAAGAGAGATATTATTCAGATATTAGCAGAAGAAAAAACTCCACAAAATATTATAAACATAATATATGATATCTATACTAACAATAACACAAAAATTATAACAGATAAAAGATTGACAGAATCTATTCCAATAAAGGAGAGGGATAAGGCAAGGTTACCCGCTCAGTCCAATATTATTTAATCTTATAATGAATAAAATAACAACAGAAGTAAAAAAGAAATCGGGATATAAAATGGAGAGAAAAGCAATTACTATTAGATTATATGCTGACGACTTTACACTGATAGCGGATAATGAAGGCAATCTGCAAAAACAGTTTGATCAAACGGGAAAACAATTTAACATGGAAATCTCCGTTAGAAAGACCATATCGATGGTTATCGCCAAGGAACCCATCCGCTGCAAATTCGAAAATGATAGTGCCATGATTGGTCATGCGATTCAGATAATTAGGGGAAGAAATTACAAGCTATGCATAGATTCTCAAACTTATTTCGCCCACCGCCCACTTTGAGAATAAAAAATTTTCTAGAGCCCCCCAAAATTTTGTAACTTACCATCTGTTGCGCATCTTAAAAACAGCTATTGCAAACATTATTTTTAAACGTGCCATATGATACGGATAGGATAGATAGGATATGGCCCATATCCTATTTCTGAGTTCAAAGAAGAATTTTTCAACGAGAGCAATTAAAACGCATACTTAATCATATTTAGAAGTATTTTTATTAACATTAATTAAAAGAAAGCTTTGAATTTAAAACTTATCTAATGTGAAGGAAGAATCTGATGCACTTTAACGAGTTTGTTAATATCAGGCTCGAATTTGCTTAAAAACAACCGTAAGTCGCCGCGTTTAGTAACATGCAGCCGATTTCTCTTTTTAGTTAGCAACGTTGCTACAGCACTAAATCCACGTTCAGACAAATACGACGATGGGAATGCTATCAAAAATCGTTGAACAATCGACCATAATCCAGGGTACAGTTGCGGGATTGGCTTCTGCAGCCAAAATTCTTGATAGCCATTCTTGAATTTAATTTTTAATTCCCCATTTGTTATCAGTTCTCTAAGTTGTTCTTCTAACTGGGATGATCCTGCTGTGTTGACATTTGATAAAGGATCCAACACCCAGTCTGGTATGTCCATGTTTAAAATGTCCTGGAATCGGTCCTTGAAATTACTGTGGAGGTTCTCCAAGTGTTGACAGTAAACAAGCAAGTCGTCGTTGTTGAAGGATACTGCTGATAAATTAGGGAAGTTATTAAATTCACGTCTGCCGATATTTTTTGTTTTAATCAAGTTTAAGTCGTCTTCTTGAAGCTGGAGATTTACATCATTAAACAATTTATACAGATCTGTCATGTACGCAATATCATTCTTTGATGTGATGAGGTTGTCGCGCAATTCTGTGTCTTTGTTTTCCAGGAACTCTACCACAGAGTCAAACAGATTGTAAAATCGAGTCAGGCAAAGTACCTTTTGATAGCCAGCGCACTTCTGTGTGAAGCAGCAAGCGGTTGAAATCTTCATCATCGGCAACGCAAAGCTGACTAAATAATCTGTCATCTAGTGAGTTGCTTCTGATTTTATTAACTGCTCTCATAACATATTGCAGTGATGTATGCAGGCGTTCACTCAGATTTCTCACAACCAAATGCTGGCGATGAATGACGCAACGTACAGCAAACACGTCTGGAACTTTATTTTTTAAGTATGCTATGAAGCCTTTGTGACGTCCTATCATAGCCGGAGCGCCATCAGTAGCAGCTGACATAATATTCTTCAAAGGAATTTCCTTTTCGTCACAAAACTTTTCCATTGTATTAAATATGGTTTCTCGTTTTGTATCTGTCTCTAAATTTCTAGCAAATAATAGTTCTTGACATATTTTCTCATTTTTGATAAACCTCACGTATGACAACAACAATGCTTCATTAGTTGGTAAAGTGGACTCATCCAACTGAATTGAAAATTGGTAAGTCTACAGATGATTGCACAATAATTCTTCAATGTTTTCAGCCATCTCATCAATTCGTATTTGCACAGAACTATTTCTCAAAGTAATTTTTCGGATAATATTTGCCGCTGGTTTGTGAAGCACAGTAGTTATTACTTCTTTTACTGCCGGTAAAATTAAATCTTCCCCAATAGTGTGTGGTTTGCCGGTTTTAGCAATTAACAATGAGATATTGTACGAAGCTCGAAGTCCGTCATCGTCTTGCTTAGAAGCTGTTGAAAAAAGTTTTGATTTAGTTGGTTGAGCTACGTACTTCCAGGTCTTGAAGATAGGCCACATCTTTGTCTTTCTTATCCGAGTGCATTTTATTCAAATGATCTTGTAGCCTAGAAAGCTTCATCGCTTCATTTAAAAATGTTTTTTGACAAATAAGGCACATTGGCGATGATGGATTTGTGGGATTTTCGATAAATCCGTATTTAATATATTCCGCACTGTACTGCCGTCTCTTCTTTTTTGCTTCCGACATGGTTTTGACTTCACAGATACGGGAGTAAAAAATTGACTTTAAAAAATCTGCTATCGATTGCGAGCAAAAATGTTAATGAAAATAAAATAAACAATTACTGCCTTTATATAGGTTGGAAATGCAACACGCACCGACAGGAATAACACCTCATGTCTGTGACCGAAGTCGTACTGAGCAAGTTAGAACAGGAGTTACGTAAACACGATTTCATTGCTTTTATAAACGCTTTTATATTTTAACTGGAGTTCCACGAAATAACAATGTAATATGATATTTTAGAACTGACCCGATAACCGTTTCGATGACGGTCCAGAATATTATGCGTCAGAGCAATAACTTTAAAACTTCAATGCTTTACTAATTTTAAGAGTTAGTTCGTAAGGATTGCTTCAGCTTGCAAGTCGTTCTTCTGTACTCCGTGATTTCAAATAAAGGCAAATTTCGAGAAAATGGTTTTTATCTTGATCACCTACATAATTCAGGCACCGATAATCCTGTCAATTCATGCAGCATTGCTCTCGCCCCCCTCGACCGCCTTAACGCCCTCTAATTTTCTCTGAGCCTTCTACCGCCTCCCTGAAAGCCTCTAGCGCCCACAAGGAGGCGTAATCGCCCACTTTGAGAAAGACTGAGCTATAGGGACTTAAATATGGAGTTAAACAAAAGAGTTATCAAAGCGGCACAAATGGCAGGTTGCTTGAGACATAGTATACGGAGCAACAGGTATATGAGAAAAAAAGAACAAAGCACGTATTTACAAAACAACAGTAAAAGACCAGTCTTAACATATGCAGGTGAAACCAGGTCCGATACAAAAAAAAAAGTAAGAGTTGCTGAGATGAGAGTGCTACGTGCAATAATGGGCTTGACACTAAGAGTCCGACAAACTAATCAGATCATAAGAGAACAAACTAAAGTACAGGCTGTTGTAAAATAGGCGAAGAGGAGAAGGAAATAATGGAGACATCACGTGGACCGCATGAATGAGACCACCTGGACGACCACCCAACAGATGGGCTCAAAGCTGGATTTCCTCATCAGTCGAGTAAAAGAAAACAGGCAAACAGGAAAAATTTCCTAGCCTTAAGAAGAACAAATAAAACTTGCCAGAATGGCAATAATTACATATTCTTAGGTACAAAAGAATTTTAGATAGGTTGAAAAAATTTCATAAAAACGGTCTGATGGTGTGAAAAAGAATGAATTACAGAATTTTGTAAAAAAATCTTGATAATGTGTAAGACTGACAGTGACCCAGAAGGTTTCATTGTTCTTCAAGAAAAAGGTGGTCGGTGAATAAGCAATGCTATGAAACTACAATACTATCATTAATGCTGCATTTTTGTTTCAACGTCTAAGAATCACTGCGATTTGAACTTTGCGCATATCCACTTCTTTTTAAGTGCTCAACACCTCCGAAAAGCTCGGAAATCTCAGCTAGCGCACTGTTTCACTGAACATGTTGAAACTAACCAAGCATCAAACGAAGAAGAGCTACCAAGCGAACATGTGGCAAGTACCGTAATAGAATCAGAAGAACAAACAAAAACGTCTTCGGTGGTGGATCATTACTGCATCGACTGTCTTGGAAAACAGGAAAGCCCTATGACTCCATATCAAAGTCTTATGCGGACTTTGTTAAAATACGGCAAAGTCACGGTTGTATTTGTATCCACAAACAATTGTCCAAAAACCGCATGTTTGCAAGAAAGAAAAATTTCTTCTGAATGCTGTGAATAAATCCAAATTTAATACTTTAGTTCATAAGTAATAATCTCATCAGGCAAGGCTGTCAAGATATTTACGCTAAAGGTGATATCACATCGATATAGTGCAGGATTAAAACAAAGGTGGTGGGAGAAAACACACACTTGCTCATCCTGCTGTTGAACGATCCTTCCGACTGTGTTTTCTTGCTGCAGTTACCCTCTCTAGTCTATGACATCCATTTAATTTGAAATATTGTATTTGTACGTGCTTTTACATAATGTGACAGCACTTCACACATACATGGAATTGGCAAGAGCACGTCATTCAAAAAAGTTTCTGGTTTCTCGCGAACTAAAAAAAGTAGCCAAGATTTATTGCCCTGGAAAAAATAAACTGAAGCCGAATTGAAGATGTTGGAAGAAAAGCAGTACTGCTATTTTATTGACGCAGAAAAGATAAAACGTTACAAATGTTGCGTCATCGCATCTTCATTGAAAAAGTTGCGTCTTCCGAGTTCTTTGTTAAACCAGAGCAGCTACCACCCACTGCTGTAGGTGTTACCGTAAATTTCGATGCTACTACCAAATTCTCCAGTGACAAGGAAAACATGACACATAATATGCTGACTCATGGGGATGGCTAACATGAAATAATTAGTATTTTCCCAACACTTAGTGATTTGCCTCCAGCTTCAAGTGCTTTATTGTCGCTTATTCGTTGTTTGCCATGTACTAATGTTTGTGGACTGACTGCCAAGAATCTGGTTATGAGAGCTTTCTGACAGATCAGAATCTGACAATGTTCATGGCTGTAGATTATCCTAGTTATTTTTGTATTGTTATTTCAATTTGTTGCTAATTTACCTTTACTTGTCTTAATGCGTTTTTAGTATATTAAAAAACAAGTTCCATAAGACATGATTTTAGAGCACGCGTCCAAGTTAGAAAACGAGCCGCTTGGGGCGTGTTTTCTAATGGACAACTGCTCTTAAATGTCTTATGAAACGTGTATTTTATACTATTATTTCTATTTTGGTCCAAAAAAGTTAAAAATTACCTTATTTTATATTTTAATTTAAAAATATAATCGGTTAGGAAAGTTTTTTGTTTTTTGTTTTTGTTTTGTGGCTGTTGGTGACATTTAAAACAATTTCAAATAATTCAAACTACTGTCAAATTAAAATTTAGACAAACTGTGTTTCAAAGTGATTTAGTTTTTAAAATACCTAAGATTTGAAGATAAGATGGTAGAAGAATTATCTTGCATCCCACCCGAGCTACGCAAAGTAGCGGAAAATACGCTAAATATTAACTTTTAGAACTTACAATTTGAAGGTTATGTTTATAACGCGTGAAGGTTTTGTTGTCACATGGTCGTCACCAACATAACAAAATAAAATTTCGAATTCTTTAAGGAGTTGCTTTATGAAATCCAAATGAGTTTCATAAAGTACCAAAATAGAAAAAATTTATTTTTGCAACAATAAATTGTTAAACCAATTGACACACTTGTGATTAGTCAAAATAAAACGTTTCTATTTTTGTTTTTTACTTGATTTTCTCGCCCTTCATTTGAATGTTTTCAAATGTAAAACGGACATCAAATACAACAACAAAATGATCACTAGCTTCAAAAATTAGTCTAGAAACATGTGCTACATTTATATTTAGAAAGAAAAAATACAATGTCACATATTGGGCTTTTTTAGCGGCCATTTTGAAAATTTGTTTTAGACAACTTTCCTGTGGAGGGATTTTGGATATGGCGTCGAAAATATATTTTTAACAATAGTTGTGAAAAAATTTCTTTTGTTGCATTTTCTTCAAGGTTAGCCCTTTTATCCCCAGATTTCCCTGACTAAACATAAGAAATGTATTGCTACTTACAAATCAACGCATGCTAAAAGGTCTAGAAACAACCAAAGAAAACTTGAGTGTAGAGTGTATGCTCCCACAAAACAAAGAGAAACGTAATAAAGTCCCATTATAAAAACGCGTATAGCTTGAATAACTTCCCATGTTACCAAAAAATTTCCATCTGGCATGATAGTTCTTCTTAGCAGAAAAGCTCTAAAAATGACATCAGTAGCAATGCTTTACGCATACTCAACCGTAACAAATTAAATGTACTTGCAAAACTTCCAAACACCCATATTGTCAAATGCCTTTTCGTAGTCAATGTTGCGAAGATTCAATTTTCTCTTTGGAAATACAAACCAGGAAATTCGTTGCTCTTCTTTCATAGTTTGATAGGTTACATTTCCGCTTTTGATTAACAATCGTTGAACTCCCTGTGAGTTTACTATAAGTTTTCTAAATTACACTACAAAAAATTGACAACATACCAAAGAAGATTTAATTTCATTCGCTAATGTATTCATATCTTCATAGAGACCAGCTGCAACAAACACTTTCTTGATGGTTGTATATGCAACTTTTATGATGCGTGCATGTGTAACAGTTTGTATATGATATATTCCAGGTCGTCCTAAAAATAGTTTACGATTATAAAGTGGTTTTCTTTTATCAATACTAAAATTCACCTAATATCATGTCGAAATCGCAAAAGTGTGAAGCTGGACCCAAAACTTTTTCCGTTTTTCCTGACGCCGCAGATATCATCTAACGCAAAGAAGAAAGTAACTTAAGATCATTGTTTTAAATTCAACTGACCTCACAGAAACCTCTGTCAATAAAATACATGTTTCGCACAACTTCACCTGCGTACGTAACAATTTCATTTGGAGGTAAAAAAATTTGTTTAACTTCTGCAGCAATCATTTTTATGTATTCCTCTTCTAATTCCTACAGGAAGGTTAATTTAATCGAAATTGTTTCTTACTAAAATGATCACTTTCATTCTGGTGGTGGAAATTTAGGTCTAGCTTAATAAACTATTACTTAAACAATCGTAATATATCATTAAATCTAAACAACAAAATAATTATTAAAACTTAAATAAAATTAACTCTTATAAAACGCCGTTATACTTTCTATTCTGAATTATGGAAAACAAAATAACATTTTGCTCAAGTTGATAAATAAATTCTGACGTCAAAATTTACATTTTAGACTTCACAAATCTACTTGCAGACGTGGAAATTTATTTTTTGACGTCAAATATTAATTTTTGACCGAATGGACTGGTATAGTAATGATGGGGATTACTCCCTTGCTGACCAAGCCTGAATCAGAAGCATCGTGGAAAATGCCCTTCATATTTGAATAGTAAATCTGTTGAGTTAACTAAAGCAATTTATTGGTTATAAATAAATACACAGATTACAGCAAAAATTGCGAAGAAAATAACGGAACCACCCGCGCACACCCGAAAGAATAGAAATTTTGATGATGATTGTTTACGGTGACAGGACTCGCACGCAAGTAGAAGTTTCCCATTTATTTAATAACAAATATCCTATATCCTATAACAAGGAACCAATTACGTGTTCAACCATTAGCAAGATACACAAATTTTTTTAGATGTGGGTTATACGAGAGAGCGCTTTAGAACGGGCCGTCCACCAGTCCAAGAAGATGTTCAGCTAAATGTTCTACTAGACCTTCAAGAAAATCCCTGTTTACCCAACCGTCAAGTAACGACAAACAACGGAATAGTGTAAAGCTCCGTCTTGAAACATTTTAAACTCAAAAAATGACATCCGTATAGAGTAATTTTGGTCCAAGAACTAAACGAAGATGATTCTGAACATAGGTTTCAGTTTCACGAAACCATATTGCAACGCTTGGATGCTGACAATGGATTCGTACGTAGTATTGTTTTTTTCTGGTGAGGCTACCTTTCATATCGACCGCACAGACCGGTAAAACTGCAGATATGGGTCTTCTGAAAATTTACGCTGGAAAATTGAAATTGCTTGCTGCCCTTTAACTAAGTATTTGAAATTGCTGGAAAATCATTTTCCTTTTTTTGGGGACCTTTTTTCGTTCCTGTGTTTAACCCTCGATTTGAAATTTAATAGGTCCGGCTTATGTAAAAGAATTTTGGTCTTTAGTTAAAATAAGTTTAAATTGTAAGCGATCACTTCTTGTCGGACAAAAGTGACGCTTCCTCAGAAATTTTCTACCTGCCCATAGAGCCTTGCTTTTGGTGGTGCAATTCCAGGAATTCCTCCTCCATTGTGTTAACACTTGCCAGGTTTAAGCGAGAATCTAATCTATTGCATAACCGACTGCTCCAACAAAATAACAGTATCCACTTTTTACAATTATTTTTAGTTGTTTAATATCTACGCACACCTGATCTATCTACATGTTTCCTACAAAGTATTTAAATCTACTAGGCTAGCCTGTTACTTATCTTTGAGTGCTTGCTGCTTAACCGGTTTCCTTCCACCTGTTGTTAAATGAGCAGGTAATCCAGGTGTTTCAGTCCACGTTGCAGGTAATGCTTACTTCTTTATTTGATTGTTTTTAAGGGCTGGCGCACTAAACACTCAAGTGAACTTACTTTGCTCTGGCCAAACAAAGAACCCCCCTAACACTAGCTAGGTTTTACCTGTTATACTGAGCCAACGGTATTAATTCACTAACACTACCTTTGACGTTCACTCTAGGAGCGATCTACACTAAAATTGTCTTTCAAAAAGCGAAAAATCTTGTGTTTACTTTTACAAGCTAAAGCTGCGTCGCTATACGTCTGCTCTCGGCCAATGTTCAAACTGACCAGCTTGTTAAACAGAATAAGAACAAGAGTGGAAAAATAAGTACCCAGAGAACAAGCTGGTTTCCGCAGCCGCAGGTCATGTATATCTCAGATAAATACACTTCGTATCATTATAGAACAATGCTCAAAATATGTAGTCTACCTGTGTTTACTATTTGAAAAGGATTTTGACCTTGTAAAAAAAAGACAAAATGTAGGACATTATGCGAAAATACGGAATACCCATGAACCTAATAAACTTAATAAAGCAGACCTACGAAGGATATACATGCCAAGCAATCTGTCAGAACTAATACAAGTGCCAACAGGAGTCAAACAAGGTTGCATACTGTGCCCAATAATGTTCCTAATGATCATTCATGAAGTAATGGTTAAAACAAGAAAAAGGAAGAAGAGGAATAAACTGGAACCGCTCATAGCAAATTCAAGATTTAGTCTTTGCCAATGATATTTCACACCCAGAGCCAAATTCAACAAAACTCAACAGCATAGCTGAGAAAAGAAAAGCCGCTGGTTTAAAGATCAACTGCCAAAAAACCAAGTCACTAAGAATAAACACCGCCAACAAAATTAATTTTAACTTAAACAACAATCAAATAGAAGAAGTCAAAAAATTCATATACATGGGCAGTGTAGTGATCTTTTTTGTTCTTTACATATTTTTGATAACTCTATAAATAATGCTGTTATAACCATTTTGGTGAGCGCATTAACTATCTTAGCGCCTTTTGCGTAGTAGAAGCGCGCGCCGCCCGTACGTAACCAAAGTCTTAAATCTGCAGCGGGCTTGTACCGGCTAGAGATAACTAGGTGTAAATTGCCATCAGAATATTTAAAACGTGAAAAGTATAATAAAGTACCAGCAACCTGTTTCACCCATTTTTAGAATATGTTTAAAGAACTTGGTAAACTGGCGTATTTTAATAGATAAAATAATAATAATTCATTCAACAACTCCCTCTACTTACCTTAAATAAAGGTATATTTGCAAGGACATCAAAATATTTTGCTACTTGTTGTTTCTCAAAAAGATAATAAGGAACATCAAACAACGCAGATTGGTCTTTTAATATCACATAACCCTTATTTATTCGCCACTGTAAGGCCAAGTACTCGTTTGTACGATACTGAATATTCATCAGCATCTGATTGGACATCAAGAAATTTTTTATAACGGTAACCATTTCTATATAATTCGCTCTGTTAACAAATAATAATAATAATAAATATTCAATACAATTTTCTTCATTAAAAATTTTAGCATAATTACCTTTGCCGTTCTGCTAACATGAGAGTAGCAGAGAAGTCTGCAAGTAAATAGCAAAACAGAAGAGTACCAATAATAAAAAAAATCATTGTAACAATCACTTCTACCATTGTCTTAGGTGTAATGTCTCCAAAACCGTTCTGTGATATGACTAACGCCCCATAATAAATGGAAAGTTCAAAAGAGTGTTCATGTCTAGTTACTTGTAGTGACTGATCTTCATTTTTTATAGCATCGTACCAACTGTGTGGTATGCAAATCCTGCCAGAAGGTAACAACTATTATTTGTCTCACAGCTATAACATAAAAGCTTTGCTTACACATCAAAACACGCAAGCATGTAGAAAATTGCACCCATAAAGTACGAGAGCATTAGAAAATACAACACGTATTTCGTGCATCTTACTACAGCAACATTTACACCAAAACTGGCTCCTAGTTTTCTAAATAAGATAATTACCTATGGAAAAAATATAATTACTAATATTTTTCATAGTTCAAGTAGATGTTAAACATACTCTATGGAATTTAAATAGACGGTTTACTGAAAAAATTGTGAGAAGCCTCTCGCTGCTAGTTATACGAAAAATTTCAGCAAATGTGGTAAATGGAATAACTGCAATTACATCTATTATAAACGATAACTTTTTGCATTTTATTGTGAATATGTCTGACACTTTTGTAATAACCCCTAAAACAAATTATTGCATTACGAAACTGTGTAGTATAATTCTCGTAACTATTCTCTAAACTCAACATTAAAAACAGAAAATTATCATAAATAATACGAGTGGGTGCGATTTTTCGATAAAATTGTTATTGTTAAAATTAACTAGCACAATTTTATAAAAGAAAAGTCGTATTATGAGTCGTATTCGTCTTGACTATATCACTCACATTAATTTTGACGAATTTTTGGTAACACTCAATTAGTCGGAAATGACCGGGTGTTTTCGGGAATCGGCGTTCTTAACATGGTATTGTTTGCTTGTTTTCAAATGTTTTGTAGTGGCGTCTTTTTGCGAATTTAATTTTTTATTTTGACGTTCTTATTTACTGTTGCTGTGAAGTGTTGTTGTAAAAATAATTGTTTTAGGGAAAAATCGTTAAGCGGTATTTCATAAAAAATTTGAAGCTATGTGAATTATTTTGGTCCAGATACCATTTTATTGTAAATATATAAAGCATGTCTAGAAAATAGTGGAACAAATTCAAAATCATTCTGTAAGTAGTTTTAGTTGGAATTTGTATTGTAGTGGTACACCATTTGAATTAGCGCTTAGTAGGCTGTCAACAAATACACATTTTATGTCAAAATATTAAACGTCAAAATGAAGCGCAGTTAAAGTCAGATGACAGCCAGAAATATTATAAAATTTTATTTAAATTTGTTGCTTTATTTACTGGACATTTTTTATTTATGTTTTCTAATGCATATTAACACGTTATTATTATACCGGGTGTCCCAGAAGTTACTGACCCATTTTAACTGCAAATATCTCCGAACTAAGAGGCGATAGAGATATGCGGTTTTCACTGAACAATTTCTTTTTAAAAAAAGTTTCTTTCAGTATAAATGTTTATTCAGTAAAGTCTTATATAGGGTGTTTTAAAAAAACTACAAATATCGTCGATTTTTTTAATGGAACACCCTGTATATTTTGATACTATCTGAAAGGTGAACTCTTCTTCTTTCCAAAAATGTACAATTTGTTACAGTTGAATTGAAAAATGAGTGAGTTATTTGGTTTTTAACGATAGGCATTTACGGGTGTTAATGTTAAAACAAGCTTTGAAATTTTTATAATGTCAGTGAACTGACACAACGAACTGTCAAAGTAATTAATTCTGATTTGAATAATTCTTAAACGGCTGTTGTTAATTTTGTTTTCAATAATAGTCCGATTTACTTTAGTTGAAAAATCAAAAACTGTGTTATTGTATGCCAAGTATGAATCGATTGTTGATACTAAAAGAAGATTTCGTGCGGTATTTAGAAAAAATCCACCTTCAAAAACCGTACTTCTTCCAAGAACTGTGAATTACTGGTAATGTCTACACAGACATGTTAGAAAATTACTTATACCCACAACTGGAACAAGATGCCGTCATAAACTCTGTTTACTTTCAGCAGGATGGTGCGCCGCCACACTATTCACTTGTGGCTAGAAATTCTGTTGCAGAAACATTTGGAGATAAGTGGATTGGGAGAGCCGGACCAATTGAGTGGCCTGCAAGAAATTACCCCGGAAATGTTGCGAAAATCTTTTGACAATTTCTTGTTCAGGTTGCAAAAATGTATAGACCAAAATGGACAACACTTGGAACATCTTAAAGATTTTTATTAATGTGGCTAATTTAGAATGTTAATTTGGTTAATTTATTATTCTTTCAATTTTGTCTTGTTATTTTCTACAAATAGGTTGTTATCGGATTTCTAATGTCAAAACTTATTAAGGATCAACATGGATCAGAAATCTGTACCTAATGAACGACCATCCTTAAAAACCAAATAACTCACTCATTTTTCAATTCAACTGTAACAAATTGTACATTTTTGGAAAGAAGAAGAGTTCACCTTTCAGATAGTATCAAAATATACAATGTGTTCTATTAAAAAAATCGACGATATTTGCAATTGAAAAAGAGCTTTTTTTTTAAACACCTTATAGAAGACTTTACTGAATAAACATTTATACCGATAAAAACTTTTTTTAAAAAGAAATTGTTCAGTGAAAACCGCATCTCTCTATCGCCTCTAAGTTCGGAGATATTTGCAATTAAAATGGGTCAGTAACTTCTGGGACACCCGGTATTTATAGTAGGTGTACACTAAAATTTGGGTCGGTTATGATTTGAACACTTGCGATTCATGTTGGTTGACATTTTTATCATCGGCTTCCGTCGACGTTTCTCTATTTTGCTTTTTGATTGTAGACAACAGAGACAAGCCATGTTTTTAATTTATGAATTATGTTATAATTATATATTACTTACTTCTGGCCGAAGCAATGAAAAAGTATATTAAAGTAATAATAGATATACCCAAAAGTCAGTGCACATCAGTTTTAAACGCGTTAATTTAAGACTTAAGAGCGAATATCCCAAGCTACCGTAAATTTAATCACTTTCTTAAACAGCACCATGCAGTTTAATCAGTATAAAACAAACGTGATTGGTTCATTTTATTAAAGGGGAAATTTGTGATTGGTTCAATGAAATGTGAGTGGTATAGTGATTATTATTAACTATCACCATATAAAATTTGTTTTACCATTTTCATCTTCTACAGCAGTAAAAACTTGCAGTACGATATCGATCAAATAAGCGCCATCAATAAAAACCATTATCAGTGTCATGAAAGAAGGAAATTGTCTAGTAAAACTAATCTGATATGGATATAAAATTGCCACTATTAAAATGCAGCAGCACATAAAGTATTCCCATATTGTAAGTAACACTGATTCGGGTTGTAATACCCAGGGCCACGATGTGTGAAGACAAATTTCATCAGAATGTTTCAAAGTGGTTTGATGCTAAAATACCGGTGTTCATAATATAGAAATTAATTTTTTATGTTAATATAAACACCAAGCTGAGAATATAGAGATCATAGTATTCTGTGTCGGCGACTAACGTAGATTTTCTTCTACTGTTTGTGCATGCATGAGAACTTGAAGATTTGGGGTCCTCCACTTTCAGTTTAGTCTTAACTGTCTTTAGCGCTCGTTCAACTTCCACTTCATCGCTGGAAGTTTTTTTAAATGTATATTAAACTAACTTTATTTACTGTACATATTTACTCGTTTGATAATGCCTTTAAAAACTGTTTTTGGGTTTCTGCTTCTATAGCACCACTCATTTTTTTCTAGAAACAGAAGATATGGGTGCTTACAATTTTCCATACTAATAAAGCAAATAAATACCTAATTATTAAATTATACTTTATCTACAATTGCTTGGATAAGGACTTATTATGTCATTCATTTGCGTTAGGTAATGAAGTTCATTATCTCACTAGTGTGATAATGGATTCATTACCTAACTCATTTTATTTACACAATTAAAACTGAAACTTTGTTTATAAGAAAACTGGCTGGTTGCTATAATATTGCACAAATCAAATCTATCTTGTTTCTTTGATTTTAAAACAAAAATATTTTAAAAGAGACTTGACACTTGCAAATAAATTAATGTGAAATGTCAAATATGTCGTAGATAAAATTTTGTATGTCACACGTGGGATAAATGCATTATTATGGCACTCGTTTGATTAGACGACTCGGTCTACGACCTCGTCGTGCAACTTTCATACTCGAGTTACAGTAACGCCTTTATCCACTAGTAACGTAAATAACTACAAAAGTGATTAAAATATTATTATTTAAACTAAATAGTGTATCTAAGTTGCAGGCTTCCGCGGCCGTTGTTAATAACAGCTAGGCTTCCAGTTGTGTTCCAGATCCCAAAGCGACCACAGCCCTGAAGATGTCCCGTGGAACCGAGGACGAAACGTCGGCAGTTTCATGCACCGATGACGCTGCTCCAACCTGGAAGCCTAGCTGTTATTAAATAGTGTATCATTTAACAGCACTAATTGTATTATTTATGCATACACTTTTCTTTCTCTCGCCTATCTTCATTAGTATACTAATAATCATCTAAAAAACCGAAGATGAAAACAATTTACCTGCATTGCTTCGTGGATTTTGCAAGATTGGTTCAACTTATAATACTTAAGAGCAACTCTCCAAAAGTCTTGCTTTTTTAAACGTTGTATCTCACAATAAGACGAGGCTACCACCTAAATTAAATTAATTAACAAATTTAAAAAATGTTTGCTATTTGAGAAATCTGTGACGGTAGCAGGCACTCTATCAACACACATGCTAACGATACTGATAGTGCTTTGATTGTGCTATTTTGTAATTTCTTGTTATTGCCGTTTTTGAGAAAACAAGAAAACACTATGCTGCCTGCGTTGTTTATGCTAGCAGGAAATTTGACAATTTTTCAAAAAAACAACTAGGCCTATATTGCTTTCTGCCGTTTAAAAACACGCTTTTTATCCTTAGCTTTTCCATATTTGTTCAAACAACGACAAGACCGCTGACGTGTTTTAATCGACACAGAATAACAAACAAACTGAGGCTGAGTTTTGTAGACAACAGATTTTAAGTAAACCCATAAAAAGAGGCTAATGGGGTCAAATCTGGAGATCTTGGGGACCATTTTAATTCTTAATTTTTCCGAAACAAATCAAGTAAAAAAAATGTTTGCTACTATTGAATAGCATTTTAAAGAGCTTTTCAATGAGGTATCACAAGGTGAGTGTTACTATTTGAAATTTTGTGTTGGGATAGCTAGAGCCTAAGGAGTTAAATGGAGAAGGTTACCTTATGAATCATGATGATTCTACCATCCATGTTGTAGAAACGGTTTCTTGAAATTTTTAATACTTTTTTTGCTTCCAAAGATGTAACACATTGTATGATTTCAAATGGACACTCTGTACAATGAATAATCGCAATAAATTATTTCGCTTTCAATTACAACATTTAGTGTTTCTACCACAAAATTCATAAAATAAAATGCTTGTAACCCACAGTTTGAGAAATTACCTACTCAAAATGAATGTAGAGACACTTATAAAAAATTGAATATTTTTGCCTAAGTAAGTGTCTTCGACTTTTGAAAAAGATAACTATTTAAGTTGCGAAGATTTCAGTCTTTTTGAATAAGCTTCTAAGAAGAAAAATGTTAAAAATTGAAATTGGAAATCATTTAATTAACAAACTTTTTAACTATCAACAATAAAAAAACCACAAATTTAAAAAAATAATAATGGGTGTAGCCTCCTCTGGCACTGATGACTTCAGCGCACGACGGGGCACACTCTCAATTAAATTTGAAATCGTTTGTTGAGGATGTTGCTCCCATTCTTGAATAAGAATTTCCTCAACCTCATCCAAATTTGCGATAGGCTGACGATCCAGCAATCTTCTTCCCAATACGTCCCATAAGTGTTCGATGGGGTTAAGGTCTGCACTATTAGCTGGCCAGTCCATTACTGTGGTATTGTGGTCACGGAAAAAATTTGTAACTATCCTAGCTACATGTGGCCTGGCATTATCTTGCTGATAGATAAAGTCAGGTTCCATTTCCCCAGCAAACGGAATCACATGTGGTTCTAAAATGTCCCTGATGTAACGCGCTGCCGTGAGAGGACCTTCCCGAAGAACCACTAGCTCGTTGCAACCATTCAAAGTTATGCCGCTCCATACCATAACGGAGCCTCCACCAAAACTGACAATTTCTTGAACAGCGGAGTCTAAATAGCGTTCACCTTGGCGTCTCCACACACGCATTTGTCCATCGTTATGGTCTACGCAAAACGTGAACATTACATTGCTCCATTGTTCTCTAGTCCAGTTACGATGTTCTTGTGCAAAGTTTAGCCGGGCCCTCCTATGTGCTGGTGTTAACCGAGGGACTTTAACTGCTCTCCTTGCACGTAACTGAATCTCGTGAAGCCTATTCCGAACTGTTTGGTCCAAAAGTCTGGTTCCACTAGTGGCAACCTAGAGATCAAACGGTAATTTTACGTTCTCTAATGGCCCAAAACCTCCATAGGCGGTCTTTACGAGGAGTAGTTTCTCTTTGTGTTTGAGGGTAAGGACATCTTCTTATGATACCATTATTCACAAATCTGTTGCATGCCCTAGCTATAGCTGAATGACTCACATTTAACATTTGAGCAACGCGTCGTCTTGAGTATCCCTCTTCAATTAATGTCACCGCTCTAACTATCTGATTTTCATTCGGATATACTCTTGATTGTCTGCTTCTTCCTAACACATTTACATTCATGTTTCCACCAGCAAATTATACCGCAAAACGACAAAATCAAACAAATTTTTTTTTGTTAAATTTAAAAGCGTCTCTTTTGTTGTTTACTTTGTTTTGTAAAATCTCCAAGGAAACAAGTGCCTACTTTTTTACAGGCAAAATGTAAAGGTATGTTCGTATTATCTGCCTATACACGAATAAAAAGGTATCTCTATATTCATTTTAAGTAGTGTATTTTGCGATCGTATATGTCAACAGTAGCCCGCTACTGATCAGTGATCACGAAAGAACGCGCCGCCAGAAGAGCCTCCTGTATATGCATAGTTGATTTTTCGAAAATTTAGGTCTGTGCCTGCTAGCATGAGCTAGACATGCAGTATAAGTTTTCTTAATTTGCTCTAAAAAAAAACGCAAATATTCCTGATGTGTTAATATTAAACGGCATTAAACACCTCGATCCGAGCACTAGGCAGTAGTAACATTAATGCTTATTACAAATGTCTGCTAACTTTGCGCACCTCATTTTGAGCAACAACAAAACTAGTAATTTTAGAACACTTTGCATTGTAGTTTTCACCAAATTTAAAAAGAGTTACGCAGTTTATAAATATTCTGTTTAGAACATTTGTGCTGTCTAATCTTCAATTTCGAATAACATTCCAGTTTAACATTTTCGGTTTATATCTGCTTGGCATAAGTTAGTGATTCGGTTCAGAGGTATGGTTAGGACCAAAACAAAGAATGTTACAAAAAATTAAACTACGCCATATAAACTTAAATCTTTTGAAATCAATTTTGTTTTGGAACCAAACCAATTCACTTGGCACTATCATTAAATACCTGTACAGGACTCGGAAAACTAAAAACAAGGTTTGCTTCTCCAAGACACGTTCCTATTCCAAGTGTTAAAATGGGACTCTCTCCGTCTTCTGCTGAAAGTATTTGAACGTTTCCGCGCATTACATATACCATAGAATCTTTTTGTTGGCCCTGAACATATATAATTTCGCCAGCAGTGTATATTTCCGTTGTCATTACGGCTGCTATTGCTCGTCGGAATGCTGGATGAATATTCTTCAATAAATATGTCTTAAAGAAATACGTTATTGTGAAGTTTGACAAATTGGAAAATATAAGTCAAGTGTAATATTTGTAGTTAAGAGCGCGCCGCGCCGAGCCAACGACACAGATGGCGCTAGTATAGACATCATATAGGCATTTTTATATGTACTCAGCGACTTAATTAAAAAGAAAACGAAATGAAACAAGGTAATAGATGTTACTTAATAAAGTAACTTTGATGCTCAGATAATTATTTTCTTGTGAAACATGCAAATAAGGTAAAAAACTTACTTTTCTTAGCAAAACATAAAACTATAAATTTAACACTATTCTTCATTTGTATTTACGTTGATCATCTAGATACTGTTATAATAGATACACCAATTTAAAATTTTTGTCAATTATTTAAATTATGTGTCAGCTGAGTAAATTTAAAAATTCGATGCGAGAACGTCAGCCATGTTTTTGAACAAAAGTTCGTAGGAATCAGCACGGAATGCGCTACGGCGATAGGCATTTGGCGCGTTAATTTATAACTTTTAACAAATTTCGCACATAAATATGAGATTATTGCACACAAACCCACGAGCAAGTAATACTGAGAATTGATTTTATGCCAGAAATCAATAATTCTGCTAGTACAGTCCTGTAAAGAAAAAAATATGCACGTCAACAGAACGCATGTGACGCTACCTGTTTATGTTTAATAGAACCATCAGCAATTAAATTCAAATTAAGAATGACTAGCGCCTCTAGCGTCAAAAACAAAAAGGTGCCACGGCGGCACGCTCTTAACTATGTACAACAACACACTTGTTTCAATGCATTCCAATATTTGTCTAGGTAGACTTGTTGCCTCATTGTCTCAGGTAGTTCTTCAAACAGATATGATATCAAAATACCTTTCTGCTGTTGCCAAAACATGTAATAGAAATTCATTATTTTGGTTTTTAACTTTTTTGAAATTTTTGGATGATCCTAAAAAAAATCAAAAAAAAATGTTGATAATAGTGTACCGAGTATAATAACAAAAAAATACCATAAAATTAAAGTTGAATATTGGTAAGACTTTAGTGTTTTATACGCAATTTAATGAAATTTCTTGTGTTTATTTTCAAAAATGAACACGCTTACCATAGCTTTGGAAATTAAAGCAAGGCGATTGGAAAAAGTAGAGTGCCTACGATAACTTTCTATCAGCACAGCTGTCATGGAACCCATAAATGCACCCACAATCAAGAAGAAACTACATAGCATTACCATTACCATAAGGAAAATTTCCCCATCAGAAATTGCATGTATATCGCCGAATCTATAAAAAAAATGACATTAGAAGTACAAGTACAACTCAAATATAATAATATTAATGATTATATTTTTTGTTTGACGTAATTTATAAAATATTCAACTCAAGTCTTACCCCACAGAAGAGACGCTACTCAATATGAAATAGTGGCAGACAATGTACCATTTCGCTGCGGTTTCCCCGTCAAAGTAGAGGTTACTTTTAGTTACGGTTGCCGTCCAATCTTCTACATCATTCTGACATTTCTGTTAATAAGAAGTTGTTTCGTTCTGATGTGAACTATAATTGTTTTTTATAACTTACATAACAACCCATTGCTTGAATTATACAAGAAAATGTATGAATCATTATAAATGCAACTACTCCATACTTTTCCAGCAAGACGTTAAAGGTACCAAGCCCCGGAGTTCTTGAAACAACCCCTACAGGTATAAAATGCATTCATTAAAAAGCAGGTAAGTTATAAAAATAGTAAGTGTGTGTCTAAAATGCTGCTATTTCTTTCTGTATTTATTTATCTTCGGTCTATTTATACTACTAAGGTCGATGTCACAGGGTAGACTACTACACTTAGAAATGTAACCCAACCTTTTTCTTACATGCTTCGTTCTTACGTATAATGATACTGGGTGGCTTTCTTCGCTGCTCAACTATTGTTTGTTTGAACACTTTTCACTTAACGTTATACAGGGTGACCCCCCGAAAACGAAACAGAGATGTTTTGTAACATGAACCTCAATTTTTCTTAAAACACCTGAATGGGTGAAATTCATTTGCAAGGGGGACATGTAATATGGATATTTCTGTCCGTTTATCTGGAACCCTAAAAATTGGGACAATTTCCACCGTAAAATTTTGAACGGCGAAAGGTATCAAAAGACATACCATTTGAAAGTCCAATGAATTTGCTTTACAGCAGTGTTTTTAGTTTTGGATTTCGAACATTAGTTCTCGCGAAAATGCAATCCAAAGAAGTTTCAGAGTAGTAAGTGTTCGAAATGAGCAGCACCAGCGTCCATACAGTAATAAAGGTTCTGCTCAAAACGTCGTCGCACATTCTGAAGCATTTGTGGAGTGATTAGACGGCGTTCGTTGATTATACTTTGTCGTAAATCTTATAAAGAATTGGGTTGTGTTTCGTAAATTTTACTCTTCAAATGACAATGACGATAGAAATAACAGAAGAAAAAATTATAGAAATTATGAAACAACTTAAAAACCGAAAAACCCCTGGACCGGACAATATAACTAACGAAATGCTGAAATATGGAGGACAACAATTACATAGAGAAATAAGGATATTATTCAATAACATATTGGAACAGAAAAGAATACCAAAAGAATGGAAAACAAGCATCACGATACCCATATTCAAGAAAGGACAGAAAACGGTACCAGAAAACTATCGCGGAATAACTCTGTTAAACAGCTCCCTAAAAGCATTTACGAAACTTATTTTGGAAATGTTGGCAAAGGATATCAAAATAAGAGAAGAACAACAAGCATTTAGGAAAAATAGATCTACCATTGATGCTATTTTCATTTTAAAACAAATAACCGAAAAATCGCTGGAGTTCAACAAGCCAGCATATATGTGCTTCGTGGACATGACTAAAGCATTCGATAGAGTACGCATCACGGACATTATCAAAATAATGAAAGAAAATGAAATAAACCAAAGGATTACCCAAGTAGTGTATGAAATCAATAAAAATTGTAAGACCTCAATTAAAGTAGGACACACGACAAGCGAAGAAATAAAAATTAATGACGGAATAAGACAAGGAGATTCACTCAGTCCTTTCCTTTTCAACATGATTATGGATAAAATAATATGCCGCCTCCCTAGAGAAGCAGGATATAAAATAGGAAACGCTTACTTTCACATTATATGTTACGCGGATGACGCCGTACTCATCGCCGATTCAGAAGATGACCTACAAAGGCTACTGCATGCCTTCAACCAGGAAAGCAAACAACTCAATATGGCAATCAATAAAGAGAAAACACAATGTATGGTAATAGCTAAAGAACCCACGAGGTGCAAACTCGAAATTGACGGCAAAGTTATAGAGCAGGTTATGACATTTAATTACTTAGGAGCTCAAATAGCAAGCAATGGTAACCTACAACAAGAAGTAAAGATGATAACAATAAAAGCATCACGTATTGCAGGATGTATGAAAGATACAATCTGGAAAAATAAACATCTCAATATTGATAGTAAGCTGAGAATATACAAGACAACTATTAGGCCAATTCTGACATACGCCGCGGAAACAAGAGCTGACACATCGAAGACAATACAAATGATGAACACAGCAGAAATGAAAATAATAAGAACAATACACAACAAGACACTCCGAGACAGAATCAGAAACGAAGACCTAAGGGAAATGAGCAACATACAGTACATAGCCAGATTGGTACGACAAAGAAGAAAGTACTGGAACAAGCATGTAGAAAGGATGGGAAGCGACAGACTAGTGAAAATCGTAAAACCGAACAAACCCACGGAGAAGAGAACACAGGGTAGACCAACAAAAAGGTGGCGAGAGTGCTGGACCTCAACATCCGAAGAGGCTTAATAGGAAAAATACAGGCATAGCCTACCTATATGGGCAACCATATATGAAAGAAGAAGAAAAAGAAGAAGAAATGTCAATGATGAATAAATAGAGTGGAAATAAATCTGACGACCTTAGGGGGCATTCAATAGCGCCTCTTCTTCCAATCTATTAACCTGGAAATCTTTGATCCAAATACTGTTGAACAAGCGGTGTCTAATGCAAAGGAGCTCCGTCCTGTTGAAATACCAAATGATCTTCGAGGTACTGATCATTATTCTCGATAATATTAATTTACATAGGATCAATGTTATTTTGTAACAATTCCAAGTACATCTCTCCAATCAAGTTACCAGGTAAGAAAAAAGGACCAACGCAACGAGACGATCAACCAAAAATTCCAGCCATGTGGTCATATATGACCATATGGTCATACGCTGGTGATGCTCATTTCGAACACTTACTACTCTGAAACTTCTTTGGACTGCATTTTCGCGAGAACTAATGTTCGGAATCCAAAACTAAGAACAATGCTGTAAAGCAAATTCATCGGGCTTTCAAACGGTATGTCTTTTAATACCCCATGCCACTTAAAATTTTTAGAGTGGCTTTTGCCCCAATTTTGTTGAAGATAGGAGAATGGAAATGGTCGCATTACATGTCCTTCTTGCACATTAATTTGATCAGTTTGAAAGTTTTTAGAAAAATTGAAGTTCAATGTAACAAAACACGCCTGTTTCTTGTATATTATACACTAAGGGCTTGTTTTCCATCACTCAAGTTTTATGTTTAGAATATTTGTTGTACGCACTTAAGTTACATAGGATTAATCCCTCACAATCAGTTACACTCACTGAATTATACTTATACTGGAACGCGCACTGGCGGTCTCTGCCATAGAAAAGAAGCGAGCCGAGAGAGATAGCGCGCAAGGATCATTCCTGTCCTTTTCGTACCGCTCCGCGCATGCGCTGCGCGAGGGAGAAGACAGCGGTAAAGCTGTCAAATCATGACAATCAACTGCTCTATGCATGCGCATACTCTCGAGAGTAGGACAGAGATGATCCTTGCGGCCCTCTCTCTCGGATCGGGCTGGCGGGCCGAGCGCGCGTTCCAGTATAAGTATAGTTCAGTGGTTATACTAGTTAGCATGATGCCTTGTGGTAGTTGGCGTTTTAGACGGACGTCCATGGGTGTTTCTTTCGCCTATGGTAAATTGTTCGGCTGCTGGGAAGGGCTGTTCTGGTCTGTAGTTTGATGAAGTATCCTTTGGTTATATTGTTATAAACTTTATGGAGAGTAGGAACTCTTGTTTCACGGGGTATTTCATGGTTCCTAATGAACCAGGTTGCATTTAACACAATTCGGAGGACATTGTTTTGGAAAACCTGCATATTTTCAAGTGTGTTCTGCTTGCGTTACACCATACAAGATAACCGTACGCTAACAATGGTCGAATAATAGAGGTATAGATTAGTGTCCCACACTCAATTTATAGTGGTGGTGTTTTGTTGATTATGGGGTAAAGTTGGACTAAACGTAAGTTTGCTTTAGCAATAACGTGTAAGCAGGCTTAAAGTACATTAGAACAAGTAACCGTCAAACAAACTGGCAAATACGAACGGTTAGTTCCCAAGCCGCCCCGGAACGAATTACCTAATGACAAGGTAGTTGATCAAACGACATCTGTACTAAAGAAAGGGTTTAACTATGCTGTAGCACCTAATCGCATTCCTGTGGAAGACATAGTATCTGGCGTAGAAGCAGCTATTCACAAGCTACCTACAGAAATTTCCAAAAGCATAAGACAGGATGTATCAAGCATAAAAAGAAGAGCAAAGCCGCCCAGTTCCAATATCAGCAAAGATGAGAAAGAAGCAGTGAAGTTACTAAGAGAGAACAAAGATGTCCTTATACTTGAAGCAGATAAAGGCAATGCTACTGTTGTGATGCACACCTCAGATTATAACTTAAAAATGGAAGCACTGCTGGGCGCTAATTGCAATGTCCGCAGGCGAGCGGCAAAATATAAGGTGATAGCTCATTTTTTTTTGATTTTATAGCATTCTAATCACTAAATATCACGGAATTAGCTAGCATCAATTAGTAAATAGTTCAACTAGTATTTCCTGTCACAAACCGGTCGAATTTCACGGATCAACTCTAAAAACCAACTGCGGACAAGAACCCTTTTTACTATACTTTTATCGATTACAATTTTATTGATGTTAAATACTCACCAAAAAACTCAAAGACTCTGTAAAGTCTTAATAATATAAATATAACTCCTGTTAAAGCAATCCCTCTTATTTTTTGCAGTTGTGGAATTAAACTAATAATCATCCAAATAACAGAGACTATATCAATAATTATTAAAGCTAAAATAAAGATTTAATTATACGATGAAAAATGAAAGAATAATCTCAGCTTACTCTTATTTCGAGGTGATAGGTTCTTTAGTGCAGCGTAATGCTTCCATGTCCAATGAATTATAGAAGCAATTATATCAGCAATTACTATGGCATCACAAATAAGGATTATTATCAAATTCGCAGTATAGAAGCTAAAATTGTTGTCAAACACTACCTATAATATTATAATGAAGCAATATTACATTTTATGGTTAGGTACGCTTCATTGTAATACATATAAAAAAAATTAATTAAATAAACAAGCAAATGAGGTAAACAGTCTTAAATACACGAAATTCTTGTAGAGGGGTACTCTATGTCCTAAAATAACGAAAAAAGTTTATCTACATACATATAGGTATTGAAACGCTTCCTTCCTCCGAAAGAGAGCATTATTTCGATAACAATGACGACATTGAATTGAATTTTTATGTACGAACACTACTGTTTTAGTTTATTATGTCTACTTATTTTTGTCTAAAGAGGTGCAACAGCATGGTGCGCCAAGTGTAAAGTGAAAATTTGCTGTGCATTTCACGGTATTTAAGGCAATTTGTCCCAATATTTATTATATATACATACATTTAGCTAAATGCTTTTAATTTTAATAAATCATTTTAGATTTAAATAAATTCTTAAACATTTGGTTTAAATATTCCAACATTTAATAAAGCATTAGAGATTTAAATAAATCGTAAAACATTTACTTTAAATTTTCAAATATTTAGTAAATCTTTATGTATTTAGATAAATCTGCACGTTTGTTTTAAATCTTTCAATATTTAATAAATATTCGCAGATTTAAATAAATATTTCAACATTTAATTTTAAGCTATCATATTTAATGTTAACTTGTCATATTTATTTGACCTTGGTAGACCCAGCCAACATGAAAGACCAAGACCGTTTACATTGGTGGTAACGTTCAACAATTATGAACACGTTTTCCATATTTCAAGAATTTGTACAATTAATGTTAGTTCAATTATCAATAACAACATAAACAATGCATAATTTATTATTCATACAATGAAAGCTTTCTCGACATTCCCTTGAAAATGTAATTTTCAATCTGTTTTGTTTAAGCGTCGAACGCTTCCACCTTGACCCTGCCTTGCGCCATACTACCGGTGTAAACGGTCTTGCTGTCCTAAGTCGGCTGGGCTCACCAAGGTCAAATAAATATGACAGGTTAACGTTAAATGTGACAGCTTAGAATTAAATGTTGAAACATTTATTTAAATCTCTAAGGATTTATTTATATCGGTAAAAATTTATTTAAATCTGCAAATATTTATTATATATTGAAAGATTTAAAACAAATATGGTGCAGATTTATCTAAATACAGATTTGGCTAAATACATAAAGGTTTACTAAATATTTGAAAATTTAAAATAAATGTTTTACGATTTATTTAAATTTCTAATGCTTTATTAAATATTGGAATATTTAAACCAAATGTTTAAGAATTTATTTAAATCTACAACGATTTATTAAAATAAAAAGCATTTAGCTAAATGTGTGTATATATAATAAATATTGGGACAAATTGCCTTAAATACCGTGAAATGCAAATTTTCACTTTACACTTGGCGCTCCATACAACAGTGATGTCTCATTTATAGTTTTTAAATATTTAAGGATCTTTAGTTAATGTTAAGATCTTTAATAAGTTTTTTCAGTTTTTGTATTAAAAATGTTGTTTTCTATACATAATACACAAAGAACATGTGCTAAACATGTATTGTGAAACGTGTGGTCTTATTGAAATATTACAATTTACTTTCGGCTTAGATCGCGCCGTTGTTTGGGAACTACACTCAGCATAATCAGGTAAGGACCGACCTGTAGCTTGTCTGTCTTTACAAGCATTTGCTCTAGAAGTTTGAGCAATATTTGTTCGTAGACCTTGCCTGCCTAAACAAGGCCGTGTGATCTCACAATCACAACGGTGACAGCCAACCAGAACTCCGCCGTTTTGCCCGACTGGCTCAAAAAGGTTTAAATACCTCCGCTTCCCGGATTTGAATTCAGTGTTCTATTCGCTCTGAATATGCAAGCTGCATTGTCTTGCGACACGTTAGTTTGTATGGGTTCACAAACAGCCAACAGGCATAAGCCGATTAAGTATTATTGTCCTGGCAAACAAAATATATTAAGATCAAATTCTTGTCCGCCCCAAGGTTTAAATAAACTAAGCACACGGTCCTGTTTAGGCAGGCAGGGCCTACGAACAAAAATTGCTCAAACTTCTAGAGCAAATGCTTGTAAATGCAGACAAGCTACAGGTCGGTCCTTACCTGATTATGCTGGGTGTAGTTCCCAAATAACGACGCGGTCTAAGTCGAAAGTAAATTGTAATATTAACAGTTCGAGAAACCGCGAAAGCTTCAAAGAAAATATTCATTAGTCGTCACAGGGTTAACTTCGATGTTTAAAATATGATGTAAACAATTCAAAATTTAATTTTAATGTCATAATGTAATTTTCTTATTTAGAGAAGTGATAAAAATAGACAGTATAGTTCAAACTTCTACTTAGGTGTTTGCTAAATTTTTGTAAAATATTTTTAAAACTTACTTCATAAGTATATAGTACAAACAAAACGACATTGGCAAAAGTTGCGATAAACATCCAAACCAAATTGAATATCAAATAAGTTAAAAATTCACATAGTTCCGTTTTCTTAAAGAGGGGATCATAAGATTTCTGCAAACATTTAAAATTTATTATTATACATGTTTTTGTAAGTATGAATGTTACCTACCTCACTCTCTAGTGAAGTTTGAGAATGTGTATTTAATAATGTCACCGTCCTTAGTGTGTCTCTTCTTGTCCGCGAAGAGCTTGAAGTAGGAAAATCTAAAATATGTGTTTGAATTAAGCTTGGCCTCATTTTATACATCCATTTTTTTGCAAAACATTCATTACACTTTTTATAGTATTATTATGACAGTTAATGTTTTTGTTTAATCACTTTTTTGCCTACTTTGCTTTACTAAAACCACAGACATCTTGATCGCAAGACAGTCTCTCGATATGGAATGTCGTAACCATGACCACAGAGAAGGTTAACACTACAGATATACGACCCCTTATACAATATGGCCGCTCACATTTGGAGGCGAAATTAGCGTTAGTTTGGCGGCAACGCACCAGATCAATTTTAGGGCGCTGCTATCGCCATTCGTTTATTACTGTTGAAATGTGTTGGAAACTGTTTTATCGGGGATTTGAGTGCATCTGTCACAGATAACGTTAAAAATCTAACCTTATTTGGGATCTGGTTAAAGCGTGTATTTCATATTTTCTTGTGTTTACTGTTTACTAAAATTTGATATTTCAGTAAAAGTAAATTATTGTTGAACTTTTGTTTGTTTCTTCCAAGGTTCTCGCAGACGTAATATGTATACCGACGTTCACATTTCACCAAAAACTAGCTCATTCTAATGTTTTTATCTTTAACACTGCATTCTGCGAGGTTAGGGTTACCTTATTAGTTATTACAGACTGCAGTTTAAGTGCCAGAGCTGAAGACCATAGGTAAAGGTTTTTAAAGCTTCGCCACATGAGGGTGACTTCAAAGTCATGCTATACCTAGATATTTACCTTATAAATTATATTGATTATATTTTAAAACTGTAATATGTAATGGTTCCAGAGGTATAACATAAAATAAATTGTAATTTAAATATATTTTGAGGTTACAATTCTACTGATTTTATTATTAGTACACTAGATTCCAGAACTGTATCATACGTCTTTGTAGTCTTATTTACTTGGAGTCTGTCACATCATGAATATAATTTAAGTAGAATTGGCTTTAAAATTAATTATTTACGAAAAATTGCGATTTGACAATTAAACATCTCAAATAAAATCGTTAAACATGGCAGATGGCTGTCTAACTTTTGGTTTGAATATGTGCTAAGTAATCTGCTCAATCACAGTCATCTGTGACTTAATTATTTGTGAGAGTACAAATTGTCATTGTAGCGCCATCTTTTTGCAGATTATTAATCATATAAAACAAGATGCCGATAGCTCACATATTTACCGTATATCTGTAGTGTTAACCTTATCTGTGCCATGACCTTATCAATTGGGAGCTTGGACGGGTAAGGAGCTGTCTAAGCTTCAAATTTGGAAGGCCATGGTCGTAACTAATACTAATAATAAATAAAACTTACATAATTATCATTATGATTTTTTTATTTTAATAGTTAAGCTACAAGGAATGTAAGGACGTATTAACATTTGAGGAAGGGTAATATAAACCGGGGCGGAGGTGTTGCTTGTTATATTTTTCCAATTAGCTTCAAATAATAAAAAAATATTTGTAATATTTGACATCTGTGATCAGAACTATGATCAGAATTTTGCTTTAATCATTTCTATTTCGTCAGTTAGCTATGCCTGTTGCTGTAAATCTGTATAATCATTATTTTCCTTGGAATGTAAGTTATTAAGTTTCGTAGTCAAGTGTAACCAAGAAGCATTCACATAGGTTTTTTTCATTACTGGACTCACGACCTCTGGATTAATACCGCCTCGCTATACGGCCTGTCGCGTCATGAAAAATTTTGATTTTCCAAAAACACCGTGGGTGGCGCCATTTAGTGGTTTGCGCTGGAAAGAACATAATAATAATTTAATTATTAAGGCCGGAGAAGCCAGCTAATATTCTTATTAGGATATCTTCAAATTTGTTTTGGCTAGCAAATGAATATACACACAACAAATGGGACTGCATAAGTTATCAAGGAAGCCACCGAAACTGTTTTAGGCACGTCAACCCACTCCACAACACCGTGGTTCGACGACGAATGTAAGCTAACCATCGAACAAAGAAAAAAAGCACGAGCGCGCATATTGCAACAAAACACCAGAAGAGTACTGAAACGGAAGAAACGGCAGTCAATGGAACAAAAACTTACAGAAATTGAAGAGAGAATGGAAGAAAATGTAACAAGAAAAGCATATAAAAAATGAAATACATTAGAGATGGCTTTAAACCACGAACAAATCTCTGCAAAGATAAACGGAATAATAATCGCGGGGAAGGACGAGACGGTCGCAATATGGAGAGAATATTTTGCGAATCTATTGAGTATAGCAAACGATGAAATCGAGCAAGACTGACAAAATGCACTGGTGGAAAACTATCAGAACATACAAAGAGAAGTAGAAGGAAATGAACCCATAGCAGAACCCAAATATGACAAAATTAGAAATAGTATCACCAAGATGAAAAGAAATAGAGCCCCAGGAGAAAATAAAATACCAGCGAAATTGTTAAAAGGGGGAGGGGGAGAGAAATCTGTGGGATAAAATTACACCAAGTAATAATAACAATATGGAGAACCAAAAAAATGCCACAAGGGTGGAATTTGGGAATCATCTGCCCAATACACAAGAAGGGCGACAAGGCGGTATGCTCGAACTACAGAGGAATTTGTCTCCTAAACACAACGTACAAAGTCCTCTTACACATTTTGCTAGAAAGACCAAAACCCTATGCAGAGCAAAGAATGGGAAACTACCAAGCTGGCTTTCAACCCTGAAAATCCAACAGACCAAATATTCTGCATACGACAGATGAAGAAAGAAGAAGAAGAACAAACCCAATAAAACATGACGACTATCTATTCAGACCCAACATCAAATTTTGGGATATGCAGACGACCTAGCAATTATTAGCCCTCATGAAGGAAATATAGTGCGTGCGTATCAAACCCTAGAGAATAACTTCGAAGAAGTAAGTCTTAGGATTAAAACTGACAAAACAAAATACTTGCGGATCTCAAGAATGGCAGAACCAGGTCGCCCACAAGCAGTAGAAAACCTATAAATAGAGAATATACCACAGTTCAGATACCTTGGCGCCACTATCAATAACACGAATGACATAACAGATGAGATATTGGTTATTGGTTATTGGTAGTAGCAATTGCAGAGCACGGTTTTGTGAGTCCCTGAACACCCCGGCCAATAAGGCCTATTGTGTTTCTCTGCCTTTGCGTTTTGATTTAGGTGAACAGGTTAAGGCCCTTTACTAGGTTTAGTAGCCTGTGGACCAGATCTTTTTCCGGTATGCCTACCTGTGGGTCTATTTCGCCCAACAGGTTGTGACGTCGGCGGTTTAATGCTTCACATTCAAAGATTACATGAGAGGCAGTTTCTTCCTCTTCATTACAGAGTCTGCATATGGGTTCTTCTGTATATACGCCCATTCTGTGCATGTGTTTCCTTAGACTGCAATGACCGGTAAGTAGCCCCGTCGCAATTCTAAGATTATTTCTGTTGAGTTTCAGTATTTCAGTTGTTAGAGTCTGAGATGGTCTTCCCATCATCAGTTTGCTGTGTCTTTGTCCTTACACGTGGTTCCAATGTTGCTGGTGTTGTTGTTTGATCCACTCAGTTATTACCCCACGCGCTGTCGCCTTTGTGATACCTAGTACTGGTTCAGGACCAATAAAGGTTGCCTCAGATCCTTTCCTCGCTAGTTGGTCTGCTTTTTCATTGCCTGCTATGCCCTTGTGACCTGGTACCCACACCAGTGTTACTTGGTTGTGCTTTGCCAGGGTTTTCAGGTTTTGCAGGCATTCTCAGACTAGCTTGGATCTTATCTGCTTTGATGCTAATGCCTTTAGGGCTGCCTGACTGTCAGTGAGTATTTGGATAGGTTTGCCTTTGGTTTGCCTTCTCAAATTCTCACAGACACAGGTTCCCAGAGCGAATATCTCCGCTTGGAATACCGTGGTGTTTTGCCCCAGTGAGACATGCATGTTGTGCCTTGGGGTTTCGCCGTGTATTCCAGCACCTGACCAGTTATCCATCTTGGACCCATCTGTGTACCAGATCAGCCCTCTTGTCGGATTCTGTTCTTCCCTACGACGCCATTCAGCCCAGTCCATTTGGATTTCAAATGGTTTGTCGTATGAAATTTTTGGAATCATAGTGTCGCTACCCATGTTTAAAAGAGGGTTTGCGATATCGTTTGTGATTCTGGTGTGCCCAAGGTTATTCTGGGTTTTCCAGTTCATGTTACATGTCAGCCTGTATGCTGCCATCCTGGCCTCTCCCCTGATGAAAATGTCGAGGGGGGGTAGGTTTAACATTATTTCCATGGCTGCCGTGGGTGAGCTTTTCATTGCCTGCTTTTGTTTGACCTTTGGCCACCAAACCAGGCAGCCGTAGGTTATCATGGGTCTTACCACTGCAATGTATAACCAGTGCACCATGTGTGGCTTTAATCCCCAGGTTTTTCCAACTGTTCTCCGGCACATCATTAATGCCGTTTTACATTTGTTGGTTATGTTGTCTAGATGTTGATTCCAGGTCAACTTGGTGTCTAGGAATGCGCCCAAATATTTGACCTCTCCTCTCATCTGTACTACTTGGTTAAAGAGAGTTGGCAGCCGTAGCCCATCCAGCTTTCTTTTGTTAGTGAAGGGGACTAGTGTTGTTTTTGTAGGATTTACCCTTAGGTTTTCCTTTATGCACCACCCTTCAACAGTTTATAGAGCTCTTTGCATGAGCTCTGATACTGTATTGGCATATTTCCCCACTATGAGTATGACGATATCATCCGCATACCCCTGTGTGTAGTAGCCAGATTTGTTCAGTGAGACTAGTAGTTCGTCTACGACCAAGTCCCAGAGCAGGGGAGATAGGACTCCGCCTTGAGGACATCCTCTGGCCACAGACACCTGTGCTGTCTCACCTGCCAATGTCGTCTGAATCTGTCTGCCTTGTAACATGGCTTTCATCCACCTGCATAGGGTGTCTTCAACTCCACGGTTACTAGCAGCTAGTATCATTGATTCAAATGAGGTGTTATCAAATGCACCCTCTATGTCAAGAAATACAGTTAATGCTATTTCTTCTTCAGTGCTGTCTCTATTTTTGAAGTTAGCTGATGTAATGCGCTTTCGCACGATTTTCCTGCTTGGTATGCATGTTGATTAGGGTGTAGTGGCCTTTCTATTAGACAGGTTTCCCTAAGATGCTTTTCAAGCAGTTTCTCCATTGTTTTCAACACAAACGATGATAGGGATATAGGTCTATATGCCTTTGCCTGGGCGTATGAATTCCGCCCCGGTTTTGGTATAAAGACGACCCTTACTTGGTTCCATGCTTTTGGCACATACCCTAGTGCCAAGCTGGCTCTATATATTTTACATAAGATTGGTGCTAGGTCTTGTTTGCCCTGCTGTAACAGAGCAGGGAATATCCCGTCAGGACCAGGAGATTTATAGGCCTCAAATGAGTTAATTGCCCAGATGACCCTATCATACGTTATTACCCTATTGGCTATCCGCCAGCTGTCCCTAGATGCTCTACGATAGAGTTGTTCTAGGGTTTTCTGGTCATTGATAGGCTCAAGGTTTACGTTCATCGAACCTGGAAAGTGCACTTGGAGTAGGACCTCCAGTGTTTCCTTACCATTGTTCGTATATTCCCCTGTGGGTTTTATAAGTGTCCCCAGTGGATTTATCGGGTCCTTTGCCATGAGTTTGTAGAGTCTTGCTCCTTCAGATGTAGATTCTACATCTTCACAGAACTTCCTCCATGAATCTCTTTTGGCTTTTCTTAGTTCCCGATTGTATTCGGTGAGTGTTTTGGAATATTCCAACCACTCATTCGTTTTTTTCGCCTTATTGTATAATTTTCTAGTTTTCTGCCTTAACTGAGCAAGGTTTTCATTCCACCAGTTTACTGTTCTGCTGGTGGTTCGCCTTACTTGAGGGCAGCTTTCATGATAAGAGGTTATTATTGCCTCTTGTACCTGTTCTGAGGCTGCCTCAATTTCATAAGGAGTTCTCAGACTTTGCATAACCTGCTTGATGTTGTTGCCCAGTTCGCTCCTGTAACTCAGCCAGTTGGTTTTACGTGGGTTTCTGTACATCTCCAATGTTTTATCGTCATTGACGATTTCCAGGAGTATATACCTGTGATCTGAGTGGGATGGCTCCTCAGACACATACCACTTAGCCACCTGTGTGCTGATATACGGAGAGCTAATGGTTATGTCAATTACTTCTTTTCTTACCCTTGTAACAAAAGTTGGTTTATTGCCTTTATTCAAGATTACCAGATCTCTGGAGATTATGAATTCTAACAGTGACTCACCTCTGTTGTTCGTGTCAGTGCTGCCCCACACGGTATGGTGAGCGTTTGCATCTGCTCCGATGATCATCTGGAGGTGAGAGTCCTCACAGAATTTCTCCAGCCTCTCCACGTGCTCTGAAGGTGGTGGGTTGAGTGAGTCATATGGGAGGTAAGCAGAAGCGAATATTAGCTTCTTGCTGGCTCCGTTTTTATGATAGCTCAGTCTTATGGCTTCTAGGTCTCTAGAACAGAAATTAATCAGTGTTAAAGCCTGTATATTCTTCCTGACATAGATACAGGATCTTACATTGCCAGAGTGTAAGTCATAAATAACATTACCTTTGGCTTCTCCGAGGCCTGCTACACGGCCCTTGACTAACCAAGGTTCTTGTATGAGGGCCACATCGATGTTGTCTGCTACTAGCAGTCTGCATAGTGAGGCAGAAGCCGCCTTACTGTGCTGAAGGTTGATCTGGATTACCCTCAGCATTTTTAGGCATTTCCTTCCTTCCTAAGACTTTGAAGTTGAGCTGAGTTAGTCCCAGATAGGGTTTGAAGCCCATTCCGCTCAGCGTCTTCAAAGATCCATCGTCGATGCTCATTACGAGAGTTGTCCCTTTGGGTTCCTCTTTTCGTGTGACGACGTGCCACTCCTTTGTTGACAGGCCCATATTCTGGGTTTCCAGCAATTGGAGTATCTTTGGTGTTTCAGTCACGCCAAGGAGTTCTGTTGGCACCCATACTACGACCTTGGTGGTCTTGACTATGTCCCTCGCCAACCCCACTTTGAGGACTGCGCCTTCCCACAGCTCGAGTTTGGGTGTCCACTCCGTTAGCCATGTCTTTGACTTTTCGTTCGCACATGTGAAGTACACTACTCCTTTATCTGCGTAGCTGTTTTTAAACTGGGGTGCGGTTTCTGGTTTGCATTTCCAGATCTCTCCCATAACAGCCATCTGTATTTTCTTTGACTGCTCTTCTGACAGTTTTTCTTCTGGATAGTTATCCAAAGTGATAGCCATCTTTGAGGCGGTTAGAGCTTGGCTGTAGGTCGCCCCAGACACGTCTCTCTGGGACGTGCTGGGTTTTACCTGCAGCGGCTCGCCGCCTTCTGACTTTTTCGACTTTTTCTGGGGCTGGCTCTTCGTCGAAGACGGAGTGCTTCCCTCAGATCTCAGTCTCTTGCTACTAGCCACTCTAGAATCTTTGCTGGTTGAGGTGCCTGCTGTAGGTTCTTGGTTTTGCCGGTTTGCCCTTGGTTTCCTGGGTCTGATCGGTTCCCCAGCCGCCTTCGCAGCCTCTATTGCTTGCTTCCGTTTCTGTGCACCGGATAGTCTTGGTTTCCCAAGTTTCATGCGGTTGATCCCTGAGGCAGCATGTTGTACATCAGCCGCGCCAGTAAGGTTTGTGGGATTGCCACTGCCTTCTGGTTCCGACTTCTGCATCGTTGTTGGATCAGAGGTTTGGTTGTTTTGGCCTTCCTCTGCCTCCATTGGCGATGGGGTTTCCTCAGCTGGAGGTTCCCCTTCGTCTGAAAAATAATTTAAAAATAATAAATTTTGGTTTTCCATATTGTTCCCACGAGTCACAAGGGAAATAAATCGTCCATCACGACAGAGCCCCGCGTTATCGTGATAAGGGTACTTAAAACTGGAGGTCCCCCGGTGTCCAGAGTTCGCTATTTTTGTTTGCAACCTCCGGCGTAGCTGTTCCACCATTGGAGGTTGGTTTTTATTGAGGTTGTCTCCTCTTGGTCCGGGCGGTTAAGCCAAGACCCCCACACACTCTTTTCCGCTCGCGAGACTTGTCCACGACAGCAGAAGGAGTGCACGGTTTGACGGATGTGCTAAGCACAATCCGACGCCGTTAAACCCAGTGCAGGCCCTTAACCACGACATGACAGTTGGGCTGGGTAGCTTGGTCCACGGTGCCGCTTTAAACCGCTTCCAGCCTTCGTTTTTAAACGCGGCGAGCGGTCCTATCATCAGCACTAACCCATTTGCGTCACGTACGATCCTCCGCAGGGTTTCTCCCCTATCCGCCACCTGGGGACGCGCCCGGTAGGGAGCTACCCCCCGGGAACAGATGAGATAAAGATCGGAATATTTTGGCTAGAGCATATTTTTCCATAAATGATATCTTTAAAACATCGCTGCTGTCAAGAAAAAACAAAATAGACTTATATGAGACAGCAATAAGACCTATCTTACTGTATGGCTGTGAAGTCAGGACCCTAGTATAAAAGAAAAACGAAAGATCACGGATATTTGAACGGAATAAATATTCGGACCAATCAAACAAGTGGGAGAGTGGAGACAGCGATATAAGGAAGAAATAAATAATCTATACGGTGAACCGTGCATGGTCAATATCATCGAAAGTTTAAGATTAAGATGGATTGGGCATGTGATACGAATGCCACTTGTAAACACAACCCAAC
Source organism: Ctenicera cuprea (assembly GCA_958336395.1). Classification (NCBI taxonomy): domain Eukaryota; kingdom Metazoa; phylum Arthropoda; class Insecta; order Coleoptera; family Elateridae; genus Ctenicera; species Ctenicera cuprea. The sequence continues at coordinate 50,504,673 of OY284487.1, forward strand.
GTACCTTTAACAGCCGTCCAGGAGAAAGGATACGACCAAGAGGGATAACCCGAATGCGATGGGTAGATAACATTTCAAAGACTTACAAAGGCCGTATGCAAAAAATTGGAAAAGAATAGCATTGGATAGAGGAAAGTAGAAGGGCATTGTTGAGTCGGCAAAGACCCTAGAAGGGTGGTAATAGTCAAGAAAAAAAAGATTCATATTATCTACCTACTTGGAGCACGATGAAGTGTGAGTTAACATCTAAAAAAGAAGACGCAGAAACAGCCAAACGAACCGAACGTCAGTGACGTGCAGATAACGGAAAGCTGACCTAGAGAATGCAGCGCGCCACAGCTGGGGAGATGAGAGACAGAGACGAAGATGCGTCACGTTCTTATTAACAATTACCTGGACATCTAGGCCTTAAATGAAAAAAACAGAATCTTTTGTAAAGTTGTTATCCTATTGTTTGTGTTTGCTACACTGCCATTTTTATCGTTATTAATAAACTTAAAAACAAAATAAATGTAAAATGCTAGAAAAATAACCAAACTCCAGAGCCTCAATCAGCCTCTGGGTCCCTTCTTTACGTCTCTCTTATACTGTGCACGGCACGTATTTCTAATATTCCCCCGCTTGGGCCATGCTTGTGCCAGTATCTGCCCCACTAGGACGTCGGTGCGCATTGACGTTGTAAGCACGCATTGACGTTAATGCTTGACTGGGCAGGAAAATCGTATTATCTATGCTAGCTAAAAGTGACCCGCAGTCGAAGGGGAAAATAGTTGCGCGGTAACGCAAATTTTTCTTTTAAATAATACAAAGCAAAATACACTTTCTGTGAGAACCCGCTAAAGAATTTTACTTAGAACGTGCGTGAGCCGAGCACATATTTTTTTGTGCCTTTAGCAAATACTTTTATAACCCTATCGACGTCCACTTCATAATTAACGTAAAAAACTGCAATGTACTGGCGAGAAAGGTAAATTCTAAGGTTTTAATTAAACCGGCGATAAAATAATAGACAAAGACGAAATTTCAATAATCTTAAAAACGTTTATTTGTAGTATTTATATTATATTAAATTAAGGTACCTAGTCATATTTTCCTGAAAAATCTCGTAAAAAATTAAATGATGATATTTTAAGTGAATCATCATTTATTTGTTCGTTAACTGTTACAGATGATTACGACAGACATTAATATAACAGTTGTAATAACGTTGGTAGCAAACCGCAATTATAACATTGAACGACGTATTCTTATTCTCTCTCTCTTGAAGTATGAGGTATAACGACCTGTATATTTAAAAACAAGAAAAATTATAAATAACTATTTGTGCTGCCAAAATGATTCAACACAACCTTCCAAATAATATTTTCAGTGCTGGTTTGTGAAAACGTCCAGGTCAAAACTTCCAATATTTTGTTTGACGAAAAAACTTTGCTTTATTGATCAAAACTTCGATCTATGAAAATGTTTATAATACGTAGCCTTCTACAATTATTCATACAAAACAAAAAAGTCGACCAAGCAATTAATAAAATAAGTACCATTTCATGTTTTCACTTAAGTAAGTATACAAAACCTCAATAATCAAATGTAATCAAAAACGAATTTATTAACGTGAAAATAGAACTCATATTTTAATATTAAAATAAATAAACTTAAAATGAGTTTAGAAGGGCGCAATAATTTTGTTAACTAACCATGTAGGTGTCTCATTATTATTTTCCTTCGTGTTTGTGGGCAAAGTGCCATGAGCAGAAGACAGAACAATCATTATTAGGATTTTAACTCTTGCACTTGCACACCACACTAAATTTTACGCATAACTGTACATTTTTTACTTCCTTGTGGTTTTAAGTTTAGAACAATTACAGTCATTTTGATGTAACTGTATTAGGCAACATTTTCATTGAAAATTAAATTCCTTAAAGCAAATACTCTATACTAAGAATCCTACAGCATCGCAACTTCGCTTAATTTATTCTTTGATGGTACATATTTAATTAACATGTAAATTCAAAATTAGCAAGCAGAATCTTGAATGAGATCCAAACATCAACTTGGCTTGCTTATTAAAATACCAAAATGTTCATAAAGAAATATTCTGATACATTAGGACTGTGTAGGATGTAATCAATTCAATTTGATTTTATAAATAGATGAAACTTAAAGAAACTGCGTGCACTTTACAGCTCAGATATTTAAGGACAAAATTAGAAAATAATGCTCAATAAAACAACAAAAAAATGAGATTGGTCCGTTAGTGATTAAAGAAGGGTAAGGCTTCCCTTTCTTTAAAAAGAGAAATATGTGCCGAGCACGCAAGTTCTAAGTGAAACTTCTTCGCGTGTTCTCACTGAAAGCGTTTTTCCCTTTAAATCGTAAGACAATTATGCAAAGATGGCACCTGCACTAGCAAAAATTGCATTTGTGTTGAAAAAGGTGTAAAACGCTGCAGGAAATGTAGATGTAAAAATTGTAAAAACGCGCAAGTAGGCGAAGATTTTGGATATTGGAAGAAAATTTTGAATTTTGATTTCTTTGTCAGGATCTTGTGCGTTTGTAGTTCTCAACTTAACATTATAATATTTTGCAGCATTTTCAGTATTTTTTACAGCTGAATGTTGATTGTAATATTAAATAATTGCTGTTCTGCACGATTACGTTTCTTAAACAAATATTCGCATAACGTGAATGATTTTATGTTACAGCAATATAACATTATGCGTACAATTCTTACTCTTCCAACGCCCAGCAAACAGTATCAGTACATCCTTCTTGCACCCATGCTTTGAGTTTTCACAAATGGACAAGCCCAACTGCAGGGGCTATAGCGAGGTTAGTTTTGATACGCGACTATACATTGTATGAGATGAAAAGTTCCTTAGATTGTAACGAAGTTTTGTATGTAACAAAAAACAAACCTGATATCGTGAAAAAAAAAGATATCGGTATGTAAAATTAACATAATTACTTTAGAGTGTGTGAAAGTGTACAACAAAATTTTTTTAACATACACATATTTATTTATACCTTATAATCTTTATATCAAAATAAAAGGCAATTTTTTCTATACACCTTTTTTAACCGGCCATCAATTTTAGTGGTGGCATATCGTTTAGTCGGTAATCGTTGTAATTGATATTTTTTTATTAAAATCGATGGCCCCTGAGGTACCTAATAAGTAGGTACCGAATAAATACATTCGTATTTTAAATGTTATAAATGCAGCTGTTTGTAACATATATTTTATAAATGATTTTAGCAGATTATTAGGCCAGAAATAAAACAGGAAAGGAATGAAAACTTCTCCACACTCTCATGAATAATTTTATATCAAATATGTACCAAAATTTGTACAACACCTTTATCCAGGTTAAGGTATGCAGGCGAATTCCTACCTAATATCCTTAAAAGTTTCCCACGCTCACAGCACAGCCCTTTTATTATAGAAATAGGCACAACAACACCCCTCATAAACTCTGTTCCCAAACGACGATGGAACTTTAGAAAAGCAAATCGGTAGGGTCTTAGCCTGCAAATGGACTCTGATATAAGACGGATCTAACCCATAGCTGGAAACTACGACAACTTTGTCAGGTTTGTCATTAGTGCAACTAAAAAACACATAACCATAGGCGTTCGCAAAACATACTTACCTTGCTGGACAAATGAATGTGAGCAGCTTTATAAAAAATGCAAATCTAGTGAAGACCCTGAAATGTCAGAAAGACTACGCTTGATAACGCTAGGACCGAGCGGTGAAAACAGTCGAAAATTTGAACTTTACTCACAGTAGCAGAAGCGCGAAGCAAAGCACACAAACAAAAATAAGAAAGAAACTGCGCATAATAAAGAAAGGCCAACTGCAAGACCTCCAAATTATGAAGCCACTCGCTATAGAAGAACTAAACGCGGCAATTAAATCTACTCCTCTTAAAAAAGCAGCCGGAATAGATGACTTATACCCGGAGTTTCTAAATCACGAATACACGAAAATGGCTTCAAAAGTACTATAATAATATTCTAATACGACGAACAATTCCATCTCTATTTAAAAGAAGCAAAGTTGTAACCATGGTTAAACTCGGTAAAGATCCGGAATGCGCAACAAATTATAGACCAATTGCACTACTAAGTGTATATTACAAACTTTTTCACGCTACCGGCAATGTAAGTAGGCCTACATCCATAGCTACAGGGATCGTAAGTGGCTGATAACATACGTGTACTAGTTACCCTTGACGACGGAACTTAATAGTGTCACTTACGTTCCTAGGAAAATAATGTTGATTTTAACTGTTCGTTGATATGGTAACAAGCACAGACAACTTAGAATAATGGAGCTTTTAAAAAATAATTCCGATGACAGCTGTCAAAACGAACTTTTAAAAATATGATTAAATTTCTACCTGTAGGCCTACTTACATTGCCGGTAGCGTGAAAAATTTAATAAGTAACACGAAATGTATCGACTAATAACATCCTCGGCAGGCGACAAGCTTCGGCTCCGCCTCAGCTCGTATTCGCCTACCTCGAATGTTATTACGTCTTTACATTCTTTGTTACTTAAATAACTATTAAAGAGATTTATTTCATAACTACCTATCACCAATTATAAATAAGACTATCCCAGCGGAGCAGGCTAGCTTTAGGCCGGGCAGCAACTGCTGCGATCAAGTTCTCTCTTTGTCTTCGTACATCGAAAACTGCTTCCAATCTGAAAACCTCAATAGCTTTCATTCATCTAACTGCTGCATATGATACGATATGGAGGGCAGGCTTTTTAATCAATTTCTGTCGATTGATACCTTGTAGGAAACTCTTAACCTTCTTAAACTCTATCTTTTGTGACCGCCTATATCAAGTTCACGTATATAATAAAAAAAATCAACATCAACAACTGACTACCTCAAGGCTCAGTTTTAGCACCACTTCTTTTAATGTGTATACGTCGGATACACCAAATTGCGTTTCTCAGAAGTTTATGTATGCTGACGACGAAGCATTAGCCATACAACATGGTCATTTCGCAGAAGCTGAGCAAACGCTTTCTAATGATCTTGAAACTCTCAGCAGCTACTACTCCGAGCTGCGCACGGGACTCCATTGATATGTCACATGACGCTATTTACATCAATCAGATGCATAAAAATGCCTAGTTACATTTGAACACAACGATAATAAAATACAAACAATCCTATTGCCTTATTTACGTACGTTGCGTTGGTAACCACCTTACGATCATACCAACTACAATAAGTTGACACTAAAATAAGTTTGGTTAACCATGTTTATGTTGGTTGCATGGCGGAGAACTACGGATGCCGGTCATACGATATTCCAAGTTAAGCACTGTCCGCTCTGGCCCCCACCTGGATGGATGACTAATATAGGGGTATAGCTGCCACCAACCGTGCTTCGGAGGGCACGTTAAGCCGTCGGTCCCGGTTGGCCAACTAACATCTTTGACAATCGTAAACCCTGTAGTGGAACTTCTTCTCCTTTCGACGGGCAAGGCCAGCTTCCTGCCCGGCATATGTGCAAAGAGGGCTCACAGAACCCGCTCTAACTGCGGATTTTAAACAGGCCATTGGCTTATAACAAGAGGAAGAAAAAGATAATGTTTTATTCATTATATTCTCTTACTAAATATACCACGTGTTATGATTACTTATCGATGATTTATTCTCGTTAAAACCGAAGCAACACATTCAACTCGTCCATTCGCACTCGTTGAATCTGCAGCTCGGTTTCAACTCGAAAATATCATCGATAATAATCATATCACTTGTTATACTATGGCTGATAATGATTTCGGAATATCCAAACGTCTTATGGCATAGCTGGTTACATGCACGATATTTAGAATAAATAATTGCTATAAGAATGTTTTTACAGATATCCAAAATTCTCACATATAGGTTAGCTACGGACATTAAACGAAAACCGTTTTTTTTTAGATAACCGAAAAATTAGAGTAGCTAGTTTAAATTTCTTCGGGCACAATATTTCGAAACTTTACCCCTGCTCAACCAACTCTATATCTTCAAATAAACGAAGTTCCTTAATGGGAGCTCGAATTTGAAACAGCCATAAGAAGTGCAAAATAGATTTTAAGATTCCAATGGATAAACATTGATTTCAACTAGAAAAACACCAAATATTATAAAACTACCTTTCCTTCAAAATATAAAAGGCTGGGGGTGGGGTGTTCTACTTCAGTATAGACGCGCTCGAGAAATAATCTTACATTCCTATTCTACACCTGTCGAATAGCCGATCTTCGCAAACGTGTTCTTCATACCACCCCCCCCCCCCATTGACGTTTTTGTTTTTTCAAAAATGTACTAATTTCTACTACAAAATCAGCATGAGCATGTTAAATGAAAACGCCACTGGGAGGCTTTGTTTTAGTGTTTACCTGAACAGTTTAATTGACTAATCGCCAAAAAACTACTTTTCCCAAATTAAAAAAATCAATTTTAAGATTTCAGCGGATAAACATGGTTTGCAATTAGAAAATACTAAACATTAGATAATATATAATTGTTTTTGAAACAAGGGATTAGGGTAGGGGGACTGCCCAATATAGATGAACTAAACAAAAAGCTTAGATATGTGTTCTATGCATATGCGTACGTGCGATTTTCCGACTCCCCTTCCCCTATGCCTCCTATTATCAATATTTCTCTTTTAAAAAACGTATGAATTTCCGCTCCCAACTCGACATGAAGGTGTGAAATGACAATAAGAATAACTTTTCATGGAGAAAGTTTTCTGAGGGGGGTTCCTTTTCGCCACTTACAATTTGCAGTTTAAAAATACTAAAAACTTAACATTTTAGGAAATTTCTAAATTTTTAAAATACAATAAACTTTAGAAAACTTTAAATCTCAAAATGTTGAATATGTTGACCATTTTTAAATCTGAAAAATTTAAATACAGAGTGGCTAGGAAAACCCCGGCCACTTTTCTTGCGGCGGTCAAGAGATGGCGCTTTAGTAAAGAAAAATTAAATTAAAATACTGGCAAAAACGCAGAATCAAAGACGTTTTAGTCAAAGATTAGGGAGGGTTAAGATGGGAAACGCAGCAACTAGATCTAAAGTGGCGCCATCTATTGCTTCAGATGTAATCGTGCAAAGAGATCGGTAACAACAGAAAGTAGAAATCTAATATTCTAAAAATGTGCTAAACGTCAAATATGTGTGTTTACTGTTTGGTTGGCGCACGCGGGTTTATTATTTGATTTCGTTATTAGTATAAAGCATATTGCTGTAGTGTTTGTTGAAGTTGTGTGAATTGTTAATTCGATTTCCGTTTTTGAGTGTTTTTAAACAGCAATTTTTATTGCTAACCATGAGTCACGGTTCCTACTGCATTGTCAATGACTGTAACAATAACAAAAAGGAGCATCAAAAAGCATTTTTTACCCTTCCAAAAAGTGCGGAAGCATAAATAAAAACTTCAATGCGTTTTTATGATATATTATTAAATTTGGTGATGTTTACAGGGCTAAAAAATGGGTTCAATTTAGTGGACGCAGTGATCTGTTGGTGGCCGATTCGTATTTAAAGAAAAGCTACAGGGTTTGTTGTGATCATTTTTTACCTGAACAACTCAAGTCCACATATTCCAGAAAACTACTAAAACCAGATTCGTTTTTATTGTTATTTATAAAAATGAGATGTCACTGGGCAGTGCGGTTAGAAAATCGAAACAAGGAAAAAAAGGTGTACACTAAAAATCAAAAATTGAAAAATATTTCACACCAATAAGCCAAAGATTAGGGAGGCAATCTTTGGAATAAGCTATGTGCTTTACTTGTATATGGATTTTAATAAAACATTTCCTATGTTAATGTATTTTGTATTTCAGTTTAGCTACTAGATTCGTATTTTGCATTTTTTTACTTTTATGTGCCTAGATTCGATATTGGAAATTTTAAATTTGCCGCCAACATGCATCTGAAAATTTAAATTTGGCGGCTTCCAGTAACTGTCTGCTACGCCATCTAGTATCTCAGATGTTTAAAAATGTCTCCAACTTGTGGTCGGTATTGGCCACACACTTCTTACCGACGTTTCCCATCTTAACCCTCTCTAATCTTTGGTTTTAGTTATTATATACGCCCCATATTAAATCAAAACAACCAAAACGTCTTGGATTCTGCGTTGTTGCCAGTATTTTAATTTAATTTTTTTTTACTAAAGCGCCATCTCGTGACCGCCGCAAGAAGTGGCCGAGGTTTTCCTAGCCACTCTGTATTTTGACTATTTTCGAAATTAAAAAAGTCTATAATTTTTTAAAAACTTAGTTTTCAAACATTTCAAATTTTTCACTCAAACTTTTAATATTTTCAGAATTTTTAGCTTAGAAAATGTTGGAAATCGTCCTAAATGTCAATTTATGTATGTGTTTATGCTTATAACAACTTACGCGTTCCTGGTACCCAATACCAATATTTCCTATTCTAGGTACAAAGAACACATACATAGCTACAAATATAAACACCCACATAAATCCAATTACGTTAAACACTTACTAGAACACAATCATTCAATGACATCTAATAACACGATAAAATATTTACACTTCTGTGATAATAAACGTAAATTAAATATGCTGGAAACATTTGAAAGTCGCATTTTAAAATTGTGCCTTTAATGAATGAGCAAACTAATTTCTTACATCCGCCATTATTAGAAGTTTTGGAATACAAATTAAGTCATCTGCAGACATAGATAACCAAAATCAAGTCGTTAAGTTTTATTATTAACATAGCAACACCAACTGTTATTTCTACTTTCCTATACTTTCAGTATAGGGAAGTATTGATTTCATGCAAAATTTCAAAGTTGAGATTTTAACGGAAATAGTCGGGGGGGGGGGGGCGGTTATGGACCCCAAAAAAGTAATTTTTAAAAAATGTCTGTCTGTGGGTAGGTGGGTCTGTGGGTGGGTGGGTCCGTTACGCTCCATATCTCCGGAACGGCTAGACCGATTTTGATGTGCTTTGGAATGAGAGCGTATATCAAAAATTCACCGATAAAATAAGCTTTTAAAAAACCGAAACCGGAAGCGGAAGTTAGACATGTTTTTTTGGTAGCATTTTTTTGAGAAACTGAATTTTAAAAATTTTAATAGTGGGAGATTAAAGAAGGCCTTAGGACAAATCAAACGATTTTTTACCGAACTCTCTAACTTTAAAATGGCGGCCGCTACGAATTTTTGAACATTTCGACTTTAACGCCCATTTACTCAAAAACCAGTTATCTGATTGGAATCAACTACATCTTGTTTGGTAGCCCTTCAAGGGTACTATACCATGAAATATAATTAATTTTGAAAATATAAAAACGATCGCAATGACATCACTCCAAAATTTTGAAATTTTTCAAAAAAATATTTCTCAAAAACTGCCCACACGTTTTTGTTTAAACTTTTTAAGCTGATAGAGCTGGGAATCTTCTACAATTTGTTTTTTTGCGCATTGCTATAATTTCACTGTGACGCCCTCTATGAATTTTTGAAAAATGACAATTGGTACCCTTTTATTTATTTAACGGGAGGCAATAAAATATTTCTGTTAATGTGAAATAGCTCACCATTGATAGCAAAATCCGAATATAATAATATTTTTTCGATAATTTTATATTTAGGAAAGCTACTGTTCCCCCTCCCCCTAAATTTTTTCGTTAAAAAATTAAAAATTTGGTTTTTTGTTTTGTTTGCTCTAGGAGAATCTTTTTACAAAAAATCAAAAAATCGAATTTTTTGCCGCTTAATAATCTTTTTGTCCTTACAAGAATTTCACATACTTTCTACAGCAGTTGTATTCTTGTACTAGTCGTTTAATGTTCAGTGTAGGCTAACTTTTTTATTTTAATAGATAGACTCGCAAACCCAAGAGCAAAGTTGTAGGGCAAATTCTTTTGGATTGTATTTAAGAAAAAAACTTGAGTTTCCAATTTTGATATGGCGGCCACGGTAAAAAATAACTTTTTTTTAAATGGAAACGTGGCATTTTGGCTTTAAAATCAGAAAGGTTTTGAAATTCTAAATACAAATTAATAAGAGTAATTTCTTGCTAAAAATAATACTTCTCGAGTTATTAATACATTTTCAAAGATCAACACGCTTCCTTACTCGTGCCTCCGGTTAATTTCAGTTCGGTTGTTTCACATGTACTCAGTTGCAGGCGGAGCCAGCGTGGTAATTGTAGGTTTAAGTTACGCTCTTTAGGCTTGAAGTTTTTATAAACGCTGTTTACTTTTACTAGCCGGGTCTAGACAGGTGTACATCAAAAGTGTTGGAAAATATAAAACAATGTTAATTTATAAGTATAGGAAAGTCCAGGCGAAGTGTTTCGCTCATTTTTTTAGTTGTGCTCAGTAATGACGTGAAAACATGTGTATTTGTTGAAGTTATTAGTTATTTTATTTGTATATTAATATGAATTTCCTTGATGTAAAGTTAGAACTTAATAAACAGATATATTTCCTTAAATTTTTCTACTAGTATTTCCGGGCACAGGCTTACAAATGTTAAAACAAATTTGATTAATTATTTAAGAACAGTAAAGAAAACATAAGTGTTAAAGCATTCAATAACTCATGCACACTTTTTTTACTATTATTTAAAACTTGACTAAATTATAAATAAATTTAAAAGGGTTTTAGATTCCGTCGTTTATTTATAGGCAGTTGCCAACAACATAATATGGTCTTGTCCTTAGTTGTACAACATTCTATTATGGGATTATAATTTTTAAATGCATTTACCACTGCATCTCCACGGCAAGCCGTTTTACTTTTTAATAAGCGTTGTGCAATCGATACTACAGAACATTTAATAAGCGCTTTTTATTTCAGATATCAGGAATGCATTTTAGATAACTGGAAATACATTTTAGATATCAGAAATGCATTCCTGATATCTGGAATAAAATTAACAAAAATTACGTTTTACACATTTATATTATGACTGTATTATTAACAGCATTCAAAATATCGCACTAAAATGGCCAGGTGTTGATTTCTAATATCTGGCACATTTATAATTTTACAGTGATATTGTAGAAGGTTAAAAATATCGCAGTGAAATAGAAAATGTTTTATTTCAAATGTGTGACCATGTTTTTGTTGTGGCTGTGATAGTAAAAACATTAAAAATGTTACTGTATAGTTAAAAACTGTTGGTTTTTAATATCAGGTACATTTATAATTTCACAGTGATATTAAAAATGTTAAAAATATCACAATGATATTAAAAAAATTAGATTTAAAATATGTAGCATGCATTTATATTAGGTCTGTCATAGAAAAAACACGGAAAACATCGGTGTAGAGTTTAAATCGCAGAGATATCGTAAATCTCCGTAATTCTTGCTGAAGAAATCAGAGCGCGCTGATCACCAAAGTAGTTGGCTTTAATTAGATTGTGATATAGTAATCTGCATCAGAAAGAAGAATTTATGTTTGTCGCCCGAGTTTAAGATTATCGATCGTACATAAGGTTTGATTTCTTAGATCTAAGTTATTTCCGCCTTTTGTTACGAAGGGAATTTCAATTAAATTGTAGGAAGTGGATGTTCATGTTAAACGTTAAAAAACTTCAATCAAACTAATTTCTTTACTTTTACCGTTTTTTATATCGCCGTGTTAATGTAAATTGCCACATACTTTAATCGACAATTTTTTATTATTTCCCGATATTTTCCTGTTTTTATTATTGTCGCGAGTCGACTTATTTAGAATATTTAATATTAATTATTAAAGTAATTAAAATATTACTTATTTGTCACAATATGGTGCAATACATAATACATATCAATACGAGTTGGTCACCTGACCCACCTCATGTTATTCTTAGAATATCAAGGGGTTGTATGCACTCTTTCTTTGTTGCACAATTACATACAATATTGATTGGTCTATTGATAAACTAATCTGAGTATCGATGCATTCACGATATCTGCACTGCATCATATTGATTATTAATAAAACCATCCCCAAATACTCTGCATCACAGAGTATAAAAGGGCTCCAGCTTACTGGTACAAGAACAGTTTACGATTGAGCTTCGCTCAAGCTAGTTAGTCTAATGTAGCCTAGAGACATGAGTCTCTGCCATCTACTATAGCTACGACTCAAATACCTCTCGCATATTGGGGGCCTTGAGCCCCAGATTAACAAACTGTTTTGTAACGCATGTAAATAATTTTAACTTAGTATTAAATAATATTGTAAATCATTAACTAAATATATCTCTGTTGAATTTTGGTTGTTCTTATAATATACCTAGACATTATGTCACAAGCTACGACCCCTTATCGTGACAATATCACAGTCATATTAAAAATGTTTACCACGTATTTTAAATCTAACTAATTCAAATTCACTGTAATGTTTTTAACGTTTTCAATATTACTGTGAAATTTTAAATGTACCTGATATTACAGATCAACAGTATCAGAACTCTACAGCGACATTTTTAAATATTTTTACTGTCACAGTCATAATAAAAAGATGTTCACACATTTGAAATAAAACATTTTCCATTTTACTGCGATAGTTTTAACCTTCTATTGAAATTATAAATGTCCTGATATTAGAAATCAGCAGTTTTTAACTTTACAGCGACATTTTTAATATTTTTACTATCACAGTCATATATTAAATATAAAAATATATTTTAAATTGATTGTGTAGTGGTAGGCACATGGTGAAACATTATTAATAAATATTTAACTATTGAAAAATTAATAGATTATTAATAAAATGAAACTCGTGGTAATTGTTTCACAATTTGTGAAACAATTACCACGAGTTTTATTTTATTAATAATCTATTAATTTTTTAATAGTTAAATATTTAATAATAAAAATATGTCCCCACATTTGAAATAAAACATTTTCCATTTCACTGCGATAGTTTTAACTTTCTATAATATCACTGTGAAATTATAAATGTCCTGATTAGGCTGGGAATATTTTTCGATATATCAATAATATCGATAATATCGATAATTTCGATAATAATAACATAGAAAATCGAAATATAATAGTGACAGATAAAATGAAATCCAAAAAATATTGTAGTTACTAGACATACATTAAATTGATTTTTGTAATTGACGCAATCATTGCAACAACTGATACATATCAATTGATATTGATTCGCAACTTAGATCTCCTACTCTACTTCTAACTGAAGGTTATCCCTTTCTTTTATTAAAAGAGCTATAAATAGTAATAGCTCTGCCTTTAATTAAGATCAGGAGTAAAGTCAACATTAGCGCGTAAAACTTCCTTTGTTCTTACACGGTGTATACTATACAATTTAAAAAAAACTACGAAAGAAATAAATCGTGGTAATATTGACTATAATATCGATATTGTAGATGATAATTAATCGAAAATATTGATGATAATGTTGATATTATCGTAAATATGGCGTTTTTATCATACTATTGCTACTATCATTGACTCTTCAGGTATATAATCAAAGGTACTATCGATACTATCGATATTGTCGATATTATCGATATTAACGATATTAACGATATTAACGATATTATCGATATTATCGGTATTCTCGATATTATCGATATATCAATATTAAATTTTAAATATCGCCCAGCCCTACTCCTGATATTAGAAATCAATAGTTTTTTACTTTACAGCGACATTTTTATTATTTTTACTGTAACAGTCATAATAAAAATATGTTTACACATTTGAAACAAAACATTTTCGATTTCACTGCGATAGTTTTAACTTTCTATAATATCACTGTGAAATTATAAATGTCCAGATATTAGAAATCAACAACTGACCCTTTTTGTGCAATATTTTCAACGTTTTTAATGACACAGTCATAATATAAATGTTACCAGGTAATTTCTGTTAATGATTTTTGATTTGAGAAAACATTAATATTGTGATATAGTGTATTACACAAAATAAATAACTAAATGTGTAATTTAGTAGCGCTCTTACCAATCATTTGAAAGAAATTGTACGATTAACTATATTTTCTAATGTTAACATAAGAAAATTGAAACGCTAAACTGCTGATGCTGATATCAAAAATGTACTACTACTAAATCGGTTATCTAAAATCAATTTCAGACATCAGACATGAATTTCTGATGTCTGATGTTTGTTTCAGATATCAGAAACGCATTTCAGATATCTGAAATTCGTTTCAAGTATTTTATTATTTAAAGAAATTCACAAAAGTAAACAGTTTTAATACTATTTTCACCTTTTTCATTAATAAGTAAAACTGCTTGCCATACTCTCAATTGTTTTTTGTGCGAAACAATATAAACGGCAATAAACTTTCTGTCAGTTTAGAAAAAAACGCCAACATTATGAATTTATGATATAAGCCATTTGAAACTAATGAAACGCTTCCCCTTGAAACTATTTTTAAAATCAATTGAAAAGTACTACCAATATTTCGTAAAAAAAAATAGTATATGTGCCTACAACTTCACGAAGGTTATCGCGTCCCCGTTTTTCAGCGACTGGCAGGTTTCAGGTGCATACGTGAGTGAAAATGTAAAAAATCCAGAGATCCAGCAGCAAAAGCGCGTCAGGGACTTTAGCTCCTCCTACAAAAATATCGTCATCAATCCAGAACCGGGGCGTCCGGAGGCGTCGAAGCGCTAAGACACCCAAAGGTCATAGTGTCTTTAGCTGTTGTACAAGACGCTTCTCCTTTAACACTTCAGTAATTGGGTTCATTTACTCGTGGCTTTTGCGCCCAAAAGCGGTAAGCGGAAAATTTTTATTGAAATTGGTGTGATGGCAAAATTGAATCTTTAGAATTTTTATGTTTTAACGCTTGCTGCATTTATTTTATTTTTAATATTTTAACACTAAGAAAATTGCGGAAAATAGCGCAGGAGCATGATTTATGATTGCTTTGGAACAGTGTAGATAACGTGTATTAACACAACGTCGTAAATTTATCCTCCTTGAACTCACAAACGGCTCGTACCTATTAGGCTACTCATAAAATAGTTCTGTTTTATAAATAAAGACTGCGTTTTAGAGAATTTCCAAAAGAAACGGCTCGCGCGCACAAACCTGATATGCCATGAACATTTTGGATATTGTCCAAATCGCACTATTTTTGTAAAACTTGTTTATCACTGCTTTATAGCAAATTCTTAAAGCGTTTACTTTACAGTGGCATTATGCATGATTTAACTTTTGTATGCTATATTTTAAACGGACATCTTTTTGGCTATGATCGTATTGAAATAATAAAACAAGCTTACGCATAAATCGCAAGTTACAGGTGCGTACTATCCTTAAAAATCTTTGGGTATTTCAGCGAGGCAAATTAAAATGTCACTTTCAATCTGATTGCACCCCTGCTGAAAATAAAACAATTACGCGAATTAAGTTTTAACTCTATATAACGGTTATACGTCTGCCATAATAAATATGCGAAAACGTTATATAGCTCTAAATTTCAACTAATTTTGTTTCTTAATACACTAAATGTTTTTGTCTTTTATATACGGTGTAAGATGCGTTAGTTGGACTGCAACGCCAACTGTAAATTTTTGAAAAGTGAAATATCTTAACATATTCAAATTTTCTAGATCAGTCGAAGCTTGTAATGCTTCCATGAATTTTAAAAAGTTGTACCTTTACCACTACGTACAATTGGGTTTATTAACTACTTAGGGGCAGATGTTAAAATTAATTTATATTTTGTTATCATTCAAAAGTATTTTCGTCTACTGAAAACAAAATTACGAAATAAATAATCAAAATAAATTTAGAAATTTGCCTTTAATGTTAAAAATTAAACCTTCACTTTTTACATAACGTTAAAACGTGGAAATTTTTGTTTTTGTTTTTTTAGGTAATAAATTAGAAAATTGACATAAAATCAAATGAAAATTCAGCACTTTAATTTCTGGAGCATCTGCAAGCCCCATAATTTTTAACATAAATACCTGACAATTGCAATAAAATAATGAAAAATCGGGATTTATTAAATTTTATCGCGGATTTGAGTGCATCTGTCACATCATGAATATAATTTAAGTAGAATTGGCTTCAATATTAATTATTTACGAAAAATTGCGATTTGACAATTAAACATAGCAGATGGCTGTCTAACTTTTGGTTTGAATATGTGCTAAGTAATCTGCTCAATTACAGTCATCTGTGACTTAATTATAAATTGTCATTGTAGTGCCATCTTTTTGCAGATTATTAATCATATAAAACAAGCTGCCGATAGCTCACATATTTACCGTATATCTGTAGTGTTAACCTTATCTGTGCTATTATGTAGTGTAGTTCACAAGCCTCCCCATAGCTAGGCCTACACACCTGAAGAGAACTAAACCAAATATATTTTTGAGCTTCAGTAAAATAATAGCTGTCTGCTATTTTATTTATTTTTTACTGCTTCTAAATTTCGCAAAAAAGGGAGAAAACAGATTTTAAACAATATATTATAATATAAACACCACGTTTACTTTAAAAATTATTAACTAGTTGCTATGCCACTGCTACTTTTAGTACAATTCCTGTGAAAAAATAAAAACTGCCAACTTTAATATAGGTTTAAAAATATAAAAAGGAACTTGGAAATACAGGTGAAGGATGTCTAAAGTTATTTTTGGCAACTTTACAAATAAAATAATACAAGATAGTGAACACGCAAAATCAATATTCAACCAATACTATTTTTACTTGAAAACACTAATCGTAATTACCTAATTACAAGCGGAAAATATTTCATGTTTAAATTATTTTTAAAAATAGATATTACAATATAACAAAAAAATTCTTGTGACATCTCCTGTGCGTTTAGTATCTGTCTTAGAACGTTACATAATAGTTTATTAAGATTAAATGTTATTTTTTTTGTTCGTATCATCCACATTAACGTAAATTCCGTAAAAATTTAAATTTCGTTTTATTTTTAGAGGCGTGCGGTAGAGCAGCGGTTTGTGTCCGTGTTTGCCTGTTAAATGGGAGCTTATAACCATAGCGCCGCCGTAGTGCATATCCAATTAATAAAAAATTCGTGTTATTTTATAATCAAATATATAATTTTGAATTATTTAATTAGGAAAAATTTCTTTCGTATTTTTCACCCTTCAGTTACGAGGGGCACTAAATACTGAAGTTTAGTGACCCCCCCCCTTCTAACATGCACAAGACAACACAATTTGAACCCCCAACCTCCGCATCACTAGCTCACGGTATTTTCTCTTTATCTAACTTATCTTATCTTTTATCTGTTTCATCAAACATGTCCCCGATTTTGTTATTTTCTTAAATGCGTATTTTATCATTCTCAAAATTTTGGTTAACCGTTCTATTTATTAGGGAAAAAATCCAAAAACTGTATTTTCAGTGGTAAGAAACAGTGAAGATGCTGAGCTCAGGAAAACAATCCTCCAACAAATTATTTCTAAGTAACGTGTATTTTCTTGTGAAAAACTAAAAATTTATAGTTGCTAATCCAATTATTTTCTTTATTTTTAAACTCAGCTAAATTAAATTAGGTCCACATCAAAGAAACATACAAACTATTAGATTTAAAAACTTTTATGTTTATCTTTCAAATACTGCGTAGCAAAATGTTATGATTTACATCAGGAAATGGTTGGCAATCGTACAAATAATACGATAAACTATAAAGTTGTAGACATTTGACAAACAGGCGAGACTCATAAATTTTTATGCCATTTTTTATGAAAATCCTTGTCGCTAACACAAAAATCCGATTAGTTTTATTTTATTCACATTAAGGAACCGTTTAAAATTTTATTTATTTGGAGGATTTTCAAAAAATTATATTTGTTTGAATCGGCAGTGAATTAAACAAAAAGTTAGTGCTCCTTTAAAGCACGCATTAATTTAAGTGAAATGATTCGTTACTTATTTTAAGTATATAGTATACAAGTAGCATAACAATGGGAGGGTTGTATGTAGGGGGCGCTGCAATCAGTGTTGGATTACAATGACCTGATTATTTTCTTCTTATTACAGTGATGACAACCAATCGTTGCTAAGAACTGTAACTAAGTTTTGATGCAATATGGCCGCCGTGTATCAACCTATCAGTTTATCTATGCGAACAACTTCGAATTTTGTGGAAAATTCCCGCCTTATCAAACTTGAACATATGAAAACAGCTGATAGGTTGTAGCACGGCCGCCATGTTGCATGAAAACTTGACTGCACCCATCCAGTCACTATATGTTGGATGATATTTTATGTTAGTACTTGGGTTTGGCAGCAGATGGCTCTGCAATCGAGATTAAGTATTAAATTTGTTAATGATTATCTGTATATAAAATACTTAATTACTTTAACAATATTTATTTATATTAACCTTACCTCTGACAATGGCATGTAAACATGCCGAAATACGTATAAGGTTAAAATAAATAAAAATTGTTCAGGTTTTTAAGTATATTATATACAAATAATCATTAAATATAGACTTTAATTTGTTGACATTTGGATTTAAGTTTTATATTGAAAACATCCAACCTCAAATCGTTTAAATGGATGATTTTCGGCAGAAATGAAAAGAAATAGGAGCTAAAACTAAAGTAAGGAAAGCAGTTCTTGTTAACCTCGGTAGAGCCATCTGCACCTCCAACAAGCAACTCTCCTTACAAATTTGTTTAAGATTTTGTAATTAATGTACCCCCCCCCCCCTACTTATAGAGGAAGCGATCCCATTGCGGATTAGGCTAAAAAGTTCAAATTCAAAGAAGTCAATGATTTCTTCTTAAAATAAACATCATTTTGCTTAATGAAAACTTAGTTCCTTTCTAGCATGAATTAAAATTGCAGTACCAGTACTCAATTTGAAAACATTTCAGAACGGGACTCCTTCCCATAACTTCCGCTGTTTTAAACTATAAATTTTGTTTATAAATTTACACCCTTTACTTTTTTTAATGAAATTTTTGTTATTTTCAGAGTTACTTCTAATTTAAAATGCCGCAAGCAGCAGGAGAAACAAGAAACTTAGTCACCACTTACTTCATTCTAGTCGTGCTATTATTTGCACTGTGGGTACTTTATACAGGCCTTCTGTAATCAAATGGTAAATTAAGGTTGGTATTTTAACACAGCCATTTCTAAAATTGCTATAAATTCTTATGTAACATTTAAGGGCAAGCCTCATTTTATTAATAGCTCCGTTTCCATACAACTTTTCTGTAAAATTTGTTCACAGTCGATAAATTTCAAAATTCTGGCAAGATTTTTTTCAGAAATTGGTGCCAGCTGTTAAGAATAAATAAATAAAATGTCCGCTTTAACGGCAAAGAATTCTCATACCTTGTGGCGCATTTTTTGTTTTATTACTGGTCAAGTATGTTTAGATTTTTTGACCGTTCGATTACGTAAATAATTCTATTAATATTTTGCTCACTTGAATCTACAGGAAAGTGTAAACACACGCTAATTGAGTTTAACGAAATTATTTTTAGCCCTGTCTGTATGTCAAGCACCATTTAGAACTCGAGCAGTAATAATTGCATTTATATCTGTGCTATTTTCAAAATTGGAACGGTGAAAATGGGCCGTTTCTTAAAAAATGTAGAATATAGAAAAAATGTTTTAAGAACTATAATGAAAAACAAAAGTTCAGTTAATAAACACAAAAAAACCTTTATGAAAAAAATAGTCATGAAGTAATTGTGTGGGCGATACGTTACATCTATTTTAAACTTCCGTTGCAAATACATTGACCAATGAATTTATATTTAGTATCAACTAACTAGCAAAGACATGTAAAGGTAACTTTGGTGTAGTTCCAGCAAATGTTGAATCATTCCACGGTTTCAGCATTTGCTTGGAATTTTCAGGCTAATTTTGTTGCAGAAGGAATGGAATGCAGTTATTTTGCACTTATAGTTGGTTTATGTTTGTAGATGTAAAGACAAAATAGGATTAATGTACCTACCTTCACGAAAATGGAAAATGACAGACCGCAGCACATTTTCTAAATCATTCGACGTTATCTACTCACCAACGACGATCATCATCGTAAATGTAAAAAAATAATGTACTATTTAAATACCTGTTTATGTATGCATGTGCATTTGTATTTTTATAAGGAAGAAGACACTATCATTTAGAATAATTTACTTTTAAGATGATTCTTTATGTGGAACAATAAATGAATTAATTTTTTTAAAGGTTTTCGCTTTTTATTTAAACGGATTTAGAAAATACTTCTAAATCTTATAGAGCTGGTACTAGGTGAGTTTTAAGTTTAAAAAATTTAACTAATGTAGTTTCTCTTCGATATTATAGTGAGAGAAGTACAAGTTATACCAAAATGCATAGTTCTGTGGTCCCTTCAAACTAATAAATTCTTACTTTGGTTATCATAAATAAAAAGTTTATCGATTTTCGTATTCTACTACGATAAACAAAAATTAACAAAACTTATTTATCAAAACGGACGATACGTTTGATTTTTCAATGCATATGAGTGCAGATTTAATCCTTCCCTAAAAAATATACATCTGTTACCTTCTCTGTGTACCTTAACTCTCGACCAAAAAAAAGCGTGGGACTTTTAAATATTTTAGCGTCAATAAATGACCGAAATTTACATCTAGTCATGTACATCTGGTACAAGCCACCCTCTTCAAACCCAAGGTGTTGGCATGGCTACTCACGTAAAGGCGCTACCTAGATATTGCGCTCACGACTTCGAACCAAAAATGGTTATAACAAAGTTATTTGAAGAGTTATCAAAAACTAGTGTACCCTCGCCGAAATTCGACGGCAGACTCAGCGTTGACCACCCGGCGATGCATTAGTTCCAATAATGAAACGCGACAGTTTTGTAGATGGCGCCCCAAGTGACGCGCGTGTAGCCGACCTTCATATATATTATAAATTAAAATAATTATTATTAAAAAATCGACATAAAATATAAATATAAAAATGTTTCATGTTCCATCTGTGGATAGAGACCTTTCATTTAAAAAAAAAAAATGGTCCAAATTGGTCAAGCGGTAGCCGCTGGAGGAACCGGAGAAAAAAACCCTTTGTGCTTTTATATATGTATGGATATGAAAAATATATTTTTTACTAGAGCCAATTGATAGGCGTAGATAAAATCACGTAACGTCCGGAAAACGGGTTGTTCATATTAAAAGGTTTCGTTTTTTTTCTTAATTTTTAATGTGGTTGTAAATGCTTGTTAATTTTAATAAGCTATTTCAAATAGGCTATTGAACTGTTTAAAGTTTATAACGATTGGCGTTCAATCAATTTCAATTTTTTCAAAAATACCTGGAGGGCGTCATAGATAAATTTGGGAGATTAGTAAAAAACAAGCTTTATTGGATCAGAAAGTTTAAAAAAATGATGGCGGCAGTTTTTGAGGAATAATTTTTTGGAAAGTACAAAATTTTGAGACAATTTGTATTTTCATATTTGCAAAAATATTTTTACATCACTTAATTAGACTTATTAAAGGTTACTAAATAATATGACATTTTGTATTGATTAAATATTTTGTTTCTGAGTAATCGGCCATTAACTTCAAAACTTTCAAAATTCGTACCGGACTTTGTTTGATTTGACCATTTGATTTGCGTTTAGATACAGACACAGCTGTTTTCAAAATTCCGAAAAAGTGTTTATTAAAAAAATCTATCCCAAAAAACAGATTTGATTTCCGGTTCCGGCTCAGGTTAAAAACTTTACAAATCTTATAAAAATCGCTCAAGGAGTTCCGAAGATATATGAAAACGAATGCCCCCACCCACAGACCCCAAAACGTGTATTTCTTTTAAAATTTGAAATTCGAATATTTGCATGAATTATAACTTTCACTACTTTAGTAAAGGTATGGGAAACTAAAACTGGCGAAACACGTCGCTGGTATGTTCACATACTTTTTACGTTTTAAATATTCTCGCGTCAATAAATGACTGAGCAAAATTGTTTTCACAACAACTAAAGAAATGAAAAAAGAATTTTAAAATATAACAGCGGGGATTTCAACTTGTGATAGCATGTCCATTGTCCAATAAGATGCCGTCAACATTTTGAAAATATCGTAGCGACCTTCGTTTTGAAGATATAGCATTCGAAAAAAAAAATCTCATTTGCCTTTACCTAGATGCACTACAACGCTATGTTTTGAAATATTCAAGAAAATTTTTGCAAAAAATTCGATACCAAAAAACATGTCTATTTTCCGTTTGCGGTTAAAGAACTACGTACCTGCAACTAAAAAATTTGTGCATGCCAAATTTCGTAAACATCGGTTAAGGGGTTCCGGAGATATACCAACACACCCACCTACAGACAGATAGGTTTCTTGTAACCCAAAACGTGTATTTCCGTTAAAATATCAGATTTAAAAATTTTCAATAATTCATAACTTTCCATGCTTCCATAGAAGTATAGAGAAGTAAAAACGAGAAAGAAAGTAAGAAGAAACGTAAAACAAAGTGTTGTTAATTGTGTACCTATGCATCGTTATAAAAATCAACAAAAACCTCAGTTTGAACATGTTATGTATTATAATTGTTTGTCTTATTTGTTATCGTTGTCTGTTTAAAATACAATTCTTTTATTTCTTAATTATTTTCACATCCTCTTTATAATCACAATAATTTTATAACTATCCACGGCTTATAAAGCAGCAGACAGTAAATATAGAATAATTCGAAAACGGTTGGTTTTTCGTTAAATTAGTTTGTTATTTTTATATGCAAAATTAAAGAATTATCTCGGACAGAATATAGAGTAAGTAACAGGTACCTAAGCGATAAGCGCTCTAATCATCCGTCTGGCCACTCAAAAGTTTACTTGTCTGATATATTACAAGCACCTACGAGTAAAACCCTATTGAAAACGAATATTTTCCCACCAAAATTGGTAGAAGCATGCCATTTCCTAGTTGCAAAAATTTTGTCCTATCTGAAAGACGAACTTAATCACATTACCACTGTTCTTCCCCAAAACAGCTACAACAAACGAGACATCCAACACGCTATTACTCAAAAGACCCAACCCGCAAATACAGAACAGACCGATACACTCGTACCACCCACATCTATAGCATTTCTACCTTACACACACAAAACCACCGACTGCATCAGCAGACTACTTAAACAACAAAATATAGCCGTAAAAACCGCTAAAGACGAGTTACGTACCCTCCAATCTTCCGATGTGTATAGAGTACCTTGCTCCTGTGGGAAAGCCTACATCGGTGAGACGAAAAGGCCGATCAGCGTTCGAGTCTCTGAACACAAGCGTTGCACTCGACTAGTGCTGCCGCAAAATCAAGGAGTCTTGATTCAAGACAAGATTTTATTAAATTTTTTCAAGACAAGACAAGAAAAGTGTTGTCAAGACAAGATGTCTTGTCAAGAAATCTTGAAGTTTTACGTCTGGTATTATTTCGTTTCTGAACAGTAAAAAATACAAAATAAAATAAAGCTTTAAAAATACAAAGCACTTAATCAAATCAACATGTTATAGCATATGATTCACACATGGAGTTCGGCTTACGATGAACAAATTTGAACTGCCAAACTACAAGTGTACCATGAATTCAAACATAGTAAACTTGGTGCGGACTGTTTATTTGGTGAATTTCTATGCTCCCTTTTAACTAACGAAGCCTTTGAAAATAACCTTTCTGATGGTACAGACGTTGCAGGTACACTAGAAAATCACGCGCCATAGAAGCAAGGTTTCCAAATCTAGCTTCATTTATTTTCCACCAATTCAGGACATCTGTATCTGTACTAGTTCATCTCATTACTGTATTCATTAACATCGTCTTCCCATGTGTAAGTTTTTTTTCTGTTCGTACAAACTAGATATATTCATTCTTCAGGATCAAGATACAGATCTTCTTCGTTGTTGTTTTCAGATTGAATATCTTTTAAACCTACAGACCAATTGTTCCAATAGTGTTTTTTTGTAGATTACGTGAAATTCCTTGATAGATTTATTTTTCATTTTTCGACCCCTGGGAGTTAAAGCAAATGTGGCAATTTTGTGCTTTGGGTCTAAAACAATAGCAAAGCAATGTATAAAAACATTATAACCAAGGGCAGACGCAAAACGATAAGGAGAAGGTGAAAGAAATATCGAAGGCATTTCCAAGATCTGTCATATAAGGAAGAAGTAGAAGAAGAAAGTCAACAAAAGAAGACACAGGAAGAAGAACCCACTGAAGAGACAATAGAAGAGCCGAAATATGACGAAGTGAAACAAATTATAAAGAAAAAAAGAAACGGTAAAACACCTGGCACGGACGAAATATGTGGAGAAATGATAAAAATGGAGGAGACGACATACATAAAAGAATATTCGAAATTATTAAAGAAACATGGAAAACTGAAGAAATGCTCGACGAGTAGAGGTTTAGAGTAATTATTCCAATACTGAAAAAAGGAGACCCCTAGGTATGTAAGAACTATAGAGGCATTACCCTGTTGAATACGGCATATAAAATCCTTACTTCGGTAGTGCAGCAGCGCTTAATCAAGTACACAGAACTAGACAATATCAATGTGGGTTCCGCCCAGGCAGATTAACTGTGGACGTAATTCACGTGATGAATCAAATCATAGAAAAGGCATACATTAAGTTTTTCTTTTTTGTATCTATACATACCAGCTATGTATACTTTTATAAAAAAACGTCAATGCATTGTTTTACTGCAATCTGTAGGCAACCAACTATACACTACATTTTCAAAGCTTCCAATTTTTAAAAGAATAGTCTGCTGTGGGAAACAGTAATCAAATTGTATGATTACAACATACAACTACACATACTATTCATCGATTTTTAAACAACTTTTGATGAAATCAAGAGAATACAATTAATTTAAGATATGAAAGAACTAAGCATTCCACAGAAATTAGTAAAGTTAACGCAAATGACTGGATAATCAGAAGCAACAGTTAAAGTTGAAAATAAAAAAAACCGAACCTTTACTAGTATATTAAAGTATAAGTGGATAAAAAGGTCTTTAAAACACGCGCGATTTTTCGAGCACGACGGCGCAGCCGGAGTGCTCGAAATAGAACAAGTGTTTTAAAGACCAGTTATCCACGAATACTTTACGCTATTTTTTTTTATTGGTGCACTTTGAAATCATAAATACTGATATTATTACTACAAAAAATGGAAATAAGAACTAATAATGTAAAATGGTTGAATTCGTGATGTGACATCAGTATACCTTTCGTTGTCATGGAAATCAGAAAAACAGAAATTAATTTGCAATTTGACATCAAAGATTAATTGTTGTCACCGCACTGCTTAAAAATGAATTCTAATATCGATTTTTTAAATAGGTAGTAAAGCAGAATCGCGGTTAATACCGCAAAAATCTAATGATGCGTATAAAAAAGAATATGACAAGTTCATCAAATGGATGGAAGAGCAAAAGGTAACAGATATAAATGAACGAGTTGTGCTTGCTTACCTTCAGAAATTTGTTAGTAATATTTTATTTGACGTTACAAGGTACTCCTGTCAGATCAATAATCAAAAAATTGTCATTTAGACTTCACGTTTCTCGAGTTGTTGATGTTGCCATGGTAACTTTAAAAAACGCGCGTTTTTGAAAGTTCGATTTAAACACGCTGAGGCGTGCTTTAAATAGCTAAAATGGGGCACCAATAAAAAAAAAACAAATATAGGTGTACACTATTCAACATAGCTCTAGAATGCATAGTGAGGAAAACAAATTATGAAGACACAATCAAGAATAAGGAGATACAACTACTAGCATATGCAGACTACTTAGTAGTCATAGCAAGAAGCAAGGAAAAACTAATAGAAACTATGAACATAATTGAAAAAGAAGCTATGAAGAAAGGCCTTGCAATAAACAAATCAAAAACAAAGTATATGGAGTGCAGAAGAGGAGGAGAAGAACAGCAAGCCCAGCTGAAGGTAGGTAACGACAGTTTCGAAAAAGTACAAGAGTTCAGAAACCTAGAAGTACAAATAATTAATAAAAGCGAGAAAAAGCAAGACATTAGAACAACAACACAAACTGGATACTGAGACAGAAAAATTAGTAAGCAAACAAAAGTGAGCGTGTGCAGGACAGTGATCAAACCAACGGTGATATATGCAGCAGAAAATTGAAGGTCTTTGAGAGGAAAATTTTGAGAACAATACTAGAAAAATAAATTTAATGAAATTGAATACAGAAGAAAGTTGAAGTAGGAGATCGAAAAAGAAATAGGGCGAAGATATCGTAAGAGAAATAAAAGCGCAAAGAATAAGATGGTGGGGACATATAATGAGGGCGGAAGAGAAAAATATGATCAAGAATATAACGCAATGGAAACCAAGAGGAAAACCGGAAAATAGATGGAAGGACGAGGTGCTAGAAGATCTGAAAACAATGAGAGTGAAGAACTAGAGAGACAAAATCAAATATAAGAAAGGGTGGAGAGAAATTGTTACAAAAGCCAAATCACATAAGAACCTATAAAGAAGTAAACGAAATACAGAGAGGAAGTGATTAACCTAAAATCAATCCAATGAGCCCAAAAGGCGCCAACGATTCCCGTGAGAATTATGGCAAATATTATTATTATCAATACAAAAACATGCGTTCTACATTCGTTATGGCGTCTAAAATTGACGGAAGCATTTCAGGAAGATATTATGCGATACTTTCAGTTGCCCCATGTTACCTGCCTATGTTCGGCTAGTCTTGAAACACATTATACAGTGACTGACAGTGAATGTTTGCAACATAAGAGAAACATTTTTATTATTAGAATTTTTCAATTTTATTATTGCGATTGCTTCTGCTTCTCAGATAACCTAAAAATTAACTTTGAAAGAAAAAGCCAGTACACATTTTTTCAAAAACATAAAGCAGCAAAAAATTGGTTATTTCAAAAAAAATTATTGTTTGTGAATGTAGTTTGCTATTTGTTTATAAAAATAAAATAGTTAGAATTCACTAAAAAACTTGCTTGATTTGTGTATTTTAAACATATATTTTAAAAACCCGTAAAATTCGCAAATCCGGACGGGGGATAATTTTATCTGTCCAGATTACCGAAGTTGTACTGTAAAAAATTCAATATAACTACTTATTAAAAACTGTTTGGAATTTGTTTCAAACAAGTTTTAAATTATCAACGAAACCCAATCTTGGTTCAGTTGTATGGAATGGAAAATTAGGCAGTCTAGCATTTCGAAATTTATAAAACACAAATTTCTGAGCCAAATTAAAACAATATTCGCAGTCGTTTCTTGCAAAAACAAAAAACAAACAGGTATCAATGCCTTCTATGGTGTCTGGATTTTTAGAAATTACCTAAATCTCATTTCCTCGAAAACCAATAGATTTAGGGATAACCATTATTTAATAAAATGTACAGAGTCCAGAGCTCTATCCAACTATCTTAAAATATATAGGGTGTTCCATTTAAAAAAATCGGATTAGGGCACATTAGACTTAGAAGTTTTTGCACTGCTGCAACAAACATCCTGTGTAACCAAATTCAACTTTAAAATATATGGAGGATGGCAGATGGTTTTGACTAAGGTTTAACAGAAAAAGTTTGTTTAAGCTTGGGAAATACAGCTCGTACAGATTTTATTAGAAAGGTCTGCAAATGTCAAATTTTTCAAAAATAGTTGGCAATGCTGCGACAGAATTTCAAAACCAAAACCTATCCAGAAAGGTAATTAGAAGGTGAATAAGAATATGCAAATATACAGCGTGTTTGTAAATCGCTTTACAGCCTGTAACTTTGTAATTAATACAGATATCAAAATATTGTTTTTTTTGTTTTAAATAGGAGAATGTATAGCACAAAATGCTGTATGCCAATAT
Source organism: Ctenicera cuprea (assembly GCA_958336395.1). Taxonomy (NCBI): domain Eukaryota; kingdom Metazoa; phylum Arthropoda; class Insecta; order Coleoptera; family Elateridae; genus Ctenicera; species Ctenicera cuprea. Next base: position 50,532,550 of record OY284487.1, read on the forward strand.
TAAACACCGCCTACTATTTTTGCATGGCATATAACTTTTGTTTTTGAAATGGAACACCCTATATATTTATAGACATTTGAAATCAGCACTTAAAATACTTTATGATGGTACACTTAAATCGAAATTTTAGAGTGCATATTATTTTAAATACAAAAAAATACGTTTTGTTAAAGTAGGCCATGACTTATGTAAAATCACTAACAAATGCTCAAGGAATGTAAAACAAATGCTACTTGCGTTTAAAAGTCAAATTACCACACCTAAATTCATTGAAACAACTGAAAACGTAATTTTTTTAATGGAACCATACGAGTTGCATCAGATAGTTGAAATCTACAATTATATGCCATACTTCCCTTCTTGGTGAAAATTAACCTTTAAAAAAACAAAAACAACATTATAATAATGCAATTACTGAAACATAAATATATCTTCTTCATAGCTGGCTTGCAGGAGTAAAGAAACAATTGCTATGGTGCACTTTTAAAAGCAAGTGGCATTCGTTTTACCTTGCTTCAGCATTTGTTAGTGATTTTACATGTCATAGCCTACCTTAGCAAAATGAATTTTTTTTATTTACAAAAATATGCTCTAAAATTTCGATTTAGGTGTACCACTATAAAGTATTTTTAGCGCCGACTTCAAATATCTATAAATATAAAGGGTGTTCCATTTAAAAAAACAAAAGTTATATGCCGTTGTGCAAAAACAGTAGGCGCTGTTTAATATTGACATACGGCACTTTGGGATATACATTCTCCCATCTAAAACAAAAAAAAACAGTATTTCAGTATCTTTATTAATAACAAAGTTACAGGCTGTAAAGCGATTGACAAACACGCTGTATACAGGTTGTTCTATTAAAAAAAAAGTTTGGTATGCTAATCTTACATGGAATCCCCTGTATAATTGAAAATAAATTTTAAATGCGGTATTCTTGGTCTTCTAAAACATATATTCTTGCATTCTTGCATTTTAAATAGTAAAGGAAATATCAACAACCAGAGCGGCATCGTTATTGCAGAACAGGTAACTACATATAAAAAATTTTAAAATTATTTTTAATATTTAAGACGAATAATGCCTTTGATAAATCTGTATTTGCTGATGAATGAAACGGTCCACTACTAACCTACTTTTATTGGGGTTATTGTTTTTACAAAAAGTTTATAATAGAAATGAAATTGGACTGTAATACTAATGTAAACCAATGAAAATATGAAATTAATGATCATACACAATACAGTTACATTTATTTACTCGATACAGTTAACATTTATATACTAACCAAATAACTGATGAAACTTAACATAAAATGGCAATTTTCCTTTTATCAATTCTAATTATTTAATTATATTGATACAGACATATACCACTACACCTACCACGAAAGAATAAAATTGATTATACTGTGGATTTACTACTGAGTTACTTAATTAAGCAAATATAAAAAAATAGTCTTATTAAGTAAAAGTAAATGCAGAGAAATAAAAAGAAAATTTAGGTTTCATAAACTGGAAAACAAAATTCGAGTATTTAGTCTCACTGGTCTAATTAATTAATCTTGCTTTATTTCCCTACATTACAGAACAGAAAGAATCAATTGTGATCAGTGATTTCCTTTTATAAAACTCTGTTTAAGAGTGCTCATCAGGAGAATGCCAAGCTAAACGCTCTTCATAAAACTGAATAACAACTTGTGGGCAAACGACATTTGCTTTCTTAGCTGCCACTAGATCAGCATCATCAGTACCTTTCCATTTCATCAAGAACATAAGTTCACCGGTTGTATCAGAAGCACCAATGATTTTCTCGGCTTCTAAACCTCGATCAAAACCAGTCTTTGTTTCAGATTTGGAGCTTTTAGATTTTAATTTCTTATCATTTTTTGAGTCAACCTTTGATTTTTCAATTTTCTTCTTACGCTTCTCAACTTCATCATCAGATTTGTTGGAACTTGAAGAATCCCGCCTTTTTTTAGTTTTACTCTCAGGCTTTTTCTCGGCTTTCTTCTTAGACTTAGACTTGTTATCCTCGGATGCATCCGATTGATCGGAATCAACAACACGTTTCTTTTTTTCCATTTTCTTATCTTTCTTCCCTGCTTCAGCATCAGAATCATCAGATGCTACAACTTTTTTCTTTTCTGATTTTGATTTTTCATTATCAGAACCAGATTTGTTTGAATCCGATGACTCGGAACGTTTAGACTTTTTACTTGATGGTTTATCATCTTTTTTCTTTTTTTTGTTGCTTGTATCATCAGACTTTACAGACTGATGGGATTCGTTAGAGGATGAACGTGCCCTTTTCTTTTCTTTCTTCTTAATGTCAGATACATTAGAAATTTCAGAATCAGTGGAGGTTCTTCGAGTTTTGGATGTATCCTTTTTGTCAATTTTCTAAAAATAAAGTTACGGTACTAATTAGCAAGGTGCAAAAATTGTGTGTTAAATGATTTTTTTTTATTTAAATGATATTTTTATTTAAACATAATCACCCTTGGTTATTTGCCTAAAGTAATAATGTAATGTCTGCAGAGGATTATATATATATATATCAACCGATACATATCGTGATATGTATCATGATATTTATACATCAATATATACACTGTGTCCATAAAGTAACCCCCCCCCCAACTAACTTTTGAACGACTTGATATTTTTCTACAAAATTTGGTGTGCTGTAATGGGAAAATAAATACTATTTTTCAGACCATATTAAAATTTTGTATCATCCAAAATGGCGACTGGGCGCCATTTTGAATTTTTTTTTTAATGGAAAGTGTGGTTCGAGTGACACCTCATTTGGAAGGTCTTTTAATTGTGCGTCTGATCCTAGAGTTTCAAAGAAAAATATTCAGCCATAACAAAATGACAATGTTTGAAGATAAAGAAGTCTATTAAAAAAAACTAAGAATTAAAGCTTAAATTAATTAAATTAAGTGTTCGAAATGTTTACCGTTCACTTCTTGGCACATAAAAAGTCGGTTATGAAATTCCTGCCTTAGGCTCGATTCACACTATAGGTCAGGTTCCGATCAGATCACGGTCCAATTACGATCCGATCAAATATTCTAGCATGCATTTTGTATTACCTTATTCACATTAGCGATCACGGTCAAGTTACGGTACGGTCACTTGACCGCGGTATTTCTTCGCAACGATATTTTGACTAGACCGCGATCGAGACGTTAGCTAAACTGCCGACAGTCTAGACAGGAAGCGGTACGATCACGATTCAGTTTCCATCAAATTTGGTTGCCCCATATTTTGTGGTGGTTGTTGGAAATGAAAATGGACGAACAATTAATTGAGTTAGTGCGAGAGCACCCAGAATTATATAATTTTGTTGATAAAAGATATTCGGACAACATTCATAAAAATAGAGTTTGGAAGGAGATTGGGGAACAGTTACCAGTAAAAAAAGGTAAGTAGATATTTTATTCAGAACTTTATTATTGAAATTAGTATTTATTATTTCTATAATTAACAACTAATCATCTTTTTCACGCTACCGGCAATGTAAGTAGGCCTTACATCCATAGCTACAGGGATCGTAAGTGGCTGATAACATTCGTGTACTAGTTACCCTTGACGACGGAACTTAATAGTGTCACTTACGTTCCTAGGAAAATAATGTTGATTTTAACTGTTCGTTGATATGGTAACAAGCACAGACAACTTAGAATAATGGGGCTTTTAAAAAATAATTCCGATGACAGCTGTCAAAACGAACTTTTAAAAATATGATTAAATTTCTACCTGTAAGCCTACTTACATTGCCGGTAGCGTGAAAAATTTAATAAGTAGCACGAAATGTATCGACTAATAACATCCTCGGCAGGCGACAAGCTTCGGCTCCGCCTCAGCTCGTATTCGCCTACCTCGGATGTTATTACGTCCTTACATTCCTTGATACTTAAATAACTATTAAATTCTATTCAATTGCCAAGGAACAGCTCCAGCTTCAGAATTGAAAAAGTTTTTAAATATTTCTCTTGCGTTAAATGCGGCTTGTTGCGCATTTCCACCTTGTCTAGGTAAATCAGTAAAACGATTCCCTTGTCCATTATTACAGAGAAAATCTACTGCACCTTCATGTATTGAAATGTTGTCACACAAAAAATTATGTAGAATGCATGTTGTTAAAATAATATTTTCAACATTTCCTGGCTGTGCATTTATTTTTCTCAAATATATTCGAAACCTCTGTGCTAGTATTCCAAATGCATTTTCGACAATTCGCCGTGCACGACAAAGACGATAGTTAAAAATCTACTTTTCTTGGTCATTGACTGCGTGAGCTTCTGGATAAGGCCTCATTAAGTTAGTTTTCAGCGGAAATGCCGAATCTCCTACAATCACATAAGGCGCGAGCAAGTTTGTGCTAGGTAGTAGTTTTTCTTCTGGAACTCTCGAGAGCCCTTCCCAGTGTTGAATTTGCAAAAATACCTCCATCACTGTTTTTGCCATACGATCCTATGTCTACTGCTATAAATTTGTAATTTGCGTCTACTAATGCCAGCAAGACCACAGAAAATGTTTTTTTGTAATTAAAATAGTTAGAACCGCTGTTTGGTGGTGCCACAATTTCAATATGTTTACCATCCACAGCACCTAGGCAATTAGGAAAATTCCAGAGGTTCCAATATTTGATGGCATTTCGTTCCCAGAAATTTCTATTTGGTATGGGTATGCATTCTGACAGCATATTCTGAATTATTGCTCCGCATACTTCTTTGACTATACACTGCACAGTGTAGTGCCCAGGCGGTAGCTAAATGCAATGGTTCTAAATGAATCCCCTGTTGACAGAAACCTAAAACAAACAATAAATATAAGATTTACCGTTTTTACTAATAGTTTACGTACTTCTGCTGAATAAATTGTGACTACCGTGGTTTTATTTATTACAGGTCCCGATTACTGCAAAAAAAGATGGTTATCTTTGCAGTAGAGGGGCTAGGGGCCTTCTGGCCCAAAACTCCCATAAGAAATGTACAGGGCAAAAAGTTGCTACTTTACATCCGGTCTGGCTGTTATCTCGACCTTGTGTCAGGTGATAAGGAGTAACCGTCCACGTGTGGGCATCTAACCTAAGGTGTACATCCGGGTTGATGCTAGTCCCTGTGCTGATAAGGAGAACCGTTAAACCGCAACCCCTGAAAAAACCGTTGGTTCAAAAATGCGCGGCCTAAAAAATGTGATAAGGAGATTGACGGTGACGCGCGCCCCACCCCCCACCCCGAAGGGAGCGGCCCCCGAAGACGCCTTGGCCTTGTGTTTGAAAATGCATGCATTCTTATATGAAAAGGTGATTTTTAGCTGTAATTTCACTAATTTTACATGGGTTCTTATGGCAAAATAGCACAAATTTACCTAAATTTAGATGATCTTAGAGACAACCGGAAATGATGTTCTGTCGTCGGTACGTGTAACCTGTATTAAATTAAGGTGTGGGAGGAGCATCTTCAATGGTTAATCTAGACCAGCATATAAAAAACATTCGTGCATTTAAGAAAGTAATTCATTATAAAAGTAAAAAAGAACTACTATTGTTAGTGTTAAAAAAGCACCAAAAAGATCAGGAAAAACTGAAATACGACATAACGCTTAGTTATATTATAATAAAACTCAGTCAACTTACGATATCTAACAATGTTTCGCCAAGCAGGTAAGAAATTTTTTGAGGATGCTTTAAATTATATATTTTTTAAATTGTATTTAATTAAAGATATTGAGTACCGTCCTAATTCATACCCTGAGAGGGAGTGCCCCAGCATTGACAAGGCATTGAAATCGTACGAGGATGCTCTGGAACGTGAACAGCGTATGTTGTCTGAAACGCAATTATGGTTGAATAAATCAAAGACCAAACAAGTTAGAATTGGATTAAGTCCGGCCCTGAATTTTACACCTACGGTCAAGATAGAAGACGCTCTGGGGTGTGGAGTGGTGTTTTCATCCGAAGATTTTGCAGTCTTGGTATCTAGGAGCCCCGATTGGGAATCCCAACAAGCGCAAACTATTGGAGAGTACAGTCTTACCTACATGTCGTATGCGAAGGCCATCATGATCTCCAAATCTTCATACAACGTCATATTGGGTTATAAAAGCTATAATCAGCTGTTAAAAATGGCCGATCTTATAATTGCAAGACTCAATTTATTGCAAACTCAAGGCTTTACTGAATATTATAACACAATGATTGTAACAGGCATCAAAACTGATTTGAAAGATATATTAGATAAGGCTGTTAACGGGCATAACCGGTGCTGTATGTTGGAAATGTATTATATACACTCAGAAAAATTACTTAACGATATGAATCAAAGTTTGTTGTACTAATGTTTAAAATAAAGGAATAGGTGGTAAATTGTTGTATGCATTGTATTTATAAAACAGTGTAAGACTTGAAAAAAATATAATTATATTGATAAGGAAACTGTGGTTTTAATTGATGGAAATAATAAGGAAAATAAAACCAATACATATACGTTATCTGTTGCGGTTTACTGAACTAACATGATAACACAAAATGTTTAATTATGTAAAATTCTAGACACCAGAGATCATTCCAATTAGCATAATTTTTGGCGAGTTTCATTACAGATAATATCTAAAACAAATAATATTATATAGAATAATTTAGTTAATTCATAGAGGAAACAAGTTGAATGATAAGGCGTCGTAACCGCACTCACTGATAAGGCTTAAAATGATATTTAATGAATAAAGAAATAATTTTTCTTCGTAGGGATATTAATTTAGACAAGAGATTGTTCATCTGTTGTAAAATACCTAGGTATTTTGAACACTAATAGAATAGGATATAATTGAGAAAAACGTTTAATATACTTACCTCATTATCATACAAGATTACAGTAATCTACTTTAGCAATAATACAGTCATTTTATTAGTTAACAGAGGGCGCTAGTAGTATCATAACTTGAAATAAATACCTAATTCTTTATCTGAGCGCGATGATAATTAGACGTAACCGCAAAACATTGATAGGACGTAATAACAGAATATCCATTATTAATAGGTTTTTATTTTACAAAACCGCAATCACTGATAAGGAGTAAAATCAATAAAGAAATAATTTTTCCAAAAATCCGTTGGACCGCAAACTTTCAGTAGCTTTTACAAAATGACCGTTAAACCGCAAAAGGTGTTTATTTCCAAAAAGATAAGAGGCCCAAAAACATATAAAAAGGGGGAAATTTTTAAAATCGTAATCAGTTGTCAGTTGTGTGTTCTAAGTGTTCTAAGTGAAAAGTTAATAAACCCAAGAAAAATGGCTTCCATTGTTGAGACATCCAACAATATGGTTAACATAGTGAAAGATGCATTGTTGTCTTGTGCCAACAATCCAGCTGAGTTGGAAAGATGGGCTAAAAACTGCGGGCAAAATGTACGCATTCTGAATAAGGCTCTGAAGAAAGGCGAGATGAATATGGGCAGGAAGAAAAACATTGAGGCCAATATTGGAAAAATTAAAGGTATGTATTTTTTTTTTGTTCGCATTTCAAAGCTTATTAAAAAATAATTGTGCACAGGCTTCCAAATCCAGATGAAAGTCCTACAGAGGCAAGGGGCCGGGCATAGGGCTCCAAAAGAAAAACGGAGCGACCGGATCAGGTGGGCTGATATCAATTCAGCTTTCAAGGGACGCCTGAGGACCGGCGCCATAATTAACCTACGCCACGTTGACCCGCTAACTTTCCTGGAAGACGCATTCTACATGTTCAACATCAGAATTAAGCATGCTTTAACACAAAATCCAATGCTGAAAGTCAACGTAGATTTTTGCGGTGAATTTACTAAAAATTCAAATGATGACGTGATATATGAACTGAAACATTTTCCAACTAAAAACGAATGTATCTTTCATGACACAAATATACATGAGTGGTGGAGCGAGCATGTGCAGGACCATCTGATCATCAAACTTGAGGATTTCCAAGAGCGCGAGTCGGGATGGGCCCTTTCAGCCATCATCAATCTTGCAGTTAATATAAACCGATATGAGCCGATACGAGGGTCTTCGTACATTCCTTTACCACCACAAATCCAGCGTAAGAAAGCTTGTGTCAATGTGCAGAATGATGATCAGCTATGTTTTGCGTGGGCGGTGGTGTCAGCTCTTTATCCCCCCAAGAGACCACCCCGAACGTCCTGAAAATTATCCTCACCCATCTACAGTATTAAACTTGGAGGGAATAGACTTCCCGATGGTCCTGGGCTCCATAAAAAAATTCGAAAAACAAAACGGAATTTCGATCAACGTGTTCATCCTTGAACCTCTTGTGAAAAAACGGGGGTATAAAGTGGTGCCTGTGCATCTAACCCGAAAGAAGCAGGATAGACACGTGAACCTGCTGATGGTTCAAGATAATTATAAAGATGATGCGGAGGACATCAAATACCATTATGTATGGGTGAAAAATCTTAGCAGACTAGCCCGCAGCCAAATAACCAGACATCATTCCAAGAAGCATATCTGTGACAGGTGCTTGCACTATTTTCAGAGTGCAGAAAAGCTGGTCAAGCATGAAGTAGACTGCGGTGAAATAAACGAGTGTAAAGTGGTAATGCCTGGAAAAGACGACAGCATCGTGAAGTTTTCCAATTTTAAAAATCAAATACCAGTCCCATTTATAGTTTATGCCGACATTGAGAGCATTCTCAAACCTCTAAATAAGTGTAAAGGGACAAAAACCCAACTGTACCAAGAGCACGAGGCGTGCAGTGTTGTATATTATTTTAAATGTCACTATGATGACTCCTTATCGTTTTATCGAAGCAACCGGGGTCCTGAGTGCGTGAAATGGTTCATGAATGAACTGAAACAGATAGTCGAGGACGTTGAACCTGTTTATTGGGCTCCGCAACCTATGAACCTGTCTCCTCAACAAGAGCGGGATTTTCAAGCTGCCACCCATTGTCACATATGCAAGAAACCGTTTACCGTCGAGGACATTCCCGTGCGTGATCACGACCATTTAACATCCGATTTCCGGGGCGCGGCCCACGAGTCTTGTAATCTCAATTTTAAAGACAGTAAAGTTATTCCGGTTGTGTTTCATAATTTAAGCGGGTACGACTCTCATTTCTTAATTCGAGGCCTGGCAGAAGAAATCGAGGGAAGTACTTCCCTGTTACCAGTAAATAAAGAAAAGTATATTTCGTTCACGAAATCCGTTAAAAACAGTGAAATTAATTTACGGTTTATTGACTCTTGCCGATTCATGGCCAGCAGTTTGGAACAGCTGGCGTCATACTTGGGCGAGCTGAAAATTGTTCGAAAAGAATTTGAGGACTTGAGCGAACCCAAGTTAAAACTTTTAACGCGCAAGGGCGTATTCCCATACGATTACGTGACGTCATGGGAAACACTTGAAGAGGCCCATCTTCCATCTATGAAAAATTTTGAAAATAAACTAACCCAGGCAGATTTAACAGAATTGGAATATGAAAAACAACAAGAAGTACTTAAAGAACGACAAGAACAATTAGAAAAGGATTATAAGCATGCGCAAGAGGTATGGAGGGCGTTTGATTGCAAGACCCTAGGCGAGTACTCGGACTTGTACTTGAAAACCGATGTTACTGCTTGCCGATGTGTTTGAGAACTTCAGAAACACCTGTTACACCTCATATTCCTTAGACGCAGCCCATTACGTAAGTGCTCCAGCCCTAACGTGGGATGCCATGCTGAAACATACAGGTGTTGAATTAGAGCTGCTAACCGATATTGATATGCTTCTCTTTGTGGAGCGTGGTATTAGAGGTGGGGTTAGCCAGTGCAGCAACAGGTATGCCAAGGCCAACAATAAATACATGCCCGACTATAACCCTTCAAAGCCATCCACGTACCTGATGTACTATGACGTAAACAATCTGTATGGATGGGCGATGTCCGAATATCTGCCTTATGGAGGATTCGAATGGTGCCACAATCCGCTACTGGACGTCACACAAGTGCCTGATGATTCACCTGTGGGGTACATGTTGGAGGTCGACCTTGAATACCCGGCCTCCTTGCACGACAGACACAAAGACCTGCCGTTCTGTCCTCAAAGAATGGTACCGCCCGGAGGCACAGAAAAGAAACTGCTAACAACACTGTATCATAAAGAGCGTTACGTCATCCATTACAGGGCTCTCAAGCAAGCACTCGAGAACGGTCTCAAAATTTCGAAATTCCACAGAATTTTAAAATTTAAACAGTCACCCTGGATGAAATCCTATATCGACCTTAATACACGTATGCGTCAGAGCGCTAGGAACGAGTTCGAAAAGAATTTTTACAAACTTATGAATAATGCTGCGTTTGGAAAAACAATGGAAGACATGCGCAAGCGCAAGATTATAAAACTCGTAAGCAAGTGGGACGGCAGGTATTCAGCCAAAGTACGGATTGCATCACCATATTTCCACAGCCGACTTATATTAAACGAAGATCTGGTTATTATCGAACTAAATAAAACGGAAGTGAAAATGTGTAAACCTATTTACGTTGGTATGAGCGTGCTAGACATATCTAAAACAAAGTTATACGAGTTTCATTATGATTACATGCTTCCAAAATACGGTGATGCATGTAAAGTGCTTTATACCGACACCGACAGTCTTATTTATCACATAGGATGTCGAGACATCTATGAAGATATGAAAGCGGACATTGACCGCTTTGACACTAGTGGATATCAGCCTGGAAATTCCTATGGAATCCCCCTTGTAAATAAGAAAATACCGGGACTGATGAAAGATGAACACGATGGGGAAATCCTGACTGAATTTGTGGGTTTACGTGCTAAAATGTATAGTGAACGTGTGAACGGTATAGACGCAGGTAAAAAAGCGAAAGGTGTGAAGGGTTACGTAGTTAAACAGACATTAACTTTTGACGACTATGTAAAGTGTTTACAGGGTGGTGAAATATTAAGAGAACAAAATACTATTAGATCTATAGGACATACTGTATATAGCTTAAGGCAAACTAAAGTAGCTTTAAGTCCTCGAGATAACAAGCGACGATTGTTACCGCAAACTACTGATACTTTACCTTGGGGTCATTATACCCTTATGAATCACTGATAAGCTTTGTATAAATATATTTACATGTTTTATTATATAAATAAAAAATCAATGTTATAATATTTGTCTTTTATTGTATAACTGCATACATTTTATTATTATTTGAAAACAGCATTTTTTCGAATCCATTGGTCATGAGACTTATCCATGCCCAACCAACGAACGTACAGTTGATCGCCTTTTCTACGCAACACCTTTTCAACCAGGTAAATATCGGGATTCAGAGTCTTCTGTAGTTCTTCAGCGTAAAATTGACCTGTTATGGGCTGTCCTTTGGAATCCTCGATAAGGTAGGTTACTGGGTTACCAACCTTTATTTTGAACACCTTGAATATTTCTGTAGACCAGTTGGGGGTGTAACCTTTAGCAAACAGGGTCTTGTACTTTGAAATGCGAACAAAGTCTCCCAAGGAGAATTTTCGTTTGCCCATTATTTTCAGGTTATCGAAGCAAGGCAACGAAGTGGAAGCTGTGACGTCAGCAGGCTTCATTCCTATAGTACTATGTTTTTTGTTATTGTAGTCCCGTGTGACGTCATTCAGTATATCGATCCATTTGAATTTCCCGCGCAAACTGAACGCCTTGTATAGCGATGTTTTGAGCGTGCGTATAACTCGCTCTGCCATTGACGCTTTTTTGACACTATAAGTTGAATAGTGGTTTACTCCGTGGCCCTTCATTAAAGAGGTAAACCCCCTATTGTAAAATTCTGTTCCCATGTCTGTACAAAGGTGTTTGGGGGTGCGACCCTCTTCGAAAATGGTGGCCATTGCCTTCGTTACCTCAACACCGCCTTTGGATTTGAGCGGACGAGTCCACAAATACTTGGAAAAACAATCGATCACGAATAAAATATACTTGTGACCTTGGTTCTCTTTAGCATACTGAGTAAATTCAGCCAAAACAGCCTGCCATAGGTCATCGAATCCCTTTATGATAGTACGACGTCTAGGGAAATTTTTTCTAGCCGGTTTGTGTAGCTCATTGACTACCTGTTCCATTTTGAGAAGGTGTATTTATATTGACACTGATTGCTTTGACTGCCTGTTCGAGATTGAGATTTTCCATTTTATGCTTGAAATTTTGTATGTCCTGGAGGACACTATCCATCGATCTTAAAGTACCCTCTATCCGGTTCTCTAGTGCATCCACATATCTTTTATTAACCGCATCTGTTATCTGTACAGGATCCTTGACTCGTATGATACGTCTATTTTTAGCATCATATTGCCTCTCTGTGCTAACTGTCTCATTCAAATGCATGCAATTTTCATTCGCATACGTGCTTATTTTAGATTCGATCGTTCCAGGAATGGCCTCTACGATTTTGGTTATTTTGTTATTGCATGCCGTAAATTTAGGTTCCACACTCTCATCCACATATTTTTTGGTAGCAGCATCCGTTTCATTAATGGGTACAGCAACGTTAACCAGTTTACGATTTTCAATGTTATAATCGCCGACAGCTGTTAGTTTAAAACCTATACCGGGATCTCCCTTCTTACCCCCGCGCAGGGTCCAATGATGCCGTCCAAACTTGTCCACACTCATGATGTTACTGGGCATCGAACCCAGAATTCCTAAGCTATTATACCTTCTTCGCGCAATTCTTCAATGATACTCAAAATTTCATTCACATGGCCGGTATGACCGGCCATCTTTGATGAATGTAGTAACATTAAGCGCTCCACCAGTTCATGCGGGGTGTTCCAATAAACGTATTCTTTAGCTTTACCTGTGACATGCTTCAAGCTGGTGCCACTCCAAGTTCCATATCTAGATCGTTTAGGACTCGTCAAAAGAGGCTTTATTATGTTCTGATATTTGTAACTTCGACTTCCCTGAATCTGCCCCCTAGAGCTGTAAAATCGCCTATAAGCGTTAGTTCTATGCAGTATATCAGAGTACTGCTCCAGATCTGCTTTTGTATAGGTATGAGGTTCTTTCATAATTAAAAGTTCATAAAGTCCTTCAGTCCCCAGGTATTCTTTTCCTTTGATATTCAGATTTGGTCCTGGATTCTTAGGATTAGTTGGATCGCCTATGCCCACTGTAGAATCCCCTATTTGCCATTTATCAGTATCCACATCATAATGCACACCGTATGTTGTATCGATTTGGTTCTCTGTGTCTCGAATTAATATATCAACATATTTTCTGGGTAACGGATCATACTGTTCGAGAAAATCATTTCCAGAAGGTTCTTCCAGCATCTGGGAAGCATTGGGAGTCGGTTCAAACACGTCATCCTCATGCTCGGGGTCTATTTCGCCGATATCAATGGTATCTAGGAAATCAGGCTGTTTGACTGTTTTAATATGACGTTCAGGCTTAGACTCTGTTTTAGGTTCAATCTTAGACTCGATCTTAGGTTCTGTCTTAGGCTCTAGTTCAGGCTTGCTTTCGGATTTCTTTGCTAATTTTTGCAAAGGCTCCACTATAGGTTTATAGGTCTTTTCGATAAACTTGAGAGTATCGAAATCTCCACGACGAATCGCCTCATATTTACGCTTGATAGATGCCCTAGCTCGTACAAGCTTTTGCTTCACGAGTTTCTCTTTGACATTCATATTAACTGGCCTGTTATATCTGCTACAGACCTGTTATACCTGTTCAGTACCTGTTCCAGACCTGTTTATACCTGTTCAGTACCTGTTCCAGACCTGTTTATACCTGTTCAGTACCTGTTCCAGACCTGTTTATACCTGTTCAGTACCTGTTCCAGACCTGTTTATACCTGTTCAGTACCTGTTCCAGACCTGTCTCTTAGCAGTTCTGTTGCGGTATGCACCAGATACATTAGGTGTGCATCTTTATATAGCAATCAAAGCCTCGGCGGTATCTGCCTGTCGTGTCATCTTTAACTATCGTGAGGAATCCATATTTTTCCTTCCAACACTCGGAGCACATTTTTCGAAATTGATCGAAAGACATATCTGTACCCACGTGGTCTTTGTACACATGTTCTAAATTTAATACATCTTGTTTATAAAGAACAATCATGTTAGCGTTATCGCGTATCAGCTGTTTGGGTATTTTAGAGTACGTCTGACAGAGATAGAACGAGTCCACACCGCTATGTCTGCCCATGCTAAAATAATCACGCATAACGTCCTGTTTATCACATGCAATGTCGTCGAATATCATTAACGAATGTTGAGGAACATCCTTGGGTGATATTATCTCTTCCTTATCGCTGTATGGGTAATACCCCATTCCTGCAATTGGTTTCAGTAAGCGTTCCAGGTACCGGTACTTGGGCTGGTTCAGCGACTTGCAGTAAATGAAAACATTTTGAAATTTTAAACCGTTTTCAGACTCGATTAAACTTAACAGACATTCTGTTTTTCCAGCACCTGAAGGCCCGCATATTAAACATCGCACAGAATTCGGTAAAAGCGGTCCATGTTTATGAGGAGCTTGCGGTTCGATAAAGTCGTGATCCGCAACTCTTAACGTGTGAGGCTGTTTAATAAATTCCATTTTTTGATGGTCGAGCCGTGGCGCCACCTATATATATACCCCTCAACGTATGCGGCTCCCATTAAATGCCTATCGTTCGTCGACGTCGGGGTCGGGGTGTGGTCAACTCCTTGATAAACAACTTACCTGTGGAGCTTCATATTCCAGGTGGATACCAGTACTGTGGTCCTGGGACTCATCTACAGCTCAGACTCGCAAGAGGAGATACCGGGATAAATCCCTTGGATGCGGCGTGCAAGGAACACGACATAGCCTACAACAAGTACAAGGATCTGGATAGGAGACATCAAGCAGACAAAGTGCTGACCGAGAGGGCGTGGGAAAGATTCAAGTCTAGAGAGTCCGATATTGGAGAGAAGGCGGCTGCGTGGGGGGTAACTACAGCAATGAAGTTAAAAACCAAAATGGGATTCGGTTGTAAAAAATCAAAACCCAAAACGGGTGCCAGTTGTAAAAAACCAAAGAAGAAAGTCACCTTTAAAACTGGTTTGCTGTCTAAAGTTCAGAAAGCCGTAAAAAAATCCGGAGCATCCTTGCTGAAAGATATGATAAAGGTTGGACTCTTGGCGGCTAAACAGGCAGTTAAAAGCGTGGGAGGCAAGAAAAACGTTATGGTTCCCCGGGTTATACCTTTACCCAAAGAAGGCGGGTTCCTACCCTTTCTCGTGCCACTTTTTGCGGGCTTATCGGCCGTTGGAGCGCTTGCTGGTGGTGCTTCGGGCATAGCCAAGGCGGTAAACGAGGCCAAGGACGCGAGAAAACAGCTGGGCGAAAACGAGCGTCATCATCAGGTCATGGAAGCGATAGCGCTCGGCAAAAAAGGAAACGCTCTTTATCTACGACCTCACAAATCCGGTCGTGCACTATATCTGAAACCGTATTCAAAAAACTGATAAAACTACCTCGAAGGTCATTGACCGATGTAGACTTGAGAAAATTTGCGAAAGATATCCCATATTTTAGAGGTGTGTTTATGCGCGACAGTCTGCCTCACAAACCGCACATTAACGAGAGTGGAATTATAAATTTGGATAATGCCAAAGGCCCGGGGTCTCATTGGGTCGCTTACAAGAAGCGAGGACCTTACGTCGTATATTTCGACAGCTTTGGTGACCTTGGGCCTCCGCTCGAAGTGCTCAAGTATTTTCGAGGTTGCAAGATCAGATATAATTATGAAAGGGAGCAACAATACAACACCGTAATTTGCGGACATCTCTGTTTAAATTTTTTAAATAAGATATATGAATAAATAATATTAGCCTCATTCTCAGTACAGAGGTCTGTCTGGAAACATGGCGTATTTTACCAGATCTACGGCTAGTATCATCGATTCCTCATACAACAAGATATTAATCAGCCTTTTACATGTTCACGATATAAAATTTACCGCTATAGAAACCAACATAAAAAATAAACGAATAACAGTACACCTTAAGAATCCCACACCGTTAAATTTCGCATTATTCCTGGCCGATTTGAACATATTCCTGGACTGGGAGACCGATTGTAATTTGTTGGACTCGAGCCATCTAGTCAGTTTACTCACCAATTCAAAGGACCTAGAGTGTATTTCGTTTTACTCAGTGTAATAAATAACAGTGTCGGTATAGTTCGTCTTTAATCATGTCTCAGACATTCACCTTGACGGGCACGGGCAACAAAATCAGTGTCGATTATTTCCCACCCATCGATCTGCATCCCGATTACGAATACGGACTCGGGCTAGCAGGATTCTACGGATGCAATTCCATTAAAAATATTTACGAGGGCAACAACAAGTTATATTACGGCAGGGATAAAGTCGTTACCATACCGGATGGTGCCTACGAAATAAAAGAGTTAAACAATTACCTTCAGTCTCAAATCAACGCCCACGGGGCATTGGCTTTCATTTTAAGACCCAACAACAATACTTTAAAGGCTGAAATTAAAAGCCATTACGACATTGACTTTACAAAGGCCGATTCTATCGGACGTATGCTAGGTTTCTCACCTAGAATACTACATCCCGGCAAAATTCACGAGTCTGACTTGGACGTTAGAATAATCAAGGCTACCAACATTCACGTGGAGTGTAACATTACCTCGGGAGCCTACCGCAACAGCTCGTTATCTCATTCAATTTTCGAGTTCGACATCTCGGTGGAGCCGGGTTTTAGACTGGTCAACGTGCCTGCCACCATATTGTATTTACCCCTTAACGTTCGTAAGATAGACAACATCACCTTGAGATTGCTGGACCAGAACGGAGAAGAGGTGAATTTTGGCCAGGAACAATTCACAATACGTCTAGAGTTGAAACGATATGGGTCTACACATTTTCTATAAAAAGTCACATGCATCAGTAGTAGGCGGCAGTTTACAAGTGGATGCTAATACGCACGCGTCGGGACAGCTTACCAGTCAAGACGTTAATTTCTTAAAGTCGTTGGGTTACCGTGTGCTCTGTAAATATGGAAGAAGCTTTAAAAAACGTGTTCGAGAACGCTCGCTACGAGGATCTGATCGTTGAAGCTGATAAGCGTACCTATCATCCTTACGCGACCAACGCCTATGATAACTCTGACGATATCAATCTCATCATCCAGAAGGCTGATGTGCTCACCGCTACTTACGACAGTTCCATCTACATCGAAGGCACAATGACCTCCGACGATCCGGCTAAAGGTCACGTGTTGACCAACAATGCCCCTCTATTCCTTTTCGAGGAAATACGTTTCGTGTTGGGCGACCAGACCATTGAGAGCTGCAGAGCGCCGGGCCTCAGCAGCGCCATCAAGGGATACGTTTCGTACACCCAGGAAGAAAGTAAAGCGCTTTCTCATGCGGGATGGAGCCCATCAAACAAAGAATTACAAATATGCCCCAACGCGACTACATTTTGCACCTCCATTCCCCTGCGCCATGTGCTCGGTTTCGCCGAGGGATACAGGCGCCCCATCGTTAACATGCGTCAAGAATTAATTTTGACTCGTGCAAAGTCGGACGTAGATTGTTACCAGGGAGAAGCAGGTGTAACGGTTAAAATAACTAAAATGAGCTGGAAAGTGCCGTACATTGTTCCCAGCGATGCCGGAAAGTTGGAGTTGTATGACAAAATAAACAAAAACACTCCAATATCCGTTTCGTTCCACGCTCGAGATCTTTACGTCTATCCTAACCTACCTCAAACCACGTCCATAGTGTGGCCGGTCAAAAGCAGCAGCGGTTTCCAAAGACCTCAATGGATTCTCGTTGCATTTCAAAACAACAAAAAGAACCATAAAGAATCGATTGCTTCAGATCTGGATCACGTCAATATTACTAACTTGAAGGCTAACATCAATAACAGGCGGTATCCATACGAGCAACAAAATTACGATTTCTCCAAGAACAAGTACACCGACGCATACGAGGAGTACCTGAATTTTAGAGCTCAATACTATGACAAGTCGGAAGTGGCATCCTTGTTCGATTACAAAGAATTCAAGGGCAAACCCGTATTCGTAATCGACTGTACAAAACAAAACGAAAGCGTTCAGAATATAGTGATCGATCTAAAATTGGAACTGGAAGCCTCTGAAGCGTTTAATAACGGGACTGCCGCTTATTGTCTCATTCTTCACGACGTATTGCTGCAGTACGAGCCATTCACCGGTCTAGTTAGAAAAATTTAAGAAAAATGTATGTGGTAGCCGACGTTCAAGCTTTCAACGCCCCCGAGTTTACTGCCAAGGAACTTGCCGTGTGGGATGGCACCTGTTTGTCACATTACCTGTTTAAACCTCCGGTTCCGTTCTCCGTACTTAATATGGAACAGAGAAGGCAGGCGTATTGGTTACAAAGCAACCATCACGGGTTAAATTGGAATCACGGCTACGTAGACCTCAAGGATCTTCCAACAATTTTGCAACACGACACGAGGCGGGCTCACACGGTATTCTGTAAGGGATTGGAAAAGGAGGCGTACCTGAAGAAGTTTTTGGGCGACAAAGTCCAAACCGTGGAAGACTACCAATTCAAGCTTCATCCCAGCGCACCCGAATGTTTTTATCATAGCTTAAGCTTATGTCATTGTGCTATTAATAACTGCAAATTATTGTATCGAGAATTACAAAAAGATAATAAAACAGATGCTGTTATATATTATTAAGTTTGGTAGTTTTTTTTTTACCTCTTGTAATAAAGCAAAGATGTAACATTACTTTTTTTTCAGTTTACTAACAGTCATCGCGCTGTACACATCGTTACGTGAACGCGCTATAATGGCTCATTTTAAATTCCTAACTCTTATCATTGTATGCGGTTTGGCCCACACAAATGCATTGCTGTATGAAGATTACGCTCAGGAAGTTCAAATATTACGTGACTCTGGTTATTTACAAGATAAGTCCAATAACCTTATGGATGACACTGTGGTTTCCGATGCCGTGGCTACATTTCAACAATCCCATGATTTACCTGTCGACGGGTCGTTCAACGAAGCCACTTTGACTTTGTTGGGTACACCTCGATGCGGAGTCCTGGATTCCGAGTTTAGGATAAGTAGTAATAAATGGCCTAGTAGCGAGATAAAATGGCGTATAGTTAGCAGCCGTACGAGCATAATAAACATTGCCACTAAAGCGTTCGCAGAATGGCAGCAGTATGCGCCTTTGAAGTTTAATTATGATTATTTCCATCCCAACATATCGATATCATTTAAACGGGCCAATCATAGCAGGGATACATCTAAATCCCTGTGCGGTCGGGAATTTGATGGACCCGGTGGAGTTCTTGGGCATTCCGAATTTCCACCCCAGCCAGGTCAACACGATTACGTTGTTGAAATACACCTAGATGAGGCTGAATCATGGTATTACGGGGAGGATACGGCCCCGTCTGGCCAAATCAGTCTGTTGGGAACCTTAATTCATGAAATAGGTCATGCACTAGGAATACACCATTCCGCCCGTAGAAGTTCTATAATGTACGATTATTACGATCCCTCCAAGCTTAATTTAAGTGCTGATGATATAGGGGCCATTCAAGCCCTGTATGGGCCCCCGGCTTCGGTACGGCCATCATCCACAATTCCCACACCTCGGGCTAGCCCTCCGACACGTCCTCCGACTCAGCCGCCGCCAACGCAGCCTCCCCGGGAGAATCCTCCGAATTTATGCGAGGTTCCCGTAAACACATTTCTAATACTCAACAAGCGGCTCTACCTGTTCTACCAGAAGTGGGTTTGGATATCAAAGTTAGACAGCGAGAAAATAGAAGGCCCTATGTACATCCTCGATTGGCTCAACTTTTTACCGCCCAGCTTTACTAAAATAACAGCCCTATATCAAAAGCCCACGGGCGAAATCATGCTCTTCATAGATAGATACGTCTATGCAGTAGATTTTCCAAGTCTAAGACTGTTACCGGGTTGGCCGAAGCAATACAGCACCCTAGGCATTCCCGCAATAGCCGAGGTTCAAACGGCTCTGGTCACTTACACGGGAAGGACGTTAATATTCCACGACAACATTCACTTTGTAGAATTGGACTGTTCTAATACAGCTAAAGTTCGCGGTCTAGTTGCCGAACATTTCCCCGGACTACCTGGAAAATTTACCTCCGCCTTTCGATATAGAAACGGGCTGTTGTACTTTATACATCAGGATAACTTTTACGAATTTGACGAATTTACCAATACACTACAAAAAGCCGGGAAGCTGGACCTATCATTGTTCAATGTTCCGTGCAGCAACAAAGGCATTTTACAACAGATGAAAGATCTATTGTCTAAATTAATATCCCTGGATGTGTCTCTAACGTCGTCGGTTCCCTACGAAGATGATGAGGAATAAAAACATCGTGACGTTTAACGAAACCAAAAATACAGTACATCACCTGATCGCGTGGGAGTATGCCTATCGAGAAGCCCGAAAAAGTACGTGGATGAATGCCGCTATAGACAGATTTCGATTTCAAAGAAGAATTTCAACACTTGAAGATGTTATCTCTAGAGTTCTGCATGATGAGCATAGATCACGCATAAGACAATACATTACTTTACATAAAAATAATTATTGTACACTTAAAGAATAATAAAATATTGTAATATAAATAGCACAAGTGTTTACATTTAAAACAATTTCAAAATACATGGATTTTGGTACTGTGTGTACTAGCGGGATTTTATCTGCTTTCCTGTTGTAATTTATTTCATTTACATTGGGAAAGTACAATCAGTGGCACAATTTTTTTAAATTTTATTTTATTCACACAAAATTATTATCTACCCTTCTTTCTCTTATCTCAACTTCGTATCTTCAACTTCTTTATCAATATAATTATATAAGAACCCATGTAAAATTAGTGAAATTACAGCTAAAAATCACCTTTTCATATAAGAATGCATGCATTTTCAAACACAAGGCCAAGGCGTCTTCGGGGGCCGCTCCCTTCGGGGTGGGGGGTGGGGCGCGCGTCACCGTCAATCTCCTTATCACATTTTTTAGGCCGCGCATTTTTGAACCAACGGTTTTTTCAGGGGTTGCGGTTTAACGGTTCTCCTTATCAGCACAGGGACTAGCATCAACCCGGATGTACACCTTAGGTTAGATGCCCACACGTGGACGGTTACTCCTTATCACCTGACACAAGGTCGAGATAACAGCCAGACCGGATGTAAAGTAGCAACTTTTTGCCCTGTACATTTCTTATGGGAGTTTTGGGCCAGAAGGCCCCTAGCCCCTCTACTCTTTGCGTTCCCAATTTCGCAAAATATACCGCGTGCGGAAAACCAGAACTGGCCAGGCTGCAGCTACAAAAAAAGATGTGGAAGTACGAGGAGGAAATGTCGTTCCTACTGCCCCACATGAAAGACAAACCGCGTTTGACATCATTAGATGTGGAAGTGTCCAATGATGAATCGTCAAATATTGAATCAGATGACGAAGATGTAGTACAGGAAGACAGTACGCAAGCATGAGAAGCACAAGATCATTCGCAAGACAGAAGTTTTAACTCGCAACAAGCGACGCAAGATTCCCCCATCCCAGGAGGGAGCAAGAGTACTACTCCAAGAATCACCCAGCAACGAAGAAGTACTCCAAAAGCGACAAAAAAAAACACTGTAACTCAAGGAGCCTCCCAGACAGCGGGATCTGCTTTAATGCAGTACATAATTGCCCAGAAAACTGAGCAAGAATCTCAACAAAAAGATCCACTGGATTTATTTTTTGACAGCATGAAGGCAACAGTAAAAACATTTTCCCCGGTAGATAGGCACACTGTCAAAACTAAGATGTTTAACATCGTGTCCGAAATAGAGGGCAAATATTTCAATTCTGGAAACTTTCCCCAAGCTGTTGTTCAACCTCCTCCCGCTATTGTTGAACCTTCTCAACGACAACCATATCACCTACATCCTTACCAACAGCAATGCATTAGTAATTATCCCTATTCAGCTCCTATTATTTCTTTAGGTCCTCCTACCTATTCTACAACTCCCACCCCTACAAACTCCGCCGGCACTTCCTGTTCTTCCTATTTTGAAGCCTTTTCTCCTAATAATGATAACAAGAACACTGATAACAGCGGCTGATCTCGTTGATGTATCTATTGCAATGATATGCGTGGTCGTGTGACTACTAGAAAACAATTCCCTAAACTGTTTGCAATTCAAGCAATTAAATTAAACTTTCTATGAGACTCTTCTAACTTTCTCAGGGTCGTTATTTAGCTTGTAAAATAAGTTATTTAAATTAATTTCTAATAGAAATAAACACACACAACGATATCAACTTTACAAAATAAGGTTTTATTTAATAAATGAATTTCTAAATGTGTTTTCCGAAAAATCAAATGAGTTTTAATAATTACTATCGTCTTTTTTTAAAATAGAACACTTATCTTAGCGTCTCCTTATTAGGATATTCTTCGCTCGAGCAAAACGCTGAGTGTCCAACTTCTATTTCGCTCTGCTGGTTTCTCAAGTAACCACAAATACTCGCCTTTAATCTGAATCTTCTTCTGCTCTGTTTTATATTATTTCCAACTTGGTCTTACCACCATCACAAACGAAGAAACTTTCTCGATCACCTTTTACTTGTAATACTTCTGGATTTTTTTTCAATTCGTTGTTACTTCCTTGTATTTTCTTCTTATATACTCGTAATTACTTTTATATAGCTTTTAGACTCGTTTTTCCTCTTTTTTCTTCCAGAGGATCTCAATTCTCTGTATTTATTTACAAAGACCAGCCGTAACTAATTAAAACAAATTTTCCTTTTTTTTCTTCCTTCTTTGATTTCCATTTTTATAACAAACAAATAAATCTCATGACCCTGAGTATTCTTTAAAACGTTTATGACATTGTCACTGACATCCAAACTGACATTAATCGATGCACAAAACAAGTAAGTCTAAAACTTCTTATAAATTAAACCTTTTGAACAATTCTGAACTAAATTATAATTACAAGTAACATAAATAAAATTCGTATCAATCTGTTGTGTTTTTCTTTTCTTTCAGTAAAAACAAACCATATGAAAAATAACAATTATTAGAATTTATAACAAGAATTATAGCAAAAATACGCAACCCTGAGTTTAAAAGTTAGAGTATCAAAACCTTACAGTGTTCATAAAACTCCAATCACAAATAGAATTGCAGCAAGCATTTAAAAAACTGCTCTCCAGGAATCACAATACTCCAGACAAATCAAACACCTCTAAATATCATAGCACTATATTATTGTTTTCTTTTTTGAAGTGTAGTTAATTTTTAAATAACCTGTAACGCATATTAATAATAAAGTTACTTACTTACCTTAGACAAACTGCTAATTTTTCGATCGGTGAAACGGCTTCACGGAAAGTTGTGTTTTTCTTTGTTATATGGTTTCTAATTTTTTTAAATATATATTGAAATTGGCACTTGGACATACGAAAATATTGGAAAAATTTGGTTTCGTCATCTATGAGCTCTTTATATAAAGTGAAAAACTCTCCCTCTGTTTTTCGCTTCCTCAACATTTGATGTACCCATATACGCCTCCTACGCTTGTTACTTTTTAATAATTCAATTTCTTCTTCCTCGTCCAAAATAAGAGCCATTAAGGCCAAATCTGTTGTTGATAAGTTCTTGAACATTTTCAAAAACACCCTCGTTTACGATTGAATATTCGGAACTGTAGCCGGTTGTGTGACCGTACAATGTGAATACTAGACAAAATTTCTCGACCGTGATCGGACCGTGATCTGATCGGAACCTGACCTATAGTGTGAATCGAGCCTTACATTTTCATAAGTTTCTGGAGTGATATTTCTGCAAACTTCTGTAATGCGTTGCTCCAGTTCTTCAATTGTTTCTGGATGGGTTCTGTACACTTTCGATTTCAGATATTCCCATAGAAAAAAATCTAAGGAAGTTAAATCTGGGGAGTGAGCCGGCTATTCTACAGGCCCCCCCTAACAATCCATCTGCCAAAAAAATGTCCGTTGAGAAAGTCAGAAACAGGCCTATAATAATGAGGCGGCGCACGGTATTGTTGGAACATAACGTTTTCAATATTATTTCAAGCCACCTGAGATATTTCTGGGAAAATATAGTCCTGGAAATAAAAAAGTGGACTACTGGATAAGAAAATCAAAACAATTTTGAACTGAGCGAGTCCATTGGTTTACAATCCGCCATTTTGTTATGGCTCAATATTTTTCTTTGAAATTCTAGGATCAAACGCAGAACTAAAAGACCTTTCAAATGAGGTGTCACTCGACCCTGGATAAAAAAATCAAAACAATTTTGAATTGAGAGAGTCCATTTGTTTAAAATCCGCCATTTTGTTATGGTTAAATATTTTTCTTTGAAACTCTAGGATCAGATGCACAATTAAAAGATCTTTCAAATGAGGTGTCACTCAAACAAATTTCAAAATGGTGCCCAGTCGACATTTTGAATGATACAAAATTTAAATGTTGGCTATAAATAGCATTTAATTTCCCATTAAAGCACACCAAATATTGTGGTAAAATATCAAGTCGTTCAAAAGTTAGTTAGGGGGGGGGGGTTACTTTATAGACAGACGGTATATATCAAGGTATGCATCAACTGTAAGAAATATTTAATTAATAATAAACTGTAATACTCGATTGGTTCAATAAATTAATTCTAATTTTCAAATATTGTTCTAAAAGAAAAGCTTGTTTAGCTAGTTGTAGTAACAGGTTTTGTATTTTCTTAATAAATGAATAAGTTTTTGGTTTGTTTATTTTATAGTGTACTTTTGAAATACATTTCTATGACAAAATAATGACTGCATTTTCACTAAAATGATAAAAAAAGTATATAACAATAGAAAATAATTTATAACACGCATATGCAATTCAACAACATATAACGCATATTTGAATAAATATCTACATTGGATATACAGGGTGAACAAAAAGTAAGGAACATCGATGCTACAGCCTTAAATAATAACTTTACGAAGAAAAGTTTCTAACAAAAGATTCCTATCAAGTTTTTTGCCACAATTTGGCGTTTTTCATTTTTTTTTCAATTGTCATATGTTTCAGCTATGACGTCATCGACATTTTTTTAAATGGCAATCTATACTTTTTATGGCATGACCAGTTAGTGCTTTTTATTCTCTATACAGCCATGTAAAAATATCATACAGTTGCATAATAAAAATTTCAAGAAAAATCACAATAAACATTTATTTTTGTCACTGGCAACATTTTTCAAGTACACTTATTGCAAGATAAACAAACGACAATAGTAGGCAATTGTTTTAAAATGTTTAAAATTGAAGAAATGCAAATCTGTAATGTCAATTCGGTTAGCATTAATAAGTGATTAAAATTTAGTCTGTGTCCTGTGTGAAATACGAATTTCTAATCCTGGTACGTTTAACAGAAACTGAACGTATCGAAATTTTGATGATGATCGGGTACGGTGATAACAAGAGAACTAACGACGATGTGTGCGCTTTATTTAATACTGTACATCCAAATCGTGAACCTGTTACGCGGTCCGCTGTAACCAAAATTAATAGAAAATTTAGAGAAACGGGTCACATCATAGATTTGGATAAAATTGGCCATCCAAAAATAGCAACAGACGATAAAATGTTGGACATTGTGCTTACAGTTCCCGAAAATCCTCATACTTCAATACGACAATTAGTCCTGGATAATAATGTTAGTCAAGGAACTGTACTGAATATTTTACATACAGAAAAATTATCAGAAGATCATTTTGATAGGAGAATTCAGTTTTGTGAAGAAATGATGGACAGGTGCAATAACGACCCAGTTTGTGAATTCTATTATCTTCTGCGACGAAGCCACATTTTCTTTAAATGGAGCTGTAAATCGGCACAATTCCCGTTATTGGTCGCGACATAACCCACATTGGATGGAAGAATTACACACATGGTATCCACAAAAAGTAAACGTGTGGGCGGGAATTATTGGAGACAGAATTCTTGGTCCTTTTTTCTTTGATGGCACATTAAATGCTGATCGGTATTTGGATTTTTTGAGGTTGGAACTTGTTCCTGCGTTAGCTGTTTTATTTCCAAATTCAGAAAATCCGGACACGCCGAACGATAGAATTTGGTTGCAACAAGACGGTGCTCCACCTCATTATTACTGCATTCATGTTCGTCAATATTTAGATGGAATGTTTACAAATAGGTGGATAGGAAGAAGAGGACATATTGAGTGGCCAGCGCGATCTCCGGATCTAAACCCGCTTGACTTCTTTTTATGGGGCTATCTTAAAAGTAGTGTATACAAACAGACCAGACAATTTAGAAAATTTAAAAAATTCGTATCCGCGAGCATATACGAGCAATATCACCTGCTACAGTTCAAAATGCAGTTCGAAGATTTTCTTATCGTATTGTCCACTGTCAGGCAGTGAATGGCGAACAGTTTGAACATTTGCTTTCTTAAATTGATGTTAAATATGATTTGAAACTAGTTTACTAATTTGTGGATCTGCTATTGTCGTTTGTTTATCTTGCAATAAGTGTAAGTCTGATGAAAAATGTTGCCAGTGACAAAAATAAATGTTTATCGGGATTTTTCTTGAAATTTTTATTATGCAACTGTATGATATTTTTACATGGCTGTATAGAGAATAAAAAGCACTAACTGGTCATGCCATAAAAAGTATAGGTTGCCATTTAAAAAAAATGTCGATGACGTCGTAGCTAAAACATTGACAATTGAAAAAAAATGAAAAACGCCAAATTGTGGCAAAAACTTGATAAGAAACTTTTGTTAGAAACTTTTTTCCTAAAGTTATTATTTAAGGCTGTAGCATCGATGTTCCTTACTTTTTATTCTTCCTGTATATCCAATAATTTGATATTTTTACAGGGTGCCCAAGATAAGGGGTCCATGCATAGAGATCTTGTAAACAATAGGAGATAGAGATTCAGTTAAATGAGAAGAATTATTCAGCATCTCAAGTACTATTACGATCCACATTAAAATTCTAGAAATTTTACTTAATTTTCAATAAAGACTGAAAAAACTAAAATATCCAGTTTCCACTTTTTGTGTATAATGTAGTTATTATCAGAGATAGTGCAAAGCAGTTTTGACATTATTAAGACACTTTTTTACACAGAAGTCTTTAAATTTTCAGGATATTGACATTACATTGACACGCTGTTTTATATATGTGTCAACCATCATTAGATAAAGCTCTTTTTTCTCTTTTCCTTGATATATGATAAGCAAAAAATTGTTTTCTCAATAGGCTGTGAAAAACTGTTTTCTTGTAGTAGGCTGAAAATTAACAAAAAAAAGAAAATAAAAGGCTACATCTGTTTCCATTGAAGTTTGATCCGTTTATCTTCCCAAAGAATAAAGTAATATACTTTTCTCACATTTTTGACAGTAATGTGACATATTACTGTTATCAAAAATCGTACAGTAATGGGCCACTTTACAGCATAGCAACAACCATTACTGCATAGTAACGTGACTGTTATTAAAACACAATGTTTATTTACATGGTGTTACTATTATAAATTTTAAAAACACAATTATTTAAATGGGAAAATGTTACATTGCCTGATCTTACTATGCCAACCTGTTGTTGAAAACTGGTTTGGTCCAATACGATTTCTGAACTACCTTCTCCGATTGCTTCTAGTTGTGCTTGACCAAATATCTTTTCTGCTTACTATTTTCTTTTGGTTTTTGAAATGACAAATGTCAAAATTAAAAAGAATAAATAATTTATCCGCTTTATCCGCCTTTGACGCATATTTAAAAAAGCCAAGTCAATATCAGTATCTTGAAAATTTAACGACCTATAAAAATTTTAACTTCAAATTCGAAATCTGTGTAAAAAAGTGTCAAAACCGCTTTGCACTATCTTTAATAATAACCAAATTATAAACAAAGCAAAAACTG
The DNA here is from genome assembly GCA_958336395.1 of Ctenicera cuprea. Classification (NCBI taxonomy): domain Eukaryota; kingdom Metazoa; phylum Arthropoda; class Insecta; order Coleoptera; family Elateridae; genus Ctenicera; species Ctenicera cuprea. Next base: position 50,560,539 of record OY284487.1, read on the forward strand.
AAAATGTTAGTATTTGCAACCTGTAGTGAAAATTAAGCAAAAATTCTAGAATTTTAATGTGGATCATAATAGTACTTGAGATGCTGAATAATTCTTCTCATTTAACCGAATCTCTATCTCTTACCGTTTACGAGATCCCCATGCATAGACCCCTTATCTTGGGATACCCTGTATAAATAACATGCCTTATATACTAGTGATGACACGATTAGTACTTTTGCTATCACGATTACAATTATTATAAAACAACAATCGTATAATTACGATTATTTTTCTGAATACAATAGAACAAAGAAAGTAATGTTTTATTACGCAGGCAAAAACTAATTTTGTATCACCAAGAAAATGATAGATTTGAATTATTGTGCAGAATCAAATTTTCATTTCTTACATGAATTTCTATAGAAGTACAAATTACTTTATAACATAGGCAATTCAAATAAAGTACACAGGGTAAGTAAAAAGTAATGTATAATGTCTAAAACTTCTTAAATTGAATTTTAATAAAAAAATAGCCCTAATAAAATTTGTTTATTATATTTCAAGACGTACTTGGTCTACATTCAATTTTTTGTGTTTCGTTGTGTTGTTGTGGCAGCCAACTCTTGTTTTTTTTAAATTGCACCATATATTATAAGTTTTTGAGTTTAGCAGTTTCCCTTTCTGGTAGAATATTTTTTTCATAGGATAACATATACAATTTTTGCATGAACCTTTTGATTGTAAAAATTTCCTAGTTGCCATAGCAGCCAATGTAATGTGGTATATTTTTATTGAATCAGTATTCACGAAGTTATACATTCTGCATTACATTTTAAAGACCCTGTATAGTTATTTAACAGATTTACTGCCAAATTATGCACGTTATTGTACTATTAGGAATATTTGACATGAAAACGATACCCCACTGAAAAAACAAATGATTTAAATCAATGTTATTTAATTTTAAATCACAATTTAAATCTTCGTACCCTGCTAATTAGGTGTGAATAGAAAAGACGGCGGTTTTAAATTTTGCACTAGTTTATAAAAAATGCAAAAAAACCTTATTTATTGTTCAAAATTCAGATTAACCATTTGCTGTAAAAAAATAGAAATAAAAATTTAATCATATTACCTTATCCCCTTTGTCTTTTTCATGTTTCTTATCACTCTTTGCTTCAGAAACATCTGAACCAACAGACTCTGTTGAATTTTTTCTGGCTCTACGCTTCTCCTTTTCTTTTTCTTTACTAGCGGCAGCAGCTTTCTTCTTTTCTCTTCGATTCTTCTCAAATTCTTCGATTAAATTAGGACAGTCAAGATTGTCTTCGGGTTCCCACGTGTTATCTTCCATAGAATAGTTTTTCCACTTGAGAAAGTATTCTACCTTTCCATGTGCAATCCGCTTGTCGAGAATTTTTTCAACAGAGTATTCCTCCTCGGACTCGCTTCCACTGGCTGCTTCAACTTTTTTGCTTTTTCCCATTTCTGTGAATAATAACTCAGTTCACACAGCAGCTATCACATTTTTGAGAGAAATTTTAAATAAAATTCATTTCCAGTAATAGCAAGCAAGCCGTTAATGTCCTTACAAGTAAAATTGTGAATATCACTGATTTTAATTACGTCAAATAAACAGTATACGGTTTTAATTATAAGTAATGTTGGAAAATCCTTTGCTCACCTAGAATTGAAGCTTAAAACCTCGAACTAGCTACGCAATTCCTAAACACCCAACACATAAACGCCACAAAAGACCGCTAAACCGAAGAAAATGGCGATTAATAATACCAACATAAACACATAAAGCGTTTCTTTGTAAATTACTATTATACGAAAGTCCCTATAAGTCATTTGTATGTAGTTTTATTTCGGATGTGTCTATCGGACCGCTACCGGCCGCATATAGCTATCCGCACCATAGGCCGCGCTAACCTGACCGTTGCGTAATCATATTTCGAATTTTAATTTGTCTTCACAAACGTGGTGGAGCAGGTGTAACAATGGCGTGCAACAAGTTTTCGGTCATATTTTGTTGCTGGTTCAAATTCCTGTCCTGACAACGTTTTGTTTGAATGACGTACATAAGTAATTAATTTATTATTATTGTTTTATTGTATACATGGTAGAATGCTATTTTTTACACTCCTTGGGTTGTTGATGATGATGATGATTAGCAAAAGATCGGAGGACAAACGTCTCTATCTGATCTAGGTTTCATTGAACTGGTCGTTTCATCAAAAGACCAGATCCTGTACAAAAATATATCCTGTATTCCACTTAGCTCTAAAAAGAGAGAGCCAATGTTTTTGTACCTGAGGGCCACAAAAACGGTGCGCTCACAGAGTATGTCTTCGGAGGTTTCCTCCCGGGCTTGGCATCTTTTCCTTTGCAAGCTATTGACACCCACATTAGGTGGAGACCTGCTTCGGCAGGTGACCGTGGCGTGTCAGTAAGCCTGCTACAATTCTGATTTGTTTACTGTTTAGGCCCAGAAAAATTTTTGTCATTCTACGCGTAGGGCCCTTAATAACAAATCTGGCCTGTCTTGGTATTTGACGAGAGGTCCAAAATGATTGGAGCTGTAACAACGTTCAGGTACATATCTCGTGCCTCGCGCATTTGAGGAAAATTCCGAAGGCCGGTTTTTGACCCATTAGAGATTCTTTAACCCCAGCAACAGCGAACAGCCTCTTCATTTCCCCCAATTTCACTATGGCCGGGAACCCATATGTTTTTCACATAGTTCTTAACAGAGAGCTTTGTGAGAGTTTGCAGACATTCTTGGACCATAGTCGTGACCAGCCAGATCTTAGGAGAGATCAAGGTTTTGATAGCCGCTTGACTATTGGTACAGATGTAGATCTGTATTCTTTTATAACCATCTTCTGAGGTTTTCGTTTGCACAGTCCAATATACCAAAAATCTCAGCCTGGAAGGCGGTGAATATTTACCCAGAGCAAAATTTAAGTTTGACTCTGAGTTTTTCTTCATAGACACCTGCTCCTTGACCCATACAAGGCCACAGAGGTGAAGAAAACATTGGTCTCCCGGTAACCATTCATCCAACATTCTCCTGTGTAGGTTTAATTGCCCCACATAGCTTAGCCTGTAGGCCGCCGCTCGGGTCTCAACCTCCACCAAAAAGTGAAAAAGCACGAGTCCAAGCAGCACCTCCATGGCCGCTGTCAGGGTTGTGCACCATGCTCCCTTTATCCAGAGGTAGGCCATTCTCTGCAGCCGGGTCAGTGCTGTTCTTGTGGTAGCATTTTCTGTTCTAGACCATCATACAAGAGCTGCCTATGTGACCAGGCGGCGTACTACGCCCGTGTAGTTCCGGGCGTTAGTCCCCCTGTTTTCCCGAAGGTGCGTCTACACGTCCAGAAAGACGCGCAGGCTCGTTGCGCTTGTCATTTTACATGACTTGCCAAGGTGAGTTGAGTTTGGCATCTAAGATGGATAATCTCACCCCAATATTGCAGTGTTTTGTTGAAGAGAACAGGCCATTTGAAGCCTGTGATCTTCCCTTCTTTTTGTGAAGAGAACCAGTTCAGTCTTTGAAGGATTGACCGAAAGCTGGTTCTCATTACATCATACTTGCACTATCGTGAGAGCTTTTTGAGCTACCTCGCAAATTGTGTTAAGGAATTTTCCAGTTATAAAGATAGCCAAGTCGTCGGCGCATCCTTGAGTGTAAAACCCCTTGTTGTTGAGCCTCAAAAGAAGCCCGTCGGCAATGAGGCATCACAGAGCGGTGAGAGTACGCCCCGCCCTCCTTGGGATGTTTTTAGCGATAATGGCAGTGCCAAAAACGCGGTAAAGTGCACACGGTTGGTAAAACGGCAAAACTCACCGAGACTTTAGTGTTACTTTTTTTTTATCGTGCACACATACTAAATATGGAGCACTTTATTACTAGCCAATCTTAAACCTACCGGTCGGGCAGTGGGGGTCAGTACCGGTAGGCTTGCCTCGGAGTTGTTAAAAATTTGAAACCTGTATCAAATAATATCTGGTTCATTTATAATTTCAGTGATATTAAAAAGGTTAGAAATATCATAAAAATTGAAAATGTTGAAAATATGTAGTAACATTTTGAAAGTTTTTTCAAGAACACTGATTTACGTTAACGTGGAGCTAGACGCGGCGATTTATTATTTCACCTTCCCTATTCAAAAGTGAAACCGGGGACCATACTCTAGAGACTATATTGCATTGCAGAGACAAAACAAATTTGTTGCATGCGCATAAATAAGGAGTATTGACAGAACTCTGAGCCACACATACAAAGTGCTTTCGGCTGCATTCGGGTTGCAACTACCGGATATATTTTTAACTACTATTGTCGCTTATTTTATATTTTTATTGTGTACATGGTGGGCTGCTATTGATTATGCCACCCTGGGATGTTTTTAGCGATAAGTGCAGCGCCGTTAGGCGCTGCAAGTGTAGAATCTCTCAATAAAGGGTTTTTGAAATATCCGAATGTAACCGAAGTGCGTGGCTCAGGGCTTTTTCACTACTCGATACCAAACAACTTTTCTATTGTTTAATATAACCTCACTTATTTATGAAGCTCCTAAAGTTTGTTATTTGGATGCAAAGGAAACAATCCTAGATAGATAGTTTAGCATAAAATAGTTTAAAATGAGTGCTTCAAATCTTGACAAATCGCAATTACTTGCGGTTCTTCAAGTTCTAAAAAAATACAATCTCAAAGTAAGTTCAGAATGCTTTTACTTGTGATACTTTTCTTTACATGATAAATTTTAGGGTACAGAGGAATTGCTAAAAAAAGAAGCAAATATAGCAATAGATATAAATGAAGATAAAATACAACAAGACTCTGATGTAAGCAGCGTATTAACAGGATATAAAAGCGATGGTGACCCGGAAACTTATGAAAAGTCATACTTGGAATTGAAGCAATTCGTTGAAGGTTCTTTGGATATTTATAAACATGAATTAGGCACGATTTTATATCCAGTTTTGGTACATATGTACCTGGAATTGGTATATAATTGTCACGCCGAGAAAGCTGTAGGCTTGATGAAGAAATTTGGGCCAGAACAAGATCTGTATTACCAAGATGACCTACGAAAGTTAGCACAAGTCACTAAAAGAGATCACATGAATGGAAATGAGCTTACAGATACTTTTAAGTCGAATCAGTTTATAATACGAATGTCTCGGGATACCTTATCACTTTTGAAGAGACATTTGCACGATAAAAAAGAGTCTGTTTTGCTAAATATTATTCAAGAACACTTGTATTTTGATATGTATGAAGGTGTTGCAAGGAATAAGAGTCAAATTGATGCTACTTCAGGAGCAGTGGTTGGTGAAGCAACACGGCAAGGTAAATGTATAAAAATTCTCAGACTGAAGTGAAACTGAATGAGTAATAATTGTAGATAATAAATGCAAAGTGTATTATGGAATACCAAAGGTCCCAGATATACAAACACTGGCGGCACCAGTTGAAGACGAAGAAGATGGAACAGAACAAGATGCTCCCGACAAACCAAAGAAGAAAAAAGCTAAAAAGGATCCACTTTTTTCCAAAAAGACAAAATCTGACCCGAATGCACCTCCAGCGGACCGAATCCCTGTTCCTGATTTGTAAGCTTAATAAAAATTAGAAGGGTAACAAGCAAGGGCGTCGGCAGAAAAAAAATAAAAGTGGTGCACTTAAGCATGAGTAGTTACTTATAATGGAATGAATGGTTGCATCCAGCAGCTTTATTGCTGACTCAGCAATATCACCTGATTGGTTGCAGCAAGGGACGAGCAATGAAGTGATTGGTATTGCTGAGTCAGCAACAAAGCTATCGAAGTCCTCTGGACGCATCCAATGTTCTGAAAAGAGGCTGTGGTCAACTTTTTTAGATTGATTTAATTTTTTTACTTTTGCAGAAAAATTTGAGTAATGTGTAATTTTTTTATTCAAATTATTTTCAACGTACATATATTACGTAGGAAAATGTAATTAATACGCTACCAAAGACCTAGTTAGTTTTTAGGCAAAGTTCCGTTTTTGTTTAATTAATTTTCTTTTATTTAAATCCATCGTAATTTTGCTAAATAAAATTCATTATTTACAAATTGCGATTTTCACTTTCTTCTCTATAAGGGGTATAGCTAGAGGAAGGTATTGTTATCGTCTAAGTTTCGGAACGTGAGAGATATGCACGTTTTAGGATCCGAGAATACCGAAAAAACTAGTTTCGTCATGATTTTTGTATGTGTTGTATCTATGTGTGTGTGTGTGTATACACTTTACAGCCCAGACAACTTAATCCAGATTACCCAATCTAGTTTCAAAAGATCACACTGGGATGAAACCAGGACGTAGCCATATTAGTACCCTCAAATAAAGGGGTGGTGGGGAGGGGTGTTCTATTTCAATATAGAGACTTGTTCGAAAAAGAAGCTTAGATACGTGTTCTACGCATGTTGAATAGCCAATCTGTGCACGCGGGATTTTTGTACCCCCCCCCCCCCGGTCACCATTTTTGTTTTTTCAAAAGTTGCACAATTTTTGACTTCAAAATCGGTTATGAACATGTTAAATGACAATAGGAACAACCTTCCATTGATGAAAGACCTATAGGGGGTTTATTTTTGTTGTTCACCCGAACAGTTTAATTGGATAATTGCCAAGAAAAAACGACTATCACCAAATTAGAAAATCGGTTTTAGATTTCAACGAGACTTTTAAAAATCTAAAATTTAGAATTTAGTTTTAAAAAATTTTCAGTTTTAAAAACTCCAAAATTTTCAAAGAATGTTTAAAAGCAAAATTTTTAAAAGTTTCAAAAAACATCGGTATAACTATAAACTATAGAATTTGAAAAATTTTCAAAAATTTTAATACATTTTCATAAAGTTACAAGAATGTAAACAGTTTCAAAAAATTTCATTAAATGCGAGGAAGGTGTTGTGGCAGCTGCACTTGTGTTACGGCTCCGCACTTTTTACAGATTGCTCTTAACCCGTTTTAATAGCTTCTTTACTCTCAAGTTCACCCAAATACGATCCCTCTTTCCTCCTGCACCACTATGCACTCCAGACATTTTTGTTTCGGCAGTCAATGATGAATGACAAAAATTGAATGCTATAGGTAAACTTACAATGAGGATGATTACTGGACGGATTAATAGATTTGTAGAACTGGAAATTTTAAGTGAGGTAATCAGGGTCAGTTACTCATTTAAATCCATAAACCCATAGTCCACATTAGTAAAAATATACGTTGTGTGTTGCATTCGGCACCAATTTGTGTGTGCGTTACAAATTTATGCGAGTGTGGACGTGTTCGCCGCATACGAACGCACCCAAAAATTTTCGCAACATTCAACACACGCGATCCATTCCTTGTCGGTTTTTTTCAAGACATCAAAGAGATTTGCGCCGCAACGTCGTTCTAGTGTGGACGTATTTTTCGCGAACGCAGTGATTTTGGCGAATGTTGTCATTGTGTGTTGGTGTTTAGAAATATAGGAGTTAATTTTAATCCCACTATAATATTTCCACTTTGTTAAAACAACTAACTGTTACCATGTCTGATGCATTGATCATAATGAAAAGAAAATGTGCTGCTTTCATTGTTATGCACCATCTTATCAAGGAAAAAATGAGAAGAAATTAAAAATCAGGCGCTATTGGATTAAACATCTGTATCAAAATAAAAAACACAATGGTGGCAGTAGGTTATTGAATGTACTATCGTTGGATCTTTTTAATTTTATTGAAATGCCACTTATCCTTTGGATCCCATAAAACCTTATGTTTTCGGTATTCTTGAATTAAAAGAAGAACATCGTCTTTGTTTAAATTCATATTCATAAAAGAATAGAATAAACGTTCACGTTGTTTCAACGACAACAAACTACACACACGTGTTGATCACGGCGCATGACGTAAATATTTAAGCAGCGATTACAGCGAATTTGCGGCGCAAATATTTGTGCCGAATTCTACATTCAACACACAACGTATATTTTTACTAATGTGGACCCGCCTTTACATCCTGGCGTTATATAGTCTGTAGAGTGTACATTTCTGAGTTTTGTACTTAATTTACTGGTTTTAAAATTTTGAATTAAATCATGATTTAAAAAAAATAAAAATCACTTGATGTAAATCGCGACTTAAATCACTGATTTAAATCTAACATTCCCTGGTTTTAACCCTTCTTAATGTCGAAAATGAACGTTCAATTGAACAGGTTGTTGCTGGTAATGCCAATGCAGTAGTGAGGGCTAATTTTATTTAAGGGTACAGTATTGCATCTTTTATTAAACTGTGTATTGACATTTGTAGTATTGGTATTAGGTTTAATACATTGTTTTACTAGAATTATTATGCTTTGTAGACAAAAAACTACATAAAGTGGGTGCTCTCGCACCTGCCTGCCGATGCCCTTGGACTAACAAGTTCTATTTAACCACATGTTTTAATTCATAGAAAGGACAACGACAAAGTAGAAAAAGTAAAAGCCTTTCGAGAAGCTTCGAAGAGAGTCACTTTAGGCCCTGAAACTTTACCATCTGTGTGTGCATATACTTTGCTAAATGCCAACCACACGTATGTTAATCTTTTTATTTTGTACATTAACAGTTTTTTTTACAAACATATTTGCAGTGTAACTTGTGCAGAAGTCACAGAAGATTCCAGCATGTTGGCTGTAGGCTTTAGTGATTCTGTTGTGAAAGTTTGGACATTGGTTCCACAAAAATTGAAATCAATGAAATCTGCTGAACAGCTGCAAGATGTCAATACTGATGCTGAAGATGTTTTGGTATTGTTTTGCTATTAGTTATTTATTGATCGCATTTATAGCAGTATTCTTTTTTAAATAAATTGTAGAATAATTTTAGGTACGGATGATGGATGAAAGATCTGGAGAAACATCTCGTTCCTTATTTGGACATAATGGCACCATTTATTCAGTTGCGTTTTCACCTGATCGAACTCTACTTCTTAGTTGTTCAGAAGATACTGCAATTAGGCTTTGGAGTCTTCAAATTTGGACTTGTCTGGTAGTGTACAAGGGACACATGTTTCCAGTATGGGACATAAAATTTTCACCTCTCGGTTACTATTTTGCTTCAGCTTCTAATGACAGAACAGCAAGGCTTTGGGCCACAGATCATTACCAGCCTTTGAGAATTTTTGCTGGACATTTTTCTGACGTTGATGTAAATAATTGACATGCTTATGATTTAATTTTTCTAATAATGCTTTTTTTGTAGTGCATTCAGTTTCATCCGAACTCAAATTACATTGCCACAGGTTCGAGTGATCGTCGTGTATGTTTATGGGATTGCACAACAGGAAATCATGTGAGAATCATGACAGGACACAAATCCCCAATTCATGCATTAGCGTTTAGCATATGTGGGCGTTTCTTAGCATCAGCTGGTTCCGATTGCAAGATACTTGTTTGGGACCTAGCACATGGACATTTGGTGGCTGAACTAAATGGACATGAAAAAGCAATACATACTTTAACGTTTAGCAGATGTGGAAATCTTTTAGCTTCAGGGTCACTTGATTCGACATTAAAACTGTGGGATTTCACCAAATTGGCAGAAGATACTAATTCAGAGGATGTCAATATTTCCCATAATCCAGATGTTAAATCAGGGGATTGCTATATGTTGCGAAGTTTTGCAACAAAATCGTCACCTGTTATTGCATTACATTTTACCAGAAGAAATTTGTTATTGTCTATTAATATGTTTGATGGAGTTAGTACTTAAATATACACAGCTTAATTTGTATATTAAAAAGTGTTGGTTTTTTTTTGTATTATTTTTGCAACTGTACAAGGCTCGTGCTTGTGATGCAAGTGTTCACGTGTTTGGAGGGTACATAAATGTTTGACTGTTGTATATACTGGCGGCTATTTTGTCACGTGATTAGAGGATAACTAAAAATGCACTGATGACGACTGACGAAGTAGCCGCCAGCTGTCAAACGTTTGTGTACCCTTCAAACACGTGATCACTGTGTTGGACCCTTAAACAATGGTGTTGGATTAAGACCCTCGGAGGTGCTAAGCACAAATATTTTGAAGATCCCTTTATAGATTATAATGGTATTAAAAAAACAAGTCTAATATGCAGAGTATATAGGATGTATCAAATTGTATGTTAACTATGGGGATCTCGCTTATTTGAAGAGGTACGACGATGGTTAAATTAGAGAAAAGTTATCCATACATATATAAAAGCACAAAGGGTTTTTTCTCCCCTTCCTCCAGGGGCTACCGCTTCACCAATTTGGACCATTTTTTTTTTAAATGAAAGGTCTATCCACAGATGGAACATGAAACATTTTTATATTTTTATTCTACGTCGATTTTTAATAATAATTATTTTTATTTATAATATATATGAAGGTCGGCTAGACGCGCGTCACTTGGGGCGCCATCTACAATAACATCGCGTGTCATTATTGGAACTAATGCATCACGTGACTTGACATTTCGCCGGTTCTATCAACGCTGTCTGTCAGTGCATTGTGTGCTGGGGTAACTTCTTCTTCTTCTTGTAGTGCTATACCCTATTCAGGGCGTTGGCTACCTCTCTCCTATGTCTGTGTTTGGTGCGCGGCGGTTTTGCACAGACAGACATAGGGGACCTACAGTTTAACGTGGGCTCCGAACCACAGGAAGTGCATGCACTTCTTCTCCAGAGAGGTTTTCCTGGGGAAAAATCCACCTCGCTGGTTTCCCGTTGCCTTGCGAGGGAGAACGACCAGGCCGGGATCGAACCCTGATCCGTTGCATTGGTAGCCTGTGCTCTTACCATTGAGCTACGGCTGTCTGTCAGTGCATTGTGTGCTGGGGTAACACTAGTAGAATTTTATGCCACTAATAATTTAAAAATAAATTGGAACTATCTTGCTTAGTTTCTGAAAAAAAAACAAATTTTAGATTTTTTGTTTTCGGCTGTAACTCATTTGTCATTTATATTACATATTTCTAGTTAACGCATTATTAAGACGCTTTTTATGCTAAATTTAAATTTTTATCAGATTGGTATAACTGCTATCATTGCTGTTTTTCGACTGTCAACTTTTTTTTTTCTTATGGACGGCATTTTAAATTTTTTCATATTTGAATAGTTTTTAATTCTGATTTCAACGATGTGTCACATTTTGCATTTTTTGTAAGTTTTGAGCATTTTGTTACAAAAAATTAATATTTCATAAAAGTGCCACGTCATAAAATTTATTTTGAAAAAATTCTAGTAGGCCATGAACTGTAGGAAGTAAAACGGAACACTATTTTTTTACTTTTATTTTTAGATATATATATTTCATGAAACATTGTTTTGAGCATAGGCAGCAGGTTAAGTTATTTTTTGCAAAAACAAATGAATAACAAAGTTTCTAAAATACACAATTTACTGAAAATTTCACTTGCAGTTTCATATTTGCAACTGACATAATAAATTTAAATAACAGGTTAAATAAATACAACAGATAACACTAGAACTGTACTAATACAAACAATTATTAAATAAATGTTCAAACATTTGACACCTTTGTAAAAACATGCTCAGAAACTTGTCCAAAATGAACTCTCCAATCCGTGTGTTGGTAACTGTATCATTCATTTGTTTTTGTAAAAAACATGCTGCGTACGCTCAAAACAAAGTTTTCTGAAATTTTCCCATACTTAATGTATCTACAGGTCAAAGTAAGTAAAAGTAGTGTTTTGTTTTACTTCCATCACTTCGTAGCCTACTAGAATCTTATCAAAATAAATTAAATGACGTGGTGATGCTTATGAAATTTCTATTTTCTGTAATAAAATGCTCAAAACTTAAACAAAATGCAAAGTGTGACACATTGTTGAAATCAAATTTAAAAACTATTCAAAAATGAAAACAATATAAATGCCGCCCATAAGAAAAAAAAAGTCGAAATTGAGCAATAGTAGCAGTTATACCAAATCTGAGAAAAAATTTAGAATCAGCATAAACACAGTGTTTTAATAATGCGTTAGTTAGAAATATGTAATATAAATGACAAATGAGTTTGGCCGAAAACAAAAAATCCAAAATTTCAGTTTTTTTAGAAACTAAGCAAGATAGCTCCAATTGCTTTTTAGATTATTAGTGGGCATAAAATTCCACAACTTTTCTCTAATTTAACCATCATCATGTATCTCTTCAAGTAAGCGAGATCCCCATAGTTAACACGCAATTTGATATATCCTGTATATTTTGTTCACAAAATAGGAAGGGCTAAAAACACTAATATAGTTCTTAGAGTGAACTTTTCTGACCTTTGCGAAAGCAAATTTTTGTGCAATCAAACTTGTTTAACAAAATCATTTTCAATACATTCTGGCGCATTGTTCTTTTGCCATCTGTTTGGGCAAGATGCTGGGGCCCCTATGGCTGATAAGAAAAATGTTTATTTCTTAAAGGTTAGCTTGCATGCGTTAAAAATTATTATAAAACTAAAATGCCTATTTTAAATGAAATTTGCAAAACATAGTTCATTATTTTACCTACGCTTAGCACCTTCCTTGAGTTTAACCATAGATTAATAGACACCTCCTCTGTAAGTTAGCAAATTCTTTTGATGCCCACTATTACAACAAAGATTCATCTTACCTTGCATACATCACATCGAAGACATCGTAGTTGAGGGCTCTGTAAGCTGCATGTCGTACTGTAGGGAACTACACGAGGATAGAAAGTGCAGCGAATGAAACAATATGATTTGCAGTCAAACTATCACCACGGCTCTTCAGCATAATGTCGTTGCAGGTTTACAAAATTTTGATGAATAAAAGACAGAGTTTTTTGATTTTTTTTGGAGATTAAAAAAAACAAAAACAGGACAAATTCCTCCGCCAAAAACTTGATGGGATGTGGAATTGCTGTACCTAAAAATTAATTTCAAAATCGTATTCTATTATCACTCGTGAGCAATTTAGCTTGAATTTAAATTTGCTAACATCCCCTGTTTATTAAAAATAATTAACTTTTAAAAAAAAAGGGAACCCACTTCAAATAAAAACACAAAAGTGACATAAGTTAACTAAAAAGCAAAAAATAAATGTTTTTTTATACAACAGTTTAATACTTATTTGTTGTTCCGTTTAATGTAATTAAGAAATTGTTGTTTATTATATAATTATTAATTGTTTTATAATTTTTAAGTCGGTGCCAAGTAAAACATAAAAATTCTAATCTAATTTGTTATTATTGCAGCAAGGTATATAATTTTTATGTTTTACTTGGCACCGACTTCAAAATTATAAAACAATTAATAATTATATAATAAACAACAATTTCTTAATTACATTAAACGGAACAACAAATAAGTATTAAACTATTGTATAAAAAAAACATTTATTTTTTGCTTTTTAGTTAACTTATGTCACTTTTGTGTTTTTATTTGAAGTCGCTTCCCCTTTTTTTTTTAAAAGTTAATTATTTTACAATTTTAAGTGATGGGTAGACCTAGTAAGGATGCTTCTCGAATGAGGAAATGACGGCTAGTTGAAACGGAAGATGAAATACGGAAACACTAAAAAGTCGGTTAAAAAAATAGATTTTGAGGAATATCTTCGAAGTTCAAGCTTCAATACCAATGAAATTATAATGGGACCACCTTGGAACTATACTGAACCCAACACCAAAAAATCATTAAAATCGGTTCATAAACAAAAAAGTTATGCCCGAACATACATTAAAAAAAAATAATAAAAAAAAACATATACAGACAAATTGAGAACCTCCTCCTTTTTTTGAAGTCGGTTAAAAAAGGCATGAATTTTCAATTTTCGAAAATTCATAGAAGACGGCACAGTGGGAGGAACTGCAATTCTAGCTGGACAAAATACCCAAAATCAAGTATTGTCAAACGAGTGTAAACGTGCAGTGACTTGCCCCTTATCACCCTCCAATTGCTACCGCGCAATTCGCGCCTATTTGTTACCTTATCAGCCCTTAAAGTCGTCTTGCAACTCTACGACAACACAGTGGAGAAGAGCCATTGCATGTGTTTTATATTTATCGGCCGAATATTTGCACTAAATTAAGGTTGATTTTCTTTGAAAAGTGCTAGGTAAGTACTTTTCATTCAAGCATAGGTAAGCTTTTTAGATTTATATTTTCTCATATATGTTAAAAAATATAGTTAATATGTTTTAAAAGAGGTGATTATTCTTACTTTGTTTGGAGCAGGACGAAAAAGAAACAGAGAGTAGAGGTTTAAAGTTTATATTCTATTTATTTAAGTGTTTTCTATTCACATAGTAAGTGCCTTCTGCAAACATATGTAAATTTAATTACGTTATGTAAATTAATTAATTTTTACCAAACAAATGAAACATAAATGGTAATTTTACGAACGAAGGTTTTACGTCTAGTGTAATCTTAAATGCATTTTTCCTAATACATTACAAATTATTAGTGCCATAAAATGATGACTAAAAATTTTACATTTTTGTGATAATAAACGTAAATTAGAATGTACTGGAAGCATTTGAAATTTAAATCTTAAATTTACCATTATTGAGCGTTTCGAATAGGAATTTCAAGTCATCTCGCAGACATAAATAACCAAGAAGTTCTATTGTTCCTATAGCAACACCAACTTTTTACTTTTGGCTTTGATAATGACGTGTAAACACATTGAATTATGTTATATAATAAGGTTAAAATAAATATCTGTTGAAGTTATTACTTACTATTTTATTTGTATTAAATAATAAAGAGTTCGAAAATGCAAAGAAAATTGATTCTAAAGTAACGGAGAGTAAACAACAAAAACAGAGGAGAAAGAGCAAGAAGAAGATTATTGTAGTTTCTTTTAGTCGTTTAAAATTTCGTTTTTTTATATTTCAAAAATTTTATCATATCATTTTATTTAAATGTACATTAAATTCCTTAAAATGTTTTTCTTAATTTTTTTACTAATTTTTTTGCCTTCAAATTACTACAAAATCAAGAAATTTTTGAAATGATTCTTTTACTTGTTTATTAGCAGAGTATACACGGAGAAATTAGTAACGATAACACAAACCAAACTAAAGCTCATCCCAGCTATTAGCATGTAGAGTTCATAAAAAAATGTAGGTATGGCCAAGTATTGAGCAATATTTTTTGAAAATGTCAATTATGAAATTCTTTTACTTCACAAATTTAGTTATACCAAAGTTCTCATAGTTCATAACATTGTGTACCGCTGGGGCATTTACAATACCAAATTTCATCTCGATCTGATAGCTCATTTTTGAACAAATAGACGATAAAACCAAAATTTTCAAAAAATCATACAATGCGTCACAGAAAAATTAGCGCGCTACGACACAACTAAATTCTACCTCGCCCTTAACCCTACAAAATTTTAAAGAAAATCTTGTAGCCAGTTTTTAGGCAATAATTTTATCAAAATTTAGAAATAATTTTTACTTCACAGTTGTTATGATTGTAAAAATTATCATATATCCTAATATTGTGTCCACCTACAGCGACTGCAGTACTAAATTTAGCCAATCTGTCCACTGGTTGTTAAGTAATCAGGCATTATAATTAAAATTTTAGACAAATCGTAGCGGCCGCCATTTTAAGCTAGAAAAATACAAAGGAGGGCGTTGGGTCAGATTTCGTTACTTATTTTCTTGCCAAATTTTTCTACCTACCTCCTACAGATATATACATTTCCCAAAAAACTTTTTCTGACCTTCCCAACTTCTTTGAGTCCCTATTATTATATGTTTTGCTCACTTCAAGTGTAAAGTTTTAAACGTTAACAATTTCAAATGTTTTGACCAAACATTTCCTACAACTAATGTAATGCAGCCGCAGGGTTATGATTTTATACAGGGAGAAGCGGGTTTTCTTAAAAAATGACATAGGGAAAATTGAAAATGTCACCTATTGCTATGGGCTCAATTTTGCCTTTATCCTTATTTTACAGCTGTTAGCGTTAATAAATTTTATGAAGTAGAAATAATGCTCCTAATAGAGTTTTTCAACAAAATTGCAGTGAAATTGCCCCGCAACCGTTATTTTTTAAATATTTTTTATAAATTTTTATTAACATTGTTTTTTTTGTATTATGAAAAATAAAAAAGAACCTGTACTGCTACGTAGCAATAAACAGTAGGCGGCACGTGCATCGCTCCCTGACCAATGGCCAGCGATCAAAGGATAGTATCAGTTCTTTTCGGTACATCTGCTACATTTTTTTAAATAAAATAAACAGCCGATAATCCATAAATCACTTCCCGACCCATGGCCTGCGATCAAAGGATACTATCGGCCCTTGTTACTACACATCCGATACATATACATACCTATGCATTCCTGTAAATGCATTAAATAAACGGAAGTCAAGGAACACTTGGCAATAGAGCCTACAGACAACGATAAGATCCTGCTATTTATATCATGGATGAGACAAACCGTGGCCACCCTGATGAAATGTCAAAATAGCACAGTTGTTAGTTAATGTTGTTGTAGGGTTGCCACCTTTATTAGATCGAATTACCGAACACTAAGGTCGTGTTGTGAATTTTTAGAATCCAGTAGGGAAGGGGGGACAAAAAGTAGCGTAAAAAGTTAAAAAAAATTGAAGATAAATTCGCTCAAACCAGGTTATTTATGAGCAGTGGGAGCAAGCAATAACACTCAAGTTAAAAAAATTAAAATATGTAACAATTTAAATTCTATTATTGTAACATAATCTGCTGATAGCTTTCATAACGCAAACAGACTTGAGGCATGACAGCAAAGCGACCGGCACTTAAATAAGCTAGCCCCAACGAGCAGTCACAGGTCAGCGAACAGCTTCAGTAAAGTTGTTCTTACAGGTAGCTTTAGTTTACACTTTTAATACATAGACTTATTCATTATTCTCGGGACTGACGGTTTCATAAACCCCTTAGCAATTACCAGCAATTAAGCCTAAAATGCTGGTGGATGACTGTATAATTAAGAACAAACTGTCCCTTAAAAAGATATGTTTTTTCCTTGCTGATCGATTTCTATGAATACGAGTTAATTTCATTTTGAAATTATATGCAAATGTCTAACAATATTTTTTCATTCCGAAAATCTCTGTTAAGACACTACACTGAAAATGAGAAAAACTGATAAGTTTAACTAACTTTGACTCGCTTTTCTTTTTAGTAATTTTTTCTGCTTGCATGATATGATATTTTGTTGGGTGATGTTTCTGAATATTTTACGGAGGTAACATTTGGATTATATTATATACACTTATATTACTTTTTCTTCAGGACACCCGCTACTAATCGTCGTATAGGCTTAAGAGATTTAGTCCTATAGACTTAACCACTACATTTAGTTAGTTAGTTGTGAAGAAATCCAGTAGACATTAATAATAGAATTTTTGATTAACTTGAAATAGGAAATCTAGCAGTGGCTATACTCCTCCATGTCAATTAATCTGCATCAAACAAAATTACTGAATATCTCCAGGTGGATTGTAATATTCTGGGATTCCAAAAAAAATATGTCTTTAAAAGAATATACATGAAAAACTTATTTTTAAAGGAATGCAAACTACAAAGGCTCTCACCTCACCATGATAAGAGCTGCTGGTAGAACGGTCAACTTGCCAACGGTTGCACTGTTGCAGTTACCTAGCTTCTAATAATACGCGTGGGCATGACGCTTCCTAAATTGCGGGTTATATTACGTTACCAGATTTCTGTAATAATTTACCTATAGGT
Source organism: Ctenicera cuprea (assembly GCA_958336395.1). Classification (NCBI taxonomy): domain Eukaryota; kingdom Metazoa; phylum Arthropoda; class Insecta; order Coleoptera; family Elateridae; genus Ctenicera; species Ctenicera cuprea. The sequence goes on from OY284487.1 coordinate 50,578,258, forward strand.
ACAAGATAATGGTATGTGCATTTGAAAGATTAAAAAATAGTCAAAACATATTTTAGGGATCCGAATTGTACAGGGTCAATGCCCAAAATTCATGAAGAAAAAATGAGACCTCAGGTTGCAGCCTAGTCAGCCTATTGGTAAATCCAACACTGTCGATAGGTAAGGTCAGCCTTCTGCCCGGCATATGTGCAAAGAAAACTCATTGCCGGTATTAAACAGGCTTTGGCCTACTATAAGCGGAAGAATTTCAAAAAATTTAAAGTATTAAAATTTTAAAGCTGATTAAAATGTCTGAACATTTTGTGTCCAGGTCAGAATACGTAATGAACACTGAACAAATTTTTAAATTAACAAACTGTCCAGGTCTGTCCGAACGGGTGACAACCGCATGTTGTTCTGAGAGCACTATATAACATTCTCATCATGCACTTACGGAACATTTACTACTTTAATCGAAATTTTCTTTATAATACATTTACATTTTTATATGAAGCATTTTAATACTTTTCAAAACCAAGAGTTACTGTAGTTTGTAATTTATTGATGTTTCAATTTATATTGGTAATAAATAAACGAGAAATGTCAAAATAAATCAGTTTGTAAAATTTTCCACGTTTTACCCATTTCCTACGAAAACCATAGAATTTTCCGCTTTTCCGCATATAATAACATAATGCTCAAGTTGAATTACATACCGGGTGTAAACGAAATATGGTTCACCCCCTTTTTTTTTCTTTATTTATAAAGATGTTTGTTTGTTTAGTCTTTCACCTCTTATACCCGAAGGTGTCAAGGTCTTTCACTCCGGGTAGGTTCTTCGCTTGTGTAATAGGAGGTAGTGGGGCCTTTGGCCTTTAGACCGCTACGCTCCTGAAGCTTATGCCACCCTTCATGCACATTCATTCAATGTCATTCACACACATGTGTTTATTTGTATGTTTTATGACTTTGTTATTTGTCCTGGTCAGTCAGTAATCAAGACAAGCGCCGTTAATTGTAACCCAACGTCGAATGGTTACTGAGCTCGATACCGATCCACAGAATTACAGAAAAAAGTTGTGCTTCTTCCAGGATTCGAACAGAGAACTCGCGCATTGTGGGTCTGATCCTCTACAACTGGACCACCTGGACGTACAGCTTTTTACTGCGTAAATGGTTGAAGGGTCGAATCTCGGTTGTTGGTCTTTGCGGTCTGCCCAAAGTTATGGTTAAGAGCAGTTATATTTTTAAAGAAAACAAAGTTGCATTCACTCACCGTGCACGAAGCAAAACAAGTCATGAAAGCAGTAATAAGTAAGAACGGTTGTTGGATTAAGTAAACTAGACGCAAGTGAGTAGCTCTAGTCTCCAGATAGACGATATGGCACTTATCGCTGCAGAGTACCTTGAGCACGTGGAAATGTCGTATAATTTGGCCAGCCCGAAGCCGCGATCTGAACCCTATAGAACATGTTAAAAAACCGCGTTAGAAGTCGTGCAGTTGTTCCGAGTAATTCAAACTACCCTCAGGCTGCTCTTCAGAAAGCAGAATATTCCTCAAACTGACTTTCAGGCCACCATTACAAGCATGCACCGACAGATAGAACCAAATACTCAGTGGTAATAAATGTATGCATTAATTGCTTTACATAGGTGGACAGCGTCCAGTTTGTCTACCAAAATTTAAATTTTGTATTGTATTTGATTTTAATCTTAATTATACCATCAAAATTTTTCAAAAAAATTTCAATTTATTATTGTTTTCGTTGAGTGCACAAAATGCCAAATATTCGGCAGAAACAAAAAACTGTATGGCAAGTTCCAAAAATGGCCGAACATTTGGCCCACTGAATACTCAGCGCATCCCTAATAAAATCGTTAAATTGTAAGAGATCCACTTTTTGCCAGTGTGTGTATTTAATAACTTTTTTTTGTTAAAAACAAACATTTCCATAAAACGAATATTTCAGTATGCTGGAAATAAAGAAAAGCAAAGAGGAAAAAACTGAATGATAAAAGTAATTTTATTTTTGTATTTTGCTTGTAACAAACCTCACTTTCTCAGAAATGCACTCGCTTTCAAAAATTCAATAACATGTCCCATTTAATATAATTAAACATTCTATTAACACTTACAAATAATTAGAAGTTTTTTCAAGAATTATTGTATTAAACGAATATTTTGTCTTATATACATTATAAAAATTAAGATTAACTATGAAACAAAAACACTGAAATCACAATGTATCATTACATTAACTTGAATTTGAACATTGTGGTAAAAAGAAATCTTAATTACAAAAAAAAAACAGAACAGTGACCTGAATGATGTGGAAGTTTTAAAAAGTTAGTCCTACATTCAGGCATGCTGGTCACTAAGGAAGCTACAACTCTCGCTTTTATTACAAATATAGCCAAACTATGTACAAAAACAAATGAACACGACAAAAACAAAAGCGATAATTGGATTTTTAAAATAATTATTCCACAAAAAATAAAATCTATGTACTAATAAGAGTCTTGCAACATTAAACTTTTCAAAAAGTGGAACAATTAACTTCGATGAAAATAAATCATCCTACAAATCACATCCACTTAATCGTCAACGCCTTCATTTATTTCATCAGTCTCCATAAGTTCTGTTATTTTCTCGCCCACATCAGTATTGACTTCGGTTTCTTCATTAGATTTATCAACATCCATTTCAGATTCTGCTACTGGCGATGCTTCTTGTGCATCAACTACCTCATTTGTAGGTTCATCTTCTTTATCAGAACTCTTTTCTTTGGAGGAAGTGTCCCCTAAATCTTCCACACTGTCAACGTCCATCTGAGTATCATCTTTATCTTTGTTGAATTCGATTTCTTCAGATTTTTCCATTTCAGGACTCTGTTTGCTTTCCTCTTCCTCTATTTTGCTTTCGTTTTCAGAGGCTTTGTCTTCACTTTCTTCTAATATGTCTTCATTTTCTGTACTTTTAGCTACATCTGCATCTTTTTTTTCACTTTCCACTTTCTCTTCATCTTCTACAGTGTTTCCTTCATCTTCTACATTTTTCTCATCTTCTAGATTTTTCTCATCTTCTACATTTTTCTCTTCATCTTCTAAATTTTTTTCTTCATCTTCTACATTTTTCTCTTCATCTACATTTTTTTCTTCATTTTCGACATTTTTGTCTTTATCGTCTACAATCGTGTCTTTATCGTCTACAATCGTGTCTTTATCGTCTACATTCTTGCCTTTATCGTCTACGTTCTTTTCATCATCTTCTACACTCTTTACTTCATCTTCTACACTTTTTACACTCTTTACTTCATCGTCTACACTTTTTACTTCATCTTCTATAGTCATAACTTCATCTTCTACAATCTTTACTTTATCTTCTGCACTCGTTACTTCATCCTCTACACCCTTTACTTCATCTTCTATAGTCATTACTTCATCTTCTATAGTCATAACTTCATCTTCTACATTCTCCACTTTATCTTCTGCGCTCTTTACTTTATCCTCTGCACCCTTTACTTCATCCTCTACAGCCTTTACTTCATCTTCTACACTCTTTGCTTCAATTTCAGCACTGTTTTCTTTTCTGACAGCACGTTCTGGTTCTGCTTTCCTTTTCCTAGTTTTCGCTTTTTTCACATCTTTCTTGGCACTTTCTTTCTCTTCCTGATCATCAAGGTCTATCACTTCCACCACCGGCGGTGGATTAGCTGGCTGTGGATTTGCAGGTTCCTCCGGTCGTCTAACTAAACCAAGCACGTCTAGCATGCTATGTGTTTTAATAGCACTTTTGGCCGTCTCTGCTGAAGGATATGCTGATTTTCGTTCACATTCAGCCAAATGTTTTGCTAGTATATTACCTGTAATGTATTGAAAGAGAACCCTTAGACTACTATGTAACAGTGGTACTACAATATTTCTACGAATCACAAGTAGGGCTGGGAATATTTATCGATATTATTGATTATATCTACGGCTGGGCGATATTGAAAATTTAATATTGAATATCGATAATGAATTTATATTGATAATATCAATATCATCAATAATATTGATAATATCGATAGTATCAATAGTATAATAATAACGCTATATTTACGATAATATCGACATTATCATCAATAATTTCGATATATTATGATCTATAATATCGATATTATAAATGTCAGTATTACCACGATTTATTTCTTTCGAAATTTTTTTAAAAATTGTATAGTATACGCGCTGACGTTGACTTTACTCCCAATCTTAAGTAAAGACAGAGCTATTACTATTTATAGCCCTTTTAATAAAAAAAAGAATAACCTTCAGTTAGAAGTAGAGTAGGCGATCAAAGTTGCGAATCAAAATGTTTCAGTTGTTGCAATAATAGCGTCAATTATAAAAATCAAATTAATGTTTGTCTAGTTCTTGGATTCAATTTTTTCTGTCACTATTTTATTTCGATTTTTTACGTTGGTATTATTATCGAAATTATCGATAATTGATTTAAAATTATCGCTGTTCGATATTATCGATAAATATTCCCAGCTCTAATTATATCAAATAGCGATAATTTAAAAACAATTATCGATATATCGATAATATCAATATTATCCATAAAATTGATAATATCAACAAACAATAATATCGATAATACTGACGTCGATAATAATACCTACATAGAAAACTGAAATGTAAGAGTGACAGTCAAAAAAAACTAAATCCAAGGAATATTGTAGTTACTCGACATATCGCCCAGCCCTAATCACAAGGATTTAGATAATAGTTTTGGATCTAGTAATTATTACTAGAACATTTCTGTAACAATATGAAGATATGTATCAACATGCATCGATATACAGGATGTATCAAATTTATTTACTTATTCAAAGAACAAAACAAGCATTGCCAAACTAGTGTTCTTAATAACAAATAAATAATACGTTGGGTTACAAAAGAAAAAGAAAAATTAAACTAATACAAGTAAATCTGAAAATGTTAAAAGCAATCAAACGACTACACTTACTGATGTTCGTTAATAATTTGAATTAATACTGTTTTGAACTTATGTTCGGTCATTGAGAACAAACCCAGCTGATAATTTGCATTAGAGGTGTAAACACAGGAAAAAATTTATAATAGATCTTTTTTTATGAACTACTCCGCATATAAACGAGTGTGCGATTTCTAGATTGGTAAGCTGGAATATACAAAGAAATGAATGATAATAAGTTGGAGACTATTTTTACCAAGTTTATACAGTGAATTCCATATCAAGTGGAACATGGAACATTTTATTACTTTCAGTAACCCTAAACGGAAAGATAACATTCTATTACATCACTCGATGGCAATTTATTTGAAAATTCATTAGTGAAAATACTTTAAATAAATTATTTAATAACAGTCAAGCCAGTACTGCACCGATATAACTGGTTGCAACATCGATCTGCATATGTTTTCGTAGCGCCGAGCTAGAGGATTTGTTTCGTAAGCAAGACGTTATGAGTTCAAACCTTGATGAGATCGAATTTTTTTAAAAAATTTTTATTTACCGTAAAAAGATAATCAAGTTTACATTATTTTATTTAAAATGTATAATAATTATTTTTTAATGCTACATCAACAACAAAATTAATTAGGTGAAAAATAAAATGTTAACGATAAACTTTTTGCAGCTGAAGAATTTAAGTAAGTACGTTAACTTAGGCCCTAAAACTGTATTGTTAATTAACAAAATAACTAAAAGTTACTTAGTTTGAGTCTTAACACCACAATGTTTCAATTTTACATAATTAGCTGTTAGAAGTTTATCCTTAACTTTTTGTTTCACCTGATTAACTTTGTTGTTAATGTAGCATAAAAAATCATAATTATACGTTTTAAATAAAGTAGTATAAACCTGATTATCCTTTACAGTCATTAAAAAAACAAAAAAAAGTATCAAGCTTTGAAGCCATAAAGTCTCGCTTACGAAGCGAAACCTCTAGCACAGCGCTATATATAACAACCATTTACTATATTGAACGTGTTGGGTTACATCATTAATAAAAAGCAGAAACAAAAGTAGTCCTAGATTGCTCCCTTGAGGTATTCCCCAATGCATATCGTTTTTTCAGAACAAATTCGATTCAAACAGGCATACTGTGATTTATTTTGTAGATAAGATGTGTAAAATGATATCACGGGCTTTCGCAAATTAAAATTTAGAAGCTTAGCAAAATTTGATGATCAACTTGATCAAAAGCCTTTATAAATAATACTACAAATATGAACAATTTGAAATACCGTCTTTGGCAACACCACGAAGGGAAGTGTTTGTTAATGACTCAACTGAGTTTAGTCTAATGCAGACACTAATTGAGCTAAAACAAACGGTGTTGTGATAAGTTAAAAAAACAATGTTTTTAGAAAGGCGAGATACCAATTTTTGGAAGAAGCAAGCAGTAGAATAAGCCAGAGAAACGGTGGAGCGAAGTTAAGAATTACGAAGTGATAAGAGTTGATATTTGCGGTGAGAAATAAAAGCGACGTTGCCAAGTGTAAATAACGGAACAAAACCCTTGTAGAACCAAATGAGCAGCGAGGGAATTTTAAGAGAAAGAACAAATAGCACAGGATTCCTGAACGAATACTTAAAGAGGAAGTTTTTAAAAGAAGTAAGCGAGTACCTACATTACTAATAGGAAAATCAGAAACAACAGCTCCTGAAGAACTATTCAATAAAGGCCATTAGCAACGAACTCAGAAATGAGATCAGAGACGTAAAAAAACGAGATAAAGAAAAGCGAAGAACAGATACGAATTATACAGAAAGAAATGATAAAGAGGTGCAATTAGAAAAAGAACATTTGGGGAAGAAGATTATTGAACTAGAGAAGAGTGTGGAGAATCGAGAGAGAAACAAGAAGAAATGCAGTATAGTAATCAAGGAGAAACCCTTTCAAGAAGAAGGAATGAAGGAGCAGGTAGAAAGTTTCCTAAAGGAGAAAAGGTAAAAGGAACGGCCAGGACTAAAGAAGTGTATGCAGTGGAAAAGCATGAAGGAAGGAAAGTGATAGTAGCAAGATCAAAAGTGTTGAACAAAAGCTTGTGGTAATGCAGCATAAACATAATTTAGGAAACAAGAGTATTCGTTGAAAACAACCTAACGATAAGAAAGAAAGAAAGGTACAGGCGGCCATAAAACAGAGAGCAAGAGAAGCAAGAGAGAGATAACACAACAAAAGTAAGTTACAGAAGAAGATTAACAGTCAACAACCAAGACTACGAGTGAAATGGGACAAAGAGGGAGCTGCAACAAGCTGATAGAAATCGAAGAGATCTAAAAAATGAATTAACAACATACCCAAACCTATGAAGACAAACCAGATAACGAAGAGGACAATGAATATGGATGAATGTAACAAGAACAGAAACAATACAAAGAAAAGCTGAAGTGTGGACTTCGAGTGGACTTTCCCATACTAAAACTTATCGTATTTGCAAAAGTGTAAATTTTATAATTACAACCTTCCATTCCATCCATCCAAATTCATAGAAAGGGCCACAGTAAAATTAAAACTTTCAAAAAAAAACAAATTGTAGCCAATACTAGATACTAATATACTTGCCGTTGCCGTATTTGCAAACGTTTAATAATTATAACGGTGTACAGTTCAGGGAGTATTAGATTTCTAAGAAAACATGCAGCGGTAATTTGAATTTGCGATAGCCTGTTCAATTGGTTTCCGTACCGTAATTTTACCCATAGAAACAGCAAGTACCTGCAGCACCACCAAAGCAAAGTAAGCGCCCGCCCGCGCGCGTATCGGATGTCGGACAAAAATGCCTATATTAGCTTTATTTAGGAAGTTATCAAAAATATGCAAAGAATGACAAATATATTTTTTAACTAGAGCTAATTGATAGGCGTAGTTAAAATCACGTAAATGCCAGACAACGCGTTGTTGATATTAAAAAGTAGCATTTTTCTACTTAATTTTTTAAATAGTTGAAAATTTCAGCAAAAGTACTTTAAATAATCTATCGAACTGATAAAAGTTTATAACGATTGGCGTTTGCGTTTTTGAATAAATAATTAATCAATTTCAAAAATTTCTGGAAGACGTCGTCAGAGTGAAATTTAGGAGATAAATAAAAAATAAATTTGTAGTTCAATGCAAGCTCTATCAACTTAGAAAATTAAAAAAAATCGTGTAGACAGTTTTTGAGAATTTTTTTTAATAAAAATTTACAAAATTTTGAAGCAGCGCCATTGCGATTTCGGATTTTCAAAATTAATTTTATGTCATCGTATACTACTTAGGAAGGGTCTCAAACAAGCGGTAGCTGATACCGATCAGACAACCACTTTTTGAGTAAATGGGCGTTTAAGACGAGATTTTCAAAAAGCTGTAGCGGCCGCCATTTTAAAGCTAGAGTTTGGTAAAAAAGTTTTGGATTTGCCTGAAGTTCTTCTCTCATATTCCACGCTCAAATTTTCAAAATTTTGTTTTAGAAAAAAACGCTACAAAAAACATGTCTAACTTCCGTTTCCGATTTTGGATTTTTTTTTAAAAGCTTAATTGGAACTACAATTTTCGATATACCTCTTGATTTAAAATTTCATCAAAATCGGTGCAGTACTTTCGCCTGTAGAGGCGTCATCCACCCACACACCCACCCATAGACAGACATTTTTTAAAAACAACTTTTTTGGGTTCCTTGAGCCCTAAAAGGTGTACTTCCGTTAAAATCTAGATTTCGAAAATTTTCATGAAATCAATACTTCCCTAACCGAAGGTATGGGAAAGTAAAAAACAGGGAAGAACAAACGGAAAAAAGTCAAAGAAGGAGTAAACAAAACGAAAATAAGTTACAATACAAAGAGAGAAACAGAAAACTAAGAGTAATAAACGTTGACGCACATACAGAAGCAAAAGAGGCAGGCAGACGTAAAAATTTTCACAGCCTTCTATGAGAAAAGTTTTTTGTTTATAACTCCGTTATTTGTGAAAATAAACCCATTAAACCCTATATCAGAGAAAAGGGGAAAAAGAGATCTACCAAAGATGACATGGCCGCCTTTGATATATTTAAAAAAGCGAAGTTAATGTCAGTATCTTAAAAATTTATATGAAAAACCAAACATAACTATTATCAGAATGCAGGGAATAACATAGATAGGACACATAGCAAGGATGGGAAAAAAATAGTTACAAAGACTACTTATGAAGGAACCATGGGAGACAAAAGCAAGAAGAAGACCAAAGAGAAAATCGCTGAAGTGTGTGAAAGACCACTTAAAGAAACCGGAAACAGACTAGACGAGCACAACAAAAAACAGAAAAAAATGGAAAAAGACAGTCAAACAAGCAATGGGCCTTGAAGTGAAGGCCTATAAAGTTAAAATTTATTTTTAAGAAAATAAAAGTTGAGAATCGAAAATCAACATGGTAGCAGCTATATCAAATATGATAAAAAAAAATAGATTCAGTATAATGTCCTAATAATGCATTAGCTAGAAATATGGAGCATAAATGACAAATGAGTTATGGCCAAAAACAAAAACTATTAATTTTGTTTTTAGTTCTTTCAGAAACCAAGCGAAATAGCTCCAATTTTTTTGAGATTATTTTAGTGACCATAGAATTGCGCAACTGTTCTCCAATATAACCGTCTTCACAGCTCTTCAAATAATCGAGATCCCAATAGTTAACATCCTGTATACCACAGCATATCAGCTTGTCAATATGAAGTACCGCAACTATATACAGGGTGTGTATAAATTGGCGAAAGAACTACACGTGGCGATGTTGGTCACAAAATTCTGAGTCGAAAATCTTAATACCAAAATGTTGGTCAATGCTTCCTCTGTCCTCAGGAACCATTTTAAAGGAATGTACATTTGACAACATTGGATCCACACACCACAAGTGTTTTGTTATAATGCACGGTAACCAAGGATCATTGAACGTAAAATCCATTGTTAGTGAAGGAATAATGTTTTACAATGCTGCCATATGTATTTTTTACAATAATAAGTTAACAAAGAAATGTTTAAAACACGCTTTTGGGGCTGAAAAACAACATCTATGAAAAAATATTTATTACAATTCTTATTTCTTCTAATTTTCTGTCAACAGATAATGAATTAAAACACTTATTAAAAGACTTCATTTTCAAACTTTGAAGATCCCGTGCATACCCAGGAAGCATGGTACAATATTTTGGTATTAAGATTTTCGACTCAGAATTTTATGACCAACACCGCCACGTGTAGTTCTTTCGCCAATTTATACACACCCTGTATATTGATATGCCAACCCAGATCTAATTATTACAGCTTAATCTTACCATCATCATCACTGTAACCACAAACACAGAACATTTCTTTTGGTAACATAGATATTGGTAAAGATGAATTCAGATCTTTACACATCTTCGCATGGGTATCCATGGCACTTTTGCAACAAGTTAAGTATTGGCAGTTTCTGTTCGAGCAACTCTCCAACGACCTATAAATGAATGAATAAGTGATCTGTTCCGGACCATGCAAAAACAAAAATACTTACTGGAAATGTTTAGGAGTGTTAATGGACATTTTACACTCTTTACAAACTAGTTTATTTGGTGCATCAATAGTTAAATTATTAAAATTGAACTCTCTCTCTGTATCTTCCCACACTTGCTTATCTTGTTTAGATTTGGGAACCATAAGACCATTGCGAGGAGCCGACCAAGGTATCAGTCCTTCTTTGCGTCTTTGAGTTAAATGCATGTTCACTTGATGTTCCTTAAGCGTGTCCTTATGTATGAACCATAATGCACATTTAGCACACTTCTTTGCCATGGCTTTTTTCTGATGTTTCTGCAAGTGTTGCATGAAGAAATTCAAATTTTGTGGCATAACACGTCCACCAGACCAAACCGAAGTTGACTTCAAGCAAAATGGACATTGAATAGTAGCCCCCGAGTCATGAGATTTGTAAAAATGATCAATTGCTTGTCTATGAGATGAGCATCGGAAACCACATGTACCACACTGATACGGTAATTCTGCTGGTACATGCTCTTTTGATAGGTGTTTTCCAAGCGAGAAGGAATTAGGAAAACGTGTTTCACATATGACACAAATGAAACCATCTTGGAAACGTGTTTCATATGGATGAGATGTTATGATGTGCTTGGCAAGACCTTCTTGAGAACCAACGCTAGATAAACAGTATCGGCACTGCTGTACTCCACCCGTAATGCTATGCGCATGAGAAAATAAATGACTCATTAATTTGATATTATTACTAAAATGAGATTTGCACATTGAACACTTAATGTTCCAACCAATTTTGGTATTAGCATTGGGGTCCTGTCCTTCAATGGTTCCATAATAGTAATTTTCGAGAGGAACCATTTGCTCTGGAACATCAGGAGAAATTGTTCGAGGTGGTCGCTGTGGTTGAATTTCAGGAGTTGGACTGGGACCCCGGAGATTGATAATTTTTCGTTGTCTGGTCGAAGTTCGCTTTGCTGGCAAAGAAGAGGTTTCATTTGTATGTGGTTTATTAATGATGGTCGTAGGCTGAGAAGATGGTGTGATACTCCAGTTCTTAAAAGGATTAGAAGCTACTTTATTTAAGCGCATAATGAGAGACTGTCCAGTATCAACTCTCGTTTGTTCTGATAAATGAGTGAGCATGTTATCGAAACACTGTGCTGCAGTTGTTCCATACCACTCCCTCCATACCAATTCATCCAAGAACTGCTGAATAATTTGACGGGATAACAAAGATAAAGTGTTTTGGAACATTCTGGGCACAATACGACGTAAATATTCCATAATCGTATGATTACTAGCATTGTGATCACTAGTAGTTGACTGTTGTACATGTGCAAATCCCATCCCGTGCAAGGTACCTTTATCTACAGTCAAATCTGTCACAATAATACTTTCTGGGTGTACCCATTGCAAAAGGGGTTCTAAAATCTTCGAAAAACGCTTCTTATAGTTGCGATCACCATCAGCCAGAGGCTCCACAGCACGAAGTCGAATATGCTTAACTTCAGCCTCTAAAAGGCCAAGAACTTCCACTTTAACCTGACGTTGTGCACCATCTTGTGAAGTTGTTCCTAGAGAAATAACACCAACTTCGACTCGTCGACCTGGACCACCAAGCGGAGTTACATGAGTATGAAGGGCTACCGTGCATAAAGCTCGCAACCATGTGTTTAATCCCTTTACATACAAGTTGTCCACTTTTACCTAAGAGCAAAAATTTGTGTAATAATTAACAAATTTCTTGTTTTATCAAAGTTTTTCAGATTAGCTACCCGATAAATTATTTTTATCATAGCGATTTAACCAAACAAACCAAAGTTTTTTTGAATTTTTATCGAGTATCTCATTTTTTATAGATATCTGTCCAAGTTATACAGGGTGCAGCAAAACTAAAGTGTTATAAGTTGATATCCCCAAAAATATAAAATATTGAGTAACTTTTTTTTTTAATTGTATGCAACGGAAGATTCCGTATATTATTGAAATGTGAAAGGCAACCCTATTTTAAAAACTGGTAACTTAAAAATTTTTAAATGAAATATTTTTTATTGATTTACAACATCGGGATCAAATTAGGTACCTATTTTTTTCAAATTTTTGCTTTCCTATACTTTCAATATAGGGAAGTTTTGGTTTTGTGAAAATTTTTGAAATAGAGATTTTGTAGAAAATACATGTTTTAGACCTCCCGGAACCCAAAAGTGGTTTTTAAAAATGTGTGTGGGTGTGTGGTGCATCATAACTATCAAACGGATGGTCGGATTTCAATAAGCTTTGAAATCTGGGGATATATCACAAATTCACTTACAAAAATCCAAAACCAGAAGCGAAAGTTAGACATGTCTTTTTGGTAGCATTTTTTTCCTAAACCAAATTAAAATTGAAAAAATTTAAAATAGCGGCCGCTGCAAATTTTTGAAAATTTTGACTTTAGTGCCTTATTACTCAAAAACAGGTTGACAGATTGCGTGCAAATATTTTATCGTAATAGCCCTATAGAGATAAAATGTTAGTATGCACCTAATTTTTTGAAAAGTTATAAGCTATAATGTGAAAAAAATTTCCAAAATTTGGAAATTTTCAAAAAAATATTGCTCGAGAACTGCCCACATGATTTTTTTAAAGTAATGTAAGCTCATAGAGCTACAATTTGGTTCGTAGTTTGAGAGATTAATTTTCCCCCTCCCACCCAATTTTTGGAGGACTAATTTGTCCTTTCGTTTTTGGGTTTCTTTAATTCCAAGGTATCTTTTTCCAAAAAATTACAAAGTCGATTTTCTTTACAAAACACTTTAGTGTACAATCAGCCCGTCTGGGGTTTGCTAGTCCCCCATCAGGCGCCTCCCCGGGTGGCGGATAGGGGAACGCTCACCAGATATGAGTAAATGCCGGAATAAGCGGTTAACACCAGTTAATGTTGAAGGGCACTCTCTTGTCCTGGGGAGGAGAAATCGTCCCTGAAGGCGGATGAACAAGTTAACTTGTCAACGGCATAAAATGTGAAAAGCAAGTGGGAAACTACCACATTATTATCCCAAGAAAAACTATTATGGCTATAAACTATTTAAATAACGTCCCCAGTCCCCGGCAGGCCTTAAGTGGCTAGGGGGTGCTAAGAATTCGCGGGAGGAAAACCAAGATAGCGACGTGGAATGTGAGGAGTATGCAGAAACCTAGTTTTTAGACACTCTAGTTCTTGTGCAGAAAATATTATTCACAACATAAAGAATGGTTTTTATTTGAATTTTGACGTTACAAACTCGTGAATGGATTTTGTTAACCTACTATGTGACCCCTTTCGTTCTTTAAAATAAAAAAAAATGTTTGCTCAGTCTTCTCTAGTTTTGGAAATATCAGTTTGTAACACTTTAGTTGCCGCACTCTGTATAAAAATTATTTTTAAATAATAAATTTAAAAAAATACTTACCCACTGCACCACATTTTGAACGTTAGTCTGACACGACCAATGATAAATCAGTTTCAGTATGACGCTTGGTGGATGTGGCGAACCCTCAAACAGTGAGCCACTAAATACAGAAACAAATCTATGTGGACAACACTCAGATATCCACACGTAACCACCTGAATATGGAAATTTAGAAACATCGCTATACATTCCGAGTTTTAATTTTGTATTAGAATGATTGGCACAATTCTGCTCTGATCGTACCAGACCTTGCTGAATTAACCTAAAAAAACAAGGTAACGATTAAAGCAGTAACATTATCACCCTATACTATCTTTCATTGTATGAAATAAAAGTGTTTTTTACAGAAAAAAAATACAACATACCATTCAGTAAATTTAGTAGGAACATGCATGAGTACACTTTTCACTTTAGAATCCAATTTGGTGCGGTCACCACCAGTAATATCTTTAACTGCCAAATGTGGTCGTGCCACAACGACCAAAGAAGGAAATGTTTTGCCCTGTAGTTTGTTGAAGGAAATTTCTCGTGAATCTGCTGCTGGACGGCCATCATCGGTTGTTAAATCTACCACATTACTAACAGTACTGGTGTTACTGTTACTGCTTTTCTGTACAGTAGCACCACTGGGTCCTGTACTTAAACCTCCAACAGCTGTTGATTCGGTTGGTCGTAATTGCACCACTGAAGATGAAGAAGACTGTGCTTGCTAAGAACAGACAAAATTTGATTTTTGAATGATTGCAATTTATTATTTTGGCATTAAAAAATTTAATAAAAATTCAAGTTATTCGAAAACATTAATAAATATATGATGTGATAGATGAGCAGTTTGCAATTGTTACCGAATTTAAGTAAATGATTTGACCATATGCACAAAATAATGGTCATCCAACAACACAAAATTAACTATCCCTGCTGTATAAATAGCTAATACTCCGCCTGGATTAATAGCTCCCCTGGTCCCCGGCATACCGTTAAAACCAAAACCAAGTGCCTGATTAGTAACCTGCTCAATATACCCGAATAAGTTGTTTGTTTTTTAAACAGTTGGGTAGGAATCTCCAATTTTCAAAAATTCGTAGGTGTCACAGAGAAATTAGCAGATTGTGAGAACAACCAAATTGTAGCTATGGCCTAGGAAATTTTAAAAAAATCGTATGGCTGCTTTTAAGCAATATTTTTTTGTAAATTTCCGAAAATATGAAAACATTTTTCACTTCATAGTTTTTAACTTTTTGAAAATTTTTTAAGTTTGGAAAAAAAAGGGTTCGATTTGCTCTGAGTTCTTCTATAAGATTCCGTTTCCAAATTTAAAACATATTCAATAAAAAATGCTGCCAATAAACATATCTAATGTAAAATTGTTTTAAAAGCTTATTTTACCGACGAATTTTTGATATACCCCAACATTTCAAAGCTCATTCAAATCAAACCATAAGTTTGAAGGCTAAGGTTATATTTTTGAAAAAAGTTGATTTTAATAGAACGATATCGCTCCTTCAGTTCATTATTTTATTTTTTACGACTATTATAATAAATATATTGTTCTTCTTGATTACGAAATAAGCCTTGTAAACCAAATATCATTAAAAAATTCACGATAATAAGTACATTCCACTAGTAGATTCATACATGTATGTAGTGACAAAGCAATTGAATCTTTAATACTTTTAATCTTTCAAGAAATTGTTGCTTTTATAACATGCATGCATACCTTTTGTGATTTTGGTGAAGGTGTTGGCGGCGGCGGTGGCGGCTGCTGCTGTTGTTGTGGTGGTTGCTGCTGCTGCTGCACTTGGTTAACTTGAACAGAATTTCGACCTCTCCGTCTTGTTTGTCTGGTTTGAACAGTGGGCGTTGGGCTCTGAGATTTTGTAGCTAATGGTGGTGGAATAGAAGAAGTGGCAGTAGGCGTCATAGTGCCCACAATAAGACCTAAGCGTGGATCCATAACCAGCTTATAAGCATTTTGAGAATTATTTGATTTAGATGGCTGCAGTACTACATTTTGTTGATTGGATTTAGATTTGGATGCTACAGTGCCCACTTTTTTCTTGCCATCTGAAACAGTATTATATCATTTAAAAACAAATAAATATTTTCAAATTTACTTTTTTATCATTGTAATATATATTTTTTGTACGGTAAATCATTTTGTAACATGAAAAGTTAATCGTGACGAAACTACAAAGTTCTCTCCTGTTGAATCACAGTAGTTTTGATAGTTTTTTCATGTAAGTGCGATTTCTTCAAACATTATAGGGTTATTTAAACATTAATAATGATTATTCCACTCTTACTAAGCCAATCAAAATTCATCCACAATTCGCAAAATTTCTGCCAATCACATTCGCTTTGAACTAATAAAACAGCAAAAAGCCATTTTTAACTGAGATAGCGGCACCTTGGTATCTTCAACTGAGAAAATTTACAGGTAGGTCCTAATATCCTAGCAACTGTGCAAACAAAATGCTCTTTCTTAATTATAGCACAACACCAACCACGGATTGTAGGTTCGTTTTTAAGCGTGAAATAATTTATTCAAATACCACTCATAATTGAAATTTCTTCAAAATACTGTCTATAGTATAGTCGCGGAGTCTAGTCAGCGCGTCAAAACAATTGCACGTGATGCCACAGTGATACTTTCAATACTCACCTCGAATGAGTGCAACTTTAACACGTTCGCTGCCACTCTGTCACATGACACTACCCCTAGGGGCCGTTCCGTTTTTTTTACATTTAAGGTTGATATTGTTAAACGCGCCAAGGCGGGAACGGCACCTGCGCAACGTAGCCGATGACGCCTAAAGGCGGGAATGGCAGCGAACGTGTTAACGTAAGTTTCGATTCGACGCGACAGTAAAATACACAGTCGAGTTACTTTTTATGGGCTTAAATAAAAATACATAATTTTCAAAATTATACACTTCTGTAATTAACTATATATGTACCAAACACCACAACCAAACAAAAATTTAAAACGCCGAGAACGTACTGTTATAGCTGCCAGCGTGTGACTGTGCCTTTCCTGCATCTTTGCTAACAGCAAGAATGCAAGCGAACACGCTATGATCACGCGCTTATCACGATGGAGTATTTGTTTACATCCACTGACTAGACTCCGCGACACTAGTATAGCAAAATTTTGCTTTTAAGCAACTGCACTCAATGTCTCGTCTCAGCTGCTAGGCAAAATATTGCACAATATCCATGGAATTTTTCATCCGAAAAAATTATTATCACTTATTTATGGTATTATGGTATTAGAAACAGCCGTTTATGCGCCCCGATTCGGGCAAAAGGCCTTCCCCTTTTCCTGCCACCAGCGCCTGTCTTGAGCCTTGTCCATCCAATTTTTTCCAGCTACCTCTTCTATCTCATCGGTCCATCTCGTCTTGGGACGTCCCCTCCTTCTTTTTGCCTGTGTGGGATACCATTTGGTAGCCCTTTTAGTCCATCGGTCTTCTTCTAATCTGGCCAGGTGTCCCGCCCACTTCCATTTGAAAGATTTACAACTTTTTGCCACATCGCGGGTTTTTAGACTTTCTACGCAATCTTTTGCGACGAATTGTTATCTTTTCAAGGTACAATGTTTAATCCGGCTCAGACTAATAAGGGTTCTGCACTTTCACTCACAGGAGTGAGTTGAGGTTGTAGTAAATAACATACAATATTCATCCTTCATTAGTTCCACTGGACGACTGTATGGGTATAGGGTTGGAGTTAAAATCTTTTCAAATTAAATGTAAGCGCCACCTTCGCGTTACCTCAAAAATCAAAAAATGCACAGCACAATTTGCCATTTACAAGAGCTGTCTAAGGGAGAGGGTTATAGTCTTTAGTATTACTAAAATAAGTTTGCATTTGCCAACTAAAATTTGAAATAATTAAGTTTGGACAAAAACCATTTAATCTAAAGCCAGTAGATGTACTAAAGTACCGACATTATTTAATGTTTCTCAAATGGCAACAATAACAATGTACTCTCCGCAATCACCGTCGTCACATTTGATATTTTGTTGTTGTTTTGAATATTTGAACTTCCTTGTTAAACCGAAAAAAAAAGTTTCTAAAAAGAGAACTATTACGTCTCCTAAGAAATATTACACAAAGAATTAATAAACTTGAGAAGACGAAATATAGTGAGGTGTAGCAGATTAGCGCCACCTGCTGGACAGTCAATCGCCATTGTTGTCTTTTCACATCGTGTCAGTATTTTGTTATATCTTCTGGCATTGATTTAATCCAGCTAGTGGCTCCCTCACGGCATGGCTATTTGCATATAAATTTTATCAATGCAACAGGTCAGATAAGGAGTTGTGAAAGTTTCCAATTTAGAAGGCCATGACCAAACTACATTAACACATTTTAAGTGTCTTGTTTATTTTAGAGACATGATAGTATTAAAAAAAAATTGTTTCTTACCAGCAATTAAACTTAGTTGAGGCATAATATTGTCCAATTCAAATGCACTGCAGCTTTCTCCTTGATACAAAACTTCTGCAGTTGTTTGTTTTGTGATTTGGTCAAGCTTAGCATTAAGTTCTTGTAATTCCTGATCTATTTTGCTTCGCGCAGCTAATTGAGTCGGGGTTAATTCTTCGGCCCATGTTTCCAGTTTCAAGGACTCTTCACTGGGGCCTACACTTTTTAAAACAATGACGTCACGGTCTAGAATTTTAAGTTTTATTCATGAATTTTCTAATGAATCTGAATACTTTACCATTACCATCCGATGATTTTCTGTGGCTCAAACGATATTTTTTCTTTGGAGGCATATCGACGCTAACAACCTAAAAATTTATTATTAAAAATTGGAATATAGCACTAAAAATATAAATCAGTATATACGTCGTCATCGGAAGTTATTTCAAATGTTTCAGTATCATCGTCCTCCTCCGCATAAGCCGATGCAGAAAGAAGTTGCATTTGTTTCAATGCCTCCTTACTAGCTGCACGTCTAAGGTTTTTTCGAGGCATTTTGGCCAACTATATATCTACAAAACAAACATTTCCTTGTGTTTCTTGAGTTAACATAACAAATATTACATTACTTTTGAACTAGTAACAATAGATGACTGATTTATTTAACCAGCACAACTAATTAACGACCTATTAGTTAAAATACGGTTTTATACACAAAACAAAACCATTCTACAATAAATATGGCGCCTTCTTTGCCGCTATTTCCTTAATAACCTCACTTTTAATTGTATTTCATAAAAGTTTAAAATAATTTCACAATTTTCACATCAACACAACAACTATATACAAAACAAAACACGGGAGATGTCAATCACAATATTTTTATAAATTAATAACATGTAATAATTAGGAAAAAAATTACAATAGTATACGGTGAACGTGCCATTATCGTCCTTTGGCGTTCAAAAGGGTTGTTCACACAAAGTTTATTGACAAGTTGGAAAATTGCGAAATGAACAAGCATAGAAACAAAAACTCAACAAAAATCAACCAGATTCGGTAAGTTTTTTCTTTCGTTAAGAAAACAATTGTATATTCAAACTTTTGTTTATGCGTAACAAAACACTGCACCCGAATGTCATACGTCATGGCGGTAAACTTTGCGGCATCTTGTTCATAAATAAATTGCCGTTAATTATTGGGAGTTCTGTTTCAGATACAGATTTTTTGATAAATTGTTTTATGGTAAACAATTATGTGGAATGCACTTCGCAAAAATCAAACTCACCTTTTTTCGTTTTCACCTTGAAAAACAGACAAAACACAAGATGTCAAAACAACACCTCACTACCATTGGCAGCCATATTGAATTAGATTCAACTTTGCAAAATCGGCTTATTGGTCTAGTAGGCTATGTACGTTAAGGCGGCGAATTTGAATTGTGAAGCTTTTTATTTACATAAGCATCCGTCTTATAACTATAAGTGGAACAACACGAAAAACTTTCACTCTTTATTTCATACACAGGAAATAAACATTGCAACAAATAATAAATGAAAATCAACAGCTGCTACTTTTACCCTTTGTTATGTTGCTTTGAAATGTTTTTTAAAACTTATTTCAAGGCACTCGTATCTTTAAAGAGATAGTGAAGTGGAAGGTTTCATTATTATATCTATCTCGTTACTAGTCGTTTGCTTACGATCAGTTTCTCAATCTTTTTGTTAGCTTATCTCACAAGAAATGAATGAAATTTTATAAAAATTATCATTACTTCAGCGTAGGTACTTACAAAGAAATTGAAAAATCCACCCGTAATATGTTAACCCCGCCGCGTACAAGTATCTGTATGCAGAGTTGTCTAAGCTGCAGGCAATTTATTAGATTTCTTTGTACTTCCGTTTTATGTACTGCACTCCATCCATTACAATCTTGTAGTTGGAAAATTTTATAGAAGTCCCCTATACAAATACACAAATTGTGATTAAACGTTGCGTCGTTTAGACATTAATTATTATATTCAAATTTAATTTATTTTCATAATAACCTTGTTACCATTTTCAGTTAATCAACGCATTAAAAAAAGCCAGTTACCTATCTACATCTACAACTCTTGTTTAATTTTTTTAATTTTATTAAAACTTAGAATCGAAATTAAAAAAAATAAAAATTGAAACTTCACTTTGTTAGGCAAAACTTTACAAAATCAATTTTTAAATGAAACGATATCAATCTATTTCAATAAAAGATAAAATTATGATTTAAAAAAAAAGGAATGTAAGTTTGAGCACAGGTACTGCAGTTATAATTTTCAACCGTGTTTTTAAATTTAACTCAAAATTTCAATGTTTATAACATTCATTTATAAAATTTATTTTGAGCATAATAGGGTTTTTAAATAAAAAGCGACCAAAATCCCACCTGAAACATTTATACCAACTAGGTAGTGCACCGAAGTTAATCAAAAAATTAAATTAAGAGCTTATAATGAAAGGGAAGAAATCTTCACAATAAATATTAATTTGAATTGTTTAGAAACATATTTCTAAAACTATTTCTGCTATTTAAAATTAGCACCAGATTGATTAAAATTTTTACTTTTTTAAAATATCTGTTTTTTTCTTTAGAGATGCTAAACAAGGTAGTAAAAATCCATAAAATATGTTAGTGTACCGACTGCTGTATGCACTGCATATTAGGCTACACCTGCAAAATTTAGTTTACACATATCTGCAGCTGGCGACGAACACTATTAGCAAAGTACAATGCTTAAGCATTATACTTTGCTATCTGGAACACCAGCAGCACAAATTGCATATCTTAATTGTTTGTTTAGTCTACTCGTAAACTGCCAGTATGAATCATTTACTGCCTGCCCAATATTAATATTTTTTTAATAAAAATATCATACTGTGTGCGTTATTTCAATTACATTCGATGGTACTGGAAATATTTTGTAGTAATTCAAATTCAATATAACAATTACTAAATACCAAGTAACTAGGTCCTGTATTTGAAATACCAATATCAAATAATGTATTTGAAATACTGTATTTAAAATAGAACAAGTATTCGAAATACATTTACAAATACTTCTAATCCTAATTATGCCCAGTTCTGCCCGACGCCCTGCGTGATTCTTGATGACACATTAACATTCGCTCCAAATATTGCTAACAAAATTAATATAAATAAGCTGTGTCGAGATGTAAAAGCATAAGCCGATCGTCACCAGAAGTTGAGACAGGTAGAGGGGATCCGGATTCATTAGTATATAGAAGATAGCACACACGTAAAAGCTAGAAACTCAAAATCCTTGATGTAGCAGTGTTTTCGTAAACATGTTAGTTCTAATCAATTGGCTTATTTTATTACTAAAAGCAGTGGCGGGTCATTGGGTCAAATGGTCATTGACCTCCCAATTAAATAAGAAAAAATAAATAATTACTTTTTGTCTGAGTACATAACATATTATACACTACAATATTTAAAAAATACTTTTTAGTTAACTTTTGTATGAGATTTCTATGCGAGAACGTTTATTACGAGCTGCCGCGGGATCCGAAAACTTTTGAATGTTTGAGCATTTCACGCGCATTAAACGAATCTATGCGTCAGTCCCCAATTCAGCTATACGCCACCTAATAAAGCCGCGGCTTAAAAAGTCTTCAAATGAATAAGAGCAAAATAGAAAGCTCATTGCGGTAAAATTCATATTACACAAGCTAAACGAGGATAGTATCTATTAAAGACTTCAGGGTCACGAACCCACAACTTTCGAGAATTATGCTGTCAGATGTCCGTGATAAGCGCATGCCAATAGCCGCCTAATTTGCGGGATTCGCACGTACACGACGTAGTAGTGTGAAGATAGTTGTTGGTTGTGTAATCATAAGTTAGTGGTGTGCGATGTTTGTGCAAAATAATTTTGGATTGTGAATGACGTAAGAAAATGCTTTCACTATTTTGTGAAAATTCATTGTGTGATATTGACTGCAAACATTTAAAAACTAAAATTTAAACACATTTTTTATCGGTAAACCACATGAAAAATTTTGTGGATTTTGACACACTGGCAATGTGGATATCAATTTACAACAATTGTATTAGAGAGTGCTTATCGAAAGTCTATTAAAAACTTCAATGAAAATGTTGGTAAAAATAGATCATTTTGCTAACGTAAAGGATGGGTTTGAAATTTTTTTCCAGGTCTTCACGTCTTCAGAACAAATATCTGAGTATTAAAAAATGACCGTTGTGTGCTCTACTACCAACCTCGGTTTTGCCTACTATGGGAACGTTCGGCGCACTTCGGATGGGAGTAGTATTTTATGTTGTTTGTGTCCTTTACTTTTTTGCCATTTTTCGTAAAAAAAATACTTTAAAATGTCTTCCAGTACACCACACCACGAGCCGCCACTGACTATAAGATTAATTACATGCTAAACAAAACTTTTGCAAAAGCTTGTTTTTCGACAGGAAAATTAATTCATACAGATTAATAATACAGGGTGTATCAAAAACCGCACATAAACTTTGCAGGTTGTTGCAGAGCAGGTCAAATTATATAAGAAAAGTATATTATTAAAATTTTATTTGGGGTCTCATTTTAAAGATATAAGGAAATTAACACAAAAGAGATCTGGCAACACAGTACAAATGTAGAAGTTAAGATACCCCCATACTAAATTATCTCATTGTTGAAACTGTAGCAACTACAATTTCAAAATAAATAAATAGAAATGATGTTGCCACATTCATTTTCTGTAATTTTAGAATATTATCAAAAATTTAAAGTTAATTATTTAGGAAACTACAATATTTTAACAATAATAATAGTTTTTTTTATTAAATGTATGCGACCTGTGGAAGGCATCTGGTATGAAAACTCGTTTCGTACTGCAAAATAAACGATAAGTAAAATGCTTCTTTGGACCCCCATATTTTCTAAACCGGGCCCCAAATTAAATTTTAATGTTACTTTTCTTATATACTTTGACCCGCTATGCAACGCTCTGCAGAGTTTATGCGTGGTTTTTGATACAACCCGTATATTTTTTTCATTCTGGGGGCCCGGTGGGACTTTGCCCACTTTTGTCAATGGTCAGTCCGCCCCTGACTGAAATGGATAAAAACTAATAATCCAACAGTTAATATTAATGATATTTCAAAACGTGTCATCGGTGTTGCTCAATGTTTGTTTTCTACTGATATAAGAACTGAATTAGACCAACAAAATTTAGAAAATATAAGTACAATTGAAGATGCTTTTTTTTATTTGGAAGATACAAAGTCAGATTGTTTAAATTTTAAATAACATACAACATAGCAGTAAAATAGAGTTAGAAATACTACAATACATGCAAGACAGCAAGACAAACCTTGAAATGTTGAACCCCATTACCAAGAAACTATTTATTAAATTTAATACGCCATTGCCATAATTGCGTTTGTTTTCTTGCACTGCCATTATAGACTCTTCAAGACGACATGCATTGTTAGATTTAATTTTGAAAATCTAGTGCTACTTAAAGCAAATTCTTCCATGTATTAAATAATAATTATTGCTTAGGTTTTTATGTATTTCTTGTATTATTTTTATGTTTTCATTATTACTAGTGTTACCCCAGCGCACAATGCACTGCAGACTGAGCGTTGGCAGAACAGGCTAAATGATAAGTCACGTGATGCATTAGTTCCATAAGGGAGACGCGACGTTGGTGTAGATGTCGCCTCAAGTAAAGCGCGTTTAGCAGACTTTCATATATATTATAAATTAAAATAATTATTATTGAAAAATAACGTAGAATAAAAATATAAAAATGTTTCATGTTCCATCTGAGGATAGAGAACTTTCATTGAAAAAAAAATGGTCCAAATTGGTGAAGAGGTAGCCGCTGGAGGAACCGGAGAAGAAAAAAACCTTTGAGCTTTTATATATGTATGGATGTTAAAAACAAGTTGTACTTGTAATACCAAGGCTGATATGTATCTTGAAAATTTCTATAATATTTTAAGTATTTGAAATCCCTTATAAAATATTTTAAGTATTTGAATTACCTTGAAGTATTTTAAATACTTTTGCCCAGCTCTGGCGACAGGGCATTTAATTTCAAAGGCTTGCGTGGGGCGCACTGGTTCAGTTAGTTTGGCGCTAAAGAATGATAGGTACGTGATGCTGGTCCACCGGGTATAATAATCCAACGATAAAAAAACTTAAGCTCACAATTTAAATTAAAATTTAAAAAAAATAACAACAAATTAATTTCCTTGGCGTTTTCATCATTTCTATTTTTTTTAAATGGCTAGCATTATCTTTGGGACTTATCTCAAAAATTATTCCCTTATGTCAGTGGCGGCTCTGGGAGGCATTTTAAAGTATTTTTTTTGGAAAAAATTTTATTTTACCCTAGTTTTAGGTAGCCTTATATTTCAAACCCATCCTTTACGTTAGCACAATGATCTATTTTTACGAACATTTTCATTGACGTCTTTAATAGACTTTCGATAAGCACTCTCTAATAAAATTATTCTAAATTGATACCCATATTGCCAGTGTGTCAAAATGCACAAAATTTTTCATGTGCTTTACTGATAAAAAATGTGTTTGAATTTTAGTTTTTAAATATTTGCAGTCAATATCACACAATGAATTATCACAAAATAGCAGACAGTAGAAACAAGTGAAAGCATTCACAATCCAAAATTATTTTGCACGGACATCGTACAACACCACTAAATTATGATTACACAACCAACAACTGTTTTCACACTACTACGTCGTGTACGTGTGAATCCCGCAAATTAGACAGGCGGCTATTGGCATGCGCTTATCACGGACAGCTGATAGCATAATTTTCGGAATTTGTGGGTTCGTGACCCTGAAGTCTTTAATACGCAGATACCTCTATCCTCTTTTAGCTTGTGTAATATGAATGTTACCGCAATGAGCTTTCTATTTCACTCTTATTCATTTGAAGGCCTTTTAAGCCGGCGGCTTTATTCGGTGGCGTATAGCTGAATTGGGGACTGACAGCCAAATGACCCTCGCATAGATTCGTTTAATGCGCGCGAAATACTCAATCATTCAAACGTTTTCGGATCCTGCGGCAGCTCTTTAATAAACGGTCTCGCATAAAAATCTCATACAAAAGTTAACTATAAAGTAGTTTTTAAATATTATAGTGTATATTATGTTATGTACTCAAACAAAAAGATTATTTATTTTTTCTTATTTTATTGAGAGATCAATGACCATTTG
The DNA here is from genome assembly GCA_958336395.1 of Ctenicera cuprea. Taxonomy (NCBI): domain Eukaryota; kingdom Metazoa; phylum Arthropoda; class Insecta; order Coleoptera; family Elateridae; genus Ctenicera; species Ctenicera cuprea. The sequence continues at coordinate 50,603,879 of OY284487.1, forward strand.
ACCCAATGGAGAAACCGCCACTGGCTTAGAGGTTGGGCGCTTAGCCTCTAACGCTAAAGGTCTGGGGTTCGATTTCCCGCCGAAGCCAAGCAGCAATAAAAATCTATGCCGCAATCCGCCACTTCCATTCCCCAAACCGGTGCACCGGTTTGGGGAAAAACCCATAATCATTAAAAAAATGTTGAAAAAGAATTTTTTCCATCTAGATTCAGTATGCGTCCCACTGTGCGGTGTAGGCAGCCGTGGGGTCTTAATGCCTGAAACCTTCTCTGGTATTCAGTCGTTCGGATTCGACGTTAAACTGTAGGTCCCCCGTACTCCACCTTAGCGCCAAGGACAGTACGTGGCAGAGAAGAGTGCCAGAGCCCAGCAGTGGGACGTAAAAGCTGATTTCGATACGACGATTTTAACTGTAACTATTTTAATTGGTTGGGAGCACAATGCTGTTAGCGTCATTGACTACAATGTAACAAGTGATATGATTATTATTAATAGTAATATCAGTAAGCTTTGAATTTATCGGACTGCCTAGATCATCGATTCGACGTATGTAGAATACGAATCTAAGGTTATTTTCGGAGCGCGTCAATATTGAAGTAGAGCACCCCCCCCCCCCCCCGATTTTTTATGCATTTGCCCGGTATGATAATGTTTTGTTTTTCTAGTTGTAACCATTATTATTTATCCATTCTTCCCCCTCATAGGTTTCAGTCCTCAAACTGGTTTGTCGCAGCAATCCATTCTTCTCCATTCGAGTATTTCCTTTTGATAATTCCTGCTTTCTGTGCCTTCAATTATTTGTTCTATTTGTCCATTAAAGTCTTAAAATCGAATTTTTCACGCTGTATATAACTTTGCGTGATAGCTGTTTTTTTGTGAGTACTCAATTAAACTGTTCAGGTAAAAGATCAAAAGGAAACTCCTCAGTGGTGTTTTCTAAATGAAAATTTGTTTCTATTGTCATTTAACATGCTCATGCCAATTTTGAAGCTGAAAATCGTAAATTCTTTAAAAACAAAAAAATCAATGGTTGGGGGTAGTGGAGGGTGATTGGGATATCGCGTTTGCGCAGATCGGCTATTAGGCCAACCTCATTTTGTTGCGGTTTCATCCAACTGAAATTACAAATCTTTGAGCCAAATTTGGGTTTTTTTGCGTTAAGCCGTCTGGACTGTAACGTGTATACAGGTAAAAACAATGAAACAGAAATAATTTTTACTTTCCTATACTTTCAGTATAGGGATGTATTGATTTCATGCAAATTTTCAAAATCGAGATTTTGACGAAAATACATGTTTTGGGCTTCCAGGATCCTAAAAAAGTGGTTTTTAAAAAAATGTCTGTCTGTGTGTGGGTGTGTGTGTGTGTGGGTGGGTAACGCTCATATCTTCGGAACGGCTGGACCGATTTCGATGTGCTTTGGAATGAGGAGGTATATCAATAATTCATCGACAAAATAAGCTTTTAAAAAGAATCCGAAACCGGAAGCGCAAGTTAGACATGTTTTTTTGGTAGCATTTTTTTCAGAAACGGAATTTTTGAAATTTTAATAGTGGGGATTAAAGAAGGCCTTAGGACAAATTAAACGATTTACCGAACTCTCTAGCTTCAACATGGCGGCCGCTACGAATTTTTGAACATTTCGACTTTAATGCCCATTTACTCAAAAACCAGTTGTTTGATTGGGATCAACTACATCTTGTTTGGTAGCCCCTTAAGGGTACTATACCATGAAATATCATTAATTTTGAAAATCGAAAAACGATCTCAATGGCACAACTCCAAAATTTTTGAAATTAAAAAAAAAAAAATCTCAAAAACTGCCTACACGTTTTTGTTTAAACTTCTTAAGCTGATAGAGATAGGCATCTGCTACAATTTTGTTTTTTGCTCATTGTTATAATTTCACTGTGACGCCCTCTGTGAATTTTTGAAAATTGAAAATTGGTACCCTTTTATCTATTTAACGGGGGGCAATAAAATATTTTTGTTAATGTGAAAGACCTCACCATTAATAGCAAAATCCGAATATAATAATATTTTTTCGATAATTTCATATTTAGGGGGGGGGGGGCTACTGCCCCCCCCCCCCCCCCCCCCCCAATTTTTTTCGATAAAAAATTAAAAATTTGGTTTTTTGTTTTGTTTGCTCTAGGAGAATCTTTTTACAAAAAATCAAAAAATCGAATTTTTTGCCCCTTAATAATCTTTTTGTGGTTAGAAGAATTTCACATACTTTCTACAGCAGTTGTATTCTTGTACTAGTCGTTTAATGTTCAGTGTAGGCTAACTTTTTTATTTTAATAGATAGACTCGCAAACCCAAGAGCAAAGTTGTAGGGCAAATTCTTCTCGATTGTATTTAAGAAAAAAACTTGAGTTTCCAATTTTAATATGGCGGCCACGGTAAAAAAATAACTTTTTTTTAAATGGAAACGTGGCATTTTGGCTTTAAAATCAGAAAGGTTTTGAAATTCTAAATACAAATTAATAAGAGTAATTTCTTGCTAAAAATAATACTTCTCGAGTTATTAATACATTTTCAAACATCAACACGCTTCCTTACTCGTGCCTCCGGTTCATTTCAGTTCGGTTGTTTCACATGTACTCAGTTGCAGGCGGAGCCAGCGTGGTAATGGTAGGTTTAAGTTACGCTCTTCATGATTGAAGTTTTATAAACGCTGTGTACTTTTACTAGCCGGATCTAGATAGGTGTACATCAAAAGTGTTGTTAATTTATAAGTATAGGAAAGTCCAGGCGAAGTGTTTCGCTCATTTTTTTACTATCAAAGCACGTTTTCTGTTAAGAGATTTATCACTGCATGATCACTGTTACTTTTGCGCTAAAACTTTGATACAAAAATACGTTTGAAAATATGAGAAGTAGGTAGGTACTAATTCCTAAATTATATAAGTCCATGAGAAATGTTTCTCTCATTTTTATTTTTCAATAAGCGGAATACAGAATATATTCAGGGAATCATAATTCTTAATTTTTCTACGTCAAATTTACGTTCTGGACAGATAATAAAATATTTAAGAACTTTCAACGAAAATTGTTGCTTAGAGTCATGGAGACGAACGTTTTGGTTCTGGAAAGCGTCAATAATTTCCTCATTAACCAAGTTACCTCAAGGTACAGTTTACATTCACAGCTCTAATTAAATTACTTAAAACTTGACCTTTTTCCATGTATGTTTTAATTATTTAAAAAAAATTGACGTCTTTGTGTGGAGGTCAGCGATAATTACCCCTTCAGTAAACTTAATAACGCACACCTACGCTTAATGATATTGAAGAGGTACACTTGTGCTTTAAATTCGGTGGGTGAAGGTTGTTGTGTGTCGAACTAATTATTTAAAAAAATCATGTACAATCATAACTTTGGTAGAAACGCCGGAATTATTCTTGGTGGATCTGCTCTTGGTGAAACTATAAATCATGGGCATGGAATGCAGAAAAAACCAGTCTACCTCGAGGGTGCTAATTTTGTCACACACAACAACAAAAACATCACAAAAGTGGCTCCAGCTCCTCGCACGGTTCCATTTATGCCTATTCAGCAATTTGAAAATGGGGTGGTTTTCGAATGCTTAAAACCCATGATATACGTAATGCGTGCAATGGCCATCCTTCCAATAGGTCCCACAGACGGAAAAATTTTTCGTATAACACCAACACTGATGATATATTCCGCTTCGCTTTATTTACTGATTGTTGCCTATGTCGGATACATCAAATGGGATAAAGTTGAAATTGTCCGTTCTGCAGAAGGAAAATTCGAAGAGGCCGTCATAGATTATTTGTTTACGGTTTATCTCTTTCCGGTGATAGTCGTTCCCATCGCTTGGTATGAATGCCGAAAAATGGCGGATGTTTTTACAGATTGGGGAAAATTTGAGGAAGTATACAAAAAGTTGACAGATAAAGTTTTGCCTCTCTTTGTGGGAAATAAGCCACTTGTGGTTACGATTGCTTTGCCTGTTATTTCTTGTGGTACTATGGTTATCACTCATGTTACAATGGTGCATTTTAAAATTTTACAGGTATGCATTGGAAAGAATATTTGGTTTAAACTGTTCATTGATTAAACGCGTTAACGTTCATTATCAAGGTTATTTATTAATCAGGAAGAGATTTAAGATGGGACAGTATTATTTCTGTCTTTGCTTTTCGCTTCCCCATCTTTTGCTCTTCCACGTTTCTCTTTGTTTCTAAGTGTAGGTCTATAACCATAGTCTACTAATCGAATTTAGTATAGATTGTGGTATAACCACAGTATACTTATATATACAGTAGCGAAAGTAAAGGTCATTTATGGTAATTACAGCACCAAGCGGCGAACAAGTTACACTAAAATCTGACAGCTGACGGTAGTAGTGTTTCTCTGCTTTTTGAACGTTATAAGAACAATTTTCAAGTTGTTTGTCAGTGTTTTTATAAAAATGTGATTAGTGATATACCAATCTATTCTGAGAGTCTCGAAAGGGAGCGCATGTTCCGCCGTAAACTGCGAAAACAACAAAGGAAAGAATCCTAACCTTAGTTTTTTTACATTTCCCAAAGATCCAAAAAGGTAATAATTTCTAATAAATATTAATACATTAAAGTTTGACTTTCTCGTCGTTCTAGATCAAAACAGTGGGTTGTAAACGGTAGATGTGAAGATTTACGTGAAAAGGAGGTGGGATATTTGAATAAAAACTGCACTTTGTGTACGCTGCATTTTGAAGATTCGCAGTTTATAAATGTTAATAAATCATACTACTGGCATTATCTTTGTATTATTTAAAAACCATTATATAATGTAGCCCGTAATTTTTCTGTTTTGCTCATTAAAAATATGGTAACAACAACGAACTGGATTAGAATCTAAAACCCGCCATAATTTAAACGATAGTTTAATTTGTCGACCGCTTGGAACGCCACTAGTTATAGCTTACCAGGCGTTATATGGGCGCTTTCGCTACTGTATATATAAGTATACTGTGGTATAACCACAGTATACTTATTTACACAGTAGCGAAAGCGCCCATATAACGCCTGGTAAGCTGTAACTAGTGGCGCTCCAAGCGGTCGACAAGTTAAACTATCGTTTAAATTATGGCGGGTTTTAAATTCCAATCCAGTTCGTTGTTGTTACCATATTTTTAATAAGCAAAACAGAAAAATTACGACGTACATTATATAATGGTTTTTAAATAATACAAAGATAATGCCAGTAATACGATTTATTAACATTTATAAACTGCGAATCTTCAAAATGCAGCGTACATAAAGTGCAGTTTTTATTCAAATATCCCACCTCCTTTTCACGTAAATCTTCACGTCTACAGCTTACAACACACTGTTTTGATCTAGAACGACGAGAAAGTCAAACTTTAATGTATTAATATTTATCAGAATGTATTACCTTTTTGGATCTTTGGGAAATGTAAAAAAACTGAGGTTAGGATTCTTTCCTTTGTTGTTTTCGCAGTTTACGGCGGAACATGCGCTTCCTTTCGAGACTCCCATAATAGATTGGTATATCACTAATCAAATTTTTATAAAAGCACTGGCAAACAATTTGAAAATTGTTCTTATAACGTTCAAAAAGCAGAGAAACACTACTACCGTTAGCTGTCAGACTAACTTGTTCGCCGCTTGGTGCTAAAATTACCATAAATGACCTGTACTGTATGAATAAGTATACTGTGGTATAACTGACCAAAACCGTACAACGTATTTCCTTTTGCAGGTGATACCGTATTGCTACATAAATACAATCACCTACGTACTTGGTGGAATTTGGTATCTCCACTGTGACGTTATAGGCAGAGTAGCAACCCTAATATCCAATGATTTCGAAACAGCCCTTCGTCATATCGGCCCTTCACAAATGGTGGCAGAATACCGGGCAATGTGGATGCTGCTAAGCAGAATAACACGAAATGTTGGCATGGCTTCTTGTTTTGCCCTGACTTTCCTCTGTTTGTACCTTTTTCTCGTTTTAACCCTAACAGTTTATGGACTACTGTCGCAGATTCAAGAAGGTTTGGGAGTAAAAGATGTTGGATTAACCATCACTGCTGGGTTGGCAGTTGCCCTTTTGTATTTTATTTGTGATGAGGCACATTATGCATCTAATTGCGTGAGTATGATTTCGTTCATGAAACATGATCACAAATACTTTAGTTTTTCTTTAGGTTAAAGTGCTTTTTCAAAAAAAATTGCTCTTGGTGGAACTGTCGTGGATGAACGATGATGCTCAACAAGAGGTACCTAATTTGTTAAAACATGTGATTTTAATAAACTAACATTTTTTCAAAAGATTCAGATGTTCTTGAGGGCTACAGAAATGAACGAAACTAATATGAGTTTAGGAGGTTTTTTTGATGTTAATAGGGGATTATTTAAATCAGTAAGTTATAACAATCAACGAAAGTAACATTAAAAATAACACGCGTTTTCCTTTATAGTTGCTTGCAACAATGGTTACTTATTTGGTCGTGCTGCTGCAGTTTCAAATCAGTTTACCAGAAAGTGCTGATGATGAAATGGGAATGTCTACAATTGCATCTATATTGTTTACCACTAGTTAAATATTTTGGCTTTATTTTATACGAAATTGTAAGAATAAAGAACGATTATCACGTCAACTGATATAATTATAAAGTACAATTAATATAATTTTGTATTAGTAATGATATAGTTACAAAGTGTGAAATATTATTTTTGTGAAACATTGCTTTAAGAAACTAACAATTAATAAATAAATTTTAGATTTTTATTTTTTCTGTTTACTAAGTGCATTTGTAAAAGCCGAGTTTTATATGAACAAATACATTTTTTTATTACTTTTTCATACCTTCGCTACGAAGTATTGATTTCACGGAAATTTTCAAAATCTAGATTTTAACGGAAATACACGTTTTGGGGCTCAAGGAACCCAAAAAAGTAGTTTTTACAAAATATTTGTCTGTGTGTGTGTGTGAGACAGGGGAAAGTACTGGACTAATTTTGATGAAATTTTAAATCAAAAAGTATGTCGAAAATTGTAGATTAATCTTTCAAAAAAATCCGATACCGGAAACGGAAGTTAGATACGTTTTCTTGGTAGTGATTTTTTTCGAAACTAAATTTGGGAAATTTGAGCACGGGATGTAAAAGAAGAACTTAAGGCAAAACGAAAACATTTTTACCGAACTCTCTAGCTTCTAAATGGCGGCCGCTACAACTTTTTGAAAATTTAAAACTTTAACGCCCATTTACTCAAAAACTAATTGTCTCATCGAGATCAGCTACAACTTGTTTAAGAGCCCCTTAGGGATAGTATACGATGAAGTAAAATTGATTTCGAAAATCCGAAAACAATCGCAACGGCGCTGCTTCAAAATTTTGAAAATTTCAAAAACAGTTTACACAATATACAGGGTGTTAATGAATTGTAGGGACAAACTTCTAGGGCTTGCAAAACATAACAAAGCAAACAACTTCTGTTAATAAATGTGTGGTCAAAAGTGTTTCCTTTCAGGGATAGAGCTTCTTAAAGATTCTTTAACAAGCGGCTAAATGTAGGCAACTCAATTTACTACCTACTATTTGTTTCCATAACGACGGAAATTAATACAGGATAAATAAAGCCCTCTTTCCCACTTTTCAAATTTTAATTAAATTTAAAATAAATTAATTAACAAAATGTTTCAAAACTAAGCAATAGAAAAAACCAAAATTACAATGCAAAAATCAACAACGTACGTGTTCTTTATACCTAATATCAAAATTTCTAATTGTCTGGCCTATACAAATCGAATTACAATGCGAACAATTTAATTTGTAAATGCCTGATTTTAACAAATCGTCTGTTTTTGATTTTACGTTAAACAAAGTGTTTAAGATGTTTCTAGTTGTTTTAAAAACTACTTTATGTTTATTTATTTTGTTTATAATTTTAGCAATTTTTTCTGATTTCTCACCAACATATGGGATCGAGGCATATTTAATTGTATCGGATGAAGTTGGAATATTAGAATAAAGTTTTTGAATGGCCAATTTATAATCTTTTTCTTTAATTAATGTATCAATAAGTTTAGTATTATAACCATTACTGTATGCAATTTGTTTAATACTTTTTAATATCAACAACGCGTTTTCTGACAGCTACGTGATTTTAACTACGCCTATCGGTTAGCTCTAGTTAAAAAATATAGTTTTTATCCTTTGCATATTTTTGATCTTTCCAAATAAAGCTAATATAGCCATTTTTGTCTGACGTCCGAAGCGGAATTTGTAATCCGCCGATAGACGCGGCGGCGGCGGGCGCTTACCTTGCTTTGGTGCAGATAGTCACTGCTTCTATGGGTACGGTACGGAAACCAATTGAACAAGCTATCGCAAATTGAAATTCCCGCTGCTTGTTTATTTAGAAATATAATACATCACGTGACTAAACGGCAAATGTCAGCCGTAGTCTGTAGGGTAAACAAGGAGTTGCAGCCTATGCAGCATAGCAGTTTATATATCGTGTTTATTAGTTCTTACATCTTCCTAGTGGGTGAAATTTTGATGAAATCGTTAATAGACGTCAATTAAACAGTGATAACCATTGTAACATGATCTAACGATTGAAAATATAAGCTCTAATCAGCTGTGTTAAGTTGGAATTGCGAAACAGGTTCACTTTTAATACTGTATTTTCTTAGGTAAACGGCAAAATGCCACTTCTTTGCACTGAATTTGCACCATAGAGGTTTTGAACTCTAATTCACACAATTGGTTTTACCAAATATACACAAAAAACACTTTCAAATTTAGAAAATACACGACAAAAGCGATGTAAAGATATACAAACACGTGCGGCCGAATTCAATGTTTTTCCTACACACCAAAAGAGCGTTGTAATATCTGAGCAAGCTCCGACGTCACAGCGGCATGATGTATACTCGCTGAACTGTACAACGTTATAATTATTAAAAGTTACACAATTGCAAATACGACAACGACAAGTATTAGTATCTAGTATTAGCTACAATTCCTTTTTTTTTGATAGCTTTAATTTTACTGTGGCGCTTGCTATGAATTGGATGGATGGAATGGAAGGTTACAATTATAAAATTTACATTTTTGCAAATACGATAAGTTTTAGTATGGGAAAGTCCACTCGAAGTCGACACTTCAGCGTTTTTAAATTACAGTTGTTTGAGTTCTTTGGTTCCCAAGACAAACCGGAAGTTTTCGTGCTCTCCTAGACGAAAGTTAAAAAATAAAATGAGCAATAAAGTTGCAACAATAAAATTTATTTTTAAAGCTAATTCAGATTTGAGTGAAATTTATTGTAAATACTAAGAGTTCTTTATTGCACACACACACACTAAACCGTTTAAAAATAATATCTCGCCAAAAATAAGAAAAAACGGGGAGAAACATTAACATGAAAGTAATGATTTCCAACAGCCCTAAATTTCATTTGTTAACCCATTATTCGTCCTAAATAATGAACAGCAGAGAGATAAGAGCCCTCTTAATCGCAAAGGCGATCGCCCCAAAAACAAACACCGGCTTTTGCACACGCGAATATAAAAATTCAATTCCCGTGCACCCTCGTGGATATCGCCAAGATACAACAGTAGTTCAGTAGGGAAGTAGGCAATAAAGACCCCTTGAATTGAAGGATCAGAGGGTGGGGTGACGTCATGCAACCTTGGGGGGGTGTAGGAGTGAAAACGAGCCAGCCCCGTTTCGACGTCGTATTTCGGCGACGTCGTTCGGCGTCGGAGGCAACGTGACTGAACTTTTAGCGCTCTTATTTAATTTTTGGTTTTCGTTGAATTAAAAGAAGTCGGGTTTAATTAATAAAGGTGAAAAACTAGTCTTTAAAAAATTCAGTGCAACGGTATTTTAATGGACTTAATTATTATTGTTTAAAGTACTAATTGCGGTTGATTTTTGTATGGTTTCGGTGTGTTTGTTCGTTATCGACCACGTATAACCTTTATTTGTATGTAAAGGTACAATAAAATAACCTATTAGGCTGTTAATTTAATTAATTATTCATTAAAACGTTTATTTAGCGGCACACCATGCTTATTTCGCGCTTAATGTTTATTCTTATCTAATTCGTTTTAGTCTATTTTTTTTAATATAAATTTAGTGTGCACATCAAAAGTATAAATTTTAAAATAGAAAAAAATATTACACTAAGAGCAAGCTACATACGTCAATAAGTAATTCTAACTAAAATTCAGCTTGTTTATGTTTGACGAGCAGCAAGGACCTTCAGAATATATAAACAATACAAATCAAAAGGATGAAATGTTAACATGCATTAGTTTCAGGCTGTTACAATTTAAAATCAGAACTGAACGTGGGTTCGCGAGTTTATGCGATTACGAGGAACTTTGCATCAATGAATTTAATGTTTTTGTGTGGAAGTGATGCGTCTTAAGGCGAAAAATTGGAAAAACACACGTGGAAACACGTGGAAATGTGGGTGACAGAGGTTGTCATTTTCTTCATTTTATTTATCCAAAGCACTTGGGGATATATAGGTAAGATAGACGGTTGTATTCAATGTAATATTATCACGTTTTTTTAATCAAAAGTCAGTCCATGTTTAATTTTTATCTGTTCTGTTTCTTTTACTGGTTATATAAAGTTTGAATTATTTAATCGTTTATACTTTTCAATCTTACAGTTGCTACATGACTACTTTTATTAATTCATAACGCCACGCTGTGCAACACATTACTATAAAATTTAAAATCATGATATCTTTAAATTGAATCAAATTAATTTTTTTTTAATTACTTGAATATTTTAATTACTGCCATTTGTTTGTTTACAATATTGACAGTTTTATTCATCTTGAAATATTTACATATTTAAAATATTTTCTTTGGTTGCAGTAGTTATAACACTGTAACGAACGCCACTGGTTTTATTTATTTATTTATCACGACGACATGGCGCCAGACATTTTAAAATTTCAAATACACATCCTGTTATCTCCAAAACCCTTTTAACAGTACACCATACCCTACCATAAATAACCATTAAATACTACCTTACTACAAAAAATTTGGCTTTTCAAACTTCAAAATAAGCTAGTAGAAGTAATAAACACGTTCGCATCTTTTATTTCACTTGCCATGCCATAGTACTTGTTCGAAGTAATATATTAACACAGACCATTGTTACAACCCTCAATAATTTTTCACTTCGAATTCCCCCTCATTTATTGCCCAATCCGGCGATTCGTCTAAATAAAACAGCGTCCGCATTTTCGTTTGATTTGGAATTATCGCAATGGTTTGTTTGATGGAACGAATAGCACTTCGTATTTAAAAAATTGAAACTCTTTTTATTTTTATTTATAAAATTGAAAAGTTGTTTCACTGGATATTAAATTTAAGCTCAGCTTTAGATTTTTTTGAGGAAATGAAATGTAATAAAGGGTAAGGTTAGTGCCCTCAATTATAAATATAGAAGACCTAATCAATATGAAATAACGTATATTTATAGCCCAGAGAACAAGGTAAGGGTTGATTCATGTGGTGTATTTTGAAAATGCTCAGGTTATAACATTACATTTATTTTATTGTAAATAAAACAATTCTTAACTTCAAGTGGTATTAGATGTTATAGAATGATTGTGTTCTAATGTGTTTAGCGTAATTGGGATTTATGGGGGTATTTATACTTATAACAGCGTACGTGTTTGTACCTAATATCAAAATTTCTAATTGTTTGTCCTATATAAACCGAATTACAGTGGGAACAATTTAATTTGTAGATGCCTGATTTAGTAAATTGTCTGTTTTTTCTTTAGCATTAAACAAAGTGTTTAAAATATTTATTGTTGTTTTAAAAGTTATTTTACACTTATTTGTTTTGTTTATAATTTAGGCAATTTTTTCCGATTTATTGCCAACATACAGAATTGAGGCGTATTTCATTTTATCTGATAAAGTAGTTGGATAAATTTTCTGAATAGCTAATTTATAATTTTTCTCTTTAATTAATGTATCAATAAGTTGAGTATTATAGCCATTATTGTATGTAATTTGTTTAATAATCGAAATTTTTCTGTTATAACTAATTTCACCTAAAGAAACCGCTAAAGCTTATGTATCATGGACCTGTATGCTGCTAATTTATGTGTTTTATGATAATAAGAATCGTGCGGTGTTTCTGTTTGTGTAGGTTTTCTATAAGCAATCTGAACGCAGATATAGAAAACCAAGACCAAGTTATGAAGATTTATTGTTCTTACAGCAACACCAACTGTTTACTTTTAAGCTTGCCTTTGATAATGACGTGTAAACTCGTTGAAATAGGTATAAGGCAAAAATAAAAAACCTGTTGAAGTTAAGAATTGTTTTATTTACCATAAATTAAAAAAATTTGCTGAACAATATTAAATTCTATTTTCAATAAACAGATACCTACACATACATATACCTACCTAAAAGCTGAAGTGTTTATTCACTCCGAGTGGATTTTCCCATACTAGATATTAATACTTACCGTAAAAAATGTAAATTTTATAATTATAACGTTGTACAGCGACTGTTAGATTTCTAAGAAAACAAACTATATCGGCAATCCTCTATTCCAACCATACTTTAACTTTATTACAGCTCGGCGAGTTGTTTATCATGATGTCAGCAAATATGATGCCAGCTTTTAGTACTTATACCTGCTTGCATCCTAACTTGTGTAAGTCCAACGAGCCGAACCCTTCAACCCATTCATACACAAAGATATTTATCAAATTTCTTAAAATACAAATAATTGAAAGACAGGATTGGGTCTCCCAAAAAATATAATTAGTTACAGAAAAATACGTCAGCCAAAAAATTGGAGAGGGGTATGGCCATGTAGCCCCACCAAGTATAAAATTTTCTAAAAACTAACGTTAGATTTTGGTTTTACTAGTCAAGATGAGTAGTTTTTCTTAAGCAGAAGTTATTTATTGTTTCCCGTAAACAAATAAAAGGGTACCAATTTTTGATTTTCAAAAATTCATAGAGGGTGCCAGATTGGAATTGTGGTCTTTAGAAAAAAACAAATCGTAGTCTATATTCGGCTCTATAATACTACAAAGTTTTAATAAAAACGTATAGCAAGTTTTAAGAAATATTATTTTAAAATTTTCAAATATTTGGAATTGACATTTTCGACAGTAGCCCCACCAAGTATAAGAGACTAACAAATAACATTAGACCTATTAATCATAATGAGCAGTTCTGCTTAAGAACAGTTTTTTGATCGGACCCCGTTTAATAATCCAATCTACCCGTTTTCTATTTTCAAAAATTCATAGAAAGCGTCGCAGTGAAATTATAGTTTTCAGTAAAAAAAAAACAAATTGTAGCCAATCTTCGGCCGTTTTACAAAGTTAAAAAAACCGTGTGAACAATTTTTGAAAACTACTTTTTTGAAAATTTTAAAATTTTAGGAGAAGCGCCATTGCGATCGTTTTCAGATTTTCGAAACTAATTTCGTTTCATATACAAAAGGCTCTGATCCCGATAAGACAGAATAAATGGGCGTTAAAGTCAAGATTTTCAAAAAAATCGTAGCGGGCACCAGTCTTTTTGAAGCTAGAGAGTTCGCTAAAAATTTAGTTTTGGAAAAAAAGCCGCCAAAAAAATATGTCTAACTTCCGCTTCCGGTTTTGAATTTTTTTAAAAACCTTAACTAGAACTTCAGTTTCCTTTATTTAACATTCAATTGAAATCGGTTTAGTACTTTCGCCTTTGGAGGCCACACAACACAACGAACACACCCACTCAGCCACAGACAGACATATTTTAATAATCACTTTTTTAGCCTTCTTGAGTCCCAAAACGTCTATTTCCGTTAAAATCTAAATTTCGAAAATTTTCATGAAATCAATACTTCCCTATACCAAACGTATGGGAAAGTAAAAATGAGCGCAGTACTTTCTCATACTTATATAAAATAACTACTTTTTTATATCTAGCCCGAATGATTGTACGTAGCACCTCTAACCAGGCACTGTTTTGAGTTTTGATGTATTTAAATGTGGATGGTGTCCAGAAAAAACAACCGTGGAAAAAGTGCCATCTCCGGATAAAAACATCCCCTGGAAAAACATCACTGGTAAAAACATCCCCGATAAAAACATCCCCGCAAAAAACCGCCCCAATACAAAATACTCTTGAAAACAGGTAAAAAGCATCCCCCAGATTACTCACCACAACCCCTATAAAAATTATATTTTTCGATCAATTCAAACAGAGTTTTTGCAGGAGAATATCTAAATGTTGAAGATGTAAAATGTCGGTTTACTGTGATTAATTTTGTTTCTCAAAATAAAATCGCATTTGATAATGTTTTATTAAAAAAACTGATTGCATAACATTGTTTAAAATGCCATTAAACGTAATTTTATAAAAAAAAGATTACTTTTCCATACTGTATAAAAAATAAAAATTATTGCTTAAAAACCCACACATAACATCAAATTTGCCATGAAAAGCTAATAATAAAACAATTGTTTTTAGTTGTAATAAGTTAATTTCATTCATAACTGACAGTTATACAAACACACCTACTAATAAGTTCAAATATTTTTTCCGGATCTTTTCCGGGGGTTTTAATCTGTGTTTTTTATTTCTAGGGTCGTTTTGTACAGACAATGTTTTCCGTAACTTTTTTACTAGGGCTTCTTTTCCTGTTTTTTTTCTTTTGAAACTTTTGTTTCCAGATTTTTTTTGCGGGTATATTTGTCACTGATTTTTTTTGGAGATATTTTATTCCACATTTCTTGTGGTTGGAGGTCAGCATTGCTACTTGCACTAAGCTTATTGTAATACTGTGGCAAACTAGAACTAGCATTTTTATGAGAAAACAAGTATAGTAGGGATGAAATACTAAATTTGCCGTCAAAAAATTGGAATGAAGGAAGGGCTACCCGCCCTAAATATTAAATTATATAAAAAATAAAATTATTATCTTGTTCTACTACTACTCATGAACAATTTAGCTTAAGCAGAAATATTTTATAGACCCCCGTTTATATAGTGAATACATTTCAAAGAGAAATTAGCGGATTGGAACCCAACCAAATTGTATTTGTATTTCCAGGCCTATGAACCTACAGAATTTAATAAATATGACATTGGCAATTTCTTTGCATTTGATCATTGCATTATTTGTATCAATGCGCATGCAAACGTATTAATAATATTAATAATTAGTTGATTGTGCCGTAGCTGGAATCATTTGGCCCGATAAGCTCAGTCTTCGTGTATGCGAAACTGTGTTTAAAGGCAACGGTTTATTTATTTAGCGCCTAATTTTTAATGTTACGCGGTGGTGTTAAAAAGTTAAAACTGTGTAAAAGTAACTTTTTTTTTATTGAAAGTTAGAATTTGATTTTTTTAAACTATGGGTAGGCACTGCCTACCCTGCTTAATAGGACGGATCGCCACTGATTACAATATCAAATTTCATCTCGATTTGTTGACTCGTTTTTGAGTAGTAAAGCGTTACAATCAAAGTTTAAAAAAAGCCAGGTCATTGTTTTGAAGCTAGATAGTTCGGGAAAAAAACGTTGGATTTGCCTTAAGGTACTGTATCAAATTCCGCTTAGAAATTCAGAAAACGCAATTACTGAAAAAATGCTACCACAAAGTCATTTCTATATTCCGCTCATGGTTTCGAATTTTTTTTAACTTATTTTGTTAGTGAGTTTTTGATGTATCCCTACATTCCAAAGGTCTTCAAAATCGAACCGCCCATCTTGAATTATCACCCACCCAACCACAGATGTTTTCAAAAACAACTTTTTTGAGTTCTTGGGGGTCCAAAAATTAATTTCGAATTCTAAAATTGTTATGAAATCAATGCTATGCTGAAAGTATAGCAAAGTAAAAATTCAAGTTTTCTCGCTGTATTTGATTCTAAATCGTAACGAAAATAACAAATTTGAGGCTCGAACCACTCCAAAAAAGTTTTCTCCTAAAATGCCTGTGGTCAGATTGTGGTGAAACTTGAAATGTGATGTTAAAAAACGGAATTAGAAGAGAAAGTTAGCCGCTTATTGTTTTCATGTCTTTGAAACATGCACTGTTGCAAACTGAAAACAGCAGCTGATAGAGGATGTTTGTTCAAACAGTTGCAATACATCTTTGGTTCAGACAAATGAAACACACCTTCAATAGTGCTAACTAATTTTTTTAAATATTTTTATATGTTGATATTTGGAAATAAGTGCATTGATATTCAATAAAAAGCGAATGAAAAAAAGAAACGTGTGCCGAACACGCAAGTTCTACATCAGTCTGATCAAAGCTCTGGAGTTTGGTCATTTTTTCAGCAACTAATATTTATTTTGTTTTTAAGTTTATTATTAACAATAAAATATAAAAATGGCAGGGTAGCAATCACAAATAATAGGGCAACGTCGTTTTAAGAGATTCTTTTTTTCTAATTTTCTAGAACTTATTAACCAAGCAAACTGAAATAATGATTATGACGAAAAAAAACTCTGATAATAGCTACAACGTTTTTCTAAACTGTTTTCATAATTTAAGATGATTTAAATAAAATTCCAAACTTAATATGTCAGCTGGGCTTATTCCAAACGGTGATTTCGTAAATAACATCTTAAAATAATTGAAATTTATGCACATATTCTTCTTACAAGATGAAACCTAGTCTACATCAAGTGGTTGCAAGTGAGTACTCCGCCACTGTTAGATTTAAGACAAACGTTTTGTTTTACTTTTTATGTTGTTTTTCTTTTGCTATTTATATTTGTTTAGTATAGGTGTTCAGATAATCGTTGATAAAAGCGTGACGCAGTTTTTATCTCCCTTTTCCCGTCCCCCGTCTCCCGCTTCCCGCCCCCTCTCCTGTCTCCCGCTCACGTCTCCCGTCTTTCGACTCCCGTCTCTCGTCTTCCGTCTCCTGTCACCCGTCTTCATGGACGAATTTTAGTCCTATAAATAATATAGGTGCCGGCAAACTAATATCACTTAGAAAATTTAGCGGTTTAGCTAAAAAGCTTAACAATTTTTTAGTTAAAATATTGCGGTCATTTTTAATGTGGCAATTCCCCCTCTTATTATTTGTGCTGGCGAATTTTGTTTTCTGATCTTTAGTGTTCTTCATGTCAATCGAATTGTTTTCGCTAAATTTCAGAAAACTTTTCTGCTAAAATTTCTTAGAGGAGAACGAAAGTTTCTGGTGTGGGAAAGTCCAGGCAAAATTTTGCATTTTTAATATTTTGCGTTTTTATTGCACTTTTTGGGTGTTTTTTATATTTATTTTAAAATTAAAGAGACCCAATCGACAAATATCGCGTAATTAATTGTTAAAATTCTATTTTTCAGAAAACGTAGAAGCAAGTGGTTGCGAATCCTGTACTTTGCGTTTAACATGCAGACATTTAAATTCAATCATAGCAGTACTGGAAGCAAATTTCGATTCTCTCGAAGAAACCAACAATGAAACTTTACCAACAGCTTTTCCTCCTATACATCCCAGAACGGCTTTAAACCGAAGGTAAGAAAGACACCAGACTTTTAATTTTCAAGACCTTTTGTTTTTATCGAAATGTATTTAAAGAATACATTGCCCACTTATTGCTTATGTTATGGATGTAAAATTAGAAGTGTATCAAACAGATGCCTAATTCTATTTATATTAAATCTTAAACAGGTTTGTTAGTGTGGAAATATCGATCTTGGTCGAATTATAGTGTAGGTAGAAAAATTGTTGGTGGGAGTATTTTTATGTAAAAACAGCAATTCTAAAAATAGCAAGATCTTTACCAATGCTTTCGGAAAATCAGTGAAGTAAAACGTAATATACACATACGTACATAATATGCGTTCAAAAAAAAGGAGTAAGCGGCTTGACGCCACTGTTTTGCTGATACTACCCAGTATAGCATACAGCATGTTACAATAATACAGATTTTAAAAAATAATAACCTCATCAAATTAAAGTGAAAATAGCAATAAAGCTTCCTGTTGCCATAAAACACATAAATTAGCAGCATTCAAATCTACAAAGTGAGCATAAAAGGTCAAGAACCACGTGACCACTAACATAGGCAACCCATTGTACAGAAGTGGCTACCCTGCTTCAGGAAACTAAATCTGACAATTGTAGCAATTACCATTGGCGTAGCACGTACAAATTAGGGCACAGAAAACATATTTTAATAAAAAAATGAGTTTGGCACGTCACAATTTAAAAAAAACTGTAAAAATGTTAATAAAGCAAAAGTACATGATAGGATTGATTTAAGAATATTATTGTAGAAAAACATATTTGATTTATAAATTACAATAGCTGCTCAAAATGAGTGCACGAACGCCAATGAAACACAATGACAGGCAGACAATGGCAGGTAACATTGGAAAATAAAATTCACTACATTTAAATTAGTCAATGGTCACGTGGTTCTTAACCTTTTATGCTCACTCTGTATGATAAACAGTACTTTAACGGTTCTTATAGATAAAATTAGTTATAATAATAAAAATTCAATTATCAAACAAATTGCTTACAGTAATTAGTGCTGTGTCAACGTGGGGGCAGAGGGGCGGTAATCTCAGTCGCAACATTTAAGAGAGGCACGCCAAAATAATTCTTGATGATTTTGGTTTAAATTTTAAAATAATAGATTTAAGTTAAAGTAAAGTCAATCAAGTATTAATTGGAAAGCATTATTAATTATAATTCAAGTAAATTTTATTTATACAAATTAATAATTAAACTAAACTAAACATTAACTAATTTAGTCGACAAAAGGGGCGCTTAATTTTTATAAAAAAGCAAATAAATAGAAAACCCGACCAAACCGTCGGTGCAACCGCAAACCTAAGTGAATATTATAATTAATTATAATTAATTTTTTTTTTAATTTTTTTTGTCCTCTGGCTGGTCATAATAAATAAATTAGAAAAATAGCCAATTTGGTGCGTAATATTGTGTATTTTTTCTGCTGTGTTGCCAGTGCCGGTACGTTTGTATTAGATGCAGTACTTTTCAAGCATTTGGATACGTCGCGTCAGTACGAATTTGTTTAAATACTCTAGTTCAGTACTTTTTAAAGATGGTATCTGTTTTACCTAAAAATTACATGAAAATAACGATTTAATGAAATTTCCTCAGAAACCTGTAATGATTTTTTTGCGATCAAAGGCGCTTTTAAGTTTTCTACATTGTTTGAATAGGCAATTCGGTAAAAATTCCGTACTTAAAAGTAATGTGCAATGTTAAGTTTTTTTACATGTTAAAATAAAAAATAGTGTTACCTTTACATGGTGCTAACGTAGAAATAATAAAGATTATGCATTTAAGTGCTTTTATTGTTAAAAAGCGGTAATTTTAATCATTTTCATTTTAAAAGTACAATCCAGTATGACTTTTTTGACTGCTAGTTAGATTTCTAGTACAAAATAAATTTAGTATCTGACAACACTGCGTGGCAGTTCAGTGCTGAGTTGACCGTTGAGTAGTGCGTACTATTCTGTTACTGTTACGAAATTTCGACTGCCCCTGGCAGGTTTGCGACAGGCGGGGCGGCCAAGGACCCTCACCTAGGTAAGAGGCGTGAACAAAGACACCTTGTGCGGGGTCGGCGTTGTAACGGTCACTTCGGTGATTTCAAGTTGGTACGCCCACCTCTCTTCGGAGAGGTTTAAGGTTTCCTTAATTGGGACCACGGAGACTGGGTGAGTGACTTCACCAGGTGAAGTGTAGCCTTTGAGATGAGTCCTAACATCTCGGCAGTAGCGCGCTCTCTGGAATGGAACCCTGCTACCTGACCGGGGTACCGGGAGCGTACCAGCCCGTCATCCCCCCGACGTGTGCTGGATGGCAAATGGTTCGGCAGGTAAAAGGGGGTCCCCGCTCTCTGACCGGGTAGCCTCGAATTAATTGGTGGAGGGGGGTCCGGCGGATGAAGGTGTACCTCAGGATGGAGAAGCGCGGTTGCTATGAGAGTCTTGGGCTCTAAGGGTGTAAACAAGTAAGCCTCCAATATGTGTCTTAACACCTGAGCTGTAGCGCTCTCAGAAATGGAAACCCCGCTCCCTGACCGGTCCGGCAGGTGATGGTGCTTTCTAGGATGGTCGGCTGCTGCTGCAAAGGGACCTGGGCCCTAGGGATGTCGCTTGTAGCCAGTCCTCAGTATGGGTCCTAACGCATCAGGTACGATCACTGAAGTTAAAACCCCGCTCCGTAACGATGGAGTGGTATGCAGCTGGCAGCACGGTCGCTGAAGTGGAATACTAATTGACCGGATAATAGTCGGCCGGCAAGTGATGGAGTTTCCAACGATGGAGCGGTGTGCAGCTAGCACTGGGGACTAGGATTCTAGGACTGAGGCGCATTTTGCCTGCTCACGCCCACTATCTAAGTGTCGATCCAGAGGGTTCGTACTTATGTACACCCGACGCTGTTAAGGTGCCGGCCACTATGATCAGGCCGGTTACCGACCAGTCTGGGCGGTGCGTAGCTCACCAGTGCTGGGACCTACGAGGTCCTAACTGGGAGGGGCAGTGCTGCTTGGCATGCGCTTGCTCCGACAAGTCCAACAAGTGACTTTCTTTGACTGGTACCACGGTGACCAATGCCGAGCCCGCGGGTGATTCACACCCCCCGTTTTGGTCACGTAGTAGGACTCGTGGTGGCAGTGGTATAGCCTAAGTGCAGGTTAGGGCCGTCTTAGTGCGGTTCGACGGGTGAGCTGCGTTTCAGCTCGGGCACTGATCTGCAGAATCAGTAGAGATTTAGGTAGTCTCCCTCCACCAGTAGGGGCTTAGGGCTCGCAGCCTGATGCCAAGACTGGTAGCCTGTTCTCTTTCTTGTATTGAGGGCAGGCGCGTTGATCGAGCGTAACTCGATCATGGCGTCCCGAAGGGTTTCACCCCCTGCGGGGGGGACGGATATGCTTCATTGCTGAGTGCTGTCCTAGTCTATCAAATCAAATGGTGCCCCTGGCGACAGAATAAGATAAGACGGCACTGACAGTAATAGTCGTAATACTCAACTTATTGATATATTAATTAAAAAGAAAGGTTATAAATTTGCTTTTAAAAAATGTATCCAATTACTTCATCCCATACAATTAAATGCCCCTCGATTCCATATTTTGGCGATAAATTGAAAAAAATTGCTGCAATTATAACCAAATCCAATAAAAGTATGTTTTAAAAGAACTAAAAACATTTTAAACACATTGTCGAGTGCCAAAGAAAGACACATAATTTACTAAAATCATGAATTTTTAAATTAAATTGCTCCCACTGTAATTCAGTTTATAAAGGCCAGACAATTCGAAATTTTGATATAAGGTACAAAGAACATATACGTTATTACAAATATCAACACCAACATAATTCCAATTACGCTAAACACTTATTAGAAACAGTCATTTAATGACATTTACTAACACTATATCATTTTTACATTTTTGTGATGATAGACGTAAATTATATTTAAAAACTGTAACGTTAATGAATAAGAAAATTGATTTCTTAAATTTGCCATCATTAGAAGTTTTGGAATAAGAAATCAAGTCATCGGCAGTCATAGATAACCAAGTTAAAGATAAAGTCATCAAGTTCTACTGCTATTATAGCAACACCAACTGTTTACTTATGATTTTCATTGATAACGACGTGCGTAAGCACATTGAAATACGTATATGGCTAAAATAAATACCAGTTGAAGGAAGCTATCAATGATTTTATTTATAATATCTTTATATGAACTTCAACGAAGTCAAGCCCGGCTTATTAATAAAACACTATAATGATCATCAAAAAATTTCGCATTATTGCGAATTCTTCAGTATATGTCAATTAAAAATAGGAAAGGTCAGATTAAACTAAAAATAAACTATTTATGGTGTGCGTTGTACCTTTAACGGATATTTAATTTAATTATAAATAACATGAAACAAGATTTACTGTAGTTCATTTTAATTTTAAATTATTTAATTAACCCTCGTTTACATATTATCGTTGCGATCGACACTGTACGGTTGTAAATAGCATGATCAGATACATGAAATATTTTGCATGCGGTAGGTGTGCCAACAAAAAAGAGGGCGAGAATAAGTGATATCTAAATATCAACCCTATATGGTTATGGTCTAGGGGACGAACATGTCTGATTGGGGTTCCATATCCCCAAGGTCCCTTCAACTTGCAAATGTTTCCCTTGAAACGAATTCAATCGAATTTTCGTTTCATTTTTTTGTATTGTTTGTCAATTATTTATAGAAAGCCGTTGCTAAATGAATTATAAACACATAAAGATACATCATCATCATTATCTTTTTTTTACTGTAATCAGAAAATATTGATAAAATTTGAACTAGCATACGATTTATCGATGTTGCATGTTTTGGTGGTAGCTAGGCCAATTTTCTCCATCTAAAGCTAAGCACGTCTATGACTAAAGCTGATAAAATATTGATACTCCGACTTCAACAATGGAATTTCCCAAGGTTTTGTAATAATTCGGCTGGAAGATAAACGGCGATATTTATCATACAAAACGAGGGTGGAATTAGATGAGAAAATATGCTCGAATGAATTGGGGTAATAGCAACCCCTGTTAGCCTTTGTCATTTTATCTAAGTGCGTGTAAATCTTCAGATTTCTAATCTTAGATAAGTTAGAGTAATTTTAGCGATACAACGTATTTACGTGACGTATGTTAGAATACTGAGAAATTCTCTATAAATGCAAATTTCGGATGCTATATGACAGTTTTCTCGGATGAATGAGATTAGTAAGGTTAAATCTAATTTAACTTTTTGAACTGCTTTTCAAAACTATGCTAATTTTAATTTTATTATTAATGAAATAATTATATAAAACTATTCTATAGTTTGAAGTTGTTATCGGTACCTATAAAAGCGCAGTGAAAAGGGATGCCGGAAAGCAGCTTAAAGAAAGTCACATCAAAAGTAATACAACGATAAAAAGTATAACAGCTAGTACACTTCTACAGCATAAAATTACTAACAATGGGTGTTACTTAATTTTGATCTACCTCTTCAGTATAAATACTCACTTTTTTTTATTGTGTATTAACTCGGCAGTAGTATATGCTATACGTGGTTTTGTTAATTAGTAATAACATTACATTAATTAATAACTAACACAGCAAACATAAATTATTGGTTATAGGTATATAAAATACTTAATTACTTTAACAATATCTATTTATTTTAACCTTATACGTATTTCGGCATGTTTACATGCCATTGTCAAAAGTTATATGAAATAGTAAACAGTTAGTGTTGTTATAGCAATAGAACTTGGTGACTTGATCTCAGTAATCGTCTGCAGATGACTTGATTTCTTATTCCAAAATGTTCAATAGAGGAGAATTTAAAAGTTCAATTTGCTCATTCATTAACGGTTCACTTTTTAAATGTTTGTCAATTTCAAAAGCTTCTAGTATATCTAATTTACGTTTATCATCACAAAAGTGTAAACATTTTATAGTGCTATTAGATTTCATTGAATGATTGTGTTCTAGTAAGTGTTTAGCGTAATTGGATTTATGTGGGTGTTTGTATTTGTAACAACGTACGTGTTCTTTATACCTAATATCAAAATTTCTAATTGTCTGGCCTATATAAACCGAATTACAATTCGAACAATTTAATTTGTAAATGCCTGATCTTAGCAAATCATCTGTTCTTGATTTTGTATTAAACAAAGTGTTTAAGATGTTTCTAGTTGTTTTAAAACTTACTTTATATTTATTCGTTTTATTTATAGATTTAGAAATTTTTTTATTTGTCATCAAAATATGATATCGAGGCATATTTAATTGTATCGGATGAAGTTGGAGTATTCGGTTAAATTTTATGAATAGCTAATTTATAATCTTTTTCTTTAATTAATGCATCAATAAGTTTAGTATTATAACCATTACTATATGCAATTTGTTTAATAATTGAAATTTCTCTATTATAATTAATTTCATCTAAAGGGACCGTTAAAGCCCTATGTATCATAGACCTGTATGCTGCTAATTCAAGTGTTTTATGATGACAAGAATCGTGTGGTATTGTGATGTCTGTTTGTGTAGGTTTTCTATAAACTGAGTATTCAAATTTATTAGATGAATTAATTTATATGTTTAAATCTAAATAGTTAATGGATTTATTTTGTTCAGTTTCTAGTGTAAATTTTGGCAATTTTCTAATGTTTGTTTTAGAACATTGCCAGGTTTGTAGCTAGTAGTATGTATCATACATACATGCACCCAACCACATGCTAGCAAAAATACTAAATAATATAGTTAGCAGTTTTGATTATAAACCAAAATATTCAGTTAAAAATTCTTCCGAACTGATCAATAAGTTGTCGAACTTACATTGACCACCAGAAAGCAAGCTAGTTAGTTTTGATGTTACTAATATGTTTTCCCAAATACCTCCCCAGGAGTGTACTCCTTTGTTAAATAATATTCTTATTAAAAATGTTGAATTAATAAAACGGACTGAGTTGATTCAATTATTTGAACTTTGCACTAATCAAAATTATTTTACTTTTAATAATAAAATTTATTTCCAAAATGATAGTTTACCCATGAGAAGTCCAAATTTCACCTCTTTTAGCTAATATATTTATGGAAAATCTAGAAGATCAAATATTCGAATCAAATAAATCATTTTGAGAAAGTTATCTTTTGGTTTCGTTATGTTAATGATATTTTAGCATGTTTTAATAGTTCATTTGAATTAATTAATGAATTTTTAATTTTTATTAACAGCTTGCATCCAAACATAAAATTTACACTAGAAACTGAACAAAATAAGTTCGTTAACTTTTTAGATTTAAACATAAAAATTAATTCAACTAATAAATTTGAATACTCAGTTTATAGAAAACCTACACAAACAGACATTACAATACCACACGATTCTTGTCATCATAAAACACATAAATTGGCAGCATACAGGTCCCTGATGCATAGAGCTTTAACAGTTCCTTTAGGTGAAATTAGCTATAATAGAGAAATTTCGATTATTAAACAAATTGCATACAATAATGGTTATAATACTCAACTTATTGATACACTAATTAAAGAGAAAAATTATAAATTAGCTATTAAGAAAATGCATCCAACTACTTCATCAGAGAAATTGAAATACGCCTCAATTCCATATTTTAGCAATCAATCAGAAGAAATTGCCAAAATTACAAACAAAACAAATAAATGTAAAATAATTTTTGCAACAACAAAAAACATTTTAAACACTTTGTTTAATGCTAAAGAAAAAACAGACAATTTACTAAAATCAGGCATCTACAAATTAAATTGCTCACACTGTAATTTGGTTAATGTAGGACAAACAATTAGAAACTTTGATACAAGGTACAAGGAACACGTACGTTGTTACAAATATAAACACCCTCATTATTCCAATTATGCTAAACATTTATTAGAACACAATCATTCAATGACATCTAATAACACTATTAAATTTTTACACTTTTGTGATGACAAACGTAAGTTGGATATACTAGAAGCATTTGAAATTCATAAACATTTAAAATCTGTACCTTTAATGAATGAACAAATTGATCTCTTAAATTCACCGTTATTAGACGTTTTGGAATTATTAAACAAATTGCATATAGTAATGGTTATAATACTAAACTTATTGTTGCATTAATTAAAGAAAAAGATTATAAATTAGGCATTCAAAAAATTTATCAGAATACTCCAACTTCATCCGATGCAATTAAATATGCCTTGATCCCATATTTTAGTGACAAATTAGAAAATATTGCTAAAATTATAAACCAAACAAATAAATATAAAGTAAGTTTTAAAACAACTAGAAACATCTTAAACACTTTGTTTAATGCAAAATCAAGAGCTAGAGCTAGAGCCCTTACAATTGAACATGTTCATGTTGTTAAAAGTTTAGGCATGGTTGCGAGAAGGATATGTAATACACGTTGCTGGGCGCTGGAAGAGTAAGAATTGTAAGTATATTGTCCTATAAAATCTTGCTGTAGCACGAAATCATTCACTTAATGCTAATATTTGTTTAAGAAACGTAATCGTGTAGAACAGCAATTATTAAATATTGTATAAATATTCAGCTGTAAAAAATACTAAAACTGCTACAAAATAAAATAATATTAGTTGAGAACACAAACGGACAAGATCCTGACAAACAAATCAAAATTCAAAAATTTCTTCCAATATTCAAAATCTTGCCTACATGCGCGCGCGCGTGCGTGCGTGCGTGCGTGCGTGCGTATGTGCGTGCGTGCGTGCGCTTACCTTGCTTTAGTGCAGGTAATCGCTGTTAGTTTTCTTAGAAATCTAATTAGTTCAGCTCTTTAGGAACTTATTTGTTCACTTCATAGTAGAAGCAAAATATTTTGTAGGCTTACTAAGGGACCCAAATAAAGTATTTTAAAAGCGAGGCCCATTTCAGAAACGGTACCCCTCCCCTAACACCCCCTCGTAAAGCTCGAATGGACTCCCCGTGCTTTTTTTTTGTTATAACTATAAAAGATATCTACATGTGATTTTCACTAAAATATTGGAAATACTTGTAGTTTTGCACGGAATTTTTGCCATTGACATTGTAATAGTCTTTAATGTCTTTTTTATATATTAATTACAAAACTGGACCATTTATTTTTCATTATTTTGCAATTCATTTTTTTCATTAAGTTAAGCAAAAACTTTTCTGAATAAAAAAAGACCAGAATGTAAGTAACAACAACCCAAAATCGCAAAACTATATATCAATTTTCCTAAAAGTTATGATTTTTTTTATTCGCAAAAATGCCACTGATTTTGGAACGGTTGTTATAGTATGAACTATAAATGACAATTTATGTGATACGGTTTTCATAAAAAAACTGACACAATCGTAAGTTACAAAGATTTGTTCATTATCAATACCAAAACTAAATAACTAGGTACGTATATGATTTTTTTATTTGTAATATTTTTGTACTTTGATACATGTTCTTAAGAAAAAATAAATAGAATATTTAAAATACAACAAAATAAACATTGAATAATAATAAAAATTAGCGAAACACTTCGCCTAGACTTTCCTATACTTATAAAATAACATTGTTTTATATTTTCCAACACTTTCGATATACACCTGTCTAGACACGACTAGTTAAAGTAAATAGTTCTTATAAGTTGTAACATCTTGAAGCGGTTGAAGAAAGACCGACCGCTGCGCTGCAAGCATAAGGTTGGGTAAAATATTCGGACTGAATCAACGGAAGGGCGGAAATTGATATTTGAAAATATATTAATAACTCGAGAAGTATTATTTTTAGCAAGCAATTACTCTTATTAATTTGTATTTGGAATTTCAAAACCTTTCTGATTTTAAAGCCAAAATGCCACGTTTCCATTTAAAAAAAGTTATTTTTTACCGTGGCCGCCATATTAAAATTGGAAACTCAAGTTTTTTTCTTAAATACAATCGAGAATAATTGCCCTACAACTTTGCTCTTGGGTTTGCGAGTCTATCTATTAAAATAAAATAGTTAGCCTACACTGAACATTAAACGACTAGTACAACTGCTGTAGAAAGTATGTGAAATTCTTCTAAGGACAAAAAGATTATTAAGGGGCAAAAAATTCGATTTTTTGATTTTTTGTAAAAAGATTCTTCTAGAGCAAACAAAACAAAAAACCAAATTTTTAATTTTTTATTGAAAAACTTTGGGGGGAGGGGGAACAGTAGCCCCCCTAAATATGAAATTATCGAAAAAATATTATTATATTCGGATTTTGCTATCAATGGTAAGCTATTTCACATTAACAGAAATATTTTATTGCCCCCCGTTAAATAAATAAAAGGGTACCAATTTTCAATTTTCAAAAATTCATAGAGGGCGTCACAGTGAAATTATAGCAATGCGCAAAAAAACAAATTGTAGAAGATTCCCAGCTCTATCAGCTTAAAAAGTTTAAACAAAAACGTGTGGGCAGTTTTTGAGAAATATTTTTTTGAAAAATTCCAAAATTTTGGAGTGATGTCATTGCGATCGTTTTTATATTTTCAAAATTAATTATATTTCATGGTATAGTACCCTTGAAGGGCTACCAAACAAGATGTAGTTGATTCCAATCAGATAACTGGTTTTTGAGTAAATGGGCGTTAAAGTCGAAATGTTCAAAAATTCGTAGCGGTCCCATTTTAAAGCTAGAGAGTTCGGTAAAAAATCGTTTGATTTGTCCTAAGGCCTTCTTTAATCTCCACTATTAAAATTTCCAAAATTCAGTTTCTGAAAAAAATGCTACCTAAAAAACATGTCTAACTTCCGCTTCCGGTTTCGGTTTTTATTTAAAAGCTTAGTTTGTCGGTGAATTTTTGATATACCCCCTCATACCAAAGCACATCAAAATCGGTCCAGCCGTTCCGGAGATATGGAGCGTAACGGACCCACCCACAGACAGATATTTTTTAAAAATTACTTTTTTGGGGTCCATGGACGCCCCCCCCCCCCCGACTATTTCCGTTAAAATCTCAACTTTGAAATTTTGCATGAAATCAATACTTCCCTATACTGAAAGTATAGGAAAGTAAAAAGTATGCTCATCAACATCTAGTTATGTGGAAGGCATAGTTCTTGCTTACTTAATATATTATATTTACTCCTCCAGAGCAAATAATAAAATGTATAAAATGAGCAAATTATGTGCAATATATAAAATGGACCCCAAAGAAGTAATTTTAAAAAAATGTCTGTCTGTGGGTGGGTGTGTTACGCTCCATATCTCCGGAACGGCTGGACCGATTTTGATGTGCTTTGGTATGAGGGGGTATATCAAAAATTCACCGACAAAATAAGCTTTTTAAAAAAACCGAAACCGGAAGCGGAAGTTAGACATGTTTTTTGGTAGCATTTTTTTCAGAAACTGATTTTTGGAAATTTTAATAGTGGAGATTAAAGAAGGTCTTAGGACACATCAAACGATTTTTTACCGAACTCTCTAGCTTTAAAATGGCGGCCCCTACGAATTTTTGAACATTTCGACTTTAACACCCATTTACTCAAAAACCAGTTATCTGTTTTTTTGCGCATTGCTATAATTTCACTGTGACGCCCTCTATGAATTTGTGAAAATTGAAAATTGGTACCCTTTTATTTATTTAACGGGGGTCAATAAAATATTTCTGTTGAAGCAATATAGCTCATCATTGATAGCAAAATCCGAATATCATAATATTTTTTTGATACTTTAATATTTAGGGGGGCTACTGTTCCCCCTCCCCCCCAAAATTTTCGCTACAAAATTAAAAAATTGATTTCTTCATTTGTTTGCTCTAGGAGAATCTTTTTACAAAAAATCAAAAAATCAATTTTTTTGCCCCTTAATAATCTTTTTGTCCTTCGAAGAATTTCACATACTTTCTACAGCTGTTGTGTTCTTGTACTAGTCGTTTAATGTTCAGTGTAGGCTAACTTTTTTATATTAATAGATAGACTCGCAAACCCAAGAGCAAAGTTGTAGGGCAAATTCTTCTCGATTGTATTTAAGAAAAAAACTTGAGTTTCCAATTTTAATATGGCGGCCACGGTAAAAAATAACTTTTTTTTAAACGGAAACATGGCATTTTGGCTTTAAAATCAGAAAGGTTTTGAAATTCTAAATACAAATTAATAAGAGTAATTTCTTGCTAAAAATAATACTTCTCGAGTTATTAATATATTTTCAAATATCAATTTCCGCGCTTCCGTTGATTCAGTCCGAATATTTTACCCAACCTTATGCTTGCAGCGCAGCGGTCGGTCTTTCTTCAACCGCTTCAAGATGTTACAACTTATAAGAACTATTTACTTTAACTAGTCGTGTCTAGACAGGTGTATATCGAAAGTGTTGGAAAATATAAAACAGTGTATTTAAATGTATAGGAAAGTCCAGGCGAAGTGTTTCGCTCATTTTACTATTCGAAATTGTTCAGCCCTACGGTAAAATCCTTGTAGGCAGCAGCTTAAATGATATTCTGATTTAAGCGCAATTAAGTCTCTGGTACATATTTTTCAAAGGATCATTTATTTCCGCGGCATACACATACACATACAGTCTGTACATGATGTAATGGAATTTTATCCGCTTGGTCACGAAACAAATATGTTTTTTGTGTCGTTTTTAGTTTGGGGTTCATTGCATTTTTGGAACAGCGTGGTTAACCAATTGGTAAGATGTCGGCTTCGGTGTTTAAGATATTGTTCTTGCACTTTTTTAAAGCCCTCTGTAATTTTTAATTATTTAGTGTGTTTGCACAATCTTTGTGCCCCAATGCACTATTTTCTTGAAATAAAGTTTGTATATCATTTTAATTCGCATAATTTTCGCAGAACTTATTACTTATAGGATAACACTTTAGTTCATTAAACTGTATTATATTATTTGCAGTTGTTGCGTAGGTATTTGGCATAACAAGTTATTTACTGTCATTTTTTTGACACACCAAAGGTAAAATTAATGTTTGATTCACTCATTTTTACACCCAGTCTAAAAGTAAATGCACTACCTTTCATGAGTACCTAACGCGTTAGGACAAATAATAGTTATTTAAGTATCAAGGAATGTAAGGACGTAATAACATCCGAGGTAGGCGAATACGAGCTGAGGCGGAGCCGAAGTTTGTCGCCTGCCGAGGATGTTATTAGTCGATGCGTTCCGTGTTACTTATTAAATTTTTCACGCTAGCGGCAATTTAAGTAGGCCTACAAGTAGAAATTTAATCATATTTTTAAAAGTTCGTTTTGACAGCTGTCATCGGAATTATTTTTTAAAAGCCCTATTGTTCTAAGTTGTCTGTGCTTGTTACCATATCAACGAACAGTTAAATTCATATTATTTTCCTAGGAATGTAAGTGACACTATTAAGTTCCGTCGTCAAGGGTAACTAGTACACGAATGTTATCAGCCATTAACGATCCCTGTAGCTATGGATGTAAGGCCTACTTACATTGCCGGTAGCGTGAAAAAATAATTAAATAATTGCTTTTTCACGCTACTGGCAATGTAAATAGGCGATACATCCGTAGCTACAAAAGATGAAAATGGCAAATAACATTCGTTTGCTTTTTGCCCTTGACTACGGAACTTAATAGTGTCATTTACATTCCTAGGATAATAATTAAAGCAACAAGGTACAGATTCCAATATTTTATTTCATACAGAATACTAAAATGTTGATTTTAACTGTTCGTTGATAATATGGTAACAAGCACAGGCAACTTAGAATAATGGGGCTTTTAAAAAATAATTCCGATGACAGCTGTCAAAACGAACTTTTAAAAATATGATTAAATTTCTACCTGTAGCGTGAAAAATTTAATAAGTAACACGGAATGTATCGACTATCGACATTCTCGGCAGGCCACAAGCCTCGGCTTCGCCTCGGCTCGTATTTACCTACGTCGAATGTTATTACGTCTTTACATTCCTTGTTACTTAAATAACTAGTATATAATACATACTAAAGGTGTAATAAATTTATTTCTATTTTCACTATTATTCCACATTTTTATATTCACATGAAACAATACGTATTTAAACTGTGTACAACTTTCTGCCAAGTATAATAAAATTGATCTCAAAACATCGAAATGGCGAGTCTACAATATACATGTTTAGCTAGGAATATAAGCTATACGCGCGCCACTCAGGCATCAGCAAAGAAAGGTCCGCGCTTGCAACTTTACCAATGCATTTTCAAAAAATCATAACTTTTAGGCAAATTGATATAGAGTTTTGAAATTTTGGGTTATTATTA
Source organism: Ctenicera cuprea (assembly GCA_958336395.1). NCBI lineage: Eukaryota > Metazoa > Arthropoda > Insecta > Coleoptera > Elateridae > Ctenicera > Ctenicera cuprea. The sequence goes on from OY284487.1 coordinate 50,635,670, forward strand.
CCTACATTCTCTTCTTTCTTTTTTAATAAGAAAAGTTTTAGCTCAACGTAATGAGATGAAAATGAATTGCATAACAATGAAAAACAAATCGTTCAGTTTTGTAATTAGTATGAAAAATAAACATTTAAAACCATTGCAATGTCAAAGAAAAAATTTCTTTTCAAAACTACAAGTATTCCCAATATTTTAGTGAAAACCGCATTTACACATCTTTTATAGTTTTATAAAAAAAAAACAATAAAGCACCGCGAGTGCATCCGAGTTTTACGGGGGGGAGGGGTTAGGGGAGGGGTGGCATTTTAAAGATGGGTCTCGGTTTTAAAACGCTCCACTTGAGCTGTTTAATGCACCCACAAAATTATTTGCTTCTACTACAAAGTGAACAGTTTGGCTTATATTGGGGTCTAACAACCTGTACTAATTACTCGCTGAACTGTACAACGTTATAATTATTAAAAGTTACAATTTGTTTTTTTTAAGCTATAATTTCACTGTGGCGCTTTCTATGAATTTGATTTGAATGGATGGAATGGAAGGTTATAATTATAAAATTTACACTTTTGCAAATACGATAAGTTTTAGTATGGGAAAGTCCACTCGAAGGCGAAGGCCACACTTCCACTTTTTTGTATTCAGTTTAGAGCCTCACAATTTAATGATCTTAGTCTTGATCGTAAACGAGTTATAGATTATAAGGAAAAAGCCCCGTTAGTTCTCACAAGAACTATTATTTTTGTTCGTTCGTATTGTAAATTTTGGCTGCTAAACAGTCGTCTTTAGTGAACTAAAATCGTAAGAAACAACAAACACCGGGAAAACCACACTACAACAGACAAGTAACTTACGCCTAGTTTTTAAAATGTACTTCAAGCTTAAACATTCTACTTTATAAAAAATAATTATTTAAGATTATTAAAATTCAAAACAAAATTGAAACGCGCCAAATTTTGTTTAAAGAATGTTGATTAAATACAACATTTTAAGTTTATTTTACTGCTGTAGCGAAAAAAAAACTTTAAAGTGAAGGTTACGAATTTGCTGAAAACATAAAACTGAAAGAGCGACGTAATCGTGATGCAAAGCTCTCTGGAGGTCAGATTTCCTCGTTTCAAGGCAATCCGAAGCTCCAGAAAACATTTGGAGGCCAGTAGTGCGAGATCTTGGCTATGATGTCTAGGTCATGGTTGAGTTTTGGTGTCAAGGGAGCTTTTAGGAAACTCGTGAAAAGAGGGTCGTGTTAATGAGAACGTATTGATTAGATCTTTACGCGAAATGTGTGAATGTGACCCCAACGCTACTGTTATTGCCCTACTTTGTATTTGCTGTCACGCACATGCTTCCGTTTCTTAACATCTGGCTAATTACAAATAACCGAATGTTTGAAAATTTAACGGCTCCGTTCTGGCTATTATGCAGCTATTTCTAGTGCAGCAATTATTCGATTAGATCTGAACGTGGGTTTTAATTACACTCGTGGTTAGCTTAAGCTCAATTGAAATATTGAAAAACAATTTTATACTTCATCCTTTCAATTTAAACTGATTAACTTATGGTTCAGGAAAGCACTATTAGAGTGTAGTGCCACCGGCTTTACTTTGCTTTTATATGATATAAAATAAAAAAATTATTCTAATTTAAACTTTGTATATAAAAAGAAATAGTATATTATAGACCAAGGTAGAGAAGACATTTTTCTCAGCCGAGCAGAACTAATTCCAGAGATGCGAAGCATCGAGGGAAATAAGTTGCGAGGCTGATAAGTCTTCTCTACCGTGGTTTATATATTATTTTTTCCACTACTAGCACCCTTATTCCTTTTATAATTTATTGATTTTACATTAATAAAAAATAAAATTACAAATGCAAATATGCACAAAAATAAAGTAGCCTTGCTTGAAAATAAGAGAACAGTTAATTTTAATTGACATTTATGTAAAATATATATTTTATAATAGTTGTTATAAAATGTCCAATTGTGATGATTTGAGTGAAAACTGCACTCCTCCTGAAATTAGGGAAGGTGCAGAAAGTGTTGGTGAACAGTTATTACCAGTAAAATCAAAAGATTTGTACATGAAAGTTTATGGTGAATTTAAAGATTGGTAGCAATTGTTTTCATTATTAACCAGTAGTTAATAATGAAATATTAGTAACCACTAGGAAAGAAATTCATCTTCTTGGCTCTAAACCAAAGTAAATAATGATATCGTTTAATGCTAGTAGTGGAAAATAGATTTTAAATTTAACATTAACACAAGATTACATATATTCTTGAGGCTTTCGCGGTTTCTCGAACTGTCAATATTACAATTTACTTTCGGTTTAAGTACACCGCGTCGTCATCTAAACTTATCTCTTGATGTCGTTACAACAAAACCGTTATATAGCCACTGAAATTCATAGAGCAATCCTGAGCAATGCGGAGGAACTGGACCTCCGGAAGGCTTACCTTTTCTACCTTACAGTAAAGGCATTACTGAGAAGATTGGGCATGTTCTTAGAAGGTACAGCGTAAAGACAGTCTTTAGGACTAATGAAACTTTGGGAAATGGTTTCAGATCCCCAAAGGATCAAATATCAAATTTAAAATCAGCCGGGATCTACAAAATCCCTTGCTCTTGTGGCTCAAACTACATCGGACAAACTGGTCGTTCCATTGAGTTAAGAGTGTGAAAGCACAAAAGTGATTGAAAACACAAACGCATCACAAAATCTGCGGTAGCTGAACATACTGGTTTAACTGGGCATAAGATGGACTTTGACAATGCTCGGGTACTCGCCAGAGTACCTCATTACTAGGGAAGCCTCGTATCATACGTGAAGCAATTGAAATTGAGAAAAAATCTAACAACATAAACAGGGAGGATGGTTTTAGATTCAGTAAAGCTTGAACTTGAACCAGTAGATCATCGATCTCACGATCACGCTCCACCGGATCCGTCTTTGCCCAACGGTGACAGCCAACCAGAACTCCGCCGTTCTGCCCGACTGGCTCAAAGGAATTTAAATGCCTCCGCTTCCCGGATTTGAATTCACTCTGAAGATACAAGCTGCAATGTCTTGCGAAACGTTAGTTTGTATGGGTTCACAAACAGCTAACAGGCATAAGCCGATTAAGTATAATTGTCCTGGCAAACAAAATCCATTAATATTAAACCCTTGTCCGCCCCAAGGTTTAAATAATCTAAGCACACGGCCCTGTTTAGGCAGGCGGGGCCTACGAACAGATATTGCTCAAACTTCTAGAGCAAAAGCTTGTAAAGGCAGACAAGCTACAGGTCGGTCCTTACCTGATTATTCTGGGTGTAGTTTACAAATCACGACGCGGTCTAAGCCGAATGTAAATTGTAATATTGACACAAGATTACATTTTAAATTTAAGAAGTTTCACACAAAACGTTTTAGACAGATATTGGTAGGGTGATTCAGAATTATGGTGCAAAATGTTATCAGTGTGTAAAACACTAAAAATGAAACGATCCCTAGTTTTCGTGTTACACTACTTCAAATTATAAGGTAGGTAACATTCTTTTTTTACGATAAATCTGAAACCGTTAGTCTGATTTTATTAAATTTGGCATACCGACACGTCGTCGAGCGCGCTAGTGAAAGGACTCCCCTTTTTTATTTTTGCTTATAATTGATTTGTCGGCAATTTCTTGTAATTACTAATATTGGATTTAGAATTTTATTTTACAGCAAAGTTATAACAATCTCTTGTTGGTGTAGGTTGGTGTATACATAATAGAAAATAGACATTTCCCCTTTATGCTAATGAACACCAATATTTAAAAGAAAGAAACGGGATAAAGGCACGTACTAAGTTAAACGACATTCAGCGTTACCTTAGTGTATTTCTCTCAATTCAAAGCGTTTTTTTATGGAATTGTTAAATCCTACACCAAAAAGGCAGTTACACCGTTTTGGTGTAAAGTTACATTCTACATCTAAATCTAGTGTTAGAAATTACAAGAAATCAAACCCACATTGATATTACTCCGCAAAGGGAAACTGCAACGTATAGGAACATACTGGTCGTTCAACTAAACAAACATAATATACCGTGCAGTCACAACGAGTTAAGCTACAGCGTGGAGAAAAAGTACGGAATAATGGCTGTAATATTTCAATATAAGTTTTAAGAAAAAATCCTTCAAGGGGTATAGCGATTTAAGTTAAGAGACATTGTATGAAGTTCTTCAAATCTTTTTTGTTCAGTTGTTTTTGACAGGTGATATCAGAGACGTTTTTTTTAAATGGCTACATATACATACTGCAATGATATGCGTGTACATGTACTCACTAGAAAACAATTCCCTAAATGCCCGCAATTCACGCAATTACAAATTATATTTTCTATGAGACTCTTATTAACTTTCTCAGGGTCGTTATTTAGCTTGTCAGACAAGTTATTAATAAATTAATTTGAAATAGAATAAACACAAAACAATATCAACGTTACAAAGAAAGGTTTTATTTTATAAATCAATTTCTAAATGAAGTTTTCAAAAAATCAAATAAATTTTACTAAATGCTATCGTCCTTTAAAAAGAGAACACTTATCTTAATGTCTCCTTGTTGGGATATCCTTCACTCGTGCAAACGATGAATGTCCAACTTCTACTTCACTAGTCTGCAGGTTCCTCAAGGAACCACAAACACTCGCCTTTAATTTGAATCCTCCTCTGGACTGCTTTTATGTTATTTTGAACTTGGTTTTACCACCATCACAACTGGAAAAACTTTCTGGATTGCTTTATACTTGTTATTCTTCTGGACTTTTCACAATTCGTTGATAATTAGTTGTATTTTCTTCTTTTATATTCACATTCACTTTTACATTACTTTTTAAACTCGTTTTTCCTCTTTATTTATCCAGAGGATATAAAAATCACTGTCTTTGTTTACAAAGACGAGTCGTAACTAACTAAACAAAATTTTCCATTCTTTTGTCTTCCTTCTTTGATTTCCATTTTTTGAACAAACAAATAAATCTCATGACCATGAGTATTCTTTTATACGTTTGTGACATTGACACTGACATCTATAATGACATTTATCGATGCACACACAAGTAAGTCTAAAATTTCTTATAAATCAAACCTTTTGAACAATTCTGAACTAAATTATAATTAAAACTAACATAAATAAAAATCGTATCAATCTGATTGTGTTTTTCTTTTCTTTCGGTAAAAACAAACCTCACAAATATGAAAAATATAAATTATTAGAATTTATAACAAGAAATTATAGCAAAAAATACGCAACCCTGAGTTTAAAAGTTAGAAAATCAAAATCTTAAAGTTCTCACAAACCTCCAATCGCAAAATGAATTGCAGCAAGCATCCCAAAAATTGCCTTCCAGGAACCACAATACCCCAGTCAAAACATACACCTCCAAATATCAGAGCATTTTATATACATATACATAGGACGTGTTGGGTATCGTTAAATAGAGTTTTTTTTCTTTTCATCTATCTAAATATTTACAGGGTTGTATTAGAAAATTATTTAAAAAAAATTATTTAAATTTATTGCATTTTAAAAATTGACATTAAATTACAGTAAATTAAATTAAAACGTTGTAAAAACTTATTTAAAGTATTTCTTAAGTACTCTGCTTCTATTTGCTCCACCTCTTCCAGGATTCCGTTTTTTAGATCTTCTACATTGTTTGGTCTTCGAGTGTAGACTTTGTTCTTTAGGTATTCCCATAGAAAGAAGTCCAAAGGCGGATGAACAGGGCATACCGCATAAAGACATATGGTTTCAGCAAGACGGCGCACCTCCCCATTGCGCTTTACCTGCCGGGCAATATTTAAACGAGGTGCTTTCGAATAGATGGATTTGATAGGAATTTGGCACCTTTAGACTTCTTTCTATGGGAATACCTAAAGAACAAAGTCTACACTCGAAGGCCATTTGAAGAACATTTTGAACATTTAATTTAAAGTCAATTCTTAAAATACAATAACTTTAAATATTTCTTTTTCAATAATTTTCTAATACAACCGTGTAAAATATTTAGATAGATGAAAAGAGAAAAAAAACTCTATTCAACGATACCCAACACGTCCTATGTTGCGATTTAAAAAAAAAGTTTCTGATATCACTTGTCAAAAACAACTGAACAAAAAAAATTGAAGAACGTCAGACAATGTCTCTTAACTTAAATCGCTATACCCCTTACAGGATTTTTTCTTAAAACTTATATTTAAAGCATTACAGCCATATTTCATACTTCTTCCCACCCTGTATAACCAACACCTTACTGATAATCACAGCTGGCGGCTGTTAGTTTTATGGAAAAAAATTACTTGTGTTTAAAGGAAAGTAAAAAAGGAAGAACAAATTGATTCGCCTAAAGTTGGGTGGGAGGGAGATCGCTAATTCCTCTAATTTTTGCTGCATTTAAAGATTAAGCCATAAATCTTATTTTACTACCACTATGAGCAATTTAGTTTAAACAGAAACTTTTGTATCGTCCCCCGTTTTTCTTTAAATAAAGGACATAAGTTTTCAGTTTTCAAACATTCATAGAAGGCGTCACACAAAGATTGATGACTAGAACACGAACCAAATTGAAGTTCATCTCTAGCTATAAGAACCTACAAAATTAAAAAAAATCTTACGTCCAGTTCTAGGGCAATATGTTTTTTGAAAATGTCAAAATTTTGAAATATTTTTCTCTTCGTAGTTTTAGCAGTTCCACAAATTCTTCCAATTTATAACATTGTGTACCACTAGGGTATTTACAGTACTTAATTTTACGCCAATCTGATTATTACTAGTTTTTGGGTAAACAAGCGTTAATACCAACATTTTCAAAAGTTTTTAAAATGCGCCATAGATAAATTACCGGGCTGCAACACAAAAGGGATTGTAGCTTAACCTTAGATCTTTGAATCTACAAAATTCAAAAATAACTATGGCCAGTTTTTGAGCAATGCTTTTTTTGAAAATTCCCAAAATTTTAAAATAATCGTTTTCTACGACCATACTAGAAATTAGACTATTATGTACTCATGTGAATATCGAACGTAGGCGTTTACTTTAGCGTACGGAAAATATTTTTTTCGTCAACGTTGTTGGAAAGTAGGCTTTTCGGCTCTCATTTTGTAGTCGTAAGTTGACAATTATTGCTTAGCGGGAGACAAAGTAATTTTGCCTCCCGGTGGGAGCCAAAGTGGTTTCGACACCCGCTTTCCTTGCTTGATACGTAAATAACTACTACTTCACAGTTTTCATGCGTTTAAAAATTCTCATGTATAGTAACTCGCAAGGAGAATTACAATATCAAATGTAATCCCGCTCTGTCAACTCATTTTTACTTTCCCATACTTTTACTGAAGTAAGGAAAGTTATGATTTCATGCAAGTTTTCGAATTTCAGATTTTAACGGAAATATGCGTTTTGGGGTCCAAGGAACCAGAAAAAGTGATTTTAATAATGTCTGTCTGTGGGTGGGTGCGTTCGTTCCCCTATATCTCCGGAATCCCTTGACCGATTTTTCTGAGATTTAGTGTGTGGAAGTTTTTTAGTTGCAGGTAGTTCTGTGTAAGGTTTTCTTTTGAATGCTGTATCTTCAAAATGAAAGCCGCTACGAATTTCTGAATATTTTAACTCTTATGCCCGATTACTCAAAAACAAAATAGAACAGTATAACCGTATAATCAAGTGATGTGAAAACATTTTTGGAAATTTGAAAATTGTAAATATACTAGCGGCTCAAAATCTTGGACACTTTCAAAAAAGTATTCCTCAAAACCTGCACACGCCATTTTTTGTGCCGATAGTGCTTGCAATGAACTACAAAATTTGTTTTTTACTAATCTCCCAAATTTCACTCTGTGCCCTCTAGGAATTTTATTAAATCTTAAAATTGATAAATTTTTTATTCAAAAACGCAAACTCGAATTGTTATAAACTTTAAACAGTTTGACAGCCTATTTAAAGTAGTATATTAAGATTAGCAAGAATTTCCAACCTTAATTATAATTAGGGGAAAAAACGATACTTTTTAATTTTAACAACGCACTTTCGGGAAGTTACGTGATTTTTAACTACGTCTATCAATTAGCTTTAGTTAAAAAGAATATTTTTCATTCTTTGCATATTTTTGATAACTCTTAAAATAAAGCTTTTATAGCGATTTTGGTTCGAAGCGCATCTAATCAAACGTAAGGCGCGGTCACTTGCCGTGCTTCTATCCTATGCTGCTAGTCGAAGTTATAGGGCTATACTTATACTGTACACCATATCGTATTTCACAGGCTGTCGCAAGTTCAAATCGGCGCTGGGGCGTTGTTATTTTTTAAATTTATTTTTGTAAAAACAATGTTATTTGCTCAGTTATTGGCGTGCGAAGACTTAAAACGTAAAAAATATGACAAGTACCAGCGACCTATTTCGCCCGTTTTTGAGTTATAAGGTGTTGAAAACAAAATTACGAAGCGGGCGCCATTTTGGAGCCAGAAATTTTGCGAAAAAAGAATTGGATTTGCCCCAAGGTTTTCTATGAGATTCCTTTTTCAGTTTTGGATAAGACGGAAGAAATTAATCCCCCTAAATGTTATTGCATCTAAAAATTAAGTTGGAATCCTATTTTACTATCAGTTATGAGCAATTTGGTTTCAACAAAAATATTTTATCGTCTCCCGTTTATTAAATAAAGGGGATTGAATGTTCGATTTTCAGAAATTGTAGCATCCCTAGCTCTATGGCCTATTAAGTACAAAAACAATTGCGTAGCCAGTTTTCGAGCAATATTGTTTTTAAAATATCCAAAATTTTTATGCTACACGAAACAGCTTAAGTTGTGAATCTTATTCTACCATTCCTCATAAGTAATTTAACTTAAACAGAGATGTTCTGTCGTCCCCCGTTTATTAAATAATGAAAGGGACAAGATTTTCAAAAATTCATAGAAGACTTCGCAAATGATCGAGGAGTGGCAACTCTATTTGAATTTTCATTTTATTTCCTTTTATTTCATTTAATCCCTGCATTTACCTATTTGTTTTGCGACAATACTGGGTCGATTAGCGAAGCGAATAAGGGGAGAATTTCGTAGTGCAGGGAGCTTTATTTGAAATAAGCGCGCCGAAGATTACTATTTCGCAACTTACCTGCAGCCTTTTTTCTATGGGGAATGTTTCAGTCAGTTTCGAAGATAAATTCAAATATATAATTTTCTAAAGTTTAACTCGGATAGGTCAGTATTACTATGTTCATTATGAAGGCATCTATACGAAAATCCAGCGTTTTCCTAATTTTCCCCAGAAAAAAATCCGTAGAACGGCTTTGAAATAGAGTTTTCTAAATACAGGACAGTATTAAGACAAAATTTAATGTTAGTCAAACACTCGAACGTATTAAATATTTTACCGACGTTAAATTGTTACTAACTTTAAATTGAAATTTTGATTATCTATCTATGCTAAATCCCTAACTGTCTCACCATAACAACACGACGGGCTCTTGCTTCTCGAGAAAGTGTATCACCATTATACGACGGCGGCCTTTTGCAATTTAACTCAGTTTATTGATTGCTTTCGGCAATTATTTATCCTTGCTGTCACCGCTGTTGCTATAATGTAATTACTTATGGTTTACCAACGATAAACTATAAGTTGCAATCAACTTTGCGTCATGTAGCACAGACAAGATACAAATGTTTTCTAGCTGGTTAGATTGGACGTTTCAAATAACAATGAAGGTCGGCGTCGGAACGAATTGTACAAGCGATTTTATAAATTTTAAAATAAATACGGCATCTCCGGTTGATTCTGTTTATCGTATATTTACGATTTACGGTTATATTTCAATATAGGCGCTAAGAAATAATAAACAATAACAAACTAATAAACTGCTGCTGCTACTAGGCATTTATGACGAACTAGCTGCACCCTACGACTTACGCTTTTTTTACTTTCTTATACTTTTTAATATTATCATGAAAAATTTGGAATTTAAGATTTTGATGAAAATACATGTTTTGGACAACCAGGAACTCAAAAAATTGTTTAAAGAAATGCATGTCTGTGAGTGGGTGGGTGTGTGACGCCTCATAATCCCAGAATGGATAGTCCGATTTCGCTGAACTTCGGAATGTGGGGGTAGTTCAAAAATTTAGGGACAAAATAAGCATTTAAAAACCCGAACCGGAAGCGGGAGCTATGTTTTTTGTCTTCTTTCAGAAACGGAATTTTTAAAATTGAATAACGGAATCTGATGGAAGACCTTAGGGTGTAAAGTGCTTTTTTCGTAACGTACTAACATTAACAAGCGGCCGCTGTTAGGAATGTTTTGATAATAGTGATTTTAACGTCTTTTTACTCAAACACGCGTTGACAGATAGGGATGCAAATTGGTACTATAATAGCCCTAGGGTATCAAAACTTCACTGATTTAAAACAATTATTTTATAAATGAAAGATTATGGCGTGAAAATTTTCAAAAAAATAAGCTCAATATGCTTGCCATGATTTCTTTTAAATTTTGTAGGCTTAGGCACATAAGGATAGGCTGCAATTTTGTTTGTGTCCCAGTTCCCTAATTTCTCTGCTACACCGTCTATGAATTTTTTGAAATCGAAAATTTATGCCCCTTTATTTTATAAACGGGGGCGATAAAAAAATTTTGTTTTAACTAAATTGCTCATGAGAAATAGTAGCATAAAGTTCACAACCTAATTGTTAGTATCATATAAAATTCACAACTTAATTATTAGTAGTTACAAAAACATATTAATATCTATTAGCGTCTAGTCCTTGGGGTTATAGCCGATCCTACCTCACATGACTTGCGCACCTCCTCGGCTTGCAGCTGGAATGTGTGTAAACTACAAGTTCGTAGTGGCACAGATGGATATGCGGGTGTGTTCGGGTGTACTAATTTTTACTGCATAAGTAGTTGTGGGGTCGAATCTCGGTTGGGACCAAATGTTTTTTTATTTTATATTTTTTTTAAAACACTGTTGTTGCGTTTTGCTGTTTACGCTAAGTTATTTGTTAAGAGCAGTATTTTACAGAAAAAATACGACGACAAATTTGCATTCACTCACTGATTGACGGCATACTAACACGCAAGTCTGGTAATAAATTTAAAAAAAAGGATTTGTTCTTTTCTATTGAATGCAATTTATTAGCAATGAAAAAATCGGCTTTAACAATGCAAATCTCGATGTAAATATCACACTCGCACATATGCGAGCCAATATTAGATGATATTGCGCAATTCAGGATCGGCTGAAGGACCAAGGGGCTAGACGCTAGTCAAAAATAAGGGGGGTTATTTTTTCCTTTCCCACCCAATTTTGGCTGAACGAATTTGTCCTCTCATTTTAGGTTTTTTTTAATTGCAACGAATCTTTTTCCAAAGAACCGATTTTCAAACAATTTATGCTATTATTTTTATGCGTAAGCTTCAGTATCATGTAGTACGTTTTTATATTATGACTATTATACAGCTATGCTCTCAGTACAGTAGTAAGAATGGTAGGATGTTACTGCAGTCAATGCTGGGGCGTGAAACGTTAATATTTAAATACTTCTGAATAACAAGTAACAACATCTAAAGCATTGGAAAGTCCAGGAGACGTACTTCGCCCAGTTTTTGGTGACTTCCGAAAAATAATGCTCATCGGGAGCCGCTTGGGTTGCATAATCGCAGCAGTGGCCGTATTATTCTCGAGTTGAGACAGGTCGAAGGAATCCGGATTTAATACATAGCAAGAATTAATCAAAACTAGAACTTCGATCGGCGGTCCGGTGCACTACCTACTTAAGTAGCTTATTTATTATTAAAAAAACAGAAACAACACGAACATCGTAGAGCATAACCCATGGGTTTTGCTAGTTATCTATATTCCCGTAAAAAGGTGTGGAGCGTATTCACATGCATTGATATTTTTTTAGGCGGATTATAATGTTCACCATGAGTTCTAGTTAGTTTTTAATTTTTCTTTAATTAAACTCCTTATTATTATCCTATTTTTTCGTAGACATTTAGATTTAAATAACAACAGTTTTGCAAAACACAACGTGTCAACCAAATCCACATTAATTAAATTAATAGTCGCTATCAAATTAATGAAATACGAAGTAAAGCAACCTCGACTAAAATGACAAACCTTTAACGAAACGCTGCCTTCCTGTGACATAATACCATTTAAAATTGTATGAAAAGGATTATTTATTATTCAAAAACGCGACATTATCCTCGAAGCTAATCTCCTATTTCTCATCAATTTCTATACCCCTCCTGCATTAATGTAAAACTAATTTCTCGGCATACTTTCAGGTGTTCGGGGGTGAACCACTGCAGCTTTATTCTAACAAAAGACTGTCCAGGTGCTGATAAATGGGGCCTTGGAAATCTCACTGTAAAATACGCTTGTATTGCAGGTAAGCTTACGAAACCTAAAGTATAGATAAGAGTGACAAAAAGAACGTGGTGATACATCATAAGCATTGTAATATATGTCAGATTTTCCATTTATGCATTAAATTCAGAAAGCCCAAGGGTCCGGAGGCAGCGTGAAATTTTTACAATCCCCGGATTTTCAAACTACACACGCGCTACCCTTATTGTTATCCTCTAATCCCTATTATTCGCGACCGGAACCAATCTTATATATGTGCTGTGTTTGTGCACCCAAGTGCTCTGTTTTCTGCATTTTGGCTATTAATGAAAACAGTTTCCTTTTCAATCTATACAAAAGCTGGAATTCAGGGGCGTACACATAAAAACACCGCTTTATATAAAGGGGGTCACCTTGTATAAAGAGAAGTTTTCACATTCTTCTTCCAAAAATTGGTTTTATTTTTTATTAGACTAACCAGAAAGTCAATTAACCCTTGGTGATCCTTTTCCCTACGCATTCATACCTACCAATGAGAAAAACCAAATACCTAAAAGAAATTGCTACCAAACCCCAATGAAAAACGAAAGAGATATGTAAAAGCAGCATGTTCATAATTTTATATTAACATATCCCACCTAATTTTGACTTAATGCCGAACATATTGGTCGTTACAGAAAGACGTGTTACAAAATACTGCAATAAAGAAGTAATACTGCCTTCGCCGGAAACTTTGGGAATATCCCAGGGATTTATCCATAATCCCGGCTACCCCAGATTTTATTTAGGTATGCAGGAATGCCGATGGAAAATACAAGCACCGCCATTACAGCGAGTAAAAGTTACTATTTTCGACATATCTTTAGTTGGTAAGTAAATTTAAATTTTTCCGCTTTATATTATAAGGAAACGGCGACAAGAAACTAAGGGCGAAATTAAATTTTTAATCACACTGTTATAAATAATTATTTTTTTTAATCAGCCCCTGTTAACACCTTCACTGCTTTACTGTGTCTAACATAAATACAAAACGCTAAATTCTATTACCTTGAATGGATGAGAACGTGCTTTGTATACAAAATTTTGAATATCAGTAAAACAACAACCAGTCCAGATGATATGAACGCCTTTTGTTTGCCTTTATCGTTTGCTCTTGTTTGCGGGTACAACCCGTGTGATATTAAACTGTGTATGGCTCATTTATTTTTCAATGTAGGTATCTACTGTATACGATATATTTAGAACATTACCGTGGTTGCAGATTTTATAGGTACAAACATATTTGTTAGACATTGAACAAAAACTTTAAAACCAGATATAAAGAAGAATATTTCCAGCTTCTAAATATTAAAATGAAAAAACAATTAGTTTTGAGGTTAGTATTGCCGCTACGCGTTTTGTTCTTCTTAGAACTAAATAGGCAGACACAATTTTAGCTATAGTTGTCAGCAGTAAGTATGCCAGAAAGACAAAATTTTCAGTGGGGAATTACAATTGCAATGCCCTCTAATGTGCGGCGAGATAAGTTGCAAAGCAATGTAGCGTCGATTATCAGCAACTTCACCAAATTGCGAAAGCCAAAAGACAGAGGCGTCAAGAAATGTGGGACCAATATAAGGAGGCCCTCACACGATATAACCTTGAAATCAGGAGGTCAAAAAGAAGGACATGGCGTAGCTTCTGTGAAGGGGTAGAAGACACCCCAACAGCGGCTCGCCTACAGAAAGTCCTAGCAAAAGACCACACAAACGACATTGGCCACCTGCAGATGGCTGATGGACGTTTTACTGAGAGCACAAAAGAAATGTTGGAGCTACTCCTAAGCACTCATTTCCCTGGCTCTCAAACCTACAGGCCTGACGAACCTGATCCGGAGGTAATGGATTTGGTACGTCCACACCCAAGGGTCAAAAGTCAGGCCAACAAAATATTTTCGCCAAACAGGGTTAAATGGGCAGTCCTTGCCTTTAAACCCTTTAAGTCACCCGGCGGAGACGGCATTTTTCCGGCCCTACTACAAAAATCTATAGAGGACCTGCTGCTCACCATCTGCAAACTATACAAGGCCAGTTATTGCCTTGGACATATTCCCAAAATATGGAGAGAGGCGAAAGTGGTCTTTATACCTAAGGGAGGAGGGCGCTCAAACACCCAGCCCAAGTCGTACAGACCCATAAGCCTCACCTCCTTCCTGTTAAAGGGAATGGAAAAGGTACTAGATCAATACCTGAGAAGCGAGGTACTTCCAAACCGACCGCTTCACCCCAACCAACATGCCTATCAAAAGGCCAAATCAACTATAACGGCTCTGCACAGTCTTGTCAAAGGACTGGAGAAGACGTACATGGCAAAAGAAATAGCTCTCTGTGCTTTCGTTGACATTGAGGGTGCCTTTGACAACACCTCCTTCGTGGCAATAGAAAGAGCTGCCATGAAGAAAGGTTTCGAACCTTCGATTATCAAATGGATCAAAGCCATGTTAGAAAGTCGTAAAATTACAGCTAAGCTAGGAGGAGAAACAGTTACCATAACAGCCGCAAGAGGCTGCCCCCAAGGAGGGGTCCTATCGCCTCTTTTGTGGTCTGTGGTAGTTGACGATCTCCTTAACATGCTAACACAGCACGACTTCGAAACACAGGGATACGCTGACGACCTAGTGATAATGGTCCGTGGCAAATTTGACACAACAGTGTCACAACGCATGCAGAGGGCTCTCGACACCATCCAGAGCTGGTGTCGAGACCAAAGCCTAAGCATAAATCCGAAGAAGACGGTTATAGTCCCCTTTACTAGACGAAGGAAGCTAAACCTAAAAGCTCCCACGCTAGAAGGAACGACCATCAACTTCAGCAATGAAGTCAAATACCTTGGAGTTACACTAGACCAAAGGTTAACGTGGAACTCACATATTAAAAAACTTCAGAAGAAGGCGGTGGTAGCAACCATTACATGCCGCAGGCTTCTTGGAAGAAACTGGGGTCTAAAGCCACAACTGATCAACTGGTCATACGTGACTATTATAAGACCCATGGTCACCTACGCATCGCTTGTATGGTGGCCAAAAACTAAACAAGTCACTACTCAGTCACAGCTAGAGAAGATACAACGTCTCGCCTGCCTGAGTATTACAGGTGCAATGAGCACCTGTCCAACCGCAGCAATGGAAGCCATGCTAGGACTAACGCCCCTACACCTACAAGTGCAAAAGGAGGCGATGTCACATGCGCTGACACTCGGCAGGACAAACAAATTCAAATCAGGGGACCTTACTGGCCACCTAGAAATCTTAAGCCTCGCCCATCTAGAGCGAACGGCCTACACCGTATCGGATTTTATGCAAATAAAATACAACTTTGATCAATCCTTCAAAGTGAACATCCCAGACCGGGCTATGTGGTCCACAGGAGTGTCTCCCTTTAAAAGAGGATCGCTCCAATGGTACACGGATGGGTCAAAGATGGAAGGAGGGGGAACTGGAGCGGGTGTCTACGGTCCTGGGTGCCGTATTCACGAACCCCTTGGATCCAAAACTACCATCTTCCAAGCTGAGGTATACGCCATAATCCTCTGCATACGAATAAACCTCAAGAAGGGCTATAGAGGTGCAACAATCGATATACTCACAGACAGCCAAGCAGCAATAAAGGCTTTAAAAGCCTACACTTGCGAATCTAAGCTGGTCTGGGAATGCCTGGGTAACCTCAAGCAACTGGCTAATAAAAACCACGTAACATTATGGTGGGTTCCAGGGCACGAGGGTATACCAGGCAACGAACAGGCCGATGAACTCGCAAAAAGAGGAACAATGACGCCTTACATTGGACCTGAACCTTGCTGTGGTGTACAGAAATGCCACATAAAACACGAGGTCAGTCTATGGGAGGAACTAACGAAGTCCTCGTACTGGGAAAACATACCGGGACAACGTCAGGCAAAACAGTTTATAACTATTTCGCAAAAGAAAGCAAGGAATGCTTTGTCTCTCAGCAAGAACGAGCTACAAACCATCACTGGCCTTCTCACAGACCACGCTCCACTAAAATACCATCTCTTCAAGATTGGTAAGGCTGAGGACCAAATCTGCCGACTATGTAACGAGGCAGCAGAAACGGCAGAACACATCCTATGCAGATGCAACGCTGCCGGTCGTCGAAGACACAAAATTTTTGGAAAGGAGACTATTACACCTACCGAAATAAGGGAATCGTATCTCAGAGATATACTTAGGTTCTTCAACAGCCTACAACCAACAACAAGACATGGGCTCACAAGTCACAATAGAACCATTAAGGGTCGCAGTGACGAAAGGCAAGTTAAGGCCAAAGCCCAGAACAAACTAATAATAATAATAAATTGCGAATTGTTTTGTAAAAAGCTCCTCTGAACTGGGATGTTTAGAATAGCGTCCAGGTATTAAGGCTTCGAAAGTGTAAATAACGCTATAGTATTTATATTATTAAAATGATAAGAAAAGACAGCAGCATTCGTATATTCAACGTACATGGGTTTATGTTATGAAAGGTCAAGAATGCAAGTTAAAGCAAAATTTAGAACATAGAAATATATAACCCTCGCTCAGAAGTTTTGCCAATACTATTTCGAACAAAATTGTTTTTAAAATGGAAACTTGGTTTTAAATAGGCAGATATACTTTTGCAAGGCATGTTTCGGTACAATAGGTTCGAAAATATCCTACTAATATCGATTTAGCAGGTTACTGCACAATAAAGTTAATGAAAATAAAGTTGTTCTCAACTAAACATAGAAAAATTAATAGAAGAATTACGATAAAAGTATATTATTTGTGCAAATCAATGTGTTTCGCATTTTCGAAACATTTCCTCGTCAATTTTTTCTATAACAAAATATTTTATTTACATAAGTTTAGCAAATGTGTATTTAAGCAGCCCGCACAAAACTCCAAAACAATTTAATAGAACCGGTAGGGGGAATGCTATAGAAGCAGATCATAGATAAATAAAAAAAATAGATTTTGCCGGATGGCTAAGACTTCTTCTTCTTAACGGTGCCATCTTCATCATTGAAGGTTGGCAACAATTTGGGCAAAATCGTTTCTGTTCTTGGCTGTTCTTATTAGTGAATTGCTGTTCATTCCTGTCCAATCTCGAATGTTCTTGAGCCACGAGCACTTTCTTCAACCTGGTCCTCTCTTCCCTTCTATTTTTCCCTCCATAAGTAGTTGTAAAAGTTCGTACTTGTTGTTACGGTAAACGTGTCCAAGGTAAGATGTTTTTCGTTTTTTATCGTACATAATAGTTCTCTGTCTCTTCCCATTCTTCTTAATACTTCTTCGTTTGTGACATGATCCATCCATGATATACGAAGCATACGTCGAAAAACCCAGAACTCAAATGCCTGTAGTTTTCTTTCTATATTCTTTTTCATAGTCCATGTCTCTACACCGTAGAGCAACGTTGAATATATATAACATTGAACAAAACGGTAAACGTGTGGTAAGGTTCAGGCTGCGATTTGTTAGCAGCTTCTGTATGTTCATGAAGGTTGTTCTCGCTATCTCTATTCGAGTTCGTACCTCTAAATCAGGGTCTAAGTCTTCTGTTAGCCAGCATCCAAGATATTTAAATTTAGGGACTCTTTCAATGCGTGTGTCGTCTATCACAATATCGGCTCGAACATTCGGATTTTTACTAAATATCATTATCTTTGTTTTACTGATGTTTAATGTTAAACCTACAGCCTCTCCTTCCGCTACGATTGCATCCATTAAACGTTGTAATCCTTCTGGACTATCCGCAAACACTAACGTGTCGTCCGCATATCTCAGGTTGTTTAATATTTTGCCGTTAACTTTAATGCCGTCATTAGTATCTTGTAATGCCCTCTGAAAGATTTCCTCTGAATATATATTAAAAAGCAGAGGTGACAGGACGCATCCCTGCCTACTCCCTTTTTTATTAAGGTCTTTTCCGTGTTCTCGCCTTCGGTTCTCACTGTTGCAGTTTGTTGCCAATATAGATTTCGGATCAAGTTTATGTCTTCTTCGTCTAGTCCTTTTGATTGTAATATTTTCATTAGTGTGTTGTGTTTGACATTGTCGAAGGCCTTTTGATAGTCGATGAAACACGCGTACACATCTTTTTGCTGGTCTCTACATTTTTGTAGTAAGATATTGAGACTATAAAGTGCTTCTCTTGTTCCCATTCCTTGCCGAAAGCCGAACTGTAAATCGTCGAGGTCGGCCTCGCATTTTCTATATATTCGCTGTTGCAAGATCTTTAAAAAGAGCTTTAACACATTACTCATTAGGCTAATTAGTCGAAACTGGTCACATTTGTTAGCATTTGGTGTTTTTGGTATAGGAATGAAAGTTGACTCTAACCAGTCATTGGGAAAGACTCCTGTTCTGTATATAGTATTAAAAAGTTGTACAAATATTCCGATGTTATCTTCTTCTACGAATTTCAGGAAATCTCCATATACTCCGTCTGGCCCCGCTGCTTTACCCTTTCTTGTGGTCTTGAGTGCTCTGATTACTTCTGATTTTATAATATCTGGTCCATGCTCGGAAGAGCCAAATTCTTCTTCTTCCATCCTTTCATCACTATACATCTCTTCTACGTACTCCTTCCATGTCTCCTTTAGTTCTAATTCAGTCATAATGAGTAGATTTGGCTTATTCAGCAGCTTGTTATGTGGTCTTGGTATTGAATTTTCCGCAAGCCTCTCTGACCATTTTGTGCACATTGAAATTATCGTGTTTCCCTTGTGCTTCCTCTAATTCGTTGCACCTCTCGTTCATCCAAAGTTCTTTAGCTTCTCGGATCTTTCTTTGAATTAATCGTTGTACTTGTTTGTATCTTTCCACGTTTATATTTTTATGTGTTCTCCTTTCTTCCATTAAATTTAATATTTCTGCCGTGATCCACGGTCTCTTTTTGTTCATTGTATGGTTGTTTTCTTGTATACTATTTTGAGTAGATGTTAGGACGGTTTTTATTTTTTCCCATGTACTTTCAACTTCATTTATATTGTCTGGCGATTGATGTTGTGTGGCCATTTCTAGCTTTTCGTTTATAGCCTGTTTCGCTTTTTCTCGTGTTACGGGATCCTTCATCCTTTCTATATTTAGTTTCTTCACGATTTTCTTTTTAAGCTTTTTCAATTTTACTTTGATTTTTCGTACTACCGGGTTGTGATCGGATCCCACGTCGGCACCAGGATAAGTTCTGACGCTGTTTAATCCATTTCTGTATCTCTTGTCTATTAGGATATAGTCTATTTGATTTCTTACAATATGGTTTGCGTTATGTTGAGGAGAGGTCCATGTGTATAGCCTCCTGTGTGGTAACTTAAACCAAGTGTTGGAAACAGTCATTTTTTCCGCTTGACAGAACTGTATTAGTGCTTCACCTCTGGTATTTTGTTCCCCTAAGCCATAGTCTCCTACTATATCCTCTACTCTGCCTCTTTCAACCTTGGCGTTAAAATCTCCCATTATGATATTTACTTCATCCTTTTTAGTCTGTTTTCTTAGTTCTTTTAGTTGGGCATAAAACTGTTCTACTTCTACATCTGGTTTGTCGGCTGTTGGGGCATATATCTGTATGATATTTACGTTTTTGGGCTTTACTTTTATCTGTAATAACATTATTCGGTCTGAAAATGGCACGAAGTTTATTACGGATTTATTAATCTTTTTTTTTACCATAATTCCAACTTCATTCAAGTGCCTCGCCGTTGCATTGCCTGCGTAGTATAGAGTGTTATCTTTTATTTTGCTGGTTCCGTTTCCAGGCCATCTAACTTCACTTAACCCCAGAATATCGGTGTTAAGCCTTTCCATTTCTTGTGCAATATTGTACTTTGCACATTCCATGTGCCGATTTTGATTGTGTCTTCGCTTCGATTGTCTACATATAGATTTTTATTGTATTTCTCATTGTAATTCTCGCTTTTCCTCGTGGGGATTCTTAGCACCCTTTGGCCATTTAAGGCCTGCCACGGACTAGGGGCCGTACCAATTCTTTGACTTGCCATAATTGTTCTATCTTGAGGAACATAGCGCAGTAGTTTCTCCTTGCTTTCTGCGCCGCAGTGCCATGGCCGTTAGAGCTGACTCAGCAAGCGCCCATAGGTTTCCGGTAATGAGCCTTTAAAGAAGAAATCCCTCAGTAGCCTCATTATGGTACTGGTAACACTGCTGCCTGTCAGCAGGACGTTTAGGGTTCATCAATCCAATATTTGGACGTTGTTTCCTTGTCAGTTTTGGTCCGCCCCGGGTATTTTATTTCCCCGGTACCCACTACATCTAGTGAGCTTTCCCCTATCCGCCACCTGGGGAGGCGCCCGGTTGGGGATCTGACAACCCCGCCGGGGGCTAAGACTAATCGAATGCTTTTCTTCAAACATCTCTAGCTACAGAACAACGGCCGAAACGTTGTTTTGAAAACTACGAGTTAAATGCGTGTTGACTCAAAAACAAGTTTGCAAAAATTTGTGGTCGTAATAATCCTAAGGGGAGACAATGCTATTATATTCGACACGCTTTTATGCCAATCTGACAACTGATTTTTGAGTAAACAGCGGTCAATGTCAAAAGTACCAAAACATCGTGTGGACCGCTATTTGTATTGGTATTCTCTACTATATTCTGCTTCCTTATGAAAACAAAAACTAAGAAGTCTGCTATCATGCATTCTTCTGCGTTCTGCATCCGGCTTTATGTAATTGCTAGCCAAAACAACTTTGTACAGTATCTCATTTTAGCCGCATTTTTACTAGCGCCATCTATTCTGTAACGGAAATGTCAACTTCCTGTTTAATTTCGTTCCTATCCAAGCATTAGTGATTTGTACTTTCACGATTTGAAAGATCGACATCTATACGCAGTGAAATAAATAAAATTCTTAATTATATTTTAAAAAGTACGTGTGCAGCTCTTTCTAAAAAAAGAAAAACAATACAATTATATTGAACAGACACAACTTACTGGGTATTAAAGGGCGCCATTCAAAAAAAGAAATCAATTTCATTTAAAGTTTTTATATAACGACCAAATTACACCTTAAAACATTTATTCGTGACAACTTAAACACTGAGAACGAGCGCCCTAAGCCCGTTAACATAAATGTTTCATCGACCACACCTAGAGAACCTCCTGAATCATTAATTAATCGCTTGCAGGGGATCCCAACACAGAAAAATGTACCGACCTCCTAGAAGTTAGCGATTTGGGCCAAACCCTTTACACTACCTGTGAGCAACAAGAACCTCCCGTCGAAGTCATTTCATTAGGCGACACCTTAGATGTCATCTTACAACCCTCACAAACCGAGAACTTGCTTCCTCGGCGTGGAGTGCTCTTTTATTACACCGCCGTAGGATGTCCTACCCCACCAGCTCCAAAAGATGGATATTTGGTGTACAGAAACGACACCGCAGCCGAATACAGTTGTTGCGTGGGGTTTGCGTTCCCCGATACAAGAAGCAGAAGAAGAATCATCAGTTGCCTGGGACACAAGTGGGACGTTTCAGTTCCTTTGCCTGACTGTGACAGTAAGTATAAGTCTTTTTTTAAGTTATTTTCAAGAATTACTAGACGTATGTAACAAAATCTCACCTGATTAACTTGAAACTTTATACATAAAGTAACGTGGTACATAAAGTAATGTTTTTGAAGATAAAGCTATGACGGATTTAACATAAATTTTCGGTATGAAACATGCGAAATTTTGGGTAGGGGTGCAAATGTAACAAAAAATAACTTTTCCTATAATTTGGCCTAGGTCAGTCTTGGTACGTGTAAAAGTATCTATTTATTTTTTCTTTGCCAAAACTAAAATATGAAAACTACTGGGGGTGTATGAAGTATAAGGAAAAATTGGCGAAACCTCGTTTTTTCCCATACTTTTTTACGTTTTAAATAATCTCGCGCCAATAAGAGTCTTAAATTTACAACTAGTCACCTACACCAGGTACAAGCCGCTTGCTCCAAACCCAAGGCGTTAGCACGGCATGCACGGCTACTCACGTAACTAGCCAGCGCCTTTATATACAGAGTGCCCATTTTAAAACTACGAGCCTAAACTTTTAAATAGGCAACACACAATACAAGTCACTGCCGACTATTTTTTTAAAACAAAATATTTCTATAATTAAGATCATTAACTTGACAGTTTACTAATCAAATTCGTTAAGCCACATTACTTGAACGGTGCAAAACAAAGATTATCGATCACTAATCTTTGGTGCAAAATGTATTCCAACGCTGACAAAGTGGACATGCTTCTAATTCTGGGTGAATGTCGAAAAAATGCGAGTGCTGCCAGTACTTTGTATGTGCAACGCTTTCCAGGTAGACGAATCCCAACATACAAAACATTTAGAATGCTTCTTCTGAATTTACAAGAGTATGGGCAATTTTCAAAACCAAAAGTAAGGGCACGGCAAGTTACGGTTGAACATAACGAAGTAGCTGTAATTGAAATGGTTATGGATAATCCCCATACAAGTCAAATAGCGATTGCAAATGCCTTAAACATTAGCAAAGGTTCCGTTTTCAATATTTTTAAGGCGAAAAAATTTCACCCCTGTTCAGTGTTCAGTATTATCAATTTCTTAGACGGCAATTAAACGGCAATGCGGAATTTTTAAGTATGTTATTATTCTGTGATGAAGCGAGGTTTTCAAGCAACGGCATGGTTAATCGACATAACTGCCAATATTACGCCCAAAACAATCCCCGCTGGATAACTCATTTTCAGAGAATTTTTTTCTCTTAATGTGTGGTGCGGTATTATTGGCGATTTTGTAATAGGTCCACATTTCTTTAATGGAAATTTAGATGGTGAAATGTATTTAAATTTCTTAATTAATGAACTACCGGCTCTCCTCCAAACAGTTCCTCAAAACGCACGGAATAGCATGTGGTTTTTAAATGATGGTGCACCTCCGCATTTTCATAGAGATGTGAGAAATTATCTTAACCAACGTTTTGAGGGACGCGTAATTACGACGAGGTGCATTGCATCCTTGGCCTGCCCGTAGTCCCGATTTGACTCCGCTAGACTTCTTTTTGTGGGGCAAAGTAAAAATGATGTCTATGAAGTGCCCATTCGAAATGAAGAACATCTACGCGAAAGAATAATTCAATGTTGTCGCTCTATCACACCGGAAATGTTAGCTCGTGTTAGAGGGTCGATGCGTAGAAGAATTATACTCTGCGAAAACGAAAGGGGAAGGCAATTTGAACACCTGCTTCGTTAGTTTTTGTACTATGTTCCTATTAAATTATTGTAGTTATTGTTGTCAAATATTAAATTTGAGTTATTAAAGTAACCTTAAATTTGTACTTAATCATTAGTAAATACATTTACTGTAAAACAACTCTGATCGCAATTTAAAAAAAATGGTAGAAATGCATAGTGTGTTGCCTATTTAAAAAAATTTAGGCTCGGACTTTTAAAATGGTCATTCTGTATAGCGTTTACTACTTCGGAACAAAAATGGTTATAACAACTTTATTTGAAGAGATATCAAAAATGTACAAAGAATGAAATAATTATTTTTTAACTAATCGATAGGCGTAGATAAAAAATTGCTAACTTCTGGAAAACGCGTTGTTGGTAATAAAAAGTATCGTTTTTTTTTTCTTAATTTTTAAAATGGCATAGCAAACATTTAAAAAAAAAGTTTGAGGTTCCTTGGACCCCATCCATTTAAAATTGAAATTTGAAAATTTGCTTGTCATAAATTACCCTACATTCGTAGAAGTATGGATAAGTAAAACGCTTTATTAATTAGAACACGACAATATTAATGCTACCCATAGAAATGCAGCTTTTGTGAACGGGCTCATTATTTTATCGTACAGAAACTCCAACTTACTTCGCTAAATTTTGTGATTATCCGATGATAATGGGGTTGTTTTCGACTTCTTAATTACACAAAAAAACCTTATTATTTCACAAATTAATTACATGTCTATTATACTAATCGTATTACTAAAGATAATTTGTTAATTAACTAAATACAAAATATAATTTAATTTATAATACTAATTTAAAGGTGAATTTTTTGAGAGAATACGATGTTATTAAGAGTTAATGTGGCAGTAATGACAAATACTATTAAAACATAACCTAGTAATGAATACTTACTTTAAACTGTTAACAAACGGAAATATAGAAAGAAAAATCGCCTTTATGACGATAATAATAATAAACTATACTTCGTCATCTCGAACGTACACCACAGCGTCAACAGCAGCAACACAAAAAAACAAAAATAAACAGTACTGCACATGCGCTTATTTACCACTAATAAGTTAATAACCATTACGTTTTGGTGTATTTTTTAAACGCCTTCAAAAATACAAACTTATAATTAATTGTGCGATTTATAAAATGTCTATTTAAAAAGTAAAAAATGATGTGGTGATACTTTTCATCGTACAATGTAAATTAGAATTAAAATCAGTTAGCTGTGTCGCAACGGAAGAAAGTGATACTTTTTTTCAGCGGGTGCCGAAATAAAGCACACCAGCGAAAAAAGACACTGTCTTCCCGAGAAACATATGATTTTTTCGCCAACCTTAAGAAATTTATCAAAAAACATTCATTTTAAAACTGATCTAAATTAAATTATTTTAATTTGACAGTTGTGTAAAAATCGACTATTGCAGGTAAACATTTAAAAGCGGGAGGCAAAATCACTTTGTCTCCTGTCGGGAGGCAAAATCACCTTGTCTCCTGCCGGGAGGCAAAATTACTTTATCTCCTGTTAAGCAATAATTGTCAACTTTGCATCACAAAATGAGAGTCGAAAAGCCTACTTTCTAACAAGGTCGACAAAAAAAACTACCCCATATTAGAGTGTGTTCAGTTTTCAAGTAGTTGATGAAAAAAATTCCACCGACATGACATCCTAAAAAATCGTTGCTATGATTTTGCCAGCGGACAACACATCCTTTGTGTAACCATTTCTTACTATGCCGTTTCGATTAATGTAATATAATTTAAGAAAGCCCAACTTCTCTGCTATCATTTTTAAGGTAATCGTACAAAATTTCGTAACTTGGTCGCGAAATAAATTGAAATTTACTTTATTATAACGACAGTTTGAAAAGATACAGCACCTCGATCATGTTACTAGATAATGATGTCAAATGTGGATTCCCCTAACAAGTTTTTACTTTCCTATACTTTCAGTATAGGGAAGTATTGATTTCATGCAAAATTTCAAAGTTGAGATTTTAACGGAAATAGTCGGGGGGGGGGGGGGGTCCATGGACCCCAAAAAAGTAATTTTTAAAAAATGTCTATCTGTGGGTGGGTGGGTCCGTTACGCTCCATATCTCCGGAACGGCTGGACCGATTTTGATGTGCTTTGGAATGAGGGGGTATATCAAAAATTCACCGACAAAATAAGCTTTTAAAAAAAACCGAAACCGGAAGCGGTAGTTAGACATGTTTTCTTTGTAGCATTTTTTGCAGAAACTGTATTTTGGAAATTTTAATAGTGGAGATTAAAGAAGGCCTTAGGACAAATCAAACGATTTTTTACCGAACTCTCTAGCTTTAAAATGGCGGCCGCTACGAATTTTTGAACATTTCGACTTTAACGCCCATTTACTCAAAAACCAGTTATCTGATTGGAATCAACTACATCTTGTTTGGTAGCTCTTCAAGGGTACTATACCATGAAATATAATTAATTTTGAAAATATAAAAACGATCGCAATGACATCACAGTTTTGGAATTTTTCAAAAAAATATTTCTCAAAAACTGCCCACACGTTTTTGTTTAAACTTTTTAAGCTGGGAATCTTCTACAATTTGTTTTTTTGCGCATTGCTATAATTTCACTGTGACGCCCTCTATGCATTTTTGAAAATTGAAAATTGGTACCCTTTTATTTATTTAACGGGGGGCAATAAAATATTTCTGTTAATGTGAAATAGCTCACCATTGATAACAAAATCCGAATATAATAATATTTTTTCGATAATTTCATATTTAGGGGGCTACTGTTCCCCCTCCCCCTCAAAATTTTCGCTACAAAATTAAAAAATTGATTTCTTCTTTTGTTTGCTCTAGGAGAATCTTTTTACAAAAAATCAAAAAATCGAATTTTTTGCCCCTTGATAATCTTTTTGTTCTTAGAAGAATTTCACATACTTTCTACAGCAGTTGTATTCTTGTACTAGTCGTTTAATGTTCAGTGTAGGCTAACTTTTTTATTTTAATAGATAGACTCGCAAACCCAAGAGCAAAGTTGTAGGGCAAATTCTTCTCGATTGTATTTAAGAAAAAAACTTGAGTAAAAAATAACTTTTTTTTTAATGGAAACGTGGCATTTTGGCTTTAAAATCAGAAAGGTTTTAAAATTCTAAATACAAATTAGTAAGAGTAATTTCTTGCTAAAAATAATACTTCTCGAGTTATTAATATATTTTCAAATATCAATTTCCGCGCTTCCGTTGATTCAGTCCGAATATTTAACCCAACCTTATGCTTGCAGCGCAGCGGTCGGTCTTTCTTCAACCGCTTCAAGATGTTACAACTTTAAGAACTATTTACTTTAACTAGTCGTGTCTAGACAGGTGTATATCGAAAGTGTTGGAAAATATAAAACAATGTATTTAAATGTATAGGAAAGTCCAGGCGAAGGGTTTCGCTCATTTTTAACAATGTGATAAGAAGGAGCAGCCTAATAATTCACCATGTCTTGGCGGATTTTTGTGGATGACAATCTTTTTTTTCAATATACTTTATCCACCACATTCAGTTCGCTTTTTTTTCTGTTTTTCCCATTCCGGTGTTCAAATTCAGATAACTCCACGCTCAAACAAGCAATATGTTGAAATTGAAAGAAACTGATCAGTTTTGAGAAATAGGTAATACACTGGATTTCTGGATTTGGAATTGGGAGTGTGAGTTACCTCACGCGCACTTAGGCCACAATAGGTGGGCCCATTGTACTACCTCCCCAGCAGCGCTCCACATTGGACGTCACCCAAGCCATCCAACCTTTTGGATGTACTTGAGGACATCCGCAATTGGAGTGTTGCTGATTTCGGCCATGTTAGGCCAGAAGTCCCCCAGCATGGATCCTCTGGTTGTTGCGAGAGCTGGGCAGTGACATAAGACATGTTCTGCCGACTCATCGTCCTCGTTGCATGCACGACAGTTTGGGCTGTCCGCCAGTCCCATCCTGTGCATGTGTTGCTTTAGGGTGCAGTGTCCAGATAAGATACCCACAACTAGTCGTAAGTTCTTTCGGGACAGTTGCACACAGTATTTGGCTGTTTTTGGCGAGGGTGCCGTAATAGCAGCCCTTGCTTGACGACAGCTTTGAGTGTTAACCCATCTTCGTGTGAAGCTTTTTAAGGTTTCTTGGTATAGCATAAAGCTTAATGTCTTCAGGAATATGGGAATTACGGGTTCTGGCCCCCAAAGAGGTTGTCCGGAGGCCAGTCTCGCAATCTCATCAGCCTTTTCGTTGCCGTAGGTTCCGTCATGTCCTTTCACCCATACAAGGGAGACGGCATTATCTTTTGAGATATCGTCGAGAGCTTCACGACACCGCAGTACCACTCCTGAGGTGATTTTACAACTGCCTAGGGCTAGTAAAGCGGCTCTGCTATCGCTGTAGATACCAATACGTTGGTTCTTGATTTGTCGTTCAAGAATTGCATTTGCACCATGCATTATTCCCACTACCTCCGCTTGGAAGACAGTGGCAATTTTGCCTAGTGGTATACTCTGGCGCAGGTTTAGGTCATCGGAGAAAATTCCGGCACCCGTTCCATGCTTTGTTTTAGATCCATCGGTGAAGATGGATATGTCCATATGCTGGGTTGGTCCAGCATTCGCGTAGACACTAAAGTGTCTATTAAAGGCATATTGTAAAGGAAGGTAGTCAACCATAGCATCCAGAAGAGGAATCTTGACGATTGCCTCCTCCAGGATGCGGGTGTGTCTGCCTCCCTTGCCTGCTGTTTGCCACAGCCCCTTGTGGCGCAGCCTTAAAGCAGTTCTCACAGCTACTTCCTCCACAAAGAGATCAAGTGGAGGAAGGCATAAGATCACCTCTAAGGCGGCCGTGGGGGTTGAGCGTATAGCACCTGTAGAACTGAGACAGGCGAGACGTTGCACGTGTCCCAGTTTGGTTGCTGCCGTAGCCTGTCTGACCCTGGGCCACCAGACAAGTGCTCCGTAGCATAGCATGGGCCTAATCACGGCAGTATACAGCCACAAGGTAATTCTAGGGGAAAGTCCCCAAGATTTACCCAGAGCGCGGCGACACTGCCAGAAAGCCATGCATGCTTTGTTTGTTTTAGCTTTCAGGTTTTTCTCCCAGTTCAGCTGTTTGTCAAAAATAACTCCCAGGTATTTGACATTATCTGAAAATCTGAGAGAAGTATTGAATAGGAGAGGTGTACGTAAGGGTCCAACCTTCTTTTTCTTTGTGAAGAGTACCATCTCTGTCTTCAATGGGTTGACAGATAGGGACTGTTCATTACACCACTTTTCTGTTATTCGAAGAGCCGTCTGCATTAAGGTGCAGAGCATGCCCTCAAACTTCCCCGTGATGAGGATGGTGATATCATCCGCATATCCAATGGTATAGAATCCAGCATCATTGAGTGCGCTTAGAAGGCTGTCCACCACTGTATTCCATAACAGTGGAGACAGAACTCCGCCCTGTGGGCAGCCTTTCATCACGACACCTCTAATTGAGCTGTCTCCTACGTTAAATTGCACTGCTCTCATTGCAAGCATGTGTTTTATCCACTCACAAAGAGTAGGTGCAACACCAAGTCTGCGTAAGGCAGAGTTTATACTTTCAAAGGTGGCCTTGTCAAAGGCTCCTTCAATATCAATGAAAACTCCCAGGGTAGACATTTTGTTGTCTAATGATCTCTCGATCCGATTCGCTACGGCATGTAGCGCCGATTCGGTAGATCTCCCTGGGATGTAAGCGTGTTGGTTCAGGTGCAGTGGGTGTGACACAAGCACCTTCTCCCTTATTTCCCTGTCACAAAGTCTCTCAAGAGTCTTTAATAAGAAAGATGTAAGACTAATGGGACGGTAAGATTTGGCCAGGGTGTAGTCAACACGCCCTGGTTTGGGTATAAAAACTACCTTCACTTCTCTCCAGCTCTCCGGTATATATCGAAAGGCGATACATGCCCGGTAGATGCGCACCAGGTGGGCAATTATCAGGTCCAGACCCCATTGTAATAGGGCTGGGAAGATACCGTCCACCCCTGGCGACTTGAAGGGGAGAAAGGAGTTTATAGCCCAGGTTACTTTGTCGCCCCTTACGACCCGGTCCGCCACTTCCCAATCCTCCTCAATGGGAGGTGGGGTGTCGGGCCTTGGCCATACACAGTCAGGGGTAACAATGCAGCCTGGGAAATGTGTTTGAATTAGCACTTGTGCTGTCTCTTCGGGTTTGGTTGTCAGAGAACCATCCCCTTGCCTGAGACAGCC
This sequence comes from Ctenicera cuprea, assembly GCA_958336395.1. Taxonomy (NCBI): domain Eukaryota; kingdom Metazoa; phylum Arthropoda; class Insecta; order Coleoptera; family Elateridae; genus Ctenicera; species Ctenicera cuprea. The sequence continues at coordinate 50,665,514 of OY284487.1, forward strand.
AGGTTGTTGATTGGGGTCTTTGGAGAGGATCCTTTTTAGTCTTGCCGCTGAGGTAGTAGTCTCTATAGAACCACAGAAAGTTTTCCAAGAGTTCCTCTGCCTCCGGCGGATTTCTTTTTTATATATTCGTTTTTTGGTCTTTGTAGGCCTCCCAGTCACTAGTAGTTCTAGTTCTCTTTGCTTTATTGAAGAGTTTACCCAGCACTGATCTCATCCTGTCGAGTTTCTTGCACCACCAAGAGGTTGTGCGACTCGCCTTGGGTGTCTTCAGGGGGCATGATGATTCATAGGATTGTAAGAGCGAGTTTTGCAGAATGTCCACGCTGGTCTGCAGGTCCTCTACCCGAGCAATCGTGTCTGGGAAAATCGACTCCGCCAGGTGGGCTTCCAGATCTACTTTATAAGATAGTCTGTCGGTCTGCCTAGGGTTCCGATATTGTTTTGGTATGGCCGTAGTTCCAGATAATCTGAAACAGAGCCATCTGTGGTCTGACATGGATGCAATAGGTGATACATGCCAGCCCACAATATTATTGGAAATACCTAACGATGCCAGGGTGACATCAATCACCGTCTGGCTGCGCGTTGTGACAAAGGTAGGTTCACATCCGCGGTTCAGTATTTCTAGGTTTGTACTTACTAGGTACTCAAGTAAAGATTTACCTCTGGTGTTGATGGTACTGCTACCCCACGAAACGTGGTGAGCGTTCGCATCACAACCAATAATTAGGTGTTTATTTTCCCTCTCACAGTAATCCACCAGTTCGATCAACTACGCGCTGGGCGGAGGGTCGATTGAGTCACCGGGAAGGTATACCGATGCTAATATAACATCTTCTTTTCCTTCGTTAATGCTGCAACTCACCTGTACCGCCGTAATATCACGCGTACAGAGGTGTGGCAAAGCGAAGGCTTGTAGGTGCTTGGGACAGTAGATGCACGTCCTTGGTTTCTTTTGGGCGTTATCTGTAAAGACAGCGCCATTATTATTATTTAATCCACAGATCTTAGATTTTACAATCCAAGGCTCTTGTATTAATGCAACAGTGTCCTGCTGACTGTCGAGATGTCTGCGTAAAGTGACAGCAGCCACTCGACAGTGTTGCAGGTTAATTTGTATAATATTTAGTCCAGGCTGAGTGGACATGGGGTCAACAAAAAGAGTTAGTCGGCCCCGGTGTCTGACCCGGACTCCAACAGTATCTCCATCAGCATCCTCTCCTCCTCACAGGTTGTGTCCATGGGGGTGGGGAGTTGTGGGGATTCCTCTTCGGATGGCTGCTCTGGTAGCGGCTCTCCGGGTGGTGGTGGAGGGGTGTCCGCAGACGCACCCTGATCTGTAACTAAATAGGGTTGAGGGATGTCCGTAGACGCACCCTGCCCTATAGGCTGGTTTTCAGAGGCTGGAGGTGCATCTCCAGGCTTCTGAATTTTTATGCTTAGGGTGGTAAACTGATAGTGCAGTTTACCTCCTTTGCTTTTGACGGCCGTCTCGGCCTCTCTGCTTAGGCCAAAAATTAGGAGCCTACCAAGTGGTTCCTTCTTTTCGGCCGTGTGGAAGAGGGGCCAGTCCCCAACGCCCATCCCGGGGTTCTGCACTGCCAGTCGACGAGAGACAGTCTCCGTAGGTTCGGGTTTCCCCGGGACCCATAGAGCTGCCTTCGCCAGCCTGGGCAGCCGATCCACCTGAACGACGCTGAGGCGAGCGCCCTCCCACAGGGCAGGCAGGTTCGCGACCGCGTCTGTCAGCCACTTCAGGGTCTCGTCGTCCTCACAGGTGATTCGAAGAATCTCCCCGGAGTACTGCCAGCCCCTAAAAGTGGGTGGGATTTGGCCTTCAACTAGGGCGAACATGTAGTTGTCCAGAGCCACTAGCAATTGGGCTTTTATTAGGTCCGCTTGGACCTGGGTGATTTTGCCGAGGGGGGTCCTAAGATCCACGATGGCCACGCGGAGGTGCCTGGTAAGGGCCTCTTTGTAGCCACCTGTCCTCTCGGTGACTTTATGGTCAGGTTTGACCTTCTTCCTTGGATTGGAGGTGGAGGGCGTGCTTCCGCCCGATCTAATCCTTTTGCTAGTGGAAGGTGTAGGACCACCAGAACCGGTCGCCTTGGGGCTTGCTCTGTGAGCCAGTCCCTTGGTAGCGGTTGAGGAGACCCCACTTCCCCTCCCACTTCTGCTTTTTATTTTGCCTAAGCCTACCGCCCTAGGGTTAGCAGGAGCCAGCCCTTGGGTGGAGGTAGAAGCAGTGGCGTCGGAGTTCTCTGCTGCTAAGCGAGCCTTCCTCCTTCGTTTCTGTTCGGAGCCAGAAATCCTCTTCCTCTTTGGAAGAGTGTGTTCCTCCTTCTTTTGTTTTTGTTGTTGCTGCTGCTGCTGCTGCTGTTGCTGCTGCGGCTGCTGGCTTGTTACAGGGGTATCCGAGGACGCACCCTGTACGATTTCTTGGTTTGGTGTTTCCATGCTGAAATATATATTCATCTCCCTAGCTCCTCACCCACCACGGAGCCCAACAAGGGGACGTCGAACTTCGACGCCAAGGCTACTAGGGAGATATAGTTCCCAGAGATGAGTTGCACACGAGTAGGCACCACCAGAGAAACCCTAGGAAATCAGAAATCAGAACCCCTAGGGACCCTAGGGACCCACTGCTCGCCCCTCCACCCCCAAGGAGCTCGCCCTACCGGCGGTCTGACCCGACGATACAGCCGATTGGTCGAGGTGGGTTAGTCACTCGATCTCCCGTCTAGGTGAAATCAGGGCCAAAGAGATGTGTTGCCGCACTCCAGGAACCATACCTGTCCCAGAGGTAGCTCAATCACCAGGATCTCTTCATCCAACCGACACGGGTCGCCTCGCACGGCACAAACACGAGGGTGACCTAAACCCTGTGAAATCTATTGAGCGGTCACAACTCAATGGAGAGGGGGGATGGTCCGCGGCGGCAGCTTTCGTTTCACCACGCGGGGGTTTAGACCCGGGATGTCCTTACTAACTAACCAGTAACCTAGGTCCGACGACTTCGGCCGTTCTCCTATCCGCCACCTGGAGACGCGCTCGGTAGGTATCCCAACCCCCGAGAGGTAATACACTAATAAATAACATTAATGCGTGTTTCGTCGGTCTAAACAACTATGTTAAAGACAAAAAGCACGAAGTTAACCGCGTATCTTCCTATATTTGAAATGCTCTTTAATAAACGTCTTCACATTTCTGTACATAAACCTTAAAGAGAATCCAGCTGAACTGTTAATTCATGTTGAATGATTTTGTTAGATCAAACTGTCTGTACACCAAACTTACTTTATACTGACTTGGTATATACGGCTTGCTACCACACCAAGTTGTGCCATTTCACAATTTATTATTCAAAATTCGTAGCTCCAAAATGGTATATCTTGTTATGGCGACATTTAATAGATAAAAATATTGCAGTTTTCTTAGTTATTGGAATTGTAATATTACTAGGGCTGGGAATATTTAACGATATATTGATAATATCAAATAGCGATAATTTTAAAACCATTATCGATATATCGATATTATCGATAATATCGATAATATCGACAATATCGGTATTATCGTTATCATTTCATTATCGATATTCGATATTAAATTTTCAATATCGCCCAGCTCTAAACGCAACACATCTTTTGCTTTTATTACATCCAAATAACTTCCAACATTTTCATATAATCGTAAAACATTTACTGCTGATCTTAAGACTTAAGTAAACAAAAAGAAAGAATGCCTACGTTTACGAGTAGGAAGAACCTAAGACGCGTTTCTTCCTTGTTAGGACTCCTCAGTAGTTCCTAACCGTAAATGCAAGCATCTACAGCATATAAGGTATGCTAACAATAAAATAAATAGTGGTAGATGACGATACGACATGTATATAAAGTACATTGATGGAATTGTGGCAAAGCTACCAATCACCCAAAAAATACAGCTGAACTAACTAACCTGGTATCAAGACAGCCAGGTGACCCTTGGTGTACAGTATCAAATACATCGTAATAATAAGTAAACCAAAAGAAAGGATGCTCTCATTTACGGGTACGAACAACCTAAGACGCGTTTCGTCCTGGGTCAGGACTTCTCAGTCAGAAAGAGTTTGTATCCGTAAATGCAAAAAAGTAAAGTTCGGTGTTAGTTCGTTCCCTGTGATGGAGAGCGCCGTTATAGGAGTCTTTCAGACTCAGGATTGAAGTCCTAAGCTCTTCTTTGGCCGAGAAAAGATGGTAAGGCTGGGTTAGAACTAGGAATTTGGATAAAGAAGGTTTTTTTAACAGGAAAGTATTGTTCCAGTATTCACTTTTTGGACCAGGAAAACCGCGAAAAAAAACTTCAGCCAAGACAGTCGGCTGCCCCAGAGAATCGAACCCAGGACTCCAGAATGAAAGGTGGACGCGTTAACCGCAGAGCCACCTCTCTCGGTTGCAACCATCTAGAGAATATAAAACATGCCAACAATAAAATAAATAGTGATAGATGACAAAAAGATATCTATATGAAGTACGTTGAGGAAATAGTAGCAAAGCTAAGAAGGACGAAACGCGTCTTAAGTTTTTCCTACCCGTAAATATGTGGGCACCTGGCGGTCTTGCTACCTCGCTACCACGTACTTTATATAGATGTCGTTTTGTTATCTATCATTATTTATTTTGTTGTTGACATGCCTTATATGCTCTAGATGGTTGCAACCGAGAGAGTGGACTCCGCGGTTAACGCGCCCACTTCTCACTCGGGAGTCCTGGAAGCGATTCCCCTCGCGGCCGAATCGGGAATCGATGTCGGTTTGTCATCTATCACTATTTAAGCTTAAGTAAATTATAGCCTGAGCCGCTGCTGATTAGTGTAGCGGTCTAGGTGCTGGACTGTTATATGGCCGCCTAGGTTTCGATTACCGGGCGAAGTAAGATCAGATTTAAAAAAAATTGGCATGCTCTGTTGGAAGGCAGTAGACAACCACCAACATACTCTGATGTGAGTTGGGTTGTCTATAGCTCGTAGAACCCTCTTTCAAGATTAGTGGGCTTTAGCTTTACTTCTCTCATTTAAGATTGGACTTCAGTAGTTTATCTTCTAAGGACTTGCAAGCATCATCGATCTCACTATCACGCTCCACCGGATCCGTCTTTGCCCAACGGTGACAGCCAACCAAAACTCCGCCGTTCTGCCCGACTGGCTCAAAGGGGTTTAAATATTTCCGTTTTCAGAATTTGAATTCAGTGCTTTATTCACTCTGAAGATGTGAGGTGCAATGTCTGGCAAAACGTTAGTTTTTATGGGTTCACAAACAGCTAACAGGCATAAGCCGATTAAGTATTATTGTACTGGCAAACAAAACACATTAAGATCAGATCCTTGTCCGCCCCAAGGTTTAAATAATGTAAGCACACGGCTCTGTTTAGGCAGGTAGGGCCTTCGAACAAATATTGCTCAAACTTCTAGAGCAAATGCTTGTAAAGGCAGACAAGCTACAGGTCGGTCCTTACCTGATTATGCTGGGTGTAGTTCCCAAATGACGACGCGGTCTATGCCGAAAGTAAATTTTAATATTGACAGTTTCATGTGGTTTTAAAAAGGTTTGATTTCATAATATTTGCAGCTGTTTCAACAATTTCCTTTTTCTTATCTGTAATGGGTTGATATCTTTCTGTACTATTTACTTGTAATTATGAAATTGAAGAATAACATAATATAGACTATTAATAAAAACATTAATAATACGAAAAGAGAAAAACAGGGGAGGATTGAAAATCTGTCATATTCTTCTTTTTGACTGGCACTGCGAGCACATCCATTTTCACAGCTGTGAATCAAGATATTTTGCCATTATTATACATCATGTTAAAGCTTACAAAACTTCCAACAACATTTGTTTGAATACTTTTTTAATATTAATTATGTCGCATACCATAGAAGAATAGTAAGAACGGAACTGCCCGCCCTACAGCTAATTAGATGCGCCTCGGATTTCGGACTAACGGTTGATATAAATGGTTTATTTAAAGAGTTATCAAAAATATGCAAAAATGAAAAGTATTTTTTTTTAACTAGAGCTAAATGCTAGGCGTAGTTAAAATCCCGTAACTGCCGGAAAACGTTGTTGATATTAAAAGGTATCGTTTTTACTCTTAATTTTTAAAATAGTTGTAAATTCTTGCTGATCCTAATGAAGTGCTTTAAATAGTCTATGGAACTGATAAAAGTTTGCGTTTTTAAATAAATAATTAATCAATTACAAATTTTCAAAAATTCGTCAAGTTCAAGACGTCAAGGTAAAATTTGGGAGATTGGTAACAAACAAATTTGTAGTTTACTGCAAGTGCTGTCAGCTCAGAAAGTTTTAAAAAAATCGTGTATGCAGTTTTTGAAAAATATGGTTTTTGAAAATCGTCAAAACTTTGAAGCAGCGCCATTGAGATCGTTTTCGAATTTTCGGAATTAATTTTACTTTATGGTATACTATCCACGAAGGTCTCTCGGGCAATTTGTAGCTGATCGCGATCGGATATCTACTTTTTGAGTAAATGGCCGTTAAAGATGAGATTTTCAAAAAAATGTAGCGGCCGTCATTTTAAAGCTGGAGAGTTCGTTTAAAAAGTTTTCGATTTGTCTTAAGTTATTCTCTCAGATCAAATTTTAAAAATTTAGTTTTCGAAAAAAAAACGCTACCAAAAAATATGTCTAACTTCCATTTCCGGTTTCGAATTTTTTTGAAAAGCTTAACTAGAACTAGAATTTTCGATACACCTCTTGATTTAAAATTGCATCAACATCGGTCCAGTACTTGCGTCTTTAGAGGCCTCACCTACACACCCACCCACAGACACACATTTTTAAAAACCATCACTTTTTTGGGTTCCTTAGGCCCCGTATATTTCCGTTAAAATCTATATTTCGAAAATTTTCATGAAGTCAATACTTCGCTGTACAGAAGGTATGGTAAAGTTAAAAAATCGCGACTTCCTTGCCAACACGAATTACCCAAAGATTAAATTATATCGCAAACCGTTGGATTAAGCGACATACCGTTTTTGTATAAAATTGTATATTGTTAAGTTAAAAGTTAGAAAATTGTAGAAATTGTAAAAAATGCGTTAAGAAATACGTCGAGCATTTTCTCTCACATCTACGTTTCTGGTTGATGGATTTCAACGAAAACAATTTACCTCGTAAATCATTACTAGTAAAATATTCATACAATATTTGAATCAAATATCTCAATCAGATACTACAAAATGAGCGAAACACTTCGCCTGGACTTTCCTATACATTTAAATACATTGTTTTATATTTTCCAACACTTTCGATATACACCTGTCTAGACACGACTAGCTAAAGTAAATAGTTCTTATAAGTTGTAACATCTTGAAGCGGTTGAAGAAAGACCGACCGCTGCGCTGCAAGCATAAGGTTGGGTAAAATATTCGGACTGAATCAACGGAAGCGCGGAAATTGATATTTGAAAATTTATTAATAACTCGAGAAGTATTATTTTTAGCAAGAAATTACTCTTATTAATTTGTATTTAGAATTTCAAAACATTTCTGTTTTTAAAGCCAAAATGCCACGTTTCCATTTAAAAAAAAAGTTATTTTTTAATGTGGCCGCCATATTAAAATTGGAAACTCAAGTTTTTTTCTTAAATACAATCGAGAAGAATTTGCCCTACAACTTTGCTCTTGGGTTTGCGAGTCTATCTATTAAAATAAAAAAGTTAGCCTACACTGAACATTAAACGACTAGTACAAGAATACAACGGCTGTAGAAAGTATGTGAAATTCTTCTAAGGACAAAAAGATTATTAAGGGGCAAAACATTCGATTTTTTGATTTTTTGTAAAAAGATTCTCTTAGAGCAAACAAAAGAAGAAATCAATTTTTTAATTTTGTAGCTAAAATTTTGGGGGGGAGGGGGAACAGTAGCCCCCCTAAATATTAAAGTATCAAAAAAATATTATGATATTCGGATTTTGCTATCAATGATGAGCTATTTCACATTAACAGAAATATTTTATTGCCCCCCGTTAAATAAATAAAAGGGTACCAATTTTCAATTTTCAAAAATTCATAGAGGGCGTCACAGTGAAATTATAGCAATGCGCAAAAAAACAAATTGTAGAAGATTCCCAGCTCTATCAGCTTAAAAAGTTTAAACAAACACGTGTGGGCAGTTTTTGAGAAATATTTTTTTGAAAAATTCCAAAATTTTGGAGCCATTTTAAAGCTAGAGAGTTCGGTAAAAAAATCGTTTGATTTGTCCTAAGGCCTTCTTTAATCTCCACTATTAAAATTTCCAAAATTCAGTTTCTGAAAAAAATGCTACCAAAAAAACATGTCTAACTTCCGGTTTCGTTTTTTTTAAAAGCTTATTTTGTCGGTGAATTTTGATATACCCCCTCATTCCAAAGCACATCAAAATTGGTCCAGCCGTTCCGGAGATATGGAGCGTAACACACCCACCCACCCTCCCACCCACCCACAGACATTTTTTAAAAATTACTTTTTTGGGGTCCCCCGAGTATTTCCGTTAAAATCTCAACTTTGAAATTTTGCATGAAATCAATACTTCCCTATACTGAAAGTATAGGAAAGTAATAAAAATTACTTTTTTAGGCGACCTTAACAAAAAATTGAATTTTTAGTACTCAAAAGCGGCCGCTTTCATTAATATCCGTTTAAGGGTGGCGCCATCTATCGATAATTTTCTACCTTACATAATGATACCGACATTACCGACAATGTCATAATATCTCTGAATAAAACAGAGTAAACAAGCTGTCAATCTTGCTGTAAACGGTAATAAATACGTGTTGGTAGTCGAATTTTCTAATAATTATGTACAATTGTTCAGTTGTTATAAATAATTATATCAATAAATCATAAATAAAAATCTAACAAATTTGTAATAAAATATAAACGTTTCTGAAGGAGTCACAAATATGCACAATTGTTCAGTTGTTATAAATAATTATATCAATAAATCATAAATAAAAATCTAACAAATTTGTAATAAAATATAAACGTTTCTGAAGGAGTCACAAATATGCACAATTGTTCAGTTGTTATAAATAATTATATCAATAAATCATAAATAAAAATCTAACAAATTTGTAAATTTTATAATGAAGGTCGCCTAAAAACATTTGTGTGCACCACTGCCAAAAAGTGTTATTTCGTCCTCGTCTGCTTTCTGGCCTCGGCTTCGCCTCGGCCATTAAACTCAGACTCGGCCGAAAAAAATTCACTTTTTGGCCTTGATACACAAATAACTATTTTGGGGTCCATGGACCCTCTCCGACTATTTCCGTTAAAATCTCAACTTTGAAATTTTGCATGAAATCAATACCTCCCTATACTGAAAGTATAGGAAAGTAAAAATTACTGCATGATCTGTCTCCACTGACATTATGGTTAAGTAGACAATTTCGACTCAAATTCAACCCAAAAGCATGACCTTGCTCTGTGGATACCATATTGCACGACACCCTGTATATGACAATAAATAAAAAATTACAGCATACATAAAATATGCCTTCCTAAGCAAGTGACTAACTACCAAGGTTATTAGTAAGTTACTAAACCTTGACTAACTACGTCAATTCTCAAAAAGTTTCAGGTATTTATATTTTATAACAGATTTTATGTTTTTTGTTTTAAAATTCGCCTATTTTACCGTATTTTTTTGTAAATAATGCTTGTATGAGAAATTTTATCCGATATTCTTTTGCCCGTGAATTTGTATCCACTACAAAGTTGTTCGAAATCTATTGTTCTAGTTGAATTACACAGCTTTGCTAAGAATTCCCCACAAAAACCTTAAAATTTAGCGTTTCTGGCTTCAGTAAATAATTACCATTAAATATTTTCAGGAATAATAAAATCGCAACAAACTTTTTCTTTTGGAGAATTTATCAGTTGCTTTAGTTTATGTAAGCACAATATAAATTACACAATTTTTATGTATTTACCAATTATGCTTGAGAAAGTCTTCCTGTTTCTTAGTTTCTAATATAATAACCAGAAAGAATGGGATAATAGCTTTAAGTCTCAAAAACACCTTATTAATTAATCATCACCGTGATACCCAAGGATATCATTGATCGGAGAATAAACATATCATTGCTTATGTAATGAAATTCTCAATGTCATTGAGGCTAAATTAACGACAAAATTATAACTTCGACTCTAATTGGTTTACGTCACTCATGGCGCATATTTTTAAACGTTCATTTGCTCCAGTCAATAGTGCAAATCATTAACAGTACCTACAAGGGCAGAGAAAATTGATGAATCAGTAACCATCTGCCATTTTCATAATGAAAAGCACCATTACGACACTTATTGACCCCACTGACCCATAAGCCCTAGTAGGAACCAAACAATAGATGTCCTCTCCTCTTCAATTTTTCAACGAGTTGCCGAGAGTCGTTTTGTCAGATTACATACACTACCGCGCAGTATAACTGTGGAAGATATACAAGGTGCCATAATAAGTCCTTGAGAGCCAGTAGTATTTTTGTTGTCTTTGTGTAATTACACGCTCTTATTTTCTGCGCTTCAATCATTGCGTTCGCGTAGAAACCGCCGGAATATTTGATTATCCTGTGCCGTTTTGCCAGAATTCCGTTACATTGAAAAACGGAAGCGCACGTTGAATATAAAAGGTATTGTATTTGTATTTTAATTGACAAAGTTCGTTATGGTGATAACCGACAGGAAACTGCGAAGAATTCAGTGCGGTTTTGCAAATGAAAATGAACTTTGCATATTTGCATTATAACAAACCAGCCGTTGATGATATCATTTTCTCCAGTATTGATATTTATGTAGAATACGCGAAAACTTTGTGCTGTAGTATGCTGTTGTTGTACAGGACAGTGGCGCAACCATAAAGAGGGCACGGAGAAGCTTAAGCCCAATAAAAACAAAGAAAAAAATTGTGGAATTTGTTAAACTTGCGTAATTCTACATCAGGATACACACTGATACATTTAATGCTATGTATATACGTAATTTAAATTCAGTACTAAAACGTTGAATTTAGGATTTTGACATTTCAATAACAATTTTGAAATATTTAAAAATAGTTGGGGACTGTTAACTTCAATTTACTGTCGAAGACGATGTCATAACATTAGAACGAAAAAAAATGAAGAAAGCAATTCCCCTCTACTTCTCCATACTTTAGAATTGCTACTTATTCCATTTTCAAAAGTATTTTTGTATCAACGTTCTAGCCCCAAAAGATTATTATAAGATCACATCTTACATTACTTAACTTGACGTATTCTTCGACTACACACAAACAAAAGTCGGCTTTATATTGTCAACGGTGGCGGTACCAAGAGAAGGGTGGTGTAGCTTTATCGCGTCCGAAACGGGTACTCAACTGTTTGGTCAACTGCTATTACGTTTCCGAGCTCGATTGCTTTACTTGTACTGGTTTTAAGTAGAAACCTGAGATCACTACAGTTGGAAGCGAGTTTTTTAATCGTTATTTAAATTATGGAAATAGATTGTTTGGAATAAAAAAAGAGACCAGCGACTAAATTCGCTAGCCAAAAAATTGGGGGTAGGGGAAAAAGCATCCCTAAAATATAAATTTTGTAACCAATTATGGAATCCTTGTTCCACTATCACTCTGAGCAACTTAGCTTAAACAGAAATGTTTTATCACCCCTCGTTTACTAAAGAAAGAAGCATGAAATTTCTGTTTTCAAAAAGTCACAGAAGACGTCCCAAAGAAATTAGCGGATTGAGACAACAACCAAATTGTTGCTCATCTCTAGCTCCATAAGCCTACAAAATTAAAAACAAAAAGCTGTCGGGCAATCGCCACGGAGCCTTCCTCGCATTTATTGAAATCTTTGAAAATTTTTAAAATATTTCATAATTTTTAGAATTTTTTTACATATTTGACAATTTTATAGAAAATTAGAAAATGCCTTTCCATTATTTATACCGTTGTTTTTTTTTAAATTTCGCTCTTCTTAAGTTTTCAAAATTTTAAAAAGGTTTAAAACTTTATGAACGTTTTAAAAGATTTTGGAAATTTATGAATAATTTGTAAATTTTACAAATCTTCAAATTTTTGAACATTAATAAATAATGCCGAATTTTTTTTTTTGAAAACTACCAAAAATTAAAACAATTTTTGTAAACTCAACTACTTTCATTTCCGGGTTCACCGGAAGTGAGATCAACTTATGTTTATTGGAATACGCTGTATATTTTTGCATATTCCGAATTAGGATGAAATGCTGAGTCTGTATAGGCCAATTAGGTGTAATTTTGACATCCAAAAATATTTTCTTTTGTAAATTTTGTTTGCTATTAAGAGTGCCTTGACCACCCAAATCGACTCTAATTAATTTATGAACTGTTTGTTGTTGATTGTAAATTTAAAGTTGTTTTTTTTTACTTACTAAACTTACTAGCAACGCTTCATGTAAGTTTTTTTCATTTGTTTCAAAAGGACTACTGGAACCAAGATATTAGTAAATATTTTTTTGCTTGAAAATGTTAAATAAAGGCTAAAGTTATGGATGTCATTAAAAACCCTCGGTTTTGACCATTACCCTTACCGTGCCCGTCGGGTTTGGTCGGCTTTGACTGTAATTCTCACCGTGTCCACAACACCCACTGATGCTTACTCTCTCTAGTACTTAAAACATCTCTATGATCACGACCGTGCGTTGACATATCTCCCACTGTCCATATCCCCCACTCGTGTGCTAGGTTGCATAACTTGCTGACTTCAATTTTAAAATGGAATATAATTCTATTATTAATTAATGTTTCAAGCGGTGTTTTTAACATTTAAGGCCAAGGCCTACCAAACCCGATGGTTGGACTTGTGGGCACGGTGGGAAATATGCACAATATCGACGGTGGAACTTATGACGCAAAAACAGTTATAGTTGCCGGTGAGAGATATGGACAGTGGGAGTTGTGTCCAATGACGGTTCGTCCTATTAGGCAGAGTAGGCAGTGCCTACCCATAATTTTTCAAATAAAAAAATCAAATTCTAAAGTTAAATTAAAAAAAGGCTACTTTACATATAGTTTTTATTTTTAATTTTTAACAGCACCGCGTAACAACGGTGCAACAGTTATGTGTTCAGAAATTAATGGTTTGCAAAATAAAATAGAAGAAAATGCACCTCAAGCATTATTTGTATATTGTTAGGCGCACAGATTAAACTTGTACTTCAACAATCATCTGGCCATATTTCGAAGTCGCCGAAGCGCACGCATGTCTTATAATTTAAGAAAAAACAGAGGTGATATTAAATTTAATGAAATATTCAGTGACACTATTGATGCTGTTGGAGCACGTCTTCCCAAGCGCACCGATTCAGTAAAAAAATACAGAATTAAATTTAAAACAAATTAATTTCAACATAGTAGTCTGCATTATTGTCCAAATTGAAATTCGTTTTGCAAATCTGGAACAAAATAAATTTTAGCATTTGTTTAATATTGAAAATTTTGATTCTTATAATAATGAATATCCGGAGCAATATTTTCAAAGTGTTTTTATCGTATTTAGCAAATATTTTGACAAAACCACTTTTAAGACATGGATTGCAATATTTATACAGCGACCCATGAATAAATATTAATGCAAAAGAAATAAGAAATACTAAAAAATATACATGAGAATGAACTTTATACTTGCTTGCCTCAAGTATGTACACAAATTGCTGCAATTGATTGTAATCATACCAACAACAACAGCGTCTGTGGAAAGAAGCTTTTCTACTTTAAAGCGAATAAAATCTTACTGTCGCAATTCAATGGACCAAGACCGTTTTACTGCATTAAATGTAATAGCCGTTGCAAAAGATTTAGTTTTTCTACTTGAACAAAAGAACGAGTGGTATGATAATACAGACCCTTCATGAATTACTGATACCCACGTGACCACAAATATAGGCAACCCAACCTACACTGTTGGTAGGCCTTTTATCCAAAAATTCTCAAGCCGTTTGTTAACTTATCAAGGCTTGCTTGTATACATACATAACCTCACTTTGAGTGTTGACAGTGACACTTACAGGGAATTTTTAGTTACCACGAGTACCAATCCTGAACTGACTTCAACATCTAAATCTAAAACTCCCTAAGTCACTGCGAACCAAAGGTCACGTGGGTATCAGTAATTAACGAAGGCTCTGTATAATCGATCACTTTGCAGCTATGAAAGAAAAGCGAATCGCGCTTGTATATAGTGAATATTTTTTTTCCTAGATACAAGGTCAATTACATTACCTATATTATGTTTGAAATATTTATTTATACCTGTTTTGTTGTTAATATTTGATAAAGATAAGTAGCTTAATTTTTAGAATAAAGGATTTTACTTTTTAATCTTAATGTTGAATAACTTTTGCCATTGCCTACCCAAATTTTGAACCCACGAAACGCCATTGCCTTTTTCCTAGACCCATCCCCGCTACCTGATCCGGCGATATAAGGGAAAGAACAAACCAACCCATCCACCCGCCCAGCCACCCTCGGCTAGGCAATTTTTAAAGGTCCAAAACATGTATTTCCGTCAAAATCACGTAACAAAGATTTTCTTGAAATTTTTATTCTTTTATACTCTGAGTATAGCAAAACAACAATTTTTGCTATTTTAGGTATAAACTCCAACGGTGAATTTATGAAAACAATAGTAAATCGTTTTGAATATACAGGGTGAATAAAAAGCAAAGCATAACTGCTATGGCAACCAACTTTTGGTTTTCATGTAGAACACGGATTCATCAACTCTACCTCTTTCTTGTACACTGTTTTTTTTCCATAGAATTACGCAACAATATTTTTAAATGAAGTGCCAAGTGTAAAGTGAAAATTTGCTGTGCATTTCACAGTATTTAAGGCAATTTGTCCCAATATTTATTATATACACACACATTTAGCTAAATGCTTTTTATTTTAATAAATCATTCTAGATTTAAACAAATTCTTAAACATTTGGTTTAAATATTCCAATATTTAATAAAGCATTAGAGATTTAATTAAATCCCAAAACATTTATTTTAAATTTTCAAATATTTAGTAAACCTTTATGTATTTAGCCAAATCTGCACATATTTGTTTTAAATCTTTCAATATTTAATAATTATTCGCAGATTTAAATAAATTTTTACCGATATAAATAAATCCTTACAGATTTAAATAAATGTTTCAACATTTAATTTTAAGCTGTCACATTTAATGTTAACCTGTCATATTTATTTGACCTTGGTCAGCCCAGCCGACTTAGGACACCAAGACCGTTTGCACCGATAGTAAGGCGCAAGGCAGGGTCATGGTGGGAGCGTTCAGGGCTTAAACAAAACAGACTGAAAATTACATTCTCAAGGGAATGTTGAGGAAATTTTATCGGATGAATAATAAATTATGCAATGTTTATGTTGTTAAATATGTTGCTATTAATGATTGAACTAACATTAATTGCACACATTCTTGAAATACGGAAAACGTGTTCAATAGTTGTTGAACGTTGCCACCAGTTGAAACGGTCTTGGTCTTCTATGTAGGCTGGGTATACCAAGGTCAAATAAATATGACAAGTTAACCTAAGTTGCAGGCTTCCGCAGCCGTTGTTAATAACATCTAGGCTTCCGGGTTGCAGCCGCGTCATCGGTGCACCGATGACGCGGCTCCAACCCGGAAGCCTAGATGTTATGACAAGTTAACATTAAATATGACAGCTTAAAATTAAATGTTGAAATATTTATTTAAATCTGTAAGGATTTATTTATATCGGTAAATATTTATTTAAATCTGCGAATATTTATTAAATATTGAAAGATTTAAAACAAATATGTGCAGATTTATCTAAATACATAAAGATTTACTAAATAGTTGAAAATTTAAAGTAAATGCTTTAAGATTTATTTAAATCTCTAATGCTGTATGAAATATTGGAATATTTAAACCAAATGTTTAAGGATTTATTTAAATCTACAGCGTTTTATTAAAATAAAAAGCATTTAGCTAAATGTGTGTATATATAATAAATATTGGGACAAATTGCCTTAAATACCGTGAAATGCACAGCAAATTTACACTTGGCGCCCCATACCTTTGAAGGTGAAAAATTTCCTATTTACCATAGCAACCAAATACCGAAACGTATAAAAAAAACTTAAAAGAGTAGTACGCGCTGAAATTTAACAAACAACTTTTATTACGGCTATTTCTTCGTAGAATCAATAGTTACGGAATTAAACATTATTTATGCCTTACGTTTTACTCAGTAAAATTTAATTTTGAGAAGTTCAAACCAAAATGTATCCAAATATCGAGACTAAATTTTGAATTAGAAATTTTGGGAAATACGAAACAAACTAACAAATTTTATCCAACTAAGATGTTGTTGTTGCTATCTAGGGACAGTTCATGATGCAATGAACTGGTACTATTATTTATCTAACATGAAATTCGTTGGTTAATAAATAAAACATGCATTGTATGGCTAGAGGCCAATGACCAACGAATTGTAATACGTCAAAAGGTAAATGCTGTTTGACCACATTTTTCATTAGTACCTATCGATCATGTGATTAAAAGAAGCTTGGTCTTAGGAAAGTTACTACCAATTTTGTTCAGTAATGACTTGCCAAAGTCGAAGTTTAACGTTAGTACATAAAGTGTAACCTTACAGAACTACGGGTTTTTGAAACTTTGAAAAGAATTACGAGAATAACTTCAACGCACATCATTGCAGAATTTTGGTAGTTCATACAACTGTGTGAAATTCAAATTCTGGGATTTTAAGGTGAATAAATTTGATTCATGTTTGGGTATCTATAAAAAAATTAGTTTTCGGAGATGAATTCCTCAAGTTCAAAATTTGATATTAGAATTACAAATATCAGTAAAATTAATGCATCCAAAGGGTAATCAGAAAATTTTAAAAACGAAGGACCCTACGAATTTTTGAACCGGTTTACATTTAAAACGGAGCAAATAATTTAGCGCAACTGCTAGGCAAAACTCGGGGTTACGGCCTTTTTTTAAAAATTTTAAATCACTCCTGTTTCCACGTCTGTCGTGAAATTTTCGATTCAATTTTTCACAGCTGTGCCCCCGTGTCTCCCGAGTTTTGCTCTATGGAGCGCCCGTTTCGGACTCGATTTTCTTCAGGGTTTATAAAACTTGTTCTAGCTTGGGCATTTGCAGTGCCGCCAGGGGTCCAGAAAGGCCGTAAAATCGTAGAAAAAATCTTAACTTTTTTTGCACGACACGGCATCGAAATACAGGGAGGTGTGCGCGGCGGGGAGGGGGCAACGTGGTTTTCGTGCGATTACAACAATCCGAGCGGGAGGAATGGATGTCCTCGCCGCGGACTTTCGACGATATGAGAGACAAGGTCCAGGTCATAAACGATCTAGAAGGCATTCGGCTAAAAAGCATTTTTTTGTGTGGTAAAATATTTTAAAATATCGAAAATTTATGTTTATCAACGGAACTAATTTAAATTAATTCTCGATCACTGAAAAACAAATTATCCAATCGATAAAATTATCATATCCTATTATGTAATAGCCCTTAATTAAGTATTATTATGGATTGCAAAAATATTTTTGGAATTATGAAAATTTCAAAAATGCCAATTTTGTAAATTTTCAAAAAATTATTTTTCAAAAACTGCCAACGCCATATTTTTACAATTTTGCGAGCTGATGGAACTTGCAATGAACTACAAATTTCTTTTTACTAATCTCCCAAATTTTACTCTGAGGCTGTCCAGGAATTTTTGAAAAATTTAAAGTTGATCAATTGTTTATACAGAAACACAAACACCAATCGTTATAAACTTAAAACAGTTTAATAGACTATTTGACAGGGTTGCATAAATATCCGATTTTAAAAACAAATTCATTATAATCAATTTTTTTTTATTTAAATCAGATTTTTATTTAAATCGGACTTTTTTTAAATTATTTTAAACGCCTGTCAACTTTTTGGTTGGTGTAAAATATGCATTAAGCAAAATGAAAAAGAAAGATATTTATTATCAAAAACTAAACTTTTATTTCTTTTAAACGTTTATATCTTTTTAAACGTTTATATCTTTATAAACATTAGAATAAGTTTAACTTAAAATAATTTCATTTTCATAAATTAAAACAACAAAACAATAAATTCTATATAGGTACATATATTTTCTTATTTTTTTGCAATAATAGAAAAGAAAACAATATTTTTTCTTATAATTATACAATTAAGTTTGGTTCTGAATTATTTCATTAATAAAAACTATTTTGCCATTTTTTGGACTCCTAGTGTATTTGCCAAACTTGGAAAAATTTGAATATTAATTTCAAAATTTTTAGGTTAATAAAAACGATTTAAATCGCTTGAATTTATTTAAAAAAATGTGATTTAAATATGATTTAAATCAATTAAATTAAATCAATGCAACCCTGCTATTTGATGTAGTTTATTTGGATAAAAAAAATTTAAACCCATTTTAAAAAATAACACTAGGATGCTTTTTAATATCAACAACACATTTTCCCGAAGTTACGTGATTTTAACTTCATCTATCAATTAGCCCTAGTTGAAATACCCATTTTTCATTTTATTCATATTTTCGGAAACTTTTCAAATAACCTATTTACAGCGATTTTTGGTTCAATGTCTGAAACGCAATATTTAATTAGTACTAGTGCGGTTACCTTGCTACCGTGCGACTTAATCGGTTATTGCTGCCTACTATGCTTACAGCTACAATACGACATCCTACATATTTATTGCACAGGCTATTGTAAGTTAAAATTTCCGCCGAGGCGTGATCTTCTTTAATTCGTTCTTGTTTAATATTTATAAAAAATAATGTGATCAGTCATTTATTAATTACGCGAGAATTTTTAAAACGTAAGAAGTATGGTAAAACACCAGCAACGTGTTTCGCCTGGTTTTTTTGAGATGCTAGGGTTGCGTCCTGCGTAGTTAATCAAATACTTTTCAAAATTTACGTTATACAATACTGTTAATTTTAAGAGTTCGCTAGAGCTAGAGTATAACAAGTGCCGAAACACAAGAAATGATTTTCTGGCATAGAAGTGGGTGAAGGTAGGTATACAGTCAGTCACAAAATTGATGACGCTTGTAGTAGGCGCGAATATGCAACACGCAGCGCTAGAATGCGACAAACGTCGCCTGAAAAGCAGATACCCGTTGTTCAATTGCAGTGCAGTGAGCGAAAAACGTTTGTCGTCGCATTCTAGCACTGTGATGTGTGTTGCATAATCGCCCCTAATTCATCAATATGAAGTTATTCCTAGTACTTTAGTGGAAAATATTGAGAAGAAATTTGCGCCCGGTATTGTTTTTTAGGGCTACGCCTCTGGAATTAGGTATTAAACTCAAAAATACAGAAATGCATAGAGGACACCACAAAATTCCGTTTACGGCAAAATGAATAAAAAACATATCCAATTTTTTTTTCCGGTTTCCTTAGAAGCTTTGATATTGTTGAAAATTAGACCAGCAGCTGTTCCTATGTTTACACCCGCAACTGGATACTGTTTTGAACCCCAAAGCGATGTTTTCGTTAAAATCTTGAAATTGAATAATTATATGAGAATGTAAATTTAAAAAAAAACTTAATTGTTGTTAACGAATTGGACAAAATTGTTTATAATATTCATTTAGTCTTTCCCATAATTTGTTAATAGCGTCTAGTCTCTTCGAAATCAATCGATCCCACCAAGGTCAGACATTGTATTTGTGCATTTCTATTGATCACGCATTCAATAGGCATTTATTTAGCGATAATCGGCAGGCTCGTAGTGGCACAGATGGACATGCGGGTGTGTTCGGGTGTACTGCCGTTTTACTGCATAAGTAGTTGTAGGGTCGAGTCTCGGTTGGGGCCAAATTTTTTTTTACTTTATAGTTTTTTTCAAACACTGTTGTTGCGTTTTGCTGTTTACGCGAGGTTATTTGTCAATAGCAGTTATATTTTTAAAGAAAAAATACGAAGACAATTTTTTTTTATTTTATAGTTTTCTTTAAAACACTGTTGTTGCGTTTTGCTGTTTACGCGAGGTTATTTGTTAAGAGCAGTTATATTTTTAAAGAAAAACGAAGAAAATTTTCATTCACTCAGTGATTGACGGCATACTAACACGCAAGTCTGACCTTGATGAGGTAGGATCGATTGTAGTCCAAGGGGCTAGACGCTAGTTAATTTGTTTTTTTCGAAATTGTAATGCTGTTTTTCCAAACTCTCTAGCTTCAAAAGTGGCCGCTATGATTTTTTGAAAAATTTTAATAAGTAGTAACGCTAGGAAAGTAGAATGTTGCCACATAAAAAGTATTTTCTAAACCATTAAAAACTGCCATAATTAAAAATTTTTGAACTTGGAAATTTACGAGCAAGTTTTAAAAATTCTTCAACTGACCGTAGCATTTTTTAAGTATTGTGGACTAATAATAAAGGGAGGAATAAACTACAACTTAGTTTTCCTCAACGCCTTAATTTCTCCGTGACGCCTAATTGAAGTTTTGAAATTTGGCAATTAATGGTTCCCTAATAAACGATCGACGATGAAAAATTCGCGTTCAAGCTAGTTTGCTCGTCAGCAAAATAGAACAAGACTCTAAAATTAACTTGTAGATTCTATCCCCCACTTTTTGACCGATGAATTTTGTTTTCTAGCTTTGGTATTCTTACTTCCAGTAGGCAAAGAATAGTTATTTAAATATCAAGGAATGTAAGGACGTAATAACATCCGAGGTAGGCGAATACGAGCTGAGGCGGAGCCGAAGCTTGTCGCCTGCCGAGGATGTTATTAGTCGATACATTCCGTGTTACTTATTAAATTTTTCACGCTACCGGCAATGTAAATAGGCCTACAGGTAGAAATTTAATCATATTTTTAAAAGTTTGTTTTGACAGCTGTCAAGTTCGTTTTGACAGCTGTCATCGGAATTATTTTTTAAAAGCTCCATTATTCTAAGTTGTCTGTGTTTGTTACCATATCAACGAACAGTTAAAACCAACATTATTTTCCTAGGAACGTAAGTGACACTATTAAGTTCCGGCGTCAAGGGTAACTAGTACACGAATGTTATCAGCCACTTACGATCCCTGTAGCTATGGATGTAAGGCTTACACTGCCAGTAGCGTGAAAAAGTATTAATTTCGAGGTTTTACCGAAAAACACGTTTTGCGGCTCAAGGAATGCCGAAAACAGTGGGTAAGTTCGTTTCTTCTGTTGGTAATCTTAATATCTAACAAACGGATGGTCCTGTTTTTATGACGCTTAAAATATAGTAGTCTATAAAAAATGGCGGCTGTTTTGATTTTTTGAAAATAGGTAGGTGGCAAAATCTTATGATGAAAGAATTTTCAAATCTAAAAAAGTTTCTAAATTAAGAATTTAATTTTTTTTATAATTCTTAAAAAAAATATTACTCAAATTACATCCTCTGTGTCGATTTCCAAGGTTTTAAATGTGAAAATTGACGAATGCCCCTTTATTTAATAAACGGGAAGCAATAGAATATTCGTGTTTAAACTCAATTGCTCATCAGTTATAGTAGAATAAGATTCCAAACTTAAATTTTACATTGTTTATTAATATTTATCTCCGCTTTCCACAATTTTTGGCCGATGGATGTTTTGTGGTCTCTGGTGTGCTTTAATTCCAAGCAATATTTTCGAAGAAATCAAAAAATCCATTTCTCTTTTGCCGGAGCTTTTTTACTTTCCCGTACTGCTATTGAAGTATGGAAAGTTATATTATGCAAACTTTCGATTTTCAGATTTTAACGGAAATACACGTTTTGAGGTCCAAGGAACTCAAAAACGTGGTTTAAAAAAATGCATTTTATGTAACAACTTTTTTAAATTTTTAACAGAGTTGTAGTGCGTCCAGAGGCAAATAAAATGCTTCTTTCCGAATGCTGTTATCTTCAGAACGAAGGCCGGTACGTATTTTTGAAAATTTTGACTAAATTGCATTATTACTCAGAATGAAAATATCCAATCGACAAAAATTTAATAGCCATTAATAAGCATAACCACGTGATTTAAAAATATTTTTTGAAATATGAAAATTGTAAAACGGTAGAATCTAAAAGTTTTAAAAATTTTCAAAAAATTGATCATCAAAAACTGTCCATTTTTTTTAAATTTCGTAAGCCGCTGAAGCTTTCAGTGAGCTACAATTGTGTTTTAATAATCTTTTAATAATATTTTTCATAACTTTTCAAATAAACTATTTACAGCGATTTTTGGTTCTATGTTTGAAGCACAATATCTAATTAACCTTGTTTCCGTGCGGTTTAGTAGAAGTTATTGCTGCTTACTACGGTTATAGCTGCGGCACGACATTTTATTGCAAGTTCAAATTCCCGCTGGGGCGTTACTTTTTTTTAAATTCTTTCTTTTTTTCTTTATTTTTTGTTAAACCTTCAGTCATTTTATTGGTGCGAGAATATTTAAAATGTAAAAAGTAAAGGAAAGACAAGCGACCTATTTAGCCCATTTTTGGAAAAGAGAAAAGGAACATTTGCGGCTTATCAGCGCGCGGGCGGGTGCCCCGTAATATTAGTAACAGGATTCTGGTAGACCTTGGGTATATTTTATATTGATTGACTTATTGGATGAAATTGGGAGATATTCATTAACCGCACGAACGCATTAAGCATAAGTGCCGATAATTTTTCTTCCGGTTTAAACAAAAGTGGTATCAACTATTTTGTCTTAAATAGAACACCCTGTATATATTTTGAAAAATAATTATCAAATAAGTTCTAAATTCAAGGATGTATCACACGTGTATATTTACTCTATAGTACTTTGTTAACTTTACGAAATAAATATAAAAACAAAACACTCTAACAGTGTCAATTTACCACTGATGATAATAGATTAGCTATCGAAATATGTATCTGGTATTAAGTTACTTGTGTGGGAAGGTGCTGTGGTTTTCAATTAGCAAATAACAAACAAACAGTGAATGTAGATTATGGTTTTTTAAAACAAACGTAGCAATCTTGTTGGGCCAATATTTTTTGATGTACAGTTGACTAGACAGCGGTATCCAGAATTTCTTCAAAATCAAATAGAAGAAACGCTGGATATATTTAGAAAATTAGAGAATTGTTACTGATTATCTAAACAACAGATTTGTTGATCATTTAATAGGAATTAATGGAACAACTACGTGGCCAGCTAGATCACCAGGCCCAGCACCATTGGACTTTTTCGTTTTTCCTTGCCTAAAAACATTATTTATTCAAGGACACCAACAACACTGCAAAATACAAAATAAGAGTAGCATGGAAAATGTAAATTCACAACGATTTAATAATGTTGTGTGAGAAATAGTACTTGAAACAACGACTGTGCGTATGTTTTTTCTTAGTTCTAGCTTAAACAAGTGACTGTCGACTGAACATATGTATATGTGTGATAAAAAATATACAGGGTGTTCTATTTGAGATAATTATGGTTAAACCGGAAATACCATTTTAGATAGTTATACACTGCATAACGCACTCTGGCGGTTAATTAAATGCGTTTAAGATAAATAAGTAAAAAAAATATGAGATCTGCATCGCAATCTTGTTAGTACAACCGGTGTAGTAACTGCTGGAGCTTGTTCATTGTTCGTTGATACAAAAGTCCTTTTAAAAATATGAAAGTAAACATTTTTGAAGTATTTAAAAGTCCAGGCAAATTACCCTACCTCGACTATTTTTTACCTACGCATCGGATTGTACAACAGGTATTAATTTTTATTGATGGTACAACGTTATAAAACGATGGTCAACAAATTATATCTGCTGATGCACGCCTATGGTATTTTTATGCCTTCACCTTGTATTGCTTTGAACTTGATTAAAACATTCTATTTAGGTAGTTAGTAATTTCATACTGCATGCACAGTCGTGTACGTGTACACTGTACATCTACTATTATCATCTTCAAAAATTTCGAGAGAATTATATATCGATCAATCAAAGCGGTACAATAAATTTCAAGCCAGGATGAACAGTAATCATTCATTTTCCTGTTCAGCTTAACAAGAAAAGTTTCCCACATGTCACGGAAGTTTAGCCGCACGCACAAAATATCCAACCGCTGACTGTCGTAGGCTGGGTTAAAACGTTTAAAATTGAGAAGGGCAGAGGCAGACATCACTTGCACCTTGTTTAATTTTGGACGGAAGTTGCTACTACAATGTATATTCCACCCTCTTTCAATTTTCCTTTTCCCACACACACATTCCTTTTCTATTTGCGGCGCCTTCCGGTCGCGAACGCGAGGTTGAACACCCGCAATTTGCACGTGGTCCACGATTTAAAAATTTTCCATTAATGTAAAATTTAATAATGTATAAAAAATCGAAAGTGTTTAGAATCGTATTTTATAATTGAGTCTCGTGGATGTTAATTTTACTGATATTTGGCGTGGAATGGAAATAAAATTATTAAATCTCTCGATGTATTAATGCAAACAAACCACTTAATTGTTTACAATAATACATGCCTGTTAGTAGTTGTTATCAATGTTATCTCGTTTATCAATAAAGGTCGAGAACTTAACACTCAGTTTATGTATACGGTAAGTGGTTTAATAACGTTTATAAAATACCAACATACATAAATCTTCATAATTGGTATAAACCACGGGTGTTCCTAAAAAAATAAAATGAGAATGTTTAGTTTTCCTGTACTCGCCTCTGAAAGTAGACCAAAATCGTTTGTTATTGTTTAATCAATACACTGCGGCCGCTGAAATTTAAAACTACAAGATGTTCAGAACTACTGTATAACCAAATAATTTAAAGTTTTAATTATTTCAGATAACACCGAGGTTATTGAAGAAAGTCACTTAGGAGCTGTCTCCTCCAAAGAATTTATTCCTAAACTACAAACCATGACTGATAACACTATTGAAGGTAAAATGTATTATTTTGACTATAAGATTAAATTAATAACAATTTTTTTCTTTTTAGAAATTGTAATACCAACGGTAATAATGGTCTCATTATTTCTTATCAACTCCATAATTTTGTTTGTGATATATAAATATAGACAGAGGTAAGAAAACAACAAGATTACAGGAATGGGAAGTTTTGCTAAGTTTAAAATGTAATTTTAAATATATTTTGAGAATTCACTACCTGAGAACGAAATGTAAAGAAAGGCCTTAGAGATGACAAAGTTGAGAGATTCATTCTACCAAACAGACTATTTTATTACCTAGTGAAGCAATAGATCTATCTTTGTTTGCTTTTTAATTTTAAAATATAATGCTAATGTTTGGAGTAGCTCAAGCTCTTTCCCTCCATACACAGTCCCTGCCATGCTAGCTAATAAAAGGTGTGCTGATTTTGAATAATACTTGTTTTCAATACTTTGCATTATTTATTTCTACATGTACAATACAGTATAATAAATTTATTGATTGATATTGCAGAGTTATGCCTAGATTGTAAATTACAACTCATTGTTAGGAATACAAGTTACAATCCTAAGAATTTGATCAGCCAGACGGGCGGGGGGCATATGTCCCGCAAAACTACTCTGATCTCACCGAAGTCCCTCAGTCAAACAAATCATTCACTAACAATGGATTTTACGTTCAATGATCCTTAGTTACCGTGCATTATAACAAAACACCTGTGGTGTGTGGATCCAACGTTGTCAAATGTACGTTCCTTTAAAATGGTTCCTGAGGACAGAGGAAGCATTGTACAACATTTTGGTATTAAGATTTTCGACTCAGAATTTTATGACCAACATCGCCGCGTGTAGTTCTTTCACCAACTTATACACACCCTGTATATATATATGTAGCTATTTGCAGGCCTTTTAGGCCCATAGCTTCATATCCCATTCACTCCGGGTTTGGCTTATTCGCTATGTTCCGGAGGGTAGTCGGACCCTTTAACCACTACGCCCCCTCAGCTTATGCCAAACCCTTGGCATTACATTCACTCGTCTATTTGCCCATCCATCTACAGTTTTGAGGGGACTTCCAACCCCTTTAACCACGACCAAGGTATTAGCTTGACCGCCGGGACCGACTGTTTTACGTGCCCATCCGTCAGCACAGCGCAGCTTCGGGACACCCATCCAACTACCAACCACGGAGAACGTTGCTGCACTGCCATGGTCGCAAGTGAATCGCGATCCTACCCACGCCAACCCGGGACCCATACAATTCTTATATAGAATGAATTTAATATTCATAATAGTTTAGGAAACAGTCAGGCGGCGACTTTTAAATGACTCGCCCTGTATATTTCAAAACAGGATGGTGTACTAAGCATACAGAATCTTTTCAAAAGGAATCAGTTTGAAGGCATACCAAAAATTTTTTGCCTGTCTGCAACATTTTCTTTTGATAATTACGATTTATAAAAATTACTACTAAATATTTGGTAACGATATAAATTTTTTAAGTAATTTATTTTGTTTCAGAAAATTTGCTGAAGGCTCGGAAGAAGAATTAGGAACACTGCCGATTACAAACAAAGATATGTCACCTTAACTTATTTTATTATTTAAAACAATTATGTAACTAAGCTAGTAATAAAAATAAATTTCTACAATTTACAATTCTTTTGATGTTATTTTTAATAAAGAACAGATATTTCTACAGTTGTAACCTAATCCTAATCATACAACATAAGATTAAACTCAAAAATACTTTTGTAAAGGTTCACCCAAAACCTTTTCCAATTCCTGCACAGTCTTTTGACAAGCTTTTTCAACATTCTCTTCTTCATCTTCCAACAGTTCAGCCAAAAATGGAATAGTTTCTGGCAAAAGCGGCAAGAAATCTTCACCCAACTTTTTAGCAGTTTCGCTTAAACACTCCAAAGCAACAAGCCGTATGTTCGGTGAATTATGGCGCATTTTTAATAGAATTTGATAATTCATTTGTTTCCAAAGTGCATCATCAGCTGTTGCTACAGCAAATTGCACTATGCACGGTGTTAGTATTGTTTTTGCTCTATTTTCCAAACTTTTCATGCCTCCTAAAGTATTTTCTAATTGGTCAACTACAGGCTGCATAAGAACTTCAAATCTTTCTTTTGTTACAAATTTCTGGCTATCGTACAAAAATATTGCATGGACAGTTCTTAAAATGTTTTCTAATAAGGCAACATTTTTATTATCGTCTTCAAAATATAGTTCGATATTTTTGATATTATTACAAGCATCCAAGAGAGTTGCAGCATTATTCAAGAAATGTCCAGCAAACAAAACAAATAATCCTTTAAGACAATTAGCAAAAGCATATGAAAGATTATAAAACGTAATCACCCGCTCGGTTTTTGCATCTGTGCGCACAGCCCAATCAAAAAGTTTATAATAAAGAGGTCTAAATGTCGATTCTGACAGTTTTAGAACTAAAGTGACAAATGCTTTTATTACATGTTTTTCTACTTCGACAGCTTGCTCGTGCGTACTTTGACCGTCTGCACGAAATTGTAATGCATTCAAGAAAAATGTGGTTAACTCGGATATATTAGCTTGAATTTCTGTACCTTTTAAGTGTGATAAGCACTCGGATAAAATTGCCATTAAAGGACCAATCGCACGAAAGTTTGATTTATTAATCAGATTATTATAGGAATTTTCAATGGCTGGAAGAAGAACTCTCAAGGGAATCACGGAACCCATTTTTTGTTGAATGCTGTGCAATTTCGTGATGAATGGAGTCAATTTTTGATCATCTGTTTGACTGTTCCATTTACAAGCAAGTGATGAAATTTCATACAACAGTTTTTCGAGATATGGACTCAAAAATAGCGGTAAACTATCAAGAATTTTATGTAAGGCCGTTATGTTACTTATGAGTAATAAATTGGGAGTATCGAGGCGTTTCTGTGATTTCAAAATTTTGATTAGAACAGGCATAAACTTACTCAAACTTGAGATGGCATGAGCTCGCAAAGTACTGCATAATTCGGCCAAACATAAAATAAGTGAAGCCAAAGTGTTTTCGTTCACTTTTCCAGTAGTCGTCTTGACTAGATCAGCAATAAATTCAAGAATTTGTATGAACTTTCCTGGATCTTCAGGTGCTAAGTGTTTTATAAGCAATTTTAACGAAATAAGTGCTTTTTGCACGATTAATTCCTGTTCGGGTTCCACGTCGGTTCTTTCAATAGCTTTTATAATGTTGATAAGTGACGATACAATTACATTGTACAGTTCGGTTTTGTCACATTCGTTTAAAAATGTCGAATTGCTCTGCAACTTATTGTTTAATAATTCTAGGGCTCGTTTACGAACTGTACTTAAACTATAAACCATAAGTCCTCTAATTACCAATAGAAACATTTTACTTGTTAAAAGGGCATTGATGGCATCTAAGATGTCGTAACTAAAATGGAGCACAACTTTCCAGTACTGAGCTTGCGGAGTGTTTGAATTACGTTCAGCAACTTTTGAGGTTTCTTGTACGTAATTCAGGATGTTAATTATCATATCCTTGAATAAGCTTTCTAGTTGCAACATTTCTTCATCTGAAAACTTAGCCACTTTTTCAACAAACTGAGTTGACGTTAAAAGATTTGCTGTGAACGTAATAATGGTGTATTTGTAATGCCGCAATTGTTTTGGTGTATAACGTTTGATATGAAATATAATATTATCACCATCAATAACATCAGTTTTCTCTTCGGGCAATTTACGGAGATACTGTAATATTTTAATGCAGCTCACAAATACAGTTTCAGGTGAAAATTCCCGACATAGATCAGCTGCAATATCCAAACGCTTTGGCACTTCATCAATATTAGCTAATGATCTATTCTTGTTTGTTTTCTGTTTTTCCATGTGCCCATGTACAACATGTGCTTCAAACACAATCAAAAGGAATAAATGCAAGTTTTCTTTAGGATTTAAACATGTCAACAATTGTTTAAAGAGAGGCATTCTGCGATGTTCGGGGATATCTAAAATGGCATCGACGAATACACGCAAAACTCTTTCAATGCTTTTTGTTTCACCATCTTGAATTAAAATCGGTATAATCGTATCAATAATTTTTGTAATTATTTGAAAACTATACGCATCATCATGTCGTAACACTGAAGATCCCACAAATGTAAAAATAGCTATGATGTGATTTAGAACTTGCTTGGGAATCAATGAAGCAGTTTTGGCCAACAATAGCAATGCATGGTGATGCGTCTGAGGATTTTGGGAGGCCCTAATGCACTGCACGACTAATTGCATGTTAAAAGCATTTTGCGGTAGAGGTTCATCCATAATTTTATTACAGCAATGTAGAATAGTAGACAAAATTAACTGTTTCGGGTACTCAACGCTGGCTTGTTCATCAAAGTCTAAACATTTT
This sequence comes from Ctenicera cuprea, assembly GCA_958336395.1. Taxonomy (NCBI): domain Eukaryota; kingdom Metazoa; phylum Arthropoda; class Insecta; order Coleoptera; family Elateridae; genus Ctenicera; species Ctenicera cuprea. Next base: position 50,694,890 of record OY284487.1, read on the forward strand.
TTTAAAATCTCAAACAAAATTGGTAATAACACGTTTGTGTTTCGAATTTTCTTTTTATCTTGCATGAATTCCAAAATGGTAACACCCTTTTTCCATTCAATTGTGTCCAAGATATCAGTTGTGGGGATAACGTTCACTCTTCGTTTACGTTTTGTCAAATCTAATTTTGGTGACTGTACATCACGCATTTTCTTGAGCTGCTCTAAAACTAACGTTGTATCCAAATCAATTCGTTTGAAAACATGAGCAGCCGATTGCAAAACTTCTGGATTTTGACTAGTCGTGGCCGTTTCAATTATTAAATCTAGAAGAGTTACTTGAATATTGCGTTTCAATTTTGAAAAAAGCTCACGATCCACTTGGTTTAAGATTAAACCAGCTGGTGATGTTGATTTTGTTTTGTTTCTAACAACAGTAGTATCGTTGTGGATGCTTAATTTAACAAAATTCCAAATTGAAGAGTTCTCTTCTATAACATCGGCGATCGAAACATCGAAACGTGTAATATTTTTGAAGACAATTTCAGACTCTGATCCGTTTAATACTTTACACTTTTTCTGGTTTTCTTTCAAAATATTTATGGCTATTTTTGATGTTTCTGCGTAAATATCAATGTTGTTTAGATGAGTTAGTAATGTAATTAAACCCGATTTCAAGTAGAGTGGGTATTGCGAATTACTAGTTGATTTAACCAAAACATTTAAGCAAGTTTTCAAATCAGCATCTTTATCAATTTTATCTAAAGATAATATATTAAGCATTACTAGAGGTAATTGTTCATGATCTAACATTATTTCCTCGCGATTTTTTTTTAACTTAATCAACAGTTTAATATAATTGTTTGATGTGGCACCTGAATTTTTTACCAAAAACTCCACAATATTCAACAAAATCTTGCGGATCTCTGCATTTGGCATAGTCAACCCCACCAGGATATATGGAATAATAACTTCTTCGACATCAACGGCTGAATCCAACTGTTTCTGTTCCTTTTTTAGGAAATCTCTAAGAATTTGCAAGCACCCTATTCGAAATTCATCATTAACGAGTACATTTTCACAAATTGAAACATTTAACAGAAGTTCCATAATCGAAATCACTTCATTTTTACAAAAATACCAAAATTCATCTAAAGCATCAGAATACACTGAAGACTTCTTGTGTTTACTACTTCGACAACCTTTAATTATAATTTTTAAAAGACGTAAATAAAACATTGATGAACTGCCCTCACAACTGAAATCCATCATACCAATTTTCTCCGGAACTTCAGTTTTGAAAATTAAACCGTCAATGCAGTGCAGATAACTTTGTACAGTGAACTTATTTCTTTTTGCAAACATTATGTAATCAGACACCTTGGCCTCACCTTTTACTACAGACATTTTAGATGTACTTAAATAGGTTTCAAAAATATCTAAAGCTAAATTACCAATTTCAACATCACAAATGTCAGGAAGACAACTACTTAAAAGCAACATTGCCACATATTTTTGGAGCACATTACAATTTTCCTCGGGCATTTCCTTCAGAGCTTCAACTAGTAATATAACATCGGGAAGGTTTTTACCTGCGTCAAGGTTATTGTAGATAATTGTTGAAAATTGGTTATAGTCAACTGTATTGATTAGTTCTTCCCGCAATGGGTGCAACATTTTTGATTTCTTTGCATATTCCGATGTTACAATTTGCTTGGCTGCTTTCAATCCATACTCAGCAGTAGGAAGTAAAAATGGCATCATGGCAAGAAAAACCTTGACATCAGAATCGGTAAAATAGCAACAGAACACACTTAAAGCAGCACTAGATACTTTCCACCATTCATTATTACGTTGGCACTTAACTAACACCTTGATTAAAACATCTTTGAAATCGTTCATGTTAACAACTTCGGCAAATTTTAATTTAAATAAACGCAGAGTTTCACTGACCACTTCTAAACTATCATCATTAAGCCTATCAAAAAGAGCATTTTGTAACATTTTTACCTCATTTTCTTTGAAAATTCTAAACTTTTTAAATAGCATTTTTAAACCTTCAATTCGGAGTTCTGAATTTGGATGATATAACTTTTCAAATAGTTCATAACTGTCGTGACTATTTGTAACATTTTGAATCAGTTTACGTAAGGCTTTTTGATGCTGGATTTGGTAGGGATCATTGGTAGTAGTCATTATTTTCTTAACTGCAATATCAAATGAAATTGGATGCTGCCTCTCTATCTTGCCAATAAAATCATTCAGCCAGGTGACACTTTTCTCAGGATATTTGTGCTTCCGATAATAGATATCCAGAACAGAGCTATAAACAAAAACACTTTTATTCAATAAATAATTTGATTATTTCTATTACTTTCTTATATCTTTTAAAAGTATAAAAATCACTAATCACCAATAGTTTTCTTATATACAGGGTGTACCACAGCTCAACAGATCAAACGATGAGGGTGAATACAAGCTGTGCAGTAGCTAGAGTGGTGGGGTAAATCTGGAACTCAGCAGTGTCGCAAGATTTCTCGAATTATAGGGAGATTTTATTCTTATATTGTCGTAATTAGCAATTTAGTGCTGTAAAATGTAACAACTAAAGGTGGCGGTGCAATTTTTAAAGTGTGCGTCAGTGTATCAAACAGTTGCTTGTATAGGCATATCAAAGAGGTCACCCACTTTACGTACAACAACGTACAAGAAACTAAATGCAATGATGAATCCTTATTTCTTCTAATTTTTCTGCAAAAAATCTACCGAATGGTGTAAAACTTCAAATGGCAACACTTGACCTTGGTTGCATTTCAAATCTGCCATAAACTTCGGGTATATTCTAGTAAAAATTGTGCAAAAAGTTTATTTTAAATTTAAGATTAAAACAAGGTTTCGTTCAACCACACCTTCAACTTTAGATAAATATTGGAGTGATTCATTTCCAAATAGAGATAATGGGTCTTCCCCATATAACATTTATTTAAAATTTAAAACTGAAGCAACAAACTTTAAAATTTTAAATAAATATCGAATAAATATTTAAAGGGGGAAGACTTGGTGCTGAAATTTTAATTTATTTTATGCAGCTTTAGATTGTTGAGCTGTATTTCCCACAATACTAATATCAAAATATTTGTGTTTGTTTTGTTGGAACAATGACACCATTTTGAATTAGTATAAGATTATACAGGTTGATTATAAATTCAGGGCCAGTATTTGCTCATTTGTACAGTTTATGGTGACGACTATTTTGGACATACAAAACAAAATAGCCAACTACCGGTTTAAGCAGAAGCAACTATACAGGGTGTCTCAGACATGACTCCCCAGGCCTATAACTTTGTTATTTTTAAAAATAACTATAATAAACTATATATATTCGTAAATGGGAGCAAATTCTCTATAAGATGGGGAAAGAAAATTTTAGAAAATCTGTACTCATATTATGGCAGCGATATTCAACTTTTTTTTTTCAAATTGCACACTATGATTTTTTTCGGTCATTCTGATAGTACTCTTTATTCTCTTTACAACCATGTAAACCAATATGGGTCTTACATAAGGAAATTCTCGAAAAAAATACGATTGAAAGTTGAAGTCTAGGTTTGCCATGGAAACAACTGATTTTTGTAATTTGTACTCGTCTACGATGAAAACAATAGCGTAGTGTAAAAAAAATACAAATTCATTATTTTTATACAATATTACCTTTATTAACTAAATGCTAATAACAAGTTAATTATAATTACAAAAATTGTTCAAAATTCTCTCCGTTTTCAGTTGCGCAACATTCAAGTCTATGCAGAAATTCTCTACTTGTAACTTTTATTAATAATTCTGGAGGAATATTACTGCAGACTGTAGTAAGGTATTTTTTTTAATGTTTTCATCGCCGATGAGTACAAATTACAAAAATCAGTTGTTTCCATGGCAAACCTAGACTTCAACTTTCAATCGTATTTTTGTCGAGAATTTTCTTATGTAAGACCCATATTGGTTTACATGGTTGTAAGGAGAATAAAGAGTACTATCAGAATGACCGAAAAAAATCATAGTGTGCAATTTGAAAAAAAAAAGTTGAATATCGCTGCCATAATATGAGTACAGATTTTCTAAAATTTTCTTTGCCCATCTTATAGAGAATTTGCTCCCATTTACGAATATATATAGTTTAGTATAGTTATTTTTAAAAATAACAAAGTTATAGGCCTGGGGAGTCATGTCTGAGACACCCTGTATAGTTATTTTTATAATGTATGGGACATAAGTTTTGAGTAAAAGTTTGCCTTGAAATTTCTACTCGATTTTGATGTCTGATCTAGTTACCATGAAACCGGTAAACAAATCATGTTTTGTTTTTATTGATAAATGTCAAATTTATTCAATGACTAAGTTCAAAATGTCGTACAAACTTGAAATTCGCCACAGTATCTATCGCATTGTTGGACGGTTGCCCAAACGTGAAATTGTTAACTTGTTCAGAGATGAAAATGTTAGCCAGGCAACGATTTATAGGACAATAAGAGAATGCGAAGAGGGTATACCTTGTACTAATTTGCCGAAAACTGGAAGACCTCGTGTTTTGGCACAAAACAGGATTAATAGACTGGTACAATCCCTATGTTGGCCGAGTTCGGGGAGAAGCTGTAAATGCTGAGATTTATACCCAAAGATGTTTACCGAAAATGCTTAATTTTATTAATATCCATCATCAGAACGACGATATAATATTTTGGCCTGATCTTGCTTCATGCCATTATGCCATGAGGACTCGGGTATGGTTGGAGCAGAATAACGTCAATTATGTACCGAGAGAAGATAACCCTCCAAATGTCCCTCAAGCTCGGCCAATAGAAGAATTTTGGTCATTATTGTGTCGAAAGGTTTATGAAAACGGTTGGGAGGCCCAAAATGAACAACAATTGCGGGCACGAATTTTTAGAAAAATTCGGGAAGTGGACCCGAACATCGTCCAAAGGAAGATGAGACAAGTCTTAGCCAAATTGCGTGCCATTGAGGACCATGGTCTGCTATCAGTTTTGTAGATTAGTTTTCATGTTGCCAAAAGATGTAAAATTAACCATTAATATTTAAGTTTGAATAAAATTTCGTTATTTTGCTGATTAAGCCTGTTGATCTTTTTCTCAAAACTTATGTCCCATACGTTAAAAGAACACTGTGTAGTTTTTAGGCTAATTCAATTGTAAGATAACTTCTGTTTACTAAACTGTAATGCAACTGTAGGCCTAAAAGTAATAAAAAGCGAGATATTTGGATTTAAAGCAACATAATATGTAACCAATAGCAATGATTCTAAATCTAGTGATTTTAGGAGGCTTTTAGTAACACAATGATAAAATCAATAAACAAACGTGCAATTCATGTTAGTTAGACATAAGTTGTTAATATTTTAAGAATCTCCAAAAAAAGTACATAGGAGCTAGGTCAGGTGAACTAGATTGACAGCTAAAAGCGCCTTGATTGGCAAATTAAAAGAAAAGTGCCTTAGTTTATCCACAAACTTTATTGTGACAGATGTTACATGTTTATAGCTTTTATTATTTTCTTAACAACGCTTGCTACGGTCAGTTGCATGTATTTACAATCATTACTATTGCTTACATACGATGCTTTAAATCAAAGTATCTTGCTTGTTATTAACTTTAGCACTACAGTTGTATTACAGTTTCTTAATCAGCATTTATCATACAATCAAATTAGCATAAAAAATACAGGGTGTTCTATTTAAGAAAATAAAGATATAGTCGCTTCTGCTTAAACCCGAAGTCGGCCATTTGATTTGCTCCAAATACTCGTCACTATAAACTGTATAACTTTTACTTATATTTTTTTTACCACCAATAACAAATGAGCAAATCAACTGGGCCTGAATTTATGATCAACCTGTATAAGTATATGTTTTTTATTTTAGTGTAACACATTTCCTAGTTCCAACGACATACCTTTCATACTCTCACATTTGAGAAGCCAAAGAAAAGTCCGAGATTAGCAGACCATGCATTAGAGATTTCAAAATATTACTGGTTTAGTTGGTATACCACAAAACCAAAACCAAAATAAAAATAAACTAATTTGGCTTAGCTGCCTAAAAAAAATTAACAAATAAAGAAACAAAAAAAAACGCAATAAGTTAAATAAGTGTGAGCTCGTTTTAGCAACAAATACTGAATTATAAAAAACACAATCAATTGAAAATTTCAAAGGAATGACAAATGATTATGCTTATTTTCCATTTACTAATAAAAAGGGCATATGAGTCTGCTTTACTTTGCTCATTTATCTCACACTTTAACTCTTATAATAGCTGGTATGGCAATAGTGAGCAGGATTACAGATTTGCAAAACGCCGATGCCAGAAATTTTTGTCGGTGGAATGGTAAGGTATAAATTAAAAATATACTATATACAGAGTGTGCATGAAGTAGCGCGCTTTTACATACCTTTATTTCAAATTTTAAAAAAATTACATAGAAAAGTTACTCGCTGAATAATTCTACACCATAAATAAATTCCATTTACAGAGATGTTTAGTTTTCGATCAACAACAATTAATTATTTTTTAATGCAACGCCCTATTTATTACTAGCTAATACCCGGCGTGCGTTGCTACGCCTCAATTAACACACATTTTGGTAAAAATGAGCCAAATCGGACCATAAGCACACATTTTCATAAATATCTCGACTCCAGCGCCACCTGTCGGGTCCATTTTTTGTAAAAATATTTCTTTCCACGTAACTAACATATATCCTGAATTTGAGCGAAATCAGACAATAAACACACATTTTCGTAAATATCGCCAGCGCCACCTAGCGGGTCCATTTTTTGTAAAAAAATAACCTTCTAAAACCTTCCTCTCCTCAAAACACACTTTGTGTCAAAGTTTGAGCTTAATCGGCAGAGTAGTTTCGGAGTCTATAGGGAACATACACACAAACATTCACTTTTATATACAGGGTGATTTTGGGAACCGGGCCACTATTGCCAACTTTTTTATTTTTAAAGATACAAAGTTGCTAAAATTAGAAAAAAAGTGTAACTTTTTTTTCTGGTAACGATGGTGAAAACGAAAAAACAATTGCGTATCGCGTTTCCAAGTCATTTGTTAAAATGACTTTTTTTTTAAACGCAACACCCTGTATTTTTTTATGTTTTTGAATTGCACATTTTATTCTCTTTAAAAAAGTATAAGATCAAACTATGATTAAATTAACAAATAACGCCATATTTTAACCATTTAACCTGTAATAACATAATCGTAACAGCCGTGAAACAAAAGCTACTTGTTTTATGGTATAGTTCAAAATATCATTAAATTAATATGTATAAGAGTAATTATTATAATAACTGTTCAAATTGGACACTATCATTATTTAGACAGCAGTAAATTCTTGAACTACATTATTCGAAACTCGACGTAGTATTCCGTGGTCAATGTTTACAATGCATTTGTAATGGATTCGACTAAATCTCTACACTGTTGTATCTACCTCAATAAATATTCCCAAAGAAAAAAATTTTGCGATTCATGTCAGGTGCCCGTGGGGGCCAACGTACATGCCCCTATGTTCCAACCATTGGGTTCCAAACTGATTATTTAAGTAGTTACCTACTATACCAGCGTTATGTGGGGTGCACCATCCTGATGGTAGAATTACAACGAAGGAAAAATTCGAATCTACAACGGCCTTGGGTTTTGAGTAAAATTATTTATCTTAAATGTTAAATAAAATTGGCACGACTGCTAAATGTCAAAATAGAAACAATAAAACAAGCGAATTCTACTTTTTGTTCCACGGCTGTTGCAATGATGTTATTAAAGTGTTAAAATATGGCTGTCTAGATAATAGTGGTGCTCAATAAGAGCAGTTACTATAATAATTACTCTTATACATATTAATTTAAAGATATTTTGACCTATACCATAAAACAAGTAGCTTTTGTTTCACGGCTGTTACGATTATGTTATTACAGGTTAAATGGTTAAAATATGGCGTTATTTGTTAATTTAATAATAAAAATAACTTGAAAAGGCGATGCGCAATTGTCTTTTTGTTTTCACCATCGTAACCAGAAGAAAAAGTTACACGTTTTTCCTAGTTTAACCAACCTTTAAAAATAAAAAAGTTGACAATGGTGGCCCGGTTCCCAAAATCATCCTGTATATAGATTAAAGTTAAGAATGCACAATTTAATTCTCTATAAAATTGTATATAATACTTCTATGCCTAAAAAAATGTACGGTATTATAATTGTTTTAAAAAATAATTATTAGCAACGACAATTCGATTTGGAAATAAAAATAATAATGAGTAATGGAACATTTTTCAAGATACCTTGTCAGAGCATGAATGGGTGTAATAAATGCAACGTTAAAAATTTTCTTCGACTCGTATTTTTTTTTAGTGATGTTTTGGAAGATATTATTTTCTTTAAATGGATCACCCTGTATTTTATGTTGCATCTTCTGTGAAATTTAATTCTTTTTCAATTTGATTTCCTTCCCATACTACATAAATAACTTACTGTGCAGTGTTTGTACCAATTGCCAAATGGTAACGACTAACGACAAGAAATAAAGTACCATGCAAATGATCGCCAATATTAATGCCTAACACATTTCGATGTGAGCAATAATTTCAGCATGTTTTACGATTGTAAATAGAGATTTCAGAATGCCTGATGGAGACCTGAGAAAGCCCTGCAAAATCTGCACTTTAGGCAAAATGTCGGAGATCTGGCAACTCTGGCTACCTTGCTACTGATTATTATGATCGCAATATATTAAGCATCTGAGCACGATTCCACCAGCAGACAAGGAATGTTTGCTAGTAGCAGTATCGCACACACTTGCTAAATGCAACCAATGCCACACAGTCGCACCTATAAAATCAGAACAATTTTTTACTTATTGTATATTTAGCTTTAAAAATTGCCATGGTAATAGCGTTACTTTGAACTAATAGTATTCGCGATTTCGACTACCGATGGGGGCGCTGCTGTACCGCGTCACGTGACGAGCAAGTCATAACTGTTTTGACGTTTGCCGTTAGTGTACGTTGTTGTTTAGTGGTTTGCTGTATTGTTGTGCTAAATAAATACGTTATTATTATTATTTAAGTTGATTGTGAATTAAAAAATTATTTCATTACTAAACGTACGCTTGACGCTTTGACAGGCGGTTATGACTAGCACAGTTTGCACATACTGCCACCAGGTAGCGTTTTCTTATTTGGAATCGCGAATTGTAAAATTAATTTTTTTACATAATGTTTAGGTATTTTCTCACTTATTTTATGTATACTTTAGTCAGCAACAAAAGATCCATTTTCAAACTATTTATAATTAGCAATAATATATTATATACCAAGGGACTGAAGTGCTTCATTTAATCCCGAGTGTGAAAGTTTATTGCCTGAGCGTAGCGGAGCGAGGGATTGAATGAAGCACCTGAGACCTGTGGTATATATATGCTATTTTTTGCACTTCCAAATAATTTGAAATCAAAATAGTCGAAATTTTAAAATATGCTGTCAACATGACAATCCAGCTTTTTAAAACGTCAAAATTAAAATCGGACTTTCTGATGGTGACAAAACATACTCGGTAACTTAGCAATTTATATACATTTAATCCCTTGGGAGTTTTGAAAATATTTAATCCCTCCGGCGCGGCGTTAAAAGTGGCACTTTAGTCCTTGAAAAAAGGAATCAAATTAGTACTTTTACTCCTGGAAGTGTAAAAAATTGATTTCAATAGACCTTCTGATTTTATAGGACCCCGCTGCATCCAATACAGCTGAAATTTTTTAAAATTTGAATAAAATTATCAATTAATTATAAAAGGTAGTTCATTATTTCCAATTATTTAATTAAAATCACTAACTGAGCAGTAATAATACGATCTGTAATCATCACAGTCCCAGTAACTAATTTAGCACCAAAAAGAAATTAATATTGAACTGAATTACTTTGAACCCTAAATATACTTTTTCCGTCACCTTCATGTTAAAAAAATAGTTCCATATACTTACTTTAACAAAGTATAAATAAATGCATCATCAATGTTGACATCAGCAATTACGGCATCAACAAAAGTCATATAAGCTTCATTATTTTCTTTGGTCAAAACTGAAGAAACTCCACCCTGCAAAATTGGTCCAAGTAGAGGATAGATATGAATACCATCCTTGTTGAGTTTTTCCAATATCTTGGCAAATCCTTCTTTATGGCATAAATTTTTAATTGCAAGTTCTGAAACTTTATCAAACTGCTTCTGTGATTGAAACAAAACGATGAGTACTAAAACAGCTTCTGATGTTAAATTTGGTACATTCATCTGTGTAATTTTTTCCACAAACTTTTCTAAAATTTTATCAGACAGTTGTGCTTGTGTTAGAAGTTTTGCAGTCACAACATACGATGCTGCGGTAAAATCAGGTATATCCGATATTAAACCCTTTAAAATTACAGGAAGCATTTGAGAAATTTGTGCTTCGTTTACTTCTTGAGAATATTCCAGTGCTCCAGTAAATGTGGTACAATAAAAATTAAAAACAACAGTTAAAGATGCTGGTTTTTCATGTTCCTTTATAATGTTTAGTACGAAGTTTGATACAAACTCCAAAAAATAAATGTTGGAAGCAGCATGGTTATACAAAGTTTGTTTCGGCAGATGAATTCCTGGCCTCTGCAGAGGTTTCAACCAACTCCATTTATCATTTGGTTCTTTGAGATTTAATAATTGTAAAGCACGAACAAATATGTTTGTCTCATGATACGGTAAAATTAACATTAACAAATCTTCCTTATTATATTCATGAATATAATATCGGTACACTAGCCATTCCAATGCTTTATATGAGCAATTAAATAGAAAATATGGTGACAACAATAACAAAAATTTTCTTATATTTTTATTTAACCTTTGATTAGATTCTGCACTTTCTACTGAGCGTTCAAATTCCTTCGAAGTAATATGAAACAAAGTATTTTCAAACTGTGCAAATATAGGATTACGATTTTTTAATTCCTCTAATCCATCGATACCAATTTGATATACGGTTTCCTTGTTAAGATTAGCAGCTTCTTTGGGATCGAAGAGTAAAGATGGACGTTTTTTATCACGTTTAAGTAGTGTTGTTTGTGGAACTGCGAGTCTTTGCAGCTGCTCTGCTAAAGAAGTACTCATTTTTAACCTAAAAATGTAAGGTTATATTTGAGTCTTTTTACAATACTTATTTATTAGTAATTACAGTACAGTACAAGAAAAATTACAGTAACATATAAATAATAACTTACTTTAAGCAGCACACAAATATTTTAAAAATGTACAACTATGTACATAAACCGCTACTACAACACGTGAATTAATATTATGCTTGTTGGTTATGTTAATAATGTTGCCTAATTGAGAGATTTGAAATAACCCTGAGCCACAGTGCCACAGCATTTACAGGGTGTTTCACACTGTACGGACATTTGCATTTTTGCCGATTTGATTACGATAAAAGTAGATTGCCTGCAGAATTTCATCACATTACATGTTTGTCTTAATATCCATGAAACAAGAACAAATCATGTGGTAGGTGGGAATGGTCTTGAGATAGAGTGCTCTTTCACCAATGCAAGATTCTGGGGCTTAATTCCCATACAATTCATTTTTTTAAATTATTTTTCATTTTGTATTAACGTTCTTGTGACACTGTTATCAAACACATAATAATAAGTTTTTTTAATACTCGAACGCATTCGCAAAAAGTTCTTTATTATCAGCAATACGTAATATAATGTAAATTTGTTTAATTTCATTTTCAAATAATTTTAAAAAATGTGGATTACTTTGTATTTAATAAAAAAAACATTTAAAAACATTTAAAAAAATTGTCATGAAAAAGCTGAAGTGTTCACTTCGAGTGGACTTTTCCATACTAGGTATTAATACTTACCATATTTACAAAACTGTAAATATGATAATTACAACATAGTACAGTTAACTGACGGTTGGATTTCTAAGAAAACAAACTATCCTTCATTCATGTTTAATAATCATTCCGGTTCGGATTCTAACTTTTCCAAGTCCAAATATTTTTGTAACAAAATTTGATTTTAATTTCAAATATTTGGAATTTACATTTTCTACAGTAGCCAACCAAAACCTAAATTCGGCAGCCAAACGGCTAAAGGGGGAAGGATGTGTAGTCTCACCAAATATTTAATTTGCTAAAAACTAACACTATACTATATTTTAGTTTTATCAATCAAAGTGAATAATTCTTCTTAAGCAGAAGTTATTTATTGTTTCCCGTTTAATAAGTAAAACGGTACCAATTTTTGATTTTCAAAAATTGATAGGGGGTGGAATTATGACACTCGGCAAAAAAGCCACATTGTGCCCATGTTCGGCTCTATACTACAAAGGTTACAAAGTAATAACAATAAATAAAAATAAACGTATTGCCAGTTTTCGAAAAATATTATTTTGAAAATTTCAAATATTTGGAATTTACATTTTTTACGGTAGCCCTACTAAGTATAAAAGTATGTAAAAACTAAAATTACATTTTGGTTTTACGACATATGATGAGCAATTCTGATTAAGAAACATTTTTTATCGATAAACAAAAGGGTGCCCATTTTCAAATTTCAAAAATTCATACAAAGCGCCACAGTGAAATTATAGAGTTTAACAAAATATCACATTGTAGCCAATCTTCGGTTCTATCACCTTACAAAGTTTTAAAAAAACGCGCGAGGAGCTTTTGAAAAAAAAATATATATTTTTTTTTCAAAATTTTGGTGCAGCGCTATTGCAATCATTTTCAGATTTTCGTAACTAATTTCATTTCATCGTATACTATCTACAAAAGCTCTTAAACAAGTTGTGGTTGATCCTGATCAGACAACTAGCTTTTGAGTAAATGAGCGTTAAAGTCGAGATTTTCAAAAAATTGTAGCGGTCGCTATTTAGAACCTAGAGAGTTCGGTAAAAAAGTTTTCGATTTGCCTTACGTTCTTTTCCCACCTTATGTGTTCAACTTTCTAAAATTTATGTTGCAAAAAACTCTACCAAACAAACATGTCTAACTTCCGCTTCCGACTTTTGAAAAACGAGACACACCGTTGAAATCGGAGTTAAAAACTCTATATTTTAGGTAAGAAAAATTAAAATGCGGTCTATAAGGACAAAAGTTAATAGTCGAAAATTAACAATGGTACAGGTTACACCAAATCTAATAAAAACTTTACATTCAGCATAAAAAAGTGTCTTAACAATGCGTTAACTAGAAATATGTAATATAAATGACAAAATTTTAGTTTTTGTCAGTTATCTCAGAAACTAGGCAAGAGAGCTCCAATTGTAAAATTTCACAACTTTTCTCTAATTTAACCGTCGTCGTATCTCTTCAAATAAGCGAGATCCCAATAGTTAACACGCAATTTGATACATCCTGTATACAAAAAAATTAATTGCAGTAGACCATAACCGTTGATTGAAGTATTTAGTATACTAATACTTCAATCAACGCCATAACATACCGAAATTAAAATGTTAACACGCTGAAAATGACATGCATCCAAAAAAGGTAGGGATCGGCAAAACAGTAGCATCCGAAGCCCACTTGACCCTTTTACTTTTGAACACTCCTTACTTCAATTAAATAGGCAATCCCCATTTATATATTTAAAGTCTCTCAAACCAACTATCATTACTATAATAGTTGAACTACAATCATTGTCTTTTGGATCGTATAAGTCTTCAGAAATGTGTCTATTTTATACTGTGGGTATATAAATAAGCATTTTTTAGGCAATGGCTATATCCACGTCCGACCATACATCATACGTGAATTTACTTAGATTCACGCCCGGCGCTTTCATTAGTCAAATTTTGTTAAGTGCGCACTTTGCTGCGCCCACAGCACTGCCATTATCGCTAAAATATTCCATAGAGCATAAACAGTAGCATTCCATTATGTAGACAATAAAAAACAAACTAATAAGAAACAACGTAAGTCATCGAATGCAATTTTCTTTAAAGCGTAAAAATAGAAAAGATTTAGATACAATACTTTGTGATCCCCACCCCTAATATGAAACACGTTTGCTACAATTTTTCAAACAAAAATAACTAGAAATGCTAAGCTAAAGCAATAAATGTCCACGTATAAAGTTTCAAAATTGTATCAACATAAAAGCAATTGGAATGTTGCCTTCTTCGCAGGGACGCGTTACCGAATCCAAAATCATCAGAACTCTCTTGTTTTGTTTTTTGGGGTACAACTCACCTCCAAAGTTTGACCTAGTATTATATTCTTATATTCAATATTGTTACTGAACAACTACATACATAGGTAATGATAGCAAGGCGAGCGCCAAATTATTTAAATGTTTTAATATGCGCACACTTTGGAGGCGGAGTTTAGAGTATAAAATACACCATGTCTAGCTCCACGTTTACGTGGAGCATTAAAATATTTTTATATCCACGCGAAACGTCATCTGCACGGTCTGACTGTTTGAAGTTTATATTGCGTGTTTTAGCGACTGCCTGCAACTTCGTAGTGGCTCAGGTGAACATGCAAATGTACAACGTTTCACTGCATAAACAGTTTATGGGTCGAATCTCGATTGGGCCCAAACTTTTTTTTTTATTTTATACTGCTTTTTTTAAAACAACGTTGTTGGTCTTTACTGTATGTCCGAGGTTGTAGTTAAGAGCAGTTATATTTTTAAAGAAAAAATACGAAAACAAAATTGCATTCACTCACTGATAAATTAGTGCGCAGGATTGTGACGTCATCGCGTGGATCTAAAAATATTTTAATGCTCCACGTTAACGTGGAGCTAGACGCGGCGTATAAAATATTACTATCGCTACATGCAAAGATTAGGGAGGGTTAAGATGGGAAACGTAGCGACTAGATCTAAAGTGGCGCCATCTATTGCTTCAGATGTAATCGTGCAAAGAGATCGGTAACAACAGAAAGTAGAAATCTAATATTCTAAAAATGTGCTAAACGTCAAATATGTGTGTTTACTGTTTGGTTGGCGCACGCGGGTTTATTATTTGATTTCGTTATTAGCATAAAGCATATTGCTGTAGTGTTTGTTGAAGTTGTGTGAATTGTTAATTCGATTTCCGTTTTTGAGTGTTTTTAAACAGCAATTTTTATTGCTAACCATGAGTCACGGTTCCTACTGCATTGTCAATGACTGTAACAATAACAAAAAGGAGCATCAAAAAGCATTTTTTACCCTTCCAAAAAGTGCGGAAGCGTAAGTAAAAACTTCAATGTGTTTTTATGATATATTATTAAATTTGGTGATGTTTACAGGGCTAAAAAATGGGTTCAATTTAGTGGACGCAGTGATCTGTTGGTGGCCGATTCGTATTTAAAGAAAAGCTACAGGGTTTGTTGTGATCATTTTTTACCTGAACAACTCAAGTCCACATATTCCAGAAAACTACTAAAACCAGATTCGTTTTTATTGTTATTTATAAAAATGAGATGTCACTGGGCAGTGCGGTTAGAAAATCGAAACAAGGAAAAAAAGGTGTACACTAAAAATCAAAAATTGAAAAATATTTCACACGAATAAGCCAAAGATTAGGGAGGTAATCTTTGGAATAAGCTATGTGCTTTACTTGTATATGGATTTTAATAAAACATTTCCTATGTTAATGTATTTTGTATTTCAGTTTAGTTACTAGATTCGTATTTTGCATTTTTTTACTTTTATGTGCCTAGATTCGATATTGGAAATTTTAAATTTGCCGCCAACATGCATTTGAAAATTTAAATTTGGCGGCTTCCAGTAACTGTCTGCTACGCCATCTAGTATCTCAGATGTTTAAAAATGTCTCCAACTTGTGGTCGGTATTGGCCACACACTTCTTACCGACGTTTCCCATCTTAAACCTCTCTAATCTTTGGCTACATGATGATTGGCCATGTAAGTGCTTATGCTGTGGCTCAGGGCTTTTCAATTTTGTACTGACAGTACAAGTACAGCACTTCGAAAAACTAAAAAGTTACTAAAACAGTAAGGTTAAGATTAACTAACAACCGTTCGAAACCGGGGAAAATTTCAAAATATAGTAAAAAGATGGGTGTTACTGTTTTACAGCAATTTCCTATAGTAGAAAACCGAACTGGGCCTTTAACAATCGACTTACTTACAAAAAGAATCTCTGCGCTTGGTGCTACGCAGCAGGGTCAATTTTTAGTAGACTGCGAAACCTATACTTCTGTGCCACAACTTGGAAATCAACGCACAGTCTATGTCCTACACAACTCTGAACAACCCGCTACAGTATTTTCAATATTAGAAACTGGTACGAAAACCATACCCTTGACTACCGATGGCTTATTTGATCTATTAATGATGAAAATGTCCAACTTTTATGTTTCCAAGAAGCAATCCAAAGCAGAATCGAAAGGTCCTAGATTTGAAATAGGAGACTTTTTAGTGAAGTTGGGTAGTGTTACAGTGAGTCAGAATTTCAAAGGAGTACTTGTTGAAGTTGAATACAAACCCTGTGTTGTTCCGGCAATGTGCTGGGAGCTTATGAGAGAGTTTTTGCAAGGATTTTTGGGTTCTTCTGTACAAAATGCTCCACCCTCTTATTTGCAAAATCGGATGCAAGATGTTTATACTCCAATTGATACCATACATCAATATTTAGAACAATTTACATTGTACAGGAAATCCACAGGAATGAGGACATAATTTAATTGTAGTAGCACTATCAGTATTTATATTGCATAGGTGCGTAAATTTATTTTTTATTTTATTATAACTAAGTTAAAATAATATAAGTAGAATATGATGAGATAAACTAATTATTTTTTACGTTATAGATCTATCATAATGTATTTTTCAAATAACATTTATTACTTTGATGGCAGTTATTTTAATATTTAATACAGAGTTGCTTTTAGTAAATAAAACGAGTTGTAAATAAATCGAATCCACAATATAACTGCTACCACATGCGTGGGTTTTTGCTCCTTGTCACGCTCATCCCCGCAAACATACTTTAGTAGCGTTCTAGTTTTGCGATTTACAAGAAAACAAAAATAACCCTTTGGAATGTTAAAACGGTTTTTCTGTTTAAAAAAAAGATATATTCTTTTTCTTCTGAATCGATGACAACTTAAGAGCGAGCGAGGTAGATTGCAAAACAGGTAGTGTAAGAGATGAACATAGTATAATCATGTGATAATAGTCAGAAGCTGACTGCATAGCTTTGTACTGCAAAACCCAAAGTTTCTACCCGGCAGGTGGTTTATGTTTTATGGTAGTTTCTGGTTGCCATTCTTGCACTGGGGGATTAGTAGGGGTTTATATTTAAATACCCAACAGCTCAAAACACATGAATCTTTGTAGTATCATGCTCAAAAGAGTTCTTAGTTAGATGTGATGTAATTGTTGGAATTAGATATGTAAAAGTAATTATTTTGTGTAAAGTATGGGGAAAGTACAGGCGAAGTGTTTCGCCCATTTATTCAAATGAAGTGATATCTGCTCTGAGCTCATTATGTTCTTCAGAAAGCGCAATTTTCATGCAACTTATAACTTGATGTTTTCCTTGAACCAGGGATATTTTTCTTGCAAAGTGAATTTTGTTTAAAAATTTAAGATTTAAGAATTCTCTGTTTTGCAGATGTGTTTATTTGCCAAAAGAAGTTTTTGCAATATACAGGGTGAGTCAATAGTGCGTTCTCCTTCGATATTGGGTGAACCATTAGAGATACGATAATTTTTCAAATACAAAAGTTTTAGGGTGTCATAGTATCTATCATTCAAAATTATTTTCACTTCTATAGGGTGTTTCATTTTTGCGTCACAGATTATTGATCAATTTTTTTAAATGGGACACCCTATATTCAACTACATAATTGAATGTACCATCAAAATTGCTACAAGACCATATTTTGTTTTTGGAATTTGGCTGCACGGTTGCCAAGATATTTAACTTTTCTTGAGATTTATTGATTCTGCAGAGTCCCCATCAAAAAATCATTGTGACCTGCGGTTAGGAAATGGAGCAAAACAAATTCATGTGAGTAGTTGTCAAAGTATGCCCTACCTCTTGTTACAAAACTAGCTCAAAATATTGAATACGCTGTTTGTGACAGACGGGTGAACTTGACGAAAACTTACTTTTTCAAATAGAAATAGAACACCCTGTATTTTTTTACATTATCAGTTGCAGATCTTAATTTCCTTTCATTTTTGTTAAGTATGTCCTATACCTTAATGTTACCCTTTTCAATATAATTTGACTTTTTTCCAAATATTCATAAATTTGGTCAAAAATTAGGCATTTCTTCTTTCGGATTCATCAAAGCAGTATTCTTTACAAAAAAAACAAAGCAATGAGCATTGACAATGTGTTACATGGTATTCAAGAGAGTGCTAGAAAGAAACTTATTGTGGTAAAAAGCAACAGTAGTAAAGTATAAAGATGTAATCGAATTAGAAGACAACGAAGTAACTGCGCAATTTTATCGTAGATTGAATGCAGTGCTTTAATGTCGTTTTGGTTAACAGTTGCCTACGAGGGTACCATCTACCTGCACATATTATAATTGTGTAACATACAAACCGCATAAGCACAAAATGATAAACGTAATTTAGAACATTAAAAATAGAATAGAAACAAAAATCAGTACATAATAATACATTAAAATTGTACTGTATTGACAAAATCTATGCGAACAGTCACTCTAGACATAGTGCATCTCTTTAACATTATAATTAGTAATAAAAACAAGTATTTTAAGTACTTCAAAAGTTTATTATTTACTTGTGTGCGGATAGCGATTATCTTACAAAATTTCAGAAGGACACCTACCTATTATACAGATCACAATAAACATTGTATAATATTCACCTCTAACCTAAGATTTAAGTACCTAATGGTAGCTTGTATAAACCAGGATTAAAACACATGAAATACGTAAAAAACATGAAAACATTAAAATCTACATTACCTAACTAATTTAGTACTTTTTTAGCATGTTACCTTAAGCATTCCAATGAAATATACTTGATATAAACATAAATTCATTAAAAAAATCTTTTACATTATAAAACAATTAATGCGTTTTGCAAGTCTGCAAAAAATTATAATTAAACCATAAAGTCTCATTAAACAAAATTTTTACAAATTCCATATTCTCAAAAACTACATTACTGCATGTCTGTACGCTTTGAATAAATACAAATGCAGCTTTTACTGAACAAGTAGTCACTATTATATTTGTCGTTGTCCTACTATGATGGCACGTTGACAAGGAAATCATAACACAGGGTCCTCGACCTGGTAATTCTGCCACTGGGATGGTGACATACAAGTTGCAGTTGAGGAATCACCGCATATTTTTGTGGTTATATGTGGCGATGCACACAGGATGATTGATAACATGTTGGGATGCACTTTCAGTGCAGATTAAGAATCTGAAAATAATGAAAAGTTCCTATAAATATTTGCCCAAAAACGCTTCGTTACCGGGCAAGTTGCAGTCTACAGAAGTGGGAACAGTATTACCTCTTCCATAGGTTTAATTTCACAAGCAGCTTTTATGGACGCATGTTTATAGAATTTACTCTCACAGTTTTGTGGAAACTATTCTATTCTATCGTATTAAGAAAACACTTATTAGACCTTCATGGCAATTTAATTTTAGAAAGGCATGGTATTATCTCGAAAACTGTTAGATTTAGATATTTTCTACATGAGTACATTTTTTGGGCAATTTTGTACGGAAAATAAGATTTTATATCCAGAAGTTCAAAAAAATGCTAAAATTTAAAATATGTAAAAGAAAATATTACGTGCGCCCCCCCCCCTCCCGTATGAGACACCTCTAGTGTTCTTATTCAAACCAAAATTATTACAAATACATGAATAACTAATTACGTGAATAATGCTCACATATGAAATTTTAAAATTTGAATGCAATTACTGCAAAAGTTACAGACAAAAAGCATTAGCATTAGTGTAATTTTAAATTAAACCATCTTTTTCCATTGTGAAAATCGAAAATCAATTAACAGTCGAAAAGTTGTAATTCATTTGAATCTGTTAGAATACTTTTTTGTCGCTGCACACTTACGAAGAGTTTGTTGCCATCATTAAATGGAGAATTTTAATATCTTCAATTTGATGTACAATAGTGATATGATCAAATACATTATTTTTTTTCTTAATACAGGGTGTTTTCCGAAATTCTTGTATTCTAACAAAGGGGCATAATGTACGTTTAAAAATAAGACAAAAAAGTTCCACAAATATGTTTCAAAAAATGTTGCCCTGAAGAGTTGACTATCTGTAAGATGCAGCTTTTCTCGAATAACTGCTGATTGCTTGTAACTAGGTATGGAGTCATCCTTAAGACATTGCTACATACTGTGTAATTTTTATCATAATCGGTAGGGTTGTAACCTATAAAACACTATAGTATAAAAGACGTATTAAACGTACGTATAAACTGTATAATACATATTGTATGAAACCTACTTTTATGCGTTTTATACAGTATAAAACTATAATTTGTTCATTTTAAGTTTTTACAGTTGGCTGTACAGTAAAGTAAAACAAAATCAGCTGTTGCGCGTGTCATTTGTGAAAACTGACACGTCAGTTTTCACAAATCAACGTAGGCGACGTACAAATTATGTTATTCAGTCATTTATTGGCGCGGAAATATTTAAAATGTAAAAAGTATGGGAAAGTACCAGCGACGTGTTTTGCCAGTTATTTCTTTCCAACAGTTCTACTGACGTAAGGCACGTTATGATTTCATGCAAATTTTTGAATTTGAGATTTTAACAGAAATGGTAGTCTAAAGAACCAGAAACTAAAAAAGTGATTTTTTTAATGTCTGTCTGTGGGTGCGTACGTGCGTGCGTTCGTTCCCATATATCTCCGGAGCCCTTTTACCAATTTTTATTAAATTTAGTATGTATAAGTTTTTTAGTTGCAGATAGTTCTGTAAAAGGTTTTTTTAATCAGAACCGGCACCGGAAATTAGACATGTTGTTTAGTATAGATTTTTTTGTAGACACTCTTGAAATTTTGACGGTACAGAGCTGTAGTGCATTTAAAGGCAGATTAAATAGTTTTTTTTCCGAATGTCGTGTCTTAAAAACGAATACTACTACGAATTTTTTGAAAATTTTGACTTTAATGCTCACTTACTCAAAAAAAAATTCAATCAATACAAATTGTTATATTATTTAATAGCTCTTAATAACTATAATCAAGTGATGTAAACGTACTTTTGCAAATATGAAAGTTATAAAATTCTAGCTGTTCAAAAATTTTGACATTTAAAAAAAATATTCTGTAAAATCTGCTCGCATCATATTTTTAAAACTTTCTAACCCGATAGAGCTTGCAGTGAACTACAATTTTTTTTCCTTAAATTTTACTCTGACGCTCTCTAGAAATTTTTGAAAATTTTGAAATAGTCTAATTATTTATTCAAAAAGCAAACGTTGTTATAAACTTTAAACAATTCAATACAGTATTTAAAATAGTTTATTGGGATTCAGGAGAATTTTTAACCATAATAAAATTTACGAAAAAAAAGCATACTTAATTTTAATATCCACTACGCGTTTTCCGGAAGTTACGATGTTTTAACTATGCCTATCAGTTAGCTCTAGTTAAAAAACATATTTTTCATAACTCTATAAATAAAGTATTCACAAGCATTTCTAGTCCGAATTCGGGAGCGTAATATCTAGCTAGCGCCTGACGTGAGTATAGGTAATCCCTCGTGCAATCGCCTTGGGTTTGGAGCGGGCGGCTTGTACCTGGTGTAGATGACTAGATGTAAATTACAGTCATTTATTGGGGCGAGACCATTTAAACTGTAAACAGTATGGGAAAGTTCCAGCGACCTGTTGTACACGATACTATGTATATATGTAGTATTATTTCTCCACAAAAAAACTAATCACTTCGACACTTTCACATAATTAAGGAAGCAAATAATTTGATATTAAAAGATTTACTGTTGAAAACCCTATAATGGTGGAGTGTCACCACTCGGTATAAAATAGCTACAAGATGATAAACTAAAAATTAAATAGTAGGAACATCGCGGGGTATTTTTTTGCTATAATTAACATTAACAGACTGTTAGAAAATGACAAAATCTTTAAAAAATGCACAAATATACAAGGTGTTCAATTTTATTATAAGGAGGTCATAGTGCATACTTGAAAAGGGTTGATTGGCCTCTACTAATTCAGTGAACTAATTAATCAGCATAAGTTGGCAAAGATTGAATTTTCAAGTTATTTTTGGTGGAAAATAAAATACTTTTGTAAGAATTAAACATTTTTTGCATATTTTAAAGTACTTTAAAGCTGTTGACTCAAAAACTATACAAGCAAGACATACAGTGCGAATAGGGTGTATAACTTTAAATATAGATATTTTTGTCCCAGCCAACCTATTCTTGATTATCCGCCAATTCGCATGATGATTCCACGACCTCAAACCGTGCAACTGCAGTGATAAAAGGTGTCTTCAGTACAATTTTTTAAAATTTTAGTGATAAGAGGTAAGCATTCGTTTATGTAGTGATTTTATCGCACTAAATGGTGGTGTTTGGAGTGTCTGCCTTGTAATCAATAACGTGCTTAGCGTACTCATAAACATCGCGAGCTCTCGCGCAATCCGATTGTGTAAGCAATTGTAAATACGCAATATTTATATTGTAAAGCCGGGTTTTTAGTTATGTGTCATGTGTACATATTGAGGGGATATTCTGTGTGATGAACGCTGTGGTATAATTAGCCTTGCAACAGGTAATTTCCCATTCAGTCTGCGAGTAGGTATAGAACTTGATTCCACTTTTGCTTTTCTAAAAGACTTCGTTTGTTTCGTTCATTTTAATAGCAAAAATAGACCACTCCCACATAAACTAATATTTTAATTAGTCATAGCGAGCGCGAGTGACCTTTCTGTAATTTAAAGGACTCTATTGTCTAGTCCAGCGTTTCGCAAGTGAGAAAAATTTGGATGTTTTCCAAATCGCAATAAAAATTTATTTTTGTAGAGTAGGTAATACCTATCTGGTGAGTAATTTTTTTTTGTATTTTCTCTACATACATCTCAAAACCAGGAAGTGTTAATCTGTCCTACTTGACCTAGACGTGATAAACTTACCGATTGTTACATTATGATTACGTAATACATGGCGTAATATGTGTGAACACGTGCTGTTTGAAGAGTGGAATTTAGTGTGAGGTGATAGGTAGTGAAGTATTAATGAAAATGTAAATGTCTATTAAAAATCGACGTAGGGATTCGATACAAGTATTTAATTTTTTATAATCTGAAAATATTGTTTGTGCAAAAATCACTTGCCTAAGTTTATTAAATTTTGTTGTAAATAAAATTTATAAGAAACATTGTGAAGAATTCGTTTAAGAATATAAAAATAAGGCTTGCCTAGTTTCATACCTAATTTCTTATTTTTTTTTAAATAAATTTCGAATAATACTTTCTGGGATTTCTTTAAGTGTTTTATCCCTTGCTATCAATTGGAATGTTTAACCACTGTATACTTCCACTATAGTAAAATTTTGATTAATGAAAAATTTCGATATCGAAATTTTAACGCAAAACGCGTTTTGGGGCTTAAAGAGTTAAAAAAAAAGGTTTTGGTTGGGTGGGTGCGTTTATTTGTTCTCCAATAATTTCCCAAACGAGTTGTCCAACTTGTTGAAACTTTATATGTATAATGTAAGGGTATATCAAAAATTCATGGGGACAAAAGCTTTTATAAAATTCCAAAACCGGAAGCGGTAGTTACGTTTTTCACGCATCATATTTTTTATAAAAGATATTTTACAAATCTAAAAACGGTGTGTGACAAAAGATCTTAAGACAAATCCAACACAAACACTTTTTGATGAAAAGATTTTTTAAATTTTAATCGCGATTAAAATCACTTTACATTGGAATATTTTTAAATACAGTCGTATTTCGAAAGGTTACATTTTGTAACGTGTTTTAATATCTCATAATATTCACAGCACGGTTATTTTAGTAAAATTCAATAAAAATTATACCTATTTAGAAATATTTTTTTAAATTTAATGTTTTGTTTTTATACAAAACTTTACTACTCCAGAAGAAAAGAAATATTATAGAAATTAAAAAAATTAGGTAAGTATTAAATAGCGTAAGAGTCCCATTTAAAATTTTAATTTGAAAAAATAAAACACGTGGTTTTTTAAATTTATTAAAAACATAAATAGTTTGATTTTTTCAGAGTTGGGTCAGTAGAATCTACAGTTTACAAAATGCATAATCTACGGGTAAATTCTACCGTAGAGTATATCACGTAGAATATACTATTTTAGTTACATATTGCACATGTAGGAAATTATCAAAATTGAAAATTGTTAGAATCACATAATTACTAATTAATTGCGAATTCCAAATAACAATTTAAACAACGCCGATATATTATACTTTTTTATATTCAGTTTAATTGATAAACTAATTTGTAGTAATTAACAAAACAACAATACAATAACAATATAAATAAAAATATTATATAATATAATAAATATTATAAATAAGCGTATGTGACATTTGTCAAAATTTAATATACTGTAGTTTGAAATATTAATAATATCAGATGCTACATCTTCCAGTTTCAGTAAATGGTACAGGTGCAGCAGTTTTTTTATCTGACCAATTGCTAACCACGATTTTGAGCTGAGCAGAAGATGTCGGAATATTTAGCAAATATAAAAAATATGCCTTGTTAAACTTTCTTACTTAAATTTTTTATTATGTCTTCTACTCAATACAAATAAAATTAAAATAATATTTCGAAAATATTCCACGGATACTGACCTAACCCTGATTTGTTTGTAACTGCGAGATTTGCCCACCCTCGAATTTGGTGTCGTGATAGTCCTTGAAAGTCAAAATGCTCGGTAAAATGTAAAGGTATTTTCAAAACCGTAATAGCTGTCCAACTCATTTTTTTTTAATTTTGAAAATTTGGTAAAAATAATAGTTCTAAAACACTAGCCAAACTAATTTTTTTAAATGCAGTTTTCTCAGCTACTCTTCACGTTCGACTTATTTTTTGGGATGGCTAAATTTATGTATCGAATTTTTTTATAATTCTAATCTATCTGTAAAAACATAATAAATTGAAGTTGGAAAACTTTCGGCTTCTAACTTTGTTTGCCTTTTTATGGCTCTTCCGAGTCTAACCAGCTGCTGCAACAAGCGAACGAGCATCGCAAGAGAAGTTTGATCTTATAATAAATACTAGTGTTACCCCAGCACACAATGCACTGACAGACAGCGTTGGCAGAACCGGCGAAATGTCAAGTCACGTGATGCATTAGTTCTAATAATGACACGGGACGTTATTGTAGATGGCGCCCCAAGTGACGCGCGTCTAGCCGACCTTCATATATATTATAAATTAAAATAATTATTATTAAAAACTCGACGTAGAATAAAAATACAAAAATGTTTCATGTTTCATCTGTGGATAGAGACCTTTCATTTAAAAAAAAAATGGTCCAAATTGGTGAAGCGGTAGCCGCTAGAGGAACCGGAGAAAAAAACCCTTTGTGCTTTTATATATGTATGGATAGTGTGATCAAAAAGTCATTGGATCGTGGTTGCTGTGGATTTTCAAAGCTATCTATAGAATTACTTACTTCTATTACGTATCTGAATATCTGATATATAATAAGAATAACATGTGTGTTGAGTTAATTTTGAGAGTATTGTCGAATAAAATTTATAAAGAGTTCATTACAGGAAAAAACAACATATAATAATATGCTCTAATCATAAACATTTTATGTTCTGTTCGAAACAATTTTAATTATAATCCGCTGACTTTTGAAAGTAAATGTCAAAACTAATAGAAATAAATAATTGCATAGATGACTTGTCAATTCCATAGCAGCCGCTATCCAAAGACTTTTTGATCATATGTTAGTAATAATACTTTACTCCCAACAGTTAAAAAAACAATTACGGGAAATCTAAATAATAAAAGAAAACTGAATGACTAAGCAACCGACATAGCCACACAAATAAAATAACAATTTGTTTCACTATCTACAGGGTGTCCCAGAATAACTGTGCCTAACTTTCAGAAGTGATAGAGGGCGTGTAATTAAACATCTTTTACTAATAAACTAGTGTCCGGAAATACTTCCGTATCGAGATAATACGGCATTAAGGAAATGAGTACTTGAAATAATCTCAATGTAGAAAGTAACGATTTTATTTATTTCCAGCAGTTGCAATTATTATTATTCATATTAAGAAAACGGTATTACACAAAAATTATAAAAATTGTTTAAAATTATGTCCCAGTTAATATTCGTAGAAAATCGTTTTTTTTAATATGATAGTGTACCAGCACATTTCGGTTTAAATGCTCAAGATTATTTAAACGCACAATTTCGTAATCGATGGATTGGGAGACAAGGTCGCTCTATTGCAAAAAATTTAAAAATGTTTAACCTTATTTTTGGCACTGGTAGTATATGGTATTTTGAATATTCATTGAATTTTTAAGAAAGCGCTATATTGAAACTACAATTTTCCAATAAAAAACAATTTATCGTTGACTTCTATTATATGGCTACAATAAGGCAACAGTGATAGAATTTAACTATAATAGTCTATACTTATGAAGTAAGAAAAAATAAATAACTACTTTTTGTTTAAGTACATAACATATTATACACTTTAATATTTAAAAAATACTTTATAGTTAACTTTTGTATAAGATTTCTTTACGAGAACGTTTATTAAAGAGTTGCCGCAGGATCCGAAAATGTTTGAATGTTTGAGTATTTCGCGCGCATTAAACGAATTCATACGAGGGTCATTTGGCTGTCAGTCCCCAATTCAGCTATACGCCACCGAATAAAGCCGCCGGTTTAAAATGCCTTCAAATTAATGAGAGTGAAATAGAAAGCTCATTGCGGTAAAATTCATATTACACAAGATAAAAGAGGATAGAAGTATCTGCGTAATAAAGACTTCAGGGTCACGAAACCACAACTTCCGAGAATTATGCTGTCAGCTGTCCGTGATAAGCGCATGTCAATAGCCGCCTCATTCGCGGGATTCGCACATACACGACGTAGTAGTGTGAAAACATTTGTTGGTTGTGTAATCATAATTTAATGGTGTTGTACCTACGATGTCCGTGCAAAATAATTTTGGATTGTGAATGCCATGTAAGAAAATGCTTTCACTTGTTTCCACTGTCTGCTGTTTCGGTAAACCACATGAAAAATGTTGTGCATTTTGACACATTGTAAATGTGTAAAATGAGTAAATGAATTAATAACCTAAATTATTATGACATTTTCTAACTTATATTAGCTTTTTCTTATCACGTTTGACACTAGCTTCACAATCATAGACAATTGAGAAATAGACAAACAAAAAATTCAATAGCAACAACGCTGTATAAGCCACCTCAGTGCAATCACATTTTCATTTGAGTACAGGAAAAATGATCTTAAAAATGCAAATCTTAAACAATCGGCGAAAAAATTATATGTTTGATATGGCAATAAAGCAGATTTAAAGACTTAGCTGGCTCTAAGCCTCGACTTCGTCTCGGCTTTGAAACTTCCAGCCGCGGCTTTAAATCATATGCTTTATTGCCTTATTAAACAAATAACTATTAAATGCCTTCCAGTATACCACACCACGAGCCGCCACTGCTTGTTACTACAGTCTCTAGCATATATAATTAAAAATAAATAAACTGAATATTTTATATAAATTAAATAAATAATGATATCAGATATTAGAATTTAACTAGAATTGTCTATACCTACTACTGCAGTCTGTAGGGTAGATAATTAAAGAGAAATAAACTGAATAATTTATACGTATTAAATAAATAATAATATGATATGTCAATAGGTGGAGTCGTGGAGTCTGTCACTAAACAACAGACAATAGGCCAACGAAGATGGCTTCGACATTAAGGAAAGTTGCAATAACAGGCCTAACAGGAACATTAGCAGCTGGATTTGCCACTTATCAGTTTCTTAAAGATGATGGTGATACAAGGGTAAGAATATGTATGATTTAAATAATTTTGTAATATTAGAACTAGGATATAAACACGTTTATACTCAAGTGATGCCATACAAAATTAATGTATTGTAAATAAAACAATGTTTAACTTCAACAGGTATTTATTGTAGCGTTATACGTATTTCAACATGCCATTTTCAGAGGCAAGAAAATGTCAACATGTCGAAATACGTATAAGGCTAAAATAAAGACCTGTTGAAGTTAAGAATTGTTTTATTTACAATAAATTAAAATGAACTTCAACGAACTAAAGCTCGAACTTATAAATACAATACAAAATTGCCCTGCAACCAGGGCCGGATTTCCCATTAGACGGACTAGACAGTTGCCTATGGCGGCAAAATTTCAAAGAATATAAAAAATACAGTATGATAAAAAAAGACGTCATCAAAAGTTTGCCGTGGAAAACAAAAAAATTATATCATTTATATGTACTATATGAATGATTGAATTTTTTTGTTAGATTATTTAAAATGGTACAAATGTATCAATGCATTTTATTCAAAAAGCGACATCGGAAACCTGGCCTAGGGGCGAAATAACTGTAAAACCTACCCTGCTTGTAATTTGTACTTGCAATGTTTCTTAATATAAAATTACAATGCTTACTGTAGGAGACAGGACTCTGTGTTGAGGTGAGCATCCCGGCCAGAAGCACTGGTCCAGCCCTGCCCGGCGCGTCCACGGGCCGGGCCAAGCTTAAAATTACAAAAAATGTATTATAGTGCCGGACCGGGCTTATTTAAATCCCTAGCCGGGCCTAATGGGGCTTTTGCCGGGTCAGCTGTGCCTAACAGGGCCTAGCGGGGCTTAACCGGCCTGACAGAGTTAAAGACAGCCGTCGTAACTAAAAATTCAAATAATGTTACTGAAAAACTTACGAAAGTTGAGTTGACCTACTAAATTTGCTGGGCATGATTTGCCGGGCCAGATTTATATAATTATATTAAACGGGCCAGGCAAGCCTATTTTTGAATTCGACGGGCAGGGCTGGGTCTGAGGGTATGTACCTAAAGAACAGGCTGGGCCGGGCTAGCCCATCTTCTGAATTTGCCGGGCCGGGCCTGAAAATTTCTTCATTTGCCCACCTCTAACTCTCAAGACAATGGTCACTTGGATTAAGATATTAATCTAAGTGGCTTTGAGTAAACATATTAGAAATACAGACAATTAATCATGAATTATGAATGAATTTGCCAAGAAACTAACAAAGTAAAAAAAACGAAATTTCAGAATGTTACATGCAGTCGTGAGTCAGTTCAGTCCCATAACAGCAAAATATTTTAGATTTAAACCAGTGCAGATGTTTCTTAAACTGTTTCAAAAACTTTTGGGAACAAAATGAAACAGATGAACGGGGGGGGGGACTCCCCTTGTTTGTTAGAGAAGCACAACTCACAAGAAGAAAACATCTGTTAGATTAGCCGGCTTTCATACAAAATTTCTGGCTGTAGCTAAGGACCGTAAAATATTCTGTACATGTCAACTTGCTTTATATTGATCGACTGTTATATTTTGCTAGTAAAAAAGGTGGTTAATATCTTTTTAGGTTCTACCACATTTTAACGGGTCTTATATTATTGACCTTCTTGCTAAATGAGATAACCAAACGTTAACCAGAGTTTAAATAAAGTAACAAGTTATGAGAAATTCCAGAAATTCGATTTTCGAATTTTTTTTATAATTAAATTTTTAAAACATTTTCTTCAGTTTTAATTTTTATAAAATCCTTAGGTATCTAAATGCAGATTTTCACAACAAATCCAATGATGTCCTCAAATCCAAAATCGGATTGCTCATCTTATTTTGCTTTTACGTTGTGTGCACGTAATAAAAGCTATTAAAATCATTACATGCATTATGAGTGATTTAATTGAAGTTGTAACTCAAACAAACGACCAGTTTAAACTAGTATAAGAATCTCGAACAATGAGTTTTCGGTAGTTTAAATATTGTGTTTATAATAGTCATTAACAGAAACCCTGTCACTTGGGTTTCTCAGTGTATCTACGCCGAAATTGCCAAGGTCGAGCAACAGAGTTACTGACAAATGGCGAAGAAATTGTTTGTGTGGGTAAATATTTTTCTAGTTTAAAATTTGGTCTCTTTTACGATTTTGTAGCTTGTAAAGGGAGTATCAACATTTCAATTTCAAAGGTGGAAAATATTTTGAAACACTGTTTACCATCATCTTCACTAATTAAAAAAAAACAATATTTTAATATCAAGTATTTTGACTCATTTTAGTTTGAATAAGGGTGCCAGAGGTGTCTCATGGTCATGGGGGGGGGGGGGGGTAGTCACGTAATATATTTCAAAATATTTCAGGTTTTTACACTTTTTGAAATTGTGTCTGTATAGGTAATATTATTCTTTATACAAAAATACACAAATCAGTACTCTTGTTGAAAGTCGTTAAATCTAATAGTTTTCAAGCTAATTATTTTATTGTAAAATAGAGTTGCCATGAAGGTCTAAGCGCATAAAATGCCCCAATAATTTCCACAAACTTTGAGGTTAAGTTCCACGAAAGAGAGCCCTAAAATAAATCGATAGCTTTTTTCGAAAACGAAAAAGTTTTTAAATGACGATCGGTTTTATGTAAATTGTGGGTTTAAGGCCTATTTGCTCAAAAATGAGTTGCCAGATCGACATAAACTTTGATTTTTGTAATAAGTCTTATGGATACAAAATATTGCTTTATCTACGACTGCTTGGATAACGACTTATTATGTCATTCATTTGCGTTAGGTAATGAAGTTCATTATCTCAGCAGTGAGATAATGGATTCATTACCTAACTCATTTTATTTACACAAACAAAACTGAAGCTTTGTTTATAAGAAAACTCGCTGGTTGCCATAGTATTTGAACAAATCAAATCTATCTTCTTCCTTTGACTTTAAAACAACAGCATTTTAAAAGTGACTTAACATTTGCAAATAAATTAATGCGAAATATCAAATATCATTTCAAACAAAAATATTCGATTTTGGACAAATTTTGAGCAGTCGTAGTTAAAATTTTGTATGTCACACGTGGGATAATGCATTATTATGGCATTTTAAATTCGTGTTATAATAACGCCTTTATTCCACTAGTAACATAAATAACTATTATTTAATACTGTTGTTACCTATTAATAATGTTAGAAATCATGGAAACTGTGAAGTCTTAAAAAATTTCAAAATTTTAAAAATGTTTCAAAAGAATATTGTTCAAAAACTATCTACAGAATTGCTTGTAAATGTTGTTGGCATTTAGAGCTAGAAATTAGCTACAATTTGGTTCGTGTCCCAATGCGCCAATTTGTCTGTCATGCCTTCTTTGAATTTTTGAAAGTTGGAAATTAATGCATTTTTATTTAATAAAGCAATAACCATTTCTATTTAAGCTAAATTGCTCATTAGTGATAGTAGAATAATACCGTAAACTTAGTTTGTGAATGCAGTAAAATTTAAGGTGGTTTATCATGTTCTTATTTAAGTATTTTAAGTAAATTTAAATAATCAGTTTTCTTTATATTTAAGTATTAAATTGTATTTATAAGCGAATCCTGTTAAACCTCAAAAAATGAGCCTACGCTCACTGAGGTCTTTATAAGAAAACAAATAAACAAAAAAAGTAAAAATGTTTTTCTACGACTATTTTAGAATATAAGCATTCTGATACAATTTTTAATTACGGAATAACTTACATTCTACACTTGTTATAGAATATTTCATTCTAACACTGTTCTGAATAATAAAGGTTGCGTCTCTCGTCTATCAACTGTTTTTATGTTTTGTTGCCAGTTACAAACAAAGCGTATTTTAGAAATGAAACTTAAAATTTTCATATTGTCTAAATTTAATGACCTAAATAATTTATAGTACTTAAAAAAGTAAAGTCTGTAACACGTTTGGAATGGCTATACCGCACTCATGAACCGTCCCCCTTGCCTTTCGGCTCGGATGACAAACTTTCCACTCGTGCAGAATATGCCATATTCCAAACTTGTTACAGAATATACTATTCTCGTCCCCCAAGCAATCTTTTTTGTAAAAATAAAAAAAAATATTGATGGTGTTTCTTTGTTGTGATTTCTAAGAAAATAAATGTATTTTGACTCCAGAAAAAATTTTCTTACGACTGATGCAAAACATCTAACATATTTGTTTTTGCAGTGGGCAACGGTCAAGGCACAACAAAGTGCTCCACGCAAGGCAAAAAGACCCTTACCTCCTCGCGATGAACAAATAAAATCTCTACAAACCGACAGTTTTGACATAGTAATTATTGGTGGAGGAGCAACAGGCGCAGGATGTGCTCTAGATGCTGTCACGAGAGGTCTCAAGACAGCTCTTGTGGAAGGAGACGATTTCGCCAGTGGAACTTCCAGCAGAAGCACCAAACTTATTCATGGAGGTGTAAGATACTTGCAAAAAGCTATTATGCAGTTGGATATCGAACAATATAGGATGGTAAAAGAAGCACTACACGAACGTGCGAATATGCTACATTGTGCCCCGCATTTGGCTCATCCCTTACCTATTATGTTACCTGTGTATCAGTGAGTATATGTTTGGGGTACGTTTGTTAACAACTTTGCTAATGTTTTTATTTGCACTTTTTGTCTTATTGTGTTATTAATTAAATAGTCCAGTCAAATTAGCTGCAAAATGCCTCAACTAGAAAAAAATTAGCAGAAAGCTGAAAATTGCCAGATGTGGTCCTTTTATGTTCCTATCAAATCCCACTGTACCTCCAGAGGGAGAATCTCCTCCTCACAAGCACAATTTTTTCATAGTTTTGTAAATAGCTTGTTAACTATATTATTCCAAGAAAAAAACTGTATGAGGTGGAATTCTTAGGGCAATGAAATTTGCAATTCGATGACACCAAACATGTTAAAATTATTATTTGAGATAAAATCTTGTTAATTATAAATTATAATTCAAAAACTCCAAAGAAATAATTTATAAAAAAATTAATATTTGTATAGTCCTAATAAACACTATGCTTCTCTGCTTGCGCCAGAAAAATAATATTTCAATGAAATCAGAAAAGATAGGGTGGGAAAGATTTTAATATTACTCCATCAAGAATTTCTCTCCCTCTTCACATGTACCTGGGCACTCTCTATACATTAACGTACAAAACATTCCTGCTTTCACAAAAGAGCACGTTTGTCCACATTTTATTTTGCAGTTGCCAAATATTAGCTTTAAAATGAATTCTAGGACAGGAGGTTTATCCATTTTTTAAAATTGGGGTCAGTCGTCCTTCTACAATGGACTATACCTCATCAATGGGTTTTATGTTTTATTTTCCCAGCCACATTTGTACCTGTAAGTAACATCTACAATATATATTATATGGTATTACGAAGTATAAGATTTTTGAAAACTTACCTTTATATATATATATGTAGTTTTCGCAGCATCACTAGTGGGGGGTAAAAAGCCAATTTTGCAATTATCTTTAATATTTTGTCTTGCTACTTTCTGGCAATACGAAAAAAATACCTGATTGTCTAAAGTTTTGGATGTGCCATAATAAGTACGCAAGTTCTTTTCTTACTGAACAGAGATTGTTTTTTGTCCTGTAATGTTTATAAGAAATGTCCAGTTTATTTAGTAACTTTTGTTGATGTTCCCCTTGTAACAATTTGCGTAAGGTTAATTTTCCGTGGCTCAGCCGTGAGCGCGCGGGCTACCAATGCAGCGGCTCTAGGTTCAACTCCTGGTCCGGTTGTTCTCTCTCGCAAGGCAACGGGAAACCAGCGAGGTAGATTTTTTCCCAGGAAAACCTGTCTAGAGAAGAAGTGCATGCACTTCCTGTGGTTCAGAGCCAACGTTAAACTGTAGGCCTCTATGTCTGTCTGTGCAGAAATATCTATCTCTGCGCACCAAACACAGACATAAGAAATAGATGGCCAACGCCCTGAATAGGGTACGGCACTAGAAAAAAAAATATATAAAGATATTCTACCACATCCTGGCATTGCATGAATTAATAATATTTTCTTTTTTTTTAAATGTTCTAACCAGTTCCGACTATCAAATTACAGTACAACTTATCAGCTTTGCAGATTTTTCTGGGCGTAGTAAGGAGATATTTTTATCTGGGGATAAATAATCAATTAGAAGTATGTACTAGTATGTTTGTGTCATCTGAAACAACAATTACATTTTCTTTCTGATCGGCTACAGCAGTCATCACTATCAATCTGTCAGCAGCAGCTTCGGCTTGAGAAACATGCTGGAAAAATTTATTTTTCTTGAAGAACTTCTTTTTCCACCTGGTGTTGCAGCAGAGGTGTCTTGTGGTATGCATTACAGACATGCTAACGCTGTTCAGCATCCCACCCGATCCCAACCTATCACAAATTCCTACCCACCTACAGGCATGGGGTGGGCCTGGCGTAATCCAGGATCGACCCTTGAGTCAGCTCTATGTCAGATGATGATGATGATGATGAAGAACTTCCTTTTAGTTGTTTTTCAATATTTAGCGAAGAACGTTCTTCTGTGTAATCTTTAAATACAACGTGTTCTTTACCATAATACTTCAGGACAAAGTTAACATAAATTTTTAATATTTCACGATCAAACGAGGAAACCAATTTTTACAATTAATAACAATTTTCGTTACAGTTACTTTTGATTCTAACAATTTTGATAAGGCTGACTGTGTGGTTTTTCAAAATGTGCCGTTTCCGAATAAGGATGTCGGCATTGGCCTTGCTAGTTCATATTTAAAAATTTTTGTTACTTTTTATTTTGTTCTCAAGGTGCAAATAATCCTATTAAAGAGCTGGGTCGGATTGAGAGTTATATATTTTTTTAACTTAGCTGGGCTGATAGTTAAGTAGCTATTTACAAAAGTGTGGAAAATTGTGCCTTTGGGGTGATTTGGGGATTCCCCTCCTGAAGATTTCAGCTTTCTACTAATGTATTTCGAGTGAAACTAATTTGACTGGAGTATAAGGTGAAATTTGTAAACGTCTAGGTTTTATGTTTAGATCATAAAACCTTCTTCAGTATAATGTTTAGTACTTGAAATCACTAATTTCAATTATAAGATTACTTTCATTTTTAAAACCTTTTATTGCAATTTGGTTTTATTGCCATAATCGGTTAATATTTTTAAACTAGCATACCTACAAATTTTTTATATTGATATGTTGGTATCAGAAACAGAAATGTATTTGATTTTTGAACTTTTACATCATGGTATGCACTGTAAGTG
Organism: Ctenicera cuprea; assembly: GCA_958336395.1. Classification (NCBI taxonomy): domain Eukaryota; kingdom Metazoa; phylum Arthropoda; class Insecta; order Coleoptera; family Elateridae; genus Ctenicera; species Ctenicera cuprea. The sequence goes on from OY284487.1 coordinate 50,730,273, forward strand.
AATAAGTACTTGATATCTCAATATGTGTACAAGCATGCAGTTGAATGCAAGAAATCAACTAGTACTAATACCAAATAAGTATTTATGATACCTAACACTTACATTTTTTAGGTGGTGGCAAGTACCATATTATTGGTTTGGTATTAAAATGTACGACATAGTAGCTGGATCAAAGACCGTTAAAAGTTCATATTTATTATCAAAGAAAAGTGCATTGGAATTATTTCCGATGTTGAGAGGAGACAAATTGGTTGGAGCTATTGTATATTATGATGGTAAGAAATGAAAATATTTACTGTTTATTTAATTACCCATTTCAAACAGAAGTAGAATTCATAACGTTATTGTCTTCGAATAGAACAAACTAGTAGAGAAGATGACGTTTTCCTATAGTTTGGCTTATACATATTTATTTGTCAGTCTTATGATTAAAAATTAAAATGTTTTCTATTTTGTATGAAATAAATCGGAAATAAGTGATTTGTGTATGTATGACCTATGTATAAAACAACAACTTCTAGGTCAGCAAGATGACGCTCGCATGAATTTAGCCATCGCATTAACGGCAACAAGACATGGCGCAACAGTAGCAAACCATGTATCTGTGACTGGACTGACTAAAGAAAAAAATAAAGTTGGAAAAGAAGTAATTTCAGGTGTTCATGTGAAAGACGAACTCACTGGGAAGGAATGGACCGTTCCTACTAAATGCGTTATTAATGCCACGGGACCATTTACAGATTCTATTAGAAAAATGGACAACCCAAAAGTCAAAGAAATTTGTTGTCCTAGCAGTGGAGTACATATTGTACTACCAGGTTTGTAAATTATTATTGGTATTTTTTATTGATTTTTCCACTCATAGTGGAGGGCAGTTTAAAATGTTGGAAAAACTTTTGCATGTTTGTGGTGAGGTTACCAGGAACCCTACAATGAAGTGATATGCATGAATTTTTAATTCTCGAAAAACGTGATGGAAGGGTGGCACATACATGGTGTTCTTTGCATAGCCCCAGATAAAGAAGACGCGAGATATAAGGTCTGGCGACCTAAGAGGCCAGGAACTGAAGAGTAGATGAATGGTGACAGCAACTTTAATTTACCAATGTGGCAGATTTTCATTCGGATATAAACATATATGAAAGTGTGTCCAACATTTTCAATTGTCCTGTATATCAAACAATCATTATGTTACATTTAATGTTTCAGGGACCAATAGAATGTTATAATCCAATTATTTTTGACATGCAAAAGTAATCACGATTATTTTTAAGCTAGATACTCAATTATTTTAATTTATTCTTTTAAACATGAAGTCAATTTGGCAGTTCGATGTATTGTGCGTGAAATAATAATTTATTATGTACCACTCGCAAATTCAAACATAATTGGGGTAAATTACTCAAACTTCCTGCTTAACGTTGTGTTTGTTTTTGCTAAGAAAATTACAGGAGATGCTTCCTATCTCGTGTAACGTTCAAGCAAACAAAAACTGGTTGTTATGCATAACATGTTTTCATAATTGGACTCAATTATTTTACAATCTGCTCCTCGAGTAATTTACCTATGCTTCTTAAACAAGTGATAATTTTAAGTAAAAATAATTTATACTTTTTGGTTAAACTTTGTTTCATATTATCAGGATATTACAGTCCAGAACAGATGGGTTTGCTTGATCCTTCAACTAGCGATGGTAGGGTTATTTTCTTCCTGCCATGGCAACGACAAACTATTGCTGGTACCACAGATCTTCCTTGCAAAGTATCTCACAACCCGAAACCTACAGAAGACGAAATTACTTTTATTTTAGAAGAGGTTAAAAATTATTTAAATCCCGATGTTGAAGGTAAATTAAAATTGTAATCAAAAAACTGTTAAACTAAAATTATAAAACAACTTTAGTACGTAGAGGCGATGTTACGTCAGCATGGAGTGGAATTCGACCTCTGGTATCAGATCCTAATAAGGCTGACACACAGTCATTAGCCAGGAATCACATAGTACATGTTAGTGAATCAAATTTAGTTACGATTGCCGGAGGCAAATGGACTACTTACAGAGCAATGTCTGAGGAAACCATTGATGCTGCTATTAATGGTTTGTTCATTAATTTGTTAATTATTATTTAATTAATGTTTGCAAAGTTTATTATGAGCTTCATCGGCAGTGAAACTTTACTTTTCTCTTTCAGCATGTGATCTTAAACCAAAATATGCTAAATCTCAGACAGACGGCTTGCTAATTGAAGGTGCTCATGGTTGGACACCCACCATGTACATCCGCTTAGTACAAGATTTTGGGCTTGAGTGTGAAGTAGCGCAACATCTAGCAAAGTCTTATGGAGACCGGGCATTTGCAGTTGCTAAACTAGCATCTCTTACAGGTATTTAACTATTGTTTTAAATCAACAGTATTTTTATCTTATTTACTTTCAGGAAAGCGTTGGCCTATAATCGGTATAAAAATTCATCCAGAATTTCCTTATATCGATGCTGAAATTAGATATGGCGTTAGAGAATATGCAATGACTGCCATTGACATGATTGCTCGAAGATTACGTCTTGCTTTCTTGAACGTACAAGCTGCAGAAGAAGCGCTACCAACAATTATTAAAATTATGGGAGATGAACTGAAATGGTCTGAAGGTGGTTTACTGTTATTTTGGTATTAGTTAAAAATTAAAAAAATTGATTTTAGCGGAAAAAGATAAACAACTCAAGTCAGCAAATGAATTTCTTCATACTGAAATGGGTCAGATGGTGAATCGTGCTAGCAGAGATAAAATACCTATCAATCTTACTAAAGAAGAAATTCAGTTGTATATTAAAAGATTCCAGATTATTGATAAGGATCGCAAAGGATATGTTTCCATTAATGATATAAGAAGAGGTCTTAAAGTAAATTTCATTGTTATTTAATATTGATAATTACCAACTGCATTACTATTTAATTCTTTTACTATTGTTTTGGCTTTTTTATTTATAATTCTTTTATTTTTTTTTTCTATTTTTTTTAATTTGTCCTTTTTATACTCTTTTTTTTAAAGATTCTCTTTTATTTTCTTACTGTTTAATTTTTTAACATTTTTTTTTCATACTGTGCTTCCGTATTCTCCATTTCTCTTTCTCTTCTCTTTCTCCGGAGAACAAGAAAAGGCTGGAGATATTGATAAACGATATTACATTAATTCTATTCATAGTTGATAGGTGTGAAACTTCACGATGATGAAATACATTCTCTATTGGCTGACATAGATACGTCATTTAACGGACAGCTAGAAATGGCGGATTATTTGCAGGTGAGCTATTAAAATCTTTCTAATTTAATTTTTATTACAGGAAGAGGGTGAGAAAGATGTCTCCAAGGAAGAACTACATGAAATTCTTAGAGAAATAGATACCAATATGAATGGTCAAGTAGAACTTGACGAATATTTACAGGTTTGATCATTTGATGGTCTGTCTAGTTGCCTTTATTTTTTTTTTATTTGATGCATGGTTTCTAGAAGTAAAGCAACTATTTTGATTTTTTATGCTGTGTTAACTGTTAATTTTTGTTATTAATTTCTCATGTGTTTCTTGTAGGACTTGCTACTAACCATTGACGCTCGCTCTTTATTTATTTATTTTTTTTAAACTAATATTTCTAGAAGTATATACAGGGTTATCTAATTAAAATGCAACTCAAATTGTAAATTAACATAATGAGATGTCTATCGTGCTTGTGTAGACAAGCATTCACACTTTGTTTTAGTGAGTTTGCTGTTATCTCATTTAAACAATGGGTTGCATGATAAATGGAGAACCCATATAAGTTTTTCCTCTAAATTGATATAACAAGAGATGTTTTGACTAGTACAGAGTGCGGAAAAGAAGCAAATATTGCATTAAATACGACAAAATAAGAGATAAGTGGGATGGGTTAATTTCAATATATTAATTGACATACTAAATTTTTCTTTTTACTTGAAGTGAGCTTTGTTCGCCATATTTGAAAAATGACGTCCAAAAACAGTTTATCTCTGATTTTTGGTGAATTTTAAAGCAAAAATAGTTATTATAAAAATTGATAGGGAGGAAATTCTCTACAAGAAAGGTCTTATACTTATACTTTTGTTTGTACAACCAATAGTTGAAATTAATTTGAAAATTAAACGCACTGTGGTATTGTTTAATTAGTACCTATTTATTGCCATAAATACCCTTAGGGGACATGTGCTATTTTAGTTAGTTGACCCGGTTTTGCTCAAAATTGTCTTAAATACAATGAAGTTCACCAATGAAAAACACACAACATTACTCGATTTTACCAATTCCCTCTTTTATTGTCGATTAGAAGACAGCGATAATAGGAAACCGGCACTTGCATCTCCAGTAGGTAAATACAAAAATTGTTGTCATACTTTAACTCCGGGCAGTGGGTACAATTCCTAAAAACAAAATTCTGTGAGTTCTACTTGCAGGCTGAATATCTTGTAATATCAAAATTTCCTCACAAATGGCTATTTTATTTTACCATCAGGGGCTTCAAGAAGGTTGGGTCTAGCTAAGCTAGTATTTGGATAAACATGACTATGTTGGGTGTCAACGGAATCAATAGACAGCTCTTATTTTCTAGAGTTTTTAAGATATGACAATGAAACTTAGCATAGGCATTATGTACCTAAAAATGTACGCTTTGCTATATTTGACACATTTTTTTGACTTTTGGTTTTACCGGAAATGAGACCAACTTTTGAGATAGGACACCCTGTATATTATGACATATTTGGAATCCTGAGACAACTCTGGGTACATCTGCACCTATAATCGAGCTCAAATCATTCTAGGGGATGAAGACGTTAAAAAACAAAAAAAAAGTAGTATTCTTGAAAGTAGAAATGAAAGAATTGGGTTTTGTATAAAGCACGGAAATATTGCTTAAAGCAGTGTACTTAAATCGCCTGATTTTGGGAACAAGTAAGATAGTCACCCTATTATTCGTTGCATAATATGTACTGTATTTCAGCTATAGACCTATACCGAGTGATCATTTAAATTTCAGCTATAGTTATCTATGGAAATTTAAGTCATGGCTTTGATTAATTCACAAAAGCAAAATTAATTGAAATGTCAAATTTATGAACTGTCAAGTAGTAAACATTAATTATCTTAGTATTTTTATTAAAAATGGTTTTTGTACAACTGACATTAAAAATGACACTTTTAGTTCAAGTTACCCGGGTTAGAAATTCAATTTTATAAGGTAGCATGTTAAAAATTTGTTTCTACTTCCGTCTTTAAAATGCCATTTATCGCATATGTTTCCATGACGCTAAGTGACCTTTTAAACACACCTCGACAAGCCGTGACTTTGTGCGCTTTAGTCACGGGCTGAAGTTAGCTCTAGGTTTTTAATCGCAAAAATCAAGATGACTGGAAGGTATGGTGTTGTCACTCGAGTTTGATATGGGCGTCACGAAATGTTTTGCGGAGAGATGGCGCAGTAGGTACTAAAAAGACGTTTGCGCGTCAAATTTGAAATCCGCACGCAATGCTATTCTAACCTGACTTTGTTCATACTGTGATATTATACTGTCACAATTCAAGAATTATAAGAACATTATAGTGACAACTATTCTCGATCATATTTTCCTATAATTCATTATTTATTGCAATATTGAAAAGGTTAATATTTAATATAGCCTGAAAATTTATATTTTCACACTGATTATCACTGTAGCGGGCACTGTAGTTATTCAACTTCGGGAAAACGATTGTTAATGCGAGGAGGCGGTAAAACTTGGTTATGATTTTCTTGGGAAATTCGAAAAAAAACAGATTTCAATGCACTCAGTTTTGAGATCGATAAGACTCCAAAAGGCTTATTGCAAAGCAAAAATACGAAGAAAAAAAAATCGAAAACAAAATTGGTTCTGTAAAGCAATTTGATGCACTATTTGAACACTATAGAGTACTAATTTTTATTGCAATTATTTAGTGAAAGTAGGCAATAGCAGTAGTAAAGTATAAAGATGTAATCGAATTAGAAGACAACGAAGTAACTGCGCAATTTTATCGTAGAATTAATGCAGTGCTTTAATGTCATTTCGGTTAACAGTTGCCTACGAGGGTACCATCTACCTGCACATATTATAATTGTGTAACATACAAACCGCCTAAGCACAAAATGATAAACGTAATTTAAAACATTAAAAATAGAACAGAAACAAAAATCAGTAAGTACATAATAATACATTAAAATTGTGCTGTATTGACAAAATCTATGCGGACAGTCACTCTAGACATAGTGCATCTCTTTAACATTATAATTAGTAATAAAAACAAGTATTTTAAGTACTTCAAAAGTTTATTATTTACTTGTGTGCGGATAGCGATTATTTTACAAAATTTCAGAAGGGCTCCTGCCTATTATACAGATCACAATAAACATTGTATAATATTCATCTCAAACCTAAGATTTAAATATCAAAGGGTAGCTTGTATAAACCAGGATTAAAACACATAAAATACGTAAAAAAACATGAAAACATTAAAATCTACGTTAACTAATTTAGTACTTTTTTAGCATGTTAACTTAAGCACTAGACAAGCATTCCAATAACATATACTTGATATAAACATAAATTCATTAAAAAAATCTTTTAAATTATAAAATAATTAATGCGTTTTGCAAGTCTGCAAAAAATTATAATTAAACCATAAACCATACATGACTGCATGTCTGTACGCTTTGAATAAATACAAATGCAGCTTTCACTGAACAAGTAGTCACTATTATATTTGTCGTTGTCCTACTATGATGGCACGTCGACAAGGTAATCATAACACAGGGTTCTCGACCTGGTAATTCTGCCACTGGGATGGTGACATACCAGTTGCAGTTGAGGAATCAACGCATATTTTTGTGGTTATATGTGGCGATGCACACAGGATGATTGATAATATGTTGGGATGTACTTTCAGTACAGATTAAGAATCTGAAAATAATAAAAAGTTCCTATAAATATGTGCCCAAAAACTCTTCATTACCGGGCAAGTTGCAGTCTACAGAAGTGGGAACAGTATTCTCTTCCATAGATTTAATTTCATAAGCAGCTTTTATGGACACATGTTTATAGAATTTACTCTCAAAGTTTTGTGTAAACTATTCTATTCTATCGTATTAAGAAAACACTTATTAGACCTTCATGGCAATTTAATTTTTGAAAAGCATATTATCTCGAAAATTGTTAGATTTAGAAATTTTCAACATGAGAACATGTTTTTGGGCAATTTTGTATGGAGAATAAGATTTTTCAAAAAAATGCTAAAATCTAAAATATGTAGAACATAATTACGTGACCCCCCCCCCCGTACGAGACACCTCTGGTGTTCTTATTCAAACCAAAATTATTACAAATACATGAATAACTAATTACGTGAATAATGCTCACATATGAAATTTTAAAATTTGAGTGCAATTACTGCAAAAGTTATCTACAAAAAGTGATTAGCCTGGTTTATTTTCAAGAAACTGTAACCCTATAATGAAGGGTTTTCAGGCCCATGTTTATGAGAATTCTTTCGATTATATTTAGATTCTGAATCTATCCTGAAAATTCGTTCCACATGTTATGAATCACACTGTACACCATTGGTTTGGCAAACGAAAATTGTGCAGACTTCATTTAAATGAAGTAAAGGGGCTCTTTTAACTTTTCCTTTATTCGTGTTGTTATGAATCCTAAAAAATATTGCAATCATTATGAGAAACATAATTAAATAGATATACCTAACTATTTAGAAATTGTAGAGTATGCTAAATTGTAGTTAATTTAGCATTAGTGTAATTTTAAATTAAACCAGCTTTTTCCATTGTAACATGTAGCTGCCTACTAAAATACAAAGGATGTTGATTGTTTAAATTACAGCAAAAGGAAATTTTTATATGCTGTGATTATTATCAACAGTGATCGGAAGTACAATTCTGTTAACTGCCTGAAAATAATTAGTTTAAGTATTTCTCAACTTCTTAACTGTGTTTTTACTAGTTAATTGTTATTCTACATACATATTTGATTAAAATTAAAACAGTACTTACTCCTCTTTAATTTTCTGCTGGTAGTCTGTCTTTTTACTAAGCTGAAGCTTCTACTAAATTGAGTTTTGTGAATTACATTGGTGTGTTAATTAATAAATCACCGAAGTATGCTTTTATTCGTTATTATTTTACTTTTGGAAGGAATCGAATTGTCTCGTCAACTGTCAGAACATTTCAGGAGGATTAGGTTAAAATTCACGGACGCTGTCAGAGAAATCTACCGTCACTGCTGCCCTCTCGCGGCAATACATTTGTGGGTCCCTCGCAAAACAATGTAAATATTAAAAAGTGAAAACACCAATATCTATATATTAGCTATCCATGCATCTTGGCAAAAATCAATTGAAAATCAACTGAAAATCAAGTTAGTCGTCACTTGTCATCAATCTGTCAAAATAATTAATATTGCTTAAGATAATAAAATAATTTCCAAATTTTAGTATTTTTGTGATGGCCGTAGAAAAAGTATAGTATGCAATTCGTTTTATAAACTTTTCTAGACACTCGTTTTAATAAACACTCACTCCGCTACGCTCCGCTTGTGCCTCTGATTTTTGTGTAAAATAAAAATTATGAAACTAACGGGGAATTAAACTAATAACGCCCTCTATTATGTGCGGCGAGAAAAAGTTGCAAAGCAACAAACCGCCAAAGTTGCGATCGGAACCTGCTAAGCAGGTATCTGCGATCGCACCGGCCTCTAAGCACAAAACACAGAAACGCCCGTGTGGCAAGAAATAAGAAAAGATTTGGTTTCAATTATGGCTAGAATAGACCACTACATGTTTCGTTCTTGTTTGAACTCATCAGGTGGACATAATTCTAACCATAATTGAGACCAAAAGCAAACAGGCATATATACGCCAGAAAGTATAAAACTAACGGGGAATTAAACTAATAACGCCCTCTATTATGTGCGGCGAGAAAAAGTTGCAAAGCATTTGTATAAAAAATAGTGTACGCTATACATGTTAAAAGTGATTTTATTTTGTTCGTGGGGATTTTTTTGCGGAAAACTCAATATGGGGGATGAAACCTATCCCAAGTGAAGGAAAATACTTGGTATAGTTAATTATGAAATCAAAATTGACCCATCTCGCTTCCCTCCCGTTTTGTCGGATTTAATGCAATATTCAATGCTCTGCAACTGATGTATTGTAATTAAAAAGTTAAACATTGTAGATTATTTTAAATGATATGTCAACCTAGAGGAACCTTGTAGCTAATTTAAATTATGATGTTTTTATATAACAACTAATTACATCAATTATTTTTATAGATGATGTCTGCAATTAAATCTGGCCATGTCGCATATTCTCGATTTGCAAGAATGGCCGAAATGGAAGAAGAGAAACATGAAAAAGAATTATTGAAGAAGAAAATTTCTGTAGAGCGTAGCGGAGGAGGTTTGTAAAAAATAAAATGTAAAGCACGAAAAATTATCATCACAACAATATTATACATAATGGCAGAATACTGACCTCTGCTGTGTATATCGCATATGAATTATCATATCTATTGTGAAAGTGTTATACAGATAAATCAGTGTTTATCATTTCTCCAAAGATTATTATTAATGTGGGATTGTCAAGCAATATAAAAGTGTTAATAACTGAGCCTTAACTGAGAATAAATTTATGATATACTCTATTATATTTCACTCACAATACGAACATTAAATGTATGAAATATTGTAAATAGTTTAAGTATTTATTATTACTGTAGCTTTTCTCGTAGAAAATAAATAACTTTCACACAATAATATCTATTTATTTTAGCTTTTAATTAAAGTTGTGCAATTAAGTATTATTATAATAATAACAATCTTAATACTTAGTTTAATTATAGCAATATCACAATATCAGTCCATAATACACATAAAACCACGAAAATATTTATTATAAAATGTAATACGAAAATGTTTATTTCTGTTGCTATAAGATAGAATGAAAAACTTTATTATGAAATATTTTTCTGTTTTTGCTTTGCAGAAAAACAAAATATTTCATTTTATTTTGTACGTACATAAACTTTTTTAAAGTTTTCATTTACTTTTTGTTCAACAGGGATAAACATTTGTAACTTAAACATTGGTCTTAATTACATTTTAGCGTTTCATTTAATATTTTGTGGTCATTACAAAAAGCGACATACAATTAACTATGTTACACTAATAAATAATATAATATAATAATACGCCTACACTAGATACTTACAAACACATAATTGTTAGTTATAAAGTTGATGTTATTGTTGTTAATTAAATAGATATTTTAAAAAGAATAAGAAAATTAATAAATATGCAAACCATGCCAAATAAAATAATCCAAACGCCTTTATTTCCATTCAGTTGAATACGTTCCTTTAGATCTTTTTTTTCTAAGTTGTATTTGTGGCGTGAACCTAAAATTAAGATTTGTTGACGATGGTTATAGAAATCAAAAATTGTAACTTACTTTTTAAATGATTGTCAAGTTGTTTTTGACTATTTGCCGTAATCTGGCAGAGTTCGCATCCAAAAGTTTTGCCATCTCTTTCGACACGCATCTTATGCTTTCTGCCTTCATAATGTCGCTGTAAAACTTTGTGACTTGTTGCACTAATTTTGCATAAATTACAAGTGTATACCTAAAAGTTTGATTTGTAGAAAAAGTTTAGGGTGGACCACATGTTTGTCGAAAAAGTTTTACATACCATTTCTCTTGATTTATCCTCTATTTGTGCACTTACATAGTTATTATTAATAACAGGAATGTTTTCGACTGTATTAGGTACGAGCACTTGTACTTCAGTTGACATATTTTTAGTATTTATTGGTAAAATACACGCGAAGTAACTTATATGCGACATTTATTACAAAAAATTTTGGCGCGCAAAAAATTCAGAGATATTTTTATCGCTGTGGCTAGCCTCCCGGTTCCGGTATGCATACTAATCCCGGTTATACAATGACGTCACAAAGAAAGCGTCGTAAACAGCCGGGATTAGTATGAACACTGGAGCCCAACAAAATATTCAAGGATGGTAGTTAAATAAAAGTTTAGTTTTATAATTTACGTAATTATAATTACAAATTGTGCTTGTTACAAAATATGCCCGATTTTAGCAAATTGGTTGTTTTTTCTTTTGCATTAAACACTTTGTTTAAGAAATCAAATTATCTGCAAACACTGATAATCAAGATCAAGTTATTGTTTCTACAGCAACACCAATTGTTTACTTTTTAATATTACCTTTGATAATGGCATGTAAACTTGTCGAAATACGTATAAGGTTAAAATAAATAATTATTGTTGAAGTTATAAAGTATTTTATTTAATATCAATATGAACTTCAACGCAGTATAGCTGGAACTTATTAATAAAGATTTGTCATTGTCAATAACATCTAGAATCATTTAGTTTATGACATATATATTTTTTTAAGATTTCAAAAATGTTAGAGATGTTGCTATTGCAATCGTTCTTAGATTTTCATAATTAATTGTAGCGAATCTTGGTTTTCGCAGCCTCTACGTTTTAAAAACTTCGTGTAAGATTTTTTTTTTAAATTAATGGGATCGTTTTTAGATTTTCGAAATTAATTTTGTTACATTGTATACTACCTACTAAGGGTTCTTAAGCAAGTTGTAGTCAATCCTGATCAGACTACTACTTTTTCAGTAAATGGAGGTTGATGTCGAGATTTTCAAAAAATCGTAGCGGCAGCCATTTTAAGGCTAGAGAGTTCGGTAAAAAAAATTTTCGATTTGCTTGAAGTTCGGCTCGCAGATCCTCAAATTTCCAAAATTTAACTTTGGATAAAACGCTACCAAAAAACATGCCTACCTTCTGCTTCCGGTTTAAGACTCAACTAGAGCTACAATTTTAGAACAAAACTTTTTATTTGAGTTTTATTAAAATCGGTGCAGTACTTTCGTATTTAGAGGCGTCACACGTACATAAATACCCACCTACCCACCACAAACCGTTCAATTTTTAGATTGTACCATTTGCTCTATCTTTCTGCTCCAATTTTTTTTTCTTAGGTTTAACGGTGCGTACCTACTGATGTCGTCTTTTATGGAGATATGTATGTATACTGTGCAACTTTGAAAACAGTGCGGAAATGTACATGGTTCTGTTTAGACCGTAAAAACCAAAGTGTTTTCTTAACTATGTGAACAATACTGTAGATGCTATATATTTTTATTATAATGAGTAATATTTGTGTACCTATTCTTAATAATATAGTTTTAATTTTTGTTGTTTTTGATATTTAATTTTTTGCTTTATAATTATCTCTAACTCTCTCTTAGTTAAAAAATGGATTTAAGGAAATCGGGATTAGAGCAAATCCCGGCTGTAAATGACGTCCTGGTCATCATAAAACCGTGATTAATCTGAATACCGAAACAATACATAATCGGGATATGTATACCAGAACCGAGAGGCTAGCCACAGCGTATTTTTATTTCACACCAGAAATTGATCTGATAATAATTGGAATAGTGGAAAATTGGCAAAGTGATATTGATGTGTTTGCGTAGTATTGCGTATTGAGAGTGTTTGTTTTGGTTATCGTTTACCGGGTTAGTTTACCCAATTTTGCCATATATTATTAAATGAAGTCCGATAATATGAATGAAGAAGACGTCAGCACGAAGAATCTCATTAAATCACGTGAATTCTTGTACAGGCTTATGATAAGGTAATACGTGAAACAGTTGAGAAACATAACCTCAAATTCTTATCAAAGTACTCTGTTTCCAGTCAGTTGTTTTACGATGGGCACCAAGCCATCGCCACAAGTCTCAGTGGGGCAGTGGCTGCAGATCCACCATGCGCACCTAGTGATAGATTACTTCACATTATGGTTGCGGGCTTGGAAAATGAACCTGAGCGTAAAGAACGACCTCTAAATCCAGGGATTGGAAATAATAATATCGGACCTGGATTAGGTATTTTTCAGTACTTTAAATTTGTTGTTCTGGAGCAATCGTGTTTTTTTAATTAGATCTTGAATTTGAAACTGAATCCAATTTGCCCGCTCCAGAACCTGCTTTATATGAAACTGCCTATGTTACATCGCACAAAGGAAACTGTCGTGCAGGTTGTTTCTCAGGTGATGGACAATTAATAGCAACTGGCAGTGTTGATGCCAGCATTAAGGTATATGTAAAATTTTCTGTTTAATTTTTTAAGGTCAACGATGTTTTTAAAGATTTTAGATGTTGACCGTATGTTAGCTAAATCTGCTCCTGATGAAATGGATCCTTCCAGAGGGGAACAACAGGGGCATCCAGTAATTCGGACACTATATGATCATATGGAAGAAGTTACATGTTTGGAATTCCACCCTCGTGAACTAATACTCTTATCTGGCTCTAAGGACCTAACGATAAAGTTATTTGATATATCTAAAGCTAGTGTCAAGAAGGCCTATAAAACAATTACAGTATGTTGAAATGTTACTTTGTGACTATAAGTATATGGAGGTGTTAACTCCTTACGTTTATATTTTGCTATCAAAATTTATTGAATAGAACAAGACAATCGGAACCGTCTTAAATTAACAAGTCAGAACCCCATTCTGACAGGTGGCATTTAACTGATGAGCATAGGCCATTGAATTTAAACATATCGATTAAGCTTTACTTACATGATAACTTGACAGAATTATCAGCAAGAAGTGGTAATTTTTAATCTATCCATGTTTTGTAATTATAAATTTATTTAAACAAATCATAGCTTCCAATTTTTTGTACTCCACTCGTCGCTAGTTATCTCAAGCAGTCTTGCACCTTTAACTACTTGTTACATACTCCTTTTTTAGAAAAAGTTAAAATCATCAAGGGAGTGTATTTTGTAACCATTTATATTAATCTATCACAATCAAATTTTTAATTTTATTGAAGTGGTTTGTTTGGTAAGTCTTATTTATTTTTAAACATTTCAAAAGTTTCAGTTCTTGTTAAATTTTAACTAAAATCATCCAATGAATCACTTTGGTAAGCAGGTTCATTTCTTGCAAATCTTGTTTTTCCGCAACCGGCAGAGGAGTGACTACTTACAGAACTTTTTTGCAGCAAGGAAGTAGCTCATTAGTACTGAGTCGATTAATGAATCATTTTTGAAATAACAATTCTGATTTTTAGGTATTGCCTTGGAAACACAAACATTTGTCTACCTAACATACTTGAATAAACTTTTTTCACTGCCAGTAATAACTTGTTGAACTTTTGGGGCTCTGGGGATTTATAAAACAACTATTACAGGAATTTACACTTTTAGTTTTATTTTCATAACGTTTCGGTGTGAAATACCAGAATAGTCAATAATAACTGACAGTTAAAATTATGAATTCACGACTTAGGTAATTTTTTAATTAATTAAAGCGGTTGCAGAATAAATAGTATACGTCAGGAAAGTGTCTTTACGAAACTTAGGGGCTTAAAAGTACTCGGCCTACGGCCTCGTACACTTCAACAAACCCCCTCGTTCCACTAAGCACTGACTTGTTATGTAAATAATGAAGGAAACGGGCAAATATTAAAGAAAGTCTTTGGCAAAATTATTGGGTTTTGAATTTTTAATACAACTACGAGGAGTGTTCAAATATAAACAGGATTTTAATTACAAAAAAAAGGTGTTATAATATTACAACAATGAAAACTTTATTGCTTTTAGATGTAGTTTCTTTGCATATCAATTCACTTGCGCGATCGATCTGGAAGCTTTTGTATACCTTGCTGGAAGAAGTTTTTGGGCTGCATGCGTAGCTACTCTTGAACAGCTTCGGTAACGTCTTCATTTGACAGAAATGTTTTCTACCTCAAAGTTCCTTTATTGTACCAAACCAATAAAAATTGGATAGAGCAGTCCAGAAATTCACATTCTTCTCTCTCATAATTGCTGCAGAAGAGGCGATTTGCAAACGATTCAACTTGTGTTCTTCAGTCAGGCGCAGAATTCACCTGGTCATAACCTAATGGTACTTTAGCTTAGTTTTTGTGTTGCCTTCAACACTTCTGACACTAATTTCTAAGTTTTGAGAAATTTCACAAAATTTTATTCGTTTATCTTGCTGAATTAACTTTTTCTTCATTTTCACAATTAATCGAAGTTGCAGCTTGCCATGCTGCATGAGGCTCGTTTTCTTCTATATGAGGTTTACTTTGACTAAAAAATTTGGACCACTGTAACAGCCAAATTACAGAAAAACATTGATCGCCGTATTGTGTTTGCAGAGTGGTAAAAATTTCAGTCGAATTTGTCTTTGTTCGTTAGATATTTGATTATTATGCGCTGTTTGACATCGTAACTATAACTGTCAAAATAATAGAATAGCCAATCATTTGTCATCACAAACAATAGACTGAGTATGCTTGCTTAAATATGTGTACGCAAGTCGGCCCACGGGTTTCGTATTTCCCTTACAGCACATTGTTTCCCCTTAAAACAAGCAAAACAGTTTGTATCTTTACTACATGTCAAATCCTAATTCGTTAACCCAACTTTTCGTTCGCATATACAAGAAGTGTAAGAAATACATTGCTAATAATAGTTAAGTTTGTGTCTCAGCTAAATTTTATTGCCAATCTGCTCAAGAAAGCAATCTTTAGAAACTTATTGCACCAAAAGAAAACCAAATGAGACTCATAAGATGGCTGCTTTTTAGGTACACTTTTTGGGAGTGGGGACTGAATGCATATTCAGTTTATTGTTTTCCACCTTTCTGTTTGTCGTAGATATGTTGACAAGAGTCAGAGCCAACCATTACGTAATTCATTTTTTGGAATTGCCTTCGGATGGGTTGTTAACATAAACATTCTTGTTTAAATGTGAACTCTCCTTCTAATACATTTTTTCGGTCATTGCAGAAAATTTTCGTTACCACAAATCTTTCTGTCCAAAAATTTTTAACATTATCGTGGTATTTTTTCCAGGTTTTCTGTTTTTTTTACTCTCAAGAAAATATCGGAGATAAATTTAAATGGGGTTGCAAATACTTGAACAATTTTGTAAAATGGTAAATATATTTGGACACTTTTAAAGAAATACAGGCGTGCTTGTTTCATCAGTAAGTGGCTTTTAAGCTTTGTTTTGATATTTGATTATTGAAAACGAACTTTCGCAGCTATATGAAAATATTGTCAACAAAGCATTTTAAGCTTATTTATTTAAAGATGGAAGCTTTCTGGCAACGAATTTCATGCTTTCATTCATATGAGCATACTTTTTTCCATTTAATTGTTTTTTTCTACTTTCCCATACTTCTACTGAAGTAAGGAAAGTTATGATTTCATGCAATTTTTCGAATTTCAGAGTTTAACAGAAATACGCATTTTAGGGTCTAAGGAACCCAAAAAAAGGGTTTTTAAAAATGTCTGTCTGTGGGTGGGTGCGTTCGTTCCCCCATATCTCTTGACCAATTTTTATAGGATTTGGTATGTAGAAGTTTTTTAGTTGCAGGTCTTCTGTAAGGTTTTTAACCGAAACAATAAACTGAAATTAGACATATTTTTTTGATATAGATTATTTTGTAAATGCTTGTTTGAAATTTTGAAAACAGCTTTGTACTGAATCTAAAGGCAAATCAAATGTCTTTTTCCTTAATGCCATATAAATTTTGACTATAATGCCTGATTACTCAAAAACAAAATATCCAATCAATACAAATTGTCATATTATTTTATTATTATTATCTACGCTTACAACTTAGGCCCTTAGCGTTTGTTTAGGATCTTCTCCCATTCCTTTTGGTTCATAACTTTCTGTTTCCAATCTTTTATTTCCTTTTCCCTTAGATCTTCCATTATTGCCTCTTCCCATGTCTTCCTCGTTTCCTCACTCCCTCAGCCTTCTTCCATGCGGTGTTTTTTACCACCCTCGTATTTCCCATCCTTTTTAAATGTCCTAACCATTGCAGTCTGCGTATTTTTACGTTTTCTGTAATTGGTGTTTCCTTATATATTTCGTATAGTTTAGTATTTGTTTTTCTTTCCCATCCCTCTTCCGTCTTTTTACCACCTAGTATTCTCCTTAGTATTCGTCTCTCCCACATTTCTATTTTATATTGGTCACTTTTCTTTAGGGTCCATGTTTCACTCCCGTAAAGCGTAGAGGGTTTTATTACTGTGTTGTATATCCGCACTTTATATTTTAGAGAGATGTTTCTTGATTTTAATAAATTAGTCAAGGCACCTACGCATTTGTTGCTCCTCGCCATTCTTCTTTCTATCTTTGTGGATTCTTGGCATTGTTATTTAGTAAAACATCTAAGTACACAAATTCTTTCACACTATTAAATTTTAGCTCTTCTCTCTGGTTTGCTTGGATTCTTAGATCCGGCTGTTTTTGGTCTTCTTGTGCTACGTCTATTTTCATAATTTTTGTTTTTTCTTGATTTATCATGAGGTCGTATTCTTTTGCTGCTTGTATTAGTCTTATAGTAATTTGTTTTAGATGTTTTTCACTTCTTGTTACGAGGGCTACGTCATCGGCATATGCAATGCATTGGTGCGAATTCTCGTTTTATTTTTGCTTCTCGAATGATTTTCTCTAGTGCTAGATTGAATAACAGTGAGTGGGTCGCCCTGTCTTAGTCCCGATTTTACGTCGAATTCTTCCGATAGACTTCTACCTTTCCTAAAGCCTCCCTGATACTCTCCCAGCTCCTTTTTTACGTACGGTTCGAGTCTTCGTTTTATGAGTGTTGATATTATTTTGTATACCGTATCTAGCAGAGCGATGCCTCTGTAGTTGCTGCATATCGCTCTATCCTCTTTCTAAAAGATTGGGAGAATTAGGGCTTTATTCCACTCCGGCGGCATTTGTTCCTCTTGCCATACTTCCGTGATTATGCTGTGTATCTTTTGTATTAGCACTTTCCCTCCTTTTTTTATATTTTCTGCTGTTATGTTATTGTGTCCAGGGCTCTTGCCATTTCTCATAGCTTGGATTACTTCTTCTACTTCTTTTATTGATGGTGGAATCCTCTCTTCGGATTCATCCGTGCTCCTGCTTGTTATTTCGTCTTCTGCTCCATTATCTATTTCTTCCTGAGTTTGGTTTAGTATTTCGGAAAAGTGTTGGCTCCATATTTTTAATTGTTCTTCTTCCCTTTCTATTAGGTTTCCATCTTTGTTTTTGTAAAATACCGGGCTCGTTTTAAGTTCTCCTTTCTCCTCTCTTATGTTCTTGTGTGCCTTCCTAATTTCGTTATTTTTAAAGTTGTCTTCTATTATTTGTAGCTGATTCTCCTTATCCGCCCTTTTCGCGTTTCTACATGTTTGTTTTGCTTTCCCTCTCTGCTCTTGGTATGCTCGGTGGTATGTCAATTTGTCTTCTTCCGTTTGGGCTCGTAGGATTTTTAATCTCGACTCGTTTCTTTTATTTATTTCTTCTTGACATTCCTCATTTATCCACGTTTTCCTTTTTTCTTTCTTCGTCTTGGGGAGGCTCTCGGTTGTTGTTGTTTTTATTATCTCTTCTATCTGTTTCCATTTCTGTTCTATTGTATGCGGTTGTGTTTGCTTGGCTCCTCGCATTTTTCTTTTATCGCGTTTTTGTATTTTTCCGCTATTTCTTCATTTTGTAATTTTTGTTTTTATTCCTTTTTTCACTTTTGCTCTATGTTTCGCTTCTTTTTTCATGTTTACTCCGACTAGGAAGTGATCAGAGGTAATATCCGCCCCTCTATACGTTCTTACATTTGTTATAAGGTGTGAGTATAGTTCTTGTATTAGGACGTGATCTATTTGATTTGAGTAGGTGTTTCCGGGGCCCATCCACGTTGCTTTGTATATATCTTTCCTTCTAAAGGCTGTGCTTACTATTTTCATGCTATTTTCTATGGCTAGCGTAATCAGTCTAATTCCGTTATCGTTTGATTCCTTATGCTTACTTTCTCCTCCTGTAATTTTTTTGTATATTTCTTTCCTTCCCAGCTTAGCGTTCATGTCTCCCTTTATCATTTTTATTTCCCTTCTTGGTAGCTTGTGATACGTTTCTTCCAGCTTTTCATAAAAAAATATTGTCAACAAAGCATTTTAATAAATATTTAACTATTAAAAATTAATAGTTTATTAATAAAATAAAACGCTTGGTAATTGTTTCACAATTTGTTGGTTTTTATTTACTCAACTTGAATTTCAACCATCACGGTCATCGTCAGGAGTTTACAAACACAACTAAAACTAAAAACCTACAGATGTACAATACTACTAATTCTGTCGTCGCCGATTTTAAGTATTAATACGTGTTTTTATGCTTTTTTCTTGCTAAAGAAACGATGTTATTCAGTCATGGCGCGAGAATAAATTTTTGTTTGCAAATAACCCGATTGTAATTCTGTTAATTTAATTTCTATGTTACCTAATTGTAGTAATTCCAAGTTTGCTACAATAACATTTTCCGTTTTTAAAACATCGGTGTATTTTAACTTTTAAGACGCCAAAGAATGGTTCATACTCTTTGTCACAAAATTCCAATATTTTACCATCCACTTTCTCCGGAATAAAAAAAAATTCTGAATGGTTTTGGAACAAAGGAAAATTTTGTAAGATTTTTTTTTAAATCTTATTATAAATATGTCCAGTTTTGCTTAGAACGTGTAGACTATTATCCAATGTGTATAAATACCAGTAAAAAACACGTAATTTGAAAATCTGAAATGGCATGTAGTCGTAGCGTGTGCCACCTAAATTATTACCATACTATAGGTTCGCCACCCGTGATCTACACAATTACAGTGAAATGTATCCCCAAGAAAATACTTAAAATCAAATAAAATTTTAATATGACGCTCCTCTCCCCACAGCATTACTACATATACATACATGATTTCAGCTTGTTAATTTAAGACGACTCTGCAAGAACATAGAAAAATTAATCAATGGGTTTATGAAATAAATTGTACATGTCTGTGATTAGTTCATCTCTGAACCTGGAAATTATCCAAACTTCAAAAGCGCATTTCATTAACTTCATTAAATAATTAGAAATGACTGACCAGTTAAAAATATCACTGTATATACTGGCAATGTTTTGTAGGCACAAATGCATGGTCTTTTCTTTTTTAAACATTTATTAAAATTAACAGTTCATCAATTATAACAAAAGTTGTATCCGTTTATTTATTTGTTTTACTATTTGCTTATTAGTAATGAAATAATATTTGCAACAAACATTCAAGTGATCATAGGTTAGTTACCGTGATGAAGTTTTGTTTTTGTTCATATCATCGAAATATTAAGTTACGATTTTCGATGTCTTAGTTGACTGGTGTAAGGGATTAATATAGGTAGATGGTTTAAAAGTATTTACTTTATTTAAGTAGATTTAAATAATTGTTACTCTACCATTTGCTTGTTTTCAATACTTTATTTCAATTCATATTACTTGGGTGTGTGTGTGTGTTCTGTCGTTCCTAGGTGGAACATGGGCTTTAACGACATCATGCCATCGACTTTTGTTTTTGGCAAGTAGTTTCATTTCCTTCTAGGACTTTTGCATTGACCCTACTTTTTCCTAGCTTTTTTGTCAGTGTTATTGCAGGTTCCAGTCTAAAGCTTCTTTTTCTATGCGGTTTTTTTGTTTTCTTAACGTGTGTTCTATTCAAGTTCTTTTCTTTATTTTGGCTATGATCTCTGGTTGGTTCTTTTGTTTTCATTTTTCCTGGTTGGTTATTACCTCTGGCCAATGTATATGAGGATTCTTCTTAGACATCGATTGCAGAAGGTTAATAGTTTTTATGTGATATCAACAGTCTCCTTCCACGTTTGACACCCATGTAGCAGTATGGATTTCACATTGCATTCAAATATACGCGGTTTTGTCTTCTTTTACATGTTATTTCATTTTCAGGTGGGGTAGAGCTGAATATATGCAGCACTTGTTTTCTGTAATGCTTTGCTCTTCTGTTGCCCCTCCTTCATTATTAAACTGCGTAGGTGGGGAAATTATACCTACTTTATCTATGTTTGTTCTGTTTACTTCCAAGTTTCAGTTTTACTTTCCTATACTTTCCGTATAGAGAAGTTTTAATTTCATGCAAATGTTCGAATTTGAGATTTTTACGGAAATACACGTTTTGGAACTCCCAAAAAAATAGTTTTTAAAAACGTCTGTCTGTGGGTGGTCTCCTTAACTTCCAAACGGATGGTCCAATTGCAATGAGCTTTGAAATGTTGGGGGGGTGGGGTATCACAACATCATCGGAGACAACGTTGAAAAAATCCAAAACTGGAAGCAGAAGTTAGACATTTTTGATGAAGCAGAATTATCTTAATCCAAAAAACGGAATTTTATAGAAGACCTTAGAGCAAATCAAATGATTTTTTCTCAACTTTCTAGCTTCAAAATGGCGGACGCTACGTTTTTTTGAAAGTTTTGCCTGGCTCCTTAGTACTCAAACACGAGTAGAACAGATCAAATTAATTTTTTTATAGTGATAGCACCATTGTTACATTGTACAGATTGTTACTGTGAAATACATTTTAAAAATTCTGAAAATTGAAAAAAACTTGCTTCAAAACTGCCCACACGATATTTTTTTAATTTTGTAGGCTAATAGAACTATGGATGAGCTACAATTTGGTTTGTGTTCCACTTCGCTACTGTCTCAATTTATACTATTAGTTTTATATGTATGCTTTAGTATCGTGTAGTATGTTCTTATAATATTTTACTATTATGCAGCTACCCTGTCGATACAGTAGTAAGAGTGGTGGAATATTATTGCAGTGAATGTTGGGGCGTGAAACGTTAACAATAAAATACTTTTGAATATATGATAAGTAACAATATCTCAATTATAGGAAAGTCCAGGCAAAATGCTTCGATCATTTTAATTGTTTAGTCTCCTGTCTTTTGTTTTTAATACATATGATTTCATTCAAAAACCATAAAAGGATACGAACCTAAAGGGCGACGAAGCATCGGAAGACCAAGAAAGCGTTGGTGAGACGGAACAGGTCAAGGACCTAAACCGTAAATGGATACGACGTAGACTTCAATCACACTTTCTTATTTTCTTCTATTAATGTTTCTAATTTCTTTGTAGTTTTGTCTTATCTTCCAAGGTTTTAGTCAATTTCCACGTTATGTTTTCCGTATAAATGAGTCTGTCACCGTTAGGAAGACTATAGGTGAGAGTATGTACTCTTGTTTAACACCCGTTTTTACATTGGATTTTTCTTAAAAGCTTTCCTCTATGCATTATTTGACTTCTGTAATTGTGGTAGTCTGATCCTCTTAGTTTTGGGGTTATTTTAAGCACGAGGCTGTTTCAAATAAAATCCAGATTGTGGCTGTCGGAAATGCAAATTGATCTCTGTTGAAAATAATAAAAAAGACTATTTTAATTACTTATTTAGGGAGGCTGTAATTTTTATTTACTGTATAAAACTATTGCGTCAAGTAGTTCACTCAGTCGACAGCTATGACGTCGTTAGAAAAATGCAACAGCAAAGATATTCCTTCGGTTATACGATTTTTAACTGCAGAAAGAGTAAATCCCACTAAAATTTATGAAAGAATGCTAGAAGTGTACGGATGTAATTGCATAGTGCCTTGGAGTTTGTTTGAATGGACTAAAAAGTTAAAAAATGGTGTTGAAACGTCCACATCCAGGACAAGCAAATCATGTGGTGACCACAGAGAACGTCAAGACGGTATATCAGCTTGTTTTACAAAATAGACATATAAAATCAGAAGAAATTGCCTCAACAATAGGAGCGAGCATTGGTTCAGCTCATAATATTGTTTTTCACGAGTTGAAATTTCATAAAGTTTGCGCAAGGTGGGTCCCCAAGCATTTGCTCCAACATGTCGATGCTCGTTCTCATTGTGCAAAGATCACGAATTAAACAATTAAAAAACTTGGCTTTGAAGTAACTGGGCATCCGCTGTATTCCCCATATTTAGCCCCAAGTGATTACCATATCTTTGGGGCACTAAAAAGGCAATTAGGCGGCTTGCACTTTCCGTATGACGATAGCATGAAAAAAGCGGTGCATGAATGGTTTCGCAAGCAACTGAAAAAGTTCTTCTTACATGGAATTGACGGATTAGTTAACAGGTGGAAAAGGGGTATCGAGAGGAAAGGGGACTATTTAGAAAAATAATATGTCGATTTATTGATTTATTGAATAAATAATTTTTTACAGCTAAAATCCAGATTTCATTTGAAACAGCCTTGTATGTTAAATTTTTTCCTCCCTAAATACCAGTGGTAGTATAATAGGTCTATTTCTTTCTGTAATATATTTTCCTAATGTTCTCATATCATCTAGCTCGGATTCTTAGTTAACGACAACCTCTATTTTATTCATTAAAATTGTAGTTTTCTTTTTCATTTCCTCTGTTGTTATTTATTTATGTACAGGGTGGTCCAACACTTATTACGCTCCTAGTTAATTCTGAAACAGATAAAGACAGAGAAAAATAATGTTAATAGAAGTGTTTTGGTAATGTTTGACCTAAGTTTCTGCACATTTGAAAAAAGAATTATAACCAGTGCTGTGACGTGCCGTCATTTTTTTGAAATAGCAACCTAGTAATTTTTTATGCTCATTTGATGGAGAATTTTTTTCTCTTGTCAACGATATTAAACTTCTATTCTCTTACATAACAAAAATTTTTAGGAAAACGCATAAAACTTTTTCATATTAACAGGCCCTGAATTCAAACAATAGCCTACCGCAACCGCAGCAACGTGCTTCAAAATTTAGTTGTTATCTCTTAACAATCAAAAATAAAATGCTAGGTTGTTGTTTGAATTGAGGGCCTACTAATATGAGAAAGTTTTTCGCGTTTTTCTCGGAAATTTTGTTACGTAAGGGTATACAAGTTTTATGCTATTGAAAAGATATGAATCGAATTAATACAACAAATTTAAAAGTAATGACGATCGCGTCACAGCACCTACATTTTTTAAGTAGGCAGAAAGGTAGAGAAAAATGTAATAAAAAACTTTCATATATAGTATTGTTTTGTAAAACAAATCTTTACGCCACTCGAACATTATACCATACTTATTGAGTATAAATAAAATACTTTATTACTTCAACAATATTTATTTATACCTTATACTATTTCGACATGTATACATGCTATTATCAAAGGTTATATTAAAAAGTAAACAGTTAGTGTTGTTATAGCAAAAATAGAACTTGGTGACTTGATCTCGGTATTCGTCTGCAGATGACTATTTCTTATCACAAAATGTCCAATAGAGATAAATTTAAGAGATCAATATGCTCATTCGTTCATTTTGTAACAAGAACTCAAATCATCTGCAGACGATTACCGAGATCAAGTCACCAAGTTTTATTGCTGCTATAACAACGCTGTTTACTTTTTAATATAACCTTTGATAATGTCAAAATACTTATAAGGTTACAATAAATAAATATTGCCGAAGTAAAAAGTATTTTATTTATAGTCAATAAATATGGACTTCAACGAAGTAAAGCTAGAACTTCTAAATAAATTTATTGCATACTTTTAATGAACCGTGTGTAATAAACTTGTACTAATAGACTTTACTGACAGTACTAGCATTTTGTTTTTTCAGTTTGTTTTTAATTGCTAAGAAATAACAAATGAATTTCAAAGCACACTACTGCGATTGTGGTAGGCTGAAGTTTAATTCAGAGCCTGCTAAAATAAAATAATGTTTTGCGTTTTTCTCGAAAATTTTATTATGTGAGGGTATACAAGTTTTATACCATTAAAAACAAAAATAATTCTCTGTCGAATAAGAGCAAAAAATTGGTAGGAAATTGTTAAGAAAGGTAGGTCAAACGTTACCAAAACACTTTTATTAACATTTTCTTCGCTATCTTGATCCATTTCAAAATTAAATAGGGGCGTAATAAGTGTTGGACTATCTTGTATAATATGTTAGTATTGATACTTTACCATTTCTATTTTACTTTTTTTTTCAATACTTTATTTCAATTCATATTATCTGTTATCTCTAAAAACAGTCATAACCAATATATTAAGTTGATGCTTTTACTAGAAAAAGCAAAAAATATACAGGGCGAGTCATTTAAGTGTCGCCCCACTATTATTTCCTAAACTATTGGCAGTGTCTAATTTTTTTTCTTAACACAAGTTGTTGATAATTAACTGCTGTGTAATCTAAACTTAATATCAATTATACTGGGTGTTTAGTTACACCTGTACAGCACATTACTTTGTTATTTCAAATGAAACACCCTGAAAACTATTGCACTTTTAGGTTCTATACTTAATTCTAGGTATAAAAGTGTTAAGGTACTATGATCTTAAAATTGGTGGTTGTCGAATTATTTGACTTTTTTCAAAAATTTGCGTACTAATATTACTAAATTAATATTTTAGATAAAAACAAGGCCCACCATCACTATTTTGCACAGACTATTAACACATTATAAAGTATTCAGTGGTATGTTAAAAACAGTAGATTATTACATAGGGTGTTCATAATTTAATGTCCATTTGGCAAAACTTCAAATGTCAATAACTTTTGTTTTTTAAATGGAACACTCAATATTTTTTAACACCACTAAATGCAGAATTAAATTCTCTTTCAATCTGATTGGGTTTTGTATTTATTAAAATTTATATAGTTTTTCTTCGGTTTTTGTTTTTTATAAAATACAAATTAATATAAGTGTACTATGAAAATAAATCAAAAACTCTATTTTATAACGTTTAAAAGGTGCCCCCTCCCTCTCTACTATTACCTAAACTATTGAGAACATCAAACTTTTTTCTTAATAAAAGTTATTGAGCTGCTTTATTCTGCATTCTAAAATTTCCTGTCACGTGACCGAGCAGTAATGTCATCGACAATTTTCTTAAATGACATTACAAATATTTGCTTAGGCAGTTAGGTAGAGATTTTTTTAGTTTCAACTTTCATACTCTGACATTACAAACATTTCAAGAAAAGTGTAAAGTACTAATTCAAGTAAACAAAAACACTTTAAATGCTACGATATCGACTATTACTTACAACAAAAAAACAAAAATAATGCAAGTTGAGTAATTAAATGTTTAAAATTGGCTTCATTGGCATTAATGTGTAAACAAATGAACAAACATTTTAAAGTAGATTTTGTTAAAATTTATGATCTGCCAGGACCTACTAGATAATATGGGCCAGCTCTTGGTCCAGTGCAGTGGAGGGGATAACAGCCCAAGAAATGCACAGAATTCTACATGGTAAGGTGTAGGCAAACTCGGATTTATTCAATTAATTCATGGAATTCTGTATTTACGTCAATTGTGTTGTATACTATATACTTTAAATAAGTCGAAAATAGTACTCGGCTAGGATTAGCGCTTTGCCATAAATAATTTTATCATAGTAAATTAATAACGGTTCTTATTACTCTGGCATTATTACATTAATTTGCCCATCACATAACATGTAGTGAAAAAAGCTATTTTTATTTATTGTAACATTTACAATTGGTCATTTACCTAAATTTCGGTTAAAAGATAGGTAGTTAAAAATGTTAAGAACCCAGTTGCTGTCTTGCGAACTTTGTTATTTTCCCTATTGCGCGAACCATTGTTTATTTTTGGTATTGTTATAATTTTTTAAATAAAAATAAATTGTTTTGATTCATATACCAGGTCTTTATCCGATGTTAAAAAATTTATACATGATTGACAAGCTAACTTACATTTTAAGGTTTTCGATATGTAGTTTGCAATCTAAACTAAGATCATAGAATTATTTTATGAAATTTTGATTATGTTAAATGTTTATCTATTTCCTCATAACTTCATTGATATTGTCACCCTCAATATTGTTAAACTCTGAATTATTTATTTCTGATACGAGTGTTTTAATTATCCAATTTGCGAAGATTTCATTTTTAATAGGCTCAAAATTTTGAGTTATTTTCATACTGATGATCTCTCAGTAAATATTCACATATTAAAAGAAGCATTTATGAATTGCTGAAAAAATAAAATATTGCGATCTACTACTTAAATATTATGTTTATTTGATTTAAATTTGAGACAGAACGTAAAATTAAACTATTGCAAATATTGGGTCCCCTAATTATTTTAGAGCAAATTGGTAAAGAAATAACCTGTTCATCATTAAACACTGCATCTAATGCATAATTTACTTTTTCAACAATTTTATATAAAATAGAGAAAACCATTAAAAAAATTAACCAAATCAATAGCTAGTCATGACTTTGAAAGCTAAAACTATCATTGAACTGATACTAAAAATAATAATTATAATTATTACTATGTTTAATTTGCTAGTTATTATTAAACATAGTAATAATGATTATTGACATAACAATAATTGTGTTTAGTTGTCAATGCTATGGCTTGCCACTATTAATTTAGTTCATTTTGTATACAGTTTTTCCCATTTTTATGGAAAATGATTAGAAAAAATAAATTATACCGTCGATACTGTGCTTAAATCCAAACAAATTATTTTTGTAGTATATTGCTCTAAAATAATTAAGTAAGCCAATATTTGTGACAGTTTAATTTTATATGCTAAACTCCTGTCTCTGATATACATCAACAATGTAATGTTGGGCGCAATCCCCTTTACCTTCTCTGAGATACAGTATCTAGTAGGTCCTGGACCTGCTTATTTGAATCTGGTTTTTTACTTTTTTCAAAATTTTTGTAATGTAGAACAATAATTTCATATCAGTGAAACTGGGAAAAATGCTACCTGCTGAAAAAAGTGTTTATATTGTCATTTAAGAAAACTGTTGATGACAACACTGTCACGTGACAGTACAGAAAAATTTAAAACGTGGCATTTTGATATTTTCAATAATTTAGGAAATAAAGTTAAAGGCGAATTACAACAGTAAAGCCCCCTATAGTGCAGCGAGGAAACGTTGCAAAGCAAAGCAATTCCGATCTAAACTGGCCGGTTATATGCGTTCATTGCTTTGCTTTGCAACGTTTCCTCGCTGCACTATAGGGGGCTTTACTGTTGTAATTCGCCTTTAATTTTATTTCTACTAGCATTTATATATGCTTATTTGTTTGGTTTCAATTATGGTTAGAATTATGTTCACCTGATGAGTTTCAATGAAAACGAAACATGCATGTAGTGATCTATTCTAGCTATAATTGAAACCAAATCTCTCGTTCTTACTTTCTTAATTTAGGAAATAGTAAGGGGAGTGACAGTTTTCAAACGTTATAGAGTTTTTGTTTTGTTTTCACATCTATTTTAATTTGCAAGTTATAAAACTGAAAATAAAAAAACATGAAAAACCATATAAGTTTTAATATTTAGTATACTATATCAAATACTATACTATTTAATTCTGCATTTGATGGTGTGTTAAAAAATACTGGCTGTTGCGTAAAAAAAGGAAAGTTATTGATATTTGAAGTTTTGCAATATGGACATTAAATTATGAACATATATGTAATAATTTGCTGTTTTTAACATAAAATCGTATACTTTATAATGTATGTATAGACTGTGCTCAATAGCAATGGGTGAACGATTTTGGTATCTGAAATATTAACTTTGTAATCCTTAGCACTATTTGAAGGTTAATTGGAGCATTTACGGTCATGGAAAAAATTAAACTAATTGTATAGTGGATAAACTATTATATTATTGCTGATGAAGGCTAGTAGATTTTAGCCAAAACGTCCATGATACATTAGTTTAATTTTTTCCATGAGCCTAAGTGTCCCAATTAACCTTCAAATAGTCCTAAGAAAATAAAAAGGGTGAAATAAAATTTTCAAATTAATTTTGTAATATTAGTCTACAAAGTTAAATTTAGGATCTAAAAATGCAATAATGTGGGGTGTTTCATTTAAAATAACAAAATAATGTACTCTACAGGCATAATAAACACCCAGAATAATTAGTAATAATTTTGGGTTACACAGCAATTAATTATCAACCATTTTTATTAAGAAAAAAATTCAATATTTGCAATAGTTTAGGAAATAATAGTGGGGTGACACTTGAATGACTCACCCTGTATAGCTAAATGTATAATTTGTTTCTATATAGTACAAGAATTTTGTTTATGCCTGATTTTGCTTTGTTTTTAGGAAGCAGAGCCTGTGAGATGTTTCGCATTACACCCAGGTGGAGAACACTTATTAGTAGGAACTCAGCATCCAGTGATACGATTATATGACATTAACACATCACAGTGTTTTGTATGTAGCGTTCCGTCAAACCAACACACTAACAGTGTCACGTGTATGAAATGGTCAAATGATGCTCGAGTGTTTGCAACTTGCAGTAAAGATGGCAGCATTAAATTATGGGATGGAGTATCTAACCGGTGTATAAACACCTTTTTCAAAGCACATGATGGTTTGGAAGTATGTTCAGTTGCTTTTACCAAAAATGGAAAATATCTTTTATCATCTGGAAAGAATTCTATTTGTAAATTATGGGAATTAACAACTAGCCGCTGTCTTATTGCGTATACTGGTGCCGGTACTACTGGGAAACAAGAATATGAAGCTCAGGCCGTCTTTAATCATACAGAAGATTATGTTTTGTTTCCTGATGAAGCAACCACTTCATTGTGTGCATGGAATTCAAGAAATGCATCTAGGAAGCAACTATTGTCTCTTGGACACAATGGTGCTGTGAGGCTTATAGCACATTCCCCCACACAAGCTGCATTCTTAACTTGTTCTGATGATTTCCGTGCTAGGTTTTGGTACCGGCGAACTCCTGCTTTGTAATTGTTTTAAAACTTTTTATACTTTTCCATCTTACGTTTAAAAGATTGTTGACCTTTAAGTATTATTTAAAGGAGAATAACTTTTATCTTCTTCTGTGTAATTTGTTTTATAAATATAAATAATGACTATTTAGCCTTATTAATGTAAGTATTAAACACTTTCATAAAATAAAAATATAAATCACTTTTACTATGGGAGTTGAATGAATAATTAATTTTGTCTGCCATGTAATTTGTGCTCCAAAATGATGTTCTAGTCCTAGTTTTAGTCTTTGGTGCCAACAACATAACATTTTGTCTTTATCTTTATTTGACTGAGAGAAACGTATAAATAATTTCACTTACTACTCCAGAAACATCTGAACTTTCCTATAGTTTAGAAATTGTTACTTATTATATTTTTAAAAGGTTTTTGTATTAACGTTGTAGCCCCAAGAGTTACTATAAGATCACATGCTTAAAGTATTTTGACCTACATTTGCTTATTCTTCTAATACACAAATAAAAGTCAGCTTTATATCTTCATTGTAGTTAGAAAGAGACAAAAAAATTGATTTTTTAATTTTTTGGTAAAACAGAATTAGGAAACCAAAAATAGAAGCATAATTGCAACTTCCAAACTTTGGCTAGAAGGGGGGAAAGTAACTCAAAATTTCTTATGCATCTAAAAATTAAGTTTGAACCTTATTCTACTGTAACTGTAACAAATTTTTTTATTGTCCTCTTTAATTAAATTAAGGGGCATGCATTTTTGGTTTTTAAAAATCATAGAAAGTGACGGAGAAATTAACGGACTGGGACACAAACCAAATTGTAGCTTATCTCTAGCTTTATTAACATATAGATCTAAAAAACATCGGGTAGTCAGTTTATGAGTTATATTTTTGAAAGCTTCAAAATTTTGAAATTTTTTTCCATTCACAGTTTTAGTAGTTCAAAAAATTCTCATGGTTCGTAACATTGTCTACCCCTGGGACAGTTACAATATCAAATTTCGCCCTAATCTACTCATTTTTGAGTAAATTGTCTTTAAAACGAAAATTTTCAAAAATTCTTATTAGGCGTCACAGTGAAATTAGCAGGTTGTGATACAAATTAAATTGTAGCTCATCCCCAGCTCTACTAGCATGGAAAATTTAAAGCAAATCGTGAGGCAAAATTATTAACAATTTTTTGAACATTTCCAAAATTTTGGTATAATTTTTCACTTCAAAGTTTTCATTTGTACAAAAATTCTTTTACATAGTGGCATTATGTGTGTGTAGTCCAGAGAAATTAATTTTCTATTTTGACTTTCGTGATAACATCTTTTGAAATGGACTTTCTTTACACAAAAATGCATGAAAATATGTGGGAAACACGTTCCTGGTGGTCGTCGATCAAAAAAATCGCGGACGACCCCTCCAGATGAGGGAAACTACTAAATACCCCAATTTTTACATACATATACATAAATTGCAGAGATGTACTTTATCACTCTGAAAATTTCAAATTTTTTTCTTCACATTTATTATGTTCAAACAGTTTTTAAAGTTTGGCAAATATATTGTTTTACTAATAAGTTCTAGCTTTATTTGGTTGAAGTGACATGTCAGTCAACATGTCGAAATACTTAAAGGGCTAAAATAAAAATCCTGTTGAAGTTAAGAATTGTTTTTTTTATATACAATAAATTTAAATATATAAATAAATTTTCATAACTTGATCTTGGTTTTCTATATCTGTGTCCAGATGACTTGATTTCTCATTCCAAAACGTCTAATAACGGTGAATTTAAGAGATCAATTTGTTCATTCATTAAAGGTACAGATTTTAAATGTTTATGAATTTCAAATGCTTCTAGTATATCCAACTTACGTTTGTCATCACAAAAGTGTAAAAATTTAATAGTGTTATTAGATGTCATTGAATGATTGTGTTCTAATAAATGTTTAGCATAATTGGAATAATGAGGGTGTTTATATTTGTAACAACGTACGTGTTCCTTGTACCTTGTATCAAAGTTTCTAATTGTTTGTCCTACATTAACCAAATTACAGTGTGAGCAATTTAATTTGTAGATGCCTGATTTTAGTAAATTGTCTGTTTTTTCTTTAGCATTAAACAAAGTGTTTAAAATGTTTTTTGTTGTTTCAAAAATTATTTTACATTTAAGAAAAGATTTGGTTTCAATTATGGCTAGAATAGACCACTACATGTTTCGTTCTTGTTTGAACTCGCCGCACATAATAGAGGGCGTTATTAGTTTAATTCCCCGTTAGTTTTATTTTACATTTATTTGTTTTGTTTGTAATTTTGGCAATTTCTTCTGATTGATTGCTAAAATATGGAATTGAGGCGTATTTCAATTTATCTGATGAAGTAGTTGGATACATTTTCTTAATAGCTAATTTATAATTTTTCTCTTTAATTAGTGTATCAATAAGTTGAGTATTATAACCATTATTGTATGCAATTTGTTTAATAATCGAAATTTCTCTATTATAGCTAATGTCACCTAAAGGAACTGTTAAAGCGCTATGTATCATGGACCTGTATGCTGCTAATTTATGTGTTTTATGATGACAAGAATCGTGTGGTATTGTAATGTCTGTTTGTGTAGGTTTTCTATAAACAGAATATTCAAGTTTATTATTTGAATTAATTTTTATGTTTAAATCTAAAAAGTTAATAGACCTATTTTGTTCAGTTTCTAGTGTAAATGTTATTTTTTGGTGCAAGCTGTTAATAAAAATCAAAAATTCATTAATTAACTCAAATGAACTATCAAAACATGCTAAAATGTCATCAACATAACGAAACCAAAATATAACTTTCTCAGATTAATTTAATTCGAATATTTGATCTTCTAGATTTTCCATAAATATATTAGCTAAAAGAGGTGAAATTGGACTTCCCATGGGTAAACCATCTTTTTGGAAATAAATTTTATTATTAAAAGTAAAATAATTTTGATTAATGCAAAGTTCAAATAATTGAATCAAATCAGTCCGTTTTATTAATTCAACATTTTTGTTAACAGGAATAATATTTAACAAAGGAATACACTCTTGAGGAGGTATTTCTGAAAACATGTTAGTAACATCAAAACTAACTAGCTTGCTTTGTGGTGGTAAATGTATGTTAGATAATTTATTGATTAATTCAGTTGCATTTTTAATGGAATATTTAGATTTATAATCAAAACTGGTAATTATGCTATTTAATATTTTTGCCACCATGTGGTTGGGTGCATGTATGTATGATACTACTGGTGTAATGGGCATGTTGGGTTTGCGTATTTTTAATAAACCATTTAATTTTGGTGGTTGTGGATTTGGATGTACTATTTGTCTTTTTTGATAATCTGTTAAACAAACGTGACAATTTTCCAATGTTTGTGTCAATTCCTTCTCATAATTTTTGGTGGGATTACTACTTAAAGTTTTTAAATTTGAATTGGTTATGAAATCATTAATTTTTTGGAAGTCAATGTAATTAGGTAATATAACTAACGTGTTTCCTTTATCTGCTTTAATAGAAATCAGGTTATTTACAGAAATTTTTTCTTTAATTGATTTAAGTAATAAATTACTGTAATTATTTAATTTATTTTTTGATTATTGCTGTTTAATGACATCTCTTTTAATAAATTGGCAATTTGAAATTTATCATAATTGAAATGTCTTTCTTTAAGAATCATTTCAGAATTGACAGCTAAAATTTCTTTAATATTATTAATAAACTTTGGAACAGGGGAAAATCTAAATCCCTTGTTTAGGAATTTTACCTGTTGTTCATTGAAGTCTGTGTTTGATAAATTAAACAAATTGCATACAATAATGGCTATAATACTCAACTTATTGATACACTAATTAATGAGAAAAATTATAAATTAGCTATTCAGAAAATTTATCCAACTACTTCATCAGATAAATTGAAATACGCCTCAATTCCATATTTTGGCAATCAATCAGAAAAAATTGCCAAAATTACAAACAAAACAAATAAATGTAAAATAATTTTTAAAACAAAAAACATTTTAAACACTTTGTTTAACGCTAAAGAAAAAACACAAATTACTAAAATCAGGCATCTACAAATTAAATTGCTCACACTGTAATTCGGTTTATATAGGACAAACAATTAGAAATTTTGATATTAGGTACAAGGAACATGTACGTTGTTACAAGTATAGGCACCCCCATAAATCCAATTACGCTAAACAGTTATTAGAACACAATCATTCAATGACATCTAATAACACTATTAAATTTTTACACTTTTGTGATGACAAACGTAAGTTGGATATACTAGAAGCATTTGAAATTCATAAACATTAAAAATCTGTACCTTTAATGAATGAACAAATTGATCTCTTAAGTTCACCGTTATTAGACGTTTTGGAATGAGAAATCAAGTCATCGGGACACAGATATAGAAAACCAAGATCAAGTTATAAAGATTTATTGTTCCTATAGCAACACCAACTGTTTACTTTTAATCTTGCTTTTGATAATGACGTGGAAATACGTATAAAGCTAACATGAAAAACCTGTTGAAGTTAAGAATTGTTTTATTTACAATAAATTAAAATGAACTTCAACAAAGTAAAGCTCGAACTTATAAATTAAATATATTGTTCTATACGGCGAAATAAAACTTTAGCAAGGCCTAGCCAAACATTTGCTTTTAAGGTGCGCGCCTGTTTATTTTTAACTTGTGTTTTTAGCTAAATTATCGATAAATTTAAAATATTGACAAGAGTAACTTTTATAAGCAAAACATGGGTCGTCCTTGTAGTGCAATAAAAATTTAAAAACTTACAAAAATATATATTTTACAAAAAAAAAACAAATCACGAACAAGAAGCGGCGAGATGTCACGCTGTGGCTGACAGGCCGTCTTGCTTCGTATCTAGTCCAACGAGTATAGTTACTTCTCGCTTTAACTCACGGGAAGTCCATCATTATTGTTCAGTCCTTTGCAAGTGTGATAAGGATACGGAAGAAAACAATTCTTATTTAAATTTTAAAAGCGATTTATTACTGATCTTCACATAATTATTTCTTCAACAACAGAAACTGACGAAAGTGAAATTAAAGCTATGGTATTTAAATTTCAGTAAACAGGAGGAAAAATATAAATAGGCAGTTACGTGTTATTTTCCGAAAACAAAAGGTACCAAATTAATAAAACGTGCTTAGAAATCCCTCAAAGTATTTATTAATCATATGCTAAGAGAGAGGATGAGCGAAGAAAATGGAAAAAAATTTAAAATTGGGTGCTAATTGACTAGTGTAAAGAATAACTGCCTGGCACAAGTGTTGTTATAGTAGTTTTATTAGTAAACAAACACCTTAGCGCAATTGAGAAAAAGAAAAGGTAGAACATTAAATGAGGAAGCTTGTGAAGCAGTACCAACCAAGAAAGTTATAAGACACTGTGGCTATTTTAAAATTTAAAAATGCGCATTTTGTCAACTGAGAAAAGACAAGTATAAATTAGTACACGTTTAGACGAAGGAGAAAAAAATGGAATTAATGTAATTGCTAGAGTGAATTTTACCTTTTCAATAAAATGGGCGATTTAGGGCTTATAGCTTATGAAATAATAGACTGTAATAGTAGTTCCATAAGAGCTAGTTCCAAATGACAACAGTGAAAGAAGAAGTCAGCCGCTATAGTGCTAAATATAGTGACCGTCTTAGAGCGCACCCCAACAATTTTGCAACGGACCTTATGATTCCTCCAAATCACAACAGAAGACTCCAAAAATACATACCAAACGACTTGCCTACCAGATTCCATATTTAATTTAAATTAATATTTAGCCTGCTTTAGTTTTATTTTAGTCTTAAGTTCTAGTTTTGTAAGTTTATTATTGTACCCAAAAGCCACAAAAGACCTATGTCCACGGTTACAGAAGCATACTACTGAGTATACTTCTACATGTCCAAATAACCAGCTCAAACAATTTGCTAAATGTACATGTACAGATTGTAAATAAATGGGGAAGTTAATTAAAAAAAAAAATAGCTAGTAATAAATACATACAGGTTGCAAACACCAATCTGCGAGTAAACAAAGATCGTGGATAACAGTTTTTGAGGTATTGCAAAGGGGTTTAAACAGGTAAAGTATATAGCTATTTGAAAGATATCAACAGTAAAACACTGTCAATGAAAAAACTTTGGAACATATTATGTAAGAATACAGATACTAAGACCATTATATTTATAGCATATAACGAAGGTAGTTTAATATTTCCAATTCTTAAGAAGCAAAATGTATTAGCATCATTGAACCCAGATATCCGTTTGCACTTGCAATGAAATATGTCAACGAAACTTTTCATATGACAATATACTTAAATGAGTATCTGTATATAAAATACTTCATCACTTTAACAATATCTATTTATTTTAACCTTATACGTATTTCGGCATGTTAACATGCCATTGTCAAAGGTTATATGAAAGTAAACAGTTAGTGTTGTTATGGCAATAGAACTTTTTTACTTATCGTGGTAATCGTCTGCAGATGACTTGATTTCTTATTCCAAAATGTCCAGTAGAGGAGAATTTAAGAGATCAATTTGCTCATTCATTAACGGTACAGTTTTTAAATGTTTGTGAATTTCAAAAGCTTCTAGTATGTATATCTAATTTACGTTTATCATCACAAAAGTGTAAACATTTTATGGTGTTATTAGATGTCATTGAATGATTTTGTTCTAGTAAGTGTTTAGCGTAATTGGATTTATGTGGGTGTTTGTATTTGTAACAACGTACGTGTTCTTTATACCTAATATCAAAATTTCTAATAGTCTGGCCTATATAAACCGAATTACAATGCGAACAATTTAATTTGTAAATGCCTGATTTTAACAAATCGTCTGTTTTTGATTTAGCATTAAACAAAGTATTTAAGATATGTTCCTAGTTGTTTTAAAGCTTACTTTATATTTATTTGTTTTGTTTATAATTTTAGCAATTTTTTCTGATTTCTCACCAAAATATGGGATCGAAGCATATTTAATTGTATCGAACGAAGTTAGGATATTCGGATAAATTTTTTGAATGGCTAATCTATAATCTTTTTCTTTAATTAATGTATCAATAAGTTTAGTATTATAACCATTACTGTATGCAATTTGTTTAATAATTGAAATTTCTCTATTATAATTAATTTCATCTAAAGGGACCGTCAAAGCCCTATGTATCATGGACCTGTATGCTGCTAAATTTTTTTACTCAATTATTTTTTAGTGTATTTAGGTATTCCACATTGCTTTGAAATCAATCTAGTATTTCTTAACGAACGTTGTACACACACCGATTCAAACATTTTTCGAAAACTATGTTTTTGGATTGTTGTTAATTTACCTATACGAAGGTGTAGAAGAGACGTGATTTCTTTTCTAAAATAAGCAAAAAAAACTTCACTTACAATAAAAATGAGAATTTTAAACTGTAAGCTTAGCAGATAGTTTTTGGTCTACATATATTTTCTTAGTGTCTGTTACCTACTCGGCAGACAACATTTACTGCATTGAAGTATTAAAAACAGCCACAGGTATGGCTGATTCCAGGAAACAGGGAGATGAACTTATACTAAAATATATTCATATACAGTTAAAACTTAAAACAACGAAATATTAGCATAGATACTTGTCTTTAACACATGGCACACAAATAAATTAACGGCAACTTAAAGGAATACACTGTTTATTTAGAATGTAGATAATAAATAATAAAACACTATATTTAAGCCACTTAACAGACCTCCAATAAGTGTATTATAATGACAGGTATAGAACGTAGTATAGTCAAAGTCGAAATTTCGAAATTAAAAAGTCGAATTTTTGAAATTAAAAAGTCAAAATTTCGATATTATAAAGTCAAAATTTCATGATTACAAAGTTGAATTTCGTAATTAAAAAGTAGAAATTCTGAGATAAAAAATTTCGAGATTATTAAATCGAAATTTAAAAATTATGAAGGCAAAATTTTGTGGTTAATAAAGTCTTCTTCTTCTTTTTCTTATTATTATAGGCCAAGCCTGTTTAATAACGGCAACTAGTGCGGGTTCTGTGAGCCCTCTTCGAATTTTGAAATTAAAAAGTCGAATTTCTGAAATTAAAAGGCAAAAGTTCAGTAGTATTATTAAGTCGAAGTTTGGTGGTTACAAAGTCGAATTTGAAATTAAAAAGTCGAAATTCTAAGATTAAATAGTTAAAATTTCGAGATTATAAAGTCAAAATTTCGAGAATATAACGTCGAAACTACGTGAATATAAAACCGAATTTCGAAATTAAAAAGTCGAAATTCTGAGATTTAAAAATTTAAAACTGCGAGATCATAAAGTGGAAATTTCTAGATTTTATTGTAATAAATCAAGTTTTTTATTAAAAGTTCGAGTTTTACATCGTTGAAGTTCATTTTAATTTATTGTAAATAAAACAATTCTTAACTTCAACAGGTTTTTTATTTTAGCTTTTATACATATTATAACGTGTTTACACGTCATTATCAAAAGCAAGATTAAAAGTAAACGGTTGGTGTTGCTATAGGAACAATAAATTTTCATAACTTGATATTGGTTTTCTTGACGCAGATATAGAAAACCAAGATCAAATTATGAAAATTTATTGATCCTATAGCAACACAAACTGTTTACTTTTAATCTTGCTTTTGATAATTACGTGTAAACACGTTGAAATACCTATAAAGCTAAAATAAAGAACTTGGTGAAGTTAAGCATTGTTTCATTTACAGAAAATTCATGTTTTTTTTATATTTAAAAAAAAGTATTGTGTCCCAGCTACATTTTTGTAAACATACGAGGGCGTGTGCCCCTATTCCTGTAGCTGTCATGCCGTGCTGTCATTCTGAAATGTCAGTGTGCTAAAATGCTTTGACAAATGGCATTAATTTAATTTTTGCTTAAAATACTAAATATTTTATTTCTACAGAATCTTTTTATGTGATAAAATGTATTTTTCGGTGCGTATATTAAGTTTTGTACTTTATATAATGTAATTTGTAAAAGTAACCCCACTTTCCTCTTACTGTTCTTCCAGAAAACGAATTTATTTATTCTGTGCACAATATTATCATGGATTTCGCAGTCATCTCAATTTTATGTACCAGGAATGGCTCCAGTAGAGTTTGAAAAAGGGCAGCATATAGATGTAAAAGCAGTCAAGATGACTAGTATACATACACAATTACCTTACGAATACTATTCTCTCCCATTTTGTTTGCCTAAAAATGGGTCAATTCATTACAAATCTGAGAATTTAGGAGAAGTCCTTAGAGGAGATCGTATTGTTAACACACCATATGAAGTGAGAATGGCCGAGGATATACAATGTACACTTCTGTGCCATGAA
Source organism: Ctenicera cuprea (assembly GCA_958336395.1). Classification (NCBI taxonomy): domain Eukaryota; kingdom Metazoa; phylum Arthropoda; class Insecta; order Coleoptera; family Elateridae; genus Ctenicera; species Ctenicera cuprea. The sequence goes on from OY284487.1 coordinate 50,769,439, forward strand.
CCCCAAAAGCCTATACATTGGAGCCCACAAGAATCCCAGACTGTTGCTGATCGCATTGAACACGAATATTTTGTTCACTTGTAAGAGTTTTGTTCAATTTTCTTATCTGGTTTCTTAAAGAACTAAAAATATTTAAGGTTAGTGGACAATTTGCCAGCAGCAACACGAGTAACAAATCCTGAGACAAACGATTTGCAATTTGAACATGGATACAGATTAGGTAGCGAAATAGGAGGCAAAAGCTATATAAACAACCATTTAAAGTTGACTTTATTGTATCATAAACCTTCACCTTCACTGTAAGTATTAAATGTAGTTACTGGTATTTTACCTAAATACAAAGTTTATTTGTAGGGATATTTATCGAGTTGTAGGATTTCACGTAGAAGCAAAGTCTGTTCACTTAGACGACTTGAAATTTAGTGATAAACACTGCACATTAACTAACAAACCAAGGCCACAATTAGTCGATCCCAAATCTGGAACTAAACTGTTGTTCACATACGAAGTCGAGTGGGAACAATCAAAAATAAGTTGGGCTTCACGATGGGACACTTACTTAGCTATGAACGATGTGCAGATTCATTGGTTTTCTATTATTAATTCTCTTGTAGTTATTTTCTTTTTATCAGGTAAGTGGTTTGTTGATTATTTTAAGTATAAAACATCACGTCAAATGCAGCAATGCATCAAAATCTGTGGTGGTGTTGATAAAGGTCAAAAAAGTTTTGTCTTTGATTTTAAATGTTAAGAGTTTGAATGATGATTTATAGGAATTTTGACAATGATAATGGTGAGGACATTGAGGAGAGATATAGCACGGTATAATGCCGATGAAAGCATGGACGAGGCAATTGAAGAGACGGGGTGGAAACTTGTGCATGGTGATGTCTTTAGACCTCCCCGTAACACCAGACTTTTTGCTGCCATCATTGGATCTGGAATCCAAATATTTTTGATGGCTCTTATTACCATATGTAAGATTTAATTTCTTTTCCTTTTAGTTTTATTTTCTACTAGATTTATTTTGTTATAGTTTTTGCTATGTTGGGAATGTTGTCACCTGCATCAAGAGGAGCTTTAATGACTGCCGCTATATTTTTATATGTGTTCATGGGTCTAATAGCAGGTTACTTCTCAGCACGCCTTTATAAAACAATGAAAGGTCGCGAATGGAAGAGAGCAGCATTTTTGACAGCTACTTTATATCCGGCCATAATATCAGTAACATGTTTTTTCCTCAACTTCTTTATTTGGGGCAAAGCAAGTAGTGGAGCCGTACCATTTTCTACTATGATTTCATTGCTGCTGATGTGGTTCTGCATTTCATTACCCCTTGTTCATTTGGGGTATTATTTTGGATATCGCAAACAACCTCTCCAGCATCCCGTACGAACAAACCAAATACCTAGACAGGTCCCCGATCAACATTGGTATATGAATCCATTCTTATGGTAAGCAGTAGGTATAATTTGAGTAGCACGTGCATTACAGATATGACTTTCGACTCTAAACATTAACAATCCATTTTTGCAGTAATGGTTTAACATATATGAAGGAATTTTGGAGCGGTGATGGTCAATTATTTTGTTTTATAGTCGCTATATCAGATTGTTAAATTATTAGGAAGCATTTTTTATTTTATTACTAAAGCTGCGAAGTGAAAAAATAACATTATTTTGACTTTTTCAGAAACGTATTGCTCCTGGTTTAAGACTAGTTAAAACTAATTTAGTTCGTGTCCCAGTCCCCTAGTTTATCTCTGACGCCTGCTATGAATTATAAAAAAATTTCTATTAAGGTGAATTGTAAAATAAAAAAATTCGAAAAAATTTAGTTTCTAAATGCAATGAGTCATACCCCCAGTCAAAGCATAAGTTTATGTCAGTCGACACTGTATGCTTGGTGTGTTAGCTTATTGATCCGCTCATGATCAGTGCAGAGTAGTGTTTTCTCTATGGTGTGCGGGGAGAATGCAGAGTTAGTTGTAGGGCCCCTTTTTTCAACTAGTGCGTCAAATTTTTCGTATACGTATTGTAACAGTGCAAACATGGTTTTAGACCTGTGCCCGTGTTATAGCCTGAGCGTAAGGATAATTGTCAATTTATTTACCTTTATTCACCTATTGACGAGTTCTCATAATTTGCCAAAATGTTCTAATGGACCTTACGTTGTGTTATTTATCTTATTGAAAACCACGGTTGATGAGGGCAGAAGGAAAACTTATTCTAGTAATGAAATTAAATGAAACACACTTAAAAACTTTCAATTAGCATTTATTTAGTTCTTTCGTCAATTTCATTAAATGATGTTTTTGTCGTATCATATGCGTGAGGAATTCGAAGTTTATTATTTCTCTTTTTTATTTATTTTTAATTTCTAAAGTTTCTGTGTGATGGATGTTAGAGCAATTATTTATGTATATTTTTTTTACATTCGTGAGCGTAACGACGCTCTGCCTGCAAACCTTGTCTAATTCAGCCTAACATGACACCCTGAATCAAACGTGATTACCGACTTGACACCAGAATAGCCTCTTTTGTAATAATTTATTTCCCCTTTTTTTAACGAGTACTTTTATTTTTTTGTTTTATCCACGAAATCTCGTCGATTACGCCTGAGTAACACCTCCTCTCCGCACTTCGCCTAATTCAGGTTTGTCCTATAGTAGCGTCGCGACGTCTAACCAGGACTCCCCTAAAGAGTAGCGGTTAGAGAGCAGATGCCAGAGTAGCATTGCAAGACGTCTCTTAATTCCGCCTAATGGTAATAAAATTCGCCTAATTCAGGTTAGTCACAAAGTAGCGTAGTGACGCCTAACCGCAACTTCCCCAAAGAGTAGCGATAGTAGACTTATTACCAGAGAAGCGTTGTTAATCAACATCCAGCTTTTTTATCTGCTGCAAGTTTGTCCAATTCCGCCTAATAGCAACAAGTCTCGCATAATGTAGGTTGGTCACATAGTAGCGTCAAGCCTAGGGATGCAGCGGGGAACACTTTTTGAAGAGGCCGGGTACCCGGCCTTGCCGAGACGCCGGGCACTGGGTTACCTGGGCCGGGTACCTATTTTATTTTATGAACTTTACTTCTTTTACAGATATCTACGGTTTTATATTGTAGAGCATATAGGTGTATTTATGAAGCAAAACGTTTATTTAATTTGCGTATTTAACATTTGAATAGTATTATTTATTAGCAAACATTTATTTTTATGGCTTTGCGTTTTCGATATAATAGTGAGACTATATCTAATTTTGGCTGGTCTAGCAAAAAAGTACCTTTCAGCACCTGCAAGCAGTGTCTATAGCGAAAGGCTTTTTTCAGGAGCAGGCAATGTTTTTGAAAAGAAAAGAAATAGGTTACTTCCAAAAAATGGAGAATCGTTAATAGTCTTGTACCACAATTTGCCCCTATTAAATTTTAATTATTAGTTTTATTACATTATGTTTGATAATTAAGGATTTAATTATTTAGGGTTATATAACGGGTGTCCAGAAAGTTTTTCAGTCAGGGATATGGATTGTCTTTTATTCAGTCATATCTAAGTAATTTATTTGACATAAGTCAAAGTCAATTTAAATTAAAAGGTTTTTATTTTGAATTATTCAGTTTCTGCATATTTCTTGTTATAAAATGTTTACGCAAGAACAAAAAACCTTTATTGTGAAATCTTATTTTCGCAATGGTCACAATTAGAAAACGGAAATTGGAATTATTCCATCAATCTTAATATTTTTACTTTCTCATCAAGAAGATATTGCAATTGGACTGAGTTTTTTTTTTCATTTTTCTTTGTGACTCCTCTAAATTTTGCAAGTGGGTCACGACCCCTCCAGGTTGGTTCTAATCCATTCAGTTCTGTCATTGTTTTAGACCTGCCGATGTTTTCTTGTAGAATATATGAGTATATTAAGTTTGTTCGTATATTAAAGTCAAAAAGATATCTTCAAGTTTTGGCACTTTTTAAAATACTCCTAGCTTAGTTTAATTTACTTAATTATTAGTATAATTATTTTGCTGAATGTAATACCCTTCCACCATATTGTAAATGTTATGGAACCAAATTCAACATTTTTTTTCAACATTTAAAAAATCAGAGCACGGTGGTCGATACTTATAAACAGAAAAAAACTAAACATGTATTTATTGATCTTCATTTTTGCTTGATTAAAAATAGAGATATATGAAAAAGTACTAAAATTGTCCTAAAATCGTAAAAAAATATGAAAAAACCTACTGGGATTCCTGCAATATTTCGGAGGGTTAATTTTCCCCTTTTCTTTAAATTTTTGGCTGATGAATTCGCTTTGTTGTCTCTGGTCTAAAATCCGACAGATAAATTTAAGAACGATCATTGTATCTCGATCCACAAAATTTCTTCAAATATTAATTTGTTTCCACGTTTTATGTTATCAAGATCTCGAACAAAATCTCAGATCCATTTAAAACAAATAAAGGAGTACGGCAAGGATGCTGTCTGTCGCCCACCTTGTTTAAAATATACTTAGAATACATCTTAAAGCAATGGAAAACAAAATGCAGATATATGGGTCTACCAATAGAAGACGATTATATATATTCCTTATTATTTGCGGATGATCAAGTGATAATGGCGGGGGATGAATACGATATAAAATATATGATGCGAAAGCTTGTAGACATCTATGAAGCAAACGGCCTGAAAATCAATTATAAGAAAACCAAATATCTAACAACAAAAGACCATGGAAACGATCTGAAAATATACGGAAATTCAATCATAAAGTGTGATGACTTTAAATACCTAGGGAGCATAATATCATCAGAAGCAAATTCAAAAAAAGACATCACGAGTAGGATGGGACAGGCTAGACAAGCTATACAAAGACTAAATCCGTTACTGTGGTCAAAAAGCATGTATAATAACACGAAAGTTAGAATCTATAACAGTATAGTGCAAAGTATACTAATATATGGCTCGGAGACTTGGGAATTGTCCAAAAGACATAGACAACAAATAAATGCAGTTGAAATGGATTTCCTTCGAAGAGGATGTAGAGTGTCGAGACTAGAACACGTAACGAATGCAGAAATAAGAAACAGAATGCAGAAGAACACAACATCCGTAGATGAAATAGAAAAAAGGAGACTCTTATGGTATGGACACATACAAAGAATGAACGCAAATAGATGGCCAAATCGAATACTAAAGTGGAACCCGCCAGGACGACGAAGACGAGGTAGACCTCCTGATACGTGGATAAAACAAGTGCAAGAGGACATGAGAAACAGGAACCTTGAAGAAGGAGCATGGAATGACAAAGACTACTGGCGTTTGGGATGCGAGAGACGGCACAGGCCGTAAAATACTCGCTGTATATATATATATTCCACGTTTTAATTATATTTAATACAATGTAGTTGTTTGTAACCTATCTTTTCAAAGCTGCAACTTGACACTTACGGTTACCATTACTAGTGAGTGATCCTTCTCTGCTGAATGCATCGTGTTCAATTGATTTAAGTAGTAAGATAGCGCACTCTCATGCACCAGAAAATGGGTATAATAATCAGTAATAATAGAGATTTACCCACATCCTCTTTTATTTTTGTAGCAAAAGACACTTGAGAGTAGATGTTCCAAGTCCAACTTTAAGAAATAAGTTCTTTAATCATTTTAAACATCAGTTTCGGTTATTTTAGGATTGTCATATATCGTTGAATAAAGAATAAAAAATGATTTCTAAAAATATAAAAATTTAATATAGCGACCTTAAGAAAAAATAAAGTTTGTTCATCACCATTCGAAAATTGTGGGTCATAAATAAATTCTGGTTACACCAGTTATACTATCACTGCAAAAATGAATTGTTAAAGTTTATAAATAAAGAAGCTAGGAGCAAAAGAAAAAAAACATTACAATTTTGGTTTTTGCCTGTATCTACTAAGCTATGAATTTTTCAAAACTTTTCAAACTGGCAGTAAACTGGTGTACTAAAGAGGCGACTTTTTTCTAATTTAATGAACCTTCTATCTCTTAGTCTTTTGGAGATCCCAATGGTGAGCAGAAATAAGGTTTACACCCTGTATACCTTACAATACCTTTAACCCTGAAAATAATTAATTTACTTCATTACAAATAGGTTGCGGCTTCCTTAAAATTTTCTGTAGGTCGGGTCGACTGGCATTAGCTTCGGGTACGGGTCAGGTTGAGTTAGGAATATTTAGAAAAGTCGCATCGCTAATGTGCACATACAGTTTGAATGTTTTTGTGGATTTAATCATTATAGTTTTTCTGTTGCAGCACGCTGATGGCTGGTATTCTACCATTCGGCGCAGTATTTATTGAACTGTTTTTCATTTTTACTGCCATTTGGGAGAATCAATTTTATTATCTGTTTGGATTTTTGTTCCTGGTCTTCATAATATTGATAATATCATGTTCTCAGATCTCAATCGTCATGGTGTATTTCCAATTATGCGGAGAGGTAGGTATAATTCAAACATTTAAAATTGGTTATTATTTATCTTTTATTATGTAGGATTATCACTGGTGGTGGAGAAGCTTTGTTACATCAGGAGGTTCAGCGCTGTATATTTTAGCGTATTCGCTATTTTATTTTGTAACGAAATTAGAAATAACAGAATTCATTCCAACATTGCTGTATATCGGTTACACTGGACTCATGGTTGTAACATTTTGGTTGCTTACTGGAACTATAGGATTTTTTGCAGCTTACGCGTTTATTCGTAAAATTTATGGAGCAGTTAAGATCGATTAAAATGCTCAATTCTAGGAATTTAGAATTTTTTTTGCAAAGTAGATGTTACTTGAAAATACCAAGAAGTGTTGAAAAACTTAACACTTCATACGAATATTTATGAAGAATTTATGTAAGATTTTTGTTTTATTTTCTTTTTGCATTAAAATAATTCAAAATGTTAAAATGTGTATATAATGGAGTAATATTTCAATATGGTCATCTGATTTTTTAACTAATCTTTCTGAAATACCTGGGTATGTGGACATCTTGACAATTTTTTTAGTAAACATTTTACAAATTTGTTGCGATGTCCTGTGAAAACTTACTATTATTACAAGTGAAGTGTCTATTGTAAGTACAAAATTACACATTTTGTTTCAAATCACCATTGTAAAATAAGCAGAAAGTGGACTGGGTTTTTTGGTTTCTAAAAACTTTAATTATCTGTAGAGATCGATATGAAACCATTAGATGATATTTTTTGTCACATTTGAAAACTTTAAATTAGGGCTGCGTACTAGTTGTATTCTACGGCCATCTTTTAATCCCGATCTTGTTAAGGTGGCATACTGGTTCTGTCCCTTGTAGCACCTTTCAAAGAAATACTGGCGAGGGTGATAATTTTCAGACCGATAAAAAAATATAGGTATATAGAATGTATCAAATTCTCTCACCACTATTGTTAACTTCCTTATTATTAGAGCTACAGATTTAGTTAAATTAGGAAAGAAGCGTAACTTTGCACTACTGATTAAGATGCTGTGTACAAAAAACTATATAGAATGTTGCGTTTCGGGTTTCTTTTTCAGAATATTCTGAAAGAAAATTAAATTCTGAATATATAAGTTCATGATTCATGTCCTTTAACAATAAATTATATCTAGGTATTTAGCTAACAAGCAATTTGATGCTAAACGTAAAAGTATTTCATCAATAACTTTTTGATTATCCACTTTAGGTTACTATTGTAGTAAAAGTTTTGTATTCAGAATTAAATTTTCTTTTAGAATATGCAAAAATATACAGGATGTTCAATTTTAAACAAAACTAGGTTAGGGGGCGCCAGAGTGGTCGAGTGGTTAGGGCACTTGGCTGCTATGCGGAAGATCTTGGGTTCAAATCTGAGACTGGATGCCTGGCGGGCGGCCTACCCAGTCGCTTTTTAAAAATTGGGAACCAAACCCCTCGAGGGGTGAGGGAAGTAAGGCAGCCGTCTAAGGCGTGGTGCTTACCACACCACCCCGTACTTCATATAAGAGTGCGAGACGGCTGGGTATCGGAAGCGATGGTCCGGTGGCCTTGACCCACCGCATTGCAGGCCAAACTCCTCATTGGAGTGTAGTGCCACCGACTTTACTTTTTATGTTAGGGAAGAACTCAAAAAAGACACGTTCACTTGTTTGTTTGTAAACGCTTAACGATATTGTAAACAACACAAAAAGTTACACTTTTACCAATAAAACCAATAAAGGTTGGATGTTTTTTCGAAAGTAGCGATGACAGCTGGAAATATTTCCAAATCAGGTGGGGGAATTTATTGAAAATTCCCGAATATTCCTAAATGTAAATTTGGCGCCAGACCATTAACCTGATCTTTTTGTAAAACTGTAAACTAACAACAGTTAATAAAACGTAAAACTTGAAAAGGTGAATTTTAAATTATGAGCAGAATGCCAAGACATCTGTCAAACAGTTTAGCAATGTTTTTAATATTAATTTATTTTTTTTAATTTATACCGTGGGACTGAAAAGGAACACATAATGTCTGTGTAATATTGATTTAATAAAAATTGTTTGTTAAATTTCAGTGCATATATACTACTTTGTTACGTAATTTTTGTTTTTTGAACTTCATAGGTATTTCATTCGAAAATGTTATGTAAGAATATAATTGGCACGGGGGATCGAGTGACCCCTCATTGGAAAGGTCTGTTTGAGTAGAGAATACTCCTAGATGTTGTGAAAAACAAATAACATTCTAAAACATAACTTAACAAAACATGTTTTACACAACAAATACTGAATAATACAATTTTAATAAATGTTCAACATGTGCTCCTTGAACTTCGTGGCAGTATAAAAACCTATTTAATGTCTCGTCCCCTACTTTTTGGAAAGTTTCAACTTCGATATTCGCACAAACTTCTGTTATTCTAGGTCCTAAATCCAAAACGGAGTCCAAGTTCTGTTTGAAAAACAGATACCCCCACAAAACAACTCACCGGAGTCGGGTTAGGGGATCACAAGGGCCATTCTGTTGGACCACGACGACCAATACATCATGCAGGATGCAGATAATTTGGAAATCTGCCGTTTGTTTTTGAATCGATAAAATTTTCCGAAAACCTAGGATTATACTCTACTCAAAGAGACCTTTCAAATGAGGGGTCCCTCAACCCCCATTTAATATCCACCCATACATATATAACAGCACAAAGGGTTTTTTTCTCCGGTCCCTGCAGCGGCTACCGCTTCACCAATTTGGACCATTTTTTTTTAAATGAAAGGTCTCTATCCACAGATGGAACATGAAACATTTGTATATTTTTACTCTACGTCGATTTTTTAATAATAATTATTTTAATTTATAATATATATGAAGGTCGGCTAGACGCGCGTAACTTGGGGCGTCATCTACAATAACGTCGCGTGTCATTATTGGAACTAATGCATCACGTGACTTGACATTTCGCCGGTTCTGTCAGTGCATTGTGTGCTGGGTTAACACTAGTTTTTTTTAAATGGCGATCGGGCGCCATTTTGAAATTTTAAGAGGGCATTCGTTTTTCAAAAAATTGTATTTATTCTCCAATAATAATATAACCTGAACTTTGTAGCTTCACATCAAGCTGTTTAAAAGTTAGTAATGGGGAAGGGAGACCCTTTACGACCTCGGTGTATACAAATTTTAACATTGAAAAAGTATGCGCTGAAATTAAACAAACAAACACTTGTATTAAGGCCTTGTTTTCATACAATTACTATTTCCGAAGTTACAGACGTTTTGCGTTACCTTTTACTGGCCCTACACCCAGTGTCAACGAAAGTAGTCTCAACACAAACACAAAAATTACTGTTTAAACTGTATCCTTCCCACCTTCCCACCTTTTGTTTCTCTGCATTGCAATTAATAATTATTGGACTGTCAGAAAACCAATTGAAGTAGACCACTTTACTCAGAATTTGATCCTAAGTTCAAAACTGTAGAAAAACAGGGTGTTCTATTTGAAATAAAAAAGTTAGGGTATGGCAAAACCAGAAGTGCAAAACAATTAAAGTAGACATCATATAGTGTGGTTTTATATGCTTAATACGTTCCCACAATTTTATTTTATTATCTATATAGTAAATCCGGATCCCATTCAACCTGTCTCAACTTTTGGTGATGACATGCTATGCTCTTATATTTCAATGCAGGTTATTTATTATGTTTGTCAGTTCCGATGTTTATATTATAGTCATATAGGGCAAAGCAGCACTATATTTCAAACGCTTGTAAGGGCGGAGCCTACAGGTTCAGTAAGTATTAATAAATAGAAAAAATAAATGGGATGGGACTACTTTTGTTGACAAACGATAGTTTTCTTCCTTGCCTTTGCATTTTTTACAATTTACAAAAAGGAAAAACGAATACATTATTTGTAAAATATTAATTGTTATTATTTTCATGAAAAATATATTGTTTTTTTATAAAATGGGTCAATTTAAATCCTATGTATTATCGCCTAAGTTGCCTAAAATGAACTATTTTCTTTTTTAGCGCCTAAAATTGACTAAAACCAATTTGTAATGGCGCTTAAAATTGACTAAATCCAATTTTCAGGATGTTTTAATAACTTTCTATCGTTTCTTTTGTAATTTTTGTAGGTAATGTTGCAGAATAATATTTTTTTAAATATACCAATAATATAATGCGGGCGTTGTGTCCCTCTGATTTCTGATTGACAAGACCGATATTATACGAGCGCTTGTACGGGCATTATGGGCCTTTTTTTGGGCTTTGTGGTCCTATAAACTTATTGGGCTTAATAAACCTGTAGCAGTATGGGCGTTATGGCCATAGTGCGCATGATGGTCCTCCTGAATAATTGGGCGTTGTCTCTAGCTATTTTTGCGTCTTTTTATAGTGTTGGGCGTTCTGCTCCTTGGGCGAAGTGTCCATGCCCCCTGTTGAAGCGATGTTGTAAAGCGCATCTCTATAGAATGGAACAGTAAGGTGGTTGCCATAGCAGCATACCCCAATGCCCACTCGCATACAAGATGCTTTTGTAGAAGCTTTTTCATCAGCTGGAAGCATTGACGGCTGTGTCTGAACTGTAAATGTTAATAAATCAGAAAACATAAATGGCAAACCACGCTTCAGAAGAAAAAAAAACTTTTTCTTCGAACAATATCAGTGGTTATGTGTAGGGCCAGTGGGTGGTCTAGTGGTTAAAGTCCCAGGCTTTGAAACTAGACTCTCAACGGCAGTAGGTTCGAATCCTCTGCGCGCCGGAAATTTTTCTGAATAAGTTAAATCTGGCGTGTCCATGGATGTTGTGTGTGGTGTGTATGTTGGGTTGCATGTCTTTCAGGGGTGGGGCATGTTAGACCGGTGTATAGCACTTAGTGTGCTGAGCCCGGGTAAGGGGGTGGGATGGGAATCATGGAGTCGTGCTCACGCACGGCCTCATGATTCTTTAAAAAAAAAGTGGTTATGTGACAGTTATTATGTAAATAAACTATTTTCGTGGCCTTGTACTTTTGTTAGTGTTAACACTTGCTCATGGAATGAAATAGGTTTTGATGACTTTTTAAACGTCACACATGCTCTGCCCATGCCAACTAGAAAAATGTTTGGTATGCGCTTTCCTCACGGTGTACTATCAAGTTTGTAAAAATGCTTCATGCATTTCTGAATCCACCAACCACCACTGCCTTACGGCGCTTACTACATTAACCAAACAAACTTTTAAAGTATGCAGAAAAGTAGGGCCAATTTTACAGTTTTGACTCCCCTAGGTGTGGTTTCCAATGCCGCCCATGAATAAAATACATTAGTACTATGTACCATTTTAAATAATGTAACAAAAAAATTCAATCATTCATAAGTGATATAATTTTTAACATACAAAATTAATATCTATGTAACAATAAAAACATTTCTTCCTTGCGTTTTCAGAAGCAAACTTGTTTATGATGTCATCCACATGTTTTTCAAAGTTTCGTATTCTTCGAAATTTTGCCGCCCTAGGCAACTGATTAGTCCGCCTATTGGGAAATCCGCCCCCTTGGATAAAAATGAAGTAAAAAACTGTCATATAGAGTATTTTTCGGTAAAACTTATATTTAAGCAACCAGAACCATTATTCCATACTTTTAAAGGACCCTGTATAAGCAAAAAATACCCAGCACTTTTAATTCATGCTAAGTTAGATAAGTAAATGAAGTAAATCATAAACAGTGCAATCTTGCAACCAATCACAAGTCATCCAGTAGCAATTACCCAACTGATCAGATATAGGTGCATTTATTCCGGCCTAAACTGGAATTAGCCCTGTGGCCGCCTGGGACGCAACTGGTATACTGGAGAACACAACTAGCAAGCGGCGTAACTCGGACTTTAAAATGTATATGCTTGCAAAAATAGGTTTTGTGCTTTTAAGCTTTAATATGAAGCTAAATGTTCATTAAAACCTGTTCTCTGCTATGGGCCACCAAGTGTTAAGTGAAAATTTGCTGTGCATTTCACGGTATTTAAGGCAAATTGTCCCAATATTTATAATAAATATATACACACATTTAGCTAAATGCTTATTTTAATACATCATTGTAGATTTAAATAAATCCTTAAACATTTGGTTTAAATATTCCAACATTTAATAAAGCATTAGAGATTTAAATAAATCTTGAAACATTCATTTTCAATATTTAGTAAATCTTTACGTAGTTAGATAAATCTGTATATATTTGTTTTAAATCATTCAGTTCAGTATTTAATAAATCTTCACAGATTTAAATAAACGGTAGAGCGATTTAAATAAATCCTTACAGATTTAAATAAATCTTGATAGATTTAAATAAATGTTTCAACATTTAATTCTAAGCTGTCGCATTTGATGTTAACCTGTCGTATTTATTTGACCTTGGTAAGCCCAGCCGACTTAAGATCAAGACCGTTACACCGGTACACAGGCACAAGGGTGGACATGATGGGAGCACTCGACACTAACCAAACAGACTAAAAATTACATTCTCAAGGGAATGTTGAGGAATCTTTCATTATATGAATAATACATTATGCAATGTTTATGTTGTAAAATATGTAGTTATTTATGATTAAATTAATATTTATTGTACAAATTCCTAAAATATGGAACCGTGTTTATGATTGTTGAACGTTACCACTAGTGTAAACGGTCTTGGTCTTTTATGTCGGCTGGGTCTACCAAGGTCTAATAAATATGACAGGCTAACAGTAAATGTGACAGCTTAAAATTAAATGTTGAAACATTTATTTAAATCTATAAAGATTTATTTAAATCTATAAAGATTTATTTAAATCCGTAAAGATTTAATTAAATATGTAAAGATTTATTTCAATCTCTAATGCTTTATTAAATGTTGGAATCTTTAAATTAAATGTTTAAGGATTTATTTAAATCCACAAAGATTTAAAAAAAAACGAATTTAACTAAATGTGTGTATATATCATAAATATTGGGACAACTTGCTGTAATAAGGCAAAATGTGCAGCAAATTTTCACTTTACACTTGACGCCCCATACTCTTGCTACTTAAAAAGATATGTTATACAAAAGAGATGTGTTTATGTTAATGATGTCTTAAAAAAAGAAACAATGTTTTTTGTCTTTTTAATAGGTGTTGTTGCACATGGTCCAATACATTTATATAATAAAAATTATTCAGAAAGGTATTGGAATGTAACAAGTATTTATATAGCTGAAGGAAAAATTTTGTGACCCACAATGTATTTAAATTATGTAACAATAAGAGTTTTTCACGCTACAGGCAAGGTAAATAGACGATACATCCATAGCTACAAAAGATGTAAATGGCCAATAACATTCGTTTACTTTTTTCCCTCGACCACGGAACTTAATAGCGTCATTTACATTCCTAGGATAATAATGTTGATTTTAACTGTTTGTTGATATGGTAACAAGCACAGGCAACTTAGAATAATGGGGCTTTTAAAAAATAATTCCGATGACAGCGGTCAAAACGAACTATTAAAAATATGATTAAATTTCTACCTGTAGCGTGAAAAATTTAATAAGTAACACGGAATGTATCGACTAATAACATTCTCGGCAGGCCACAAGCCTCGGTTCGTATTTACCTACCTCGAATGTTATTACGTCTTTACATTCCTTGTTACTTAAATAACTATTAATTTTTAATACTAATTTATACGAGTGCCAGTAACAATTTATCACTGATAAGCAGGGTAAGTTAGGCATATAAAATAGACAGCAAGATGTAGTTAGTATAACTTCAGTAATTGAATACAGTTGTGAAATAATTTGTTATGTATTTTTAAAACATTTACGAAGGGAAGCTGTTTTAGTTCCTATTGAAAATTCCAAAAACAACCAAACAATGAACAAATTATTAAGCCATCATATTAATTACAATATTTATTATGAAAACGATGTGTACATAATTATTTATGAATAAGTACAACTACAAAAATTATTTACATCCACGTATTTGTATTACATATATTATTATTTTTTATTTTTTTCTAATACCAAATAAATGATAATTTATAAGTTTTAAGGAAAATTTGTTTTTTTAGGTTTTCATATAATATGAAGATAAATACTGAAATGCATACACTAGAAAATTTTCCTTAAAACGGCAAAACATTAATTGTACTTGTACAGTAATTAACGTATTTAATAATTTTTGTATAATTTTAGCAGTTTTAAATAAATGTTCCAGTATGATATCACAAATGAATCATTCCGTCTTCATTTTATCTTTTTTATGGTTCATATACCAACGTCTTATTGTTGTGATGGACATTAATACTGGTATCATCACTGGTAAAAATAGTGGAATGTAAACGGCATATCTGCAATAAAAGATGTTTTTAACATTAATTTAATGGCACAGAACCGTCCATGTGGACTGACATTACAAGGGTGTAAATTTCATTAAAACAATTCTGTAAACTAACATCAGAAAGACTAAGTTTCAAGAAAAATCTATACCGGGTGTAAAGGAAACAGCTGGGCCTTCTTCTTTTTCTTTATACATTAATATTATTTGCAAAGTAGTAAATTTCAAATTTTTTGCACTCCTAGTTTCACTAGACAGGTTAGGTTAGGTTAGGTATGATCCCAGATATCTTATTTTAAATAGAACACCCTGTATATTTTGACATTTTGGGATCAGAATAAAATTATAGGTATGATAGTACTCATTAAATAAATTTTTTGAGCCAAATTTATGTTTCACATCAAGAGTGCCACGACTTGCCTAATAAAACAAAATATTATTTTAAAACTAAAACCCGTAATTTAAACGTTACAAAGGGTGTATCAAATCTAAATTTTTAATCAGATTTGGTACAACTGTTACCGTTGCTCATTTTCGACTGTCAACTTTTTTTTTCTTATGGTCGGCATTTGAAAATTTTTTTATATTTGAATAGAGTTTTTAATTCTGATTTCAACGATGTGTCACACTTTGCATTTTGTTTACGTTTTGAGCATTTTATTACAGAAAATACAAATTTCATAAGTGCCATGGAAAGACCACGTCATTTAATTTATTTTGAAAAAATTCTAGTAGGCTATGAACTGATGGAAGTAAAACAAAACACTACTTTTACTTACTTCGGTCTTTAGATACATTAGGTACGCGAAAATTTCAGGAAACTCTGTTTTGAACGTAGACAGCAATATTTTGCAGGGCAAGATAGTACATAGAATTTTAATTGTGATTACAAAAATGTCAACACACTGCAACGTAACAGGCCCTAGGTATGATATTTATTGTTGTGATTCGTAGCGTTGCGTTATTTTTGTAATAACAAGTTCGTAATCGAACTTAAACCAAATAAAACGCAGCAGAGATTTAATACATTTATTGAATCTCTCCAAAATTATTCCTCTGGTATTCACCCCTAGAGACTAGGGAAACTGCAAAAAAACCGAGTTACGGTCTGCGTTTCATAGATGTTATTACACCGAGAATATGAATTGTCCACTGATCATTAGTGCGGTGAAGGGGGTGAGTTTGTTACAGCTGGAGAAAAGCTTGCAGAGGCAGCCCGTCTAGCCAAGCAGCAGATATGAATGGGAAATATAATCCGCCTTCATAAAACCAGGGGCAGTTGTCCACAGAGGCAGCCGCGCACCAGTAATTGGCAAGGAAATGTGAAAGTATTCTGAGAAAGTAGCCGAGCGAAAAAAATCAGGTGAAGGAGTACACAAGGGCAGCCCGGCCAGCTGAGCATCAGTAAAGGATAAGTAGAGGAGACCTGGAGGACTTTGTCAGACTTGGTGAACTTCTTGTAAATAGAGAGTTAATTGGTGATGGTTGAGTAGTCAATGAACAGTGAATGTACAATCAGTGTCGAAGCATGGAAGGTAGACATTACCTATCCAAAAATATGTTGTATAATTTAAAAAACAGTAATATTTAACAAGAAGGACCATACTACGAGCATGATATTCTATCCTAGCCACAAGAAAAAACAATTTAAAATTTGTTAAGCTGTTTATGCGAGTGGACTTACAAGTATTGACGATGTCTGTCGTAGCATGGTGGATTGATGGGCATTTTTTTGCACCAAGAGGCAAATTTGATTTTGTCTACAATTACTGAAGATACTGTTGCGGAAAAATGGAAACTATTCACATCAGATGCAGGAAACATTCTTTATGTTTTGAAATAAACCGATTTTCTAATAATTGAAATATTAATAACAGTGGTATCCACTGACATAACAGAAAACAAACAACTTTATATTATAGTTGTGCTCAATAAAAAAATACTTTTCTTCTTTGATTCTGGGAAAAAATTAGACTCGGAAAAAACAAAGTAGTTACTTTAACCCTTTCTATACTAGTGAGGTATCTATACGCAGTATTGTTTGATCCCGAGTGCCGTATTTTGTATATTGCTTTTGGACAGCTACACGACTGTCGAACGGATAAGGCACCTCTACAGTAATGGTAAATAACCTTTTAAACTAAACTCTCTGAGGTGGAGGTCGCTCAGACGAAATTCAGCTGTCTGTTAAAATCTGCTAAAGTGCATGTATTTTATGACGTGTCAGTATGTCTTTAGCAATTGTTAGATATGGTAGCTTATAATATAACAATGTTTCATGATTCGGGACGTGCTTTATCTGAAAAAGAATTAGAAGAATTTGCAAATAATTGTATGAAAGATGATGATAGCCCTAGACCTAGAGATGCATACAGCAGTGGGGAAAGTGATGATGAAAACGTACCAGTGTGAAATCTGCAACGTTGTCCTTTGCATAATACCATGCTTTGAAGTATACCCTACTAAAAAAGCTTTTAGATTGTTTGTTTTTGTCTGTTATGTTTAGTTTTGTTTTTCTTAGGTTAAATTATTTTCTAAGAAATAAATCCTTCTTTTCGACTTAATAAGATTTTTAATACCTGCGAAATAGTAATTAAAAGAAGTTCTGAATACGAGTGACGTACGGATATGACAAACTAAAATTTCTGCGTACTGGGCATGTACCATTTATGAGAGCATTGCGTATTCAAAGGGTTAAATGTAACACTTATATGTATGTAATTTAGTTCAATAAATAATTTTAGTACTGTAACAAATTTGTCTACCTGCGACTAAAACCACCTTCGCCACTATGTACAATGCTCATACAGTGGTTGCAACACTACGAACTAAGGTGACTCACAGTTCAACAGCCAACTTTCAACTAAAACAATTTTAAATAACTATCCACGACTTACAAACCATCCAAAAACAGTAAATGGGTGTCGAGTCAAGATTTTGAAAAAATCGTAGCAGCCACCATTTTGAAGCTAGAGAGTTCGATAAAAGTTTTCAATTTGCCTTAAGTTCTTCTCTCAGATCCTGTGCTCAAATTTCCAAAATTTAGATTTAGAAAAAAGCTACCAAAAAAACTGACTTCCGCTTCGGGTTTTTCCGATTTTTTTGGAAAACTTAACTAGAACTACAATTTTCTAAATACCTCTTCATTTAAAATTTCATCAAAATCGGACTAGCACTTTCGCCTTTAGAGGCTTCACACACCCACCCACAGACACATTTTTCAAAAACCACTTTTTTGTGTTCCTGAGCCCCAAAACGTGTAGTTCCGTTAAAACTTATATTTAGAAAATCTTCATAAATCAATACTTCCCTATACCGAAGGTATGGAAGAGTAATAAGTAACGTTTGAAAACAAGAAGAATGTTGTTATTCAATTATTTTGTTTATGCCTGCCAGCAGTTTCTATCCATTTTTCACATCAATTGGGATCTTTTCCTTGAAATCTAAATACTTGGAAATTTTTAAAATACAGAGTGGCTAGGAAAACCCCGGCCACTTTTCTTGCGGCGGTCAAGAGATGGCGCTTTAGTAAAGAAAAATTAAATTAAAATACTGGCAACAACGCAGAATCCAAGACGTTTTAGTTGTTTTGATTTAATATGGGGCGTATTTAATAACTAAAACCTCTTGGATTCTGCGTTGTTGCCAGTATTTTAATATAATTTTTCTTTACTAAAGCGCCATCTCTTGACCGCCGCAAGAAAAGTGGCCGGGGTTTTCCTAGCCACTATGTACTTGCACTTGGACACATGGCAGAATCCGCATAAATTCCCGGTCATATTAAAAAGAAGCTCCTGTTGCAATATAATAAGCAATCAATCATCTTCCACAAAGTTCAGTGGATCAAACAGTAAAAAACGAGAGGCATAAATGCTATTTTTGAGCTCAAAATGAGCACAGCACGCGCATTTCAGAAAATATCGTAGATGTGATTGGTTAATGCTAGGAATTATTTCAATCTCCATCACACCCGCTTCGTTCTAAACTAAATAGCGGTCGTGCAACCAACAAGTCATGATATGACCTGCAGTTGAAGCGGCTTATAAAAAAATGCAAACCCGACGTATGTAGGAAATCAGACAGGTATATGACGCACGTTAATGACATTTTTTAGTGTAAAATGGAAAACCATCCACCTGAAGCAGTTCGTGCCACTTCTTTTGTTTGAGCAATCTATAGCGTAGCTATATAATCCAATTGGCAATTTTATTTAACACCTAGATAATAGTAGTATTTAAAAAGGGACATGGAATGTAAGGTCGATGGTAGACTCAGGAAAAATGGTAGAAATAGTAAATGAGATAAACAAATACAGAATAGATGTGACAGCAATTCAAGAAACAAGATGGGGAGGCGACGGATAAATAAACAACTTCATGATGTATAGTGGAAAGGGAAAACAGGGAAGAAACAGAACAGGCTTTATAGTAAATAATAAAATGAAGAACAACATAAAACAGTTCAGACCTGGCAATGGTAGATTATCAATGTTAAGATTAAAAGGAAACAACAAATATAACACTTATAAACGCGTATGCACCAACAGAAGAGGCAGAAGACCATGAAAAAGAACAATTCTATGAAAAACTGCAGCAAATAAGCGAAATAGCACCAAAACACGACACCCTAATAACCTTAGGAGAGAAGGAAGAATAAAAGGAAAACCTAGAGCAAGATGGTACGACGATGTTATACAGGACCTAAAATCGATGGGGATAAACAACTGAAAAGAAATAGCCAATAACAGGAAAAGGTGGAGAAAGATTGTGGAAGAAGCGAGATCACACAACTTCATATAAAGAAATTGTCAATAAAGGAATACGGGGATTAATCCACCCCAAAAAATGGATTTAGGAAGTTCTAAAGAACGGCCAAAACCCAACAGGGTTGTGGAGCCAGCCATGAAGAAGAATAGTAGTATTTAATCACAAGCCAGCTTTTAGTTGGTTGTATATGGTACTAATAGTTTTAAAAATTAAATAAAACTTACTTTTGGTCATCAGGGAAATACAACAATGCTAAAAGTGACGGATCACTGAAGGCTGCTTCAGAATTTTTAAATGCTATCCTAGCAGCTTGTAGTGCAGCTTCGATATCACCCTTTTGAATATACATCTCGGCTTCATCGGCATATTGCACCGCCACATTTATTTTATCAGCCACGTCGTCACTAATAACAATGCTACTAATTTCAGACAAAAGTTGTGCTAGGCTTTTCAAAGTTCGTCTGGTTGAATCCACCATTTCTCTTGTTTTTGTTTGTTTAAAGTCATTTATGTGCAAATCTGTCTTTCCTTTAATCTGCAACAAGTGTCGAAGTTGCTTTTTAAATGTGGAAATTATTGGATTAAGTTCAGGTTTGTATAGTAAGTTTTTGCATGAAGAGTTGTTAGGGTTGAGAATTGATATTCCGCCCCAACGAGAACTTAAAAATGAGTTGCTTTTAAGTAGTTTGCTTTCTTTGTCCTGTATGAAGAGAGGCTCTTTGCAATCGGCAAAATACAACACCAGATTTATACATGGGCGTGGCGACATATGCGACCACAGTTTCTTTTCTAATGGTGTAATTAAATGTGGCAATTGTTCTTCATAATACACATAATAATCATCAACTTTCATCGGAACCAATCCCAGTTGTGTTAAATACAGCCATTGTGTTTTCACTGTAAAATCGGCAACAGACAACAGCGTTTTCAAAAATGGTTGCAAGTTTATGTCCAAGAGCTCTCCATCAATATCTACTTTTAAATTCTGTGGATCAGGATTTACAATTGTGATCAAAACATCATATTCAAGACTTAAAGGTAGTCCATAGGGTTTATCCATTCTACTTCGTAACTCGACATCATACATTTGACTGAGAGGCAAAGGTGCACGATATACTCGAGTAGTCATCCACCATACAGGTAAACCAATTACTATGAGTACTATAATGTAGGATATGACACTATAAATTCTATATAAGGCTTCGGAATCATCTGCAATTAATTATCATTTAATACTAAAATCTAATTCAATAACTAGAAAGGTACCTTCTTTGTGTTTATCAAACCTAAATAGCTCTACTGATTCTTTTTCAGGCATTATTTGTTGTCAAACCACCTAATTTTTGCTAATTTCAATACACATTTGCAGGTTAGAATCGTTAGAACTTGGAGTACAACCGGCGCAACCAAACCACAGCACAACTATTTTTCTAATATACAAATAAACTTCTTTTTGATATACACGATGTTTCGAAACTTGCGGACACGAATTGTGGGACGGTATTCCACGAAAAAAACTAAACAAAAAATTCTACGATTTTCTGTTTCGACCAATATTTTTAGATTTATTGTAAATAAAACAATTACTAACTTCAACAGTTTTTTTTTATTTTAGCCTTATACGTATTCCGACATGTTGACATGTCATTTTCAGAGACAAGATTAAAAGTAAAGGTTGTTGTTGCTCTAGGAACAATAAAGCTTCATAACGTGATCTTGGCTTTCTATATCTGTGTTCACTTGATATCTCATTCTAAAACGTCCATTAATGGTGAATTTAAGAGATCAGTTTGCTTATTCATTAAAAGTACAGATTTTAAATGTTTGTGAATTTTAAATGCTTTCATAACCAATTCAAATTTAAAAACTTTAAATAGTAACTTTATTTATCAATTCCAGCTTTACTTCGTTAAAGTCCATATTTAATGAGTATCTGTATATAAAATACTTAATCACTTTAACAATTTCTATTTATTTAAACCTTATACGTATTTCAGCATGTTAACATGCCATTGTCAAAGGTTATATGAAGGTAAACAGTTAGCGTTGTTATAGCAATAGAACTTTTTTACTTATCTTGGTAATCGTCTGCAGATGACTTGATTTCTTATTCCAAAATGTCTAGTAGAGGAGAATTTAACAGATCAATTTGCTCATTCATTAACGGTACAGTTTTTAAATGTTTGTGAATTTCAAAAGCTTCTAGTATATCTAATTTACGTTTATCATCACAAAAGTGTAAACATTTAATGGTGTTATTAGATGTCATTGAATGATTGTGTTCTAGTAAGTGTTTAGCGTAGTTGGATTTATGTGGGTGTTTGTATTTGTAACAACGTACGTGTTCTTTATACCTAATATCAAAATTTCTAATAGTCTGGCCTATATAAACCGAATTACAATGCGAACAATTTAATTTGTAAATGCCTGATTTTAACAAATCGTCTGTTTTTGATTTAGCATTAAACAAAGTATTTAAGATGTTCTTAGTTGTTTTAAAGCTTACTTTATATTTATTTGTTTTGTTTATAATTTTAGCAATTTGTTCTGATTTCTCACCAAAATATGGGATCGAAGCATATTTAATTGTATCGAACGAAGTTAGGATATTCGGATAAATTTTTTGAATGGCTAATTTATAATCTTTTTCTTTAATTAATGTATCAATAAGTTTAGTATTATAACCATTACTGTATGCAATTTGTTTAATAATTGAAATTTCTCTATTATAATTAATTTCATCCAAAGGGACCGTCAAAGCCCTATGTATCAGGGACCTGTATGCTGCTAATTTATGTGTTTTATGGTGACAAGAATCGTGTGGTATTGTAATGTCTGTTTGTGTAGGTTTTCTATAAACTGAGTACTCAAATTTATTAGTTGAATTAATTTTTATGTTTAAATCTAAAAAGTTAATGGACTTATTTTGTTCAGTTTCTAGTGTAAATTTTATGTTTGGGTGCAAGCTGTTAATAAAAATTAAAAATTCATTAATTAAATCAAATGAACTATTAAAACATGCTAAAATGTCATCGACATAACGAAACCAAAATATAACTTTCTCAGATTGATTTGATTCGAATATTTGATCTTCTAGATTTTCCATAAATATGTTAGCTAAAAGAGGTGAAATTGGACTTCCCATGGGTAAACCATCTTTTTGGAAATAAATTTTATTATTAAAAGTAAAATAATTTTGATTGGTGCAAAGTTCAAATAATTGAATCAACTCAGTCCGTTTTATTAACTCAACATTTTTGTTAATAAGAATATCATTTAACAAAGGAATACACTCTTGAGGAGGTATTTGGGAAAACATATTAGTAACATCAAAACTAACTAGCTTGCTTTGTGGTGGTAAATGTAAGTTAGACAACTTTTTGATTAATTCGGAAGAATTTTTAACTGAATATTTTGGTTTATAATCAAAACTGGTAACTATATTATTTAGTATTTTTGCTAGCATATGGTTGGGTGCATTTATGTATGATACTACTGGTCTAATGGGCATGTTGGGTTTGTGTATTTTTAATAAACCGTATAGTTTTGGTGGTTGTGGATTTGGATTTATTATTTGTCTTTTTTGATAATCTGTTAAACAAACCTGGCAATTTTCTAATGTTTGTTTTAATTCTTTTTGATAATTTTTGGTAGGATTACTAGTTAAAGTTTTTAAGTTTGAATTGGTTATGAAATCATTAATTTTTTGTAAGTAAATGTCATTGGGTAATATAACTAATGTGTTTCCTTTATCTGCCTTGACAGAAATCAGATTATTTACTGAAATTTTTTCTTTAATCGATTTAAGTAATAAATTATTTTGATTATTTATTTTATTTTTTGATTTATTGGTATTGATTGACTTCTCTTTTAATAAATTAGCAATTTGAAATTTTGCATATAGGAAATGTCTTTCTTTAAGAATCAGTTCAGAATTGACTGCTAAAATTTCTTTAATATTATTGGTAAATTTTGGAAAAGGGGCAAACTTAAAACCCTTATTTAGGAATTTTATCTGTTGGTCATTGAAATCTGTGTTTGATAAATTTAGAAAACGAGGATGAAAATTTATTATTGTGTCAGGTTTTGTGTGTGGTTGAAGTGCACGTGTGTGTTGTTCTAATCTGGAAAGTTTATTTTTCTGTATTGTGTATTTTTTAAATTTTATTCTACTAACTAATTCTCTAATGTCATTGTCAAATACGTCAAACTTATTCACAAATTACATCCAATTGAGTTTGACGTATTTGACAATGACATTAGAGAATTAGTTAGTAGAATAAAATTTAAAAAATACACAATACAGAAAAATAAACTTTCGAGATTAGAACAACACACACGTGCACTTCAACCACACACAAAACCTGACACAATAATAAATTTTCATCCTCGTTTTCTAAATTTATCAAACACAGATTTCAATGACCAACAGATAAAATTCCTAAATAAGGGTTTTAAGTTTGCCCCTTTTCCAAAATTTACCAATAATATTAAAGAAATTTTAGCAGTCAATTCTGAACTGATTCTTAAAGAAAGACATTTCCTATATGCAAAATTTCAAATTGCTAATTTATTAAAAGAGAAGTCAATCAATACCAATAAATCAAAAAATAAAATAAATAATCAAAATAATTTATTACTTAAATCGATTAAAGAAAAAATTTCAGTAAATAATCTGATTTCTGTCAAGGCAGATAAAGGAAACACATTAGTTATATTACCCAATGACATTTACTTACAAAAAATTAATGATTTCATAACCAATTCAAACTTAAAAACTTTAACTAGTAATCCTACCAAAAATTATCAAAAAGAATTAAAACAAACATTAGAAAATTGCCAGGTTTGTTTAACAGATTATCAAAAAAGACAAATAATAAATCCAAATCCACAACCACCAAAACTATACGGTTTATTAAAAATACACAAACCCAACATGCCCATTAGACCAGTAGTATCATACATAAATGCACCCAACCATATGCTAGCAAAAATACTAAATAATATAGTTACCAGTTTTGATTATAAACCAAAATATTCAGTTAAAAATTCTTCCGAATTAATCAAAAAGTTGTCTAACTTACATTTACCACCACAAAGCAAGCTAGTTAGTTTTGATGTTACTAATATGTTTTCTCAAATACCTCCTCAAGAGTGTATTCCTTTGTTAAATGATATTCTTATTAACAAAAATGTTGAGTTAATAAAACGGACTGAGTTGATTCAATTATTTGAACTTTGCACCAATCAAAATTATTTTACTTTTAATAATAAAATTTATTTCCAAAAAGATGGTTTACCCATGGGAAGTCCAATTTCACCTCTTTTAGCTAACATATTTATGGAAAATCTAGAAGATCAAATATTCGAATCAAATCAATCTGAGAAAGTTATATTTTGGTTTCGTTATGTCGATGACATTTTAGCATGTTTTAATAGTTCATTTGATTTAATTAATGAATTTTTAATTTTTATTAACAGCTTGCACCCAAACATAAAATTTACACTAGAAACTGAACAAAATAAGTCCATTAACTTTTTAGATTTAAACATAAAAATTAATTCAACTAATAAATTTGAGTACTCAGTTTATAGAAAACCTACACAAACAGACATTACAATACCACACGATTCTTGTCACCATAAAACACATAAATTAGCAGCATACAGGTCCCTGATACATAGGGCTTTGACGGTCCCTTTGGATGAAATTAATTATAATAGAGAAATTTCAATTATTAAACAAATTGCATACAGTAATGGTTATAATACTAAACTTATTGATACATTAATTAAAGAAAAAGATTATAAATTAGCCATTCAAAAAATTTATCCGAATATCCTAACTTCGTTCGATACAATTAAATATGCTTCGATCCCATATTTTGGTGAGAAATCAGAACAAATTGCTAAAATTATAAACAAAACAAATAAATATAAAGTAAGCTTTAAAACAACTAAGAACATCTTAAATACTTTGTTTAATGCTAAATCAAAAACAGACGATTTGTTAAAATCAGGCATTTACAAATTAAATTGTTCGCATTGTAATTCGGTTTATATAGGCCAGACTATTAGAAATTTTGATATTAGGTATAAAGAACACGTACGTTGTTACAAATACAAACACCCACATAAATCCAACTACGCTAAACACTTACTAGAACACAATCATTCAATGACATCTAATAACACCATTAAATGTTTACACTTTTGTGATGATAAACGTAAATTAGATATACTAGAAGCTTTTGAAATTCACAAACATTTAAAAACTGTACCGTTAATGAATGAGCAAATTGATCTGTTAAATTCTCCTCTACTAGACATTTTGGAATAAGAAATCAAGTCATCTGCAGACGATTACCAAGATAAGTAAAAAAGTTCTATTGCTATAACAACGCTAACTGTTTACCTTCATATAACCTTTGACAATGGCATGTTAACATGCTGAAATACGTATAAGGTTTAAATAAATAGAAATTGTTAAAGTGATTAAGTATTTTATATACAGATACTCATTTAAATAGTAATCCTACCATAAATTATCAAAAGGAATTGAAACAAACATTGGAAAATTGTCAGGTTTGTTTAACAGATTATCAAAAAAGACAAATAGTACATCCAAATCCACAACCACCAAAATTATATGGTTTATTAAAAAATACACAAACTCAACATGACCATTAGCCCAGTAGTATTATACACATGCATGCACCCAACCACATGTTGGCAAAAATATTAAATATATAACATAATTACCAGTTTTGATTATAAACCTAAATATTCCATTAAAAATGCATCCGAATTAATCAATAAATTATCTAACATACATTTACCAACACAAAGCAAGTTAGTTAGTTTCGATGTTAGTAACATGTTTTCAGCACAGATTTCTAATAGTTTTACTAGATACACGACTCCAGCTTCTAAACAATAAAAAAAAGTGAAGCAAGTTGGCCATGTTGTAGTTGGGCAAAGTCCATTTTGACGTTTTACAAATTCGAATATTTCAACATTAGTATAAACATTTAAATCTAATTTCTAAATTTGTAAAACATAGTTTTCGAGTCATGCCGCAATGAAAACTGAGACCCTTTAATTTTTATAGGTTCTCTCTTCCTTTATAATGAACTTTTGTATAACTCAAAATGAAATTTTAATAAAATTTTTTTAAATATATGTACGAAAAATGAGCGAAGCATTTTGCTTAGACTTTTCTCTAGTTGCGAAACTTGACTTTTCCTATGTTCAAAAGGATTTACGCACAACGCTGTAGTCCCACACAGTGATAGTACAAAACAAACACACATTTGCTATTACTCCGCAAAAGGGCAAATGCAACACGTTGTATAGATACCGATCGCGCAACAAAAAAAAACATAGCATTACGTGTAGTTACAACGAGTTATGCCACAGCCCCTACCTTATTGCTTGCACCTGCTTCAGCGTAATGTTGTTGGTCCGGTTTGCATTACTTAAAGCCGGCCACTCTGTTAGCGTGAGCTGCTTATGGGCATGTTTCATTGTATTTAGAAACCTAAAATTTTTCTAAATTTTTTATGAAAAGAAATCATATTTTTGGAAAAAAATTTCTTGGGACTAAAGAAAACTAAAAACGGAAGGAAAAATTCGTCCACCAAAAATTGGGTGGATTGAAGAAAATTAACTCATCTAATTTTTCTTGCACCTAAAAATTAAGCTGTGAATCTTATCCTATACCATGAGCAATTTAGCTTAAACAGCATTTTGTTAACGTCCCTCGTTTATTAAATAAAGGGGCATAGATTTTCTATTTTCAAAAATTATAAAAGGCGTCACAAAAAAATTAACAGAATAGGACACGAACCAGATTGAAGCTCATCCCTAGCTCTATGAACCAATAAAACTTAAAAAAAAATCGTATTTTGTCATATGTTTTTCAGTTTTTTTCACCTCACAGATTTAGTCGTTCCAAAACTTCTAGTTTATAATATTGTGTACCCCTAAGGCATTTCCAATATCAGAATTCATCCTAGTCTGATAGTTCGTTTTTGGGTAACTAGGCGTTAAAATCAAAATTGTCTGCAACACAAACCAAATTGTAGCGCATTTCAAGCTCTCTCAGCTCAAGGTTAGTTAACCTTGCTATTAGTTTAAACAATTTAAAGAAAATTGTAGCTAGTTTTTGTGCAATTGTTTTTGTAAATTCCCAAAATTTTGAAAATATTTTCATTTAACAGCTTTTCGAAAATTTTGGAGCTATTACGAGAGAAAATTCGAACTGTCAACTTCTTTTTAAATAATAAGGCTCTAAAGTCAAATTTATTGTACATAAAACAATTATTAACTTCAACAGGTTTTGTATTTTAGCTTTATACATATTTCAACGTGTTTACACGTCATTATCAAAAGCAAGATTAAAAGTAAACAGTTAGTGTTGCTATAGGAACAATAAATTTTCATAACTTACGAAGTAAATTATCTGTCGATAATAACACAATAGAACAGGTTATGACTTTTAACTACTTAGGTGCAAATACATCCAGCACAAGAAACTTAAACGAGGAAGTCCAAACACAAGCAATGAAGGCGGCAGCTATAACAGAAATTATCAGAATTTCACCTTTTTTAGCTAATATATTTATGGAAAATCTAGAAGATAAAATATTTGAATCAAACCATTCTGAGAGTTATATTTTGGTTTCGTTATGTTGATGACATTTTAGCATGTTTTGATAGTGCATTTGAGTTAATCAATGAATTTTTGATTTTTATTAACAGCTTGCACCCAAAGATAACATTTACACTAGAAACTGAACAAAATAGGTCTATTAACTTATTACATTTAAACATAAAAATTAATTCAACTAATAAATTTGAATACTCAGTTTATAGAAAACCTACACAAACAGACATTACAATACCACACGATTCTTGTCATCATAAAACACATAAATTAGCAGCATACAGGTCCATGATACATAGGGCTTTAACTGTTCCTTCAGGTGAAATTAGTTATAATAGAGAAATTTCGATTATTAAACAAAATGCATACAATAATGGTTATACTACTAAACTTATTAATACTACACTAATTAAAGAGAAAAATTATAAATTAGCTATTCAGAAAATTTATCCAACTACTTCATCATATAAATTGAAATACGCCTCAATTCCGTATTTTGGCAACCAATCAGAAAAAATTGCTAAAATTATAAACAAAACAAATAAATGTAAAATAACTTTTGAAACAACAGAAAACATTTTAAACACTTTGTTTAATGCTAAAGAAAAAACACAAATTACTAAAATCAGGCATCTACAAATTAAATTGCTACATAAAATGTAATTCGGTTTATATAGGAGAAACAATTAGAAATTTTGATATTAGGTACAGGGAACACGTACGTTGTTACAAGTACTTATAAACACCCCCATAAATCCAATTACGCTAAACACTTATTACAACACAATCATTCAATGACATCTAATAACACTATAAAATGTTTACACTTTTGTGATGACAAACGTAAGTTGGATATACTAGAAGCATTTGAAATTCATCAACATTTAAAATATGTACCCTTAATGAATGAACAAATTGATCTCTTAAATTCACCGTTATTAGACGTTTTGGAATGAGAAATCAAGTCATCTGGACGCAGATATAGGAAACCAAGATCAAGTTATGAAAATTTATTGTTCTTATAGCAACACCAACTGTTTACTTGTGGTTTACTTTAAATCTTGCTTTTGATAATGACATGTAAACACGTTGAAATACGTATAGAGCTAAAATACAAAACCTGTTGAAGTTAATAATTGTTTTATGTACAATAAATTACAATGAACTTCAACGAAGTAAAGCTCGAGCTTATAAATAAAATCTAAAGTCAAAATTTATCCACTTTCGGATTTTTTAAAAAGCCTATACCCCGATGAATTTTTGATATGCCTTCACATTCCAAAACACATTGGAATCGGACCTTCCATTTCGGAGTGCACACACCCACAGACAAACATTTTTTAAAAACCACTGTTTTAGGTTTCTTGTCTAAACACCAATTTCCGTTAAAATCTGAAATTTGCATGAAGTCAATACTTCCCTCTACTGTAAGTATAGCAAAGGAAAAATTGCTAAGTATAGTTTCTTGTAAATTGAGTTATATTTAAATAACCATAATGTGGTATTGAAAATAAATTGCAAAATATAGATCTTTGGAAAACTTGAATAAAATTGCATATTTTATATTAAAATATTGTTTAGTTACAAATTCAAAGCAGCTAGATGCAGAGTATGTGAAAAGTTAGTAAAAAAGATAGGTAATTAGTGCAAAAAGCAAACAAGACTACAAAGTAGAAACAAAAAAATTTCATGTAGTAAAAAACTGCAAAAATGTCTGCATAGAATATCCTTCCATTAACATAAAGGCCAGTTAAGGCATTAATATATAAATTAAAAGGGATAGGTCCGAGCACCGTGTCTTGCGGTACACCTATTTTAATTGTTTTGGG
Source organism: Ctenicera cuprea (assembly GCA_958336395.1). Lineage (NCBI taxonomy): Eukaryota > Metazoa > Arthropoda > Insecta > Coleoptera > Elateridae > Ctenicera > Ctenicera cuprea. Next base: position 50,799,512 of record OY284487.1, read on the forward strand.
TTCACTCAGGGTATCTCTAATACGAACGTATTTTGCCTGCCATCTGAATAGCTCCTAAAACGTCAAATACTGTGCCCCTAATACCATAGCTACTCAGGATCTTTAGCAGCCGAGCATGAGACAGTGTAAAACGCCTTCGCCAAGTTCAAAAAAACTACTATACATTTTGTATCTAAAAAATCAGTAACCTCTTTAACTAATTCATACATTGTATTTAGTAGTGCTAAATCCTTTCCTGAATCCGTACTGATTTTTTGATTGTTATGTCTAAAAAACTGGTAAGTCATTCTTTCAAATGATTTGAATAGTTGATTAAAATAAGCACAATGTCCCTGATTTACATCATGATTGAAATTAAAATTAGTAATAACCCTGGTTATCCAGTTTTTGAATCTTCAATATTACTTTGCTACCATAATACTTTGATTCTTTCAAGGTTAACCATTAATGTAACAATGAAAAGATTATTAACAGAAAGTTCTCCTACAGACCTACACCATTCAAAAACGACCTAAATCCCATACAATGGATTTTAATTAACAAAATCATAAAAACTAATTTATATAAAAAACATCCATCCAACATCAAGTTTTAAGATTATTTTTTTTATTAATTTTTGTCACGCCCCGAAAAAAGTGAAAAATAGAGATGCACCTCCACGAAGTGAATATTTAAATACTTTTTCAGCCTTTATACCAAATTTGAAGAAAATTCTCGAAGTTTCAGATATATCAATAGCAAATTTCAGTGAGCCTCAATCAAAAACAGCAGAATAAAAAAAACGTGGGTCACGCTTCATTTATATTATACACATATGGGTAAAATTTTGCACGGTAATTGCAAACCACTCCACATTTCTAGATACTCACTGAACACTGCTAATGGTCAAGTAAAATAATTAAAATTAGAATTCCCAAACTCCATTTGTTTTTCTTTTAAAGTTAATCCTTTGCTTATTATTCTACACTTTCAGTTACTTTACCATTTACAATTACAACAAAATTACACAATTTTTAAAGGAGAAATTTCTTTATTTAATACTATTAGAAAAAAATCAGTACATTTTACGGATTACTCGGTGATTTTGTCGAGTAGGATCACCGTAATTGAAATTATATATAACACAGCCCATACTCAAGAACTCGTGCCGTTACAATTTTGCGTAGCATGACTGGCAACAGAAATTCTAATTCTATGAGAACAAATTAAATAAATTATCAAAAAGGAATGAACATTAGAACATACTAAAACACATGTCCTAATCGTTTGTTAATAGAATACAGTATAATGATTGTAGAAGGTAATTCGAATGCCTAAATAACAAAAACGTTTAGTCAACTTCCTCCATACGTGATGCGTCTTCATTCTCAGCATCGGCAGGTGGTACATCTCCTCCAGCTGCAGCTTCTTCGGTAATCATTGGTTCCTCCTCGTCGATACCCAAACCAAGCTTGATCATTCTATAAATGCGAGATGCATGTACTTGTGGTTCATCTAAAGAAAAGCCAGAGCTAAGAAGAGCAGTTTCGAACAAGAGAATGACCAAATCCTTGACGGCTTTGTCATTTTTGTCGGCTTCCGCTTTTTGGCGCAAGTTTTCTACGATGGGATGATCTGGGTTGATTTCCAAATGCTTCTTGGCAGCCATGTAACCCATCGTGGAGGTATCACGAAGCGCTTGTGCTTTCATGATTCTTTCCATATTTGCCGTCCAACCATACTGTGAAGTAACAATGCAGCACGGCGATTCGACTAAACGGTTTGACACTACAACCTTTTCAACTTTGCTGTCAAGAATGTTCTTCATAACCTTGCAGAGACCTTCAAATTTGGTTTTGTCTTCTTCACGCTTCTTCTTTTCTTCTTCCTCTTCGGGAAACTCAAGACCTTCTTTGGTTACTGAGACTAGCTGTTTGCCATCATATTCTTTCATTTGTTGAACTACGTATTCATCAATGGGTTCAGTCATGTAGACTACTTCGAAGCCACGCTTCTTCACACGTTCTACGAATGAAGAGTTAGCAACCTGAAAACAAATTGCACATTAGAATCAAGTTAAAAAAAATGATTGCTTTAATTTTCGAGTTTATACTTAAAAAATATATATGGTTTCAAATCAAATGAATTGAAAAAATAATTACCTGATCTTTGCTTTCTCCAGTGATATAATAAATGTGTTTCTGGCCGGTTTTCATGCGGCTGACGTATTCCTTAAGCGAGCAACTTTCTTCACCACTGGCAGAGGTGCCGTAGCGCAATAAATCGGCAAGTTTGGATCTGTTCTGAGAGTCTTCGTGAATACCAAGTTTAAGGTTCTTAGAGAATTGTTCATAGAATTTCTTGTAACCATCCTTATCTTCAGCAAGTTCATCAAATAATTCCAAACATTTCTTGACCAAATTTTTGCGAATAACCTTAAGAATTTTGTTTTGCTGAAGCATTTCACGAGAAATGTTCAAGGGAAGATCTTCACTATCAACAACACCTTTGATGAAATTGAGATATTCGGGGATCAATTCTTCGCAGTTATCCATGATGAATACACGACGGACATACAATTTAATGTTGTTCTTACGTTTCTTGTTTTCAAATAGGTCGAAGGGTACACGGCGGGGCACAAACAACAAAGCTCTGAATTCCAATTGGCCCTCAACGCTGAAGTGTTTGACCGCCAAGTGATCTTCCCAGTCATTGGTGAGCGATTTGTAGAATTCTCCATATTCTTCTTGACTAATATCATCGGCATTACGAGTCCAAATTGGTTTAGTTTTATTAAGTTCTTCATCTTCAGTGTACTTTTCTTTTATGGTCTTCTTTTTCTTTTTGTCTTTGTCCTCTTTGTCTGCTTCTTCATCTTCACCAACATCTTCAATCTTTGGTTTGTTTTCATCGTCCTCTTTGTTTTCTTCTTCTTTCTTTTCTTCCTCAGCTTCATCGTCGCTAAGTTCCTTCTCGCGTTCCTTTTCAACAACTAATTTGATGGGATAACCAATGAACTGTGAGTGTTTCTTTACAATTTCTTTGATCTTGTGTTCTTCTAAGAATTCGCTCTGATCTTCTTTAATGTGCAAAACCATTTTGGTGCCACGACCTAGGGGTTCACCATGATCGAGACGTACAGTAAAACTGCCTCCAGCTGAAGATTCCCACAAATATTGCTCATCGTCGTTGTTCTTGGAAACCACGGTGACTTTGTCAGCAACGAGGTAAGCAGAATAGAAACCTACACCGAACTGACCAATCATAGAAATATCAGCACCTGCTTGAAGGGCTTCCATGAAAGCTTTGGTTCCAGACTTGGCAATTGTACCCAAATTATTTACTAGGTCGGCCTTGGTCATACCAATACCAGTATCAATGATAGTCAAAGTACCTTCATTCTTGTTGGGAATAATTTTGATGTAAAGCTCCTTGCCATTGTCCAATTTGGATGGATTTGTAAGAGATTCGTAACGGATCTTGTCCAAGGCATCAGAGGAGTTAGAGATTAATTCTCTAAGGAAGATTTCTTTGTTTGAATAAAATGTGTTGATGATCAAGCTCATCAACTGGGCGATTTCGGCCTGGAAGGCGAAGGTTTCAACATCTCCAGCTTGATCTTCAGGCATCTATAAAAATTAAAACAAATTTTAGTATAAAAAAAATTTGGTAAAAGCTAATGTAATGGTAGAATAATTCAAATTTGGTCAATAATGAATAGAGCACCCCAACAAAAAAAAACCACATTTCATTGCAATACATACATTTTACGTTAAATTGCAGAAATAACAAAAAATTTTAATTTAGAGGCACGTGGTGACAAAAATGACTGGCAGTATATTTCATTTTTCACAGAGAAATTAACTTAAAATTGCTTTTTCTATATGCATAACATATTAATACATACCTTGGAATTATTTTAATACACTATTCACTTTGAAGAATACAGAATTTGCCGGCAAATTTTGCTTTTGCTATCACGCACTTACTTCTTTTACAAGCTTTTGTTGAATATTGACTCACTCGGCTGTTGTCGGTTGTTTATATAGCCTCCCATGTTCTAGAACATTCTAGAACGAAATCGAACAATCTGGAGTACGATGGAAGGTTTTCGAACCCGAAACAAGCGAAGATCAATGCCAACTGTTTCCGGAAAATAAGGCGCTAAATTTAAAATCAGCAGCGTTCTAGAAATTTCAATACCTTTTACGTACTATATTTCAAGGGTTAAAAATATTTTCTTAGATTACTTGACAATTGGAAGTATTTTACACTAAACTGAATTGAAAATTCTATATTGTGTTATGCACATTCAACATTTTTTTAAATTCAGAATTAAAAAAAATTTTAAATTCAGAATTAAAAAAAATACTTTAATCATAATAGGTTGAATTAAATCTTATAAAAAAGGGTTAGTTCTATAAAACCTATTTAAATGAGCTGTCCGTAAATCTAGATTTAAAAAGTAATTACAGAAAAAATTAAGATGTACCTATTTAGATGCAACTACACGTCAAATTAAAAAAATAATTTGTAAAAGAGGTGTTGCACGTGTTGATTTATAATTATAGCATCAATTTTTAGTTTCTTGTTAAAGTTAATTTTAATTAATTGTAATTGAAAATTAGGATATTTTGTAATTTTCAAGTTCCAAAAACGTATACCTATGTATTTTTATTAATATTTAATATTAGATACATGAATTATAAAATATAGGTTAGGATCACGCAAGCACGTGTACTGTTTTTTATCTTTTTTATTCATCATTTAGGTAGTTTAACAATTTTTTGATATTTTATTTAGTTAATGTTATAAATCTTTACAAAACAATAGGAATTATCCAATTACTTAGTTCAGGTGGAACCTGTAGGTAACCCACCTCTCCAAAATAATGTTTAGAGGTATTGACGTATAGGTATTTAAAAAAAATTAAACAACAGTATTACATATAATTATTATATTATGTATTTAGTTTGGAAAGCTAAAAACCTACGAAAAGAGAGAAATCCTTTAATAAATTAAAATCAAACAGGTACTTTTAATTTTAAGTTCAGGTTTTTGAGAATTTGAAGTGTTCTAGAAATTTCCTCCCTCTGTTTTTCAGCGATCTCAGTATTTACCACGTGTTTACCAAAATGTGGCTGTAGTAATTATTTATAAATCAGCATAACGATGTGAAATGCATTTGATCCAATCCAAACGTAAAAACAATATTCTAGTTTTCCAGTCTAGTAGTTTCAATTGCAACTTAAAGGAGGCGAACTCATACTTTAATTTTAATTAGTATAATTACATCCTTGAATAAGCTCTCTTAGCAAGTAATAAGTTGTAAAAATGCAAATATCTTTTGTATTTTTCATCTACTACAATTATAGCCTATAGGGGATACTCCTGCATAATTTCCTGGAATTTTCATTTTCCGAATACAGGCACCACGTTTTAATATAAATTTGTGGTATACTTGAGATAATAATGAAGGTCACATAAATATTCTAGAAAGCTAAACTGTGCTTTCAGTTATCTGTATATAAGTTTTAAAACGCTTCCTAAACTTTTAAACAACATTGGTTTTAGATGTAAAAAAGACTGCAACCGCCGGTATCATTGTGAACAATCACCCATTGTAAACCAAAGGATACATTTTTTAAATTCATTTGTACGTAATTTGAAAAACTTTGAAACTTGGAAAGTCTGAAGGAAAGCGGTTCATGTTCGTGCATGCTGGTTCATCAGACGGCTTTATTCCAGGGGCAAGTTTAATTTTTTCCACCATATCCGAAAGTGCGGATTACCATGACAACATGAACGAATCTTTTGAAAAATGGATTGAAGAAAACTTGATTCAAAATTTAGAAGAGCCATCTTTAGTAGTTATGGATAACGCATCGTGTCACGCGATTGACAGAAAAGCAGCCGACATGCAGGTGGAAAAAAGGCAGAAATCGCGAATGAGTGTAATGAAATACCGTTTCCACCAAACGTCTTAAAAAAGAGTTGCTTGCCTTTACAATTAAATGTATTTACTTCTAATTAATTTTTTCTTATTTTTAACCATTTTAATTTAATATAGGAAAATTCAAAATACAAACATTGATTGGATTATGCCAAATAAATTTTTAATATTATAAATAAAAATAATCAATACTTCAACAGTTCTATTTTTTTATCATTATACGTATTTCAGTATGTTTACATACCATTATCAAAGAATTGTTTGTGAAATTGTAACACTGCACGAAAATACTACGTTTAAATGTTGAGAACTGCTGAGTATTGGCTAATCTTAGTTCGGACGCAGCGTAAGCTTGAGGCGACTTTTGTACCTGCCAAGTTAAAGTTCTTTCGACTATATTTTGCCTACAGATGGGGATTTAAACTTGTAATTTAAAGTTGCAAAAGAAGTTTTTTATAAATTGAAATGTAATAATCATTAAGTAACTCACTTTTATACTTTATATTTTTACTAATAGCTATAGGCACTACGTATTTATAAAGAAACGCTGGTATCCATTTCTAGTTGACTTTCCCATACTAGATATTAATATTTACCATATTTGCAAAAGTGTAAATTTAATAATTGTAACGTGCAGTTCACAGACTGTTAGATATCTAAGAAAACAAACTGTTAAGAGTGTTCCTTAATTGCATGCTGATATTTCAAGATGCGATTCTTTAGCTGATTTTAAGTGAAAAAGTTCCTATAAACCTATGTCCCAAAACACTTTCTTTTCGACATATTGGGTGATGACCGATAAAGTTTATTTTTTTTTTAAATTTATCTCACACTGTTTGTGATAATTGGCTCAAATTTGGTACACACTCAACTTTTTTTAATAGGTATCTATGGAAGAACATTTTTTTACGACGACACTATCTTTTGCTAAAAAATTAGGTTTCTCGTTTTATTTTGAAACTTTTTGGTCTCTTGCATGTTTTTGATATCCCGTACCGTTTAGAAGTTATTTGGCAAAGTGTCAAATGGGGCTTACACTTTCCGAGTTTTTAGATTTATATGCTTAATTGACTATTTTGTAGAATAACTTCTGAAATAAAGGGAGATATCAAAAAAATAAGAACCGGGAAGTTTCAGAATAAATCAGGAAGATTGAGTATCTAGTGCAAAATAGTCACTGGCGTCGTAGAAAATAGTTCTGTGAGGTTAAATAGATTGCGATCACAAAAATACTACCTAGTATTTCACCTATAACATATTTACAGTTTTCTATTGGTAACAATAAAAATTAACTAGGTACTAAATTTTAATTCAAAATTTCAATGCAATACAGAAACAAGAACATGTTTATAGGAAATTTTTCACTTAAAATCAGCTAAGAAATCACATCTTAAAATATCAGCATGCAATTAAGGAACACCCTGTATAGGCAATCTTCCGTTTCATCCAGTTTATGAAACATATTTTTTTAAGATTTCCAAAATGTTGGAGAGCTGCCATTAGGATCGAAATTTTTAAAATGACAAATACTTGAAATTTACATTTTCTACAGCAACCAACTAAATCCAAAATTCGTCAGCCAAAAAATTAAAGGGATGGGGGGACGTGTAGCCCCACCAAATATAATATTTTCTAAAAACTAATAAGATTTTGGCCTCTAGTCAAGATGAGTAATTCTTTTTAAATAGAAGTTATTTATTGTTTTCCGTCTAATAAATAACGAGGTACCAAAAGCGCTACGGTGAAATTATAACTTTCAGCAAAAAAAACCCAATGTAGCCAATCTTTGGTTCTAGCAGCCTACAGCGTTGAAAAAAAAATCATGTGGGCAGTTTTTGAAAAATAGTGTTTTGAAAAATTTCAAAGTTGTGAGAAAAAGCGAGACGGGTGGAGGGATCCGGTTGTACCATATAGACTAGCCTAACCCACGGTCTACGCCTAACAATTTTTTTGGAAACTTCTTAAAAAAAATAATACAGGTAACAGTCGCACGTCTAACCTGCAGCCGTATTATTCTTAAATCTAGGCAGGTCGAAGGGATTCGCATTCTTCCTTTAAGAATTATTATTTTTCGTCGTAAGACTAATTTTTTCTTTACACAAAGTTTATTTTCTTTAAGAAATTTGTATTTTGGCGCAAAAAGCACTCCATGATTTAATCCCGATTAGAGGCAGAGGTCTTAAGTATGGGTTAAAGGGGAGGTGGCTTAACTTTGTAATTGTACGATTCCGCTGGAAGTTTGATACACAAACCAATATACTAGTTTGATACCTACATAATTCCATCAGAGTGTGCCGGTATCGCTTATCCCTTTTTTGTGAAGGTCGTGTTACAATTTCACGAAGAAATAGTCTTATTGTGAATAACATTTAAAACAATGTTGGATAGTAACTGCTTTATGCAAAATGTATCTCTGCATATAAAACAAACCTAGAAAAGCTCTGCCCCTCTATTATTTATAGCTTTGCTTCTGTCGAAACACCCCTTAAGGCGCGTTCTCATGATTCAATTTTAGTTGATCAACTTTAGTGGATCAACTAAAATCGGTCAAGTTTTTGGTTCACACACATCGTACATTTCAAGCGTAAAAATTGAATCGACTAGTGAAATAAAACGGCGCCAACTACAGAAATTGTCCGTGTAGGTGTACAAGTTATTACTAATTTACTGATTCAAGACCAGTCTATGGTTCCAAAGACAGTCATGATCACGATAAAGTTCTATAAATTTGAACATAGTACTTTCCGACCACTTCATTTAAATATTATAATATTATAAATTATAATAAAACTATAATATCTCGTAAAACAGCAAGCAGACTGCAGAATGCAACACAATCGAATGATTCAACTTGACTGATAAATGTTCACACGCTTCAAACGCGTTTCAACTCGTCTAAAAGATAGTGGTTGACTCATAACTTGAACGATAAAGTTTGAATGGGTCAATCTTTTGTGGAATCAACTGAAGTTGATCGACAAAAGTTGAAATGTATGTTCTCACAGCAATTTTCATTCGATTTTAGTTGATCCACTAAAGTTGATTCCACAAAAGATTGACCCATTCAAACTTTATCGTTCAAGTTATGAGTCAACCACTATCTTTTAGACGAGTTGAAACGCGTTTGAAGCGTGTGAACATTTATCAGTCAAGTTGAATCATTCGATTGTGTTGCATTCTGCAGTCTGCTTGCTGTTTTACGAGATATTATAGTTTTATTATAATTTATAATATTATAATATTTAAATGAAGTGGTCGGAAAGTACTATGTTCAAATTTATAGAACTTTATCGTGATCATGACTGTCTTTGGAACCATAGACTGGTCTTGAATCAGTAAATTAGTAATAACTTGTACACCTACACGGACAATTTCTGTAGTTGGCGCCGTTTTATTTCACTAGTCGATTCAATTTTTACGCTTGAAATGTACGATGTGTGTGAACCAAAAACTTGACCGATTTTAGTTGATCAACTTTAGTGGATCAACTAAAATCGGTCAAGTTTTTGGTTCACACACATCGTACATTTCAAGTGTAAAAATTGAATCGACTAGTGAAATAAAATGGCGCCAACTAGAGAAATCGTCCGTGTAGGTGTACAAGTTATTACTAATAGTACTATAGTATACTATAGTAAGGCCGTCTATTTCCATTTCCCGCGCCATAACACGTAATGCATTATCTCTAGCATCTCTATTTTTATAACTGTCCGGTCTATGGTTCCAAAGACAGTCATGATTATGATAAAGTTCTATAAATTTGAACATAGTACTTTCCGACCACTTAATTTTATAATAAAACTATAATATCTCGTAAAACAGCAAGCAGACTGCAGAATGCAACACAATCGAATGATTCAACTTGACTGATAAATGTTCACACGCTTCAAACGCGTTTCAACTCGTCTAAAAGATAGTGGTTGACTCATAACTTGAACGATAAAGTTTGAATGGGTCAATTTTTTGTGGAATCAACTGAAGTTGACCGACAAAAGTTGAAATGTAGGTTCTCACAGCAATTTTCGTTCGATTTTAGTTGATCCACTAAAGTTGATCAACTAAAATCGAATCATGAGAACGCGCCTTTAAGGGGTGTTTCGACAGAAGCAAAGCTATAAATAATAGAGGGGCAGAGCTTTTCTAGGTTTGTTTTATATGCAGAGATACATTTTGCATAAAGCAGTTACTATCCAACATTGTTTTAAATGTTATTCACAATAAGACTATTTCTTCGTGAAATTGTAACACGACCTTCACAAAAAAGGGATAAGCGATACCGGCACACTCTGATGGAATTATGTAGGTATCAAACTAGTATATTGGTTTGTGTATCAAACTTCCAGCGGAATCGTACAATTACGAAGTTAAGCCACCTCCTCTTTAACACCATACTTAAGACCTCTGCCTCTAATCGGGATTAAATCATGGAGTGCTTTTTGCGCCAAAATACAAATTTCTTAAAGAAAATAAACTTTGTGTAAAGAAAAAATTAGTCTTACGACGAAAAATAATAATTCTTAAAGGAAGAATGCGAATCCCTTCGACCTGCCTAGATTTAAGAATAATACGGCTGCAGGTTAGACGTGCGACCGTTACCTGTATTATTTTTTTTAAGAAGTTTCCAAAAAAATTGTTAGGCGTAGACCGTGGGTTAGGCTAGTCTATATGGTACAACCGGATCCCTCCACCCGTCTCGCTTTTTCTCACAACTTTGAAATTTTTCAAAACACTATTTTTCAAAAACTGCCCACATGATTTTTTTTTCAACGCTGTAGGCTGCTAGAACCAAAGATTGGCTACAATGGGTTTTTTTTGCTGAAAGTTATAATTTCACCGTAGCGCTTTTGGTACCTCGTTATTTATTAGACGGAAAACAATAAATAACTTCTATTTAAAAAGAATTACTCATCTTGACTAGAGGCCAAAATCTTATTAGTTTTTAGAAAATTTTATATTTGGTGGGGCTACACGTCCCCCATCCCTTTAATTTTTTGGCTGACGAATTTTGGATTTAGTTGGTTGCTGTAGAAAATGTAAATTTCAAGTATTTGTCATTTAAAAAAAATTTCGATCCTAATGGCAGCTCTCCAACATTTTGGAAATCTTAAAAAAATATGTTTCATAAACTGGATGAAACGGAAGATTGCCTATACAGGGTGTTCCTTAATTGCATGCTGATATTTCAAGATGTAATTTCTTAGCTGATTTTAAGTGAAAAATTTCCTATAAACATGTCCTTGTTTCTGTATTGCATTGAAATTTTGAATTAAAATTTAGTGCCTAGTTAATTTTTCTTGTTACCAATAGAAAACCGCAAAAATGTTAGAGGTGAAATACTAGGTAGTATTTTTGTGATCGCAATCCATTTAACCTCACAGAACTATTTTCTACGACGCCAGTGACTATTTGGCACTAGATACTCAATCTTCCTGATTTATTCTGAAACTTCCCGGTTCTTATTTTTTTGATATCTCCCTTTATTTCAGAAGTTATTCTACAAAATAGTCAATTAAGCATATAAATCTAAAAACTCGGAAAGTGTAAGCCCCATTTGACACTTTGCCAAATAACTTCTAAACGGTACGGGATATCAAAAACATGCAAGAGACCAAAAAGTTTCAAAATAAAACGAGAAACCTAATTTTTTAGCAAAAGATAGTGTCGTCGTAAAAAAATGTTCTTCCATAGATACCTATTAAAAAAAGTTGAGTGTGTACCAAATTTGAGCCAATTATCACAAACAGTGTGAGATAAATTTAAAAAAAAATAAACTTTATCAGTCATCACCCAATATGTCGAAAAGAAAGTGTTTTGGGACATAGGTTTATAGGAACTTTTTCACTTAAAATCAGCTAAAGAATCGCATCTTGAAATATCAGCATGCAATTAAGGAACACTCTTAACAGTTTGTTTTCTTAGATATCTAAGTCTGTGAACTGCACGTTACAATTATCAAATTTACCCTTTTGCAAATATGGTAAATATTAATATCTAGTATGGGACAGTCAACTAGAAATGGACACCAGCGTTTCTTTATAAATACGTAGTGCCTATAGCTATTAGTAAAAATATAAAGTATAAAAGTAAGTTACTTTAATGATTATTACATTTCAATTTATAAAAAACTTCTTTTCCAACTTTAAATTACAGGATTAAGTCCCCATCTGTAGGCAAAATATGGTCGAAAGAACTTTAACTTGGCAGGTACAAAGGTCGCCTCACGCTAACACTGCGTCCGAACTAAGATTAGCCAATACTCAGCAGTTCTCAACATCTAAACGTAGTATTTTCGTGCAGTTTTAGAATTTCACAACAATTCTTTGATAATGGTATGTAAACACACCGAAATAATACGTATTTCGGTGTGCGATGGGGAATAATAGAATAATAAAACTGTTGAAGTATTGATTATATTTATTTATAATATTAAAAATTTATTTGGCATAATCAAATCAATGTTTGTATTTTGAATTTTCCTATATTAAATTAAAATGGTTAAAAATAAGAAAACATTAATTAGAAGTAAATATATTTAATTAGAGGAATCGCCGCTGTCTTGGTTTGAGCTATCCGACGAATCTTCACCTACGTTTATTATTATAGGATCAATATCATCAACTGTAATCTCTTGTGACCAGCTTTTTTTTGGTTTTTTATGTGCTTTTGTAATGGCAAGCAACTCTTTTTTTAAGGCGTTTGGTGGAAACGGTATTTCATTACACTCATCCGCGATTTCTGCCTTTTTTCCACCTGCATGTCGGCTGCTTTTCTGTCAATCGCGTGACACGATGCGTTATCCATAACTATTAAAGAGGGCTCTTCTAAATTTTGAATCAAGTTTTTTTCAATCCATTTTTCAAAAGATTCGTTCATGTTGTTATGGTAATCCGCACTTTTGGATATGGTGGAAAAAATTAAACTTGCCCCTGGAATAAAGCCGTCTGATGAACCAGCATGCACGATCATGAACCGCTTTCCTTCAGACTTTCGAAGTTTCATCCAGAAAAACGGGTTTGTAGAGTTTTGTATTCAAATTACGTACAAATGAATTCAAAAAATGTATTCTTTGATTTACAATGTGTGATTGTCTTTTTTACATCTAAAACCAATGTTCTTTAAAAGTTTAGGAGACGTTTTTAAACTTATATACAGATAACAAAGCACAGTTTAGCTTTCTAGAATATTTATGTGACCTTCATTATTATCTCAAGTATACCACAAATTTATATTAAAACGTGGTGCCTGTATTCGGAAAATGAAAATAGTACTTTCCGACCACCTCATTTAAATATTATAATATTATAAATTATAATAAAACTATAATATCTCGTAAAACAGCAAGCAGACTGCAGAATGCAACACAATCGAATGATTCAACTTGACTGATAAATGTTCACACGCTTCAAACGCGTTTCAACTCGTCTAAAAGATAGTGGTTGACTCATAACTTGAACGATAAAGTTTGAATGGGTCAATCTTTTGTGGAATCAACTGAAGTTGATCGACAAAAGTTGAAATGTATGTTCTCACAGCAATTTTCATTCGATTTTAGTTGATCCACTAAAGTTGATCAACTAAAATCGAATCATGAGAACGCGCCTTTAGGCTGGAAACCCCTAGCCCAGAACCAAGGTCGTTAGTCCAGTGGCTCTCAATTAGTTTAGAAATGCAATTGTAGGAGTACAAACTCTTTTAGACTTATGCAACCGAAACAGCAAACGTGTATTATTGTAGAGGTTTATTATTATCACTTCGTAGACATCAGCTAATTAATTATTGGAGTTTTAATTGGCATTTATCATTAGACATAATTTATTTTAAAAATTATTGCGTTGATTGTTCTAATAATTTTATAAATTTTGATATTTGTAGGTATGATTGAAAAACTGTTAAATAATAAGCTATTCCCAAATTTAGCTGTTAATATAGTAGGTATTTAAAAATTTTTTGAAATAAATTATTGGTATAGGTAACGCTGTATTATGTTAAGTTTACTTAAATTAATTGCCAATCTAGCGTTCAGTCAGTCGTTTAACCTGTTTATTAATTGTTATCTGTCTGTATTTACAATTAAAACGCTTTTAAAAACAATTTTACACCTAAGAATTAAAACAAGTAGGTAGTAAAACATAAAAATGCAGCCCGTTTTTGTATAACAGTAGTGTAGGTATGAAGTAAAGTCAATCTATAATACCATATTTTTCACAGCAAATATTATTTATTTTCTAGAAAGTATACATCAGCTTGTCCTATACGAATAAATACAAATGTGGCTAAAACTGTCAAGTATAAACCATTACAATTTATTATCTACATTCAAATCCTTTGGTGTTTGATTATATACTTAAGTGTTGAATTAGTTGATGTCCATATTTGCTTATAATGGGAGTACTTTTTTGAGCGATAATAAAATTATAGCACTCAGTTTCTTTTTTCAATTTTCGCAGTTTAAACAATGTTGACTGACCTTTAGTATTTACATATGAATGTTCAATCTGAAGATGTAGACACAGTTTCTATTAAAGTAGCTACTTACTTATTATTACAATTTTGAAACTAAATACATACGTGCGATAACTTTATTATTATTACTTAAGTGTTATTGATAAATAAGAAATAAATGAACTTTGAAGTAGTATTTATTGACATACCATTTTTAACATATATGTACATACATTAGTATACACACACCTAACACATACAAAATTACTTAACAATGTTGTGAGTTCATAGTAAATAATTCGACAATGAATAGCAACTCTAGAAATGTGAGAAACTAAATTAAATGTTTAAAATGACAAAATCTGCAAATTAAAAAAAATTATTTTACAGAGAAAATGGAATGTACCTATTTATCATATTATAATATACCTACTACAAGGTACAAGCTGGGAACTATTTAATGGATCATAATTGGGATGGTATATACTATAATATAAACAAGGTCGAGAATAGAAATGAACAATTTAAAGTACATAAATTTAACCAAAGATAAATAATTTTAATTCTTTTGGTTTCACGTTTAGCAGTTTTGTTATGGGCGCCTGGAGCTGGAGGATATCTGGCACAGTCTGATGATGCTCTTGGTGAGATGTATACACAACACTGTAACTGTAATTAAATATTGTTACAATAAAAATAAAAAAATTAATTTAAGATTATACATGCATAAAGTACAAAAAACAAGACATGAATGCATGAAGTGACAAGTGGGCTGAATGCTATAACAGTAATTTAAAATGGTTAAAAGAAATTAAAAATGTTATTTAGGACGATAGGTACATTCATAGGAGAGAAATAATCTGTCATTTAAAACCTGTTATACAAATATAAAATAAAATAAAAGATCGATACATACCTACATAACTTACGACTAATCAAAAAACACAAGTGGGGCATCGGAGCGTCTAGGGTGTATCGTGTATATAGTAGGCATATCACTACAATTAAAATTTGAAAAGTTAAACAAATAAGAAAAATTTTAATTAAAAACTATACATACAAATATCCGGAAGATTCCAAATGAGTCGACTCTGCAAATCACATTCTGCGTTCCTGCAGCTCTGCAGCGCAAGCACCACAAACTACTTTATGCCCACAAGGGATGTAGGCATGGGTAGCCAACTCAATCCTGCAGATTTGACAATCATCTGCAGGAGCTGGAGGTGCTGCCAGAGGAAAAGGAGGAACTTCTGGGGCTGCTAGAGGAGCGGCTGGTTGTTCAAGTGCAACCCGTGGTGGCGCAGGCAGTGGAAGAGGTGCCACTCCGGGTGGTGCTTCAGGACGGTTAGGACGATGAATTACTGGAGCTGCTGGGGGAGCGGCCGGTAATTCAACTGCAACCCGTGGTGGTGCAGGCAGTGGAAGAGGTGCCACTTCGGGTGGTGCCGCAGGAAGATCCGCCTGAGGTCTTAGACGCTCTTCTAGCCCTTCCACAGTATGGCTCATATGTTTCAAAAAATGGCCAATATCGCCATCCTGCCGTAGCCGTTCTTGTGCACCATCTGTCAATATTATGATGCTTGATGTTAATTTTTTTATATAATTACGGTACATGATAAATTATATAATAATAATTTGGTGTAAAAATTCGTTAGAGTAAACATTTCGGAAACAATTAAAATAATTGAATTGAAAAACTATAGTAATTTTAATATCAGTAAAAAGTTAACCCTTACGGATTCTTGCATCCAATCGCATCCAGCGGGGACGTCGTGGTTGTGGTACCTGCAGACCCCGCCTTAAACGGGTCAGGTCACAGGCTTTACTGTGTTCCAGCCATTGGAGGTAGGAAACGAACATCCAAACATTAGGATGCCGCCGTCCCACCAACTGGTTGAATGACTTGTAGAAGAACTCAACAGAATTGTTAGTCCTTACACTAAGGCCATGAACTGACACATTTACCGTGCCCCACTGCCTACGAAGGTACCCCACAAAATTATTGAGGCCCCCGATCTCGTCCTCCCTTGCTGCAGTCAACATCCACTGCTGGATTTCCATGCGACCCTCTTCAAATCGGTCAGCCGGTAGCAAAGCCAGCGCCATCCCCATCTCAACCCCTTGCCGTACTTCGACAGTGTTGCCTGCTGTCGTTAGCTTCAGTTGTCTACCTAAAAACATGAATGTAAGTAGATGTGAATACAGCATCATTTGTGCCGTGAAAGCCTTTATTTAATGTAACTTACCTCTCAAGTACACTGCTTTACAGTAATGAAACCAGCATCCTGTAAGCCGAGCATTGGGAAAGACATTTTGTATCGACTGTCTTAAGGCAACTTCCTAGTCTGTGACTACGGAAGCTACCTCAACACCATCTAGGATCGTGTCCTTAAATGTTCGCAACAACTCGTCATATGGGGCTCTTGTTTTCCTCTCCACAACAGCGTAGACTATGGAGAAAACCTGCAAAAAATATCAGTTACGTAAACAATTATATTTGTAAAAGTATTTTCGTTAGCTGCTATATTCGGTTAATACTTACAGAATGCTCATACAACAACTGCATGGTGAACAGTTGCTGTCCTCCTGCAGCAACCGGAACAACCCCAAAAGTTGCGTCCATATGTAAATGAACAGGAGCATTTAGCTGTCCCACAATTTGCTGAACTGTGGGAGATACAGAATAAATGCTCCGTTCAATTTGAAGTTGGTGTACTTTCAACAGTCCCCGATGAAATGTACCTGCTAGGTGGTCCCATTTCAAGTCCAAATCGGTTTAAATATCTACATATAAAAAAAAATAACTAAATTTTAAACATTTGTCTATTATTATTATTATGCCATATGGTGATTTATTGTTTAATTTAGGAAAAATGTATTCTTGAAAAACTTGACAATGTGAGTTAATAAAATTGAATATAATTTTGCAAGTTAAATTAGTAAATCTAAAATTACAGGGAACCGGCTGCTTCAATAAAAAATTTGCAAATACATTGCAATAAATTGAATGTACATAGTTTTCTAAAATCCTTAATTACAGCCGTCTCGCGTCCTTATAAATATTTTGAAATTTTTTTTCAAAGAATTTAGTTCCTTGGGCAAAAATGCACAAAATATTCCGCCTATTAAAATATGTAAAAACATTTTTAGTTAAAAATTGTAGCAAATGTACATTTTTAAACCTTACATCTGAAATTATGGGAACACGGCTATTCTAATCAAAATTTTGAAAGAATTTTTTTCTAAATGTCATATCTAAATAAAAGTTGTACTATAAAAATTGCATCAACGACCCTCCAACCTCCTCGGGAAAATCAATAAAACTTAAGATAAAAATGATAGTTGAACATCCTGTATAAGTGTAGCTGTATCTATATTTTTATATAGCAAACTCCTATTATTTTTGCGTCTTGTATCCATTTCCGGCAGTTCCCCAGAATAAAATTGAGACACCCGGTATAGTTTCAGACGGAGAACCATGAAAATAATTTAATTAATAGTAACTGAAAATTACCTTGGAATTCGTAGAGAGTTGTTCATTTCTACCAAATCCGCTGGAATCGGGGGGAATTCAGGCTTTCCTAGCACGCTCCATAATTCTTTTATTTTTTCCTGCAAAACCACCCTACTCCAATGCGACATCTTGCCGTATGGCTTGCTCCTCAATAAAAATGTTTCGTAAATGAAACAGTTTCGTTTTCAGAACGTGGCCGTAAAACTTGCTTCAGCCGCAAAACAACCTCCATCGGACGCGCTTCATAGTTGTGGGGCTGTCGATGCTCCAAATCTTCTCCCAATCTCCATATAACGCGACCTTCACATGCATTTGAAATGCAACCGAAGTATCGGAAAATTCCGTCCGATATGTGATCCCGATAGTATAAGTGCAGAGTATCAAGATCTACATATACAAAACTATCAGTCCGATCTCCTTGTATGCGCTCCATTTTCTAAATTACAACTTAGAAAAATAGTGTAAGGTTTAATTATATTTAATGCAATTTAGATGATCAAATTAAACTTCATTTTATTAGGTCAGTATTATTATAAATAAGTGTTTTTTTTCGGTTATTATCTGGCCCCTTTTAATCGACTATGGAAGTGCAGATAAACATTTCATGCGCATTATAAAACTAAAAAAGTATTTTGTATAAATCCTAAAAACTTTGTTGAAATCGGCCACATAATAAATGAGATACCTATGAGTTTTCAAAAATTGGTAAATTTGTTTGAACTAACGTGTGATAGAAAATTAATTAAATAATAAAAATAATTTCACATTTATACTCACCTCTTTTGATTTAACCCTTTGGTAGTCACTTAAATTTGTATAAAGAACTTACTGAAACTTGGCAGCCGTAATAACTTCTAAAGTTTTTCGGTTTGATGCCTGATACTGACTGAGTGTTTAGTGCAAAAGGTGCTCATAAGTTACCTAGGACGGCAGTGGTGGGGAGCATGTCAATTGCTAATTATTATTTTTACTTTCCTATACTATCAGTGATTTCATGATATGTTTTTGGTACCGTTTTTTTTAAACTGAATTTTGAAAAAATTAACAGCAGATCTGATAGAACATTTTCAGGCAAATCCAACACTTTTTTACCGGATTTTTTAACTTCACAATGCCACCCGCTACGATTGTTTGAAAATTTTGACTTTAACGCCTTATTACTCAAAAACGACTTTACCGATCGGCTTGTAAATTTACATAGTAATAGTCTGAATGAAGCGCAAAAATGTCAGTATATAACTTTTTTTAATCGGAAAAAATATGGACAAAATATGACATCGAAATTTTGAAAATCTTCTCGCTAATGCATTTTCCAACGCTTTCGATATGCACCTGTCTAGGACACGACTAGTTAAAGTAAATAGTTCTTATAAGTTGTAACATCTTGAAGCGGTTGAAGAAAGACCGACCGCTGCGCTCTGCAACCATAAGGTTGGGTAAAATATTCGGACTGAATCAAGGGAAGGCGAAGGGCGGAAATTGATATTTGATAAAATATATTAATAACTTAAGAAGTATTATTTTTAGCAAGAAATTACTCTTATTAATTTGCATTTAGAATTTCAAAACCTTTCTGATTTTAAAGCCAAAATGCCACGTTTCCATTTAAAAAAAAGTTATTTTTTACCGTGGCCGCCATATTAAAATTGGAAACTCAAGTTTTTTTCTTAAATACAATCGAGAAGAATTTGCCCTACAACTTTGCTCTTGGGTTTGCGAGTCTATCTATTGAAATAAAAAAGTTAGCGTACACTGAACATTAAACGACTAGTACAAGAATACAACTGCTGTAGAAAGTATGTGAAATTCTTCTAAGGACAAAAAGATAATTAAGGGGCAAAAAATTCGATTTTTTGATTTTTTGTAAAAAGATTCTCCTAGAACAAACAAAACAAGAAACCAAATTTTTAATTTTTTATCGAAAAAATTTGGGGAGAGGGGGAATAGTAGCCCCCCTAAATATTACATTATCGAAACAATATTATGATATTCGGATTTTGCTGTCAATGATGAGCTATATTGCTTTAACAGAAATATTTTATTGCTCCCCGTTAAATAAATAAAAGGGTGCCAATTTTCAATTTTCAAAAATTCATAGAGGGCGTCACAGTGAAATTATAGAAATGCGTAAACAAACAAATTGTAGAAGATTCACAGCTCTATCAGCTTAAAAAGTTTAAACGAAAACGTGTGGGCAGTTTTTGAGAAATATTTTTTTGATAAATTCCAAAATTTTGGAGTGGTCATTGCGATCGCTTTTATATTTTCAAAATTAATTATATTTCATGGTATAGTACCCTTGAAGGGCTACCAAACAAGATGTAGTTGATCCCAATCAAACAACTCTTTTTTGAGTAAATGGGCGTTAAAGTCGAAATTTTCAAAAATTCGTAGCGGCCTCCATGTTGAAGCTAGAGAGTTCGGTAAAAAAACGTTTAATTTGTTCTAAGGCCTTCTATAATTTCCACTATTCCAATTTCCAAAATTCAGTTTCTGAAAAAAATGCTACCAAGAAAACATGTCTAACTTCCGCTTCCGGTTTCGGATTCTTTTTAAAAGCTTATTTTGTCGGTGAATTTTTGATATACCCCCTCATTCCAAAGCACATCAAAATCGGTCCAGCCGTTCCGGAGATATGGAGCGTAACCCACCCACCCACAGACCCACCCACCCACAGACAGACATTTTGAAAAAACCACTTTTTTAGGATCCTGGAAGCCCAAAACATGTATTTCCGTCAAAATCTCGATTTTGAAAATTTGCATGAAATCAATACTTCCCTATACTGAAAGTATAGGAAAGTAAAAAATTGAAAATTCTTGTTTTCCTAATTGTTTTCGGTCTATTATGAGGCACTTATCAATCTTGTATCATAATATATTATTTCAAAGCTTAATAAATTAAATATAAAATGTATTTTTTATTTAAAAACTTAAATAAATGAAACCTAAAAGATAATTATAATTTTAAATTAAAATTAATATAAAGTAAAATATATAATAATAATAAATATAATACAATTGTTATTTTAGATTATTTTTATATAAAACAAAATAAAATTTTTATTTTAAATACAATAACAAAACTATTCTATGTAATTTTTATTTTAAATTATAATTAATATATTAAAAAATATATAACAATAATTAATAAAATATAAAATTAAATTGACATTTTAGATTATTTTGAATAAAATATAAAATTGAACTTTTGGTTTCAATTATAATATCTAAAATGTAATATATCATCATCATAATCTATCCTCATATACCTGAAGGTGTCGAGGTCTTTTACTCCGGGTAGGCTCTTCGCTTGTGTAGTAGGAGGTACTGGGGCTTTTGGCCATATATTTTTTTAAATTTAAATAAATAAGGTATCACGTGAAATAGAAAATGACGGTATTTATTTAATAATAATAATTGTTTTATTACGTTATTTTTATTTTAAATTAAAATAAATAAAATATAATAATAAATAGCACATTAGATATTTTTTTTATAATAATAATAAATGTTTTATTAATAAGCATATTTTAAAATAATTAAAATACATTAATTTAAATTTCGATTTTATAAACTCGAGATTGTTTGTAAATTCCCATTTTTGCTATGTGCGGACACAACACTGTCGTAATTCTGATTTCTGTAGTTCATGAAATGTGTACTGGAAGGAAAATTATTCATTCTCATGTGATGGCAACAGTAAGCTTTAATGTGCTCAGTGTTGGGCAAGTTCTTTTTTTAAGAACTTTTAAAAAGTTCAGTTCATTGTCTGGAAAAAGTTAAAGTTCAAGTTCGCAGAGAAAAAGATTTAAGTTCTATTAAAAGTTCTTTTCATTTATTTTAATTTCGATCTAATGTTAGGTACTAAAACAAAATGCGAAAATACAGTAACAACTAACAGCCATTAAAATAATCTTGGGTACTTCCAGTGTAGATAACACTACTTTTAATTCTGTAAGAACAAGAAGTAAGAACAATGTATTGAACTTGTTGGGTAACCTTGGATTGTTTGTTATATTACGTCATAAGTAGCTACCTCCTCTTGGAAAAGCCACTTTTATAAAGGAACTATTGTTTACTTAAGCCACTTGTTTGTCAGACAGCAATAACAAGAAAGGATTAGGCTTAGAATTTAGGTGAATAGGGACAATAAATAGAGTCATTACTCATTGAAGTTGTTTACCTGTTTTTGTTAGTACCTGAAAATTTACAGAAAAATATATTTTTTGATATTTTATGTTAGCAGAAAATACCAATGCAAATATTTAATAAATGACTTCTAAATGTTTTGACTTAAAAGTTCTCAAAAATAATGAGCTTTTACAGCAATAAAGTTCTTGCGCCCTAAAAATAATAAGTTCTCAAAATGTGAACGAGTTCCTAGGAACTTGAACTTTTTAGAAGTTCTTTGCCCAACATTGAATGTGCCCACTATAGTACCATAACGAAGAAGCGCTGTATATCTGGATGTATGTACATATTTATAAAAACGGAAAGAAAATACTTTGGGAACTAAATGTTTATATATGTTTTATTACATATACAGTGTGTCCCTCTTTGTTTGGAAACACCCCTATAAGAATTTATTTGTAGCTCAATTGAAACCGATAAAATGTTTAATCTTAGGAGAATAGTAAATGTTACAAGCTGTAAAGGCCCAGCATACTGCAAGTTTCTTCTTTGTCAAAAATCGAAAAATCATGTTAGAAATGTTTTTACCGAAAAACTGATTGCGTAGTATTGTCTAGGACGGTAGGCGGAATAAAAAGCCGTGGAAAAAAAAGCTGGGGTATAAAAAGCCGGGGTATAAAAAGCCGGGAAAAAAAGCCGCGGAAAAAAAAGCCGGCGGAAAAAAAACGGCGGAAAAAAAAGCCGATGGTATAAATATTTAACATATGTAATAAATAAATACTTGAAGCAAAGAAAACAATGATTTGATCCACTACTAATTTGTACAAACTTTATTTTATGTCAGAAGACAAACTGTTTATATACACATTAAAATTATAATAATATCAATAATAATATAGAGACTTACATCTAACTACTACCACTACTACTAAATTTAGAAACCTGTTTGCTTTCTAAGGGGAAATGTAAAGAGTGTTTTTCTTTTACTCAATTACATTTATTAGGAAATCTACCAACTAGGTGATTACTAAAAACTTCAACGATATGATCTATGCCCATAAAAATGTATATAATAGGTAGGTATTTAAAAAAATGTTTTACATTTTACATTTTTAGTTTATAATTGGAAATAATTTTGCTTTTAGAAGGTGCATTTCTAAATCTGAAAATTGAAATATCTCGAAAACAGCATTTTACGAAAAAAACAAGAATACCTTTTTCTTACATATTGAATGCAGTTTTCAAAATGCGCTTACAATTACCCTAGTTGACCCTAACCACTAATCTTTCTAAGATATGAGGGTGACGTCGGACGTTTTCTCTCGGCAGTGGGCCACACTATTAGATTACGTGCCAATTAGTATATAATAGATTAGGATAAGTTAGGTGTAAGTCTCTATATTATTATTATAATTATTATTATAATTTTAATGTGTATTACTATAATTGTGTGTATAATAATATAATAATAATATAATAATAATGTATAATAATGTGTATTATTATAACACTTTGTCTTCTGACATAAAATAAAGTTTGTACAAATTATTGTAGTAGTTGTTATTTTGGGATTTAATAAGTATTTATTTATTAAATATGTTAAATATTTATACCATCGGCTTTTTTTTCCGCCGGCTTTTTTTTCCTCCGGCTTTTTTTTCCGCGGCTTTTTTTCCCGGCTTTTTATACCCCGGCTTTTTTTTCCACGGCTTTTTATTCCTAGATTCGTCTAGGACCCTCCGAAATGCCATTAAACAAAATTTCAGAAATAATTTTAATTTTTAAAAATTTTATTGAAAAATAAAAGTTTAGAATTAGTGCTTAAAGAATCACTTATATAACCAAGGAACGCACAAAAGCGTTTTACTTTAAAAAAATTTGAAATTTGATGTTTTTTTATTTAAGCCGATTTTTCGATTTAACACCATTTTTTTATTCAATGTGTCGCATTTAAGATGAATACAGCCTGATATTTTCGTTATTTTAAGGTCTAAAGATATGAATCTTTGCAAAGTCGTAGAATTTCATGCGGTGCAAGTTTTAAGGTACTCAACTCAAATGTAAGTTGTAAACCCAGCCTATACCTACTGGACCTCGCGAATAAACCCAATTCTCGATATTTTGCTTGGCGACATCGAAAAAAGTTATTAGAGAAAGTTGTTCAGAATCTAATTTTGACATTATGCACGGAGTTTCAACGCAAAATTGGCATTTTGAATTTTTTAGTAATTTACGTTGTCAAAAACAAATAAAGAAACAATATTAAATAGTTTATTCAAAAAACATCGAAACATCTAAGAAAATATCTATAGT
Organism: Ctenicera cuprea; assembly: GCA_958336395.1. Taxonomy (NCBI): domain Eukaryota; kingdom Metazoa; phylum Arthropoda; class Insecta; order Coleoptera; family Elateridae; genus Ctenicera; species Ctenicera cuprea. Next base: position 50,823,846 of record OY284487.1, read on the forward strand.
TTAAAAATTTTTCTTGAGTCCAATAAATCGTTTATTTTCTTCGATACACTGAACACTGCCCGTTTAATTAAAAAGTGCATTCCCGGCGGCTGCAGTTCCATGTCAAATAGGATTTCGTAGTGAATGTCTTCTTTAAATTTTTTGCAATCTCTCCGCTAGTTCGAACCCCATCACTAAATAGTCTGATTATTTTTTTTTAAATTTGAATAGAGTGTCATGAAAACAAATGAGCTAGTTGAATTAATTGTCAACTACAATTGTGTTTTAAAGTTAATTGTTGCGTCAAGACAATAAAAAATGCCACACACAATGTTTAAATTTAAGAGAAATAATTAGTAATTGAAGTATTTGCAAATGTATTTCAAATACTTGTTGTATTTTAAATACTGTATTTTAAATACATTTACAATACCTACATTATTTGATATTGTTATTTCAAATACAGGACCTAGTTACTTGGTATTTAGTAATTGTTATTTTGAATTTGAATTAATGCAAATATTTCTAGTACTATCAAATGCAATTGAAATAACGCACACATTATAAAATTCTTTTAAAATAAATTTTAATATTGGACAGGCAGTAAACGATTCATACTGACTAGTTAGGAGTAATCTGCTTCTATTTTAAATGCATGCATTGCTGGTTTATATCGAAGATATTCTTTTTTCTTTGATATGTCGGAAGATGTGAATGTTGCTATTATTGGATCATTTTTCTATCCCAAATTTAAACTGAAATGGGTAAAAACTATTAATTCAACAGTTAATATTAATGATATTTCAAAACGTGTCATGTAACATACAACATAGCAGTAAAATAGAGTTAAAAATTCTACAATACATGCAAGACAGCAAGAAGAACCTTGAAATGTTGAACAATTACCCCATTATCAAGAAACTATTTATTAAATTTAATACCCCATTGCCATCATCTGCTCCCGTTAAGCGTTTGACTATGACTGTGCAAAAATTCAAATCATTACTCCTAAAAATAATAAAAATATCAGTCTGTCTTCATCTTAAATGCGACACACTGTTTAAATCGATTTTTTGAATGCACTTAATTTTTTTATTTAAATAAATGTTGTTGATTTTGCGAAATAAAAATCATTGTTTATAATTTAAATGATTTTCTTGTGTATTATAACTTATGGGAGCACATTCTGTAGATTTAAATGTTTAAATTATTTAATTTCAAAGGTTAATGAGGACTCCTTTTGTTTAACTTATTGTATAAACTTTTAAATTTTTTTTCTTGATATTTAACACTTAAACAGTTCTTGTTAAAGGATGTACAAGAATATTCATTAAAAAGAACAATGGTATGCAAGTGGTACATTTTAAATTTTTGAATGAGGATGTTCCTAGACGGATTAAAGAATTTCAGTAAAATTGGAAATTTTAATTGAAGTAACCAGGGCCAGTTACTTATTTAAATTCATAACCCCTTGTATCCTGGCGTCACGTACAGTGTCCCTAAACGTGTACAATTCTGGTAGTTTTGTACTTGGTTTACTGGTTTTATGATTTTGATTTAAATCATGATTTTTAAATCCTTTTTAAAATAAATTACTTGATTTAAATCGAGATAAAACTCTGATATAAATAAAATGATTTAAATCAAGCATATATATGTAAATATCAAGCGTGCAATGAAAAGCCAATAAAACAATTGTTTAAAGTTTAAAAAAAAATAACTTAATTCAAAAGTAACAATTATTCCAAGAATAAATAGCTAATACCTATTTAATAATATAGGAGAAAAAATGAAAAGGAAGAGTGAGTCCCGAAAGAATTTAGGACGGAGCCCAAGGCAACAGCTATGAGCGCCTTGTCACAAGCGTCAGGCCTGGACCTACAGTCTTGAGCCCTTTTTATGGAGCATATGCTATATTATGTACAAGTTTACGTGTAACATGTATAATAGAGTGTTTCCAAATTGTTGATTTCTATCGTTGATTGAAGAATACCTCAATCAACGTTTCTATCCCTTATTCTATATATTTAGTAACATATCTTATAATTGTATTTGAATTATTTTTCGAAATATACTTCACGTGCAAGTAAAGCATTCATATGAATTATAGAGTTGTATTTACTTTATTATTGATGTTTTCGCAATATTTCTATGCTTGTCTTATTTAAATCTATTTTTTGGGGAAGGTCACACCAGTGCCTCTCGCGGAAGTATTCCCAATTTACTATCTAGAGCACACAAGAGCAAGCTAAAAAACTCCCTTTTTTACCTTTTCAGCAGTTATACAGTATTCTACTATACCTACTTAATATCTGTTAAACTTTTGTCGTTAGTACCGACAGGGGTAAAAAACCAACGTTAACCACAAACCAATTGACGTTAACGTTAAGATTTAAATTTAAAAGAAGCGTTGTAGAAGGTTTATGGTCTGTGTTGTATATCATCACATTGTTAAAGTACTCATCACACATTTACCAGTGAAAATGACTGCTGTTGTCCAAAAAAATAAATCTGCTATTACTGTTAAAGGTTCAGCTGAAATTGTATGCGAATATTTAGGTGAGTTATGTAAATTTATGAAGTAAAAGTTAGGTTAGATAATAAAAATTTTTCATTTTAAACTTGCAGACTTTGGAATTAATTCCATTTTATTTCAACGAGGAATTTATCCTCCAGAAGATTTTAAGACTGTGGAAAACTATGGCTTACCCATATATATGTCTCAAGATAATAAAATCAAAGACTTTTTATCATCGACATTTTGTCAACTTAAAGGTTAGTTTGTGATCATAATTATTTAAAAAATTTAAATCAGAAATTGGTTTATAGAATGGCTGGTCCAAAAACTGGTTAACAAGATAGCTCTTATTATTACAAACGTAAAAACTCAAGAAGTAATGGAGAGGTGGGATTTTAATGTGGAATATCAGGGTGGTTTGCAAGAAGGTTCAACACAAACATCGGATAAACCCTTAAAGCAAATTAGAAATGAAATTCGAGATGTTTTAAAACAAATAGCTTCGTCAGTTGCATATTTACCTCTACTTGATTGCTTGTGCAGCTTTGATATTCAGATTTATACTAAGAACGATATTGATTTACCAACAGAATGGGCAGATGCTGCGCCTGCTGATATTAAAAATGCACAATGTGTAAAGTTGCGTTCCTTTTCAACAAATATACATAAGATGGAAACTGTTGTTACCTATAAAAATGACGATTAAGTTTTTTTTAGTATTGAAACTGTTGGTATAGTTCTAAAAAATGACAATAACATTTTGTGTTTTAAGTATTTTTGTTTTGTATTTTGTCTGTAATAGTGTAATGCAAGAAAATAAAGTTTGTTTATAGTCCAGCGTGGTTAGTTGGGAAACATAAAAAGTGTAAAAAATAAATTAAAATTGTTGCATACCAGCTAATGTTTGTAATAATATTGGTAAAAAAGATTTTAAATTGTGGCTCCAGCTTTAATCATCCGCCTATCAAAAACTAAGATAGATGTCGAAAAATTTTGTTCTACCCTCTCTGTGCCTTCGGAAGGCACCATTCGCCATTACTACAGGCATCAACTCCAGCGCATCGGTTAATAAGTTATTAGGCAAAAATATCTAAGTGTTTAAAAATTCTAGAAAAATTGACATTATCTACAGATTGTAAAGAAATATTAACACCTTTGAACGAATTTTTTCATTATTTTCTTAAACACATTTGTAAAAATTTAAATTGTTGAAAGTTTTTGTTATCTTGTAAACTTTATTACTCATTAAATAATTATGGTAATTTTTTTATTGTTTTTAATTTCTAGCTTTTTTATGCTATATATCGAGAAATCAAAATTCTTTTTTAACCCATCTATCACCACCAACAGAATTTACCAAAAAGAAAATGTTTTTTTTAATAACATGTTTATTATGATTATTATATTTATCTTAAATCTGTAATTAGACTGGAATCATTATTATAAACATTAAAACAATAATAAACGCAATCTGATTTAATCTAAAACGTTATAACTGCATCGTCGGCGATTAATGACATGATTTTGATTTTTGCAATAAGCACTTTGCCACATAATACTACAAAACTTGTTTCTTGACGTGCTATCTTTTACAATTTGAACTCCTTTATCTGAGGAACTTTTAGCCACAATAAGTATTCTCAAAAATATTTCTAAATCATATAAATTCATTATGAAATCTGGGTTATTCTTTTCTGTATATGTACATTTTATAGAATAATCAACCGTAGTCGTCATACTTCTTCATTAAAGAATAGTTTAAAAAATTCATATGGACTTTTTCTGTACATTTTTGCGGTAATATTTTTTTCTTCAAGGGCCTGAACATTTTCCGGAAATCTCTTATAAGCTAAATTACTTTGGAAGTTTTCTGTTTCATTTGACGTGCATGTTTGTGTATTTTTCCTATTTGGTTTATCATGCTTTTTTACTCTTTCTTACTTTGTTGCTCGGCCACAAATTAACACATATTACGATGTCAAGTGCCTACGTGCACTGTAGTACCATTCGGCTCAATACCTGTATTTTACCAATGTTGCGTCTGTGCAACATCGAAGTTGCACCCCCAGGAATACTTTGATAACTTTACTGGAGTCTACCATATAAGTTTTTTTAGAATATTTTTTGTCTAAACTCAACTACAATCATATTTCTCAATGATTTAGATGAATTTAGAATTTTTTTTATTTTACGCTGCAATTCACTGCAAAAAAAGTTATTTTAGGTATAAAGAAACTGCTATGACGCTTAAAAAATTATTTTAAGTAAGTTAGTTGAGTACATGACCATGCTGTGAAATAACATTTTTCAAATGTTGATTAACTTTTTCAAAAAAAATCACACTTTATGTTGCACCAACGCAACCATGGTACAGCAATTAAAAAATATCAAAAAACAATAAAAAAAACCCATTAGCTGGTTGCAACAATTTTGTGTTTTAAACATAACTAGTGTTACCCCAGCGCACAATGCACTGACAGACTGAGCGTTGACAGAACCGGCTAAATGCTAAGTCACGTGATGCATTAGTTCCATAAGGGTGTAGATGTCGCCTCAAGTAAGGCGCGTTTAGCAGACTTTCATATATGTATATTATAAATTAAAATAATTATTATTGAAAAATCGACGTACAATAAAAATGTTTCATGTTCCATCTGAGGATAGAGACCTTTCATTGAAAAAGAAATGGTCCAAATTGGTGAAGCGGTAGCCGCTGGAGGAACCGGAGAAAAAACCCTTTGAGCTTTTATATATGTATGGATATGTCATCTCAGATCATTGCAAAAAAAATATTAAAACAATTTCAAAAAATTTTGTTCAATTTCAATTTTTGTTATAAACAATTTTATTTAATTCTTCAATAATACAAAATTTTCCATATTTTTATAAGCTTAAGCCACAGAGTCAAAGTTGTAAAAAAAAGTTAATTGTTGTTGAAATCTACATTTATTTAATTTTAAATGAACTGTGAAAAAAGCACTATTTTTTTATGTTCCTCGATACTTATTTATGAAAATTGCAAACAAACAAACATTTATTCTCGCCCTTTTTTAATCGTTTTTGCTGTCTTTCAGTGTTTAGATGAATTAAAAAATTTACATTTCAACAATAAATAATTTTTCTTTACAACTTTAATTATATGGCTTAAATTTTTAAAAATATAGAGCATATTATGTGTTAATGAAAAATTAAATAAAATAGTAACCAATTGTTTATAACAAAAATTGAAAAAGACAATTTTATTGTAATTGTTTTTTTATATTTCTTTTTTTGCGATAATTTGAGGTGACAGACCTTGTTTTAACTAAAAAAGAAAATTCCAGGAGATGGAATTTTTCATTGCTTTTAAATATTTAAACTCTTAAAACATTTAATCCTTTAAATTTTTAATTTTTACAAACATGTTTCAGAAAATTAATGAAAAAATTCGCTCAAAAGTGGTAAACTTTTCTTTATAATCTGTAGAGAATATGTAAATTTTTTTAGAATTTTTAAACCATTCTTTTACCTAATTATTTATTAACCAGTGCGCAGAAGCTGATCCTGTAGTCACGGTGAACGGAGCGTCGTTCCAAAGGCGGTTTTGAAACCTTTTTTACTGGTATTAATTAACTAATACTACGCTGGATTATTAATAAAATACAACAGTCAGAATTTTAAATGTTTATTTGTTCTTTTATGAAACATGCATTTTTATTGTCAGAATACATTCAGTTGCTTTTTTAAATAAATGTTTCTATAGAGTGTTTCACTTACAATTAACATCAATACTGTTCAAAATGGATGAATATAATGTTAAATACGAATTGAGGCAAAATAATGATTAACTATTTCTGATCACATTAAAATAAATGCCAGATTTACAGATTATAATTGTGACTGGAAGCATAATATAAGACCTTACAGTTAGGATTTTATTTTTACGATAAATGGTGCTTTTTAACTGTGAGATTCTTTATCGTTAGACTAATTAATAGAGGATTATTTAGCCACATTTAAGATCATTTAGCATGGTGGTTAATAATGCAAAAGCTTACATATAAATAGAATATCCGTATAAAATATTTAGCGATACTGATTCCTTTTTCTATCACCATTTACCGTTATCACATTATGCGAGTATCCTTATAACAACATTGAGATTTTACATTACACCTATTAAATCTTTTCAGTTATTATCAAAAACAAACATCAGAACTTACACATATAACTTATATAAAATAACTAATAGCACCGCCCATTTTCATTTAACAATATTCCAACCATTTTACCTAAAACTGTGAAGATAGAAAAGAATGCAAATCTACAATACATAAAACGAACTATTTATGTACAGTGAATTATTGCAAAATTGAAATAATTTACATTATTGAGTATTTACACAATGCTGAAAAGAACATTTTAATACATCGATATCTTTGGTATAGTTTTCATGTTACACATTGCTTTATATTATTATAAAATCACCAGGATAGGTCTTTATCAGCACCTCGGTTCGTTCTTCCTTTTATTTTCCTGAAATAGAAATAATTTTTATTACAAAATCAGGTAAATTGCATCTGATTTAGGTTTTTGGTCTCGTAATAAAAATGTTTAAAAACATAAGTATTTTGTTTTTGTAACCAAAAAACTAGAACAGCGTGGCAATCTATAAAGTAAATGCGGATCCTTTCGACCTGTCTCGCCTTGAAAGGAATATGGCTGCAGCGTAGTTCACGGGTTCAGTTAATTCTTAAAACATTAACATATCAGTTTATTAAAACTAATCAATATTTTGGTTAAATGCGAACTTTTTTTTACAGAAAATGTTATGGCCTTTTGTATGGTTTCATTCAAGATTTGCAAATTATTGTTTACTCATAAAGCTAGCTATTTTTAGGACATTAATGGAAATATATTTCATCGTAACAAAAAAAGTAACACATTATTTTTCTTGTTATTGCTGTAATTACATGAATTATATTGGTGTAACAACAAAATAGAAATATGGAATTGTACTACGTACTAGAACTTACTTAGTTTCTTAAGTTTTTAAAACTTATTGTTTTGGTTAATCAGTTCCAGCCAGCTCTACTTCATTGAAGTTCATATTGATATTAAATAAAAAATACTTTATTTATCTTGAACAATAATTAATTATTTTAACCTTATACGTATTTCGACATGTTTATAAGCCATTATCAAAGGTAAAATTAAAAAGTAAACAATTAGTGATGCTATAGGAGCAATATAACTTGGTGACTTGATCTTGGTTATTAGTATGTTTGGATAGAGGGTCCATGTTCTTGTAAGTGGTGTTCATGAATAAAAGGAAAAATAAACTCACGGTCTCACCACTAGATACATATATTTGAAAAGATTGTTTGGTGTTTAGCAGGCTACATGTTTCGGCCATAAGGCCATCTTCAGGCTTAATCAGAAACTTAAAGGTTGAAATATCTAAGTGAGATAAAAAAAAGTTTTTGCTTTGAAATCCAATAATATAAGGTGTGAAAAATTTAAAACTGGAGAAACTCCAAAATAAGTGGGACGGTGAAATAAATTCGCATTAACGCTACATAAAAGTAATAATTTGAATTACATAAATATATACTAAGTTATACCGCGATGGTAGATAATTAAAATGTACCAAACACTTAATAATACATACAAGTTTCAGAAGAGTTTGATGAACTAGGTACATCTGCATAAATTTTTTTATGTAGATACACAGTTCACATGCATTAAAGTTATGTTTTAGACAATTACTGCTTCATATGGAAGAAGTGCACCTTCTCATTGCATAACCAACAGTTGCCCATTTTCCATAGGGAAATGTATAATGTGACATTGTTTTGACGATCCTGCTCATTAGTGTAGCATATGCAGCGATTACTTGACCCTTTGTGTTTGTTGAACGCTTGTTATGATTGTCAGTATTTGTGGGAAACATGAGTAACTGTAATTGGGACAAGGAAAGCAGATAACGGACGAGCCAAGTGGGGATTCATGTATCCATGGTAATTTTTAAATTTAAATTAGATATTATAGGAATGTATTCTAATATGAACATTTTCAATTTTAAGATTTTGACGGAAATACATGTTTTGGATTTCCAGAAATTCAGAAAAGTGGTTTTTAGAAAATGTCGGTCTGTATATCTATGTGTGTGTTTGTGACGTGAAATCTCAGGACCGATCTTAATGAAATTTGGTATACCTATAGGTACAATGAAAATTCAGCGAATCAAAATGTTTGCGATCCGGAACCAGAAATGGAAGTTAGACAAGTTTTCTTTTGGTATCGTTTTGTTTAACAACGGAGTTTTACAAACATAAACACATATAATGATAGAGGATAGTAAGACAAATCTAATCCTTTTTTTACAAACATTCAAGCTTCTAAATGGCGGCCGCTACAATTTTTAGAAGATTTTGACTTTAACGCTAACGCTGTATTATACTCAAAAACGGGATGACAAACCGGGATGAAATTTGATGTTACAATAGCGCTAGGGGAACACAATGTTACTACTTAAAAGAATTTTTTGAACAAATGAAATTTGTGAAGTGAGAATAGTTTCAAAATTCTAGATATATTAAAAAAAATATTGCTAAAAACTGGTCACACGGTTTTTAAAATCTTTGTAAGCTTATAGAGCTAGGAATGAACTACAATTTGGTAACGCCCCTGGCCGCTCATTTTTCTGTGATGCCTTCTATGAATTTATGCAAATCGAAAATTCATACATATTTATTTAATAAAAGGGGGACGATAAAACATTTCTGCTGAATTACCCATTAGGTGACGAGTGATAGAAAAAAGAAAAATTTTGGTCAAACTTAGTCAGGTATAGGTACTCACCCTGTCACCCAGACAATTATTACCTCAGGCATTTCCCTGCTAACTTAGTGCGTTCCACAGTGCTACCTTAACAGACATTGTACGGTACCTACAGCTGTATATAAATACACTTTTGCAAATATGGTAAGTAACAGTATCTAAAGTATGGGAAAGTCCAGGCGAAATGCATTGCCCATCTGTTAAATTAAAATTAAAACCCACTTGGTTGGTCCATAGTCTCCCTTCCACCCCTCCTCCAATAATTTTGGCCAGCCCTGTTAGAAACTCAACAACTAAATCAATTTTCTCGTAATCAAATTTCTGGGAAAAAGTAAAATAAATGTTTTATTGACACACCTGTGAGAAATTTGGATGCCAAGTCACTTCTAAAATACCTACTAGTAGAAATTCCTAATATGTCACAGATAAGTTAGTACGTTAAGGATATTATCAAATTATAGCTCATCTCTAGCTCTATTTACAAAAAAATATATACCTATGGCCGGGTTTGTATATTTTACAAAGCTGCGTATTAGAACGTATACCATCTACAGTTCCAGATTAAAAAATTGACATTGCATTGTTTGTTAACCTCTTAAATGCCATTTTCTCATTTTTCCCGTATTACTTTTATTACCAGCTGCATTTCTATTAATTTTTATGACCTCTCAACTTAATTCATTTTAACATCTTATAACCTCACCTCATTAGAAATACAATTGGCATACAATAATGACATTTATTTATAATAATAGGTACTCACCTAACTCATCCATTTCCTGAAATCAGGAAATTTTTGCATTCAGGGTACATTATCAGTCAGGCATATGATTAGAAGGTGTAGTCCAATCATTATCCTCACCTAAAAACATTGAAATGAAATAATCATTGCTTTTATTTCTTATGCAGCAATGGTTTAGATGGTTAACTACGTGAATACAACATAGTGTGAAAAATTGGAAGCAGTGAAGTTGCATAGATGCTAAGTGTGAATTACATATGATCAAAACGAGAGGAAATTAGATAATATTAACATGCAGAAAAAACTCATTAGTCAGACATCTGAAACTCACAACAAATCTAGTAGCGGCGATTAATTTCTACATATAAATATAAATTTAGTTTTTAGATTAGTAAAGTTATTCGAAGTTTGTTAATTTTACAGACCAGACAAAATATTTTTACATACCTATTTTACAAAAACGACTTCCTGCTTATCCCAATTGATAATCTGCATGTGACTTCTTTTGTGCAGGTGTTAGGAGGAAATAAATACTCAGGAATGTCTTCAATGTTTTGTATATAATTTATTAATTTATTACACTGTTGTTTCGAATTTGTTACAATTATCGGTCTTGTTAACCAATACTTGTGAATTTGTTGTGAGTATAGATGTGTTAATAAATAAATATATCTACATGACTTTATACAAAATTAAATAAACGAATATTATAGTATTTCGGTCCCTGATGTGTAATAGGTTTTTGAACATTGGTGATGTAAACGACTGTTTGTATAAAATTACGAATTAATCATAAAATTAACAGTCTTATAAAATACATTACGATTTTATACAAATGTACAATGCTCAAGTGAGATATGGTATTTTCAAAGTTTACAGTTTACTGTTTAGGGGGGTAGCATTTAAGTAGGAAATTATATACAACAGTTCAGCTATAATACAAAGTGGTTTATTTAGTTATTTAGGAAATAGTCGCTACCCCCCTGAACTTCCATCATTAAAAAAACGGAATATGCGTTGCCTAACAATAGTATGTCGTTGATAGGCCTAGTTTACAAGAAAACGTATTATGCCCATACATACTAGAATGGTTTGATACGTCTTTTTCTCCACATCGTTCTCCTGTGAAGCCATCAGGACACCTACAAACATAATCAGCAAATAAATAACATTTATAACATGTCTTAGCATTTATAACTTATGATTCAAATAAGAATCTTAAATAAATTATTATTAGAAAGTACTAACTGGCATCCTATTTCTTTGTGCATAATTCGAACACACGTTCCTCCATTTAGGCAGAAGTTTTCTTTATACCGTTCGTCTTTACATTCGTCTCCTGAAAAATATGTTTATTTAATTAAAAAGGTAATGTAAGAACAAATGGTTATACTCTATGTGTTTACAGAAAAGCTTAATAGAATGATAGGTATGTACAGGGTGAGTAAAAAGTAACGCATAAAGTTTGTAACTTCGAAAATATTGATTTTATGAAAAAATGTAAAATTTCAGTTCATACTTTGACGATATCCAATTTTTTAAACGTCTAGTAGTTACTTGGTTGTTATGGCAACTACCTTTTGTTTTTAAAACGGTACCTTACCTTTATTGTATGTGTTTTGATTCGGCAGTTGTTTCTCTTTCTGGTACAAATTCTTTTCATAATACATAACAAAATTATGAAATAATAAAATAAAATAAAAAATACCTTTTAGGACCGATATTTCAATGTTCTAATAAGTTGATATTAAAATGTATTTCTCAAACAGCAATTTTTTTTTAAATTTTAACTACCCAATAAAATCTATTTGCCAAATAACACTTAACAGGTATTACACCATACAGATATTTGCAGATAAAACTGTCAAATAATTTATTTGTCGAATTCGTAATGGCTATTTTATTAGCACATTGAAATACTGGGATTTAGTCTAAGAATTTTTTAGTTGTCATACCAACTAAATAATTAAATATAAAAAATTAAATGTCAACAAAGTATGTGCTGAAATTGAGGAAAATACTATTATTAAGGCTACTTTTGCACAGATTTCTAGCTATAGATACACGACTGCTATACAAGAAATGAAGCCAGATGCCATTTTGTAGAAGGTCAATGTCAGTTTTGTGACATTTTACAAATTCAAAGGCTGTTTTGCATTTAAAAGTTGATATACACATTTAAATTTAACTTTTTAAATGCAAATCCTAATTTTAGCAGCAAGTTATCGCCGGTAAAAGGGAGACGGTTCTGAACTTCAACAATTTTCTTATTTTAGCTTTATACGTATTTCAACGTGTTTACACGTCATTATCAAAAGCAAAATTAAAAGTAAACAGTTGGTGTTGCTATAAGAATAATATATATTCATAACTTGATCTTGGTTGTCTATATCTGCGCCTAGATGACTTGATGTCTCATTCCAAAGCGTCTAATAACGGTGAATTTAAGACATCAATTTGTTCATTCATTAAAGGTACGGGTTTTAAATGTTTATGAATTTCAAATGCTTCTAGTATATCCAATTTATACGTTTGGCATCACAACAGTGTAAACATTTTATAGTGTTATTACTTATTAGATGTCACTGAATGATTGTGTTCTACTAAGTGTTTAGCGTAATTGGATTTATGGGGGTGTTTATACTTGTAACAACGTACGTGTTCCTTGTACCTAATATCAAAATTTGTAATTGTTTGTTCTATATAAACCGAATTACAGTGCGAGCAATTTAATTTGTAAATGCCTGATTTTAGTAAATTGTCTGTTTCATTTAGCATTAAAAAAGTGTTTAAAATGTTTTTTGTTGTTTTAAAAGTTATTTTACATTTATTTGTTTTGTTTACAATTTTGTTGTTTTAAAATAACTTTTAAAACAACAAAAAATATTTTAAACACTTTGTTTAATGCTAACGAAAAAACAGATTTTACTAAAATCAGGCATCTACAAATTAAATTGATTCGGACAAACAATTACAAATTTTGATATTAGGTACAATAAACACGTACGTTGTTACAAGTATAAACACCCCCATAAATCCAATTACGCTAAACACTTATTAGAACACAATCATTCAATGACATCTAATAACACTATAAAATGTTTACACTTTTGTGATGACAAACGTAAATTGGACATACTAGAAGTATTTGAAATTCATAAACTGTTAAAATAAATACCTTTAATGAATGAACAAATTGATCTCTTAAATTCACCGCTATTAGACGTTTTGGAATGAGAAATCAAGTCATCTGGACGCAGATATAGAAAACTAAGATCAAGTTATGAAGAATTATTGTTCCTGTAGCAACACCAACTGTTTACTTTTAATCTTGCTTTTGATAATGACGTGACACGTTAAAATACGTATAAAGCTAAAATAATAAACCTGGTGAAGTTATCAATTGTTTTATTTACAATAAATTAAAATGAACTTCAACGAAGTAAAGCTCGAACTTATAAATAAAGAGATCCTATAATTTAGACGATATGCATAAAGACATTGAACGAAGCACTTTGCTGTTCCAATGAATCTAGCACTACTTTTGATTTTTTGACACTGTAAACAAATTTTCAGTTACATTTTCAAGATTTTTTCAAAACCAAGAAGTAACAGTTTAAAATTAAATGCAAGAGACTTTTGAGTGAATGAAAAATTGTAAATAAATTTGAATGGCAATAAGAAAAATGTGTTAAAATTTTACTGCCACATAGCTAGTTGAAAGGTTTTATTTTTACAGTTAATCAAAACTAACATGTCCAGACACTAAACTGACAATGGTCTCAATTTTTTTGAGATTTTTGAAATCTTTGAACATCATAAAAGGTAGCAATGTAATGAAATATGAAAAAAATTAAATTTCGAGTCTTCCCAAATAAAAGTAGTTATTTATGCTTGTTTTATTACTTTTATTATGTTCTCATTGGCAGTGCTTCGTCAAGCATTAATGGGCTTGGCAGCTCAATGGGTTCAATTATACGAGCAGGATCTGACACTTTGCCAAAGGATTGTGTAATTGTGGCGCTTACTTGGCGCAGAAATGTTTTGTCGTTAATTCTTCATCGTACCTATTCAAAGCTATCATAACCGAAAGCTTAGATAACTTCAAAGAAGTTATAAAAGCTTGTGTTACATTTTATTAGATTATTAAAGCAATAAACATTTATTATAGGTACATCTAGATCAATTGATTTACCTGCACAGCCAGCATAGCATAACCAAGGTCAAAAAGATGGAAATACAAAAAGTGTTTACAAATATTTACTGCTTTAATTTTTTTCTTTGCCTCCGAGAGCTTTTTAAAATTTACTTTTCTTATAGCAATTTTTAATCTACTGTAAATAACTAAAATATGAATACATTTTACTGTTTTGGTCAAAAATAAATGAATAAGTGTACACCAATCACCCAAGTAAATAAAAGCATTTAGCACTTAAAGAGAAATATTTAAGCAATTATGTAAATTACTTGTGCTACTTAATAAGTAAATATTAGTATCACTGATCTAGTTCACTTTTATGTTATTTGGCAGATTTTTGTAAGTTTTCACAACTTTATGTTTGAAATTTTAAAAGATTATGTATTTAGGAATCCATAGCATCCAAACCCTCTCCTCCCTTCATAGACTTGTGCTGGATAAATGGTTAAAAAAATAAATACTAACAAAAAGTTTTCCATTTAAATTAACCCAGTGATGACATCTAGCGTTACTTTTAAAAAACTAAGTCGTGAGCGTTAAGGTTATTCTTTTACCGAATGCAGCACCAAGTTGTAAAGGAAAAACGCGCCTTTTAGGTGAATTTTAATTATAACATCAAAATGCTGCATTTAAATAAAACAAATCGGCTTTAACTTCAGAATTGTACTTTTAACTCTTTAAATTCTTATTTTGAAACTCTTTTACGGATGGATTATTTTTTTAATTACAATTTTGGGTCTTTGATCATGAAGGAGAGGATTAATTTAGAAATTTTGATAAAGTACACCCCACATTATTTTTGTGGAATAAAACTATATAATTGTGTAACTTATAAAAATACTTTTAAGGGAAGTTTCCCTACGATAAGCAAAGAGAAAGGAGTAAAGAGGTACCGTCTTCTTGCTCACTGTTAGATATCCGGACTCTAACTTCGTCTTGCTTTATTGTGCCGTCCACCCCCTTGGCTATGCACTGGTATACACCTTCGTCCTCCACCTGCACGGGATTTATTAACAGCGTCGTCCTTTTCCTGGAAACGAAAAGCTATGAATATAATGTGCTGTTTTCAGAGATCTCGACTGAAAATTAACGACTAGGTATACAAATACAACATCAACAAAACGAATCAAAAGATCAAAACCGCCTCTATTATTCATTCTCTTGGCACAGTGTTTTCTGTGCTTGTAAATTTAATTACATGCAAACAGCATATTGTCTCCATTTAATGACCTACACGGAAACACTAGCAAAATAAGTCACTAATTCACTGTTGCCATAACACTTTGCAAATACGTAAAATTTTGTAATACAACACTGGTTCTTTATCATAGGTATTATGGTGTGTTTCAGATTTTTTCTTGTTAAAATTGAAATAAAAATAATTTAGGTTCTAAAACAAAGTCCAAAATTCTGTCAGTCAAAATTCTGAATTTAAATGAGGGTTTTGAGTGGGAAAGTTAAATCGCAGATAAAAGAATAAAATGTAATTTTAAAACCTGAAATGAAGGTGGAATTCTAAGTTTAAAAAACCAATTTTAAAATTGCAAAAATGTTGTATTTTAAATTAACAAAAGAAAGCAATTTTATGAATAATAGTGGGAAACCAATTCTGACACATGAATTATGGACTGGGATTTTGACTAGATCTATTCTAAAATATACATTAACTTGGGACTTAAAAAAGGAATAATTCTGTACAAAGAAAAAACTTATAAACTCTACTAATGCAAAAAAGAAGAACTAAAAAATATATGGATGTCCATTTAGTATGGGACTCTCCCATAGCGGCTCTAATATTGGTTTTAGAAAAAAAAACATTTCAGATAAAATTATAGAGTTTCAATAGCTGCATACTCTAAAACTATTATCAACTCTACAGGTTGATTTGTTTTTGCTGGGCAGTATAGGTAACATACTTTTTTTAACGGGACTCGCCTGGTATTTCACATATTCTTATTCTTCATATATTCACCTATACAAGCGTCATATTTTTATCTTTATAAAAAGAACAATTAATTCCAAACAAAAAATCTAAATAACTTTTTTGTTTATAGATGCCATAGTTGTTGAGGAAAAAACAATTTCGTAGATATATTCTATACCTCATTAGTTTTCCACCGCGCGATTTCCTTATTTGCGAGTGGACCTGATTCAGAAACGTAAAAAAACAATAGACTGAGTATGCTTGCTTAAATATGTGTACCCAAGGCGGCCATCTTACGAGTTTCGTACTCCCCTCACAGCAAATTGCCTCCCCTTAAAACAAGTAAAATGGTTTGAATCTTTACTACATGTCAAATCTTAATTCGTTAACCCAACTTTTCGCACGCATATACAAGAAGTGTATGAAATACTTTGCATAGTAATAGTTAACTAGACAGTATGTGGCTGCAAAATTGGCATTTACTTACTTACTGATTGATTACATAACCATGTTTGACAATTTGACATATCAACTACAGTTTGTGTCTCAGCTAATTTTTGTTGCCAACCCGCCCAAGGAGGCAATCTTTAAAAACTTATTACACCAAAAAAATACTAAACGAGACTTGTAAGATGGCTGCTTTTTAGGTACACTTTTTTGGAGTGGGGACTGTATGCATAGTTAGTCTACTATTTCAAGGTTATTATTTTATTTAATTATTTTTTTCTCGAAAACTAGGCATTTGTAAAAAAAGGTATTTAGATTTTTTTGTTGGAAATTAAATGTTGTTTCCACTAAGATAAAAAAATATGGGGCACCCTATTTAAGAAAAGTATTATTTTATGAATAAGTTTTTATGGGACACCCTGTATAAGATTTTTATATGACAGACCGACCCGTAGTACGGTAGGATAAAAATAAGGGTCGCACAACTTCTATTAGTAACTTTTTACCCATCTTCTCAAATAGCAGTAATAGTTTTAGCTGGGAGGGGGAGGAAGGATCTCTGCATTGATTAAAAGAAAATTGATTGCTGAAAACAATAGGATAAGAAAATGCAGAGTGTTCCAAAAACAAATCTATTTGTAAACGACGGAATTGGTTCAACTGAAATGTGACCAAATATTTTTAGTGGCATAACATCAAGAAAATTATTATCAGGATTCCAAATTTTGTTGCTTAACCATCTATAGAACTATCAGTTTTTTCACAATAAAGTTCATACCGTGGCAACGCCGCAAAAACATTAAAAAACTATAACATTAATTTTATAAGTATGCATTAACTCCACCCTCTTTTTATCCAATCAGTTGAAACCAAATCAATGCCTTTAGCATGTTTGGGAATTTGACACACTTGTATTAGACTTGCTACTTGCAGCAATTAATTATAGTAATATTTAGTTGTGTAAACCGTAACAACAAACATGCATAGGGTGTGTGGAAAAAATCAATAATTAATTTCTAATATTTGTTTGCATATGCTGAAGTAGTGGCACTAAGAGCAAAACCTAAATTGGAATATTAAGAAATATTGAATGAAGTTAGAAATAGAATAAAATTAATGTTTTTACTCAAAAGTTAAAACTTCAAAGTAAAACAGAATTTTGTAAAAAATAAGAAGTTATTACTTAAACTATAGTAGAAAATTTAAAATTTAAAAAATAGAATTCTATCAGATGTGAATTTAAATATTGGAAGTCCGAAAAAAAAGTCGAAATAGAAACAGTAATCAAAACATAAAACTACATTTATTTCAACCATTTTCGTGATGAAATATTATACTCACTTCTCATTCCCACAATCGCTGCGTAAAAAAAGGGAAACAGAAAATTAGTCTTTCATAAAAGAGATAGATAAAAATTACTTCCCTGAATTGTTTGTAAGTTTAAAATCAATATCTCAAAATCTAACATTTGAACTATTCAAAAATAAGAAAATCACAAAACAAATCAAACGACGAACCAATGGCAAAAATTAAACAAGTATTGCTGAAGCTATGAAATTTTACAGTAAAATGTTAAAATTGTAGAACCTCTTATTAGAAATTTTTTCCTTAAATTTCGTTGACTGTTAAAGTTTTTCATTTTGGTGGAAATTGAATACAATTAAACTACCGACTAAAAAAGTGATAATAAAATAAAACACCTAATTTACATACACAAATAGAATTTAACTTGGCATGCTCTGATATGACTTCACAATTATTAAATGTTAAAAATATATGAAAAGTGTAAATTGCAAGTGAAAGCTAAACGTCAAAATGAAAATACTTGTGCCAAAAATTTCTGTCTTATAATGAGTACTCTTACTCGGAAAATATCAAACACTGAAACTCCTACCAGCAAGTATACTTACTTTACTGATAATTTATTTACACAATTTCAATCAATGAAAGCAACACCAAAGTGCTGTATGTTTGGTTGCCTATATAATAGGCTGTTCCGTAACCAATCTTATGAAATGAAATTACTGATATAAAAAAAATGTGTAAAATTGTGATAATTTTAGTTCGAAAATTTGTTTTTATTTAAAAAATAAATTCATTGACAAAACAGAACTTTAAAGGTAACAACAAATACTTGCGTATAATGAAAAATGTTATTTTGTGATTTACGCTAAATAACCGATGATGTAGTAATGTCGTAACTGCGAAAAATACATTTTAAGGTCATGATAAATTATCATAAATTTTCATCACTGTAGTAATCTTAGGAGAACTCATACGCACAAGAAATTTTGAAACACAATATGTAAAAGGAAAAATTTTCAAAATTTTAGATTTTCTAAACAGTATTGCTCGACAGCTAGTCTTAGGCTGTTTTTATTTTGTATGCTTATAGAGCTAGGAATGGGCAACAATTTGGTTGCTATGCCAATTGGCTTATTTCACTATGACACCTTCTATGAATTTTTGAAATTCAAAAAATAATTTAGAAATAGTACAGTAAGATTCTAAATTATATTTTTGGATGCAATAATATTTACAGCCCAACCCCCTCGAAGTGCTGCATGTCAGGCTGAATCTTATCTTTCGAAATTTTATTAGGTTAGAAGTTGCATTGATTCTTACATATTACAAAATATTGTTTAAAACACTAAAGGTGATTATTTTTAAAGTATGGAAAAGTCCAGGTGAAGTGCTTCGCCTATTTTTAAGCGTTTCCTTATTTGATGTTAATCTTTTTTAAATAACTAAGATAACAGCTTAAATACTTACTTCTTATAAGTGATTCGCGTCCGCTTATTCGGGTGCAGGCCATCTTTTTTCCAAGAGACGTAAGGCACAGGAAAACCCTTTACGTTACATATAAGCCGGAGTTTTTTTCCAGGCTTCAGGTCGTCTGTCCGGTTTGATTTGATTTTCGGGTTTTTCGGTGGTCTTGCAACTGAAACAAAACGAAATTTTGTATATATTTGGAGCTGCTCATGCTTATTAATATGAAAACGTAGCACCAGTGAATCCAGTTAAGAATAAAACGAGGTTAAAGGAATAAAATTAAAAGGGAACAATTTCTATCGTCAGCTTAATTCTGCTGCTAAGGTTAATCACCGGCGCCAGAGGGTAAACCGGAGATATTTTTTAGTGTAATAAAAAACTTGTGTATTATAAGTCTGTTTGTATTCTCTTAAGAGTTTCAGTTTTAGGTTTTTGATGGAAAACGCGATCTCTCCGGAGTAAAATGCCGAATTCGCGGAATGCACTTTGGTAGGTGCACGCGTGCGGAATATTAAATTTTAAACAATGCATCGGAATCCGTTAATAGTTCAGACCAAATATGTAGCAATGCATCCGAAATATGCATCGAGATGCAGTTAGGAATGCGAATGAGTGAGACGGCCTGCACTGAATTGTATTTTAATTCAGTCGCGCGTAATGTATGCGCCTCCCTGTAATATGTGCGGGATACTATACCTGTACGAGGTGTCCCAAAAAAGCGCCGATGATTTTAATGATAGATTTAAACAAGTATTGTACAATTTTATAGCAAATTGTAAAAATAGAGATGGTAATATAATAATTATTCATATAATAATAAAAGAAGAAAAATGAAATAAATTTAGATGGAGTTTTTTTTATTTCTTTATTATTTTTGAGCACCTACCCTTAAAATTTCCTAATTACATCGTGTATATCGTCAGCCATATTAATTTACAAAAATAAAACGAGTTAAACAAATTTATTAATTATTTATTTTAAATCATAATAGCAAAATTTTCCATAAACCATTTATAGAACTGAAACTTACTTAGAAAATGTTTGCAAAAAATTAATGACGTAAAACTAAATCTATTTAAGTAAAAACCCCAAAAATAACAATTGTAAGGTTGTGTCCGAATTTCTAGTCGAGTATTTATTCAGAATTTAAGCTATGGGCCAATCGATTAATAACAAATTATGGCATAATTCCTTTAAATACATAGTTGGCGCATACGTATACGTATACAATTTTAAACGAATTATTTACGGGCTTTAAAAAAGCAACACACCCACATGTTTTACCTTAAGAGCTTGTTTAGATAGGTATTATTCATGTGACCAGCTGGTTTATTATCTCGAGCTATTTTATAACAGAGTTGATAAGCGTAGAATATGTATGGTCAGGAGTTTCAAAAGTAATACACGAAGCAATTTCATGAAACTTTATAAAAATATTTTTGAGTGCAGAATGTCTGGTTTACCTCAAGAATAAAGTAGTACTGAACGAAGCGATGTATCTCACATATTGCAGTTGTAGTTGTAAAACCTTGCAAAATCGCGCAATATGTTTCACGTATGGATTTAAGTGTATTCATTCTTTTTGTTTACTTATAAAATTTTAACGAAGATTTTTGCTGTTCTAGGATTGAAATAGAAAAACCTCAAATCTTTTTGCATAAATTATATTCAATTTCAAGGTTGCAAGCTTGAAACTATTCCAAACGTTTTTTGAATACTTCAACTTCGATCTAAATAAAGCGAAATCAGACAATAAACACACATCGCGGGTCCGATTTTTGTAAAAAAAAATAACCTTCTAAAACCTTTCTCTCCCCAAAACACACTTTGTGTCAAAGTTTGAGCTCAATCGGCAAAGTAGTTTCGGAGTCTATAGGGAACATACACACAAACATCCACTTTTATATAAATAGATAGATACTCTAATAGTAGTTTAATAATCATTTCAATTGCCGCATTTCACATTGAATTATTTTAACCCTGAAACCTTAATGTAAGTTATACTTCAAATGTTAACTTCAGAAATGTGTGATAATCATAAAATTGCAGTAACAATTTAAATTTTTAGATATCTATTTCTGTTTAGGCCTTATATTTCCCCCGCTCCCAAATTTTGGTTGAGGAATTTCGTCTTTCTGTCGTCTAGCACAACAGAGCATTAGTTTGAATGTATGAATATTAACACATATCATTTTTGTTGCCGCCCCTTGAATCAGCCGCATTTTACACTTTGGCCTTATGGTGCAAACGGACCTGACAGCACCTTCATAGCACGTAGCCATACTCATGCTGCTTGCTACGCAATTACAAAACCCTTCGCTAGGGGCCGCTACTAAAGGTAAAGCAAATTTTATTTGAATGGTTAGGGAAAAATATAAAGTCAATGTAAGTCAATCTAAGTTGACCTAAAAATTATTTTTGTAATTAAAAAATACGATAAGTTACATACAATTGCTGGGGAAAACGTGTCATATAGAATTTTAATTATAAAATCAAAATTGATAATAAATAATTTATTTATACAATAAATTGAAATTAGCTTAAGTCCAGCATTTGTTTGATTTGTGTTCTGATTCGGCTTTGTTATTAAAGTAGAAAGTTCAATAAATACACATATAATTTCCTATAATTTATTTATTTACAATAAAGTTTTTCCTACACTTTAATCTATAAATCTATCAAAGTCACATACTCGTATCTTTGTTGCGTATGATTCAATGTGCAGTATAGTTAAGTTTGCAAGCCTTTCTTGCCCAACAGCAGAGCCGGATCTGTGAACAGGCAAACATAGGCAATTGCCTAGGGGCGCCATGTAAAATGTAAATTGTAAAAAATTTTGTTTTTTATATATTTTTTATTATCCATCAGTACATTTAAATTTATGCTCTTTTATACTCCTACTTACTACTATTTAGAATAGTAGTAGAAGTCAGTTCTACTACCGACCGATATACGTTTGTATTCGCGACGTGGACGTCCAGATACAGCGTTTATATCTCAAAATCTTAATAGACAACCTCCAGATTAAAAATAAACAATAGCACTGCTACCTTTGCACGGTCAAAATGCCGCGTCAATTTAAATCCTCATTAAGCAGATCAAATTGTTATAATATTTGACATCCGCCCTCAGTACACTAAGCGGAAGAAGTAAATAATAAATATATTATTTATATTATTTTAAATACATTCTTCTATATAAATTTCCTCTCATAGTGACAGTTAATATTTTTCACATATTTTCCTATTTTTTGCGGCAAGGGAAGTATGGAACACCGTTTTACCTTTTATACGGAATTGTGGAAAACAACATTACATTTTTCTTAAGTCTAAATTGAATTGAATTTAAAAATTGAATATTAGTCAAAAATTAACTTTCAGACGTCGGAAATTAATTTTTTGGCGTCAATAATTAACTTTATGAAATTCATTAATTGACATAAAAAATCCATTTTTGACGCCAAAAAATCAATATTTAACTATTAAAAAATTAATAGATTATTAATAAAATAAAACTCTTCGTAATTGTTTCACAATCATTTCTTGAGGTTTGAACCGTTTAAATACTTTAAAATAAAATAATACAAAAATTAAAAAAATATTTCTAAACTATAAATAAATTATTTTAAGATGTTAGTAAATAAATTTTTGACGTCAAAAAAATAAAATTGACGTGAATAAATAATTTTTTGACGTCAAAATATGAAATTGATGTAAATAAATGATGTTTTGACGTCAATACTTGATTTTTGACGCCAGTGAATCATTTTTTTGACGTCAAAATTTGATTGTTTGACGAGACTAAATATATTTCGCTAACGTCAAAAAATCTGTTTTGTTATTAGTAATTAAATAGTTGTTTAAATTCGTATATTAAACAAATGAATTTCAGACGTCAAAATATCAATTTTTGACGTCACAAAAACAATTTTGGACGTAAAAAATTTGAAACGTCTAAAAATTATTTTTTGATGCCAAAAAAACCGATTATTGATGTAAGAAGATAAACTGTTTAAGTCAAAAATATCTTTTGACGTCAAAAAATCATTTCTTGAGGTTTGAAAACCGTTTAAATACTTTAAAATAAAATAATACTAAGAATTAAAAAATTATTTTTAAACTATAAATAAATTATTTTAAGATGTTAGTAAATAAATTTTTGTTGTCAAAAAAATAAAATTGACGTGAATAAATAATTTTTTGACGCCAAAAAATGAAATTGATATAAATAAATGATGTTTTGACGTCAAAACTTGATTTTTTGGGGCCAGTGAATCATTTATTTTATGTAAAAAAAGTTTTGGACGTTAAAACTTGCTTTTTTGACGTGACTAAATATATTTCGCTAACGTCAAAAAATCTTTTTGTGTATTAGTAACTAAATAGTTTTAAAAGTCGTATATTAAACAAATGAATTTCAGACGTCAAATTATCAATTTTTGACATCACAAAAACAATTTTGGACTTAAAAAAATAAATTTTAAACGTCTAAAATTTATTTTTTGATGCCAAAAAAACGATTATTGATGTAAGATGATAAACTGTTTAAGTCAAAAATATCTTTTGACGCCAAAAAATCTATTCTTGAGGTTTGGAAACCGTTTAAATACTTTAAAATAAAATAATACAAGAATGAAAAAATTATTTCTAAACTATAAATAAATTATTTTAAGATGTTAGTAAATAAATTTTTGACGTCAAAAAATAAAATTGACAAATTGACGTGAATAAATAATTTGTTGACGTCAAAAAATGAAATTGACGTTCATAAATGATGTTTTGACGTCAATACTTGATTTTTTGACGTGACTAAATATATTTCGCGTTAACGTCAAAAAATCTGTTTTGTGTATTAGTAATTAAATAGTTGTTAAAATTCGTATATTAAACTAATGAATTTCGGACGTCAAAATATCAATTTTGACGCCACAAAAACAATTTTGGACGTAAAAAAATAAATTTTAAACGCCTAAAAATTATTCTTTGATGCCAAAAAAACGATTATTGATGTAAGAAGATAAACTGTTTAAGTCAAAAAATCTTTTTATGACGTTAGAAAACAGCATTTTACGTCAAATTTATTTCTTGGCGTTAATAAATGTTTAATAAACAGTAAACGGCGTTCATTAGGGGGGCCAATAATACAAATTAGTCTTCTTCCAACGCTATTTCTTAAAAACGTTTTCTTCTTTTCAACGTAGAAAGGAAGCGTTCACCTGACATATTCGGCGTTACTAACTAGAATGGTTTGTTAAACATGCAAAAACGTTTACGCATTTGGAAATATATTTCAAACCACGTAACAGAATGATGCTTATGCATTTTTTGAAGAGATTTTAGAGCAAATATCAAAAACTGCAACAATTCATTACTAGTCATGACAAAATCAACGTCCTCTTTATAATTAGTAATGAGAGCAGTGGTCATTATATCAGCTTCGTCATCTGATACATTATCATTAATGAAGAAAAAACTTTTGACTTTGGGGAGCCCTAAAAATTGGAGGCCCTAGGCACACGTCTAGTGCGCCTATGCATAAACGCGTCACTGCAATTTTGTATTTATTCATTGAAATCTTTATATCTATATTTAAAACTATTTTTAAATTTAAACTTAGAACTTTAATGCAAAATAAGTTTAACTTTAATAAATAAAATAATGCACTAATTTGAACAGAAAATAATAATCCTTATTGGAGTTTTTTGTTATGTTCTAAAGCAAATTCTTGTTAATTTTGTTGTCTCATGATACCATGATGTAGCAATTTTTTTCAAAATTTAATTAACACTAATAATTGGGAACAATTAAGTTTATTTAATCGTCATTACCCAACCTTCATGCAATAATAAATTTTTAACGATGTTTTTGTTTTAAGAGAAGTGTTTTCTTGTGGTTTTAATCATCCACCTTGTAGTACCTACACATTCTTATTTATATAGTAAGGTGGTCCAAATGGACGACAACACAGGCAAGGACAGGTTGTGCACAGAATGCGTTATTTGAGAAGAATCTTAACAATTTTGTCATTTACATAAACGAGAGAACGTAAGAGGGAAAGTATTTAATAAAAGGTCTTTCGCGGTCCTTTCTGGTCGAAAAATATGTTTAGCATAATAAATTCGCGCAAACAACAAAAGTAGCCCAGACTTTGTCTTCTAGTTTGGCTAGACGAGATCGAAAAACTAAAATTCTTTCTAAATGAACTGTTGATTGATTTAGAGGTCACAATCCTCCGACTTAATTTTACTCTCAATAATAAAACCGCCTTTGAGAGGCAGTAAGTAACGTTAGAAGAGCCGATGCTAGGATATATTTTACCGTAGTCGAAAATTAGGATAAGGACTGATATAAATAGTATCTTCAAGGCTTTTTCAGGTGTGTTTACAGTTGTACGCTGAGCTCTGGCAGTTTTTGTGCAGTTGTAGGTGGCACGAGTTATGCAATAAGACTCGTATATGATTTGGAACATCTTGAAAGGATAACAAAATAACTCGGAAATAGTGCCAGTTTGTGTTTTGCGGACGTATTTTAATAGCAGAAACAAATTGAGGATGCTTTGTTGTTTGTCAGATTCGAGGTCTTACAAAAATTATTAATTGTTTGCTCCGAGCATATATCAAGCAATTATGTAATAATCAATTCCTATTTCTTTGACGGTTTCGGGGTTTTCAGTTTAAAAACTGTTAAATTTACAAATTGCTTAAAATAATAAACACATCGCATTTTAAACATTTCTACAAATTGACCTGGAATAACAAATTATTATTGAAATTTCAGCTTTATCTTAAAACAATAACGAGCATATATTTTTAAGCGATGTTAGAAGCGTTTCGTGTCATTTTTATTACAAAATCAGTTTTCTTCAAAAACAAATCCTGTAATTTTCTAATAATTTTCTAGATTAAGTTGTTTAGTTGAAATCTTCACAGTTCCAACAATAACTTAAAAAAATGTCGCATTATCAGTCACGCGAACACAGTTTTTCCGCATTTATCAATTATAGACAATAAACTTCTTGGAAACGTTCATGCACTTCTAAGTTGGTTGACTTAAGCTCGTTGTTTGAGTTATGCTTATGACTTGCAGTGTCCGAGCTTTCAGTCTAGTATTAGTATTTAGTCAGTATTAAAAGTATAAGGCAATAAATCAATAATAAATTCCCGCATAATTCCCGTAAGTACATAGCTGTAGCTTCTTTACAATTTTAAACGAATTATTTACGTGATTATTACAGAAACACAACTATCTGTTTGACTTTATGCGAGCTCGTTTAGTTACGTATTATTTATTTGGTCAGCTGCAATTTATACTTGAACAATTTCACGTGAAATAATAATAAGGTTCATAAGCATAGAATATAAATAGTTACGGGATTCAAAAGTACTACACTACTACTAGTACCATTTCTTCCTCCATTACACGATGCTTTATTTCTTTCTCCATTTCAAGATACGGAGTGCAAAAATATGAGACAATAAATTAGTAATAAATTCCCGCATAATTCTTGTAAATATATAGCTGTAGCTTCTTTACATTTCTAAACGAATTATCTGTGCAATTATTACAGAAACACAACTATCTGTTTGACTTTATGCGAACTCGTTTAGTTACCTATTATTTATTTGGTCAGCTGCAATTTATGCGTGAACAATTTCACGTGAAATAATAAGGTTCATAGGCATAGAATATAAATAGTTACGTGAGTTAAAAGTACTACACGAAACGATTTTAAGAATATGTCTTTTTAATCTACTTTCTTCATCTAGTACCATTTCTTCCTCCATTACACGATGCTTTATTTCTTTCTCCATTTCAAGATACGGAGTGCAAAAGTATGAGGCAATAAATTAATAATAAATTCCCGCATAATTCTTGTAAATATATAGCTGTAGCTTCTTTACATTTCTAAACGAATTATCTGTGCAATTATTACAGAAACACAACTATCTGTTTGACTTTATGCGAACTCGTTTAGTTACGTATTATTTATTTGGTCAGCTGCAATTTATGCGTGAACAATTTCACGTGAAATAATAAGGTTCATAGGCATAGAATATAAATAGTTACGTGAGTTAAAAGTACTACACGAAACGATTTTAAGAATATGTCTTTTTAATCTACTTTCTTCATCTAGTACCATTTCTTTCTCCATTACACGATGCTTTATTTCTTTCTCCATTTCAAGATACGGAGTGCAAAAGTATGAGGCAATTAATTAATAATAAATTCCCGCATAATTCTTGTAAATATATAGCTGTAGCTTCTTTACATTTCTAAACGAATTATCTGTGCAATTATTACAGAAACACAACTATCTGTTTGACTTTATGCGAACTCGTTTAGTTACGTATTATTTATTTGGTCAGCTGCAATTTATGCGTGAACAATTTCACGTGAAATTATAAGGTTCATAGGCATAGAATATAAATAGTTACGTGAGTTAAAAGTACTACACGAAACGATTTTAAGAATATGTCTTTTTAATCTACTTTCTTCATCTAGTACCATTTCTTCCTCCATTACACGATGCTTTATTTCTTTTTCCATTTCAAGATACGGAGTGCAAAAATATGAGACAATAAATTAGTAATAAATTCCCGCATAATTCTTGTAAATATATAATTGTAGCTTCTTTACAATTTTAAACGAGTTATCTGTGTGATTATTACAAAAACACAACTATATGTTTGACCTTAGCGAGCTCGTTTAGTTACGTATTATTTATTTGGTCAGCTGCAATTAATGCTTGTACAATTTTACGTGAAATGATAACAGGGACCATAAGTGTAGAATATGAATAGTCACGGGTTTTAAGAGTACTACACGAAACAATTTTATGAATGTCATTTTAATCTACTTTCTTCATCTAGTACCAATTCTTCCTCAATTTCACGGAGCTTCATTTCATTCTCAATTTCAAGATACAGAGTGCAGAACCTCTGGCCTAGCTCAATGGTAAAGTAACACTAAAGCAAACGATGTATCCCAAATATTGCAGATGTAGATGTAGCAAAACCGTGCAACATGTTTCACGTATAAAACGTAACTGATTTGAGCACGCCCATGGTTTTTGTTTACTTATTGAATTTTAACGAAATTTTTTGCTGCTTTCGCAGTAAGTGGCCGGACTTTGCTTATGAGTACGTACAGATTAATAAAAAATAATGCATTTGTATAAAGTATAAAAAATTTCGAACAATAACATTGCAACAAAACAAGCAAAGTTATAAGTACCATTATATACATGGTGTTTCAAAAATGATGCTTAAACTTTGACCAACGGTAAAGTGCAGCTCAAAATATATAATAAAAAAATATCAAAACTAAATTGGCGGTCTAATTTTAAAATTATAAGATAATTAAAATAACCAAATTTGGCAACACAGTAGATGTGTGCGGCTTTGTATATCAAAATCCGGCTTTATAAATCAAATCCCAAAGTCGGATTGGATGTAAATTAATTAAAACTAGTGGAACCCGTGGGCTACGCTGCCTCGATTTTTCTGGATAACTTTATACCCGGCGCTGGCTGTTTTAAATGTTTCCTTCGCTGAGTCGGTCTAAATAGGAGCAGCTCCCGACAGGGCCGGCTCTAGGACGGGGCAGGTGGGGCAGTTGTCCCGGGCGGCACTTCAAGGGGTGGTAATTAATTTAATATTGATACTAGTTTTTAATAATAAAACTTATTGGATTATTAAAAAATTCAGCTAAACAAAATCTGTCACACTCGTTTTTGAGTAAATAGGCGTTAAAGCTGAAAATTCACATAAATCGTAGCGGCAGCCATTTTAAAGCTAGAGTGCTTAGAAAACATCTTTCGACTTAAGAAAGAAGAGAGGGCGTTACTAGTGTAATTCCCCTTTAGTGTTATCTTTCGACTTGTGAAATCCTGTTTGTGAAAAAATGCCACTAAAACAGATGTTTCCGGTTTCGAATTCAATTTCATTTTTAACGCCCTGTTTTTTTTTACATTTTGCTGGTTATAAATTAATATATTTTTCAAATTTTGTTTTTGTATAAAATGTTGCAGAACATTTAGTTTACCTAGCCTTATTATATTTCTATATTTGCAATGTGTTAATTACCCCACTTATTATCCATACTTCCGGTGTAAGAAGGTACTCATTTCATGTTTAGTTTCGAAAGTTTTAACAAAAAATACGGTCGGTTTTATCTGTTTTAAAGTGTTGTTTTTGTGGGTGGGTGGGCAGGGGGGAAGAAACGTGCTTGTTCGTTCCGCTTAACACAATTTGATTTTCCATAAACTAAATTTTGCAAATATGAAGTAGGATCTGGTAGCAGACATTAAGTTAAATTAAATGTATTAATAGGTTCCAGCTTTACTTCGTTGAAGTTCAAGTTAATGTATACACAAAATACAACGATATTTATTTATTTTAAGTTTATAGGCATTTCGACATGTTTACATGTCACTATCAAAGATAAGATTAAAAAGTAAACAGTTGGTCTATAGGAACAATAGAACTTGATGACTTGATCTTGGTTATCTGTGTTTGCATTTGATTTAATTTCTTATTCCAAAACGCCCAATAATTGTAAATTTAGGAAATCAATTTGATCGTTCATTAAAGGTACAGTTTTTAAATGTTTGTGAATTTCAAATGATTTACGTAACATTAATAAAGTGTAAACATTTTATAGTGCTACTAGATGTCATTATATGATTGTGTTCTAATAAATGTTTAGCGTAATTAGACTTTTGTGGATATTTATATTTGTAACAACGTACGTGTTCTTTGTACCTAATATCAAAATTTCTAATTGCCTGACCTATATAACCCGAATTACAGTGGGAGCAATTTAATCTATAAATGCCTGATTTTAGCAAATCATCTGTTTTTGATTTTGCATTAGACAAAGTGTTTACAATGTTTTTAGTTTTAAAGATTACTTTACATTTATTTATTTTGTGTATAATTTTAGAAATGTTTCCGATTTATCGCCAAAATGTAGAATCGAAGCGTATTTAATTATATTGAATTAAGTATTTGGATAAATTTATTAAATAGCTAATTTATACTCCTTTCCTTTAATTAATGTATCAATAAGTGTAGTATTATAACAATTACTATATGCAATTTGTTTTATAACTGAAATTTCTCTATAATTAATTTCATCTAAAGGCACCGCTAAAACGCATGGACTTGATTATCATTAAAATTTAAACCGATAAAGATGTTTCAAGTTAAGCACACAATGTCATGTAAAGGAGACACTTTAGATTTTCGTTATCTGAAAAATAACCACGAAGGGCTCTGAAGTGAAGCGCTCGCTTCCGGGAACGATAGCTAGAGGCAGGTATTGCATTTGTCTTCAAGGTCGGTGTAAATATGTCAATTTCAATTGAAGATCTTAGGGTGATATTACGAGGGTAGTTCACGCCAAAAAACAGAATTTACGCGGCGACATAATGAATTTAGTGATTGGTGCAATTATTTATTATGCGCATTCCTCAAAATTATCACGAAAATCGTTTGCTTATTATCGTCCTTCAAACAGTATATTATAATTTAAATTCCCGTTCATAAAAGCGTCTAACAAACTGTAATTTTACGCAGACGCAGCTCATAGTTTCAAGAAAGTACACTCAACAAGCCGCATGTCTTTTAATGAACCGTTTTGAAAATAGTCGTGAGATTGTTTGTGACATTCCAGGAAGAGGAGGCTCAACTGCAACAAGACCATTTTGGCTGTCATGAACCTTTTCAGTGCGGGAACCATATAATTTGAAAACAATTGGGTTAGAGTTGCGGGAGCTGAATATTTATGCAAGGCTGGAAGCACGTATAGTTGCTGGAACCGAATCATTCCGCGACTGAATATGTTCTTTGTTGGTCAAAATCTTTCGTGCAACACGATCAAAAATTTGGTAAGGCATGCGTATCACCAATCAGGGAAAAGCTCAAAGGTGCTGCTATTTCTTATCTGCAGTATTGTCCGGCTTCAGTTTAGTGTGTGGAGAGACCTACTGAAATTTAGGAAAATTTTGTTTAATTTAAAAAATACCACTGCGCCAAACGCATCTTCCGTTAAGCGTTAACTGCGTGAACCGAACGGCTCCGCAAGCCCTTCTCGCAGCCGTACGGGAGACACTACATTTAGAAACCGAAGCCGCAGTGAAACAGTTAAACGTGTTGAAGTTTACAAATCGCCGAATGACCTTTGTTGCAGTTGAACCTTTGTTAAACCGCCTCTTCTTGAATTGTCACGAACAGTCTCACGGTCGTTTTTAAAAACGGTTAGCCCTTTTAAACACTTGCGAGTTCTTGATTGTACTTTCTTGAAGCTATGAACTGAACCTGCTTACATTTTCAGCCGGTTCATTAATGAGAAATCTCAAGTTGAATTATATCAAAATAGAAAATATTTTAATATAAATGTTTTTTCATAGAATAGACGGTTTTTGAAATTATGAAAATCATTAAGTATTTTTCTAAAATTAGGGACTTTAGGGATCAATTTTCAAAAATTGGGACACAGAAACTTTTTTAAAAATTAGGGACTTTAGCGGAAATAGGGAAATTTAGGTAGGCAGTTTCAGTGCCAACTCCAAAAGTTTTATGATATTGCTCTAAATTACTTTAAATTAGTTTATATCTCTTTTTTCTATAGTGCTTTCTAGCGTATCCTATATTTTTTGTAGGTTTATGGTATTACGTGCTCTCCCTTTTACCCCTGTAGTGCATTTAAAACTAGAATTTTTTAAATTACTTTTTTCGTTCTAAGTTCAATGCTTAAAACCCTGCTTTTGGACTAAAATTTAAAAAATTGTGTTTTTGTATCACATTTTGTCAATTATTATTATAGATTTTTATTATATGAAATTTTATTTTTATTGAAAGGTTAAATGACTTGGTTGTCCGTATACTCAATTAAAATTTAAGTTGCACGGACTGTTTTTTTATTTACAAAGACCAAACATTTTTTTAGGGTTATGAAAAATCTGAAAATCGTTTTTACTTGCTTTTGACATTAGTTTGCTATTTTTACCTCATTTTTTGATGTCAGATTTTTTCAATCCATTTTAGTAGTGATGCACGATTAAATTAATTTTAATCTCAGAAATATGCTGCAGCTGCCAAAAGTGCAATCGTGCTTTCAGTGCATGACAGGAATTGGCTTTAGATTTTCACTTGTTGAAAAGTTCAAATTTAACTGTAGGAACTGAACCATTTAAAGGTAGGCAAATTTCTGTTTAGACTGAAATTTTCATCAGTTTGCTATTTTTATCCAGACTAGACACTTTAATGTCTGAACCGTTGATGTAAATGAACATTCACAATTTTTTTAAGTTGTGCCGACAATCTTTGGTCTAACTTTAAAAGATCAGTAATATTGCTTCAAGAGTAACCAGAAAAGAATGAGATAGAACGATAAAAAATGTGATAAAATAGAGAATATTATTAATACTTTTGTCAATGTGCAGAATTATTTTATTATATTTATTTAACGTGGTCTATATCTCATCTTAAGGCTTATCACCAACCCTAGTCAGTAGACTACTATACTTAGAAACTTTGCTAAACTTCTCCGTCAAATAGTGTCCAGCGTTTTAACGTGCAAACACAGGATCCGCAATTTTAGATCCCTTCCGAAAGATGTCATAGTTAAATACATCTACCTAATGCATTTTAAGAACCTCGTCGGGTATCGAACCCCGATCTTTTAAACTCAAAGTTAAATCTACATACCACCGGACCACGGCGCTGACCTATAGAAATTGTTAGCAGCTGTTCAAAGTTCTTTGTATTAATAAGCACGAAAATCATTCTAATAATTAAACGCTGTAAGTGTCTAATGTCTAGACTGGACGGTCTCTTGCATCGCCGCAAAGTTTATCGGTAATAAATTGCATACATGTCCAGTTTATCGGCAGTGTTTTGGAAATATATTGTTTATTGCTAAAGACATGGGGCCACACTCTAGGCGAGTTTACAATATCGATTATACAAGAATGCAGTCGTGTGTTTGACAATGTAAGGGTCATATTTACAAATAACCACACTTCACTGATTCTACTATTTGGAGCCATAACAAACGCTAAAATGATTTAAAAGTAACTAACTGAACCCCAACCTTCGCTTAGCGCTGCCGACGCGTCATATTTCACTCATAAAAGACGTTATACAAGAACATATATCTGCCTTATTACCAAAGGTTTAACGTATTACAAAATATTGCGTAACACAAAATACCGCTAAATGCTCTATACGTCTGCACTACCGCGACCGGTCTAGATCCCAGCCTCTCCACGTCAGCAGCCAGAGCGGCATGAAATAGCCAAAACATTACACTAATAGCATGCGATAAAAACCATAGTTTCTGATTTTGTGGGTCATTTTCGGTTTATGGTGAAAACTTCTCTGAAAAAGAGCCAATAACAAAAACGTTAGGAAAACCATTGATAGAGAAAAACTTTTTACAAAAAGCTACGGTAAAACCAACCCCAGTAAAATTATTATCATCAAAAAACTCCTTAAACAAAACCAGGTGTATTTTCTTGCAGCTAGAGTACTGTATAATTAAGAAAGAGCTTTCCCTTAAAAAGATACGTGTTTTTATCCTTGCCGATCGATTTATCTGAATACGAATTTCATATGCAAATTCTAACAAATGTTTTTTGCGTATTTATTAGATCGAAAAAATTTTGAAACTCTCTGTAAGACACTCCATTTGAAACATCTTTTCCGCTGTTTTGTAAGCAATTTTTTCTGGGGCTATGAAAAGACTCTTTCGGAGGATATTTATTCTGATGATTTTACGGAGGTGTTTCTTTCCTAAAACTTTTCTCCGGGTCTATTTTTTGGGCTTTCTTCGTTTTCTTTCACAGGATTCGCTTTCCAGTAGCAGCTGAGTTTAACTAACATTTTTTTTTTAAATTTTTTTATGGGGCTATGAAAAGATTCTTTCGGGGAATGTTTATCCTGATGATTTTACGTTTTGTTTTCTTAAAATTTCTTTTGAGGGCTGTTTTTAACGGGCCTTTTAGTTGTTCCGGGGTTGTTTTTCGAGCTTTCTTTCGTTTTTAACGGGATTTTCTTTCTGGGAGCAGCTAAGTTTAATTAACATCTTTCCTGCTGTGTTTTAAAAGCATTTCCGATGGGGCTATGAAAGAACTTTTAGGGGGGATGTTTATCCTGATGATTTTACCTGGGTTTTTCTTTCTTAAAATTGTTTTACAAGGTTGTTTTTTACGGTCATTTTTAGAGTTTCTTCTGATTCTGTCTTTGGCTTTTCTTTCGTTTTTTTTGCGGGATTTTCTGTCCGGGAGCTGCTCTCAATCCCGGGACCGACTCAGCGGAGGAAAAATTGGGATGTACAAAAATACGGAGGGCGTAGCCCACCGGTTTTGCTAGTATTAATTACTAAAACATTGTTATTAGACAACGGAAAACATCAAAAATTCATATTGACTACATTTTCCTATAAGTAGGAGGAAAATCTGCCGATGTTTAACCAAATTATTTAAAGTTATATTACATTTTATTTTTTTTTAATTATTTTGTACTCAATTTTAACTACTTTGATCTTAAATCAGATAAATTGGTACTTGGTAATGGGTGGAAATCGTTGAAAAAACTTCGAGCTACTTCTGATTTTTTGAACAGATCGAAGGAAGGTGGCGTTATTTCAAGAGCACTTCAAGTATTTCAAAGCAGTTTCAATCGATTTTAATTATTTTGTGGCTACAAATAGTTTTAGGCAACTTGAGAAATTTTAAGTCGTCTTAGTCAATTTGAAAGAAATTTAAAACGTTGGTAAACCGGGTGGTCCAGTTGTAGAGGACCAGGCTCACAATGCGTGAGTTCTCGGTTCGAATCCTGGAAGAAGCAGAAATTTGTTCTGTAATTCTATGGATCGGTATCGAGCTCGGTAACCATTCGACGTTGGGTTACAATTAACGGCGCTTGCCTTGATTACTGACTGACCAGGACAAGTACCAAGTCATAAACAACATAAAACATACAATTAAACACATGTGTGTGATTGACATTGAATGAATGTGCATGAAGGGTGGCATAAGCTTCAGGAGCGTAGCGATCTAAAGGCCAAACGGCCCCACTACCTCCTACTGCACAAGCAAGTAGCCTACCCGGAGTGAAAGACCTCGACACCTTCGGGTATAAGAGGTGAAAGATTAAGAAAGAAAGAAAGGTAAATATTTCAAACTTATTTCTAGTGTATTTAATTGGTTTAGTATCGTTTAAATGTACCTACAACTTTACGTATTTTCAAGTAATTTAAAACAATAGTTTTTTTTATTTTAAGTGTTTGTAAAGCTATTAATAATTTTTAGGTAATACGTGATCTTGATTATGGTCAACATTTCCACCACTTTTAAAAGCTCGTAAAATTTAATGGGTTGCTTCATAAAATTCTACGGTAAATATTAATCTTGCAAGATTCGGAAAATTACATGGACTGCATCTATCTACATAATTAATTCATAACCGTCTCACCATAACACGACAACGAACGTTTTGATCTCGACAAAATTTATCACTATAACACGATGTTAATGAATTGTTTTCAGCGAATACTTATGTTGCAGTCACTACTGTTGTTATAATTTTCTTATTTATGGCTCATACTTTAAATCTGGCGGGTCGAAAAAAAATAAACAGTAGTAAGCCCTGTTTATTTTAATGAAATTAAAAAAAATTGAGCATGTTTAAATTGAAAAATTTTGTTATTAGAAGTAAGAAATAAATCCGGTCCTAATGCAACTACATTACAAATTTACATTCCAAGCGATCTCATCAAATTTCTAAAATAAATACGGTCATCTCAGGTTTACGTGCAGCTACGAGATGAAACGAATCGAGTTGATTCAATCTACCGTGTATTGACGATTTACGCTCACCTTTTAAAATAGGCTAAGAATTAATAACAAAAACAAACTAACAAGTTGCTGCATCTACCAGGTCGCATTTACGTAGAATTAGCCAAACCCTATGCCCTACGCTTTTTAATATTTCTCCTATAATTTTAGTATTTAGTGATTCGAATGATGATGAAAGAATTTTTGTTCTCATCGTCTTTCCTCGGATCGCTCGGCAAAACAGTGTAAACCTTCAGCTTTAAATAATATTTTGTCATTCCATCACATATAAACCACGAAAGTAGATACATTTTTTTGTCGTATAAGTATAATTATATATTATATTATAATAATTATCTTTTTAGAACGAGACCAGGGACAAAAAAAATATCCGATTATTATTAATTATTATATAAACAAATTTTAAATTTTTTGTGAAGTGTACCGCGTGGTTTTATCAACGGTGATAGAGTATTATCACAGTATACTTATATATACAGTAGCGAAAGCGCCCATATAACGCCTGGTAAGCTATAACTAGTGGCGCTCCAAGCGGTCGACAAGTTAAACTATCGTTTAAATTACGGCGGGTTTTAAATTCTAATCCAGTTCGTTGTTGTTACCATATTTTTAATGAGCAAAACAGAAAAATTACGAGCTACATTATATAATGGTTTTTAAATAATACAAAGATAATGCTAGTAATATGATTTATTAACATTTATAAACTGCGAATCTTCAAAATGCAGCGTACACAAAGTGCAGTTTTTATTAATATCCCACCTACTTTTCACGTAAATCTTCACGTCTACAGTTTACAAACCACTGTTTTGATCTAGAACGACGAAAAAGTCAAACTTTAATGTATTAATATTTATCAGAATTTATTACCTTTTTGAATCTTTGGTAAATGTAAAAAAACTAAGGTTAGGATTCTTTCCTTTGTTGTTTTCGCAGTTTACGGCGGAACATGCGCTCCCTTACGAGACTCTCATAATAGATTGGTATATCACTAATCACATTATTATAAAAGCACTGGCAAACAACTTGAAAATTGTTCTTATAACGTTCAAAAAGCAGAGAAACACTACTACCGTCAGCTGTCAGATTTTAGTGTAACTTGTTCGCCGCTTGGTGCTATAATTACCATAAATGACCTTTACTTTCGCTACTGAAGTATACTGTGGTATTATACTAAATATTAATAATTTTCTATATATTTTCATGTTTTTTATTAATTATACTTTTTAGAGCAATACTAAAATTTTCAAATACGACCCTGCATTTAAAAAATATTGCTAAAAAATCGACAATTCAATTTATATTAAATTTTGAAGGTTCGTAGAGGCTGATAGATAGGCTACAATTTGGTTTGCGTCCGAGTTCGTTAATTTTTCTGCGACGCCTTCTATGAATCTTTAAAAACCGAATATTTGTGCCCCTTCATTGTATAAACGGGGGACAGTAAACAAATTTTTTTTAGGCTAAATTGCTCGTAGGTAATAGTAGCATAAGGTTCACAACGTAACTGTTAGGTGTCGCAAAAATAAGTGGAATTAATTTCCCCTTCCCACCCAATTTTTGGCGGAGGAATTTGTCCTCTTATTGTTACTTTTCTTTAATTATAACAAATTGGTTTTCAAAAAAAAATTTGAGTTTCAACAAGTTGACGCTGTTATTTCTATGTGAAAGCTGCAGTATCATGTACTATGTTCTTATAATATATTAAGCAACTATACTTTCGGTACATTAGTAAGACTGGTGGGATGTTATTGCAGTCAGTGCTGGGGCGTGAAAGGTTAATATTTAAATACTTTTCAATATATGATAAGTAACAATATCTAATATATTGAAAAGTCCAGAAGAAGTACTTCGTTCAGTTTTTGTTAACTTTTAAATAATAATACGCAACGAGCGACGCTTGTGTTGCATAGTCTCAGCTGCAGTCGTATTTCTCTCAAGTTGAGACAGGCCAAGGGATCCGGATATAATATATAAGAAAAATTACAGCAATCCGTATATGATTCATAATCCTGGGATTTCGATCTGCGGTCCGCTATACGACCGACTTAATTAGCTTATTTATTATTTAAAAAATACAGAAACAAAAACATCGTAGGGCGTAGTCTACAGATTGCGGTAGTATAGTAATAATTTAGACTGCATTTGATGTCATCTTGGTTATTTAATTTGTTTAAAATAATCCGAAATTGGTTAAAATCCACAGAGATCTAAGTCAAACAAGATTTACATTTAAACCGGGTTATTAGCTAAATGATTCAACTACATTTCAACAACTCTAAAATTTACCATATACAGAGTGTATAAAGAAATAATTTTTATATCATAAATGTTTAAGTAGAAAACTGAAACACATAATTTAAAACAGCAACAATTTTAATGGCTCAATGATTAGTGATTTTGTGAATCAGAAAGAAATGTATACAGTGTGTAAATTAAGTAACGCATAAATTCATTTACTCGGCTATTAGCAATTTTTGAGAAAAATGCTGGGACAGGTCAATTTTTATTTTCATTTTGGCACATTTAGGAGTAAAACTATTTTTTTGTAAACTTCAAAATGGCGGCCGTGCGCCATCTTGGAAAACAATTTTAAATATAAAGGGGGGTCTTGCGACGGCTCATTTTAAAGCTATTACTGAGGAGAGTACAGGTGCATTTTTTCAAATATTTTTATCCACTCAAAACAAAATGGCGGCCTGTCAAAACTTTACTTGTTTGAACAAAATTAGAAGTTTAATGTAATAATGAATAACAATTTAACCTATTTATTATTGTTTATTTTTTGTTTTTTACAAAAACTTTCGTTTCCAGGTATCTAGATTTAGTACCAGTCTTACCAGTTTTATTTAAATGAAACATTCCAGGGAGGTGGATAGGCAGACGGGGACCAAAAGAACAATAATAAATAGGTTAAATTGTTATTCATTATTACATTAAACTTCTAATTTTGTGGTCTAAGTTTGACAGGCCGCCATTTTGTTTTGGGTGGATAAAAATATTTGAAAATTTGCACCTGTAGTCTCCTCAGTAATAGCTTTAAAACGAACCGTCGCAAGACCCCCTTTCTATTTAAAATTGTTTTCCAAGATGGCGCACGGCCGCCATTTTGAAGTTTACAAAAAAATAGTTTTACTCAAAAATGTGCCAAAATGAAAATAAAAATTGACCTGTCCCAGCATTTTTCTCAAAAATTGCTAATAGCTGAGTAAATGAATTTATGCGTCACTTGATTTACACCCTGTATATACTCTATACATTAAAGGCTGATCTTTAGCTTGACTTAGCTTTCGGCTGGCTACGTGCGCGGCCGACCTTTACTTCATTAATCCCCTTCCGCCTGTGCTCACGCTCAGTTTTGCCTCGTCTGTCGTGGGATGATGCAGAGCGGCGCACACAATAATGGAAAATCCACTTAATCTCTGTATAAGTAGGAAAGAGTCTTACCTGAAAAAGCGCGTAGTGTTCGTGTTGCTGATCGATTTATAAGAATAAAGGTGAATTTAAATTTTCGGTGTTTATGCAAATCCTGGAATAAAAATTTTCCAGGGGTCGGTTTTTGCGGTTTTTCACAGGGTGTTTTCCTCGGAAATTTTTTCGTCCACTTTTATCCTATATTTCCCGATTTACAAGATCTTTAAAAAATGTTGGTCATTTCAGTATAAGCACTTGGGCCTCAG
Source organism: Ctenicera cuprea (assembly GCA_958336395.1). NCBI lineage: Eukaryota > Metazoa > Arthropoda > Insecta > Coleoptera > Elateridae > Ctenicera > Ctenicera cuprea. Next base: position 50,863,791 of record OY284487.1, read on the forward strand.
CGTACCAATTAATAATAAAATAATAATATCAAGAATTCTATTTACTTCAAATAATTACGGAAATTAAATTGGACAAATACATATCCCTAAAAGAAATTATATTATTGTTTTTACGCAAACTGAGTCTGCATATATAAATCCGAACCCCTTTCACCTGCCTCAACTTTTGGTGGTATAGGCCCCGCTACTACAAGCCACATAATTGCGCGTCTATTACATAAGGCCGATATTCTTTTGCACAGCAAGCCGCTACGATTTTCGAAAATATACGCAAAATTGATAAACACAATTTGCTTGACTGATTGTATTGATAGATACAAACAAGTTGGAGCGGTACTGTGCTCAGGATTAGAACTTGCGTTATGTTTCGTTCATCGCCACTAATTGTTAATAATAAAAACAATAATATGTAACCAATATTGAAGTTCCACCTTGCCAAACTTAATACCATGAATAATGAGCGCAAGTACTATAAAACATTTCGCGCAATATATATTTAATAATTTATGCACAAAACATAACTAAACTAACTAAAGAATGACAGAGCAAGTCTGTTAATTACGTACGGTAACCTTACATAAATGTTGGTAACCATAAACAGCTGCAATTCTTTCGGCTGCTTTATACATTTCCTCAATGGCGCCTCACTTTGCTTTTGCTCATGTGAGCCAATTTCGGTTTACGCAGAAAACGTCCCTGAAGGAAGAACCAGAATAATTGTGCTGGAAAAAGTGTATTAATTTCATCAGTGACGCATAACTTTGCTTTTGATTATAGGGTGCAGGGGTCAATTTCGGTTTACGGTGAAAACTACTATGAAAGTTCCAGTCTCAGAACAAATTCTCTGCGAAATACGTCAATCAAAATAAAAAAACTGTATTTATAAATTCTAGTTTTATTTCGTTGAAGTCCATATTTATTGATTATAGGTATATAAAATACTTAATTACTTCAACAATATTTATTTATTTTAACCTTATACGTATTAGCAGCATACAGGTCACTGATACATAGAGCTTTGACGGTCCCTTTAGATGAAATTAATTATAACAGAGAAATTTCAATTATTAAACAAATTGCATACAGCAATGGTTATAATAACGGGTGCCCAGAAAGTCTTTCAGTCAGGGCAGGGCGGCTATGGATTGTATAACGCATGTCTTTTATTCAGTCATATCTAAGTAATTTATTTGACATAAGTCAAAGTCAATTTAAATTAAAAGGTTTTTATTTTGAATTATTTACTTTCTGCATATTTCTTGTTATAAAATGTTTACGCAAGAACAAAAAAACCTTTATTGTGAAATCTTATTTTCGCAATACAAAACGGAAATTGGAATTATTCCATCAATGCGTGTAAACAAGAATCTCGACAAAGATATCCAAAGACATACGTTATACAATCCATAGCCGCCCAGGACTGAAAGACTTTCTGGACACCCGTTACTAAACTTATTGATACAGTAATTAAAGAAAAATATTATAAATTAGCCATTCAAAAAATTTATCCGAATACCCTAACTTCATTCGATACAATTAAATATGCTTCGATCCCATATTTTGGTGACAAATCAGAAAAAATTGCTAAAATTATAAACCAAACAAATAAATATAAAGTAAGTTTTAAAACAACTAGAAACATCTTAAACACTTTGTTTAATGCAAAATCAAATACAGACGATTTGCTAAAATTAGGCATTTACAAATTAAATTTTGATATTAGGTATAAAGAACACGTACGTTGTTACAAATACAAACACCCACATAAATGTAATTACGCTAGCACTTACTAGAACACAATCATTCAATGAAATCTAATAACACTATAAAATTTTTACCACTTTTGTGATGATAAACGTAAATTAAATATACTCTAAGCTTTTGAAATTCACAAACATTAAAAACCTGTACCGTTAATGAATGAGCAAATTGATCTCTTAAATTCTCCTCTATTGGACATTTTGTAATAAGAAATTAAGTCATCTGCAGACGATTACCGAGATCAAGTCACCAAGTTCTATTGCTATAACAACACTTTCTAATATGACCTTTGACAATGGCGTGTAAACATGCCGAAATACGTTTGTTTGTTTGTTTAATCTTTCACCTCTTATGTCCGAAGATGTCGAGGTCTTTCACTCCGGGTAGGCTCTTCGCTTGTGTAATAGGAGGTAGTGAGTCCTTTTGGCCTTTAAACCGCTACGCTCCTTAAGCTTATGCCATCCTTCATGCCCATTCATTCAACGTCATTCACACATATGTGTTTAATTGTATGTTTTATGTTGTTTTAAGTAAGTAAGTATTTTATATACCTATAATCAAAAAATAAAAAACACCCGCCGACATTTATCGTCCGAAAAACGTCCGGTTAAAAGATCCTGCAGTAGAAACATTTCCCGTAAAAAATCAACCTAGTAAAAAAAAACGCTGAATAACATCCCAAAAATTAAAGCACGTCTTTTTTCTTGCTAGTGGATCACACCGTAATCAAGAAAGGGCTTTCCCTGAAAAAGATACGTGCTTTTTGTTGATCAATTTATTTGAATAAGGGCAAATTTTATTTTGTAATTAGATGCAACTGTCTAACAAGATTTTTTACTGCGTATTTGTTAGTTCCAAAAACATTATGAAAATATCCGTTAAGGCTGTTTCCTGAAAATGGGGAAAAGTGCTACGTTCAACTAACCTTTAGCGCGCTTTTTCTAAAAGAAAGTTTGTCAGGGGATTTTGTAGGATCTTCTGTGGGTATCTGTTTCCTGAAGATTTTTTATGGGAATTTTTCTTTTTTGACATTTCTTTCAGGGCTCTTTTGCCGTACTGTTTTGGATTTTCACGGGCTTTTCTTCCGGAGACAAGCGCGCCGTTTATAAATTTAACAAAAAAAGAGAGCCCTAGTTCTGTTAGTTAATTTATGAAAATGTTCTTTAAAACGGAAATTTGTTGCTTTAAATTTGAGCCGCTCTTTTATTAAATGCCCACGAGCCGCCACTCATTCATCTTCCGAACAAAGTTACAATTTCAAAACTTTAATCTTTTATTTCTTATTATTAATATTAACAATATCTACTCTAATATGAGAAAAGAAGAGAAGAATGCATGGAACGTGAAATTTACAAAAATGGTGGAATTAAAAAAACGATAAAATACCCACATGCCTTCTAATATTCCAATCAAGTTTTCACGGTTACTTTTAAAATTAAATTATAACTTTCCGATTTTTCAAGACGTTCAAGGTTTGTGGAAATGTATTTGCCCCGTAAGCCCTAATGATAAGATGAACTAACTAGGCCATTGTCATATTGTCAATTAAAGCGATCTACAAAAAATTTCATTAATGCGATAAAAAGTTACTATTTCATGGGTTTTACCTCATGACTGAAAATATTGTTGTGTAAGCGGGTTGCAAAATATCATCTAAATGGTTAGGTTCCCAAGAAAAAAACTAGAGCTGTTTGTTAAATAATTTCCTGTGAAGAATGTCATATTCAATTAGGTTCGCGGAGACGTGCGTCGGGCCCTTTGAATTTTTCGAAAAGCGTCAAAAACGTAGATGATTCATGAGTGCCTTATCTATAAATTGTGCGAAAATGAGACCACCATCTATTTAAAAATTAAAATATACTGGGTCAGAAACATATGTACTAATTAAATATCGTGCACATAAAAAGTTCGCCAGTCCCAGATTTTAATAAATAGAGCAAATCTAAAAGAAATGGTCCAGATCTCGAGCATCAAAACAGTGCTGAAACTGAAAATACACAAGAGTGGCGACGAAGCGTCGTCGGCGTCTTCGCCGTCGTCGTAAGCTAAGTAGTCACTCCACTTGTACAACACACAACCGGCGGGCGGTCGTGGAAGCTGCGGTGGCGTTGTCTGTGTCTAGCAAACGTGGCGTGGGGCCAAACGAAGTGATTCACGGGGCCCGGTGCCAGCAGCGCTGCTGTCTACACCTGGGGCGAATGCACTGACGCCCCACGCCGTTGGAACTGTCACTGCACATTAATTCTAGGTTATTAATTTCCATGTACACTCATTGTTTTCGCTCAAGAAAAAAAGTGACGGAAAATTCCATGCCCTTCCCAAAATACTTCTAAATGTACGTGAACAGCTGAAAATTACTATTGCCTTCTTAATAAACGAGCAGAAATGCGGAATTGAGTTTATTTTTACACGTTTGATAACAGTTTGTTGACGGATGTTGGACTCCATTTACCATTCTAGGTTATTTCAATATTTTGACCAGTTTCGTGCTACACGGCAAAACAATAGTGGCTGAGTATGTATTTTAAGTGGTCTAAATTTCGGAAAACATCAAGCTGTCTTTGTGGGGGGTCGTGGGAGAAATATGCATTCTCTTAAGACTTCATAAAAAATAGGAAGGAGTAAAATGTGGACAAAAGCTACAGTTTTAACAATTAGAAAAATATAAAATTGCAAATTTTGTAGAAATGTAACAAGGTGCAAAAGGCATAGAAATATTGTACACACAATTTGCCTACATTATCTAAAATTTTCCTATAAAATAGTACTTTTTTTCTTAACGTGGGAAAAAAACAAATTTTCAGGCAATTTCGCAAATATTCAGAAATAATTTTTAAAATTTACATAAACGTTAATTAAAATCGTCTTCTATAACATGCGTTTTATTATTAAAATCAAAAGGTCAACCGCGAGGAAGTCTGGGGATAGTCCAGGGGAAGTCGGGGAAGTCCAAGAGAAGTCCTGAAAAGTTCAGGGAAGTCCAAGGGAAGTCGGGAAAGTTAGGGAAAGACCGGGGAAGTCTCAGGGAAGTCGGGGAACTTCAAGGAAAGTCGGGGGAAGCCCAAGGGAAGTATGAGGGATATTCGAATGTTTCTAGGGTTTGTGCAATCTCATAAAACCGTATAGCGTTTACAAGTACCCGCGAATCCAGTTTTGCCCTACTTGACTGTTAACATAAACATTCATTCTAAATACTGCTTACAAAATAATAAACAAGCTGTGTCGCTATTTAAGATTATTGTCAGCCACCAAAAGTTGAGACAGTTCCGAATTTATTATAGACTAGTGTAACCGGTGGGCTACGCCCTGTTGTTTTTAAAATAATGAATGAGCGAATGAAGCAGCTTAAAGGGCCGAGGATCGAAGTGCTATTTTATAAATTAATTTGCGGTTAAACTCTTGATTTCGTAGTCCTAAATGCGTTTGTTATTGTAACTTAAGCTCCCCATATTTGGGTCAATGAAATGTGGTCTAAATCTTTGCTTATTTTTCGACTGCTGCCTTTACCTGTACATATCTTAAGGAGTGTTCTATTTTCCAGTATTGTATGACATTTTGTAGCACAATTTTATAATTGCGCATTGAATGTGCCCGTGTTGTCGATACTGTTTGAATTGGGAATGAACGCTCAGCGCCTCGCGCCTAAATCAGTTAAGTAAGTTTTGTTCACCCAAAGCATTGCACAATGTACCGGTTTGCTGTGCAAAGAAATATGAGCCCTATATAATGGACGCGTAAATATGCGGGTTCTGAAAACTTCTAAAATTTTGAAAATTAATTTTTTTTAAATTCGAGATTTTCAAAAATTTAGAAAAGTTCATGAAATAGTGAAAATTTTTGAAAATTATAAAACAAACATTTCCTAAATATCGAAAATTTAGAAACTATTGAAAGTTTTCAAAATTTTAGAAAAACAATTTTGGATAATTTTTAATCTAAAAAGCTAGGTTTAACGAACAATTATTGAAATTTTGAATTTTTCGAATATTTATGAAATATCTTGAAAATTTAAAATATTTTTGAAATGATGGTTTTAGTAAAAAATTGCGTAAGTTTGAAAATTTCAACAACAAAACATTCAATATTATCAGGTTCAAAACTTCCAAAAAATTTTAGGATTTTTATCTTTCTAATTGCAAATAATATGCATCCCTTGAAATCTCAAAATCGCGCTTAAGCAACTTATATGCGTAGAACATATATCTGATGTTATTTTTGTAGATGAAAAATTGTTGCCATAAATGTACCTTTCATTTAGGCATAATTCGTGTATTGGCGAGTAATCACATAGCGAATAAACATCATACACCTAGCAAGGAAGGTAAAAATAAGTACAAAGATCACAAAAAAATAAGTTCATAGATATCATCGAGTCCACATAATTACGATTACTAACATTATTAGAACTTAATTGCAGTCGCTTTTATAAGCTTTTTATGTATCGTATTACTAAGTTATTTTAAAGTATATTTTCAGAACGTATTGTGTATTTGAGCTTCATATACTATAAGTTTGTAACTACAGAAATGGCATTAACTACCGAAAAAAATTGTATGCTTTTGTATGACCTACAATTATATTGTTTTGTATACCAACTGGCACATTACAAATACATTTCAAAATTACAAGGAATAATCCGGGAATAGTCTTGGGGAAGCCCAAGAACAGTCGGGGAAGTCTAAGGACAGTCGAAGAAATCTAAGGAAAGTCGGGGAAGTCTGAAGAAAGACCGAGGGAAGACGGAGAAGTCCAAAGGAAGTCCGGGAGAAGTCCGAAGGAAGTCCTTGACAAAGGTGAAGTCGGTGTACAAATTTTAGCCTGCGGTTTATCCCTAGATTTAAGTTGTTTAATTATCCGCATCCCCTATCCGCTTTGAAAATAAACCCCTGTTTGGTATCGCTAAAAAGTCAAGGTCAAATATGCATATAGGACTGTAATGTTTTGTGATTCTGTAAAAAAACCACATGCTTATGAATTGCGTTGTAGACGGCAGATTTTTTTTGATGGAGTGGCATGGAGAATCGATCGATATGAAATATTTTAGTACCATCACTGTATTTTCTTGCTTCAAGATTGTTTTAGATTAATTTAATTATTATTTTAACTTTTACACAAATTAGTGTATTTGGTTTGGGCATTTGATTTATGAAATATGTAGAATAAATGAACTTTAGGGATTTTATCTAACAGTATTCATTATTCAAAAAACGCGAATTTCAAATGACGATATTGAAGACGAGATTAAAAATGCGTTACAGGGCATAAAAAATAACAAAGCATTAGGAGTGGATGATAGCATCATCGAAATAATTAAAGCAGGAGGTAAATCAATCAGATTTGCACTCAGAAACCTACTCAATAAATGCCTACACGAAGGGAAGGTTCCTGATAACTGGCACAATGCGATAATTATACTATTACATAAAAAGGGAAATAAAAGTAAACTAAACAACTATCGCCCAATCTCCTTGTTATCCCAAGTATATTACCTTATAACAAAAATATTAACGCGAATAGGCTCATAATAAATTCCACGGATACCAACCCAAAGAACAAACAGGTTTCTGAAAGGGATATGACACGTGCGACTACCTCTTAACTGTCTAATCGAAAAAACCACCGAATATAACATCCCACTGTATACGACATATGGAGTGGTGCAGCTGCTGGAATTAGGGACTTGGGCCTTAGGGGTGAGGTGCACTTTGCCTGCTTACGCCCGCTTTCAATGTGTCGACCCACGCGATGCGTGCTTATGCACACCCGACGGCGTTAAGGTACCGGCCACCTTCAGACCGGCTACCGACTAATCTGGGGGTGCGTAGTCAACCAGTACTAAAGATTGCGAGTAGCCGAAACTGGTAGGGGTAGCACTGCTTTGGCAGGTGCTTGCTGCGAAAAGTCCAACCAGGGACCAAGTTCGAGCCCGCGGGGGAATAGCAGCCCCGTCTTGGTCACGGTATAGGACTCGTGGTAGCAGTGGTAAGCCTATGCAGGATAGGGCCGTCTTGATGCGGTTCGACGGGTGAGCTGCGTTTCCAGCTCGGGCACTGATCTGCAGAAACAGTCGAGATTTAGGTAATCTCCCGCGACCAGGGGCAACTTAGGGCTCGCAATCGTATGTCAACACTGGTAGCTTGTTCTCGTTGGACCGTTGTTAACTTGAGCAGGCGTGCTGATCGAACGTAACTCAATCCGGCCAGAAGAGGGACGTGGCGGATAAGGCGGATAAGGTGCCGTCGCGTTAAACTAAAGAAGTAGGCTGTAATGGCCGCCTGACATTGGATTGTATATGACATTCATAGATTATCAGAAAGCCTTTGACACTATAGAACTCCGAGCAATTGAAGAAGCACTCTGTAATAGTACAACCGAGTACAGGTACAAACAACTACTACATAGTATATATACAAATGCCACCATTACGGTACAACTTGAGAAACCATCTAACCCCATATAGGTAATACGTGGAGTTCGACAGGGCTACACTATATCGCCAAAATTATTCACGCAAGGTCTTGAAAACGTGTTAAAAAGTATAGAATATAGTCCTAATATCTAAAACATTCGTCAAACTACAAGAAATGTTAAACAAACTAGACGCAGTATACAGCTGAATAAGACTCAACTAGAACCTAGGGAAAACAAAATATATGACGAATACTGAAGATGAACAAAATATAACTGTCAGAGATATACCAATAGAAAAAAGTACATGCGAATACGTATACTTGAGCCAATTGATGAAACCTGGAAAAAAAAACCAGACAGTAGAAATTAGTAGATGAATGGGACTAGCGTGAGCGGCATTCGGTAAAATGCGCTACATCCTAAAGAATAAAAGCATATCCCAGCATCTCAAGATGCATTTTGCCCGTTGTATTATGGTGCACAAACCTTTACAAAACGCAAAATGGAAAAAGTAATAAAAACACAGAGAACTATAGAACGATCTCTACTGCACATCACGTTAAAATACAAAAAACGAAACCAATAAACCCGGCGAACAACCAAGGTGATAGATATAGCAGAGGACAACGTGGAAATAGGCTGGTCACCACACAAGGCAACAAGATGGAAAATGGAACACAATAGTTCAATAGTGGAGACCATGGGTAGGGCGAAAAGGAAGAGGAAGGCCACAGATGCTACGGGAAGACGGTGTAAAACGCCATGGCGGATTCGGATAGATTTGAACCGCCCAAAACAGAAAAACATGGAGGCAAATGGAGGAGGCCTATGTCCATAGTTGGACGAATGAAAGCTAAAAGAAGAAGAAGATACTTAATATTTAATAGCGATATTTTACCATAAAGAAATTCTAGTTAATCATTTTGACGCTCGTATTTCATAAGCCATGTGTGTTTTGGGAAAAACAAAATCACCATTACCGCTTTCCCAATTAGGCAACATTCATATAATTCAACTGTGTTCGTATCTCTTATAGTTGGTGAGATACCCATGCTGCGAAATTATATTGGGCAACCTAATGCTGAATATAAGATTAAAAGATCGGAAAAGAAATGAATGGAAAACCAAAGTTAAAGACGCTGTCGAACATATAGCCTCGCTCAAATGGAGATTCTGTGGTCATACGATGAGACAGAACGACAATCGATGGAATAAAAAAATACAAACATGGAGACCGTGGACAGCCAAACGAAACAGGGGCAGACCACAACTTAGATGGGCAGATGACATCAAAAGAACTGGGGGACTGGCATGGAGAAGCAGGGCCCAAAATCGGGAGAACTGGAAAGAGATGGGGGAGGCCTTTGTCCAAAGATGGACGAATGAGGGCTGAGAGAAGAAGAAGAACCTATATGCCGATCTGGCAAGGCACGTTTTAGTAATATGACGTTAAACTTAAAATGTTCAAGAACTTGTAGCGACCGCCCGCCAATTTAAAGCTAGAAGAGTTGGTAAAAAAGGGTTGGATTTTTGATATATCACCATACTTACAGGTGCATCAATATTGGATGCCCAGTTCGCGGGATATTAGAAGACGAACAAACCCATCCATTTATTTATACCGAGCCACAGACAAGCAGTTTTCAAAAAAGACCGTTGTTTGTGTTTCATGAGTCTCAAAACGCGTTTTTCCGTTATAATCTCGAAATAGATTTTCGTGAAATCAATACTGTATAGGCGAGTAAAAATACATTTAAGCTTCTCGTTATGAAATAATTTTTCCGCAGTCTAGGTGTTTGATGGCTCAATATTAAGTCTGGCGATGCGAGACAGGTGCGCAAGGTTAAAAATATATTTCGTCAAGTTTTGTTAATTGGAGAATATTTTTTAAATATTGGGAACGGTTATTTCTGACAGCCAAACTCCTCCTAAATTCGGCCGCCTAAGGAGACGATATATTGTCTTTTAATTAACGAACTGCTAAAAATAAACGAAAAAATATAAGCGAATGAATTATCCACAATCATACGTTTTCTATTTTCTATGAGCGCGTTCTCAACGGAGCGCTGGAAACCCTGAAGTTCAAACAAAATTTGTGAAGGTTAATGTTCATCTCGAACCTCAAAGAAATATAATTTATAAAGATTTATTTTTAGGTAAATTTAAATAAACTTAAGATGTTACCTGTTTTTATGGACGAATAAACTACGGTACTGAAGTTGAAAAATCATTTATTATTAGAAGCGGGAAAATTAAGGTGTGTGCGAGCAGTTGGAAGTGTTCTTTACGATTTCGTATTTAATTTTAGATTTAAGCTACAGCGTACGCTACTGCAATTCGTGTGTGCGCTCCGGTAAAATTACCCGACGATTAAAATAATATTCGGAACGAAAAATTTCTCTTCTCCACCACGTGCAAATGAAACACTTCCTGAAAATTATTTTCGTTTTCACCTGTTACTTATACTGCTCACAAAATTTGAATCTACTTTTGAAAATCACAAATTAAATTAGTAATCAAAATTACTGAAATCCCCACCAGAATAAACAACATACGATATTTAACTTAAACAACAACGTGGGGCAAAAATAAAAATAGATTATTTAAAATGTTCAATTTATGGCAATAGAAAATAAAACCGGAATGGAAACTTAAACAAAACGTGCACCGGAATCGAACTGGAAAATCTTTATGGTACATGTTACCCAGCTATGTGAAAATTAAGGCTATCAGCAATGATTAAAAATTTTTCTATATTTTGCAGATTGCTTGGTACAAGCAAATAATTATTTAATATTATATTATAGTTTAATCCTGTATTGTTTTCTTGTAAAAATCGACAAAGAAGGCGTCTCGCTATTCGCTGCTCTTTCACACGGATCTAAAATAATTTAAAAAATAGTGAACTGTCGAGTTGGATTCATAAAGTATTTGATTGACTTATTTTATTCGTAATCAGCTTTTACGTCCCACTGCTGGTCTCCGGCACTCTTCTCTGCCACGTACTCTTCTTAGCGCCGAGGTGGACCCGGGGACCTACAATTTAACGTCGAATCCGAACGACTGAATACCAGAGAAGGTTTCAGGCATTAAGACCCCACGGCTGCCTACACCGGATTGGGGAATGTGAGTGGCGGGTTGCGACATATATTTTTATTGCTGCATGGCTTCGGCGGGGAATCGAACCCCCGACCTTTAGCGTTAGAGGCTAAGCGCCCAACCTCTGAGCTACCGCCATGCCATTCCATTGATTTATTAGTCTGTCCAATTGAAGTTAAATTATACTTTGTTTAGTTTCATACAATCTATCATATCATATCAGTCTGCAGAAGTTTAATTTTTTTAAATTATTGTACCAATTATCTAAATCAGCAGCCACTTTAAAATTGACAATTTGATTTAGTAGTTTCGCAAATCTCGAATAATTTTACATTCTCTAAATTCTTACATTGCCGTTCCTGGCAACTGTGTTTAGTCTTAGCCTTAGCAACAGAAATAGGCCGACGTTAAATAAAATAAATAAATAATAAATAACACCAAGATAGTTTATTTTTAAGAAAGTTGACTAAATATTACCAAGCGTAGTTCTACCATCTATCTGTTTACTACATTAAATCCCTAACTGTCTCACCATAACAACACGACTACATCTTGCATCTCGGAAAGATTTATTACTAAAACACATGGGCGGGTTTTTGCACGTCGGCTCAGTTCATTGATTGTTTTTCTGTTGCTATCACTTATGTTAGCATAATTAAGTTATTTACGGCTTCTTTTAATTCTAGAGGCTCGAAAATGTGTATTTATCGCACTGCTTTTGTTAAGGAATTTTACTGGACTTTAATAGGATGTTTTTTGAGGGATGTTTTTCTTGAAGATTTTACGGGAATTTTTATTACGGGGCTGCTTTTCCGGGCTTTTCTTTCCATAGTTTTTCTGTTTTGTTTTCAATATTTATTGGATAAACTAATATCATTTAAGAGTATTTTAAAAAATGGTGATTTTTGTTTATGTCTTTTGTGTTCGATTGTGGCCTGCGGAACTAATATTTTCAATAATAAGCAATATGTGACCTGCGAACAAACGCAACTATAATTTTGCAGACTTTTCAAAAGATAGGCATGATAATTTAAAACCAGTTAATTCATGTGGAAAACATCAAAATCAAGTATTTTCATGAGTTAAATTTCATTTTAGTTATTAATATTAAAATACTCTCAAGCTCCAATTTTTGGGAACTCCTATTTATTCAAAAACGAATTGACAGTTCGGGATTACATTTGGTAAGGAGTACACAATGCTATTTATTTCCGAAACCATATAAACTGTCAAAATTATAAATTTCAGAAAATTTTTTGTCAGAAACTGGCCACATATTTGTTTTTCGCCAATGCCACAATTTTTATGTAAAGTTTTTTCAAATTACGGAAATTTGATGGTTGTTTATTTAATAAAGGAAAAAGTCCGTGTTTAAGGTAAACTAGCTGAAACCGAGGGACCCTCGCTCAAACTTTTGAAATCAAGTGCCGCAGCGCCCTAAGTCTCTGTTACGTAAACATTCGCTCCAAGTACTGCAAACGAAATAATAAATAAATTGTGTCGAGATTTAAGAGCATATTGATTTATTAATGAAATACTTTATAACTTCAACAATATTTATTTATTTTATAATCAAGCATTTACAAATACAATACTATAAAATTTTTACACTTTTGTGATGATAAAAGTAAATTAGATATACTAAAAGTATTTGAAATTCACAAAATATAAGAACTATACCATTAATAAATGAGCAAAATAATCTTTTAAATTCACCTCCATTGGACATTTTGTAACAAGAACTCAAGTCATCTGCAGACATAGATAGCCAAGATCAAGTTATAAATTTCTATTGTTGCACCACATCAACTGTTTACTTTTAATCTTACCTGAAAACATGTCAAAATACGTGTCAGATTAAAATAAATAAATATAGTTGAAGTATTTTACTTATAATCATTATGAACTTCAACGAAGTAAAGCTGGAACGTGTTAATAATGTAAGAGCATAGCTCGTCGTTGCGTGAATTTGGGACAGTTCCCAATTTAATATACACTATAGCAAAACCCGAGAGCTACTGCGACGCACACGAGTTACTTGCCCCCGCTTTTTCTTTGTTTATTGGGTTGGCAGCGTAGCGGACCGCGGATTACAGTTCTAGTCGATATTTTTCCCAGTTCATAATTAACTTCGGATCCCTTCTCTGTGTCACAACGTTTAGTGACTAAGCGTTCAGTAACATGTCTTACACCTCGATGCAGATAATTTATCTTCTATATATTAAATCCAGATACCTTTTTCGTTCTCAACTTGTAGTGACCGCGCATTTAGTAACATGCTTTACATCTCGACATAGGTTATATCATTATATATCTTCCAATAAACTTGGTAGCATTGTGTGTAAGAGAAAAGCGTGGGGCGTAGTCTACGGTTTCAGCTAGTTTTAAAAATTAATTTGCATATGCATTAATTTTTGTAATAGTAAATGTTAGCGTTTGCTATTTTAACTAAAGCTCCTAATATTTGAATCAATGCAGTGTCAAATTTGTAAACATAATCGTACACTCTTGCAGCTGCTCGATATGTTTACAATGTTCTCAGTAAAATTATGTTTAAGTTGTTTTGTATACGATAAGGAGCCGCTTATAAAATGCTTGGTTTAATTGTTATTTTATTGCTAATTTGTTCGATTATTTATTGTGTCCGTATGAGTAATTATTTCTCAAATTATTGGCGTTAGCTGGCATATCATTTCAATCATGCTTATATTTGTATTCAGACAACTCGCGATAAATAAATGCTGTTACTAGTAAAATTGTAATAATGTTCTGTATGCAATGATTTTATTGTATTAATTCTGTTATTAAGACAAAAGTATATATATATCCAATGTGCTGTGCTAGATTGCCGACTTGCCAGAATGGAGGTAAGCTATAAATAACAAAAGTATACCAACATGAAAAGTTGTGATAGCAACATAAACATTTGCTGGGATGTAAAGGCCCGTCGTACTGTTATTGTTGATAAATTTTGTCAACATGCGTTGTGTTATAATAGTGATACAGGGGCTTTAAAGGATACCAATTTAGCTAATTTGTAATAAATGTTGAATAATATTTTGGTTGTAAAGCGATATACTCAAAAATAAACAAAATATGAAATAATTATGATTTTCACATAAATTTTTAATGATGCGAAGTGCTTGCAGCTAAGGCCAAAGTATTAATAAATCTTACAATATAAATTCAGTATCGTCTTCAACATTAAAATATGAAAAAAACCTTATGTAAACCAAAAACTGTTATTAAAACACGCGGAAAACGATAAATTGTGTGGTTAATGAACACCAATGAACCAAAATTTATTTGAACTCGCTTCTGTTTAGCAGAAAGTAACCCACTCTGTTCTCCGTTTATTATTTTATAGGAAAAGCATAAAGAGGTATGTTTGTTTAATACATGCAAGTTGCAGAAAGATTTGCAATTTGCAAATCATCCGAATACTGCGTATAAGATGGAGTTAAAAATTCATCAAGTAAATGGTAATCTAAAACTCCAAATGGGTTTACATTTTACTTTTCTATTTGTTTTTGTAGAAGAATTTTATTAAATAAATTCAGAATGTTATTTTGTCTAATTTGATGTTTCAACTTGAAATTCTTTGAATAAATAATTCTATTTTTTATTTTGAATCAGACATCTATCTATAATAAATCCGTAACTGTCTTAATATAACAAGACGACTGTCGGCTCAGTTTATTGATTGTTTTTAGTAAAAGTTTGCGTTGCTGCTACTTCTGTTGATATTATTTGGTTTCAATTCTAGCGGAGTCGGAAATGTGTATTTACTGCGCCACTGATATGGACATCTAGTACAGCATATTTTTTATAATTTTTGTCAATAACACACAATTTATGTAATATTAGCATTGCATATAAAACATACATTTTACAAAATAAATAAATATACACTACGCACTCTACACTCCATTGAGGGATTGAGGTACATATCGGGAGTAGCCATAATATAACAGTTCCCGTAAAAAACTGCTGCCTGTACATTACAAGCTCGCATTTCATGAAAAACTAGCTGAATCCATACGCTTTTCTATCTAATGTATTGTGGTCGCGTAAATGTTCAAATATAACATTTTGACGGTATACATGTTTTGGACCTCCAGGACAAAACGACGATAATGATAATGATGATCAATGATGTGCACGTGTGTTACGCAAAATCTCAGGAACTATTGTAACAATTGTTATGAAATTTGGTATACAACGAAAAGTTGTTGAGCTATTAAGTTTTATTTTACGAACCGGAACCGGAAACAGAAGTTAGACATGGTTTTTGGCAGCATTTCTTTCACAAACGGGATTTTACAAATGTAAAAACAATTTCTAATAGAAGGTGATAAGACAAATTTAATTTTCGAGCTTTAAAAAGGCTGTTGCTTGTGTTGGTAAATATTCGGCTTTAACGCCTATTTATTCAAAAACGGGTTCACGTCTCACGGATCGGGATTAATTTTTGTATTACAATAGCCATAGAGTACCACAAGAAAAGTTACAAGTTACAAATTAAAACTGTAAAGTAAAAATAATTTCAAGTCAATTGTCAAAAAACTATTACTCAAAAACTAACCACACGATTTTTTGATAAAATTCATAAAACTAGGACGACAATCCACTAGCAACTTAAGTAGTTTATTGATTAATTTAAGAAACGTGAGCGTAGCCCACGGGTTCCGCTAGTTTTTAATTAAGTTTGATGAAAAATGTTGCATCTTCAGCCCAGTTTTCAGTTGTACATTTTCATGCTGCAATTTCCTAATGCCTAACCACCAGGATTTCAGTGTTTTGTTAATGCATAGAAAGTCCAGCTGCATGCATGCTCATCTAGATTGCACAATTATTATTCTTGACCCTGACCACTTGTTTATAGTGAGACGGTAGCAGTGTTATAATTTCTAATCTAAACGCTTATAATTAAACAGAATTCAAAGAAGTGGATAGGTCATGTATATCAGTGAAATATTATGTCTCCAAAAGAACTTTTACTTGATGTTATAATAATTATTTGTTATTGCCAGAGCGCGGATTTATAAGCATTTATGTTTTAAAATAAGCGTTTATAATAAATTCGACAAATCAGAAAAAAAGCAACGAAAAACCACAAAACAAGCAAAATAAAAAAAAACAAAATTTTTATTTGTTTTGCATAAGGTATTGTTGCAAATATTTTAATACAAAATAAAAATTAGAAAATGTAATAACAACAAATAAGAATATACTTTGATATAAATTTCCTTGCCGTTCAAACCACGTTTTTATTAAAAAGCACTGAAGCATATTATGAGAAAACGACAGAAATTTTTTAAATCAGCTTTTAAAATATGAAATATTACAAAGTCATGACTTATTCGCTGAGTAATTTAAACCGAAAAATAGTAGATTAATTAATGTTTTAACATTAGATTTTTTAAACTAAAAATGGCAAATGTTAAATTATTTATAAAAAAAAGCACCAACTAGCTACATAAAAGCTAAAATAAGCGCATATAAGCGGTTTAAGGAGCAAAATAAAAGTGGGGTCAAATGATGACATTTCTCATGAACCGTGGAGATACAAAAAGATTTTCATTTGCTTACAATAATAGTGCAAAAGCAAAATGCTTGAAATTCGCGCTCTACTTATTACTCTCCACCACAAGAAGGTGGTGTATAGGTTTACGGTTACAAAAAAGAAATGCTTATTATGGAAATTTACGTATTGTTTATAATGAGCTTCTATAAGAAATATTAATTAAAAACAAAAATAGTTTTTCATGAGAAATTGCATGTATTTATCACAAAAATTTGTATTTTAATTGATTAATACAACTGCTGCAATTTAACGGAAAAAATGCAGTTATTATCATCATGCATCGAAAGCTGTAGCGTAGAAATGCCTAAGTGGCAGCTAGATTTAAATGTAAAAAAATATTTTTAAAACAGTCACCTACGTACTTCAGACTTTTCTAATAGTTATAAAAATAGTTTTATTATTTATATTAGTGAAGTTCAAGGAACTTTCCTTAAGTTTATTATTATATTTTGCAGGAGGAGGTCTACCTATAATAAACTACATAATAAACAATAACTTCCAGGTATCCAAGCTGTTTTTTGCACGATTTATCACTTTACACTTCTGATAACGTCATATCAAAAATGCCATACATTTTCAAATAAATATTTTACGAAACTTAGACTGCATCACTTCAGCTGCGATACAAAATAGAAGTGCACAAACTGCTTCGCAATTAAAGTCAATTTCAACAATAAAAGAGGCAAGCTAATCACATAGTAATTAATTAAAAAAGAGATATTGCGCACTTTTTATGTGTTGCTCGTACAAACAAATATACTTAGGAAATGTTCGTCATAAAGTCTTCAAATTATTAAATGGTCCACACCATACCATATGTGCTCTTTGAAGTGTACGCTTTATTTAACCGAGTGTTGAGGGCAACTTGAGGAACTCCAGAGTGTTTGGATATTTATCGTAGTTATCAGGTGTAAAGTCAACGTTAAAATGACTTTTTGTAATATGTGATGATTTGAGTTAATTTCTTTTTACATTTAAGTTTTAATTCTTGCGATAAAGCTTTATAAATTCAATTTTCCTATTATTAGGGCTTAGAAGAGGTGATCAAATAGGAAACGTGACACAGTCTTGTTACAAAACCCGCCAACTCGTGTGCTAATATTTTCAGCGAAAACTCGCAGCTGAACTAAATATTTTCCAGAAACACTTAGGCATGGTTTATTTTATAGAACCGCGCTTTATTTCTGAACACTTACGGAATATCCATAATTTTTGTTTTATATACTTTACTACGAACCCGGAAGCTTTCCCCGAACTAATTGCACGTAAAAATAGGATCGTAATAAATAAAAATTCCTGCTCACATAAATACCATCCATAGCGTCGATAACCCAAATGAGGTCAGAGTAACCAAACTTGAAAGCTTTGTAAAATACAGACGGTGTTCAGAAGGTAGCACGACAAGTAGTTTCCAGGAGTTCAATATTATGAAATATAATTTCCCTGTTTAAAGTCAGCGCGAGCGACTGCTGCATACGCTATTTTTAGATGTCTGGAAATACCTCAAGACGCGCTGTCAGAGAATCGTGCTCGATCTTATAAAAACGGAAAGTCTCCAAAATGCTACCGTTTCGCTTGTTGATTTTTCAGCCACTAAAATGATTATATCTTTATGGAACTTCATTAAACGAGAAATTAATTAGTAGGTGTGCCAAAACTGTTTCAGACAACATTGTCATGCAATCAAATTAACCCATACTTTTACAACCGTTAGATTCTATTTTCCATATTACCATACCTAGATACTAAATATAAAAATAACAGAAACGTAAATAGTATCGCCGCTCTATATTTATAATATGGATATGATCTATTTTCCAGAAATTAATCTGCTAACCTTTCGCATTTTAAAATTCAGTTACTTTATTTATACCATTTTGTGGTTTCAAATATTGCTTTGGAAATAATTGGAAAAATAAATAAAATAACATCAAGAATAAAAAGTTTTAGGACACTTATTATCTTTGGCTTTTAAACCTTTGTAGATGTATTGAAAACACAACGACAACAAAAACGTCTATTCAGTTTTAAAATCTTTTATTAGTTAACTTAAATCGGGTGATTTTCCAATTTTTCAAGAAACGTGAATTCAGTTTTCTTTTATTTAAAAAAAATAGCATTGAAAATAATATAATTACGGCCCTGTGCCTCCAAACAAGTATTTCATATTAAGTTTTAAAAAGCTCCTGACAGAACTCTACTTTTCTTTTCCAGTACTTTTAAAACTTATCGAGCTTTTCAACTTGGAAATCGTAATGTCATAAATTCTCACTAATTTTCTTAATGTTTTCACACAGGTTCATAACACTATCGCCAATTTTCAGTTTACAGTTATTTTCACGCTGCTAAAACCCTTAAAATTAATCTTTTGTGAATTTCGTAAATATTATGAAACTATGGAGCTCTACCTCAGTAGCGGTTCGCCCCATTAGGCAGGGTAGGCAGTGCCTACCCATAATTTTTCAAATTAAAAAAAAATCTAATTCTAAATTTTAATTAAAAAAAGTTACCTGTAAATAAATATACCGTTGCTTTTACCACAGATAAGGTTAACACTACCTGATATACGGTAAATATGTGAGCTATCGGCAGCTTGTTTTATATGATTAATAATCTGCAAAAAGATGGCGCTACAATGACAATTTGTACTCTCACAAATAATTACGTCACAGATGACTGTAATTGAGCAGAATACTTAGCACATATTCAAACCAAAAGTTAGACAGTCATCTGCCATGTTTAACGATTTCATTTGATATGTTTAATTGTCAAATCGCAATTTTTCGTAAATAATTAATATTGAAGCCAATTCTACTTAAATTATATTCATGATGTGACAGACTCCAAGTAAATAAGACCACAAAGACGTATGATACAGTTCTGGAATCTAGTGTACTAATAATAAAATCAGTAGAATTGTAACCTCAAAATATATTTAAATTACAATTTATTTTATGTTATACCTCTGGAACCATTACATATTACAGTTTTAAAATATAATCAATATAATTTATAAGGTAAATATCTAGGTATAGTCATCCTCATGTGGCGAAGCTTTAAAAACCTTTACCTATGGTCTTCAGCTCTGGCACTTAAACTGCAGTCTGTAATAACTAATAAGGTAACCCTAACCTTGCAGAATGCAGTGTTAAAGATAAAAACATCAGAATGAGCTACCTTTCGGTGAAATGTGAACGTAGGTACACACATTACGTCTGCGAGAACTTTAGAAGAAACAAACAAAAGTTCAACAATAATTTACTTTTTCTGAAATATCAAATTTCAGTAAACAGTAAACATAAAGAAAATATAAAATACACGCATCCTAAATAAGGTTAGGTTTTTAACGTTATTTGTGACAGATGCACTCAAATCCCCGATAAAACAGTTTCCAACACATTTCAACAGTAATAAACGAATGGCGATAGAAACGCCCTAAAATTGGTCTGGTGCGTTGCCGCCTACTAACGCTAATTTCGCCTTCAAATATGAGCGGACATATTGTATAAGGGGTTGTATATCTGTAGTGTTAACCTTATCTGTGCTTTTACACACTGTTCCGCATATCTGCATGCGCAAAGGCGAGCCTCATCGATGCCAGCCATAACACAATCAGCCAATCTGTTATTCTTAATAGGTCTGCTTGCACGTTGGTAAAGGAATGCAATGGTACGATGCAAAGAATAGTGCGCAATAACCACCGAAAAGGCGCGCCTGTTCCTGATTTCTGTAGCTTTATTTGCGTTCAGTTAGTCAGAGGGTCAGGTGCAGCGTGCAGGTTTGTATTTATTCTATACGTTGTTTGCACGTTTGCAACGATGCGATCTCATGGATCAATGTTAAAAGACAATAACTTGTTTTGTTGATATTTGATAAGGATAATGAGTTTAATTATTGAAATACAGAAATTTTTAGTTTCTTCATCTTAATGATTATTTTAGGATTTGCATTTGCCAACCCACGGAACGCCAATGCTTTACCTACTACTACCACCAGGTAAGCAACTTGAAAATAAGTCAAATACCATCAAGCTATTTCCACAGTATTTGTGGAAGCTTTCGTAAAACTTTCTTGGTACAGTCAAACAGATTAGCATTTGAAACTTTTATTTATCATTTTGCTATTAAATTTTACTACCCCTCTTCACTTATTTTGCGGTAATTTTTTTGAAGTGGTTTTGGTCTTATCTTTTTTTAGTAATTCCACTTATACTCGGTTTAAAAAAATCGTTTAGCACAAATTTTTTGACTTTCTTTACGTTAGCCTACTCCTTAGTATTTTTACAATGTTTTTTAATTGCTTCCATTTTACGGAATGTCAAATTATTCACGCTGCAACCTTTAAAAATATTTAATTTTCCTATAAATATAAGGATGTCAATTTTTTTACAATAACCGGTTACTTTTTTACATTTTTATAATAACCGGGCTGCGCTGATTTATGTAACAGGCCGATTATGAACAGTTATTTGTTCTGACCGGTTATCGGTAATGACTGGTTATTGGTTATTACGGACTATTGGCTATGAAGGTTATCGGTTATGACCGGTTTCAGGTTATGGTACGCTATTGGTTCTGACCGGTTATTGGGAATGACTGGTTATCGGTTATGACCAGTTATTGGCTTTAACAAACTAACGGTAATGGTCAGTTATCAGTTATGACCGGTATGAGGTATTAGGTATGATCGTTTATAGGTTTTTATCATGCTAATTGGAGTGTTACGCGCTGATTACGGTTACACATAAAATTCGAAGGATTTACTTCCAATACTACCTTTAATCTTCTTTGAAGAAAGTCAAATCTAGTTTGATGAAGACGATTGGTTTGAACGATAACAACAAAAAATACCTACGCATTTTTGTATTTTTGCGTCGCCAACCTGTTCTACTGAAATGTTTGGAAAGCTCATACGTTTAAAAATTCTGCGTAGCAGCACCGGCACTGGTTGATGTAGCGCTGTGCCGTGTGTCTCAATATTATTCATCATTAAACGAGAATTTTTAAAGAGAGAATTGTTTCAACGAAAGAGAAAAAAGATTTTAATATAAAGAATTTCGGAAAGAAATATTTTTATTTATTTCTTGGAAAAATAAAAAAAAATATTTCTCTCTTGAATAAACTCTCATAAATATTTCTCTCTTGAAAAATTTTCTTCCAATAGCTTTCAATTTATTTCTTATAACAAAAATGTGTCTCTTTAAAACAGTTCTCGTATAAAACATTTCTACTGAAAAAAGTTCTATCATAAAAACATTTCTTTCGCTACAAAAAATTTCTCTCAGAATTACGGTTTGCGGATGACACAAATAGATGGCGCTACTACACTCTAGCCGTTGCTAACCGGTACGTAGGAACAGCAAAATAATCAAGTCACTCAATGTAAAGCTGGAACGCCCATCTAGGTAAAGCAAGACGGGCACGGTAAAGTTAAACATGGTTTATCATAAAACAACACAGTTTATGACTTAAAAATGCTCAATCTCGCTTTTTCACTGTATCCTAGTACTCAAAATGAAAATAATAACCAAGGTTTGTCTGAACTTGTATCGGCTCTACACCATTGGCTGCGCGTTTCAATTTCGTGTACAGGGTGTGGCAACTAAAGTGCCACAAGTTGATATCTCCAAAACTACCAAAGATTGAGCAATTTTTTAAAAATTTTGCTCAACCGAAGCGCTCATGTATTAATTAGGCTAAGAGTGAGTTAAGAACACAAATATTTTAAATGGGATGATCGGTATTTTTTACAGATTTCTATCCCCCCATTTATTAGAGGTTGTAAATTAACATGTTTTAATCTTATTAAATTTTGCTTGGCCTGTTTTTGATTTTTTACAACTAAAAAAAAATAATCTCGTTAAGCTTTTTCATATTTACAGATTTTTATCCTCCCATTTATAAGGGTTCGTAAACTACATTCTTTACTCAATAAATTTAGCTTGACTCTCCTTATCTTGGTTGCTTACTTTCAGTAGGCTCATTTAAATTAAAAAAAATAATCTCGTTCCACGTTTTAATATTTACAGAATTTCATCCCTCCCATTAAAAATAGCAACGTTTTTCAAAAAAGTCTAACAAAATAGTGTGTACCTATTTTGATGCAGATATTAAAAATATATAGCAAATTGCAGATCGTTCCATTTAAAACTGTTAAGTTAAAATAGGGTGGTTTTTCAAAACTTACTACTAGCCTCAGATACTTCGTCGCATAAAACTAAAAAAAATGTTGCTCAATGTTGTGTAGCTTTGGAGATACCTTGTAACATTGTATTTGCCGCACCCTGTGTACAAAGCTGGAACGCTCGGCTACTGGTTTAGAGTCGGTACAATTTCAGTGAAATCTTGATTATTTTTTTTTATTTCGAGTTATGGGGTAGAGTGAAACTGTGGTGTTTGTGTCCCTCCCTTGCTTTACTTAGGTGGGCGTTCCAGCTTTTACATTGCATTCATTGTTCCGCTGTTCCAAGCACTTGCCGAAATGTAGTAGCGCCATCTTTTAGTGAAATACGCGAATCGTGATTCTGAGAGAAAGTTTTAGTAACGACAGCAATTTTTTACGAGACCTTTTATTCCAAGAGAAATATTTTAATGAGAGAACTGTTTTCAGGAAAGATATAGTTTTACGAGAGAACTTATTTCAGGAAAAAAATATTTTTGAGAGAACTTTTTCAAGTGAGAAATATTTTTTGAGGCATTTTTACAATAATTTTATGAGAGAACTTTTTCTAAGAAAGAAATAAAAATATTTTCCTAAACAATTGCTTGAATGGTACATTTTCGATATTTCGACGAAACTCTATAGAAAGTTAATTTAAATTATATTCGTCATGGTGTTATTGGGTCATAGTAATAATCAATTAAAAATAGCGACGTTATCATCATTATTGGTAACCGGATGTGATATGATTTACGATCGAACAAAATTCAGTCATGACCAACTACCAGGTCACCACTGCTGACCAATTAATCAGTTATGAGTTATGATCTGTAATCGGTCATGAGTTATGATCGATATGCGGTCGCCCTGGTTGAAGGCCGCAGTTTTCAAGAACCGGTCATCGATCATGTTCATGAGTCATGCCTGGTTGACCGTATTTGACAAATTGAAAAAGGGCAGTTTTCTGCAGCGCTCATAAAACCGGTTAAACGATAATCATTGACAGCCTTTTCTATAATTTTGGAATGCATTTGTTTGACAGTTGGAATAAGTACTCTTGGTAACAAGGTAATTTTGAACTATTATTGAAACTAGTGTTACCTCGCCGAAATTCGACGGCAGACTCAGCGTTGACCGACCCGGCGAAATGCCAAGTCACGTGATGTATTAGTTCCAATAATGAGACGCGGCGTTAGTGTAGATGTCGCCTCAAGTGAAGCGCGTCTAGCAGACTTTCATATATATTATAAATTAAAATAATTATTATTAAAAAATCGACGTAGAATAAAAATATAAAAATGTTTCATGTTCCATCTGAGCATAGAGACCTTTCATTGAAAAAAAAATGGTCCAAATTGGGGAAGCGGTAGCCGCTGGAGGAACCGGAGAAAAATACTTTTTGAGTATTTATATATGTATGGATACTTTTAAAAGTTTATATGGTGTTGCACCTTGCACTTAAAACTAGAATAAATATTTCCCTTTTTTTTTTTTCTTAATTTCAATTAACAATTGTTTTTTAGGTTTAATTAACTTTAAAAGCCATGATAGTTGCGTATTTCGTTAAATGTTGAATGTACACTCTTTTATGGTTATACCTTAAGAATTGGGTTTAAAATAAAGTTAAATAAATTGTGTACAATAAAAAAAACGGAAACACCTTGTATAAAATATGACACATACTGTGCTCGAGCCAAAGAGATATAAAATTAAAACAATAAAATAATTTATAAATACACGTGTAAAATTACCTTAGCTACCTATCTTAAAATAATGCAGTAAAACAACGAGGGTTAGTAATAAATATTCTTGGCACATGTACTACGTAAACTACAGAAAATACAAAGTGTTGTCGTCGGGTTAACAATAGCTATAAGCTAAACAAATGACAAATTTCTAAATTTTCAACTATTAATTTAGTACATGTTTCAAAATTGTACCAATTTTAAATTTTTAATTATACAACTTCTTTGCCACCTTCATTATTTGCTATACTTAAACTGTATTATTTTTATAATCCATTACAACAG
Organism: Ctenicera cuprea; assembly: GCA_958336395.1. NCBI lineage: Eukaryota > Metazoa > Arthropoda > Insecta > Coleoptera > Elateridae > Ctenicera > Ctenicera cuprea. The sequence continues at coordinate 50,888,838 of OY284487.1, forward strand.
TTAAAACACAGAAATTTCTTCTTTTTTTCAAAGGGTAATTCATCACTGCAACCCTTTAAGCACCCACTAATCGCTTTACGTCACAACCCCCAAGTGTCTCATTTAAAAAAGTACTAAACTATTTCGGAAGCTTCCAGATGTTTACGTTTTCCGACGCTTAACTGTGTTTTTGACACGCTATTATTATTATTATTATGTACTTTACAAAGGTCGCCATAAAGTTAGACAAAAAGTGCGTTTCTTGCAAATGCATTGCAAAATTATTATAATGGATGAAGTGGTTCTATTTAAAAATCAGTGTGTCAAGGTGCAACAGTTATACCTACTTATGGTATAATATATTAATGTGTTGTTAAGTAAGTCATAATGAATTCTGTGTCGTGGTTTGAATGCTCTTAGACTTAGAGGATATGTGAGTTTAGAAGCAAGCGAACTTTTCTGTGCAATGAATTATTTTGTTTAAAAACTAATAATTGCGTTTCATCTGCAGTTAAATTTTATGAAACAACAATTACTTCATACAATAGTTCTTTTTTGATTATTTACTCATTTCTTATAAAAACTGAAGATTTGATTATTTTGTTTTTTCCCATATTTCAAATATAGGAAGTGTTGGTTTTATGATTGTTTTTAGATACATGTCTGTGTGTGTGTGTGGGTGCGTCCGTTCGTCCTCTTATATTATTTAAAGTTTTAGATAGTAAAATTCATTGCAAGCTTTAAAAAACTACGAAACTGGATGCGTCAATTCCGTTAGAAAGAAGTTGTGTACATAGTGGAATAGCTACTGTTTATGCTCCTTCTGATCTTTTTAGCGATAATAGCGCAGCTAAGAGTAGTACACGGTTGAAATGAGCATTGCCCGAAGTACCCGAGCGTTCTAATATGTCGGCGTTTTACGAATATGGGCTCCGGACCGAAAGCATGCGCTCGATCCGAAAGCACGACGATTAAAAGAGTTGGTGGAGTTCGTTGGATTTAAAGCTCTAGGAGCAGCTGCACGGATTGTTTTCGCTTTAAACCGTTCTTATCGATGCTGAAGGTTAAGCTGAACTTCCTGTCCAAATGCGCGGTACCTCTTTTCAAGTACTGTACATAAAAAATTGCCAGAAGGGGTGATTTTAGTTTGTTTTATTTGGAAATTGTTCAGAATTGGTAAGATTTTGTTCACTGATTACGTGAGAGGGAGGGTGAGACAGACTACGACGGTGTATGCAGAGAAAGAGAGAGGGTAGTATCGAATGTGGCCATGGATTTAGCGAGTTAGCGATTTGTTTTTCTAAAACACGCCTGCCTTGACGCTGATTGGCCGTGAGCGTGTATGGTTGTTTAAAGCCCCTCTACCACTTTGTAGTATTCGTTTGGAAAGACCGGATGCAGTCAAAGTTAATAAAAATTGTACAAACCGACACGTACTATAATCTAATATACAGGGTGTTCATTTGAAAACTTCTCACCCCCAATATCTCGGTGTACAAGGCTTTCTGAAAAAATCGCCGAGACACGTCAACAGTATTAGCGAGGGGGACATATTTTTACATAATAGTGACACAACACGTTTCATTCCCCTACCCCCCAGAGCCGCCCCTGGTCTTCGTATTGCCTACATTTTGGCGTTATGTTTTTTAAAATCGGTCGATTCGTTTTTGAGATATTAAGGGAAAAGCGTTTGAGTTTATTGAAACAAAAAGGAGCTTGTAAAACGCATAGTAGGCTGTTGTCATAATGCATTATTGGATGTTTTTCTTGTCAGTACTTGTCAAAGTGTGTGGCATTAATTGTTGATGTTTGTTTAAACTGCTATAATTAGTGTGGCGCGTATTGATATTTAGTAAATGTGTAAAGTTCTCTTAATTATTAAAAATGGGATACACTTTGGGTGAAAAAGTTGAAATTGTGTTAATTTATGGAGCTGAAAATCAATGTGCCCGACAAACCGCAGCTACGTTTAATGAACGGCAACCTGATAAGTCCACGTCCCATAGGTATGTCCTAGACCTTATAGCAAAATTTACTGAGACTGGATCTGTTTCGAATAGAAAACTTACTGAACCCAGAGTTTTAAATCAGGCCACTCAAATTGAGATATTAGGACATTTTGGTATAAACCCCAGAAGTTCGCTCCGCCAAATTGCCGCCGCAACTGACATTTCATTAGGTTCAGTTCATAAAGTAGCAAAACTTCGTAAATTTCATCCCTACCAAATGCAAATCTGCCATGAGCTAAATGAAGACGACTTTGACAGGAGAATTGAATTTTGTGAACAAATGACTGGCATGATTAATAATAATAATGAAATATTGAAGAATACTTGCTTCGGTGATGAATGCACATTTTATTTAAACGGATTTGTAAATAGACACAACAGTAGATATTGGAGTAACGAAAATCCACACATTATTACAGAAGGACATACTCAGTATCCCGAAAAACTTAATGTGTGGGCAGGTATTTTAGGAGATCAAGTGATTGGACCTTTGTTCATCGAAGGAAATTTAAATGGTGCAGTGTATTTAGACATGTTGGAAAATGCTATTAATCCACTAATAACTGAAGCAGTTGAAAATCAACGTGAGGCAGATGGTAATTTACTACTTGATGAGGAACAACTATACTTTCAGCAGGACGGTGCCCCTCCTCATTATGTTTTACCGGTTCGGCAGTGGTTGCAGAATACATTTCCCGGTAAATGGATAGGTCGAAGAGGAGCTATAGAGTGACCAGCTAGGTCCCCCGACTTAACTCCCTTAGATTTTTTTTCTGCGGGGCCATTTAAAATCGGTTGTTTATACGCCTCAACCGCAAAGTATAGCCCAGCTCCGTCAACGAATAATTGAAGAATGTCGATCAATTCCAAGACATGTTTTCCAAAACGTCAGGGAACACGTTGAACAACGGTTATATTGTTGCTTAGCCAACAATGGACAGCATCTTGGGCAGTTATTGAGATAATAACATTCCAAATAGTTTTTTATTTCCAATAATTATTTGTATTTTTAATACTGATTATAAATAAAAAATTTATCAATAAGTAAACACGCTCCTTTTTGTTTTAATAAACTCAAACACTTTTCCCTTAATATCTCAAAAACGAATCTACCTATTTTAAAAAACAAAACCCCGAAATGTAGGCAATACGAAGACCTTTTAAATAAGGTATCACATAACCCCCCTTGCCATTTAAATTTTTAAGGGGGCGGCTATGGGGGGTAGGGGGATGAAACGTGTTATGTCACTATTATGTAAAAATATGTCCCCCTCGCTAATACTGTTGACGTGTCTCGGCGATTTGATCAGAAAGCCTTGTGCACCGAGATATTGGGGGTGGGAAGTTTTCAAATGAACACCCTGTATGATAATCTTATAAAAAATATTTATAAAATAATACTATTTTTTATATCAATAGCAAGACCATCTAATTCCGAACAAAAACTCTACATAACTTTTTTCTTGTAATTGCCATAGCTTTCGAGAAATAAAGTAACTTCATACGTATAAAAGTTTCTACAGCTGTCGCTGTCTTCCTTCTCTCAACCATTTTCTTCATGTATCTTTGTCTTCCCATTCTCCTTCTTCCAATCCTCTTCTCTCGGTCGTTTCATCCACCTCGTCTCTAAACGATCTTCAAGGTCTTCCTCTCCTTCTTTTCCTATAGAGCTCCAGTCTGTTATCTTCTTTTTCTACGCTTATTTAATTATATGGCAATTATTAGCATTTTTTTCGTGAAAAATCGTACCTGTAATTCACTGTAGTGAATTATGGATTCATAATTCACTGTATCCGACTAATCACAAATACAAATTCAAAAATCATTGTTTCGCTGATTTGATGATATTTTAAATCGTCCGCGATCAACACTTTCTGCGGCTGACAATATACTCGCGTGATAGCCAAGTGTATCGCCATATTGCTTGTTTACGTTTTACAATCTGTGCAAACTAATAATTCAACCACTAAAACGAGTCTAATTTATTTGTTTAATAGGTGTAGAAAAAGCATAGTATCACATTCGCGATTATGGCCATTATTCACTCGGATGATTTGCGCCACTCGCCTGCGGCTCGTGGGCTCAAACATCATCTTCGTGAGTAATCTGTCCCTCTAACGTGTCCGTACCATATTAACCTTTGTTCTTCTATATAGCTGTAAGTATCTTTGTCGATTCCCATTCTTCTTTTTATTTCTTCATTCCTGATTCTATGTCTCAGCAGTCAGCACCTTCGCCGTACTCCATCTCCATCGCCGATATTTTGTTTCAGTTTTTCTAATTTATTACCCAGTTCTCAGCACCATAGGTCATTATACTGCGCCCTATCGTGTTATAAATCCTTTCTTTTGTATTTTTAGTGATATGCGTGTTCCATAGGATTAGATGTAGTTGTTTAATACAAGCCCTTGTTTGTCCCAGTCTATTGTTTGATTCCTCTTCCGTTGTTCCTTTTTCTTCTCTTTTCTGCAATTGCTTGTTTTACTTGTTCGGGGCACGAATATATTTCGAGGACGTGTCGCTTCCCATGCTGCTTTTGTCTGCAGCAGGTTAAATGTTCTACAACTTCGTCTAGTTCAGAGTTTGTCTCTATGGACATGTTAAGGATCAGCTCATTTGTGAGTACTTCTCGAAACACAATCCCAGTTGGTTTTCCGGGTACATAGCGTTGGGAGCGTAGGTACCCTTAAGACTTCTGATGACAACGTGATCAGCACTGGTGAGTAATCTGATGATAAGTCAAAGTTTGCCTCGCATTGCAGATGATTATTGGTGATTCCTGTAGTGAAGCCAAAATCGAGTAGATCGGGCACTTTTTTCTTGTCAATAGGCCAGTATGTGGGTTTGCCTGTTGAGTGATGTTTTAGGTTATTATTTTGAACTGCCAGTAGTAGTTGTCTTCCACGTGGAGTTACCAATATAGATTCCCATTGCTGGTGTTTGGCGGTATAGCCGCCACCAGCAATGAATCAAGGACCCAAAATTTAAAAGAAGTCGACAACCTGATTACCTTTAATTATCGGCTTTGGTGGACAGTATACAGCTAATATAGCAATAGGGTCCGTCCAGTCTTCTACAACTAGTTGCTTGCAAATGTGCTTCCTTGATTTTTGACAATTCATAGTGTTTGATTGCCCTTTTAATAATGAGGGCAGAGCAACTTTGATAACGAAATATTTTTCAAGGCATTTTAAGGACAACTTATTTATATTACATGGCTTAGTTTTTTTAAACTAGTTTAATTAATTAAAAAATGTTTGGTTTATTAATTTTTTATGCTTAAATTACATCTAGGTATGTAACCTTAAAATTATAGATATAAATCCTTGAAATTTTTTAATCTAAACCATAGTATTTAATTTGCACGGAGCTTTCATTCGAGTCGAAAGTTTTTACGATTTAAGTAGTTTATTAATTGGTATTTTTAAATAAAGTTTTAAATACCGTTTGGAAACGCCTTATTTTTACGTCACAAAATTTAAATCCTTAATTGTTTTAGTTTTTGCTTGTTTAATAATAACTTTCCATAACTTAATAGTATAATTAGTAGGTACAAGTATCTTATCTCGTTATTAGAATAATTTCAACAAAAGTAATTTATGCAGCATTTTTGGCTGAAAGTTTGGTGCTTTCTTGCTATCGCACTTGCCGTGAAGTTTCCGAGTTGAGATTTATGTTCTTCAGGGAAGCTTTTCAAATAATTTTCCGTCTGAAACATCACCATATTTCATAGTCAAAAGAGAAATGTAATAAAATGTTAAAATAAAACAGCAGTAAACTCAGATGCTAAAAAGAGTTCTGGTGAAATAACCTCATTTTTAAGAGATTTTGTTGACTTTTTGAACATCATTAAATTAATTGATAGTTGTATTTATAGATTAGACTAAATAACGCGCTAGACCAGATGCGAAGCAAGCTTGGCGGGACAACTCTCTGTTTACATATCGTTCTTTTTACATTTTCCATATAATTTATTAGAGAGTTATATTTTACCGAAGCTCGCGAAATAATTCCCAGACAAAACTTCCTTCATTTTGTCAAAATAAGCAAGTCCGGGACGAATTAATCTCTATTTATTAAGCCTTTAACCAAGCATCAACGGGTGCTCAAAGCTGTTCTCGAATATCAACACCTTGACAACTTGGCCATTTTTTTTTGTAAGAACTTATTGAATCAACACTCAGAGATTAATGTTTTAACTTAACTTCTGAGAATCTCAGCTGTCACCAAATAAAGAAAATTTTAAATTTTAAATGAACAGGTACAGAACGTGAAGTGACATAATACAATGGACGCCAACGTAGCTGTAACGGCGCAAATTGTCCAACAAAAATAGTTTACTCCGTGTCATTAAGGTTTTAGCTTAGTTGTACCGTGTTTACCGTCCCAAAATAGTACAGTGTTCATATGTATTTTGACCCACTATCCTGTAATCATAAAATTTATTTCCTTTTGACAACACCAATTTACGCAGAAAGAAATTAGAAAAATTAAAAGAAAAATTGGGGGTTTATAGAAAAAATAATCTATCTGAAACTCACTAAATTGTACAAAATAGTAGCTTAAAAATTCAACAATTTATTTAAAATTAGACTGAGCACTTCGCCTGGACGTTCCCATACTTTGAAGCTTTTACATTTTATATTTCAAAAAGTATTTATGCATAACCTTCTAGTACTAACAGTCGCGCGTTTAAACGTAAGTCACTAACGCGCGTCTAGTATCCTTGGTGTTCAACGGCCCCAAAAATTATTAAAATTCATTATTTCAAAGTTTTATGAATACATGTTTATAGTACAAAAAAAATTAAATAACATTGGTATATTATTACTATTAATATGGTATAGTACCGTATTAATTACAGCAAATAGAACGAAAACAATGAAAAGTAGTGTGAAATTACACACAAAATTTTCTAGCAGTAAGAGCGGCAAAATTCCATAACACCTAAAGAGACACACCTAACCACTCAACAGCTTTTATGCGTTAACAATGTTACATGTGCACCGGACAGATGATCCAAACAAGCTATTATAGTTGCCCGGTCGACATCTTTAGATAACCCTGTCCGGTATTGCCCGCATTGATTGAGAAAACCAAATTTTGTACGAAAAAAAAAACGGTATTATTCGATTTCTTAGTAACAGATCTCTCGGTATTAAAGAAAACCTGAGACTGCATAGCAAAATCATCAGCCAAAAATTGGGAGGGAGGGGGAAAATTAACACCCCTAAATATTGATGCACCTAAAAATGATCTATTATCAGTCAAGCAATTTAGCGTAAGCAGAATCATTTTATTCGCCCCCGTTTGTTAAATAAAAAGGTATAAATGATCGATTTTTAAACATTCATAGAAGGCTCACAGAGAAATTAGAGGGCTGGAGCACGAACCAAATTGTGGCTTACCCCCATCTCTATAAGGTGAAAAAATTATAAAAATCGTGTAGCAAGTATAATTTTCAACAAACACGGTTATCGTCAGGAGTTTACAAATCAAACTGATTTGTAAACTCCTGACGATAACCGTGATGGTTGAAACTTGAGTCGAGAAAATAAAAACCAACGAATTGTGAAACAATTACCAAGAGTTTTATTTTATTAATAAACTATTAATTTTTTAATAGTTAAATATTTATTAATAATGTTTCACCACGTGCCTACCACACAATCAATTCAAAATAATATTCCAAGTTTAATTCTTAACACTTTCTAGCTGTCCAGCTTTTTGTGGTCTCTGGTGTTCTTTAATTTTTTTAAGCAACTCTTTTCCGTCAAAATTTAAAACCAAATGCCTTAGTTTTGTAGAAGGCTTGTATTCTATTGAGACTTCGTGGTAGCTGATTGCTACAGCGATGCGTACTGCTAGCAGTTTTAGGTAGTAAACTGGCTAATTTGCAGAGTGGTGCCTAAGTTTGATGTTCCCGCCACAGCACAGGCGAGCAAAGATAGGGGCTGAGTTTAAAATGAAGAAATTTTCAAAGAATTTACTTGTAGCTTAAAATCATATGATAGAACCTGAATTATGTCAATGCTGAAAAGCTATTTAGTTATTTGAATCTTTGATTAAAAAACCACAGGCTCCTGAGACCTACAAACGAAAGTTGTTACCATTAACCGTTTGAACACAGTCAGTGAAAACTGTTTTAGAATTTCTGGTATTTCTGGCACTGCTTTGCGCATTGTAGTTATCGCATATTTATGTATTATTTCTCTATTTAATGTGTGTGATCGCGCATGCGTTCTTGTGCGTGCGTACTTTCGATCGTGTGTGTGACACGAACTCTCAGGAATTACTGGACCGATTTCAATGAAATTTCGTATGCCCAAATACAGCGAATGTTTGTCGAGCCTAAGTTCTTTTATTACATTCAGAAACCCGAAACGGAAGTTAAATACGATTTATTAGAATAATTTAAAAAACAACGGATTTTTGTACATTTAAAAACAGAATATTATAGAGGGCGTTAAAGCAAATCGTAAGCTATTTTTTCGAACACCGTAGCTTCAAAATGGAGGTCGCTTTGATTTATTTGAAGTTTTAACTTAAGAGAATTTTGGTACAAATGAAAACCGTATAATGAAAATATTTTTAAAATTTTAAACATTAAAAAAAATTTTACTCAAAAACTAGATAAACATGTTTTATTTTCGAATTTGTTGGCTTATAGAGCTAGGTATGAGCTAAAAGTTGGTTTGCGTCTCAGTTCGCTAATGCCACTGTGACGCCTTCTATAAATTTTTGAAAATCAAAAATTCATGACCTTTTATTTAATAAACGGAGGACAATAAACAATTTCTGTTTTAAGTGAATTGCTCACGAGTGATAATAGAATAAGATTTTTGAATGATTGTCTTCTAATGAGTGTGAAGCGTAATTGCATTTATGTGGGTGTTTATATTTGTAACAACGTACGTGTGCCTTGTACCTAATGTCAAAAATTCTAATTGTATGTCCTATATAAACCGAATTTCATTGGGAGCTAATTAATGTGTAAATGCCTGAAACTCAACTTATTGACTCATTAATTAAAGAGAAAGATTGAAAATTAGCTATTCATAAAATTTATCCACCTACTTCATCAGATAAAATGAAATACCGGGTGATCGTAAAAAAATGATTCAGAGCAGGCCATGACCGAAGTGTTAAAGTTGGCAATACGTAATATAAGCCAATTGTTAAATGTTGACAGCTGTAAAAATCTTTGGTTAGGTACATTTAACTTAATGTATTTACTCAAAATTTTTTACAGCTGTCAACATTTGACAATTGGCTTATATTACGTATTGCCAACTTTAACACTTCGGTCATGGCCTGCTCTGAATCATTTTTTTACGATCACCCGGTACGTTTCAATTCCACATTTTGGCGATAACTCAACTTAAACAAAAAAAATTAAAATAACAGCAAAAAACATTTTAAACACTTTGTCTGATACTAAAGAAAAAACAGACGATTTACTAAAATTCAGGCATTTACAAATTAAATTGCTCCCACTGTAACTAGGTTTATACAGAACAAACAACTACAAATTTTGATATTAGGTACAAAGAATACGTACGTTGTTACAAATATAAACACCCACATAAATCCAATTATGCTACAGTTTTGTGGTGATAAACGTAAGTTAGATATTCTAGAAGCATTTGAAATCTATAACATTTAAAAGCTGCACCTTTAATAAACGAGCAAATAGATCTCCTAAATTCACCATTATTGGACGTTTTTCAATGAGAAATCAAGTCATCTAGACGCAGGCATAGATAACCAAGATCAAGTCATGAAGTTCTTCTGTTCCTACAGCAACACCAACTGTTTACTTTTAATCTTTCCTATGATAATGACATGTAAACGTGTCGAAATACATATAAGGCTAAAATAAAAAACCTGTTGAAGTTGAGGATTGTTTTATTTGGAATATAATATATAAATATACTTTTGCAAATACGGTAAGCAATCATATGTAAGGTATGGCCAAGTTCAGAAGTGTTTCGCCCATTTTTGAATTTGAGTATAATTTAGTGTTTTGAAACCCCGTCTTTCTATTGTTTACGAGGTCTTTTGCAGTGGCGGATTGTCGATTTCTTTAGTATACTGTTAACTATTTATATTAATATTTAGGTTAATCGTAAAAAGAAAAAAATGTTGTGCATAGACAGAGGCAATTTACAATCCAGCATTTAAAATCCGTGTAAACTAGAACAACAAATGTTCTTATTATTTGATACTGTTCACATATTTAAATGCATACAAAATAATTGGCTAAATTAAATTGACAATAAACCAAAACTTATTTACAGTATATTGACAGTTATTTAATTAGTTATTAATAACCGGGATGCCCCCTTTCAGTAATAAGATTACGACAGCAGACGTACATAGTAATAACAATAATAAAAATGGTAACAAATAATAGCTTAAGAATAATGTTGCAAATTCAATACATATATGAATGTGAATAATGATAATATATAATTGCATTAAATGTGTAAAATAATTTTAAAATGCTGTAACAAACATATTGTCACAAAATTATAAATGCCTATAAAGAGTCTTTTTGAATCTGGAAAGGAAGAACGAACAAAAAAACGCTAGAGTATTCCCATACTCATTACCCCTTCTCAATAACCGTGAAATTGGCGAATGAAAGGCATAGTTGGTGCTATGATAAGCTTCATAAAATAATCTATCACTCCTAGTAAATCTGCATGGAAAATTTAATCTTATCAAATTTAATCACCTTGGCCATACACTTATACCGTTTAGTATTTTAAACAGGAAGCAAAGGTCCACTACTGTTCTCATGAGCTCCAGAGTTCTCATATTTAATAGTAATAAAATCTCACCACACGCAAAATCACCTGCTCTAAAACAATCTTATATGCCGCAAAAATGTATGTTGCACCTTTTCTAATCTATTAGTTAAAATAAGTAGACCAAATATGACTGCAATATTCTAAGACGGATTGAACAAACAAATATGTGAAGCCTTAACACTTGTTAATGATGATTCAGTACTAGATCTCAACACAAAACCTAACATTTGAAACTTTTATTAATTATATTGTTAATGTGACTTTCAAACTTTAATTTACAGCCAAAAATAACCCCGAGATCTCTAACTTGAGTCAAGACTTGTAAGGGCCCGTTAAGACGGTAATAAAACTGAATTAACAATACAAATAAGAAAGGGGCCCTTGTGAAACACCCAACAGAAGAACTTTAAAACCCCCGTAAGATATACATTTAATTTTAGCATACTGATTTTTCGTTTGTAAAGCCATTGTAATAAATACTCAGGAAAACCATCAACACTAAATAGTCTGTGTACCAACAAGCAAAAACCACATTTTCATTACAATTGGGAAAAAAACGGCTTTTAGGGTGTTTTTCTGGATGGTCGGGGAACATGAAAATACTTGCTGGCAAACTGCCGACGACAGCTTTTCAATATGGCTTTCATTTAAAGATGGCAGCGTACCCCTCTCGAATACGTAGTTATAACTTTTGAACTAAATGTCCTTTTTGTGATTTGGGCCAGCGCCAGCGGGTGGTCTAGTGGTTAGAGTCCCAACCTCTAAAACTAGACTCCCAACGGCAGTAGGTCCTCTGCCCGTGTGTGTGGTGTGTATGTTGGGTTGTATGTCTTTCAGGGGTGGGGCACGTTAGACCGGTGTATAGCGCAAGTCCGCTGAGCCCGGATAAGGGGGCGGGATGGGAATCATGGAGTCGTGCTTACGCACGGCCTCATGATTCTTAAAAAAAAATGTAATTTACTTTTTCTTATGGATAGCCTATGAAGCATGTAATTATGGAATGTAAGCGGATTGATTATCTAACATTTAATAACACTACAATAAATTAAATAATACCAAGCCCTAAGAAGGATTTTTTCATTTTTATCTATATCTTAAATTTTTGTGCAGATATGTAACATTCTGTTATAAGAAAAATGTGCATAATTTCTTTGTTTTTAATTTAGTATGGCAGGTTCGTTATTAACTAAGTTACTATTTTTCTTGTGCAACGTTCGTGTAATTATAAAATTTACACCAATAGATTTTCTGATCATTTCACTGGTAAAGTAGAAATAATTATATTGCTATTACCAATATCCGAGTAAGCAAGTAGCAACAGTATAGAAATCTAGTCACAGTCCGAGTGGTCTAGTGGTAAGAGGACCAGGCGCACAATGCGTAAGTCCTCGGTTCGAATCCCGGAAGAAGCACAAAATGTTTCTGTAATTCTGTGAATCAATATCGAGCTCGGTAACCATTCGACGTTGGGTTACAATTAACGGCGCTTGCCTTGATCACTGGCTGACCGAGACAAGTAACAAAGCCACAGACAACGTTATAACATACAAAATAAACACATGTGTGTGAATTGCATTGAATGAATGTGCGTGAAGGGTGGCATAAGATTTACGATCGTAGTCGTTTGGTCAATTAGCGCCACTACCTCCTATAATACAAGCGAAGAGCTTACCCGGAGTGAAAGATTTTGACACCCAACGCCCTAAGGGCAAAAAGGGATGACTAAAGAAAGAAAATAGAAATATAGTCATAAACAAAAATTCATTGCAGTTGATAACGATATATTTTTAGACAACGAGCAAAAGTAGAACACATTATTAGAAAATCTACTGGTGTTAATTTTATAACACACAACAAGGTTTCACAAAAAAAATGTCAAGAAAGTAGAGTAAAAATAGGTAAAGTCGGCACTACACTTCAATCAGGAGTTTGGGCTGCAATTCGGTGGGTCAGCGCCACCGTACCATCGCTTCCGATACCCGGTGGTCTCGCACTCTTTATAAGAAGTACTGGGTGATGTGGTAAGCAGCACACCTTAGACGGCTGCCTTACTTCCCTCACCTCTCAAGGGGTTTGGTTCCCAAATTTTTAAAAAGCGACTAGGTAGGCCGCACGCCAGGCAACCAGTCTCAGATTTGAACCTAAAATCTTCCGCGAAGCAGCCAAGTGCCCTAACCACTCGGCCACTCTGGTACCCAAAAACGATCATAACTCAGTTAATAATAAACCTTTAACAATAAACCTAAATGAATAAGTGGCATACTAAATTAAAGACAATTAAAAGCTACACATTTTTTTAATACAAATTGTTAACAAATCTCCAAAACATTTGAAGATATAGAGGAAAAAAGAGAAACTGCCTGGAACTATTTAGCTTATTGTAGTGTTATTAAATGTTAGACAATCAATTCGCCTGCGTCCCAGTACCACATGCTTCATAGACTATGCAGAAGGAAAAGAAAATCACAAATCGGACAATTGTTTAAAACGTTATAATCACTTGTTCAAGAAAGATGCGCCGCCATTTTAAAACGGCCGGCATATTGAAGAGCTACCCTCAGCAGGTAACCAGCAGGTATTTTTATGTTCTATGATCATCCAGAAAGAAATCCCAAAAGTCGCGTTTAGTCTCCCCAATTTTTAATAAAAAGTTGCTTGGCACAAGGACCTAAGCTTCTCAATAAGACGTTTATGGCCCACTGTATGCATATATTGCCCTTGAATATAAAATCAACCTGAGACTTCTTCTCAACAGAATGTCATAATGATCAACCTGAAGGTTGGCGCCTGTTGATTTCACCACACAAAAACCAGGCTTTTCATCAAATATGATATTTAAGTAATACCATTTTAATTTATCTAAAATAATAAGTTTGAAGAGCTTAGGAATACTAGAAAAGATAGCTTTTTCATTTTTATTGGGGACAATAAAATAGAATTTGACTGTGACGTGATTTGAAAGATACAAGAAAGAAGAAATTTGTTATTGTTAATGAAACTGGCTTCATCCTTCTAGAAAATAGAATATCTGCGTGAAGTTATTTGATGAAAAATAGAGTTGACTTCAAATTGGCGAAAAATTCTATACTGTCGATTCTTTGACTAGATGCAGGTATTTCTTAAAGAAAGGAGTTAAACCTCCCGTACATAACAAAATAGATACATAATTGCTATTTTAAAAACGTTTTTGGATTGGCTAGAAAAATGGAATACTAGTCATTAAAACCATATCTGGAAATATTATAGAATTTGAGGAAATTTCAGAAAACGACAACACATAAAATAATTGTAGAGTTTTAAGCTCGCGAAGTAGAAATTAGACAACCCCCAACAGATGTAAACCACAAAACTCATTAAGATTAGTCTCGGTAATGCAGGTACCAATCAAAACTGCGAGAGTTGGAGGATACAGTGTGGTCAGATTTATTTCTGTATCTAGTAAATCCGCATACAAGAATTTTTATTTTTCATGTAAAACCATATAAAAGAATTCAATTAGTTTTCGAACGCACCTCAGACGAATTCAATATTGTGCCCTCTAGGTTCACTGTTGTGTTCTAACAACTTTTTTTAGAACTAAATTAAACAGTATTTCTAATACACAATATTTTTGTTGTAGAACAGTTTTTAATGCAAATAATTTTGATGGTGTCTTTTTGGTCAATTTGTTATGGTTACTTGATATCTGGATTCCGAACTTTTATGATATTCCGTAGGTCTTGGTCTATGAAAGCATCGACTTATAATAAATATATGGTCTGTAAGAGAGTCTCTGTCCTAATTATACATTAATAGTTGAAAGTAGAATAAAAACTGCAAATTATGTTTCTCAGTTTTAAAATGAGTTGGAATTATCAACATTGCAATTTACTTACGGCTTAGACCGCGTCGCTATGTGGGAATTACACCCAGCGTAATTAGGTAAGGACCGATCTGCAGCTTGTCTGCCTTTACAAGCATTTGCTCTAAAAGTTTGAGCCATAGTTGGTCATGGGCCCTGCCTGCCTAAACAGGGCCGTACTTATATTGTTAAAACGGACAAAGATTTAAAATCTTAATGTATCTTGTTTGTCAGGACAAGAATACTTAATTGGCTTATGCTGTTAGTGAACCCATACAAACTAAAGTTTCGCAAGATATTGCAGCTAGCATCTTCGGAGTGATCTTAAACTTAAATTTTGGTTCAGATATGTAGACGATCTTTCGTCGTTTGGTATTACAAACGGCAACACTTCGTAGAACACCTAAACTCAATTCATAATAATATCCAATCCACCGTGAAAGTAGAGAAAAATGCCAGTATTCCGTTCTTAGACGTACATGTTACACTTAAACCAGATGGTAGCTTGAAAGCCACTGTGCTGAAAACTCTAACAACCAGAGCAGTCCGAATCTCAAATGCAGAACACTTGCAACAAGAGAAAACTCATCTCTTGATGTCATTACAACAAAACGGTTATACAGCCACAGAAATTTACGAAGCAATCCGCAATGCGGAGCAGTCTAGGGCTAAGGAGGAACTGGCACCTCCGGAAGGCTTAGCTTTTCTACCTTACAGTAAAGGCATTACTGAGAAGATTGGGCATGTTCTTAGAAGGTACAGCTTAAAGACAGTCTTTAGAACTAATGAAACTTTGGAAAACGGTTTCAGATCCGCAAAGGATCAAATATCAAATTTAAAATCAGCCGGGATCTACAACACCCCTTGCTCTTGTCGCTCAAACTACATCGGACAAACTGGTCGTTCTATTGAGTTAAGATTGAGAGAGCATAAAGGTGATTGCAAACACAGACGCATCACAAAATTTGCGGTTGCTGAACATACTGGTTTAACTGGGCATAAGATGGACATTGAGAACGCTCGAGTACTCGCCAGAGTACCTCATTACTTCCCGCACATCATTCGTAAAACAATTGAAATAGAGAAACAATCTAACAACATAAATACAGAGCATGGTTTTAGACTCAGTAAAGCTTGGACTTCAGTAGTTCAACCTAAGCATCATCGATCTCACGATCACGCTCCACCGGATCCGTCGCCGCCCAACGATAAGTGGGCGAGTCGTTCTGTGAATGTGGTGCACTGTAACTCCTGAACGAGTGGTCCAATTTTGATGAATTTAGGAATGTAGGGGTATATCTAAAAATCACCGACAAAGGTTTAAAACTCCGAAACCAAAAGTGAAAATTAGATATGCATCTAGGTGTGCGCCCCTCATTACTTCCGACGAGATGATTTGATTTCGATGAACTTTGGAATGTGGCGGTATATAAAAATTCATGGACAAAATTAGCTTCTAAAAAATCGAAAGCAGAAGTGTGACATGTTTTCTTTGGTAGAATATTGTAGAAATTTAAATTTTGTGGATTTATAAGATGAATTTGATAAAAGATCTTTGAAAAAATTCAATGCTTTTTTCACGAACTTTTAGCTTCAAAATGACGGCCGCTACGAATTTTTTCGACCATTTTTATTTTGACGTTTTAGTAACTAAAAACGAGTTCTGAGATCGACATAAACCTCAAAGATTGTAAAAGCCCAACAAAAAAAAACATTGTTACTATTAACCTGAATTTTTGAAAAATGACATCTGCGAAGTGAAACATATTATTAAAAAATAGTATTTCAATACTGACAACACTATTTGCTTTATTTCGTAGGTTCATGCAGCCGGAAATGAAGTACAATTTCGCTGGTGTCCCAATCCGCTAATTTTGTTGTGACGCCTTCTATGAATTTTTTTAAATGAAAAATGAATATCCCTTTATTTAAAGTTGTAATCAGGCCAAGTCAAAATGGTCGTAAGTGAATAAAATTTTTAAAAATTACTCGTTTATAAAACATAAGTTGACCTGATTAATTTCAAAGCGATTGCGTCCGTCGCGGTTGTTCAATAGTTATTTAAGTATCAAGGAATGTAAGGACGTAATAACATCCGAGGTAGGCGAATACGAGCTGAGGCGGAGCCGAAGCTTGTCGCCTGCCGAGGATGTTATTAGTCGATACGTTTCGTGTTACTTATTAAATTTTTCACGCTACCGGCAATGTAAGTAGGCCTACAGGTAGAAATTTAATCATATTTTTTCAAGTTTGTTTTGACAGCTGTCATCGGAATTATTTTTTAAAAGCCTCATTATTCTAAGTTGTCTGTGCTTGTTACCATATCAACGAACAGTTAAAATCAACATTATTTTCCTAGGGATGTAAGTGACACTATTAAGTTCCGTCGTCAAGAGTAACTAGTACACGAATGTTATCAGCCACTTACGATCCCTGTAGCTATGGATGTATGCCTACTTACATCGCCGGTAGCGTGAAAAAGTTATAGCCAATCAAAGTTGCATGATTTTACATGGGCTCGGATTTTGTTGGATGCATCGACAAAAATCATTTAAAATGCTGTTATTCTGTTATGAATTGAACAAGAAACACAAAAAAATTGGGAGCTAAACGCCCTCCTAGTTTTCAAAATATTAATATAAAAACATTGGCAACAGTGCGTTGTAGCTGTCCCTTCCTTCCACGCCATTGGCTATATCTTCTCTGTGTTTTTTGTAAACGCGGTCTCATTCAAAACCATAACATATTTTGGGGTCCATATCACAACGCCAACTGTTCACAACGCCAACTGTTCACAACGCCAACCGATGATTTTGAGTGTTCATAACGCCAACCGTGATCATAAAGCCAACTATACGCTGCTGTGCATAACGCCAACCGTGATCATAAAGCCAACTATCAACCTCTGATCACAACGCCAACCGTGATCATAAAGCCAACAATCGAGCTCTGGTCATAACGCCAACCGTGATCACAACGCCAACTGATCAGAATGCTAACTGATTATTTTTAGTTTTCATAACGCCAACAGTGATCATAAAGCCAACTATGAACCTCTGTTTATAACGCCAACCGTGATCATAAAGACAACTATCAACCTCTGGTCATAACGCCAACCGTGATCACAACGCCAACCGTGATCACAACGCCAACCGATTATTTTGAGTTTTCATAATGCCAACCGTGATGATAAAGCCAACTATCAACCTCTGGTCATAACGCCAACCGTGATCACAACGCCAACCGTGATCACAACGCCAACCGATTATTTTAAGTTTTCATAATGCCAACCGTGATGATAAAGCCAACTATCAACCTCTGATCATAACGCCAACCGTGAAGTGCGTTGATCCTAACGCTCACTGCTAAAAGTGTCTGCTCAAAATTTATTAATTGATTATACAGGGTGACCATGGGAACTTTGTTGTTTTTCAAGATGCAGGGTCGGTTAAGTTAGCAAAGAATTGTAACTTTTTCTTCTGATTGCAACGGTGAATTCAAAAAGCATATTCATAGTTTATTGGGTCTTAGTTGAACAATAAAGTTGCTAGAAGCTGGGGCCTTTTTTATAGATCAGATGGTATATAGATTTTCATATTTTATGCTGTATGCCCTCATTATTTAATTGATCACTTTCATGTTGTGAAAAAACACAAATTTTTTTTTAAGGAAAAACCGTATTAACAAAAACGAGTTTTTTACATCTCCATCACAAACACACATAGATTTTGGGAAAACATGTTTTTGTAATCGTGGCACGTCAAAAGTCAAAGCCCGCATATCTGTCAAAATTTAAACCTCCGAAATTTTGACGACTACATAACCTGCCTCTAACTATACTAGGAAGAAAAAAATCAGAGGTACAATTTGCATGTATTTGGCG
This sequence comes from Ctenicera cuprea, assembly GCA_958336395.1. Taxonomy (NCBI): domain Eukaryota; kingdom Metazoa; phylum Arthropoda; class Insecta; order Coleoptera; family Elateridae; genus Ctenicera; species Ctenicera cuprea. The sequence continues at coordinate 50,907,366 of OY284487.1, forward strand.
TTGTGATCACGGTTGGCGTTATGATCAGAGATTGATAGTTGGCTTTATAATCACGGTTGGCATTATGAAAACTCAAAATAATCGGTTGGCGTTGTGATCACGGTTGGCGTTGTGATCGCGGTTGGCGTTATGACCAGAGCTCGATTGTTGGCTTTATGATCACGGTTGGCGTTGTGATCAGAGGTTGATAGTTGGCTTTATGATCACGGTTGGCGTTATGAACAGCAGCGTATAGTTGGCTTTATGATCACGGTTGGCGTTATGAACACACAAAATCATCGGTTGGTGTTGTGAACAGTTGGCGTTGTGATCAGGTCCAGGTGCAAAATATGTATACAATAATGAATTATGATGTAATGTATTCGCCTAAATAATATAGTAATATAGCATATGAAAATTTTGAATAATGTTATTTGAATTACGTATTAATATGTAACAAAGAAATTTTTTTCTAAATGATAGATTATAACTTTTTTTTATATCAATATCATGATATACCAGGGTACCCACGTTATTGTTTAACCTCTTAAGTCTTCAGAGTAGGCAACACGTGTTGCATGCTTTACTATTAAAATATAATTTTATAAATAAGAATTACAGTTTGCTGTGGGTATAGTCCACTGTACATATGTTTAATAATAAATAGTCAAACGCGTTTGTTTTCCAACAGAAAACTATTGCTTCTGTTTATAAAATTATATTTCAATAGTAATAAAGCAACCTATGACCTGCAACGTGTGTTGCTTGCTCTGAAAAGTCAAGGGGTTACACGTTAAAATGGGGATTCGTATAGTTTAAAGCTTGGTAACACACTTATTAATAAAAAATAACGAATTTTAATAAACAAAACTAAATTATACTAATATACTATTATCGCCATATCAAAAACAACTTTTACCGTTTTTTAGGTATTAGTAAATGTGTTACACCAGAGAAACCCGATTCCGACTTATAGAAAGCTTGGCTAGTTAAAAAACAATCACTTTTTTGTTTTTCCTGCTGTTTTGTAAAATGGTCACTTAGTGCATACGAAATTTTTAATAGTTTACCTTTTTCTATTATGTTTGATTTAGATCAATCATGGTATGTTGAATTTCTTTTCATATACCTTTGAGGTTAAAACCATGTTTCGGTAAATATTTTTATATTTTCTTAATGTGTTAAGTATTATGACTACTCCTCAAGCTTAAAATTTCGGTTTTCCATTTTGCCTGAAGATGGTCGATTTATACTTGTTTCGGCAACAATTGTAACTGCAACTGTATTCATTTTATTTATTAAATATATGTGAGGAGACGTCGAGAAATTGGGTGTTATTATTTTTTACTACAAACACTCATTTGAAGATTATTATAAATTAATTCCACTATATAAAGTCTAGGACCATCAAAATAAAGGTTGTGAGCAGCAATATAAAAATTTTTATTTAATGACGTTATCCGCTCATGTAATTGATCGAGAACAATCTTAAGAGAAACACAATTAACTTTTGATCCATTTGAAGTCAACCCAGCACCATATTTCCGCAATCCATAAACCTCTGAAGCACTCGTTGAATTTCTTGTGTAGTGTGATTTGTGTATTAAATTTCAATTTGCTACATATAGCGGCAATCTGAAAATATCACAGCTCGATTGAAATTCTGATGTTTTAGTGTCGAGGATAGGAATTTCTTCATTATTATTCCATTCAAAATTGCTGCATCCATCGACATTTTGTAGTTGTACAGTTGCTGTAATAAGTAATACATTTAATACTCTCCTTTAGATGACGTAGGGTTTTTCTAATTTATTTTTAACATGCGACGTTTCTTATAAATTTGAGTTTTTATTACGCAAGCACCTTTTTTTGGTTTTCAATATTTTAGCTAGATCAGTATACAAAATATCATACAAGCTAGTTTCTTGTTTGCATTTTAGCAGTAGTTACTTACTATTCTTTATTGTTTATAAATAAGGTACACTAACAGGTGACGAATAATATCCTTTTTGTTTAATTGACACTGAACATTTTAAGGTTTATTTGCTGTTGCAAGTTATTATCACTAGCGCTGTTAGAGGACTCATAAGTACCTTGAGGCAGTTTAATTTTAAACTAACGTCTAGCCCCTTGGCGTACAGCCGATCTTGAATTGCGCAATATCATCTAATATAGGCTTGCATATGTGCGAGTGTGATATTTACATCGAGATTTGCATTGTTAAAGTCGATTTTTTCATTGCTAATAATTTGCATTCAATAGAAAACAACAAATCCTTTTTCTTTTAAATTTATTACCAGGCTTGCGTGTTAGTATGCCGTCAATCCGTGAGTAAATGCAAATGTCTTCGTATTTTTTCTTTAAAAATATAACTGCTATTAACAAATAACCCCGCGTAAACAGCAAAACACAACAATAGTGTTTTAAAAACAACTATAAAATACAAAAACAAATTGGCCCCAACCGAGATTTGACCCCACAACTCCTTATGCAGTAAAAAAGTAGTACACCCGAACACACCCGCATATCCATCTGTGCCACTACGAACCTGTGGTTTACGCACATTCCAGCTGCATGCGCAAGTCTGTGAGGTAGGATCGGCTGCAACCCAAGGGGCTAGACGCTAGTTACATTTAAGTCTTGTGTGGATGGAGTTGGTACCAATAGAGTAGTGGACTGCTCCAGAGCATTTGGATAGTGCAAGAAAAAATTTATTAAAGATTGATTTCGTAATAAATTCAAATTCACGAATACGAGGGCGGAGTGAGAAGTTTGGTAAAATTGCAACAGAGGGAGTCACAATCGCAAATCCCACATGACATTTGTCAGTACCATCTGTCACTAGGCCACATTAAAATTTTCAGACAGATCTGTCAGTTCAGTTCAGTCATTGTAAGCAAACAACCTCACGTATTTTTGCAAACATAGAAAAAAGTAAATTTCGTGTGTTAATTAACCATTATTTTTTTTGCATGGAAAAACCATTATGCAAACCAAAACAAAGCTTGATAAATATTATGGGGACTCTTCACCGTCGATTAAAATGATTCACAAGTGGTTTACTGAGTTTCGTTGTGGTCATACAAGCACAACTGATGCCGAACGTTCAGGACGTCCAAATGAGGAATTATTGATAAAATCCATGATATTGTATTGCAAAACCGCAGAGTAAAAGTTCGCGAGATAACTGAGATAGTACGCATCTCAAATGAACGTGTGCGCAATATATTACACCACATTTGGATATGCTGGGTGCCGCGTTTGCTCACAATCGACCAAAAACGCACACGTGTGACAACTTCAGAGGCAGGTTTGGCTAAGGCGGTTTTATCGGCCAACAAGGTCATGGCCACAGTGTTTTGAGATGCACGCGGCGTAATCCATATCGATTACTTTGAAAAGAAGAAAACAATCAACGGCGCATATTATTGCAACTTATTAAACTGCTTCAACAACGAATAAAAAAAACGACCGCATTTGGTGAAGAAAAGTGTGTAGTTGCTTTGACCAAAATCCATGCATTACCTTTCGAATTACTTCCACATCCACCATATTTTCCAGACTTAGTCCCCTGCGACTGTTTCCTGTTTCCGAACTTGAACAAATGGCTCGGCGGAAAGAGATTCGGCCCTAATGAGGAGATTATCGGTGCAACAAACGTCTAATTTGAAGGGTTGGAGAAATCGTATTATTCGGAAGGAATCAAAAAATTGGAAAAATGTTGGACTACGTGTTTCGACCTAAAAGGCGACTACGTTAAAAAATAAATTGTTTTTTGGCCGAAAAAATTATTCCTTGTTTCATTTTTACCAGACTTTTGACTCCGCTCTCGTAGTTGGCACGTCTGTTTTTTGGTGTATCTGCGTATTTCGAATGTACCACGGCGCATTCAAGGCAATGCGTAAAACTTTGTATTGAAACCGTCGTATTTTGTTAATATGTTTAATTCTGCAAAGTGTGAATACCCTCGTCTTACATTTTGTTGGGTTTAGTTGTATATTCCATTTATTAAACCAGTTACAGAGTTCATTAACGATATCTTGTAATTGGTTAATGGCTATTATTATGTCGCTGTTTGAAGTTTCTATAACCGTAGCGTCGATGATGTTACAGAGCATAGGACCCAATATTGAGCCCTGCGGTACCCCGGCATTGATACTATACTAAATGAGCAATATTTGAGCCATTCTGGTGGTTTTTCCATTCACTTTGTTGTTGTGTTGAATACCTGTTACTCCGTTCCTTCTCTCTCCTTATTTCTGAATTCTGTCGCGGTGACCGGCACAATACAGTGCTTCTTTCTTTGTCTTACTTTTGCTTTCTTATATCCGTCATAATCCGGTTTGTACGCTGTACCTGTCTAAGCCATTGCGATTCGCTATCGTTTGCACCAGAAAGCCTTATTGTTACTTAGTTAACTGCTACCATTTTGGTACAGTTAACTGCCGTATCTTAATTGATATCGTATGCTACCGTTCACTACTCTATCTCAATTGCTACCGTATGCTGTTTGCTACTGTATTTTATTTGCTACCGTTTACTACTAGCTTCTGTTTGAGATTTGCTTCTGTATTTTACCGGTTACCGTTTATTACACCGAATTTGCTTTTGTAAATATTGTTTGCATTGATGTGCTTGTAATACCTTGCGCCGTAGTGTAAGAATTATTTTGTAAATAGCCTATCTAATTAAACGTTTGCTTTGTGTACTAATATGTATGGTTTAATGCTACATTTGTATTCTTAATAACATTACTTGAGCACCAATAGTTTTGGTAGATAAAACTAGTTAGAACCCTTGATACCGTCACCTTTACTGCAGTTGCCCAGGTCTTCAACTAGGTACGAGGGAACCGTGCACCTCAACTGAGGAAAACCTTCTAACCAAAACGTGAAGTCACACTAGAGAAGAGCTTTCCAACAAACAGTGAAACCATACTAGAGAAAAGCCTCCCCCGCGCCGTGAACTTCAGCGAGGTTGTACTTACAAGCCAACGAACAATCTCACCCGCAACACTGACCACGTACCAAAAGATCGTCACAGCATTGATTCTTATGGCGAATGTTCGATTGCTGAGAAATAACTTCAGTGTTAGTTGAATATAATTTGGTAATTTGGGCTGACATAATTTATAAAGTAATCCATTTTTTACACCTTGTCAAAGGCTTTGGTTAGAAATATTGCTGTTGTATACTGTCCTAAAATGCCATTTTCTTAAATAATATATATATAAAAAAGAAACCTATGGGCGAGCACGCAAGTTGTCTAAGTGAAATTTCTTTAAGTGTTCTCACTGAAAGTGTATTTTGAGTAGTATGATTTAATAGAAAACATTGCATTACCGAGCAACTATTTGTCTCTCCGAGTGCGGGTTACTGTTAGCTAGCATAGATAGTACGATTCCCCCGTCCATTCCAAATATAACGGCAATGTGACAAGTCTAGCCGTCAGACCTGGAGGGAACACGACCTGTTCCCTATTTCAAACAGGTTTGTCAGATTTCCTAAATGTCGTGTCATCAAATTATCATTAGGACAATTTCGTAACGCTGGCCTGATAGGAAGTAGAGTTTTCTTTAAACAAATTGCATTGTTCTACAACACTACTATTTTCTAAAATATTTTAAACTTCTTGAAGAATTTTTGTATTCACATCATTTGTTAATTTTGTCTGCACTGACTGTCTACGTTGAGCAACAATTATTGCTTCTTCATTTTTTCTGAGACCTTCAGAATCTTCAGAGATAACTAAATTTTCATTTTTGTCAATACTGTTTGGTAGGTCCATGGCCTTCTAAATTGAGAGCTTTGGCAGTAAGCTCCCAATTAAGAAGGCCATGGGCAGGTCATTTACTTGATCTACCTAAGACATCAAGAACCATAGCACACGTTTTCAATAAAATTATAATACAATACAAGGGCCAATTTTTAATTCAGACATCAACTTATTACCATTTGATTTGTCAACTGTCAACTGCGTCACACTGTGACATAAAACGTTCGGGTAAAGCCGGTGGTTCCTCCCGGTCTGATGTCAACGCGTGCTTATATTGTCAAGGCGGAACGTGCCGCGCACAGTATAGAAGAGGCTTACATGCTGATCGAGGCTCTGGAGTTGGTAGTTTTTCCAGCATTTTACATTTTATTTGGTTTCATTTTCGTCTCCGTATCCACAAACGAGTTGTAGTTTACGAAATATGTAGGTATCGGCAAGAAGTTCCTTTTAAAAAACTTTCTAACGTGTTTGTTATACGATTTGATTAATGACGCTAAAAGCGCGCTACCAATATTATAACTATCGAGCGCGTTTGCCACGTTTATCAGATATTTTTGACCACTTTATTTTTTAGTATTACAAAAATACTTTAAATCTGAAAAAAAATGACAAACAAAATCTTTGCCTGTCATATGATATGTATTATTTGTTAATTGATATTATCTTATCTGGTCTTTAAATAATTAATTTTGATTTTACGTCATTGTTTGCGTTTACTGTGCGCCTAATACATCCTTAATAAACGGGAGATAATAAATCAGTTCTCTTTTAACTAAATTGCTCATAAGTGATAGTAGAATAAGATTCACAAGTTAATGTGAGATGCGGCCATATTTAGAGTAGTTAATTTTTCTTCTCCCACCCAATTGTTGGTTGTTCAATTTTTTCTTTGATTTTTGGTTCTTTTTAATCCAAAGAAATGTATTTCCTGAAAATAGAAACATCGATTTTTTTTTCTTAAATGAAACAGAAAAATGATTTGTAACTTGAGGTACAGCGCTCCTTGCCGTTCGGTTTTAGTGCATATTTAAACCACAGCATCTTTACAGCAGGTGACTATTCATGTCGCACGCGATGCAACTACATCAACTCCGCTAGGCGCCGCTACGAAAGATGAAGCAAACTTCACCTAAAAATATTCGAAACAAATACGTTAATGTAAGTCAATCTCATTTATCATGTGATCTCATTGCAGTACGTTTAGGGGCTACAACGTTGTGCATAAAATTTATGATAAGCAGCAGTTTCTAAAGTATAGAAAGGTCCAGGCGCATTTCGCTGATTTTAAATTTTACCGCGAATTATGATGGAAATGTAGAAATCTTTGGGAAAACTTCGTTAGTGTGTATAGAGCAGCATTTGAATGTACAAATTGAAAACAAGGATAGACAACAAAACGAAAGCTTTATAACTGTACTGTTTATTAAAAAGCAATTATTATTACTCGACGTGCTTGGTTATTGTTCTAATAACATTAGTATTTATTATGAAGATTTTATGTCACTATTAAAATGGGCTTAATACATCACTGACCCGACATTTTCTAATCCATTGCAATGTTGATTAAATATATTCTAGTATGGTCAAAGGTATGCATACCAACGTAATATTTTTAATGCTCTTTGTGTTAACTAGTTCAGTAATTTGAATCACTTTGAGTGCGCCTATTTATATTTGTCACTTCTCTTTCAGCTATAAGCGGTTTGATTTGATTAGGAAGTTGGTCAACCGAATTCGCAAATCTTGAGCTTTGATGTGTTCTCGGAGATTATGACGTCACGATCTAAATACATAAGTAATTGCATTCGCATTTCTTGGCAGTTATTTAATTATTTCAGCTCACTTTACTATTAAAACATGTGCTTTGAAGGCTGTTCCGGTACATTACATCCTATTACATTATAATTTCAATCAATGTTTTCTATGATTGTATGTTACTTTAACTGACAACCGGAATTGTCACTTACTACGCCTCTTCTGTGAACAACGAAAAATTTATGTTTGTTTTCTTACAAAATTTAATTTTTGCGGTTGACAATATGATTACGTTATAATCCTCCGCAATATCTTGAAAACGTCAGTGACAATACGTCATAAATTTGTTTATATATGAAGTTCTATATGTAAATTTTAAACTTTGCGTAAACGATGATTTTATTACCCGGAAATTAGAGTAGATCCGCGATGTTTTTCTCGTACCAGATGTAACATTTCTATTCTGTAGTTTTTACTTGTTCAAAGCATTTTAAACAGTTGAAATCGATCAGTAATATAGACTATTCTTTCCATCAGACGATATAACACGCTGAAATATGACTCGCTGCCGCTCGTGTCGTAATGCAAACGAGTGTATTAATAGGCATTATATAAGAGTTGCATACACTATTTTTTCTACGACTAGTTAATTTAAAAAATATATATTAAAGAAATTTGTTTGAACATTATCCTTAAAAAAAACTCGAACTGTTTTGCGATGTTAATTGAGAAATGTCAACAACTCGTGTAACCATGGTTACCAAAAACAATGCTTTGCTGCTATTGGTCAGTTTGGGTCATTTCATAACGAAAATCTGTATCTTAATGGGCATCATTATAGTATAGGCAGCGCAGCGTGCACTTAATAAGTAAATTAATACATGGGAATATAAAAACAATTTTATATTAATAATTTTTTTAAACGTTATTTTGCTACCAAAAATTAATGATTCGTGAATATTCCTAATATTAAAGATATTACAGGTTCTTTCTTAAAATTTCAATAAAATACAATTTGTTGAAAATTTTTATTTGTGATTATTTAATGCTATTAATGCTTTAAAAAAACTGGGACTAAGCACTTTGGAGGAAGGTAGTCAGGAGACAAATGCTCAAAATTGGTACTGAATCCTGCCTTATTTTAGATAAAGATAAAAGAGGTTATATCTCACGCAGAAAAAATTTCTACTAGAAAAATCTCTTACTGATTGCGAACTAGCCCAAACTTACGTTTTCATTGCGTATTCCGGGATCTTAAAATATCAAAAACTTGAAGTAAGCTACCACAAATGGTAGCTTAAAGTTTTGCAATTCTTTCACTGCCCCATTTCTTGGAAAGTTCGTTCATTCAATAGTCCACGAAGAAGAAAACTTATAGTTTGCGTAAAATACACCTTACCTTATTTATCCTGTGGGGATAGCTAAACTTCCCATTGACTATGAATAAAATACTTGACTACTTCGACAATTTTTATTTATTTTAACCTTATGCATATTTCAAAATGTTTATCTTTTATTATCAAAGGTTATATTAACTAAGTAAACAGTTACTGTTGCTATAGAAACAATACAACTTTGTGACTTGATCTTGGTTATTAATGTCTACAGATGACTTGATTCCTTATTTCAAAATGATCAATAGATTTATTTATGTAAACAATAATTTCAAATTGCTAATTTATTAAAAAAGATGTTAATCAATCAAAAAATAAAAAATAATCTAAATAAGTTATTATTTCGACTAAAGAAAAAATTTCAATAAGTAATCTAATTTCTGTTAACGCAGATAAAGAACACACGTTAGCTACATTACCTAATAACATTTACTTACAAAAAATTAATGATTTTATGACCAATTCAAATTTAAAAGCTACAACTAGTAATTCTACCACAAATTATCAAAAAGAATTTAAACAAACATTAGAAATTTATTGTAAGTAAAACAATTCTTAACTTCAATAGGTCTTTCCCGTATAACCACACAATACAGAACCTATATCGAACCTGTATTTAAATCTTTAGTCGATACAGGCTTTCTGTACCCTATGGATAGCGCGACGATAGAGATTACATATCGATTGGGTATAGTTGTCTTTACTAACTCTGTATATAAGATGTAAAGCTCCTGTACAGACAACATATAGTTAAAGTACAGATGCAGTTAAGATTGCGTATAGAGCACATGAAGGTACATGAAGGTACTGTAAAGATACGATATAGGGGGGGGGGGGGGGGGGGGGGGGTAATTACCCCTACTACCCCACCCCCCGTAAATCCGCGGTTGGACGTTATAAGTACAGCAAAACTGAGAAAATGCTCTCTGCTGTAGGCACATCAAAAGGTATAGTATTGGTTATAGGTGTAATAACAGTTTATGATGAAGGTTATCATTTTATTTACTTGTGGTTTATAGATATTGTGGTAAATGATCCCCCTATCGAAAATAACTCCACATTAGAGACAGCAGCCTTGGTTAATGATTATGTCATAAATTATTATTATAATTGTAGGAAGCACACAAATCTCCAAGGTTCCATCAAATTCGTAAACTTTAAATTCTTGATCTTGTTGATGGGCCATTTTTAACGTTTTTATACACAAGGCCAACAAATAAAGATAGTGTTTAGATTGACGCTATACACAGCGGTTTTAGGCTTAAGATAAAACTGTAAAGACAGGCAGTATATATTTAGCACAGATTCGATAAAGACAAAAGCGGTAATTGCGCTACAGGTGCGATATAGCCTGCATGAAGATATTGTAGAGATTTGTTAAAGGTACAACTGTAAAGACAATCAGTATATATTTGCTACAGATCCGATAAAGATAAAGTCCCTGCTTGAAGTACCGGTGCGGTATAGCATAGAATAAGATGTGATACAGATGTGATAAAGATAAAACTGTACTGGAAACGAGTATAGATATCATATAGATGCGGTAAATATTTAATCTATACAGTTAAGGTATAGGCTAAAGTACAGCTCCAATACATATTACACCTATATCACGTAATCTTTACCGCATCTTTAAATATCTCTATCGCCTAGGACATCTTTATAGATTTGGTTATACGGGTTATTTTATCCTTATACGTATTTCGACATGTTGACGTTGTTTTCAGAGGAAAAATTAAAAGTAAACAGTTGGTGTTGCTATAGGAACAATACATCTTCATAACTTGATCTTGGTTTTTTATATCTGCATCTAGATGACTTGATTTCTCATTCCAAAACGTCTAATAATGGTAAATTTAAGAGATCAATTTGTTTATTCATTAAAGGTGCAGATTTTAAATGTTTGTGAATTTCAAATGCTTCTAGTATATCCAACTTATGTTTATCATCACATCATCATCATATTCGGTTCTCTGCTACCTTTCGGTGTAGAGGTCTTTCTTTCTGGGTTAGCTCTTCACTGTGTAATAGAATGTAGTGGAGTCAATTACCCTTTAAACCACTTACGCTCCTACAGCTTATACCACCATTTATGCACATTCATTCAATGTTATTCATACCTGTGTTTTATTTGTATGTTATAATGTTGTGTGTTACTTGTCTCTGTTAGCCAGTAAATAGGGCAAGCGCCGTTAATTGTAAACGTCGAATAGTTACCAAGCTCGATACCGATCCACAGAATTACAGAAAAATTTTCTGCTTCTTCCGGGATTCGAACCGAGGATTCACGCATTGTGTGCCTCTTACCACTGGACCACTTGGACTCATTTTATCATCGCAAAAATGTAAAAATTTTATAGTGTTGTTAGATGCCATTGAATGATTTGATTTTGATTTTGTGGGTGTTTATAATTGTAATAACGTACGCGTTCCTTGCACCTAATATCAAAGTTTCTAATTGTTTGTCCTATATAAACCGAATTGCAGTGCGGGCAATTTAATTTGTAAATGTCCGATTTTACTAAATTGTCTGTTTTGTCTTTAGCATTAAACGAAGTGTTTAAAATGTTTTTTGTTGTTTTGAAAGTTATTTTACATTTATTTGTTTTGTTTGTAATTTTGGCAATTTTCTCTGATTTATTGCCAAAATATGGAAATGACGCGTGTTTCATTTTATCTGATAAAGTAGTTGGATAATTTTTTTGAATAGCTAATTTATAATCTTTCATTTTAATTCGTCGACCAATAAGTTGAGTATTATAACAATTATTGTATGCAGTTTGTTTAATAATCTAAATTTCTCTATTATAACTAATTTCACATAAAGGAACCGTTAAAGCTCTATGTATGTATGTATGTTGCTAATTTATGTGTTTTATGATGATAACAATGTGTGGTATTGTAATGTCTGTTTGTGTAGGTTTTCTATAAACAGAATATTCAATCTTATTATATAAATTAATTTTTATGTTTAAATCTAAAGTTACTGTACCTATTTTGTACAGTTTCTAGATAAACAGACATTACAATACCACACGATTCTTTGTCATCATAAAACACATAAATTAGCAGCATACAGGTCAGTTTTGATGTTACCAATATGATTTCGCAAATACCTCCCCATGATTGTATTCCTTTGTTAAATAATAGTCTTGTTAACAAAAATGTTGAATTAATATAGCAGACTGAGTTGATTCAATTACTTGAACTTTGCATCATTCAAAACTATTTTAATAATAAAATTTATTTCCAAAAAGATGGTTTACCCATGGCAAGTCCGATTTCACCTCTTTTAGCAAATATATTTATGGAAAATCTAGAAAATCAAAATATTCGAATCAAATCAATCTGAGAAAGTTATATTTTGGTTTCGTTATGTTTATGACATTTTAGCATGTTGTGAATGCTCATTTGAATTAAATAATAAAATTTTTAATTTTTGATGAGAGCTTGCATCCGAATATAAAATTTACACTGATAGGTTCATTAACTTATTAGATTTAAACGTAAAAATTAATTCAACTCATAAACCGGAATACCATGTTTATAGAAAACCTACACAAACAGATAAATTAGCAGCATACAAGTCCATGATACAGCGCTTAAGGTTTCTTTAGATGAAATTAATTACAATAACAAAATGTCAATTATAAAACAAATTGCATATAGTAATGGTTATAATACTCATCTTATTAATACATTGATTAAAGAAAAAGATTATAAATTAGCCGATCAAAAAATTTATCCGAATACTCCAACTTCATCCGATACAAAAGTAATATGCTTCAATTCCAAATTTTGGTGACAAATCAGAAAAGTTTGGTAAAACATATATAAAGTAAGTTTTAAAACAACTACAAACATTTTAAACCCTTTGTTTAATGCAAAATAAAAAAAAACTAATTTGCTAAAATCAGGCATTTACAAATTAAATTGCTCCCATTGTAATTCGGTTTATATAGTCCAAACAAATACAAATTTTGATATTATGTACAGAGAACATGTATGCTGTTACAAGTATAAACACCCCTATAAATACAACTACGCTAAACACTTATTAGAACACAATCATTCAATGACATCTAATAACACTATAAAATGTTTACACTTATCTGATGATAAAATAAATTAGATATACTAGAAGCATTTGAAATTCACAAGTATTTAAAAACTGCACCGTTAATGATTGATTAAATTGATCTCATAAATTCACCTCTATTAGACATTTGGGATTTAGAAATCAAGTCATCTGCAGCCAAAATAATCAAGAGCAAGTCAGAAAGTTTTATTGTTCGTATAGAAACACAGCTTACGTTTTAATATAACCTTTGATAATGGCATCTAAACAGGTCGAAATACGTATAAGGTTAAAATAAATAAGTATTGTTAAAGTAATAAAATATTTTATTCATACTCAATATTAACTTCAACGAAGTAAAGCTAGAACATATAAATAAACTCCATATATCCGCGAACAGCTAGTACGGACTAAAAGGCAACTTTCAGCTTCTGGAATTTTTGCGTAAATTACACCATTTTACAGTATTTTGTTGATATAGTTTTGACACAACCCTTTTCGGTATTTTTGACAGGAACTGTCCCCGTTGAGCACGTAGTCTATGCAATCTTAATTGTGTAAAAGTATCATTTACGTATAGTTGCATACACTTTTCTACCACTAGGGTTTAGTACTGATTTTGGGCATTTGCCCCCTGACTAAGGGGCTCTCCCTATATTGCAACAAATGACAAAAATTTTAACAAACTATTTTGTATTAACTTGGGCCACTCCCAATCACGGGCTCCAATGCAATTGCATTGGCTGCATTGGTGCAGTTACGCCCCTGTCCGCGCATTAAGTACATGCCTTACAGCTCAAAACAACTTATTCGATATTATTTTAAAACAAATTACCAAAAAAAAGTGAAGCGTAGCCCACGGATGCCGCTAGCCGCTATTTAATTCAGAAAACTAGGACTTATTTACACAGCCCGCTACACTACCAACTTCAGTGGCTTATTTAATATTTAGAAAAAGTGTGGGGCGTAGCACACGAATTCCGCTAGTTATAATACCCACAAGCCGATATTAGCTTTAATTAGGTTTAACTACTTCCTATCAAAGCGTTTTTTTACAACTTAATACGTTATGTAGATTTCAGCAATACATCTATATTACACGCATGCGAAGAAGAATAAATGAATGTGTATCTCCTGTTTAAATTTTAATAAATATTCAATTCTTTGTTTTTTTTTCGATTTTCCGGTACACACGTGCATAAATGTGTAAAATTTTATTAAAACTCGGTTTGTCGCGCAAATACCTACACTTGATGGGAGAAAATTTTTGAGTTACGAGTATCACGATTCTCTACAAAATGGCGGCCGTTTTAAAGAAGAAAACGAGCCGATATTGTTCTGTTTAAAAACATTGCTTTCCCTTAAAGAAACAGTTTTCACTAACGTCAAATCCTCACGCAGTTAAGGGCATAACGTTTGAATTGCGATATTTGTTTTTAAATTAACAGTTTATTTTATAAAAACCGCTTTATGCGAGCCATGGTACACTTGCCAAAGAAAATAAACAATCCGAAAAAAATTACCTTTAAAAGTTTATTTAAAAAATACCATAATACGTAGAACTTTATTCCGATTCCAGAAATGCCAAATTAAGCAGGAGGATTTTAAGTGTTGAATTTGTTTTAAATCAAAGAATAAGAATTTCTGTTTGTTTTGTTTTTCTGATCTTAAAACTAACTTTTAAATAAAGAAAAATGGGGTGTGCCATGTTTCTTTTATTCCAATAGCGTAAATATTCACTTTTAGTTGCTTCAAATTTCGAAATCATCAAAATTTAAAGAATGTTTCGAAAATCTTAAAAAATTTGAAGATTCGTAAATTTTGTAAAATTTGGAAAATTTTGAAAAGTTTTTAAAAATTCTCATTTTTTATTTTTATTATTTTCTGTTTATTCATTGAAATCTGAAATCGATTATTATGTTCATACCAATTTTAAAGTTATAATTTTTAAATTTTTGAAAAACCAAAAAGCGATGGTGGGGATGACCGAGGGTGGTAGGAAGATGGCACTTGCGCAGGTCGGTCATAACGTGCGTAGAATTCTAACATGAGTTTCTTTTTTTAGCGCGTCTATATTGAAGTAAAGCACCCCTCTCCACCCCCTAATGTTTTAAAGTAGTTATTTGGTTTTATGATATCTGGAATGTTGTAATTGCAAACTATGTTCATACACTCAAAAGTGAATAAAGATTTTCCAAAAAAAAAAGATTAAACTGTTAAGGTAAACAACCAAAAGAAAACTTCCTACAGGTCTTTTCTCAACAATACATTATTCCTATTTTTATTTAACATGATCATGCCGATTTTGAAAACCAAATTCTAAAATTTTTAAAAAACAAAAAATCGATGGTAGTGGTGAGCTGGTGATGGTAAAAAGATAGTGCTTGAGCAAGTCGGCTATTCGATATGCCTTGCATATAAATCTAAGATTATTTTTCGAGCGCATCTATATTGATGCTAAGCACCCCTCTCCACCCCACCCTTTTTGGGCGGACCAATCTCGATATTTTTGCGGTTTCGTCCCAGTGTGATTAGCAATGTTTTATACATAAATTGAGTTTTAAGGGTTTAGGCGTCTCGGACCTTAAAACATGTTTTTCTATAAAAATCTCAATTTCCGAAATTTTGACGAATACAATATCTGCCTCTAGCTATGCTTTGTATAGCGAAGATGGTAAAACGTATGCTAGTTCGCTTCGAAATTTTATTTTGTTAGGTTGGTGAAAACCATGTGACAACAAAACCTTCACGCGTTATAAACATAACCTTCAAATTGTAAGTTCTAAAAGTTAAGATTATTTAGCGTATTTTCGGCTACTTTGCGTAGCTCGGGTGGGGTGCAAGATAATTCTTCTTCCATCTTAGCTTCAAATCTTAGGTATTTTAAAAATTAAATCACTGTCAAACACAGTTTGTCTAAATTTTAATTTGACAGTAGTTTGAATTGTATGAAATTACTAAATGTCACCAACAGCCACATATCAAAAACAAAAAACATAAAATTTTCCTAATCGATTAAATTTTTAAATTAAAATATAAAATAAGGTAATTTTTAACTTTTTTGGACCAAAATAGAAAAAATAGTATAAAATACACGTTTCATAAGACATTTAAGCGCACTTGTCCATTAGAAAACTCGCCGCAAGCGGCTCGTCTTCTAACTTGGACGCGTGCTCTAAAATCATGTCTTATGAAACTTGTTTTTTAATATACTATATTACTGTTTTTTACTTTCCTATACTTTCAGTATAGAGAAGTATTGATTTCATAAAAATTTTCGAAATTGAGATTTAGAGGAAAAAAACATGCTTTGGACCCCAAGGAACTAACAAAATGTTATTAAACAAATGTCCTCTGTGGGTGGGTGGGTGGGTGTGTGTGGTTTTTCATAACTCCCGAACGAATTGTCCGATTTAGAAAACCTTAAGAAAAATCATTTTTATTTGAACTTTCTAGCTTTAAAATGGCGGCAGCTACGGTTTTCTGAAAATTTTAACTTTATTGGAAACAAGTTAGCAGATCGGGATCAAATCTGGTATTGTAATAGGTTTAGAGAAGCACAAAGTTAATATGTATCAAAAGGTTTCAAAAAATATACACTGTGTCTATAAAGTAATAATAAAAAAAAAATTTGGTGTGCTGTAATGGGAAATTAAATACTATTTTTCAGACCATATTAAAATTTTGTATCATCCAAAATGGCGACTGGGCGCCATTTAGAATTTGTTTTTAATGGAATGGGGGGTCGAGTGGCACCTCATTGGAAAGGTCTTTTAGTTCTGCGTCCGGTCCTAGAGTTTCAAAGAAAAAGATTTAGCCATAACAAAATGACAATGTTTGAAGATAAAGAAGTCTATTTAAAAAAAACTAAGAATTAAAGCAAAAAGAAATTAAATTAAGTGTTCGAAATGTTCACCATTCACTTCTTGGCACATAAAAAGTCGATTATGTAATTCCTGCTTTACATTTTCAGAAGTTTCTGGAGTGATATTTCTGCAAACTTCTGTAATGCGTTGCTCCAGTTATTCAATTGTTTCTGGACGGGTTCTGTACACTTTCGATTTCAGATATTCCCATAGAAAAAAATCTAAGAAAGTTAAATCTGAGGAGTGAGCCGGCTATTCTACAGGCCCCCGCCTAATCCATCTTCCAAGAAAATGTCCCTTGAGAAAGTCAGACACAGGCCTATAATAATGAGGCGGCGCCCCGTCTTGTTAGAACATAACGTTTTCAATATTATTTCCAGCCACCTTATTTCTTGGGAAAATTTTGTACTGCAAATGAAAAAGTTGACTACTGGACAAAAAAATCAAAACAATTTTGAATTGAGTGAGCCTATTTGTTTAAAATCCGCCATTTTGTTATGGCTGAATATTTTTCTTTGAAACTCTAGGACCAGACGCAAAACTAAAAGACCTTTCAAATGAGGTGTCATTCGACCCTGGATAAAAAAATCAAAACAACTTTAAATTGAGTGAGCCCATTTGTTTAAAATCCGCCATTTTGTTATGGCTACATATTTTTCTTTGAAACTCTAGGATCAGACGCAGAATTAAAAGACCTTTCAAATGAGGTGTCACTCGACCCCCTTTCTACTTAAAAAAACTTTCAAAATGGCGCCCAGTCGCCATTTTGAATGATATAAAATTTAATTTTTGGCTAAAAAATAGTATTTAATTTCCCATTAAAGCGGGGCCTCGGTAGGCGAGTGTAGTAGGCGCTTGCAGCCAAGGTCACAGAGGCTTTCGGGAGTCTGTGGCTCTATTTGGCCGGGTGTTCGAATCCGGGCTGGGGCAGTTGTCAGCTCCTGGAAACCTCTTAACATAGAATAGCTTAAGTAGTTTTTAAGTAGTACTTAGTATGTAAGGTAGTACGCACAATGGGCCCGACAACGTGGCCTAAGTGCTGTAAGACCTGAAATACATACATTCCCATTAAAGCACACCACATATTATGGTAAAATCTCAAGTCGTTCAAAAGTTAGTTAGGGGGGTTACTTTATAGACAGACGGTATATAAAGCAAAGAATTTTTTCAAAATTTTGGGAATATACAAAACAATATTGCTTAAAAGCTAGCCATCAACGTTTTTTAATTTTTTTATGCTAATAGATCGGGTGATGAGCTATAATTTGGTTCATGTCTCAGTCCGCTTAATTTCTCTATGCGTTCTATGCATTTTCGAAAATTGTGGCTTTAACGCCTATTTATTCAAAAACGAGTTATTAAATTAAAATTTTGACGTCAACAAACAACAGTCAAAAGGGTAAGGAATTTGAACGTTACGTAATTAAAATCTATCAAATTTAACAGAAAGATAAAATGGTTGCTTTATAAAAGTGGTACAGAAAATTTGTTTTGAAAATAAAACATAAACATATACCCGGTGTACAAAGAAAAAAATTGACATGGAAATCGAACCTTAGTTTTTACTCCTGTACATTGCGTTTTTTAAGGAAGCAGTGATAAAAAAGAAAATTCTGAAAATGCGATGAAAATATCTTGCGATTTAGTGGATATCGTTGGGGAAGGGGGTGTATTTGGTGCGAAGTGCATAACGTTAATAACCTATTTTTATGTATAATTTCTGGCAAATAGTATTTGACTTTTGCAGACCTCACTAAAACGTATATGTCATATTTATTACAACTTTGTTCTAATTGTTATTAAAACATTTGTTAAATTTATTCGAAACCTGTATAGTGCGTTGCCTAAACAACAGCAACATGCCAAGCTACGCTTATAATTTTTTCGTAATATCACGATGCTACTTTTATGATTCAAACAGTTGAACTATTTTACTTGATATTGGTTATACAGATACGAATCGAAGTTATTCGAATTTAACTTGGTTCTGTTTATTGCAATTCTGTTCCATATTTTGCTCGGCGATTACGCGCAATCGTTTTCCAAATACGAACTCGCTTCGGGTGACTTCGGATTCTTTTTAAATACGGTTCTGTTAAATGCAATTTCTGTCATATGCATACCCACCCTAATGTTTTACCAGTATTTTTTTGAGGGCTAGGATTCCCCAACTGTGTATTGCTGACGCTGATAGCGTTCAGAATTTGGGGTATTATTGCACACAGCGTTGCCGTTTTGAGTTATATTTTGCTCAATTTAGTTTTCGTTTATTAGCTTATACTTAGCTGAACTTACGACCAGATTGAATAGTTTTTTTTATTTGTCTCAAAGGGGACGGAACCCCCCTTTGATTTTTTTCTGAGAGGGTGTGTCGGGGGGCGCTTAAGTCTTCTTGTACTCCGCGCTAATGACATACCGTTATAAATCATAAGTTATTAACAAGAAATTATATATTTCTGTATGAAATAAGCTCAAACATGACATTAAATGTTCAGTGTGATAGAAAATTAATTTTTTTTTCAATTGTTTAGGTTGTAAGCCTACAATACAAGATGTATGAAACAAAAAAATATAAAAACATAATATATGTAATTCTAATATAGTAATCGAATAGTAGTCTTGCTGTCTAGAATTCCAGATCAAGACCTCTCAAGATCTTGTCTTGACCGGCTTGTCAAGACAAGACCACGTTCAATTCTTGCCTAGAATGTTAAAGATAAGACTTGGTAATTCTAGTTTAAGACTTTTCATCTTAACGCTTAAATGCTTTTATTGCGGGCAAAAGGCAAGGCAAACTATTAGAGCTTAAAAAAATATGC
This sequence comes from Ctenicera cuprea, assembly GCA_958336395.1. Classification (NCBI taxonomy): domain Eukaryota; kingdom Metazoa; phylum Arthropoda; class Insecta; order Coleoptera; family Elateridae; genus Ctenicera; species Ctenicera cuprea. Next base: position 50,927,032 of record OY284487.1, read on the forward strand.
AACGGTATATTTCAGGAAAAAACACCAACAGGTGAAAGAAGTTGTTATGTAAGCAAATACAACAAGTCCACTTAAAATACCCAAAGTACACAGCTATTCCAAAACATAAAAAAAAACATTCATATAATCTGATGTCTGCACAAAACTGCATCAGGGTTTTCAATTCAAGACTTTTCCGGATACTTGTTGAGAAATAATCAAAACAAGTATTGTTATCAAAGTGTTGTCTGTTTCGCTTAGACACATGTTTACATCAAGGATTTTTTACATAAATAAAATAATTTGTTGACAAGATAAAACATTCAATGTCAGCACACAGTAGTGTAGATCTTAGGGGGAGGAAGTATACGACTGACTTATGTTGAATATTAGACTGGCAAACAGATCGGATTTTCGGATATCCGGATTTTTTAAGCGAAGATCCGGATATGGTGTAAGCGAAAAATCCGGTATTTGGATTTATCCGGATTTTCTGCGTATTCGGATTTCGAATTTTACGTTAATATCTGGAATTCGAATTTTTTATATTAATCCGGTTTTCGGATTTTCTATACAAATCCAGATTTCAGATTTTATTTTTATCCGGATGTCGAATTTTTTAATTTTAGTCAGGATTTTAGATTTTCCGAAGAGTATTTTATTTCATACTTTTTAAGGTATGCAAATCTATTTTGAAATTCAAATCTTTAAAATACAGTTTTAGAATAGTCAGATTATATGATGGTATAAATTTAATTTTTGCAGTGTTTGCTTATCGACTAAAATTTCAATTTTATTTGAATTTTTAAAGTTTTTTTTATTTAAATACGGTTTGCGGATAACAATCAATGTGTGAATTAGCTCGCTGAGTAATTGATGGATAATTTAGGGTAAATCCGGATAAATCCGGATAGCAGATTTTTCGGATAACAGATTCGCATGACGGATTTTATCCGGATGGTAAAAATCTAACGGATTAGGGATTATTCGGATACCGGATAATTTAAAATCCGAAATCTGCACTAGTTTAACAAGCCGTAACAACTAAAATCGTTTGAAATTTTATCTTTGATCAATATTTTCTCTGTCCGTTCCACCTGAATTTTACATAACAGCATTGCTAACTGAAGTATGATACATATAACCGTTTACGTTATACAAGTAGCGCTTTAGAAGCCACAAGTACATAAATAAAGCATTTCTACAATTGTTTCTATTTTATAGAGTTCAATAGCAAATATCCCATACTTTATCCAATACATTTCTATTGAATCTCGCGTACTTTAATTTTTTAATTGTCCAAATAAAGAGATACCTTTATATGGTACTGTGAGAAAGCGAGGCTCACACTTCTTCAGGCATCTTGCACTTAGTATATTATGCATACAAAAGAGTTTTTCTTCCTTGCGTAAAAATCGTCGCGTAAATAGCCGTTCTATTTGGAGTTTATAGCGAATTCAATCCATCTTAGAAGTCTAGACTAATTAATTTACACTCGAAATGCCTAATTTTACACCCGAAATAAGTTCACGTCTGGAAGGGCGGAACCGACGGTTAAAAGCAAACTTAATTTAAGGGTTCAACACACGAGTATCAGTAGACGTCGACTACTGACTCACTTTTTTTATGGGTTTTGTTACCTACAACCATTATTGGCACGGAGGTTAATTAATTTTTACGCATGTTAGAGCCGGAATGAATTTGTTAAAGGCGGAGGTGTTGGAATGAACTGGTTTTGACATCTTAAAACACAAAATTAAGTTTTCAACTCCACTTTGGTGTCTCGCTAATACACCGAAAGTCGAGAACATGGAAAAAATATTTATTTTATTGTCAATATCAGACTTAGGCCCTGATGAAATTTTTTTTAACTTATCTGAAATTATAGAAATATTACTTTTAAAAAAAAAGTAGAAAAAAATCCTTTATTGCGTCATGAGTTGTTGTATTAACAGTTATTCAGAAACTTGCTAGATTTCCAGCGGGTTTTATAAAGATAAAAAAGTATTTAAAATATTCAGCATACCAGATCTAGACTTCAATTTTTTTTATAAAAGCATAAAAGCATTCTAACTGCGCCGATCACCGGTTCTATAAACAATTCAATTTCGAAGCAAGAACGGTGCGCTTTTGAATTGATATCTCAGTTACAATAGAAAAATCGAAGCGCTTGGTAATATTTCATGATCCGCTTCGGTAGATGGCAAAAAAGTGAAATAACACAAGGCGCACTTGAAATGTAAATAAATAATACGCGCAGCTCCATCCCACGTGGAAAGCTTCGCGCGTCGACCAAATCGCCATTGCCGCTCCGAAGCTTTTGGCGATCAAAAAATGGGACCAGGCACGTATGGACCGTTACGATCTGAAACGGGACCGGTATCAGGTTTCCCCGTGCGAACTGTATTTGGCAGTGTTACCAACCACCATGCGTTATGTGTGATGAATTACAAGAGCAAGCGGCAATGTGACGTCAGAAAGCACCGCGTGCTCAAGTTTATGAAGCCAGTCGTTTTGCCGCTTTGATAATTTGATCTACCGCGGTTAACGCGATCCCATACCGCGACAATTTCATATGGAAGCCGAAGCACGACCGGGACCACCGGAATTGTTTCATTTGTTTTGCGCACTTTTTAAGTATTGGAACAACTTCTTCAGTTGTTCAACAGAACCATCTTCAATTATCACTTGTTATCAATTAAAAAATTGGTGAAAGTTAACATAAATAAAATTTTTTCTTCCGTGTTAAAAGTTTGTCAAGGTAACGGTAATTATGCGGAATATAGACGGTCTTCCCAGATTGACTTGACAATAGGTAAAAAAAACACTTTTTGTTAGATCAAGGGGTTATATTTGTAATCTTGCTCTGCTTAGTACAAAACCTATTTCGACCAATTTTGAGGTGAGTTGCATGTCGAGGGCGCTTGTAGTGAGATCAAAGGTAAAATCGTTGTTATTTACTACATTTTCTTGCGACGAGCGTCGCGTCGCCTACATTTGAATCACCTCAAAATCGGTTAAAACGGGGCTTGGCCCAAGCAGGACTAGACTACGAAATATCATCACCACTAAATCTAAAAACATACTTTTCTGCAGATATACCATATAGAAACGCAATCGAAGTCGCCTCTGAAACAAGCACGGCATGTCGATGATTAGTGTGCAAATCATTAAGTTATTTTTCACGCTACAAGCAAGGTAAATAGAAGAGATGAAAATGGCCAATAACATTCGTTTACTTTTTGCCCTTGACTACGGAACTTAATCGTGTCATTTACATTCCTAGGATAATAATGAAAGCAACTAGGTACAGATTCCAATATTTTATTTCAACAAGCACAGGCAACTTACAATAATGGGGTTTTTAAAAAATAATTCCTGACAGTAACACGGAATGTATCGACTATTAACATTCTCGGCAGGCCACAAGCCTCGGCTTCGCCTCGGCTCGTATTTACCTACCTCGAATGTTATTACGTCTTTACATTCCTTGTTACTTAAATAACTATTTATAGTTGCATGGTTTATTATTTTACCGTAATTGCTCATATGTAATATTTATAACAATTAGCAAGTGAGCATTGTAAATTGGTTTTAATATTTATTATTATTATTTTACAAACGTACATGATAAAATAAAGTAAGTCAGCAAACATGACACTAACATTAAAAATTTTTTTGACGGTGTGTTGGTTTAGCAATAAAGGTGTGGGCTTGTAGTCTGGCGACCCTAGTTCAAAACCCGTGGTAGATCTGTTTTTGTTGTTAATTTTTTTTATTTGAAGGTTTTGAAAACATGAAAAAAACGAGTTTGCTTATGCCTGGAAACGAATAGACAACATTTTTGACATTTATTGTAAGGTTTTTGTTACTTACGTCGTTTTGATTGGTTAGTGCTCTAAATTTAGGTTAATTAAAAACGTATTTCAATTCCTCTGCTTTAAAATAAAACAAAAATGAAAATTATAATAAATTATAAGCATAAAACACGTCTGCCGCGGGATTTGAACTGGGGCCGCCAGATTACAACTACAAGCGCAAGCTTTTACCGCTAAACCAACACACTGTTTAAATTTTTTTCCATTATGTGAGCTAATTGTGACAAGTTTGCCAACTGACATTTATCATGCACGTTTTTAAAATAAAAATAATAAATATTACAAATAATTTACAGTGCATACTTGCTAATTGTTTGAAAATGTTAAATACAAGTAAACTGTGTAAAATAATAAACCGCACCACTATGATAATAGCGCTTGTTTCATTAGCGACTGCGATTAGGTTTTTATTTGATCGCTCTGTACCTCTTGTCCATGATCTGGGAAGAACTATATCAAAATGTTCAATAAAAAAAATTTATTATTAAAAAGGTGCTTGGTGCATGTTTTATATGATGAATTTTACCTTCCTCGCTATACGAAGTACTGTATACGTAAACGGTGATCGATTTGGAGCAAGTGCGTTTATGCAGCGAAGTTTTTTCGCTTTGGATTTACTGGCCGATATACGAGTTATGCCTAAAAGAAAGGTGCTTTTATGCAAAACATTTTTAACCTAAACATTTTGACTAATAACCAAGTTTTAGGGCCTTGGGAAACCGATAAAGCGGACCGTTGCATAGGTGTCTGGGTATGTGTCTGCCACCACAAAAATTTTAGAAATAATCAAAATTTCAAAAATTAATTCTACAATTTCCAGAATTTACATAAAAATAAAATTTTCAAAAATTTTTAATTTTAAAATTTTAAACTGAAAATTTTCAAGATTTTTTTAACAATTTCATAAAAAAATTTCTAAACATTTCCAAAAATTTAAAAAATATAAAATTTAAAAAATTAAATTCAAGAATGATAAAATTCATTAAATTCTTAAAATTTCCAGAATTTTAAAATTTCTAAAAAATTTTTTTTTCTAAATTTAACTATTTCATAAAATTTTCATAATTTTGAACATTTCTTTAATTTCAAAATTTCCATAATATTCAAACATTTCTAATTGTTTAGGTTTTTAAACGTTGCAAAATCAAATATCAAAAATTATCAAATTCTTCATAAATTAACAAAAATTGTCAAAATTTTTAGAATTTGTAGAATTTTCAAAAATAGTACAATTTAAAAACAATTTTACAATAAAATTTTACAAACAAAATTTCTTAATTTTTAAATAGGCTAGAAATTGTACTACTGTTTTTCTGCTTTAGTAAAAAAAAATAAATTAGGATTTAAAACCTAAATAGTGATATAAAAAACAATTAGTGATATATTAATATCATTACTAATACCACATTTAGTGCTACTCTGATTTAAAAAAAAACTTCATAATCAGACAATAATAATTAGTAAGACAGCAAGCAACTGGTGACATAAGACGTGATAAAGTAACAATATCCAAATGTAGTTATTAAATACTAGAAATTGTTGTTAAGTGAGAACATAGATCCGTTCCAGAAATTGAGGGAACCGGAAAACGGAAGTCTTAACTAATATTGATAAAGGAATTCCTATTTCAATAACTTTTATCAAATCTTTCGTGAATTAGCGATATAATAATAACTAATGAGAACCCACCGCACAATGCAGTGACAGACTCGCGTTGACCGACCCGTCTAAATGCGTCACGTGATGCATTAGTTACAATAATGAGACGCGGCGGTTTTGTAGATGGCGCTAGAGACCTTTCATTGAAAAAAAAATGGTCCAAATTGGTGAAGCGGTAGCCGCTGGAGGAACCGGAGAAAAATACCCTTTGAGATTTTATATATGTATGGATACAAAAAAGTTGCCGGGCAACCGCGACGGGACCTTCCTTGCATTTATTGCGGTTTTAGAAATTATATCAATTAAAAAATCTTTCGAGATCTTAAAATTTTAATTTTTTTTATGTTTTTGAGAATTTAATGAGATTTTAGTAAAATTTTGAAAATATTTAAAAATTTTGTAAATTTTAAATTTTCAATAATATTTTGGAAATTATTAAAATCCTCACAAAGTATTGACAATTCTTAAAAATTTTGGAGATATACTAAAAAATTTTCAAATTTTAAAACATAAATAAGGTTGAATATTTTTGATAATTTTAAGTTATGAAAAATTAGACATTTAAACATATTAAATTTTGAAATTTAAAAAATTCTAAATTTTTGAATATTTTGGAAACTGAAACTGTGATAATTTTTACGCTTTGAAGAAATATTTAAATATTTTAGAAAGTTCAGATAATTTTGATTTTTTTTCATTTTTTTAGTATTTTCTTATTGCAAACAATATATTCGTTGAAATCTAAAATTGATATTATTATTTGGCCGTTTTTTTGTCGATTATCCAATTAAGCTGTTCAGGTAAAGGACCAAAACGACACTTCCAAAGATCTTTGTTAAAGTAAAGCACCTCTTCTCACTCCCCTAATTTTTAAAGTAGTTATCTTGTTTTATGATATCTAGAATTTTGTAATTGTAAACATTGTTTACCCGCTAAAAGCAGAAAATTGATTTTCCAAAAAAAGCGGTACCTAAAGATTTAAAGGGCGCAATTTTATTGTATAATGTTTTATGCAGACATATGATTTGTCGCTAACAATTAAAAACATTTTGCAGTGCGGTACGTTTACATATATAAAAAAAGCGGCGCGTTCGTACCTTTGGATAGTCACATGTCTCACCCCCGTCTACTATGCACATACACGTTCATCTATATAGTAACGTAAACACAATAATTTTATGCACAAGTTTTTCTGGAATCGTTCGGTTCATATTTTACATATTCTACACACTTTACATGTATAATATGCAGAAAAAGGTAGATATACCAGTAACATACATTTTCTACACATTATTCTACACAATTTTCTACGTGTAATGTAGAAAATAGTATTCTACGTGTAATGTTACAACCCTGCATTTTTTTGGACGGACAAATTTCGCCATTTTGCGGTTTCATTCCAGTGTGATTACCATTATTTTAAACCTAAATTGAGTTTTACGGGTTTAGGAGTCTGGGCTGTAAAGTGTATACAGACACACATACAGACACCAAGACGAATCCCGGTTTATCGGTATTCTCCGACCCTAAAATACGCATTTCCGTCAAAATCGCAGCTTCCGAAATTTGGACTAATACAACACCTGTCCTAGCTTGAGTCCGTATAGCGAAGAAGGTAAAAGTGCTATAAATTAGTTAGTTATATTAAGGCATTCGTAATTATCTAGTGACACATTAACGTTATATTAGGTAGACTAGAAATTATTAGCTTTGTAAACAGATTAATGACGCTGGAATTTTAAAAGTTAGTAAAAGCTCCAGTTTAAATTAATAAGCTAATTCTAAGTGTAAGCAATTAATCAGTGTATGGTCATGACATACATTATTAATCAGTGATGCAAGTAATTAATTCTTAGCGCGCCGCCTAAATTAAAGATGTCCGAAATTCCTAGGTTGGTATTTTAATTTTTTACTCTGAATATCTAAAATGTTATCGTTTTCTTTCTGTAATTAGAATTTAATTAGCGACCTTAATTAATTAACAATATCATAAACTAATTTCTGATATAATAGAATTGTGAGTATAAAGAAATACAAAACGCAAAATTAAAGAGAAGTATCATAAAATGTTGGAAATAAATTTCCACGTCTAAAAATAATTAGCGCCGCCTAAAACTCCTTAGTTATATTAGAAAATCGTTAATAATGTCGGCAAACTATTGCTCGATATTATAAATTAACTAAATCGTAAGAATAGTCAAAACTAATAAATAATCTCCTTAGATGGCGTTTGTAAAACATAACTCAACTAGGACTCCTTAACGGCCTTATAACGCTTATGCAAAAGTTTGTTATCTTACAAATTCGCAATTTCGTTTGCAAGTTCTTGTCGATATAACGACGCGACGCCGACGGGTGGATAGCACGAAGACCCTCCCAGCTGTTGTGGCTAACCGCCGAGAGAACACAAAATTATAAAAATAATAACAATAATAACAATATCAACAATTGGCATCGTTCCGAAACCCTAACTAACAACCTAGAAGCCCTGAAGATAAACCACCTACTACCATCCATCAATAAATCGGTCATATTAGACACATGCCATATTGTCAGACGTAAGTGCTGAGCAGACAGAACTTCGTAACCACCCGTTCTGTTTGCTAGATAACCCTTTAAATATTAGGAGAAAATAAATAATTAATAATAATAAGAAAAAATTAGTATCTTTCTAATAATGCAATAATATCTGAAATTTATTATACGGGTGTAACAGACCACCCACGCACTACTATTTTTTACGGCTAAACTATTGAACCTACACGGACGGGATAAAAAATTTGTTATATAAATCGTACCCGAGGTATTCAGTAAAAATATTTATAAATTTTTGTGGGGTTCGGAAATTGTAGTTTTTTTTGGGGGGGAGAGGGGGCTAGGTGTTTTCTCGAGGTTTTCAAATAGGAAGGTGGGTCGACTTATACCTCATTTAAAAGGTCTTTTTAAACGCAACAACTTAAAAAAAATATCGATAGTTCCAACCGTTTTCAGGGTGGCCACTTGAAACAGCTTTTTAAATTCCCTGACTTTTCCATGACTTCCCAGACTTCAGTTTCCCCTGACTCATTTTTATGGTTCAAACGTCAATTTGAACTGTTTCATTTTAAATAAAAATTGTAAACCAACATAAAAATTAGCAAATTAAGTATAGCAAATGGAAATTTTTCAACAAGCATAACAAAATACAACATCTAAACTTTAAGGAAAAACCAAATGAAATAAATATAAATTTTATAAACATATACCTAGGTATAATAAAATTTTCGTTTTGCAGGCAAAAATAAAAATATTAAAATAATTGCATTTTACAGAATTTTCCCTGACTATTTCGTGAAATTCCCTGACTTTACGTTGAAATTGGTACAATTCCCTGATTTCCCTGACCAAAATAAAAAAATTCTAAATTCCCTGACTTTTCCCGGTTTTTCCTGTTTCCCAGAAAAGTGGCCACCCTGGTTTTAAAATGGCGGCCTATTATTTGAAAAAAGCGGCCATTACATAAACCTTTTCCCTACCGCACATGAACTATTGTACCAAGAAAATTAGTACTGATTTTTTAAGTCCATTAAAATAGCTTTCCAACGATGTCCCACATGTTACTACCTCCTCTCCTCCTCAAAAGAGCGGGAACATTCAAGAGATATTATCTCAAAAGTCTTCAAAAGGGCGAGGAGTCAAGTGACACGTCATTTTAAAGGTCGCATTAAACTGAACAATTTTGTATTTAAAGTTTTTTGACATCTCTTACCCTCACAAAATGGCGGCTTAATTTATAAAAAATTACTTCATATTATCGGATGAATTGCTTCCTCTACCGCATCTAAGGCAGTGAAACAGAAATTTCTTTGCTGACCTATAAAGTCTATTTACATAACATTTAAATTCACGTGCGAGTTAGAGTTGAACAACTCAACATCGCACTCCCACTAAACCTTTATTATACCCAGTGGGAAATTGTTAATGCGTGTGTTGCTGTTTTTGTCGAATAGAAATTGCACCATGTCGTGATTCTTTTAAATGTAAGATGAAGAGGCGGGTGATGGTGGTGTCACAACTTGTTAGTCGGAAGGGGAAAATAAGAGTGTGACAGAAAAGTACAAGGTTTAGTAAAAGTTTAGCTCGAGTGCGATGTTGAGTTGTTCAACTCAACACGTAGATTTAAATGTTATGTAAATACCTATACTTTATAAATCAGCAAACAAATTTCAGTTTCACTGCCTTAGATGCGGCAGAGGGAGCGATTCATCCGATAATAGGAAGTAATCTTTAATAAATTAAGCCGCAATTTTGTACCGGTGAGAGACATCGAAAAACTTTAAATACAAAAATTGTTCAGTTTAATTGGATATATTATTCAACAGGATCTGGTCCTTTGCTGAAGCGACCATCCTGTTTAATAAAACTTAGATCATTTAAGGGGCACAATGAGCACTAGTAGCCTAAGTGCGGGAAGACGCTTGTGCTCCGACTCGTTGCTCATAATCATCAATACATGAAAAAACCGCGCGTTTGTTGAATGTAAATAACAGCATTAATTTTTGGGGGTGCGTTAAAAAGGGGTGAAAATTCGGTTTGAGTATCCTAAATGGTACGTGAAATTTATTTTATTACATGTGAACCTTGATATCGCCAATGAAAATTTGCAATAAAAGACGCGTCTTTCGGCAGCGTGTTCGAAAGAGACGCGTATGCGTGAACCCAAAAAATATGAATGGGTACCCTTCGTGGTACATACATGAAAATTAACTCAAATTGTTCCTCTATGTCAATCTAAGAAAAATCTACATCAAAAGACAATCTAATTGATCCCACTTTCAAATTAGACACTGATAAGTTTATAAAGTTCTATATAACTATACATAGAATTAAACTATAATTTTAGCAGAATGTTGTTTTTCATTAAATATAGGTATATTTGGTACAAAACACGAAATTTTCTTCCTGATCTTTACAAGCAAATCAACTTGGTTCGAGTTCATATTTTGCAACTCCCATCCATTAATATCAGTATTCCTGAAAGGTGGTTCGTTTGGTTTTTGTGGCGTTACACCATACAGCTTGTAACTTGATTAACACGCATAATAATAATAAAAAAGAGTTTTTATAGAAAATCCTCGGACACGCAACCTTATTTTTTTTAAATGTCGTTTTTTTTCGCTATTGACATTTTTTGATCGTGTTTTTTGAGCTGTGCCGTCATCGGCAATTTTTTTAAATTGCAACCTTTATTTTTCTTTGCATATTTGGATAAAACACATTTTTCTGAGTACAAAAATGTTAAAAGCGTATGACCTTGAAGAGGAAAGTTTTTGAGATAATCAGTCCCAAAGTTTCAAAAGTGTATGTTAAAGTTATTAGAGTAGACCAATCATTTATCAAAGAAGCGCTGGACAAAAAGACGGTTCTGATAGTTATTAGAATTTTGCACGTGTTCCTCAAAAGCATGTGTTCTATTTTGTTGATTAATTATTGCCTAAATTGTATTCAGAATTCATGATTATCTGCTAAAGTATTTGAAAATAGCCAGTCGTTTGTTTGGAAAGGGAAAGAATCGAAATTTTGATGATGATCGGTTACGCAGACAGGACTCGCATGCAAGTAGAAGCTTGCCGTTTATTTAACAACAAATACCCTAACCGGGGACCAATGACGTATTCAGCAAAATAGAGCAAAATCATTTAGAAGCAGGTCATACGAGCGAGAGCCCTAGAACAGGTCATCCACCAGTCCAAGAAGATAATCAGCAAAATGTTCTACTACAGCTTCAAGCAAATACCCATTTACCCACCCGTCAAGTAGCGGCAAACAACGGAATCGTTCAAAGCTCCGTCTTGAAATATTTGAAACTGAACAAATGGCATTCGTATACAGTAATTTTGGTCCAAGAACTAAACGAAGATAATTTTGACCTTAGGTTACGGTTTTGCCTGGATGATGACGAGGGATTCTTACGTAATATGGTTTTTTTCTGACGAGGCTACCTTTTATATCGACGGCACAGTTAACCGACAAAACTGTAGGTATTGGTCTCCTGAAAATACACCCTGGTTAATTGAGCCAGTCAAAGCCAGTTTCCACAGAAACTTGACGTTTAGGCTCGCAGTGCAGGTAGGCGCGTTAATAGGTAAAATATATCTTGAATTTTTAAGAGACGAATTACTCCCTGCACTTGCGGCGCTTTACCCAAATGACAGAAATCCAGATCTGCCCAATAATACGATATGGTACCAGCGAGACGGAGCGCCACCCTATTTTGAAGTGATCGTTCGCGTATATTTAAACCAAGTATTTACTAACCAATGGATTGCTCGCAGGAGAACTATCAAATGGCCCCCTAGATCTCCGGATCTAACTCCCCTTGATTGATTTTTATGGGGCTATATAAAGAGCAAAGTCTATTTCGATAGACGAACTACTATTGACGAACTGAAGGATTGAATTTGCAATGAAATTTGGGGAACACCTTAATTGTTTTCATTTATTGAAGTCGTTGATTCGAATACATTTTGTTGACTTTCAAAACCGTCTTATCGATGAATCGATACATGATTGGTCTACTCTAATAACTTTAATATACATTTTTGAAACTTTGGGGCTGATTATCACGAAAACGTTCGTCTTCAAGGTAATACGTATTTGACTATTTCGCACCCAGAAAAATGTTTTCTATCCAAATTCGTGAAGAAAAATGAGGGTTAAAATTAAAAAAAATTGCTGATGACGTCACAGCTCAAAAAACACGATCAAAAAATGTCACTAGCGGAAAATAGTGACATTTAAAAAAATAAGGTTGAGGTGACCGAGAATTTTCTGTGAAAATTTTAAATTTCTTTATAATTTAATTGACATTTTCCATAAAGGATGAAATAATGTTTAAATTCGGAAAATCATCTTTATATTGTTAAGAAGAAGAAACGAATACGAGAATTTATTATTTTTCAATTGTTAAAGCTAGAATTTAACATAAGCAATGTATTTATTCTGGCGTCACGTCCTCATATATTGGCACTATTATTAAATAATATGCGACACCTTAACAATAGTGTTAATGTTATGTCTTCAATCCGTGGATTGGTTTGTTGCAGACTCGTGTCGTTTCATTATTTGCATCTATAAGGTTTTTCCTTTTTCTTGTCCACTTCATAGCACCCTTCTGTTTGTTAGTCTGTTTGATTATTCTATTTTCATCATAATTCTATAGCACCACATTTCTAGCGCCTAAACTTTTTCTTATTGTTTGTTCGGCCGTAGCTCAGTGGTAAGAGCGCGGGCATTTTTCCGCAAAGGTAGATACCTAAATCACCCATACAATTTTTAAAATTTATTTTGTTATAATCTGTAGGTGAAGGTGGACCATTCTCGTCGTTGAAATCGAATTTGCATGTTCAAAAAGCATTTTGATTATTGGGCAATACCCAATCAATTCCTGAAGAAATTGTTTTCCTTATAATATAACAGCAAAAATACTTCGTAAGCTGCTACTGCTTGTTTTCTTCTGAATAATAATAAGGTGGCAAGAAAAAGAAAATTAAAAGTTTTGATGAAGTATATTACCAACGAACGCAAGAACCTAATTTTATAAACTACTCAAAAGAATTAAGGGGTCAAAATTTCAAATGCTTGAAGTTTGTTTAGGGCCGATGGCATTTTAATGAAACTTGGTATACGCATTGTCGAAACATTTATTTTAATGAAATGCTATAAAAATTGAATATTATCTTAACATCTACCACATCATTGAACACTATAGCTGATATCATAAGGAAGATATACCTTCTGAAAAATGTGACCCCTTAATTCTTTTGAGTAGTGTATATAAATGCAAAGATTGTCCTATCTTTATATTATAAACATGGATGTTTGGAAGCTGTATGTAAGTGATATAATCGTATATACATTCGACCAGTTAATTTTTCCATGCAAATAAGAAGCAGACATCTATTTTTAAATAAGCACGCTTTGTTTATCTAACATTAATTACTGGCATGCAAGCGTATTCTGTTGTCCTAACTCGTCGTCTCCAATTCCATTTCCCTAATGTTTACAGTATAAATTATACAATATTACGGATTACAACTGACAGCATAAATTATTTTATTGAAAAAGAGCAAGGTGTGGGTACAGGTTATCCATTTTTGCTATCAAATAACAACGTCTGCTTGCCTATTTCTACAAGTAGCCTTAATTTTACGAACAGAAACGATATTAGCTTGCTAAATATTTATAAAATGTCATGTCAGGTGTCTACAAACATCTGTAATAATTATTTCAGATATTTTGGTATACAGTTAGATTAATTTATACATTTATTTACAAAAAACTGCTAACTGCTGGTGATTTTGTTGCTTATACGACATTTCTTTGTTAAGCGCGTCGTAAACTTTGCAATAACATAACATAACCCGTGGACTACGCCACGCTCTTTTCTTTACAAACAATTGCTAACTGCAGCTGATTTTATTGCTAATATGATAATTCTTTGTTAGGTGCGTTTTAAACTTTACAAAAGAATTAGCAGAACTCGTAAGCTACTCCACACGCTTTTCTTTACAAACAATTACTAACAAATTTATTAGAAGAGATATATTGATCTAATTCATACATTCCGCTTCATGGCATCGATTCCATTGTTTAATTGTACATATACATTGAAACCCGTAAACATAATAAATAAGGGGCGTCCTGAATGGAACTAAGTACGTCGTCACTAAACGTTTAGACAGAAGAAAGAAATCTAAATTTACTATAAGTCCGCTACGCTACCTACTTTATTCGATTATTTATTGATACTAAAAACTAAGAAGGGCATATCCCACGGGTATTTCTGTTAATTGGGAACTCTTCCACCTGACTCAACGTTTAGTGCCGAGGGACCCCCGCTACTAGAAGCCGCATATTTATGCGTCCATTATATAAGGCGCATATTTGTTGGTACGGCGAGGCGCTGCAGTTTTTGATTAAGATAATCAAACTTTAATGTTGACGGTTTGTGCGTATGATTGGGACATAATAGCTGGCAATCCTACATCAGAGTCCTCGGGGAACACACATGTTATTTTACGTACTCTTCCATCGGGCTAGACTTTTACTTACGTCAGGATCGGGGACAGATCAGTACCAAAAACTCTAGAGAGAAATGCAAGTGAGATCATGTAAACGACGTCATGCGCAAAGATAATCATAAATGACTCAAATCAGATTTTCAAATTACATTGCAGCTGAGACTTCAAGCATATCAGTCGATATCTGCAAATGTTGTTTTTATTACCTACAATGATTGTATTACCCTCGGGTACTGGAGTACCATTTACAGTTCAAAAACACAATATTTCAGATGAAACTAACTTTACCTTACCAAACCTGCCATATAGAATCTATTAATAGGAATCGAGGACGGACATTCATTTCTACAGTTGAAGGGTTTATAATGTGAAAATGTAAATTGAAAATACTAATGAACTGTATCAATTTGAAGAAAAAATGAGTACTTTTATTTTAAAGATTATTTGATGTCGATTACGCTAGATATATAAATATGTACAAAATAATAAACATTCGAATGATTACTTAGTAGTTACGTATGTTCAGCTCAGTGGCCGACTGTAAGTATTTGAGAATATACAATACTGCGGGACGCCTTCGGTAGATGTCGTACAACTCGGCACAGCTTATTTATTACATTTTTTAAAAAGTTACCAAAAAAGCGTGAGTCGTAGACTACGGGTTCCGCTAGTGTTCTTTGGCAACTAAGTCACACTCTGTATTGCTTTATGTACAATCCATTTTTAATATTTTCTTTTATTCAAAAACTAATATTGTTGCCTAATTAAACAACAAAAACGTGCACCATAGTGCACCCCTATTGCGTGTCTGTAATGTATTTAAGAAGAATGAGAGAGACTTGGTTACGCGAGGAAGTACACAGCACTTTCCAAATAAATCATTATCTTCGTTAGTTTTGATCCAATTGAATTGAACAAAACGGCATATTAATCACAATAAAGTTTCGAAAAGCATTTGTTCTTACATATATTTGGCTTATGTTGCTGGTTTACGCCTAATTGAGGTATATGTGAAAATAAAATTGCCGCAAAAAATATTCTAAGATATAAGTAATAAAAGAATGAGTCGTTCCATATAAGCCCATGTAACTGAAATCAGTGAAACTGTTGTAACTTCTAAACTACTTAGATAACTTTCATAATTAATACATGTATGAAAACCTTATATTTTTCTCTACTGAAATGCGCATAGTCAAAAAAGTGGAAAATTTTGATTTTTCTTTCCTTCTTCCAGCTTGGGGGGTTCATCATCAATTTGGGGCAGTCCATGTATTTTTACCTTTCATTTTCAGCGAAACTTAAGAAGTCAATCGTGTGTTTCGATATGACCCTGAACATTAGTATTTTTTGGTGATTCATAATAATACAAATTTTGACTTCAAACTCAGTATGAACGTATTAAATGACACTAGGAACAAATTTTCAAAAAACCTTATACAAAGATTTCCTTTGGTTGCTCACCTGAACAGTTCAACCCCGGAAATAATTTTTAGATTAGCGGTTAGATAACATTAGATAGCAAAAAAAAAGAGGCGGTGGAGCAGAGCCCGATGGAAATATAGGTGGGCTCGAAAAAGAAGTTCAGATTCGTTTTCTACGGATATCAAATAACCTACTTGAGCGATGTATGAGGGCTACTATATAAACGACCCGCAAGTGCACCCCAACTTCTTAAAAATAACAATTTACATAAATGAAGAAAATCATCCCTTTGGTAGAGCAACACTTCAACCCCCAAAACTTAAACTAAATTCTGTAAGTGGGACACATGTCACGGGAAAAAATGTCATCCGGAAAAACTGTTCGCATTAGAGCTGCACCGAGTAGGTCGAGTATTCGGTGCTCGGCCAAAACTTTCGTCGAGTAATGAGTACTCGGTACTCGGTCTTATATTCACTACTCGGCTGTGTAACCAAAATTAATAAAGAAATAGAGAAAACGACGTTTTTATTTGTAATTCTCAACAAACAACTACAGAACGAACGAGCATTTGCTGAAAGCTGTAAGTCACAAAGAATAGTAAGAAGCGAGATACCTAATAATAATAAACATATTTTTTCTGTGACGGGAAAAAAGTTTAACATTTTGTCTCTCTTGACAGGTACTAAAGTATCACTTTTTATGAAATTACTTTTTTCCTTTTATCCGGGGAAAAAAGTAATTACTTTTTCCCCGGGGAAAAAGTAATTACTTTTTTCCCGCTACAACAGCTTACTAGTTTAACAATTCAAATTCCACGTTGACCAATTTTCCGACTTTATTATATATGTTTTTCAATATATTACATTTTTTCCCGTCACAGAAAAAAATAGTGTATGATACACAGGAAAAAAGTAAGATTTTAGCTCTCGGTGTGAGTGTCTCCCTCCGTTTCGCGTCGGGAGACAAACAGACACCTCGAGCTAAAATCTATTACTTTTTTCCCTTGTATAATAAATACCTATTTTATAATTCTTAACATACCTAAGTACTACTAAGTACTTAACTAAATATCACTAGCAAGTAGGACGGGGAATCACAGAAACATTTCTGCAGCACCTACGCAGGGTTCCCACTAACTATCTAGAATCAGAATCCATGACTTTTCCAGGATATGCATGACCAAAAATCATACTTACCCATGACTTTCGACAAAAAAAATCAATAAAATTAGAGACGCAAAAATAATCACGTTTATGCGTTTTTTATCAATTCACAAGACGGTATGTGGAGGTCTCACTTGCACCTAATCATAAACCATATTACGTTCCTTGGAATTTAACAAGGATAAGAAAAGTACCTCAATGATATTTTAAAAACCTTTAGCAGCAATTGATTTATAAGCGGCAGTTTTAAATATTCATTTGAAAAATTTTTAATTTTTTTAAATTATGTTAACACTACTGCAGGAAAATCAGGTTTTTTACTGATAATCATGAGAAAAATCAAGACTGTTGCCAAATTTTGCATAAAATCCATGACTTCCAGGTTAAAATTTTAATTCCCTGACTTTTCCATGACTTCCCGGTTATCCAGGGTCAGTGGGAACCCTGCTACAGGTTAAGTGACCAGTGATACAGTCAAATATACTGAAAGCGTGGAAATTTTCACTACTCGGCGGCCGAGTACTCGGTACTCCGCTAATGCCCTAAACCGAGTACTCGGTAATCGGTCAAGTAAAGTTCGCTTATGTAAATTAGAAATTACAGTTCCAAAATATGGTTTTCTAAATTAATAATGGTCTGCAGTATAAACTGTTGCTTTTCTTGTTAGGGGTTTATTAGCTTCTTTCTTTCGTAAGCTGCTCAGGGTGAATTTAAAGTTGTGATTGTCAGTTGAACAGATTAAGATTAACATAATGCTGGAAATCACTAAGGCGGGGTTAATTAGCTCATTTTTTTCTGAAATTGCTGAAGGTGAATGCGTTTAAGGCTTTGCCAAAATTGTTTACTAATATTATGTTAATAGCTATAACAAAAATGATCTATCTGCATCAACATTAACACAATTGATGTTTATTCCAGTGAAATATGTTCCGGGTTACATTATTTCCGGTGACATAATTTTTAAGTTACACTTTTCTGGTGGCTTTTTTCCGGGTCACGTTTTTCCGGCGACATTTTTTCCGGGGACACTTTTTCCGTGGCATTTTTTCTGGGTAGCATTTTTTCTGGGTTCCATTATTTTCGGTGATTTTCTTGGGTATCATTTTTATCAGTGACATTTTTTCCGAGTAACATTTTTTCAGTGACACTTTTTCGGTATGACATTTTTCTCAGTGACATTTTTTCCGGGTAACATTTTTTCCGGTCGACATTTTGCCGGAACATTGTTACGGGTAACATTTTCCCGGATAGAATTTTTTCGGGGTGACATTTTTCCGAGTAACATTTTCCCGGTGACATGTTTTCCGAAAGATTTTTTTCGGGTGACATTTTGTTTGTGACATGTTTCCCAGGTAACATTTTTCCGGGTTTCTATTTTTTCCGGGTAACATTGTTCGGGTGATATTTTTTCTGTGTGAAATTTTTTCCGGTGACATATTTTCCGTGACATTTTTAAGGATAATATTTTTTCCGAGTGACATTTTTTCGGAGACATTTTATCGTGTCCTTATTCTTAGGGATCCGGCCAATGTAATTATATTTTTGAAATGGTTTGGAATTTTATTTATGTTTTTTTGCAAATTTCCCAAACTGATTGTTGTCTGCTGGGGTTTAACCGAAAGGAATATATAACAGACGACATTTTTTCCGGGTACATTTTTTCGTAGTATTTATTCTGAAATTTGTCCAATGTTAATTATATTTTTGAAATGATATGAAGTTTTAATTATGTTTTTTGCTAATTTGCTAATTGTTGCGGCCTGGAACTTAACTGAAAAAATTACTAACGAAACCACATGGTCATGAGGATCCTTCGCTGGTGAGGATCCTGCGGATTAAAGACCGTTTTAGGACTTGTAAGTAAAATCTGACCGCAGTGCGCAACTTACCAGCGGCCTTATCATCACCTTTACTAAAGCAAATGATCTAACCACCCTCTACTGCACCTCTAAACCCTAAAAAATTGAAAAGTTGTAAAAACCACGAGAATTATCTCCTATATTAAAGCAACTTTTCTAAACCACCGCCTAATTCCTAAAAAATTATAAAATTAACCAGAACGGGTTAACACGACTTCTATAATAAGAAGTACTTTAAAGTTTTAAGCAGAAAATAGGAAAGAAAGTAGCAAGGTTATGCGAGGGAGGTCTCGTGGCGGTTGCCCGACAGCTTTTAGAATTGCTGTAGGTTATCGTTATGTATTTTCTAAATTATTTAGTACTAAAATAAATTTGTCTTTTGAATGACCCTGTGCAGAATTTTAATGGTCTCTTCTGAAAATAAAATTTAGATAGAAAAGCTTACAGTCCAGTTCACACACAGTTTTTCTAGCTCGATAATTTTTTTCCAACACGTTACAGAACGGTTCTTTTAACATGTAATTTTACTTGACTCAAATTAGTATTGACCCCTATATAAGATGAAAACAATAATAAACCATACACTTAATTCTGATCACGAAGAATCAGCAACCATATTAAAAGTCGCGATGGAATTGTAAAATTAGTTGCAAAACGTTTTCGTTCTGCTGTTGGTCTTACCTTCGTCTATCTCCGATGAAATCATGGAAAGCGAAAAAGACAATCGTATACGAAACGTGAGTAAAATTCGAACGAAAAACCCAATCACATAGGTCTCCTGCGAATTCGAAACTTTGCGCGATGTCTTGTGCCAGTTTTTATACACATTACCTAAAAGTACAAACTTGCTCTTACAAATCTATACTTGATCAAACTCCAGGCCATTTAAAACTTACCACGTGACCTCAATATAAACCTTATTGTCTCATGAATACGTATTAATTGTCTCGTACATATGGTCATGTCACTGAACGCTGCTGTTTTTAAAGGACTTTAAACGTAAAAATTTCTCTTGAGCATTCGTGGTATGTAAGCTTTTAGCTGTACAAATGAAACTACTGTCCTGCACGTTGTTTCAATTATTTCTGTTTTTCAGACGGCTTAACTGTTGTTATTTTAAGTTCTATGTTCTAATAATAATCTATTGTTTACCAACATAATTTAAGTAGTAGGTACCTGCTAACACTTCGCGACATTTGGAATATGCTTTCGACCTGTTATAAGCTTGAAAAGTAATTTCATATATATTTTATTTTTCATACGTATTTTTTAAGAATCCAAGAGATTAATTTATTTTGGGTTTTCTGAGGCTTCTGACTTATGAAAAGTATCTGACAGCAATTCTAACAAAAACTGCGATCAGTATGCAATGAAGGTGCGTACGTGTTAGTATTTTCGTGAATTATGCATAAGAAAAATATCTAAGACCTTTATATATATCTTGTTATAAAATATTCCGGTAAACGTCAACAGTTTCATTTGCGACATTTGCGGTTTTAACTTTTTCTTTTACTTGACTTGAATTTTAAACAGGCGAGAGTTATTCCAATTCTAGACATTGTCGCAATATTTCAATGGATCGGTAAAAATCGGATCAAACACAGTTTTATACATGATATGGGTAAGCTGACTTACCAAACTCACAAGTGCTCCAAATAAATGCGGTGGACTTACCTGGAAAAAAGAAAATTAATAAAAATAGTTGTATGAATTAGTATAAAATTCAATACAAATTAAAACCGATGGCAAGTAAAATGTTTAAATATAGTTGGCAATACACTGGAAGTTGAAATTTTGAGTTAAAAGCGAAGCTTTCGAATAAATACTTTCGAAATTGAAATGTGATTTTCAAAAATTATGTTACGAAAACAAACATTAATGAGTAATTTTTAATTGAAGGCTGATTTAAGACAAAATATTAATTTCTAGTTTCAAATTTTTTAAAGAATCAACTAAATTTTCAGAATTAATAAATCATGAGATTTAAAATGAAAATGTTAAACCCGAAAATTGCACAAAAATCCAATTAAATTACACTTTGTTAGAGGAATTGAGGTTAAACCTAATTTATTCAATTAATAAATAAATTCAAAACAAGTAAAACGTGAAATATTTATTAAAACGACGTTAAAAGCGAGCAAATTATTTCACCTGGACTGACCCATACTTTAAACAATTTTAATTTTACTACTTTCAAAAGTATTTTTGCACAGCACAAAATTAACTAAATGCACGTTGATTGCTCCGCAGGGGGCAAATGCAACACGTCATACAAATACATCTCGGTTGTTGGCTGCACTAGACAAGGATAGAAAGATACTAGTCGTGCAACGAAAGTGTAGTTTAGCATAATGTCGATGATCCGGATTTGTCTTACCTATATTAACAAACAACATTTTTGCAATTTCCTTTTGAAATTAAAATTGAAGTTTTTGGGGAAAAGGAATTTCTTGGAATTAAAAAAAAATCAGAAACCTCTAACCATAAATTGAGAGGAGGGAGGGGAATTGCCAGCCTTTAATATTGTCGAACCTAAAAATTGAGTTGTAAGTTACTCATGAGGAATTTAGCTTGAACAGAAATGTTTTATTTTACCGGTTAATTATATAACGGGGTTATTTGATTTTCGAAAAAATTATAAAAAAGCCACAGAAATAATAACAGACTGGGATGCTTACCAAACGTACAACAGATTTCGAATGAGAGAAAAATGTAGCCAAGAGTGCAGTGAACGCTTGCACAGCGTCTCTATTATTGCTTCAAAAATATTATTTTGATAGTGGTTGTCAAAGTTACAGTGACATATAAAACAATATTAAACATGCTGACTAACTTGATTAAACAATAATAACGCGATTAATAAATAATTAAAAAAAAACCGACCGGCCTACCAGTTTGAAACTGGAAAGTTCACGGAATAAGTCTAAGAGATTCTACGAGCTTCCGTTAACATATTTAAAAATTCTGTTTCCGAAAAAAATTTGCCTAACTGCATTTTGTTTTTAAATTTATTTTGTCGAATTTTTGATATACCCCTACACTTTACAAATCCGTTCGAGAGATATAAACCGCACATACCCACATAAACACTCACTTACAGACAGACATTTATTTAAAACTACTGTTTTTGGGGTCCTGAAGGTATAGACTAAATTCTCCTGGAAGTCAGAACATGTATTTCCGTTAAAATCTCGAATTCTAACATTTTTATGAAATCAATACTGAAAATGTAGGGAAATAATAATTGAAAAAACACTTTGAATAAATGAACTTTCCCATACTTCAACAGTATATACTTGATATGGGTTTTAAAGGTATTTTATGTTAAGGTTGTAGCCTCACTTATTAATAAGATTAGAACGTCATCATCATCATCATCATTATCATCTGACATATTATTTCATTATCTTTCTACTAATATTTTAATCTTTTTACTGCCGCCTGACCCCTGTGTCTAAAAGCCGCATCTATATGCGTCAATTCGCGCAGGCGCATATTCGCATATACCGCCCTGTCTACTCAGCCAGTACAGTTTTCAACGTCAATAAAACAATTGTGTTTATAAGCTACGTTCGCATGATTGGGGCACGTAGTGCTGTGACAGATCTAATTTGCAATCCAATCTTCACGGTGGATGCATCGCATTGCATACCTGCGGAACTCGGTAACTAAATACTCCTACTTTTATATCCTAGCAGCCTACTTTATTGAATACTACATTTGAAATAACCAATCCTACATATTACACATGAACACATACTGCACCAGAGAAGAATATACTGTAGTAATTAAATCTATACTTGCGTTAAATAAATATTTATGCTGTGTAATAAGCTTCTTTAAATATGCTACTAAATTTATTTTATTTAATGGTGTATTTTACATCTTACGTTATCTCTTTGTGACCGTGAACGACGCGGCTGTAATTACTGCCCGACACTGAATTTAACGAACACTAACATGATTAGTTACTTGAACATATTAACTTCAGTATTTATGTACGCTTTGCGCATTTGAGAATATCGTACAGTGGCGTCGCTTCAGAGGAGCAAAATTTGAGGACCCTTCCCATACCCCTTTTATTTTTTTTTGAAGGTATAAAATATAATACGATGTGATATAATTTCTTTTAATGACAGTGAATTAATATAATACTAAAAGTAATGCATAGCGAACATTATTAAACTTTGATTGGAAACAGCATTTATTACTAGAGCTGTGACTTTTGGGCGCTATAAGTTTTTCAATATTGTGTGAGAGTAAGCTGTAACTTTTGTCAGTTTTATTTTTATAAAACGAAAAGATCTTTCTTCACACAACAGATAACAATAATATCCACTCTTAGAGGCCGGTAACCTACACAAATAGGTATTTGCCCAAGAAAGCCCAAATGCAACTGCATTAGCTGCATTTCCGTAGTAACTACACTGTGTATGCCTTCAGTACATGTCTTACATCTCAAACCAGCTTATTTATTAATTTTATTTTAATTTACAAAAAAATCGTGGGACGTAACCCACGAATTCTGTTAGTATGTATAATATTATTTTATGTTTTGTCGTGTTCGATGCGACTATGTAAAATGAACTAAATAAATGATGATGATGAGATTGCTCCTAATAACTTATTGCAAAGCCTACCGCTAAAATTCCGAATTAAGTATAAAACGATGAAGAAGTGGAAAGTTGTCAGGGCATCATTCTCAACTCCTCCTTCTCCGTTTTATGAAAAAATTTTAATCTAAGCGATAGGTGGTTGTTAAGTTACGTTTTGCAAGATGTCATTAGCACTGATTAACAATTTTGATTAAACGTTGATTTTTACTTCCCTCGGTTTATTGAAGAAAGATCGATTTCCAAATGAAAACATTCATAGAAAATGCCACAGAACAATTAATGCAATATCTCTTCTTTTATTAGTTCCCAAATTAAACAAAAAGTGAGTTTTGGAAAATGTTGTTTCGAAAATGTCTTAAATTCTAAAAAAATTAATGGAGTTTGTGTAGATTCGAAAATATATAATAATAATATTGTGTCAGCAACTGAGCATAGGGCCCTCAAGATACAAAACTGGCAAATGGCAACTAGATTTGATTAACCAGAAATTTTCAAAAAACCGTAGCGGTTGCCAGACAAAAACTCAGGAAAAAAGTTTGAGATTTGTACATATTAAAAAGAAGATGCAAGATAAGACTGTATGTTACTTTACTGAAATTGATATTTATTAATAGCAATCTCCCGAATAGTGTTTTTCTTCACTGGCCGAATACCGAATATTTTGCCAACTAGTAAGTTAACATTCGCCCAAATATTCCACTCAATGTATTCAACCGAGTACCGAATATTATCCAACTTTATCTGATTATTCGGCCGCGTGCCGAATACTTACTAGTAACCAAAAGTATAAATTTGTTACTATGTATTTTAATTTTAATTATACCATCAAATGTTACGAAATATTTGAAATTTAGTAATCTTTTCATCAAGTGCATAAAATGCCGAATATTCGCCTAATATTTGGCTGAATCGTAAAAATATTTGTCTTATCCGAATATTCGCCAAGTTCAGAAAATAAAAAAATATCCGGCCCGACGAATATTCGGTTAATCATTTAACAACTAAATATGAGTAGGCTTTTTAATTTTACGAAAACAGTTAGGGGAATTCTGTATAATTTTATACATTTCAACAATTTTTACAAGCACCCCTGCAGTCGGCGCCTGTGTTTGCTTCTACTAACAGAATCCGCAATTAAATTTGTATACTACCGATTTTTTTACTAATACCTGCTCATTCCCGACGAATGCTTGGACCCCCCTTCATTCAAGATTAATCAAAACTATTGGACCCCGTGGGCTATGCCACACGTTTTTTGTTTAATAATACCTACTGGAGTTGCTGGTGTGGCGGACCCTGGATCCTATTCCTAGTTTTATGAATTTTATACAGATTACTTTAAATTATATCTAAATCGATTTCAACAAAATAGCTCGCCAAAATTAGAGAAGGAGGAAAGGGAAAATTATTTAACCCCCCCTAAATTATTACTGCACCTAAAAATTAAGTTCTAAATCTTATTCTTTTATTAATCATGAGCACTTTAGCCGTGACAGAAATATTTACTTGTCCTCCGCTTGCTAAAGACAGGGGCATGAATTAATGTTTTTCAAAAATTCATTGTAGGCGTTACAATAAAATTAGCACACTGGGACGCGAAACAAATAGTAGCCCATCCCTGGCTCTACAAGTTTTGCAAAATTTACGAAAATCGCGTGGCCAGTTTTTGAACAATAGTTTTTTCGCAATGTCCAAACTTTGGACATATTTCCACTTAACTTTTATTTGTGAAAAAAATTCTTTTTTATATTAACATTGAGTTCCTCTGAGGCTGTTCTAATACCAAAACTATTCTCGAATCGTCGACGCGTTTTTGAGTGAATAGGCGTTAAAGCCGAAAATGTACAAACACCGTATCCATTTTACAGCTAGAGTGTCCAGAAAAAACTTTAGATTTGTCTTAACTCTCTGTTTCATATTCCGTTCTTACATTTACAAAATCCCGTTTGTGAAAGAAGTGCAACCAAAAAGCAAGTCTAACTTCCGTTTGTTTTGGTATGCCTAACATTTAGTTGTACCGAGGTATACCAAATGTCATTCAAGTTGGTCTAGTAGTTCCTGAGATTTCGAGTTACACAGACGTATACATACAGACCGTTATTTTTTTAAATATACTGTTTTGTGTTCATGAAGAGCCAAAATATTTCTATCAAAATGCCATATTCAAAAATTTTCAGATCACAATATGTTTCCATACTGGAATTATAGGAAAGTAGAAAAGCGCACGAAGTCGGGTAGTTCTTTTTATATAAGAGCTGGTAACGTACAGATTCATTACGCGAACATAAATGTTATGGCTACTTTAGTTCTCAATATCAGTAGAATGTGGAATATGTAGCGTATATTTGTTTATTTTGTAAAATGTCTATGAGAAGACTTTAGTTACGGCCGGCGGTTCGCATGCAGGCTTTTAATAATATAAGTGGCAAGAAATAGCAGCCTAAGTAATAAAATTTGTGTTTGTTTTAAAAAATATTATCTAAAACTCAATATTAACTATTAGTTAACTAGCCCTTATAGTACATAGTTTTATCGTGTATTTACCTCAATTTCAAGTAAAAATTAGACAGAATCGTGTTTTATTGCAAGCAGCTATCAAAGAGTGCAGCTTATTGTCTCTTGAAAAATAAACGCCCTGTATAGCAGAAACTAATTTACGATGATGCATAACTGTCTACCAAACAACTTTTCTATTTGTTTTTTTTCGTAAAGTTATTGGGCCAGGTAAGTGATTAGTTGCTTCATGAGAATTGTCCAGTCAATAAATCCCAACATGGCAAAAATTTGTTAATGTCGCAATCGGTTTACATTTATGTTTATAGTTTCCTAACGGATTTAAACTTCTCGGCCCCAACGGAGTATTACTTCTTCTTCTTTAGCCATCCCCTCATGCACATTCATTTAATGCCATTCATACATGTGTTTATTTGTATGGTTATGTTGTGTGGAGCTTTGTTACTTGTCCAGGTCAGCCTGTAATCAACACAAGCGACGTTTATTCTAACCCAACGTCGAATGGTTACCGAGCTCGATACCGATCCACAGAATTACACAAACATTTTTCTTCTTCTTCCGGGATTCGAACCGAGGACTCACGCATTGCGAGTCTGGTCCTCTTACCACTAGACCACTCGGACTGTTTACGGAGTATTACAATTAGACAAATAAGCCGTGCACCCAAAAAGAAATCCCTGCTCGCTCAAGTTTTGTATTTGCATATTAAAATGAACTGGCGGAATGCATTATACGATTATAGCGCTTACATACAACGTCCAAAGATCCATTTTTATAGTCCAAAGTTTGCACACTATTCGAGTTTATATATTAGATTAGATAGATAGACTAAACTGTTCTTTTGCCACATATTATGAGGGTGCAAACGAACGGCGCGCGGGTAAAGTCGAAATATGAAATACAATAAAATTTAGGTTTTAACGGTAATAATTAAAGAACTGCAACATTGCAAGCCACAAGTCAGAGTTATCTTATAGTCAAAATAAAAAAAATATATATTACACTTAAGTTCGTATTTAGAGGCAGAATTCTGCAATAACAACGTTTACAGGGTCCAAAATTGGAATTCCATATTTACCGAAGATCAGTAAATTATAATGAGTATCTGTATAGAAAATACTTAATTACTTTAACAGTATTTATTTATTTTAACCTTATACGTATTTCGGCATGTTTACATGACATTATCAAAGGTTATATGAAAAAGTAAACAGTTAATCTTGTTATAGAAATAGAACTTGGTGACTTGATCTCAGTAATCGTCTGCAGATGACTTGATTTTTTATTCCAAAATGTCCAATACAGGTAAATTTAAGAGATCAATTTGCTCATTCATTAAAGGTACAGTTTTTAAATGTTTGTGATTTTCAAAAGCTTTTAGTATATCTAATGTACGTTTATCATCACAAAAGTGTAAACATTCTATAGTGTTATTGGATGTCATTGAATGATTGTGTTCTAGTAAGTGTTGAGCGTAATTGGATTTATGTGGGTGTTTGTATTTGTAACAACGTACGTGTTCTTTATACCTAATATCAAAATTTCTAATTGTCTGGCCTATATAAACCGAATTACAATGCGAACAATTTAATTTGTAAATGCCTGATTTTAGCGTATAAGGTTAAAATAAATCAATATTGTTAAAATAATTAAGTATTTTATATACAGATACTCATTAAATACGAACTTTAACGAAATAAAGCTGGAATTTATAAATAAAGTAAATTATAAGATTAAATTCTAATGTTGTTTATATATCAATCTTATTTGATTGAATATCGTGATTATTTCATACAAAAGACTGGATTGTACTGATTTTTAATTGTTTTCAAAAAAAACAAAGCAAATGAAAAACGTTAAATATTAAATATTCCATAACGCATCATCTTAAGCGCAAAATAACTTTCTTGCACGATTTATTTAGAAATGCATGGGAAAGGAGAAGTAATTAAGAACACTATCAACAAATGAAAGAGATCAGCATTTTTTAGTTCTAAAGTTTCCAAAAGTTTAAATATTCCTTGCAGCGGTTAAGGCCGCTAGCATTGGCACTACCAAATGTGATCCGGTTCGAGTTCGAGCCTGGGTGCCCCATGCAGAAAGATACACATATCTTTCTGTATGGGGGCATATAGCCATGGCAGTTGGTCTCTCCGTAAGTGTAGAAAAAATCAAAATTGTAGTTTTTATTCTATAGGTAGCAACAGTAAACCGCCACCCAGTTCCGCAAAATTTAATTTTAGTATTTGATTGCCCCTCTCGTAGTCACGCCTATGTACTCCACTGTGACTCAGAAATGCATTCGTACTTTTCAGAACGCTGTTGGCAACTTCAACTGAAACGAAGCACCTCATTAATGAAATTTGCGAAGGTCTTTTGCGCTTAGATAAATATCGAGCCCGTTAATCATCGCTTTAGTGTTTATTTTATTCTTTTATGAAAAAAAAAACGCAAAATTTTTATTTTATTTGTTTTTATTATTCAAGGTATCCAATATCAATCTTTGACAAATGAAGGTTAATTTTCTTTTTATTTTGATGTTGTTTTGTTACAACACTTGAAAGCAAGGTTGAATTTTCAACCGTAAGTGAAAACCTGGCAGAGAATTTAAGACCCACTAGAAACTAACAAGAAAAAAATACCGTAAATAAATACTAAAATCCTTTTAAAAATACGCGGACGGCGTAATCCGTTACGTTCACTCTAGGTTATGGGATAAATTTATCTCCTGGTACCCTTGTGTAAGTAAGGGCGAGCACTTGATTATTTTCAAACAGTTCCCGATTTACTTCTGAGGTTACAGTCACACTTCTAACTATAGATTAACGTGACTCAGAAATCAGAATTGTTTTTCAGGCACAGCTACAACTAGCGCTCAACTTGATTGTTCAAAATCGCGCTATTTCATCATCCTATAAGATCAAGTCAAATTAAATATAGGACCGCGCAGTAGTATATTATTGTATTTTGCACATCTGTTCTGAATTCTGATATTGCTATTCGCATGATGAGGAAGCTTTGTCAGGATTTCAGGCCGCTGTTGTTGTTGCGTCTCTATAAATGAGGAAAGGGCAAAGACTCTTCCTAGCTTTGGAAAAAGTTCGCTTTTGGCAGTGTTTACGCCGAAGGACTTTAATAATACTAAATTTCGTGCAAAAGTCCGAAAATATACAACTCTTTATTTATAAGTTCGAGCTTTACTTCGTTGAAGTTCATTTTAATTTATTGTAAATAAAACATTTCTTAACTTCAACCTTCCTAACTTGATCTTCGTTTTCTATACCTGCGTCCAGGTGACTTGATTTCTCATTCCAAAACGTCCAATAATGGCGAATTTAAGAGATCAATTTGTTTATTCATTAAAGGTACAGATTTTAAAGGTTTGTGAATTTCAAATGCTTGTAGTATATCCAACTTACGTTCATCATCACAAAAGTTTAAAATCGTTATAGTGTTATTTCTGATTTATTGCCAAAATATGGAAGTGACGCGTATTTCATTTCATCTGATGAAGTAGTTGGATAAATTTTCTGAGTAGCTAATTTATAATCTTTCTCTTTATTTAGTGTATCAATAAGTGAAGTATTACAACTATTATTGTGAGCGATTTGTTTAATAATCAAAATTTCTCAATTATAACTAATTTTACTTAAAGGAACCGTAAAATCACTATGTATCATGAACCTGTATGCTGTTAATTTATGTGTTTTATGATAACAAGAATCGTGTGGTATTGTAATGTATGTTTGTGTAGATTTTCTTTATAAACAGAATATTTAAGTTCAATATTTTAATTAAGTTTTATGTTTAAATCTAAAAAGTTAATAGACACATTTTGTTCAGTTTCTAGTGTAAATGTTATTTTTGAGTGCAAGCTGTTTATAAAAATTTAAAATTCATTGATTAACTCACATGAACTACTAAATCATGCTTAAATGTCATCAACGTAAAATCAAATATTTGATCTTCTAGATTTTCCATAAATATATTAGCTAAAAGAGGTGAGATTGGACTTCGCATGGGCAAACCATCTTTTTGGAAATAATATTTATTATTATAAATAAAATGAATTTTATTAATGCAAAGGTCAGATAATTGAATCAACTTACTCCATTTTCTTCTTCTTCTTCTGTCAGCTTGTACCCTTTGGGTTTGCTGTTTTTTGTTTCCAAAAATCTTTATTTTCCCAGTCTCCTTCCTTTAATCCTTTTTCGGCCATTATTGATTTTATATAACTTTCCCAACTTAAGGCTGGTCTTCCTCTTTTTCTTCTGCCTAACGGAGACCATTCGGTAACTTTTCTTGGCCAACGCTGTTCTGGCATTCTCTTTACGTGTCCATACCATTGCAATGTTCTGTTTTCTAAGGTTTTGGTAATGGATTGTTGTACTCCCATTCTTCTCCATATCTCTTCTGTTCTTAGTCTGTCTCTTCTAGTTACCTTCAGGCATCTTCTCATAAAGTCAAGTTCTACTGTCCGTATTCTATTTCTAGTGGTTTGTGTTTGTGGTCACATTTCCGCGCCGTAAAGGACTATGCTTTCGACAATACTATGAAAGATGCGTAGTTTCGTTTTTTGACTTATATTTTCATTCCATAGTATTCCATGTAGAGATTTCGTGGCCATTTTTCCCATTGTAATTCTTGAAGAAATATCCCTTTCGCACGTGCCTGTGGAGCTGATGTTTGTACCTAGGTATTTAAAATTATCACAGTGTTTAACTTTCTCTTCGTCTATATATAAGTTGTTTGCCTCTCTTCCAATACATAGATATTCGGTTTTTTGGAAGTTTATTGTCAAACCCCACCTTTCAAACTCTTCCTTTAGTTTTCGGAGCATGTACTCCATGTCGTCTTGATCGTGCGCAAATATGACTTCGTCGTCTGCAAATAGTAAAGAGTGTAGCGTACTGTTTTCTATTTGTATACCCATTCCCGAGCATTTTTTGTACCATGTTTCTAAGGCTATGTATATATTAAAGAGTAGACATGACAGATTACATTCCTGTTTTAAGCCTTTTGTTGTTAATATTTCTCTAGTAACTCTTTTCCCTATTTTTATTCTAAATTTATTGTTTGCATACAATCTCTTTACTACATTTATCCACTTCTCCTTCACTCTTACTCTTCTCATAGCAGGCCATATGAGAGATGTTGGTATGCTATCGTACGCCTTCTCTATTTCTATGAACCCTAGATGAGTGTCTCTCTGGTGTTCCTTATTTTTTTCAGTAACTTGTCTTATTGTATGTATGTTGTCTAAGCATGATCTGTTTTGTCTAAATCCACTTTGTTTTTCACTAAAGTTTATTCCTTCTTCTTCTATTTTGTTTTTCATTGCACTTGCAAAAAGCCGAGATATGGATGGGATTACAATTATGCCTCTGTAATTGGAACATTGTTGTTTATTTCCTTTCTTATATATTGAACTAAGGTATGATTCTCTCCATTCTTGGGAAATTTTTCTATTTTATTACATATTTTTGTTAAGTATTGTCTAAGTTTTCTTCCTCCATATTTGAGCAATTCCATTCTTATATTTTTTGGGCCAGGGCCTTTATTATTTTGTTGCTTTTTTAAGTGCTTTATGTATTTCATTCTCAGTAATTTCCTCTTCTTCACTAGTCTCTTGAATTTCTTCGTCATTTAGGTATTCCTTTCTATTTTCTTGTAGCAGTTTGGAGTAGTGTTCTATCCATCTCTCCGACGATATTGTCTGTATTATGCCTTCTGTGTTCCTACTATTTCTTATTCTCTTTATTGTATTTCAAGCTACGGAAGATCTGTTATATGCTACTGTGTTGTCTATATCATCGCATAGTCTGTCCCAGTATTCCGTTTTCTCGTCTCTTACTCTGTTTTTTACTTCTATTCTAAGGTGAACAGATTCTTCTCTTGTTTTGGGTGTTTGGGTCGGTAGCCATCTCATATATGCTTTTTTCTTCTCTTTGATTAGATCTTCTAAATCTTCGGAAAATTGTTCTAAATATCTTTTTTTCCTATCTTCAGTTCCTAGTGCCTCTTTCGCTGCTTCAAAAATGACTTTCTTTAAATGCTCGTACATTTCTTCCGGTGTTCCGTCTTTGTTGATATCTAGTTTGTTTTCCAATCTATTTTTGGATAGGCACGTAGTACTAAATTGTTTGAGTAGTTCAGTTTCAAATACAATTTCGTTAATCTCTTCTATCTCTTCTATATCTTCCTGTGTCGGTTTTCTATTTTGCTTATATGTATATATGAGGTGACCTACTACCATATGGTGGTTACTGGCACATCCTGCTTACTCCATTTTATTAATTCAAAATTTTTGTTAAAAATAATATTATTTAGCATAGGAATACACTCTTGAGGAGGTATTTCTGAAAACATGTTACTAAGAGCGAAACTAACTAGCTTGCTTTGGTGGTGGTAAATGTATGTTAAATAATTTATTGATTAATTCAGATGCATTATTAATGGAATATTTAGATTTATAATCAAAACTGGTAATTATGTTATTTAATATTTTTGCCAACATGTGGTTGGGTGCATTATGTACGATACTACTGGTCTGATAAGCATGTTGGGTTTGTGTATTTTCAATATACCGAATTTTCTACAGCTAACAAACTTAGAAGTAAAACAAAAGTTAAGTGCCTCTTACAGTTGTTTAGTTTACAAAATCTTTTTGAAATGTAGTACATAATAATAAGCATGTGCACCAAATTTGAAATAAATATGTTTACATATGTGAAAATTACCTTAAAAAAAATTAAAAAGTAAACTTTAAGGCCCTACAACTTCTTACAAAAGGACTTTCTACCAAAGATATTATAAAGTTCTCTCAGTTTATTTTAACTTAAGAAACCTATCGCAAAACGGTGTTCCATTCTACTTAAAACACCCTGTAGATCAAATCCCGCTCCTTTCCCCCTGTCTCGCCTATTTTACTGTCACCAAAGCCTGGCTACTAAAAGACGCAAATATACGCGTCAATTGTATAAGGGACATATTTGTATAAACTACTAACCCGCATGTGACATCTTGACACAGATTATTTATTATTTAAAAAAATTACCAAGAAAACAGCGTGGGCCGTAGCCTGCGGGTTGCGTCAGTTTTAGGTTGAGGGGATATTGACTGACTGTTGTTAACTTTCGATTTAGACCGCTTTATCATCTGAGGAATACATCTAGACTTTTTCGGTTTGGTTAATATTGTCTCTTGTGCACTAAAGGCTAGTCCTGTGCACATTTATTGATTATATATTAATTGGACCTTTGATTATTTTTCTAATAATCGATTATCCGATTAACTACTAAATCGATTTTCTGGTAAATCGTTTATTTCTTTAACCAAGCAATGCTTTACCCGTAACCCGATTACTCTATTATCCAATTAACCCATAAATTCTTTTTATTTTTTTTATAATTACCTCAAACTTCTCAGCTTGCTAGCATTCCGGTGCTGGTAGGCATTAAATTAACATTACATTTTGGTTCTATTTGTCAAGGTGAGTAATTCTTCTTAAGCAGAAGTTATTTATTGTTACCCGTTTATGAAAAAAAAAACGCAAATTTTTGGTTTTCAAAAATTCATAGAGGGTGTCACGGTGAAATTGTGGTGTTTAGCAAAAAATACAAATTGTAGCCAATGTTCGGCTCTATAAGACTGCAAAGTTTGAAAAAAAGCGTTAGGCCAATTTTTGAGAAATATTATTTTTTAAATTCCAAATATTTGGAACTTACTTTTTTTATGTTAGCTCCACCAAGTATAAAGGTATCTAAAAACTAATAGTAGATTTTGGTTTAACTAATCATGATGGACAATTCTCCGCAAGAGAATTTTATTATCGGACCCCATTTAATAAAGAGGTCCCATTTTCGATTTTCAAAATTTATAAAAAGCGCCACAGCGAAATTATAGCTTTTAGCAAAAACCAAATTGTAGTCAATTTTTGGTTCTAGTAGCCTACAAAAATTTTAGAAAATTGTCTGGGGAGGTTTTGAAATTTAGTTTCATTGCATACTACCCCCAAAGGGCTCTCCAACAAGTTGTAGTTAATTCCGATTAGAAACTATTTTTTGAGTAAATGGTCGTAAAACTAGAGATGCGAGATCATAGCGGCCACCATTTTAAAGCTGGAGAGTTCGGTAAAAAAGTTTTCGATTTGCTTTAAGTTTTTCTCTTAGACACTCAAGCTTTCGAAATTTAATTTCGGAAAAAACGCTAACAAAAAACATGTCTAACTTCCGCTTGCGGTTCGGGTTTTTTGACAAGCTTAACTAGGACTATAATTTTCGATATACCCATTCATTTAGAATTTTATCAAAATCAGTCCAGTATGTTCGCCTACCCACCCCAAAATGTTCAACTCACAAAATATACTTTCGGAAAGTACCGTTTGCTCCATCCCTCCCTAAACTACCGCGCAAGGTTCGACTTTTTCTGTGGCTTAGCAGCGCGTACTATATGTCGACTTTAATGGAGATATATAAACTGTGCAACTTCGAAAATAGTGCCAAAATGTACATCGTTCTGTTGAGGCTGTAAAGACTTTTAGTCTTTTTTTTAAGTTGTATTCTGATTCTACTATTACTCATGAGCAATTTAGATTAAACAAATGTTGTTTTATTTTATACCGATTATTAAATGAGAATGCATAAATGTATGATTTCAGAATAGTCATAGAAGGCGTTACAGAGAAATTAGCGGAGTGGGCCACGAACCAAATTGTAGCTCATACTCGGTTACAAATGTTTAAAAAAAACTACATTGCCAATTTTTGGGCAATATTATTTTAAAATTTCGAAAATTTTGAAAGAATCTTTACTTCGCAGTTTTCATGTGTTTAAAAATCATCGTAAATAGTAATATTGTGTCGCTCTAGAATATCACATTTGATGTCGATCCGTTCAAGTAAAAAGGGGTTAAAACCAAAATTTTTATGTAATCGTAGCGGTCGTCATTTTAAAGCTAGCTAAAGTATACAAAAAAACATTGGATTTGCCGTAAGGTTTTCTATCAGATTCCTTTCTCAGGTTTAAAAAATCGTTTACCGGAAAAATGCTACCAAAAAACATGTTGACGTTCAGCTTCCGGTTTCGGATTTTTAAGCTTATTTTGTCAGTGAATGTATGATATGCCGCCAAATTTCAAAGCTATATTCGAAATCAGACCATCCGTTCGAGAGTTACGATGCACCAGTCATACATACCCACCTGCCTACAGACAGACATTATTTAAACACCACTTTTTTGGGTTCCCAGAGGCCCAAAACGTAAATTTCCGTACTAACATCGAATATTAAATTTTTCATGAAATTAATACTTCTCTATACTGAAAGTATTTGAAAGTAAAAAAGAAAACGATGCTCAAGGACAACTGACCCCCAAACGAGGACCTCTGCTCCCCCTGTATTAATAATAATCGTTCGGTAAGTTTAGATAAAATAAGCTATTAATAAGCTGGTTAATGAATATAATAAACCTTTAATCAATTATTTGGTTGGTTGATTAATCGATTGTTTAAATAATCGATTTTGGATTAATCGATCATTTCGTTAAACTACTGTTTGATTAAAGAATTATTTGATTAACGATTATTTGATTAATCGATTATTTGTATAATCGAATTGGTTGATTTATCAAATTAATTGATTTATCGATACAATCGATTATTATCGATTAGCGCATTTTTCAAAATTTATTTGACTTAGGCAACAAGTCACTTTTCTCCTCGCAGAATAGAATATTAATCATTTTGATTTCATTCTTATTGTATTGCTGATCAGTAATTTGGTTTGATGCATGCAAATGTTTTGTTGTAAAAATACAGAGTTCTAAATATTGTTTTGGTTGTTTACGTATTGTGGCCGTGAAACCAGAGCTTTCACAATCATGCTAATGTTTCGTTAGATTACTACTGTGCTAGGACCAGAAAATTTGTACTGTGTGTGCTCAACTGAACTGTTCGGAAAGGTGATAATGTTGGTTATAGGACACATAAACACGCGACACATAATCATAGGACATTTAATCACGGACAGTTAAACACGCGGACAATTAATCAGACGGACATTTAAACACATAGACATTTAAACACTGAGGCACATAATCACATGGACATATAAACACATAGACATTTAAACACTGAGGCACATAATCACATGGACATATAAACACACTGGCGTATAAACACATTGTGTTTGAATTCTTATATGACTGCAGTAAAACTAAAATATAAAAAAATATGGCAAATGAAGCTTTATTGCAATCTAGTTTCTAGAAACATTTTAAACACCTTGTTTAATGCAAAATCAAAAACAGACGATTTGCTAAAATCAGGCATTTACAAATTAAATTGTTCGCATTGTAATTCGGTTTATATAGGCCAGACAATTAGAAATTTTGATATTAGGTATAAAGAACACGTACGTTGTTACAAATACAAATACCCACATCAATCCAATTACGCTAAACACTTACAAGAACACAATCATTCAATGACATCTAATAACACTATAAAATGTTTACACTTTTGTGATGATAAACGTAAATAAGATATACTACAAGCTTTTGTAATTCACAAACATTTAAAAACTGCACCGTTAATGAACGAGAAAATTGATCTCTTAAATTCTCCTCTGTTGGACATTTTGGAATAAGAAATCAGGTCATCTGCAGACGATTACCGAGATCAAGTCACCAAGTTCTATTGCTATAACAACACTAACTATTTACTTCCTAATATAACCTTTGACAGTGGAATATAAATATGCCGAAATACGTATAAGGTTAAAATAAATAAATATTGTTAAAGTAATTAAGTATTTTATATGCAGATAATCATTAAATATAGACTTTAATGAAGTAAAAATGGAATTTATTAATTTGGTTAAGATTCTTAACGTTAAAGATCATATTTAGTGGATGTACAAATTACGTGCAGAATGTGTGTTTATATGTCCATGTGATTATGTGCCTCAGTGTTTAAATGTCTGTGTGATTAATTGTCGGCGTGTTTAACTGTCCGTGATTAAATGTCCTATGATTATGTGTCGCGTGTTTATGTGTCCGGACACCGATAATGTTAATGTTTGATGAACACGTTAAAAGTTATCGTTAAATACAGAAATTGTATGGTTTCTAACATCGATCGTCCTAACGTTAGCCAATCATAAAGCTCATTAGACACACGAGACGCATATTTTCTCTGATAGCTATGATTTACCTCTAAAGCTACTGTAGGCAAAACCTTAATTTTCATCATAACGTACCATTAAAATTAACATAACGTTA
The DNA here is from genome assembly GCA_958336395.1 of Ctenicera cuprea. Classification (NCBI taxonomy): domain Eukaryota; kingdom Metazoa; phylum Arthropoda; class Insecta; order Coleoptera; family Elateridae; genus Ctenicera; species Ctenicera cuprea. The sequence continues at coordinate 50,964,463 of OY284487.1, forward strand.
ACATTAACATGATCGTGGCGGAGCGTTTAGTGTTAGGATGTTAAATGTTAGAATGTGCTAGAACCAGAAAATTCATATTGCGTGTGCTTACGCTGAACTGTTCAGAATGCTGATAATGTTAATGTTACATACGTTATCGCAAAATCCAGAATTTTATAGTTTTTAACGTGAATCTTCTTAACGCTAACCAATCACCAATATTAAGATCTTTCCGTCTAAAAACGTTTGTTACAATTAACATGCAAAACTAAACCAGAGACGACCTTCAAAATATACAGCCCAAAAACTAAGACTCCTTAAACATCTGCTGCTGGATTGATCAAACGGTCCTACACGTACTCAGTCGTACTGCACTCAGCACTCTCAAAAACTGCATAATGAATAACCTCTCTTCCTCCGAATTACGAAACACCCCCAGCTCTTACCAGAGCAGCGCATCTCATAACCTCAATGTTTCTCAGAACCTCGCAGCACCCCTAGCTTTTACCATATTACAGCAGTCCACCACCCCACACTTTCTCCGAATCCCGCAAACCCCCAGCTCATACCAGAGCACCGCAGCCCTAGATAAAAGGCGAAGGACCTGTCCATTTTCTGCCGACGTCCTTCTAGACATACCGACTTGAAAGCCGCTGCTAGTGTACGTGCGTTGATCTCTTAGAAGACGTATGTTCTGTTTGTTGTGCGAATTTTTGTCATATGAAACCATTAACGTTAACATAACGTTAATTTTAACATCATTGTGACAGAACCTCTAGTGTTAAACGATTTAGTGTTACGATTGTGCAAGGTGATTTCATTGAACTGTTCAAAATGGTTAATTTTAGAAAACAAAAACGTTAACGTTATTGTTAGTTCCAGTAAGTCCCGAGTTTCTAACAGCAATCGTTTTAACGTCAATCAATCGCAAAGTTCATTAGACACACGACGCACGTTTCCTTTGACAATTATTATTTAACTCTATCACTGTTTTGCATGAAACCTTCGTATTTTCAACATAATATACAATTAATTTTAACATAACAGTAACACTAACATCACTCTGGCAGAGCCTAACTTTTGACTAAAAAAAACTCATTAACGAACAATAACAATAACAATAACATTTTTGTTAGTTAGTGAAATCAGTGACATTGTTTGAATTGTCACCACGTAATACACCCAGAAACATTGTTAGAGAGTTTCTAAAAAAATTGAAATTAATTAACTTTTTTTTCAAAAATTGCATACCCGATCGTTTATAGATCTTGTTCAATTGTACAGCTCGAAATGTTTAACAAACTGATTTATTTCTACGTTACTGTTATTGACTTTAATTTTCTACAAATTTGTAGGCTGTACTTTAATGAGTCTTCAATTTAGTTGTAAAATGTATATCAAAAAAGTGACTTCTTACGTTGTGTATTTATTACAAAAAAGTACAAAAATTGATAAGTTGACTGAAAATCATAAAACAATTAAAAACTCACAGGCCTGAAATTTTTTGTTTTAATGTGTCAAAAATACTTTATGGGTGCATTCTTTGAACGGTGAAAGCAATTTGTTTTGTACGTTCAAGTAAGTACCTCTTCAATGGCAATTGTCAACTTTAAAATTAGTAATTTTATTTAATCTTTAAAACTTTTACGTATGAATTTTATTTTTTAATTAAAAAGAAGAACATGATAAAATTAAGAAAATTTTGTGAAGCATAAAATATTAATTGTTATTTAATGTATGCAACTACGTAAATGGCGGGGGCCCAAAATAGAGTAATTGCTTGCCGTAATGTTGACTCAGTTATGACTGATTAGAGATTAACTCTAGTGACAATGACGCAGGTATTAAATAAATACAATAAGAAGTATACAAACATAAAACCAGATTTCATGCCAAAAGAAAATATCAACAATACATTAAAAATTCAGCTGACTTACGACTAACAAATATTTTTCCATAAAAATTCGGTAAAAATAACGATTAAGGTTTTTTCCCGCAATTTTATCTCAGCATTGTTAAAATTCTGTATTTTAAACGAAATTACTTTATTAGAAATTTGTATAAAGTACGCAAACCAAATTTATTTGTAAACTGTAATAAAATTTTAATTAAACGTTTTTCTTCGATTTAATCAACCTTTCTATTGTTAATAAATAAAGCACAATAAAACTGTAGGTGCAATATAATAAAACAGAGAAACAGGCTTACGTATAATTATAGAATATAAATAGATAGTAATGCTAATATAGTTTGTACAGTGGCGGCTCGTAAGGGAAACACTCAGGCCGCCGCCATTCCTCGCGAACACGCAAAGCAAAACAGTATTGTTGTATCAAATATACTTAAATTTTTTAAAAAGTATTTTACCGATTAAGTTTTATTAACAAGACAGGATAGCCATGTTTTTTATAAAACATTGAGAGCCTGCAAAACTTCAAATTTGTGCGTACCAAGCGGGCACAGTTGGTTGTAAAATTAGACCGCGGCTATGTAACGAAACAAGACTAAACATACGAAACCCCCAACAGGAGGATTTGGTGTGGCTTAAAAAATGGAGCTTATTATTGCTAAACTTTTGGCTGGAGTTTTTATCGAATGCGTATGTTATCGTATAAACAAACATCCCGCGAGATGTAAGGTTACATTCCAGCTTTAGCCTTCGCGATGTTGAGTTGTTATAAATTTGGAAACAATACTTAGTTAAAATAATCGTTGCAATTTACTTACAAGGTGAAGCTTAAAATGAAAAATGTGCGAGAATTTAACACAAAATATGTATAAATCTGTGGACTGCATGTGCGGGTGCGGGTGCGAAATGAGAAAAGCCTTTATTTTATTGTTATTTATCTAGCAATTGATTACGGTGTAGTGTATTTACCTGTGTTAAAGATTTAAAATGTTTTAGTAAGAAGATAAAAACAAATAATTCAAAACATTGACAATTTTAATGATTTAGTAATTGACCATTTTGTGAAACAATAAGAAAGGAGTATCTACAGAATGTTATTGAAATACGTGCAGATATTTTAACCGCTAAGAAAATTCGCCAAACTGAACCACTTTTCAATTTATTAGTTTTTCGAAATAATCCTCTAAACTGAGTTAAAAGTCGAAAATGTTTTACTAAAAATATGGGCAACCACCGCTAAAATTGTATTTTAATTATATGCAGCATAAGAAAAGCAGCTCATTATTCTCATCAAGTACGGGTGTGACTGGATAATAAGTTGCCGGGCAAATGGATTGGTCGAAATATACCGGTGTTATGGCCTCCCCGATCACCGGATTTGAAATCTTGCGACTGTTTTGTGGGGGTAGGTATATGAAACAATGGGTATATGCCACCCTTTTAAATACCCTTGAAGAACTAAGAGCTTCTGTATAAAATGCCGCAGAAATTATTCGCGAAAATCCGTTAGTTTTTTCCAGAGTGCCAGGAGTCTACGGTACGAAAAGCCCGTGCTTGGCTGGAAAATAATTGATGACATTTTGAACACTTGTTATAGAGGTGAGTTTTTTTCACGTCAACTTAAAAAACGATAATCGCAAGTAAACCTTCGTGCAAGACAAAAATACTATAGTGTTTGCATGATCTCTTTTCATTATTTCACGTTTAACTAAATCTACTTACTAAACGGCTCGTCTAATTCAAGGGGGGGGGGCTAATTTAGAAAATTCAGTGTAGTGAGTTCTAGTAGAGGTTAAAATACCTGCACGTAAGGTATGTGCAGCTCTTAACTCCACCCTTAATTGATAGATGTCGCTGAAAGTTCACTTAATTAAACAGGTACCCCCCCCCCCCCCCCCCCCCCCCCCCAGTTGCCAGTTATACCGCGAAAATATTCAGTTTGTTCCATGACCCTGAGTAATCAGCAGTTTTTATTTTTACTCATCGCTGATTTTAAATTATCGTTATAAGTTGATTTATATAATTTATATTTAAGTTGTGTTAATAAATCAATTTCTGTTTTAATCAAGTAATGCAGGGTGTGGGGAAGATTTTAAGTTAGATACATTACGGCCAGGAATTGGCAATATTGCCAATTTAGTTCTGGGTGATACCATAAATTTTACTTTTTTTCTCTTACTTACAGCAACAAAACATTTGAATAAACGTGGACATAGTCGAGGATTGCGTGGTCGCTGAACACAGGAATATATGAAGAAAACCATCGCCGATGTTAAATCAGGAAGGCGCTCAACAAGGACGAGGTTTCAGACGAGGAGGTTTCAAAAAAAGATGTTTTAGAAGACTATGATAACAAGGTTAATAAATGTAGTGAAATGGGGTTAAACATTTCAATTATGGTTAGAACACACCACTACATGTTTTATTCTTATTTGAACTCATCAGGTGGAAATAATTCTAACTATAATTAAGACGAAAAGCGAACAAGCAGATATATGCCAAAAAGTTAAACAATAAAGGGGAATTACAGAACTAACGCCCCCTATTATGTTCGGCGAGGAAAAGTTGCAAAGCAACAAACCGGTTTGTTGCTTTGCAACTTTTCCTCGCCGCACATCATAGGGGGCGCTACTTCTGTAATTCCCCTGTAATGTTTATGGTTTCATTTACAGATCTGTTAGAAATACCCGACAAAAATAAAACCAGTACTCACAATGGTAACAGAAGAAAAGCTATCAATAGTAGGGCTGTGGTACTGAAGAAGCATATTTTTGAAACTTTAGCAAAATCAGCTACATCTAAGGGAATTGTGAAAAATCGGGATAAGCCAAACAAAAATAATAAATGCTATTTGCAAACAAAAATCTATTTTTAATTTGTATTTTATAGTCTTTCTTCAGTATTTATAACTTTAATTAGTAGGCCATGTTATCGACCCCCTCTCATCAATGTGGCCATTTGCTACCTCTCCAGAAAAGTGATAATTACAGGTGAAATATGAGTCGAATTGATTTAATGTAATTTATATATGTATATATAGTAGATATATCTGTATCAACATTGTATTTTTTGTTTATTTTTATTAACATCAGAACATACTAAAACAATCCAAAGCTTAGCATATATGCTGCACTTGCATTATTTTAATAAAACCCTGCATTTAACTTAGAGAACTGTTAATTAAAAGGTAATATTTTTTGTTTTTAATTTGTGTCGCTCTTCTTTAGTAAATGCCCACGAGCCGCTACTGAGTAAGTTGTGGTGCAAGGTAATTTTATAACCAAAACTAAATCTATTTATGGTACTTAATTTAATTTAAACGATTGTTGAAAGATGCGCAATACTTTTGTTTAACGGTTTTGCATATTTATACGTTATCAATGCAAGAATGATTTGTTACCTAATTTATTATATCTCGCCAAATTTCAAAACTGATAGTATTTTGGAGACAAATAGAGCAGTTTAGAATTATTACAATCTTTTAATTTTGTCTTTTTTTTGTAATGATATTAGATTTAATTCAATCTTTGATTAAAGTAAAACTGCCGAACCCTTTCAATAATGCATTGTGAAAATTATGTGTGATTTACAAATATTTTTCTATACTTTTTAAATCTGTATGTTTACTACGTAGACGAGTGACCACACGATGCAGTGAACTGTAGACATCAGCTAGACTGTTTTTTAAAGACTTGATTAAAAGTAATGGCAATAGCCTATTCTAAGGATTAGCGCGGGTTGACTACCTACGAATTCACGATTTACGTAAAATCTTTTTGTCAAAGTTGACGTTTTCATAGGTCATTTACACCTCTCAAGCTTCTGGTTCATACATGTTTCAATCAATGATACTTTTCGATGTTTAAACTGTAATAAAATATTTTATATTAGTTCAAAAAATTTGTTTTTGTATTAATAATAATAATTCGGTCCCTCAAAACGTAAACCCCAATTACAGACTGAAAAATAGCTAAGATTACAAAAGCAAAAAAAGAAACAAACTAAAAATTATTAATAAATTAACTACATGCCCACTGGCTAGTCATGTGTGTCTAAACTGCTATTACTGTGGTTATAAATATTTACAATGTGATGCGCCATAGTGCGGATTTCTAGTCTAGTATTTAGTCAGTATTTAAGTTATAGGAGAATTAATTAATAATAAATACTGGCATGATGCGTTTAACTATGTAGTTGGCGAATATATGCAATTTTAAACAAATTATTTACGGGTTTACAATAGCAACACACCCACGTGTTTGACCTTATGCGAGCTTGTTTAGATAGGTATTATTTATTTGGCCAGCTGGTTTCTTATCTCGAGCTATTAGACAACTGAGTTGATAAGCGTTGAGTATGAAAGGTTAGAGGTTTTAATAGTAATACACGAAACAATTTTATGAAACTTTGCAAAAACATTTTTGAGTGCAAAACTTCTGGCTTAGCTCAACAATAAAGTAACACTGAACGAAACGACGTATCTCAAATATTGCAGTTGTAGTTGGATAAATTGTGCAAAATCGTGCAACATGCTTCCCGTATAATTTAATGGATTTGAGTACGCCCTTTATTTTTGTTTACTTATTGTTATTGAATTTTAACGAAATTTTTTGCTATTTTCGGACTAAAAGTTCGGCCTTTGGCTGATGCCAAAAATATTTATAGATTTTATTGAAATAATTACACATCTTACTAGAGAGTTTGAACAACCAAATGATAGTATAGTTTTTGGCATTTATATGTAAAAGTTCAAGTTGCCTCGGGTTAATATGCATATATTGAAATTTAGATTTTCTAATAGTTTAACATCTTTTATTTATTATTAATTATTTTGTATAACAACATATATTTTTGAACAAATTCTATTTTTCTAATGACATATTTTATTTTGTATATTTAAAATAGCAATATTTTAGAAATTTGTTTGGGGTTTTGTCAGTGGTAATGCATTCCATATTTTTGCAGTATATTCTATTGTTGTTTTCATTAATGTGTTCAATAGTTTACCTACAGTACATGTTTTATGAAAAACTGACAGGTGTGCATTTTTATTATAAAATTTAGAAGTATAATGGTTTTATGTATGAAGAGCTGTCCGTAGCTGCGGCCGTAGATCAGGAGACTACAACGTACGTGCAAAGAAAAGTTGTTTTTACCTTTCTCACTATAGGTTATATTGTAATCATCATATAGGATTTGGAGCAAATGTGATCATTCTGCGAAGTTTTTTCGGTTTGGGCTTACTGACCGACAAACGAGTCAAGTCTAAAAAAACGTACTTTTGCGGCAAACATTATCGACGTAAACATTTTGATAACGATTAGTAAGTAGGTTTTAGGTCCTTGGGAGACCGATAAAGCTGGCGCTGCAGTGGTGTCTGTGTTATCTATCTGTGTGTCTACGGCTGTGTCCATTTGGTAAACACTTTACAGCCCAAACGCCTTAACGCAGAAATGACAAATTAGGCTTAAAAGATTGGTAATTCCATTCGCATAAAACCGCAACAAAATGAGGTTGGTCCGCTAAAAAAAAAGGAAAAGGGAGGGTTGCTATACTTCAATTCTAAAGTATATCGAACAGCCGATCTGCGCAAACGCGATCTCCCTATCACCCTCAACTCTCCTCCCCAACGATTTTTTGATATTTCAAAAATATGTAAAATTCGGAATTAAAAGTGGTATGAACGTGTTAAATGACAATGGGAACAATCTTCTATTGAGAAAACACCACCGAGAGGTTTCCTTCTGGTCGTTTACCTGTACGTTGAATTCAGTGATCTCCAAAAAATCGACCATAACCCAAAGCCGAAAGACATGCAATCAGACTTTGTGATTTCAGGGGATAAACACTGGCTGCAAATAGAAAACACACAATATCATAAGACCAGGCGACATCAGGGAGGTGGGGGATGGGGTGCTTTACTGCAATATAGACGCGCTCTAAAGAGAACCTTAGATTCGTATTCTAAACATGTCGAACAGCTGATCTGCGCAACCACGACCTTCCTATCCCCCTCCCAGTGCGCCCCTTCCAACGATTTTTTGATAGTTCAAAAGTGTACAAATTTCGGCTTCAAATTGGGTATGAACATATTAAATGACGATAGCTCGTTTACTTGAACAGTGTAATTGGATAATCTTCAAATAACCGACTATTTAATTATAAAATCCATTTTAGATTTCAGCAGATATATACCGTTTAAAATTAGAAAATACTATAATTCAAAAAATTTCAAAAATTTTCAAGAAATTTTTAAAACTAAAAATAACGCAATTAGCAAATTTTCAAAACACTAATTTTTCCAATTTTTTACAGAAATTTTAAAATACTAAAAGTGTTTAAAATACTAAAAGTGTTTAAAATATCCAAATTACGAAGTCGTAACGAACGAAGCAATAAGTAAAATATATGACTGTAACATCATGATGCCGGACTTAATTTTTGAGGGCCACAAACCCATAGCATTTCTGATAGAAGAAGAATGTAGGAAAAGGGGCATTTGTAAAATGCTTTTAGCCTGAAAAGAAGTGGCGGTACGCCCTATTAGGCACGGTAAGCAGTGCCTGCCGATAATTTTACAAATTAAAAAAATTCGAGTTCTAAATCTTGATGAAACAAAAAAAAACTACCTGTACATACAATTTTTACTTTTGAACATAACCGCGTAATATTAAAAATTTGGCGCTAAACAAATAGACCGTTGCCTTTATACACTGTGCCGCATACCGGCATAAGCAAAGGCGAGCTTTATTGTTATCAGCCATGACACACTGTTATTCTTAATACGTCTGCTTGCACGCACATTGATATAGAAATGCAATGGTCCGATGCAAAGAAATAGTGGTGATGCCAGGGCGCAATAACCACCGAATAGACGCGCCTGTTCCTGGTTCCTGTAGTTTTGTCTGCATGAGTCAGTCAGCGGGTCAGGTGCAGCGTGCAGGTTTGTATTTATTTTATACGTTGTTTGTACGTTAGCAGCAAAAATTGAAAATCTCATGAATTAACTTTTAAAAGACAAATACTTGTTTTGTTAATATTTGATCAGGATAATGAGCTTAATTTTTGTAATACAGAATTTTTTAGTTTTTTTATCTTAATGATAATTTTAGGGTTTGCATTTGCCTACCCAAATTTTCAACCAACGGAACGCCACTGTTACAAAACAACAGCTCCGTTTGACGCTGAGGTTTCCGTAAATGTTAGCCCACTACATTTAATAAGTTCTATTACTACATCTGCGCCTATATTTATATCCCTTGCAAGTATTTCATTGCAATGCAATACAGGGTCTTAATGAATTGTAGGGACAAACTTCTAGGGCTTGCAAAACACAACAAAGCAAACAACTTTTGGTAATAAATGTAGTCAAAAGTGTTTCCTTTAGAAAATAGAGCCTCTTAAAGATTCTTTAAGAAGTACCTGAAAATAGGCAACCCAAATTGCATTTTCTATTATTTTGCACAGGTCACACGGAATTTTGAAAAAAATCGATCTAGACATACATGCATTCAAATAACGTCCATTTTGGCAAAATTCGATATTTTTGTTATATTTTGTGACTTTTCTTGCATTCGTTTCTTTTTCATAATTACTTTCTTCGTTATTTTCGTTCTGTGTTTCGTATTTTTGTGTTATGGCGAATTATACTTTTGCCGAACAGCATGACATGATGTTCATGTATGGAGCTGCTTGGGGTAACGCACGCGAAGCTGCTCGCCTGTACCAAGAACATTTTCCGAATAGGAATCATCCATCACACAAGGCCTATAGTGTAGTTTCACGTCGGCTGCGGGAGAAAGGTACATTCCTTGTCAACAGACACAACTGCGGAGCTACCAGAACAAGGCGAACGGTGGAGTTTGAGGAAGAAGTTTTGGAGAGAGTGGCTGAAAATCCTTCTACTAATTCAAGAGCCATCGCTCATGAAATGGGAGTGAACCATGTTTCAGTATGATAGGTACTACATGAGCAGCAGCTACATACGTACCATCCACAGAAGGTACAAGCCATGGTTCAAGCACATTTTCCTAGAAGGATAGAATTTTACCAGGAATTTCTGGGGCGGTGTAATGAGGATCCAGAATTCCAAGTAAACGTTCTGAGGCATCTTTTACGAAAGAAGGAATATTCGACAGTAGAAACAGCCACATTTGGGATGATGAAAATCCCCATGCTGTGGTTCAAAAAGGATACCAGCAAATATTTTCAGTGAACATTTGGGCCGGGGTTGTTGGTGATAGACTCATTGGACCATATCTGCTACCCCAAAGGTTAACAGGAGCAATTTATTTAAATTTCTTGCGCCATGTCCTGCCTGAACTTTTGGAAGATGTTCCACCTCAAATGTGGCTGCAGCACGATGGTGCACCTGCTCATTTTTCAGTGGAAGTCAGGAAATTTTTAAATAACACTTTTCCCAACAGATGGATAGGTCGAGGCATGTGGCGTGGCCTCCACGTTCTCCTGATTTCTTTTTGTGGGGTCATGTTAAAACGTTAGTGTATGCTACCCCAGTTGTAACTGTAGAAGAACTTACGGCGCGTTATATTGCTGCTTGTGAAGAAGTTTAACAGACTCCTGGTATATTTCGAGCGGTGCGCAGGAATTTACTTCGTAGATGTGCTTCGTGTGTAGAAGCTGGGGGCGACATTTTGAACATTTACTATAATTTTGTTAATTTTTGAATTAGTTATTGTAAATTTTTCAAAATAGTGACTTTTGCTTTGTAATTTTGGTTTTTTCTATTGCTTAGTTTTGAAACATTTTGTTAATTAATTCATTTTAAATTTAATTTGAATTTGAAAATTGGGAAAGAGGGCTTTATTTATCCTGTATTAATTTCCGTCGTTATGAAAACAAATAGTAGGTAGTAAATTGAGTTGCCTACATTTAGGCGCTTCTTAAAGAATCTTTGAGAAGCTCTATCCTCTATCTTTGTCCCTAAAATTTATTAACACCCTGTATAAAACTCTATATTTCTTTTCTTTTTTTCTTCTTCTACAGCAGTGCAATTCTATAACCTGTAGCACTCACTCCAAAGTCCCATTGTGCGTACTGCTCGTTAAAGAATCTCCGCGAATAAGCCAGATTTTTCCGGATCAACAAATCTGGATTCAAAATGTCTTAGACGTAGGGTTCCGTATAGCCTGCAAATAGGACGTGACAATGGCCTGTTCAGAAGCCTGCCATGATTTTAATTTGCTTCATGTTGTACTGTAACAGCAGATTGGATGCCGGTAGAATAAGCCCTCCGATGAAGAGCTTGTTGCGACCCATTTTTTCATTTCCAGCTTGCAACGGAATATTAAGAGAATTGGTTACGCCCAGGCTGGTAATCGCTGTAACCCCTTCTGTTCAGTAAGATCGCTTCCTTGTTTCACTCAATGTTGCTGTTGCCTGGTACCCACAGCAGTTTGACCGAGTTCTGCGCGTAAAGTCTCCTCGTCGGTACTGATGGGCATTACAGGACTAGCTGCAAAGTTACCCTGAAACAGCTCGGAGCCTGAAGAGCCGCCTGGCTGTCCGAATAAATAAAATGTTTATTTGAAAAAACCCTGTTAAGGTTTAGATACAAGCAAGTCATTATAACATGTACCTTGTAACATGTAACATGTACAGTGGTGTGCGGCTCAAGAGGAAAGAAATGTCTTACTCGTGGTGTATCGCCATAAACACCAGCCGTACCGTCCGCGATCTATAAACCGACTGAGAACCAGACAAGGCCCTTAGGAACCAGGATGCTCCTTTATTTTGCTGTACTGCATTATTATAAATCGTGATAAACATTGATCAAGACCAAGACTGAGTTAGTCTTGGGTTGGCTTTGGCGTCGCAGTACCAAGACAAGACTACGCGTTCAAGACTTTTTCAAGACCAAGACAAGACTACGAAAGTCTTGTTTTGGTCTTGGTCTTGTCAAAGCACTAATTGTGGAAAATGTTATAAGGAACATTTTTTTGTTTGAAATGTTTTTTCTTACTATTTTAGTATTGAAGTAGCACGTCAAAACTCCAATTTACAGCTTTGTTTTGGTCCAAAATAGCCGCTATTTTGATAGTTCAGTCAATTTTTCTTCTTGAGAATAGACTCCTAAGTGTTACATAGGCCCTAAACTGAAACAATAAATAAAGGTACTATGAGACCCACAGGACTCGTAACATGGTTTTGTTTTAGGTACACTTTTTAGGAGTGGGGACTGCATGGAGACGTAGTCTTTTCTTCTTCTAGGTTTGTGGTTTAAATCAACAGATACCCGTTGAAGTAATTAATTATTTTATTTATAAATTAGTTTCAATATTTTACAAACTTGTAGAGGGCGTTACAAGAAAATTAAAGTACGTAGTAAAATTATTTCGAAAACACACGCTTGCCTTAGTTTAAAGAACCTAAATGGCAGAAATACTGTTTTTATAAAATCTAAGTATCGGTCTTTGTATTTTCAACAGTACTTTCTGCCTGTATGCTATTTTTTTTGAACGTAAGTTGAAAATCTTGGAATAAATGAAACATTCTCAGTCGGATAGTCTTAGCCCTTTCGCTGCGTCTGACCACGGATCCGTGTCAGACGCCGTTTCGCATTTATTTTGCCTGTACAAAGCGAGCGTGTGCAGGTCAGCACGTAACCAAGGCATTCGGAAATCTAAAAATGGCCGTCGTTCCCGACTAACGAAATATTGTTCGTTTTTAGATTATTTTTCTTTTATATATACGTATATATGTAAATTTATTGATTTAGTTTACCTATTTACGTTGTCTTTTATGTAATAGTTTATTTTCTGAATAAATTTTAATTACTTTTTGAAGTTTTGATACTACAGTCATTTGCCTTTAGCATAAACAAATGCGTTACGGATCCGTGTCGGTCAGCATTGCACCAGAAATTCGCCACACAATCCGCATGGCACGGATCCGTGACATATGTCCAAAAAGGCATAAAAACATAAAATTTACATATTATAATATTAATAATAACTTTTCTGCTACATAAAGATAATAAAAAAGCCAAAAACCAGTCCGCTCCTGGGCATGGAAGCGTTTTCGCCGGACGCAGCGAAAGGGTTAAAGAAGTTTACTTCGTAAATGTGTACAGGGTGGGTCAACAGCGCCGCTGTGGTTGCTATCTTCTTTACTATTTAAAATATGTTTTGAATAAATGTCTTAGGGGTAGGGATGCAACGGATATTCGGTTTTTATCCGTTATCCGGCCTATCCGGCCATTTCACCGAATATTCGGTTTGGCCGGATAATATGAAATATCCGGCCGGAGATTTTTCTTCAAGTAAAAGAGATTATGCATGCAATTTTATTTGAAAGTATAGACCAAAATAATTGAAAGTAAGAGAGCAAAACCCCATATGTCCAGTATTTTGCAGATCTGCATAAAATTACTTAATTTATATTATTGAGATAAGCATTTATGCGAGTTAAAAATTTGAAATGATCTAAACAACATAAATAAGTATTATTTATTAAAATCACGAAGTAATATACAAGGATGCACGAACCGCTTGTTGCTATGATATGCAGGTCTGAATTTTGCAGTACATGTGACAGAGAGATCCGAGACAAGGAACCTATAAAAAGCACTCGATCGTCAATCGTCAATATTTTATTTAAATGTTGATAAAAACCATATATGTTATGTTATGTCAGTTGATTTCTTGATGGTGTCGGATCTATCACGACAGAACGCGTTTTAGTTTTAACAGTTGTTGTGTAGTAATTACAATCAATTTCGTTGACAGATTTCCAATCTTAATTGTGAACATCTGAACAAAAACAATATTAGAGCGAATCAGCACATCCTTGAAATAGTACAGTTAGTTTCCTTGTCTCGGTGCTCTCTCTCTAAAACACTACAGAATAAGGCCATAGGGTCCGTGCATTGCATACTCTTTATTTATATATTATGCTCTGTGATTAAAACCTAAATAAAATAAACTACTTCGAAAGTAAAAACTATGCCGGATAATCCGGTATCCGGCTATCCGGTTGAGCAACCGGATACCAAATATCCGTTATCCGGCATTTTGAAAAAGTACTGCTCGCTGCATCCCTACTTAGGGGATTAAAAGTACCATATATTAATTTTTTTTAAATTATACAAGGAGTTTCATATAAAAGTAACATACCAAACTTGTTTTTTTTAATTAACACTCGGTATATTGTTTTGCATATTCTTATCCGACTTTTAATTGCCTTTCTGAATATGTTTTGTTTTTAAAATTTGCAGATTTCACTAGGAAAATATCTACGCGTCGTATTTCCCAAGATAAACCAACCTTTTCTGTTAAACCTTAGTCAAGACCATGTGCTATCTTCCAGAGAATTCAAAGTTAAATTTTGTTGTGTTTTGTTGGGTGATTGAATAATAACTCGATTTTCTAAATAAAACACCCTGTATTTATTGAAATAGTTAGATAGAGTTTTCTACGCTCTATAAATTTTATTAAATAATAGTTATATCTAAATCCAACGGTTTTGAACAGCTGCAATAAGACCCTGTTTAAAAAAATTTAATTTTTAACTGTCTGGATGATATCACATAATCTTGACTAACGTTTAACAGAAAAAGTTTGTTTTAATCTTAGCAAACAGAATTTCAAAAACAAAGCCTATTCAGAAAGGCAATTAAAAAGCAAATAAGAATATGCAAAAACACACAGAGTGTTTTATTTAAAAAAATGTAAGTTTGGTATGCTATTCTTATATAAAACCCCCTGTATAATTGAATATAATTTTAAAATGTGTAAGACATTTATTCAAAACATTGTTCTGTATTTTAACTAGTAAAGAAGATATCGAACACCGCGGCGCTGTTGAGTCACCCTGTATAATGTTTGTTTCGTAAAAATGATACAAAGCAAAAGAGACCTTGTCATCAATACATCGCGGACATACACCAAAAACGAATTTAAGGGTTCGTTGAACTCCAACACATGGTTTTCATCAAAATTCAAAAATTGATTATTTTAGGAAAATTATACTATCGTTTGAATAAAATTGGAGAAATATGGTAAAGTTATAATACTACGAGTTTTATTACCATTAAACAAAAACAGACGAAAATCGAACGTATGTCATAAAAATTTTAATGTTATTCTGTAATGTATTTGCATCTTAGAAAAACGAAATATAATTAATTACGTTAGTATTGAGCAATATTTTTCATTTAGAAAATGTTCTTACTTTCAGGGTCGTCCTCTGTTATGAGAATATTTTATCAATTTGAAATGCTTAATTTCATTTAAAAGATATGCTGAGATACTACTTAAAATAAAGTTAACATTTTTCTTACATTCTGCTACATTTAAGCTTAACAAAATTAAAATTGTATTAAATTGAAATGTAAATTTTAAGATAATTACTAAAAAACCTACAGAGTAAATTCTGTAAAATAAATTATGCATTTAGTCAAGGAACCGTGTTAAGGTTCTATAATTGTTATTTACATTAATGAGCTGTTAAATATTAATATAAATGGCGTAAGCGCAAGTTATGCAGATGACACCGTCTGCGGTTCCAAGTCGGAATCGTAAGATGAAGAAGTAATTAGACTAAAATGAGTTTGTTGACTGCTTAATATAAACAAAATACTCAGACTTAAAAACATTTTTCTGCACTAGGTTGTCAATGTTGATTCTTATTAAAAATCTGTTGACGGTATTTGTCAAAACAGTCTGGCATCAAATATAAATGCAGACAATAAATAAACATTATAGATATCGACAAGCAGAAAAGCTAGCCCATTACTTAAATATACAAAAGTCATAAGATACAACCAAAAATATTTGCCAAAAATTACGTAGAGAATGCCATAACTTTTTTATTGCAGAAAACGTGCTAAGTATGTGACATTCTTAAGATAAAATTAGAACAGCTTCCAATTCCTATTGGCATTGCATTAGAAAATACATCGAAAGCCAAAGTCTACACTTAAGGGATTCACTGACCTGTGATTTTTTTCAAAAAGACGCGGTTAAATATTTTTTTATTTTAAGTATGGAAAAATTTAATTTATTGAAATTAATTTACTTAAGTTCAATATAAAACTATTAATATGAAGAATTACCTATTGGTCTCATGATTGTGTTGCTCATAATAATGCAGTTCTTAACTATCTTTAAAAAATAAACAGTAACTATTGTAGCTTTTCTTTTAAAGCTTGCTTGCATAAAGCATGAACTTTCCCACTATTGCAACTTCAAGTGCAGGAAGGTAATTCAATGGAATCTTTGTTTTATTGTGTGTATTATCAGTTAATGCTTTGCATATTGCATGTCTGCAACTGCCTTTACGATATTTCGAATACACAAACTCTCAGACATTTCGCAATGTACATAATCAGCAAACACGAAAAACGGAAGTTAAAGGCGAGTTAATGTATTGCTATGGAAGCTTTTGGTGTTGCCAATTTCAAGAAATACGAAGATGAAAAAAACAGGTGGTTGGTTGTACGTGTTAAAGAAATAGCATAAAAATATATGTCGCTTCAATTTTACAAAACTAAGTTAAACGAATGTGGGTAATTAAAGACAAAAAACGTAAAAGTCAGAGCTGCTTTAAATTTGATCAAAATTTCAGTTGCAGAACGTTTTTGAATGAAAATTCATGTGAAAGTAAAGTAAAGAAAATAATTGAGTATACATAAAATAATTTATTACTTCAATAATTATTTATTTTAACCTTATACGTCTGTCAGCTTGTTTACATCCCATTATCAAAAGTTATTTTAAAAAGTTTATCAAAAAAGACAAATAATAAACCTAAATCCACAACCACCAAAACTATACGGTTTATTAAAAATACACAAACCCAACATGCCCATGAGACCAGTGGTATCATACATACATCCACACAACAACATGTTGGCAAAAATATTGAATAACATAGTTACCAGTTTTGATTATAAACCAAAATATTCAATTAAAAATTCTTCCCAATCAATCAACAACTTATCTAATTTACATTTACCACCACAAAGCAAGCTAGTTAGTTTTTACGTTACTAATATGTTCTCCCAAATACCTCCTCAAGAGTGCATTCCTTTGTTAAATAATATTCTTATAAACATAAATGTTAAATTAATAAAACAGACTGAGTTGATTCAATTATTTGAACGTTGCACCAATCAGAATTATTTTACTTTTAACAATAAAATTTATTTCCAAAAAAAAGGTTTACCCATGGGAAGTCCAATTTCACCTCTTTTTAACCGACTTCAAAAAAAGGAGGAGGTTCTCAATTCGTCTGTATATATGTTTTTTATTTTTTTTTTTATTTTTTTATTTTTTTTTTATGTATGTTCGGGCATAACTTTTTTGTTTATGAACCGATTTTAATGATTTTTTGGTGTTGGGTTCAGTATAGTTCCAAGGTGGTCCCATTATAATTTCATTGGTATTGGAGCTTGAACTTCGAAGATACTCCTCAAAATCTATTTTTTTAACGGACTTTTTTAGTGTTTCCGTATTTCATCTTCCGTTTCAACTAGCAATCGTTTCCTCATTCGAGAAGCACCCTTACTAAGTCTGCCCATCACTTAAAATTGTAAAATAAATAACTTTTAAAAAAAAGGGAACCGACTTCAAATAAAAACACAAAAGTGACATAAGTTAACTAAAAAGCAAAAAATAAATGTTTTTTATACAACAGTTTAATACTTATTTGTTGTTCCGTTTAATGTAATTAAGAAATTGTTGTTTATTATATAATTATTAATTGTTTTATAATTTTTAAGTCGGTGCCCAGTAAAACATAAAAATTATATACTTTGCTACAATAACAAATTAGATTCGAATTTTTATGTTTTACTTGGCACCGACTTAAAAATTATAAAACAATTAATAATTATATAATAAACAACAATTTCTTAATTACATTAAACGGAACAACAAATAAGTATTAAACTGTTGTATAAAAAACATTTATTTTTTGCTTTTTAGTTAACTTATGTCACTTTCGTGTTTTTATTTGAAGTCGGTTTTCTTTTTTTTTTAAAGTTATTTATAGCTAATATATTTATGGCAAATATAGAAGATCAAATATTCGAATCAAATCAATCTGAGAAAGTTATATTTTGGTTTCGTTATGCTGATGACATTTGAGCATGTTGTGATAGTTCATTTTTATTAATTAATAAATTTTTAATTTTTACTAGCAGCTTGCATCCAAACATACAATTTACACTAAAAACTGAACCAAATAAGTCTATTAACTTTTTAGACTTAAACATAAAATTTAATTCAAATAATAAACTCTGTTTATAGAAAACCTCCGCAAACAGCCATTGCAATACCACACGATTTTGGTCATCATAAAACACATAAATTAGCAGCATACAGGTCCATCATACATAGTGCTTTAATGGTTCCTATAGGTAAAATTAATTATAATCGAAAAATGTCGATTATTAAACAAATTGCAAATAGTAATGGTTACAATAGTAAGCTTATTGAAACAAGAATTGAAGAAAAAGGTTATAAATTAACCATGAAATTTTTTTTCTGAATACTCCAACTTCATCCAATACAACTAAATATGCTTCGATCCCACATTTTCGCGACAAATCAGACAAATTGCTAACATTTTAAACGAAACAAATAAATATAAAGTAACTTTTAAAACAACTAAAAACATTTTAAACACTTTGTTTAATCAAAATCAAAAAGAGATGATTTGGTAAAATCGGGCATTTACAAATTAAATTGTTCGCATTGCAATTCGGTTTATATAGGCCAGACAATTAAAAATTTTGATATTAGGTATAAAGAACACGCACGTTGTTACAAATACAAACACCCACAACTTTTGTGATGATAAACGTAAATTAGATATACTAGAAGCTTTCGAAATTTAAAAATATTTAAAAGCTGTACCGATAATGAACGAGGAAATTAATTCCTTAAATTTACCTCTATTGGACACTTTGGAATAAAAAATCAAGTTATCTGCAGGCTATTACCGAGATCAAGTCACCAAGTTTTATTGTTGCTATAACCCTAACTGTTTACTTTCTAATATAACCTTTGATAATGGCATGTAATCATGTCGAAATAGGTATAAGGTTAAAATAAATAAATATTGTTAAAGTAATAAAGTATTTTGTGTATACTCAATAAATATGGACTTCAACGAAATAAAGCTAAAACTTAGAAATAAAAAAAGTAAATTAAATTCTCAAAATGTAATAATTATAATAACAAAAATCCAAAATGTGCAGAACAGTAGGAAAACGATTTCATATTATTGTACTATTTTTGTAATTTGATTGAATCAATCACAAATTTCCCCTTTCATAAAAGGAGCGAATCGCGTTTGTTTTATACTGATTAAACTACATGCTGCTGTTTAAATAAGTGATTAAATACAGTTAAACCCACAGTAGCTTCAGATAATCGCTCTTAAGTCTTAGATTAACGCGTTTAAAACTGATATGCACTGACTTTTAGGTATATCTATTAAAATTATTATTTTAATACAGTTTTTCATTGCTTCAGCGAGAAGTAAATATCATATTTAATTATAACATATATTATGAATTAAAAACAATAATTGTCCTTATTTATAACCTTTGACAATGGCATGTAAACATGTCGAATTACGTATAAGGTTAAAATAAATAAATATTGTTGAAGTAATTAAGTATTTTATATAACTATAATCAATTAATACTTGTCTTTGTCGTCCACAAGCAAATATCAAAATACGAGAAACGTCGACTGTGGTCGAAATGTCAATGTCAACCAACTTGAATCGCGAGTGTTCAAATCGTAGTTTAAATCATAACCGAATCAAATTTTAGTGTACACGTATAATAAATATAATAATAACATGCTAATATGCTTAGCAGGTTCCGATCGCAACTTTGCCGGTTTTGTTGCTTTGCAACTTTTTCTCGCCGCACATAATAGAGAACGTTACTAGTGTAATTCCCCTTTAGTGTTATACTTTCTGGCATATATCTGCTTGTTTGCGTTTGGTTTCAATTATGGTTAGAATTATGTCCACCTGATGAGTTCAAACAAGAACGAAACATGTAGTGGTCTATTCTAGCCATAATTGAAACCAAATCTGTTCTTTCTTATAAATATATGTATTTACATTAAAATTGTATCTTGTTTGACATGTTATATGAACTTATATTTTATACCAAAATAATGTACATATCCTCCAAAATGTTATGAAATACCACTTAACGATTTTTCTCCAAAACGATCCATTTTTACAACAACAGTTCACGGCAGCAGTTAATAAGAACTTAAATAAGAAATTAAATTTAGAAAAGGGCGCCACTACAAAACAGTGAAACATTGAAAACAATCAAAACAATACTATAGTGAAGAGCGCCGGTTCCGAAAACACCCGAGCATTTCCGACTAGTTCAGTGTTACCAAAAATGTCTCAAAATTAATGTGAGTGATATAGTCAAGACGAATACGACTCGTGATACGATTTTTCTTTGATAAAATTGTGGTGTGCGTGCTAGTTCAGATTTAGGTAACTCCATCTTCACTAATGGCCTAATGCCTAAATCTTAACTAGCACGAGTTAACTTACACCACAATTTTACCAAAGAAAAATCGTGTCACGTGTCGTATTCGTCTTGACTATATCACTCACAGTAATTTTGAGGCATTTAACACTGAACTTACACCACAATTTCACCAAAAAATCACAATCACTCGTTGTATTATTTACGAGATATTAATCAATGACCTTAAAGTTTCTAATTTTATTGTAAAGATGTCTAAACACGAAAGCTTTTGCAAATGGATCATGAAATTGAAAACATTTAAAATGGTTGAGTATAAACACAAAAAATGACTTACGTTTTCCACTAAACAAACTCATTCGCGAAACTAACTACAACGTTTTGCTTTAAAAAAAATGTCTTCTTTAGAAGGTCTGTCGTCTTGCAAAATTTTGACTAATCTCTTAATTAAAAAAAAAATGCAATGCGTTTGTACAAAAGAATGGTTAAAATTCCAGAAAATTTAAAAGAAAATTAACGATTTCATCATTGATTTTAAAGTTGTTTATACTTTTTTTTTAGTCCACAATTTAATGAATCAATTATAAATTTCCTTTAATTATAGAATTGCAATTGCAGCTTTAGCCGATGTGAGTATTGTTTTGATATAAAAAATGGCAGTAATGAGCACACCTGTTTACTACAACATTAGACAGAACTACAGAAGTATCTTAACATGGGACGCGTTAAGAATAATAAGAATTAATTAAATTGTTGCATTCGTATTAATAGAACACGTGGCCTTTCAATTTTTCCATAAGAACCCTTGCGTTCGACGAAGACGACGAGCGAATCCCGAACAAAAATCAGCTGGATAAAATGGAAAACAGGCAGACTGCTTGGCGGTTGAAATAAACTGTTGTTTGCAACAAGCTACTGTTTAACACATGCTTAGCCGTATATTATTCGTAGTTATTGTTCGGTCCGTTATAAATAAAAAGAGACACAATATCGTCGTTTCGGTTTTTTCAGAAAGAAATGGAACGAATGGAAGTGAATGAATCTTACAGACAATTAATGTTGCGATTGTAAATCACTATGTTTTGACTTTGCGTCTCGTTCCGTCGTTATTTTCGGGGTTTAAACAAATTTAGGAATATTCTACCAGAGAAAAGTCGCTGCCAAGTACAGAGCACCGGGTATTTTTAATTAGGCTTATCCTTTCCAAACAAAACCTACCAAATTCTCAGGGATTAAGTTTGTTTTAGTAGGATTATTAAAACATGATTTACAGAACTGTTTTTTGGGGATTTTGTCAAAACGCAGTTGAGTTCCTAGAAAAGAAAATAATTAAATGGTTTTGCAGACCTACAAAAAGGAATGCTTCATGAGGATGCAAGAGAAGTCAAATAATGCAAGTTTAATTGGAAAATAGCAGTAGAATTGTTGAAACGATATTTCTTATTCGTTTCTATTTTCAAAGCTTGTGCCTGTTTATTTCTGAATTTTCTATAGCTATGGAAGAAAATTTCTATGTTTCTCGGCTGAGAACAATATTGCAGAAAATTCTCCTTGTTTTCTATTTTTTAACTACTTACAAATCTACAAACTTATTAAACTTGAATTTTTTGATATGAGAGTTCCTTCATATCAAGTGCAAGTCAACCCAGAAAATTTGATTTTTTCAAAACATTTCTTAAACAAACGTTAAAAAAATTCACGATTTTCGTCAATCTTTTATGAATATTCACACGTTTCGTTAAGATTCAGAAATATTTTCCAAATTATAGCACAATAAATCCAGCTTCTAATGACAGGGTGGATACTAGGTTTGAATTTTAAATTTCCCGGTTTTTCAGTCACACAAAATAAAATTCAGTATGTAGTTTTATTTTTTTGTGAATATAAGTCCTATGAAGAAAACAAATTTGCAATTTTTAAAACTAAACAAACAAAAAATATATACGTATATCCAAGGCAAATTTTCCAGAACGTTAAATTACGTTCAAACTGGTTTTGCTACCACTACCAGAAAGTGTTAAAACAGTCAACAGGTGAAAAAAAATTTCTGAGTTTTTTTTTATAGTAAAACATAGGAAACGACAGAACGAAAAATTTTCTGACTTTGAGATATTTTGGCTAAATTCCCTTACTTTTCGCTGACTTTTCAAGAATAAATTCCCTAACTTTTCCAGGTTTTCCAGAGAAGTATCCACCCTGAATGGTATAAACATTAAGACAATGGGCGTCAATTTTAAAATTTTTTAACCACCGGTTACTCGGAAAAATCGGTTTCAGTCAGTTTTTGAAACTGGATGATTGTGACTGATTATCAGTAATAGACGGTTATTAGTTATAGCCGGTTATCGGTTATGACCGGTTATCACTATAAACGATTATTGGTTAATGCCGATTATCGTTTATAGAAAGTTATCACGTATAGACCGGAAGTATTTGTTTGCTCGAAATCATAACTCAGTCAGTTTTCGTAATGACCAGTTTTCGTAATGACCAGTTTTCGTAATGACCAGTTTTCGTAATTACCAGTTTTCGTGATCGATTATCGGTTAATAGTTATGGTCTGCTATTGTTTATGACCGGTTATTGGTTACGAATGGTTATCGTTTATAACCGGTTTTCAGTTAAAGACCGGAATTATTGTTATTGCTCGAAATCATACCCCACTCAGTTTTTGTAACCGGATCCTTATGAACAGTTTTCGTGATCGATTATCGGTTAATAGTTACGGTCTGTTATTGGTTATGCCCGGTTATCGTTATGACAGGTTATCATTTATAACCGGTTATTAGTTATGAACGGTTATCAATTATAGACCGGAATTATTGTTATTGATGGAAATCATAACTGTCAGTTTTTTAAACGGATTATTATTAACGGTTATTAGTTATGGCTGGTTATCAGTTATGACCGGTTATCGTTATGCCGGTTATCGTTTATGGCGGGTAATTGGTTATGGCAGGTTATATTTTATAACCGGTTATCAGTTATAGACTGGAATTATTGTTATTGCTCACAATCATAACTCAGTCAGTTTTTGTAACCGGGTCATTATGACCGGTTTTTGTGATTGATTATCGGTTATTAGTTGTGGTCTGTTATCGTTTATGACCGCTTTTCGTTATGACCAGTTATCGTTTATGACCGGTTATTAGTTATAGCCGGTTATCGTTGATAACCGGTTATCAGTTATAGACCGGAATTATTGTTTTTGCTCTAAATTATAACTCAATCAGTTTTTGTAACCGGATAATTATGACCGGTTTTCGTGTTTATCATCATCAATTAGCTCTAGGTAAAAAACATATTTTTTATTCTTTGCACATTTTTGATAAGTCTTTAAATAAACCATTTATATCGACTTTTAGTTCGAAATCCGAAGCGCATCTAATTAGCTGTAGGGCGGCCGGTTCCGTTCTTACTATTCTTATACTAAAAGAAGTACTAGTCTGATCGGGATCAACGACAACTTGTTTGAGAGTCCTTTGTTGGTAGTATACAATGAAATCAAATGAATTTCGAAAATCTGAAAACGGTTGCAATTGCGTTGCTTCAGAATTTTGAAAATTATCAACAAAATATTTTTCAAAAACTGCCAACATAATTTTTTTTAAACTTTGAAGACCGCTAGAACCGACGATTGGCTACAATTTCGTTTTGTGCAAGCAATATAATTTCATTGTGGCGCTTTCTATGCATTTTAAAAAATGAAAAGTGGGTACCCCTTTATTTATTAAACGGGGTCCCATAATAACTTTTTTCTTAAGCAGAATTGCTTATCATGACTAGCAGAACCAAAATCTAATGTTGGTTTCCGATACTTTTAAATTTGGTGGGGCTACACGTTCATCTCCTTTAATTTTTTGGCTGAGAAATTCAGGCTTTGAATGGCTGCTGTAAAAAAATTCCAATTGTGTCTAACTTAAAGAAAAATTTTAGTTCACTAACATTTTTAAACTTGCACAAGCTAGGATTCGAGCAGGTATACTACGCGGGCATCATTTTTGCCGACGTCGCGAAAAACGATTGTTTGAGCTGTAATAAAGGTTGAAGTATGAATGAAATAGTGAGTTGCCTACACAGCTTGTTTTCTTAGAAATATAACAGTCGGTGAAATGTACAACGTTATGATTATAAAATTCACACTGTTCCAAATACGACGTATTAATATCTAGTATGAGAAAGTCCACTCGAAATTATATAAATATATAAAAGTATAACACTAAAATAGCCGCGAACATTACGAACAAATATATTAGGTATATTGTGTGCTACTATAGGGTATCCATCCCACACCAAGTTTTTAACTTAGGGCAGTAAGACGTTTATTACTTTTCATTGCAATCAATGTATGGAGTAGTAATAGTGTAATAATAAATAATATTTATTTTATAGAGAAACTAATATTTATTGTTTGCATTTGAGCTGTTAAGACGTTAAAGTTGTTTCAGCGTGTACATGTCTTTATGGACTTGAGGACTATTATATATACCCATTTTTGTCTAACTGCAGTAATAAAAGAGATACAGTATATATTAATCGTTAACTTAAAATGTGTTTTACGGTTAACTGAGAAAAATTGAACTAAATTGATGTTTTTTTAACTTTTTCGTAATTTTTTTCCTCAATGCAGTGGACACCCTCTATTTAACTATTTCCATTGATGAAAAGTTCTACGACATTAATTGACAATACAAAACAATTCTCTTCAGCAATGCGATAAACACAAATGATCATAAATTTTAAACATCTGGTTTTAAAAACTTTTCCCATAAAACCCTGATTTTATTTATCTTTTTAAATGCTTTTTATTTAAGTACCTACTTTTACATCAAAATATACAGCAGGAAATTGTCTCAGAAAAATAAGTAGTCTAGACTTTTTATTGATTTATTTATAAGTTATCAACGTATTTTCGTTTAGAAAAATCTATACATGTTTGATTATTAATTTGCAACTTGCATGTTTTAGATTGATCAATTTTTTTGTTACATAGGGCCAGTCTCTTAATATTTTCTAAACTATTGGGCATATCCAATTTTTTCTTAAAAAAAGTTGTTTGCGGCCGCACTATTGTACTATGACGTGACGGAGCAGTGACATTCAAAATTTTCTCAAATGGCGATATAAATATTTTCTTAAGCAGTAGAAATGAAATATTTTTTTTCGTTTCATTGAAAGAAGACTTTTATAACCTTACAAAAGTTTCGAGTAAAAACTGATTGAAGTGAGTAGACCATAGCTTTAAACAAAAACGCTGCAAATGCTACAATACTAACTTTTACTTACAATAAACAAAACAACGATAGGTAGTTCACTTAATCTTATAACACAATCTGCTTCATCAATAACTAACACTATATCAACTGATTCATTTCTACGAAAACGATTATTATTATTTTGAAAATAAGATCTTTTTAAATGACCGATAAAAGTTTTTTCACCTTAACAACACAATGCCTAAACAAATGAAAAAAATATTGTTTGTTTTTGTAATATAAAAGTATCGAAGGTTTTATTTTATCATTGAAGCAAGAAAAAAATTTTCTACTTCCAAAGAAAATATGTATAGTGCTATTTAAAAAATTAAGAATGACATCACTGCGCAGTCACGAGACTAAACGTCAAATTTTGGAGTGTGGCATAAAGTAAAATAGCTCATAAGGCCCCAAACAGCTTTTTATTAAGAAAACAACTTTGATACGCTCACTA
The DNA here is from genome assembly GCA_958336395.1 of Ctenicera cuprea. Classification (NCBI taxonomy): domain Eukaryota; kingdom Metazoa; phylum Arthropoda; class Insecta; order Coleoptera; family Elateridae; genus Ctenicera; species Ctenicera cuprea. The sequence goes on from OY284487.1 coordinate 50,990,556, forward strand.
ATTTAAGAAATAGTAGGGATTTGAAACTTAGATAACACCCTGTATAAGATGTTCAATAATTGAGGTTCCTCAAACTAATATAGATCTTGTCAACTTTCCTAGCTTGCCTCTACATGGATGACGAAATTTTAGACCACAATTGTTTTAACCATCGTCTTCGTGCAGAAAACAAAATTAAAAATGGGCGAAACAGGTTGCGGGTACTTTCACATACTTTTTACGTTTTAAATATTAAGAAGTAATTGAAATTTACGTAAACGGTGCTAAGATAGTTAATGCGCTCTCAAAAATGGTTATAGCAACTTTATTTATAGAGTTATCAAAAATATGCAGAAAAATTAAAAATATTTTGTTTTATTAGAGCTAATTGATAGGCGTAGGTTAAATCACGTAACTTCCAAAAAACGCGTCAATTTCAAAATTTTCAAAAATTCCTGGAGGGAACCAGAGTAAAATTTGTGAGATTAGTAAAAATAAATTTATAGTTTATTGTAAGCTCTATCGGCTCACATAGTTAAAAAGAATAGTGTGGGCAGTGTTTGAGATGTAATGTTTTGAAAATGTCCAAAATTTTGAGCCGCTTGTATATTTACAGTTTTCATATTTCCGAAAATATTTTAGCATCACTTGATTATACTTATTAAGGGTTATCAAATAATTGGAAAATTTGTTTTGATTGGATATTTTGCTTTTGAGTAATGGGGCATTAAAGGTAAAATTTCCAAAATTTCTTAGCGGCCTTCATTTTGAAGATATGGAAAGAAAGCATTAAATTGTCTTTAAATACACTACAACAATATGTATTCTAAATTAAAAAAAAATTAGCAAATACTTTGCACCTAGAAAAATCTTTGATAATAAGGTAGACGTTTTTTAAAACGTCTTTTATGTGCGAAGTATGACGCGCCGACGTGTCTTACATCTCACCATTGCGAAGCGAAAGTCGCGGATTCAGTTAGTTTATTTTAATTTTTTCTAGAGTTTGTTGTGGCTTCCAATAATAGAATCCGGGAAATGGGGTTATTTGTAAACATGACCTTAAGATCGTCAGATGAAACTCGCCTAGCGCGACTCCGTACCTTTAGCAAAATACCAATGTATTACCAAAATACTGCCGATAAACTGAGCGTTTGTGCAATATATTACGGATAAACTGTGAGATGTAAAAGACCGGCGGCATGTTATGTTGAGACACTTACGGATTTATAATAGATAAATATTTACAATTTACGAGATTTCGTTTAAGATAGTTTTTTATACAAGTGTTTAGTAACTTGAAGCAATATTCAAAATTCTATTGTTTTGATTTGATTAATAGTAATATCAGATTGTTTGAATATGAATATTTGTGAGAGTTTTATAATGCACGTATGTGTCAGATATGCACATTTGTAAGTACTATTTTCTTTACTGTGGTAAACGATTCTTAAAATACCTCCTGAAAACGGAATATTGGCCATAATTTTCCATATTTGTTAATAGTATCAAAAATTTGTGTTAGACCAATAAATAAATATTGTTGAAATAATAAAGTATTCTATGTACATACTGAATAAAATATGAACTTAAACAAACTAAAGCTAGAACTTAAAAATAAATTTTTAATTGTCTACAGAACAATACTACATTTGCATAACGTGCACTATTTACAATATAAATAAAATAAAATTATACCTTTTATCTTACAGTAAGAAACGTTTTCGTAAATGAACATTTTCATTTGTTTCTGAATTTAATTTTAAATTTAAAATTTTGACGAAACCACGTTTTACATCTCAATAACCCAAAAGTGATTTTCAACATGTCTATATCTGTATTGTGTGCGTCTGTGTGTGATGTATCGACTAGAGATGGGAAAAGCATTACTTTGGCTGGTATTAAGCATCAATACAAAAGTATTAAAAAGTATCGAAGTATCGAAACTATCAAAAGGATGGAAAGTATCGAAGTATCGAAAGTATCAAAATTTCGAAAGTATCAAAAACCTATCAGGTATCGAATTATCGAAAGATCAAAGCATCGAAAGTGTTGAAAATTTTGAAGTATCGGAAGTATCAAAACAATCGTATCGAAGTATTGAAGTAACGAAAGTATCAAAGTATCGAAAACATAAAACAAAAGGAAAATATCAGAAATAACAAAAAACGGAAAGATCGAAGTATCGAAAGTATAAAATATCGAAGTATAGAAAATATCAAAAGAATGTAAAGCATTGAAGTATCAAAAGTATCAAAATATCGAAAATATCAAAAGATGGAAAATATCGAAGTATCGAAAGTACCAAAAACCTGGAAAGTATCAAATTATCTAAAGATCAAAGTATCGTAAGTGTCGAAAATATTGGAGTATGGAATATATCAAATCAATAAAAAGTATCGAAGTATCGAAAGCATAAAAAAAGGAAATCATCAAAGTATCGAAAGTATCGAAGTATCGAAAGTATCAAAAGAATGGTTTGTATTGATTATCGAAAGTATCAAAGTATCGAAAATGTCAACAGTATCGAAAGTATCGAAGCATCGAAAGTATCAAAAGAAAGAAATGTGTCAAAGTATCAAAAACATCAAGTATCGCAAGTATAATAAGAAAGGAAAGTATCGAATTATCAAAAGATTTAATATCGAAAATGTCTACAGTATCGAAAGTATCAAAAAAATAGATAGCAGTGAAGTATCAAAAGTATTAAAGCATCGAATGTATAAAAATATCGAAGTATCGAAAGTACCTACGTACCACTTGTATCCTATTTTTGCAGTCGAAGAACTAACCAATTTTAAATATTGATTCGAAAATATATAGTGCTACATAAAAAGTTAAAGCGAAACTTTCTGCAAAAAATTATGGTCTATCTTAATTTTAATTGAGATAATAAATATAGAACTGTAAAATTAAACCATCTTATGTAACTTTTCTACTTTTTGAACGACAAAAGGAAATTGGGGTTCTAACTTATAAACCCGCGATTGCAAAAAGGGACACCACAAGTGGTAGGTACTTTCGACACTTAAATACCTTCGATACTTCGAAACTTCCGCTACTTTTATACTTTCGATACTTCGATAATTTCGAGTATTTTGATAATTCGATAACTCGATAATTTCGATTAATTTAAACGCCGAGATGTAACTTTTATAAAAACTCGCCCAAGAAAAGAATCTTCTCAACAATCCGAAACTGTAAATGAAAGTTGTTATGCCATTTCCGGCATATACAGAGTGTTGATAAATAGCTTCGAGATAATCAAGTGTTTCTTTTCGAACTCTTTAGCATCAAAATGATCGCTGCTAATTTTAACCAAAAGACAAAAATTGATAATGTACTTTAGTTTCCTACAAGGGTGAATTGTTATAATAATAAAATAATTTTAAAACTACAGAACCGTAATTATTATAAAAATTTTCAAGGTGTAGAAAACTTAAATAAAATATACAACCAAAATCGGCCCCACGATCTTTTTTGGCAAGCTAACAAAGCTAAGCGTAGACAATTATGTGATATTTATCGCATATTTTTGTAATTGGATGTGAAGCCGTCTATGGCTTTTTGAACTGGAAATTAATACGTTTATAGTCAATAAAGCAGGTATAACGAAAAACTTTCGTTTACGCTAAATAGTTTATTAGTAACTTTAGACTTTAGACCCTTCTTCCTATAGTTTAAGCTGACGAACTCTGTTTTCTGATTTTTGATGTTCTTTATTAATACCAATATATTTTTTGCTGAAAATAAATATATCGATTTTTATTTTCCTATACTTTTAGTATAGGAAAATATTAATTTTATACAAATTTTCGAAATCTAGATTTTAACCGAAATACACGTTTTGCACATCCAGGAACCTACAAAGGAGGTAGAAGTGGAAGTTAGACATGTTTTTTTAGGTTTTTTCGAAGTCAAATTTTATAAATTTGAAAATAAAATCCAATAAAAGACTTTAAAGAAAATCTAACGCTTTATTAACGAATTTTCTAGCTTTAAAATGGCGGTCGCTACGATTTTTTGAAAATTTTGAATTAACGCCTTATTACTCAAAAACAGGTTGACAGATCGAGTTCAAATATTTTATCGTAATAGCCCTATACAGACAAAATGTTACTGTGTACAAAAATTTTCGAAAAGTAAAAAGCTCTTAGGAAATTATCAAAAAAATACTGCTTCTAAACTGTGACAACGATTTCTTAAAATTCTTTAAGCACATAGCTTGAGATGAGCTACAATTTGGTTCGTGTCTAAGCCCGATAATTTCTCTGTGACACCTTCTATAACTAACTATAACTACTAGAACTTTTGGAAGTACTAAAAATGTGATGTAAAAAAATATCAAAATTTTGACTTTTTTTATATTTCTCAAAAACTGGCTACACACTTTTTTAATTGTGTAAATTTATAGAGCTATGGATCAGCTACAATTGGGTTCATTTGAAAATTGAAAATTCCTACCCCTTTATTTAAAAAACGGAAGCGGATAAAAATTTTTGTTTAGGCTAAATTGCTCATAAGTGATAGTAGAATAAAGTTCTCAACTTAATTGTTAAATACGGCAATATTTGGGGGAGGGGGGTTAATTTTCTCCCTCCCACTCAGTTTTTGGTAGACGAATTTGTCCTTCCGTTGTTTGGGTTTCTTTAACTACAAGAAATCTTTTTCAAAAATAAAAAAATTGAAACTTAAGAAAAATCAGCGTATTATCAGTTTACTTTACAATATCACTCGCTCTCTATATCCGACTCCTATTAATAATAGGATACTTTTAAATATCTGATAAGTAACAATATCTAAAGTATAGGAAAGACCAAGCGAAATGCTTCGCTCATTTTTTAGTCTTCTTTTCTTGGGAGAAGGTCTTTTCGGTTTCTACCTACATTCTCTAGTTTGAATTCCAAGCGGTGCTCTCACTACTTGTTACAGTTGCGAGGGGATAAATTTTGATTCTGATCTTGTGGTAACTGTAGTGTTTACAGCGTAATAACGCAGAACTCCCAAAACAATTAAATAAAATGTATTCCATAAAACACGGGCCCGGGGCCCCAAGACGCCCGGCGCCTCTGGTTATTATAGAAAATTCAGGTCTGATTTATTATATTGATGGAAACTACGACTAAAAATTGATTTATCATAGCTATGTTACAAGCAAAACTAAAACTTATACCTATTTAATTAAATAATAGACAAAATGTTGAAAAAAAAATCTCAGAATTCACATGAGACGACAAACTCAATGACTCATAGCTATTTGTTTAATGGGTTCAGATGTAACTATGCAAGTTTATACAGGTTTCTTTTTCCTAACATTAGCTTTGGTGTAAAAGTAAGGGGGGTAGGGGGCCCGGTCATTCGATTCTGCACAAGGACCCGCAAAGGTGTTGCCAAGTCTCTGAACATGTGCGAAGAAAGTTGTCTTGAGGTAGAGAACTTGCTTACCAATGCGAGAGTCCCAGGTTCAATTTCCATTTGTTTAAAGTTATTTTTATATCATTTATTTATGTTGTAACATTTTCATAAGGACATAAATAAAAATGATCAAAAATTAATTTTGAGGGAATTGAACCCGGGATCCTCGTATTGGTAAGCAAATAATCTACCACTCCCCCCAAACACAGAATTTGTTCTTATTGTGGCTATTAAATAATAAATTTTAAATTTAATGAAATTCTACTTTGCATACATTGCATACAATATGGATAAAATGCTATGGCCCGTACTCTGTGAAAACCACTGCATATTGGTAAATATTTTTTACTTTACACTTTTGCCGTTCCGCCCCAATTCCTACACCTTCTAAGTAGTTTTTCCACCCCCCCTCTCTGTACTTAGACTCACAGCTTGTTTATTACTTTTACTTCATTTCAGTGTACTTGAAGATGTCATAACTGACGAAACATCTGTCGTACAATAAAAAGGCGAAAATTTAGTCCAGGCGAAGTGCTTGCCCATCTTTTGGGAAACATGTGAATTACAAAGTCACGTGGTTTTTCATTATTTTTAGTTCAATGCTGAAATAACATTAAACTAAGATGCTTTTTCCAATTTTTCACACGTGGTACTGCTCTCTGTTTAAGTTAAATTAAATATTATGGTTTATCTAAAGAAAGTTCGGCTAGATTTAAGCTTTTGAGGTTTTTCGACTTTTATTTTGTACTTTTTTCGTTATTTTTCAGAAGAAGTTTTCGTTCTGCTTCAACCCATTCTTTTATTTAATATCGACATTGTTTTTTTTGAATAAATATTTTCGTACGAGACATTCACCTTCCATTATCTTTTATTAAATTAATGGTTACACAGAGGTGTGCCAATTTAATCCTTAATATCAAATGGTTTATTACGTACAGGCCTTACACTTAAAATATGTTAACATTTCTGACACTCTGACGCTTCAGAACCCTCTTCTATACTATAGTAAATTCCAAATTTTTATGTACCTGGCGGATTAGGAAACTGAACTGTACGAAGACGTACGGATAGCGTCGGTTCACTCCCACTCGTTGACTATTACATATTTGCGCTTCGAACGTGGGTCACTAATACCAGTTGTACTTGTATCTCTTTCTGACTAACGCGCCAAAGAGAAATAAACGATACGAGTTCTACGCGATTCTTGCTGCTTTAAAGGGCTATCGCTAAAGACCAGTGGTGTACGTGTAGTCGTGTAGGTACGTTGATATTAATTTATTTGTTAAGAGTAATTGGTTTTCACAAGTAACTTAATCTAATTTAGAGAATATAATTATACATTATAACACAAAATTCAATTATTATTTTATTCGTTGTCATTGTCTTCAAAGCAACGGCCAAAATCAAAATCATCATCGGAATCTGATTCGGATTGTAAATTAATTATAAGCGGGTTTACTTCAGCAATTATTAAACGTTCACGTTCCCAACATTCTTCAATTGTTTTTTCTGTGCGTTCAATCGTCTTTTTCCATATTTCCGGTGTAACAGTAGACAATGCTTCTTTCCACGTGCTTATTACTTTTTCATCAACGTGGCTTAAACTAAAGACGCGTTTTCAAAGTCTTGCGACTAACTAAATCACATATTTTTGCAAACAAACACCCCTCAAAGATTAGAACAATAAAATAAGGAAATTATATAATCATCATTTGCAGTAATACCTTTTACTAAACTAATGCAAACGCTCATTAAAATGTAATATAATCTTCAGTCTATAATTATGCTGCAAAATTTATCTGTGTTTATCTTCATCAACAAAATAATTTAACAATAAGCCACTTGTAGAAAAACAGAAAGCTTAGAATATAGATTGCTTAGAATAATAAAATTAAACGGACAAAATAAATTACCTACTGCACTGCTCAGCGCCCGGCTATACCGGCGGAGGGCATGTCCATACCTTAGTACTTACAGATAAGCATATAATCCGCCAGGTACATAAAAATTTGGAATTTACTATACCTTACACATTTTCGTTGTCGCTATTAGCGAGACGTGCTAAGAGCGTTACTTTTTCAGAACTCATTTTTCCTGTTGCAAGCTGTCCACGTTTGTTGCCAAAACCGATAAGGGCCCATTTAGAGTAACAGTTTTCGGTAGCACCGACGGGATAGAGATGAAGTTTATTTATTTCTGTCAGCAGCTATCACTCGACAATGTTCTAGGCTGCCTTAAGAGCGTGCTAAGTGGCCAGAGGGTGGTATAATGATGTGTGTCAGGGCAGCAGTTGGCAACGGAGCCAGACACCCCAAAATAGCAGCACATTATAGTCGCAATACCAAACAGTCTGCTACGAGCTGCGCACGCCCGCTATATTTACAGCACTTTCTGATTTTCTCTGATTCACTCACGTGTGAATAGGATCATCCTAATCCTATCTTAGTCATAGCTTACTTGTTGGCTTTACGGTTCTTTGATCGCTGGCTTTTCAGGTTGGAAATTTCAAGGTCTCACAAACTTATCACTATAAATTGAATTTTTTCAGCAGAGAATCAATCAGAATTGCAACATTCATCTGCAATTTTCATTTCAATCAGATTTTGATTGATTAATAGCGATAAGTAACAGTTTCCGTAAATAAAACCTAACAACTGTATTATATTTTAAAACATGTCAGTCAAGACCGACATTGAAAATTAAAATAGACAGTTGGACGAGTCTACACAAGAAATCATTGAAAAAATCATATGTTGCAACAAAATTTCGCCGTGGTGTGTTAATGATGCCATTAAAATTGAGACTGAACGTTTCATTAAGCAAATCTAAAATTGATTCCAAAAGTCCGTTATGAAAGAGTTAAATTTAAAAGTTAGAATGCAATTTTCCAGGTTTAGTTGCGAGATGAAAATCTAACAATTAAGACGAAAGTTTATATTATCATTTTTAACAGCTTTGAAAGTAACATTTTCAGTGAATTTGAAAATTCGACTAAGAAAGAATTTTCAGTTAGTGACAAAAATTTTTCTCTTAAAAATTAAACAATTTCTTGCAAATTTTAAGCAAATTGTTTTAGCTTTTCCTAAGCATATTTTCATAACTTCGATTTTGCAGAAAGAGTTTTTAGTTAGTGACATAAATTTTTCTCTTAAAATGAAACACTTCCTTGCAAATTTTAAGCATGTTCTTTTATTTCAAATTTGAAAATTGTTTAAGTTTTCCCTGAGCATATTTACACAACTTCAATTTTGCAGAAAGAGTCTTCAGTTAGTGACATAAATTTTTCTCTTAAAATGAAACACTTCCTTGCAAATTTTAAGCATGTTCTTTTATTTCAAATTTGAAAATTGTTTAAGTTTTCCCTGAGCATATTTACACAACTTCAATTTTGCAGAAAGAGTTTTTAGTTAGTGACATAAATTTTTCTCTTAAAATGAAACACTTCCTTGCAAATTTTAAGCATGTTCTTTTATTTCAAATTTGAAAATTGATTAAGTTTTCCCTGAGCATATTTACACAACTTCAATTTTGCAGAAAGAGTTTTCAGTTGTTGACATACATTTTTCTCTTAAAATTAAACACTTCCTTGCAAATTTTAAGCATGTTCTTTTATTTCAAATTTGAAAATTGATTAAGTTTTCCCTGAGCATATTTACACAACTTCAATTTTGCAGAAAGAGTTTTCAGTTAGTGACATAAATATTTCTCTTAAAATGAAACACTTCCTTGCAAATTTTAAGCATGTTCTTTTATTTCAAATTTGAAAATTGATTAAGTTTTCCCTGAGCATATTTACACAACTTCAATTTTGCAGAAAGAGTTTTCAGTTAGTGACATAAATATTTCTCTTAAAATGAAACACTTCCTTGCAAATTTTAAGCATGTTCTTTTATTTCAAATTTGAAAATTGATTAAGTTTTCCCTGAGCATATTTACACAACTTCAATTTTGCAGAAAGAGTTTTTAGTTAGTGACATAAATTTTTCTCTTAAAATGAAACACTTCCTTGCAAATTTTAAGCATGTTCTTTTATTTCAAATTTGAAAATTGTTTAAGTTTTCCCTGAGCATATTTACACAACTTCAATTTTGCAGAAAGAGTTTTTAGTTAGTGACATAAATTTTTCTCTTAAAATGAAACACTTCCTTGCAAATTTTAAGCATGTTCTTTTATTTCAAATTTGAAAATTGTTTAAGTTTTCCCTGAGCATATTTACACAACTTCAATTTTGCAGAAAGAGTTTTTAGTTAGTGACATAAATTTTTCTCTTAAAATGAAACACTTCCTTGCAAATTTTAAGCATGTTCTTTTATTTCAAATTTGAAAATTGATTAAGTTTTCCCTGAGCATATTTACACAACTTCAATTTTGCAGAAAGAGTTTTCAGTTAGTGACATAAATATTTCTCTTAAAATGAAACACTTCCTTGCAAATTTTAAGCATGTTCTTTTATTTCAAATTTGAAAATTGATTTAAGTTTTCCCTGAGCATATTTACACAACTTCAATTTTGCAGAAAGAGTTTTTAGTTAGTGACATAAATTTTTCTCTTAAAATGAAACACTTCCTTGCAAATTTTAAGCATGTTCTTTTATTTCAAATTTGAAAATTGTTTAAGTTTTCCCTGAGCATATTTACACAACTTCAATTTTGCAGAAAGAGTTTTTAGTTAGTGACATAAATTTTTCTCTTAAAATGAAACACTTCCTTGCAAATCTTAAGCATGTTCTTTTATTTCAAATTTGAAAATTGTTTAAGTTTTCCCTGAGCATATTTACACAACTTCAATTTTGCAGAAAGAGTTTTTAGTTAGTGACATAAATTTTTCTCTTAAAATGAAACACTTCCTTGCAAATTTTAAGCATGTTCTTTTATTTCAAATTTGAAAATTGTTTAAGTTTTCCCTGAGCATATTTACACAACTTCAATTTTGCAGAAAGAGTTTTTAGTTAGTGACATAAATTTTTCTCTTAAAATGAAACACTTCCTTGCAAATTTTAAGCATGTTCTTTTATTTCAAATTTGAAAATTGATTAAGTTTTCCCTGAGCATATTTACACAACTTCAATTTTGCAGAAAGAGTTTTCAGTTAGTGACATAAATATTTCTCTTAAAATGAAACACTTCCTTGCAAATTTTAAGCATGTTCTTTTATTTCAAATTTGAAAATTGATTTAAGTTTTCCCTGAGCATATTTACACAACTTCAATTTTGCAGAAAGAGTTTTTAGTTATTGACATAAATTTTTCTCTTAAAATGAAACACTTCCTTGCAAATTTTAAGCATGTTCTTTTATTTCAAATTTGAAAATTGATTTAAGTTTTCCCTGAGCATATTTACACAACTTCAATTTTGCAGAAAGAGTTTTTAGTTAGTGACATAAATTTTTCTCTTAAAATGAAACACTTCCTTGCAAATTTTAAGCATGTTCTTTTATTTCAAATTTGAAAATTGATTAAGTTTTCCCTGAGCATATTTACACAACTTCAATTTTGCAGAAAGAGTTTTCAGTTAGTGACATAAATATTTCTCTTAAAATGAAACACTTCCTTGCAAATTTTAAGCATGTTCTTTTATTTCAAATTTGAAAATTGATTAAGTTTTCCCTGAGCATATTTACACAACTTCAATTTTGCAGAAAGAGTTTTTAGTTAGTGACATAAATATTTCTCTTAACATGAAACACTTCCTTGCAAATTTTAAGCATGTTCTTTTATTTCAAATTTGAAAATTGATTAAGTTTTCCCTGAGCATATTTACACAACTTCAATTTTGCAGAAAGAGTCTTCAGTTAGTGACATAAATTTTTCTCTTAAAATGAAACACTTCCTTGCAAATTTTAAGCATGTTCTTTTATTTCAAATTTGAAAATTGTTTAAGTTTTCCCTGAGCATATTTACACAACTTCAATTTTGCAGAAAGAGTTTTTAGTTAGTGACATAAATTTTTCTCTTAAAATGAAACACTTCCTTGCAAATTTTAAGCATGTTCTTTTATTTCAAATTTGAAAATTGATTAAGTTTTCCCTGAGCATATTTACACAACTTCAATTTTGCAGAAAGAGTTTTCAGTTAGTGACATAAATATTTCTCTTAAAATGAAACACTTCCTTGCAAATTTTAAGCATGTTCTTTTATTTCAAATTTGAAAATTGTTTAAGTTTTCCCTGAGCATATTTACACAACTTCAATTTTGCAGAAAGAGTTTTTAGTTAGTGACATAAATATTTCTCTTAAAATGAAACACTTCCTTGCAAATTTTAAGCATGTTCTTTTATTTCAAATTTGAAAATTGTTTAAGTTTTCCCTGAGCATATTTACACAACTTCAATTTTGCAGAAAGAGTTTTTAGTTAGTGACATAAATTTTTCTCTTAAAATGAAACACTTCCTTGCAAATTTTAAGCATGTTCTTTTATTTCAAATTTGAAAATTGTTTAAGTTTTCCCTGAGCATATTTACACAACTTCAATTTTGCAGAAAGAGTTTTCAGTTAGTGACATAAATATTTCTCTTAAAATGAAACACTTCCTTGCAAATTTTAAGCATGTTCTTTTATTTCAAATTTGAAAATTGATTAAGTTTTCCCTGAGCATATTTACACAACTTCAATTTTGCAGAAAGAGTTTTCAGTTAGTGACATAAATATTTCTCTTAAAATGAAACACTTCCTTGCAAATTTTAAGCATGTTCTTTTATTTCAAATTTGAAAATTGATTAAGTTTTCCCTGAGCATATTTACACAACTTCAATTTTGCAGAAAGAGTTTTCAGTTAGTGACATAAATATTTCTCTTAAAATGAAACACTTCCTTGCAAATTTTAAGCATGTTCTTTTATTTCAAATTTGAAAATTGATTAAGTTTTCCCTGAGCATATTTACACAACTTCAATTTTGCAGAAAGAGTTTTCAGTTAGTGACATAAATATTTCTCTTAAAATGAAACACTTCCTTGCAAATTTTAAGCATGTTCTTTTATTTCAAATTCGAAAATTGTTTAAGTTTTCCCTGAGCATATTTACACAACTTCAATTTTGCAGAAAGAGTTTTCAGTTGTTGACATACATTTTTCTCTTAAAATGAAACACTTCCTTGCAAATTTTAAGCATGTTCTTTTATTTCAAATTTGAAAATTGTTTAAGTTTTCCCTGAGCATATTTACACAACTTCAATTTTGCAGAAAGAGTTTTTAGTTAGTGACATAAATTTTTCTCTTAAAATGAAACACTTCCTTGCAAATTTTAAGCATGTTCTTTTATTTCAAATTTGAAAATTGTTTAAGTTTTCCCTGAGCATATTTACACAACTTCAATTTTGCAGAAAGAGTTTTTAGTTAGTGACATAAATTTTTCTCTTAAAATGAAACACTTCCTTGCAAATTTTTAGCATGTTCTTTTATTTCAAATTTGAAAATTGTTTAAGTTTTCCCTGAGCATATTTACACAACTTCAATTTTGCAGAAAGAGTTTTCAGTTAGTGACATAAATATTTCTCTTAAAATGAAACACTTCCTTGCAAATTTTAAGCATGTTCTTTTATTTCAAATTTGAAAATTGATTAAGTTTTCCCTGAGCATATTTACACAACTTCAATTTTGCAGAAAGAGTTTTCAGTTAGTGACATAAATATTTCTCTTAAAATGAAACACTTCCTTGCAAATTTTAAGCATGTTCTTTTATTTCAAATTTGAAAATTGATTAAGTTTTCCCTGAGCATATTTACACAACTTCAATTTTGCAGAAAGAGTTTTCAGTTAGTGACATAAATATTTCTCTTAAAATGAAACACTTCCTTGCAAATTTTAAGCATGTTCTTTTATTTCAAATTTGAAAATTGATTAAGTTTTCCCTGAGCATATTTACACAACTTCAATTTTGCAGAAAGAGTTTTCAGTTAGTGACATAAATATTTCTCTTAAAATGAAACACTTCCTTGCAAATTTTAAGCATGTTCTTTTATTTCAAATTCGAAAATTGTTTAAGTTTTCCCTGAGCATATTTACACAACTTCAATTTTGCAGAAAGAGTTTTCAGTTGTTGACATACATTTTTCTCTTAAAATGAAACACTTCCTTGCAAATTTTAAGCATGTTCTTTTATTTCAAATTTGAAAATTGTTTAAGTTTTCCCTGAGCATATTTACACAACTTCAATTTTGCAGAAAGAGTTTTCAGTTAGTGACATAAATATTTCTCTTAAAATGAAACACTTCCTTGCAAATTTTAAGCATGTTCTTTTATTTCAAATTTGAAAATTGATTAAGTTTTCCCTGAGCATATTTACACAACTTCAATTTTGCAGAAAGAGTTTTCAGTTAGTGACATAAATTTTTCTCTTAAAATGAAACACTTCCTTGCAAATTTTAGGCATGTTCTTTTATTTCAAATTCGAAAATTGTTTAAGTTTTCCCTGAGCATATTTACACAACTTCAATTTTGCAGAAAGAGTTTTCAGTTAGTGACATAAATTTTTCTCTTAAAATGAAACACTTTCTTGCAAATTTTAAGCATGTTCTTTTATTTCAAATTCGAAAATTGTTTAAGTTTTCCCTGAGCATATTTACACAACTTCAATTTTGCAGAAAGAGTTTTCAGTTAGTGACATAAATTTTTCTCTTAAAATGAAACACTTCCTTGCAAATTTTAAGCATGTTCTTTTATTTCAAATTCGAAAATTGTTTAAGTTTTCCCTGAGCATATTTACACAACTTCAATTTTGCAGAAAGAGTTTTCAGTTAGTGACATAAATTTTTCTCTTAAAATGAAACACTTCCTTGCAAATTTTAGGCATGTTCTTTTATTTCAAATTCGAAAATTGTTTAAGTTTTCCCTGAGCATATTTACACAACTTCAATTTTGCAGAAAGAGTTTTCAGTTAGTGACATAAATTTTTCTCTTAAAATGAAACACTTCCTTGCAAATTTTAAGCATGTTCTTTTATTTCAAATTCGAAAATTGTTTAAGTTTTCCCTGAGCATATTTACACAACTTCAATTTTGCAGAAAGAGTTTTCAGTTAGTGACATAAATTTTTCTCTTAAAATGAAACACTTCCTTGCAAATTTTAAGCATGTTCTTTTATTTCAAATTTGAAAATTGTTTAAGTTTTCTCTGAGCATATTTACACAACTTCAATTTTGCAGAAAGAGTTTTCAGTTGTTGACATACATTTTTCTCCTAAAATGAAACACTTCCTTGCAAATTTTAAGCATGTTCTTTTATTTCAAATTTGAAAATTGTTTAAGTTTTCCCTGAGCATATTTACACAACTTCAATTTTGCAGAAAGAGTTTTTAGTTAGTGACATAAATTTTTCTCTTAAAATGAAACACTTCCTTGCAAATTTTAAGCATGTTCTTTTATTTCAAATTTGAAAATTGTTTAAGTTTTCCCTGAGCATATTTACACAACTTCAATTTTGCAGAAAGAGTTTTTAGTTAGTGACATAAATTTTTCTCTTAAAATGAAACACTTCCTTGCAAATTTTTAGCATGTTCTTTTATTTCAAATTTGAAAATTGTTTAAGTTTTCCCTGAGCATATTTACACAACTTCAATTTTGCAGAAAGAGTTTTCAGTTAGTGACATAAATATTTCTCTTAAAATGAAACACTTCCTTGCAAATTTTAAGCATGTTCTTTTATTTCAAATTTGAAAATTGATTAAGTTTTCCCTGAGCATATTTACACAACTTCAATTTTGCAGAAAGAGTTTTCAGTTAGTGACATAAATATTTCTCTTAAAATGAAACACTTCCTTGCAAATTTTAAGCATGTTCTTTTATTTCAAATTTGAAAATTGATTAAGTTTTCCCTGAGCATATTTACACAACTTCAATTTTGCAGAAAGAGTTTTCAGTTAGTGACATAAATATTTCTCTTAAAATGAAACACTTCCTTGCAAATTTTAAGCATGTTCTTTTATTTCAAATTTGAAAATTGATTAAGTTTTCCCTGAGCATATTTACACAACTTCAATTTTGCAGAAAGAGTTTTCAGTTAGTGACATAAATATTTCTCTTAAAATGAAACACTTCCTTGCAAATTTTAAGCATGTTCTTTTATTTCAAATTCGAAAATTGTTTAAGTTTTCCCTGAGCATATTTACACAACTTCAATTTTGCAGAAAGAGTTTTCAGTTGTTGACATACATTTTTCTCTTAAAATGAAACACTTCCTTGCAAATTTTAAGCATGTTCTTTTATTTCAAATTTGAAAATTGTTTAAGTTTTCCCTGAGCATATTTACACAACTTCAATTTTGCAGAAAGAGTTTTCAGTTAGTGACATAAATATTTCTCTTAAAATGAAACACTTCCTTGCAAATTTTAAGCATGTTCTTTTATTTCAAATTTGAAAATTGATTAAGTTTTCCCTGAGCATATTTACACAACTTCAATTTTGCAGAAAGAGTTTTCAGTTAGTGACATAAATTTTTCTCTTAAAATGAAACACTTCCTTGCAAATTTTAGGCATGTTCTTTTATTTCAAATTCGAAAATTGTTTAAGTTTTCCCTGAGCATATTTACACAACTTCAATTTTGCAGAAAGAGTTTTCAGTTAGTGACATAAATTTTTCTCTTAAAATGAAACACTTTCTTGCAAATTTTAAGCATGTTCTTTTATTTCAAATTCGAAAATTGTTTAAGTTTTCCCTGAGCATATTTACACAACTTCAATTTTGCAGAAAGAGTTTTCAGTTAGTGACATAAATTTTTCTCTTAAAATGAAACACTTCCTTGCAAATTTTAAGCATGTTCTTTTATTTCAAATTCGAAAATTGTTTAAGTTTTCCCTGAGCATATTTACACAACTTCAATTTTGCAGAAAGAGTTTTCAGTTAGTGACATAAATTTTTCTCTTAAAATGAAACACTTCCTTGCAAATTTTAGGCATGTTCTTTTATTTCAAATTCGAAAATTGTTTAAGTTTTCCCTGAGCATATTTACACAACTTCAATTTTGCAGAAAGAGTTTTCAGTTAGTGACATAAATTTTTCTCTTAAAATGAAACACTTCCTTGCAAATTTTAAGCATGTTCTTTTATTTCAAATTCGAAAATTGTTTAAGTTTTCCCTGAGCATATTTACACAACTTCAATTTTGCAGAAAGAGTTTTCAGTTAGTGACATAAATTTTTCTCTTAAAATGAAACACTTCCTTGCAAATTTTAAGCATGTTCTTTTATTTCAAATTTGAAAATTGTTTAAGTTTTCTCTGAGCATATTTACACAACTTCAATTTTGCAGAAAGAGTTTTCAGTTGTTGACATACATTTTTCTCCTAAAATGAAACACTTCCTTGCAAATTTTAAGCATGTTCTTTTATTTCAAATTCGAAAATTGTTTAAGTTTTCCCTGAGCATATTTACACAACTTCAATTTTGCAGAAAGAGTTTTGAGTTAGTGACATAAATTTTTCTCTTAAAATGAAACACTTCCTTGCAAATTTTAAGCATGTTCTTTTATTTCAAATTCGAAAATTGTTTAAGTTTTCCCTGAGCATATTTACACAACTTCAATTTTGCAGAAAGAGTTTTCAGTTAGTGACATAAATTTTTCTCTTAAAATGAAACACTTCCTTGCAAATTTTAAGCATGTTCTTTTATTTCAAATTTGAAAATTGTTTAAGTTTTCTCTGAGCATATTTACACAACTTCAATTTTGCAGAAAGAGTTTTCAGTTGTTGACATACATTTTTCTCCTAAAATGAAACACTTCCTTGCAAATTTTAAGCATGTTCTTTTATTTCAAATTCGAAAATTGTTTAAGTTTTCCCTGAGCATATTTACACAACTTCAATTTTGCAGAAAGAGTTTTCAGTTAGTGACATAAATTTTTCTCTTAAAATGAAACACTTCCTTGCAAATTTTAAGCATGTTCTTTTATTTCAAATTCGAAAATTGTTTAAGTTTTCCCTGAGCATATTTACACAACTTCAATTTTGCAGAAAGAGTTTTCAGTTAGTGACATAAATTTTTCTCTTAAAATGAAACACTTCCTTGCAAATTTTAAGCATGTTCTTTTATTTCAAATTTGAAAATTGTTTAAGTTTTCTCTGAGCATATTTACACAACTTCAATTTTGCAGAAAGAGTTTTCAGTTGTTGACATACATTTTTCTCCTAAAATGAAACACTTCCTTGCAAATTTTAAGCATGTTCTTTTATTTCAAATTCGAAAATTGTTTAAGTTTTCCCTGAGCATATTTACACAACTTCAATTTTGCAGAAAGCGTTTTTAGTTAGTGACATAAATTTTTCTCTTAAAATGAAACACTTCCTTGCAAATTTTAAGCATGTTCTTTTATTTCAAATTCGAAAATTGTTTAAGTTTTCCCTGAGCATATTTACACAACTTCAATTATGCAGAAAGAGTTTTTAGTTAGTGACATAAATTTTTCTCTTAAAATGAAACACTTCCTTGCAAATTTTAAGCATGTTCTTTTATTTCAAATTTGAATATTGTTTAAGTTTTCCCTGAGCATATTTACACAACTTCAATTTTGCTGAAAGAGTTTTCAGTTAGTGACATACTTTTTTCTCTTATAAATGATAATTCCTTACAAATTTTAAGCTTGTTCTTCCATTTTAAATTTTAAAATTGTTTTAGCTTTCCCTAAGCATATTTTCATAACTTCAATGTTGCAGAAACAGTCTTCAGTTAATGACCTAACTTTTTCTCTTAAAAATGCAATAATTGCTTAGAAATTTTAAGATTGTTCTACTTCAAATTTGAAAGTCAAACAATTAAGACGGAAGTTTATGGCAATATTTTAAACAGCTTTAAAAGTAAAATTTTCAGTGAATTTGAAAGTTCTACTTTACAGCTATATTATTAGTTCATTTTATAATTTTACTCTAAGAACTTCAATTTTGCAGAAACAGTTTTCAGCTAGTGACAAAATTTTCTCTTAAAAATGAAACATTTTCTTACAAGTTTTAAGCTTGTTCTTCTATTTTAAAAATTAAAAAATTTTTATGCTTTCCCTAAGCATATTTTCACAAAACTCTAATTTTTATTTTAAAACTTACGTTTCACTTTTTTCCACTTTATTTTAACCCTAACGGTTTAATTACTTCTTGATTACATTATTAAATTTTAATAATCTCTGGTTCTTTCTCAGACTGCAGGAAAGCAGCAAAAAATTTCGAGCTTGAAACCAAAATCAGCAAACTTCTCAAGTCGAGAGACTTACCAACCAAAACCACCATGTGTGTTTATTTGTAAATTAATAAGAAGCATTAGAATAACATATTAGTGACTTGGATGTGAACTCTAGCATAAAGAAAGCATAATGTTAATGAATAATGAGCCCGGCTGCCACACACAAATATCGTTACACAATAGCAGACAAGCCGCAATCTGCTTAAAGATATTTTTACCAAAACAGTACAGATTTAAAAATTAGGCAGGCTGGAGAATACAAAGGGATTATTAAAATATGCACACAGTCTTTAAGCATTGTTGTCCTCAATCCTGAGCCCGAAATTAGTCAAATGTGGTTACGTATTCGAAGTTTTCCGTGTCGACAGCTATACTAATCCGTTTTGACGGAATCTTACGGAATTTGAATTAAATTACTGGGAAAATAGTATGATCGTCATGTAGGATTTGGTAAAAAATTACAAATTATGCAAATTAAAGATTTAAAAAATTTTACAAAATTTTCCAAAATTTTTAAAATTTTAATTGTCCCCAAAATTCCAAAGTTTTCAACCATTTTCCAAGTTTCAAAAATATGATTGAGTATTATTAAAATTTTCAGAAATTCTCAAAACCTCAACTTTTTTAAATTTTCGATTTCTCCAAAAATTTCAAAGTTTAATTTTAAAATATTCCCAGTCTCAAAATCTTCAAAACAATTTAAGATTTAAAAAATTTTTTTCTCAATTTTAACAATTTTTAAAAGCTGAAAAATTTTCATCAACTACAAAATTTTGAATATTTAAAAAAATTCCCAGATTTTTTAAAACTTTTGAAATTTCCCAAAAGTTTTTTTTATTTTTCAGTTTCAACAATTTTTAAAAATTAAATAATTTCCAACCATTGAAAATTTTAAGTATATTCTAAAAATTTGCAA
This sequence comes from Ctenicera cuprea, assembly GCA_958336395.1. Taxonomy (NCBI): domain Eukaryota; kingdom Metazoa; phylum Arthropoda; class Insecta; order Coleoptera; family Elateridae; genus Ctenicera; species Ctenicera cuprea. The sequence continues at coordinate 51,010,016 of OY284487.1, forward strand.
TCACTAAAAAATTTTGTAAAATTTCATAGTTTCAGATTATTAAATTTTTTAATATTCTGCACAATTTCAACAATTTCTAATAAATTCAAACAAATTCAAGAGTTGGTAAATTTCAAAATTATCAATAATTTTCAATATTTATCGTAAATTTCAAAATTTTTGAAAATTTTCAAATTTTTCTATTTATTACAATTTCAATTTTCAACATTTTCGAAAAACTTCCAATTTCAAAATATTCTAATTATTCAAAATTTACAAAAAAATTTTAATATTTTCGAAAATCTTAAAATTGTTTACAATTCCTTAAATTTTCGAATATTTCCAAAATACGCAAAATTTTCAGAACTAGCAATATTTTTTAAAAATATCAAAAATTCCAAGATTTTCAAAATTAAAACAAATTTGCAAAATTGATTAAAATTGTCAAAATGTTAAACACCTTCAAAATTTTTTATAATATTTTTAAAATCTAATTTTAAAGTTGAAATTAATGTATATATGTATAATAAACATTGAAACAGCTATAAATCAAATCCGGAACTGTCTCAACTTACGGCGACGACGGGCTGTTGCAGCTCGATACAGTTTATTTATTATTTTGAGTAAATGTTTATGTAACTGTCACGTAGAGCAATGCAGATCAAAAACACGTGAGGCGAAAGCCGCGGGTTTTGCTAGTTTTACATAAATCACGACTAAAATCATGATTTAAACCAAGCCGTTTATTTCATAATTTATACAATTTTACAGTAAGATACGCATTTTTATTCACGTTTTTAATTTTTCGAAACACTTTGCATTTTGTAATGTATTTGCAATATGACAGAATGTTCTTTTATACAAAGTGATGAGAAAAAAGTAGTCCTAAATGACTATAGAGATTCTGGGTGTGAAAATATGCTGCTCAAACACAAAAACTGTGTTTTTTATTGTTTTGGGATTTGATTTCAGTTTAATTTAATTTTATATTTTTAAGTTATTAAAATTAACAAATCAATACAATTAAAAAATAAAAAACTTGACATAAACTAGCAATAACCAAATATTAGAAACAAGAAAAAAACATTACCAATTCTGACAAAAAGTAAAGTATTCCACGTATTTTTTAAGCACTGGCAATTAAAATCGTGGCATTCTATTTTTTTTGTAATATTTCATTTATTATTTCAGCCATACTTACACATGCGGAACAATTTGAGGTCAAATATCTCTGTAATGGTTGATTGGCGAAAAAAATAAAAACCACAATTTTGGTACATTTTTGTTCAACCTATTTAAATCTTTATTTGATTTTTGGAAAGAATTAAAAATTAAAAAAAAGAAAACACAGCCCCCCCTCTGTGTATTTGTAATTACTGCTCCTATTTCCTGTGTAAAATAATTCTTCCGTGCCAAATTTCAAAGGTGTAGCTCAAACCGTTAATCCAATCATCAAGTACTTTTGTAGGGAAATAACTCCGGATTTTTTGTTGCTTAAACCCTTTATTTTGGCGTTCAAAAAAAGACCCTGAAATTTTGAATTCTAATTCTGTTGAAAACCCAGACACTTGTTTTGAAAAAGGCACAAAAAATGAGAAAATCGTGGACTGTTCATTGCCATTCCACCCGACGTTAAAAGTAATCCTAAGAAAAAACAGCTGATAAAAATAGTAGTTATGAGTGAGTTAAGGTACACTCAATATCCTGCAAATAAAAAAAATAACCTTTTAATCCCAATAGGTCTCGAGCTATATACATATAGCCTCTCAAAGTAGAGCATATTCGACCGTTTTTTCGAGTCTGTTCGTAGGGTTGCAGTTTTTCGAAATAGTTGTATAAAAATGTAAAATTCCGTTTTCCAAATTAGTTTTTTTTCTCGATCATTTCACAGGAAAGTTTCATTGGGAAAAAATATAGCGGACTTAATTCTGCGTAAATATAACAAAAAAAAAACGGAATTTTACATTATTATACAGAGTGGCTAGGAAAATCCCGAACTTTTTTCTTGCGACGGTCAAGAGTGCTTTAGTAAAGAAAAATTAAGTTAAAATACTGGCAACAACGCAGAATCCAAGACGTTTTAGTTATTAAATACGCCCCATATTAAATCAAAACAACCAAAACGTCTTGGATTCTGCGTTGTTGCCAGTATTTTAATTTAATTTTTCTTTACTAAAGCGCCATCTCTTGACCGCCGCAAGAAAAGTGGCCGGCGTTTTCCTAGCCACTCTGTACAACAAAATCAGTTTTTTTTCGGAAACTATTAAAAATAGAACATTTGTTTTTAGTTTTATTAAGGATTTTATCCTCTTTCACCTCATTTTTACTTTGGATGCATTCAAAAGGAGCTATTTTCAAAAAACTGCAACCCTACAGACCAGGCCTAAAAACGGTCTGAAATGCTGTACTTTGAGCGGTCATAGCTCGCGCGACCTATTAGGGTTAGAAGGTTGTTTTTTTTTGGATTTACAAGACATTAAGTGTACTTTAACTTATCTGTGGACCAATTTAAAGTATGATCATTAGGGACAGCGGTATTTAAAGAAATCTGAGAAAACGATTTTTTGGCCATAAATAAAAAAAATTGGGGTTCTTTGGAAGGGCGTATTTTCGAAACTAGTAGAACTAGAACATTATTTTTGTTTACGTGTTACCGAGAATTTTATTTGTTTCTATTTTTCTTAGAACTAGTTGTAGCGTAGGATGCAATGGAAAAGAACAATCCACGATTATGTGATTTGCTGTACCCCTTTCAAAAAAAAATATTTAGGTTTCCGACCAAGTTCACAAACTCGGGGTTTTACTTTGGACGCCCAAATAAAGCGTTTCAGCAAATAATTCCAACCCTTACTCCTATTTTTGCGGCGTGATGACTCAACTCCGTTTTAATAATATTCAAATAAAACTTCTACTTTAAAAAGACACAACTCTGAAACACCTTTGTATACGTAAATTTAGATAAATTCGCATATTTTCACGCCCAAAGTGATTTATGACTACTTTTTTTCAGAACACCCTGTCTAATTCTAAAATAGAATTATAGAAGTATAACCCAATAAAAACCAAAATATTTAGTTTAAGAATTAAAATTCTTTTTAAATTTAATTTCGTGTTTTAATACAAAATTTTATTACTCCAAAAAGCATTATTATTAAATAAAAATATTTAAGTCTCTCATTTTAAAATTTTAAAAGGAAAAATCAAAAAAACTTCATTTTATTTTAATTAATTAAAAAAAATCAATCAATGCATTTCGATTTTTTTTAAATCTTTATTTTTTGCCAACCCATCAGCTAAAATATTATAACCTGTTTTTTTTTAATTCACGGTGTAAATTGTTTAATAATGTAGTGTACAATGAAATTCCGTGATTTAAATTTTTATGAATAATAAAAGTATGACACAGTTTCGCTATTAAAATTGGTCATAATTAAAGACCGGACTTTTAGTCGGAGGAGCAAAAAATTTTGTTCAAATTCAATAAGTAAACAAAAACCATGGGCGTACTCAAATCTATGAAGTTATACGTTAACCATTTTGGGCAAGAGAACTAATTTAGAAACAGTTGTTGTTGTGTACTGCAATTTTCAAGTTTTTTATTAAACGGTGGTTTTCTGTCCTTGACGAATGTTGATAGTTCAAAACTTTTTTTTCGTAGAACTTTCTCGTTGTATTAATGAATTTACACGTTTTATTTTTAATAATTCGTGGTTGCTATTTTACATTTAAATTAAAAAGTTAATATTTTTGCAGTTTCATAAAATTGTTTTGACCATTCATATCCTGTTTTATTTTATTTTATTTTACTATTACATAAGCTGCAATTCCAGCTGACCAAATAAATAATAACTACCTGCACAAGCTAGATTAAGGTCAAACATATGAATGAGTTACCATTCCAAGCTTGTAGATAATCCGTTTCAGAAGTTTAGTTATGCGCCAACTACACATTTAAAAGAATTATTAAAGAGATTATTATGAATTGATTGCCTCATAATGTAAATACTGACGAAATACTAGACTAGCAATCCGAACTATAGTCATAATATTTAGAAATTTTTCGAAACTGGATATTAAAAGCAATAATTTAAAAATGCCCTACTGGGTTTCAATAGATCCAGCAGAACTATTCATAACGTTGAATTGTAAACAAATACCAAAATGTTTGAAATTCGTTGTTTGTTTGTTATTCACATTTGAGTATTTTATTCTTTTTAAAATTATACTTTTTTAAGTGGTTTATACTTGCACTTATAAAAAATTATTAGAGAGTTTAAGAAATACGAATTCAAATGCACAATAATTTAAAGTGCCTATCGAAGGTATATATTTCAGCATTGCAAATCACTCGCGTAAAATTTTGGTTATGCATTTTCCACATTAGTTACCGATAATCTAAAAATAAAATAATAAAAACGTTAAAAACCGAGTAGTTGGTCTTAAGTAACACAAGATGATCTGCAAAGAAGACAATTGGTAAAAAATTCGAATTCCATCGTTCTGTAGACTGCAAACTCGCGGTGTCCACTGAGTTACCTGGTTTTCCATTTACAGTGATTCTTCCCATATATGATATACTTGATCTTTATTCTTATATAGCATTAAAACCAAATGTGCAATGGAAGGCAGTTTCGACTAAAGGGCCTTGTAAGGTCGTCTCTATAATGCTTTCCTTTTCACCGTTTCGACGAATCTAAACAACCTCTCATAGTTTTAACGTTTAATTTCAAAATTAGAACCGAATCTGGTAATTTCTTCATGCGTGACCCTATAATTACTTTATTAGCAAAATAATTCTAACGAAGTGACAAATGTTTGACCCACCAACCTGTTAAAAATTTCACTGAAACTTACGATGACCAATCCGGAAACTGTAATAACGTTTGGGTCACTTTGACAATTTTCGTCTAATTTTCCTGGCATGAATTTCGTCAAATTGCGTGTGAGTAATCGTTAGTTTCGATCTTAATCACTGAATTCTCTCTAAAAGACAGAAACTAATAATAAGCTGTAATTATTGCAGATTTTATCTAATTTCGATTATTCTGTTTGTTATCTGACGATTGATAAACTTGAAACGCAACTTTCCTTCTAGGGATTTCTTCGTGGACGTAGGTGTTTTGCGTTTTCAAAAGGGGGTCTTATTTTAGTTCAGGTGCAAGGTTTATTGCGTGCTAGTAACGTAGATAAAACTGCGAGTGGGTGAGAAAATTAAAAACAGTAATCCAAATCGCACGGTGTGTGATTGTAATTAAATAATAACAGGAATTAACTTAATTAATTAACTGTTCAGCTTATCATTATTAATTAAATTTACGACATTATATGTCAATAAAAATAGTACACACTGTTAGAGTTGCATTAGAAGAATTAGGTACGTTCGTATTACTAATAGCCAACTCATTTATTTATTTATTTATAAATAATCTTTTCGAAATGATAAAACTCGAAATAATGCATGAATTATAACTGTTATGGAACTTTAAACTCCTCTAAAACATTTTCTTGGGCTTTGGAACAATCGGAAATAATAAAATGAGCGAAACACTTCGCCTGGACTTTCCTATGCTTTAGACATAGTTACTTATATATTCAAAATATAAAAATATATTATTAATATTTAATGTGATAGGGAGCGAGCAAAAATAAAGTAAACTGACAATACGGTAAATTGTTTCCAAATTTTATGTAAAGAAAGTCGATTTTTAATTTTTTGGACAAATATTGCTTGGAATTTAAGAAACTCAAAAACGGAAGGATAAATTCGTCCACTAAAAATTAGATGGAAGAGGGATAACTAGCCCCTTCAAATATCGCCGTATTTAAAAATTAAGTTGACAGCTGTATTTTATTATCATTCATTAGCAATTTTTTATAGACCCCCGTTTATTAAATAAAGAGGTAGATATTTTTCGATTTACAAAAATTCATAGGAGGTAACACCAAGCAGTTAGCAAACTGGAATACGAACAAAATTGTAGCTAATCCTATGCTCTATAAGTACAGAAAAATAAAAAAAAATTGTGTGGTCGGTTTTAGAGCAGTATTAATTTAAAGAAGTCAAAATTTTGATATTTTTTCATTCCACAGTTTTAGTAGTTCCCAAATTTTAGTAGCTTGTAACATTGTGTACTCTTGGGGCATTTCCAATATCAAATTTCATACCGATCTGTTACCTTGTTATTCAGTAACGTTAAATACAAATTTTCAAAAATTCATAAAAGGCGTTAAAGAGAAATTTGCGTGCTGGGACATACACCAAATTATAGCCCATCCTCAGCTCTATGAGCTTACAAAATTTTAAAAACATCGTGTAGCCAGTTTTTGAGCCATATTTTTTTGAATATTTTCGATTTTTTGGATTTTTCTTTCACTCTAAAGCTTCTAACTGTTCAAAAATGTTTGTGCTCAGTAACATTGTGTCTCTATACGGCTATTACAATAAAATATTTGAACGCGATCTGACAATTTGTTTTTGAGTAATAAGGCGCTCGAGTTAAAATTTTCAAAAATTTGTAGCGACTGCTATTTTAAAGATAGAAAGTTCGGATAAAAAACGTTGGATTTGCCCTTAAGTCTTTTATTAACTTCCGTTTTGCAAATATATATTATTTGGGCTAGGAAATAAATGCTACCAAAAAATGTGTCTAACTTCTTCATTAAATCAATACTTCTTTATGCTAAAAGTATAGGGAAGTAAAAATTGAGTAGTCAATTTGTGCTTTAAAACATTTAGCTAACTTCACTCAATCAAGACGTTAAATGACTTAAATATTTCTCATAGAAATTGTTAAACCTTTAGGTAACACAGTAAAGGAGTTCACAAAACGAAACAGAACTTTTTTAAATTTTTAAAATGTGAAAAACTGTCGACACTAAAATTGCATTTTGAGGTTAAAACCAGGATCTTACAATCAAAATTAAAACCTTGAAAAACGTAACAACGACTGGTGCCTAGACTAAATAAGTGAAAACAGAAATTTGTTATTGTTTGATTAATATTGAACAAACAAGATTTGATACTTAAACCTGAAATTAAGCAATAAACAACATTTCGAGCTAAACAACTGCATTTGAAGGTTAAAGTTGGAGTTGAATTTTTTTTAAGGTACAATTTGGTTTTATCTAGCAATGTTTAAAGTGCAATTTTAGAAATTGTACCCATAAATAGTAACGCTTTCGCTTTAAACAGTATAAAATGTAATCAAATATTTTTAAAGTCATTCCATACAGAAACTAATCTTCGAGGTACAGGCATTAAATCTGGATTCAGTTCAAAATTGTAACAAAATATTAACTGTAAGAAAATCGAATAAATCATAAATTTAAATTAAACATCAGCAGATATAAAAATATTATAAATTTCAACACCAAAACATTCATTTTTACATTCCCATACTTCCAGCGGGGGAAGGGGCATCACCTACTGTACTTTGGCAAATATAGCAAAAATCAGCATCACTCGGCAATACGTAGCAATATTCTGCACTATTTAAACAAAATTACGCAGAAATTAATTGACAATCACTGTTATTTCGGCAATTTTTGAAACCCCTAGAATTTCAGTATGGGAATGTACCTACTGTAAATTTGAAAACTTTCCATCCTACCATTATAACGGAAATACATGTTTTCGACCTCCAGGAAACCAAAAAGTTGTATTTAAGAAATGTATCTTTCTAAAACCTGAGATGAAATTTGCTATTGTAATAGGGCTGTGCAATATAATTAACTCCGAGAATTTTAAGAGCCATTGAAAGCGTAGATTAATAAAATTATTGACAACTCCGAAACAAAAACGCTTTAATACTGTCTACACAATTGTTTTTTTGATTCTGTGGGCTCGTAGATTTTGAGATAAAATACAATTTGGCTGGTGTCTTAATCCGATAATTCTTCTGTGAAGCCTTCTATGAATTTTTGAAAATCTATTAATCATGTCCCTTTGATTAAAAATGGAGAACGATAAAACATTTTCGTTTCAACTTAATTGATGTGACTATGAGTCTTATATATTTAGGGTGGCTAGCACTCCCTCCCTGCAATTGTTTGACTGAGAAACTTTGTCTTTGGTCTCCGATATTTTACAAACCCAAAAAATAGTTTCAAAAGCCCCAAATTTCTACAGTTTTATAATAATCACTTTGTACAAGTACAATGCTAACCCAGATAGTACACGATATCATATTTTAAGTCCAATCTACATCCGCAACTCCATGGACATAGAACGGATATCCCGAATTGGATATCCATACGACATCCCATAAGGACGTCTTATAGTATTCTGTTTTACGTCTGGTAGTAGAAATTTAATATTGTTATTTTATTTTTTTAACCAAAGAAAATAATAAACCTAAACCTTTATTTTTTTTATTTCTCCTAAAGTTACTGTGGATAAATCCTTACAGTTGACATTGTCATAGCTTTAAGCAATTAAGTGCAAGTTAAAGGTTAGGTGCAAACAAGTTTTCGGATTTAACTGTAGATTATAAAAAATACTTTATTTTGTTATCGTTTCTGGTGAACATCCTTTTCTTAATAAAGTGAAAATGTCTAAATAAAATAACTGCTCAGGCTTAATAAAATTTACCTACCTTTGTGGATGGTATTAGCTCAAATAAAAAAAAATGTTTTTCACCTAGATAGAAGATATGAAGTATACTACAACAAACTACTTTGAAGAGAGCATTAAACTATGTTGCGGTGGACTAAAGAAAGAGCCGATTTAGAAAGTAAAAGAAGTACTTCAGCTAATTAGTATATTTATTTGATCAAATTTATTTATTAATAAATAAACACGAAATTCGAATGATATCCATTCAGGATGTCCTGTGAACATCCATTAAAGATGTCGTATTGATATCTATTTAAAATATCCTATGGACGTCCGTAAGGATATCGTACGGACGTCCAGAGTTGTGAAAAACGGGTACGTCCTCGGGCTTTTAAATGGATGTCGTGTGGACATCATAACATCCATAAAGGATGTATGGTATAAGAGAACTATCTGTTGATCTAAGTCGAATTTTAATTTAAATCATTTAAAGGGCTAATGTATACATATACGACGGATTACGTATGACAGCATTGTAAGACTGGAAATTCAAAACGAGATAACGAGAATCATATACTCATATTAATTTGTTAATTTGTTTTAAATTACGCATCTTCAATTTTGTTAGTTAGGGATGAATTTGTAATTTAAAGGGTTATTTTACATCATTTTTTTAGGTTTAGGTTTAGGTTTAATTATAAAACTGTGAAATTTTGTTTTGTCTTAAATTTATATAAGGAAAAACTTTTTTTTTTGAAATTATGTGTTTTTGATCTGAAGCTGTAAGGGAACGCTCAGAAAAGTACTTAAAAATATTTGTAAATTTTTAATAAACATACGTGGGAGCGGACAGAGTATTTTACATTTATTAATTAATGCAATCCCAGAAAAAGAATAAATCGCTTAATTTAAATCGAGATTTAAATTTCTGATTTAAATCAAGCGATTTAAATCAAGCATACCCTGGTTTATATTTAAATACTCTAATAATACTCAAAACAGTCACCTCCTGGTTATAGGTTTGTTGTTGTTAATGAAACCAATTATTTTTTTTCATTTTTCTTTATAAAGTGCTTTGACAATGGTTTTGAATAAATCAGTGTCATACGTGCAACCTATGGAATATAGACAATGTATACAACTTTTTAGATCTGTTGCGTGGTCCAAAACAATTTGTTTACGTTTTTTTACGTCCAATTTTGTTCTTACTTTTAAAACTGCAATTTGACTTTCTTCTCACTTTTTTTTTAAATACTTATTTTACTGAACTTACGTTTGTTTCTATTAAATTACGTTGCCATTGTTTTTAATTCAAATATTTATGTTTTTCAATTTGACATTAAGTTTTGAATTTGCATTTTTATTATCTAAAATTTAACTTGTATGGCAAAATGTCACTGTTGTTTTATTTGTAGTTTATTCTTCTTAGCTTCAAGATTTGTCTTATAAAGGGCAATTTTTACAATTTAAAAAGTAAACTTTTCGAAACGGTATTTTAAGCACTTATAATTCAAAAATTCCCATACAGCAATTATGGCGAATGTAAATTTAAAAGACTAAAAATAATTTGCTTAACTTTAATCCAAAATCCCGATGTAATCTCCAACTCTTGAATTCAACTATTAATGCGATTAAGCAGATTGAGTTAATGTTCTATTGTAATTTGATGCAAATTTTCAATTTAAATTCTAAGGAAGGTCGCCAAATGCACTTTCTAGTCATACGCAAATGCTCACGTTTTCAATGCCATTTTAGTAAAACAATGTTTCGGCGGGTGTGATTGATCCATTTATCTCAACTATCTATAAGTAGCCATATTGAGTTTTAAATAATTATTTAATGTAATAGTACGCTATTCGCGCATCAATGCCTAGGTCACATCTGACTGTACGTAATAAGTTCATTAGATTATTATCTAAAGCACTGGGTCAAGTCCAAACCTTAATCTAATACCAAGAAGTGTGCATCACCACCGGGGAGAGTTTTGAAGGTGAATTTTGTGTCGAAATTCTGAAAAGTGTGAAATAAGAGGAATTTCTGTTTGGGCGCTCATCACGATCGCGTTGACGATAATGACATTTCCCATAAAAAGGCAACAACTGTTAATTAACCGGTGCGTTTATGTAGACGGAATTGTAATACGGACTGAGTGATCTAGGATAATGATCCCAATTATCGGATTTGCACATAATGCGATACACACCGTTGCTCGCGGCTGGGCTGGGCGCAAGGTCGTGGTCTACCGACCTCTGATGGCTCATATGTCAAAGAGAATGTTATATCTTCCACCCCATTGCGTTTCTGCTTAATAGTTATATCCTGATTAAACTGTGGCGAGCGGTACGACTTAAATAGAAGAATTCTAGAATTTTTTTGTCCACTTTGTCGGATAGGAAACCAATTTTCACGCTGGTTGTTGGTGCACAGAACCATAACTGCGCTTCTGATACAAAGACGTGATGGACTAAATAGGATCGTTGAATTTTAGACAATCCCGGATTTTGTCACCCATCGCTGAATTTTAAATGCAAAACGGATTCTATGATACTTGCACTATACAAAGGGTGGTGTTTGCTACTTAATTTCAATTAACAGATGAGTTGTTTTCGTTAAAATGTTCCCATTACGCATTATTTTCATGATCTTTACTGTCACTGCAACGTTAAGAAATAATTAATGATAAACTTGAATAGCAAAGTTAATACAAATTTTAAGGTTTGAAACATTTTGCTTTTTTGATACTGTACGTCTTTAATTGTCTAAATTTAGAGATAAAGAATTAAGTTTTCAAAACATTTTTTATATGAAGCTAATAAAAAAACATCTCACCTTTCAAATATGATGTAAAATAACTACTGCAGTATTAAATTAAAAATTAATAAATAATGGAATTAAGTTATTCACCAGATTAGGTTAGATGCTTCAGGTTTTTTTTTTAGAAAAATTAGAGTCACTTTAAAAAACGTTCCTTTGCAGTATAATTAGGTAGAATTTCACTTAATTTATAAGTTCTAGCTTTACTTCGTTGAAGTTCATATTAACTGAGTATACATAAAATACTTTATTACTTACAACAATATTTAATTATTTTAACTTTATAAGTATTTCGACTGTTTACATCCCACTATCAAAAAGTAAACAGTTAGTGTTGTTATAGCAACACTAGTCTGCAGATGACTTAATTTCTTATTCCAAAATCTCCAATAGAGGTGAATTTAACAGATCAACTTGCTCGTTCATTAACGGTATAGTTTTTAAATGTTTGTGAATTTCAAAAGCTTCTAGTATATCTAATTTACGTTTATCATCACAAAAGTGTAAACATTTTATAGTGTTATTAGATGTCATTAAATGATTGTGTTCTAGTAAGTGTTTAGCGTAATTGGATTTATGTGGGTGTTGGTATTTGTAACACCGTACGTACGTGTTATTAATACCAAATATTAACATTTCTAATTGTCTGGCCTATATAAACCGATTTACAATGCGAAAAATTTAATTTGTAAATACCTGATTTTAGCAAATCGTCTGTTTTTGATTTTGCATTAAACAAAGTGTTTAAAATGTTGTGAGTTACTTTATATTAATTTGTTTTGTTTATAATTTCAGCATTTGTCTCTTGATTTGTCACGAAAATATGGGATCGAAGCATATTTAATTGTGTCGGATGAAGTTGGGTTATTCGGATAAATTTTTCGAATGGCTAATTTCTTATCTTTTTCTTTAATTAAGGTATCAACAAGTTTAATATTAAAACCACTACTATATGCAATTAGTTTAATAATTGAAATTTCGTTATTATAATTAATTTTGATCTAAAGGGACCGTTAGATCCCTATGTATCATAGACCTGTACGCTGCTAATTTATGTGTTTTAGCATGTTTTGATAGTTCATTTAAATTAATTTATAATTTCAAATTTTTATTAACAATTTACATCAAAACCTAAAATTTACTCTGAAAACTGAACAAAATAAATTAACTTTTTAGATTTAACCGTAAAAATTAATTCAACTAATGAACTTGAATACTCAGTTTATAGAAACCCTACACAAACAGACATTACAATACCACACAATTCTTGTCATCACAAAACACATAAATTAGCAGCATACAGGTCCATGACACATAGGCTTTTAACGGTCCCTTAAGATGAAATTATTTATAATAGAAAAATTTCGGTTAATAAACAAATTGTATATAGTAATGGTTATAATGCTAAACTTGTAAATACAATTAATTAAAGAAAAAGATTATAAATTAGCCATTTATCGGAATACCCCAGCTTCATGCGGTGCTTCGATGCCATATTTTGGTGACAAATCAGAAAAAAAAACTAAAATCATAAACAATCAAATACAAATAAAGTAAATTTTAAAGACAATTAAAAACATTTCAAACACTTTGTTTAATGCAAAATCAAAAACAGACGATTTGCTAAAATCAGGCATTTACAAATTAAATTGTTCGCATTGTAATTCGGTTTGTATAGGTCAGACAATTAGAAATTTTGATATTAGGTATAAAGAACACGTACGTTGTTACATAATACAAACACCCACATAAATCCAATTACGCTAAACACTTACTAGAACACAATCATTTAATGAAATCTAATAACACTATAAAAATTTTACACCTTTGTGATGATAATCGCAAATTAGATATACTAGAAGCTTTTGAAATTCACAAACATTTAAAAACTGTTCCGTTAATGAATGAGCAAATTGATCTCTTAAATTCTCCTCTATTGGACATTTTGGAATAAGAATTCAGGTCATCTGCAGACGATTACCGAGTTCAAGTCACCAAGTTCTATTGTTGTTATAACAACACTAACTGTTCACTTTTTCATATAACCTTTGATAATGGCATGTAAACATGTCGAAATACGTACACGCTTAAAATAAATAAATATTGTTGAAGTAATAAAGTATTTTATGTAAACTCAAAGCAATTCATTAACCTTACAATATACAGTCACTTATTCAATTCGAGTACTTCGAAGATAATCCAGTTTGTGTCGAATTAATTTTGTTAATTTTTGTAACAACATACATTAATTTTTCAAGGAAAATTCGGTAATCACTATAACGTTTGTGAATAAACGCTGTACTAATTTACAAAGAAAACTTCGTATCGTATTTTAATAATTTCGGATAGTTCGTTCAATTTCAAAATAATTCTATAACTCTATTATCAGTCTTTCAGATATTTCAAATTGACCCAAATAATTTTGAATTAACATCAACAACAATAAGTTAATTTTTCAATATAATTCGTCACCAGCTTCAGTAATTTTGCAATTATTAAATTCATGTATTAATTTGGTACTTAGCTTTTTATACATTTGTATCGTCGCCGTTTTAATAACAAAACAGGCGACTAGCGAGCACGATAAAGAAAGGGTGCGCTACTAATGAGTGCGACGAGAAATGGGCGGGTCAAGTAGGGATTCACGTATCTATTAATAACTTTTAATTTTTATTTAAAAAATGCATGTATCCATTTAAGATTTATTAGTATCCATAGATACGTAAATTCCCCCTAGCTTGTCCATTATCTCCCTTCCCCGTAGTACTCTTTACTTGTCTATGTCTTTTAGTAACACGGTGCCAATTTGTATAGGTGTAAACGGAACAGGGTTCACCTTCTTTCAGTTATTTTTTATTTAATAACTCAAACAAATGAAATTTAAAATAATTATGACACGCACGAATTTAGATTACTAAATGTAAATTTCAATTTTTTAACACTTTACTTTCAACGGAAATAATCACAGATTTCTTATTTTAAATGGAACACCCTTTATATTTTGAAATGTTTTGAATCAGAATAAAGTTCTACTCTTACCAACTCTAAAATTGTTTTTAAGCGTTATCTACTACACTGTGTGAGGGGTTGAAGTAACCGAAATCAGTTTTTAAGTTGATTTTTTCAAATGGAATTACATCGGCTGTGGTTATAGTCCTTAAAAAATCTTTGTTTTGGATTATTATGATACCCATATCCTTATATTGTTCTTGAACGAAGGCTAAATATTTTCCATGTGCCCGAATTTTGTTTAACGGTTTAAGATGTTAGAAGATTTTACCAATACATTTAATTCCTACATGTATGGCTGTATAAAGTGACAAAAAATGCATATGAACATCTTTTTTGTCTAAAATTTAGTAGTTTTTAATTTTTCTCTATTTGTTTTCATTACACACAGGCGTAAGTGTGTGAAATCTAAAATAAAATTTGATTTTTCGTTCAAATACCTACAGCTGTTCAAGAAAAATATTGAGTTGTGGGTATGATACGAACTGCTCCAAATTGATATTTTTCGAAGAAAATGTTTTAGTTTTTAAATTAAAAAAAGGACAAAAAATACCCTTAAGTGGCTATGGTGTTTTTCCTAACGCACATATTACAGTTCATGATATTGTTGTGCACATAACCTAACTATAAACATAACACTTTTTTGTAATAAAACCCAGTACCACGTTTGACAGCAAAACTGTCAACTGTCACAACCCAAAAATTTAGTACGAAGCTTAAGTAATAAGCTAGAACATGCGTTAACGCTAACAAAATTAAGCCCCAGCCTACTTAATCAGGAATTTTCTAAAAGTCCAAAAGTTTACTTCATTAGAACCATTTAACGAGAGTTCATGACACTTTTGGCGATAAACATAATTTTTGCACAAAAAATGTATTTCAAGAGTATGTCATTCGCAGAATTGCATTCTAATTACGGTGAAACCAAAAATGTGAAAAATCAAAGTATCAAGGTTGCATAAAAATCTGATTTTTTTAGATTCAAAAAATCGATTTTTTGATTTAAATCGGATTTTTTTAAATCTTTTTAAAACACCTTAATTTAATCAAATAAAAAAAGGTTATTTATGATCAAAAACGAAACTTTTCTTTTTTTTAAACATTTATATCTTTATAAATTTCAACTTAAAATAATGTCTTTCTATTTCACTATTTTCTTGCAGCATTAAAAATGAAAAATAAATATTTGGTTCTTACAATTAATTACTAATAAGTAATTTTCAGTAGTACCAATTCCAAATCTAGTCGGATGTAAATTAATTTTCATTACCTATTTCGATAATTTCATAATACAGACAACGATTTCCTAAAATAATAACTGAAGAATTTTCAAAAATGTTCTAAAATTTTAATAGATCGGTAATCACAACTAATACTACGAAATTGATAGATAATTTAAACCTATATCAGATACGCCAGTCCTAGATCACTAAATTATTAAACATGTACTTAATTTCATGAAACATATTGAAATCACAAATTATTGTTTCAGAGGATTTGCTGAATACAGATAGAAAAACATTTTTTCGTGGACCTTGTTAGAAAGTAGGCCTTTCGACCCTTATTTTTTAGTTAAAAGTTGACAATTGCTGTTTAGCGGGAGCAAAATTACTTTGTCTCCCTCCGGGAAGCAAAGTGATTTTGCTACCGCTTTTCAATGTAAAAGCTTCGTTTATTTTCCTTGAATATCATGGATACGTCTTGGTGACCGTAGATAACAAAGGCATCATACTTGCAATAGTCGATTTTTGCACAACTTCAAATTAAAATATTTTAATTTAATTTAATTTTAAAATATGCTTTCTGATAAATTTCTCACAATCGAAAAAAAAATCATATGTCACACTTGAGAAGAAGTCTTTTTTTTTCTCGCGGGAAAAAAAGTATTACTTTTGACTATTATAATAGTAAATTCAGAACTGCTTAATTTAAAAATCAAAAAAATTATTAAATCTTAATAATTTAAAACGTTTACACGTTTTTATATTAATTAGATACAATTTAAAATTCCCCTGTATGTCATCCAAACTATGTCGCCTTTTATTCCTCATAAATGTAATAATAATTAGAAAGAATAACCAATGCAGTAATTGAGTGTTGAATTAATAAGGGACCGCCCTGTATATAGTCAATTAGAGTTTTTATTACTCTTTACCTTTACCGACCGTAAAGGCAAAGAAATCGGAAATTCCGTTCTTCTTTCACTTGCAGCTCATTGCACTCGAGGCAACCTCAAATAGAAATTATAAAAACTTCTGAATTTCATATAACTATCAATATTAAAATTTGATTTGAAGTTACCAAAACTACATATTTTTTTAAATTAATTAAAACAAAAGTCAAATGAGAAATAACTTAGAAAATGTCGAAGCTTTGGTTTTATAATTACTGGTAAAACATTAAAAAAAATCAGCAAACTTCTCTACACTTTGAAAATTGTTACTTAAATTGGGTATTTTAAATTGTATTTATGTCCCAAGTAGGCCAAGAAATACTATAAGATTAGATGTTTAAATTATACCGACTTACATTCACATATTCGTTTTGACAATTCTTAAATTTTGCTTTGTCTTGAGACGCCTAGCGGAAGGTTTTGTACTTGCATCGCGTGCTGCGATAATACTTACTTGGTATAAAGATTTAAAAAAAATTTGGTTTTTTAAATTTTGAGAACAAACCTCTTGGGATTAAGGAAAACCAGAGATCACAACTCAACATCGAAACATTTTAGAACAATACGATTTTTTTAAATTTAAATTTGTCTATACAATAAAATTTTATGCACATCAAAAAAAATAAAGTAAGTTCGCAAAAGTCAACGTTAATTTTCTGAAAGTACTGCTCTAATCGTCACAACTTTTCTGCACTACTCACGTTTTTGAAATGATTTTCTACCGAAGTAAAAACAACAAAATTCTGATAATTTTACTGCAAGAAAGAAAAATCGGAATTTCATAATCGAGGTACGAGTAATGATTTCTGTCAAATAAAATACCTACGCTAAGCACATACCTAGCTAACTACGAACATGCTCTTCGATTGCTAAAAGTAAATCCGGACTGATCTACATAAATATTTTAAATACCAATCTCGAATAACGTCGGTGCCTCGTGCCCAAGACGTAGGTGTGTGTGTATGTTACCTATAGAATAATATACAATGTATACTAGCATTGGCGTCAACAACAACGTGTCAATTGTCAATCCAACATGCAACTTTGCAACAGTACAAGCTTATGACATTCGCCTATTTTCAATTATTCCTGTTATAACAAGACATTAGTGCTGCAAAATGTAAAGTGCCATTGTGTTCCCTAAAAAGGTATCAAGTCCAAAAATGGTGCTTTGAGTACAAGGACTTGTAGCTCTTATCAGATGAACATTAATGTTTGTTGTTAATTATTGTAATGATGTTTATTTTATATTCCAAAAGTGTATGCTATTTTAAATTGAATTCCTTTTTTTATTAGCTTATATTCAAATAAAAAACTACATTTGTTAAATATTCAAGTTCATGGTTGAATTTCAATCAGGGTTGTAACTTAACACGTAGAGTATTATTTTCTACATTACACGTAAAATATGTATGTTAAATAAAACTGGTATACGTACCGTTTGCTAAATATAATGCATGAAAAAAATGTAGAATATGTAAAACATGTTCGATAGATTTAGAAAAACACGCTTAACTTCATGGTATGAGAGGGAGGGGTGAGACGTGAGACTATCCAACGGTACGAACGCGCCGCATTGCAAAACATTTTCAATTGTCCGCAACTATCAAACGACAAAGTAGTCGGCTTCATAAAATATTATACAATAATATTGCGCCCTTTAAATCGTTACGTCTGAGGCGGACGCTCCTCTCGCCCCACCCTAATTCCGGCACTGGTCGCTGTTATTTTAGTTTTAAGTTTTTTACCATTCTGAGATATTTTAAATTTTATTTTAATAGTCTGTATAGTAAACCCGGATCTCTTCCACCTGTCTCAACATTTAGTAGGCGAGGGGCCTCCGCTACTAAAAGCCACATATTTTAGCGTCCATTGTATAAGGCGCAAATACGTTTGTACATTGAACTGTTACACTTTTCAATGCAGATAAGCAAATTTAGGTTTACAGACGATGTTCGGCTTATTGAGAGCTTGATTTTTTTAGTGTGTATTTATTTTTTAGTGCCTCTGTTAAGGCACTTCGCTGAAAATGGGGAAAAGTTCCCCTAAATTTAATTAACTTTTATCACGCCTTTTTTTGCAAAGACAATTTTCTTGGGATGCTAAAGGAATATTTGTGTGGTATATTATCCTGTTTTTTTTGCCCATTTTGTTCTAGCTTTCCAGATCCACAAGGCCCTTACAACATTTTGGTAACCACTTGCGCCTTAAGAAACCAATCTATCTATACATTAAATCCAAATTCCTTTACCTTGTCTCAACTTTTTGTGACGATGGACTGTGCTCCTAAATCCCGACACAGCTTATTTATTATTATGTTTGCCGGTACCAATATTTATGTAACAGTGACGTAGGGCGCCGCGGCACTTTATTTCAAAAGTTAGCGTATTTTACAAGAAGTCACCAATACACGAGTGGGGCGCAGCCCACGGGTTTTGCTAGTATTATTTATTTTACTTAGATACAGTAGGAGGCACTTGTATAGTTGTATACATCTTCATTTTGTTTAAACTGTTTGATATTGAATTGGCATTATTCTACATGCAGAATAACCATGTCTAATAAGTATATTTTATATGTAACACTCTACATGCCCAACCCTAATTTCAATAATAACAGATCTTCGGTTTTAGATAGATTATAAACAAGAGGATTTAAGAATAAAAATAAAAATTCAAAGATTGAAGTTCGAATTAAAATATTGTATGATCAAAGCAAGAGTTTTAATGATACAATTAAAATATTGCATAAACAGTTAATATTTTTACCAAAAAATAAATTATAAATGGGTAAGCGAAATTCCAATAATACTTTAGAATTCTTGACGTTTTGAGATTAGAGAAAACAGCTTAAAACTTATAAAAATAAACACGATTAAGATTAGCACGCTTTAAAAATAAATATTTAATATTAAACACGACTATTTCAAGTTATTTGCCTAAGTTTCGCGATTATACGTTTAGATATTGATTAATTTAAAGAAAAAGTAAACTGGATGAAATTGTATTTGAAATTAAGGGAATTTTTGTGTTTTAAGTAAAATTTGAACCATGTAAAATTATAGCTTTCTGTGTTAATCTTTATACATATTGCTTAATGGTCAAATAGATATTTTCAAATTAAGGAGTTTAAGAAACTAATTTTACTATCAAAATATAATATAGTGTGTTTTAAGCTGTCGGCAATACTTGTACACAATCTTAAAATCTTGGCAGTACAAGGCAATATTTTTGCAATATTTGGCAATAATCGGCAACTCTCGGCAATACTCGGTATACTCGGCAATACTCGGCACTACTGTGCAATAATATTCTGCAACATTTAAACAAAATTACTTAGCAATAAATAGCAATACTCGTACAATATTTGAGGTTGCAAGTAACCCTCGTAATAGTAGAGTGCTAAGCGGTTTCTATTTTGACTTTTGTGGGCACTTCGAGGTTAAAATGTTTGACCTAGCCAGAATTGTTGCTTATACCTCAAGGATTCCAAATCCACAATTCGTCAAAAAATTGTCCTGTGCATAAGGGCACAAAACAAAAAATTAAAACTAACAACATGCCGAGAAACCTCAGGTCCTAAAGCATATTCCTGCCAAATATCAAAATTTTTTCTGTACTTGTTATGTTTAAAAAAAATATTTAATGTATGAAATTAACGCATGCCATATGGGCAACTAAAACACAAAATCGTCGTTTTCTCGATTCGAGGTACGCCAAAAATTGGTTATTTTTCCGACTTTTTTAGCTCTACAATCGATTATGTCCGTAATGGCCGCCTATAGCGGGAAAACTTACTCTTTATAAAATGTGCGTCATTCTGTCTGGAAGGCGATGGTTTTTAAATTATATTTTTAGAACGTATATTAACCGATATATTAAACTAAATGTAGAATAGTGCAAAAATTAGCAATATTTATCTGCTCCCGTACTCGATCATATGATTCACGCTTCGTCGCTTATCCCACTCCTCTCGACTACCCAATGCACACTCCACTACACCCCGCAATGACTATTCACAGTATAGAATCGCCATACGTAATACTTTTTATGAGGAATTATTATTAATATTAGAGAAAACGTTGAGAATAATATTGTTATTATTGTTGTTCTAGACATGTTGTCATGAAAAATAGATATAATAATATTTAAAAAATACTTCTGTGTACAATTGGTGACGACAAAGCTGATGCTATTTATGCTGTTAATAATTGATTTAATCACTATTATATACAAACATGACATCTTCAGGGAAAACAGTTGATAATTTCCGACTACGCTTAGATGTTGTACTATTTTTACATGATTTTTGCCCCATGCAATAACAGGCACCAATACAAGGCATGTTTTTCTTTTTGCAGGAACATACCTTACTTGTACAGTCTGAAACATTATTTATTTTTTAATAGTCATTAGTTGAGGTAAATACATTAAAAGTTAATCAATTCGTACCTTTTTTGCAACTACAAGTAGCTAATATGCTGAGATCTTCAGGAAGCGCGGGTTGAGTTTGTAAAACAGGTAAGATTTGATCCTGCTCAATCTTCCATCCATACTCTAAAATGTTAGGCAGTATGGGCTGTAGTTCCAAGCTGCTAAGCCAAATTTTGGTTTGATAATGTGCTCTCAAACAATGCTGTTTTAAACTATTTTCTGTAGGAGGCAATTTATCTATTGTTTTGGACACTGCATTTCTTATCGAACCAGCTGATGATAGCTTATTCGAACACTATTGCTATAGAGTTTGCTACAAGTGGAGGGTTCGCTTCTGTTTTAGACTATAAAACAAATTTTCAACTTGAAGATAACTTATTAAGTTCTAACCACGAAGAAGCAGATACGAGGATTCTTCTACATATTTTGTCTGCTAAAAAAGCTGGATATACGAGATGCATAATTGACTGTAAAGATACGGATGTATTAATACTTTTAGCCCATTTCAAAGACCAGCTAACACCTGAAGTTTGGATGAAAATTGGTAGTCGAAATGCAATTCGTTTTATTCAGATTCACGATATAAGTTTAAACCCTTCACTTACAAAAACTCTACCTGCTTTTCATGCATTAACTGGATGTGATACGACAAGCCAATTTCATGGAATAGGAAAAAAGTTTTGCTGTGTCCCAAACAATAGATAAATTGCCTCCTACAGAAAATAGTTTAAAACAGCATTGTTTGAGAGCACATTATCAAACCAAAATTTGGCTTAGCAGCTTGGAACTACAGCCCATACTGCCTAACATTTTAGAGTATGGATGGAAGATTGAGCAGGATCAAATCTTACCTGTTTTACAGACTCAACCCGCGCTTCCTGAAGATCTCAGCATATTAGCTACTTGTGGTTGCAAAAAAGGTACGAATTGATTAACTTTTAATGTATTTACCTCAACTAATGACTATTAAAAAATAAATAATGTTTCAGACTGTACAAGTAAGGTATGTTCCTGCAAAAAGAAAAACATGCCTTGTATTGGTGCCTGTTATTGCATGGGGCAAAAATCATGTAAAAATAGTACAACATCTAAGCGTAGTCGGAAATTATCAACTGTTTTCCCTGAAGATGTCATGTTTGTATATAATAGTGATTAAATCAATTATTAACAGCATAAATAGCATCAGCTTTGTCGTCACCAATTGTACACAGAAGTATTTTTTAAATATTATTATATCTATTTTTCATGACAACATGTCTAGAACAACAATAATAACAATATTATTCTCAACGCTTTCTCTAATATTAATAATAATTCCTCATAAAAAGTATTACGTATGGCGATTCTATACTGTGAATAGTCATTGCGGGGTGTAGTGGAGTGTGCATTGGGTAGTCGAGAGGAGTGGGATAAGCGACGAAGCGTGAATCATATGATCGAGTACGGGAGCGGATCAATATTGCTAATTTTTGCACTATTCTACATTTAGTTTAATATATCGGTTAATATACGTTCTAAAAATATAATTTAAAAACCATCGCCTTCCAGACAGAATGACGCACATTTTATAAAGAGTAAGTTTTCCCGCTATAGGCCGCCATTACGGACATAATCGATTGTAGAGCTAAAAAAGTCGGAAAAATAACCAATTTTTGGCGTACCTCGAATCGAGAAAACGACGATTTTGTGTTTTAGTTGCCCATATGGCATGCGTTAATTTCATACATTAAATATTTTTTTTAAATATAACTAGTACAGAAAAAATTTTGATATTTGGCAGGAATATGCTTTAGGACCTGAGGTTTCTCGGCATGTTGTTAGTTTTAATTTTTTGTTTTGTGCCCTTATGCACAGGACGATTTTTTGACGAATTGTGGATTTGGAATCCTTGAGGTATAAGCAACAATTCTGGCTAGGTCAAACATTTTAACCTCGAAGTGCCCACTAACTCCTTAATTAAGCGACTTTTGGTTCGCGAGCACCCTACTATAATGTAAATTCTAAAAATGAGGCAGCACAGAGTACCATAACCTACGTGCAACAACTCAATATTGCACTAAACCTGTATTATACCTGGTGGGAAAACTATTAGTGTTTGTGTTGGTGTTTTTGCGAATAGGAATTGCGCCGGGACGCGATTGTTTTAAATGTAAGACAGGTTGCACGCGGCCCGGGGTGTAGGGCGCCCTCGCTGGCCGTCGCTGGCCGCGCGAGTTGGCCTACACAAAAAATTCCCGGTGCGGCCCTGGCGAGAAATTCTTGCTCTAGGTTGTAGAAATGTCCTTCCTGAACGTCCGTTAAATGTTTTGATGAGATCAGAGCGGTTCCTACTTCTTACTTTTCTGTACTTTCAGTATAGGGAAGTATTAGTTTTAAAGTTTTTCAAAATCGAGATTTTGACAGAAATGCATGTTTTGGACCTCCAGGAACCAAAAAAATTCGTTTAAAAAAATGTCTGTCTGTGAGTGAATAGGTGCGCTCCTTAACTCCCAAAGGTCGGATTTCGACGAGTTTTGGAATATGTGGGGGGGGGGGGGGGGGTATATCAAAAATTCTATAACAAAATAAGTTTTTAAAAAAATCCGAAACAGGAGGCGGAAGTTATACATGTTTTTTGTTAGCATTTTTTTCCGAACTGAATCTTTCTAAATTTGACCGAATCACATAGAAGACTTTGGGGGCAAATTTAACGCTTTTTTTCCGAACTTTCTAGCTTCAGTATGCGGGCTACTACGATTTTTTGAAAATTTTGCCTTTAACGCCTTATTACTCAAAAATAAGTTAACAAATTGGGTTAAAATATTTTATAGGAATAGTTATATAGACACAATGTGACTGTGTAGAAAAGTTTTAGAAAAGTTAAGCGCTATGAATTGAAAACAAATTCCAAAATTTTTGAAGTTTTCATGAAAATGTTGTTCGTAAACTGGCCGCACATTTTTTCTTAAATTAAGTAAACTTAAAGAGCTGGAAATTAGCTACACTTTGGTTTTTGTCCCAGCACGCTTATTTCTGTTTTTTTTTTTAAATCGAACATTCCCACCCCTTTAGTTAATAAACGGGGGATGACGGCATCAGGTAGAAGACTTTGGGGCAAATTTAACGCTTTTTTTCCAAACTTTCTAGCTTTAGAATAACGGCCGCTATAATTTTTGGAAAATTTTGCCTATAACGTCTTATTACTCAAAAAAAGGTTAACAAATCGGGTTTAAATATTTTATCGGAATAGCCATATAAAGACAGAATGTGACTGTAGAAATTTTACGAAGAGTTAAGAGCTATGAATTTGAAAACAAATTCCAAAATTTTTGAAGTTTTCAAGGAAATGTTGTTCGTAAACTGGCCACACAATTTTTCTTAACTTAAGTGGACTTAAAGAGTTGGAAATTAGCTACACTTTGGTTTTTGTCCAGCTCGCATATTTCTGTTTTTTTAAATCGAAAATTCCCACCCCTTTACTTAATAAACAGGAGATGATAAACAATTTCTGTTTAAGCTAATGTCCTCATGAGAGATAGTAGAACAAAGTTTACAACTGAATTTTTAAGTACAGCAATATTTGGGGTTTGATTTTTCCCCTCCCATTCTTTTTTTGCCTGGCAAATTTTCTCTTTCGCCTCTTTCTTTAATCCCAAACAATATTTTTAGCAGAAATAACATAAATCCATTTTTTTACTAAAAATCTGAAAATTACTTATCTACAGTACAGCCATGCTGCAGACCATACCTTCGGTAACAATGTCTCCTAGGTGCGGTCGTTATCGCTAGAGGTGTAGGTGTACCATGATGACGGAGGTCATTGTTGGCGCCTAAAACGTCGATGCTTTTGTAAATACGAGTAATAATTCCTTAAGTATAGGAAAGTTCAGGCGAATTGCTTCGCTCATTTTTTAAGCGTGCGTGCGTGCGTTAACAATGTCGCTGCTGAAACCAGTATCAGGTGCCGCATGCTAACTCTAGTGATGCAATGTCGATCAGGTACAACACGGCCCAGTTATGTCGAAATTAAAAAAAACTGAAAGTATTCAAAGGTGTAATTTTTGTGAAAATTTAGCCCCCCTAATTCCTGTTTATTGCATAAAACGTTGAATGCTTTATAGAACAAGATTTCCAGGTAGAAATGGGGAGACAAAACTATGGTTTGTGTCAAAAAAATTTCAAATTTTTGACTATATAAAAAATTCCCAGTACGGTCCTGGCCAGAAATTTAAAAATTTTCCAACATTTTTAGGGACGCCTGGAAATTAAATTAAACCGTGCTCATTTTTTTGCACCTTAATTTTCGATTTGTAAGTTTGAAACAGTGGCGTTCGTAGACAAGTGCCAGGATAGTACCGGGCATCCAATATGTTACACCCTACGTGCCCCCAAGCTGTGTGCAAAAACCAGAACCATTTCCATAAGGTCGAAACGTACGGTTTTTAGGTCCGACTCTGCAAAAATTATATTTTTTACAAGTTCGTGTTTAAAAATTCCCAAAATTTACTTAATATTAAAATATAGTTTTGCCCAAGTAACACAGTAGAAGATATATTTGAATGTAACAGTTTTGAAGAAATTAAAACACGTTCGAAATCGGTTATTTATCTCTTTTTATGTGCTCATGACGTAGGTTTTTCATTGAAACTTTGCCTCGTTACAATGCACTTGAATTATACCAGTATGATATGCGTTGATATGACGTTGATTTTACTCATCTTGAAGAGAGCGTTACATTTTAATTTCATTATGTTTTAAGATAAAGCGCTAAAAAATTTTATTAACGAACAATTTTCACAAAATCATTCATTTTGTGTAAAATTGCGTAATTTCTAAACCACCACCTCAATTTTTCAATAAAATACGACTAATATTTCAAAATTTTCCACTGAAACATCTTTGTTAAATAAAAGTGTGATGTGAATAAGAACAACTCCTTGGAGGCCCCTTTTAGTAAAACAAAAAATTAATTGACCCGTTCATTACTTTGTATAACTACAATTTTATATACAAAATAAATACTTAAAAGAAATCACATTATAGAAATTAAAGGCGGTTTCTTTATGTCTAAATGCTTTAATAATAGCACTTTTTTGGAATATTACAAATTGAAAATGTTTCACTTGTAACTGAACGATATCATATTATAATTAAGAGCATGCAAAGTGTACATTAACATTATGTATTATGTCTTTTCAATTACACGTCCGAAACGGTAACACAATATATTAAATATATTTTAATAAAATACAAAAACTATTATAACTAATGTTGGATATTAAAATGTTCTTACAAACGTAACATAAAACTTCATTATTACGAGATTAGGCTTTGAAATATTAGCAATCAATCGGTGTCATTGATGAACAATTGTTGCAAATTATCTTCTATCCTAAACAAGTAAACAATAATCATCCCAAGAATTACAAAATATACTTATGTAAAAAGATTGACATATGTATTAGATAAATTTTGAATGAATGTGAGATAAGGAGTTATTTTCTGATAGAACGTTTGTCCTTCGCAATTTCAACAAATAATTGATTTAATTTTTTGACCAATTTTAATGTCAAAAAAAATTTTATAGTCGTTGATAAAAAGCGCTTAAGGCAATTTTTTGTTCTAAGAGACGTAGGTGAAATTTGTGGGAATATTTTGTGATTTTGACAAAGATGAAGAAGCTCTGTGGCTGTTCACTGCTAGGCGATACCTATTTTTGTAAACTTCTTATGAAACCCATCTCAGAGCGTAATAATTTCACCCTGGCAATAGTTAGTTCTTGCCTTCCGAGCAGTTGCACTTAAAACAAAAAATATTTATTGAATTAACAACCAAAAAATATTTGCGCGGTTTTCATCTGATCGATTACTCGAACACGTAGAACTGAGTCCATACGAAATGCAGCAAAAGTGTACTTTATTGGTAACAATGGAACACCGCTTAACTTTTTATTGACAGCAATTTTTGCGAAATAAAACCAAAATTGTATATAATTTAAAAATATCTCGTAGATATTTGTATTTAATTAAAAATATCTCAGATATTTTTAATTATTGCAACCTACCTTCGTAATATTTCTAAAATATTCTTAGATCGTCTATTTTAGAATATCTTAGGAATCATTTAAAATCATTTTAACACACCCTCGTGTTAAAATTTAATAGTCAACATGTGTTTATTATGATACTTGAATTTAAGATATCTCTAAGGTATTTTTTGTTTAAAAATTCTATTAAAATTTTGTAAATAAACATATTAGCAATATCTTAGATATAATTTGTATTTTAACAGTAGTTTGGTTATTTTCAATAAAAACAATAATGTCTGTGGGATATTTCGAATTTAATTAATTAAAAATCATTTTGAAGCAGTTCTATGTCGTTAATGTCTTAAAACGTTTACAACTAATTTGTTTTTAGTGATTATATTACAAATATCTCAGATATTTTTGTTTTTCTTAAAAACACCCCTGTAAATTTCTGATGCTTTGAAAATTTCTAGGATATTTCGAATTTAACTATTTACCCATTCACAGGACGACCTCACAGATAATTTTAAGAAATGTTGTGTTTCTTATATTTATGTATACATTTATCTTATACAATTCAATACAATTTTAATTTACAATATCTTAGATATTAAAAAAAATTCAATGTTTGTTCTATTTTAGAATATCCTAGATATTTGAATATTTCTTTATTTTAAAATATCTCAAATATGTTAAAATATGAAGAAATAATTGTTGAATATCTAACATATTTGGAAATTACCGCCATCTATAAAGTTTGTGCGGCCGCTAAGTTTCAATATTAAATCTGGCAACAGTGAACAGCTGCAGGCTTGAACGCAGACGCTGCGCGCTGATGAAAATAGAATCATTGTTTGAGTTTACACATGGCTAGTGGATATAACCTGCAAAAGAAGATCGCTGTACATAAATAAATGCATTACTGAATGAGGTTATAATATAACTACGAAAGTCGCAACGTTGCCAGACGTAGTTCCACTTAACGGTACTATAAACTTTATAGGTGGCGGTGTAATTAAAAATATTTCAGACATTTTTTAATAACTTCAAATTATAAAAGTATCTTAGATATTTTTAATTCAAATATATTGACGGTACAAACCTATAATTCTTTAAGATATTTATAATAAATACTTTTAAAATATTTTTGCGACATGTCAATATATTCTTAATTTTTTTAAAATTCGCTTCCAGTAAAAAGTAAAACGGCGTTTCATAGGTAACTGTAGAATCTTACAATTGTTTGCAAATTATTGGTCAAAAACGTTAAAATATTGTTTGATTAAATAAATATGTTTCCTTCAAATATATAACATCGCATTTGTAAACTGACCTATTATTATTTTAGATTTGCTGGCTCTTTAAATTCGAATAATGCATTAAAAAGTGAGGGGTCAATTATTACAGCATATTATATTATTATACCTGCTCTCAAGGTAAAGTTAATAAATTGGCCGTGGAGGTGTGAAAAACTTTACTATGAAAGACTCCTGAAAGGTATCAATTTATCTGGACAAACTCATTGGAACCATGACTAAGTCGGAAATCCAGTAGAAAATATTAATAGAAAATTAGGTTAAAGCAAAATTCGCCAAATTGTAAATAAAGTTGTTCAATATTCCTTTTATTTTAAATTGTGGTCCGAAAATTGACTGGTGCATGTAGTATAAATTCGCTAAACTGACGATATGAAGTGGCGGAAAAATTTAAAATGTGGATTTGCCAATTGGATATGCCAATAAAATTCACAATCGCGATTTGGCGAGCATAACCCCGAGCAAAAAGTTTTTATGTATTTATTACTATATAGTGTAGCACAGAAATGATTTTTATTTAAGTTTCAAACTAGCTCAAGAAATGTTTAAATTTATATTGTTCGGTTTTATGGTTTTTGGAAAAAAATGTTTTCAGGGGGACAGAAAACCAGATATCAAAACGAAATTCGACTTGCAAAACCTGGGTAGGAGAGGAAAAATTAGCCCCCTAAAGATTGCTACCAAAACATTAACTTGTAAATCTTATTATACTATCACTCATGACCGATTTAGCATACAAATTGGTTTATTGTCACACGTTTATTAAATAAAGGGAAATAACTTTTAATTTTCAAAAATTCATAGAAATTACAAACAAATTGATGTACTATTGGGACACTTACCAAATTGTAGGTCATCTCTAGTTCTACGAACTTACAAATTAAAAAAATCATGTGGCCAGTTCTTGAGCAATAATTTTTGAAAATTGGCAAATATTTTTTGCTTTGCAGCAATTCTATTCTTTGTAAAATTCTTCTGTATGGTAGTAACATTGTGCTCACATAGGGCTATTATAATAACTGAATATATGCCTCTTTGGAATCTCGTTTTTGAATAATACGGCGCTGAAGTGCAAATTTACAGAAAATTGAGCCGGCTGCCATTTTGAAAAGTTCGGAAAGAAAACTTTGGATTTGCCCTAAAATATTATCAGAAATTTTTAAGAAATCGGTTTCTGGACTTTTTTTCGAAAGCAAATTTTGTCGATGCATTTTTATATACCCCTCCATTTTTCCGTTTGAGAGCTACAAGGCGTGCGTACACCCACACATACCCATTCACATAAATACATTTTTTAAATACATTTTTTTAAATTTCGTGTAAGCCTAAAACATCCATTTCCGTCAAAAGTCGAAATCCAAATTTTGCATGAATACAATACTACCCTGTACTACTAAAAGTATAGGTAAGTAAAAATGCGTAGAAAAAATAATAAAACCAACATACGAGAAAGAATTAGAAGGATAGTGCTATAGGAAGAGGAAAACAATGTTCGATACAAAAGATATTCAAACGTATGCGAGAACGGTTTAGTGACGTTGTTGCGACAGTTTGTTAATATTCTAATTTTTTTACATATGGTAATAACATAATTTCACCATGACTTATTTTCGTACTATTACCTGTAATTTATTTAATGTTATTACTTCATAATGAATCATATTTCATGAATATTTGATTGTATATGATTTCAGAGTTTGTAGGTTATTTTACGCCTATTACAAGCACCTTTCGAGTTTTCTAACCATTTTGCTTCCGCATACTTAGTACCTATGCAAACGCAAGTTATAGGGCTCAGAAATTGTTTTTTTTTTGGTACCCAATTTTATATATCAGATGTATTAAATAAATTTTTGTGTTTAATTGAATTTTGCCGAAAGCATACAATGTTAGGCCCGTTTTTTGGCTGCCATAGTTTTTTCGTTCTTACAGTTTTGTTTTAATAGAAATCTGTTATAATTGTAGTTTGTAATCATTAAATTTCACAAAATATTTTATCGGTCAGTGTTCTCTAGTTTATTTTGTATTTATGTTTATACAAAATTAATTTGTTACTATAATTTACCTTTCTATCTTTTTGTGCTTCGTTATCCGTAAGTGCAGGCTGAAATACAAATTTTTTAAAATTGTTTAAACATTTAATATGTTTTTGCACCTTTAGGTGCCCTTAAATTAAAATTTGTTTATAATTTCTACTGCAGTACTATTGTTTATTATTGTTTTAAGTTTATTTTGCTTAAATTATTTATTTAATTCCTGATTTATTACTAGGGCAACCAAAAGTATGTTCTAAAGAATTCCCTCGAAAATTTGCTCTAAAAAATATCCTCAAAAATTTGCAAATATTTCATAAAATGGCGAAGTACAATAAACTGAATGAAAATTTGTTTGTTTTGTAATTATTTCTTTTCCAAACCTTCGAAATTTTCGAAATCTAAATTTTAACGGAAATACACGTTTTAGGGATCAAGGAACCCAAAAAAGTGTATTTTTTAATGTCTGTCTGTGGGTGGGTGGGCGTGTGATGCCTTTAAAAGCAAAAGTACTGCACCAATTTTGATGAAATTTTAAATCAAGGTGTATATCAAAAATTGTAGTAGTAGTTAAACCACAGTATAAATAAGGTTACCACAGTACGGAAACTCCTCCTAAAATATTACTGCAATTTCCAGTGCGCATGCGCTAGTTTGCACAACCAGGAAAATGGCCGATCGACTGTTTTGACGTTTGTTCATGTGTCAAAGTATTCGACCTCTTAAGAGCTTTGATTCTGTTTCATTAACGTTATTGTGTTCGTGAAAATGAGTAGAAAAGGAGGTTACACATGTTCTTTTGAGGGCTGTGTTAGTAAAACTGGCCGAAATCCAGGTCTAAGTTTCTTTCGTTTTCCCAAGGACATTGAAAGGTAAGCAAACTGGCGAACAAATTACTTTTGTGAAACAACTATCATGTGTGAGTTTCTTTATAAAAGAAGGTAGCAGCGCAGCTACTATAATACGCTTTGTTATTTTAGATCAAATCTGTGGGTGGAAGCTTGCGCTCGCAAAGATCTTTTTACAAAAAATTCAGAAAGTCTTCATAAAAACTTTAGAATATATGGATTATCAGTTATGCAGTAAAAGCCAATATTATATTTTGTATCGTTTTGTCACGAATAACATTAAATACCTGTGAAACATTTAATGCTGTAACAATCGCGTTTTTTGAAATTGGCGCCAATGCACAACCAGCAAAACGGCCGCTCGGTTTGAAGGTCATCCAACTTCACTGTACGTACATCAAAGCGCCGACAGGCGAGTGTCCCTACTGTGTTAACCTTATTTATACTGTGGTTAAACTTTTTATTGCAATCCGAAAGCGAAAACGGAAGTTAGACATGTTTTTGACTAGCGTTTTTTTCCAAAACTAAATTTTGGAAATTTGAGCATGGGATCTGAGCGAAGAACTTAAGGCAAATTGATAACTTTTTTACGAAACACTCTAACTTCAAAATTGCGGCCGCTACAACTTATTGAAAATTTCGACTTTAACGACCATTTACTCAAAAAGTGGATGTCTGATGGGGATCAACTAGTTCTTGATTGAGAGCATTTCGTGGGTAGCGCAGGATGAATCAAAATTAATTGCTAACCGAAAACGATCCCAATGGCGCTGCTACAAAATTTTGAAAATTTTTAAAATAGTATTTTTCAAAAACTGCCCACACTATTTTTTTTCTTTCTGGGCCGATAGAGCTTGCATTGAACTACAAATTTCTGTTTTACTAATCTTCCAAATTTTACTCTGACGCGTTCAAAGAATTTTTGAAAAATTTTAAATTGATTAATTATTTACTCAAAAACGCTAACGCCGATCGTTATAAACTTTTATCAGTTCGTTAAACTATTTAAAGTACTTTATTAGGACTACTATTTTAAAAATTTAAAAAAAACTTTTTAATATCAACAACGCATTAACTACGTTAACTACGCCTATCAATTAGCTCTAATTAAAAAATATATTTTTCATTTTTCGCATTTTTTTGATAACTCTTTAAATAAACCATTCATATCGATTTTTAGTTCGTAATCTGAAGCACACCTAATCAGCTGTAGGGCGAGCAGTTCCGTTTTTACTATTCTAATACGGTACATAAGTTACGAACTGACAGACAGCTTGTTTTCTTAAAAATCTAACAGACGGTGAAATGTACAACGTTATAATTATAAAATTCACACTTTTGCAAATACGGCAAGTATCAATATCTAGTATGGAAAAGTCAACTAGAAGTTAACACTTCAGCTTTGTTATTGAATAGTTCAATGACAGATGAGAAATTGGTTTTTTGAAAACGAAAAAAAATTAATTAAACTAAAACTGAACAATTCAAGTAAAAACTCAGGCTTAAGTGTGTCCTTGAACATATGCACACATAATTAAAAAAAAAGAATTAATTTATGTTTTAATTGCGAAAAGGTTGTTAATCTGAATAACAAAAAATATTCTAAATGTTTAAATGTCTAAATATGTTTTTATTCTGAAAAATGCCCTATAAACCTGAAAATGCAAATATACGAAATTACGTGTGGACTATGCAAAAATATGGCTTAAAACGCATAGCTGCTCCTAAAACGGATTTATTCTAGTTCATTACTTTATCAGTCCCAGGAAAAAAAAATGCGCCTCAGCATATTTTTGGCTGCCTTTTTTATTATTCTTAAATTGCCGGACTTAGTACTGGATACCTATTCAAAGAACAATGATTACAGTTTATTTTTAGAGAATGCTTGCTGTAACAATGTTAGGTCTATAAAATTTTGCAAATATTTTGAAATGGTTTTTGATTTTACCTGTAGGCTCTTGTTCCCAATTTCAAAAAGTGGTGTTAGACAACCAACACAATAGTTTTTTTGAACTGTCTAAAAATCGATGCAAAATGCTTACTTTTTAAATACTAAAAAAAATACCTGTATTATTTAAGCCCATTTTAGCTGTAGCGTCAAGGGAAATGTTTCATCCCCTTATTTAGTCTAACATAAAAATAGTACGTTTGAAACGGAGACGGCTAAGCAAGAATTTAAGGCGTTAATCGGAGGAATTGCATTAGCAGGTAATGTACAGCAAGTGCCATTTAACCTTGCAAAAAAAATGACGATAAGTTTAAAAGGCGAGAAGCCGTTACACTCTCAAGCAAAAGCAAGGTTTTTTATTACATTTCTAGTTTCTTTGCTGTATTTTTTATACGTAACCTAAATTATCGTTAATTCCTCCTCAAAGCAAACTGTTTCTAACCTTATGGCACACGGCCTTTTAATTTGTCAAAAAATCCACAATTTTTCGTAAACCATAAATGAATTGACTTTCACTTTTTAGTAGAGTGTACCACACTGTCCAACAGCCAATTAGAGCTAGTTTAAGTTACGACTACCGACGAAACAAAGCGTAAGTAGCCGAATCAAAGCCCACTAAAATTTGCAAGGTTATGTGGCACATGCTGTATTTAATTAGTCTCCGAAGGCTCAATTATATAACTTCCTTACAATAAACAAGTAAAGTAATAGGCAAATTACAATTCCTGCTTTAGGTTTTAGCGAATAAAATTAATCAAATGGTATAAACAACAAAACATCGTTTGTTCTTGGCCACTATTTATGCATGTGTATTTTTGATTATTTATTTTTGTTATTGCTAATTGTTTTATCTACAGTTTGCGATTATGACGATGATGTGTGTGGGTGAAGTACCTATGGGAAAAACGGAACACAAAGTGAACATTAAGCTGCATTAAAATGTAAAATATGTGACACAGATAGTGACGGTTATCGGTTAGAATGTATTATTTTTATATAACAGTATTATCGGTGTTTTGATGTGGAAGGATAAATTTAGTCACGCTTTTATGTACGAAAGTATTTACGATTTGGAACCAGATGAATATCTAATCGGTAAAAAATAGGTCAGCTCTTAATTAGATCGGTGCCAAGAATTAGTGTTACTCCATAGATAAAAGAGATAGGTAACTTACCAAAATTTTTGTTGGTGATCCTTTTAATATCCTCGAGATCTTTATTTTTCTTATTGTTTCTCTTCTTCTTCAACACTGGCATTCCCACAACCGAGTAGTTGTGCATACCGTGGCTGTTGAGGAACAAAAAGTATTCTTTCGATTGTTGTATTTGCGCTTTGACTAGATCGTGCGGCCTTCCGTGGCCTTCGATTTCGCAATTCATATCTTTCGTGTCGCTCGAAAAGGTAAGCCTCAACGTGTCATCGATGGGCAGGGAAGTCTTGTACCGTTCCAGAATTCGGAACGTGACAGAATAGTTGTGGACGCGATTGGAACTCATGCTTTCGGCTTTGGCCCTTACGACGGTGTTCGCGAGGTAAGCTTTCCTCGCGACGTCTTGCCTTTGGCAATGGTAGGCCTTGTTGCGTTGCTGCTGGTGTTGCTGTTGAGGCTTATTTTTGTCGGGCGATCTCTGCGACCGCGACACCGGAGCCGCCGCCGTTGGTTCTGAAGGTGATGGTATTTGCGGCAAAGCGAATCGCTCGTTCGGCGGAATAACAATAGTGTCTATTCGACCGGTGGGATGTGGTTCGATTTGTGAAGCTTGAGCTTCGGAGGAAAGTCGCGATTTTCGAGAGTGCCGATTGCGACCTTGCCTTCTTCTAAGATGTCTGGTTTGTGAGGGCGAATATTGGAACGGCGGTTGATTATTTTGGAACGAATCGTACGGAGGAATAATATTTCTTTTATATCGACTAAGAGTGGAGGAGAAATTATTGTTGGCAAAGAGCCTGTTGAGGAAATCGTTAGAATTTGAACTTAAACTAGTTGAGGTAAAGGAATTTCTTTTGTTAATGTCGCTCATCGTCGCCAATCTATCTATGCGGAAACCAGAACAACTTAAAAATGCTAAAATCACTAGGAATATAAAACATACACATTTCTCGAACGATAATTTATACATGTCTAGGGGAATTGGCCGCGAGTGTCCGTTCCCTTAAGCTTTTACCGCGCCTCGTCGGTGCAGTACTTGATCACGTTGGACACGTCCAGGTGCCGGGATCCTTCGAGATGCTGGAAGTTCTGAAAATGCGTCATCTTCTCAGGTGTCCGCGCTGCCCAAGATGAGACGAGCGCGGCTCCCTCACATTTTCGCACGCACACTACCTTATTCGAAACTCCGCATAATTCTTTTTCTTCTCCTTCAGGATTTTACGGTAACAGGTAATTCCCGGACACTAATATAATTAACTGTTCGATGCGATTTTATTAATTTTATTTAAATATTGGCAAAATTGTTGTTAAAACAGCAAAAACTCTAGACACAAGTTAATAAATAACAATTCATTCCAAGTTGAGCAATAAGGTTAAACACGTTAGAAAATTCCCTAATTAACAATAAATTAAAATATTCAAACACAGAAGCGAAGAAGAAATGAATTACTAAATTAGCGAGAGCGACCGACCGACGCGGAAAAAAGGGCCCGTCGGTTTTCAATTTCGGGTACACTTTCGGGACACTTTGCGGACGAGTCACTATTAGGGGCGGCCGCGCCGCAACAATGCGCTCTGCTAGCCAGCAGGAGGAACGTCCCAACAATCTGCGCGGAGCAGAAGCTCAAGCTACACTGATCCGAAGCTACACACTGAGCATCTGGCGGCAGACGCTCGAACTGAACTCAGATTGCTTGATGTGAAGATAGACATTGTTTCCAATAAAAACGTCGCGACGCTTGTTTGATTTTTATTTTATTTTCTTCGTTCATTTTATTAGTCTCATTTTTATTTCCAACCGTTTCGTTTGAACGCACATAGGCGGTGCCGGATAATTTTCAGGTTCGAAAACTCTGAAACCTGGTTTGGTTATTTTCAGGTGCCAGTTGTTGCTATTCCTTATATATTCGACTTCATTATTATGAAATGTAAATAAATATAGCTGGCACAAAAAATAGTTTGCCGTAGTGCAGTTAGTTACTATAAAAAATAAAACAAAAACAGCTAATAAAATAGCCAGGATGCGATAAGATAAGCAGTATTTTATAGATGCAAATGGAATAGACAAAGGAATTCAGAAACTCATTGCTCAAATACGGAGACTACTTCTATGCTAAACCCCGCAAAAACTAAAAAATATGGTAGTTGCAAAACTCTAACAATATTAGAAAATTTTTTACAAAAACTTAAAATTAGCATTTGACAAAAAATTGAATATAAATGTTATAAATAATTTATTCTCGACTATTCTTAAAATATATTTTTCTTTCAACTGAAGAAGATTTTGTAGCTGTAAAAATAAACACAATCATTTGCCTTGCTTGTCGCCACTTTCTTGACAGGGAACAAGTATCATGTTTATTAGAAAAAACAAATTTTGAAGAACTTGTATCCAAAAAATTTTATTTCGCTTCGAAATCTCGTAGTAATTTACTCTGAATTCCAGAACATTTAATTTTTCCAAAAATTCACTCTACTCAAATTAATTTAGAAACCATGGATATTTTGAAACAATTACTGCCATTTTAGCATAAATTATGTTTAACATCCCAAACATAAAAACTCTGAATCGTTTGCCTTAATAAACCTTGCCTCATGGCACGTCTTGGTTACTTTACTTCCGTTCACGATAATTGTCAGTTCGGAAATGCTTAGCGTAGCGTTGATAGTCTGTACTTTAAAAATAATACAGAGCAGAAATTTGTACTTGGTTTATCTTTAAATTACACTTCATCGCTTTCTAGTGCGTCTATGATTACAAAAAAATTTTAGGTGCTGAAATTGTCTAAGTTTATACGTGCATTTAACATTGTTTACTGAAATACATATATAAAAGCACAAAGGGTTTTTTTCTCCCCTTCCTCCAGCGGCTACCGCTTCACCAATTTGGACCATTTTTTTTAAATGAAAGGTCTTTATCCGCAGATGGAACATGAAACATTTTTATATTTTTATTCTACGTCGATTTTTTAATAATAATTATTTTAATTTATAATATATATGACGGTCGGCTAGACGCGCGTCACTTGGGGCGCCCTCTACAATAACGTCGCGTGTCATTATTGGAACGAATGCATCACGTGACTTGACATTTCGCCGGTTCTATCAACGCTGTCTGTCAGTGCATTGTGTGCTGGGGTAACACTAGTTGAAATTTATAAAACAATTAAAAATATATCTTTTTACTAAAAATGATCAGCAAACCAACTTCGTGTAATTTGTATTTCTAGTTTTGAGTGTTATTTTTTAATTATTTTAAAAACTTTAAAGATTAAAATGTTTATACATAATTTCAGACAGCCTATTATTCGGCCATTGGTTTTGGCTGATAATTTGACCGGATATTCGGTCAAGTTTACGCTACGTTTAAAATTTTTACTTGCATTGCTGAAGCTTTTCTCTCTTAATTTATTTTGGCTTTAGTTATTCGCATGTTGTTGCGAAACATTCTAGTCTAGTCTAAGAAGCTGTTCTATTTCTTATATTTTAGTTTTTTTTCAGCCTTAATTCTATTTACAACATTTCATCAAAAAATGTAATTGTTTAAAATCGCTAACAAAATCGACCACTTTGCAATGCAGTTCGTAAAAGCCAGGGACGTGAACCGAAAAAAAACATTTTGGTTTTCAGTTATAGTTTAAATTTTTTTAAATTTTGTTTCGTTTTTGGTAACGGTTTACTCCCACTAAATATTTCGGTTTCGGTAGCGGTTACCGGTATCTTTTGTTTTTTTTTTAGTGAAAAGCAAAGAAAATTGTCGGAAAGATTATATGGAAAAATATACGTCATGCAATTAAAAAAATGTTAAAGCTGTCACGAAAAATTGCGAAATTAAAAATTTTTGGGTTGTGTCAAATTGTAAAAAAACCTGCTGCTGGGGGGGAGAGGTTAAATCAAAATAAAGTAGTAGTATTACACTATCTACGTACGATATAATACAGTAACTAGCCGGCCGGTGCCGGCTGGCAACATTTTGCGGGTATGTAGTATACCGGCATCGGATAACGTGCACCGTAGTTTACCGGCAATTTAAATTTAACCGGCGGCTGTGTTG
The DNA here is from genome assembly GCA_958336395.1 of Ctenicera cuprea. NCBI lineage: Eukaryota > Metazoa > Arthropoda > Insecta > Coleoptera > Elateridae > Ctenicera > Ctenicera cuprea. The sequence goes on from OY284487.1 coordinate 51,048,335, forward strand.
TTTACGCATGTGTTCTATACTCTAGCATCAACTATTATTACACGCCGTCTCTCAGTGGTAGAACGCGTGTACGGTGTTGTGAGGCATAGGCCTAATTTCGTGTGGCTTACATTTGAAAATTTTAAATAACAATAGTTTATCAATATTTTTTGTTGTTGTGTACAGGGTGATATGATACTGTTTATGTTCCCTGGAATTATTGGCAATAGTGGCAGCGCCGCAGGCGCAGCATTGTGGACACTGTCGACTCACTGACTGCCAATAAGACAAAAATTAGGTACAACTAAAATGTATCCTGCTGGTAAAGTATTCATATCATGTTATACGACGACGTCATACCTACAAAAGTGCATTCGCATTTGGGAAACAGTAATAGCTCTTAAATCATTGCTTTGGTTACAACCCTAAAGGTCAACCAGAAGGGCTGCACATGCGGAATGCGCAGATTAAATAGTAAATACTCATGGCGGTTCTACATTCGTCGGAACGAATTAACATGATATATTCTTTAAATAATTACGGTTACGGTGCACGTCCCTGCCAAAAACGGTGTTACAGTTCATTATATTTTTCAGATTAAATTTTCTGCTTATACCGGGTGTCAACGGAATCATTAGACCACTCGTATTTTCTAGAGTTTTTGAGATACGACAACGAAACTTCGTATAGGCAATATGCACCCAAAAAGGCATACTTTGACATATTTGGCATATTTGTTTGACTTCCAGTTTCACCGGAAATTACCCCAACTTTTACATTTCAAATAGGACACCTTGTATATTCTGACACTTTTGGTATTTTAAGACAAATATGAGTACACTTGCACTATTTTTGAAAATAGGTACAAGCATTCATATTTGAAAAAATACCTTTTAAGTTTAAAAATTTTCGAAGATCTCAAAATTGTCTGAGGATTCCTAAAATGTCAAAATATACACAATGTTCCGTTTGAAATTCAAAAGTTGTGGACATTTCCGGTGAAACCGGAAGTCAAAAAATGTGTGCCTTTTTAGGTACCTATGCTAAGTTTTGTTTCCATATCTCAAAAACTCTGCAAAATACAGTCTGTCTCACATCTGAATATCAACAATTACGTCAGAAATTGTTAAAAACGTCTAAAGTAAGAAATAAACTTAATATAAACAATGACCGTGAGACTCACTTATCTCCTGCAATTCAAAATTTGGTTAATTTAAATCCATAATCTGGTTAATTTAGATTTATTAGATTATTTGCCAACCGAGAATATTGCACCTTAAAGCCATCGTTAATCATACACAAGGAAACAAGAAAATTCTTTTTATCACCATATTTTTTTAGATAATGTTCTTGGAATATTTGTTAATGTATATACCAATATTGCCTACAACAAATGAGCGGACCTTTCCAATATCACAAGCGCGCGTATAGTTTTTTTCTTATTATTGATAGAATGGCGCCAAGTTATCTTAGCGTTTAAGTACAGGTACAGACTAGCGACTTTATACACCTATCTGTAATTGTAACGTGATATCTGATAATTCTAAGGTATTTCTATAAAGTACAATGCAATCTTTGTTATTAATACAATTATCGTAGCACATTTCTAGTCTGGTTCATAAGTGTAAAAGCCTTCCCAACATAATATTGTTTATTTATTTATATCAGAGGATAAAAAATTGCATTAAATTCGATAAACTTTGGAAACATTTTGAGGGTCACTGTAAACTGCATACAAATGCAGAACGGCGTTGAAAGGAACCCAACAGTTTGCCTATTAGAAAAATACAGAATGCGATAAGCACAAAATGGACGTCTTTAGTATGATAAAGAATTACATTAAAATAGACCTTTTACAGCTTTACACAGGTTTGGATTTTATTTTTTAGGTGAGCCCTAAATCAAACAGCTTCTGTTTACACTTGGAAGTGTGAACGACATAAACCGTTTTGATGAGCTATATACGTAGTGGCGCTTTTGAATTACAGAAATAACTTTACACGATGTGTTGGATCGCCTAACGAAACTTTGAACTAAATCTCATTTCTTTGGGTTAACTTTAGGTTTGAATATGGAGAACTAAATTAATTCTGTATAGTCTGCTTCGATAAAAACACAGGAAAATTTTGGACGGTACTTTATGATAATAAATGAACGTTTCGTCTCAAACTGGTAAAACCTAAAATAGTAAAGGTAATATGAACTTTAGGGTTGTAGTTGCTCCTTTACGTATTATTTAAAAATTACTGTTAACAGCAGAAATAATTACTTTTTTGAACCGGAGTCGCAGAAAAATATAAAATGTAAGAAACATTTGTCGGTATATATTTTGTTATCAGAATCTGAATTTGACTTTTCTTGCAACGGTCACAGATACTTTTTGGAAATTTCGTTCATTCCGAAATATGTTTTTCTTTATTTTCCTTGAATAGCATTATTTAAGGATGTTGGTCATGGTTTCAGGACTTTCCTATTGACTAAACTTTCTGAAAACAAGTTATGCATGTTTTCTATTTTATACGAGTACATTTATAAATATTATTTTTGAATTTTTACTATTGCTTTTATTTTCCTTAAGTTTTTCTATTGGATTATTAAAAAAAACGTCAGCCAATAATTTTGTGAGAGGGGGAAAATTAACTCTTCTAATTATTGCTGCACCTAAATATTAAGTTATGAATTTTATCTACAACTGCTTGGATATGGACTTATTATGTCATTTATTTGCGTTAGGTAATGAACTTCATTATTGCACTAATGTAAAATGAGTTATGTAATGAATTCATTACCCAGCTCATTTTAATTACACAAACAAAACTAAAGCTTTCTTTATAAGAAAACTGGCTGGTTGCCATAGTATTGAACAAATCGACTCTATCTCGTTCCTTTGATTAAAAAAAATATTTTTTCTACTTCCATCTTTAAATTGCCATTTATCGCATATGTTTCCATGACGCTAAGTGATCTTTCAAATACACCTCGACAAGCTGTGACTTTGTGCGCTTTAGTCACGGGCTAAAGTTAGCTCTAGGTTTTTTAACCGCAAAAATCAATTGAAACTAAAAATCAAGTTAGTTGTCACTTGTCATCAATCTGTCAAAATAATTGATATGGCTAAAGATAATAAAATAATTTCCAAATTTTAGTATTTTTATGATGGTCGTAGAAAAAGTATAGTATGCAATTCGTTTTATAAACTTCTCTAGACACTCGTTTGAATAAACACTCGCTCCGCTACGCTCCGCTCGTGCCTAATAAAACTCGTGACTAAAATGCAGCTTCTAAAACTTGTTGCATAATATACTATTAAAAGTGACGACATTTGCAAATAACTTAATGCGAAATGTCAAATAACATTTCAAGCAAAAAATGCGATTTTTAACAAATTTTGAGGAGTGGTAAATAAAATGTTGCATGTCGCACGTGGAATAATGCATTATTATGGCACTTGTTTCATTACACGACCCGGTCTGCGACCTCGTCGTGCAACTTTCAAACTCGTGTTATAATAACGCCTTTATCCCACTAGTAACATAAATAACTATTGTTCTAGTAACATCCATGAACAATTTTGTCTAAAGAGAAATATTTTGTTGTTTCCCGTTAATTAAATAGAAGGGTATAATTATTTAATTAAGATTTAAAAAAAAAATGTAGAACTTAAAGGACCTGGACACAAGAGCGGATCCATATTTCTCATTTTGAGAGGGGTTGCGGGAGGGGGGGGGGGGGGGGGGGGGAAGAATAAAAAATATTCTTTTATATTGCATAATTTTACTAAACATATCTAAATATAAAAAAATCAAGTACACATTATAATCACTTAATATTAGTGCATTTAAGTAATTGTAAGAAACATGAAAATATAGTCCAAATAAATAAGTTTTAATATAAGTGTGTCTCAACTATAAAATTAAGTTTTCTTTATTTGGGGTTTGTAAATTTATCAATTATAATATCTATCTATCTCTGTATAGCAAATCCGTAACTGTCTTACCATAGCACGATGGCGACTCGACTAATTTTATTAGTGTTCAGCATAATTGGATTTATGTGGGTGTTTATATTTGTAACAGCGTACGTGTTCCTTGTACCTAATATCACAATTTCTCATTGTTTGTCCTAAATTTTTTCTTAATTAACAATAATATATTATTGAAATCAATTAAAAAAAATATATCAGTGAATAATTTGATATCTTCTAAAGCATATAATGGAAACACGTTAGTGATATTACCTAATGACATTTACTTACCAAAATTAATGCTTTTATAACCGATTCAAATTTAAAAATTTAAATTATCAGAAGAAATTGAAACAAACAGTAGAAAATTGTCAGGTTTGTTTACCAGAGTATCAAAAAAAGGACAAATAGTACATCCAAATTCACGACCACCAAAATTATACGGTTTATGAAAAATACACAAATCCAACATGCTCATTATTTATTTTATTAATCGTATGGCTACACATGAGTAAAAGTATCTTAAATATTAAAGTTTAAATTTTCAATCCAAATAACAGCCGATGGGGTGGCTCTCAAGAAGTCTTCGGTTGTGCAGTGGCTGGGCCTATTTCCGACTAGAGTCTAGCCCCTTGTCAATCCTGCCGATCTTGAATGGCGCAATATCATCTAATATTGGCCCGCATATGTGCGAGTGTGATATTTACATCGAAATTTGCATTGTTAAAGCCGATTATTTCATTGCTAATAAATTGCATTCAATAGAAAACAACAAATCCTTTTTTTAAATTTATTACCAGACTTGCGTGTTAGTATGCCGTCAATCAGTGAGTGAATGCAAATTTGTCTTCGTATTTTTTCTTAAAAATATAACTGCTCTTAACAAATAACCTCGCGTTAACAGCAAAACGCAACAACAGTGTTTAAAAAAAAATAAAATAAAAAATAAATTTGGTTCCAACCGCGATTCGACCCCGCAACTACTTATGCAGTAAAAAATCAGCACGACCGAACACACTGGCATATCCATCTGTGCCACTACGGTGTTGTGGTTTACACACATTTCAACTGCATGCAGAGGAGGTGCGCAAGTCATGTGGTAGGATCGGCAGGATGACAAGAGGCTAGACGCAAATTATTTCCGCACTCGTAGGCAAGATGGTGAATTGTTTCCCTTTCTTCGCCGCAGTCGCATGTGCTAGTTTCGGATTTGCTCCATCTAAATAGGGAGGCGGCGCATGCTCCGCAGTTTGTGCAAATTGGGTTTAATCTGCTCCATGTTTTTCGTGGCAAGGTGTTTGGTGTGGAGAGTACCGTGAGTGCTTGCTACTCACGTTCCCATTCTTGTTCCAGGTTGAGATTGTTGACAGTTAAGCGTTCAGCGGTTTGGATGGGCGGTCTTCTAGAACGTAGTCTGTGGCCCAGGTGCATGATCTCTTCGTGGATCTTGAGTTGCGGATTTCTCTGGATGTTTCTGTATTTTCTGCACAGGGCGTTTGATCGACGGAGGTGGGGAGGAGGGATGTTGCTTAAAGTGGGCAGCCAGTATGTAGGATTGGGTGTAATGGTTCCACTAATGATTCGCATAGAGTTATTTAATTGGGCGTCTACTATCTTCGTATGTGGGCTGTTCAGCCACACTGGAGAGCAATATTCTGCTGTCGAATATACCAGGCCCATGACCGAGCATCGTAGTGTGTCAGCTGTAGCTCCCCAGGAGGTGCCGCTTAATTTTGAGACAATGTTATTCCTAGTTTTAAGTTTTGCAGCTACGTTAGTAAGATGTTTTTTGAACGATAGTGTTCCGTCTAGAGTGACGCCGAGATATTTGGGGGACTTATTGTGCCTTAGGCGGGCACCATTAAACTGGACGTTTATTTCGACATTGGCCATTTTGTTATTTAGGTGGAAACATGTAGCTTCGGTTTTAAACACGCTGGATTTAAGTTGCCATTTCATAAAGTAGGTAGTCATTCATGGCTATTAAATCTTCGCTCAGTACGTTTTCTGTCACCGAGAGGTTTTGGTGTCTAAATCCTAAAGCCATGTCGTCGGCGTAGTTAAATTCTGGGTGGATTCCGTCGTAGCCGGGAGCTTTTCCAGTCTTCATTTCTTTTATCGTGCTAGATACCTTCTTTGCTAAAAAGGGATTTGTGTGGTTTGACTCTTTGGTATTTCCCCTTTTTAGTTGCCTCAGCTCTTTTTTAATAAGCATTTTATGTTTCTTAGTGCTAGTGGCTCTAGATGTTGAGACGGTATGATTGGCAACCCGGTCTGGGGTTATTGCTGGTTCTATTCGGACAGGTGGAGCGTTCGACCCCAGTTTTCTTAGGAGGCCCCAGGCCTTTCTGTTGGAATGTTTGAAATCTCAGCTTGTTACAGTTTGGGTCCATTTTTTACGGCGAGTGGTATCTAAGCTGTGTACTACTTCATCTGCGTGTTGTGGATCTCCACTGTTTAAGTATTCCTTGTATAGTGTTCCGCTGTCTTCGCTCCAGCCTGGGATATGATCTTTTCGGTATCCTCTTGGGATGCTTTGTTTTGAAGCAGAAATGACTGTGCCGCAGAATCTGTCATAGTTTTGGGGTTTTGGAGGGATCCAGTGGACGGTGCTATCGAGGATTTTTTGGAATTTGTTCCAGTCGGCTTTGGTAAAGTTCCATCTGGGCTGCGGTATAGAGCTAATGATTGGTATTTGTATTCCGATAGTTACTAGTACAGGCTTGTGTTGGCTATGCGGGAAACTGGGCAGCACTTTTCTGTGTGTTGCTAGCGGCTGGTTCGCTTCGCTTCTAGTGGCAAAGCAGAGGTCGGGGTTATAGTCTCTGCCCCAGGCGCAGATCTAAGCGTGTCTGGTTGCTTTGCGCCGAAAACGAGTTGAATATTGTTATTTTCAGCCCATGATGTTAACTTAGTGCCTGCCACGACGTCGCTGTTGTATGCCCATTCGGTGCTGTTGCTGTTGAAGTCACCAATGTAGATTGCAGGATGGTTATGTACTGGGAGTACACTTGCAGGCCATGCCACTGTCGGTGGTTTATACATGTTAGTTATTGATATAGATATTATCTGTGACGTTGGTAGATACTAGGTGGACGTTTTTGATGGTATTTTTTACGTACGTGGCGGTCCCGAAGGCATGATGGTAGCTTGTGTCTAGTGCTGTGTATCCTGGAACAGTACCTCTACGTTGGAACTGTTCCTCATTTACGGTGTGTGTTTCTTGAAGAGCCACGACATCGATGTTATTGTCGGTCAGTAGTTTAGACAAGTATTCTGTTTTGGATTTACTAATACTTTCTATGTTCAGTTGGCAAATTCGACTGTGGGTTCGATTATCCTAGTCTGGGGGCTCTGAGGAGAGCCGTTTTGACTGTGATTTGGATTTAATTGCGAGTTCATCTTCTTCTTCTTCTTCTTCTTCTTCGCTCGCTCATGCGCAGGATAATGATGGGAATAGTCTGCCCGTCGATGTGCTAGTTCTTTAGCTTTACCCAGGGTGCACGTGTAGTGTCTTTCAACTACGGAGGCGAAATAGCTTGGCACCCGAACATGCTCATTAAAGCAGTAGTATGCTACATACATGCAACCACATGTTGGAAAGACATTAAGTTAATTTCGATGTTAGTAACATGTTTTCAAAAATATCTTCTCAGGAGTGTATTCCTTTGTTAAATAATATTCTTCTTAACAATAATGTTGAATCAATGAAACGACCTGAGTTGATTCAATTATCTGAACTTTGCATTAGTTAATCAAAATTATTTTACTTTTAATAATAAAATGTATTACCAAAAAGATGGTTTACGTGTGGAAAGTCTAATTTCAGCTCTCTTAGCTGATATATTTATGGGAAATCTAGAAGATCAAATATTTGAATCAAACCATTCTGAGAAAGTTAGATTTTGGTTTTGTTATGTTGATGCGTTTTATTCAACATATTTTAAATTTATATTGACAACATATTTTAAATTTATATTGACAGCTTGCACCCAAAAATAACATTTACATTAGAAGCTGAACAAAACAGGCCTATTAACTTTTTAGATTTAAACATAAAAAATAATTCAAATACTAAACTTGAATATTCTGTTTATAGAAAACCTACACAAACAGACATTACAATACCACACGATTTTTGTCATCATAAAACACATAAATTAACAGCATACGGAGCTTTAACGGTTTCTTCTTCTTCTTCTTCTTTCTCGTTTCCCATTTATGCCTCACGGCGTTGGGCCTAATATCCATTTCCTATAGGTTTTCCTCTCTCTTGCCATTCTTCTTATCTCCTCCATATTCTTTCCTCTTATACTAGCCGTTTGCCTGATATTGTCTTCCCATTGTATACGGGGTCTGCCTTTAGTTCTTCTTCCCTCCATTCTTGTCTCCATTATCAGTTTTAAGTATCTTTTGATGTCCATGCGGTGTACATGTCCGTACCACTGTAATTGTTTGTTCTCAATTTCGCGAACAATAGGCTGTTGGTCCAGTTCTTCCCTTATGCTGTTGTTCCTTATCCTATCCCTCCTTGTCTTTCCCAAGACTCTTCTGAGGTATTTCATCTCTGATGCAGTTACTTTTGATCTATGCTTATCTATTATTTATTGCCCAAGTCTCTGCTCCATATATCAGAGCCGGGGTGAATATTGTTTTATAAAGGTGCATTTTTGCCTTGATGCTAATTTCTTCCTTTCATATAATGGTATTGTTTATCTGATAATATATGTTATTTGCTTTGTTCATTCTATTATTGATTTCATCGTCTATTCTTCCGTCATTTTTTATATGTGCATCTAAATATTCATATTTTTCTACATATTGTAGCTGTGTTCCATCGAGGAAAATGGGTTCCTCTATTTCTTCTCTGTCGTTTTTCTTGATATGTAGTAATTTACTTTTTTGTGTTTATTTCCATTCCCGTTTCCTCCAGATTTTGTTTCCATATATTTATGTTGTATTGTAACTGTCTTGTGTTTGTTGCCATTACCAGGATATCGTCTGCATAGATTAGGTCTTGTGTGTTTGTCGGGTTCATGTTGTAATACCCTAATCTTGATTTTCTTGTTTCATTTTTTGTTTTCCTTATTATGCTGTTCATGTACACTACGAATAGTAAGGGGCTTAGGCCATCTCCCTGTTTTATGCCTTTTTCCATGTAAATTCCTTTGACTTTTCTCCGTTTATTCTAACTATTCCTACTGATCTTTTATTCATGCTCTCTATTATTCTTATCAGTTTGGGACTTGCTTGTAATTCTTCCAGGGCCTTCCATATTTGTTCCCTCGGCACCTGGTCGAAAGCGGCTTTGAGGTCCAGAAATGCTAAGAACAGGTCTCTGTTCTTGTCTATCATTTAGCTTATGATTAGCCTAATAGTGTGTATGTGGTCTTGCGTTTGTTTCCCTGAGCGAAAAGCGGCTTGTTCATCTTCTAGTTTTTCTTCAATTTCTGCTCTTAATCTCTTTTCTATGATTAACGGTTTCTTTGGGTAAAATTAGTTATAATAGAGAAATTTAGATTATTAAAAAAATTGCATGCAATAATGGCTGTAATACTCAACTTATTGATACATTAATTAAAGAGAAAAATTATAAATTAGCTATTCAAAAAATTTATCCGACTACTTTATCAGATAAATTGGAATACGTGTCAATTCCATATTTTGGCAATAAATTAGAAAAAATTGCCAAAATTATAAACAAACAAAAAAATATAAAATTACTTTTATAGTAACAGAAAACTTTTTAAACACTTTGACTAATGTTAAAGACAAAGCAGATCAATTACTAAAATCAGGTATTTAGAATTTAAATTGCTCGCACTGTAATACGGTTTATATGGGACATACAATTAAAAATTTTAATATTAAGTACAAGGAACATGTAAGTTGTTACAAATATAAACACTAACATAAATCCAATTATGCTAAACATTTAGAAGACAATCATTCTATGACATCTAATAACTCTATAAAATGTTTACATTTTTGCGATGATAAACGTAAGTTAGATATACTAGAATCACTTGAAATCTAACAACATTTACAATCTGTACCTTTAATAAATGAGCAAATTGATCTCTTAAATCCGCCATTATTAGATGTTTTGGAATGAGAAATTAAGTGATCTGGACGCAGATATGGAAAACCAAGATCAACTTATAAAGAAAACACCAACTGTTTACTTTTAATCTTGCCTCTGAAAATGACATGTCAACATGTCGAAATACGTGTAAGGCTAAAATAAAGACCGGTTGAAGTTTGGAATTGTTTTATTTACCTACAATAAATTTGGAAATATTGACTAAAAAATTGCGGTTTTTATTTTTATTGAATTATGATTTCTATGAATAATAAATGAATAGTTGGCTGTAGAACTCATGTATCTTAAGATAACACAACTGAAACCAAGTTGGGTAACGTAGCCATAAGTTTTATTAAAAAAATACAAATATTAAAACCTACAGTATCTTACAGTATATATTAACTGAAAAGGGACCTTTAAAGTACGAGAAAATAATTAATGAACATTTTACCTGAAATTGCTTGAGTGCTGCAGGATAATAGCAAAACTTTGCGTTTAAAGAAATGTTATCGGTGGTAGAAAAAACAAAATTAAAATGCAGTGTTGAAAATGTTCTATTACAAAAACAATTTCACGGTAAGTTTTAGGTTTTCTATCAATTTTAGCATATTTAGAGCAAAATTTTATTTTATATAATTTTATAATTAAAAAAAACTCAAGTGTCCATAGGAATTTTTGATTTCACTGTCATCTCTAATCGATCTACTATAATTTATTGGCTACTATTTGGCAAATATCTTAAGTAATGCAGTTGCACTGTTGCGCTATTCTTTAGAATACGAGAGTTTTTGCTAATATGCGAAAATATTGCTTTTCCACAATTCCCAAACACAGTAATCGCAGGGTTTAAGTCTGAACTACAGGATGGCCAAATGATTCCGCAATTGTTTTTGTAAAATCATTCGAATTCACACGTTTGTTGAATGTCGCGTGAAGAAAATTTAATTAATTAATTCCTTGCACTGCGTACACTGTGGAGTGTACCGCCACCTACATGAACCGTTGTTTGGTCATTTATGCAACAAACGAGGAAAAATATATTTGCGTAAAACCAAACAAAATTGTTCATCATTTTGTGGCCTACTCTGTAAGGAGCGGGTAGTAACAAGTTACAAAAAATACATTCAGGGTCGTGTACAAAAGAATGGTTGTGTACACAAAAAAAATCCGCCAATAACTATTTTTGAGTTCAAACTCTCCCGTCTGTTGCACAGGACAATAAATCGCATCAGTAAGGATTTTGCTTGAGCTCATCTACTATTGGTTCGAATATTTGTACCTATTTTTGGTGAGGTCTGTATTGCTTTGATATTCGGAGTTGTATGGTTTTGGTAGTCAAACTTATAAACTCAGGGTTGCGCATTATTGCTGTAATTTCTTGTTTCAAAATTCAAATAATGTGGTTATTTTTTTCATATTTCTGAAGTTTTGTTTACTCTGAAAGAAAGAAGAACACAATCAAATTGATACGATTATTTTTTATGTTAATTTTAATTATAAATTTGTTCAGAATTGTGTAAAAGGTTTAATATATAAGAAGTTTTAGATTTACTTGTTTGTGCATCGTTAAATGTCATTTGTGGGGGTTATGGATGTGAATGTCAATTTGACAAATGTATAAACAGAACACTCATTGTTTCATGAGATTTGTTTGATTTAAAAAAAATGGGAGATCAAGAGAGAAGACAAAAGCAAGTGAAAACTTATTAGTTAGTACGGCTCCTGCTGAAAACAAAGACGCAGGATTTTTTATTCTCTGAAAGAAAAAGAGAAAGAAAACGAGTTATAAGAAATAAATAGTGATTTTGAATTGAATAGAAGCTATAATAAAACGGATACAAGTGTTTCTCAACTAATTTTGGAAATATCCAAAAGAATAATAATATAAAAGCGGTCCAGAACGAGTTTACAATTATCATGGTAGAAAAAGCCAAGTATTAATAAACATAAAAGCAGTCCAGTTCATATTGGTACTACACCGGAGGAAAATTCTTACTAAAGGCGAGTGCTGTGGTTTTTGTGGAAACTGCAAAGCAGAGAAGAGGGAGTTTATCATTCAACGATTGTCGAGTTAAGGATATCTTTATAAAGAAGAAACAAAGATAAGTGTTCAGTTTTAAGAACAGTAGAATAAAAAGAAATTTCTTGATTTTTCAAAAATTTAACTTCAAATTGACTTTTAAATAAAAAGCTGTTGTAACGTTGATATTGGTTTGTGTATTTTTTTTGAATCTTATTTATTAATAACATTTCTTCCCAAGCTTAATAACGACCCTGAGAAATTTTATAAAAGAGTCTCATATAAAATATAATTAGTTATTGCGTAAATTGCAGGCATTTAAAGAATTGTTTTTTCTGGCTTTTTTCATAGCCTCATATCATAGCAGTATACAGCCAGTCAAAAAATACATGTTTTAATATATTTCTGCTATTAACCTTAGAGTACTAAGCCTGGGTAAATTTTACCTCCCAATGCCCAATACTTGCTAAAAACACGAACTTACACGAATAATACCGTATCGCCCTGATCAGTACCTTCAAGTCTAGTTGGTTCTAGAGTGTTGACGTGTATAGTTCGTTTTTCCCAAATCTAGAAGTGTTGTTAGACGAGATGAGGCTAAATATACCTAGGTTTAGTATCTACGTTGTTTTCAATTAACGGTGAGAAAGTTATTTCAAGTAATTGTTTACAATATTTTACATTGGTGTTGTGCAGTTTAAGAAATTTTTTGTACAAAAATGAAGTCGTCATCCTGGCAAAATAAACGTCCATTAACTAACGCAGAGTTGGAGGAAGAAGTTGGAAAACTGATGATGGTGAATGATGATGATAAAGAGTAGCAAAATAGTTTAAGTGAGCAAGAAGATTACGTGCTAGAAAACGAAGATGTGGAACTGACTCATAGTGACAGTGACTTTGATCTTGAGGCGGAAAAACGGCAATCTATTGACAGTCAATATGCGAGTGACAAAGAAGAAGATGAAGTGTAGATTTGTAAACGACGAAAACAAGATGAAAGTACCAGTTATGAGACTGAAGAAAACTCGGAAGAAGATATATACCGTTGTCCCAACTTCGTAAAAAGAATTCTAATAGTATTGTACCTTCTAAAGTTAGCTTCAAGTGTAAAACTGGTGATCGATGGACGACTCGGAAACGTGCTAGAACAAAGCGGATGTTAGCTCAAAATTTAATACCTATTATTCCTGGCCTACATGGTTTAGCCAAGAATGATTTTACTTCTGGTGAAATGTGAATGTTTCTGTCGTTTCTTCCCAGCCGAAATAATTGAGGATATTGTCGCTTTTACAAATGCCCAAATTGCGCTGAAATTGGACAATTATACGAACAAAAATGTTACTATATCTAAAAACATCAGAAAAAAAGATTTTTGCTTTACTTGGACTTCTAATTTTTTCAGTGACCATGAAAAACAACCATTTGTCCACTAGAATGATGTTCGACAGCAATTTTTCTGGGTCTTGGGATTCTGCGGGCGCTGCCCATTTCGTATGTATATACCAAATAAACCAGCGAAATATGGTATCAAGCTGGTAATGTTATACGACTCGAGCACCAAATATATGATATACGCTTGCCCATACCTAGGGAAAGGCACGAACACAAAGATCTTCCTTTAGGTCACTATTATGTGATGGAATTAACCTAAACTATTCATAGAACCAATGAAAACGCTACCATGGACAATTGGTTTACGTTTATAGAAATTGCCGATAAACTTATCATAAATCTATATAACCTACGGTAGGAACAATTAGAAAAAAAAAGACTGAAATTCTTTCACAGCAGATTGAGACAAAGAACAGGAAACCATTAATTGTTTTGACAGGGAAAATCGTTATTGTTTTTTATGCCAAGAAAGAACAAACTAGTATTATTACTCTACACCATGCATGAATGTGCTGTCCATTGTAATGAAACCAATAAGCCTGAAATTATAAATTTTTACAATGCTACAAAGAGTGGTGTACATACGTTTCACCAACTATGTGCCAATATGAATTGCGGCCGCAAAACTAGGCGTTGGCCAACGGCAGTTTTTTATGGCATGACTAATATAGCTACAATTAATGCATACGTCATTTACTATCATAATTTTACTCATACTGATAAAAAACCATGTCCAGAAAATAATTGATGATGGATTTACAACGAACCCTTACATAGCTTCCTTCAGCAACGTTTCTATACACCAGGTTTGCAGCGTTCGTTAAAACAAGCTATTGCAGATATTTTAAAACAAAATATTTCTGAAGAAGGTCCAATCCCAGTTAGTAACAACTTCTGTCCAAATTCTGCAGCGGAAAACTACAACTTATTGTAGTCATTGTTAGAATGCTATTTGTGGGCAGCAGCGTGCAAACTGTTGTCTAGAGTGCAATGATAAAATTTAAAATATTTGCCAAAATTGTGTTATTTCATACCTAAGAGTGTGTATTTTAAGTTTGCGTTATTATAATTATTTTGTATTACAAAACACGCCTGTATTTAATTAAAAATTAAAGGAAGGAAAATTTTACCTTTGTTTAGCATTTACGTTTTGCCCATTCCCCATTAGTATTCTAGGGTTAAAAAGATGAGCAAAAAGTTACCAATATAAGTTGTGCAAACAGACACGTAATCTAAACTGACATATGAAAATTTTATATACGGTGTCCGACATAAAAGTTATTTATAGGATAATACTTTTCTTAAATGGAATATTCCATATGTATTTACCTTAGTGGAAGGAACATTTAATTCCTAATAGAAAATCTAAATAACTGTTTTTTGTAATTGTTATAGTTTTCGGGAAAAACAATAATTTCGTAGATGTTGTCATACTGTTCGCGCGCTCAAAGTTCACACGCAAATAAGGGAATCGTGGCGCACCATAGAAAACATATGACGTTGACAGGTGTGTTATTCAGTTTTATTACATAAATGTCATATTTATACCTTATTCGGTCTTAACTTAGCTTATTATTTTGTTTAGTTAAATATTATTTAAATCTGTTATTGTTATTAACTTTTAGAAACGGATTTAGATTTTATTCAAATAAATTATTAATTGTCTTTGTCAACTTCATTTGTTTTACATCGCGCGCAAAGATTCCCTTATTTGCGTGTGAACTGTGAACGCGTGACTGTATGACAATATCTATAAAAATTTTCTCGAAAACTATGAATTTACAAAAGAAAATTTGTTTTTTTGTTGGAAATTAAATGGTCGTACCCTTACAATAAAAAAATACGAGGCTCTCTATTTGAGAAAAGTATTATCGTAAGAATAATTTTTAATGGGACACTTTGTATAAGATTTTCATATGTCAGTTTGTAGGACGTGTCTTTTATTAGTAACTTTTTACCTATCTTTTCAAATGGCATAAATATATTAAAACCTATATCTTTTGACTCAAGTGGTAGTGGGTGGACACTTCTCTGTGATCCCGATAGAGAATAGGTCCACTTCAGGGAAGCGACCCTGCCCACACGAGCTGTGGGTCCTTCTCGCCTCCTAGCAAATGAGAGGGATTCATGTCCCAAAGCCCTATCCTATCCAATACCTATCTATTTTACCTATATCCTACCTAAACTCACCAACCCGTCTGGCCAGCGTGGTAAGTCATGGCCAAACAAAACCTTCTATACCCCATATGAAAATACAACGAAAGAAATGGCCCCAAGTTCCCGGCGGCTTGTGGATCGTCAACCAAGACATTGTCTAGAACAGGACTCAGGCCAGGGGTGCTAAGAATACCCGAGCTACGACAGGCTGTCAAAACAAACACAACGAAAATAGCAATTGGAACAATAAATGTGCAAACCCTGTTTAGGGAATGAGACATATATGCGCTAGAAAAGAAAGTAAAAAAGATCACATGGGACATCATAGCGCTATGTGAGACAAGAAGAAGAGGAGAACACTGCACTATCCTGCAGACGGGACATACATTATACTGCAGAGGTGCAGAAAATGAAAGCCAAAAAGGCGTAGGGTTTCTAATACTCAAGAAAATAGCACCACAAATCATAAAATACGACAGTATTTCAGACAGAGTAGCATCTATGACAATAAAAATATTAGACTAGCACAAAATAAAATGCATTTAGTGCTACGCACCAACATCGACGCATCCTGAAGAAAAGATAGAATTTTTCTACGAGGACCTTGTTACAACAATGAACAAAAACAAGAAGAAAAACACATACACTATCATTATGGGAGATCTAAATGCCAAAGTAGACAAACAACAAGACGAAACAGAAGAAAACGTAGGAAAATTCAGCTTTGATGAGAGGACCGATAGGAGATACAGGCTACTTAAATTCTTAACACAAGACCGACTATATGCGATGAATTCGTTCTTTAATAAGAAAAATCAAAGAAAATGGACATGGGTCAGCCCAGACGGTAACAGGAAAAACGAAATAGACTATATTATTTCCAATACAAAGCAAATAATACAAGATGTAAGCGTGCTGAACTTATTTAGAATATCTAGTGACCATCGACTAGTAAGAACGAAAATAAAAATAAACTACTCCCTAAAACACCTCTAAACACAAAAACAAGAAGGCAAATATCCATAGATCTACAAAAGCTCAAAAATAATGGTGAACGATTCAGTCAAGTAGTGAAGCAAAATATGGAAAAATACAAAGAAGAAGCAAACAAAACTAAACTAGAAACCCTAGCTGACAAACTGACAACATCACTAAAGAATGCTGCCCAGAAAGTAGCAAAAACCAAAACAGCCAAACTTAGTAAAGAAGCGACAGAAAAAATAGAACAGAGAAATAAACTATCAAGAGAAAACGAAACTGAAGAATATAGAGGAATATCTAAAGAAACAAGAAAGGCCATCAGAAAAGACATACAAAAATACCAAGAAGCTGAAATTGAAAAAATAATAGAACAAAATGAAAACCTAAAATGTCTGAGGAAAAATGGCAGGAAGCAAATCATAGCTTTAAAGGACCACGAATGAAAAGAAACGAATAACACCCAAAAAAATAATAGAAATAGCAGAAATTTTCTACAACGCTATATTTACCTCTCAACTTGATGAAAACCCGCCTATGAAAAGCGCCCAGAGAAAAAGTTTTAAACGTTGGATCGGAGGAACTACCAAACATTGAGAAAGAAGAAGTGAAGCTAGCTCTAGACAATGTGAAAAACAACAAAGCACCCGGGAATGACGACATAGAAGTGGAACTTCTGATAAACGGAGGAGAAGAGGTTATGAACGGGTTGTGCGAACTATTTAATGAATGCCTGAAAGAAGGAGAGATACCAGATACATTGAACAATGCTATAGTCGTTTTCATCTATAAAAAAGGAGACCCCAAAAGCCTAGTAAAATTATAGGCCTATTAGCCTGCTATCACAGATCTATAAGCTCTTTACAAAGATAACAACGAATAGACGTACGAAAAAGCTAGACGAATGTCAACCGGTAGAACAGGCTGCGTTTAGAAAAGACTACAGCACATGCGACCACCTACCAACAGTGAGAATATTAATCGAAAAAGCTAGTAAATATAACCTGAAAATTTGCATGGCTTTTGTGGACTTCTACAAAGCATTCGACTCAGTGGAACACTGGATAATTCTCAATGGACCGAAAACCTTCAGAATTGATCACAGATACATTCAAATAATAAAATATATATATGAAAAAGCAACATCTGAAGTCAAACTACATCAAATAAGATTAACATCGAAAGGGGAATTCGACAAGGCGACACTGTGTCGCCTAAATTGTTTAACGTTGCCCTGGAAGAAATCTTCAAACATCTAAAATAGCACGACAAGGCCATATTAATAAATGGCAGGCGATTAAATAATCTAAGATTTGCCGATGATATACTTATTGCAGCCGAAAACCCAGAAAACTTAAGACAAATGATGGAAAAACTAAACGAAGAAGCGGGTAAAATAGGGTTAAGAATGAACTTAACAAAGACAAAAACTATGTGCAAGTTAGACCCTCAAATAAACATTAAAAACACCCAAATAGAAAACGTTGACAATTACATATATCTGGTCCAACAATTAAAACTGAATAGAGAAAATCAGACCACCGAAATATATGTATAAGAAAAAGATTGGCGTGGATGGCATTCGGTAGGCTGAGACATACTCTCAAAAATAAAAATATCTCTCTAAGATTAAGATCGCGACTATTCGAACAATGCATCATTCCCGTGCTAACATATGGATGCCAAACATGGACCATCACCAAACAATCAACGAAAAAAATAGCTGTGACACAGAGAGCAATGGAGAGGCAAATGCTCGGAATATCTCTAAGAGACAGGAAAAGCAATATATGGATTCGAAACACTACTAAGATCAAAAATGTAATTGAAACCATTGCTGAAGTAAAATGGAATTACGCCGGCCATGTAGCTAGATGTAAGGACGGCAGATGGACTAATGCGATTGTACATTGGAGGCCATATATTGGAAAACGTGGAAGAGGACGGCCACCATCAGGGACAAATGATCTGAAACTGACAGCAAGATTAAATTGGACAAAAGTAGCACAGAACAGGAAAATATGAAAACGGCCTATGTTCAGAAATGGACTGTAGAAGAAGGCCATTGAGATTAAGATTGAGATCTTTTGACTCAGGTAGTATACAGTCACTATTTTTTTTTAAATAAAGAGAATTAAAAAACATTTTACAAACTTTGCATTTTAAAATGCACATGAGGGCCGGCGGGTGGTCTAGTGGTTAAAGTCCCAGGCTTTGAGACTAGACTCCCAATGGCAGTAGGTTCGAGTCCACTGCCCGTCGGTAATTTTTCTGAATAAGTTAAATCCGGCGGGTCCATGGATGCTGTATGTAGGTGTGTATGTTGGGTTGCATGTCTTTCAGGGGTGGGGCATGTTAGACCGGTGAATAGCACTTAGTGTGCTGCGCCCGGGTAAGGGGGTGGGATGGGAATCATGGGGTCGGGCTCACGTACGGCTTCATGACTCTTTAAAAAAAAAATGCACATGCACAATTTTTAAAGAGAATTATGATGATAATGAAAATAGTTAAAGTGGAATAACGTTAACATCAGCAAAATTATAGTACTTGCCTAAATACGATTGCAAACTTTATATACCATAATTGTTTTTTATTTACATTATGTAAACACATAAACTGCTGTGCTAACTGATATAATTAAATATTTGTGTCTACCTTCTAGAAAAAGTACTGTTTTTGTAATATTATTAACATAGCTGTCCATTTCTTAACAATCTGTCGTCAGGACTACAACTATTTTCAACATGGTAACGTGTTTAAATTCTGTTAATACTTCGAAAAAAAAAATAAAACCAAATGACACCAAAACATTAAATGAAGGCCGATTGTTTCAATTTAGTTTGTTTTGGTTTAACAGGTAACACCTATGTTGAAAATATTACATAGCGCGGAACGCTAAGTTAGATTTTCCAAAAATACTTCCCCGCTTCAGTTGAGTACGCTCACTAAATGTCCACTATTTATAGAAAGCTACATATTTCCTCGAATTAAGTTGAATCTTACTTCAGAATCGAATAGCAAACAACATACATCAACTATATTTGTTGTTTTTACTAACACCTTGATTACACAGCTTTCAGGATTCTCGACTCGCCAATAATTAATTGTAGTTTTAGTTACCCGGATTAGTGGTGATTCTGTTCCGACTCTCTTGCTGGCACTTCCACCAACACTACTAAATAAACCGAACTTAATTATAAACCCGGCTGCTCCCCGCGATTTTAAAACTTATATAAATCACCTGTTAAAATATTGCACCGCACGAGCTTCCACTAACAAATTTTAAATTTTTTTAGTTCGTTTAAATGTCCAAACAGAGAAATATACACATTAGATTTTTTTTTAAAGATTAGGTAAATTGGTATAAAATTTACGGGATCTTCCGGGTATTACGAACATGTTGTGTCATCAGTATGGCATAAATATTATTGTTACTATGAATTTTTTCGTATTTTTAGCTAGAGGTTGCACATCTGTCATTTTTTTAAAGGTCACGCTGAAAACTTTTAAAATAGACGTGATTATATTTTATTTATTTAAAAAACTAAACTTCACCTGAAACGCAAGAACATGGAGAAAATCGGAAGGAAAACAATATTTCACAGTCTGAAGTTGTCTAATAAATAACTCGACAGAAATAGATGAGTTATCAGACAGAATAAAAGTTCTTGCGAAAAACTGATAAAGAAAATAACTATCGTATATCAATGAATCGATCTTAAAGTGAACGAACTTTGGAGCAGTTTCCGCCGATTCGGATAGTTATTAAATATTCTGTCTCAACGACAAACTACCTCAATAAAAAACAACTCAACCCTATCTTTGAATGCCCCTGGAACTTTCAAAAACTACGCAATTACAAAGTTTGCGTAATAAAGCAGTCGAACGTCACTTTAGTTGTCAGTTTGATTATTTTCGCAAGACAACTGTGTTTTCGGATGTGTGTTGTTTTAATCTAATATACAGAACGAAGCAAAAGTATGGAGATACTGTATTTCTGCCGTTAATATTGCAAAGTTGTAGAAAGCCGAAGGGATTACATGTTAAAATTATTTTCAATTACACAGGGGCTTCCATATTAAAGCATATGAAACTTATGTTATACAACTTGAATATTTTTATTGGACTTTAAATTTGGCTAGACCGCTAAAAATCCCAATATGAATCAGCCGGACGGATCAAATCGACGACGAATAAAGCAGAGGAAAAGGACTATGAAAATCGGAACGTGGAATGTACAAGGCGTAAATGGAAAAATGGAAGAAATCACGATGGAAGCAGAACAAAGGAATGTGGACATACTCATACTGACAGAAACAAAGAAAAAAGGGAAAGGAATAGAACAACGCGGCCCCTATATACATGTATGGAGCGGAGTGCCTAAAGAAACAAGGGCAAAGAAAGGAGTATCAATTTTTATAAAAAAGAAATTAATAAAGTACGTGACGAACTGGGAAGGACTAACAGAGAGGATAATAAAAATTAATATAAAATTGTACGGATATATAACTACTAAATTGTCGGAGTATATGGACCAAATGTTAATGATAACACACTAAACAAAGACGAATTTTATGACAATATTAATGAGATATTAGAGGAGGAAGGTGATAAAAGGGAATTAATAGTACTGGGGGACTGGAATGCCAGAACAGGTAGTAAAATAGGAAATAAAATAGTAGGACCGTTTGGAGAACAAGAAATAAATAATAATGGACAGAGACTGGTGGACTTGTGTAATCAATTAAAATTGAAAATTAACAATGGCTTTTACCAACATAAAGAAATACACACCTATACTTGGCATAAACCTAGCAGACAATAAAAATGTATAATAGATTATGTAATAACTCGGCAGTACTCACGATTGAGAGTTCAAGATGTGCGAGCTTATAGAGGGGTAGCGTGCGGTAGCGATCATCACTTGATTAATTCCAAGATAATGTTTCCACCCGGAGCTACAAGGACAAATAGAAGATACACAGAACAACTACAAAATGGAAATGAAGAACAGCAACCAAAATACCAAGTAGAGAGTTTCACAGATGAGAGTACATGTTACTTATATAGACAGAGATTAAATGCAAAATTAAGAGAAGATGAGGGCATGACAACTGAGGAATTATACAAACACATAACACAGTCTATTCACGAAGCGGCAAAAGAAGCAGTTGGATACAAAACAAATAAAAAACATCATGGAAATAATTTACAGAATAATGACGAAATAGCAGATGAAGTAAGGTATAAAAAACAGCTCTACCTGAAATGGCTCAACACAAATAAAGAAGAAGATAAAAACAGATACAAAGACCAACAAAGAAAGGTGAAAAATATGGTTATAGAAGAAAAAAATAAAACATGGGAGAAGAATTGCAGAGAACTTGAAGGTCATATAGAAGGAAAAAGATTCGGAGAAGCATGGCGATTTCTGAAAAACATTAGAAACCAAGAAAGAAATCGATATAACATCATTAATATCTATAAAACAGTGGGAAGAGTATTACAAAGGACTTTTTACGGAAACCAGGGCACAATTTCAAACAAAGAAAGATACAGAAATACAACAAGACGAGTATGTAGATATCTCAGAGGAAGAAATAAGAAAGGTAGTGAAAGCATTAAAAAATGGAAAAGCCCCTGGACCAGGAAATATTACGACGGAGTTAATAAAACAAGGCACAAACAAACTCTTCAGACTGCTAGCAAGCCTTATAACTAAAATAATAAATGGAGATCCACCACCAACCGAATGGAAAGAACATATTACATCCATACATAAAAAGGGAAAAAAAGAAAAATGCGAAAATTACAGAGGAATATCAGTAACTAGTACATTAAGCAAAATTTATGGGCGCATATTAAGGAATAAAATAGAAGAACAGTACAGAGAACAAGAATTAGAACAACAAAGTGGGTTTAGAGAAGGAAGATCTTGTGCGGACAATATATTCACTCTATCCCAAATTATACAAAAAAGATTGACACCGGAAGAGAACTACACCTATTATTTGTCGACCTCACAAAAGCATACGATACGGTATCTCAGCATAGGCTTTGGGAGGCGTTAAAAGTTGTGAATATTAGTACAACATTGATTCGAGCAGTACAAAATATATACAAGGATCAAATATCAAGGGTGAAGATAGGAAATAAGTTATCGAAGGGTTTTAAAATAAGTAAGGGATTACGACAAGGGTGCGCCGTATCACCTACTTTGTTTAAAATATATGTTGACAAAGCACTGGGAGTGTGGAGAAATAAATGCAGAGGGATGGGAATCGAAATGGACAACATCACCCTATATTCGCTACACTTTGCGGACGACCAAGTCCTTATAGCACAGGACCAAGACGACATCCAATACATGGTACGAAAATTAGTTGAAGAGTACGATAAGTGGGGGCTGGAGATGAATATGAATAAAACGGAGTATTTGGTAATAGGACAAAAAACTGAAGACCTAGAAATAGAAAATGGGGTAAAAATCAAAAGTTGTGATCATTATACATACCTGGGAGCCCATATAGATAAAAACGGAATGGCCGACAGTACAGTGAAAGATAGAATAATAAAAGGAAAACAGGCCGTTAGAATATTAAATTCGGTATTGTGGGACAGAAACATAAGTAAAGACAGGAAAAAACAAATATATAACAGTATAGTGAAAAGTATAACAACATATGGAGCGGAATCATGGTAATTAACTGAAAAAACGAAAAAAGATTTAAGAGTATTAGAAATGGATTACTGGAGGCGCTCGGCAAGATATCAAAATTAGACAGGGTTAGAAACGAAATAATTAAGAACATAATCGGGGTAGAAGAAGACATAGTGGAAGATGTGAAAAAGCAATTGATGTGGTATGGACATGTTCAGAGGATGGACGAAACACGTATTCCGAAGAAAGCAATGGAATGGGTCCCCCGAGAACGCAGGAAAAGGGGAAGACCGAAAAGCTGGAGAAAAGGGATAGTAGAAGCAATGGAAGAGAGGGAAATAGCGGAAGGAGAATGGAGAAATAGGGAAAGATGGAACAAATTATTGGGAACCGGAAGGCGCTAAATGCCGAAAAACCGGAAGAAGAAGAATTTGGCTATTGGTTTGTTGCAACCGTGCTAGGATTTCTAAATCTAATGTGTCATAACTGGATTTTTTATTAAAACACCGGTCACATACTTATATAGATGGGTAGAGCTGTTTATGTTCTATAGATTTTATTAATCAATCGTTATAACTCTTCTTCTTCTTCTTCTTCTTCTTCCTTTGACTAGGAATGTCTCCCTGTTTGTCTGACCTGTTATTCCGCCGAGAGCCAGCTTTCTATCCATCTTCTCGGTGGTCGTTCTGGGGGTCTTCTCCCAGTTGATATATTTGTTTTGCATATATTTGCTAATCTCTCTGCCCCCATTCGTTCCCCGTGGTTGTTCCATTCCTTCTTCCTATCCTTCATCCATTTCACTAGGTCTTCTCGTTATAACTAAAACCAACAATTTTTGAGAAAATAAAATTTAATTGGTGCTTCTTCTTCTTCTTCTTACGGCAGTTGCGAAAGACGCAGAATTTAGGACTAATTGGCACCTTGTGCATACACCGCTTGTTCACGGATAATCTTTATACTACCCAGTAGCCAATCCAAAGGCTGCCTAGCATTTTACTGTTAGATATATCCTGTAATTCCTCCAGAAGAGGGTA
The DNA here is from genome assembly GCA_958336395.1 of Ctenicera cuprea. Taxonomy (NCBI): domain Eukaryota; kingdom Metazoa; phylum Arthropoda; class Insecta; order Coleoptera; family Elateridae; genus Ctenicera; species Ctenicera cuprea. The sequence goes on from OY284487.1 coordinate 51,072,605, forward strand.
GCCGAGGTGTCTATGTCTCAGTACCGATAGTCTGGAGCAGTGAGTGAGAAGATAAAGTAAAGATTCCTCTTCTTGTCCACAAAACCTACACTTAGGATCATTGACAACCCCCATAGTATTAAGGTGTTTATTAACAAAACCACGGCCACTCAGACAACCTACTACGATCCTAATGTGTTTCCTTCTTAAGCGTAGGAGTTGATTGGAACGCTTTGGTGAAGGTTCTCGAATAAGACATTTTGAATGGTGCAATCCTAGATGCGAGGTCCAGCTTAGTTTTAACTGTGAACAAGTCCAGTTCTCAATCTTCTGCCTTACAGTGGCCTTGAAGAGTCCGAGGACCGCCTTCGGACCAAGGAGAGTTTGCTGAGAGCTCCTCCTGGCCAAGGCATCAGCTTCCTTGTTCCCACTAATGTTACTGTGTTCAGGAACTCAAAGCAGTTTTATCCAATTATGTGAGCCAAGTCTTCGACCAGCGTTAATTCTTCATCACAAAACCAAGAACTTTAAGAATTGCTTGGCTAGCTGAACGTATATAGATGTGTTTGTTGGAGTAACCCTTACGGATGTTTTCCTGGGCACAGGCTAGGATGGCAAAAATATCTGCCTGGAACACTGTGGCGCACCTGCCAAGAACAAACAAAAATTGTTCCCTAAGCTTATCGCCGTATACCCCTGCACGAACCTTCTAGAATTTCCGATCCGTCTGTAAACCAGACTAGATCAGCAAGTTGTAGAAGATCCTCAGTTGGAGTCTAGTCTTCCCTGTTAGAGATGACAATGTTAAAAGGTTCAATAAAAGAGAATGAAAGTGGCATGCAGTCGCTCTTTGCACCGAGCAGCAAGTGTGTCCGTATGGTAAGGAATAGGGCACGTGCATGTCTTAGGAATCTTTTTTGTTTTTTCTTTGTTAATGCTACTTCAGCCTGCAAGCTTTTTTTCGAGCCTCAGCCTTGATCAAAGTAAGAAGAGGCAGAAAGTCTAAAAGTGCTTCCAGAACCGTAGTACGAACAGAGTGTATCGCTCCCGTGGCTCCTAAGCAAGCCAGTATTTGGAACTGAGTTAAGCGTACTTAGATGCAGGACCATGGCTGCAGGCCATCACACCAAGTCGCATACGTAACTATAGTCAAAGGTCCGTCTACTGACTCATAGGACTCCAGTGGCTCTTTGCATTTGTCTATCGACATGATTTCCACAGGTTAGCGTCAAGGGTGACTCCAAAATACTTGACCACTGGAAGAGCGCAATGTGGTCGCGGAGAGTTCCGGTTCAACAAAACCTTCCACTCTTCTTTTTCTGGTAAAAATAACTAACTCGGCCTTAAAAGGGTTATCTCGAAGGTTTTGGTCACTATCGTTGCACAATCTGTTGAGCTCATTGTAGGATTCGGACAATAGCGTAAGGAAATTTTTCAGAGATACGGATTGCAAGGTCGTTTGCATAACCATGCATGTATAAACCATATTTCTTGAGTTCGGCGAGTAGACCGTCAAAGACGAGGCACCACAGTAGAAATGAAAAAATTCCTTCTTAAGGACATCCTTTCCTGACTGACGCTCTAACCGCCGTCTGATCGAGTGCGGCTATTACTTCTCGCCCTGTCAGCATGGCCCTGACACACCTAATAATGGTGTTGTCAATGCTATTCCTAACAGCAGCAGTACAAATTAAATCATGGAAGGTATTGCAGAAGACTCCTTCGATGCCAAGAAACACCCGCGAGGCAAGTTCTTTGTGGTTCTCATGGGTGGAAAGGTGAGGTAGTCAATGCACCATCTTTCATAAACTTATAAACTTGGCTGTCTTGCATCTTGAACAGGAAAGAGATCAAATTGATAGGTCTGAATGATTAAGTATTATTGTATGCAGTAAAGCTAGTCTTTATTCCAAAGGCAGAATTTGGAATAAAGACTAGCTTTACGGTTCTGTGGAGTACGAAAATGCTTTCGAGAGCTAGGGAGGTACGCAAGTGATGGTACAGTTAACTCTATTACTACAATAGCTCCAAAAATGTGAACTTCTATGAAGTGCTTGAAGCATTCTTTGTTGGTCGTTGTAAGTCTACTAGATGGAAGCCTTAGGATCTTCAATCTGGTGTGACTATCTTTTTGAAGGGCTTTGCGCAACCTTGTAGTTTTCGAAAGTTCTTCAATGCTTTCACAAAAATTTTACCAAGCAGCCCTTTTTTGGCTGAAGATGCAGCTTTTATAAAGAGGCTGGGACCGTTTAATTTTTTCCAGTCTGTTAGAAGTTTAGTGTGCATTGCTCTATTAAGAAGCCTGCGCTTTTCTTCGTGCAATTTTTAGAAGGTTTCAAAGCAAAACTCTCCTTTTCTCAGACCTCTTCCTCAGGAGACACCTACTCTCATATAAGGTCGTTATCGCCCCTTGCAAGAGTTTTGACCTGAGATTCCACCTGATCGATGTTACGAGGCTTTGGTGCGTTAATTAATCTACGTCCTAAGGATTGTCTGTAGGCCACCGAGTTGGTAGTCTTTCGGTCTTTGTAGTAGATTTCTAAATGTAAAATGCTGGAAAAATCACTACTCCACTGGTTTTGAAAATCCCATTCGGCGATGAACACCACTGCTAGGCTTAGTCCATTGTCTCTGGCGGGACGACTAAAGACCTTCACATCGGCGAGAGACATGAACAAAGGTACCGTTTGCGGGATCGACGTTGTAACAGACAGAGCGATTTCAACTTGGTACGTCCACCTCTCCTCGGTGAAGTGCAAAGTTTATCTTATTTGGAACCATAGAAACCTGGGTTAGTGATTTCAAGAGGTACAGTGTTGCTAGTTCCCAGTATGAGTGCCTAACACCTGAGCGGCAGTGCGTCTTCTGAAACGAGTTTGTTCAACGACTGCAGGTATAAATATGCCTGCGTTCCAGTCACTACGGTTTATAAATTTGTCCAAGCAATAAACTGGGTGGCTGACGACACACGTTTTAGGCAGGTGGCGTGGCTGGTGGTATGAAATATATGGTTGCTAGGAGTGTGATACATTTTGCCTGCTCCCCCCCACTATCAACCCAGGGCTTGTGTTTTTGCACAACCGACGCTGTTAAGGTACCGGTCAGTCACTATGATCAGAGCGGCTACCGCCCTATCTGGGCAGTGCTAAGTTGACTAGAACTGGAAACTGCAAGTTGCCCAATTGGTAGGGGCAGATTTGGCTGTTCCCGACAATCCAGCTAGTGGTTTTATTAACTGGTACCGATGGACCAAACCCGAGCCCGCAGGGAAAAAACAGTCCTTGTCTCGTCACGGCGTAGAAAGAGTAGTGGCAGTGCAGTAGCTGCGTTTCAGCTTCGAAACTGATGTGTAAAATAAGTAGCAAGATTAAGGTAATCTCCTCTTACCAGTAGGCACTTAGGACTTGCACCTTGATGTCATAACTTGTAGCTTGTTCTCGTTGAACTCTTGTTAACATGTGCAAACGTGCTGATTAAGCGGCCCGAAGAAAGACATGGCGGATTATGGCTCACGCTAGGTGCCGCTACAATAATAATTAAGGATGGTTAGACTGTCTAGAGTTAAACGCACAGGCCATACGTTCTTGGCGCAGTGGAAAAGCAGTGATTGGTGTATAGAATGATAATAGTTGTTTCCGTTTGTATTTAATTTAATTGGCTTGATCGTTATCTTGTTTTTTATGTTAATTTGTAAACTTTGTTCTTGTTCTGTGAAGAAAAAATTTTGTCTTTTAACCAAAAAACAATAAATGCTTAAACATATAAAATATTTGGATTCTGAGTAAATTTAAATGTAGCTACTTGGTTTGGCTTCCATTAGTGTATTGACTAAAATATTGATTAAAACTGATTAAATATGTGAGATTAAGCATTTAAATACTCAAAATATATAAGTATCTGCAAATTACCACGTTGAGTAGTAAAACTATTGTGCAATAGTTCTAAAAAATTGCGAAACGTGAGATACTACTTTTTGACTTGGTAGGATTCAAGGTATAATATCTATGTCTAATGTTCAATGTTTATATAGTACCAGTGGCGGTATAGCTATGAACTCTGACTTAAGCCATTTTTGTGAAACTTTAACCGTGTTGTATATAGGATTGAGTATCTTGGTTAACCATTTGATTCCGTCATCGTTCATAAGTTTTAAGAATTCAGCTTATAAATTATTCGAACCTAAAGCTTTGCCATCTTTCATTTGCTTTATAACAGTTTTTGCTTCTGCAGGTAAAATATTTGGGCCAATTTCTGCATCTATTTGGCGTGGTTCTGATCTCTCAAGATATACCATAAATTCTTAAATGTGCCGTATGCGGTCTTGTTAGAATGAATAAGAAAAGAACAAAATACACAATCATTACAGCTGATAGAGCAAGCCTATTTCTATCTGTTGCAAACTCTTTTAAAGATGAAATTTCCGATCAGATGACAGATCTGAATAGTGAAAAGCATGTGTTTGTAGCATATTTATATGCTCATGCTAATTGTATACGAATATACCTACGAAATATGAGAAAAGTTCCAGGAAGCAACATTATTACCAGCCATCAACCAAGTATCTTCTCTTCTAGAAGTTAGATAAAGTACTAGAGACGTTGCTAAATACTGGGTATGAGTTAACGTTTACTTACAGAAATAAAATAATTTATGATGAATATTGTTTCAACACCATTAATTCACAACAATAAAATTAGAATTTAGCTAGTGAAAACGTACAATGTTAAAATTTGTTTTTAGAGCGATTGAAACAACCTTTAATTAAACAAAATAGTGAAAAAAATAATTTTGGCAATTTTTTCTAATTTATTGACAAAATATGGAATTGAGGCGTATTTCATTTTATCTGATGAAATACGCCTCAAATCCATATTTTGGCAATAAATCAGAAAAAATTGCCAAAATTATAAACAAAATAAATAAATTTAAAATAACTTTTAAAACAACAAAAAATATTTTAAACACTTTGTTTAATGCTAATGAAAAAACAGACAATTTACTGAAATCAGGCATCTACAAATTACATTGCTGGCACTGTAATTCGGTTTGTGTAAAACAAACAATTAGAAATTTTGATATTAGGTACAAGCAACACGTACGTTGTTACAAGTATAAACACCCCCATAAATCCAATTACACTAAACACGTATTAGAACACAATCATTCAATGACATGTAATAACACTATAAAATGTTTACACTTTTGTGATGATAAACGAAAGTTTAATATACTAGAAGCATTTGAAATGGACAAACATTTAAAGTCTGTATCTTAAGATTGAGCAAATTGATCTCTTCGCAATCAGCCTTTACGTCCCACTGCTGGGCACCGGCACTCTTCTCTACTACGTAATCTCCTTAGCACTAAGGTGGAGTACGGAGGACCTACAGTTTAACGTCGAATCCGAACGACTAAATACCAGAGAAGGTTTCAGGCATTAAGACCCCACGGCTGCCTACACCTGATTGGGAAATGTGAGTGGCGGGTTGCGGCATAGATTTTTATTGCTGCATGGCTTCGGCGGGGAATCGAACCCTAGACCTTTAGCGTTAGAGGCTAAGCGCCTAACCTAACCTAACCTAATTATAACAATGCACAGGACTCATAATTTAATAATCACATTTTATTGTAGTTGAACAGGGAATTTCAGTTTCAAATTTACATGATGGGAAGATGCACTTGAAAACTTAAATTTGCTGTGATGTAAACAAACTCACCTCTAGTATTATACAGGGATTTTCAACGAAAAGTAGCCACCCTCAGCATCTTTCAAAATTATTTTTTGCTTGAAAATCGCCAAGACATGTCAACAAAGACAGCAAGGGGGACATCTTTTTGCGTAAAATCCGGACGTCTGTCATCAACCCCTTAGCCGCCACAGCCACCCCCTCTAAAATTTCAAATGGCACCATACCATGTGTGGCACATCGTTGGAAAGGTAATTTAATAAGGAATTCATTCTACTGCTTAATTTTTTTATTCACTTGAAATTGAGACATAAAAAAAATAAAAACTATATTTTGTTTATTTCGGTTAAGCTGCTGAATATAGCAATTACCGTTAAAATAATTGTTTAAAATGACTTCCGTTAACTTCCATACAATAATACAGACGACTTTGAAAGAGAGGACGAACATTTGCGAGAACTTGCGGTGTCAATTGTCGACATTCTTCTATTATTCTCTGCCTAAGATCTTCAATGTTGGCCGGCTGTGTTGCGTATACTTTGGATTTCAAGTGCCCCCATAAGAAATAATCCAACGGAGACAGGTCGGATGATCTAGGCGGCTATTCGATGGGACCACGTCTTCCAATCCATCGTCCAGGAAACCGATTGTTCAAAAATTCTCGAACGGGAATCACATAGTGAGGAGGTGCACCATCTTGCTGGAAAACTAGTTCATTTTCAAGCAAGTGTTCGTCATTTTCCAGTAGTTCTGTTATACGCGGATCAACAGTGGTGTCAAGAAGCTCAAGGTAAATATTGCCATTCAAATTACCGTCAATAAAAAACGGGCCAACGATGTGGTCTCCTAGAATACCTGCCCAAACGTTAAGTTTCTGTGGATATTGGGTATGGGTTTCCCTATACCAATACGGATTCGTGTTTGACCAATACCTACAGTTATGCCTGTTGACTTCTCCGTTCAAAAAAAACGTACACTCATCGCTGAAACAGATATTGTACAACAAGTTCACGTTGTTCAATAGATTATTAGACATAATTTCGCAAAACTCTAGTCTTCGATCATTGTCGTCTTCGTTTAGTTCTTGAACAAGTTTTATCTTGTGTGGGTGAAATTTGTGCTTTTTTAGAATTCTCCATACACTGCTTGTTGAAACCCCCGATACCTGGGAAAGTTGATTTAAAGACTGATTGTTATCCATTGCAACGTGTCCCAAAACAGCAACTTCAACAGGTTCATTAATAATTGGTCTTTCTGGTTGATGTTTTTTGTTTGTCACTGAGCCAGTTCCCATGAACTTTTGCATCAACTTTATAACATACTGATGGCGAATGAATTTATCGGGATGAATTTCATTGAAAGCACGCGCTGCAGCTCGTGCACAGTCGTTATTTTTGAAATAAAAACGCACAATCTCGATTCTTTCGGCAGTGGTGTAAACCATGTTGGCACTTTTATAATATTCAAAATGAACTGAATGTTGACTGACAGATGAAAAAACAAAAGATGAAACCAAAGCATCTGTAGGTACTGCTATATTCAGCAGCTTAACCGAAATAAACAAAATATAGTTTTTATTTTTTTTATGTCTCAATTTCAGGTGAATAAAAATTTTAAGCAGTAGAATGAATTCCTTATTAAACTACCTTTCCAACTATGTGCCACACATGGTATGGTGCCATTTGAAATTTTAGAGGGGGAGGCTGTGGCGGCTAAGGGATTGATAACAGACGTCCGGATTTTACGTAAAAAGATGTACCCCTTGCTGTCTTTGTTGACATGTCTTGGCGATTTTCAAGCAAAAAATAATTTTGAAACATACTGAGGGTGGCTACTTTTCGTTGAAAAACCCTCTATATTTATATTTATGAAATGCAAGGGATATTGGAAAACAATTCGATGTAAGACGTGTCTAAGAATGTTCAACACACTGTACGAAAACTTTGCATTTTGACAATTGATAACTGCAAAAATAAATAAATAAGATAACGTGTGTTCAATTCCTACAACTTACGTCTCTAGAAGGAAGGATGCAATTTGTCAGGAGCAATGTACACACTTCGGCAAATTTTACGTTTTAGTGCGATCGAACAAATATTTGACCCAACAGAGATCTGATAAGATCTCTTAAATGTTATATCTGCCATTCTCGTAACATGGTCATGAAAATATTATTACACAGCGCAAGCACTTTAGATTTTACGAGATAACGTTTTATGAAATATCAGTACAGTCCAATGAAAATAATTTATCCCATTTTCAGACTTCAATTAAAATCCCAAATAAGATTGTCTCTACGATTATGATGGAATAGCAACTTAAATCTTGAAAGATGTAGCTTTTCTTTTGATAATGACAGTATTTTTCTGAGATATTTTCCTTCTACTGGCAGATTATCTAGAAGAACTTGGAAAAGTCCCTATTATTCCAACGTCGGAATGGCAAAAACGGCTTGATTTACTTACAGGATAAAAACTTGGAAACTAATCAGGGATTTTCTCCGGTGGTTGTACGCAGCCACTAGAACATGAAACAATCCTAAAGACATTCGGCGGCCTTCGAGATTGATAGCGTTTGCGGGCGCCGCCGTGGTTTAGCGATGGCGCCAGTGTCGACGAGCTAGACGTCGGCGTCGGGACGAACCAACACTAGAACTCAGCATTGAGACGTTAAGACACCGATTATGCAAGGCATTTCCCATTTTTTTGCACTGTAATTCCGGAATTCCGCGACCTTCCAGTACTACGGAAAATTACAGTATGCCCTTGGCTATTCCTAAGTAATAAAAATAACAGAATTTAATTCGTTTTTCCGTTTTTTCGATTGTCGCAAAATTCACCCTGAAATTTTAAGTGCGTTCTAATAAGTGGTCAAAAAATGATTATAAATAAGGGGATGGGATCTATTTGGTTGACTTAAATTCGTGGCCGCGTTGTCAAATTACGATGTAACAAAGTTCGCGTATCCTTTCCGTACTGAAATTTAGTTTTGGGATAGTTCTTTTAAACCCCCACGAGGTCGTTGACTTACAAATGATTTTGAATAGGTAAACAGCTTTATTTATTCGCCAGTTGGACGTAATTATATGGTCCAGCGCATATGTCCTGTATATTCAACAAGCGACGTCCCAAGGACAAAAACTAGGATAACCAGCTTTTAGGGGGAAGCAGTTTCGATACTAATTTGTTAACTCGATTAACTTACTTGAATCGCATCGAGGATTGATTCGATTTATTTGAAAGTTAGGGTGTCAAGTTTTGGTTATAGCGAATTGAAAAATTCGCCGTTGGTTTTGTAATACGAGTACGTAGGTAATTTAACGTGCGACACATCAGAGGCAGCGCAGGACCGTTATGTTATTGTTTTGCGCGGCTTTATTAGCATTTCAGATGTACTGCGGCCGTTTGTTATCGACAATGCCGACCGATTCTAAATTGGATATCATGTTATCTGCCGTCTGAATGCCTTTATTTAAATATTTTGTTTCACAGAGAGAATGTGTCCGGACACTGTTTTATTTCGGCTTTGTTTAACATTAAACCTGTTACGTTGGTCAGTTATAACAATTGGAGAGGATGAATTTTTGGGTGGGATATGTCGACCGGGAATATTTATAACTAGAGTTGGGCAAATATGCTGTAAAGATAGTGAATATCTGCACCAACATATGTCGCATAAAATCGTCAATATATGCACTAAAATATGCCGCATAAAACCTTCAATATATGCAAGAATATGCAGTAACCTTTTGCGATATGCACTAAAAAAAATTAGTTTGTTTATTTAGTGCCTAATATGAAAATCTGATGTTTATTTGAATCTGCAGTTTAATACTAGTAATTATTATATGAGTTAAAGCACGTTTTGCATCAAATGTAATTTTTCGTTGAAAGAAAAAGATAAATACAATTAATGATTTTCATTATTTTTAGTTACAAACACTCAACATTCAAAAAATCAAAAGGGCTTACATAATATAGAAACGCATTATTATTAACTTCAGTTAAAACTGCATTTTTATTTGCATATACAAAAATACAGGTAGAAGTAAAATCAATAAATAACACAACCTATTTATTACAATAAATAATCATGTGCGTTTCAATGGTGTCAACGAGAAAAATTTGCCGCTTATCTTCCAATATATTTTTGTAGCTGGAAAAACTTCTTTCTACATCACAAGAAGTTACTGGACAATATTTAAATAAATGTGAATTTTTAACTGCAAAACATTCGTCATTGTGACCATTGCTTAAGAAATCTCCATTTAAAATATTTTTTATGGAATTCAGAGTTGAAAGTCCGCTGTTTTTCTGAATTAAATCGTTCATTTTGCTGCTAACTTTTTTGCATATTTTATTTTTATTCAAATTGGATGAAATTTTTCGATTAATTCTAAAGATTCAGTGAGAAGCAGGTTTTGTGTTTCTAATTTATTAATGATGCTAGGAATTTCCGAAAAATGAGCCTTTATGTAGGACAACTGAGGTTGCAATTCCGGACACTTTAAAATATCTTGACAATCTGCTATAGACTGAGCAGAAGTTGAATCAAAGGTGTTAACAACATTTTTAAATTCCCTGTAATTTTCACAATAAAATAGAGCGGCTTCTGTCCACGTTCCCCACCTGGTGAGAATTGGTTGTGGAGGTAAGGGCACATCTTTAAGCAAGTCTTTGTAAACTTCGACGCGAAGTAGTGATTTTAAAAATAGGTACCTTTTTTCCGTTATTAATTAATTTATTGATTAAAGGAAACTCAGTTCTAACCACTTCGGCCACCCTATTCATCGCATGGGCCAAACAAGTTACATGAATTAAATTTGGGAAAACGATTTTTAAATTTTGACCTGCTTTTACCATGTATGCGGCACCATCAGTCACCATGTATAAAATCCTTTCTGGTGGTATTTGATTTGGCAAATAAAGTAACGAAAGGGTTTCATTGACAAAACGTGAAATTGTCAAATTGTTGTTTTTTTCTAGTTGTTTAACAGCAATTAAATAACTGGAAGAAGGACTGCTGTTTAAAACACCAACAATAAAATTCGCTATATATCTTCCTCTAGCATCGGTGGTTTCGTCAACACTAAACCAAATACAATTATTCGAAACAACGTTTCTTATTTTTTGAAGATTTTCTTCGTATAATTTTGGAATGCACGTTCTGGAAGCTGTTCTCCGGGAAACGACGTTTTGTTTTGTATATTTTTCTAAGAAATTTCTAAATTCGGGAACGTCCATGTTATTTAATGCAATGTTGCATGAAACCATCATTCTACACAAATCGTCGTTGAAATTGTTGACATTCTTATTTAAGCAGTTCAGCAATAATTGTTGTTTTGGCTCGTTTGTATTATTTTTTCTTTTTTGATGCGGACCGGTGGCTACGTGCTGATCAAGTTGAAACTTTTCATTAACGTTTATTTATAAAAACAATATTTAAGTACAATTTACTACAGCTTACACAAAGGAAAATAATTGAATGTGCCCTGTGCCCTGTGCCATATCCTTTGCAATATCACAAAAAAAACTTTCTAATTTTATTCTGAAATTGTTTGCTTAATTACAAAATAAAATAACAAATTAGTATTAAATTTTTAACTCGCTGTTTTGGCTTGTTTGAAGTTTTTTAACTTTAAACAGAGTAAACAGTTTTTTTAATTCAAAATTAAAATAAACGGATAAATACCTCTTTTTCACAGATGACGCACAACACAACACTTCCATCGTATTTAAAACATGTACACGGCTTCAACCACTTCTTAATTAAATCGTTTTTTGAACTAGCAACTTTAGGCATTGTCAGGGTATAGACTGGACAGTTACACTTTACAGCTCTCTGTCAAGGCAACAAATGAACAAGTCAAGCACTAAAATTATAAATAACTATTTCTAAGAATAAGTATAAGAAAAATTTCCAAATATTATTTTCAAAGAAATTTGTACCTTAAGGAATAAGACCTACCCAAATAATACAACCTTTGTCAGTTAATCCTTCATTTCCTCTACCCCTACTTGGAAATTTAGAAAGTGCAAATCTAGGGTTCATGTGGTTTCACTAGAAGAAACTGTGCAATTTCTTCTAAGAACTACGAATATTTTATTTGATAATTTATTTTAAATTTTATTTTTTTGCTAGAATATGCATTTTCATGCCATTAAAAGCTAAAATATGCACTAATATATGCCATATGCCGTAAAGTTGTAATATATGCCAAATATGCAAAATAAAATTTACTTTTTATGACTCTAAACATCACGAAACGTGTATATACTAAAAATTAACATTTTTTGATCAATAGGAAAAAAGATGCAAATATGCATTTGCCCAACTTAATTTTTCAATTAAAACGAAGTTGCATTAATTGTTACAAAAGCAATGTCAAATAGAGTGACACATGCTTATATAATTAAAAGTATCGTATATTCTGCAGATAATAGAGCGTTCCAGGGATTTTAGTTTCACTTTCGTGAGCACTTTGGAGTTAAAAGCAATGAAGTGGCCAGATTTGTATGTTTTCCTTACTATAAAACTAAAGTCTGTTCAAAATTGTCAATAGATACAATTAAAAAAAATTAGAGTTATACGTACATGTACGCCTCAAAAACTATCAATACTATCAATCTAACAGCTAGGCTTCCGGGTTGGAGCCGCGTCATCGGTGCATGAACTGCAGTTGGCAGTTCATGCACCGATGACGCGGCTCCAACCCGGAAGCCTAGCTGTTATTAACAACGGCCGCGGAAGCCTGCAACTTAGACTATCAATCTATTTTTGTTAACTTGTCTGCGGCGGGTATATATTTTTTTATATTTGAAAAACGCTAAATTCACTGCGCCTTATGGCCAACGAAAACTAAAAACGTGTTTTTCTCGGTTCAGATGTCTGCTAAAATTAATACGTGTTAGTTAGGGTTTTGTTTCCAAACTATTATTTCGATAACCGTTCATTTTATCGACAAATATGCCATTTTCTATTTTGTAGCTGCAACATCGATGAGCGTAACGGTATGTGTTTAAAATTTTTAAATCTAATAATAACCGAAACAAAGCTAAAAATCCAAAGTAGTGCGATTTTATGGTGGTCGCACTTGATCCACACGCTTTATATGTATGTACATCTATGAGTAACGACAGTTCCCACTACATGTTTTTTTGTCGTGCATACCGCACCCCCTGCCGAATACGTCTAGAACTGCATGTTGTGGGGTTTAATGCGAGTTTCAGCGACTTATTTAATATTAAATGACATTTGCAGTGGTGTTTGTAAATTATTAAATTTGACCTGTAAAAACATTAATTTTAATTATACAGTGCAAGTGTCTAATCAAAAAAACATTTTTGTACAGGTCAACTTTATTTTTTAAAAGTGCATATTTTCTGATAATTGTCATTTATCATCATCGACAATTTACTCAATGGCAACCCATTTTTTTGTCGTAGTATTTGGATAGCGGTTGAAATTCAGAATTGGGCTATATGTTAATATATGACATTGGCATTGACAGTTTCCGAGATAATCTAGTTTAAAGTAAAAAAAGCACATAAAAATTGAGTGAACCATAGAATAATTATGGTTTAATTGTTTGGTAACGATCTAAATTTAATAAAATAACATTAATTAACTTAAACTAACACTTAAATCTAACCATCATTAAAATTTCAATTATTTGTTTTCTTTATTTATAAGTTCGAGCTTTACTTCGTTGAAGTTCGGTTTAATTTATTCTAAATAAAACAATTCTTAACTTCAACACGTTCTTCATTTTAGCTTTATACGTATTTCAACGTGTTTACACGTCATTATCAAAAGCAAGATTAAAAGTAAGCAATTAGTGTTGCTATAGGAACAATAAATCTTCATAACTTGATCTTGGTTTTCTATATCTGCGTCCAGATGACTTGATTTTTCATTCCAAAACGTCTAATAACGGTGAATTTAAGAGATCAATTTGTTCATTTATTAAAGGTACAGATTTTAAATGTATTTTTAATGAATGAACAAATTGATCTCTTAAATTCACCGTTATTAGACGTTTTGGAATAAAAAATCAAGTCATCTGGACGCAGATATAGAAAACCAAGATCAAGTTATGAAAATTTATTGTTCCTATTGCAACACCAACTCTTTACTTTTAATCTTGCTTTTGATCATGACGTGTAAACACGTTAAAATACATATAAAGCTAATATGAAACACCTGTTAAAGTTAAGAATTGTTTTATTTACAATAAATTATTTATTTTTCGTTTAAATATTGCACCATTTTTACTATTAATTTTACAAAATAACCAACCAAATTTCAAAGTAACAAACAAAAAGAGAAAAAAAAACTTCTAGAATTCAATAAGAAACTCTATTTGTTAACGTTTTAAAACAACGATTAGTTGTCAACATTCCATGACCAACTCAAATTATTAAGCGTTTTCTTTTACATTAAACTTATTATCTCAAAAACTGTCAATATCAATGTCATACTTTAACACATCGCCGACTTCACAAATTAATTTTCTATCCAAATACATTGCCAAAAATATAGGGTACCATTTAAATCAATTGTCGGTGAAGTCATAGTCCAAAAACGAAAGGCAATAAAAAAATGACGATGAAAACCACGAATTTTTTCATCTCGACAAAATTCATGACCGTAACACGACGACGGGCCCTTACATCTTCACTCAATCTATTGATTGTTTTCAGCAAATGTTTATGTTGCAGTCTTTACTGTTGGTATAATTTGGCTGTGTATGGCATACTTTAATTCTGACGGGTCCGAACAAATTGACATTAATATTTCATCAATTTATTAATGAAACTTTATAAATTGGGCAATTTTAAATTTAAAATTTTTTTGTTTGTTTATTAGAAGTAAGAAATAAAAGTATCTACGGCCCTAATGCAATTCCATTACGAATTTACGTTACAAGCGATCTCACCAATTTCCAAGATAAATACGGACATCTGAGGGTTACGTGCAGCTATGAAATGAAATGAAATGAATCTATCGTGTATTGACGATTTTTGTTCATGTTTCAAAGAGGGCTTATAATTAACAATAATTACAAACTGCTGCGTCTACTACCTTGCATTTACAAAGAACTGACTGAATCCTACGCTCTACGCTTTTTTAGTTTTCTATACTTTTAACTCATTTCAAGAACGATATCCAGGTTCTAACTTGTCCAGAAATGCATTAGAAAAATTAGTGATGATATTTGATAGAACGGGATCGGTTAAAGACATAAAACGGAAGAAATGATATAATTACGAAGACGATGTCGCCAGCGTCAGTGGCTTTGAATTCTGTTGCAGAGAACCCCATACTAAGATTAAGAGGAAAGGAAGGTGGGCATCGCCCACTTATTGTGAGGCTTGTACAGCGAAGTGTGAAAAAGCTTATATATGATAATAAAAGAAAGTTGAAGGGTACTAAAATAGTTATTCGCGAAGACTTGACAAAAAAAAGGGTGTTGGTATTAAAAGCTGCCTGTGATAAGTACGGGTTTAAGAACGTTTGGACTAACGAAGGCGTAATATTTATTAAATCTGGCAATATGATTCGCAAAATTGTGACACAAAAGGAACTAGATAACATTAATAATGATGTGCAGTGAACCAACCTGTTCAATGTACATACTTGTCCATTGAATTATTATGTTTTGTTTGTACGTAGTGTTTAGGTTTAGGTTAAACTTGCTTATCTGCATATGCCACGAAAATGCTTGAAGGTTGCACACGTTAACGTTTGTTCTTTGTTGCCAAAAATAAACGAAATTAGGAAACTTCTTTTAACCAAACAATACGATGTTTTTGCGATTTCAGAAACTTGGTTAACTTTTAATGTAAAATCGGATGATCTCTTCATACAAAATTATAAATTATTTCGTAAAGATAGGAGTAATACTAGAGGTGGAGGTGTTGCACTTTTTGTAAGAAACTCGATAAACGTTAGATTAATCGAAGCTAATGCTAACATTGAGCAGCTGTGGATAACTGCTTAAGCTAATTCAAAAAAGTTTGTATTTGGTGTTGTATATAAGCCTCCGCGGTTCAATTACAAAACTTTTGTGGATGAACTCGAAGAGTCGTTTATGTTATGCACGCCGGTATCTGGTGACATTTTTTGTATGGGTGATTGTAATATAAATTTTCTTGCACCTGATAACCCTGCAACGGAGTATTTTAATAATATGTTAGATTCATTTAATCTGAAACAGATTATAAATGAACCTACTAGATTAAATTCCTTACTAGTGTTACCCCAGCACACAATGCACAGACAGACAGCGTTGACAGAACCTGCGAAATGTCAAGTCAAGTGATGCATTAGTTCCAATAATGACACGCGACGTTATTGTAGGTGGCGCCCCAAGTGACGCGCGTCTAGCCGACCTTCATATATATTATAAATTAAAATAATTATTATTAAAAAATCGACGTAGAATAAAAATATAAAAATGTTTCATGTTCCATCTGTAAATAGAGACCTTTTATTTAAAAAAAAATGGTCCAAATTGGTGAAGCGGTAGCCGCTGGAGGAAGGGGAGAAAAAAACCCTTTGTGCTTTTATATATGTATGGATTGGATATTATAATTGTATCTAATATATCGCTTGTTAAGGGATCCGGTGTAGCAAATTCTGATTTATCTGATCATGATCTTGCGTATTGTGATGTTTCTGGCGATTTAACTGATTATACACCTGAGAGTTGCACTTATAGGGATTATAAACACTTTGACCTTGTTGATTTCGATAGGGATTTGAATCTACTCTCTTTGCATCGTTTATACTATATGGATGACATTAATGATAAAGTAGAATTTTTTAATGCTCAACTAATAAGTATATTTAATAAACATGCCCCATGACGAACTGTTAAACTTATTAAGAAACCTGCACCGTGGATTACTGACAATGTTGAACTGTTGATAAAATTGCGCGATAAGGCAAAAAATAAATTTAAAAGATGTCAAACTGTGGGTGTCTGGGAGTATTACAAGTCGTTACGGAATTTTACCAATGTGGCTATTAAAAACGAAAAAAAAAAAAGGCTTATTTCCAATTTAAATGTGCAAATGGTAACAGTAAAGTAATGTGGAAAGAATTAAAGAAATTACATATTGGACATCGCGAAAACAAAAAATGTACTGAAGATGTAAATCAAGACAATATCGAAGAATTTAATAATTATTTTGTAAACGGTATACAGCAAATAAATGTTGATTATAATGTTTTGAACTTTTATACGAATAACGTATTAACAAATAATCAATTTAAGTTTACACCTATTACTCTAAATGTTGTCTCAAATATAGTCATGACGCTAAAAAGCAATGCTATTGGTTCTGATGGCATTAATGCTTATATGTTAAAGTTGTGTTGCCCTTACATTCTTGAATTTATTACACATATTCCGGTCCCTAAGATAGCGTAGCCTGTGGATCATAAGGATTATAGGCCAATAAGTATCCTGCCAGCATTGTCAAAAGTTGTTGAAAAAATTATTAACAATCAATTGCGTGATTATCTGCAAAACTTTCGTATACTGCCTGAATCACAATCTGGGTTTCGTTCATTTCATAGTTCTACAACTGCGTTATTGCATATAACAGACGATATACTTAAGGCTCAGGATAATGGCAGTTGTACTATTTTGGTACTTTTGGACTACAGTAAAGCCTTTGACACAGTTAACCACGATTTGTTGTTTGCGATTTTGCACTATATTGGCCTGGGTCCTTCGGCAATCAATTTAATAAAAAGTTAATGCAATAGCAGGAAATAATGTGTTAAAGTTAACAACATTGTCTCTGATCTTATAAATATTGAGAGGGGAGTACCACAGGGATCTATTCTTGGGCCGTTATTATTCACTGTGTACACTAGCAGTTTCCATAGCAGAGTGACCACTTGTAGTATTCACATGTACGCGGATGATACCCAGGTATATCATGCATTTAAACTGGATGACATTGATCGTGCAATCCGTGATGTAAATGGTGATTTGGGTGTCATTTCTCGCCTTTCCCCGCAGCATGCACTTCTTTTAAATCCTGCAAAATCTTGTGCCCTACTTTTTGGTAAAACAAATGAAAACCTTGGTGTACCATCCGTAAAGATAGATAATACTGTAGTACCACTAGTAAATAGTGCTAAAAATCTAGGCTTAATTATCGACAAAACTTTCAGATATAAAGAGCACGTTTGCAAATGTATTCCAAAAGCATATTATAATCTAAAACTATTGTATCCGCACAGGGCATATTTAAATCAAAGTGCCAAAACCATGCTTTGTGACTCACTGGTGTTATCTGAGTTTACTTATTGTGCTCCAGTATATGGGCCATGTCTAGATTATGAGACATCGCAGCGCATCCAACGTGTTCAAAATTCTTGCTTGCGTTTTATTTATGGTATTCGCAAATTTGATCATATTTCTCATAAACTGTATGATACGAAATGGTTAAATATGAAAAACAGAATATATTTTCAAAGTGCATCTCTGTTTCACAATATGATTTCTGAAAAGCAGCCACCTTATCTTTATAACAAGATTGTTTTCAGGACTGACGTGCATAACTTGAAATTAAGGCATAGGGGTTTAATTACAATACCGCAATATCATACCTGTCTTTTTCACAGAACCTATTCTTATAACATTGCTAAGATCTACAACAATATTCCCCAGTCCATTAAAAATTTATTCCACAATCAATTTAAAAAGAAGTTATCTCTAATGTTACTTGGTACTCAGCGTTGACAGTGTTTTAGCGTTCGAGCATCTTCCTGGTTTATTTTCCTTTTTGTTTCTTGCATAGGCATATTTATGTTAATGTTAATTTTTAGTTGTATTTACAAAGGTGGAGTGGAAGAACAGCCTTGCTGAACTCCATTCCCTTGAGATTCCTTTTTGAATAAAATTATTATTATTATTATTAAGTCTTCGAAAAAGATCTCTTCAGCTTGGTTTAAGTAAAAATGTATAAAGACAATAGAATGTATCCATTTCAATCTAAATTTATTCATACCTTGAAAGAAGATGATTATATACAAAGACTGGAATTTTGTGCAGACATTGGAGCGATGATAAGGGAATACTCCCCTTTTCACAAAAATCTTTTATTCTTGGATAAAGCGAGCTTTTTTAACAAATGGAGTAGTCTCATCTCAAAATTGTCGTTTTTGGGCCAGTGAAAATTCTAGTTTCAAAATTAAAAGACGAAGTCAGAACTATAAAGTGGTAAACGTTTGGTGTGCCTTTACGGCTGTTGTAGTACCAAATTGCATTCCTATTTATTAACTCGTTTTTGGGGCTTTAAGACTTTCAAAGATGCGTAGTAGCCGCCATGCTAATGCTAGTACGTTAGAATAAAAGGTCTTTTGTCAGATTCCGTTTCTGGAAAAAATGGTACCAAAAACGTCTAACTTTCGGTTCCGATTCCGTTTTTAACAGTCTTTAACGTATATTTATTCTGTACATTTTAGAAAAATATCTACTATCAGAAGCTTATTGAAACCAGATTATCCATTCGGGAAATTATGAGGCGTTACACACAAACCTACCTTCGAACAGCCATTTTTAAACACCACTTTTTTGGGTTTCTGATGGCCTAAAACATGTATTTCTGCCAAAATCTTAAATTCGAAATATTTCATGAAATCAATTCTCACCTATACTAAAAGTATGAGAAAGTAAAAAAGAATAAAGATATGCCCGCCAAAAATTGGATGGATGGGCGAAAATTAACTCCCCCACAAATATTGCTGTAACTAAAAATGAAGTTGTGAACTTTATTCTACTATCACGCATAAGCAATTTAGCTTAAACAGGTATTATTTTTTGTTCCCGTTTAGTTAATAGCGAAGGTATAGGAATGAAAGTATTCTTTTATAAATAAAAAATTGTAGCTTAAGATTTTCAAAAAAACTGCTCGAAACTGGCAACGCGATTTCTTTTAAATTGTGTAGGCTCATAGAGATAGGAATAAGCTACAATTTGGTTCTCTAATTTCTCTATGACGCCTTCTATGAATTTTTTTAATTGAAAATTTATGCCTTTTCGGAGAGCGATGAAAAAATTTGGTTTAAGTTTAAATGTTCATGAGTGATAATATTATAAGATTTTCACCTTTACTTTAAATGTCCCCTACCAGCTAATTTTTGGCGAACTAATTTGTCTTGTCATTTTTAGTTTTGTTTAATTCTAACCAATCTTTCTCCAAAAAATTCAGATGTTCAAAAAGTTTAAATTATTATTTTTAAGCGTAAATTTCAGTTTCATGTAGTAGGTTCGTATAATATGACTATTATGCAACTATATGTTCTCGCTACAGTAGCAAGCTTGGTGGATGTTATTGCAGTCAATGTTGGGGCGCGAAACGTTAAGATTGAAATACTTTTGAATGTATGATAATAAACAATATTGGAAAGGTCAGAAGAAGCACTTCGTTCAATTATGGGTGGCTTTTGAAAATATAAAATCCGTCCATCCGCTACCTACATAATCAGCTTGATAATTATTTAAAAAAGAAGGAAAAAACATAGTGGGACATAACCCACGGGTTCCGCTACTTTATTTTTATATTAAGATTTTGTGTTTTATTTTTAGGTCATAAATACAGTGGAACTTTCCTAACTTGAATCTCAAAGGACATGAAAACATAATTCGAATAAGGGAAACTTCGAGTTACAGAAAATACACCAAAAAACATACGAAAAAAATTATTTGTTTATTTCAAAGTAGTATTCGGTAATTTTTTTTGTGATTTACATAACCACGTCTCTTTCTCTACAAAATCTTCCACTAAATTTAAAGACTTATAAATATTATGAGGTACATTATCTCGAGACTCTATAAAAGTTCTTAGCTTTTCAATCGAAGAATAAATTTGTTCAAATGTGGGCATGACATTAGATTCGCCTTCGTCTGATTCTACAAAAATATTTTCTTTAATTTTTTAATTTATCGTAAAGTTTGACTTTTTAAACTACAGTTAATGTGTCTGAATTACATACCTTTTGCATTGGGAATACAACTGTCTAAGATGCTTGCTAAAATATCTTCATCGGTAGGATAATCCATTGTACATGTACCATCATCAACACTTCCGTGATCTTCAAATGTTACATCATCCACACTTGCTGCGGTTCTATATGAAGCCCATAGAACATTTAATTCGAACAGTGGAAGAAAATCTTCTTCATCGTAATAATCAATATCTTAGCAATTCATCTTTAACGAACCCTGCTTTCCGGAAACAATTGGCAATTGTTTGTTCTTTTACATTCACATCCCATGTTTCACTGAGGTCTCTAATTGCGTCAAGTAACGTCACAATTGTAGGGGCATCCTCCTCCATATTGACCAAAACTTTCTTTACAATCCGTTTTCTATAATGTTGTTTTAGATTTTTGATTATGCCCTGGTCCATTGGCTGTAATAAGGAGGTCATATTGGGAGGAAAGTAAGCAAGTTTGATGTTTTTCAGTTTATCCCCTACATCCGTTGGGTGTGCAGGACAGTTATCAACAAACAGTAATATGTTCCTTTTCTGAGAACGAAACTTTTTATCTAGCTTTAAAAGCCACGTCTCATAAATTTCACGTGCCATCCATGCCTTTTTGTTATTTTCGTTATCCACATCAAGCGATTTGATACCCTTGAAACAGCGTGGATTTTTCGATTTACCAATAACGAGCAATTTTAGCTTTTCGGACCCAGTCATATTGCTTCCAAGCATAACAGTTATTCTCTTTTTGCTACTTTTTCCACCATAACATTTTTCATTTTTAAATGCAAGTGTTTTGTTTGGTAAACATTTGAAAAAGAACCCCGTCTCATCGGCATTAAAAATCAGTCATGTTTATCGTACTGACCAAAACATTTTGAAGCCAATGGTCACGAGTTTGCAAATCCCCTGCAGCACTTTCACCACATATCGATCGTCTTTTGGACAATAATATGCCGTTTTTAAAATTTATCTAACCATCCTACACTAGTTGAAAAATCTTCATGTCCCAAAGCATCTGCGAATTCTTTAGCTTTTTCTCTAATTATGGTTCCCGACAGTGGTAGATTCATATTACGTGCCATGGTTGTCCATTTGATCATAGCTTCGTCAATATCATCATAGACACAGGTTGTAAGTCTCTTGCTAACACCATAGTCTTTGATTTTTTCTAAAAGTTCATCCTTGTTTTTTAAAATGGTTGATAAAGTGTTAGGGGAAATACCAAACTTTAAATATCGCTTTGTCATTTTAGATATGAATGCACTTTCACAATGCACTAGCAAATTTTACCACTAGAACTTATCTTTCCCGTAATCTTCGAGAAAAAAATTGACCGCACGCGAGAAAACTCTGGTTGCCACTGAACATGTCTAAGAAATACCACAGAAATACTCATCACTGTGCGTAACTAAAGACTTCCCCTAAATATTCGAATTATATGTATGTTTAGCAAATACTTGTAACTAGGGACTTACCGGAAAAAATTCGAGTTAGGAGTGAAATATCAGTTCGACTTATAGAGAAATATTCAAGTTATAGAAATTCGACGAATGGAGTTAAAAATACATTAAAAAGACAACGAAACATCAGTGTTCATGACAAAAAATCGACTTGGAGAATAATTCGAGTTACAGAAGTTCGAGTTAGGGAAGTTCCACTGTAATCTGAAGATTTGCACTTCATTTCAAAATGAGAATTTTTAATAAAATTGTATTTTCGATTAATTTACATTTTCGATTAGTACTGATAATAAAACAGGGCTGGACGAAAGTACGGAACAATGCGAATATCTCTAATACAGCAACCGCGATTTCGACTAAATTTTTTACATGAAAGTTCCGATATAAGGCGGATAAAATAAAGGTATCGACGGTTTAAAATGACTTCCGGTTTAGCCGAAATAGTCTAGTCAACGAAAAGTTGTAGAGTGAAATGGAAGGAACACAATTTTTGATTTTGGGACTTTGTTTGGACTAGTTAGGAGGTAAACATACTAAAAGTCCCCACTCCTAGGAGGTGAGCGGGGTGCAGGGGGGCAGGTAGAAGGTCCCCCTTTTCGGCTTTCCGCTTATATCTCGAAAACTATGCGTCCTAGCAATAAGACAATTCTATACAAAATTAAAGCTGATAAAATGTGCTACAAGATTGATTGCAATCATTTTTTCGCTATCTTGCATAGTTTTTGAGATATCCGCTAATTTAAAAAAAAATCTTTGCCTCACCTTTTTTGCCTTATTTGACTAGCTAACTCTTCAGCCCTTCGTTCTACGAAAAAGTCATGAGAAAGGAAGTTGTAGAGCATTAAATTTCCTTCAAGAATATATGATATTTTACTATTTTACCTTCAACCGTTCAAAGTTTTAACTTTATGTGTAAATTCCGAGATTTTGCAGAAAAACTTAACTTTCGTATTTTTCGTTATTACACTGCTCTTACTCTATGTATAAGCCAATATATACGTATTTATATATATAAATAGTATGTAATATATTATATAAGTGGCTCATAAAGAAATTATATGTATATATGTATTATATAATATAGTTTCAGGTACATATGTAGTTCTTCAAAAGTAATATTGTTTGTTGTCGTTGAATACTATTTTCGACACCCCGAATCTAATGGAACCACTTTGAGAGCTTCATCTCTCACCCCTACAGAAATGCAATGACTATATAATGGAAATTTTTTCATAATTCTCAAAATTTACAATTTATCGAGTATCGCTGAATCTTTATTGTTATTTAGTAGCCATAATAACCCTCTACATAAGCAATAATACTGTATATTCGCTTCGCAAAGGCATTGGGGTAGGGTGATTGCAGAGTCAACATCAATTTCTACATAACTTTTTTTATTAACACATTAACTCGTAAGTGGTTTTGATAAACTGTTACATTTCATTTAATAATATATTTACACCTTGTAGTACAATTATACAGTAATAATTGTTATCAATTCCTGGCTCTCTTGGGGCGGGACGGTCCTGACTCGTCATGGGAACTTGGTTCTGGGGTGGGTTCTGCTTCGTTTTCTTCTTCATCCGTTGAGAAAGAGGATACATCTTCGAGGATGACTGGCAGAGGATCGATGTCGAGCTCTTCATCCTCATTGTCTAAGAGGGGGCCCCCATTAAGACAGTTCCCTTGGCAGTTTTGGCAGGCAGGGGAACACTTGAGAGATGCCTTTCTGCATCCGCATTTGGTGGTGGCACAATCCTTTGTGCACCGACAAAAATCATTTTTATTATTTCATCCGGTGCAGCCTGCTGCTCACTGTGCACCGGGGTTAGAAATTTGTTGGTGGTTAGCTCCCACCCATACATCTGACAAACAAACAATTGATAATTAATTGTAAACAAAACCGGAAAGCTAACGTTCATATTTAATTATTAAATCACGTAATTATTAAAGAAATTGAAATAAAATATATTGGCTTATACATAGAGTTAGGGCAGTGTAATAACGAAAAATAAGAAAGTTAAGTTTTTCTGCAAAATCTCGAAATAGTCAAATAAGGCAAAAAAAAAGAGGAAAATTTTTTTTTCAAAATTAGCGGATTTGATAACGGATATCACGAAAACTATGCTAGATAGCGAAAAAATGAATGGAATCAATCTTGTAGCACATTTTATCAGCTTTAATTTGGTATAGAATGGTCCTACTGGTAGGACGCATAGTTTCCGAGATATAAGCGGAAAGCCGAAAAAAGGGACTTTCTACGTCCCCCCCTCCTCCCCCCGCTCACCTCCTAGGAGTGGGGACTTTTAGTATGTTTACCTCCTAACTAGTCCAAACAAAGTCCCAAAGTCAAAAATTGTGTTCCTTCCATTTCCGTCTATACCCCCCTTGTGAGCATTCATTGACTGGACTAAAAATGAGATCAACTTTTTAAATTTAGATAGAACGTTCTGCGTATATTTTGATATATCAATAGAACTGTTTCTTGCGAGTTCAGTGATATAAAGTTTCATGCCTTTATTTTTAATAATTTTAGAGATATTGAACAAAATACTCAACAATAATGACTCGTAATTTGTTTTATTACCTAGCAACACATGACAACAAAACAATTAAAAACAAACAAATAAAAAAACACAAATAAAAGTCACTTGAGAAGATGCTCAAAATGACTACCATTTACTTCTTGGCAATAACCATATGTATGTACAAATCCTTCAGTTACATTAATAAGATGCTCTGCAGGAATTCTTATTTCACCAACCATTCGGCTAAACCGCAAGTTCTTTTAAACCGCCAATACCTTCATTGTATCCGCCATATATCGGAACCTTCCTGTAGAAAATTTTGTCAAAATCACGGTTGCCGTATTAGAGATATTTCCATTGTTCCATACTTTTGCCCAACCCTGTATAGACACACAGATGAAAACTATGCTCTCTACAGAAATCACTTGCATTACAGTATTATTTGACGACCTCTGTACATGTGTTGTACACTTAATAACCTCGACAAGCGCAGCGTTAATAAATTACTAAAGCTTTCGTTCAACCCCAACGGAATCAACAAAACCTTCCTCTATTGAAATTTTTGAAAATTTTTAATATAGTTCGAAAAATTAGAAAGTTTTGTCGAAATTTAGAATATTTTTAAAATTCTCCACAATATTCAAATATATTTTACACAAAATATTTTTTAAATTTTGCGAAAATTTTGATTATTATGAAATTCTCTTAAAAATTATAAAATTCAAAAATATTGTAGGTTTTTAATAATTTCAAAAATTTTAATTTTTTTTAAATTTTAAGAAATGATGAGAATTATTGAAAATGTAATATATTTTGGGTTTTGAAAACGTTTTAAAATTTCTAGATATACAGGGTGTGGCAGCCCGCTGTAATTGGTCGATTGCAGGTTAAGTATTAGAGATAGAAGAAACTTTCTTAGATAAGAGTTGTTTGGGGTCGTGTGTACTATTAGATAAAAATATTTTCCATTATACAGGGTGTTCCATATCAGAGTGGGATAGCAAACTTATATTTTTTTAAATTAAACATCCTGTATATTTTTGCAAATTATTATTCGTCTTTTAATTTGATTTCCGACTGTTTTTTGTTTTTAAATTCCGTTGCGGTGTTGCCAAGTTATTCATTTTTCTGCTGTTAATTTGACATTTGCAGACCTCACTAGTAAAATCTGTACAAGCCGTATTTTTACGGATGAAACAATTTGTTTTTGGGAAATATTAGTCAAGACCATGTGCTATACTTCAGATGTTTCAAAGTTGAATTTGGTTATACAGGATGTTTGTTGCCGCGGTCCAAAGTTTTCGAACTTTAATGTGTCATAACTTAATTTTAAAATGTGGTTATAGTCTTTTATTTTGGAAATTTTGCAATTAAACTGTTCAGGTAAATGACCAAAAGAAAACCTCCTAGATGTGGGTTCTTAATGAAAGATTGTTCCTATTGTCGTTTAACATGCTCATGCCGATTTTGAAGCCAAAATTCGTAAAGTTTTAAAAAGACACAAAATCGATGGTAAGGGAAATCGCGTTTGTGCAGATCGGCCATTCGACATGTGTAGAATACTGATCTAAAGTGCTTTTCCTAGCGCGTCTATATTGAAGTATACCCACTCCGTTTTTTAATGCAGTCGCCCGCTTTTATAATTTTGTTTTCTAGTTGCACCCAATGTTTATCTATTAAAATCCCAAAAGCGATTTTTCACGACCTATAGATCTTTGACTAATCGCCGATTTTTTGCAATTAATTAATTTAACTGTTCAGGTAGACGACCAAAAGGAAACCTTTCAATGGAAAATTGTTCCTATTGTCATTTAACATGGGCGGGGCGGGGCGGACAAGGACCCTCACCTAGGTGAGAGGCGTGAACAAAGACACCTTTTGCGGGGTCGGCGTTGTAACGGTCACTTCGGTGGTTTCAACTTGGTACGTCCACCCCTCTTCGGAGAGGTTCAAGGTTTCCTTAATTGGGACTACGGAGACTGGGTGAGTGATTTCACCAGGCGAAGTGTAGCCCTCGAGATGAGTCCTAACATCTCGGTAGCCCGCTCTCTTGAATGGAACTCTGCTATCTGACCGGGGTACCGGGAGCACCAGTCCGTTACCGCCCGGACGAGAACTGGATGCGAATGGTCCGGCAGGTAGTAGGGGGTCCCCGCTCTCTGACCGGGTAGCCTCACATCAAATAGGCGGATGGGGGTCCGGCAGATGAAGGTGTACCCCAGGATGGAGAAAAGGTTGCTATGAGAGCCTTGTGCTCTAGGGGTGTAAACAAGCGAGCCCCCAATATGGGTCTAAAAACCTGAGCGGAGTGCTCTCAGGAATGGAAACCCCACTCCTTGACCGGAGTGATGACCGGCAAGTGATGGCGCTTTCCAGGATGGAGTGGCTGCTGCCGCAAAGGGACCTAGGTCCTAGGGGTGTCACTTGCAGCCAGCCCTCAGTATGGGTCCAAACGCCTCAAGCATGATCGCTGAAGTTAAAACCCCGCTCCTTGTCCGGATAAATAGTCGTTCCGGCAAGTGATGGTGCTTTGTAACGATGGAGTGGTGTGCAGCTGGCAGCATGATCGCTGAGTGGAAACCCCGCTCCTTGTCCGGATAAATAGTCGTTCCCGCAAGTGATGGTGCTTTGTAACGATGGAGTGGTGTGCAGCTGGCAGCATGATCGCTGAAGTGGAAACCCCGCTCCTTGTCCGGATAAATAGTCGTTCCGGCAAGTGATGGTGCTTTCTACGATAGAATGGTGTGCAGCTGGCACTGGGGTCTAGGATTCTAGGAGTGAAGCGCACTTTGCCTGCTCACGCCCACTATCAAAGTGTCGACCCAGAGGGTTCGTACTTATGTACACCCGACGCTGTTAAGGTGCCGGCCACTATGATCAGGCCGGTTTCCGACTAGTTCTGGGCGGTGCGTAGCTCACCAGTGCTGGGACTTGCGAGGTCCTAACTGGGAGGGGTAGCGCTGCTTGGCACGCGCTTGCTTCGACAAGTCCAACCGGTGACTTCTTTGACTGGTACCACGGAGACCAATGCCGAGCCCGCGGGGAATTCACACCCCCCGTTTTTGGTCGCGGAGTAAGACTCGTGGTGGCAGTGGTACAGCCTAAGTGCAGGCTAGGGCCGTCTTAGTGCGGTTCGGCGGGTGAGCTGCGTTTCAGCTCGGGCACTGATCTGCAGAATCAGTAGAGATTTAGGTAGTCTCCCTCCACCAGTAGGGGCTTAGGGCTCGCAGCCTGATGCCAGGACTGGTAGCCTGTTCTCTTTCTTGTATTGAGGGCAGGCGCGTTGATCGAGCGTATCTTGATCATGGCGTCCCGAAGGGTTTCACCGCCTGGAGGGGGGACGGATATGCTTCATTGCTGGGTGCTGTCCTAGTCTATCAAATCAAGTGGTGTCATTTAACATGCTCATACCAATTTTGAAGCCGATATGCGTAGAATACGAATTTAAGGTTCTTTTTCGCGCGCGTCTATTTTGGCATAGAACACTCCCCCCCCCCCTTTATTAGCAGGCCAACCTCATTGTCTTGCGTTGTTAGCCTATTGCAATTACCAATCTTTGAGCTAAAAAGGTTTAAGGCCAAAAATGTTTGGCATGAAAGTACCTTTCTTTTAGACATAACTCGTATATCGGCCAGTAAACTCAAAGCGAAAAAAACTTTGCTAAATGAACGAATTTGCTCCAAAGACAACCTACTATAATCACAATATCTACCTCTATAGCTATACTTCGTACACATAGGAAGGTAAAAAGACATAAAAGTGTGGGATTCTCACGTTAATTACATCTTAAACCGATGAAACATCTTAGAATGTTTATATTTTTAACCTTCTAGTACAAATGCAGAGCATTCTAAGCCCATAAGGACTATTGGTTCATCGCATTAGCACAAACAGTAGCACAATCTTTTTGAAGAGGTTGCTTACCTTTGAAAACGATTAGAAATTTACCTGAGTTGATGTTAAATCCGTGGGAAATATTAAGACGTCTATTCTCACTTTGTTATGGATATGAAGGGTATAAATTGTGCCATTTTCGTATTTAAAGGTTTAAATAATTTGCACTTTTGAGGCAATAATAGTTAAAATACAAAATTTTGAACAAAGATTTTATATTATTATTAAGAATTAATAAAGAAACTATTTTTTAATTTTTATTTCAGGTTCACGTATGATAACAAACCTATATCTGTTAAAGCAGTAATCCCTAAAATACATCAAATGCAGTAAAAGACGCATGGTAAAATGCCGTAAAGCAAATATTTGTTAGCAGACTTTTTTTTAAAGCTAGTGAGACAACAAAAGTTTAAAGGTGTTTATTGGCCTTTATAAGTTTATTAGTGAAAAGGATAACTATAGAATTAAGGGTGTTAAAATGACAGAATGTCAGGTATATTTTTAATCTTCTGGTTTGTGTTTGTGACACGAATTCATAAATAATTCTTTAAAATCAGGGTTAAAATAGTATTAGTTCGGTTTTAGTACAAGGATGTCCAGATGTTTCATTTTTACTTTCCCATATCTTCGATATAGGGATGTATTGATTTCATAAAACTTTTCGAAAACTAGATTTTAACGAAAATACACGTTTTGGGGCCCAAGAAACTTAAAAAAGTGGTTTTCAAAAAACGTCTGTCTGTGGGTGGGTGGGTCTGCGACGCCTCTAAAGGCAAAAGTAGTGGACCGATTTTGACGAAATTTTAAATCAAAAAGTATATCACAAATTGCAGTTCTATTAAGGCTTTTCAAAAAAATCAAAAACCAGAAACGGAAGTTAAGAATGTTTTTTTGGTGGCGTTTTTTTCCCAAAACTATATTTTGGAAAATTCGAGCACATGATTTAAGAGAAGAACTCCAAAAACGATCGCAACGGCGCTGCATCAAAAATTGAAAGATTTTTAATTAATATTTTTCAAACACTGCTAAGACGATGTTTTTTAAACTTTCTGAGCTGATAGATCTTGCAGTGAACTGTAAATTTGTTTTTTACTAAGCTCCCAAATTTTAATCTAACACCTTCCAGGAATTTTTGAAAAATTAAAAAAATTGATTAATTATAGTTATTAAAAAACGCAAACGCCGTTCGTTATAAACTTTTAGCGGTTCGAGAGACTATTTAAAGTAATTTATTACGATCATCAAGAATGTTCAACTATTTTAAAAATTAAGAAAAAAAAACGATACTTTTTATATCAACAACGCGTTTTTCGGCAGTTACGTGATTTTAACTATGTCTATCAAAATTATTTTTTGCATATTTTTGATAACTTCGTAAACAACAGCAATTTTTGTCCGACATCCGAAGCAGAATTTTTAAATAGCCGTAAAGCGCAGCTTATCTTGCTTTCGTGCAGTTTAGTCGCTGCAACTCTGCCTACAGTTCGGCACGGAAACCAATTGCACAAGCTATAGCAAACACATTTCCGCTGCATGTTTTCTTAGAAATCTAATAGTAGGTGAACTGTACAACGTTATAATTATAAAAAATTTTGTTTTTATATTTTATAACTTACAAGCTACGAGAAAAATGTAAAGCTTGAAATGATATCAAATTCGGAAAAAACTTATTTAAAAATATATGTCGTTAGTTATGTAGACTACTGTTGGATTTGTAAATTTCAAATGTTGTGCATCCCTGTACGCACACGACAGTAATTTCACACGGTATTTACGCGTTAACTAAAGCTTAGAGAAGCCTTTGCATGACCCGCCAATCTTTTTAACTTCGTTGGTGGTTATTCATTTTTGACAAGATTATGTTTACAAAACTATTTAAGTAAATATTACAATAGCAAGGAATTTACAGTTTCTTCTTTCCTCGTTTAGGTAAAAAATACTTAGTTTGAAAAATAGGGTTTAACGCACCTTATTATGTTAACTGTGCACTGCTTTTTGGAACAGCTATACGTATATTATAAAAAATATTTATTACAATGTTCGTCAACATATAAAGGAAGAGAATTTTAAAAATTTAAAATCAAATTAGGATACAGATATAATACTAATACTATGTTTGTTTCTGCCAAGTTTAAAAAAATGCAGTTTTCACTCTCTTTCATTCAAACTAAAATGAGCACAGCGATATATGCACAAGGTGATTCAGAATTATAGTGCAAAATTTATATGACGCATTCTAAACACCAATAAATAAAACACATTCCCAAACCTGGGTACTTTTTCATTGTGTTGATGTGCAGAGCTTAACCTCAATGTTTGTAGAAACAATTTGAGAAATTGAAGAATACGCTTCGATTGTTATGGCAACTCGATTATACTAAAACGTTTACGGTTCTATCGGAAATCACATTAACTTTCTTATTTTCAATTAAACATCTTGTATATTTTGCATATTCGGAACTAAAATAAAACTCTGCTGCGCCAGTACAAGAAAAATTCTTTATTTTTGCCTTTCCATTTGAAAATGTTAGGTTACTTTGAAAAATACTTTTTTGAAATTTTCATTTTTCATTTTTTTACAAAATGATAAAGTAATCTCCGCAAATCGTCCTCATTTTCTGCCATTAGTATGGCGTCGTCTGCATATGCTACTATATTAAATGCGTTTCTACCCATTCTATACCCTTTCAAGTTTTGAATTTCTTTGATTAGTTCGTCCATTATCATATTAAACAACAGAGGACTTAAAGAATCACCCTGTCTTATTCCTTTTTTTCATTTCTATTGGTTCCACCGTTGCACTTAACTTTGATTTTGCTACCAGTATATATTTCTTGTATTAATTTTATTAGAGCGAGGGTTTGTCTTTGTTGTAATACCTTAACGACGTCTTGTAATCTTACCCTATCAAAGGCCTTCTGCAAATCGATAGAGCTCATATATGCAGTTTTATTAAATTCAAGCGGTTTCTCTATTATTTGTCTCACTACAAATATTGCATCAACGCAAGACCTTCTTTTGCAAAACCCTTGCTGTTCTTATTCTAGATCTGTTATTGCATTTAGATTATTAGTAAGTATATTAGTTGCTAATTTTAATGTTGTATTAAATAGGTTTATCCCTCTGTAATTTTCGGCGTTTGGTTTATATCCTGTTTTAAACATGCTAATTAAAATACTACTTTCATTCTAGTGGTATTGTCTGTGTTTCCATAATCTTGCTTAACAATTTCGTAATTTGCATTGTTAGAACTAGGCCGCCATAATTAAATAATTCGTTTGCTATGTTATCTTCTCGGGTTTTCTCTTCTTCAGTCCTCTAATTGCCTCTCTTACTTCTTCTTGTGTTATTTCAACAGGCGTTTCATTTACCTCAAACTGTTCTTCCTTTATATTCCCATTTGGGCCATCATCTGTTCCAAATAGATGGGTGAAACAGTCTATCCAAATTTTTGTTTCAATTTCCTGCATTTTAATAGATTCCCTTAACTCTTTCTTTTGGTTCCTAATAACTCTCCATATTTGTGTCTGCTGTCCAAAAAAATCATGTTGGAGAATCTTTGCCAGTAGTCCTGTTACATTTTTCTTATTTAACCGTTTACCTCATTTCTTATTTGTTTATAATCGTTATATGCTTGAGAGGTGTGCAGTTGTTCGTATTTCAAAAAAAGTCCAAACTTACATAAAGAGTGTCAGAGTTCAAAAAAACGTAGGTGATACTTTCTCGGTGAAAATTGAGGCGATTGGACCAAAATGTTGTTATCGTAAAATGCACCACTGAAAAGTTACGAGCTCTTCAAGTTGCAAAAGAAGAACAGTATAAAAGCAAATAGTACAAAACGGTTTCGTTACAACTGCAACGATTAAATTTGGTAACAATTTTAGGACATATTTCATAGATACTTTAGTGAAATATGAAGAAAATTGCAAAACTAGAAGGGTTGTTTAGGTGTGGTGCACGCCATTACCACGCCTAATTTTTTCTCTTTATTTACGTTAAAGAATAATTACACTATTAAAAAGTATGTTTCGAAATAAGCGTTTCGTGTCATTTTCTTTTTCTTCGTAAGAGTACCCATTTTAAAGAAAAATAGAAGAAATGCTGTAGGTAAATGTTAGTGCTTTATAAGATAACTTATGTAAATAGCGATCCAGTTGTCGTAGATGCCGTAAAATAGAAACTATTCAGTTTCATTTTTCAAACTTTGTCTTGCTGGTGCCAAAGCATTGCAATTGCATTCACCATAAACTAAATTAATATCGACTAATTTAATTAAACTGTTTTGATTGTAAGAAATTGTACAACTCAAAAAAAAACTATCAATTGTCTTTATTTTACGTCATCCACGACAATTAGATCTCTATTTTCATAAGTTATTTTATAAAGCACTAACATTGACTTACAGCATTTCTTTCATTTTTCTCTAAAACGGCTACTCTCGCAAAGAAAAAGAAAGAGACACAAAATGCTTACTAACATGCTTTATAATGGTGTAACTATTATTTAAATTTTAATAAAGACAAAAAACGTTTGGGCTTGGAAGAGGTGGCACCACTCCTAAACCACACTTCAAATTTTCTTCATATTTCACCAAATTATGTATGGAATATGTCCCAAAACTGTTACCAAATTTGATCGTGGTAACTCACACTGTTTTGTAGTACTTGCTGTGATACTGTTCTTCGTTTGCCACTTTGAGGGGCTGTAACTTTCTAGGAGTGCATTTTCGAATAAAAACATTTTGAACCAATTGACCTAATTTTCATAGAGGAATTACCATCTAATTTTGTGAAGTATCAAACACCTAGTATATATAGCACAATACATTAATTACCCTACAATCAGTGAGTTAAACAAACAAAATAGATAGAAGTATAAAATTGCCATGGGCTGCTTTCGGTAAATGGGGAGAAATCCTAAAAAGTAAGTTAGAGCAAAAATTATAAAAAAGTTGTTCAATCATAACATACTTTACAACAGAAACATGGACTTTGACGGCAAACAGTATACAAAAATTAAGAATAACACAAACAGCAATGAAACGGACAATGCTGGAAATACATTTGAAGAACAGGATGACAAACACATGGATCAAGCAAAAAACAAAAGTGGGCGACAATATTTAAAAAGCGCTGAATACAGAAAGCGCAAAACCGGAATCAATGAAGAATACTACTTGTTGTTAAAGCCTACGTTAAGCAAAGGATAGAACTGGGCAGATGATGATGATGACAATGAACAATGCAATTTGCCTAGACATTTTTGTTAACTTTCTTTGGTTTTTGAGGTACAAAAGTTTACTTTCTTTATTTCTTATGAGTACCATAATTGCATTTTTGAATCATTTTATTCATAAAAAAGTAACTTTGAAAAAGTCTATCATTATTGTTACACACATTTTTAAAATTCTTCTTAAAAAACTAAAGTTTGTTGCTTGTGTCGTCAAAGAGTATTATGTTTAAGAATAATATTAGAAAGTGTAGATACAGTCTTCAGGTAAATTTGTAGTTTTTCGTGGTTCTTTGAGAAAGAACTTTAGTTTCAATATAATAACAATAATAATTATAATGCTTTATTTACCAACAGGAAAGCCCCAATTGAAAGACAAGACAAGAACATGTAGATTGTAGATATATAAATACACCAACTAATAAATACAAACACATACAGGCATAACAAACAAATCTTACATATTTTCCGTGAAACATCTATCTACAGTAAGAATTTCGTATAACTTACCAAAAAATATATACCGTGTGTTCAAAAAGTAATTACATAAGGGGTGGCCATGGAAAATAAAATTTCTGTCTTTGCATGCTTTAGAATTTAAACAAAAAAATAAAATGTCACTTAAAATTTTAAGGTTAAGCTTGTAATTTGTTATTTGTAGTGACACTGACAGAGTGATGACAGTTAAATTGTAAAGCATGCAAAGACAGAAATTTTGTTTTCCATGGCCAACCCTTATGTAATTACTTTTTGAACACACGGTACTTATTTTATTGAAATATTTGCGCATGTTATGACTTGGCGATTTAACAAGTATATTTGTTCTGGGGCAATAACAATAAAACATAAACCCTTGCCTGGATTGAATCCTTGGTACAGTGATTTTTAATTGTTGTACCAGTACAGGGCAGTCTATTTTCTTATTAATTTATTGTAAATAAAACAATTTTTGACTTCAAAAGGTTTTCGATTTTAGCCTTATACGTATTTTAACGTGTTACTCGTTATTATCAAAGGCAAGCTTAAAAGTAAACAGTTGGTGTTGCTAAAGGAACAATAAATCTTCATAACTTGATCTTGGTTGTCTGTATCTGCGTCCAGATGACTTGATTTCTCATTCCAAAACGTCCAATA
The DNA here is from genome assembly GCA_958336395.1 of Ctenicera cuprea. Taxonomy (NCBI): domain Eukaryota; kingdom Metazoa; phylum Arthropoda; class Insecta; order Coleoptera; family Elateridae; genus Ctenicera; species Ctenicera cuprea. Next base: position 51,107,530 of record OY284487.1, read on the forward strand.
ACGTCGAATTTAAGAGATCAATTTGTTCATTCATTAAAGGTACAGATTTTAAATGCTTGTGAATTTCAAATGCTTCTAGTACATCCAACGCAGAAATTATTATTACACAGATTGTACAGAAAAATAAGTGTTATACAAATTTACATATTCTTCCAAACGAAAGGCCTTAAAGTTGAAACTTTTCTAATACGGAAACGTGATAAGTGCCGGTAGGTAGATACACCCCTTCCTTTTTGGAACACAGAATATTTAGAATTTATTTTCTATGCTCGCTCTATTGACAGTGCATGAGTGTGGTAATGGGGGTTTTAAACGAGGGCGCCATATTCAAGTTTGGCTCTGACCAATGAGTAGTAGGTATAGAATTTTTAAACTCTTTAAACACCTAAGTTCTTCACAGTTTCTATCTATAAAACAGAATGATTTTAAGGTTTCGTTTATCTTAAAACTGATGTGATTTGAAAAAGTAAGTTTACTGTCATAAGTAATACCCAGGGCTTTAACAACACTGCATCTACGTAACGGCTTTCTATTTATTGTATATTGAAAATTGATACTTTTTGGTATTTTTGTTGGTAAATGATAAGGTTTTACATTTAGCAATGCAATTGATTTAACTCGCACCATCTTTGTAGCTTATTTAGATCTTCCTGAAGCTTAATACAATCAATCCTGTCTTCAATGTTATGAAATATTTTTAAATCATCAGCGTAGGAAAGACACTCTCATTAAACGACACAGTTGAGATTGTTGATAAACAGTATAGGAAAAGAAGGGGTCCTAAATTCGACCCTTGAGGGACACCTAATGTGGGAACGTACATGTCCTATTCACATCCATTGTATGATACAATTTGTTGCTTGTCCTCTAAGTACGCCATAAAAGAGGGTTTTAATTGTTCATCAAAACCAAAGCTTGTTGAGCAAGTTACGATGTGATTAGCACGATCAAAAGCCTTCGCAAAATCGATGTAGATCAGCATTTGCTCCTTCCTGTCCTCTAAACGGCACCGTTAGTTGCACCTAGAAAATAAATATTATTATTGTTATACATAAGCATAACACAATATTTTTAAAAGTAAAGTTTTATGTAGCTGCCGAGTGCTGAGTAAAATAAAGAAAATACATTTTATTTATACACATGTTTTTGCCTTATAAGAAGTTAGATACAGTTACTTAACTAACTACATAAAATTATTTTAATTATCTCTTATATAGATTGTCACTATTTTACTATAAACATGGCCACATGAGCTACTAATAAATAAGAACGGCAATGAACGGGCCAAGTAGGTATTCACGTATTCAGGAATTTCCAATAAATTAAAAAATATCCATAGATAAATTTTCCTGCCGAATTCGTTAGTTGCAGACTCCTGGCTTGTCGCACTCATTAGTTGCATGTGGATCCTGTAAGATAGTAGCAATCTGTATGATTTATTTTATTTATATTTTTACCCTTATACATACAATTTTAGGAATTAACCAATCGGTGGCATGCATTAGTTGGGTTACCGCACTATAAATTGATTAAATAAGTATGTAGTTGTTAAAGTAAATAAATAAATAAAACATTCTTAAATATAAAAAGTTTGTTGCTTCCTGAATATTAAATTCTTGACAAATCATTTCAAAATATGCAAAGCACCGATTGTATCCTTCCTTGAAACATTCTTGTTCAATCAAAAACACAAAACTAATTATAAAATTTACAACAGATACATACTTTAGTTAATTTAAAAAAATAAAGAAATATAAAAGTAGGTAGTAATTAATTGTTTATAATGAAAGTATTAAAACCCTGTTTGAAAAGTATCTAGGCAATTAAAATTAAAATTTGTTAAAGCATTCAGTATATATTTTAGAGCATAACTACTGTAAATTGTTTAAAATTAATATTTAAAAGAAAGAATCGTTAATTACTGGTAAAGTGTGCGCTCTAGCAGGAACATTACAAACTTTACGTATAGTTGTGTGTATACCTAAATAGCTAAACCGTGATATCAAGAGCTGAATGTTGTAATTACATAAGTGAGCTATCATCGTATAGAGGGCGCAGCTATACTTTTAAGCAGTAAAACTGTTCTCAGATTTTTAGTGGAGTTACTGAAAATTCTGAAATTGAATGCATGTATACAAAGATATCTGTAAGAACTGCTACGTCTAACGCAGTAGAGTGCATTGAGCTGTCCACACAAGCAGTATTAAATATCATTCTTTGAAAAATATTGCCCAAATATTCTGATGTCAATAATAATCACAAATAATATAAGGAGTATATGCTATCAATCTGTTTATAATACTGTTTCTTAATAAGTTGCTCCTGTTTTCGAATTGGGATCTTCGGAATAACCTTGCTAAACTATTGTTACAATCTTTACAATTGCATTTACGTTAGCATTTCAGTCCCTTTTTATGCAAAGGTCCATCCACTTATTTGGACTTTTGATATGAATATTTGGAAATTGATTTCAATACCAGATTTGCAACTGAAACCGCATTCTTTTTCTGTTAAATCATAGAATTGAAAAAACACTTTCAGTGAGAACACGTTAAGAAGTTTCACTTAGAACTTGCGTGCTCGGCACACATTTCTTTTTTATGTTATGACGAATTCAGTATAAACTGTTACAACGGTAATAAACTCGAAGCACAAATAAAGTGGTATGTAACAAATACCAATACACTATAAGAATAATTAAAACTAGATAATGACTTTTTGGATATGAAATTTATCTGAAATTTTCGTGTAATTCAAGTTAAAACCAGTACTTTACCCGTATGAACACGACATAATTGAAAAGGAACAGGGTTGGAAAATCAAGTTAACTATGTCCATGTTTTTTCTCTAAAATAGTTAATATATACAGGGTGTTAATGAATTGCAGGGACAAACTTCTAGGGCTTGCAAAGCACAACAAAGCAAACAACTTTTGTTAATAAATGTGTGGTCAAAAGTGTTTCCTTTAGAAAATAGAGCCTCTTAAAGATTCTTTAAGAAGTGTCTGAAAATAGGCAACCCAAATTGCATTTTCAAAAACGTTCTAGACATACATGCATTCAAACAAATAACGTCAATTTTGACACAATTCGATATTTTTGTGATATTTTTTGACTTTTCTTGCATTCGTTTCTTTCTGTGCCTTTTATAATTCGTTTTTTTCGTTCTGTGATTTTGTTGATAATTATTTTCTTCGTTATTTTTGTTCTGTGTTTCGTATTTTTGTTTTATGGCGAATTATACTATTGCCGAACAGCATGACCGATGTTCATGTATGGAGCTGCTTGGGGTAACGCACTCGAAGCTGTTCGCCTGTACCAAGAACATTTTCCGAATAGGAATCATCCATCGCACAAGGCCTTTAGTGTAGTTTCACGTCGGCTGCGAGAAGAAGGTACATTCAAATAGTTGATTTTTGCTTTGTAATTTTGTTTTTTCTTCTATTGCTTAGTTTTGAAACATTTTGTTAATTAATTTATTTTAAACTAGCGGAACCAGTGGGCTGCGCCCCACCTTCTTTTAAATAGCAAATAAGCTGCTTGAATTGGTAGTGTAGCGGGCCGTGGCTCTAATTTCCCGTTTTTGAATGATATGGAGAATGCTTTAATTATTATACATAAATTGATTTCTTTTGGATACAAATTCATAGAAGGCGTCACAGACAAATTAGTAAACTGGGACACGAAACAAATAGTAGCCCATTAGAGCTCTATAAGCTTACAAAGTTTACGAAAATCGTGCGGCCACTTCACAGTTTTGTAAAAAAATATTCTTTTACAAGTAAAATTGTATTCTTCTAAGGCTATTGCAACACCAAATTTAATACCGATCTGTCAACCCGTCTCTACGTAAATAAGCTTTAAAACGGAAAATATACAAAAATCGTATTTGTCGGCATTTTAAAGATAATGTGCTCGAAAAAAACTTGAGATTTGTCTCCTTTATCATAATATTATGATAGAAAATATTATTCGGCTTTAACATTTCTGAAATTCGGTTTGTGAAAAAAACGAAATTTTCCTCCATCACAATACATTGCCATGTTGGAAGTATGAGAAAGTAAAAAAGCGTACGGATTTACTGAAATGCGAGGAAGTACTAACGCACTGTAATCGCAGCAGTTTTTTTAAAATTTGTTATTCTTATTCCAGCCCGCAATATTTGTTGTTTATGTTAAACAAACGAACCGATTCGTTCTAGCTCAGACCTACTCGTAAACATGAGATTTTCGTAATGTCTACACTACAAACTATAAAATAATTAAAAAACATGAGAATTGTCTGAGTTCAAGTGGGAACATGACTTTTGTATTGTTCCATTGTTCCATTCCGGTTTTTCCATCCAAAAAAAAGAAGAAAAAAATTTCGATTTTTCCTAATTTTCAACTTTGATTTTTCCATTTTTCTCTTCGAAAAGCCATTCGAAAACGAAAACATACGAAATCTCATACAAAAATACCATACAAAATCATCTTTTGGATTTTCCGAATTTTCCGACTTTTCCGGTGCATTTTCCCAAAATTTTCTTTCATACAAACCTTGTCCTGACAATTACGAACACAACAAAAAAAAATGAGCCAAATCGGTCGAGCCATTCTCAAGTGATGATGTACCAAACATGCGGCAATTGATTTTTATTTATATAGATATAAGAAGATTTAATTCAAATTTGAAAAGTGGGAAAGAGGGCTTTATTTCTCCTGCATTAATTTCCGTCGTTATGGAAACAAATAGTAGGTAGTAAATTGAGTTGCCTACATTTAGGGGCTTCTTAAAGAATCTTTGAGAAGCTCTCTATCTCAATCCCTGAAAGGAAACACTTTTGACCACACATTTATGAACAAAAGTTGTTTGCTTTGTTGTGTTTTGCAAGCCCTAGAAGTTTGTCCCTACAATTCATTAACACCCTGTATTTATGAAAGATTTGGGGTTTGATGAAATTTCTGACAAGACCTTTCATGTATTTGCATTAGCGAGAAGTAGTTTACAAGTATGTATTAAATATTGCAAAAGAACGACTTGAGATGTGTTACTTGATTCAGCCATATTCATTTTCAGTGGAGTCCGGTGTACTAAGCTGATTCCATCAAAAATTTAAATTTCAAAATAGAACTTCTAAAGTTATATTTTACAATTCTTCTTTAATAGTTTGTTTGTTTATTGCGGAAACTGAAAAAAATTCACTTTTGTAATAAAATTTTAACTTTGAAATCATTATTTTAACGAAAGTGTAATGTTTGGTTAAAAATAAAATTTTTGAAACTATTATCTATTGTTTAAAATTAGAAAAAAGCGTGCTTTTTATCAAATGTAACTTTCTATAATAAATTGCATTCGGTAGTTTTCAAGTTAACGTAAATTAATAAAGAAAATTATTTAAAATGTTACAAAAGTAAAATTTGAATAATGATTTCCATTTTTGTAGCTAATTTTGATATATAGATGCAGCATCGTTTGTAGTCTGCCAACATCTATGTACATATTAAGCCTGGAACTATCTTAACTTTACCCGACGAGGGGCTATGCTCTTACATCTCGACATATCTTACTTATTATTTTGTTCGGTTGGTTAGGGATTAAGAGTTTTTAAGAAATAGATGATCAAAATGAAAAAAAGCTGAAGTGTTTACTTCGAGTAGACTTTCACATATTAAATATTATTACTTAGGTATCTTAGTTGCAAAAGTGTAAATTTTATAATTATAACGTTGTACAGTTTACCGACATACAGAGTGATCGAAATTACTGGCGAACCGTTGCTAACTTCGTTACTATTGGAGCTTTTTTTAAATGGTATATTTTTGAATTCTTCAAAGCAATTAAATTCTGAAGTCTGTATGCAGTAGTAACCTACAGTGGATAATAAAAAAGTTATTGACGATGATTTATGGCGTTCATCATCAAATTATTCCTATATGTATGAAGCAATTTGATAAAAGAATTTTACCAATAACTTCTTTATTATCTACTTTAGGTTACTATTGCGGTAGAACTTTTGAATTCAGAATTAAATTTTCGAACAGTCTGTATAGGTAACCCTTTATTCCATCCATACTGCAGTCTTTATTACAGCTCAGTTAGTTCGTGACGTCAACAAAAGTTATACCTTCTTAATAAGCGTACCTGCTCGAATCCTAACTTCTAGAAAGTCCAAAAATATTAGTGAATAAATTTTTTTAAATTTTTTTCATTTAGAATTTACATTTTTTACAGTAACCAACCAAATCCTAAATTCGTCAGCCAAAAAATTAGAAGGGGGCGTCTTGTGGCTCCGCCAAATATAAAACTTTCTAAATACTAACAATAGATTTTGGTTCAACTAGTCAAGATGAGTAATTCTTCTTAAGCAAAAGTTATTTATTGTCTCCCGTTTAATAAATAAAAGGGTGCCAATTTTTGATTTTCAAAAATTCATAGAGAGTGCCACAGTGGAATTAAGGTATTCAGCAAAAAACAAAATTGTAGCTCATGTTTGGCTCTATAAGACTACAAAGTTAAAAAAAAACGTATGGCCAGTATTTATTATTATTATTTTGAAAATTTCAAATATTGAAATTTACATTTTCTACAGTAATCCCACCAAGTATAAAATTATCTTAAAGCTCTAACATTAGATTTTAATTTTACTAATCATAAAGAGCAGTTCTGCTTAAGAAAAACCACTACATCTGGAAATTTTGTTGATCTATATTTGTCTTTTACAGAGTACGACCCTTTAACATGCGAGCATGTCGCGATAGCAGCTGGGGACCCAAAACTAATTTTCTCGGCCAAAAAGCAAACGTGCATAACTTACTATTTACCTACCACTAGACCACCGACGACACGGCGTTGTAGAATGTTTGCTATTGAAAATCAAAATAATTAACTATTGTAACATTATATAAGAGCTTAAGTAATTGTAAAGAAGAAGAATAAAACAGACAGCATAAAAGAAAAAAGTTTAATATGAAAAACACAGTTCATTTAAGCAACATCTTTTCGAGTATAAATTCAATGTTTAGAACACTGTTTTAAGTAGGCAATAACGTGAATGATCGGCCGATGACGTTGATTGCCTAAGTTGCCGGACTGCCGTAAGTACAAGTATAGAGAAATGATTGGACCCTAAGATGATGATCATTTCTAAAAACATAAATAAAAAAATATGTCAACCTAACCCCAGTGTTGAAGGGTCGTCATTGACCGATACAGTAACATTGCTCGTAGCATAAGTGTAGGTATTTATACAAGAGAGAAGATACTATATTTGAGCGAGTTTTCGTAACACTACATTGTAATCATTTTGCCACAGGCAGCGTAACGTTCACTTCTTTTTGTTAATTATTTTTTAGCTCACTTTGTTTTTATTTTTCTCTGTGTGCGACAATTGGTTGCGTTTGACAATTGATTGAAGACGACGATTGATCGGCCGATAATTTATGGCAGGACAATTTATCCCGCGAGATAATTGATTGCATAGGACATTTCGTTGCGGAAATGAACTGTTGGTAATGACCCCCTTTTCGGGTGTTTGTAGTGAGGTTATAAAAAAAAACGTATATAAAGTGCAGGCAAAGAAATTTTTATTTATTCAAAAGCTAACGCTAAAAAAACCACCTACTTTAACCTAACCTAACCTCATCAACCTAACCTTCCTCAACTTTGTTATCTAACCGTCGCGTCGCGTCGCGTCGTGAGCGATGAAGTTTATTTTGGCATTTTTCCTTTAAATATACAAATGTTCAAATGAAAAATACATAAAGATTAGCCACGGAAGATAAAATAACTGTCTTTGCATGCTTTAGAATTTAAATAAACAAAACCTAATAATATCACTTAAAATTATTAGGTTAAATTTGTCATTCGGTGAGTTCGTGATTTCGATTAAACATCCTTGGTTGGTTGGTCATCTAAGAATTGTGGATATAATACACCTGGAATCTTTGACTAAATCCACAGATGAAATGCTGGCAAAATGTGACTGTGACTGTCCCTTCGAAGTGCTCATCAAAAGCCGCGCGGAGAGTACAGCCATACCGTCACAGATTGCAAATGGAGCGAGTGTATGATATACAGATGGCTCAAAGATTGACGAAGAGGTTAGAGTAGGTATAGTAGGGCCTGGATGCAGTCTATCTGTACCACTGAGAAGGACCCCATTCAAGCGGTTCTAAAAGCTCCTACACTTTTGAGTCAAAGATTGCGCTTCACTGTATACAATCCCTAAAGTAACTAGCAAAAAACAATAAGGTTGCCCTAATGTGGGTGGCGAGGCATGAAGAAAGAGCAGGAAACGAAGCAGCTGATCACCGTGCAGTAAAAGGAGCAGCAGCTACCTTTTATGAGCCAGAACAGTTTTGTGGACTTTCAAAAGGACACGTTATGGAAGAGGTTCGTATAGAAAAAAGGACAAAAAAAGTCCTACTGGAACAACACTCCAGGCCAACATCAAGCGAAGAAGTTTATTACCAACTCGCCTAATAATGCCAAAAGGCTTTTCAAACTAAGCAAGAACGACTTAAAGCAAATAACAGGCCCGTTGACCGGACATTGCCCTCTGAGATACCATCTCAAAAAATATGGGAAAAGTTGACAATGACAACTGCAGATTCTGCGCGCTAGCAAAAGAAACTGCAGAATATATATTATGCAAGTGGAATGCACTGGCACACACTTTAGAAAAGGTTTAGGAATTTAGGAGACTTAACTTGGTAGGCTACTGACAAAAGATCTTTTAAGATCGAAGTGATGAAAGGCTCAAAATGATCTTAGAAACAATCTAGTCGATTTAATCAGTATTCTTATCTGGAGTACTCCATAGAGAAACTACTCCAAATCAGAATTTTAAACGTACCCATTGCACGCCAGTATATTTTGTAGGTTAGTGTTCATTTTTATGCAGCAGTCAGCAACTGCAATTTGCTAAACACTTGATTAATAACGGCAGTAAAGAACCACTGAAAATTATATCTTTTATTAGTTTAATAACAAAGAACATACGATTTACAAACTAGAAAACCTGTTCGAAGTGAGCACTGTTTTCCTGCAGACACAAATTAACTCGTCTTTTCATGGCATTCACTAGCATTTTTCTGGTTATATCCGTTCATTCTTCAACAATTCGGTTTGGTGATTCTTGAATGTTGGAAATAGAAGTTCTGTGTACATTATTTTTTAGTTGCGAAAATACAAAATAATCTAAAACAATTAAATCTGGTAATCTAGGTGGAGACAATCGTTAACAGATTAACCTGTTATCAAAGAATTCATGAAGATAATTTATGGTTTGTTGAGTCGTGTGAGCTGTGGCTCCATCATGCTGAAAAACTTCTTGGTTGCAGTTCGTCTTCGTGCAGCTGATTAATAAAATTATTTAAAATATCTTGGTATCTCCCAGCAGTACCAGTGCCACGAAATAATATAGGGCCAATCAATCGCTTTCGAGACAGTAATCTAAATATCAACTTTCAACGTGTGTAAGGAAGTTTCACGAAAAGCATGAGAATTTTCAGCACTCCTCAACATCATAGTTTGTGAATTAACATACTCCAAAAGAGTAAACGAAGCCTGATCAAAAAAGAAAGTAAAATTTAGCAATTCGTCGTTCATCAAATTTTCTTAGCATCACTGGCAATATAAAATGCGCCTGTTGTTGTCTGTTGCTAGCAATTCATGTAAAGCTAGAATTTTGTATGGGGACAGTTTCCAATTCTTCCTGACAATGGAATGGTGTGACAGGTAGCTAAAGATAATCTAACATCTTGGGATAGTTTTGGTAGGCTCTTCGTCCATACGTTGACGAACATCATGAATTACATCTTCAGTACGAACTCTTCATATCACGACTATCACGAAATAAATTAACACACATTCTAACTGTGGTATAAAAATCTCTTTTAAGAAAAGCGATTTTAAAACAGTCCGAGTGGTCCAGTGGTAAGAGGATTAAGCTCGCAATGCGTGAGTCCTCAGTTCGAATCCCGGAAGCAGCAGACTATTTTTCTGTAATTCTGTGGATTGATATCGATTTCGGTAACGATTCGACGTTGGGTTAAAATTAACGGCGTTTGCCTTGATTACTGGCTGACCAAGACAAGTAACAAAGCCACACACACAACGTTATACATACAAATAAACAGATTGTATAAATGGCATTGAATGTCCATGAAGGGTGGCATAAGCTGTAAGAGCGTAGTGGAATAAAGGCCAAGGCCGCACTCCCTCCTACTGCACAGCCAAGAGTCTACTCGGAGTGAAAAGATACTTTTGCGCATATAAATCCATTTCCCATTTTTTCGAACACCATTCCAAAAATACGATTCAATTATAAATTTTATATGTTTCAGCGTAAAAACCATTGTATTTGTAATGTGATGTAATTTGTTAGTGATACTGACAAAGTGATAACAGTTAATAAATTCTGAAGCATGCAAAGACTAATTTTATTTTCCATGGTCAATCCTTATTTTTTTTAATATATGGTATAACTGTTTTTAATTATAACCTCGCGTAGGGCGCCTAGACCAACAACATTGTTTTATAAAGGTAGTGTAAATAAAAAAGACTTTGAGCGCACTCGGAAATCAACTACAGCGAATGGCTGCACAAGTGTACAAGTGTACATGTATGTACACTCGTATTCATCTTTATCCGCGATCAACGGTCCACCATCAATTGTCACAATATAATAAATGTTTTTGGGTTTTGAAATTTGTTCAATAAATACATGTTTTAATCAGCCAGGAACTTAAAAAATTGTTTTTAGCAAATGTCTGTCTGTAGGTAGGTGGCTGTGTTTGCTTCTTCTTATCACCGAAGAGGTTGGTTCGATTTTTGTGCCCTTTAAACCGGGGTGGGGGGGGGGGGGTTCTTTTAATTAATAAAACAATTACAGGCTTTTAGCCTCAAAGCAATAAAATATTTTTTTTCTGCCTTATCTTCGCTAATTGATTGTAGTTAATGCGGCATTTACACATCGAGTAGTGTGTTAGCTAACATTTCGATTTCACCTTGACTCCATGTGAGTAAAATGCTAACGTGACATCGCCATCTCGTGTAAACGAATAGAAGCTTTATGTTCAGAAATATTATTTTTAGGCTTTACTAAAATCATATTTCTTGGCTAAGTATGGGTACAACTAGCTATTATTTTTTTAATTATATGTTCTTAGAAATTAAATCATTTGAAGAAAAATAAAAAAAAATTTACTCGAAAAGTTGTATTTATGCGAACATAAATAAAACGTTTAAAACTTTTCTTTAGTAAAAAAAAATTACAATTGTTGATCTATTAACTGGGCCAAACGGCGCTTTATACATGGAAATAGGCATGAGATATAATTTGATTAATGCCGCAATCAGCTAATTTCTCTGTGACGCTTTCTTTAAATTTTAGAAAATTGAAAACTCATGCTTGTTTATTTAATAAATGGGCGGCGATGTAAAATATATCTGTTTAAGCTAACTTGCTCATAAGTGATAGTGAAATAAGTTTCTAATCTTTTTTTTTTGATATAGTTTAAAATTTCAGACGTGCCCTTCCTTTCCTTGAAAATTTCGGTTGACCAATTTAGTTTTTGGTGTCTGTGGTGTTATTAAATCCCACCAAACTTTTGCAAAAAAATGAAAAATAACGTTTTTTTTTTAATAAAAAACTTATAAAAGTCTGTCTCCATCCTACTATTTTCTAAACTATTGAGAATATCAAATTTTGTCTTCAATAAAAGTTATTTGTTGCCTAATGAGCTACTTTTATGATTCGCATACTTGTATCACGCATTTAACGAAACCTTATTGTCAAAATGGATGTAGCCGTTTTCGTAGAAGTAATTTTTTAATTTTGAACAGTTATTGAGTTAACTTACTTTGTTTCTTGTTTATTGTAAATACAGCCTAGTATTGTAGCATTTGAAGTGTTTTTGTTTCAGAATGCGTACCGTACTATTGTATATTCTCAAATCCGCAAAGTCAACGACTGAAATGAACATGCGTCACTGCTAGGTAATTATGCGAATGTTTTATATTTTCAAGTTTTAAATTATTTTAACTAATCTTTAAAAAAAGGACCCACGTTTCCTTTAAGTTCTGTGCATTTAAGTGAAATATAATCGCGTGCGAATTCGTTTGCATAGTTTGACCTACATCTCTCTGCAGAGTTGTTTTCTGTACTGAGTGTGCCGAATCTTCCCGTAAAAATCAAGCCCAATCATGTTCCAGTTATAGAAAGTAAGCGTATACATTGAATGCTGCTTATCTGCATTGAAAACTGTAGCAGTTGACTGTAGAAAGACATATACCTCTTATATATTGGGCGCTACTTCGAGTAACAAGAGCTTCTCACCACTAAAAGTTAGGACAGGTGGAAGAGATTCGGATTTACTATATAGATTAGGCAGATGATGTGCCTATGGTTACTTTTATTTAATTAATCCCCAATACTGGTACTAATTGTTCATCAAACCTTCTACACAGCTCTAGTTTGTAACATTGAAGAATGCCTATAAACACTTGAAAAAGTTCAAAATTTAAAATTTTTCCAGCTTTTAACATTTTCATTATTTTAAAAATTTTCGGCTGCCTACACCGGATTGGGGAATGTGAGTGGCGGGTTGCGGTGTAGATTTTTATTGCTGCATGGCATCGGCGGGGAACCGAACCCCAGAACTTTAGCGCTGGAGTCCAAGCGCCCAAACTCTGAGCTACCGACCCTCAAATATTTAATAACAACAAAATTTGACATTCTTGACAGTTTAGGAATAAGTAGGAGGGGGGCATTTTTAAAACGGTATAAAATAGTTATTGTGTTTTGTTTTGATACCTTCATAGCACACCTATCTAATTAGCAATTTATAAAAAATAGATACTTTAATATTTGGTATACAAAACCTTATAACATATTGAAAGAGAATTTATTAGTGCATTTCATAGTGTTAAAAAATACTGGGTGTTCTATTAGACAAACAAATGTTATTTACGATTGAAGTTCAGCAAAATGGGCATTAAATTATAAACACCCTTTGTAATAATTTGCTGCTTTTAACATACTTCAAAGTGTGCTAATAGTCTGTGCAAAGTAGCGATGGGTGAACGTGTTTGGTATCTAAAATATTAATTTTGATATATTAGCTCCCAAATACCAAAATTTTTGAAAAAAGTCAAATAACTTGTAAACTGAATATTTTAAGATCCTAGTACCTTACCACATTTATACCTTGAAATAAATCTAGATTTTATAAATGCAATAATATTCAGATCGTTTTATTTAAAATATCAAAGTAATGTGCTGTAGAGGCATAACTAAACACCAAGTATAATTGTTAATAATTTTAGGTTATACTCAGTCATCAAACAAACAATTTTTCTCTTAACATTTTTTTTCTAACTGGAGCTATAATAAAGATGTTAGAAAACAACCTCGCACTGATAACGCACCCTGTATATTATAAAAGCTTCTTTTGCATATTTTCAAAAAAAATTTAAAAGCAGAATAAAAATCTTAAAGTCGTTCTGTTCCGCTTTCCATCGAATGAACGTTAAATAGATTTTACGGTTGTGTATACAACTGGGCGTACAACCAACCAAAAAATCCAATTTAATGTAAATTTGTTTTATTAACCGACTTCAAAAAAAGGAGGAGGTTCTCAATTCGTCTGTATATATGTTTTTTTTTTTTTTTATTTTTTTTTTTTTTTATGTATGTTCGGGCATAACTTTTTTGTTTATGAACCGATTTTAATGATTTTTTGGTGTTAGGTTCAGTATAGTTCCAAGGCGGTCCCATTATAATTTCATTGGTATTGGAGCTTGAACTTCGAAGATACTCCTCAAAATCTAGTTTTTTAACGGACTTTTTTAGTGTTTCCGTATTTCATCTTCCGTTTCAACTAGCAATCGTTTCCTCATTCGAGAAGCACCCTTACTAAGTCTGCCCATCACTTAAAATTGTAAAATAAATAACTTTAAAAAAAAAAAGAAAACCGACTTCAAATAAAAACACAAAAGTGACATAAGTTAACTAAAAAGCAAAAAATAAATGTTTTTTATACAACAGTTTAATACTTATTTGTTGTTCTGTTTAATGTAATTAAGAAATTGTTGTTTATTATATAATTATTAATTGTTTTATAATTTTTAAGTCGGTGCCCAGTAAAACATAAAAATTATATACCTTGCTACAATAACAAATTAGATTCGAATTTTTATGTTTTACTTGGCACCGACTTAAAAATTATAAAACAATTAATAATTATATAATAAACAACAATTTCTTAATTACATTAAACGGAACAACAAATAAGTATTAAACTGTTGTATAAAAAACATTTATTTTTTGCTTTTTAGTTAACTTATGTCACTTTTGTGTTTTTATTTGAAGTCGGTTTTCTTTTTTTTTTTAAAGTTATTTATTTTCGTCGTCGACTCATAATTTTGTTGTGGATGAGTAAAATAAGTGTGTAAAGTTTTCAGTCGGCAAGCTTTTTCGTGTACCGTAAAGAACCCCGGATTTGAATGTTTCAGAGTGCGAGCGTTTCCTTTTATTTCGAATAAATTTCGGAACGGCAATCACCGATGACAGATTTATGAAAATATTTGTCTGAAACGGCAGTTATTTTAAATATTCGTCGGAATCATTTGATTATGCAGATATGCACATAAAAACAAGAAGATCGCGGCGCTTTGAATTTGTTTTGCGGTCCCGGCCGTCCCAAAAATAGCATTAGATTAAGAAAATGCCTCTCCGTAAATATAAATTTTAGGAAAACGCTCTCAGAACTGTAGTTTTTATTTTAGTTTGTAAAATTCTTAATTTTTTTTCTGAAACAACTCGTGGAGCTAGCCTAAGTTTTTTTTTCTTTATTATACTTTCTCAATTTCAAGTTTTACAATTTAAGTCGTTTCATGGGGCAATAAAAGTCTTTTCCTTGTGTTCATTTCATACAAGATCGTAACATCTTGCATAGTGTAATATGATTTCGGTTTGTTTTCCATGACGTATCCGTCGCTATTCTTGTTTATTTTATTATAATTGCATTAGTCGAGATGGGAACGAGGGACGTGTTAAGTGCAAATGTGGTTAAGGTTTCTTTCATCCGTAGTGACACAATAACCGTTTTATAGCTAATTGTCATTGGTTTATGGCTCAATATGGCGACTAGTCTAGTTTAAAGCTGATTGGCCTCGCGGGATTCGCATCATAAACCGATTGAAGCGCTATAAAATGTTAGCGGATGTTGCAAAAGTTCTCTTATAAAAAGTAATTGTTTTTAGGATTTCCATTTGATTTATTTCATTCGATAAATTGGAAAGTTTTGCATTCGAAGCATAACGATGCTGTTTGTAATCAGCGAAACCATTATTTAAGTTTGTAATCTTAAAGTGGCAAAAAAAACCGCGTCGGCTAAATGCGCTTTGCAGTTAACCGATCTCTGGTTCGAATCCCGAGGTTTGCAAGCATATTTGAGTTTACATATATGCGTAGTCGTAGTTGGCCACCTGGAATGTATATCTGATATACAAAAAAAAACGTAACAAAATTTATATCGAGAATAATCGTAACTTTTTTCACATGAAAACACAATTCGCGTAAAATTTAGCCGCCAATAATTAAAAAAAAAAAATAAAATTCTACCTACAACCTTTAGCTGTTGACTTTTGCATCGACTATACAAGAGTATAAGGTTTGTAATAATAGGGTATTTTACATGTTTATTGGGTTGAAATGGAAGCCATTTAAAATATCCTTAGGCGTGAGTTGGCAGCACTGCGCCTTTAATACAACCCAATGTGCTAACATACCTAACTAGATTTACTTGCGGAAGTTTTAATACACAATTAAAATACTGTTTTCATAATTTCATTAGCTAAACGTTTTGCGATGGAATTATGAAATAGAATTCTGGCGCTCCACGCCAGCCCATGCAGATGCAGATGGCCTACTTCCGCGGAACCTAAATTTCGGTGTTATTTTAAAATTAGAAAAGAAACTTGTGGTGATTTCTTTACTTTAGTTTTCTTAGTTTACCTATGTTTAAATTTAAATAACTTAAAGGGCTTAATGTATACTGACAGATTACCATAGCAAAGTAAGACTGGAAATTCGAAACGAAAATTATTTACTCATTTAATTGCGGTTTAAATCCAACATGATTTTTCTTATTTTAATAAACGGTTCCAACCATTTTATACTAAAGCACACATTGTTCGATTTTTAGTTCGAAATCCGAAACGCACTAGGGCGAGCGAATCCCCATGCTTGCATGCGGTTTAACCGAATTTATGATCGTAGCTTACTATTCTTATACGGTGCAGCTGTTTCAGGTTCAAATCGCCATTGAGGCGTCGCCTTTTTTTTAGTTGTTTTCACTTGCTTTAATTTTTGTCAAAACAATGTTATTCAGTCATCTATTGGCGCGAGTATACTTTACTTCAAACGTTAAAAGTATGCGAAAGTACGAGAGACCTGTTTCGCCTATTTTTTACTTTCCCATACTTCTACTGAAGCACGGAAAGTTACGCAATTTCATGCAAATTTTCGAATTGCAGATTTTAACAAAAATTTGCGTTTAGCGGTTCAAGGAACGCATAAAAATGATTTTTAAAAAATCTGTCTGTGAGTGGAAGTGCGTGGGTGGGTGTGTTTGTTTTTTAATTTGGGAAATATTAGAAAATTTTTGAATACTTTGAAAAATTCTGTAACTTGAAAACATTGTAAAATTGTGAAATATTTAAGAAATTTTGAAAATTTGTGAAATTATTGAAAATTAAAAAAACTGAGATAAGGAAATGGTTTAGTGTTGGATATTTTAGGAAATTATTAAATTGTAGAAAAATTTTTGAAGATTTTGAAATTTTTTGAAACTAATAATTTTCAATATTTAACACTTTCTGAAATTTATGAACTAAATTATTGAAAATTTTAATAACTAAAAAAAATTTAAAGGTTTAACAAATTTTTTGAAAAAGTAAATTTCACAAAATCTTTATTATTATTTTTTAAAGTTGTAAAAAAATTTATAACATTGACATTATTAATTGAAAATTTTTTGAATTGTAGAAATATTAAAAAAAGTTTAAATTTTTTGTAAATTTATTTATTTTTGAAATATTTTAAAAATTTCTAAAAAATTTTTAAAATTTTGAATTTTTTGAAAATTTTGAAAATGTTGAAAATTTTCAATATTTATATAATATTTAAAAAAATTCTAGATGAAAATGTAATAATTTTTTGATAATTTAGTGATTAATATAATAATTTATTTAGGTAAACGACCAAAAGGAAACCTCTTAGTGTTTTTTTTCAATGGAAAGTGGCTTCTATTGTCATTTAACATGTTAATACCAATTTTAAAACCGAAATTCGCAAATTTAAAAAAAAAATAAAAAATTGACATGCCTGGAATACGTATTTAAGGTTCTTTTTTGACCCATTTCTTTAGCAGACCAACTTAATTTTTTTGCGGTGTCATCCTATGGCAGTTACAAATCTTTGAGCCAAATTTAGTTTTTCTGCGTTGAGGCGTTTCGACTTTATTGTTGGGAGACACCATTTGATTTGAAAGACTAGGACAGCACCCAGCAATGAAGCATATCCGTCCCCCCTCCAGGCGGTGAAGCCCTTCGGGACGCCATGATCGAGATACGCTCGACCAACGCGCCTGCCCTCATTGCAAGAAAGAGAACAGGCTACAAGTCCTGGCATCAGGCTGCGAGCCCTAAGCCCCTACTGGTGGAGGGAGACTACCTAAATCTCTACTGATTCTGCAGATCAGTGGCCGAGCTGAAACGCAGCTCACCCCTCGAACCGCACTAAGCCAGCCCTAGCCTGCACTTAGGCTATACCACTGCCACCACGAGTCCTACTCCGCGACCAAAAACGGGGGGTGTGAATCCCCCGCGGGCTCAGCATTGGTCCCCGTGGTACCAGTCAAAGAAAGTCACTGGTTGGACTTGTCGGAGCAAGCGCGTGCCAAGCAGCGCTATATCTCCCAGTTAGGACCTCGCAGGTCCCAGCACTGGTGAGCTACGCACCGCCCAGACTGGTCGGTAACCGGCCTGATCATAGTGGCCGGCACCTTAACAGCTTCGGGTGTACATAAGTACGAACCCTCTGGGTCGACACTTAGATAGTGGGAGTGAGCAGGCAAAGTGCGCTTCATCCCTAGAATCCTAGTCCCCAGTGCCAGCTGCACACCGCTCCATCGTTACAAAGCACCATCACTTGCCGGAACGCCTATTTATCCGGTCAAGGAACGGGGTTTTAACTTCAGCGATCATGCCTAGGGCCCAGGTCCCTTTGCAGTAGCAGCCACTAGATCCTGGAAAGCACCATCACCTGCCAAAACGGCAGGGAGCGGGGTTTCCATTCCTGAGAGCGCTACCACCCAGGTGTTAAGGCCCATATTGTTTACACCCCTATAGCTCAAGGCTCTCATAGTAACCGCGCCTCTTCATCCTGGGGTACACCTTTATCCGCCGGACCCCCATCCACCTAATTGATGCGAGGCTACCCGGTCAGAGAGCGGCGACCCCTTTTACCTGCCGGACCATTTGCCATCCAGCTCACGCTAGGGCGGTAAACGAGCTGGTACGCTCCCGGTACCCCGGTCAGGTAGCAGAGTTCCATTCAAGAGAGCGGGCTACCGTCGAGATGTTAAGACTCATCTCAAGAGCTACACTTCACCTGGTGAGGTCACTCACCCAGTCTCCGTGGTCCCAATTATGGAAACCTTGAACCTCTCCGAAGAGGGGTGGGGGTACCAAGTTGAAATCACCGAAGTGACCGTTACAACGCCGACCCCGCACAAGGTGTCTTTGTTCACGCCTCTCACCTAGGTGAGGGTCCTTGGCCGCCCCGCCATTGTTGGGAGACAATTAGACATGGACATTTTTCGGCAACAGGTACGATAATATACTACTTTGTGCGCGGCCACTTGAGCTCAGCCGTTTGAACGCCGCCGCATGGGTTTCAGCACGATTGGGCGCAGGGACGTTTGGGCCCAAGAACGCTTAGGTGCAGGGATGTTCTAGAGAGAAAAAACTAATACATAATTTTCTCTATAGCGCCAAAACTTTTCTGCGCCCAAACGTCCTTGCGATTAAACATCCCCGCGTTTAACACTGCGTCTCTGCGCCCAAACAGCCGCTTTGAAATGGCCACGCCAAAACGTCTTAGACCGTACGCGAAAGACCACAACTATCATACCGCAATGTTACTGTATAGCTACATATAATGTTAGTTCTTAAGCTATGTTTATAACAAATATTTATACTTTCCCATAACACCAATTTAGGTATATATTATTTTTTGAAAATTTTCGAATTCGAAATTTATGGAAATACTTTTCTTAACCTCCTAGGATTCAGACATGCAACCCATCATACCCAGGGTCCGCAACGTTACTGTATGGCTATGGCTTTATACAATGTTATTTCTTCAATAAGAATTACTTTGAATTTCTCATATTACCAGTTTACGAAGAAATTATTTAATGAAAATCTTGCAAATCGAATTTCAATAGAAATAACTTTTTCGATTTTTTAAAGATGTAACGTATAAGAACCTAACGCAGCCGATCATGCCGGGAGTATTCTTATCTTATGTAGTAATTGTTGAGGCTAGAACTAATTATATTATACTTATTTCAGTTAATATATTAATTATTTTATATCATTTACAATAGTAAATTTTTATTTAATTTTAAAATGCTAAACAAAAAAATTAACCGTTGGAACAGTCTAAAACTGATGAATACAATCAAGCTTCGTGTTATTAAATTTAAAATTTCTCATTTCTGTCAATTTACTCTTATTTTCTATTTCTGGCCGCGCAGGAACACTCGACCAAAAAGTTTTAAAGTTATAATTTTTTTAAATTATTTAATCAGCTTTATTCACTTGAATATTTAATTTTTTTTAGCAATTTTGTGATGTTATAATATTTTGTAGAAATGTTGAATTTTGTTTTTCATAAATGTTTATCAATTTTGAGTTACCATAACCGTTTAGATATCAAATTAGTTTAGAAAACAAGCCACGAAAGAATTACTAGGTAACAAATCGGTAGACACAATAATACGAAAATAATCGGCTTTGGTTAAGCCAAACATAATTCTCTTAAGTGGTAAAATCTGGCCGGAACAGGAAAAGCAGCGGAAACTCGACTTTTCCGTCGAATGTACCTAAACAGTAGTCTACTGAATTGATTGTCAAGTGTTTCACTACAATCTCAGCTTCTTGGTCCAAGAAAATCCCAAATATACGCGGTTTACTTTCTCGTTTTAGTTAAGTTCGGTTTGGTTGCAACTGACGGAGATGAAAGAAAACTCGTAGATGTTGTAGGTAACAAATCGAGTTTGGTTCATTATGTGCTAGCCCGGAGCAGTACTGAGGCTGCTTTTCCGGTATATTACAGCGCGTCATATAACCCCAAATCGCTAAACGATTTATAATGGGAAAATGCATTTTCCGATACCCTTGATGCGATAGCGTTTGTCTCGAAATAAAGCTGTGCCAGTTTTTTAGCTTAATGCCGGACGCTTTTTTAACATTACTAGAAGTGTTTGATAACTTAAACTGTCATTGCTGACTTTTATGTTTACTTACATCCAAAAAGTACTACCACTTTTAAAATAAATTCACTTAAAATACCAAACTTTGTATAGAAAAATTTCACTTTAATAACGTTTTATTAATTTTTACTCAGAAAATAATTCGACTCAAAGGAAAAAACACCTAATTTTGGGTATACAGAGTTTCAGCATTGAATTTCAAAATTCCAGATATATACAGGGTGTGTATAAATTGGCGAAAGAACTACACGTGGCGATGTTGGTCATAAAATACTGAGCAACCGTTTAAATAAATTGGAAAATTTACAAATTAAAAAGGCAATAAATAATAATAAAAATATAGTTAAGGACCACACCGATTTGGGTAATTCACCCCTCCTTGACCTACAGTCAACAAAACATAGAAACACATGTGTTAACACTTAGAGTCGGCGACGACAAAATTCCGGAAATGGGTAGGGTAGTATTGTACATCTTTAAGTTTTAGTTTTAGTTTGATTTGTAAACTCCTGACGATAACCGTGATGGTTGAAACTCGAGTCAAGAAAATAAAAACCAACAAATTGTGAAACAATTACCAAGAGTTTTATTTTATTAATAAACTATTAATTTTTTAATACTTAAATATTTATTAATAATGTTTCACCATGTGCCTACCACACAATCGCAATTCAAAATATTCTTGAATATATTTAAAAAATTATTATTTTAATCTTAAATACGATTATTACGTATTAAATAAATGACAATACTTAACAACGCAGGTCATATTTCATAACATCGAGCTTGCACATTGCATGTTTTTTATTACCGCAATCAAGGATGTGTACTTACAAACATAGAACAATTTAGACATTTAAGCTTCTACGTTGTCATAAGTTGCAATATTTAAAATGAACTTTGTTTATGGACTTTAAATTTTACTGCTAGATAAGCAGTTTAAAAATGTATAAATAGGTTGTGATGTTTTTAATAAAGCACTTGTTTAAGAGTGACATCAAGACTACCAACGTCGTAATTCTTTGCCGCGTTTGACAAAAGAGCTCTTAGATTAGTCAAAATCAACTCTTATTATTGTAACTTGGCATAATAATAAAAGCCACAAGAAACAGCATCGACGTATCCGCACTCACTGAATCATTTCCAAATCAAACCCCCAAACTCACTTGGATCTTAGAACCCGTCACGATGGTTCTAAGATTCACATTGGTTTTTCGAGACAAAAAAATCAACAACGCACAATTCGGTGCAAATCAAGTACTGAAAACAAACAAAGAAGGATTTAAGATTTGCATTGGTTCTTCGAGCCGGCAGAAGGATTCAAGATTCACATTGGTTCTTTGATCAAAAAAACCGAGCCAGCCCGACGATAAACTGTCCGCAGGGAAATTTGCGAAATGCAAGAAAAATCAACGACGCACGCCAAAATTCAGTACAAGTGAAGTACTGAAAACAAACGAAACTACGCATCCATTTAAGTCCCGCCGGTTCTACGTAACAAGAAAAGCATTAAGATGGAATAATTCATTCTTGGCTATCTGACATGTAAGAAGTAGGTCAAGGACAGTCATCCAAAGAATCAGCAGACAACAGTAGAGGAAGAATTTGAATTGCAACCGATCTATGCGACTTTCGGAGGAAGGGACCCATCACCAGTCATTTCGTGTCCTGGGCAGAATGTTTAAGTTTCTTAAACATATTTAACAAATTATTATTTTAATCTTAAATACAATTATCATCTATTAGATGAATGACATGTAATATTTAACAATGCAGATCATATTTCTTAACATCGAGCTTGCACGTTGGTTACACATTGCATTACAAATCTAAGGCAATTTAGACAAAACTTTTACGTTTTCTATGTTGCAATATTTAGAATGAACTTTGTTTATAGACTTTAAATTGTACCGCTAGACAAGTGGTTGAGAAATGTATGAAGAGGTTGTGATGTTTTTAGTAAAGGATTTGTTTAAGAGTGACATGAAGACCTCCAACGTCGTAATTTTTTGCTGACTCTGGCAATAGAGCTCTTAGATTAGTCAAAATCAACCCTTATTGGTGTAACTTGACACAATAATAAAAGCTAGAAGAAACAGCATCGACGGCTCCGCACTTACTGGATCATCTCCTAATAAAACCAGCAAACTCACTTGGATCTTCGAGCAAATCCCACTGGTTCCAAGATTCACAGCTTTCACTTTTGGTAGAGAATTGGGGTTTTGCATTCTCTGGTATTCTCTAATTTTTCCTTAATCTGTTTTTTTGACGAAAATCAACAAACCGACGTTTTTCTCTTCATTTCATGTGAGGCTTCTAATTACAGTTGCATTCTTTTAGGCGTTCCAAGCCTAAACGGCGGTAAGTCACAATTTTCTATAGGGTCGGCAGTGGCAAATTGATACGACAAGTAAGATTTTGAAAATATCAAAAAAAAATTATATACATGCGAAACTATACCTGAAGCTGTAGAACGCATCGTAAAAGTTAACCTTATTAATATGCAAAAATTACAGTTATATTTTTGTTTCTAACCCTGTTTTATATACTAATTTTTGATTAGTTGTCCAAGTAATCGATTATTTTATTAACCCATTTTTTGGAAAAAAGTTTATTTATATAATCTATTGATTAAACTGTCTCGTCATAACAGGATGATAGCCTGTTCATTATTATTTATTGTTTTGGCCGAATATTTGTGTATCACTCAGTTAGAGCGGCGCGGCATCGGCTGTGTTTTGGTAATAAAGTTCAACAAAAACAGAAATGCACAAATTCAACTATAACAACTTATAACGGTAACAGAATATTAATTTTTCATATTAAATAACATCTGTCTACCTGTCTGTTTCTAATAGTAAAACTAAGCGGGTCTTTACAGCACTATTCATTATTCTATTGCGAATACTTTGTTAACAATATTTGCTACGCGGCTTCAGTCATGTTTTTTATATTAATAAATAGGGTGGGAATTCTGCTCTTTATTGACCCAAATATTGAGGGCTTCAGTAGGAATGTCGCTACCAGAGCGGTCTGGGGGCTCTGATCCTCCCAAGAGTTTGCAGTGTCAAGTGCCCCCTCTAAAAAAATGTACCTAGTGGTAAATCTTAACAGTTTTAGACTCAGAAGTAAAAATAGTGGTTATTTTTTTGGGTTTTTAGTCTTTTAAATCAGCTCACATAGTGCTCTTGTTATTGTCGTATTCGACAAAATGGCAGATGGAGCGTTCTGGAATATAACAATCGCAAGAACATATCCAAGTAGAGTTCACCTTGATCCGACTGAGTATAATTATTTCTCAAAAAGAAATTTAAATCATTTTCTACTTTGTATAGCAGTTTTAATAAGAAATTTGCTGTTGATTGTCTTTGTGGTTATTGTTTATTAAGATTTATAACTCTCTCTTCGTTGGGCTTTTAAAGAACTACCTTACACAAAACTTGCGATAAGTGGTAAACGTAATTACTCTAACAACTAACTTTACATACAGCATATAATACAATTTCAGCAATATTACATTTACTTTTAACAACCACAGTATGTAGTATAGTGAAAATAAAAAAAAATAATTCGAAAGAGATATAATGGTATATTTATTAACATCGGAACCTGCCAAGATAATAAATAATCTGTGTAGAGATGTAAGACATGTTACAGGGAAAAGGGATCGCTATCTGCTTTGTTTGCTTATTTATTATTAAAACAAAATAAACAAAAAAAACGGGTGGCATAGCCCACAGGTTCCACTAGGTATTTTTTTTTACAAGCAATTATCAATTATGGAGACTGATAATCTCACATACGCATACGTAGCCAAAACATTAACAATTTGTTAATCCTAACCAAAAGCCTTAACGGTAATTATTTCATACATTTATTATTGTCGCAAATACTTAACGATAAATTGATAAATACTAAACTTTCGTATTTCTTATGGTCAGCCCTTTTGTTTGTGCCATATTTATCGGTTTCCAGTCAAAACAATGATATGATTGTTAAATTAAATGCTGAATAGCAAGCTAATGCAACTGTTACTTGCTGTTGCCGGTCAGTAGACTAAAGTGTGAAGCTTGGTAAACTGTTTTGAGTTAGTGTGTACAAGTCAGCCATGGTAATTTATGCTAATTTGAGTTAGCACATTAAATGCCAAGAAAACATTCAAACGCTATAACTACGTAAATTATTTACATGTGAAAACAATCGAGATACTACAACATACACGGTGTGCAAAAGTAAATTAAAGGCAAGTCTGCTTCCTTTTAAAAATTACTTGATCTCGTAAGGTAGAGAGAATTACCGAAAGAAGCTGTGTCGTTGCATGATAGAATATTTATTACTTTTACATATTTTTGAACAGGATAAACTAAAACTCACACATTATACGGTATACTTATTTTACGCACTTTATATCCCTCGCAATTTTCTTGGGCAGTTTGCTGATTTTAAGAAATAATTTCCTTTGAACATCTGTTTTATAAAGATTTGATAATGTTAATAAAATTGTAGCATTTTATGATATTGTTTACTAGAATAAGATTATTTTCCTATTACTCCATTTCTGCTCTACATCGTACTTGAAGGGATCGATCGTGTTTGAAGTCGAACGTTGCGGAAAATCTGCAAAGTTCGTCAAATTGAAACTTTTCAATGAATTTTAATATTTGTAAAACATCAGAGAATTTAGTTACCGTGGTCCACAATAAAAAGCTGTGGGGAACCACCACGAGACCTTCCTCGCATAAGCCTGCTGTTTTAAATTCTTAAAACTGTTTCTGGTTTGTAAAATTTGTTAGAAACCATTAAAGCAGATGTCAAGTGTAAAGTGAAAATTTGCTGTGCATTTCACGGTAATTATGGCAATTTGTCCCAATATTTATTATATATACACACCTCTGATTGCTAATAAATCTGATAATTATGAAAAAAAAATTTAGCTAAATGCTTTTTATTTTAATAAATCATTCTAGATTTAAATAAATTCTTAAACATATGGTTTAAATATTCCAACATTTAATAAAGCATTAGAGATTTAAATAAATCTTAAAACATTTACTTTAAATTTTCAAATATTTAGTAAATCTTTATGTATTTAGCCAAATCTGCACATAATTGTTTTAAATCTTTCAATATTTAATAAATATTCGCAGATTTAAATAAATATTTACGATATAAATAAATCCTTAAAGATTTAAATAAATATTTCATCATTTAATTTTAAGCTGTCACATTTAATGGTAACCTGTCATATTTATTTGACCTTGGTAGACCCAGCCTACCTATAGTCTATAGAAGACCAAGACCGTTTGCATTGGTGCTAACGTTCAACAATTATGAACACGTTTTCCGTATTTCAAGAATTTGTACAATTAATGTTAGTTCAATCATCAATAACAACATACTTAACAACATAAACATTGCATAATTTATTATTCATACAATGAACGTTTCCTCAACATTCTCTTGAAAATGTAATTTTCAGTCTGTTTTGTTTAAGCGTCGAACGCTCCCACCATGACCCTGCCTTGCGCCATACTACCGGTGTAAACGATCTTGGTGTCCTAAGTGGGCTGGGCTCACCAAGGTCCAATAAATATGACAGGTTAACGTTAAATGTGACAGCTTAGAATTAAATGTTGAAACATTTATTTAAATCTGTAAGGATTTATTTATATCGGTAAAAATTTATTTAAAACGTGCGAATATTTATTAAATATTGAAAGATTTAAAACAAATATGTGCAGATTTGGCTAAATACATAAAGGTTTACTAAATATTTGAAAATTTTAAATATATATTTTAGGATTTATTTAAATCTCGAATGCTTTATTAAATATTGGAATATTTAAACCAAATGTTTAGAAATTTATTTAAGATTTTTGGTTTGTATGAATTGGTGAAATTTAGGGTGGTTTAGGCGAGTTGCTTTCATAAAGGGATAAAGCTCAAATAACAAATTAAAAAAAAATAAACAACCGAAGGTAGGGTGACTGGGGGGGGGGGGAGGATGAAAAGATCGCGCTTGCGTAGATCGGCCAATGGTTGTCAGGGTTTCTCCCTGCGTTCTACTGTTCCTGAGTCATTTTGTACCAAGGTCGCTCGATAGGTTAGGATAGTTGATTAGGTCATCTTATAGGACGTCATTTTGGTGCAAATTGATTTTCAGCTTTTAAAGCAGCAAGCCGGCCATGCGATTTGTTTAAATTCAAACGGAATTAAAAAAATCTTTTTTGGTAGCTTTTTCGTTGCTTCATACGTTGTTTTAATACTGAGTTGAATCCTACAATTTAATTGCAAAACTGGGTTGGATACTCTCATGAAGACAAAAGTTAACAAGGGGTCGAAACATTAACATGTGAACTTCTATGGCCACTCTTAAAAAAACAACTCACGGTTATATTTTTAGGCTTATTGTACAGCAAATACTTAAATTGGTAGTGTATTAATTATTTTTCAGGCCCATATGTAAATAATAAATTGCAGCTCGAAATACAAAAACCAAGCTTAAGCAATAAAAACAGAAAAACTTTACATGGAAATGGAAGTGTACATATGTAACAATTTGATTTAAATATGTTATATTGAAGGTGGAACATACTTTAATCGAAAAAGTTCAATTTTTTCCTCAAAACCGTTGTATTTTTGTGTATGAGTCGTATAGAAATTTCTTGAATATTTGTGTGCATTGTTTTATTTATTAAAAAAATTTAAATAAACGCGGAATATTACGGAACATTGACTGTCTTTCATGAAACTTACATAAATCTATTAGTAACTGAAAAGTGACAACTGCTAAAATCAGGCATTTACAAATTAAATTGTTCGCATTGTAATTCGGTTTATAAAGGCCAAACAATTAGAAATTTTGATATTAGGTATAAAGAACACGTGCGTTGTTACAAATACAAACACCCACATAAATCCAATTACGCTAAACACTTACTAGAACACAATCATTCAATGCCATCTAATAACACCATAAAATGTTTACACTTTTGTGATGATAAACGTAAATTAGATATATTAGAAGCTTTTGAAATTCACAAACATTTAAAAACTGTACCGTTAATGGATGAGCACATTGATCTTTTAAATTCTCCTCTATTGGACATTTTGGAATAAGAATCAAGTCGTCGCAGACGATTACCGAGATCAAGTCACCAAGTTCTATTGCTATAACAACACTAACTGTTTACTTTCTAATATAACCTTTGACAATGGCATGTAAACATGCCGAAATACGTATAAGGTTAAAATAAATAAAAGTTGTTGAAGTAATTAAGTATTTTATATACCTGTAATCAATTAATGTGATTCGGCTTCTGTTAGTTTCCACAGATGTGGAACAAAAAATAGATCAAGCAGTTTTGTTAAGCAGGCAGTCGCCATTTTGGTGCTTTTTGGGTCGATGACATTTGTATTCAAGGACCCAATCAACTACCCTAACCTAACATATCGAATGACCTTGATTTTGTACCATCTATGCTGAACGGTTTTGTTGTAATTTATAAAGCACAATTTAATTAAATCAACATTGCTAATAACACCTTGTTGAGCGCGTGGTAAAGCAGCAGTTGAGGCCGCTGGTTTCCGTGCTGCTGTGTCAAATCGTGCCGGGTTCGACTCCCGGCCTCGCTATGGATGTTGTGTCCGTCTTTGCTTGTTAAAAGGGTGCTAACAACCACATTAGTTGATACCCCCGTAGTGCATGTTCAATCAAAACGACGCTTTATTGAAGTTAAAAAATTGTTTGGAAAACAAAATAGTCAATAATGAATTACATGATATATGTCTACCGTTCTAAACACTTCCCTTCACCTGATTGTTAAATGGATTGACAAGGCAAACAAATTATTCTATAATCTCGTCCCTATCTAAGCGCAGGCGCATGTGCATTAGTCTACTTGAAGCGGCAGCGTGTGCGCTCGTAGTATAACTTGTTGTGCAAAGTTTTTGAAAAAAAAAGTTGTCATGGAATCGTAACCTGGTGATATGGTAAAGTAACTTAGTGATTCGTACCTTCTTTGCAATTTTGGTCTTATATTGAGTTTATTTACTCTACTTTACAGGTAAGAGCTGTCAAACTTACCAAAACAAAATAATATCATTTTTAAATCACGTAGACATCATTGATCAATTAGACTTGTTGTTACTTGATATATACAGGGTTAATCAAAAGTTACTAAATTTGATACAAAATTTAGATTTAGCTTAAAAAGTGTCCTAACAATGCACTAACTAGAAATATGTAACATAAATGATAAATGAGTCATAGCCAAAAACAAAAATCCAAAATTTCAGTTTTTTCCAGTTCTTTCAGAAACTGAGCAAGATAGCTCCAATTTCTTTTCAGATTATAAGTGGGCATAAAATTGCACAACTTTTCTCTAATTTAACCATCGTAGTTAACACACAATTTGATACATCCTGTATATAATACTAGAATTTTTTATAAAATCTTGCGCATATTTGCGCCGTTTTATGTTGTAATTTTTTTTGCCGGAAATGCATTAGTACAGGCAAAAAGTTATGTCAAAAAATCGCAACAAGCGGAAAAAATGTAGGAAAGCTGAATTTTGACAAGTTTGCTTATTAAATATCTGTTATCAACATACAAGTCCCCAAAGATTGGGTTTCCGATCCCGTCGCTAGAGCGCGTTAAAGTCGGTTAAACTCAGTGTTTCGATAATAACTCGTTTTCTGTTAAATTTAGAAGAAAAAGCCACAGGGGCTGTTTTATAGTTATAGTTTTAAGGGATAACAACTATCAAGTCTGCTATCCAAAACTGCTTGATAAATATAAGGTAACAATTTCCGATTTTTTGACACACTTCCGGTTCACTCTGACCACGTGGGTCAATTTGCGTATTTTATGCCCTCCTAGCTAATAGACTATCGATACTAATTACTAATGTATCACTAAAAATTAAGTAAACTGTTAAGTATTAGACATTTTATGAAATGATAGCACCTTTATAGAAATAGCACTACAAATATTATGAGGCTACTTGTAAATTGAGAATATATTTTGGCCATAGTTTATCGAAAGTTTGCCGTCATATTACATACGCCATTTTAATTTCATAACTGTGCGATACTAGATTTGTAATTAGCGACCCCAACAACCAATGTTTACTAATTTTTATACAAATCAGATGACTTTAATAAAATTATTCCGCCATATTAGATCCGCCATTTTAAATTTCATACTTTTGATACTGGATTCGTTATATGCAAACTCAAAAATTTCCAAGTACCAATTGGTCAAAGCCTGCTCTAGTGTATGTTTGTCGATGTTTATTTATGAATCGCTCGACACTATTCTAGATCTGGTAATATATTTATTACTTTATTCTTGAAGTATTACCTTAAACTTTTATTAAAATTTTGTAAGGCATGTGGACAATCTCGCTACTCTCTTTTACCGCACTTGATTGAAGAAATTACATGTTTATTTTAAATATTAAGCATTGCTAAATTGTACCTATTTAAAAAAAAATAACGTTAATTTCTTTGGCAAGATTGGAAATTCAAACTGAAAATTGTATCCTGGTGTGTACCTGGACGTCGGCCAATATGCAATATTGTATGGGGCAGTGTCCACACTACTCCATATTTTCTTAAAAGCTATTTCGCAGCCACACATATTGGCTCCTGGTGTAAGGTTCGATCTCGGTTGCCGGTATTCAAAACAGTAGCCCCTATTTACATGCATACTTTCTGGAGCCCGAGGGACCACTTTCAATTGATTTATTGCGTTTTTGATTTTCAATCTTAGGCCCATAACGGCGAAAGCTTTCTCAATGCGTTGAGCAGATTTTGTTATCAAATCGTGTCTGAAATTTCTTTTTAATTAAAAAACATGAACCAGTAAACTTGCTTAGCCCGGAAAAAATTTTTTTGATGAAAATTCTCCCCGCTTAAATTTTCTGTCTTGCACGTGCATAATAAATTTTAGATCCAGGAGGCACGTACGCGTTCACGTACAAGGAGGTAATAAAGTAAGCGGGCAATTAGCATGTTAATGTTTAGATATGAACAATTAGTCTGAGAAGTCGTTTGCGTTTAAGATTGTTGCTAAACCCTGCACAAGCTTGGAATATTCAAACAGTCTTAAACAGACGACATCACGTCTACACTGTTAAGATTATAGAGTACACGAACAAACATAAGAAGCTTCATCTGTACGCCCTACACCGGTAACGAAATTGTCGCAGAATGATTAAATGCTATTTTAATTATTTCTTTGTTTAATTTTTCATTTATTATTCTAGTGCTAGCGCGTGTTGTTTTGATTAAAATTAGTCTAAAATAATATATACTACTTAACAAAAAAACTATAAACTG
Source organism: Ctenicera cuprea (assembly GCA_958336395.1). Classification (NCBI taxonomy): domain Eukaryota; kingdom Metazoa; phylum Arthropoda; class Insecta; order Coleoptera; family Elateridae; genus Ctenicera; species Ctenicera cuprea. Next base: position 51,138,422 of record OY284487.1, read on the forward strand.
AAAAAAAAACTCGCAAAAATTGTAGCAATATTCAAAATACGAGTATAAAATTTTTTTAAAATTACTCAAAATTTCAAAATAATTCTAAAAGGTGAAAAAACCATTTTGCTTCATTTGCAGTTAAAAATATTTTTTTAAATGTCTCAAAAAGTTACAGTAGATATCGAGACAACATAAAAAAGTCGATGATTTTGTACAGTCAATTACCGATTATTGATTTTCATAATCGCACAGTCCTAGGTGATTCCCTGAAACGAAAATATATTAATGACAATGGGGTAGATTTACAGAAAAAGTAAATGAAATTATCGAAATTATCAACAAACGGCTGAAAATTATTGAAATGTACCCGATTATTTTGTTTATGCCACAGAGCATAATATACAGGGTGTTAATGAATTGTAGGGACACATTTGTAGGGCTTGCAAAACACAATAAAGCAAACAACTTAGACCACTACATGTTTCGTTCTTGTTTGAACTCATCAGGTGTACATAATTCTAACCATAATTGAAACCAAAAGCAAACAAGCAAATATATGCCAGAAAGTATAACACTAAACAAGAATTACACTAGTAACGCCCTCTATTATGTGCGGCGAGAAAAAGTTGCAAAAGCAACAAACCGGCAAAGTTGCGATTGGAACCTGCTAAGCAGGTATCTGCGATCGCACCGACCTTTAAGCACAAAACACAGAAACGCCTGTGCCAGTCAGGGAATTTTCAAATAACACTTTTCCCAACAGATGGATAGGTCGAGGAGGGCATGTGGCGTGGCCTCCACGTTCTCCTGATTTGACCCCACTTGATTTCTTTTTGTGGGGTCATGTTAAAACGTTAGTGTATGCTACCCCAGTTGAAATTGTAGAAGAACTTACGGCGCGTATTCTTGCTGCATGTGAAGAAGTTCAACTGACTCCTGGTATATTTGGAGCGGTGCGCAGGAATTTACTTTGTAGATGTGCTTCGTGTGTAGAAGCTGGGGGGCGACATTTTGAATATTTACTATAATTTTGTTAATTTTTGAATTAGTTATTATAAATTTTTCAAAATAGTAATTTTTGCTGTGTAATTTTGGTTTTTCTATTGCTTAGTTTTGAAACATTTTGTTAATTAATTTATTTAAAATTTAATTTGAATTTGAAAAGTGGGAAAGAGGGCTTTATTTATCCTGTATTAATTTCCGTCGTTATGGAAACAAATAGTAGGTAGTAAATTGAGTTGCCTACAGTTAGGCGCTTCTACTGTTTCAAATGTGCTGATTTGCGATAATATAGCTTTTTGTTTACAATTAAGATTGGAGATTGGTCAAGGAATTTGATTGTAATTAAAAGAATTTATAATTTTCAACACTGGTTAAGGGTCAGCGGGTGGTCGAGTGGTTAGAATCTTAGGCTCTAGAGCTAGATTACCAACGGCAGTAGGTTCGAATCATCTGCACGTCGGAATTTTTTCTGAATAAGTTAAACCCGGGCGTGTCTATGCACGTTGTATGTGATGTGTATGTTGGGTTGCATGTCTTTTCGGGGTGGGGCATGTAAGACCGGTAAATAGCGCTGAGCCTAGGCAAGGGAATGGGACAAAAATCGGGGAGTTGTGCTCACGCACAGCCCCATGATTAAAAAAACAATGGTTAAAACTAAAACATATTCCGTCCTGATAGCTCCGATACCATCAAGAAATCATCTGATGTAACCTAAGATATACGGTATTTAGTGACATTGAAAATAATATATTAACGATTGACCATCGAGTACTTTTTATAAGTTTTTTGCTTCGGATCTTCCTGTTACATTTACTGCAAAATTGAGATTTGCATATCATAACAACAAGCGGTTTGTGCATCCTCTTTATGTTTTATATTATTTGCACACGATTCGTGCACATTACAGCCAATCAAAATGCAGCATTAACCTACGCAAATGACAATTAGAACGATAATTTTAATAATTTCTGGTGTATGTTATTAACAGGGGTTTACAATTGACAACGCCTAGTCACGCCGTAGTTACTTCATGGTTACGCTAATATACAATGATAAACAAAGTCATTGGCCATTGGCTTTATTTTGTATTCATAAAATAATCTATAACTTTTTACAATTAATTAACTAAAATTTCGTGAAGATCGACTTAAATTGTGCAAATTTGCAACTAAAACACCCCAGAGCTACGTTCTGTCGGGTTCTTATTGCTTTCCAAATTTGTCAACCTGCAACAAATTATCGGTGATTAACCGATAAATTCAATGCTTATGTAGTATTACTATTGATAAACTACGATTAGCTGTAAATTTTAAATTGTGAAACGTTTACAATCTAATTGATTTCTTTGCAAACGTGATCTTTTTGAATTTCTAAAGCGTTTTCAAGACCAATTACTAGAATTCCCTAGCAATCATACACAAATTCCTAAAAATTTCTTTATTTTCAAGACTTTCAGGACAATCAAAAATTATGTAAATTTAGCGGAATAAAGTTAAAGATTAATTTATTATAAATTCGAAACAATATTTTTCGAGAACGAATTACAGATTTTTTTTTAATTTTGTAAACTCATATAGCTTTGGATAAGATACAATTCTGTTAGTATACCAGTTCCCTAACTTCTCTGTGACGTCTTCTATGAATTTTTAAAAATCGTAATTGACTTTTTTTTATTTATATAAGAAATGAAAGAAATAAAACATGTTTGTTTAAGTCAGTTTTTTCTCTGTGGTGTTTTCCAATAATATTTTATTTTTTCAGACAACATAGTCCTGGTAACATCTAACGCACAGCCATTTAATACTACATTTGTTCTTCCGAAGTTTGTGAAAGATATTCAGTAGACCGAAGCAGACAGTTCAACGGCGATTGGTTGAAATTAAATTTGTTTTTACATAGCAATATGATGACTGCAACAACATTAAAAATAATCAGAAAATTAATGTTAATTCTAACAAATCGGCGAAATAACACGTCATAAATGCAGATATACTGCCTGGGCTGCGCCAGCCACTACAGCAAACCTGCTACTTTCTTGCCTTATTGAACAAATAACTAATTTTGATGTTTAGAAATATTATTTTGGTGAAGTCTAAAAAACAATATTCGCGAATATACAGCTTCTATTCGTTCACGCGAGATGGCGCGTTAGCATTTTACTCAATCAAGGTAAAATCAACATCTTTGCTAACACACGACTCGATGTGTAAATGCCGCATTTTAAATATTGAAAACAATCAATTAGACAAATTAAATTTGGAAATGAGATATGTCTTTGCAGTGAGGCTAATTATTGGCTATAATTGTTTCAGTAATTTTAAAGACAATTAAACTTTAACATGCAATTCAACGGACGTTGAAAGTGTTGAGAGATGTTTTGGCGGTTTCTGAAGTAAGAAGTAAATCGGTCTAGGACGTTTCACCGTCGCCGTTTCGGCGTCGCCGTTTCGCCGTCGGAAATTTCGCCGTCAACCAAATATACAATGTTTCTCAAAAAGTATGCAACAAATGAGAAAGTTTATTATTATTAGTTTCTCAAAAAATTTTACTATTTATAAAAGTTATAAATACATATTTATTAATTTTATTATTAACCTAGCCTAACCTAAGAAAAATAAAATTAAAAATTTAACACTAAGCGCTTAAATACATTTATTAACTAAACGATTAGTTTCAATATTACAAAAATGCACAAATATTTAAACTAAAGACAATTGTTTGATGGTTTCACACAAAACACATGTTATAAGTGGTTTTTAATATTTGAAGGAATTTATAAAGTCATTAGCTGGAAGAGGTCGAAACAGGAAATTTTTGACGGCGAAACGGCGACGGCGAAACGGCGGCGGCGAAACGGCGACGGCGAAACAGCGACGGCTAAACGACGGCCGCGAAACTGCGATGGCGAAACAGCGGCGGCTAAACGACGGCCGCGAAACTGCGATGGCGAAACAGCGACGGCGAAACGTCCCATTCCGGCGTTTCTTTGCAAATTCGACATTTTCTTTTAAATTATTGAAACAATTATATCCAATAATTAAGCAATTAAATATTTCATTTCTACTTTAATTTTGCTAATTAATTGTTTTCACTAGTTAAAATGTGGCATTTAGATTTGACGTTGACTCCATGTGAGTAAAATGTTAACGTGATCGTGCTATCTCATGTGCACGAATGGAAGCTTTATGTCAACAAATAATATTTTTGAGACTTCTCTAAAATAATACTTCTAACTTAAAAAAATTAATTTTTGTATAGGTAGTAAAAAGTCACATAAATATCCATCCATACATATATAAAAGCTCAAAGGGTATTTTTCTCCGGTTCCTCAAGCGACTACCGCTTCACCAATTTGGACCATTTTTTTTCAATGAAAGATCTCTATCCTCAGATGGAACATGAAACATTTTTATATTTTTATTCTACGTCGATTTTTCAATAACAATTATTTTAATTTATATATGAAAGTCTGCTAAACGCGCTTTACTTGAGGCGACATCTACACCAACGCCGCGTCTCCTCATGGAACTAATGCATCACGTGACTTAGCGGCTCAGTCAACGCTCAGTCTGTCAGTGCATTGTGCGCTGGGGTAACACTAGTATTTTTTTTAATTTCACACATTAAAAATATATTTTTTAATATTTATTTACACATTGTAAATCATTTTTTGTGCTTCGGAAACAACTTTTTTATTAATTACATTTTTTTTGTTAACAAATTTTCCATAAAAACAAATAATTTCATAAAAAAATATTATTTATGCGGACAAAAATTAAATTTTTATCTAAACTAATTTTTGAGTAAAGAATATATAATTTGTGATCTTTTACTTTTATTTACCATGCACCAAGGGATGTGAGTCAACCAGGTTAGACCATAGACATTGAAAATTTTTCTTTAATTCACATAAATATTTTTTTTGAAATTCCACAAATCAAGGATATATTTTTTTGATTACATTTATTTACACATTGTAAATAATTTTTTGTGCTTCGGCAACAACTTTCTTATAAGTATATTTTTTAGTTAAAAAATTTTTCATAAAAAAATAGTTTCATCATCAAATCAAATATTTATTGAAAACAAATTTTTGAGTAATTAAAATATTATAATTTGTAATCCTGTAACTAGCTCAAACGGCGCTTCACATGTCAAAGGTGTTTTCCAAGTTTCTACACAATGGCGCCATTTTAACGACAAATGGTATTAGTTATGTACAGTGTGTCTCAATTTTGATTAATAATTTTGTTTTGATAAAAAAAGTGCCTAAATTTTCCCAATGTTTTGCTATTTTTTATTATCATAGAAGGTTTTTATCAAAATGGGCACACTGTTTAATACCGGAACAGATAGAAGTTCATTAATTAAAGAAAATACAAATTGAGTTTTCTTAACATATAATTGATAACATATTATGTTACTTTTAATAAAACTTGTATGGTAAACATGGTTACGTTTGTTTGGAACATTTATTTTCGAGCACACTGTATATAGTTTTTTAATTTTCAGTTCTCCCGCGTGCGACTTCGCAATCAAATTATACTTCAAAATTACAGTGTAGGAACCCCGCGCAATTAAGCATCTCATCTTAATTAAAGCAAGAATGGCGTATCTTAATACCAAGTCTTCATGATATCACTCCTTACGATAACATCGCATTAGCCTAATATTTAAGCGCGGCCCGCATTGAATTCAGAATAAGAATTTTGACTTAATTCTGCATCCGTCATTCTTACTATATTTTTGTTAACGTTTCTAAAAATGAGAATAGAAAATTAGTTTGTTGAATGTGATAAAAAATGATGTAGTCAATTTTCTTTAACTAGATTTTATCATCACTTTAAATTTAATTTTTTTCTCAAAAATATATTTAAAGCAAAGTAGAAAAAGAATAAAAATATTGAAAGAATAGGAACATTTCTAGATAAAGGGGATCAAAATAGGAAAATAAAATGTTAAATACGATTTATATCAGAAATTTATTAGTAGAATGCTTGGGAGAGATAACATTCTATTACTAAATACAGTCGTCAATATTTTTAGAGGGTTCTTTAAAAACTCAGCAGTTCTAAAACAACCAAAATTTTAATAAAGAACTATTAACTGAAAATCATGTCCCTAATTTTCGAATTTTAACGAACCCTTCATGCAGCCCAGAACTGCCAATATTTGGCAAAATTTACTCCAAGCAGAGGAAAAGTATAATTTTTTTTTAAACAGATATTGAGAGGCACTGGTGTAATTGATACTTATCGCTGAAAAACATTACAACCGCGACTTTATTCGTCTGTGACAAATCAATTTGAAGATATACATATGTATGTTTGCCATAATGTATGCACCCTATTTTACTTCGAAAACATCCCTTAACACGAGAACGTCCTCCGCAAAGGGGCCAGATGTACTTAGCAGTATTGTTCTGATAGTTTTAAAAACCGCGTGCTAATTTAAACTTTCTAATCGCAACTGTTTCTGATAGTTACAAATTAAATGCGAAAACTGTTAAAAAAAAATTCGAAAAGCTTTTCCAAGATGACCGTCAGTGATAAAAGTGTTTGTCGCCAGTGCGAAATATCAATCAAAATTGTTTGTCATCCTGACAATCATAAATACGTCTACGTATAGATGATTTAAAGGGCATTTCGCAATTGCCTTATTGAAAATAAAAATAAAAATATGTTGTTTTGATTTGACGGGGTACCAATTTTTCAAACGCTATCGCAATAATCCCCGTGGAAAACGTTTTATCATTACTGAACTAAATCGCTTCTTTTACATTTCTTGCCTCAATAACAATAAGTCATATTTTGAAATTATTTCTGCCATTATGATATTACCACAGGGAAAACAAACGCAAACTTCGCTGCTTTAAAATTTATTTTGACGAAAATGAAAAGAATTTGCCTGAGAGTTAAAAAAACCGAATAAAAAGCATAAAACGCGCAAAAATGCTTTTCAGGGCGTAAATCACGAAGTTTTTGCTTTAAAATATTTTCAGCGCAACCTAACTATCCACTTAGCCAGAGACCAAGTCGACATATGTGACAACTCTCCATTCCACTACAATGAATCAGAAATTTAATCTCACAAATGGATTCTGACCGCATTTCTCAGCTTGCATACTATCCGCCATATTGCCTTGCACATATATCATCATCACATAACCTCAAACTTATAATTCAAGCAGTATAGTGAACAGCGCTCGTTTATGGCTCACTGCTTCTTCGATTTCTTGGTAAAAAACTTCGTTTCTGTTACTATTACATTTAATCTACGGCTGATATAAGTGTTTACCTGCATTACGATTTATGGATTCGATGTTTAATTACAGTGCCGTTTTGTCTCCTAAACATGGTAGGCGAATGCGGGGGCCTATGAGTGTAATTTTTAACTAAACCATAAATTAAAATTGACAAAACTGCAAACAAGAGACAACTTAACATTGCCGTTGCAAGGAATTGAGTTGATTATAATATATAAGCTAGAATTTGTTGTTTTAATAATTATGGAGTAGGTATAAAAATTTGATATTAAAAAAGTTAGTACTACAATGAAGTTATTTCAAAATCTTCAAATGTCAGCTTTCAGCGGACCATTATTTAATTGTTGCAGAATTCATACGAGTAATCAGAAATAAATTGGACGAAATTGAAAAATAAGTGCTTTTTTTCTCGAAAATTAAAAGTTATGGAAAGTGCACGCAAAAAAATAAATTAAAAAAGCTAAAGTGTGAACTTTGAGTGGACTTTCCCATACTAGATATTAATACTTACCGTATTTGCAAACGTGTACATTTTTTAATTATAACGTTGCGCATTTCACCGACTGTTAGATTTCTAAAAAAGCAAACTATACATATAGGCAACCCTCTATTCCATCCATCCAAATTCATAGAAGGCGCCACAGTAAAATTATAGCTTTTAGAAAAAAATCAAAGTGTAGCCAATCTTCCGTTCTAACAGCCTTTATGTTTTAAAAAAATCGTGTAGGTAGTTTTTGAACATTTTTTAAAAAAACTTTAAAAATTTGATGCATGCTATCGTTTTCGGATTTTCGCAATTAATTCTACTTAATCGTATACTAACCACATAGGGCTCTCAAACAAGTTCTAGTTAATCCCGATCAGACAACTACTTTTCGAGGCGTTAAAGTCGCGATTTTCAAAAAGTTGTAGCGGCCGCTATTTTGAAGCTAGAGAGTTCGGTAAAAAAGTTTTTGATTTTCTTTAAAGTTTTCTCTTATTTTACCGTATGTAAGATTTCTAAGAAAACAATTTATATAAGCAACCCTCTGATGTCGCATACCGTATAAGAATAGTAAGAACGGAACCGCCTGCCCTACAGCTAATTACGCTTCAGATTTCGGACTAAAAATCGAAATAAATGGTTTATTTAAAGAGTTATCAAAAATATGCAAAGAATGAAAAATATATTTAGTTTTGGAAAACAAACGCTACCAAAAAAGCATGTCTAACTTCCGTTTCCGGTTTAGGATATTTTTTAAAAAGCTTAACTAGAACTACAACTTTTGATATACATCTTGATTTAAAATTTCATTAAAATCGTTCTAGTACTTTCGCCTTTAGAGACGAAAAATATATTTGCCGAATTCCTTTAAAAAACCTTTCAACTTTTAATAAATATACAATTTAAATTTTCTCACACACACACCCATCCACCCACAGACAGACATTTTTTAGGCACCCGAAACGTGTATTTCCGTTAAACTTAGATTTTGAAAATTTTCATGAAATTAATACTTCTTTATAGCGAAGGTATGGGAAAGAAAATGACATTTTTAAGTCAAAAACAAATTAACTTCGTGGACATAAAAATTTTAAAATTAAGTATTTTATCCAGTTGCAGTAAGTTAATTTCAGATTCGTTATTCAGACTAAAACGCTGACATTGTATCAGTAACAGATTTTAAATATTGTTTATTGATATCATTTCTTTAGATATTAAAAGTGTTCTGATCTGGAGGCGTAGGTTCCGAATCTACCATTATTACAATTTGAGATGGTATCTGCACGCATCTATTACATAGGGCGCATGTGCTAATAGACCACTACAATTACAGATATTAATTAGCTGATGCTGCTGCGCGATCACAGGAAACTTGAATTTTTTTATGCGGATTTACGGCGAGTAGAGCTTTGTTACTTAACACTTCCGTTGCACAATGCTGAAATGGTTTATTAAGAAAAGTAAAGACAATAATTGGACAAACAGATAATTTTAAAAATAAAAAGACTACGCACCTGTATACTGCAATGATATGCGTGTGCATGTACTCACTAGAAAACAATTCACTAAATCCCCGCAATTCACGCAATTCTAAATTATATTTTCTATGAGACTCTTATTAACTTTCTCAGGGCGTTATTTAGCTTGTAAGACAAGTTATTAATAAATTAATTTGAAATAGAATAAACACAAAACAATATCAACGTTGCAAAGAAAGGTTTTATTTAATAAATCAATTTCTAAATGAAGTTTTCGAAAAATCAAATAAATTTTACTAAATACTATCGTCCTTTAAAAAAAGAACACTTATCTTAATGTCTCCTTGTTGGGATATCCTTCACTCGAACAAACGATGAATGTCCAACTTCTACTAGTCTGCAGGTTCCTCAAGGAACCACAAACACTCGCCTTTAATTTGAGTCCTCCTCTGGACTGCTTTTACGTTATTTTGAACTTGGTTTTACCACCATCACAACTGGAAAAACTTTCTGGATTGCTTTATACTTGTTATTCTTCTGGACTTTTCACAATTCGTTGATAATTAGTTGTATTTTCTTCTTTTATATTCACAATCACTTTTACATTACTTTTTGAACTCGTTTTTCATCTTTATTTATCCAGAGGATATCAAATTCTCTGTCTTTATTTACAAAGACGAGTCGTAACTATCTAAACAAATTTTCCATTCTTTTGTCTTGCTTCTTGATTCCCATTTTTTTGAACAAAAAAATAAATCTCATGACAATGAGTATTCTTTTATACGTTTGTGACATTGACACTGACATCCATAATGACATTAATCGATGCACAAAACAAGTAAGTCTAAAACTTCTTATAAATTAAACCTTTTGAACAATTCTGAACTAAATTATAATTAAAATTAACATAAATAAAAATCGTATCAATCTGATTGTGTTTTTCTTTTCTTTCACTACCAACAAACCTCACAAATATGAAAAATATAAATTATTAGAATTTATAACAAGAAATTATAGCAAAAAATACGCAACCCTGAGTTTAAAAGTTAGAAAATAAAAATCGTAAAGTTCTCACAAACCTCCAATCGCAAAATGAATTGCAGCAAGCATTCCAAAAATTGCCTTCCAGGAACCACAATACCCCAGTCAAAACATACACCTCCAAATATCATAGCAATACATTACATTAATTATAAAATCACTTTTATAGGAACAATAAGAATGGCCGAAGTGCATTTTTAAAACACGTAGCTGATGCTGCTGTTTAACAGACATACGCTGGCCTCATTGCGGACAAAGCACACCGGTACTTTATTAAATTGCCGTATATATTTGATTAATATTTTAAATTGAGTTAGTCTTTGAATTAGAATTTACGTTGACTTTTATAAGTTGTGCTCTGTAGCACGATAATATTTCATAACAGTAAAGTTTTTCAAAAGACGCTAAATATTTTTAAATAAATAAAATATTTTTTAAAATAAAATAATTATAGTTTACTTTCATGTGATAATATGTTTTTAACTGATAAGTAATTAATAGTATATTATTATATGAGCGATTATGACAGCCATTATTCACGAAGATGATGTTTGAGCCCACGAGCCGCAGGCGAGTGGCGCAAATCATCCGAGTGAATAATGGCCATAATCGTGAATGTAATACTATGCTTTTTCTACACCTATTAAACAAATAAATTAGACTCATTTTAGTGGTTAAATTATTAGTTTGCACAGATTGTAAAACGTAAACAAGCAATATGGCGATACACTTGCCTGTCACGCGAGTCGATTGTCAGCCGCAGAAAGAGTTGATCGCAGGCGATTTAAAATATCATCGAACCAGCGAAACAGTGGTTTTTGAATTTGTATTTGTGATTAGTCGGATACAGTGAATTATGAATCCATAATTCACTACAGTGAATTATAGGTATGATTTTTCACAAAAAAGATGCTAATAATTGTCATATAATTAAATAGGTGTAGAAAAAATATATAAAAGCAAAAAAGTCGTCATTGCAATTTTCTATCTCGCCTCGTCTTCTTAATCCTTTAGTTCTATGTTGTAAGTATTGCTTGCAAAGTAGTTGCTCTAGAGGTTAGTTCATCTTCGTCATTGTCAGTTATGTTTGCTTCAGATTTGTTGTACTTAGCTGACTTTTTGAAGAGAAATCGGTGATTCTGAAGAAAAGACTTGACTTGTATTAGATACATTTTTCATATTGTTTCTAACTTGCTTTTTAGTTTTTGCACATTTTTGAAGTTGCCGGTGTAAGGGCATACAGTTTCCTACCGTGTAATAGTACAGTTATACCTTTTTTTGCACAATTACATATAAGGTTTCTCGTGAAAAGTAATTAGTTATTTGCCCTGTAATAAGAAATTAATTTTTGTTATTATTAGGGATGGTAACTACCCGCCGAGACAAAAATTCGATTAGTTCCAAAAATTTTCTCTATATGTAAAAAATTTCAGCTTTATGTAGGCATGTAAGACAAAAATTTCTCCTACATTCAAGTAACTGCAAACTGATTTTTCGGAAGCAAGTATGGGCGCTGGTTGTATTTTCTCATTGAAGTTTATTTTAAGTCGAAGAATACCTCACTGCAGTCTTGTTGAGTTGTCGTTACCACCACTAGAGTGTTCCTCAAAATCCAGTGCGTAAAACCTGCAAAGCGGTTTTCCGACCTTGAAATATGGGCAACTACATGCGTCTGGGCGCAATTCAAATGACATTTATATTTTCTTATATAATTTTCAACAATTTTGTTTATAAAAAACAACATCTCTAGTCAAAACATCGAGCGCGGTTGCTCAAAACCAGAACTGAGCGAGATAACATTCATGAAATGTATCCAAATTTGTTTGGATAAATCACTTCGCTATTAAGAAACGAAGCGCTTGTTCGTTTAATTGTTTATTTTTTATATTTAAGAATTTTTAATGTTCAAACATGTCTGTGCACAACGTTGTAGCCACAAGAGTGACAGTACAAAACAAACGCACATTGATATTACTACGCAAAGAACAAATGCAATAAGTCGTACAGATATATATCTTTTATTTGCCGCTCTACGCAAGGAACGGAAATACCGGTCGTACAACGAAAAGGAATTGACGTGCAGTCAATGCGAGCTAAGCCATAACCAGCACCTCACTGATAACCACGGCCTTTTTATCAGAATGTCGTTGGTCTAGGTTCGTACTACGATATTTAAACTTACCGGTTTGGCTATCGGAAATTGCTTGCTGACATGTCGTATTGTAAAAAATGAAAACTTTTATGTGAAAAATATATTTGTTAATATTTTGGAAATAGGTTTCTTGATCTTTAAAAACTGAAAACGGAAGGAGCAATTCTTCGCCTAATTTGATCCCATTTACACCCATAAATCTTATTTTACTACTGTATTCATAAGCAATTTAGCTTAAAAATAAATTTTGCATCGTCTCCTATTTATTAAATAAAAAGGCATGAATTTTCGATCTTTAAAAGCTCATGAAAGTCGCTTCAGAGAAATTAGCGTACTAAGACATGAACCAAAATGTAGTTCATCCCTACCTCTATTATCCTATACGTATACAGTTAAAAAAAACGTGTAGGTTTGTGTTCAGTTTTTTTTAGAAGATTGTCAATACCTTGAAATAATTTTTGCTCTACAGTTTTTATTCGTTTAAAATTTTTAGTAAATGATACTGTTGTGTTTCCCTAAGGGTACTACAATACTGAATTTGATATCGATGTATGTAATTGTGTTTAGCAGGTGTTAAAACAAAAAGTTAAAAGAAAATCGCTAGATCTGCCATTTTAAAGCTAGAACGTTCAGATATCAAGCTTTTAATTTGGCTTAACGTTTTCTATTACGTTTCGTTTCCAGAGTTTAAAAATATAATTTCTGAAAGAAATGCTACCAAAGAAACTTGTCTAACTTTCGCTTCTCATTTTGTCGGTAAGCTTTTGACAAATCGCCCCCCTCCCCACATATCAAAACTATTCAAAATTGGAAAAAGTCATTCGGTTATCAGGCCCCACTTACACAGATGCAGACCCACCTACCCATAGACGGAAATTTAAAAAAAATGTACTCCTATATTGACTCTTCGAAATCGAAAAAGATTATTCGGATATCAATTTTTTTTAAATTAAAAAAACTTTATCAGGAATTTTTTTACTTTACAAAAAATGTTTGAGATTACAGTTAAGTTCAAACAAGAAATGGATGGATAAATTCGTGTACTACAATTTAGGTAAAAATATTATTTAATATTGTTACAACTAAAATTTAATTGGGAATTTTATTTTACTATCACTTATGTATAATTTAGTTTAAACAGAAATGTTTTATTATGCCCTGTTTATTAAATTAAAGAATTTAAAGTTTTATTCTTCAAAACTTCATAGAAGACGTCACAATGAAGCTTGTGGACTGTAACATAAATTAAATTGTAGGACATCACCAGCTCTATCAGCCTACAAAATTTAAAAAAATCATCAATTTTAGAGCAATGCGTTGTAAATTTTTTTAAAAATTTCTAAATATTTTTACTTAAAAAATATAATTGTTTCAAACATTTTTGTATGTAATAACATTGTGCTTTCATGAGCTATCATATTCTTCAAAGTTTATGCCAATCCATCAACTCGATTTTGAGTAATAAGGCGATAAGGTCAAAATTTTCAAAAAGTCGTAGTGGTTGCCATTTTGAAGATAATAAATTTGGTAAAAAGCATTGGATTTGTTGTAAAGTTTTTCATCAGATTCCGGATAAAAACTTACACATATTCATACACCCACATGCTCGTAACCCCACATACCTACGCACAGATAGACATTTATCAAAAACCACATTTTGAAATCCTGGGGTTCATAACTTGTATTGTCCTCAAATTTCGAATTTAAAAATTTTCACGACATCTATGCTGACAGTATGAAAATGAAAGTTAGGGAAACACTTTGTGTAGGCTTTTCTATATTTTAAAAATAGCTACAAATCATATTTTTTAAAGTTTGTCATTTCAACGTTAGTGTCTACGACGTTTTTTTTGCCTGAACCGAAAAGCGAGTGACTAATTAAACTCCCCATTTTTTTGGGCACTTGCGTGTTGTAGTTTATTTAGAAACTATTTTTTACGTTTTTTGTGTAGTATTGAAGATACCAGTGGCGATGCAGTAAATATAAGTTGTGAATCTTATTCTACTTATCACTCATAGCAATTTAGCTTAAAGAGAAACGTTTTGTCGTCCCTTGCTTATTACATAGAAAGGCATGAATTTTTGGTTTTAAAAAATTTATAAAAGGCGTTACAGAGAAACTAGTGAACTAAAAGACACTAACCAAATTGTATCTCATTCTTATCGTAAGTAACCTTGTGTTATTTTAAGGCAATTATAATCACTGGAGTTTGTGTCGATTTTGCAACTCGTTTTTGATCAATTTTGTAATCGAAATTTTCAAAAATCGTAGCGGCCTCAATTTGGAAGCTATAAAGTTAGAAAAAAAAAACGTTTTACTTTCCTTAAAGTCTTCTATCAGATTAGGTTGGAACATTCTATTTTTAACAGAATGATACTAAACAAAACATTTCTAAGTGCGGCTTTCTTTGGGTTTATAAAAAAGCTTATATTTAAAATGTATTTTTAATTTAACAATGCATTCTAAAGCACTTCAAAATTAAACCATCCGTTCGAAAGTTATGAAGCGTATATGCCTATATACACCCACCCAACCCACAAACAGACATTTTTTAAACCACTATTATTTGTTTGTTTTTACTCATTTATTTAATGATACCATTTTTTGTTGGTGAGAATGGAGAATCAATGAAGCACGTAGAGAGTAAATACAATGTAAAATTTTGAAGAAAATAAATTTGAATAGTTTGCTTCGTGTAAATAAAAAGAAACTGTCAGAAATACACAAATGAATTAATGACATTGAAATGCTTCATTAAAGTATCAATTTCCTATTTTGATAAACATTTTCAATAGTATTTTCTCGTCCATTTGTCGTAACAGCATTTCCCGTCTCGTCTCGAAAATATTTCTCGTTGTCGGCGACAGCACTATTTTTGAAAAATGGAATATTTTAAATCTGAAAACGAATATACAAGTAATTAACTCAATAAAAAATGTAGGTAACAGACAATTAGTTGGCTTAAAGAACACCGGGGGATATCACTGCGATGACTCATTTTTTATGAAACAGAGAAAGAAATTGGCAGAAATTCAAGAAAAAGTTGACCTTACTTCCGGTGTAACCGGAAATAGTGACACGTTGTTTATAAACGAAGTTTAAAGGTTTCTAAGTATCATAAACGCTTAGAGAAGCTAATTTATAATATAATTATATTATTATAAATTAGTTTCTGCTAGTGTTTATGGTAGTTAGAAACCTTTAAACTCCGTTTATAAACAACGTGTCACTATTGCCGGTTACACCGGAAGTGAAGTTGGTCATTTTTTTTCTTAAACAGTATTCTATACGTTTTTTGGTGACTTCTGATAGAGCAATACATTGTTTATTCAGTCTTGTATTAAAGTTGCTCAAAAAGTGAAACGGTTTGCCGCCAGAAGAAGCTGATATAGAAAATTTAAATGACCATGAATTTCATATTTAAGGCTGCTAAATTTTTTTGAATGCGGTAGCTGTCATTACTGAATAGGAAATGTAATGAAAAATTGTCTTTATTTTAATTCAGGCGTTCAGTGACTAATTTTGTGAATGCACGTAATTTCAAGTCGTTTGCAGAGCTTTACTTAAGTCTATTTTCCAGAACGACTTTTCTTTCAGGTTTTTTTTATTGAATGAAAAAGGAATAAATAAAATTTTATTCTAATCTGCCAAAGTTTGGTTTTTGTTTTACCACGTCAACTATTTATCGCTTTGTTTTTCTCATCACTTTATGTGATGCAGATATACTCAGTCGATTTTCAAGTTAATCTTCGAGGAAATTGGAAGTAGCAAATATTGTCTTTATGGTTTAGAATAAAAGGATGTTACTTCTTCTGTCAAATAACAAGACAAATTCTTTTTTAGCTGAAAGAAATGTGGTTCTGAAAAACGGAACCAAGTCAACCCCTGAAAATAACTTGAATTGCGGTTTTTGTCCAAGTTCACCACTAAGCGGTCTGAAAAGTTCAAATAAAGACATTCTTTTAATATTAAATATTTTTGTATGTAATAACACTGCCTGCTTTAAAAAAATTTTGCTAATTTAAATATGAAATAGATGGCCAACTTAAGTTTTCACAACATTCTCAAGTAGCGAACCAACTGACTTTTTAAACAAATTTCGTACACTACTGAATAGAGAATTATTGCTCTATCAGAATTTATCAAAATATTTAAAAAGTGTTATTTACGAAAGTGCTCGACCTCACTTCCGGTGTGATTGGAAGTAATGACACGTTGTTTATAAACTGATTTTAAAGGTTTCTAAATATTATAAAAGCTTATTTAGTATCTTGAAAAATAATTGAAATATTAGTTTGGTACATCTACGCTCAATCACCGTATAATATTAAAAATAACATACTTTTGGAAACAATATTTGGAGTATTACATAAATACAATTTTTTTATAATCTTAATTTTTCAAATGTAGTAAACTTGAAAAATGAAACTATAATTTATGTGAAGCTACACTACAGTTTCATACAATTTGACTCTTACAATATAAAGAAAACCTAAATTTGTAATTTTGTGTTGAAAAGATCACAACAAATATATCTTTTCGTATGGACAAAATTAGGTTAAAATTAAAAAGAAAAGTTATTCGATTTACACATAATGTCTTAGTTGGAAAAGGCTACCTAAAAGAGCAGCAGTGGTTCAGAGAAAGGAATTGTTGTTAAATTAACAATTAATAAATAAATCTTAACCAAGCAACAAATTTAAAACCACTTAAATTATATAACAACCCAGAAATGGGTTAGATTTTCAGTACTAACTACACAAATTAGTGCTGAAGTTAATATAGTTTATACCTACATTTGCTTAATGAGTATTAAAGTCTTCCCACAACGGTGAGAGTTTGAAACAGGGAACGAGCGTCACATTTCCGGACCTGGTAGCGTCGGAAGCGCCTCCATTGTGTGTGACGCCATAATTAACAAACTAAACTTAACATGTGCTTTCCTGCCACCATTGTGTTCTTCGCAATTAATGGTTTGGTTTCCGTTTGCCGGGCGTTTGTTCAATAGCACTCGTACATCAACTGACCCGTGTCCCGCTGAAAAGCTGAAATTTCAGTTGGAAAATGCGTGAAATATTGCCAGCGAGGTCCGAAACAATAATTCGTATATGGCCGCGCATTCTGCCAGGATATTACATTTAAAAAGCTTTTGTCATTAATGGGCAGAAAGAAAAAATATCGGGGAAGTTTAGAAATATATAAAACGGCAATCTGCACTTCGCTCTCAGCTCTGACAGGTCCCATCCCCCATAACCTATCTAACACTTATGGCATATTCGAGCTCATGCACCGAGAAAAGTTGCACAGTTTAATCAAACTAATAGAAATGCTTCCGCAATATCAATAACTTAATACAGCGCCCCTATCAAAAGCTTCAGTAAGGAACGGTTTCCATTGCGATAAATCGTTTATGGGACCGAAATATGGCAAGGCAATATATTTTCATAAAGTGTCATTTACTAGATTTATTAAATCATTTTTGCGAATTGAATTTGTTTATTCCGAGGTAATCATTTTTAAATAGCACTCATGGCCATTTGGTCTTATGGAAATTTAATATCAGTTATTGATTTTGTTCTATTTAATTTTCTCCAAGCAAATAATATTCTCATATTTTCTAAATAATATTCTAGGATTGATAGATACAATGCCGCTCTTCGTGGAGCAGTGGGTCTTGCGTATCAGATTGCGTTCGATTTTTACCCGAGCTTGATTCCGTCATTTCAGAAAAAATCAAAATTCGTGAGCATTATGCTACTACACCTCATGAGCAATTGGGCATAAATCCATCCCCCGATTATTAAATGAATAAGCATAAACTTTAAATTTAAAAAAATAAAATAATAAGAGAATTGGAACACAAACCAAATTGTAGCCTATAGGCATCTCTATATGCCCAGCCTACAAAATTTAAAAGGCCAGTTTATTAAGAAATATTGTTTTGAAAATTTTCACGCCACAATTTGTTATTTATAAAAGAATTGTTTTTTATAGTGATGTGTTTCTACCCTAGGGCTATTATAGTATCAAATTGCATCAATATCTGTGAACTCGTTTAAATTTTGAAGCTCAGCGAAGTTGGACTTTCCATTCGGAGGTTATGAGGCGTCACACACACACGCACACACCCTGTCTCAGACATACATTTTTAAAACCCATTTTTACCTTCCCCGCTATATTATTAACCATTTTTTTTAATTTTTAATAATTTTTTGTTTTACAGTATTTATACAATTTTCAGTTTTTAAATTTTTCAAAAATTATCAAAACTTTTCACACATTTTTAAAACCATTTTTACTTTTCCTTGTCATATTTTCAACTCTCTTTACATTTAAAAAAATTAGATTCTCAGAATTTTTCAAAACTAGCAAAAATTTTCAATATTCAAAGTTTTTTAAAATTTTCTAATTACTCAAAATATTTGAAAATTTTTATAACTTTTCAAAAATACAAGTTATTCAGATTTTTAAAAATTTTCAAAAATTTTTGTATTTTTCCATACATAGCGTTGTAGTGCATCTAAAGACAAATCAAATGCTTTTTCCAAATGCTGTATCTTCAAAATTAAGGCCGTTACGAAGTTTTGAAAATATTAATTTTAATGCCCGATTACTCAAAAACAAAACATCTAATCAATACAATTTATCATATTATTTGATAGCCCTTAATTAAGTATAATCAAGTGATATAATAATATTTTTGGAACTGAAAATTGTAAATATACTAGCGGCTCAAAATTTTAGACATTTTCAAAAATGTATTCCTCAAGAACTGCCCACGCCATTTTTTAAAAACTTTCTAAGCCGATAAAGCTTGCAATGAACTACAAATTTATTTTTATTCTAATTTCCCAAATTTTGAAATTGACCCGATTTCTGAAAGTTGCGTTATTTTAACTAGGCCTATCAATTAGTTCTAATAATAGCAATATTTTTCATTCTTTGCATATTTTTGATAGTGCTATAAATAAAGTTGTTATAACCATTTTTGATCTGGGCATTACCTATTGCTTTTACAGCGTAGTAGGTGAGCGCGCCCCGTGCGTACCCAACGCCTTGAATCTGGAGCGGGCGGCACGTACCGGCTGGAGATGACTAGATGTAAATTTCAATCACTTCTTGGCGCGCAAACATTTAAACCGTAAAAAAAATGTGGGAAAGTAACAGGAATTTTGTCACAATCTTTATAGCTGCTTTACGTGGCAATTGTGTTTACTACGTGTGTCGATTCTGTTAAGTGAATACCCTTCTGTTTCGTCATTTCCAAAACAAACACAAAAAAATGTAGTTAGTAAATTATACTTTACTAGCAGAACCGGTGAGCTACGTCCCACGTTTTTTTTTGTGAAAAAAAATAAGCCGCGTTGAGAGCATTTAGTAACGTGTGTTACACTATAACAGTTATAATGGGCGTTGGCGTCCGCGCTCCAATAAGAATGACCTCTGCCTCGCTGATAAAAATATGCAGATATCTGCCCTGTTAGCAGCTCAGCTCCAATAAATTTTGTAAATGATATTAGATCTACCCCTCCCCATCGATTTTTGTTTTTTAAAAATTACGAATTTCGTCTTCAAAACCGGTATGAGCATGTCAAATGACAACAGGAACAACTTTCCATTGAGAAAACACCATCAGGAGGTTTTCTTTTGGTCGTTTACCCGAACAGTTTAATTGAGTAATCGCCAAAAATACGGCTAACAGCCAAAGTCTATAGGACGTAAAAATTCAATTTTCAGATTTCATTGGTTGCAACTAGAACATAAAATATCATAAAAGCGGGCGAATGCGTCAAAAAATAGGGGAAGGGAGAGGGGTGCTTACTTGAATATAGACGCGCTTGGCAAAGAACCTTAGATTCGTATTCTACCAGAGCCTACTCTATCTTACGAGCCTGACCCTGTATCGCTCGTGCCACCGTGACGTCACAGAAGTAGCCGAACGGTAAAGTGAGTGTAGCTGACTATTTGCAATTATACAGTTGGTCTAGGTCACTCTACAACGCAAGAATTTGCATTTTGCAGTCAAAATCTTTGGTAAACTCAAATTCAAAATGCCAAGTAGCTGTTGTGTGCCAAAGTGTCAAAGCAATTATAAAAAGACTGATAAAATATCAACGTTTAAATTTCCTAAAGAAGCAGTTCTTAGAAAAAAGTGGATAAAATCAATTAATAGAAGTAATTTTGTAGCCAGTAATTCTTCGGTGGTTTGCATTAAACATTTTGCTGACCAATTTATATTAAGAGATTACAAGGCAACAAGACCTGATGGTTCAGTTTTGACTATTCCCCGAGCGTATCCTAAATTGACAGAAAATGCATATCCATCAATTTTTGAACATCAGCCGTCTTATTTATCAAAAATTATTCCCAAAGAAAGAAAGGACCCCGGACAACGAAGAACTGAAGGTGAACTTAGAAAACAAAGGATATTGAAATTGAAACAGCAAGAAGACGTCATCAACAATGTAGAAGAAATTTACATCAAATATAAAAATAAAGAAATTGAAGAATTAACCGAGTTTAGTGCAGTTATAAACAAAATTGGTTTATGTTTTTATCAGGTTAGTCTGGAATGTGATGATCAGGTTAAGCATAAAAACTTAGTATTTTTGAAGGATCAATTGACCCTTGTTTTTTGCAAACAAGTACGATATACAACAAATACATTAATGTGGGCTTACTCTATATTTTATAGCTTCCCAGGAAAATTAGAAATAACAATGTGTTAACGTTACCTCACCCAACATATTTGCGGAAGCTTTGTCTTAAAATAGGAACTGATGGGTCAGGAATAGATAATTCTCACATTAATTACCTTAAAAACAAATTTAATAGCTTAGGAGAAAACGAAAAGCACGTTAATGTAATGTTGGATGAAATATACATTAAACCTGACGTAACGTACAAAAGAGGAAAAATAATTGGGTATGACCGTGAAAAACTTAATTCAGAACATTTTCCTAAGGAAACTGCAACAACCATTCAAACATTTATGATTCCATGAATTTGTTCAAAAAATAAGGATGTTGGGGTTTATTTCCAATAAAACATTGAAACGCAGAGCTTCTAAAAGATCTAGTATTGCTGGTAATAAAAATCCTTACTGAAATAGGCTTCAATATAATATCTATAATTTCTGATAATAACCGCGTGAACAGATAGATGTTGCAACTGTTATCAGATGTGGCGGGGAAATAAAATCATTTATATTTAATCCCCTAAATCCCACCTCAAAAATATATTTTTTCTGACTGTTCATCTTTTCAAATCCATAAGAAATAACTGGTTGAATCAGAAGGATTCACATCAAACATTCATCATACCAAAGTTTAGTAGTGAAAGTTTGGAAAAAGTGTATTCAAAAGTTTCTGATTTAAAAAAAATGTATAATCAAGAAAATTCCAATATGTTAAAATTTGCCCCATCACTGAACCGTAAGGTTTTGTATCCAAATTCAATAGAACGTAAAAATGTTGGATTGTGCGTTAAATTGTTTGACGATAAAAACATTGCAGCCTTAAAAACGTTAGGGCCCATTCAACATACTGGAACTATTGAATTTA
Organism: Ctenicera cuprea; assembly: GCA_958336395.1. Classification (NCBI taxonomy): domain Eukaryota; kingdom Metazoa; phylum Arthropoda; class Insecta; order Coleoptera; family Elateridae; genus Ctenicera; species Ctenicera cuprea. Next base: position 51,160,390 of record OY284487.1, read on the forward strand.
TGGTTACCATTCATTTCAAACTGGTGGAAAATTGTTAATACAAAGTCAAAATTCGGCGGTATATTTTCAAGAGATCCATAGCGAAATCCAGTATATAGTAAAGAATCCGATAGTATAATTTTTCTAAAACAATTTATTGCTTGGTTGGAGAAATGGGATAGTTTAAATTCTAATGCTGGAAAACATGGAAAACTCACCAAAGACACATATTGTTCTTTAACCCCGCAACAAAAACCCATATTTTATTGTGTGAATATTTAATAGATGTTCTAAATTTTGAATACGTCTTGCTGGGAAAGTTTCAGACTGATGATTTAGAAGCACGTTTTGGTCAATATCGGCAAATGAGTGGCAACAGTTATCACGTTACTTTAACTCAAGTGTTAGAACCTGAGAAAAAACTTAAAATTGTATCACTTGTCAATTTAAAATCAGATAAGAAAGGCAGCTTCCTTTTAAAAGACTTTTCAATTTCTGAAGCAGCTGTAGAAGACGATCTTATTAATATTGATCATATTTTTGACTTTGAATAGGATCGAAGCGTTATATATTTATTTGATGTTTAATGTATTTTTAAGAACTATTGTTTAATAAAAGTTTATTTCTATCATATTAGTAAGATTTATTTTATTTTTTATGACCCACTTATTACATCCAAATTAATTTTAGCAACCAAAACTTGAAAATTTTTAAGCGGTTAATATCCCTTGATGCATTGTCGTGCCTATATCGTATTGAATATGAAACGTTGCATGGTGTTATTATTATTGTTATTTACTACAGTACGCTTGCTGAAGACTATAATGCTCCCAAAAAAATATTGTACCGAAAATGTGTAGAGAATATCTTAAAATTGTACAAAATGTCACTTATACATTGTTCTGCTGCATTTAACGCTGTATGAGGCGATCGGCTACTTCTGTGACGTCAGCAATCCTAGGGTCAGGCTCGTAAGATAGAGTAGGCTCTGATTCTACACATGTCGAATAACCGATCTGCGCAAAACCTAATCTTCCTACAATTCCCACTGCCCCCCTCATATCGATTTTTTGTTTTGTCAAAATGGAAATCGATTTTAGTTTCCAACGAGTAAATATTGTTTACAATTACCAATATTTTCAATAATTAAAGAATTTTAACAAACGTTCCACATTTTCATAAATTTAAAAGTCTTAAAACGTATAAATAATAAATAATCAATCTTAAGCTGGTTTTAGTTAGCATTACTGGCTCAGCGTGTTATGGCTATCTTTTTAGATAATCGATACTACGCGTTGAGGATAACATATAGTATCAATATATTAAATCCTGAACTGCCTCAACTTTTAGTGACGACGGGCTATACCCTTACACCTCGACACGGTTTGTTTATTATATTGTTTGCATTAGTGGGTGCGCTGCGTTTGTTATTGTAACGGTTACTTAAGGAAACACCGCACTTGATTTCAAAAGCGTGCGTGAGGCGTAGCACTCGGGTTCAGCTAATATGGCAAGATTTAATTTAAGAAAGTTCGATTATTACAAACACAAACATTATTGCAGCCCCACATTGTCTAACATTTTTGGTAGAATATGTGAATATCTGTTGGATCTTTTGCAAAATACGCAGGACGGGAGTTATTCCAAAATGTTTTATTTTTATTGTTATCTTCACCAAATTTCATAAATGTGCCATAAGTTTTGTAAATGATACGATCGCTGGGTGACGTATAAAAGGACCCTTGATTGTATAGTCAAAACGCGCTTAAATACTTAGCAATTTTTATGAAATAGCCGGATACAACATTCTTCGCGGCGTACTATTGAAAATTATGATACGAATTTATCATTAAAAAATTAATTTTAATTTTACGTGTACATATATTACTTTGACTATTATTTAGTAATGTTGGGTAATTTAGGTTAAGAAAAATTGTGCCAATTTATTTTTATCTATCTTTGTTTAGTGCTAACGAATATACAGCTGTTGTAATTTAATAAATTTATTTTTATTTTTTAACCTTTTGGTTGTTAAATTTCTCATATATTTATTGAAATTTGATAAACAGATAAGGGTTTTACCTAAAATTACGCGGGGTATACGTGTGTAAAGAAAACGCAAGACGAGTTTTAAATTGGAATTCAAACAGAACTGAGCAGAAATCATATATCAAACGCAATAAGATATATGAATCACTGAGACACATTTTATGCAAATTACTGAAAATCTCATACATACAGATTGCGAAGCGTGCTAATGTAGCCATTATATACAGTTCTGTTAAGGGGGGCACGTCGACTGCTTACAGTTCGCTTTGGAGCATATATCCATATTAATGTTACCATATTTCATTATCTCATTCATATGGAAATCTCAAACAATTAGTCAAAATTCCACTGTTGTTGCGCGAAATCATTTCGTAAATTTCTATTAGGAAAAGCCTGAAAATTAAGGCGGAAAAAATAATATTTAAATTGCTATCATTTCGGCGTTATCTTTGCTAGTTAAATAGCTGGACTTGAGTTTCGATCTTATATTGATTTAATTAAAACTTTTTGGACCCTTAAATAATATCCAGGACGACACCGTGGCAGAATTAATGATAACCAGATTTTTTGCTTCCGGACATAATCGGATTAGTTCATATTTAAATAGAACGTCACACCCTTCTCAGTACTGCCTTGTCTAATAAATCAGTAATTACACTTATCTAATCTTCTTGTTCGAATGCGTTCATTCGGATTTTGGGTTTAGTTCAATTTACGACCCGACTAAACTTTAATCGTATTTTAAAATCTATTGGATTTCGGTTTCGTTACTTTTATACGGTTTACTAATGAATAGTTTAAATACAGAAACAACTACAGGGCGGAAATACTCGTATCTTTACTCACTGTTAGCAGAGATGTGACAATAATAACATTCTTTCGGTTTTCGGTTACGGTTAAATGTTTTAAAAATTTTGGTTTTGTTTCCGGTTACCGTTTACTGCTACTACAGACTTCGGTTTCGGTTACGGTTACCGGTATTTTTTTTTTTGATAAAAAACAAAGAAAATACTCGACAAGGTTATATGAAACAAATTATGCCGTGCAGCTTAAAAAAATGTTTTTGTCCAATTGTAGAAAAACTTAGTGCTAAGGGGTTAAATCAAAAATAAAGTAGCTTTCTTGGTATGATAAAATGGATCCATTTCCTTATAAGTGACGTGGCAAATATAATAAAACAAATAAAACTTCAAATCTCGTCACCAATGTTGCATATTTAATATTTAAAATGTAAAGCTGCTTTACATTTTAAATATTAAATATGCAACATTGGTGACGAGATTTGAAGTTTTATTTGTTTATTATATTTTAGCTATTTTGGCTTTATTTAAAAGACAGACTGTACGTCGTAGTCTTTTGGTAAACTCCACCTTTTCACCAAATGCTGCGATAGTGATTTCAAATTATTTAAAAAAAAGTTCTTTCGACTATAACCTAGAAACATAGAAATCCTGGAAACATAACATTGTTTAACAAAAGTAATGAAAGTAAATTACTCTACGTGACTGAGACCGTGCCTGGAATTTTCATGAAATGCTCAATTACACTATCTCCCTAGGATATAATTATCACAGTAACTAGACGACCGGTGCCGGCTGTAAGGACGGACCCATGGGTATCGAGACCCCTCCCCTTCCCCATATTGTAGGCAGTTGACAAAATTACGCAAAAGTTTGAAAAGTTGGTGAAACCCGCATAACCAAAGAAAAACTGGATAAAATGCCGTCAACACATAAAATTTGGAGAAGGAATTTTAAATTCGAGTTTTTAGAGCTTCTAATCAAGTTGAGTATATTGGCTCATTTATTGCATCGCAATCAGCCTTTACGTCCCACTGCTGGGCTCCGACACTCTTCTCTGCCACGTACTCTCTACTTAGCGCTAAGGTGGAGTACGGGAACCTACAGTTTAACGTCGAATCTGAACGACTAAGTACCAGAGGAGGTTTTAGGGATTAAGACCTCACGGCTGCCTACACCGGATTGGGGAATGTGAGTAGCGGGTTGCGGCATAGATTTTTATTGCTGCATGGCATCGCGGGGAATCGAACCCTGGACCTTTAGCGTTAGAGGCTGAGCGCCCAACCTCTGAGCTACCGCCACTCGTTTTTGCATATCGAATAAAAATTAACTAAAGCTAAGCTGTATTTAGCCAGGATCCTAACGAGCCGCAGCCGATGGGAACAAGGAACGTAATACGCTAAGTCCGCGCCGCACCCGCGCTTGATACAACTTATGCCACACTTGACACTGGCAGTCTAGTTCAATAATCGAAGTTTTGAAAAATAGGTATTGTTTTTATAGGATTGAAATCAGTCTGCACTCTGACTCTGCAGTCTCATGCGATTTACTATAATTACCTAATCGATGTATACTGTTTAATCAATTTGTCAATAAAATACTTGTTTATTTTTTCAATATACCGTGCGTCAAAAAAACCTGATGAATTGTAACTAATGCAGTTGGTAAATTAAGGATAGTTTTGCTCCTCTAAAGCTAGTTGGGTCGGTCGTTGGCCGGCTGGCAACGTTTTGCCGTTGTAGACTATACTGTATGCAGCGTAGTTTACCGGCAAGTTAAATTTGGCCGGCGGGTGACGTATTATTCATGTATGTGTTCTATATTCTAACATCGACTATAAACACACCTCAGTGCTAGAATGCCCGAACAGCGTTGTGTGGCATAGGTTGGTTGAAAGTTCTTATCCTGTGCGGGTTACATCTTTAAAATTTTAATTTACTACTTTTTTAATGAGGTACATAGGTTATCACTATTTAAATTGTTCTGACACGCTCCTGTTTATGTTTTTTGGAATTTTTAGTGATAGTGGCATATCGCAGGCGCAGCAAAGTGCGCACTGTCGGCTCCCCGATTGCCAATAACACAAAAATTAAGTACTTGCGAGTAAAGACAAAAAAATTTAATCTGTTGGTAAAGGTTTCATACAATGTAACTCTAATCATTGTTTTGTTACAACCCTACGGGACAATGAAAAAGGTGCAAAGGGCGAAGATTAGATGGTAAATACTTATCGTTACTTGCTACAATGAACAATTGTTGGTTCTACATTTATCGGAACCAAAAAGTACCAGTATATTCTTAAAATAGTTACGGTTATGGTATTCGGTTACGGTTCAAGAAATTTTTAATTTCGGTTTTCGTTTCGGTTACGGTACAAAAAATTTTGCTTTTTTTTTTTTCGGTTTTCGGTTTTCATTTTGCTTACGGTGCACGTCCCTGCTTTACCAAAAAACTTTGGAAGAGAAAAATTGTGTTAAAAATCTTTATAACTTTGTAATACAAAATACAATTTTGCAGTTTTAGAATAATATTTTTAAATAGAATTTAAGAAATATTAAAAATAAACTACAAAGCACATGGTCTTCCATTTTGCCATTGAAGTAAAAGTTGTACCATAAACTTAAATAATAGCACAAATTCATTTCAGATTTTTTAAATTAGTTTTTACAAAACTCCAGAAAATTTGTGTCGTTGAAATGCACTAGCACCTGAAAGCAAAAGATTGCAAAAATGATATTTAGCAGAGAAAAGTGAGTTGGAACTAAAAATGCTGTATATAAGTAATGAGAAAACATTGCGAACAGTACTCATGTCAAAAGTCGTCTCGACATCATTATTAGCACATATCCTGAAGGGACATATTCTCCCATGTAATCTCGTGTTACGGTGCATTCAAACTGCCCGCGCTTACAAGGCGTGCTGAATCAATTATTATTGGCTCACTAGTTGCAATGAATGAATTCCTAGACCGCGATTGGTTCCGCTCCGGCACGTGACTCTTATTTGTTCCTTTTCCGTGTTGCCACATTAATTCTAGATCATTGGTTTTGTTGCAGTTTAAACCCTTAGGTTTAGAGTTAATGTTTTTCCATACCTTCCTTGTTTTTATAAAGAAAATTAAACATTCTCGAAAAACAAAAGGATTGCTTGAACGATCTTTGTGAATTTATAATGTTGACGTGTAATTAAAAAATAATAATTTGTTTTTAAAATATTACAGTGTTATTCTTCTCAAGTATACTCACGGGGAGATTTTTTTATATTTTACTTAAGAGATATAAATAAAAAGAGTGAAGCACTTGTCTAGGCTTTCCTATATTTAAATAGAAATTAATTTTTTACTTTACTATTCTTTCAGTATAGTGAGGTATTGATTTCATGAAAATGTTCGAAATTGAGATTTTGATGAAAATACATATTTTGGAACTTTAAAACCCCCCAAAAAATAGGATTTAATAAATGTCTGTCTGTGGGTATGCATGTGTGCGGTGCATCATCCCGAACGGATGACAGATTTTGATAAGCTTCAAAATGTGGGTAGTATATTCATGATTCACCGATAAAATAAGCTTTTAAAACAATCCGAAACCGGAAGCGAATATTAGACATGTGTTTTTAGTAGCATGTTTTCCGGAATATGAATTTTTTGAATTGAAAAACAGAATATAATAGGAAATTTCAAGACAAATCCAAGTATTTTTTTAAATAACATTTAGCTTGAAAAAGGCGGCTTACGATTTTTTGAAAATTTTTGTTTTAACGTCTTTTTATTTAAAAGCAAGTTAACAAATCGCGTTCAATTTTTTTTTATCGTAATAGCTGTTAAGAGACACAATGTTACTATGCACAAAATTTTTTGAATTTCTAAAAAATCAAATATTTTATAATTTTGGATATTTTCAACAAATTAATATTCACACGATATTTAAAATTTTGTAAGCTTATAGAGCTCGTAATGAGCTACAATTTGGTTCGTATCACAGTCTGCTAATTGGTATTTGACGCCATCTATGTATTTTTGAAAATTTGTGTTTTAACGCTTATTCATTTAAAATCGAGTAATTAAATCGACATGAAATTTGATATTGGGAATACCCTAAAAGTACACAATGTAACAGGCCATGACAAAATTTTGAAAAACTGAAACCGCTTTGAAGATAGTAGCAAAATTTTGAATTTTTCTAAAAGGTATTATCAATAACTGGCCACACTATTTATTTGAAAATTTTATAAACTGATAGAGCTAATGAGCTACAACATAATTCGTACCCCGGTCCAAAGGTTTGTCTGTGACGCCTGCTATGAATTTTTGAAAATCGATTATTTATGCATTTTTATTTATAAGTTCTAGCGCTACTTCGCCGAAGTATATATTTAATATGGTTAAAATATTTTATTACTCCAACAATGTTTATTTATTTTAACGTTATTTATATTTCGATATCTTTACATGATATTATCAAAGCTAGGACAAAAAAGTAAACAGTTGGTGTTGCTGTAGTTATACCAGAACGTGATCTTGGTAATCTATGTCTGCAGATGGCTTGATTTTTCATTCCTAAATGTGCAATGGAGGTGAATTTAATGCATTTCTGCATTTCTAGAAAGTCAACTACTAGGAAAAGTGATGTGCAATTAATATCAGTTTATAATGATTTCCCAGTCACAGATAACTATACACTAATGCCAAGTATTCGCTAATTTCAATACAACTTATATGCATTTATACTAATTGAACGATATTTCAATAATTTCAGAGAATTTTAAGAGATAATTCTGACAAGCTAATCTTATTTTTTATTTACGAAGTATTTAGAAGGTACTTTATTTATGTAATAACCCATGTGCAAAAAATACTATCACTGGACTGTACTATTTTTACTTTCTTATACTTCCGGGAGTATTGATTTCACGAAAATGTTTGAAATCTATATTTTAACAGAAATACACGTTTTGGGGCCACAGGAATCCTATAACGTGGCCTTTAAAAAATGCAGCGTTCTTTTCCAAAACTAAATTTTGAAAGTTTGAGGACAACATTTTTACCGAATTCTCGAGCTTCAAAGTGGAGACCGTTACGATATTTTAAAAATCTCGACTCAAAGCCCATTTACCCAGAAAGTAGTCGTTTGATGGGATTCAACTCCAACTTGTTTAATACAGTTTTTGTGGGTAGTATACCATGAAACAAAATTAATTTCCAAAATCTGAAAACGATCACAATGGCGCTTCTTCACAATGTTGAAAATTTTCGAAAAAATATTTTTCATAAACTCCCAACACGATTTTTTTTTTAAATTTTGTAAGCTTGTACAACCGTAAATTTGCTGTAAGATATAATTTACCTCAGCGCTTTCTATGAATTTTTGAAAATCGAAAATGGGGATCCTTTTATTTATTAAAAGGACTCCGATAAAACATTTTTTGTAAACAGAATTGCTTATCATGACTAGTAGAATCAAAATCTAATGTTAGTTTTTAGATACTTGTATACTTGGTGGGGCTACCGTAGGAAATGTAAATCCCAAATATTTGCAATTTTCAAAATAATATTTCTCAAACACTGGCGAAGCATTGTATTTTTTAATCTTAATAGTTTTGTAGAGCCGAACATGGGCTACAATCTGTTTTTTTTGCTAAATTCCTTAATTCCACTGTGGCACCTTCTATGAATTTTTGAAAATCAAAAACTGGCACCCCTTTATTTCTTAAACGGGAAACAATAAATAACTTCTGCTTAAGAAGAATTACTCATCTTGACTAGATTTTACGTTATGCCAAAGAATCTTTTTCCAAACTACCAAAAACATTTTTTTCTCTAAGCAAAGAAAATAATAAAAAAAGCTTGTTGTATGAATCAGTTGAAGGGCTTGGTTTGTTAGTCTTAGACAAGTTACGATACGCGCAATTATAAGTACTAAAAGCTGGCGTCTTTGCTGACGTCATAGTAGAGGGGCTACAGGTGTTCTGGCCCAAAACTCCCATAAGAAATGTACAGGGCGAAAAGCTGTGGAATTACATCCGGTCTGGCTGTTATCTCGACCTTGTGTCAGGTGATAAGGAGTAACCGTCCACGTGTGGGCATCTAACCTAAGGTGTACATCCGGGCTGATAAGAGATGCTAGTCCCTGTGTTGATAAGGAGGAGGACCGTTAAACCGCAACCCCTGAAAAAACCGTTGGTTCAAAAATGCGCGGCCTAAAAAATGTGATAAGGAGATTGACGGTGACGCGCGCCCCACCCCCCACCCCGAAGGGAGCGGCCCCCGAAGACGCCTTGGCCTTGTGTTTGAAAATGCATGCATTCTTATATGAAAAGGTGATTTTTAGCTGTAATTTCACTAATTTTACATGGGTTCTTATATAATTATATTGATAAAGAAGTTGAAGATACGAAGTTGAGATAAGAGAAAGAAGGGTAGATAATAATTTTGTGTGAATAAAATAAAAATTAAAAAAAAAAATTGTGCCACTGATTATACTTTCCCAATGTAAATGAAATAAATTACAACAGGAAGGCAGATAAAATCCCGCTAGTACACACAGTACCAAAATCCATGTATTTTTGAAATTGTTTTAAATGTAAACACTGGTGCTATTTATATTACAATATTTTATTATTCTTTAAGTGTACAATAATTATTTTTATGTAAAGTAATGTATTGTCTTATGCGTGATCTATGCTCATCATGCAGAACTCTAGAGATAACATCTTCAAGTGTTGAAATTCTTCTTTGAAATCGAAATCTGTCTATAGCGGCATTCATCCACGTACTTTTTCGGGCTTCTCGATAGGCATACTCCCACGCGATCAGGTGATGTACTGTATTTTTGGTTTCGTTAAACGTCACGATGTTTTTATTCCTCATCATCTTCGTAGGGAACCGCCGACGTTAGAGACACATCCAGGGATATTAATTTAGACAATAGATCTTTCATCTGTTGTAAAATGCCTTTGTTGCTGCACGGAACATTGAACAATGATAGGTCCAGCTTCCCGGCTTTTTGTAGTGTATTGGTAAATTCGTCAAATTCGTAAAAGTTATCCTGATGTATAAAGTACAACAGCCCGTTTCTATATCGAAAGGCGGAGGTAAATTTTCCAGGTAGTCCGGGGAAATGTTCGGCAACTAGACCGCGAACTTTAGCTGTATTAGAACAGTCCAATTCTACAAAGTGAATGTTGTCGTGGAATATTAACGTCCTTCCCGTGTAAGTGACCAGAGCCGTTTGAACATCGGCTATTGCGGGAATGCCTAGGGTGCTGTATTGCTTCGGCCAACCCGGTAACAGTCTTAGACTTGGAAAATCTACTGCATAGACGTATCTATCTATGAAGAGCATGATTTCACCCGTGGGCTTTTGATATAGGGCTGTTATTTTAGTAAAGCTGGGCGGTAAAAAGTTGAGCCAATCGAGGATGTACATAGGACCTTCTATTTTCTCGCTGTCTAACTTTGATATCCAAACCCACTTCTGGTAGAACAGGTAGAGCCGCTTGTTGAGTATTAGAAATGTGTTTACGGGAACCTCGCATAAATTCGGAGGATTCTCCCGGGGAGGCTGCGTTGGCGGCGGCTGAGTCGGAGGACGTGGCGGAGGGCTAGCCCGAGGCGTGGGAATTGTGGGTGATGGCCGTACCGAAGCCGGGATCCCATACAGGGCTTGAATGGCCCCTATATCATCAGCACTTAAATTAAGCTTGGAGGCATCGTAATAATCGTACATTATGGAACTTTTACGGGCGGAATGGTGTATTCCTAGTGCATGACCTATTTCATGAATTAAGGTTCCCAACAGACTGATTTGATCAGACGGGGCCGTATCCTCCCCGTAATACCATGATTCAGCCTCATCTAGGTGTATTTCAACAACGTAATCGTGTTGACCTGGCTGGGGTGGAAATTCGGAATGCCCAAGAACTCTACCGGGTCCATCAAATTCCCGAGGGCACAGGGATTTAGATGTATCCCTGCTATGATTGGCCCGTTTAAATGATATCGATATGTTGGGATGGAAATAATCATAACTAAACTTCAAAGGCGCATACTGCTTCCATTCTGCGAACGCTTTAGTGGCAATGTTTATTATGCTCGTACGGCTGCTAACTATACGCCATTTTATCTCGCTACTAGGCCATTTATTACTACTTATCCTAAACTCGGAATCCAGGACTCCGCATCGAGGTGTACCCAACAAAGTCAAAGTGGCTTCGTTGAACGACCCGTCGACAGGTAAATCATGGGATTGTTGAAATGTAGCCACGGCATCGGAAACCACAGTGTCATCCATAAGGTTATTGGACTTATCTTGTAAATAACCAGAGTCACGTAATATTTGAACTTCCTGAGCGTAATCTTCATACAGCAATGCATTTGCGTGGGCCAAACCGCATATAATGATAAGAGTTAGGAATTTAAAATGAGCCATTATAGCGCGTTCACGTAACGATGTGTACAGCGCGATGACTGTTAGTAAACTGAAAAAAAAGTAATGTTACATCTTTGCTTTATTACAAGAGGTAAAAAAAAAAAACTACCAAACTTAATAATATATAACAGCATCTGTTTTATTATCTTTTTGTAATTCTCGATACAATAATTTGCAGTTATTAATAGCACAATGACATAAGCTTAAGCTATGATAAAAACATTCGGGTGCGCTGGGATGAAGCTTGAATTGGTAGTCTTCCACGGTTTGGACTTTGTCGCCCAAAAACTTCTTCAGGTACGCCTCCTTTTCCAATCCCTTACAGAATACCGTGTGAGCCCGCCTCGTGTCGTGTTGCAAAATTGTTGGAAGATCCTTGAGGTCTACGTAGCCGTGATTCCAATTTAAACCGTGATGGTTGCTTTGTAACCAATACGCCTGCCTTCTCTGTTCCATATTAAGTACGGAGAACGGAAACGGAGGTTTAAACAGGTAATGTGACAAACAGGTGCCATCCCACACGGCAAGTTCCTTGGCAGTAAACTCGGGGGCGTTGAAAGCTTGAACGTCGGCTACCACGTACATTTTTCTTAAATTTTTCTAACTAGACCGGTGAATGGCTCGTACTGCAGCAATACGTCGTGAAGAATGAGACAATAAGCGGCAGTCCCGTTATTAAACGCTTCAGAGGCTTCCAATTCCAATTTTAGATCGATCACTATATTCTGAACGCTTTCGTTTTGTTTTGTACAGTCGATTACGAATACGGGTTTACCCTTGAATTCTTTGTAATCGAACAAGGATGCCACTTCCGACTTGTCATAGTATTGAGCTCTAAAATTCAGGTACTCCTCGTATGCGTCGGTGTACTTGTTCTTGGAGAAATCGTAATTTTGTTGCTCGTATGGATACCGCCTGTTATTGATGTTAGCCTTCAAGTTAGTAATATTGACGTGATCCAGATCTGAAGCAATCGATTCTTTATGGTTCCTTTTGTTGTTTTGAAATGCAACGAGAATCCATTGAGGTCTTTGGAAACCGCTGCTGCTTTTGACCGGCCACACTATGGAAGTGGTTTGAGGTAGGTTAGGATAGACGTAAAGATCTCGAGCGTGGAACGAAACGGATATTGGAGTGTTTTTGTTTATTTTGTCATACAACTCCAACTTTCCGGCATCGCTGGGAACAATGTACGGCACTTTCCAGCTCATTTTAGTTATTTTAACCGTTACACCTGCTTCTCCCTGGTAACAATCTACGTCCGACTTTGCACGAGTCAAAATTAATTCTTGACGCATGTTAACGATGGGGCGCCTGTATCCCTCGGCGAAACCGAGCACATGGCGCAGGGGAATGGAGGTGCAAAATGTAGTCGCGTTGGGACATATTTGTAATTCTTTGTTTGATGGGCTCCATCCCGCATGAGAAAGCGCTTTACTTTCTTCCTGGGTGTACGAAACGTATCCCTTGATGGCGCTGCTGAGGCCCGGCGATCTGCAGCTCTTAATGGTCTGGTCGCCCAACACGAAACGTATTTCCTCGAAAAGGAACAGAGGGGCATTGTTGGTCAACACGTGACCTTTAGCCGGATCGTCGGAGGTCATTGTGCCTTCGATGTAGATGGAACTGTTGTAAGTAGCGGTGAGCACATCAGCCTTCTGGATGATGAGATTGATATCGTCAGAGTTATCATAGGCGTTGGTCGCGTAAGGATGATAGGTACGCTTATCAGCTTCAACGATCAGATCCTCGTAGCGAGCGTTCTCGAACACGTTTTTTAAAGCTTCTTCCATATTTACAGAGCACACGGTAACCCAACGACTTTAAGAAATTAACGTCTTGACTGGTAAGCTGTCCCGACGCGTGCGTATTAGCATCCACTTGTAAACTGCCGCCTACTACTGATGCATGTGACTTTTTATAGAAAATGTGTAGACCCATATCGTTTCAACTCTAGACGTATTGTGAATTGTTCCTGCCCAAAATTCACCTCTTCTCCGTTCTGGTCCAGCAATCTCAAGGTGATGTTGTCTATCTTACGAACGTTAAGGGGTAAATACAATATGGTGGCAGGCACGTTGACCAGTCTAAAACCCGGCTCCACCGAGATGTCGAACTCGAAAATTGAATGAGATAACGAGCTGTTGCGGTAGGCTCCCGAGGTAATGTTACACTCCACGTGAATGTTGGTAGCCTTGATTATTCTAACGTCCAAGTCAGACTCGTGAATTTTGCCGGGATGTAGTATTCTAGGTGAGAAACCTAGCATACGTCCGATAGAATCGGCCTTTGTAAAGTCAATGTCGTAATGGCTTTTAATTTCAGCCTTTAAAGTATTGTTGTTGGGTCTTAAAATGAAAGCCAATGCCCCGTGGGCGTTGATTTGAGACTGAAGGTAATTGTTTAACTCTTTTATTTCGTAGGCACCATCCGGTATGGTAACGACTTTATCCCTGCCGTAATATAACTTGTTGTTGCCCTCGTAAATATTTTTAATGGAATTGCATCCGTAGAATCCTGCTAGCCCGAGTCCGTATTCGTAATCGGGATGCAGATCGATGGGTGGGAAATAATCGACACTGATTTTGTTGCCCGTGCCCGTCAAGGTGAATGTCTGAGACATGATTAAAGACGAACTATACCGACACTGTTATTTATTACACTGAGTAAAACGAAATACACTCTAGGCCCTTAGGCTAATATTATTTATTCATATATCTTATTTAAAAAATTTAAACAGAGATGTCCACAAATTACGGTGTTGTATTGCTGCTCCCTTTCATAATTATATCTGATCTTGCAACCTCGAAAATACTTGAGCACTTCGAGCGGAGGCCCAAGGTCACCAAAGCTGTCGAAATATACGACGTAAGGTCCTCGCTTCTTGTAAGCGACCCAATGAGATCCCGGGCCATTGGCATTATCCAAATTTATAATTCCACTCTCGTTAATGTGCGGTTTGTGAGGCAGACTGTCGCGCATAAACACACCTCTAAAATATGGGATATCTTTCGCAAATTTTCTCAAGTCTACATCGGTCAATGACCTTCGAGGTAGTTTTATCAGTTTTTTGAATACGGTTTCAGATATAGTGCACGACCGGATTTGTGAGGTCGTAGATAAAGAGCGTTTCCTTTTTTGCCGAGCGCTATCGCTTCCATGACCTGATGATGACGCTCGTTTTCGCCCAGCTGTTTTCTCGCGTCCTTGGCCTCGTTTACCGCCTTTGCTATGCCCGAAGCACCACCAGCAAGCGCTCCAACGGCCGATAAGCCCGCAAAAAGTGGCACGAGAAAGGGTAGGAACCCGCCTTCTTTGGGTAAAGGTATAACCCGGGGAATCATAACGTTTTTCTTGCCTCCCACGCTTTTAACTGCCTGTTTAGCCGCCAAGAGCCCAACCTTTATCATATCTTTCAGCAAGGATGCTCCGGATTTTTTTACGGCTTTCTGAACTTTAGACAGCAAACCAGTTTTAAAGGTGACTTTCTTCTTTGGTTTTTTACAACTGGCACCCGTTTTGGGCTTTGATTTTTTACACCCGAATCCCATTTTGGTTTTTAACTTCATTGCTGTAGTTACCCCCCACGCAGCCGCCTTCTCTCCGATATCGGACTCTCTAGACTTGAATCTTTCCCACGCCCTCTCGGTCAGCACTTTGTCTGCTTGATGTCTCCTATCCAGATCCTTGTACTTGTGGTAGGCTATGTCGTGTTCCTTGCACGCCGCATCCAAGGGATTTATCCCGGTATCTCCTCTTGCGAGTCTGAGCTGTAGATGAGTCCCAGGACCACAGTACTGGTATCCACCTGGAATATGAAGCTCCACAGGTAAGTTGTTTATCAAGGAGTTGACCACACCCCGACCCCGACGTCGACGAACGATAGGCATTTAATGGGAGCCGCATACGTTGAGGGGTATATATATAGGTGGCACCACGGCTCGACCATCAAAAAATGGAATTTATTAAACAGCCTCACACGTTAAGAGTTGCGGATCACGACTTTATCGAACCGCAAGCTCCTCATAAACATGGACCGCTTTTACCGAATTCTGTGCGATGTATAATATGCGGGCCTTCAGGTGCTGGAAAAACAGAATGTCTGTTAAGTTTAATCGAGTCTGAAAACGGTTTAAAATTTCAAAATGTTTTCATTTACTGCAAGTCGCTGAACCAGCCCAAGTACCGGTACCTGGAACGCTTACTGAAACCAATTGCAGGAATGGGGTATTACCCATACAGCGATAAGGAAGAGATAATATCACCCAAGGATGTTCCTCAACATTCGTTAATGATATTCGACGACATTGCATGTGATAAACAGGACGTTATGCGTGATTATTTTAGCATGGGCAGACATAGCGGCGTGGACTCGTTCTATCTCTGTCAGACGTACTCTAAAATACCCAAACAGCTGATACGCGATAACGCTAACATGATTGTTCTTTATAAACAAGATGTATTAAATTTAGAACATGTGTACAAAGACCACGTGGGTACAGATATGTCTTTCGATCAATTTCGAAAAATGTGCTCCGAGTGTTGGAAGGAAAAATATGGATTCCTCACGATAGTTAAAGATGACACGACAGGCAGATACCGCCGAGGCTTTGATTGCTATATAAAGATGCACACCTAATGTATCTGGTGCATACCGCAACAGAACTGCTAAGAGACAGGTCTGGAACAGGTACTGAACAGGTATAAACAGGTCTGGAACAGGTACTGAACAGGTACTGAACAGGTACTGAACAGGTATAAACAGGTCTGGAACAGGTATAAACAGGTCTGGAACAGGTACTGAACAGGTATAAACAGGTCTGGAACAGGTACTGAACAGGTATAAACAGGTCTGGAACAGGTACTGAACAGGTATAAACAGGTCTGGAACAGGTACTGAACAGGTATAACAGGTCTGTAGCAGATATAACAGGCCAGTTAATATGAATGTCAAAGAGAAACTCGTGAAGCAAAAGCTTGTACGAGCTAGGGCATCTA
Organism: Ctenicera cuprea; assembly: GCA_958336395.1. Lineage (NCBI taxonomy): Eukaryota > Metazoa > Arthropoda > Insecta > Coleoptera > Elateridae > Ctenicera > Ctenicera cuprea. The sequence continues at coordinate 51,176,645 of OY284487.1, forward strand.
TCAAGCGTAAATATGAGGCGATTCGTCGTGGAGATTTCGATACTCTCAAGTTTATCGAAAAGACCTATAAACCTATAGTGGAGCCTTTGCAAAAATTAGCAAAGAAATCCGAAAGCAAGCCTGAACTAGAGCCTAAGACAGAACCTAAGACCGAGTCTAAGATTGAACCTAAAATAGAGTCTAAGCCTGAACGTCATATTAAAACAGTCAAACAGCCTGATTTCCTAGATACCATTGATATCGGCGAAATAGACCCCGAGCATGAGGATGACGTGTTTGAACCGACTCCCAATGCTTCCCAGATGCTGGAAGAACCTTCTGGAAATGATTTTCTCGAACAGTATGATCCGTTACCCAGAAAATATGTTGATATATTAATTCGAGACACAGAGAACCAAATCGATACAACATACGGTGTGCATTATGATGTGGATACTGATAAATGGCAAATAGGGGATTCTACAGTGGGCATAGGCGATCCAACTAATCCTAAGAATCCAGGACCAAATCTGAATATCAAAGGAAAAGAATACCTGGGGACTGAAGGACTTTATGAACTTTTAATTATGAAAGAACCTCATACCTATACAAAAGCAGATCTGGAGCAGTACTCTGATATACTGCATAGAACTAACGCTTATAGGCGATTTTACAGCTCTAGGGGGCAGATTCAGGGAAGTCGAAGTTACAAATATCAGAACATAATAAAGCCTCTTTTGACGAGTCCTAAACGATCTAGATATGGAACTTGGAGTGGCACCAGCTTGAAGCATGTCACAGGTAAAGCTAAAGAATACGTTTATTGGAACACCCCGCATGAACTGGTGGAGCGCTTAATGTTACTACATTCATCAAAGATGGCCGGTCATACCGGCCATGTGAATGAAATTTTGAGTATCATTGAAGAATTGCGCGAAGAAGGTATAATAGCTTAGGAATTCTGGGTTCGATGCCCAGTAACATCATGAGTGTGGACAAGTTTGGACGGCATCATTGGACCCTGCGCGGGGGTAAGAAGGGAGATCCCGGTATAGGTTTTAAACTAACAGCTGTCGGCGATTATAACATTGAAAATCGTAAACTGGTTAACGTTGCTGTACCCATTAATGAAACGGATGCTGCTACCAAAAAATATGTGGATGAGAGTGTGGAACCTAAATTTACGGCATGCAATAACAAAATAACCAAAATCGTAGAGGCCATTCCTGGAACGATCGAATCTAAAATAAGCACGTATGCGAATGAAAATTGCATGCATTTGAATGAGACAGTTAGCACAGAGAGGCAATATGATGCTAAAAATAGACGTATCATACGAGTCAAGGATCCTGTACAGATAACAGATGCGGTTAATAAAAGATATGTGGATGCACTAGAGAACCGGATAGAGGGTACTTTAAGATCGATGGATAGTGTCCTCCAGGACATACAAAATTTCAAGCATAAGATGGAAAATCTCAATCTCGAACAGGCAGTCAAAGCAATCAGTGTCAATATAAATACACCTTCTCAAAATGGAACAGGTAGTCAATGAGCTACACAAACCGGCTAGAAAAAATTTCCCTAGACGTCGTACTATCATAAAGGGATTCGATGACCTATGGCAGGCTGATTTGGCTGAATTTACTCAGTATGCTAAAGAGAACCAAGGTCACAAGTATATTTTATTCGTGATCGATTGTTTTTCCAAGTATTTGTGGACTCGTCCGCTCAAATCCAAAGGCGGTGTTGAGGTAACGAAGGCAATGGCTACCATTTTCGAAGAGGGTCGCACTCCCAAACACCTTTGTACAGACATGGGAACAGAATTTTACAATAGGGGGTTTACCTCTTTAATGAAGGGCCACGGAGTAAACCACTATTCAACTTATAGTGTCAAAAAAGCGTCAATGGCAGAGCGAGTTATACGCACGCTCAAAACATCGCTATACAAGGCGTTCAGTTTGCGCGGGAAATTCAAATGGATCGATATACTGAATGACGTCACACGGGACTACAATAACAAAAAACATAGTACTATAGGAATGAAGCCTGCTGACGTCACAGCTTCCACTTCGTTGCCTTGCTTCGATAACCTGAAAATAATGGGCAAACGAAAATTCTCCTTGGGAGACTTTGTTCGCATTTCAAAGTACAAGACCCTGTTTGCTAAAGGTTACACCCCCAACTGGTCTACAGAAATATTCAAGGTGCTCAAAATAAAGGTTGGTAACCCAGTAACCTACCTTATCGAGGATTCCAAAGGACAGCCCATAACAGGTCAATTTTACGCTGAAGAACTACAGAAGACTCTGAATCCCGATATTTACCTGGTTGAAAAGGTGTTGCGTAGAAAAGGCGATCAACTGTACGTTCGTTGGTTGGGCATGGATAAGTCTCATGACCAATGGATTCGAAAAAATGCTGTTTTCAAATAATAATAAAATGTATGCAGTTATACAATAAAAGACAAATATTATAACATTGATTTTTTATTTATATAATAAAACATGTAAATATATTTATACAAAGCTTATCAGTGATTCATAAGGGTATAATGACCCCAAGGTAAAGTATCAGTAGTTTGCGGTAACAATCGTCGCTTGTTATCTCGAGGACTCAAAGCTACTTTAGTTTGCCTTAAGCTATATACAGTATGTCCTATAGATCTAATAGTATTTTGTTCTCTTAATATTTCACCACCCTGTAAACACTTTACATAGTCGTCAAAAGTTAATGTCTGTTTAACTACGTAACCCTTCACACCTTTCGCTTTTTTACCTGCGTCTATACCGTTCACACGTTCACTATACATTTTAGCACGTAAACCCACAAATTCAGTCAGGATTTCCCCATCGTGTTCATCTTTCATCAGTCCCGGTATTTTCTTATTTACAAGGGGGATTCCATAGGAATTTCCAGGCTGATATCCACTAGTGTCAAAGCGGTCAATGTCCGCTTTCATATCTTCATAGATGTCTCGACATCCTATGTGATAAATAAGACTGTCGGTGTCGGTATAAAGCACTTTACATGCATCACCGTATTTTGGAAGCATGTAATCATAATGAAACTCGTATAACTTTGTTTTAGATATGTCTAGCACGCTCATACCAACGTAAATAGGTTTACACATTTTCACTTCCGTTTTATTTAGTTCGATAATAACCAGATCTTCGTTTAATATAAGTCGGCTGTGGAAATATGGTGATGCAATCCGTACTTTGGCTGAATACCTGCCGTCCCACTTGCTTACGAGTTTTATAATCTTGCGCTTGCGCATGTCTTCCATTGTTTTTCCAAACGCAGCATTATTCATAAGTTTGTAAAAATTCTTTTCAAAATCATTCCTAGCGCTCTGACGCATACGTGTATTAAGGTCGATATAGGATTTCATCCAGGGTGACTGCTTAAATTTTAAAATTCTATGGATTTTCTTGAGTTTAACCCCATGTTTTAGTGCCTGCTTTAGGGCACGGTAGTGAATCACATACCGTTCCTTGCTGTATAATGTTGTTAGCAGTTTCTTTTCTGTGCCTCCGGGCGGCACCATTCTTTGAGGACAGAACGGCAGGTCTTTGTGTCTGTCGTGCAAGGAGGCCGGGTATTCAAGGTCGACCTCCAACATGTACCCCACAGGTGAATCATCAGGCACTTGTGTGACGTCTAGTAGCGGATTGTGGCACCATTCGAATCCTCCATAAGGCAGATATTCGGACATCGCCCATCCATACAGATTGTTTACGTCATAGTACATCAGGTACGTGGATGGCTTTGAAGGGTCATAGTCGGGCATGTATTTATTGTTGGCCTTGGCATACCTGTTGCTGCACTGGCTAACCCCACCTCTAATACCACGCTCCACAAAGAGAAGCATATCAATATCGGTTAGCAGCTCTAATTCAACACCTGTATGTTTCAGCATGGCGTCCCACGTTAGGGCTGGAGCACTTACGTAATGGGCTGCGTCTAAGGAATATGAGGTGTAACAGGTGTTTCTGAAGTTCTCAAACACATCGGCAAGCAGTAACACATCGGTTTTCAAGTACAAGTCCGAGTACTCGCCTAGGGTCTTGCAATCAAACGCCCTCCATACCTCTTGCGCATGCTTATAATCCTTTTCTAATTGTTCTTGTCGTTCTTTAAGTACTTCTTGTTGTTTTTCATATTCCAATTCTGTTAAATCTGCCTGGGTTAGTTTATTTTCAAAATTTTTCATAGATGGAAGATGTGCCTCTTCAAGTGTTTCCCATGACGTCACGTAATCGTATGGGAATACGCCCTTGCGCGTTAAAAGTTTTAACTTGGGTTCACTCAAGTCCTCAAATTCTTTTCGAACAATTTTCAGCTCGCCCAAGTATGACGCCAGCTGTTCCAAACTGCTGGCCATGAATCGGCAAGAGTCAATAAATCTTAAATTAATTTCACTGTTTTTAACCGATTTCGTAAAGGAAATGTATTGTTCTTTATTTACTGGTAACAGGGAAGTACTTCCCTCGATTTCTTCTGCCAGGCCTCGAATTAAGAAATGAGAGTCGTACCCGCTTAAATTATGAAACACAACCGGAATAACTTTACTGTCTTTAAAATTGAGATTACAAGACTCGTGGGCCGCGCCCCGGAAATCGGATGTTAAATGGTCGTGATCACGCACGGGAATGTCCTCGACGGTAAACGGTTTCTTGCATATGTGACAATGGGTGGCAGCTTGAAAATCCCGCTCTTGTTGAGGAGACAGGTTCATAGGTTGCGGAGCCCAATAAACAGGTTCAACGTCCTCGACTATCTGTTTCAGTTCATTCATGAACCATTTCACGCACTCAGGACCCCGGTTGCTTCGATAAAACGATAAGGAGTCATCATAGTGACATTTAAAATAATATCCAACACTGCACGCCTCGTGCTCTTGGTACAGTTGGGTTTTTGTCCCTTTACACTTATTTAGAGGTTTGAGAATGCTTTCAATGTCGGCATAAACTATAAATGGGACTGGTATTTGATTTTTAAAATTGACAAACTTCACGATGCTGTCGTCTTTTCCAGGCATTAGAACTTTACACTCGTTTATTTCACCACAGTCTACTTCATGCTTGACCAGCTTTTCTGCACTCTGAAAATAGTGCAAGCACCTGTCACAGATATGCTTCTTGACATTATAACAGTTTATTTGGCTGCGGGCCAGTCTGCTAAGATTTTTCACCCATACATAATGGTATTTGATGTCCTCCGCATCATCTTTATAATTATCTTGAACCATCAGCAGGTTCACGTGTCTATCTTGCTTCTTTCGGGTTAGATGCACAGGCACCACTTTATACCCCCGTTTTTTCACCAGGGGTTCAAGGATGAACACGTTGATGGAAATGGTGTTTTGTTTTTCGAATTTTTTTATGGAGCCCAGGACCATCGGGAAGTCTATTCCCTCCAAGTTTAATACTGTAGATGGGTGAGGATAATTTTCAGGACGTTCGGGGTGGTCTCTTGGGGGATAAAGAGCTGACACCACCGCCCACGCAAAACATAGCTGATCATCATTCTGCACATTGACACAAGCTTTCTTACGCTGGATTTGTGGTGGTAAAGGAATGTATGAAGACCCTCGTATCGGCTCATATCGGTTTATATTAACTGCAAGATTGATGATGGCTGAAAGGGCCCAGCCCGACTCCCGCTCCTGGAAATCTTCAAGTTTGATGATCAGATGGTCCTGCACATGCTCGCTCCACCACTCATGTATATTTGTGTCATGAAAGATACATTCGTTTTTAGTTGGAAAATGTTTCAGTTCATATATCACGTCATTATTGGCGGAATTTTTAGTATATTCACCGCAAAAATCTACGTTGACTTTCAGCATTGGATTTTGTGTTAAAGCATGTTTAATTCTGATGTTGAACATGTAGAATGCGTCTTCCAGGAAAGTTAGCGGGTCAACGTGGCGTAAGTTTATGATGACTCCGGTCCTCAGGCGGCCCTTGAAAGCGGAATTCACCTCCGCCCACCTGAGCCTCTCGCTCCGTTTTTCCTTTCGAGCCCTATGCCCGGCCCCGTGCCTCTGTAGGGCTTTCATCTGGATTTGGAAGCCTGTGCACAATTATTTTTTAATAAGCTTTGAAATGCGAACAAAAAAAAATTACATACCTTTAATTTTTCCAATATTGGCCTCAATGTTTTTCTTCCTGCCCATATTCATCTCGCCTTTCTTCAGAGCCTTATTCAGAATGCGTACATTTTGCCCGCACTTTTTAGCCCATCTTTCCAACTCAGCTGGATTGTTGGCACAAGACAACAATGCATCTTTAACTATGTTAACCATATTGTTGGATGTCTCAACAATGGAAGCCATTTTTCTTGGTTTATTAACTTTTCACTTAGAACACTTAGAACACTCAACTGACAACTGATTACGATTTTAAAAATTTCCCCCTTTTTATATGTTTTTGGGCCTCTTATCTTTTGGAAATAAACACCTTTTGCGGTTTAACGGTCATTTTGTAAAAGCTACTGAAAGTTTGCGGTCCAACGGATTTTTGGAAAAATTATTTCTTTATTGATTTTACTCCTTATCAGTGATTGCGGTTTTGTAAAATAAAATACCTATTAATAATGGATATTCTATTATTACGTCCTATCAATGTTTTGCGGTTACGTCTAATTATCATCGCGCTCAGATAAAGAATTAGGTATTTATTTCAAGTTATGATACTACTAGCGCCCTCTGTTAACTAATAAAATGACTGTATTATTGCTAAAGTAGATTACTGTAATCTTGTATGATAATGAGGTAAGTATATTAAACGTTTTTCTCAATTCTATACTACTATAGTAGTGTTCAAAATACCTAGGTATTTTACAACAGATGAACAATCTCTTGTCTAAATTAATTTCCCTACGAAGAAAAATTATTTCTTTATTCATTAAATATCATTTTAAGCCTTATCAGTGAGTGCGGTTACGACGCCTTATCATACTTGTTTCCTCTATGAATTAACTAATTATTCTATATAATATTATTTGTTTTAGATATTATCTGTAATGAAACTCGCCAAAAATTATGCTAATTGGAATGATCTCTGCTGGTGTCTAGAATTTTACATAATTAAACATTTTGTGTTATCATGTTAGTTCAGTAAACCGCAACAGATAACGTATATGTATTGGTTTTATTTTCCTTATTATTTCCATCAATTAAAACCACAGTTTCCTTATCAATACAATTATATTTTTTTCAAGTCTTACACTGTTTTATAAATACAATGCATACAACAATTTAAGTTCGTTTATTTTAAACATTAGTACAACAAACTTTGATTCATATCGTTAAGTAATTTTTCTGAGTGTATATAATACATTTCCAACATACAGCACCGGTTATACCCGTTAACAGCCTTATCTAATATGTCTTTCAAATCAGTTTTGATGCCTGTTACAATCATTGTGTTATAATATTCAGTAAAGCCTTGAGTTTGCAATAAATTGAGTCTGGCAATTATAAGATCGGCCATTTTTAACAGCTGATTATAGCTTTTATAACCTAATATGACGTTGTATGAAGATTTGGAGATCATGATGGCCTTCGCATACGACATGTAGGTAAGACTGTACTCTCCAATAGTTTGCGCTTGTTGGGATTCCCAATCGGGGCTCATAGATACCAAGACTGCAAAATCTTCGGATGAAAACACCACTCCACACCCCAGAGCGTCTTCTATCTTGACCGTAGGTGTAAAATTCAGGGCCGGACTTAATCCAATTCTAACTTGTTTGGTCTTTGATTTATTCAGCCATAATTGCGTTTCAGACAACATACGCTGTTCACGTTCCAGAGCATCTTCGTACGATTTCAATGCCTTGTCAATGCTGGGGCACTCCCTCTCAGGGTATGAATTAGGACGGTACTCAATATCTTTAATTAAATACAATTTAAAAAATATATAATTTAAAGCATCCTCAAAAAATTTCTTACCTGCTTGGCGAAACATTGTTAGATATCGTAAGTTGACTGAGTTTTATTATAATATAACTAAGCGTTATGTCGTATTTCAGTTTTTCCTGATCTTTTTGGTGCTTTTTTAACACTAACAATAGTAGTTCTTTTTTACTTTTATTATGAAGTACTTTCTTAAATACACGAATGTTTTTTATATGCTGGTCTAGATTAACCATTGAAGATGCTCCTCCCACACCTTAATTTAATACAGGTTACACGTACCGACGACAGAACATCATTTCCTATTGTCTCTAAGATCATCTAAATTTAGGTAAATTTGTGCTATTTTGCCATAAGAACCCATGTAAAATTAGTGAAATTACAGCTAAAAATCACCTTTTCCTATAAGAATGCATGCATTTTCAAACACAAGGCCAAGGCGTCTTCGGGGGCCGCTCCCTTCGGGGTGGGGGGTGGGGCGCGCGTCACCGTCAATCTCCTTATCACATTTTTTAGGCCGCGCATTTTTGAACCAACGGTTTTTTCAGGGGTTGCGGTTTAACGGTCCTCCTCCTTATCAACACAGGGACTAGCATCTCTTATCAGCCCGGATGTACACCTTAGGTTAGATGCCCACACGTGGACGGTTACTCCTTATCACCTGACACAAGGTCGAGATAACAGCCAGACCGGATGTAATTCCACAGCTTTTCGCCCTGTACATTTCTTATGGGAGTTTTGGGCCAGAACACCTGTACCTTATCTACTCGTCATGGTAAACGACTGACTGAGCTTTAATAAAAATCGACTTCTGGGAGAAATGGAGGATTGCTTATATAGTTTTTAGTCGGTAAACTGTACAACGTTATAGTTATAAAACTCACACTTATGCAGATACGGGAGGTATTATTATCTAGTATGGGAAAGTCCTTTCGAAGTGAACACTTAAGCTTTTTAATATTTCGATTGAAAATGTTTTAAGGTTTTTTGTTATTCCTTACGAAATTTTGTTGTTGTTGTAGCAGTTTCTCCTATCTTTCTTGGTGTGATTTCTGAATAAAAAGTTTGTCAAAAATTTAAAACAGAGCGTAGAAAATAATGTATTGCTAAAAATAGTAGCATATTTTTGATAACTCTATACATAAAGTTGTTATAACCATTTTTGACCCGCGCATTACCTATCGTCTTTACTACGTAGCAGGGGAGCGCGCCCCGTACGTAACCAACGCCTTGAGTCCGGAACGTGGCATGGATGGTATTATATAAAATTATATAGAAGTTTTTATTAAAAGAGATCGTGTTCTTCTGCACAGTAAAAACAGAACATCTTATAGAGTTGACAATAATCGTAAGTTATGCAACTATTAAAACCCTACAACTTTTGTCTAAACATGTTTCCTCTAAAACCGCCATTAACGCCCCTAGAATAGTCAAATTAATTTTTAAATTTCTTGAATTCTCACATTCAAATATGTCGCCAAATTAGGTTATTAGATCTAAACGTTTCCAAAATATATCTTTTAACAGTAAAAAAATCAAAAAAGAGAATAGAAATTAAAGAGGCTGTGCGCAGGCAAAATTACAATCAGCACTGTTGACACTGACAGGAGTAAAGTCAATCTCACACTGTCAAAAAGCCCTAACTAAAAAGTTCAATTTATAACACAAAGTTACTACAGGTACAATTTTTTTGTATAGTCATTAATACATTTTTGAATACCAAAAATGCATACTTTTTTATTTAATACACTGGGGACGCTAAAACATGTTTGCTTAAAGTAAATTCTCTTTAGTGATAGTAGAATAAGATTTACAAATTAATTAATTATATTTAAGGAAGTTACTTCCTCTCCCTTTAAATTATTTGCTGGAAAATTTTCTCTTTGGTCTCTGTTTTTTTAATCCCAACAAATCATTCTTCTAAAAATAAAGATAAATCGAAATTTTGCTCACAATACACCTCTGTTAGCTATAGTACGGTATGAACCTGACCGTCTTCGCGGCTGTGATGTCCCTGATGTGTCCTTTGCTTTGCTTCTGCTAGAGTCATTCGATATAGTCACTGTCGGTACGTAAAACGTTGATAAAAATTATTTAAATACGACAAGAACTTTATAAACTATAGGAAAATCCTGGCGAAGTTTTTACCCATTTTTATATACATACTTTCAGTATGGGAAAGTATTGATTTCATGAAAATTTTAGAATTAGAGATTGTGATGGAAATACATGTTTTTGACTTTCTAGCTCAGATGGCTATAGGAATTTTTGAATATTTTGACTTTAATACTCGAAAGCAAATTGGCAGATCGGGATCAAATTTGTTATTGTAATTGCTGTATTGGCATATAATGTTACTATGCACGAGAATTTTTTAAAAGCATGAAAACTGTGAAGTAAAAGTTATTTTAAATTTTTGTAAATTTACTAAACTATATTGTTTAAAAACTAGCGACACGGTTCTTTTTAAGTTTTGTAGGCTGGGGATGAACTATAATTTGGTTTGTCCCAGCCATCTTATTTTGCTTGCCTTTTTAAAAGAAATATAAAAATTGTTGTTTTAAGTTATTTGCCACACTTTTGAAACAACTAAAACAGTGGAGCTAAAAATTTCCAAAATTTTGACGTTTTCAAAAAAAAAAAAGCTCAAACACTGGTCTATTTTTTAAATGCTGTAGGTTCATAGAGCTAGGGGTTGAGCTTTAATTTGGTTCGTGTTCCATAAGGCTTATTTTTCTGCGACGCCTTCTACGAATATTTGAAAATGCGTAATTCCTGTCCCTTTAGTTAATAAAAGGGGGACGATGAAACATTTCTTTTAAGTACATTGCTCACGAGTGATAGAATAAGAATAGCAGTTTAAGTTTACGCTGCAGCGGTATTTAAGACGGTTAATTTTCTCTATCTCACTTAATTTTTGGCGCACACATTTCCGTATTTTGTTTTTTACCCAACGAATCATTTTCCAAAAATCAAAATTCAATTTGTTTTTAGAAAAAAACTTTTATGGTTTCTAAAAACAAAACAAAAATAACAAGACATTCGCAGAATTACTACCACAGTGAAGTGAATAAAATGTCAATTTTTGACAATTTAAAAAAAAATGTTGCACAAAAACTAGCCATTTTTTAAAATTTTATGGGCTAATAGAGCTTAGAATGTGCTACAATTTGATTCGTTTTCGCTTTTTTTATTTATTAAACGTGGGTCGATAACAAATATCTTTTTAATCTGAAAAACTCCTGAGTGATAGTAGAATAAGGCTTACAAATTTATTTTTAAGTGGAGCAGAAATTATGAGGACTATTTTCCGCTTCCCAACCAAATGTTAACGGTTAAATTGGTCCCTTTGTTTTTGTTTTCTTTAATCTCAAGCAAATATTAAAAAAAAAACTGACGCATTTGTCACAGATACACAGTGAAGCGATCTGCACAGTCGTATTTATGGTACCATTAGCGCATATTTTAAAGGTACTATAGTCGGCGTGCCGCGTCGACTAACGTTTATGCAGCGGGTAAAAACGCAACAAGCGTGCTAATACAAACAAAATCAAAAGCGGTGTAAAATAAACTGTCAGTCGACCTAGATTGGCTATTAAATTTTTTGCTTTGGTGGGCGTCGCGGCATCGCTATATTGTCTATCTGTTCTATGCGTATGCTCTAGTAGTTAGTGATTTTTCTGTACATTGATGTGTCGCTGGTTCTATCTTTCAAAGGTAGGAGGTAGGTTTAATTTATAATTTTTTATCAGATTTTTATTAGGTAGGGTAGGCAGTGCCTACCCATAACTTTTCAAAAAAAATCAAACTAATTTCCAATAAATAAAAAGTTACTTGTACATACAGTTTTACTTTTTAACGCCATCGCGTAACTTTAATAAAAAATTAGGTGCCAAATACATAGACCGTTGCCTTTAAACACAGTTTCACATACGCGAAGGCCGAGCTTATTGAGCCAAATAATTTCAGCTACGACACCATCAACCAATCTATTATTCATAATACGTTTGCATGCACATTGATAAAATAATGCAATGATCAGATGCAAAGAAATAGTAGAAATTTCAAACCGCAATAAGCACTGCAAAGGCAGGGCCTCTGTAGCGGCAGTTAGATGCAGCTTGCAGCTATCGTGTGTTTATTCATTTCGTACGTAGTTTATAGTAAATATAGAAATTCTCATTGCCCAGCTTTTATAAGAAAAATGGTTACTCTTACAAAAAACAAATAGAAATGAAAAAACATAGGCGATGTACTCCAAAATGACTAGGGCCGTTACAGACAGACAGTAGAAAGAAATCGAGATCGTTTAATACTGAATGGTATGAAAGAATGGACTGGCTAACTGGTAGCGATATTAAAAATAAACTATTTTGCTGCAACAGCTTACTTTTTTCTTCTATATCTAACCCCTCAAAATTATAGTCTGAAACACGATACTCTGTTTTAAAAAATCTTTCAGCTGCAATTAAAAAACGCGCGTCGACCAAAGAATTTATCTGCAACTGTTAAAAAAAATTATTTGGCAAATCACGCATTAACTTGGCTTTAGACGAAGTTTACCTTATCAAATTAAAGTGTATAATGACAATGTGAAATTTAATAGGAACTAGTGTTACCCCAGCACACAATGCACTGACAGACAGCGTTGGCAGAACCGGCGAAATGTCAAGTAACGTGATGCATTAGTTCCAATAATGACACGCGACGTTATTGTAGATGGCGCCCCAAGTGACGCGCGTCTAGCCGACCTTCATATATATTATAAATTAAAATAATTATTATTAAAAAATCGACGTAGAATAAAAATATAAAAATGTTTCATGTTCCATCTGTGGATAGAGACCTTTCATTTAAAAAAAAATGGTCCAAATTGGTGAAGCGGTAGCCGCTGGAGGAACCGGAGAATAAAACCCTTTGTGCTCTTATATATGTATGGATTTTATGCGTTGATTAATTTATTTAACAACAGATTTTGGTAAATTGGAGTTGTTGTATTTTTTTTACTTTTTTTAATCTTAATAATAAATAATTTTTGCGATTGCCTACCCAAATTTTGAACCCACGGAACGCCCCTGCAAATAATATACTAAGAATGAATCAAATATGCGATCTAGTTTTAAAAATATTATTAGGTTGCAATCTATTTTCCGTTGCCACCTGAAAAAGATGAACTTAGACAGCAACAACCCTTAAACTATATTCTGTTATTATAGCATGTGCCTATCAGTAGTAAAAAGTGCATTAAAATATTTACAGCAGCATAACGGATGCGAACATTGTCGAATATTGTCGAATGCAAGCCGCTTATCACGGCATTTGCAGACCATTAATTCCAAATCACGTTACCGAGATTCAAACATTATAAAATAAGCGCTTCATTTCACAGCCACCTATTGTTTAAGAGAGGGTTAAATAATTGAATTAGCGATGCGACGTAAGAATCGACGTGCGCTTAAACTCATTAGCGGAAAGGGAGTTAAATAAGAGAAGTTGAAATACGGAGATTATGAGCTTGCCGCTTTTTCTTCTTAAACTTTCTTTGGTATAATTTAAATTATGTATCGTGCACAATGCAAAAAATAAAGACAGTTGGAAAATTTATAATGATTTATTTATTTCGCTAGATTATTTGGTTGATGCTGTTACCTACATCCATATTATAATATTGCACAAAATCATATGTTAAAACAGTTTGTTTTAAATAATTGTTTATAAAATAAACACTATCTGGCAAATATACACAATAATTCTTAAAGAATTATAAATATGAAACGTATAACACAGACGAAATAGACGTAAGTTCTGAATTAATAATTTTGTGATAGTGCCTTAAAATTTATTTCTATACAGGGCAGTAAAAAATGCGTTCATGCGTTATAATTTTTTTTAACAACAATACATTAGTAGTTTTTGTTAGAACTAGAATGTACACATTAAGGGCTTCAGATTTCTATAAATCAATAAAATATTTTCACCAACATAACTCTTAGATTAAAAATAACATCGTGTATTAAACCACCCTGTACAACAAAAACAATTGCAATAACAGTCAATAATGGCCTACTAGATCAACGATCACTTAGTGAACTTCGCAAGGTCTTTTTTCTTACTACTCGGTTCTTCTTCGTCTTCATCTTTGTCTTGATGTGCGGTCATATGTCTTGTAAGGTGGTGTCTTTCCCTAAACGATTCAGCACATACAGGGCATTTAAGTTTCTCCTCCCGTCGCTTTTTGGTTGTATCGAGCGCATCATTTTTGTGGTGCGATCTCATGTGATAGACCAAATCCGAAGTCATTCTAAAACTAATGTTGCACTTCGCGCATATATTTTGGGCAGGCAGAGAAAGAGCAGCTAAAGATGGCGGCAGTAGAGTGCTCAATATGGCAGCTGCTGGATTTCGAATTTCTGGAGGAAATTTCAAATCGGGTTGAGCCATTTTTAACATTTCTGGTGGTTGAAATTGAGGATAGTTGTAGGAAAGTTCATGACGGTATTGCCCTAACATAGGTCGCATTTTTACAAATGATGGCTGAAGTAAATCGGTAGCGGGGTGATTTTTTGACAGGAAATGGTTTTCAAGGGTCATAGGAGCGGGAGTAGTGAAATTATTTAAATTTTCGTGGATAAATGTGTTTTGATATGCAGGTTTGAAGATTTGATTCGGTGATAACATATTCGGGTGATAACTTCGGTTCATTATTGGAGGTGAAGGGCTTAGGGAGTTTTGATAGTTAACCTCGGGGCTTGCTGATAGGCTTGGTGATGAGCGGGATTCCTTAGAAATTAAATTTACCTTGGTGAACGCGCTTTTTTGTTCCGATTGTAGATGTGGAGTAGGTTTGTTGATGAAATTTTCGTTGTCATGATGGTTGATTTTCGGTCTAACCAAAGTGGGGTCGTCGAAGACTTGGTGCTTATGAAGGGCGCTTTGTAAATACCTAGCGTGGTTCTTCATCTTCTGTAGTTCAATTGCTTTCGGTGAATTAAAACTGGCGCGAAATTCTGTTACCTCATCAGCTTCGCCCTTTTCGACATTGTTGTTACAGGTGGTGTTTTCTTGAAAAATAATTCCATTTCCAGACTTACTTTGTTTTTGTTTTAATTTTTCGTCGGGAAGCATTAAAAATGCAACATCAAACGGCCTTTTTACCGTTTTAGCGGTATTACCAATTTGTTCTTCACTGCTCGTAATTTGCACGTCTGTTTTAATATCAGCTCTTCTGCTGGTAATGTCCATGGTCATTTTTAGTTGTTTAAATTTCCACTTTCACAAACAATTCAGAACACTAGCACAAAACGCGCACGCCGAAGTTTCAGAAAAGCTTTTCGAACAATGTGCTCACCCAGCAGTCAAAATACGTATTGTGGAAAAACATACTCGTAACGTCTAAATATTGTTAGATATTACAGCCTACCCCTGAAACGCACGATTCAGAAATTCGCCTACTCCGTCCAAGCGACAAGGACGCCACATACGATTTTTCTGTGTCCTAGAACGAACAGGATTCCCATTTTCGTCCTGTCTCGCTTCCTGCAGCACAGTTCGTTTAGCTCAAACCACCCTATAGGGGTAAACTTAAGTTTAGGGGTAGTTTCAGACCAATAGAGCTTTAGAGTAGGGCGGAGCACTGAAATACGGTTATCCAATACGGTTTTCAATGTACGGGAGTCGAGACTGTGACGGTTCCGATGCTCGCTTCGCTTTCAGGATTCAGCCCTGCTGAAAAGCATATTCTAATTCGAATATGCTTTCTTGCTACGATTTGACGGAGCTTTTTTCAAATTAAAAATTCTTTACTGGGCGTTTACTATATTTTTGTTAATATTGCTTGAATGGTATTTTAGTTTAAATTTAATTAAAAAAAATAGAAACCGCAGATATAGTTTTGCATTAAATCTTATTTTTATGGTTTAATAAAAAAACCACAATTTAAGATATTGAATTAAAAGAAAAATATCGTTTACAAACTTATGTAAAAATATGAAATTTCTAAAAATTAAATTATTTTTTTCAAAATGCTGACGTTTGTTTTATGTTGACTTAAAAAGTTATTTGGAATTAGTCCCTAATTAAAAAAAAAAGTATAATATTGTACTGCTTAAAAAATTGCTAAATTTATGAAGCTTATTAGAAAAAAAACAACCAATTTTAAATAAAAGTATATGCTTGAGTATTGAAAAATTTATCAGTTTTTAAGAAAATATGATTTTTTTCGAAACAACCACGCAATACCATTGAGGTATTGTAAAATAATTAATTTAAGAACGCTAATTAGGGATTACTTAATAACAAGCGAACGCATATTAGTAACGGGATTTTTTCCAATTTATCAGTGACATTTTTAAACTAATAAAATACCCTATAAATATTTTTAAATTGACAAATCAGACAACATTATATACAGGGTACTGATTTTTGACGCAGACAATTGGGATCTTGCTTATTTAGGAACATACAAGAACGGTTAAATTGGGGAAAAGTTACGAAATTGTATGCTTTTAATAATCTTTAAACAAATTTTAGCTATCGTGGTCAGTTTCTGAGAAAACTGAAAAAACATGAAACTTGGAGTTTTTCGTTTTTGGTTATAACTCATTTGTGGTTTATTTCACATAGTATTTCTCGCTAACGCATTGTTGAGACACTTTTTATGCTGAATATAATTCTTTTATTAAATTTGATATAAGTGCTACCATTCTTGCGAAAGAAAAACAGTTATCAGCAAATATTGTATCAAAAATCACCTCAAAATTGAGCAGTTATTTATGCCAATAATCTTCACATATTAAACTTGTTGCCACAAATTTCTGTAGAATTTATAAATTTATTTAAGAAAATTATAAAATAACTTAATACAATTCTCGACAGTTTAGTACTGAAAACTCAAAACGCTACTATAAAAAAATCTTTTTTGTATTGGTGAATTCTTGATCAGTGGTCGTCAGCATTATAATATAAAAATTGTCATTGATTATTACAATCACATGCAGTTTAACCGAACACAGCGGTCGCTTTGAGAGCTTTTCGCCAATCAAATCAAAATGACAGCGGCAATTTGCAGTAGTACCAATTATTGATAACAATTAGCACAACTGCAATTTTCGCGCTCATGTCCGTCTCTTAACACGACCCGTGAGCTTTTTCCAAAATTATCACAAGTAATAGAACTAGTGATCCCAATTTTCCTATAAAGTTGGGCTGTTTGTTAACGAATGTTATTAGTTAAGACGATACAATCTTGAGCGCTAAGCGCGAGTGAAATTGTCGTAAATTAGCAATTGATTTGGTTGGTCGTTGACAGGACAATCGAACACTTTGATTGGCTAAATAGAATGCGTGAAATATCGCCTACAGTAAATTCTCCAATGCATGACAGTTTTACCGATAATTTTGACTATGATCAACACTTGTGTACTTGTTGTGATGAAACGTGCGCGATTGCAAAGCACCATGGAATTTTTATCAGACCAACACATATGAGTGTTGAACGTAGTCAAAATTATCTAAAATAATTGAAATTTACATCTAGTCATCTCGAGCCAGTAGAAGCCGCCCGCTCCAGACCAAGGGCCGCTCGCTGACTACGTCAAGGCGATAGGTAAGGCGCTCACGAGCTCGAATCAAAAATGATTATATTAACTTTATTTATAGAGGTATCAAAAATATGCAAACAATGCAATTTTTTTATTAGTGATGTTTAACGCGTTGTTGATATTGAATAGTATCTTTTCTTTTTTTAATTGTTAATATGGTTGAAAATTATTGTAAATGATAATTAACTACTTTATAATTGAGGTCTATTGAACTGTTTAAAGTTTATAACGTTTGGCGTTTGCGTTTTTGAATAAAAAATTCGAATTCACAATGTTTAAACATTTCTGGAAGGCATCAGAGTAAAATTTATGAGATTAGTAAAAACAAATTTGTAGTTCATTGCAAGCTCTATCGGTTTAGAAAGTTAATAAAAAAAATGTGGGCAGTTATTGAGGAATAATTTTTTGAAAATTTCCAAAATTTTGAGCCGTTAGTATATTTACAATTTTCGCATTTCCAAAAATATTTTTACATCACTTGGTTATACTTATTAAGGGAATGGTGTGATAATTTGTATTGATTGGATATTTTGGTTTTGAGTAATGGGGCTTTA
Source organism: Ctenicera cuprea (assembly GCA_958336395.1). Classification (NCBI taxonomy): domain Eukaryota; kingdom Metazoa; phylum Arthropoda; class Insecta; order Coleoptera; family Elateridae; genus Ctenicera; species Ctenicera cuprea. Next base: position 51,194,707 of record OY284487.1, read on the forward strand.
AATTTAAATTTTCAAAAATTTGTAGCGGCTTTCGTTTTGAAGATACAGCATTCGGAAAAAAGCATTTGATTTGTCTTTGGATGCACTACAATACAAAATTTAAAAAAAGTGGTTAGAAAATAATCTATGCAAAAAAACAGGGCTAATTTCTGTTTCCGGTTTCGGTTTCGATTAACGACCTTACAAAAAACTACCTGCAACTAAAAAACTTCTACGCCAAATGTTATAAAAATCAGGCAAAGGATTCCTGAGATATAGGGAAACGAACGCACCCACGCTCTTAACCAACTACCCACAGACCCACATTCTTTTAAAAACACTTTTTAGGGTCCTTTGGACTCCCAAAACGCGTATTTCCATTAAAATCTGAAATTGGAAAATTTGCATGAAATCATAACTTTCCTTACTTTAGTAGAAGTATGGGAAAGTAAAAATCTGTTGAGCAAGAGTAATATTTTGTGCTTTATTGCAACAAATTTTCAGGTATTTACTAAAGTTTAAATTTAAATTGCAATATAGGAGGTTTTTTAAGCTGTTTCTCAAACCAGCCGCTAGATGTCAGATTCTCTGTTGTTGATGTTTTTTTATAGAGGATGTTTTAAATTTATTAATATTCAAAAATAGTTTTTTTTATCGATTTCAACGGTGTATTACCCTTAACAATTTTGGTTGAATTTTATAGGCGAGATCCCAATGGCGAACGCCGTAACACAAGCGTAGTCTATGTCTTGGCATAGAGAAAATTGATACGCGTTTGGAAAAGAAAAGACCTAATAAGTAGCAAAATCGTTTTTCCACTCTTCTAAATCTATTTAAAGTCACATAATTTTATGTTTTTAAGGACCAATTTGCTGCAATTTTATCAGCAGTCTTATATTATTTTATTGAAAAATGTGAAAAATATTTGAAAAGCTTTATTAAATCTACTACATTTCTTCGAAATAACTTCAGGAATAACCCTGAACTTATTCAACCCCTAACGAAATTAGGTTAGATCCTCATAATTCATGACGCATCAAAGTAGTAACAAGTACCTTGACGAGGGGGTTCGCATTTCTGTAACATATGGACAAGTGGTATTATGTATAACCCTGGAGACCTGTCAAAACCTATTTATTCGCTATACAATACGAATGAGCTGCCCCATCATCCATAGAGCCCCGCCGGCCAAAGCGACAAAAACAAGCTGTACGTAGCTCCGGGTTGATTGTGTCCCGATCCTTGACTCATTCCCACTAGCTTTAAATTCGTAACATAATAACATATTGGGGGAAGTACGTTTTTTAGTGGAACCTTTTAATGGAATATGTACCGAAAAATTGAAACAAATGTCGTATGTTTCGTGAAATTATCTTATATATTTTTTTTAATTATAATTGGGAAAGTTGAAACGTTTTACTATGTAATTAATTAGATATGTGAGGACTCAAACTCACTTATTACAAAATAAAAAAATTTAAGTGTTCAATTTTCTTTAACTTTACCATCTTTTTCGGTGGGTTCTTTTAATTAAAAATTAATTCTAGCAAACTTAGTTTTAGATTAAACCAAGTAATTCAAGCTGAATACAATTTAAGGGACACTGGACTTCATTTGGCAAGTCTGCACTTAACAATATGGCTTAAATCGGCCCCTACACTCCACGGGAGGTCAAAATTAAACAGCTTTCTACCATATGTGCAAAAACCACATAGCAGGTGTTTTATGGTGGTGCTATAAAGCACCCTTATTTGAAGAGTAAATAGAATTTAAGTTGAGACGCATCAGAATATGACATGAATTTATCTGCATTTAAAGTAAAAGTGCTTAAAAATTATTTGGTAAAAGAAATTCCAAATGAACGTAAAACATTATTTCATTATTAAAAGGATTTATGTTTCTAGAAAATGGTATATCCAGTTAAAAACGATAGAAGAATTGTATTCCAAACGCTGTTTTTTTGGAAACACACGCATTAATTAATAACAAAAAGTCCCTAACAGTGCTTAATAAATGATCGCTAGAACAAAAGGCGTTTCAGATATGTAAAAAGTGGACAAAAACAAGAGGTTCTGAAAGAATCCTCTTGTTCCGCTAACTTATGGTATGAGTTTGCAAACATACAGAGGGAGTCATTAATCATTTTTATAATGAAATCGCAATTTGTACATCTCTTATTTCAGAACTGCGCCACCAAAATTAATTACAACTTTTATTTTTAATGAAGCGTACGGAGTTTTTAAAAGTCCTTCAAAAGTTATCAGATACGTCATTTGTTAGATGTTCGGAAAGCTGCAAGTGAAAATTGAATTGGTAATTATGATCATACTTATCTTTGGCATTGTATAGCTGAATTTATTTAACTAACGTTGTTGCGTATTTTTTAGGAAAATTTTCAATACACCGAAGCTTCAATATAGAATTTAATACTGTTTTTGTTTAAGCAAAATAGGACAAACTATCTTGAAGTAACAACAAATGCATTTTTACATTCTCATGCTGTAATCATAGGAAAATATTGATTATATGAACATTGTCGATTTTAAAATATTAATAAAATATTTATGAGATTTAGCTTTACTTCGTTAAAGTCCATATTTATTGAGTATACATAAAATAATTTATTACTTCAACAATATTTATTTATTTTGGCCTTATACGTGCTTCGAAACGTTTATATGCTATTATCAAAGGTTATATTAAAAAATAAACAGTTCAAGTCAAATTTCACCTTTTCTTACCTAATATATTTATAAAAAATCTAACAGATCAAATATTCTAATCAAATCAATCTAACAAAGTTATATTTTGGTTTGGTGATGTTGATGAAATTTTAGCATGTTTTGATAGTTCATTTGAATTAATTAATGAATTTTTAATTTTTATTAACAGCTTGCATCCAAACATAAAATTTACACTAGAAACTGAACAAAAAAAGTTCATTAACTTTTTAGATTTATGCATAAAAATTAATTCAAAAAATGAACTTAAATACTCTGTTTATAGAAAACCTAGACAAACAGACATTACAATACCTAACTAATCTTATCATAGTGAAACACATACATTATCAGCATATAGGTCCATGATACATAGGGCTTTAACGGCTCCTTTAGATGAAATTAATTATAATAGAGAAATTTTACTTTTTAAGCAAATTGCATATAGTAATGGTTATAATATTAAACTTAAACTAAAAAGATTATAAATTAGCCAATTAAAACAAATTATCCGAATACTCCAACTTCGTCCGATACGATTAAACATGCCTCGATCCCATATTTTGGTGACAAATCAGAAAAAAACTGCTAAAATTATAAACCAAACAAATAAATAATAGAAATTATAGACAAAAAGACATAGAAATAGCACTCCAAAAACTCAAGAACAGGAAGAGCCCAGGTCAAGATAACATCACCAACGAGTTGCTTAAATACGGGGGAGAGAAGCTAAATCAACAATTAACAACTTTAATACAAAAAATATTCTCCCAACATAGAATCCCAGATGAATGGCGAACCAGCATTACGATCCTATTATTCAAAAAGGGCGATAAAAAAGTGCCAGAAAACTATAGAGGAATAAATTTGCTTTGCACTACCCTGAAGTTAACCACGAAAATTATAACAAACAAAATAAATGAATGTACTTCATTAGCAGACGAACAACAAGGGTTCAGATCAGGAAGATCCTGCACGGACGCCGTCTTCGTAATAAGACATATAACGGAAAAGTCGATCGAATACAATAGACCAGCCTTCATGTGTTTTATCGATCTACAGAAGGCTTTCGACCGAATCCAGTTAGAGGATATAATACACCTTCTTTATGACAGACAAATACCTCACAACATCATTAAAACAATTGAAAATATATATTCAGAAAATAAGATTCAAGCTAAAATAAACGGCGAATTAACTGAACAGATATCTGTAAGTAATGGCATTCGGCAAGGGGACTCTCTAAGCCCGCTTCTATTTAACATTGTAATGGATGAAATTATAAAACAAGTAAACAAACTAAAAGGATACAAAATGGGAAATAAGGAGGTCAAAATCCTATGCTATGCAGACGATGCGGTGCTGGTGGCGGAGAACGAGGATGATCTCCAGAGGTTACTGTACCAGTTTAATAAAACAGCAAAAAAATTTAATATAATAATATCAACGGAAAAAACAAAATCCATGACTACCTCCAAGACACCGATCAGATGCAAGCTTATGGTTGATGATAAAATCATACAACAAGAAATGAAGTTCAAATATCTGGGCATCGAAATATCTGGATACGGGGATGTTGAAACGGAAGTAAGGAACCAAGCTGCAAAAGCGTCAAGGGCAGCGGCATACCTAAACGACACAATATGGCGAAATAAACATATTAGAATCGAAGCCAAAGCCCGGATCTACAAGACTGCAATTAGGCCTATACTAACCTATACAGCAGAAACCCGACCCGAGACATCAAAAACAAAAAGAATACTAGAGACAACAGAACTGAAAATAGTGCGGAGAATAGCTGGAAAAACACTAATGGATAGAGAAAGAAGTGAGGACATCAGACAAATATGTAGGATAGATAACATCAATGACTGGGTATTAGATAGAAAGAAAAAATGGAACGAACACATTGATCGTATGACGGAAGAACGAATTGTGAAAATAACAAGGGATAAATCACCATCAGGACGAAGGAGCATCGGAAGACCTCGAAAACGATGGAGTGACAACCTTCCAAACGACTAAATGGAGGCAAAAGATTCGAAGAAAAACAGGCAATCATGCTTAAATACAGAAGGAAGAAGAAGAAGAAGAAACAAATAAATATAAAGTAAGTTTTAAAGCAACTAGAAACATCTTAAACATTTTGTTTAATGCAAAATCATCAACAGATGATTTGCTAAAATCAGGCATTTACAAATTAAATTGTTCGCATTGTAATTCGGTTTATATAGGCCAGACAATTAGAAATTTTGATATTGGGTATGAAGAACACGTACGTTGTTACAAATACAAACGCACACATAAATCCAATTACGCTAAACACTTACTAGAACACAATCATTTCTGTCATATCATTTTTTGTAAGTAGTTCTACTTCTATAACGGATGTATCGACATCAATATCGTTATTGTTGTTAGTTGTTTAATTTTGTTTTATTAATTGGAATCCCAGGTTATTACAATCTGTTCCATGGGGACATTTAGTAATTTGTATGAGCAAGATAATAAATACATTGACATGTAAGAGATTACCCAGTAGCAAACTCCTTTTAATTATTTAACATAATTGGTTAATGGTTGGCTACTAGAATTTTCTTTAATACTAATTTTAAAAATTAAAATCTAGTTGGTAAGTCAGTTGGAACGCAGCGTTTTTGTCTACGGTAGCAAGTCATTCTTCTACAAAGTTGAATTTGAGTCGCTAGTATGCTGGAATGAGCACTGAATCTCTGGTGGTAGTTAACGCTATAGTTCCTTATTTTCTGCCTACCACAGAGGTCGCGGCTAATGACTTCATTGGGAACGAACCAGGGGGCATCACGATCATTCGCAACACTTTGGATCGGAATCCTTCTAGTGTGTCAATTTTAGAGATGGAGGCAGTACCCCAGTTGTATACCGTAAGTCTATACGGGTTTTAAGATGGCTTTCTATATCAACAGTTTGTTTTATGATCCAATAAATACTATTCAGTTTTAGTCCTAATTGTTTGCCCTTACTAAATATATGTTTGGGTCAAGTAAGTCGATCTAAGTGGATTTCCAAATATTTGGATTCTTCTTTTTAAGCCAGTAACTAATTGTTGAAGCGCACAGAAAGACAATTCTCTTTTCTGAGAGTAAAAGTCACTTGGACTGATTTGCTTTCGTTGGCTTTTATACGCCACTTCTTTTAGCCATTTTTGTATCTTGTCTAGGTTGTCTTGCAGAATGTATGAAGCAATTGTAGGTACTCTATGTAAAGCTAGCGTTGCTGTGTCGTCCGCAAACGTAGCTGTAGTGACATTGCTGCCGGTTGGAAGATCAGCCATATAGAGTAGGTACAATATAGGACCTAACACACTACCTTGCGGCACTCCGGAATTGATTGCAAATAGTGCGGTGTGAAATTTGACAAGGAACTGTCTGTCTGGTAGATATGATTTCAATATGACATAGATGTTATCTGGCAACGATTGTCTGTTTTATATAGTAAACTTGTATGCCACACCTTATCGAACGCCTGGCTGATATCAAGAAATGCAGCAGCACAATACTTTTGGTCTTCTAGCGTTTGCCTTATTTTGGACGAGATCCCATGATCCCTTGCCTGAATCCAAACTGGTGGTCAGGTTTAAGATGTTTTTCTTCCAGAATAGGTCTGAGTTTTTCTAGGAGTAGTTTTGCAAAAAGTTTTGACACTGTACGATTTTAGTTTTTCGTGTGGTTGACCAGGTTTCGGAATCATGATAATTTCGGCAACTTTCCATTAGCTAGCAAAGTTGCTCTGAATGGTTCCATTGGTAATTCCAGTTGTCCTAGAGCATCCAGATGTTGTATTTTAGTCTCTTCATCTGCTGAGATGTCAGGTTCAAAAGGCTGAAATACTTTTGTTAAATGTTCTGCAAATAACTTCGCTTTTTGTTTGTCACTCTTTGCTCAGCTCCCGTTGTTGTTCTTTGTGGCTGCTTAAGTTTTCTTGTTTTTTTTTCACAGCAAGTATTTGGTAGCTTCTGTTGAAATTAATCTTTGCAAGTATGTTTCTAACTGCTTTGTTTTTCTTTTTATTTAGCCGATGCTTTAGTTCTTTTACTGCTTTGTTGAATTTGGATTTTTCATGTGGGGATCTTATTGTTTGCCACTGTTTTCTTAGTTTGCATTTTTTACGGATTTTCTGCTTTAGCACCATAGAACTTGTGTGTCTTGTTTCGCATTTCTCTATTTCTGGTATCGAATTCCAAGCTGCCTGCTGTATTGATACATTTAAAAATTCTACTGCTTCATCTAGGCCACTTGCAGTTTTCAAGGGCAATTTTAGAGAAAATTCTTCTTCTAGTGTGTTTTGGAAGTTTTTACATTCTGTTCTTTTTGAGCAAAGTGTTTTAGAACTCTGTTTCACAGATAATCTTGAGGTTAAGGTGATGAGCACAGGAAAATAGGCAGAGGATAGTTTAAGGCTCGACACCGCCTTGAGACAGTTAACGACACCCCCTTGACTATAGAGAAATCAGTTTCATTTTGAGTCAATATGATGAGTACTGGAGGCAACTAACGGCTTATAGAATGAAATAGGCTGTACATGTTCTCGAAAGGTTAACTTGACCATAGAACGACGGGATTAAGCAGTAATCGCAAGAGCATTTGCTTTAGTGTCATCGTAATGGAAGTAAATTGCTGCCCGATGTTTACAAAATTGGCTAAGTGTACCGCTGGCACAAGTACAAACCCCAGTACTCTCATCTATATAATAAAATTTATTTAAGTTAGTGTTAGGGACCTTTTATGTGTTTCGGCCAATTCATTGAATGTCATCTTTGTGAATTTACGACGCTTTTTTTTAGTTGTTTCAGTAGAAACAATTTTGGTATTGCCTGTTTTGAGTTGAGTTTCTAAGTCTTCTCAAATAATATTCGTCCATGCTTGTTACTGTGAAGTCAAGTAAAGGGCTATAGCATCGAAGGCTTCATTCTGCGATTTCATAATATCTTTAAATAACCGCACATTAACCTCATTTAATTGTTAGTTTGGCGCCCATGAGTTGTAGCATCGCGAAATGCCAGACACCACGTTCCTTCCTCTTCCAATATTGTTCTACATATGATATGTATTGCGGATATTTTGGTACAGTTTGTTTGGCATTAAGAGATCTTCTAGGGGCAATTTTCTTGTTGTAACAAGAAAATCAGATGTAGCATTCTTGATGTTTTCTGTAGTCAGATTTTTTTTAAACTATTATATAGTATACTACGGTCATTTCTGTTAATTTTATGTTTCTTTTCAGAAAGCTATCAACACACTGCTCGTCAAACATGAAACCAGCAAAAAAATAAGATACGTTTTGGCAAAACATGTTTAAGTGGTAATTTTGGTAACAGTGATAATAGCGAATGGTGCATCTTGCAATTCTATTATGATACCTTCTTTAAGGTAAATTTCGCGCTTTTCTTCTAATTTCTAGAACAAAAACGGCAAGAGAAAAAAAGGATATGCAAAACTATTCCTTTTCAAAAACTAGGACCCAAATTAACATTTCCCTATTTCGCGAATAAAAACTGTATTGTATCTTTGATTTATTCTTGCATTTTCGAACTCGACATTATCCGATTTAATCTAATTTCAGTTTTGATTCATGGAAGTTAATAGATTCTTTTATACCCATTCCAGCATAAAAATAGGATTGAAAATGGTCTCTGGTATATTTCTAGGACACAAAAATGAAGCAGTTTCGTGCGTATTTCTCATTATTTTCTGGATCTTACTCACTTTGCCCTGTAAACTAAATTAACGCAGTGAAGTCGATTGAAATGTTGTGAAATTGTTTCAAGATTCTTTTTGACATTCGTAAACGTAGGCGCGGCAAAGTGCACTCTTACTTCCGACTATCGTCGGGGTTCAAGACCTATATTTATTTATCGTCGAGCATCGTACCCAGGTACCCTCCCTTCAACGGCCAATTTGTATACCAATGAACTATTGCCGCCGCTGGAAAAATGGTTTACAATCATGAAAATGTCATGGAATAACGTAAAATTGCTTTTTACATCTTGCAAAATGATTAAAATTTTCTTATAGTCGTTTCGTCACCACCGCAGTTGCCATTTCGTTGTCAGGGGGTGTGGTAGAGCAGCGGTTAAAGCCGTTGGTTTTGCCACTGCTTCTCCATACTAGCTCTCGTTCAAATTCGGAGCAGGGTGACCTTGGACGTATGTGTAGGTTTGTGCATCCGCCTGGCTCCGTGCTCCTCGTAAGTGTAGGCAAATAATTCTATAAAATTTATCATAAATGATTTCTTAATTATAATACCTTTGTAGTTTGGATTCTTTAATATTTTTTTACCATTGTTTGTAATTGATTGCTAATAAAATAAATAGGACAAAAAACGCAGTAAGGAAGATTTGAAGCGTAAAACAATGGCAACACTTTATTAATTAAAACATCAAGTTGTGTGGTTTGGAATTTAAAATTATAATTAAAATGTTATCAATTTAAATAAAATGTTATCAAATTACTTTTTTACTGTAAATATTTTAACTCGTCAAATTAATGGATGTTCTTCTCTGAAGCTGTTACATTCAGATCAGTCAATAAAAAAGAAAATGTGTCTACTTAACCGGAAGTGACTGGAACAAATCGTAACTCAATTGCTTGTTTTTAAGCTCAGATGTTCAAAAAACACATATAATTCCGTTGATTCCCGGTGGAGGTGCTAATCGAACAGTTCTGTATTATTCTCTGCAATCCCTTATGCAACTTAACATTGGCACTTTAAAAAACACGAAATAAAGTTTGGAAATGATTCGAAATTACACAAATAGTGATATAATATATGCGAAATTCAATGCTTTTGTTTCGTTACAATAATATATACAAAAAATACTGTTTGATATTGGTTAAGTTGTTGTGAACTATACCTTCCAAAGGGTCGTTGCTTGATTTCTGAATTCTCCGAGGATTCCAAGCAATTATAACCACATGCGACCTGCGAAGGACCTCACATCAATCAACCGGCTCGTGTCTTGGGACAAACGGCAGAAAATCAGTAAAATCACAACTTTCCAGCCGAAATGTAATTTTCCGAGATTTCTACGTACATACTCGATTTAATCTCTCGTTTTTTTTTCTGTTAGATGAGCTGAAAGCTCAAAGGGACCCAAACTCTCTAATCCCGGTGAATAGTTTTCAATACGAATCGTATAACCTGCACATATGTTCACTTACACCCCCGGAAATTAATTTCGATGATCCCAAACGTTTCCAGCTTACCCGAATTTATAAACCTCATTCTATGCTTTCTTTCGTTCTAGTTTATACCGAGGTCTAAATAAGGGATTGCTAATACACCAGACTATTTATTCATTTCATTCATATAGGTTTAGGGGTAGTTTGCTGGCTATAGTTCGGTTTAGGGCCCTGTCGTGCCATATGTTGGTCTTGGCCGCGAACATTCGAACAGATGGGTCGTGTACGCCAAAAAGTCATTAGCCGATATTGTCCCGAATCGACAAGTGCTTTAGTTGTATTAAGCGGGGATTTAAATATTTTTACTAGCAAAAGAGGTTTTGCCCAAAACACTTTTATGGAATTATTTCGTATGGTTTCTTGTCTGACTGAGATGCTGTAGATGATACATCTGCTGGCGTTCTTACGATAAATTTAGAAGTGTAAAACATTCAAAGCGCATTAAAAAATTATTAACAAAACTGCAATTACGTAAAATAAAGAAAGCTGTTAAGAATCACACTGCGCAATGATATTTAAATTTTAAAAATATTGTTTTATCCGAATATTAATCAACAAACTTAAAACAAAACGCTCAAAAATATTTGATTCAAGCAGAACCTGTGGGCTATGCCGCACGCCATCTGGTAATTTCTTTAAAAACAATTAATAAATACGCTGCGTAGAACTCGAGACGCATGAGATGTACTGAATGCATACACAGTGGCGTAACTACGCAACGCAACTAACGTAGTTGCAGAGGGGCTTTGTTAGTTAGACAAATATCTATATATGTAGGTTACAGGCTCCTAATAGCAAATATTATAAATATCAGTTTTAAAAAAGTTCTTAAATCTGAATCATATTCGATTTTGCCGAATACATCTTTTTGTAAGCATTTTTAAATCATTTTGCTAATTTTTAGGTTTTTATGGCTACAATTTAGTAGGGATGCAGCGAGCAGTACTTTTTGAAAATGCCGGATAACGGATATTCGGTATCCGGTTGCTCAGCCGGATAGCCGGATACCGGATTATCCGGCATAGTTATTACCGTTTTTACGTTCGAAGTAGTTTCAGCTTAAATGTAGTGCAATTTAGGTTTTTAATCACAGAGCATAATCTATACTTAACAGTATGCACGAACCTTGCTTGCTATGGCCTTATTCTGTTGTGTTTTAGAAAGAGAGCACCGAGACAAGAAAACTACTAAATGTACTATTTCAAAACTGTGCTGATTTGCGCTAATATTGTTTTTTGTTCACAATTAAGAATGGAAATCTGTCAACGAATTTGATTGTAATTACAAAAAATAATAATTTTCATCAATGGTTAAAACTAAAACATGTTCTGTGCTGATAGATCCGACACTGACATACTGACGTAACCTAACATATACCGTCTTTATCGACATTTTAAAATAAAATACTGACGATTGACGATCTAGTACTTTTCATAGCTTCCTTGTCTCGGATCTCTCTGACACATGTACTGCAAAATTGAGACCTGCATATCATAGCAACAAGCGGTTCGTGCATCCTCCTTATGTTTTATATTACTTCGTGGTTTTAATAAATAATACTTATTTATGTTATTTAAAATCATTTCAAATTTTTAACTCTCATAAATGCTGATGTCAATAATATAAATTTAGTAATTTTATGCAAATTTGCAAAATACTGGACTTATGGGGTTTTTGCTCTCGTGCTTTCAATGGTGTTTAGTCTAGACCAACAAATCAAATTGCATGCATAATCTCTTTTACTCGAAGAAAAATCTCTGGCCGGATATTTCATATTATCCGGCCAAACCGAATATTCGGTGAAATGGCCGGATAACGGATAAAAACCGAATATCCGTTGCATCCCTACAATTTAGGTTGTTTTGCCTAGTTTTTCGTTTCATGCCTATCTTGGCATCATCATTGGTTTCATAACAATAGACTAAATTTTTGCGTATAAACTCATGTTATTGAGGTCGGTAAAAAAGGTCTTTGTTTTAAAAGAACAACGTTATTGTTAGCAGTTTAGAATATAAAATATATTTTTTAACATTCCTGCTAGTATATCATCAAATTTTACATAAATCCAGTCAGTTCCTTTGAAGTGGAAAGATTTTTTCACTTTATTAAAATATATTAACCGACAATAGTCACAGCTTGCCCGCAGACAATATTGTGAAACTCATTGTTTGCTGTAGCAACAGCAAACATTATTAATTTATTGAAGAACTATAAGCACTACGGCCACTTCTTCCTTATCATATTTTTGAGCAACTTTTAGTTTTCCATATAAAAGTAAAAATTCCTATTTTGGTTGTTACATATATTTTGTTTTGATAGCACTCTTGTAACATATTTATGACCTCATTATACTGGAGATAAAACTTTTGGTTCCTAAAACTTAATATTTTGTACTCTTTTGCCTTCCTATTTTTTATTAATTACTAGTGTTACCCCAGCCCACAATGCACTGACAGACTGAGCGTTGACTGAGCCGGCTAAATGCTAAGTCACGTGATGCATTAGTTCCATGAGGAGACGCGGCGTTGGTGTAGATGTCGCCTCAAGTAAAGCTCGTTTAGCAGACTTTCATATATATTATAAATTGAAATAATTATTATTGAAAAATCGACGTAGAATAAAAATATAAAAATGTTTCATGTTCCATCTGAGGATAGAAACCTTTCATTGAAAAAAAATGGCCCAAATTGGTGAAGCGGTAGCCGCTTGAGGAACCGGAGAAAAATACACTTTGAGCTTTTATATATGTATGGATAGTCTCTCAAAATCCCGGCCTTGGTTTATAATAAAAGCTGTTTCTAATAAAATTTTAATGATTTTTTGTGCAATGCTATTTTGGTCTTATATTAATTCTCTGTTATTAAAATGAATTACATCACATTGTGTTATATTTTATTTTCACCTCATGCATATCTTCAAAACAATAAAACTAAATATATAAAAAAGGAGTATGGGCCCTCAAATTGTGTCCCTGTAAAGCGATGACGCGACGTTGTGCGATACTTCCAAAGACGCAAGGAGTACATAAATAGCAAACTCAATATCTTTAATGTTAGTGTTTATTAAATTCTGAGTTGGTTAGTTTCTTCAGGGTCACCAAAAGGTAACGTGAGATGAAAAGTCAACCATCAAACAAACAAAAGTATACTAACATATATGAACAATTATTAATTTAAGCGGAGCATAAATATTTCCTTAATGCGAGTATAGATTTAGTTACTACTGTATATTGTTCTGTGATGCAATCTGTGCGCATATGCATTATGCAGGATTGGTAATTTTAAATCTAGTGTTAAATTAAGTAGGCTGCTTATGCGATGCGTCTGCTACGAAGTTTGGATTGCAAAGCAGCTGAAGATTGTCGCCTCATTATGTCAATTATCCAAGCGTAGCCTAAACACAATTTTTTTTATTGTCGTTGAAAACTGTACTGGCCGACTGGACACGAATATGCGCCTTATACAATTGACGCGTATAGTCGTGGCCTCTAGGGCCGGAGGCCCGACTGCAGTAAATAATAAGACTTGTGAAAGGGATCTAAATTTATCATACAGGATGCCCATTTTATCGTGTAAACCCTTAACTCTTATAAGAGCAGGCAACACACGTTGCATGTCATAGGTAGTTGGCTGTGGGTATAACGCACTGTACATGTGCATGCCACACAAGGGTGCTTTTTTATTCACGGCAAACGGTTGTACTCATTCATAAAATTATATTTTATTAGTAAAGCATTATATGACATGCAAAGTGTGTTGCCTACAAAGTCAAGGAGTTACACGAAAAATGGACACTATGCATTGTTTCCGAAAGATTAAAATTTAGCACAAATATTATTTTTCTAACATCCAATCTCAAAGGTTATTCAGTGATTTTAAGATTGTCATAATTGCTATCTGAAATTTAAGTAAACGGGCTTTAAAACTAATCTTCAAAACTTTCAGCTCTTCTCCTTTCCTTCTTCATTTCAGCTGCTGTAGCACAATTAGCTTTTGAACTAAGTATTTAGCATGTACTTTCCTATACTTCAGAGAAGTTTGCCTTTTATATTTGCATAAATATTGACAATCATATTGGTTCAATCCCAACAGTTACTCTAACATCAAGTTAGCTCTATCATGCTGGAACTTTGGGAAAGTACAAACTATAACGTCAAACAATCTGTTTAGGCGCTTTCCTTATTATTGGATTTACATAAAATTAATATTGATAACAAATGTTTGTCATAATAGAATTCACAGTCTAAATTCCATATAAACTGGGAGACACAGGGACTGGGAGGTCACTGAGATTGACGGCCTACACTAGCGTCTAGCTGGTTCAATGCAACAGCCGTTCCTACGATTGGACTTGCGCAGTTAGTATGCCGTCAATCTCATTGAGTGAATGCCACTTTGTTTTCGTAATTTTTCTTTAAAGGTATAACTGTTCTCAACCATTGTTTTAAAAAAGCAGTATCAAATAAAAAAAAATTGGCCCCAACCAAGATTCGACCCCTCAACCAATTATGCAGTAAAAAGCAGTACACCCGCATTTCCATGTGTGCCACTTCGAACTTGCAAGATATCGCTAAAACTGTAGAGAAGTGCCAGATGAATGCGTGCATTATCTGTTGCATTATCTCGGCTAGACGCTTCTGTAACCAGTCAACACACTTGACTGCGCCTGCGCGGCACCTGCAGAATGGTCAAGCCGTAGACGTTTGTAATTTTGCTTAAATGGATTTAGCATACTGTTGTCATTATATAATAATATTAATGAATGAATTATCTCTCCTTCCGGTGTTATGGGTCCTGTTGGTCCCTTCCGGTTTCCAGAAGATTTCTTCATTGAGTTCGGTCTATCCATTATTCTTGTTGTATATTGCTTTTTCTCATTGCTGATTGTATTCTTTCATACCAGCTCTGTCTTGGCCTTCCTCGTTTTCTTCTTTCCGGTAGAATCCACTTCATTGCCATTTTGGGTATTCTTTCTTCCTCCATTCTTTGGACGTGTCCGAATCATACTAATTTCCTTCGTTCTGGTTCCTCTGCTATATCACTGTTGATTCCCATCATTTCTTTTATCGTATCGTTTATCACTTTATCTCAGGTGGTCTATTTCTAATACTCCAACTTACCTTTGTTTTGTTCTTTCAGTTGCCATACCTCAGCCCCATATAGTGCTATAGTTTTTATCATTGTTTTGTATATTTGGATTTTTGTTTTCCTTGTTATATTCTTGTCCCACAATATGCTATTTATTGCCTCAATTACCGTATTACTCCTTTTAATTTTTTTGTTTATTTCTCTCCCATTCTTTCTTTCTTCTCCTATCCTTGCTCCGAAATATGTGTATCCGTAACTTTTTTATTATTTTTTTGTGTCCAGTTGTAATCCTTCTGTTTGTGTCCCTAGCAGCAAATATTTTGTTTTGTTAATGTTTACTGGTAATTTTCATTTTCATATTCTTCCCGTAATTTCCTGATCATATATTTTGCGTCATATTTTTCTTGAGCAATTACTACCTGGTCATCACCAAAATGTAGGGTGTAAATTGTTCTTTCTCTTATAGGTATTCCCAATCTTCTGCATTTTCTTTTCCACTTTTGTAGGGCTTCATCCACATACACTTTAAATAATGTTGATGACATCGGGCATCTTTGTCTTAGTCTCTTCGTTACTTTAAATGAATAGATTGTCTAAACATGATCTCCCTGCTTTAAATCTACTCTGTTCTTCTAATTCTCTGTCTTTGTATTGTTCTTCAACTTCTTCTTATAGTGCCATATACCCTATTCGGGGCGTTGGCTACCTTTCTCATATGTCTGTGTTTGGTGCGCGGCGTAGATATTTTGCACAGACAGACATAGGGGACCTACAGTTCAAAGTGGGTTCCGAACCACAGGAAGTGCATGCACTTCTTCTCCAGAGAGGTTTTCCTGGGGAAAAGTCCACCTCGCTGGTTTCCCGTTGCCTTGCGAGGGAGAACAATCGGGCCGGGGATCGAACCCGGATGCGCTGCATTGGTAGCCCGCGCACTTACCACTGAGCTACGGCCGCCCCTTCAACTAGATTTCTTATTATTCGACTGTGTATCTTACGGAAGCTATTTAGGACGGCAATTCCTCTATAGTAGTCACATATATCTCTTCTTTTTTATGTATGGGAGATATCCATGCTGTTTTCCATTCCATTTGAGTTTGGTCTCCATTTATGTATTGATTTATGAACCTCGTCAGAAGTTTGAACATTCCCTGTGTTCCACTTTTGATCTTTTCGATTGGAATTGCCCCTGACCCAAGTGTCTTTTTGTATTTTAGTGTCTTTACTGTTTTTACTATTGAACTTTGGGTTACCTTTATCTTTCTAATGTTTTCTTTTTGTGGCTGTTTTTTAGTTTGGAATTGTATACGATCGACCGTGAATATTTCTTTGTAGTGTTGCTGCCACTGTTTTTTGGTGATTGGGTGGATCTTTATCTTTTCATTGCGTGGAGATTTAAATGTTTTTATAAATTTCCAGACTTGACTCATTCCTCTTCCTCCAATGTATGTCTAAATCTCTCTACTTTTCGATTCCCAAGTGTTCTGTTTCGCCTCCTTTACTTTATGTTTAACTAGTCTTTGTTGTTCTTTATATGCTTCCTTATCTTTTTCTTTCTTTGTGCTTAACCATCAGTAAATAAATTTTAATTATAATAAATAAAACAGTGTTATATTGGTTATAATAGTTAGGATTCTCATTATTTTAAATTTTGATTGAGTTATTTTTAACGATTTTCACAAAAATCACTTTTCAAAATATTTTATCGTGCAAAACTTATGAAAATGATGCAGCATATGAAAGAGAAGAACTTCTTTTTTCAATGGCATGTTTAAAAGTAGACGGTCGTGTTTAAAAAAACGAGATTAAAAAATTTAAAACAGCGTAACTTCAAAACGGAAAAATATTTAAAAATTTTATTGTTGATTTGAATTGAACGTTGAGTTCTCATGATGTTTTGTAATAAGCTGAAAACCGCATCTCTTCAAATAAATCAGTTATAAGGTTTTGGCTGGAACACCCTATATACAGGGTGTTCATTTGAAAACTTCCCACCCCCAATATCTCGGTGCACAAGGCTTTCTGAAAAAATCGCCGAGACACGTCAACAGTATTAGCGAGGGGGACATATTTTTACATAATAGTGACATAAATCGTTTCATTCCCCTACCCCCCAGAGCCGCCCCCTTAAAAATTTTAAATGGCAAGGTGGGTTATGTGATACCTCATTTGAAAGGTCTTCGTATTGCCTACATTTTGGCGTTTTGTTTTTTAAAATCGGTCGATTAGTTTTTGAGATATTAAGGGAAAAGTGTTTGAGTTTGTTAAAACAAAAAGGAGCGTGTATACTTATTGATAACATTTTTATTTATAATCAGTATTAAAAATACAAATAATTATTCGAAGTAAAAAATTATTTGGAATGTTATTATCTTAATAACTGCTCAAAATGTTGTCCATTGTTGGCTAAGCCACAATATAACCGTTGTTCAACGTGTTCCCTGACGTTTTGGAAAACATGTCTTGGAATTGATCGACATTCTTCAATTATTCGTTGACGGAGCTCGGCTATACTTTGCGGTTGAGGCGTATAAACAACCGATTTTAAATGGCCCCACAGAAAAAAATCTAAGGGAGTTAAGTCGGGAGACCTAGCTGGCCACTCTATAGCTCCTCTTCGACCTATCCATTTACCGGGAAATGTATTCTGCAACCACTGCCGAACCGGTAAGACATAATGATGAGGGGCACCGTCCTGCTGAAAGTATAGTTGTTCCTCATCAAGTAGTAAATTACCATCTGCATCACGTTGATTTTCAACTGCTTCAGTTATTAGTGGTTTAATAGCATTTTCCAACATGTCCAAATACACTGCACCATTCAAATTTCCTTCGATGAACAAAGGTCCAATCACTTGATCTCCTAAAATACCTGCCCACACATTAAGTTTTTCGGGATACTGAGTATGTCCTTCTGTAAAAATGTGTGGATTTTCGTTACTCCAATATCTACTGTTATGTCTATTTACAAATCCATTTAAATAAAATGTGCATTCATCACTGAAGCAAGTATTCTTCAATATTTCATTATTATTATTAATCATGCCAGTCATTTGTTCGCAAAATTCAATTCTCCTATCAAAATCGTTTAAGCAGTTTAAACAAACATCAACTATTAATGCCAAACACTTTGACAAGTACTGACAAGAAAAACATCCAATAGTGCATTATGACAACAGCCTACTATGCGTTTTACAAGCTCATTTCTGTTTTAATAAACTCAAACACTTTTCCCTTAAAATCTCAAAAACGAATCGACCGATTTTAAAAAACAAAACGCCAAAATGTAGGCAATACGAAGACCTTTCAAATGAGGTATCACATAACCCCCCTTGCCATTTAAAATTTTTAAGGGGGCGGCTCTGGGGGGTAGGGGGATGAAACGATTTATATCACTATTATGTAAAAATATGTCCCCCTCGCTAATACTGTTGACGTGTCTCGGCGATTTTTTCAGAAAGCCTTGTACACCGAGATATTGGGGGTGGGAAGTTTTCAAATGAACACCCTGTATATACCCTTTAATTGTGCGGACTTAAAATCAGGTCGTGCTTGTATTTCGAAAATGATCACGTTGTCAAGTGTGTGCTGTGCAAAAGTAAATAACCAATTAAAAAAGATAAGAAACTCAGCAGGGTTTGTCCTAGTATTTTGTTTCAGATGCACCTACAATGCTAATAAATAATAATTATATTTACATATTAAATAAAATACTTCATAACTTCAACAATAATTATTTATTTTAACCTTATACGCATTACAACATGTTAACATGCCATTATCAAAGGTAATCGTAAAATAGAAACAGTTGGTTTTCTGTATTTTCAGATGATTTAATTCCTCATTCAAAAACGTCCAATAAGGGTGAATTCAAGAGATCAATTTGTTTATTCATTAAAAGTACAATTTTTAAATGTTTGTAAATTTTAAATGCTTTTAATATATCTACTTTACGTTTATCATCACAAAAGTGCAAACATTTTGTAGATATCATTAAATGATTGTGTTGTAATAAGTGTTTAGCATAATTGGATTTAGAATGTTTATATTTGTAACAACGTACGTGCTTTTTGTACAAAATCATTATTTCTAATTGGCCTAGATAAACCGAATTACAGTGGGAACAGTTTTATTTGTAAATTCCTGATTTTAGCAAATCAGTTGTTTTTTATGTACTACACAAAATGTTTAAAATGTTTTTAGTTGTTTTAAAAATTACTTTACGTGTATTAGTTTTATTAATAATTTTCTCAATTTTTGCCGATTTGTCGCCAAAATATTAAATCGAAGCGTATTTAATTGTATTGAATAAAATATTCATAATATGGAAGAAGGATGATAGAATTCTGTGCAAAAAAACAATTATTCGTAGGAAATAGTTTCTTCAATCATAAGAGAACACACAAGATCGCATCTAAGGGAAAATAAGGCAATAGCGTTATAGACTACATAACATACAATGTTGAAGCAAAATATGCAATCTATCTTAGATATAAAAATAATACGCGGAGCAAAACTACACTCGGACCATAAAGTACTCATAACACGCGAGATTTTATAACAGGAAATTACGAAAACCTAGGCAATACGAGAAAACTAAAACAAACCAACCGAGAAAGCCCGAAGTACTTCAAGAATACAGAGACAGTTAGGGCGCAGCTTTCCAAGAAAAGAAAAGAGAGGAGCAAATCTAGTACGAATACTACAGTTTTGATAAGAAATGGATTTAAATGAAGAAATATTAAAACAGTCAGAAAGATTATGTGGAAAGATGACTATATAAGAAAACCACAACAGAACAGGATGGTGGACCACCGAAGTTCAGGAAAAAGTAAAAGCAAAGAAGTGCCCGGAAGAACTACATCCAGAGGAAGACTAAAGCTAATCGACAGCAAAATGTAGAAAATAGAAACGAAGCCAAACAAGCTGTGTTGGAAGCAAAGCAGACCAGTTAGGTAAAATGCGGTAGGGACTTAGAACAGAAATATAAAGAAAATAACAGAAGAAATTTCTGGAAGGTTATAAAAGACCTACAAGGAAAATTTGAGAAACCAGTGTTGAACATAAAAAATAACCAAGGAGCAATAGAAACAGAAGAAAAGAAAATCTTACAAACATGAAGGTGCATTATGAACAAAAAAGTTAAGGAAGACAGCGTATTAAGAGGAGAGGAAAGAAAACTAAAAACTAGAACTTTACAAAACGAAGAAAAACTTGGAAATGAAGCTGAAAAAATAACATTGAGATAGAAAAAGTTAGAGCAGCAATAGATCAAACTGGGAAAAGTAGCAGGGATATTGGATAACACCTGAAATGATCAGATATAGAGGAGAACAGCTTCACAAGTAGATAAAAAATTTATTTGCCGTAATGGCAAAAAAGAATCGGAACAGAAAGAAAAGAATGAAGTATTTGTATATTTTTTTTAATAGCTATTCTATAAATAATCTTTTTCTTTAATTAATGTATTAATAAATTTAGTATTATAACCATTACTATACGCAATTTGTTTTATAATTGAAATATTTGTAATATAATTAATTTCGTCTAAAAGGACAGTTAAAGCGCTGTGTATCACTGACCTGTATGCTGCGAATTTATTTATGTGTTTTGTGATGACAAGAATCGTGTGGTATTGTAATGTCTGTTTGTCTAGGTTTTTTTATAAACAGAGTATTCAAGTTTATCAAATAAATTAATTTTTATGTTTGAATCTAAAAAAATTATTTTGATTAGTTTCTAGTGTAAATTTTATGTTAGGATGGAAGCTGTTATTAAAAATTAAAATAAACATAATAAAAAAAATTGAACTGCACAGACATTTAAAAACTGCACTTTTAATGATTGGACAAATTAATCTCTTCAATTCACCCTTATTAAATTATCTGCAGTCACAGATAACCAAGATCAAGTCACCCAGTTGTGCTAAAGAATATTTTCTTTAATATCAAGTAAAGCTGAAATTTATTAAAACATTAAATTTACATTGTATGATCTTATCTACTAAAACTGAAACCGTAGTTTTATTTTAGGGATTGGTGCGAGATTATGTCCAGACGACTTTCAGCCTATGCTGCATTCTGCCCTATGGCATTGTCGCCGCGACATTATGTTTTGCCAGTATACAGTGCATTTTTTTAAGTGTGGCCATAGGATTTTACATGCTAATATTTCGACCCCCTGTTAACTTTCGTTCTCATGAAAATATCCAAGTTATTTTTGCACTACAAGTTGTAGAATTTTTTACTTTATTGAAATGATTTTAATTTAACATTAGAAGCAACGAAGAAGCTACCAAAAACATTTTTTAAATTTTATTTTATACGACTTTTTAATTTCTAGTAGCCTGGATTTTTCGCTGGCATTTGTAATTTTTGGTTGACAGGAATAAAAATTCAACACAATTTTCAAATATTACGGCATACATAAGAGGCGCTTCTAGTTGTGAAATTTCGGCAACATTTGCAGCTTTGCATCTCGATGTCGACAAAAAATTCAGCCTACTAAAAATTAAAGTCGCATAAAATAAAATTAGATGGAATCTAAAAAATGTTTTTGGTAGCTTCTTCGTTTGCTTTTAGACATTAAATTTAAATCGTTTCAATACTGTATTCAATTCTACAACTTTTAGTGCAAAACCGAGTTGGATATTTTCATCAAAATGAAAGTTAACAGGGGGTCGAAATATTAGCATGTAAAATTCTATGGCCACGCTTAAAAAAAATGCACTGTATAAAGTTACGTCTTGCAAACGTCAACGGCTTTCTGAAGTCTAATTTAGATACAGGTTGAGATATTGAATTGCAAGACATTTCTAATATTTCTCGATTATAAATAAAGTTTAAAAACCACTGGTAAAATGTAAAACCTAAAAACGAAAATATATCAAACACCAATTTTTAGTCTTACAGGGGCAAGTTGCAAGAACTAATAATTGTTGATTTGTCTTTTAAATTGTATCGCATTGAACTTTGAATACAACAGTGTGCAGTTAAAAATTTATTATAGATACGCAATTATTTGTTTGTTAATCAAATAGTTGCTAAACAATAATTTTACTATTGGGTTGTATGTGTTGCTAATTTATAATCCCATGGATTTTTAGGTTTTACTTCCGCATATGAATGAAGCAGTCCAATTTCATTTGCTTTATATATAAATGTTAATTCGCCCTTATATCTTCCTCCAGGTAAATACGGAGGAAATCTTGAATAGTCGGGGCTCCAGTTGCAAATTGTAAAATTTCCCTGAAAATTATGTTTTTTTTTGTTCTCTTTCATATTGTTACTTATTTAATAAAATGCATCTAATTGCGTCCTATTTATTAAAATCTCGCTTATTTGAAGAAATGCGAAGGCGGTGACATGGGAGAAAATTGTAATATTGACATACATGCAATTTGTTTAATAATTGAAATTTCTCCGATATACTTAATTTCATCTAAAGGAACCGTCAAAGCCCTATGTATCAGGGACCTGTATGCTGCTAATTTATGTGTTTTATGGTGACAAGAATCGTGTGGTATTGTAATGTCGGTTTGTGTAGGTTTTCTATACAGGGTCGCTATTATGTATGGGACCAAAGCTCTCCTGATCAAACGGTTTGAGATATGCGTTTCATAATTGGTATATGTTAATTTGAGGTTATTTTGCATATTCTGAAGAAAAAAGCTGCCTCCATCTTGAATTTTTTTTAAAAGCAACCTAGGCTGTGTCATACATCAATATAAAGCTTATTTTTTTCTCTTTTCAGAAATATTAAACATGTTTAAGGTACATAGGAAAATAACGCAGAAAACGCGAATTTTTAAATGGCCTCACAAAAAAATCTAAAGGAGACAAATCTGGTGATCGAGCAGGCCACTCCACGGTTCCTCTTCTCCCGATCCATCTTGCTGAAACCAGATGTTTTCGTTGACTGCATTTGGGTTATCATGATTTGGAAAGAGTCCTGTAATTTGAGGAATAATGTTTTCTCCCAGCATTTGAAGATATCTCTCCGACGCGACGTAAGGTTCCCTTCAATGAAAAATGGTCCAATAATATTGTGACCAACGATACCAGCCCATACGTTAATTTTCTGGGGTCGCTGGGTGTGAACTTCTTCCATCCAATAGGGGTTGGTGTCAGACCAGTATCTACAGTTGTGCTTGTTTACAGATCCATTCAAACGAAAAGTAGCTTCATCCGAGAGTACAACAGAATTGCCCACTCACAAAACTCAAGCCGTATTAAATAAATGACGTACCTCGTCGTGTGTTCTTCTTCTGTCGCCATAACCAATCATCGTAAGAATCTCTATCCGTTCTCCTTCTGGTAAACGATCCATATTGCAGAATTCTAAAGATTATTTGCCAGACAACACAACTACAGGAAGATGTTTATTTTGTCACCTATTAAACTCTTACTACTTGCTTTTGCTTAAGTTTTGTTTATTTATGACGTTTTGTTAATGCAATGGTTACTTTTTGTTTAAGAATCATGAAGCCGTGCGTGAGCACGACTCCATGATTCCCATCCCACCCCCTTACCCGGGCTCAGCACACTAAGTGCTATTCACCTATTCACCGGTCTAACATGCCCCACCCCTGAAAGACATGCAACTCAACATACACACCACATACACCATCCATGGACCGGCCGGATCTAACTTATTCAGAACAATTTCCGACGGGCAGTGGACTCGAACCGACTGCCATTGGGAGTCTAGTTTCAAAGCCTGGGACTTTAACCACTAGACCACCCGGTGGCCCGCAATGGTTACTAAATTTCACTAAATGTGCAGCGACGAATTTAGCATGACTCAAATGTTTTTTTAATTTTTCTACGTTATTTTCTGATGTAACCCTATACATGTTTAATATTTCTGAAAAGAGAAAAAAATAAGCTTTCTATTAATGTATCACACAGCCTAGGTTGTTTAAAAAAATTTAAGATGGCGGCCGCGCTTAAAAACTATGCAAAAATAATATACGTTTGACCAGGAGAGCTTTGGTGCCATACATAATAGCGACCCTGTATATACGGAGTATTCAAGCTTATTATTTAAAATTAATTTTAATGTTTAAACATAAAAAGTTAATAAACCCAGGTTGTTCAGTAATTTTAAAGTTTGTATGCAAACTGCTAATAAAAAATAAAATAAATTAATTTGAACTATTAACACATGCTAAAATGTCTTCAAAACCACGATATTACTTTCTCAGATTGTTTTGATTTAAATATTTGACTTCTAGATTTTTTTTAAATATATTAGCTAAACAGGTAAAACGGAACTGCCCATAGGTAAACCATCTTCTTGAAACAAATTTTAATATTAAAAGTAAAATAATTTTGATTGATGCAAAGTTCGAATAGGTACTTGAATCAACTTAGTCCGTTTTATTAATTTAACATTTTTGCTAACAAGAATACTATTTAGGTATTTAGGAACACATTTTGCTAGAATGTGCTTGCGTGCGTTTATGTATGACACTACTGGTCTAATGCATATGTGGAGTTTGTGTATTTGTCGTTAAATCATCAAGTTTTAGTGGTTGTGGATTTGTATGTACTATTTGTCTTTTTTGACAATCGGTTACACAAATCCAACATGTCCGTTAGACCAGTAGTATCATACATACATGCACCCAATCACATGCTAGCAAAAATTCTAAATAATAGAGGCATTACCAGTTACCAGTTTTTATGATGAATTGAAATATTTAATTAAAATTTATTTGGAATTAATCAAAAAATTATCTAACTTACATTTACGAGGAAGGGTTGAAAAGTTCGTGGGATGATGGATAGATGGCGCTGTTTCAGACAGTTTTTGTGGCGCGCTGGCAAGTTTGTTAAAGACGTGTAAGATAGCGGAGGCGGTAAACATCTCCCACGAGCGCGCAACGTACATTTTGAATGGCGAGTTGGCCATGAAGAAGCTGTCCGCGAGGTGGGTGCCGCGACTGCTCAAATTTTTCGTGGGTGTTTGGAGCGTTTTTGAAACAGCCAAGTGGATTTTATTCGTCGATTTATCACCCCAGATAAAACTTGGGTCCATCATTGTATGCCGGAAACAAAACAACAATCTAAACAGTGGCGGCACAGTGGTTTTACTCCTCCAAAGAAGGCAAAAGCTACGCAAGTCTTTAGGACAAATTATAAAAAACAATTAATGAAAAGTGTCCTGGATTAGCCAAGAAAAAAATCATTTTTCACCAGGGCAATGCACGGCCCTACACGAGTGTTATTGCTATGGCAGAAATTCACAAATTTGGCTTCGATTTGCTGCCACACCCGCCTTATTCGCCAGACTTAGCACCGTCGGACTACCACCTGTTTCCACGTCTGAAAAAATACCCAGCAGGCCAGAAAATTTCAACAGACGACGATGTTAAAGCTACTGTGGATGCCTATTTTAAAGAACTTGACAGTTTTGAATTTTAGCAAGGCATAGAGGCTTTGGATCATTGCTGGTCCAAATGTATCGAGGTGGCAGGGGATTATGTTGAAAAGTAAAGGTAATTTTAAACCGCAAAGTTCAGTTTTTTATTTTCATCTACGGACTTTTCAGCCCATCCTCGTATCACCACAAAGCAGGCTAGTTAGTTTAGAAAACTTTCAAAAATTATGTTTAGTTGTTTCTAAAACTAAGCAAAATTTATATTTAGATTATTAGTGAGCATAACATTTTGCAACTTTTCTCTCAGTTAATCGCCTTCGTATCTCTTTAAATAAGTGTAATATCGTTATTTAACAAAAAAATTGTCTATTTTATATAACATTTCGTACCTTCTTTAGCGGACACGTAGTAAAATTTCCACATTTATATAAGTTTTGTATACCCCAATCATTTTTGGCAAGTGTTTCACATACATCAAAAATAAGGCGTAATGGAAATAAGCGGTATTCATTGCTTGCAAATTTGTATGCCTGAATTTGAACCTAAAAATGAGTAATTTAAAAACAGCAATTTTTATTTTTGTTTAAAATTCGTGCCTTGAGATCTTTCCCAAAGGCTTGATTTGTATTGAAGGTCAAATTAACAGCAGTGAATGTTCTGTTTAATTTAAAAGTTCTAGCTGCCGCCAAGTTAATGTATTTTGTATCGTAGTTAATCATTTCAAGTCTTTCAAACACCAATACATAATCAGTTTGATGGTACTGTAAATGAATAACAGCAAATGTAATTACTTTATAACAACTAAAATTAAGTTCAATTTTTACCAACATTGCTCCCGATATGGAAAGCACCAGAAAACGAAGTAAAATCACCAGCATTTTTCGGAGTGATCTGGTAACCAATGTTCATATTTGTATTTTTTGTAATTGTTATATGAGTTGTGTTTCATATCCACGATCTGACCTTCAGCCTTGCCGGTTTGTTTACACATTGTTTTGCACTAGCACATAATAACCATGATACTCATATTTTGTATATTCATGGTTCGTTGCTTTCATATTATTGCTTCCTAACATTTTAATTACGTTTTTACAGTCACTTAGTCAGTGTTTAAAGTAACGCTATCTGTTTCTGCTTTCTAATCTAGATTTTAACGGAAATACACGTTTTAGGGCCCCAAAAAATTCAAAAAAGTGTTTTTTAAAAATGTCTCTCTGTGGGTGAAGGGAGTGGGTGTGGGTGTGAGGGTGACGCCTCTAAAGACGAAAGTACTAGACCGATTTTAGTGAAATTTTAAATCAATAGGAATATCAAAAATTGTAGTCCGGAAAGGGAAGTTAGATGTTTTTTCAGTAGCGTTTTTTTCGAAAACTAAATTTTAAAAAAATGAGCACAGAATCTAAGGAAAGAACTTAAGGCAAATTGAAAACTTTTTTAACCAAACCTTCTAGCTTCAAAATGGCGGTCGCTTCATTGTTTTAATCTCAGATTTAGCCCCCATTTACTCAAAGAGTTTTTGTCTGATCGGGATCAGCTACAACTTGTTTGAGAGCTCTTCGTAGGCAGTATACGATAAAGTTAAATTAATTTCGAAAATCCAAAAACGTTCGGAATGCAGCTGCTTCAATATTTTGAAAACATTCAAAACAATATGTGTCAAAAACTGCCACCATATTTTGCTTAAACTTTCTGAGCCGTTAGTTAGAGCTTGCAGTGAACTACAAATTTGTTTTTTACCAATTTTCAAAATTTTACTATGACACCTCCCAGGAATTTTTGGAAATTGATTAATTATTTATTCAAACACGCAAACATCGATCGTTATAAACTTTCATTAGTTCAATAGACTATTTAGAGTACTTTATTAGGATTATTAAGAAGAAGTTCAACTAGAGTTAAAAATTAAGAAAACAAACGATTTTATTTATTATCACTAACGCGTTTTCCAGCAGTTGCGTGATTTTAACTATGCCCATCAATTAGTTCTAGTTAAAAATATATTTGTCTTTTTCTGCATAATTTTTTATCACTCTTTAAAAATAAACCATTTCTATAGATTTTAAGTTCGACGTCTGCTGTAGGGCGGGCGGTTCCGTTCTTCCTACTCTTATACGCTATGCGATATCGTAGGGTTGCCTATATGAGTTGTTTTCTTAAAAATCTAACAAACGGTGAAATAAGAGAAGAGCTTAAGGCAAATCGAAAACTTATTTACCGAACTTTCTAGCTTCAAAATGGCGGCCGCTACAACTTTTTGAAAATCTCGACTTTAATGCCCATTTACTTGAAAAGTAGTTATCTGTTCGCGCTTGAATACAACTTGTTTGAGAGCTCTTTGTGCGTAGTATACGATGAAACAAATCTAATTTCCAAAATCTAAAAACTATTGCAAAAATGCCTACACGATTTTTTAAAACGTTTGCTGGTACAACGGAAGATTGGCTACAATTTTTTTTTTCTGAAAACTATAATTTCACTGTGGCACATTCTATAAATTTGGATGGATGAAATAGAGGGTTGCTTATATAGCTTGCTTTCTTAGAAATCTAACAGTCGGTGAAATGTACAACCTTATAATTATATAATTTATACGTTTGCAAATACTTCCCTGCTATCATTTATGTCCAAATTGTAATGGTTTTAATACATTGAAAAACAGATTAACTGAGAGATTACATAATTCGAGAAATGTCTTGTCGAAGAATATCAGTTCCAGCTGTTTTCTTAAACCAAATAATTTGGTTACTTAAATTAATTAATTAATTTAAGGAGTAGCTTCTTTTTTTTTCTACGCAGGCATATACACACGCCCGCACGCACGCACATCTAAATTCTATCATTTTCAGTGTCATAATGTCGTATATTTACTTCTCCTAGCTTTCTATTTATATATAATTTAGTTTTTGGTCCCCGTGCATTGAAATGCTTCCATTTTTTGCAGAATACAGATTACGCCTCAGTTTTTTTATATTTTTCGGTCATATATTGCATACCATGAAAATCTTGGGTATAACAAGCTGTGGTCCGCAATGTGCAGGGAGCTTACGCAACAATAACCGTTAAGTACTGCAACGTATTTCCCCTCTATAAAATACCTGGTTGCTACTGGAATTTTCCTGTTTGTATAAAATCTAAATTCCAAAAAAGGAAATTACTCGTTACGACGTCTTGTTGTGTGAGCAACTGGGTGCTTTGGTGTTGCGCAAAGCTAATAGCGTAAATAGTGTTCAAGTGTAGAGTTATATCTCCAACAGCAAGCATTCATTCTCTAAATAATAACGCAGAAATACGTCAAATTAAACAATGTAATGGGTTTAACTATTTACAAAATCAAGGTAAGTATTTAGAAATTAGCCTAATGCGTAGAACATAATTCTAATTAAAAACATAAATAAATTAATTTTGGTGTCAAAAACGATGCGAAATAAAACGTAATGTGCCTTCACGGCCGGTCAAAATAACATAAATGCCGAGCGACTCGATATTTTTCTGGTGCGTCCTCGGAACGGTCTGTGTTGCGCTTTATACCAAATTAAATGTAATCAGTTCTCGGAACGGTTTTTGGCGGAGCTTCCCCAGTTAGATCGCCCTGAACGGTGCGGTATTACGCTTGATTATAATAAATTAAACGCAATAAAATAAACATGTAATCAAAAGTAGAAATTCCAAGGATTGGAACTAAATACAAAGGAGTTTGAAGTAAATAAAATTTTAACTTATAAATAACAACCTCGTCACCTGGTCGCTGCCAAACTGATAAACTAGCTTTCCTGGGAACTTTATTGAAATGTGAAAGCATTACATTTAGAATGCTTTCGTGTGGTTTGTTTACCTTAAATAAGTATTTATTTTTTTATCTAACTGAGCGTCACTTCGAGAAATTCATTTCTTGTCTAATTATCATAAAACAATAAATATGATTAGATTTACCAATTCATTTAACACAGAGCCGGAATAAAAATTAGTATATTTAGTGAGGGAAACAAACCTTTACTTATTTTTATAAAAATACAATAAAACTTCCATATTTTTGCAATAAGCCGCTTGGAGACGGTATAATGAAATACAATTACTTTATACAGGACTTGTGACTTATTTGTGGGTTCCGGTACGTCTCTCAAGACCCAGAGTTAATTATTACACTTGAGGTATCTTAAGTTCACGCCCTAAGCATTGTTTTAAACAGTCTCAGAATTCTTTTTTCTATATTTTTACAACCAACAAACTTCGATCGCTACAATATTTAAATCAGCACGGCTCGGCGGTCGGTTTCAAATAACTTTCAAAACTATTTGCAAGATCTCTAAAAATATTAGGATTTGCAATACCACCACATTGGAAGGACAAGTGAGTTCGGCGAAGTTCACATGAAAAATTCTTTAAAATATCTTGACAACTCTAACTTCACAGGAAAGAGAAAATATACAATACATTTGAGGGAGCTTCTATGCAACTTGAAACAAAACAGTTTCTCTGTACTGAAATTCCGCATTTAATGTGAACCGATGTAGATTCAAATAAATGTGCATTAAAATTAAAAAGACTGCATTTTTGTGTAGTTATTTGGAACATTCTAAACATCTATTATCAGTAGGGTACTAATCTAAAACTGTTCTCGTATCAAAATTGATAGCTGGTCTACGTATATCATAAGTGAGAAAATTCCAGCGAAGAATTGTCTAATAGGAAATATTTTCAATAGATACGTGTTTATTACTGACAAATTGTTGTTTTCACAAATTCACTAATAAAACAGGAACAATACTCAAAAATTGTATGATTATCTGGCTTTTCTGGTTCAGTAAAAAAAAATTCGTTTTCAATTTCCGTTTTGAAAAATTGTTGCTCCCGATTAGTGAAGTAAAGAGGGAAACGTTCTCAAAATGCTCTTGAAAGTATTTGCAAACGTTCGGGCACGAAAAAAAATTCGTGCGCGAACGTTCTAGTGTTCACCAAACGGCATAGCGCTGTAGTGCATCTAAAGGCAAATCATACGGTTTTTTCCCGAATGCTGTATCTTCAAAACTAAGACCGCTACGAATTTTTAAAAATTTTGACTTTAATGCCTGATTACTCAAAAACAATATCTAGTCAATACAAATTGTCAGATTATTTAATAGCGCTTAATACGGATAATCATGTAACGTAAATAGTTTTTAAAAATATGAAAATTGTAAAAATTCTAGCGCCTCAAAATTTTGGACATTTACAAAAAATTATTCTTAAAAACTGCTTACGCAATTTTTTTTAACTGTCTGAGCCGATAGAGCTTGCAATGAGCTACAAATTGGTTTTCTTACTAATCCCCCAAATTTAACTCTGACGCCCTCCGGGAGTTTAAAAAAATCCAAAACTGCTTAATTATTTATTCAAAACCCCAAATGGCAATCGTTATAAACTTTAAACAGTTTAATAACCTATTTAAAGCAGTTTATTAGGATTACCCATTTTAAATATTAAGAAAAATCAACAACGCGTTTTTTGTAAATTCGATGAGTTAACTACGCCTATCAATTAGCTTTAGTTATAGAAAATATATTGTTTATTTGTTGCATATTTTTGATCACTCTTCAAATGAAGCATTTATAGCGATTTTTGATCCGATGTTCGAAACGAAATTTTTAATTAGGCTGTGCAGTTTAGTCGCTACTACTATGCGTACAGTTGCAGTACGGAAACCTGTTACACAGGCTATCGCAAGTTTAAATTCCCGCTTATTTAGCGACGCGAAAGTATTCAAAACGTTAAAAGTATAGGAAAGTGTTTTTATTAATGAGTTCAGTTTTGACAAAATTAAATAAATGGTTGAGATTTAATAAAAAAATTTATTTACTCAAATTTATTGCACAAAATTAAAAATCTTCGATACTTTAGAAATTTATTTAAAAATTTTCAGCATTTTTGTGTTGTAATCTCAAACAAAAATTTTCATAATATACTAGATAATGCTCGTTTATTCTCGTAAATGCTCGTTCATGCTCTGGGAACGTTTTTAAAAAATATGTACTCAAGAATTTTGCGTCACTACTCCCGACGAATTTTCGGTATGATTGGGTCCTCCGAATTTCAGTAAAATCGCTAGTACATTTGTGATTTTGAAGGTCACCCATGCATGTGATTTTTCAGGTTCCTCGAAGTCCGAAGCGTGTATTTCCATCAAAAAGTGAATTTTATAGGGTCACAGTACATTTCCACACTAGAAGTAACAATTGTATTCTCAAAATTTATTTAGAAGTTCGGTCTGCTTGCTGTCTCTTTATGCAGCTAATTTTATTGTGTTGTAAATGTTAAAAATTGGTACAACGTTAGCTTATAATTTATGCTACAGATAGGTTAAAACGGTCCAAATTTAAAATTGTGAGCTGAAAATATAAAAGCGGCTAACAAATCTATTTCGTTTGGAGCTTTCGCGTTGCACTAATCGCCACAATAAATAACTGTTTTTGAGAGGCGCTGAAACGTACCAAAGATAAATTTAAATTAGTGTGACGTCATATTGGGTAGCCATTAATCAGAGCCACTTGATCCGCTTTGCGATACAATGCAATGCGGTAACGCGATTATGTAAGCAGATCACTGTGTTCATATAGGGATAAATCTGTTGTCCTGCCTCTGGTTTCGCGATCCACCTCTGCTCGAGCTTGTGCTTAGTTATCATCCCTTATTAATATACCGTGTATATTGGTTGCCCTGTTATGTCACGTTCGAAATATGTATTATGCAAGTGTTTGTGCTGAAACGCCATAATCTGTGACGCACATGAAATTCAAATGGGTTTGTAATGTTCGTAATGTGAATGTCATTCGGATGGTATGAAAACGGAATGTTGATGAATTAACCCGAATAACTATTTTTAAAAACAATTGCTTCAAGAAAATTGAAAATTCGCATCATTAACCGTAAAACGACGAAGATGCAAGAGAGCCATAGAAATTTTAAGTAATAAAATCATACATGCTTAAATATAAAACAACTTCCTTATCACACTGTGCAGAAATAGTATATTATACACCAAGGTAGAAAAGTCTACTATTATAGCCGGAGGGCTAAGGTTAGATCCCGAGGCGCGTAGCGCCGAGGGATGTAAGACTTTTCTACCAAGGCGTATATACTTTTTTTTTCACTACTAGTGATATAAACCCTTATAATTGTCGAAAAATGACTATTTTTAACTTAAATCCCTGATTATTTCAAATTATAAAACAAATGACAGTTTTTTTGTTTTGTTGGCATGACAGTTGTTTGAAAATTGTTAAATCATCATTGGTATTCAAAAACATTGTTTTTGAGAACTGGTTTCATCTAAAATACTGAAATTATTAACAATTTTCTCTTTTTTACTTTGTGTGCTTGTATTATAGGCGAAATTGATATTGACAGAGTTGTCATTTAATACGGCGCGAAAAACGTATATTCAAATACACCAAAGATTTTAAAATTAAATTAATTTATTTAAACAACTATTTTATGCATAAAATACCATTAAATGAAATCTCTCCATTATATTAAATCGTACTATAAAAACGTTCTCTTTAAAACTGTCACAGGATTATCAAAAAATATAAATTTGTTCATTATTTACCAGTGGTTAATAATGAAAAATTAGTTACCTGTCAGTGAGCAAAGGTAGAGAAATTGAATTTCACAGCATTCTATTATGTCTCAAAATGCTATGCCATATTACTAGTAGTGAAAAAACTAGATTTTTACTTTCCTATACTTTCAGTACAGGGAAGTATTGATTTCATGCAAAATTTCAAAGTTGAGATTTTAACGAAAATAGTCGGGGGGGGGGGTCTATGGACCCCAAAAAAGTAATTATAAAAAAATGAGCGAAACACTTCGCCTGGACTTTCCTATACATTTAAATACATTGTTTTATATTTTCCAACACTTTCGATATACACCTCTCTAGACACTACTAGTTAAAGTAAATAGTTCTTATAAGTTGTAACATCTTGAAGCGGTTGAAGAAAGACCGACCGCTGCGCTGCAAGCATAAGGTTGGGTAAAATATTCGGACTGAATCAACGGAAGCGCGGAAATTGATATTTGAAAATATATTAATAACTCGAGAAGTATTATTTTTAGCAAGAAATTACTCTTATTAATTTGTATTTAGAATTTCAAAACCTTTCTGATTTTAAAGCCAAAATGCCACGTTTCCATTAAAAAAAAATTTTTTTCTACCGTGGCCGCCATATTAAAAATGGAAACTCAAGTTATTTTCTTAAATACAATCGAAAAGAATTTACCCTATAACGTTGCTCTTGGGTTAGCGACTCTATCTATTAAAATAAAAAAGTTAGCCTACACTGAACATTAAACGACTAGTACAAGAATACAACTGCTGCAGAAAGTATGTAAAATTCTTCAAAGGACAA
The DNA here is from genome assembly GCA_958336395.1 of Ctenicera cuprea. Lineage (NCBI taxonomy): Eukaryota > Metazoa > Arthropoda > Insecta > Coleoptera > Elateridae > Ctenicera > Ctenicera cuprea. The sequence continues at coordinate 51,228,476 of OY284487.1, forward strand.
AAAGATTATTAAGGGGCCAAAAATTCGATTTTTTGATTTTTTGTAAAAAGATTCTCCTAGAGCAAACAAAAGAAGAAATCAATTTTTAAATTTTGTAGCGAAAATTGCGGGGAGGAGGGGGAACAGTAGCCCCCCTAAATTTTAAAGTATCAAAAAAATATTATGATATTCGGATTTTGCTATCAATGATGAGCTATATTGCTTTAACAGAAATATTTTATTGCCCCCCGTTAAATAAATAAAAGGGTACCAATTTTCAATTTTCAAAAATTCACAGAGGGCGTCACAGTGAAATTATAGCAATGACCAACAAACAAAATTGTAGCAGATGCCTATCTCTATCAGCTTAAAAAGTTGAAACAAAAACGTGTGGGCAGTTTTTTTATGCCTTGTTCTTTTACGTTTAAACCAATTACTTGTCCATAACTACCACATTGCTTTTTTTATATAAAAAGAATCATGAGGCAGTGCGTGAGCACGACTCCATAAGCCCCACTCCACCCCCTTACCCGGGCTCAGCGCACTTCAGCGCTATTCACCGGTCTGACATGCCCCACCCCTGAAAGACATGCAACCCAACATATACACCACACACACCATCCATGGACCCGCCGGATTTAACTTATTCAGAAATATTTCCGACGGGCAGAGGACCCGAACCTACTTCCGTCTAGTTTTAAAGCCTGGGACTTTAACCACTAGACCACCCGCTGGCCCCCACATTGCTTAAACAACTCAAGAAACAAATAATGGAAGATTATTAGATCAAATGATTTAAAATGGCACAGTTGTTAAGTAACTCCTGCTGACGAAAATATTTAAAATTCGCACAAATCCAAGCTGCGCTTCAAAATCTTGAAAAATGGGGGCCGAACTTTGATTTTTTTGGCCATAGCTTCAGAACGGCCACAGTTTCCAAAACAAAAACCAAAAAGCATTAAAAAAATTGCAGGATAAAAAATAAAAAAGTTATTAATAAATATTTAAAAAATACAGCACCCTTCCACACAAGTAACTAAATACCAGATACGCATTTCGACAGCAAAGCTATCATCATCAGTTGTAAACTGACACTGCCAGTGACGGTTTACCACTGATGATGATAGCTTTGCTGTCGAAATATGTATCTAATATTTAGTTACTTGTGTGGAATGGTGCCGTATTTTTCAAGTGTTGTTATTCTACAGTTCGAGTGTTTTTTCTTCTATTAATAAATATAATTGTTTGATTAGGAGGTTTCCAATTGTTGATGTTTTTTATGGGAACAGATCTAATGTGAAGCGGCCATTACAGTCTACTTCTTTACGTGCTGCCACCTAGCGTGAGCCTTACCTGCCACGTCCTTCTTTGAGCCGGATTAAGCTACATTTAATCAGCACGCCTACTCAAGTTAATAAGAGTTCAGTTTGAACATTGGCCGAGAGCAGACGTATAAAAACGCAGCTCTAGCTTTTAAAAGTAAAAACGAGATTTTTCGCCGTTTAAAACGGCAATTTTTTGGTGCAATTCGATCCCAGAGTCAACATCAAAAGTAGGGTTCGTGAATTGATACCTGTGGCTCAACGTAGCAGGTAAAACAGGTAAAAAAAATAGCGCGTCACGGAGGTCCTTTGTTTGGCCATTACAAAGCAGGTGCATTTGAGTGTTTAGTGCGCCAGTGCTCAAAAACAATCCAACAAAGTATTAAGACAGTTGGTACACATATCAAATAGGCGGACTCATTATAACGTACGATAAGTATTTTCTCTGACGTTCGAAAGCAGCAGAAGAGGAAAGTAGTTCATATGTCTAAATTGATATCACTCACAATAAAAATTAACGACAAAGGAGTAATATTGCATTCCCAACAAGATCTCTTCCTCAAAATGATATACATATGAACAAAACCAAAACAGAAGTGAAAGAGTACATTGAGGATGAGCTGGCAAGTCTACCTCTATCATTACTTGATTCTACATTGCTAAGAAACCAGTCACGTTTGGTCAACTATCAGACTTGTAAACAACATATGTTGAGAGCCTTTATGGCAAAACTTGCACAGTGGTGTTTGATGGTTATCGAGAAAACACTAAAACGGCAAAACAAGATCGGCTAGCAGCAAAAAGAACTTCCAGACACATTATTTTGATGAAAACACACTTATTACAATCTCACAGTCAGATTTTCTTGGAAACAGAAACAAGAAATGAGCCCGGATTAGATCTCTTGAATCAAGCATGATAACCAAAGATTCTGTTCTACAGACGGAGAGTGATGCAGTTACCGTTATTGTCAGAGCTACTCTAGATCAAGTCAAACTTAGAAGTACAACAGTCCTCGTTGGGCAGGATACGGATCTACTTGTGCTTCTAACTGCTCTAGCTTATAAAGGGTTTGAAACACTTTGGTTTCTCAAACCAACAAAATCAAACAGCTCACTCGGTATCTATTATAACTTTCAAATAGAGATGCGAATATGGCTTGTGAAGTCTTACCGGTTGCTCACATCATGACTGGATGCGATACGACATTAGCATTGTACAAAAAAGACAAAGTTAGGTCGCTCAAATGTCAAAACCACATCGAATTGAAATGGGAAATTCCTTGGTGAGAACGGAATAGGGTTGGTCCATGACCAGGGAAACACTGAGACCTGTCCCGACTACCAAGTAAGCCGCTCCATCACAACTTCTCAACCTCAGCTCCTGTATTTGCAAGCTAGGACGCACCAAGAGAGGCAAGCGTTTACAGTCCAGTTTCGTGTGCTCGGCAATGTGTAGAGGGTGCCAAGGACCTACCTGCGAGCACTCATTGAAACGTTACAAGGTGGCTCTGAGGACTAATCTTACTAAAGTATATGAGAATCAACCTAAGACCAGAGAATGTATAGTCTATCAGAACAGATTTTTAACATTAAAAGTTAGTCAAAATCGGTTCAACTATAGAACCCAGTTTAGCAGTACTTCCCAGAACGCAACTGGTACTGCTACACCATCACATACTGTTCGACAGTAAGTTGGCAAAAGGTAATTTAAAGATCCGCTGGATATTCTTTACTCAGAAGACAACATCTAACAAACCGATCTTTACAGACGCAAGAACACGTAATTTGGAACAACAAATGAACCAGTTGTTTGTTCACCGATGGGTTGCGAATAATTCTATAATTTGCGGATGGGCGTAAAGAACCGTAAAGCTCGTATGGACCCTTGGTAGCCTTTGCAGGAGGCTTCGTACTATTTTTGTCTGAGAAATTATAAGTTTATATAAAGCAAATAAACATTGTAGTCTTTCAAAATTGCCGTGCCACGTCCAATAAGTGTATTGAATATGAAATAAATACAACACCGTAGGTGACGACGTTGCTCGAGTGCACAGAGCACGATTGGTATAACAGTATCTTCAAACTATGCTTCAAGGAGAGGGTACAAACGGAATGGAGTGGTCGGTCAGCTGTCTGAGATATAAATATCCCACCTGTATAACCATAGCTGAAGAAACAATGCAGTGACAGACCAGATGCTCCAGACATTCTGAAAATACTTGGAGAGAAGATTTGCCCAGATAAAGCAGACTAATTGCGTTCAGAGAATGCCTGATCGTTGCCAATCCTTGATTCGTTCTCGTACTAGCTTTTAGCAAAAAAATACGTAAATCTTCGATTTTCTAAAAAACAAAATTGGTTCTTTTTAATGTTTCGATTATTTTGCAACATATTTAAATGATAGTAGTTTAGTGTACTTAATAATGTACTAATAAAACTTAAGACTTGGTTATTAATTAAAATTGTTTATAGTTATGTCAAGTTTAAAAAAAATTTATGGTTTTTAAAGTAGTTCAGTTCCTTTGTTGAACAGGTCATAAACAATATAATTTTGTATATTAGGTATTCTGTTACTTAGGTTAAATGCCATGCGCTTTGCAGTATTTGTTGCAGTACAAAAAATGCAAACATTTATTTATGATGTTCTATTTTAGACCACATTCATGAACATCACGACAACAATTTTATTACGCAAAAATTAATTATACTGTATTATTTATTCACCAACAATATAATAAATCAAGTATTTGTATTGGGTACTTACCCATATCGCTTCCGAGTGATGACTGGTGGCCTTGACATTGCAGGCTAAACTCTGCAATGGAGTGTAGTGCCTCCGACTTTACTTTACTTACTCATATAAAATTAACATTTCCGGCACATTCAGAAGATTCATCCATACATGTTTGATCTAACCTTTTTGTACAACGAAAATGTGATACAGACATTTTATGCAACTTCTTTTTCACTTAAAACGTAAAACCACTTATGCTACTTACCTTACGTACCTAATTTGTGATTCAAAAGTTACATGTCACTTACAGTATTCAGTCAAGATTTAAAACTATCGTCGGTATGTACTACATCCACCATTTAATAATAAAGTTTATTTCCAAAAAGATGTATTACCCATGGGAAGTCCAATTTTACTTTAGCTAATATATTTATGGAAAATCTAGAAGATCAAATATTTGAATCAAACCATTCTGAGAAAGTTATATGTTGGTTTCGTTATGTTGATGACATTTTAGCAAGTTTTGATAGTTCATTTGAGTTAATCAATGAATTTTTGATTTTTATTAACAGTTTGCACCCAATAATGACATTTACACTAGAAACTGAACAAAATAGGTCTATTAACTTTTTAGATTTAAACATAAAAATTAATTCAAATAATAAATTTGAGGACTCAGTTTATAGAAAACCTACACAAACAGACATTACAATACCACACGATTCTTGTCATCATAAAACGCATAAATTAGCAGCATACAGGTCCATGATACATAGGCCTTTAGCGGTTCCTTTAGATGAAATTAGTTATAATAGAGAAATTTCTATTATTAAACAAATTGCATACAATAATGGTTATAATACTCAACTTATTGATACACTAATTAAAGAGAAAAATTACAAATTAGCTATTCAGAAAATTTAATCAACTACTTCATCAGATAAAATGAAATATGCTTCAATTCCATATTTTGGCAATAAATCAGAAAAAAATGGCCAAAATTATAAACAAAACAAATAAATATAAAGTAAGCTTTAAAACAACTAGGAACATTTTAAACACTTTGTTTAATGCTCAAGAAAAAACAGACAATTTACTAAAATCAGGCATCTACAAATTAAATTGCTCGCACTGTAATTCGGTTTATATAGGACAAAGAATTAGAAATTTTGATATTAGGCACAAAGAACACGTACGTTGTTACCAGTATGCACACCCCCATAAATCCAATTACGCTAAACACGTATTAGAACACAAATATCAATGGCATCTAATAACACTATAAAATGTTTACACTTTTGTGATGATAAACGTAAGTTGGATATACTAGAAGCATTTGAAATTCACAAACATATAAAATCTGTAACTTTAATGAATGAACAAATTGATCTATTAAATTCACCGTTATTGGATGTTTTGGAATGAGAAATCAAGTCATCTTGACGCAGATATAGAAAACCAAGATCAAGTTAGAAGATATATTGTTCCTATAGCAACACCAACTGTTTAGTTTTAATCTTGCTTTTGATAATGACGTGTAAACACGTTGAAATACGTATAAAGCTAAAATAAAAAAACCCGTTGATGTTAAGAATTGTTTTATTTACAATAAATTTATATTCAAACTTAATACTATAAATTTTTCTTAAAACATTTAATGAAAATGTTTATTGCGTGTAGTTTTCATGCGAAAAAATCGTCTATATGTATTAAACTAACATTTCTACGCGCCAAAAAATTAATATAGATATTTTATGTAACGCGTTTTTCACTAAAAATGTATTACAAAAACTGTTTGTAAAAATATTGAATGAATAAAATAAATCCAAAGTAAAGATTTATCACACCAGATATTAATAATACATTAAAAATTTCTGCACTAGCCACCTGCACAGCCGCAATCTTTCCACAGTTTTTTTGCGTTGTTTAAGGCCTCTTACACTTTAAATATTGTGTCCTAACGCAACAGGGGGCTCAAGGGTTTTGTTGTTATGTGTTTTTAAGATTTTTTTTCTGACAGTTAATAAACTGAATGTTTTAATTCTATTTTGGTCTTCTTTTTATTTTCCTAGATATACGAAGTATAGTTATAGAGGAAGGTATTTGTGATAGTCATGTAGGATTTGGAGCAAATGCGTTCAATCATCGAAGTTTTTTTCGCTTTAGGCTTATTGGCCGACATACGAGTTATGCCCAAAAAATGGTACTTTTATGGCAACATTTGTAACTTAAACATTCTGACTAATAAGCAGGATTTAGCGCCTTGGGAAACCAATAAAGCGGACGCCGCAGATGTATCTGTGTGTCTGTCTGTCTGTCTGTCTGTCTGTATACACTTTACAGTCCAGACGACTTAACGCAGAAAACCAAAATTTGCCGTAAATAGTACTTGCAGTCAGATGAAACCGCAGGGAAATGAGGTTGGTCCGCAAAAATAAATGAGGGGGGAAGTGGTGTTTTATTTCAAAATAGACGCGCTCCACCGCCATTGATTTCTTTCAAATATTTACGAATTTCGGCATCAAAATCGGTATGAGCATGTTAAATGACAATAGGAATAACTTTTCATTAAGAAAACAACACTGGCAGGTTTACTTTTGGTCGTTTACTTTAACAGATGAATTGAGTAATCGCCAAAATTAAACAGCTATCGGCAATTTATTTGTGTAAATTTAAAAGTCATCATCATCATCATCATCATCATCTGACATGGAGCTGACTCGAGGGTCGATCCTGGATTACGCCAGGCCCACCCCATGCCAGTAAGGTGGGTAGGAATTTCTGTGAATGGTGGGATCGGGTGGGGTGTTGAACCGCGTTAGCATGTCTGCAATGCATACCGCAAGACACCGCTGCTGCAACACCGGGTAGTTAGTAAGCTACGCATCAATGGGGGTTTTGAGTACGTAACCAAGAATGTTATGCGAATATGCATCTTAACTTAATAAACTTTGGTATCAAAGTTTCACATTGTTCTTACTTCACACATATCTATTGTTGTAAGATTACAAATTGAAAATATCGTAATTTCCTAATAGCTAATAAACTACTTAATACTATTCTTTGATCTGGCATGGTCATATTTGGCGTTCCATTCTTGCTTCCTATGGATTCCTTTTCTTCTTTGGCTTCTTATTGCCCTGGGTGGTTGATTGTTGTCTACCGGAGTGTGTGTGGAGGTTGGACCTGCTTTGTAGTGTATTTCTAGTAACGCCTTTAGTATTTCTGCTGTTGCTGCTACTGATTCGGCTCCTCCCCAAAATTCTTCTTTTCCTAGGTCTTCTAAGTAGGCTTCTGTTTGTAGTGCTGGGCCGTAGGTATGTGCTAGATGGTCGTAGCGCGGAGCCAAGTTTCTTACATTTTCCTCCAGTTGCAATTGGAATTTTTGTGGGTTTTCTCTGATGTATAACCCGATTTTTTGCTTAAGATGAAAGCTTCTTTTTTGAGCTGTTCTCGCGTTGCTGTGACATTTGTGTTTTGGTCTGCTATTGAGGCGAATAAATAGTTTCCATCTCCTGGGATTTTCCGCACTGTCAATTTGTGTCTGTCCGTATATACTGTTTCCTGTTCCATGGTAGGTACTATGCTGCTTCTGATGATTTCCGTTGGTTTGCTGGTGTGTACACTTCCGTGTATATGTTTACGCACCTGTTAACACTATTAGTTGTTCTGATTGACAACAGACGTAAATGTTAGATACTAGAACCAATCTAATTTGACATACCCGGTTCTGAGCCTTAAATTCAACATTACGCTCCAAACCTTACTTAAATTACATAAACATGAACGTACTCCCCAGATGCTCTGTTCTACAACTTAATATATAGTTTCTTAATGTTAGGTGTATATCACTACCTTAGAGTATATAATAAATAACCATCTATACAAACATAATACTAAAAAAGTGTATTTTCAATACAAATATCGGTAATTACATCAATTAATCTAATGGAAAATTATTGTACTTTATTGTAGGTATCGCGGCGCACGTAACAGAATTCGTTTGCTTGAATTTTCCCGCCTGTTGAGTGTGAATTTATTTTGGTTAAAACTTTCCTACATTGTAACCTATCTCGTTTGTCGTTTTCAGCCGAGGGGGCCCTTTTAGAAAACTACCTGCTCAAGACCTTTCGCGTCGAGTTCCAGGAATTCGTCAGTTGGCGTTCTCTATTGTCGGGTTTGGACGAAAATAAACTCTATTGCCTAACAGACTGCCCTAACAGAATAACAATATCTATTTTTTTAAATTATTTGTATTGTTTAATATCTACTTACAGTCGCCTGTTCTTAATTTATCTTGGGGATTTTATCTATTTATTCTCTATTAGAAATTACTACTTATATTTATAACTTAGCTTTAACTGTTTGCTGATTATCCATTTTCCGGTTTCCTTTCACCTGTTGTGACATCGGCAGGTAATCCAGGTGGTACTTTTAGTCCCGCAGGTAATTCTCGCTTCTTTGTTTTTGAGAGCTGGCGCATGTCACTGATGCACCTGCTTTGAGCTGACAAAACAAACATTCTCCGCGCGCGCGCTTCGTTGTTACCTGTTTTACCTGATATACTAACCCAAAGCTACTAATTTACTAACTTTAATGTTCACTCTACACTAAAATTGTCTTTTCAAACGGTCAAAACGCCGTTTTACATTTAAAAGCTGTAGTGGCGTCGTTAAGCGTGTGGACTCGACCACTGCTCGAACTCGACTCCATTTGTGTAAATTTAAAAGTATAAAATAAAATTATTAATGTCTATGAAATTATCAATTTCCCATTAAAAATAGATATAAAAGTGGTCAGTCTTATCACTATAGTTTAGATTTGACTAAATACAGCTACATGTTGTGCCTAAGAAAGACAGTACTATGTCACGAGATCCGAAAATTTCTTATTATAATATCTATAAATAAAAATTATATTATGGATACGTGCTAAAAACTGAGCACGTATTTTAATTTTTCTAAGAAAAACTTTCTATCGTGTTGTGAGGTTGATTTCAAGCGTTTCGCAAAAGGCAAAATGCTTTTTCACGTTGTAAATGCTTGAGGTTTAAAATGTCTATTATAGTTGTCATTTTGTATACTGTCAAAACAGAAGAAAATTGGCGCTAAAATACCACTAGTAACAATTGCCAGTAGAATTTCTGTCGATTGGTGTAAAAAAAGAGTAAATACTAAAGATATGATTGGTGGATTTGCATAGTTTGCTATGCGGGTTAAATAGGCAACAGCAAATTAAACATTATCGATAAAATTATCGATAATCCTGTCGCGTCATTGATTGAATTGTGTTGTTGCTAGTAAATTTCACGACTCCTAAGGAGAAGTGATATTGCCGTGCTTCAACACAAATTGAATTGGGCAATGAATGACAGAATTATAGAACATTTTTAATTTACGACTGAATTTTTTTAGGATATTCCGCGAAACAATTAGTTGATAAAATTATTTATTGCTTGTTGACGTAGAAACGCTTTACTTAATTATTAAATACAAAAGTGAAATAACTTTGTCGATGTGATTGCTATGATTACAACAGCGAAAACTCCGGAGCTTCCTAAAAAGAGTATTATAATGGCTAGTCAGGGTGCGTTTGGGCTGAAAATAAACGACTGCTACTGGCTGTTACAATGTGAGTGGAATAATAAAAAATAATGTTAGAAAACTGGGCACACCCACATGAGATAAGCTACAATTTGGTTCGTGTCCCACTCTGATACCTTCTCTATAAATTCTCTACGCATTTTTGAAAATCGAAAATTCATGCCTTTTCATTTAATCAACGGGAACGCTAAAACGTTTCTGTTTAAACAAAGCTGCTCTTGCATGATAGCAGAATACGATTCTAAAACTTAATTTTTGGGTACTGCATTATTTAGTGTGCTAATTTTCCCCTGTCTGCTCAATGTTTGGACTAGCGATTTTATTCTTTGCTTTCTGATTGTTTTAATACCAATCAATGTCTTCCCCAAAAATAAAAATAAATATTTTTTGCTCATTAACTACAGTACGACATGCAGAAGCGCTTGTGCTGTAGGTGTAGGAGTGGTGCAATCTTACGTGAAAGCACAAAGCCTGCATTCGTCTCTCGCCCGCTCATTCACTTGACTAAACTCTTCTCTGCCACGTACTCTCCTTAGCGCTAAGGTAGGGTACGGGGGATCTGCAGTTTAACGTCGAATCGGAACGACTAAATACTAGAGAATATTTCAGGCATTAAGATTCTACGGCTGCCTGCACCGGATTGGGGAATGATGTGTGTGGCGGGTTGCGGCATAGGTTTTGATTGCTGCTATTGACACAAATACTGTTTTGAATGTTATTTTCAAAGTATATGAAAGCCCAAGCGAAGTACTTTGCTCATGTTTTTGTTGATCACAGATACTTTATTTTAGCTCCTGCTGCTCTAGTCGCATATCGTTTCCCTAGGAAACTTACTATAGTATTGCGTGTATGACACTGTACAGTGGTAGCGCTAAGAGTATTTTTTGTGTAGCCCGAATCTATACAAATATAAGAGATATAAAAAAGTGCACGGGGATCAAGTCTTATGATGTTTGGCTGTCTAAAAAATGGCTTCAAATATTATTTATTTAATCATATTTGTATCAACTTTGTTATATTTGTTGTTACTCTTGGTATATTTTTGATTTGGTGTTATTGGGAGCGAAAGAAGATTTTCAAATTTTTTTTTGGGAGGGTTATATATTAGTGACTTTAGAAAAGTATTTTAAGGAATAGGGGGTACTTGAAAATTTTAAATGGAATGATGAATAATTTTTAATACTTTTATAATATCCGCATTAAAATAGGTACTGCCTATTTTATCAGATTTTTTGAAAAACATTGGCAGACAACAATAATGGAAGAGATAAAATTCTGTAATTAATAAAAACCGGAACTACATTATTTTTTTTTAATCAAACAGCGTGTACTAAAAATAAACCAGAATTTGTCAAGTAAATTTAATAAGAATAAGAAATCTGCGATTACCGCCCTTAATTAATGGGGGGGGGGGGGGATAATAAATTTGTAAGTTTGTTACTATAAATAACTTCTTTGTTTAATTACATTTTGGTTGCTTATTTTTAGTAGGCACATTTAAATTTAAAAATTAATCTCGAGCAGTTTTTTAATATTTATAGAATTTTATCTCCCTATTTATTAAACGGTTTTCGAAATTTTGAAAAAATAGTCTATACCCGCTTATCTTTAAAATAGGGTAGCTTTTAAAAACTTACTATTCGCCTAACATGATGCTCTTTCCGTCCGACGAAATAAAGAAAATGTTGCTGTTGAATCTTTTGTAGTTTTTGAGATATCACTTTAGTTGCCGCGCTCTGCATAAAAACTAATTTATTTTAGTTTTAACAAAAATCCTGTTTAAAAATTTGTTATTTTTAAAACATAGTGTTCTTTGTTGTTAAAAAAATTAAAATGGCGTATTAATTGTTTTAATGTTTATAATTGTTTAAAACTTTCAAGTTAAAAATGTATCGCAATAACGGAACACATTGTTTAGTTAATTTCAACGCCATTTTATAGGCAGGGAAAAATCATAGAACTTTCTTCCCTGTCATATTTCGTATCTCTTATGATTTTGGAGTAAACAAAAATACTTTTATTTAAATAACTCCGCTGTACATACTGCTATGATATGCGTGGTCTTGTGTTTACTAGAAAACAATCCCCTAAATGCCTGCAATTCACGCAATTCCAATTTATATTATATATGAGACTCTTTTATTAACTTTCTCGGGGTCGTTATTAAGCTTGGAAGAAAAGTTATTAACAAATAAGATTCAAAAAGAAAATACACAAAACAATATCAACGTTGCAAAAGCTTTTTATTCAAAAATCAGCTTGGGGTTAGATTTTTAGAAAAATCTAGAGATTTTCTTTTAATTCTAATGTTCTTAAAACTAAGCACTTATCTTTGTGTTTTCTTATCAAGATATCCTTCACTCGACAATCGTTGAATGTTGAGCTCCCTCTCCTTCTCTGGTTTGCAGGTTCCTCAAAAACCACGGCACTCGCCTTTAGTTAGAATCCTCGTCCACTGTAGTTCCAATATGTACTGGACTGCTTTTATGTTTATTAATTCTTGGCTTTTCTACAATGATGACTGTAAACTCGTTCTGGACCGCTTTTATATTATTATTCTTTTTGATTCTTCCACAATTAGTTGATAAACACTTGTATTCGTTTTATAATCGCTTCTTTTCAATTCAAAATCACTATTTGTTACTCATAACTCGTTATCCTTCTCTTTTCTTTCAGAGAAATAAAAATCCCGTGTCTTTGTTTACAGGACGAGCCGTACTAACTAATAATTTTTTTACTTGCTTTTGTCTTGCCTCTTGATCTTTCATATTTTTTTAAAACAAATAAATCTCGTGACAATGAGTATTCTTTTATATATTTGTCAAATTGACATTCAAAGCCATAACCCCCACAAATGACATTTAACGATGCACAAACAAGTAAGTCTAAAACTTCTTATAAATTAAACCTTTTAAACAATTCTGAACTAAATCATAATTAAAATTAACATAAACACTAATCGTATCAATTCGATTCTGTTCTTCTCTTTTTCAGAGTAAACAAAACTTCACAAACATGATAATATAAATGATATAATGATAATCACATTATTTGAATTTTAACAACAAGAAATTATAGCAACAATACGCAACCCTGAGTTTAAAAGTTTGAATACCAAAATCTTACAAACTTCATAAACCTCCAAACGTAAATTAAATTGTAACAAGCATCCCAAAGACTGCCCTCCAGCAATCACAATACTCCAGTCAAATCATACAACTTCGAATATAATAGCAATACATTATAATATGACAATTTAAATTTTTTAGTTGGTAACGCTATTTTTAAGTAGACAGTTTAACTTTTACTCACAATGCAGTCGAAAATTCTAGCAATAAAAAGCCAAACGCATGCTTGATTGTGCTGTTATATTCAGAGACAACCATAATTTTTTAATGAACCTACAAGTTCGTAAATCATCCCATTATTATTTCAATGTTGTTCCAACAGACGTCGGCACAGCGTAATAGTGCGGTTTTTTGCGAAGGGAACAGAGCTTCGGTACAAATGGCAGGAAACCGGAACCAAGGATATTCTTTCAGCGAATATTTTTACAACGCGCTTTTACATTTCAACCGTCCTATTTTACTTTCGGCTTTTGTGGAATTGTGCAGAACGATTCTCGTACATTTTTGCTTCTTTTACAATTTAGGGGTTCAACAAATTAATAGCTCAGTTTTTTTGAAAATTGTTGATAATTTCTAAATATTTTAACTGAGCTTGAATTAGCTTGATACAAGTCCACAATTTTGGGTAAAAGAATGTTATATTTTGTAGAAGTTTCTTTAAGGCAATTAAACGTGCAATAAAAGAATGAGAAGCAGAAGCTGAGGACCATCAAAAATTCTGAGTTTGCATACGTCATCCGAAGATGGCGCCCGATTTGCATAGCGCGACGCTTTATGCTAATGTCCCTGATTTATAGTTATTTTTATTTGATTCCCGGAATTATTATATGGACTGTATCCGTATGGATGAAAATCATATTTTATGCGCTAAGAAGAAGCTTTCTGCGGCTAGAATCGATTCGAGAGTGAGAATTATTTCTGTGGTTCCGCTTTTATGGTCCTTTTATATGTTTATGTTTATCTTGTACGAGATTTTCTGTCTGCTTGTGTTATAGTTTGTGCGAATACGTTCTCGTGTTTACTGTCGGCCATATAAGAAAACGTTCTTGTAATCATTCAATAGTGAATCGTTAAACCAACAGAACAGATTTGGAAGAAAATATTCACTTAAATTGAATTACATTACTATTTAGCTAAAGTCGACTATAATCTAAAGTGACGGTAGCAAATTTGGCAGAACTATATGAACTAATTTTTGACATTATTATGACAGAAAATCTAAACATTTTTTTGTATGCAATTTAGCGGTACTAATGTGTCTCCATTTTCTTTTTCGGTAATGAAATAAGGTTGTAGATTTGTATTTAACCTTTTGGATTGTTCATCTCCATGTTTGTTTTCTCCATTTTCGTTTTCGATTATTCTGGCAAAGATTTCTAACAATAAGTACATCAAAAAACTTTATGTAGTGCTTAACAAAGGGGAGTAAAGATGGCAGCCGGTAAAATTTATTTGTAAGGTATGTCTGAACTTTGCCCATACACTTTATATTACATAACTTCACTATAAACCGTCATTTGTTTAAATGCACTAACTATTCTTTGCTTGTAAACTACTGAATAACAAAACGCTAGGTGTTACATAACTGAATTTATGTTATTACATGGGGTCTTGGAAATAGCGGCCGCTTTCTTAAAAAGATTTTAAAATTCTGCGTTTAAGCCCTGCGGATTCGGATTTGGTCCCTGTGTCGCCAGTCAATGGGCTACTTGCAGTACCCAACACTTCGCACCACCTAGATGGTTCGGTAGCCTATCTGATTATAGTGACTGACGGGTACCTTAACAGCGTTGGATGTGCGAAAACACAAGCCCCTTGGGTCGATACTTTGATAGTGGGCGTGAGCAGACAAAGTGCACACCAGTCAAAGATCCCAGATCCCTAATACCACAGATAAGGTTAACACTACAGATATACGGTAAATATGTGAGCTATCGGCAGCTTGTTTTATGTGATTAATAATCTGCAAAAAGATGGCGCTACAATGACAATTTATAATTAAGTCACAGATGACTGTAATTGAGCAGATTACTTAGCACATATTCAAACCAAAAGTTAGACAGCCATCTGCCATGTTTAATTGTTAAATCGCAATTTTTTCGTAAATAATTAATATTGAAGCCAATTCTACTTAAATTATATTCTTGATGTGACAGATGCACTCAAATCCGCGATAAAACAGTTTCCAACACATTTCAACAGTAGTAAACAAATAGCGATAACAGCGCCCTAAAATTGGTCTGGTGCGTTGTAGCCAAACTAACGCTAATTTCGTCTCCAAATATGAGCAGACATTTTGTATAAAGGGTCGTATATCTGTAGTGTTAACCTTATCTGTGCTAATACCAACACCCACGCCACTTCTTCCTGGAACTCACCTTTACCTGCCTAAATCGTCTGCATCCAACCACCCAGTATATCGCCTGGGCAAATTTATAACCCGTAGAGTCACCTAGATGTAGTGACTGAGACGTAGGTATATTTATAGCAACTGCCAGGAAACGAGAATCCCGTTACAAATAACGCGGTGCCGTTTAGGTATTAGGCTCCGATACTGGGAGCTTTACCTTGTGATTTACTAACTCCTTTGGTCTTAATTTAAGTAAACCAAGGTACCAAGTTGAATTTATCGTAGTGACCGTTACACCTCCGACCCCGCAAAATGTGTCTTTGTTCTCGCCTTTCCTGTGTGCAGTGATATGTTGCCCCGTCCTGCTGAAAATAATTCTGCTGTAGTTTATTATTGTGCAGTTCTTCCAAATACGGTTGTAAAATTTTTTTCCGATATTTAGCTGCGTTAAGCTACCTAAAAATGCAAGTTTTTTTTATCTAAAACATTAGTTTCATGCAATGTTTTATTACCTTTAAAGAAAACAGGTCCGATTAATCTCCATCCACAAAGGGCACCCAAACCCCACCCTTTTCAGGGTGCAAAGACGTCTCAGAGACATTTATGATACTTACAACATACAGAATTCGCTAGGAGACGAACGCATGGTTGCCTTGCAGCGCTCCGTAAAGCAGCGCCGAGGCGCACACAGTAGCCACATCGGGGGTGCTTAAGTTTCTTGGTCCTGACCGGTGCAAGATGCCCAACAAACCACTTTGCCACAGATACCTCTTAATTCCCGAGGTTTCAGATGTAGCTCCTAGAGATCGAGATCCGCTTGAGGCTGCTGGACCCTAGCGCTGTGGTCTCTCTCTCTCTCTGAGAAAGTGAGATCACGTCAAAGGCAGCGAGCTAAAAAATTTGGGTTACCGGAGTTCTCGAGGTTATCGAAGCTTTTTAACTTGTGGAAGACGACGTGATATTTGTACGAGATCTCCGGCTTTAAACCGGCAATCTTCTGTAGGGTATGAATAGGTGCTTCAAAGTTACGCGGAAAAGACACGGTTGCGCTTATTATCCCCGAAAAGAGCCATGAATCTGCGATCTCAATGCGTTCGGCCTGCTGGCGTTGGGTTGATTCGCTTTCCTGGACAGGAATGGCGGACTCCGGCGTAGCTTTACCCGTGGGACTCTCAAAACGGAGTTGGAGGAAGAATTTTTTGGCTGCTTTAGTCAAAATGATCTTGGTGAATTCCAATAGACTGGATGCACATTGCAGTGAATCTATCCGGAGGATAACAAACACAAACAAAATGTTCCCCGTTTTTTAAACTTTGGAGTGGGTTTTTTTATTGTTCTTATTACATAATTGTTGGAATGTCGTGAGAGAGAGTGAGACAGACCGCGGCCGTCGTGCAGTGGGAGAGAGAAGGGGAGAAGGTGCAGTTCCGGTCTTCCTGTGCAGCCTAAATCGTAGTTGTGTAAAATTGCGTCTGCCTACACGCTGATTGCAAGCGGGAACCGTGGGGTTTTCATAATTTTGCAGATTTAAACTTAGTATAGCGATGGGTCGCGGACACCAAACTTGCGAATCATGTCAAGTAACTTTTACAATTTGCCAACATTTTAACGATATAGATATGATTTTCATTTTCATTGTTATTAATATAATTTTGAAAAATGAAATACAGTTCATGTTCAGATTAGAGGTAGTATTGGTATAATATTAGATATATTACTTAATTACTTTAAACACGTGGAAAAGTTGATAGGACTGAATAAAATGCAGTAGAGATTCGATGGGGATTCACTTGGACTATAGCATCATAGTCAATAGTCAAAAGGGCGTCGGAAAAAGCTGACTAATTACTGGCGGTATCCTGGGTGGGGGTCGTCGGGAACTGTGGGTGGTGACCGAAGAGGACCTGTTTTTGGCGAACACTAAGGGTACCTAGTGATTCCTTGCCTCTGAAAAGCGGTCGGAACCTCTTCTTCCAATCGCGGTGGTGTAGCACTGGTCTGCTGCCGAGGAGTTTTTCCGCCTTTCGGCTCGAGATGGTCAACTTCGCCGTGGCTTGACTTAGAGAATTCTATAAAACAAACTGAGTGGAAATGTTTAGGATTAATTTGGTAAAAGATTAAGAGGGTTAATGACGAGTGATGGTGAGACTCCTTTTCAGAAGATAAGTATAGCTTGACCAGGCAACCGTGGCTAAAACTTTCTCTGCAAAGTTGGTGCTAGTGACCGTCTGCTGAACTTAATCACAGGACTGGTAGCTGTAGTTCGATCTGCTGGAATTGGTAGATTGGGGACCGTGTGCTGAACTCGCTCACAAAACCGGTAGCTTTAGTTCGACCTAGTGTTTACCTTATGACCGGTCTTATTCGATCTGATGATAAAAACTGCCTTTTCGGAGTTCTCGCCTCTGGTTTATACAGTCCGTTAGCAGGAGTAGCGAGTACGCGGTTTTGCAACCCCCAGGGCGAGTTATGGCATCTCTTTGCTATTACGCACGTTGTTCAGTACGTAGTGAACGAATATAATAACTCGGGGGTGTGACGAGAAGGGAAAAAGAGTGAGATAGGTAGCCGTTTTGACTCCTGAAATGATTTTTCATTCGTAGCCCTGTAAGAATTGTGTTATATATAGTTAATTTGTCGTTATTACGTAATTTTGTAGAATGTTACGCGAAATCAGGTCAGAGTGTGTCCGTGGCACAGAGGGAGAACAAGACGAAGCGATACTCGTAGGGTGCACATCGAGTTTCTACGGGGTTAATGTTTTCATCTGGTGTAGACGTCGCAGATTCCTGCGAGGTGTCGCAAGAACTTGCTGTTGAATCATGACAGCAGCATCACGAGTTCTTTCAAGAGCGGAGCATCGGTTACAACAGGTCTCGACGCAGCCTTCCAGCACCACCCGGTCTCTACATGAACTACAAGCTTCTAAGGCTCCAGCTTTTTTCTTTGAATTAATTTGTTCATTTTGACCTTGTTTTTTGTTCATGTTTTAACGGTTTGTTTTACTTTGCTGATATAATTCAAAATATAATTTTGTCTGTCAAGTACGAGGATCGTTCAACATGTACTTGGCCTAACACAGAGATGCACTAATTCGGCGGAATTTGCATTACCATTTTTCAGAACCATCCTTTCTTAGGTTAAATATGACAGTATAGAGCGATCTGTCACTTTGATTGTGTTTGACAGTGCGCCAAATTGACCGTCTCGAGTGATTTCGTAAATAATGGAAAAAACTGAGTTGCGAGCAGTGATAAAGTACTTTTATTTGAAAAGCTTAACACCAACCGAAATCAAAGCAGAGTTGGATTCGACATTTTTGAAGTCCGCTCCTTCGTTTTCAATGATTAAAAACTGGGTTGCCCAGTTTAAGCGTGGTCGTGTGAGCACAAAGGACGAACCCCGCAGTGGACGCCCAAAACGGGCAATTACCCCGGATATGATTGAAAAACTCCTTCGTATCGTATTGTATGACCGTCGATTAAAAGTGCGCGAGACTTGGGGACTTGGGTTCATCGACCTACAAAGACGGCATTGCTGCTTTGGAGCATCGTTGGAATAAGTGCGTTGAGCGAGCAGGAGACTATGTTGAAAAATAAAGTGATTTTTTGTCCAAAATACTTGCGTTTTCTTTGTTAGGCCACGTACATTTCAAACGATCCTTGTAAATACCAAAAACGTTTAAATATGCTAATGTTATATTGCAAAGTTACCGTTTATATTGATTAAGAAATTAATATTCTCTACCAATATTGTTGATTTTAAGGTTTTCAAAACATCTCATTACGTTAATTTTTTTAAAACAATTCAAATTCTTCATGTTTTTCCTGCCACGTTTTCTTCGTTTTTTGAAATAACGTTCTTTGAGACCCTTACAATTTTTGAAGGCGAAATATCTCGAAACTGTGTTAAGTATTCAAAAAATTTTAATTACTAAATATTTTGAAGAAAAATGTTAAAACATTTAAAAAAATAAACTTTCGGTTAAAACATTTATCTACAAAGAATCCTAAATTTCTTAAATATTTTAAACAGTTTACAAAACATTTACAAATTTTAATCTCGCTTCTGTTCAAATTTTAAATTTTCGGAACCCTTGTAAATTCTAGCGTATTTTGAAAACGAATAGTTTTCTTGGTGAGGCATCGTTTTGAAATAAAAATGAAAATGGTATTTGCACTCGAAAATATTTTAACCTTAGAAAATCAAATGCATGTTATAGTACAAAAATATTTCAATATTCTTTTCGAAAATTAATTTCAATTTTACTATAAATACTTTTAGTTAGGTAAATATTTATTAATTTCAAACTTTAATGTTGTTTCGGTATATATTCTTCCACAGACAAAATATATCTAATTAACTATTCTGTGGCTGTTATCATTGAGTATAATATTTGCTTCATTTCAGACGGAACAAATTAATATTCGCCACGCTTAATAAATCACAGCCCGATAGTTTAGTATCTCCGTTACGCATAACGAAATTGCCATCTTATTGTCTCTCTCGGAGAAAGGGTTGGTAATTAAGTTAATGGTCTCGAAACAAGATTGCATTCGGTTAGCAGTTCAACTGGCTTACTGATAAAATTGTTTCTTTATCTTACAAAGTGGTGAATAATAGCGCTACTTTAAACACCGTGAATACATTTCTTGTTTAGGGGCGCAAATTTTTCAATGTAATATGTTTCAGGGTGAATTTTTCCCTATTTTAATAATAAAGCAAGGAAATGTTATATTGGGTTGCATTTTAACATGTAGGAAAATCATTAAATTAGTGTCGTAAAAGACACCATCTTGGGTTTTATTTTTTGAGGTGTGTTAACAAAGAATGTAATATTATGTAGAATATTAGCCCAGTAAAATTAAAGCTGTGCCCGAAACAAGTTCCAATAATAAATAATACGTAAAAATATGTACAAATTTCTTATCAAATGAAAATGTAGACAATTTACTTACTATAATTATTGAAAAATTGTACCTATAAATTTCAGTCGCATGATGATCACATCGCAGATGTTCTGAAAGAAGTCGCTGAATTTCCAGACGACGTTGGTGTTTAGCCGTACCGGCAAACAATGGATAAATAAATAATAAAGTCGGTTCTGGCTTCTAAACACTCTTGACGATAGAACCAGAAATATATCGAGCAATTACTGAACAGCTTGTGGCATTTTGAAACTAATAAAATAAATAATAAAATAAATAAATAAAGCTGCTGAGTTTAAAATACAGAAATACAAATATAATCAATAGAGGCAGCCCGAATATCTGGATGTCTCCTAAACTTTGTATAGCTAACGGTTCGTGTTGCAACTTGTACTTACCTATGCGACAAAAATACGGGTAGAGAGTAAGAAAATTAAACAAAATATCAAATGATAAGAAAAGTCGTGATGAAGACGCCATATTGGCTATAACTGTAAGAGGCAGACAGACCAACATTTCGGTTATACAGAGTGGCTAGAAAACCCCGGCCACTTTTCTTGTGGCGGTCAAGAATGGCGCTTTAGTAAAGAAAAATTAAATTAAAATACTGGCAACAACGCAGAATCCAAGACGTTTTAGTTGTTTTGATTTAATATGGGGCGTTTTTAATAACTAAAATGTCTTGGATTCTGCTTTGTTGCCAGAATTTCAATTTAATTTTTCTTTACTAAAAC
Source organism: Ctenicera cuprea (assembly GCA_958336395.1). Classification (NCBI taxonomy): domain Eukaryota; kingdom Metazoa; phylum Arthropoda; class Insecta; order Coleoptera; family Elateridae; genus Ctenicera; species Ctenicera cuprea. Next base: position 51,249,256 of record OY284487.1, read on the forward strand.
GCCATCTCTTGACCGCCGCAAGAAAAGTGGCCGGGATTTTCCTAGCCACTTTGTACATCGAGATGTAGTGATGTGAAATGAACGAAAGAAGGCAAGCAAGAATAGAATAAACACGTTGACAGGAGGGGGAGGGTAGATTACTCAAGATTTTAAAAATACAGCAACCACCAAATACTGGATTACCTAGACGAGTGCGCAAGAAATGGCCACAGAACTGCTTTTCATCGACAATTGTTTTCAACGAGAAAAAATTTCAATGTGAAATTTTTTTAGGCATATTTTTATATCTTTCTTGAAAACACAATTCTTAGAAAAGTATTTCTCATACAAATTTTCTCAAAAAAATATTGCTCCCCTGAAAAATGTTCTTCCAAAAACATTTCTTTCTTGAAAAACGTTCTCTCTTACAAAAATGTCTCCCTTGAAAAAAATTTTCTCCTAACTATATTTTTCTTTAAAAAAATTCTCTTGTAAAAATATTTCTCCCACCACTAAAAATTAAAAAAAAAACTCTCAAAAACTATGTCTCTTCTGAAAAATATTCTCTTAACAAAATATTTTGTTTGGAAGAATGTTCTTTCATAAAAAGATTTTCTCTTGGAAAATATTCTCTCATAAAAACATTTCTCTCGCTACTAAAAATTTCTCTCAGAATTACGATTTGCGTATGACACAAATAGATGACGCTACTACATTTCAGCCGTTGCTGCCCAGTAATTTGGAACAGTGAAATAACCAATTCAAAGTAACGCTGGAACACCTACATAGGTAAAGCAAGCGGAGTACAGGAAAGTTAAACATGATTTATATGCATTTAAGGCAAAAAAATTTATTAGTTAAAGCTGCTCAGTCTCTGTTGCTCAAACCTTCTACGCGATATGCAAAAAAATTAATCACGGTTTGTCTGAACTACCGGCTCTAAAGCATTGGCTACGCGTTCCAGCTTCGTATGCAGGGTGCAGCAACTACAATGTTACAAAACGATATCTCCAAAACTATAGAACATTAGGCAACATTATCTTTATAATTTTATGCGACTGAATATTATTATATATCAGGCTAACAGTAAGTTTAATAATTATCTGTATATAAAATACTTAATTACTTTAACAATATTTATTTATTTTAACCTTATACGTATTTCGGCATGTTTACATGCCATTGTCAAAGGTTATATTAGAAAGTAAACAGTTAGTGTTGTTATAGCAATAGGACTTGGTGACTTGATCTCGGTAATCGTCTGCAGATGACTTGATTTCTTATTCCAAAATGTCCAATAGAGGAGAATTTAAGAGATCAATTTGCTCATTCATTGACGGTACAGTTTTTAAATGTTTGTGAATTTCAGAAGCTTCTAGTATATCTAATTTACGTTTATCATCACAAAAGTGTAAACATTTTATGGTGTTATTAGATGTCATTGAATGATTGTGTTCTACTAAGTGTTTAGCGTAATTGGATTTATGTGGGTGTTTGTATTTGTAACAAAGTACGTGTTCTTTATACCTAATGCTTAAGTCGTTTATCCTCTAAGGACTCATATGCATTATTGATCTCACGATCACGATTCACCGGATCGGTCTTTGTCCAACGGTGACAGCCAACCAAGAACTCCGCCGTTCTGCCCTACTAGCTCAAAGAGGTTTAAATACCTCCGCTTCTCAGATTTGAATTCAGTGTTTTTATTCACTCTGAAGATGCAAGCTGCAATGTGTTGCGCAACGTTAGTTTGTTTGGGTTCACAAACAGCTAACAGGCATAAGCCGATTAAGTATTAGTGTCTTGGCAAACAAAATACATTAAGATCAAATCCTTGTCCGGCCCAAGGTTTAAATAAACTAAGCACACGGCCCTGTTTATGCAGGCAGGGCCTACGAACAAATATTTCTCAAACTTCTAGAGCAAATGCTTGTAAAGGCAGACAAGCTACAGGTTGGTCCTTGCCTGATTATGCTGGGCGTAGTTCCCAAAAGACGACGCGCTCTAAGCCGAAAGTAAATTGTAACATTGACAATTATAGAAACCGCGAAAGCCTCACAGAATATATGTAAAACTTGTTCAGACCTGTTCAAACAAGTTAGTCAACACAAGATTTCCTTCAGTATTTAACATTATTGCAGTAATAAAGGAAAATGTCAAATTCAGTAACAAATCAATATATTTAGCAAAAAACTAGATAAGTTAGTTATTTCATATTAAAACCTGTTAGTTATTTATGCTGGACCTTGAACGTATCGCCTCATTACTCAAAAACAAATTTTCAGATCGCTATAAATGTTAATTATTAGACTAGCCCTAAAGGAATGGAATATTATTTCTCAAAAAATTAAAAAAAAAGAAGCTGGGATAATTTTTATTTTTAAAAATATCTTTCAAAAACTGTCCACACGATGTTTTTAATTTTTAAAGGCCCAGAGAGCTAGAGATAAACGGAATTATTACGTGACGACTATTTTCGACTTGTGTGGTTCTAAACACTTCACTTAGCAACAGTTGTTATAAGAGAATGCTTGTGCCGCTATGGAATTGGTTTACAACCACGCAGAGCGGAAGCACATCACACTTAACAACCCCACTACAATTTGGTTTGTGTTTCGTTGGCGTTTTCTTTAATTTTGACAAAATGAAACTTTATCTTCCTTTACTTAATACACGAGCGACGATAAAATATTTATGTTTAAGCTAAGTTGCTCATGTGTGATAGTAGAATAAGATTCACGACTGAATTTTAGGTACGGGAATATTTAGGGGGCTTGAAGAATTTTTGGTTTCTAGTTTTCTTTAATCCCAGTAAATCTGTTTCCAAAAACTAAAAAACTCGATTTTGTTTCTAACAAAAATTGTTAGTTCTTGTACAGTAGGCAGCTGACCATGCCTGAGGCTACGATGTGCCTGCCGTTCGCTCATTGGTTTGTCGCAGTTATACTGCTGGGAATATAGTGCGATCAAGGGACATCTTACGGCGCGTAAAACTCGGATACGAAAATGCTTTTGAAAATATGGTAAGTAATCTTTTCTTAGGTCATGCGAAATGTTTCGGTAGTTTTTTTTTAAATGGCGCTTATTCTTTGTTGCAGTTTTTTTATTCACCTATTATTACATGCAGTTTACTTTAACTTAGGAACTGCATTTTCTGGTATTTTTTTAATAGTAATTGACTTATTAGTGTTTAATTTTGAATTAATTTTAATTATTTGCAAAAAATGGTTCTATGATTATTTGTGTGAAAAATTACTGAAAACACCATGTATGTCGAAGTTTTTTTACAAAATCAGATTTCTGACACAAATGCGATGGTTGTGAATAATTTAATACTAAAGGTAATAAACCAATTAAATTATTACGTGTTAATAACTTCACAAAAGTATTTTAAAATGTTTCTGCAGATTTTCTGAAATCAAACGTAGCAAAACCGTCGTCGAATATACCGCGAGTATAATAGTTTCCGGCGCTAGTTCTCGTTCCTTATGAATATAACATATCTATTTGGCACCCTCAAAGTGTTACGTATCAATAATAATTTTCACGCTCGAAGCTTCAATAGGTTCGAGAGAGAGCAAGGATAATTTGTAAACGGATATGGCCACTGCCAATGTGCTAACGTGAGATAAGCGAACGGAAGCTAAAGGGGAGAAAAAAGGACGGAAGGTCCTTTGAAAATCCAAAGAAAATATGATTCGTTTCGGGCTGAAAATCATAATTCACAATTGGAATACGCTCGCTGAGTCTTTTGACCAATAATATATGCCGATGCATTTGTACGTCCGGGCATCGGTTTTCTATATTTCAGTCTACATTTTTGATGTCCCCCGGGAACATTTACATGAACGATTTCTCTCCTTACATGTGTTGCTGGAAAGAAAAAGGGAATTTTTTAAACAACAAAGAATTTCCCAAGAATAAGTCACGGACCCCACAAATAAAACGCACGATAAAAAAACTATTTAGATGTGAATCAGTGCATACACAATAATCTCATACAAATGTTGAATTCCCGAGCGACAGATTCGTGTTAATATTTTTTAACCGCATAATCTGATGAAATCTTCCTCCTTGTCCGCCCGGCTCAGCTCACGACCCGGAAAATTAAGTTTGTGTCCTGTAAAAAACGTTGAACAAGTGTTGGGTTACAGCTTATTGTATCAGAGTGATTTTCGTTTCTTGTTCACCGAAACGGATTGTAGTTTCACGCGAACTGAACAACATTTATTGCTGTGTCTAGTCTTGAAGTTATTTAGAAGGAAATGTCTCTTGAACTAATAAATTATTTTTACTCGTATATCCTGAATGAACAAATGAAGGGGACATTTTATTTCTAACATACGCATCATTACTACACTTTCTTAGGCTAAACCTAATTCTTTTATCCGAGTGTTAACACTTTGTTTTCTTACGGGTAAAAGTTTTATTTCTTTGTATAATTCAACAGATTTTTTATTCTGATTTCAACACTTTACATTTTATTTAAGTTTTCTACTTCTTATTTATGAAAATAAAAGTTTCATACAAGTGCTATAGAATGACCATGTCGTTTAATTTACACTAGCCGAACCCGTGGTCTACGCGACATGCTTTTTTTCTAACTTTTTTTAAAGTGTAATAAATAGGCTGCGTCAAGATGCAAGACATCTACTGAATGCATTTCGCAATATTCTCAAATACGCAAGGTCCGCGACTGTACTTAACATACATAACTACTAAGTAATTATGTAAATGTTATTTTGTATTTATATCCCTATCTAGCGTGATCAACATCAAATAATCTTTCAAATAAAAGAACCCACTTTTTCTTAAAATTGGCGCCGGCCGTTCATTAATGTTATCAATTAAATTTGCACATTATAAATTCTTCTAACGGTAAAAATGTCCACGAACCGGAGTGATAGCTTGCGTCAGAGACAGGACTATCACAAATAATCATTCCTGCGCAATATATAAACCACCAGTCTATGAATAGTACTTGGTATGAATAACGTTGCCAGTTTTGAGCAATAAAAGTAATACATTTAGGGTTACCACCGATTACCGAACAGTAGGGTTGTCATTTGTAACATTGTAACAGTAATTTTGTCGAGAACCGGAGGGGGTCAGTAAATGTGAGTCGGTCTGTAAAAAGTTTCAAACATTTAAAGAAAAACACGCTAAAAATAAGCTATGTATGAGCAATAAAAGTGAACGATAACACTCAAATTGATACAAAGTAATTTTGTGCACTGTGCAGTCTAGAATAGTACATTACACTAAGGGAGAAAAACGTCTTATTTTTCCTGAGGTGTAATTTGAAGCCCGAGGGCTACAAATACATCGAGGGCAAAATGGCGGTCTCTCCCGAGGTGTACATACTATTTTTTCCACGATCGGGAGTAGAAACACTTAATTTCACAAATAAAGAATTATAATTGACATTGACAATTCGGTGGAAAACAAAACAAATATAGCAAATCAAGTACTACAAGCTGCAACTACGGTTCAAAAAACTATAAATCTGAGTAAAGAAAAGGTTTCATTTAGTGAAATTCCTTCGAATATTAATTTCAATAGTTGTGAGAGTGTAACATTTACTATCAATGTTAATAAATAAGAATTACATTTTGTTTAATTATTGGGCATGAAATAAAGACTTGAAATTGTTGTCTTATTTCGTCACTAGAGAGTAAATGCTATACTTCTGTCACAATTTTGATGCCATAGAAACCGACTTCTACTCCCGGTCGTGGAAAAAAAATATTTTTCAAACATGAAGCTTCTACTCTTTCAGACGAGATAGCACGGTCGCGGTAGCATTTTATGCAGTGGCAAAGTACATAAACTCGAGGTGAAACCTAAATGTTAGGCAATCACAACTTAATATATAAATGCCGCATTTAACTCTTGAAAATACATAATTATCCAATTTAAGGCAGAATTGTCTATTTTAATAGCCTTGCGGCCAAATTTTTGTTGTAATTGTTTTATTAATTTAAAATTAAATGTCTACGATTTAACCTATTTGCCTCACGTGCCTTGGTGCGTGGCAATTTTGTAAACACAATTAACACGAGCATGCAACGAACGCCAAAAGAGTGACAAGTGTTTTGCAAGTTTACCGCGCCACTTCTTTTAGTTTTACGCTCACAAAAATGATTTTTCTGAACATAAGTAAATTATTTTTCATCAACCCACATAATTATTTTTCAGATTAAACACATTTCACAATAATTTTTTTTACATCACAAAAATGTTTTTTTTTGAAAGAAATTCTATTTAATTCTCGAAAAATAAAAAATTAAAGGTTACAAAAAATTACAAAGTAATAGATTATTCTACATACGTAAAAAAATATGGCGCATATGTAAAATTATAAACAAATTACCTACGAGCTTAGAATGGTAACACATTCATATGTATGACCGCATGCTAGCTTGTGTAGATGGTTATTATTTATTTGGTCTGCTCGAATTGATACTTGTGTAATAGTAAAATAAAAAAAAAACGGGCTTTATAAGCGTAGAACATGAATGGAGTTTTAAAAGTACTTCACAAAACAATTTTATGAAACTGCAAGAATATTTTTTAAATTTAAATGTAAAATAGCGACCAATTATTGAAAATAGAACGTGTAAAATTATTAATACAATGAGAAAATTTTTATAAAAAAAAAAGCTTGAACTATCAACCTTTATAAGGGACGGAAAATCACCATTGAATAAAAAACTTAAGAATTGCAGTACACAACAACTACTTTTTCTAAATTCTCATCCGAAAAATTAGGATTCTTGTTCGACAAAATACCTTTAAAAATTGAAAATGACCTTTCAACGCCATAACTCGTTAATGGAGCAAAACTGTAAAAGTTGGCCGGTGAAAAACTGACTGGATTATTTGTCGACTTAGCATATTTCCAATTTCTAGTAATTGAGAGTAACCAGAATTGCTATGCAATATTTGTTTAACATATTGCGACCAACTGGTGCCAAATTCTCCGCTAAATGCCAAATTGTCAATAATAGAATGAAAGTTTGATTCTAATAGTAACCAATTTTTGCCTTCCAATAATTTTACAACTTTAGGAATATTACCGAAACGATTTTTAATAAGTCCCATTTTTTTTCACAGCAAGCAGATGCATGTTGAAGTTTATAAAGCCCTTATTTATTTCTTTTGAAACGCTCACTTCTCGCGAAACCAGGTACTTTATAACTTTAACTTATTGTTATTGTTTACTTATTACATTTTAACCAAATTTTTAGCTATTCTACGACTAAAAGTCCGGTCTTTGTACCTATTTAACAAAATACAGCATTCATTTTATTTTGTAACAGCATTTAGGTATAATCTTACATATGGTTTTCATATGTACTGGTTATGATTATAGTCCGGATTTCTAGTATTTTGCCAGTATTTGTATTATGGGGCAATCAATTATTAAGCAATTTTGGCATTATTCTTTTAAATGTATGGTTGGCGCATACCAAAACTTTTCAATGAATTATCTACGAGCTTAGAATGGTAACACATCCATATGTTTGACCTTAATCTAGCTTGTGCAGGTAGTTATTATTTATTTGGTCAACTGCAATTGAAGCTTATGTAATATTAAAATTAAATAAAACAAGGTTCATAAGCGTAGAATATGAATAGTCAAAACAATTTTGTGAAACTGCAAATAATATTTTTTGTAATTGAAATGTAAAATAGCAACCATGCATTAATGAAAATAGAACGTGTAAATTCATTAATACAACGAAAAATTCTACGAAAGAAAAGTTTGGACTATCAACATTCATAAAGGACGGAAAACCACCGATGGATAAAATACTTAAGAATTGCAGTACACAACAACAAATTTTTCTAAATTCTCACCCAAAAATTAGTACTCTTGTTCAACACGTTTCACGTATATAAAATTAATACGCCGTTGGTTTTTGTTTACTTATTGAATTTTAACGAAATTTTTTGCTCTTCTGCCACTAAAAGTCCGGTCTTTAGTTATGATACAAAATTATTTTATCTGATTTCGAAGCATTTTTTTTTTCTAATTTTTGTTATTTAGCGTATAACTTTATTTGATTAAACGTAATAAAATCCTGCGAACGCAGAAAACTGAGATGTGGACATTACGGTTTGACTTCTCCTATAAATGTTCACATGGCGATCATCTGTGACCCTGACCAACACATATCCACACGCAAGTAGAGTGATATTGAGTTACTGAGAGAAGCAAAGGAACGTATGCGAGCTGGCGGATGCGGAGTAATTACAGCAGACTACGTCTTGCAGCGACGTGATTTTTGTCTAGGTGCGTACGCATCCGTGTTTCCACGATCGCATTTTACTCCTACCGACAAAGAAGTTTCATTTTAATAATGTGACTATGTGTTATAATAAATTATTAATCAAAAACATAGATAATTGTTCTTTTATGTTTTAATATACCAGTAAAATTCTTCTCTCTACATGCAGTCGTTTTATATACAAAATCGTCTGTAATTGCTTCTAAATTTATCTGTTGAAGTATAACTTTATGAACATTTATTAGTGCTGTACAAATTATTATTTTCTAGCTCCTCGTGTTGAGAGTAAATATTATTTTAATCTACGTATTGTTTCAGCGATAAATATCAGTTATGGAGAGGGGGAAAATGCTAGTTAAGGGAAAGTGATTTCTTTTCAAGGTTTTTGTTGCGCGGACTTTGGCTTCGGAACCTACACGTGTCGGTGCCTCTGTTGGGAATTTACACCACGCTATATAATAGTATAGTCATTTCCAAGATCGGACACGGTCAAACAGTTTGGTTTAGTGTTTCGATGCAAATCTTGGCCGCTACTATTTATTCCCGATGCACCCGCCTGGTCGTCGTATGCAAAGATATTGCCCTAAAAACTGCATCTTACTGCAGTGGTTCACGTGAACAGCGGCTTTCGTTTACGCGCGCTCTATCTTGGACATGAATAGACTATAGTTAGTAACATTATTGGCAATTTTTTTTACTCTTCAACGGCTATTCAATGATATTTTTATGGAAGTGGTGAAGTTGGTGTCATTTAAATTAGCGAACCGAGCCATATTGTCACAATCGTCACTTGCGCTTTCCCCATACCTAGCCATCTATTTATATAAAATCCCTAATTGTCTCACCATAACACATCTCCACTCAGTTTATATATTGTTTTTTCGTATATTTATGTTGCAGTCATTGTTGCTATAATTTGGTTATTTATGGCTTACTTCCATTTTGGCGGGTCAGGAAAATTAACTGTGAACATCTTACGTTGTCATGAGAATCTCGCACAGCGCATTGTGTGTAATTTCTTTCGATAACAGACAGTTAATATAATATAACCAAACACAGAAAGTTGTTGCAATTTCATTAGAAACAGCAATTGTTGCTAGAGCTGGAATTTTCTCTTAGAAATCGTAGTATTAAGTATTTTGTTATAGAAAAGACGTGCTTGCAGTGAAATGTAGTGCCGCGGAGCTGTGTTTCAAACAATTATTCATTCGTATTTAAGAAGCGATAGTGCTGAGCTGCAGAATGTTAACCCACCAATTGTGACATTGAGAGTTCTATTTAGTTTTACATACTAAGCACTAATTGAAGCCTAACATTAAATCCGGAAATATGTACAAATCAAAACAGAAATTGGACAACTAAACTTGACCCAAATATTGGGAACAAAAGTTCCAATAACAGATGCGTTGGTAACACAGCTCGCATTTCGCAAGAACTAACTGTGCCCGTGGGCTTGCGCCTTACGTTCTTTTGAGTAACTTTGCAAGAAATAAGACCGCTGCGCGCCGCTTGGGTTGTACAATCTCAGCTGCATCCGCATTTCTCTCGAGACAGGTAGAGGAGATCCGAATTTAATATGTAAAATATAATTTTAAAATATCGCAATTTGATGCATGGGCCGCTACGCTACCTACTTCATTAGCTTATTTATTATTTAAAAAAACGTAAAGCATAGTTTTTTTAACAATCTCGACTTTGGTTCTAATTTCAACAACTTCCTATTTGAGCTGTGATGTTTGTTATTTCCAAGGATTTTTCCCGCATAAAAATAAAAAGAATATCTTTTTTTTAAATAGTTGTTTCGCGGGAGGGGATAAATTTTTGTTTTCTATCTACACTTATATTTTTACAAATGCAGGCATCGGTAAGCGGGTGGCAGTAGGACATCTAGCGCCCAACCTCAGTGTTAGGAGCATTTTGATCTTGTAGTAACTATTGAGACTAAAACGCTTTGTATATTTTTAGTACAAAATTGTTTGGAGGCAGGGGCGTCTCGTCCCAAACACCAAAAGAAATTATTTGAACTAAATAAGAAAATTGGAAGGGTTGAAGGGATTTTTCGAGTATTACGACATTTACAAATCTTTAAGGTCACCAAAAACAGTAATTTATTTGCTGTTTATTAATTGGGTGGTTGTTGCAACACTTATAATTTAAATACATCCCTTATGAATTTTTATCGTCAACACGCTAACCCATTCTTGAATTTCTAGACACGTCGTTCAGATTAACAGGTACTTAGGGGAAAGTCCGAAAATTTACACCTGATTACATCAGTATTCCGTGCAGAGATTTCTAGATCTGTCTCGGTCCACTCCACTTCCCACGGATGTGCTCATTTGTAATTCCACAGGTCACCATGAAAGTTTCGTGTATTCGCCCCATTGCAATAAGGATTCATTTACTTTCTTCCAGCTTGAGGAAGGATTTTGTTTTGGTCTTGTTTTTGTCACTTTACTTTCGCGTATACGAGGAGCATTTTGCAGTATAAATTTTGTATTATTAAATTGATGATAAATTATGTTCTTATTTTAAAAAGAACGATCTTTATTTCGTAGAAAAGTTAGCGGGTTGTTTCAAAGTAAAGGATCATAGTTCGCGTACAAACTAAAACAATTGCAGAAAGCTCTTAAGAGACAAGAGAGTGATACTTCCTCGACGCCAACTAGATTATCACCCGAGAAAGCTGATAAACGAAATACGATTTTCAAAACTATGTGGAAAATGTCAGAAACGCGAAATATATTTGATTACCCGAGGGTCGACTAAGCTGATTTAAACGATTTTAGGTCTAAAGCAAAGCTGAAGGAAGGTTTCTCAACTCGGGCTTTTTAATAACTCGCAATAAATGACGTCACTGAGCATATAGCCGATTTCTCAGAATATGGCTGCCACTGTCTTCCAGAGATGGAAATATTTTTCCGCTGGCTGTGAACCAATTCTGCGTAATTGAATTACCAAGCCAAGCCATCAAACGTATTCATTGATGAATATTTTTTACAAGAATCAATACCTATGCACGAGTAATTAAAAGATTTTTCTGTTAGTGATTTTTTTACTAAAGTTACGAGTTATTTACAGAAAAATCTGATCATGCTGCTGAAACAAAATTAGATCGTCAAGAGGGCTTTAATTTGCACTTTACCAAAATCATTCAATTTTGTTAAAAACCAACAGAAATTGAAACAAAGTTTATACATTCCTAATTGTCAACAGTATCAGCAATAAATTCTAAAATGGCAATTTATATTTTTTGCAATTTCCACATGTTACACACACGTACAATTGCAATTACGACTTTTATTTTTTATTTTTGTTGTCATCGTACAATCCGGAAAGCTAAAAGTGCAAAGTGGTTGTCGTTGGCACACAGCCACACTTCTCAACATACTGAAACTGAACGGCGAGGCGTCGAAGAAAATCGGATTGTGTTATCTTTTTTACCATTCGTGATTATGGCGCGTCCCCTCGGTCAGCCATAAATTACAGCATAACTTGAAGTTGATTTCTACCGCAAGTTAAAGGCTCTGGTTCCGAATTTATCATCGCAAAGCTCCGGGAAACCATTTAACAGTGCCGTTTAATTTATAGATTAATCGAATAAGGCACAATTATCGTAGATTATGGGCATTATGGCGTTCAGACTCAAGGATCGTCGAACTTTAGACAGCTTTGCCAATTGACTTATCGAAAGTTCTCTTAAAAATGCACAAAGAAAAATTTTATGAAGGCAGTTTCATATTTTACTATAAGTTAGATACAGAGTAGAGTAAAATACGTTTTGGAATTTCATAAAAATAAGGTCATTTTTAGAACAATGTTTTTTAGTTATACGTGAATATTTTCAAAATTTTTATATTTGTATGTATTTACTGTTACCAAGGCTTGTCACCGAGACTATTACATCTTGCAGAACGTTTGTTTTAAACTTGGAAACATCTACCACAGTACTCATCAGCTTCGGGATTCGAACCTACAACCGGCTCTGGTTAAATGGCAAGCGTTTCTACAAACCGCATACAGATCTACATTTCTGCACTATTTTTTTTCAACGAGAATTTCAAAAAGCAAAGCAAAAATTAAAAAACATTGGCGTGCATGTTTCTTTCAGAAAAAATTAATTCCATTGCCTAAACGTACAGCACTGGTGTTATTTTCCGAATTACAGCTATAAATGTTATAAGGCACCAAAAATTTCAAAAAAATATTGCAAGGCGTTTCAGAAATTTTTTGAAATAACCATTTAAAAATAGGAATTTTTGATTTATTTTTAAGTAAGGAATCTGCCTCTGAACGTGGACCCATGTTTTTTAAAACATCGCTGTACCTATATACTTAGCTGGAAATTACGCAAAAAGTTGTTTATCATCGTAATTATTTTCATCTAAAGTCTGCTGCTTCCTTGTTGTTTTAGGCGTCCTACATTTCTTTTATCCTTTCGGTGTGCAGATGCCAAAATTTGTCGGAAATAAACAGATGACTGTGGATAAAAATTATATACAATTTTTATTACCCTTATTTATACAATTCTAAATATCTGTGTGTCTTTCATGTAACGAAAAATTATTATATTGTTTACCAAATTAAATTATAACAGTACGTCACTGGACTGATTGACCTCTCCAAAACAGTGGGTGGCTAAATCTTGATTTTTGTTTTCGATTTTGGCCGAACAGCTGAGCGGATGGCCAATCGAAAGGTTGATCGATACGTTATTTGACAAAATCGCTGATGGTTTTATCTCTGTACTCTGTAAGTAACGTTTTTTACATTCAAAACTAATTTATTCACTTAAAAAAAAGTCCACTGCTCTCTGTAATAAAACTAGAAGAAATTAAACAGTGATGTTAAAAATAAAATAAGGAAAGAAAAAATTCGTAAACGATAAATAAAGTATTTTAGACTCGCAGAATAAATTTTTCACGACAGCATATGAATTTTTTTAACGTTGGAAAATGCTGCCACGTAGTTTGACTAGAACCATACTGCAATATGATTTGATAGAATAGATACACAATAGTAGCTTTGGTAGCTACCAACACCAAAACACGACGCATAATGATATGTACGCATAAACATTATTTAGTATAAACCTTGTATAAACCCAGCATTAAGCTCACTCTTGTGGCAACTAGATCAAATACGATCAAACGATTTAATGTAGCGATGCACTATTACTTCGCTACTACGCCAGTTGTGTCGTTAGATGGCAGCATTTATGAACGTAAATTAAAACGTAAAAAATTGATTTTTGACGTCAACAAATTATTTATTGACGTCTGAATATTTATGATTTAATTATAGTATTTATGTCGATTTATTGTTTAATTCCAAATTTTGTAAACGATTTTCAGACGTCAGTGAATGTTTTTCTGATGTTAAATGATAAGTTAAGAACGTCAAACTGTCCGTATTATATATTATTAATTACATATTGATTATAATTCCTACATTAAAAATGATTTTCACACGCCAGAAAATTATTATTCGGCGTCACAAAACCAAATTTTGAGTTCACAAAATAAGTTTTAAACGTCTAAAATGGTATTTTAACGACGTCAAATTGACTTTCTGTAGAAATTTCTTTCGTGCCGTCGCAACCTGTCATTTAAAAAATAATTTTTCGCGTGACAGGTTATTACTAGTACATGTACTAAGTTCCAACAAGAGCTTTGCTATAACTTTTCTAAATCATACGATATAATAGAAATGTTATTGCAGTAACTTCACTCCACTAATTGTTTCCAATCATTTGTAACTCGAAACTAAGAACCCACATCATTATAACATTCTATTGTGTTGATGTTTCTTGTTAATTACTTTACTTATTTATGATGGCCAAACACCTGTTTTTAGCCTCCTCTGTGATGTCTCTCCACATTCTATGATTTCCTCTGAACTATGATTTTCAAAAATCGTAAAACCGTTTCATGTTAGATAATTTAATGTTACTATTTTTATTTTATCGGTAGAATTAATACATTTTTATGAAATTAATATTAGCAGGCTCAGTGTCAGTTTGTTAATTACCGAAAACAACTATTAGTTGGTTAGTTTGTGGAAGTTATTCCTGATTTGTTATATACTTGACCAAGAGTTTGTAGCGGATTTTATTGTTAACCTGGGAGTCCTATATAATTAAATATTATGTGACAAAAGAAGCAGAAATTAAACTCGTTCGTATCAAACTGGAAGTTCAAATTATAATGCTGTAACTGGCATCAATTCTGTAAATTCTTTTACAAATTTAAACAGTGATAATCATTGTAAAAACGAGTTGAACACCAGAAATATTAAAACTTTTACCCACTTTTCCTTGAGATGAGCCAGGTTTGTTTTGTGATCAACTACTGAGTTTAACTTCCACCTCCCTAGTCAAACAGTATTAAATTTATTTAAGAACTACGGGTTAGGAAGAAAATCTGCTGTAACTTATAAAATTGTATGAATGAATTCTAAATACACATACATTTCCAACATCCAAGACTTATCTTATTTTCGCGAAAAGTTATAAAATACCAAAAGTTTCTTCAATTTCCAATATAAAACTTTAAGAAAGCATTACCTACCTAAATAGAATAACTATACATAATACACATACTACAGTAAATCTGACATAAAAAAACTCAACAATTTTCAATTTGTCCTACTAGGTCAGTATTTTAATAACATTGGCAGTGTGATCAGTCTAGGGCTAGGATTGATATGCATTTGCATGTCCTTTTTGTATGCTAAGTTAAATTTCTACATGTTTCATCCACATGTGAACGACATATGTAAATTTGAAAGTGCATATAAATGCATATTTTAAGGTTTTCATTAATGCATGCATATTTTTGACTATCCGACTAAATTTGCATATTTTTAAACTAATTTCCGCTTATAATCTCTAATATATGTTTGCTTGCATTTCAGATAAAGTTTTTTCTATTTAAAAATGCATTTAAAAGCATTATTTTGTATTGTTTTTAAAAATTTGTTTTTAAGAGAATTGTGTCTGCTCTATACACTTTTGCAACTATTTTATAACTTGCAGCTTACTTAAAAGCAAAAGGTCGTAAACTTATAAAAATATAGTCCAAGGCTTCAAAGGGTTGGGTTTCTGTTTTCCTGTGATTGAATGGTCTTAGAATAATTTTCTCAAGTAAATTCTTACAACTATTCGCATGCTTCTTGTTTATTTTTCAAAGCAGAAAATGGTTAAAAGATTAAGACTTGGGTTATTCCCCCTTCCTTCAAGAAAGGGGGAAATTAGCCACTGTTCGTAGATAAACTTATTTAATACTCAGTTCGTTGGCAAATTTTGTGGTAAAAGCGTAGGCAAAGAAAAAAGATCGACTTTAGTAGTGCTTCGCAGTTATGTACGCGAATTCAGCGTTTTTACGACAGATGATCAAGTTTTATTTTATACAGTGTGTGAAGATTGCGTTAAGACGAATAAACGTTTTCAAGTTAAGCAACATCTTAGAATTGTTTTTTTAATAGCAAATTTTTTTTAAAGGCAAATAAAAATAAGCAAACATTGTTAAACTCCGCCGTTAACAATGCTTGTAATAGTAGTGGTAGTAAATAATTTTAATTTAACTAAAAACTGTAAGATGCGCTAGTGGCTGCTGACATTCCCTTTTACAAATTTTCTCATCCTGCATTCCGGAATTTTTTTGAGCCGCTGAATGAATCCACTCTAAGAAAGAACTTCTTAGGTATCTTATATGAAGAAACTATTAAATTAATCCGGCAAAAGAAATAAGTGAATATCACATTTGGGTTTCAATTGATGAATCCACAGATAGTGCAGAAAGGTGGTTTTTGGAAAATCGAATTTTAAATTTTTCTTTAATTAAAATATTAGCCAACATCTGCTTATGTACAACTTTGCACGTTTGTTCAGTAATTTAGCATTTAATATTATTTCCAAATATGTTGCCAACGTCATACTTGGAATCCTAAATTCTGAAAAAAAAAGCATGGAAACTTATCTTCTAAACATGGACGTTTTTGAAAATACCAATCACGCGTCTACTGCAAAATTATTTAATAATTTAATGGCTCTGTTGTGGCCAAATGGAATACAGTATGAGAAAGTACTTCTCTTTGTCACTGACGGTGCATCATACATTTTAAAAGCCGAAAGTGAACTTCAAATTCTATAGTAAAATGTTACATTTAACTTATATTGCTCACGGCCTGCATCAGATAGTTAGAGAAATATACCCTAATACGAACAACATTATATCCAATGTTAGAAAGTCTTTTGCAAAGTCCCAAGTCGTTTACAGGTATTCAAAGAAGTAGCACACGAATTACCACTTCCTCCGGAACCAATACTGACAAAATGAGGTACCTGGCTTTCTGCAGCAGAATATTATGCCAACAATTTCGAAACAATTAAGAACACTCAGTAAATTAAATAGAGATGGTGTATTGTGTATAGCCAATGCTCAAAGCACAATTAGTGAAAGAGGGGTTCGTGAGGAATTGATATTTATTTAAAACAATGTTTTATGTATTTCAAAATCTATAACGACATTGGAAAAAGCAGGAACTTCAATTCAGGAAAATATTAAAATAGTAGACGATGTGGGCACTTCACTGTATCAAATTAATTCGCCCAAAGGATAAACCATAAAACAAATATTTAAAGACATTATAAATACACATGTTAGCTTTTAAATTAATTAAAAACATAAATAATGTATTAAATGGACAAGGTAATTTGATGAATAAATTAAAAGGCTATTCTTTAGAAAAATTACATAAATTTAAGCATGCGAAATAAAAAGCAATTTAACCGATAACAGGAATAGTTTTATATTTAAAAATTTAAAAATGTACGTAAACTGTAAATTGCAATTCTTTAGATTGTAAAAATAATTAATAATTGATGATATTAAATATTAATGTTTCATATTTACTATTTTTTCTTACTATTGTTAATTATAATTATAAAATTATATACTTTGTAGATTAATAAATCGTTATACTGAGATATATTTAAAAAAAAAACAACCATAGGTAATTAAAAAATTATCAAAAACTTGTAAAAGTGCATTTTTGACAATATTTGATATTATAATGCATACATTGCATATTTTCAGTGCATGTTTAATACATTTATAGTGCATACTTGCATGATTTTAGAAATTTTTAGTGCATATAAATCCGAGCCCTAGCTGATCAACAAGAGTCAACAATATTTATGGTTCATTTTACAATTTTCGTTTTTTGAAAATTTAAAAACGAAGCTCTCCATGATAAGATCAAAACTCGACTCGGCTGGTTGCACAATTTATATCATAAATAAGCAATTCACACTTATAACCAAGAGTTTGTTTTTCCTAAATGTTAGAAAATACATCAAAATATACACATATGTTTGCAGTTTCAGCTTTCTACTATTAATAAAATAAAGTAAAATACTGAATGCAGACATTGTTACTGCAATGCTAATCTGCAATATCTCAATTTCCTTTGAATTTCTAATACACCGCTGAATATTTTGCAGCAATTCCAATCTTTTTATGGAGTTAAAACCACAATCTCCCTCGATAAAAAGCCCAGCATTTAAAGATTTCGTGATGGATAAGTAACAAAATTTGCTCTAAAGCAGAAAAGAAATCCCCTGGGAATTTAATATCGAAGGTGGCGATCGCAATTCTATTAGGTCTCTAGATGGACATACAGTTATTTTATGGGCTGTCATATTGGCAACATTGCCTTGGGGTCGTCAGGATGCAGCACTCAATATCATTTTATGTATGTCCCTAAGATATATGTCACTAGAGGAGAAGGAAAGTAAAATACGCCCTTATAAAAATGTCATTGTATTTTGACTATATACACGTTTAAATATATTCTAAAATACATCATCGTACATTTCAACGTAAAAACTCCGTCTATTACGCAACTTAAAATATAGGTCTGTACAAATAGTTCTAATATAATATATATTCTAAAAAACTACTTTTGATTTTTGTATAAAACTCTACATTTACATTCAGTTATTCGTTTCTTAAGTGTGTCATCTTTAATACTCCTATAGTATATAATACATCAATCATTACAATATAATCTAGCGGATTATCAAGTGCCTCAATTAACAAGTGTCAATTCTTTCCTCGTTCCCCCTGTCAAATCCGTGAAATTGCACAATTTTAGAGGTCCTCTGGTCCCCAATCCAAAACAACTTTTTTTTTATTCATAAGTCCAGAACATAAGAGATAATTGCACAATAATTTTCCAACAAATTTCACATCTTTTTTACATATTTTTATTATTACAGATAGTTCTTGTCCAACAAGAAGTAATTAAAAAATTCTTAAATAACATTTCTAATAAAACAGAAAAAAGTAAAAGAAATGTCAAATCGAATATTTTGCATTTTTGTTGAAGAAATGGTGGCCTCCATTGAGTTAAAATTTCAAAAATAATTATGAATATCAAGAAATTTTATAAATATAATTTGTTGATTCATAAAAGTTATGGAAAAATAATTAAAATTGATAATTTTCAAAACATTACTCTTTAAGAGTGTGAAAATTTCTAAACATTTTGATATTTTCAGCAACCCTGTATATCCGTTCTAGAATTAGGTTAACATTTTCTGGGGTTTAAAATGAATGCTTAGGCGTGTTTTTATAATTTCATTAATGTAGCGATTACTAATGAATAAATTCGAGTATTAAATCATTTTCACTTGATAATAACAAAATGGTTTAAATGATCATGCAAACTTATTTTTTAATAATAATAATAATTTTGTTTTTTTGTTTTTGTTTTTTCTCCAAATTGCAGCTATAAAAAGCGTGCATTAATTTTAAATCATATTTTTAGAAGTTCAGCCAAAATGCCAACCCAAAATACAAAACATGATTTTGCTTTAGCCAGCTTCTAATTCTTTAATTTTATTTGGGGTTTGTTTTAAAAAACTGATCATAAAATTTCACTCAAAATTTTGGAATTGGTGTTTGGATTTTACACTTTTATAACTTCAACTTCTGGATATTTCATTTGTCCCAACAAATTTTAAATAAAAAATCGTATTTTTCATAACTGCTTGCAATTTTTGAACTGTAAGAAAGCTTATCACCTTGTATTATACAGGGTGTCCCACAGTTTGACGTTTATAGCCGAAGGATGTGTGATATAATCAATATATTCATTTGACATTTTGTACACAGTGTTTAATAGAGCAAACATACACTTCTACAAAATTTCATCTGCATGCACCAGGGGCGGCGTAACGGGATGGCATGACAGATCATTAAGCTAACGCCGCCCCTGGTTGACTGATATGCACGAAATTCTGTTGCAGTGCATGTGTATTATAATAATAGTTGTATACTAAATTTCAAATAATTATCTTCATTTACATCTAAGATATTCTTGAAAATTTGATTTGAGTACTGCTACTTTCAATGGTCGTACCTGGATGAGGAAGAATTTTCGGACATTTCCGACCTAAAACGACCTCATTATCACGTTCTTTGCCCGTAGACATTGATTCCTACGACACTCTGTATAAATTTAAATTTAATTTCTGTCTAAATTTACGTTTGGTTGTGCACATTCAAAATTAGAACTTTTATTTAATTTGTTATGTGATATTTTTCGATTTTATTTTTAAAATTTCAAGGTACCTACATTTTTAGATCTGGATGCTGTGACAACTTTTAAACATTGGCGTGAATTGAAGTAGGAATCTTAATTGCAAAATTTCTTTTTTTTTATATTTAAGGTGAAATTTCTAATTTAATTTAATTTGAGAAGAGTATTAGTTGTGCTATTAAAAATGCGAATGTTGAGTTCAGTCCAAAAACACTCATTTTAGAAGTAATTGTCATGTCGTTTCAAATGTTTAATTTGAACTTCAAAGCAACACTAAAAAATTTTGTACTTAAAGCTTAGTGTTCTATCTTAAAACTTTTTAGATTTTTAGAAAAGTTTGGGAAGAGCTGTGTTGCTCTTGAAGTTGTATTTGTTATTGAAGCTTTTGTAAACCACCAGATTTATTTTAGTTTTATAACAACGGCATCAAACAATTAAAACATTTAAAAAATTCTGCTAACCACCATTACTGCAATTTTATTACAACTTCAAACAATATTTCTTCTTGTAATCGGGAACTTCCCGAACCTTCTAACAAATATTTTATTAAAACAACAAAATATCGGTGATTTCTATGTAATAAACACGTTTCGCTTATATATACACAACAAAACACTTAAAATCTAACTAGAAAATATCAAAAATTTTCAAATTTATAACCAGTTAGGACCTAAACTGTTATCTAAAATCGATGCAGCGTCGTATCGTTCCATATCCCTCAGTATTTTGACCAGTTCCGTCAAAGCATTGCTTTGCCTATTTCTGGCTTCCCATAAATCTAAAATGCATTCGGTTGGGGAAGGTTTAGTTGCAAAAAAATTAATATATCTATCGACAGACAAAGCGTGCGCCAACATGCGCCAGTCGTTACCTCTAGGATTAGGCGTATCTAAACATTGGCAAACCTGTTTTTTAATTTGGCGATTCAACCTGAACAAAAAGTCATCACAAGTCGAAACACCCCTATCAGTCAGTATTAAATTTTTGGCTAATTTCGGGGTTATCGATTCGTCCTGAGTGGCTAATTTGAAGCTTTTGGCACTTTTGGGGGTATTCGTGTGTTCGTCCTGACTTAATTGTTTAAACGATTTAGCGGAATCGGTTGTGGACCGAGGAGACTCGTTTTGAATGGTGATTTTTGGCACGAATGGGGAATTTGTTCGATTAGGAAAATTAGCATCATCTTTACAAGATACCCTGAAAGTTTGGTGATTATTAAAACCTTTTTGATTTACTGTTATTGTAAAATTTAGGCCGTGATGAATATCGTAAGCTTCTAAAGCAAAGGAACAATGTAGACTGTTGCTGTTTGCTTGCCATAAATGTCTAAAAGGTATTTCTTGGTAATCAGAACTAGGTTTGGCTTTCCAACCTTCACTAATGTTATCTAAAGTTAGGCAGAGATTATTTCCTCCATCCTGGAAGTGAATTACGCGTGAGTCATCCATGAGAACACCCCCTAAACGTTTTTCTTGTCCAAAAACTGTCTCCATGGAACTATCTGTGTCTTCTAAAACGTACACCCTAACACTATAATCAGCAGAAGATTGAAAGCATAGTTTAGGAGCAAAAATTGCCAATTTTAAACGTTTCACGGCAAATCCACTAACCGATTGGCCAACAACTACGTAACGTGATAAAGAATCCGTTACTAAATAAATCATTTCGTTGTCTAATTGACAGAAAACCTCAGTATTAATCGTTTCCTGGCCTAAAGTTACTGCCGTTTGCCATTGAGAATCGCTGCAATCACTTTGCAGCACGGAAATCGACCAGCCATTTTTAGCCAAATCCGCGCAATGTGGAACTTTTAGAATTACAGCTTTATTAAGGGTAATGTTAGGTCCACAAGAAACGACTGGACTGAGTTGGGTTAAGTTTTCCGCGAGTTTTGGACGAAAACAATCTTCGTTTAGTATCGACAAGAAAATATCGTGCTTTCGCGAACGGGATACGGCGCCATCTGGTACCAGGAGGCTTACAGAGCTTTCAGGAAGGTTCAAGTAAGCTCCGCTGTGCGTTACGGTGGCGCTGGTGTAGTTTCCAGACGTCGCTGGCGTCACTGCATAAGCTGCCGGTAATGATGGAAGCGGCAACGTTACCGACTCTGTAGCTACTTCGTATGTAGAGTCCGCTGTAAAAATATATAGGAAGTTTGTAACTGAAATTTCATATTATACAAAACTTTTTAAATACGTTTCATTTTTGTGTGAATTTCATGATTTGCCATTTCTGTTGATATTAATATTTAAGTTTTTAAACCTGACTATGCTTAACATATAGTGGTTTTTATATTTCATAAAATTACTTGTGCTTCTTATTTCTGTAATAAATTTTAATTAAAAGGAATGTTTTCGTCAATGCGTTTCTGTTTGGAGAATTGTTTGGACTTCAAAATTCCCTAAGCACACATAAAATTGTCTTTAAACTACAACAAAAGAAAAAAACGTACCTTTTAATTCAGTGGTCGTTGCGACACTAAATTTGTCGTTTAGGCTTACTAAAATTTTAATGAAAAGAGGAACTTGAAGTGGGTATTAAAGTTTTCAACAAAGGATCAACTAAAGTTCAAAGTTGAAGTCGATTATCGAATAAAAATTACTGTGAACCAATAGGGGTTAGAACTTTTGGTGGTAGGTACTTAATAATTAATTACTCTATTTAGAACTTTTAAACAACTTTCCTGAATATACCCTCTAAAGTATAGGCCGAAGAAATTGATCTTCATTTATAAATTGAAGCCTATGTTTTCAAGTTTTGAGAAATGAAACCTTTTAGTTCAAAATTTTAACTAAAGCGTAGGTGAGGGTACTCCTGAAAATTTAAATTTCTATTTAATGAAGTATTTCTATGTTATTAGTTTTGAAACTTTGTTTTCACATTCGGTAAACTTAAATTTACATTTGCACATTCGAGTCTTGATGACTTAAACTTAATTTTTAATAAGTTTTAGAATTATTCTATTTGCCATCTTTAAGTATTACATGGTTGATTGGGTCTTAAGACAAAAAATAAAGAACACCACTAAATTTATGAGCGACGTTTCGATTCTATATATTTGTATCTTCTTCAGGGTTACTATAAATTTGATTCTAATTATAGAAATAATTAGAAAATTACAAAAAATTTTGTAATTAACATAAATCTAAAAATCTGCATGAACATATCTAGTGGCAACAGCTTGCACAAATTAGATTTTCCATTAAATTATACAGGGTGTTCCAATGTTATTGTTGGTAACTTTGGGGGTACGTTCCGCAATGAAAATTAAAAAACACGTATTTTCTGTTTCCCCTAATTTCGATTTTTAATTGGCTCTAAAAATAGTTCTAGTAAATACTTAGGGACACCCTTGATTGATTTGGATAAAATTTGGTATGCCTGTTAATCACGTAAATTTACATGTATGTCAAACGATAATTGTACAAAATTCGCTAGAGGACACCAGTTACGAGCAGATGCCTTTAGTTTTTCTACAGTATCTTTTTTGTGTAGTTTTTACTCTTTGTAAGAAATTGAGTAGCTTGTAAGTTTTAATTTGACAAAGGTGCGTTATGATTTTTATTCATTTGTCGACGTTTCGCCTTTCAAATTATTTCGTCCTAAATTGTGTTTAGTACAGTAGTGTTGTTTTTTGTACTGTAACTATGTCAAGAAAATTTACAAATATTGAATATGCCGACATACATTTTGTGTATGAATTTTGTGACGGTAATTCTCCAGTTGCAGTGCAAGAATATCGGAAACGTTTTCTTAACATAATAGTTTCTAGTGCCCGGATTTTTGTGATACTCATCGTCGTTTCCGTGAGTTTGGTTTACACCGCAATGACGGAGAAAACCCAATATCACATGAACGGTGACCATACGAAAAAAAAAATACAACAATAACTTCTTTTAGAGAATCAAATTCTGCATTTGATTCTGCCATGGAAGTTTCAAAAAATTTTCCACTGTAGGAAAACTAACTGGCGCCCTCTAGTGAATATGATAAAATTATCATTTAATACACATGTAAATGTACTTGGTTAATATCCAAATACGTCAAGTCTGTTCTTATTTATTCACAAAAAAATATTTTTAGGGGCCAGCACACCGATTAAAAGTCGAAATTGTGGAAAACAAATAAATACCGGTCTTTTCATATTCGGCGCGGAACGTACCCTCCAAGTTACCAACAATAAAATTGGAACACCCTGATGGCGATATGGAAAACCTAAAGAAGATACAAATACCAAATCAACAATCTAATATTTACTTTCTATTTTTTTAATTTAATTCAGAATTACGTTTTGATGTATTTGCAAAATTGGAATTATGAAAATGTCAAATTTTAAATTCCAGTTTAGAGAATTTTGCCATTGCCACTTAATTTTTAATTTCATAATAAATTCAAACTTTGATCTTCAGCCATTTAAAGCGTATTCTGAAAATTTTCCCAAAAAGTTTGCTCCAAAATCGGCGAATTTTAAAACTTTCTCTTTTTATTTTGTACAATTATGTTGGTAAATGTTAACATTTTTTTTAAATTTACATCATATTGAATGTTTCGAAATTCACTGATTTAGGAGTACCAAATGTAGAAATAGACCGTAATTTCGAAATTTTTTTACCAGATTCGAGTTGCAATTTTTAATTTTTTTAATTTAGTTTTTATCATTAATTTATGTAGTTGGTAATCCTATTTTTTTATATCAAATATTTAATTTGGTGTAAGAGGTTTCAATTAAATTCCTGCCTCTAAACAATTAAATTCTTGTTATTTTGCAGATAGAGTTTCTTCTGCTGTCCCTCATACTTACAATTGTTGGTAAGACCACTGAGTTGGCTTCTTTTACCGCTGGACGACTCCAAAGTGGAACTAGTGGCCGGAGACATCTGAATATCACTGGCGGAGGTTAAATGGGGCACATCATAGTGGTGTTCAGATACGGAACGTGTTACAGAAGTTGCAGGAGTTGTATACGGATATTCGTAGCAAGGGGGCACCGTCTGTGTGAGGTCGGGCTGCAGCGATAGGGACTTCTTGTCGTGTTCTGGGAAGAACTCCGGGTGGTACTCTGCAAAAAATGTCGATGACGTTAACTAATGATAATGGGAAAATGTTTAACATTCGGACAAAAAATGGAAACATTAAAGGGGGATATTGATGGAGGCCAACACTGGTTGGATTTGTTGAAAACATGACCGCGGAGGTTATGTAAATTAATTATTATGCAAATGAGAAGATTAATTATTTTCTTCCGAGTTTTGATTACTTATTAGCTTAACCGAAACACACGAGTACGTACAAACATTTAGATATACAGCTGGGGTTTGGACACAAAACGAAGAATTCTTTCTCATTTTGTGATGTTTGTATGTTGATCTGTCTGTCTGTCGTGCCTACAGCAAAGGTCGGTCCGCTCGCAAAGAAGTGGTACCGTAGTACGCCGTTACACATTTCTATGAAATTATTATAGTACTTTCTAGAAATGGATATATTATACAGAGTGGCTAGGAAAACCCCGGCCACTTTTCTTGCGGCGGTCAAGAGATGGCGCTTTAGTAAAGAAAAGTTAAATTAAAATACTGGCAACAACGCAAAATCCAAGACGTTTTAGTTATTAAATACGCCCCATATTAAATCAAAACAACCAAAGCGTCTTGGATTCTGCGTTGTTGCCGGTAATTTAATTTAATTTTTCTTTACTAAAGCGCCATCTCTTGACCGCCGCAAGAAAAGTGGCCGGTTTTTTTTTTCTAGCTACTCTGTATTGTTGAAACGTAAACTTAAAAATGTTTTCCACTGAAAAAATGCCGTCAAATTTCCTAACGTATTCTCAGCAATGATCCTTTTATTGCTTTCAATTTTACTTTTTCCCCAATATTTTTGTTGCAATCTTTACCAAGCTGGACAACAATGAAGATATGTTGCTCAATTTATCTTGGAGTATTTTCACGGAGAACAATTTATAAGGAAAAGCGAGTCGTCTAAATAATGCTCCTCCATTAAATTGCAGGGAAATGCATAAAGCATCATCCACAACAGTGCAGTACACTAATTCCGTAATAAATAACACATACAATTAGCAGGCGCAAGTCGTGTCATTAATATCAGCATAAAATCAACGTGATTAATGGACTCTAAATACGATACATCATCTTTCAAACAATTCATCACACAGATGCGCCAATTGCTCTACGCTATCCCGTGTAATCCTCTTGTAGAGATCTCTAGCCAAAATATCGTTCTTTCAACTGGGAATTGCGGCCCAAAATAGAAACAAACGAAGTAACGAATGCGGGTAAAAAACTAAAGAAAGAATTTAAATGGAGGGTCGGGGAGTTAAAATGGGTCTAGAGTTACAATTTAGACATCTTAAAGATTAACGACGCTTCTTGGTCCTACACGAAGATTTTATGGGTGCGCTTCTTGGTTGACGAGATGACTACTCGTATGTTTACGAAATGCCACTGCATATTCAAAACAAAAACACATATGTTTTTGGAAGTAAGCTAAATATAACAACAAATGGTTGTTTTTAAAGCGTGCCGTTTTACAGAGTGGAAAGATTGTGAAATCAGGAGAATATTGACATATCTAGTAATTTCAGTGTGCTAGAAAATTTTGAAAAACTAACCCACTTTGATACATTCGGGTTCTAATTAAATAAATTAAATTTTTCCAATTTTCTATCTGTAAATTGGCGGCCACGAAATTGTTTAGGGTAATAAAGGTAGGGTAGTGCGTTAATCAGTACTAGTTTTTACCAACCCTCTAATTTCTGTGTTACGCCACCAACGAATTTCTAGAACTTGTAAATTAATGCCTTTCTATTCAATAAACGGGGGATGATAAATATAGCGTGTAATCGGTATTACTCAATAGGGAATAGGGACGTTAAAACAAGATTCTATACTTGATGTTTACAAATATTAATATTTAAGGAGGCTAACCTTCCCCTTCTTCCCAATAACGTTTCGGCCGAAGCTGTTTATTTTCTGGCACTTCGCCTTTATCTTTAATAATGCGAGATACTTCCTCAACTACACTTAAGCAAACACCTTACGATAACAACACGAAAAGTTGTATGTACTTAACCTAACGGTTGCCGAAATACAGAATATTGGGTAAATTTATGCAAAAATGGGCATAATTTAGAATTTATTTATAAGTTCAAGCTTTACTTCGTCGAAGTTCATTTTAATTTATTGTAAATAAAACAATTTTTAACTTTACACGTTTTTTATTTTAGCTTTATACGTATTTCAACGTGTTTACACGTCATTATCAAAGGCAAGATTAAAAGTAAACAGTTGGTGTTGCTATAGGAACAATAAATCTTCATAACTTGATCTTAGATTTGTATATCTGCGTCAAGATGCCTTGATTTCTCATTCCAAAACGTCTAATAACGGTGTTTTAAGAGATCAATTTGTTCATTCATTAAAAGTACAGATTTTAAATGGTTGTGATTTAAAATGCTTCTAGTATATCCAACGTACGTTCATCGTCACAAACGTGTAAAAATTTTATAGTGATTAGAACACAATCACTCAATGACATCTAATAACATTATAAAATTTTACACTTTTGTGATGATAAACGTAAGTTGGATATACTAGAAACATTTAAAATCTGTACTTTTAATGAATGAACAAATTGATCTCTTAAATTCACCGTTACTGGACGTTTTGGAATGAGACATCAAGTCATCTAGACGCAGATATAGAAAATCAAGATTAAGTTATGAAGATTTATTGTTCCTATAGCAACACCAACTGTTTACTTTTAATCTTGCCTTTGATAATGACGTGTAAACACATTGAAATACATATAAGGCTAAAATAAAAAACCCGTTGAGGTTAAAAAATGTTTTATTTACAATAAATAATTTACATTGACTTTAATGTAAAGGAAACTGAATAACGGGCTTCCCTTTTCAGAATTATTTTTTTTTGACGGTTTCAAAAATTGTCTGTTTGTCTGTATACACTTTACAGTCCAGTCGTCTAAACGCAGAAAAACCAAATTTGGCTCAAAGATTGCTAATTGCGGTAGGACTAAAATGCAAGAAAATGAGGTAGGTCCGCCAAAAACGCAAGGGGGGAGGGGAGGAATAGTCTATTTCAAAATAGACGCGTTCGAAAAACAACCGTGGATTCGTATTCGAACTGCACAAACGCTATCTTCTTATCATCCTCCACTGCCCCCACCATCGATTTTTTGTTTTTTTCTTAATTTACGAATTTACGCAATTTAAAAAAAAGGTGTGGAGCACCTAAAGCATTTGTTCTATTTTTCTCTACAAACTGCCAGTATTACAAAAAAATAGAAAGAGATAAAATGCCGCCAGTGTTCTAAAACATATTTTCTAATGGCGTAACTAATAATTAAATTTTAATAAAGACAAAAACAATTTAAGCATGTTAAGAGGTTGCAGCACCCTTTACGATCGCAATTTCATATTTCACCCAATTATGTATCAAATATGCCCTAAAATTGTTACAAGATTTTTTATATGTAACTCATACCGTTTTGCAAAACCTATAAGGTCTATTATTAGTAATGGACATTTCGAATGAAAATATTTGATTATCGAAATATCTATTGGTTACAGAAAATCAATCGAATGATCCAAGGATTTTATAATTTGTAGATTTGTCTGCTTTGCAAGTAAGCGTTGAATCGATAGCCAATACTGAAAAACATGATACGTAACCATTTTTTGTTCATTTTTTGAAACACTACAGACACTCTTAAATAATTTTTTTTTAAGAATCATGATGCTATGCGTGAGCACAATTCCATGATTCCCATCCCACCCCCTTACCTGGGCTCAGCGCAGTTAGCGCTATTCACTGGTCTAACATGCCCCACCTCGAAAGACATGCAACCCAACATACACACCACACACACCGTCCATGGACAGGCCTGGTTTAACTTATTCAGAAAAATTTCCGACGGGTAGAGGATTCGCACCTACTGCCGTTGGGAGTCTAGTTCTAGAGGTTGGGATTCTAACCACTAGACCACCCGCTGTGCTGGCCCGATTTAGGTAAAATAAAAACCATGAAAATCATTTGAATAAGAATGGTTGTGTGGCAAAAGGTAAAACTTGTAGACAACTTTATACGACGTTTTGCATTTCGACTATATACATTTGTTTCATCAAAATTTTCATAACAATTTCCCCTTCTTTAAATTTTAATATTTAAGAAATGCAATTTTGCGTTTTATATTAGTTTTGCCAGTTTCTATTTACAGTTAACGATTTTAATTATACCATATTTTTGTTTGGAAAATGGAAAAGGACATTTTATTTCACAGTTTTTAAGTTTTTTTTAAAATACTTTTTTAAACGAGCTTTTTTTTAATAACAATTTCCGCAAAATTATAAAACTTAACGGTTGACTGACTGTTTTTAGTTTCGCAGTTTTATTAATAAATGGCATCTTTTGAATTAGAAGTTTTCCCTTAAATTGCAGTTTCTTCCAAAATGCTGTTAATATATGCTTTGTTATTATCAAAAATTTGACATTGCAATTTTTGTAAACTACTGAAGCTAAGCTTGGGAAAACTATAAATTAAAACCATTATTATACTTTAAATTTTACTTTTTCTAAAAACCGATAGTGAAATCAGGGGCAATAAACTCATCATCGACTACTTACGCTCATATTTCTTCACCCTTACAACCAACTTCCAATATTTAAATCTGTGTAAGAGAAAATGTCAAGCTTGTCTTGTAAAAATACAAGAAGCGGTGAATAGGAAAAAAGCAGCTCTCATTACAAATGCTTCCGCGGTGTTTACACAAGCTTAACTAAGCCAAAGTACACACAGCGTTGACTTTCAGTTTCCCGAAGGAAACGGAAGCCGAAAATTATTAATAGCTAAAGGTAAAGGAAAGAATTCACGCTAACAGTTTGTCCCACCTATTTTAACCATGAACTAATTAGTGCTAGTTATGATATACGACCGGTGTGTTTGAAAGCACGTAATTGCTGAATAAAGTTTGAAATATTTCAAAATATAGCGTGTCTAGCAGCCACATTTACAACTGCGGTTTTTATGTCCAGCTTTCTGCTTTCGTTTTTATCGCATATGGTTTTCATTTAGGAGAATCGTTAAGAGGAACATAAAACGTAAAGAATTTCTTTAATTGGGCGAGCATTTATTTATCGTAACTTATAATTAACGAAATTTTAGATATCCCAGTGTTTTATGAGCTTGTATTTGTCATAGGAAATATTATTTATGCCACTCGTTTATTTCTGTAGATTAAATTATTTAAATGGTTCGTTAGATCTGTTATTTATGCACTAACGACGCTTAATACGACCAGATGTTTGATATCACATTCAAATTTGGTGCTTGTACATACGAAATTTTTGTTCCGTGCCATGTGCTACTTATCTATTTTATTATGCAGTAAATTACCTTATAATGAGAGAAGCGAGAGGCGAACATAACGAACGTAGTTGTTACATGCACTAATTATGTCTGCCCTTGATTAATTGAGAACTACAGCTTAGTAAGCCTGCACTAAAGCTTTTATCGATAACAGTGGAGTATTAATAGTTCCATGACTGAACTCGTTTTAAGTTTTTGCAAAGTGATATTGCGTGTAACTTAAATGGAAGTACGAGTACCGAGTACTTCCAAGAATTATGGCTATCGTATTAAAAACAAAATACAACTCATACGACGAAGAAGGAGCTAGAAAATTAGAAATTAATAACTTCATTATAGAAGTAATTTAAAATTATCATTATGAGTAGCCATGTTGATTAATATTTATACTAGTAGAGACAGAATATTAAACAGGTAGACTTGAAATACATACCATAGATACGTGTTAACAGTAAATAAGTAACAGTCCGAGTAATAACCTGATTTTTAAGTGTAATTTGTGTAACGGCTAAGAACGTAAAAATTTAAACTTAGTAAAGAAACTATCAGAAATCAAAATTTTGAAATTGTTAATTTTTAACAACTGTAAGAGAAATCATAACGAAACACTGTAATTGGCATCATATCTAAGCACATCAATTTTGTTTTTGGGTGTATGTTGGGATATTTCAAATTAAAATAATCGAACCATTCGATTATCGGAGTATTTTACGATTTTAAAATTTTCGGGTTTGTCCATTTCGGAAACGGCTGTTGAAACAATATTCTCTTACAGTAGGCCAAACTGCAAATAGTCCTAATTTCTGGAATGCAAACGCATGAAGATAAGACGCCTTGCGGCGGGGAACAACAAAATGAGAATATTTTAATTTGAACATTCCGATAATGCTTTTGTAACCGTTCATATTTTTTAGAAAATAATTTATTTATAAAACAGACCAATGGATGAATTACCGATGAATTGTGATGATATTTAAAAATACTGTAAAAATTAGCGTTGCTTTAAAGGAGAATGGAGGCCGGAAATTTAACTTGCCTACGTGAAAAGCTGTTGGTTTTTGTCGCTTGTCTTATTTTAAAATATAATTAATTTATAAAACAGTAAAATCTATCTACTTTGATGGTATAGAAATATTACTGCAAAAACAAGACGGAATTGGCAATGCAATGTGATGAAATTAAAAATTCGATTCGAAGCCGAAAGTTTACGCAGTTTTGCCGAGCGACCCAAGAAAAGACAATGAGAATGCGAATTCTTATTTTATAAGAGCATTCGAGAAGCAAGCGAAAAGCGTTTTTACTACTTTCCACCGCGTAGGTACATCGGAATGATTTATATCCGTATAAATCATTCGATTACTAAAACCACTCGAAAGGCAATCATTCGATTGGGAAAATCATTCGATTATGCCCGTCACTAGGTACGCCGAATTTATGAATATGTCTATTTTCCATAATTAGTAAAGTATTGTGTATTACATGAAATAGGCAGACTAAATGACTATTTCAGCTTACCTGAAACAAACAAATATCAGACTTTTCTTAACATTAAAAAAACTATCTGTTTGGACAACTACCTTAAAGACTCTGGAGACTTAACAGTGTTGTTTTGATAGGACGCGAAGTTTTACTTATTTCATGTACTCGGCAAAAATTTTCTTATCATAAATAATACAAGGAGTGATTGCGATTTTTCGATAAAATTGTGGTGTACGTTTACGAGTGCTAGTTAAGATGGTAATTCCACGACAGCGTAGCAGGAGTGGAATTACCTAAATCTTAACTAGAACTAGTTAACTTACATCACAATTTTATCAAAAACAATCGTATCACGAGTCGTATTCGTCTTGGCTATATCAGACATTAATTTTGACGCATTTTTGGTAACACTAAATTAGTCAGAAATGCTCGGGTGTTTTCGAGAATCGGCGCTTTTAACATGGTACTGTTTGCTTCTTTTCAAATGTTTTGTAGTGGCGTCCTTTTGTAAACTAAATTTATTATATTGACGTTCTTATTTACTGATGCTGTGAAGTGTTGTTGCAAAAATGGAACGTTTAGGAGAAAAATCGTTAAATGGTATTTTATAAATTTTTTTTAAGGTTTGTAGATTATTATGGTCTAAGATTGTAGTTCATATAAGCTGTCAAACAAAATATAATTTTAATGTAAATAAATATTTATGTTTTTTAATGCATATTAGTATGTTATTATTACATTTATTATAGGTGTACACTAAAATTTAGGTCAGCCATGATTTGAACACTTGCGTTTTGTGTTGGTTGACATTGACATCGTTACCATCGGCTACCGTCAACGTTTTTGATATTTTGCTTTTTGCTTGTGGTCGACAGAGACAATTATTGTTTTAATTCATAAATTATGTTATTATTAAATACTAGTGTTACCCCAGCGTACAATGCACTGACAGCCTGAGCGTTGACAGAACCGGCAAAATGCCAAGTCACGTGATGCATTAGTTCCAATAATGAGACGCGGCGTTAGTGTAGATGTCGCCTCAAGTGAAGCGCGTCAGGCAGACTTTCATATATATTATAAATTAAAATAATTATTATTAAAAAATCGACGTAGAATAAAAATATAAAAATGTTTCATGTTCCATCTGAGGATAGAGACCTTTCATTGAAAAAAAAATGGTCCAAATTGGTGAAGCGGTAGCCGCTGGAGGAACCGGAGAAAAAAACCCTTTGAGCTTTTATATATGTATGGATGATACTTCTAACGAAGCAATGAAAAAACTGTATTAAAATAATAATAAATATGACCAAAAGTCAGTGCTTATCAGTTTTAATCGCGTTAATTTAAGACTTAAGAGCGATTATCCGAAGCTATGTGGGTTTAATCGCTTATTTAAACAGCACCATGCAGTTTAATCAGTATAGAACGCGATTGGTTCGTTTTATGAAAAGGGAAATTTGTGATTGGTTTAAGGAAATGTGAGTGCTCTAGTCTGTTTTATGCAATCGAAAAAATTCTGCCTAATACATGAATTAGGCGATCATCTTTTGTCGATTAGCTGAAATGTGCAATTTTGCAAATTCGGCATAACATAAACACCGGGGACAAAAAAAGCCAACAAACACGCCATACTATTTTTTTTAAATTTAATACTAATTAATAGTCCAGTCAATGAATGCTCAAAAGGGGGGTGCAGAGGGAAATGAAAGCAACACAATTTTTGACTATGGGACTTTGTTTGGACTAGTTAGGAGGTAAACATACTAAATGTCCCCACTCCTAGGAGGTGAGCGGGGTGCAGGGGGCACGTAGAAGGTCCCTTTTTTCGGTTTTTCGCTTATATCTCAGAAACTATGCGTTCTAGCAATAAGACCATTCTATACAAAATTAAAGTCGACAAAATGTGCCACAAGATTGATTCTAATTATTTTTTTGATATCTCGCATAGTTTCCGATATATCCGCGCTCAAAATTCGCTAATTTAAAAAAAAATTTGCCTATCGTTTTTTGCCTTATTTGACTCTTCAGACCTTCTTCCTATGAAAAAGTCATAAGGGAGGAAGTTGTAGAGCATTAAATTTCCTTCAAGAATATATTATATTTTACTGTTTTATCTTCAACCGTTCAAAAGTTAGAGAAATTTTAACTTCATGTGTAAATTTAGAGGTTTTGCAGAAAAACTTAACTTTCGTATTTTTCGTTATTCCACTGCTCTAACTCTATGTATAAGCCAATATATTTTATTTTACTTTCTTTAATAATTACGTGATTTAATAATTAAATATGATGATGGCTTTCCGATTTTCTTTACAATTAATTATCAAGTGTTTATTTGTCACAAATATGAATAATTCTTAATTAATAGATAATCTCATGCTTCCCACCAACTGAGGGGGCAGCGAAACAACATAATCTGAGGACATATCACCAAATCCAGATGTGGTTGGGACATGAGCTGCCTCCTCAGATGTATGGGTGGGAGCCAGGACCCTCCCGCCCCAAGAGAGCCAGGAATTGATAACAATTATTACTGTATAATTGTACTATAAGGTGTAAATATATTATTAAATGAAATGCAACATAGTTTAACAAAAACATTTACGAGTTAATGTGTTAATAACAAAAGTTATGTACAAATTGTTGTTGACTCTGGAATCACCCTACCCCAATGCCTTTGCGGAGCGAATGTACAGTATTATTGCCTATGTACAGGGTTATTCTGGCTCCTAAATAACAATAAAGATTCAGCGATCCTCGATAAATTGTCAATTTTGAGTATTATCAAAAAAAATTCCATCGTATAAAGTCATTGTATTTCTGTAGGAGTGAGAGATGGAGCTCTCAAAGTGGTTCCATTAGATTCTGGATGTCGAAAATAGTATTCAACGACACCAAACAATATTACTTTTGAAGAACTACATAAGTACCTGAAACTATATTATATAATAGATATATACATATAATTTCTTTATGTGCCACTTATATATATAGTACATACTATTTATACATATAAATATGTATATATTGGCTTATATATAGAGTTAGAGCAGTGGAATAACGGAAAATACGAAAGTTAAGTTTTTCTGCAAAATCTCGGAATTTACACATAAAGTTAAAATTGCTCTAACTTTTGAACGGTTGAAGATAAAAAGTAATATTATATATTCTAGAAGGAAATTTAATGCTCTACAACTTCCTTTCTCGTGACTTTTTCGTAGGACGAAGGGCTGAAGAGTTAGCCAGTCAAATAAGGGAAAAAACGTAAGGCAAAATTTTTTTCTTCACAATTTGCGAATTTTGAGCGCGGATATATCGGAAACTATGCGAGATACAAAAAAAATTAATGAAATTAATCTTGTGGTACATTTTGTCGGCTGTAATTTTGTATAAAATGGTCTTATTGCTAGAACGCATAGTTTCTGAGATATAAGCGAAAAACCGAAAAAAGGGACCTTCTACGTGCCCCCCTGCCCCCCGCTCACCTCCTAGGAGTGGGGACTTTTAGTTTGCTTACCTCCTAACTATTCCAAACAAAGTCCCAAAGTCAAAAATTGTGTTCCTTCCATTTCCCTCTACAACCTTTTCGTTGACTAGACTATAAAGATTAAAAAGGGAACTAGTAATTGGTCTTTTCCCCATTCCTATATTTACTTTGTGGCACCTTCCTATGAATGTTTCAGGTTTGGAAATCCATACCGTTACATTCCAAACGGAGGATGATAAAAAATATCTGTATTTCAATCAAGGACAGTCAAAATTATATACATAATTCTTATTACTTATTATTTGTTAGTGTAATTTGGTAAAATGGTTAGGAGGGGTAACATTACCACACGCGCGTTGTTACGTTATACGAGCTAACTGCTCGAGTAGAGCGCTTCTCTTGTGTGGTAATACTTATGATATAAAATATTCTTAAAAACTTAAAAGTTGAAGTATTTTTCAAGTACTAATGGAACATTTCAGAAGTGGTACGTTTCATTTTCTATTTCCAGGTTGTAATAAAAAAGAAATGTTATGTGGTTGAAGGAATCCATTTGGAAAATGTCTAAGTACGTTCGTTCCTTCACTTATATCTTCCTAACGGATGGCTCGATTCTAATAACATATGAAATGTGAGAGTATGCAAATAATCATAGAGAAATATAAGACCTAAAAAAATCCGATACTGAAAGTGAAAGTTAAGTAAATAATTTTTTTCATTTTCAAAGGCCTCATTTTATAACACTAAAACCAAAATCAGGTAAAAAATTACACAAAAATTTGCATGTTTTGTCCTGAACGTTGTAATTCCAAAATGGCAGTAACTACGATTTTTTAGTCTTCTCATTTGTTTGCTCCAAAATGATTATACAGATCGCTATAAAATTAGGTGTAATAGTTATATGGAAAGGGGGGAGGCAAATGTTACGATGCAAAAAAATGTTCGAATCCCTCAAAATTATAAAGCTTTCAAAATTTTGATTATTTTTCACACAATGTTTACGATTTTTTTGGCACTTCTATACGCCCATAGAGATATACATTATCTACAGCAATATGAGTTTCTCAACTCAATGCCTATGTTTACTTTTCGTTGTATAATTTTTTTCATTAAGCAAGTTTTAGAAGTTTGGGCAGAGAGGATACTACAACCCCAAATGAAATGTTTTTACATTCCTATACTTTCAGTATGGGGAAGTATTGATTTCATGAAAGTGTTAGGAGTTGAGATGTTAACGGAAATACATGTTTTGGGCCTCCACGCACCCATAAAATCTGGTTTTTAAAAAATGTCTGTCGGTGAGTGGTTATGTGTGTGGTGCATCATAACTATCGAGCGGATGGTCGGATTTTGATGAGCTTTGGAATGTAGGGGTATATCAAAAATTCGGCAACAAAATAAGCTTTTAAAAAATCCGAAACCGGAAGCGATAGTGAGACATGTTTTAGTTGTAGCATTTTTTAAAACTAATTTTTATATGTATAATTTGAAAACGGAATCTAATAGCAGACTGTAGAGCAACGCTTTGTTTCCGAACTTTCTAGTTTTAAATAGGTGGCCGTTACAATTTTTTGATGATTTTTAATTTAGCGCCTTCTTAAATAGGTATAAATAGGTTTACAGATCTAGTTCAAATATTTTATTGTCATAGCCCTATAGAGACACAATGTTACTGGTCAAAAAAAATTCCAAAAAGTTACAGTATGAAGTAAAAAACATTTCAAAATTTCGGAAATTTTCAAAAAATATTACTCAAAAACTGGCAACACGATGTTTGTTTTAGTTTGTAAGTTCATAGAGCTTGAGATGAGCCACAATTTGATTCGTGTCTCAGTCCGCTAATTTCTATGTGGCGCCTTCTATGAATTTTTGAAAATCAAAAATTTATGCCCCTTTTTAGTAAACGGGGGACGATAAAAAATTTCTGTTTAAACTAAATTGCTCATGAGTAATAGTAAAATGAGAATAAAATGTTTATGTTTAGGTGAAGTAATATTTAGGGAGGTAAATTTTCCACCCCCCTTCCTAATTTTGGCGAAAATGTTTGTGCATGCGTTTTTGATATTTTTAAGGTAGTTCTGTAGTTTTGGTCAAATCTTAAGAATCGCCTGAAATTAAAGTATGGTTTAAACATAACCTTCATAAACCGACTGGCAAATTTTTAAATCGATCCACCGTTTAGTTTGTGAGATAATTGCAATTGAAAATGGGCCATTTTGTACGTGATGCCTATACCTAACACGTGAACGGATAGCACTTTGTTCAC
Organism: Ctenicera cuprea; assembly: GCA_958336395.1. NCBI lineage: Eukaryota > Metazoa > Arthropoda > Insecta > Coleoptera > Elateridae > Ctenicera > Ctenicera cuprea. Next base: position 51,286,763 of record OY284487.1, read on the forward strand.
ATTTTTTATAATAGACGCTAAACGGATCTTAGGATTTTTAAATAAAACCACTCATGTATGCAGTAGTATTGTGAGATTAGTGTGAAAAAAATGGCAATTTTTGACCGTTTAGTTTCGGAGATATCGACTGATGAAATATATTAATTGTATTCGACACGGAACGGGGACACAGTCAGCTGTGACGAAATGGCAACAGTGTACGCTGCCCCGAACTGATGGGCGCGTGGTTTAGTCCGGGAATGTGAAACGTGTTTTTTCCCCTGGATTTTAATGATTATGGGAAGGATTTGAAATAAATTTATTCTCTCAACAAATGTAATTTATTTAATTCTTTTTTCTCTTTTTATTTTTTATTATTTTTTCTTTATCAGTTTCCAGAGTATAGTGTTTCCGCTTTTTACAAAGAACCATTCTCAATATAACTATGAATAAATTAACTTTTATATAATATAAATATTATCTTGGACAATATTCATAACGCTCATACTTATAAAATAAAAATCACGAATAAACTATATATGCATTGAATGCATAAATAATTTTTGAACAAATATTAAAAATAATAACAATAAACTTTTTTTCAATCAACAAGTTGCAAGTTTGATCCAAAACGAAATTACAGCTTCCTGTCGATCCTGAATGGCGCAATATCATGTAATATTGGCTCGCATATGTGCGAGTGTGATATTTACATCGAGATTTGCATTGTTAAGGCCGATTTTTTCATTGCTAATAAATTGTATTCAATAGAAAACAACAAATGTTTTTTTTTAATTTATTACCAGACTTGCGTGTTAGTATGCCGTCAATCAGTGAGTGAATGCTAATTTGTCTTCGTATTTTTTCTTTAAAAATATAACTGCTCTTAACAAATAACCTCGCGTTAGCAGCAAAACGCAACAACAGTGTTTAAAAAAAAACTATAAAATAAAAAGAAAATTTTGGTTCCAAACGAGATTCGACCCCGCAACTACTTATGCAGTAAAAAAGTAGCATGACCGAACACACCCGCATATCCATCTGTGCAATTACGGTATTGTGGTTTTCGCACATTTCAGATGCATGCAGATTACTAATACTCGAGAATTGCGGTGTTGCCACGATTACAGCGCCGCTCTCTATACGTGTAGGGGACCTATCCATGCATGAGGTGTGAGTGTACAATCTCTGTCAAAAGTTTTTAACCGACAGCACCGGCATTGGATTTTACTGTACGCTGCGCTGGAAACTTTTACCTCGTACGTGTACATACAGAACTACCTTAAAGCCCCGAGAAATCTTTTTCCAAAAACCAAGTAATCGATTTAAAAAAAAAAGATTTAGTGCGTAAGAGATCAACATAGTATAATCACATCGTAATAGGCAGAAGCTGATCGATGCGTACCGCACACTGAAATTGGTACTCCGGTACTTCACCATTTTAGACCGTAGCTATGGCTATTGTCCTTTTTGCAATGACAGATTAGCATATTTAAATACATTACAACTCTAAACTTAGTTAGATGTGCTGTAATTGTTGTTGTGTTCCAGGTCCCAAAGTGACCACAGCCCTGAAGATGTGCCGTGGAACCGAGGACGAAACGTCGGCAGTTCATGCACCGATGACGCGGCTCGAACCCGGAAGCCTAGCTGTTAGATGAATGTTGTCTAATAACGGGAGCAATGTAATAGTGATTTTATTTTTCCCAAATATCAATGGCTTACTAGATACGAGCAAAAACTGAAAAATCGGAATGTTTCTTTATGGCAAAATATTCCTGTTCATAGTGAACATTAAAAAAATCACTGAGGAAAAAGTTGTAGATCTATTTCGGCTGTAATAACAAAAAAATTTCAAGATTGTGTTTTGTATCGTTTTAAAATATAACACAAACATGCATTTTTTTGTTCGTGGTATATCTCGAATACGAAACCAAACACAATGTTGAAAATATTTTTTCTTATTACAGCTTTAATAGATCTACAAACTTTTCTTTCGTAATTTTTTTTTCTATTTTCACTATGAACAGAAAGGATATTTTACCTCGAAGAAATTCCAATTTTTCAGTTTTTCGCTCATAAAATTTTTTGTATACATTTTTATTAAAATAAAAATGTAAAATGATACCCTTCCATTACATAAAACTTAATTTTTTGATGTCTGTAATGGTTTCATTCCGTTTTATAATGTTTTGAAACGAAATATGTTTAAGTATATTTTTAGTTTGAATGGCGTTTTAGTAAAATTTATATCAAAAATGCAAACTTTAAAAAAATGAGAAAATGCGTGTTTTAATGTAAAATGATTTAAATTAATTCTGCTTCGTCTATATTGTTCTTGTTATGTTTTTTAGTTGCTTTTATAACCAAACAATATTTCACAGTCAAATTGAAACAAATTTGTGCATTAATTTGTGAAAGAACGAGGAACACTACGTCGTTTAACTACACGTGTATTTTTATAGCCATCGGAATCTCACCGGCCACAAAAAAATTCAACTTAAATAATTCATTTTAAAAGGTATTATAATAAACACTGCAAATTGTAGTTGTGATTCTTTATAAATGAAAGAAAAAAAGGTTGTGCGCCATGTTTCGATAGCAGTCGGTATCTGGAAACCGACGGCTTTTGGCGAATTTCAAACCAGCGGAAATTTCACATTATACGGTGTCTTCTTTACGATGTAGTTATATGGGTAACTGTTAATATTATAGTTATGAAAACACCGGTTGCGTGTTATTGGGTTAATTTTTTAAGGCGAATTTGTTTTTGAGCTACAGTCAAAAAGTGAAATTTTTAACGTTTCTATTGGGTGTATAACTCATTTATTTCTACAGATATTGATAAATGCTATTACAAATAAATATAAATGAGCAACTGTGAGAAAATTTAAATAAAGAAAATTCAAAACCCTTTAGTTCTCACAAGAACTTTTGTACTCTAAATGTACATTTCGACTGCTAAGCAGTCATCAGTAGAAAAAACAAAAAAGAAGAACTACAGCGGAAACTGAAATCACAGTTACGGTGCAGAAACGTCCCTTGTGCTTGGTAAGTCAGAACTCACTATTGCTATTACAATATTTTTTTGATTTTTTTGTATAGATTACAGTGGCGTACACATATGTTTTCATATTTGCAATGGTTTTTGAGTTACAACCCTAATATAAATTTTTAAAATGGGAAAAATATAGGAAAAAATATGTAGTTTTGCTATATTATTTTTCAAAATAATTGTGATTATAGATATATTGTTCAAATTAAAGTATTTTAAAAATTAACAGTGAGCCATCAAACATAAAAGTTAAAAAAAAAACAAATACTAGTGCTAGATTTTCATAAAATACATTTCAATTTAAATATCAAATTACGATCTACATAACAAATTTGATAACAAACAGTAGTTAACGTAAGTAACCAATTATCAAAAATATAGAAATGGTAAACAAGTCGACTAGGTAAACGCAAAAGACAAAAATGGTTACAACCACTTTATTTATAGACTTATCACAAATTGCAAAAATTGAAAAATATTTTGTTTATTGGAGCTAATTGATGCGCGTAGTTAAAATTACTTCCAGAAACGCGTCAACTTCAAAATTTTCAAAATTTCCTGGATGGCGTCAGAGTAAAATTTGGGAGATAAGTATAAAATAAATTTGTAGTTCATTGCAAGCTCTATTGGCTCAGAAAATTTAAATATGTATAATATTATGGGCAGTTTTTGAGGAATAAGTTTTTGAAAATGTCCAAAATTTTGAGCCGCTAGTATATAAACAACTTTATTGATTAGATATTCCGTTTTTGAATAATAGAGCATTAAAGTTAAAATTTTCAAAAATTCGCAACGGCCTTCATTTTGAAGATACCGCATTTGACAAAAAGCATTTGATTTGTCTATAAATGTTTTGAAGAAATCTACATCAAAAAAACAGGTCTAATTTCCGTTTCCCGTTCCGATTAACGACCTTACAAAGAACTACCTCCAACTAAAAAACCTCTACACACAAAATCTTATAAAAATTGGTAAACGGGTTCCGGAGATATACGAAAGCACCCACCCACAGACAGATATTTTTGAAAACCACTTTTTTGGGTTTCTTGGACCCCAAAACCTGTATTTACGTTAAAATTCGAAAATTTGCATGAAATCATAACTTTCCTTACTTCAGTAGAAGTATGGGAAAGTAAAAATTGACCCAATAACTTGCAGGCCCTGTACTTTGCCTTGCAATATTAGGCACAGTTTTTCTAGTTGCTTTTAACCGCATATAAACAAACCTAAGATGTGTAGTTCTAGTGAAGTAGATTATTTACAGTTTTCTTTATAGTTTTAAGCGCTCTTGGCAAAGCCAGTCTGAAATACCAAATTATACATTCTTCATACAGATTTAAAATTATTTAGTTTAAAAATTCTAAATTATAACATCTTGACAAAGCGGGATATTTATTTACACGTTCTCTATTGTGTAAGTCAAAATTATTGGTGGGGCATTTATCAGAATCAAATTATCAATTAAAAATAAATGTAAACAGTTAATACTCACCATTAGCAGCCATATTATACAACGATTGATGATGTCCTTTCTTTCTGTACATTCGTACCAAGAAGAAGGATAGCAAAGTCACCAGAAATATCGCGACGGTAAGTCCGATGTAAAGTGCCAAATCTGCTTGTGTATCGGCTAGATTTGCTGCAACAAAGAATGAGCATTTATCACTAGAGTAAAGAGATCCGGGAAGTAAAGTAGATTTCGTTTTATCGGGGCAACTTTTAAACGAGAACGCCGCTTAAAAGTGCCTCGTGTTGTAATAAAGGTTACAGTGACCGCGTCCTCTATTATCATAATGCATTTAGCTTGTACTAATGCATAATATACAAAATGTATCCGCATCCTTATTAGAGGCGTCCCGTTCTCGCCTAATTCGAGATTATGCCCGTGCTCCTAATTATGAATCTTGTCCCTTTAGTGGTTCAGAGCGTAAAGGCCGACACCAGCAGTTACCATTAAGACAAGAATCATAATTAAGGAGTTGCGAGGATTCGCCACTATTAGTTAGCCCTTTAACTAACCACTGTATTTAACCTAACCCCCCAAGTGTCCGAACCGTGGATTTCATTTATTTGCAGTTGGTACACAGTAATGCGCGGTCAACCGGAAGTAATATAGCCGTCAGGTTGCCAGCACTGCTTGCTAACTGAAATCTAAACAGAGATTTCGAATCTTGTGTGCGCTGCTAGAAAATTCGATTGGGATATTTATGTGTAAATACGGGGCAGGAAATTCAAACCCTCGGGCTACCTTTTCACGTTTTCTTGTAGGAATGTGATTTTATGTTTCGAAGGTTCTTTTCGAGGTATATTATTTTGGTTTTTAAAATGTATGCTCCGAGTGTTTTTTTAAATAGTCTACTTCAATAAAAGGGAAAAAAGTGTTCTATTATTTAAAAATAATACTTTGGTGAAATTCTACTAAAAATTTGATGAAATGAAACTGAAGCAGAATTTACAGAGTTTAATAGTAGAGACAACGAGCAGAGGTAAGGTAAGGTTGGTTGACATATTTTTGGCCTATATCGCTGGTTTACGCCTTACTGCCTCAAAAATGTGCAAATCAAAAATTTGGAAAATTTTTGTTTTTCCCTCTAGAGGAGCAACTTGACGAATGCATGGGGTTGATATCGGAGGTATATGTTACCATCTGGGACAGTCCATACATTTTTACCTTTCATGTCCAGCGATATTCATTTCTAAGCGACTTTATCGCTCCCGGTTCTTTTACTATAAGCTTTCAAGTAATTGAGACACAAATTCAGAAGTAATAAAATCGTAGAACAATAGAGAAAGTTCAAAATTTTGCTTTAATTTCGAAATATTTCATGTTTTACATTAAACTGAAATTAGGAATATATTGGCTTGATTTAAAATTAAAAGCTACAAAATTGTAGTTTACAAAAGTTCAGTTTGAAAGTGTTAGAAAAAAGGCAAAGTTTAAGCTGAAATTAACAAATTGCAAAACTTTCTAAAGGCTTTTCAATAATTAAATAGAACTTAGTAAAACTTAGATTGAATATTTATATTATTTAGTAGAATTATGGTATTTAAACCGTTCGAATACCAAAACTTTAAAAAATTTTTAAAAGTAAATTAAAAAGTTTTAAGAAATATATGTACAGAGTGGCTAGGAAAACCCCGGCCACTTTTCTTGCGGCGGTCAAGAGATGGCGCTTTAGTAAAGAATAATTAAATTAAAATACTGGCAACAACGCAGAATCCAAGACGTTTTAGTTGTTTTGATTTAATATGGGGCGTAGTTAATAACTAAAACCTTTTGGATTCTGCGTTGTTGCCAGTATTGTAATTTAATTATTCTTTACTAAACCGCCATCTCTTGACCGCCGCAAGAAAAGTGGCCGGGGTTTTCCTATCCACTCTGTATATCAAACTGTATTATTTAAACGTAATTCAATGATAACTAGCTGAACCCGTGGACTACACCCCACGCTTTTGTTTTTGGTAAATAATAAATAATAAGCTGTGTCAAGATGTAAGACATATACTGAATGCACACACAGGAGCGTAACTAAACCATTGCAGTTAATGCAGTTGTATTTGGGCCTTGTTCGGCAAATACTTATTTGTGTAGGTTACAGGTCCCTTAGAGTAAATATTAATATTATTTGTTGTGGGTAAAGTTCATTAATCTAAAACCATTGTTATTATCATTAATATAATTTTCGGTTTTTAAAACGTCAGTATGTTCTACTTTTAGGCTTTCCTATTTAAATATTTTTCCTCATACTTTTAAAAAATAAAGTTTAATAAATAAAAAAAGGAAAGAGAGAGACCTTAAAATTCCGCCCCTCTGAAATGGGACTATGCAATATTCTAAAATGCGCAAACCGTCAGCAATAAATATATGTTTAGTGTTCATTATTTCCGACTCGCGAGAGTTCAGTGTTACTAAAATATAACGGAAAATTAAATTTATATTTAATTATTACTAATAGTAAAATAATTCAGGAGAAGTGATAGTATTGGTACTGAATACATTTTCAAATAAAATTCTACAGTGAGGGAGAAAGGGGAAACATAAATGGGGAAAGGAACGCAGAGAAATAAAGATGGGGAAAGCGAGAGTAAGGACAGGGAAAGTAAAGATGAGAAAAAGGAAAGAAAGGAAAGAAGAATGGTAGTGAGAGAAGAGCGAGGATAAAGGAAGAAGAAAGAAAGGAAGTAAAAAGGGTTGAAAAGGTAGAGGTGGAAAAAGGAGAAAAAAGAAGAGAGTGACAGAGGGAAATAGGGGAGAAGAGATAATAATTAAGATAGTAGGAAAACGGGGAAAAGTGAGAGGGAAGAAGGAAGAGGAGAGAGAAAAATTGAGAAATAAGAGTAACGACCGCAAACAGTGAACATTTGCATTTTATATTTCCAAAAGTGTTTAAGTACAACGTCGTAGTACTAATAGTAGCACGGTTAATCGTACGTTACTATCGCGCATCTATCATCTCCAAAAAGTAATAAATAAGCCCTATTTCAAAGTTTTATTAATACATCTTTATAGTAAACAAAAAATTAAAACAAGAAATCAAACAATCAAATAATATACTATAATACCACGTTGGTTGCAGCACATACAATACCAATACTGAAATAGTTGTGTGGGATTCCACACAAAATTATTTAACAGCAAGAGCCACAAAATTCCCTAGCACTTAAAGACACACGCCGAAACAGTCAACAGCTTTTATGCGATTACAATGTTACCTCTGTACCGGGCGAGTGGTTCAGACAAGCTATTATGGCCGCTCGAGCGACATTTGTAGATGGCTCCGTTCATTATCCGCGTTTATTTCGAAATCCAATTTTTTTATGAGAAAAAACGGAATCTTTTGATTTTTAGGAAACAGATTTTTCTGTTTACAGAAAACCCGACGACACAGCAAACTATTTTTTAAAATTAAACCCCCTAAATATTTCTGCAGTTGAAACTTAAGTGGTTGATCTTAATCTATTATCACTCAAGCAATTTAATAAACGTTTATTAAATAAAAAAACATAAAAAAACGATCTCCAAAAATTCATAGAAAGCGTCATAGAAAAATTAGCGGACTGGGACCCAACCAAATTGTAGCTCATCTTCAGTGCTATGATCCTACAAAATTTAAAAAAATCGTGTAGCCAGTTTTTGTATTTTGAAGATAGAAAGTTGCTTTAAAGAGCGTTGGATTTGTCCTAAGGCTTAAAATCTTCTATAAGATTTCCGTTTCCATTTTAGAAAATTAATGTTTCCCCAAAAAATGCTACTAAACTTCCCCTTCCGGTTGCGGCTGTTTTTTAAATGCATATTTCCCCGATAAAGTTTTGATGGATCTCCATGTTCCAAAGCTCATCGATATCGGACCATACGTTCGGGATTTATGGGGCGCGCCCACCCACATACAACTTTTTGGGATTTTGGAGGTCCTAAACGCATGTATTTACGTCAAAATATCAAATAAGATAATTTGCAAGATTGCAATACTGAAAGAATAAGAAAGTAAAAAGGAATTTTCTCAATTTCTAGAGTGTCATCTGCGCAGTTAAAGGTATCAAAAAGCAATGTCTTTTTCCAACGGTCATTTTTTTAACTTTAATCATTTTGCGCCCAATGAATAGCTCCTCCTTTTCCTTGTAGATGTATTAACCAAAATTGGGTGAAATACCTTTCGGTTTCACTTAAGACTAGGGGCTCTTCTTTAATCCCGATAAAATATATCCGGTGTCCCCTTTCTCTTTCCTTCTGCCTTCGATGTTCTCTTCGGTTATCGTTCTAGGCGTATGTACACCCTGTGGAGCAGAAAGGTGACCTGTGACCCGGTTTCCCCTCCCGCCTATAATAGCCCATCTATTCTAACCCTCACGTGTTCTCGCACATGTGCCATGTGTTGGAAAAGGTTATACTTTATAAAAGCTAAATTTATGTTTATGATGCGGCAGTCTTATTTAAAATTTTACTTGTAAATAAACATTTATTTATTGTGTTATGCATTACATGCTCCCTAAACCAGACGCAAATGTAGGAGTTTGTAGAGAAAATGAGAAACATAAATGTCTACCTTAAATATTTGTTGTTGTACGTATCGAATTTCAAAAATAACATATTGCAAGTTTCGTGCATGAAGGTGCTGGGAAACTTATGGGTAATAAATTCGCATATTTAACCTCGATGTTTTCACACGATGTGCAAGACTCGAGATCATCTACGTTTGAAAATCGTGTAAGATCACAGTTCACGCCGGAATTCATTTATTGTTGTTTTTTGCTTCTCTTTCCTTGTCATGTGGACAGATTACAAAGCTATTTTTCGAGATTGGTCGAAGAAGACAAATTGCTAAGCTTGTTCTTTTATAACAACAAGCAATCGTTTTTCCGGAAGTTTTTTCTTCTCCTTGGCGCTTTACATAGCTTTTCTTTACAAGATGTTTTTTAATTCATAAAAAACACATTGTTATTCCCATCTTTGATTATTTGGTTTGATATTGTGCAGTGGGTGGTCGATTTTTAACTTGAGTTTTAAAATAGCATTTAGCGTCAAAATAAATTTACAAGTTCCCTTACCTTCCGTTTTCAGTTTATTTTAACTCCTGCCAATTTTCCTGTTTACACGAAATTATTTTTACATAGCATGACAGCTTTGAAATTTTCCAGAAAAAGGAAGAAACTAAACGTCGCCCTGATTTAAAATAAGACTAGATGTGGAATTTAGTAATGCAATTAGCAGTAAGCAACCACCTCCCTCCATGCTGATTATTTCGTTATAATTAGGACAGTATTTAGCGGCGCCCATACAAACATGCAACCTTGAAATAACGCTGTTCCAAATCGTTGTTGAGTTTAAGTTGCGTCTTATAAAAATTATACACATATTGACCAGTGGCGGCCCGTCCTATTAGGCAGGGTAGGCAGTGCCTACCTATAAGTTTTCAAATAAAAAATCAAAGCTTATTTTACATACAGTTTCTATTTTTACTTTGTAACACCACCGCATAACATTAAAAACTGAACGCCAAACAAAAAGTGGAAGTAACTGTATTAACCAGTATGTAATCAAATTTCACTTACAGTTAAAGCAACAATAGCAGAATAGTTCTGAAACAAAGCAACCGCAAATAAACAAATAAACGTTGCCTTTAAACACCGTTTTGCATAAGCGAGGCCGAGCTTTTATGTCTGTATGTATTTTAGGTGTGTACATTGTGCGTACTACCTTACATACTACTTTAACTAAGTCCTTAAAAACTATTTAAACTATTCTATGTTAAGAGGTTTCCAGGAGCTGATAACTGCCCTGGCCCGGATTCGAACACCGGGCCAAATAGAGCTACAGACTCCCGAAAACCACTGTGACCTTGGCTGCAAGCGCCGACTACATTCGCCTACTAAGGCCCTGCGAGGCCGAGCTTATCGGGCCGAATGATTCCGGCTACGACAAATCAACCAATCTATTATGTAGTTTTTACTTTACTTGCGTCGGTCAGCGGCAATCAGGAGTAGCGTGCAGCTATTGTGTGTTTATTTATTTCATATGTAGTTTGCAAATTTGCGGTAAATATGGAAAATCTCGTTGCCCAGCTTTTAAAAAAATGTAATTGATGTTCTTACGAAAGACAAATAGTAGATGTACTCCAAAACTGACAGTTACAGACAGACGTAGAAAGAAATCTACATCGTTTAATACTGAATGGACTGGCTAACTGCTAGAGACGTTAAAAATAAGCTATTTTGCTGGAATTGCCTATTTTCATCTACATCTAACCCCTTAAAAGTATGGTCTGAAGTAGGATAATCTGATTTAAAAATCTTTCAGCTGCAATTAAAAAACGTACGTCGACCAAAGAACATTTATCTGCAATTGTTAAAATAAAATTATTAGGCCAATCACACATTAACTTGGCTTTGGGCGAAGGTTTACGTTATCAAATTAAAGTGCGTAATGACAAAGTGAAGTTGAATAAAGATTTTATGCGTAAATTAATTCATTTAACAACAGGTCTCGGTAAATTGGAGTTGCCGTAATTTTTTTACTTTTTGATCTTAATGTTAAATAATTTTTGCCATTGACTACCCAATTTTTGAACCCACGGAACGCCACTGATATTGAGTTTAATTTTTAAATCGGTTCTTAAACGTTGTCATACGAACGTAGTTATTAAAAAAAATAAAAATATATAGAACTATTTAAATCGGCCAAAACATATCTTTAGACATTTTACAATTTCTGCAGCTTTCGAAATTAAAATTCTAGTTTACTGTTGCATTTAGGTTAACGTGTACCAGTTTTCTTGATTTCTCGCTCTTATAGATATAAATCTGTTTGTGAAATATTCTTTCTCGCATCGTTAATAATTTGTAACACTTGGCATGAACTATAAATACAAAAAATTACGTTTTAAAAAAGATAGAAAAGAAACTAGTTTAAAAATATAAAACATAACAAGCGATAGAAATATTGCATCAGCGTCAAATCAAATATGTTTTAAAAATTCTTGGACCGAAATTCTGATTTTAAATCACTCAATGCGCATAAGTCGTTCAACTCCTGTTTACACTTGTAAAAAATAACTTCTAGCGATGTTACCTTCAATCCTACATATTAACAGTTATTTATAAACTCATTTCATTTTTTACACGCTCTATTATTAAGTATATTGAGGACAAGTTGTTGTACAAAAACAGCGATGAAAAACTATTTTAATTTAATTATGTCTCGGCGTGACAATTCCAGATCTAATTGGCTCCAGCTTGGAGACAGAAAAGACGGAATTCTCTTTTACACATGTCACAAGTTCCGCTTAAATTTCTCTGCACGTCACCGTTTCCAACCCCAAGAGAAGAAGGAACACGAATACTTGAAAGTACTGTGTTGGTTGCCAGGAAAAAAATCTGTGACTTATTTCACGTCTGTTAGCCAGAATGGCATTACAGACGGGCTTCTCCGACGTCCATCCAGGAGACGTCCTGAAGGCGAAACAGGAATTGCTAACTAATTGTGCATTGTGCTTGTGCATGTGTACTGTGTAGGCTTATGACAGTTGTTAGTTATGCCTTTGCACTGTATTCAAACGAGACAGGCTGCTCTTTTTCTCCTTTTTGTTGCTCCTTTTCAGTTGACTTCCTGCGCTTTTGACATCATCATTGTTTTACTTTATTTTCGAAAAGTGCACGCTTGTCACTGACCCTTTGGTTTATTCAATTTGCTGTTAGCTTGTTTACACCTTTCTATAAATACGACCGGATAAATATATTAAGTCCGTTTTATTCAGTAATGGCTTAGCGAATCGTAAATTACACTGTCATATAAAACGGATAATGTTCGAGTTAATATTCGAATGTACTTCGGACAATTTGTTGCAAAACGTTACGTACCACGTGCAGGGACATATTCCTTTGCCTAGAGCCATAAAATTTCAAAGGCATGTTATTTAAATTTTGAAAAATAATAATAATTCAGTTCTAGTCTTATAGCAAGTGACGGTAAATTTCTAAACGAAACTGCAAATACGATTCTGCCCGTGTGTAGTTAACTTCCCAGATTCGACTAATAATAATTAAATCCAACAAAAAAACCAATTCGCGATAAAGTAAATACTCTCGAATTGAATGGCTAATGCCAAAAATAGAGATTGATTGAGCGGATCGATTTTCCTGCGGGCTCTATTGAAGAGGCTGATTATAGAAGAGATTAGGACCAGATGTTTAAGTGATTCTATGGATTTATGCGTTGAGATTGAAATTGTGATTCTCCACGGCTACAAGACTGGAGTTTAATTTTATGCACGAGCTCGCTGTGGTTTCTCCTGATATAAACGACTCGCTCCGTTCTTTAGTGGCGGTTAACAGGGAAGTTTCGGAACAGACCCGCTTCGTCGCTGAAATTTCCTGTTGTTTTGTATGAGAGAAACTTTGCCTAAATAAATTAATAAAGTGTATTACGGTAATATGCTTAAAATAGGCAAATTTTATTGTAATAATCGGAAATTTCAAAGTTTTGTGGATCCATTTTTTTTGTACGTATATGTATACAGAAGCATCTGTAAAAAGCAGTAAAGCAAATTTTTTAATAATTGAATCGAAGTAAACTTAGATCGTTTTATTCAAGTTCTCACACATAAAATTCAAAGTAGTTCCCATATTTAAAAAACAAATTATACGTAATAGAACTGAATTCAATTTTTGAGAGCACAAAAACTGTAATTAATTGTAGCTTAAAAAAACACAACAAAGAATTTTGCAGAGCCTTTCAGAAATTCCTTGCCGATAAGGTCTGAGTTACTGAGTCAACTTGCTTTTGAAAAATTGGCGGGGTAGGATAAGCCAAACGACCTAAAACAATTCAAATGCCTACCTCAAATAAAAAAATAAGAAAATTAGGGTAAAAACTCGAATTAACATTCTAATAAATTTATAACTAAAAGCTGAAAATTAGTACACCTTCAGAAATTTTCTAAAACACTTCGAAATATGAAAAGAGTTTACAATCGCCGATCTTCTAAAAATACGGATATGTTATAGTTTCTATTATTTTCAATCGCTAATATTTTGTGCTAATATAATAGAGCAAAGTACTTCGTCTACACTTTCCTATACTTTAGAAATTGTTACTCGCCGTATTTGAAAAAGTATATTTATTACTGTTATACTATTTCACTCGCTGTGACTTGTATCTGTGATATGCGAACAGGCTGGTAAATAGTAGCAAATACTTTGCTTGAAGCATTAGCCCCCCCCCCCCCCCCCCCCCCCGCTTCGGCATACTATTACCATCGAAACCGGAATTGCCTTGGGCAAACATGGGTAATCTGCTCAGTATACAAGTTACAACTGAAAATGTTTTCATGAAAAAAATACCGATTATTGATTTTTTGAAAAAAGATTACTTGGGTAGGAGGGGGAAAATTAAACCCCCAAATATTGTTTAACTTAAAAATTACGCTGTGAACTCTATTTTATCGTTCACGGGCTATTTAGCCTTAACCAAAATTTTAATCCTTCCTCGTTTTTTACGTAAAAGAGTAAGAAGATTCGTTTTTCAAAAATTCATAGGTGTCACAGAGAAATTAGCGGACTAGGATACCAACCATATTGTAGCTCATCTCTATCTCTGAGCCTAAAAAATTGAAACAAATTCACGTCAGCTGTTTTTGAGCAATATTTTTTTGAAAATGTCCAAAATTTTGATATTTTTCACTTGATTGTTTTTATATATTCAAAAAAGGTTTGTGCATAGTAAAATTGCGTCTTTATAGGGCTATTACGATAAAAAAACTGATTCTGGTCTGTCAATTCGTTTTTAAGTAATAAGAGACTAAAAGAAAAAAAAACGTAGCGGGCACCATTTTGAAGTTAGAGAGTTTTGAAACAGGCGTTAGATTTGCAGTGAGGTTGTCTATCAAAGTCCGTTAGAAGATTTGGAAAATTCAATTTAAAAAAAAATTTAGTTAAAAAAGATCTCTAATTTTTGCTTCCAGTATCGCATTGTTGTAAAGTTTATTTTTCCGATGAGTTTTAGATACATACCCAAAGTTTGTTGTAATCGTTAGGGAGTTATGGAGCGCGCACAACTACCGACCGAGCCAACTACAGACAGACGTTTAATAAAAACCACTTTTTGCGTATTTCCGTGAAAGTTTCGTGTTCGAAAATCGCATGAAATCAATACTTCCGTAGACTGAAAGTATAAAAAAGTAAAAATATGAACGAAGCACTTTGTCTGGACTTTCCCATACTTTAGACATTGTTATTTATCGTTTTTGCATGTTATATATTTTTTTAGAAAAGTTTCGAACACCAACAGTGGCTTTAAGACCGTACCACTCAACCGGAAGCGAATGGCACATCAAGGACATCATAGCCGCATCATAGCAACATGGCAACACTGAGCTCTATGCCGTTTTGTAGCTAACAGCTTTTTAAGTTTCTTATCACACAATAAATCGATTTATTGATTTGTGGGAAACAGATTCGTTGGGGAGAAAAAAAAAACAAAAATCGCAAAGTAGAGATTGGTTTGGAAGGGGCAAATTAGCCCTCTTAAACATTGCTGCACCCAAAATTTACTTAATAAAGGGGCGTAACATTTCGATTTATAAAAATTTATAAAAGACGTCACAGAGAAATTAGCGGGTTTAAACACTAATTAAATTGTTGCTTATCCCTAACTCTATGAGCTGGGATATTTACAGAGTTTTGAAAATATATTTTACACACAATTCCAATTTTTTTTGTATTCTTCTAGATACTAAAATTATGTTCCCCTAGGGCTATTATAATCAATAACTTTCTGCCAACTCGTTTTTGAGTAACATATCGTAAAAATTTCAAGAAATCATAGGCGCCGCTGTTTTGAATGTAGAAGGTTCGAGAAAAAAGAAAAATTGCAATTCTGAAGGAAATGGTACCACAAAAACAATGTCTAAGTTCCGCTTTAATATTTAAATTTTTTAAAGCTTGTTTTTACGATGTATTTTGGATATTTCGTAGCTCATCGAAATCCGACCATCCGTTCTGTAGTCATGAGACGCTCATGCACCGACAGTCAAATATTCTATAGAAACCACTATTTTTGAGTTCCTAGGGGAACCTTGGAATGGAACATTTCCATGAAATCAATACTAGAAGTATAAGAAATTAGAAAATATCTTGGCAATATGCAGAAATTGCCACCAGTGCAGCGATACTGTTGATAGGACGGTCACATTTGAAGTAGTAAGGAGTGGGTTCATTATTGCAGTTCTAAAATTCGAAGTTCTCAAATATTGTTCTTAAATTAATCTGACCAATAGGTAATAAGTCTTTTTATTATGATTTTCGTCATATTTTTGCTCAAAGTAAAGCACAGCACGAAACCTATACAGTGTATAGGTTTATACACCCTTCATAAAAACATAGAAACATTTCTAGGAGTTATGAAAACTCTACCATGAAAATCTCGTTGAAACATTACAACAAAAGCCATGGTCACAAATATTCAGCAATTAAGAAGTCCTGCGTTCAAAATGGCCTATAAGAATCGAGCATACAAAAACTGCTATTTTGAAAATTTTAATCCGGATAATTAATTGTGCCTGCAAGCTTCCTACCACTTCTGCTGTGTAACAATTTTGTCCTACAAAATTCTTCTCAGCAAAACTTTGATGAACCCTAACTCAACAATACATATAAGTGGGACTTTTAACATAGAACTAGTTTGGGATTTCAAATTTATTAAAATTAGTGGTGGAATTAATTAAAAACGTAAACACTAAATTCTTTTATTAGCGATTAGAAAAACCAAATATAATTAAATATGTTGGCCAACACTTCCCCTCTGCAAAAGACAATTTAACTCCCATTTTTCACTGTTCTATGTGGTGTATAACAAAGCAACCCTAAATCTCTTGAAATTCAAGCTTATCAGTTCACCTGTTTATTTTAGCCAAAACTTTCACTACTACGTATGCATAATAACAGAGTGTCGCACCAATTTCGAACAGGCAAACAAAATATTTACACATACAAACTATCAATAATCCCACTCACACCCCATACGCCCTATCTCGCTCATATCCTAGGGCTAAATTTTTGCTCTTCCTCGCTGCATTCCCCTAAAACGATGAGGGAAAGTGGCACACTTTGCACACTACCTAACTGAGTAGCTGTGACAGTGCACAGCGGCATTTCCGCCGGAATTCCCAGCATTCCCCACGACCCCGCTAATTGCCGCCTTCCACCCCCTACCCTAATGACGCCCTTTTAAAGGGACCACGTGTGTGTGGGTGTATGTGTGCTTCAAATTTCTGATTCTTGATGTGTATCAAATTCCACGAATAATTCGAAGCGGTCGCATTTTTTAAAAGCATATACGGAAATTTATAGCCCTTGCGTGCCTAATTATTTTTTCGTTATTGGAAAATTGCTGATGGGGCAAATATTAAATGGCGTTTGATGTCATCTCGCCCTAACGTTATAGATAATTGGTGGAAACATTCGAAATTAAGATTTATGTTTGGGATTTTGAAGTGAGTGAACTGATGAGCGGATGATGGGTGGTGTAATTTATAATACTGTTGGTAAATTCCCCAAACTGCTGCTGTAATTTCACAATTATACAACAAACACTTTAGAATCTAAACGGCGAAGGCATTTTTTGTTTGGAACAATTAAGGGAATTATCTAATTGTATTTAGGCTATTTTTAGTAGATTAGAAGTATGTCGTAATATGTGCGGTTCAAATGATTCCTATTCTTTTACAAAATTGCAGTTAGATCATAGTAAATGTTGAGACATCGTAAAAAATTAGTTCCAGTTATTGCTGTTTTGGAAAAAAGATAACTTCATTTTGATTTTAATTTTATTTAACATTTTTTGGTATTTTCCATATTTAATTTAGATTTAAAATAAAATTTTCAAGATTAATTTAATTTTAAAGACATATTTTTTCAAAATTCATTAGAAATGTTTTAATTTTAAATTATTATACCGGCTGCTTCACGCATTGGGGGTCATATTTTGTTTTTTAACATGTTGTAGTTTGGTTAGGATTAAAGCAAGTTGTCTACGCAGTATTCATCCATACATATATAAAAGCTCAAAGAGTATTTTTCTCCGGTTCCTCCAGCGGCTACCAATTCACCAATTTGGACCATTTTTTTTTCAATGAAAGTTCTCTATCCTCAGATGGAACATGAAACATTTTTATATTTTTATTCTACGCCGATTTTTCAATAATAATTATTTTAATTTATAATATATATATGAAAGTCTGCTAGACGCGCTTTACTTGAGGCGACATCTACACTAACGTCGCGTCTCCCTTATGGAACTAATGCATCACGTGACTTATCATTTAGCCGGTTCTGTCAATGATCAGTCTGTCAGTGCATTGTGCGCTGGGGTAACACTAGTTATTAAATAATATATTTAATAAGAGTACGTCAGGCATTGTGTAGGGGGGAGTAGAGCACTCACTCGCCAACTCAAGAGTATCCGGAGTTCAATTCCCATAAAATTGGTGTTTTTACGACATTTCTGTCAATTTGTCACGTTGTTCAGTGAGCTGCATAGCGAAGAGCTGCGAGTACCCGTAAAAAGGTACTCAACGGTCCCCGTAGTCACATCTTGGATGGGTAACCCATATAGTTGGTGAACACGCAGCTCGCCCTGCTCCGGAGGGCACGTAAATCCGTCGGACTTGGTTGCCCATGTCCAAACCTATCCAATCGTTAACTACGTTGTGAGACACTATGAACTGTGACAGCAACGGGAAACTACACAGTTTACGCCGAAATTTTCCTAGTAAAAGAGGTGTACAAAGTTTACGACCCCAAGAGGTTTAAAAATATGGATTGGACTCTCTCACCGACGCGACGTCCCCTGAAGATATTGCACATGAAGAAAAAAAATCACAGAGATTTTTTTTGAATACGAAGTAATCGACATATTCTTTATTACCTATTGTAAATAACACCGGCAATAAACTATATAAAACAATTAAAAAATGGTGGGAAAGAAATTGTCTTTTGCAAATGGGAAATTGTTGTTTAAAATATTTAATTATAGTTGGTTTTGCAAGTAGTTTAAAAAAATCAGTATTTACATTCATGTTAATTAACTTTCCACCACTAATTTAAATTGACTTTATTTGATAAACTAAAACCACAAGATTCCAAGGCGTATAATTCCAGCAACATACAATAAAACAAACTAAAATGCTTAAGTAATAATCTCATCTTGAAAATCCCACTAATTTGTATTGTAAGTTTTGCTGTGAGGATTTTATAGGGCGAAATGGTTACACAGCACAATCTTTTAGCAACGATGATATTCCTGCTGACACAATTATCGAGATTATATTTATATAAGGCCATTTTTGCATGCAAGATTCATAGTGTCAAAGATTTTAACGCAGGAATTCCCATTACCTAAATGTTTCTGACCGTAGTCTTTGTTTAGATTTTATCCAATGAGATTTTTGTGGCAGCTTTTTTATAAACCCTAGATTTGTTTCCATGTTTTTATAAAGGGTGTATATGAATCGGCGAAACTTTGTGTGGCGATATTCCTTGGGCAAGAATGTGATGAAAATCTTAATAAAATAGTCTGCAGACGCTTAGTTGTAGGTCAAATTAGTGTAAGAAGTAAAAATTTGACAACCTTTAATTTTTAAACTACAAAAATCAACCCACCCCTTACTACAGAGCCTTCGCTAATTACCGATACCCACGTGACCTTTGGTCCGCAGCCACTTAGGGAGTTTTAGATGGTAACTTCTGGTAACTAAAAATTCCCTGTGAGTGTCGCTGCCAACAATCAAAGTGAGGTTATATATGTAAACAAGCAAGCCTTGATAAGTTAACAAACGGCTTGGGAATTTTTGGATAAAAGGCTTACCAACACGGTAAGTTGGGTTGCCTATATTTTGTGGTCACGTGGGTATCAGTAATTAATGAAGGCTCTGTATATTAAAATAGCTTTTACTGTCACAATGTGGAGTTTCAACATTATCGCTGCGGTAATTTGCACAATATGTCAAAGAATTTTTTTACCGAAACTTCTAGCTACGTAATGGCGGCCGATGCGATGTTTTTTTTTTAATTTTTAATTTATTCATTAATACTCAAAAACGAGTTCCCAGAACGTTAATTGATTAGAACAGCCCTAGGAGAACGCAATGTGCCTATGTACGTGAATATTTGAAAAAATCGCAATTGTGAAGTGAATATAATTTTCCAATTTTGGAAATTTTCAAAACCATATTGCTCCAAAAGTGGTCACACAATGGTTAATGTCGTATAGAATTACACCCCATACTGCAAGGGATATGTTTTACTTTTCTATACGAGACATATTCCACAATCGTGTGATTTCGAATTTCGAAAAAACCACAATAGTGAAAGCTCTTGGCCACCCTGCAGTCCTGACTTGAACCCCTGGGACTATACATTGTCTTTAATTAAAATTTTATTTAATTTTTATATAATTAAAGGAAATACTTTGATCACTTTTTATTTAGTAAAAATCTTGTAAGAATGTACATAAAACCGACAAATAATTTAAAAATGATTTTTAGGAGAATTGAACCCGGAATTCCTGCATAGATGAGCGAGTGCTTTGCCACATGTCCAATCAAAGCGAACACCTGATTTGCTCTTATTTAATCTATATTACGACAAGCTTGTAGTGTGATAAAATACTGTAGACAACCACAATAAGTGTAACCACGTTATAACACGGGAAAAATGCTATGGTCCGTACTCCGAAAAATATCCTGTACATTCATCACATAACATTTCTGCATTTTTGAGATTCAGGAATGTTTTGAACAGATTCTTTTACATCAGTAACCGCCTCTCGTCTGCCCTGTCCAATAATTTGTAAATTCTGAGGTTTCCAATTAATTGCTTTCTTATCTATTTCATTTTAAATATTACGTTTTTTTAATGTTTCCGATTCTCATTGTATGTATTTTTAAATGAATAGGTATTTATTCTTTTAATACTATGTCCAGTAATCTTATTTTCTATTTACTCAAATTTGACATACTATTTAGACTTCCTAATATTTTATATTACAACATATTTTTAATTTTTCAGAAGTGTTTTCAAACATAATTGTTAGATCTTTTCATCGTTTCTAAATTTAATCGAATTTTCTTTGTAGATGCTTCGTAGTTTATTTTTTGTGAATATCCACACATAGGTGATGAATAAACTTACATTCTCATACTTATTCTGAAAATCTACAGATGTAAAAACTATATTAAATTTAATACAGCATCAGGAAATTACTGTCATAGTCTGGAATTTAAAAAGTAAACTTAACACAATATTTATTTTCTCACTTTAGATTTGGAATTAAGTCATTTATCACCATAAATAGCATTTCGCATGATGATGCATCAATTTAGCTTATTTATTAAAATTAAGTTAACGTTCCGACACTTCAGGCTTGTTTTACTAGTTTTATGACAATAAATTGTCACGTTTTATAAAGTGGGATAATGCGAGCTGGCGTAGTAAATCGGTCCACAATCCGCAGATGTAACCAGCTTGTTTCGTGAAAGTGTCGCTTTCCAGCATCTATAATGCTGGCAGATACAACCCCGTTGTTACGTATTCATGCAATGCTTTACCCCTAAAATCTTGTCATTTATCCTATAGGTCACGTAATGAACATTTCCGAAATTTGGTATTCAATTCCAATACCCATCGAGTCTCTCTGAAGGTACATCATTTTGTTACGTTATTGCTTTTCGTCTTATTTGAACTCATCCGAAATGTATAGATCATTCCTTCTTGCGTTTAAAGTCTTACACTTTTTTCTGTCCGTATAGTTGGAATACTTTTTTTAATCAAGAAGGCATCTTAAGTGCTTTAAAAGCGCCAGACAAACATTAAAATTTATGTTAGAAGCTTTTAAAAAGATTTTATGTATCCTGTTCGATTAGTTTCACAGTTACGTAAAATGTTTTAGTGGGTGGATGGTGTAATTAAATTTGTTTAATTTTAAAAAGGGTTCTTTTTACTTGAACGAACCAAAACGATTTTCATTGGAAAAGGACCGTCACTAATAGAACGTGAATGAATTGTAAATTAGTTTGGAACAAATCGGTTTGTTGAGTTTAAGTAAAATCGTTGTTCGATGAAAAAAATTTGGACCAAATCTAGACGATGACAGTTGGTTTGACCCTAAATGTATTTGAAACTTGAGTTATTGAATATGATATTTATTTATTGAGTGGGTTAAATTCCAAAAAAAATCTGCTGTTTTCATTACTGTTAAGAATATATTTAAATTAATTTGTCGTAAGCCGATCAGTTACTGAAATTTCATGAAAAAAATTGGCCATTTCTTTTGTAATTTAGTATTAATATCTAATTATGCAAAATATTTTTTTTTTTAATTTTTCAATTTACTCCTAAAACCTTTTTATTAGTTTGTATTAGATGCCATTATATATTTTTTTATAAATCGATAACAAAAACACAACCTTCTAAATGGCATGCCAAATAGAAAATTGTTTTGTTTAGAATTATAGGGCTGTGCCTGAGCACAACTCCATGACTCCCGACCCACTCCCTTATCCGGGCTCAGCGCACTTAGCGCTATTCGTCGGTCTAACATGCCCCATCTTGAAAAAACATGCAACCCAACATACACACCACTTATGTCCATGTACACTTCTATCTCATTTCGCTATTTGCCTCAACGGCGTCTGGTGCCTCGGTCCGTATCTTATACATGTTTCTGTTTGTCATCATTCTATTTACCTCCACCATCGTTTTTCCCTTCTTACTTCCATGTCTGTGATGTTATGCATCCATATTCGCCGTGGTCTTCCGCTTAGTCGTCTGCCTTCCGTTCTTGCTTTCAGTACTCTTCTTGACATCCCGTATTCAGTCATTCTGTTTTGTTTATAACATTTTAGTTGATTGGTTTCTGATGTAGTTATTTGCGGTACTTGCTGCAGTTCCTCCCTAAAAGTAGAATTTCTTATCCTGTCTCGTCCTGTTTTTTCAGTTATTTTCCTTAGGTATTTTATTTCCACCATAGTTATTTTTGATTTATGTCTACATGGCATAGTCCAGCTTTCTGCACCACAGGTCAAAATTAAGGTATATACCGTTTAATATATGTGTAATTTTGTTTGCATTAATTTCTCTTTTTCCGATGAAAATTCTATTGAAGATGTAGTACAATAGACTAGCTGTGTTCACTCTATTTACAATTTTCCTGTCTATTCTTCCATTACTTGTAATTGTTGTCACTAAGTACGCATACTTTCTATTTCCTCTTTCCATACATTCACTGCTGCTTGCAATTGATCTCTACTTCCCGTTATTGCTACGATATCATCTGCGTAGACCATGTTCTGGATTTCTACTCCAAGTTCCAGTTCTCTATCTTGAATTTTCTAGTTTTCAACTTACAGTTTCTTATAACTTTGTTCAATACTAGAATGAACAGAAGCGGACTAAGACTGTGGCCCTGCTTTTTCTTTTTCAATTTTAAATCCATCTGTCTGTTCTGCACCGAGTCTTACTATACTTTTTCTTGTATACACTTTCTATTACTCTCCTAAGTTTCTTGTTCACGTTTAGTTCCTCTAGTACTTTCCGTACTTGTTTTCTTAATACAGTGTCAAACGCAGTCTTAAAGTCAATAAAAGCCAAGTGAAAATCCCTTTCTCTACCGATCATTTTTTCTGTTGTCATTTTTAACGAAAAAATATGGTTTTACGTTTGTCTTCTCTATCTGAATGCAGCCTGTTTCTCACCTAACTGTCTTTCTGTTTCTTCTCTTAGTTTTTGTTCTAAAAATCTTTGAATACATCTTCTACAACGCACAAGACGAAAGACATATGGATCTGTAGTTGTCACAGACCGTTGTTTTTCCTTATTTGTGTATCGGTATTATGTAGGACCTTTACCAATCTTCTGGTACTTCCTCTAACTCCCAAGCGTGGTTACATATCCTGGTCATCCACTTTATCATACCTTCTTTCCCATACTTAATTAGTTCTGGCGCTATTTGATTACAGCCAGCTGCTCTTCCATTTCGCATTTCCTATATTGTTGCTTTTACTTCTTCTTTTGTTATATCTTGTGTTCTACCGTCTTGTATTGTTGCTCTTCTTCTTTTTAACAGGATGTTCCTGTGTTTCGAAGGTGTCGTTTTTCCTAAACTTTTCTAAGTATGTTCTTCATGTATTTATAATTTCAGTTGTTGCGGTTTTTCAATAGTCGTTGTTATCTACTATACTTTTTATTTGTTTCCCTTTACGTTATCTTAGGCTTTTGATTGTGCTCCAGAAGTATTTTAGATTATCCGTAAAGCTCTTCTTTATTTTTGTTCCAAAATCCTCCCAAGTTCTTGTTTTTGACTCCTTTACCTCCTCTTTTGCGTCGTCTCTTCTAATCCTATAAAGAGTCTTATTTATCTATGTTTTATTGCTTATATACTGTTTACAGGCGTCCTTTTTCAGTCTTACTTTTTCTTTCACAGTATCATTCCACCATACTGTTCTCTTATGTCCTATATTTACCTTCTTTGTTTTGCATACCTTCTTTGCCACCTGTTGTATTACCTTCTTTAGATTCTCCCATCTTTCATTTAAAAGAACAGAAAAATTTCCGACGTGCAGAGAATTAGAACCTACTGCCATTGGAAATCTAGGTCTAGAGCCTGAGACTCTAACCACTAGAGCACCCGCTGGTCTCAAAAATTGTTGCATTGTTTCCTGAAAAAAACTATTTTTTTTCTAAAATCAGGTCTGTTTTAAGGTTTTTGCTGATGCTTATACATATAAATCCAATTTTCGAATAACAAATTTGGATAATTATTAGTTAGTAATAACATATTAAAGAAATATCAATTTGTTCAGAGATTCTTAATAGCAACAAACATACTAATAAACTCGTTTCTAATTTAATCGGCTTCGTGTTTCTTCTAGTTTTCAAGATCCAAATAGTGAGACTGCTTATTAATTCTCCCGCCCCGTTTTAACAGTTTTTGTTGTTTTAGATTTATTTGATTTTTTCTCCAGATTTTATAAAATACTCCAAAGTATTTAAAATTTTTTAAAACCTTTATTTTAATTTTTTTCAGCCATATTTCTGTCGTTTGATGAATATTTTCGACTTCAGCGTTTTAACAAAAAAAAGAAGGTACATTCTTTAGTTCGTTTTCCTCAAACCACCCGAAGGAATAATCCGATTTTGATGAAATGATGAGTTGTTAGCATATCAAACATTAATCAGGAATAAAAGCTATTGAAAATAACCAAAACCATTGTTTTCGTCATTTATTTAAAAATTAGAGTTCCATAAGTTTCAAATCAGAATATTATAATCAAGAATTTCTAAGAAATTTAATGCCGTTTTCTGAATTCTCCAGCTTTAAAATGGAAAGCGCTACAATTTTCTAGAAATTTTGACTCTAACGCCTGCGGTCTAGGACGTTGCGGCCGCGGGGACGTTTGCGCGCTGAGACGTTTAAACGCGGGACCATTTAGACGCAGAGACGTTTCGGCACAGGCCGTTTTGGCACAGGGACGCTTCGACGCAATAAAGAAAATTATCTGATTTTGTGTTTTTCTTTAACTAAATAACATTTTAATAGCCACTTATATATTTAACAACATTTAACATGAGACACAGAATTTTGACATAATAGAATTAGCAAAATTAATAACTAATCTGACAAAAAATAATTTTTTAAACCAGAAAAATTGAAAATGACATAGGTACTGTGTCCCCTACCTAATATTCACCAATTTGTTTTTCAAAACAATTTGGAAATCTTAAATTGTTTTTATTTTTATTTTTAAACATTTTCAAAATTTCAAAAATTTTCAATATTTTTACAATTTCGAAAAATTTTAATTTCTTATTCAAATTTTCCATAAATTGTAAAAATTCTCAAGATTTTGTTTCAAAAATTCGGGTAAGGATCCCTGGTGGTTAACCGACAGCTTTTTTAAACTTTGCAGTCTGATAGAGTTACGGATGAGCTTTATGTTGGTTGTCCCAGTTCGTTAGTTTTTCTGTAACGCCTACAAAATATATGTTATTTTATTTAAAACAAGGGACTATGAAATTTTTTTGTTTAAGCTAAATTGCTTATGAGTGGTAGTAAAACAAGATTTACGGCTTAATTGTTAGGTGCAGCAAAAATTAGAGAAGGAGCTTATTTTCCTCCTCCCATCCAAATTTGTTTCTTTCGTTATGAGTTTTATTTCTTTCCAAGGAACCTTTTTCGAAAAGTCATAAAATCGAATCATTTCCTCATAAAAAACTAATAAATGTGCCACCCGCTCGGGTGATTGTAAGTAACGCGAACCGGATCAACGACATTACGCTGAAGCAGCCGCCAGCCGTGGTTATCAGTGTGGTGGTGGTTATGACATAGCGCGTTGTGCTGCACGTCTTTTTATTGTCACGACCGGTACTTGTACATTGCATTTTCCCTTGGTGGAGTAATATCAATGTTGGCTTGTTCTGTATCGCCACTGCTGTGGGCTACAGCGTTGTACGTAAATACTTTTGAACGTAGAAAAAGTAAAAGGCCAGGTGAAGTGCTTCGCTCATTTTTTACTGATTTTTTACACTTGTATTCTTATTGGCTTTGCAAGTTACTACGAGTTGGGCGACGAGTCAAAACTTAACGTACCCTAATATATCAGGATTATTCCAATCTTATGTAGTAATTATTGGGACTATAGAATATTTTTTTCTACTCACCAATTTACACTTTTTTAAAGTTTTAACATTGCAAGTTTGCTTAAAATGTTCTGTTATTAGAGCAACACTTTATTTATTCATCATCTAAAATACGCCTTCCTTATTTTAGGGTTTTCAAGTTGCTTCATACTTTCGATATTTCGGTTTCAAAATTAACAATTTTGAGAACTTGAAGGATAGTTCCTGACTATTAATTGTGATCTACATATTTGCAATTTTTCAATATTTTTAACATTTACCTGCTTTTATTCTGTTATAGTAGTAATTTTGCTATTTACATTTCTTTTTTTATAAGAATCATGAGGCCGTGCGTTAGCACGACTCCATGTTTCTCATCCCACCCCCTTACGGGCTCAGCGCAGTTCGGCGCTATTCACCGGTCTAACATGCCCCACTCCTGAAAGACATGCAACCCAATATACACACCACATACACCATCGATGGACTCGCAGGATTTAACTTATTCAGAAAAATTTCCGACGGGCAGAGGACTCGAACCTACTGCCGTTGAGAGTCTAGTTTCAAAGCCTGGGACTTTAACCACTAGACCACCCGCTGGCCCTCTATTTACATTTGATTCGTACGATGTTTAGAAGAGTTTTACAATTTTTAGTTTCGAAACATATCTTTTTTAATATTTTCTGGTTCTTTTGTCTTCTTGTACAAATCACAGTTTCCATATAAAACAAGTTTGTGGGAATATTTTCGTAAATCTTGATATTTTTTCTACTTATAATTTGTTTAAAATTTGTACTTGTCATGTTAAATATTTCCGCCATAAAGCTTTACCTAATACACAGTTTTAAATTTCCGGCATTAGCTATAAAAGAATGGAAAACCTTTTCGAGAAGCGAATCGTAGGTTTTAATGTAGGCAAATCCAAAGTTAAAAGCTGCATTATCAGATGGAAAGAATTCCGCTCTTTGACTCAAATTTACCTAATGGCATGCGCCAGTTACCTGACGTACGGAAGAAATACGGAAAGCGGAAACACATTCACTTTATCCGGCGTTTCGGAGAGAAGTTGCTAGTTCGTCTGTTCAGCAAAATAGCCCCCTATTCAGCGGATTCCATCGGAAACCCCTTATTCACGGATAGGCATCGCGTCCCGACCATGCAAGAACCGAATCGCAAACATCAAAGTGCCCCCGTGAGCTGTTATTCATCTGCTCAATACACGGCAATCTTTGCCAAACAGCAATCTTCTTGCAAACTCTGCCATTAACTGCACATTTCTGCGAGGGCTGCAAACGAGCATTCACTGACACTGAAAATAACGGTCTCAAAGACTGGTTTGATACTGTGAACTTTGGAAGACCATCGAGGGGTTGCAGGGATATACAACACGCTTGAGGACTATTGGCTTCTGGTATTCGATTACCAAATTTGCTTCTGGTTAATTATTTGACTAATTGAAAATTACTGTTGCAGTAAAATGTCTAAATAACATTATGGTGACAATTGAGTTTTGTAAGGTTATCCACTGAACTATATTTTTCGGTAAATTATACTGTGGGACACCTTCTTAAAATTTTAATTATATGTAAAATGCATATAATTTAGTCAAAAAATAATAATTTTTACATTAAAGTTAAGCAAAACACGTTTCATTTCAATACTAGAATAACAACTAATATCTTTATAGCGAAAGTGGTTGTCTTCTAAACAGAAGTCCCAGGCTTCAATCGAGGGTGGAACAAACTTTTTTGTATTTTCTTTGTTGTTTATTAAATTTTCGGACCGTTTTTAGCTTCTCATAACTAAAGCTTTAATGTTTGATTATGTTATAATAATAACATATGCATCGATTTAATAATTTCATTACCTGAAAAATTAAATTTATAATTTACTGTGGAAATAGTATTCTTTTTACTATTTGAGTGTATAGCTGTTGTAAAAAATTATTAAATAAAAAAACAAATTAAAAAAAGTTTGACCCGTCGAGGATTGCCGCTAGGAACTTCTGCTTAGAAGACATATGTTGTTACATTCGACTTAAAAAGACACGTCTTGAAGTTATTAATATTTATCTACATTTTTGCTTAATTTTAAAAGTAATATTATTTTCTTTTTAACCAAACGGCATGGCACTCATAAAAGATAATACATACAGTTTAAATTCTTATTAGAAAAATATAATTCTCCATACATTTTGTATGTAGTTCAAATTTTCTGGGAAACGGTGTGTATGTATGTATTTTAATACTTTCGTGACTTAGAATGCTATAAATCATTAAACATTTATTGATGCATTTCTGAGTTTATCTCAGTTGTTAATTGTAATTTTAATAGCATATTGTTCCCAACTCAGCGTTAACTAAAAAATTTATATTTATGGAAAAAGATGATTAAACAAATTGTTTCCAGTATTTAAATCGATAACTGCTGATTATATTAAACATTTAGCCCAAGGGAAGACGATTTGATATTCATATATTAAATCCCTAACTGTCTCACCATAACAATGCGACGGGCTTTTGCATCTCGGTAAAATTTATCACTATAACACGACATAGTTTATTGATGGCTTTTAGCGAATGTTTATGTTTCTGTTACTGCTGTTTCTATAATATTTATGCTTTACGTCAATTTTAGCGAGACGAAAATGGGTATTAATTGCGCTGACATGAGCATCTCGCATTTCTTCTTACCTGCATATTGGGAGCTCGCGTAGCAATAATAAACCTTCTGCTAAACAATCTGCTGCGTGTACACTACTAGCTAGCATTTAAGAAGAACTAGCTGAATCCGTACGCCTTTGTACTTTCCCATACTTGCAGTATGAAAATGTATTGTAATTGCAAAAATTTTCTAATCTATGATTTTGACAGAAATACATGTTTTGGGCCTGCAAGAACACAAAACAGTAGTTTTCAAAAAATAACTGTCTGTATGTGTGTGTGTGTGTGTGTAACGCGAAATCTCAGGAAGTACTACACCAATAAAAAAAAGTTATCGTGCTGTTGAGCTTTGTTTTACGAGTTAAGTTTGAAATGTTTTTTTGAGCATTTTTTTTCACAAACATGATTTCATAAATGTAAAAACAGAATATGATAAAGAGCGACAAATCGAAAACTTTTATTCAAACACTCTAGCTTTAAAATAGCTGCCGCTACGATTTTTGTAATTTTTGGCTCGAACGCCCATTATCTCAAAAACGAGTTGTCGGATCGTGATTAATTTTGCTAATACAAAAGCCCTAGAGAAACACAATGTTACTACGCAAGAGAATTTTGTACCAATAAAAACTGTGAAGTAAACGTTTTGTCAAAAGTTTGGACATTATCAAAAAACCCGTTGCTCAAAAACTAGCCGCAGGATTTAAACTTGCTAAGCTTATGGAGGTGGGAAGTGGCTACAATTTGTTTCGTGTCCCCCTCTCTTTAATAATCGGAAGACGATTAAAAATTTCTGTTTCAGCTAAAGTGCTTATGAGTAATAGTAGAATACGATTCTATACTTAACTTTTAGGAAGGTTCACTTTCCCCCCTTTCCCTAGTTAGGGCGAACAAATTTTCAAAACTAGGACTACGATCCACGGTCCACTACGCTACCAACTTAAGTAGCTAATTTAATATTTTAAAATAGCGTGGGGCCTAGCCTACGGGTTCCGCTAGTACATATTTAAGTTTTTACTAAAACTGCCGATCCATACGAGAAAATTAAAATTTTAAGGCAAAAATAACAGGCTGAATTACAAAAATTGCATTGACAAAATGTATTCAACCAATAATTCAAATAGGGGCGGGTGGCGGTATAGTAGTGAGCACAGTCTCAAAACTAGCTATGATATTCACCCGGTCGGCATCTGTAGATGACCCCGACCGCATTATCCGCCTTGATTTAGAAAAGAATTTTTTTATACGAAAGAAAATGGAATCTTTTAGTTTTTTGGAAACAAATTCCTTGGTATTAAAAAAACCCGAGACGACACAGCAAATTTATCAACCACAAATTGGGAAGGATAAACTTAAGCCGCTTAATTATTGCTACACATAATAATTAAATTCTGACTTTCATTCTATTATCAAGTTACATAGTTTCTACGGACCTTGTTTTATTATCACTCATAAGCAATTTAAGCTACAAAAATATTTGCTCCAAGGCCCCAAAATTAAAAAAAAAATTCCGTTGTCAGTTTTTGGGCAATATTTTTTTTAATTTCTACAATTTTGAAATATTTTACCACTTGACGACTTTTTGGGTTTTTGGACCTTCAAAACATGTATTTTGGTCAACATCTGGAATTCTAAAATTTTCCTGAAATTAAATGATTAAAGATAAAGTATAATTCTACACATTGAGTAAGTTATCTAAAACGTGTATAACCATTAAGAACTATTCATATAAGTGTCACGTATGTAGTTGCGTCAGTTTTAACAAGAGCTCTAAAATTATTTTGAAGTGAAAATTAATCAAAACGGCTTTCTAAAATGCTCGGAATAATAATGGTTTGTACTGTGGGTTTATTTATTATTAATGCTGTATTTTTAAAAAGATTTTAGAACCTTGAACGGTCCTGGTGCAGCAACAACCTATACAGAACCTGCTGCTACTCAACAGTTAATAATAGTTAACACACGTACAGTTTAGATAGAAAATGTCGTATAAATAAATAACTTTTTTCTTTGGAAAATATAAATAAGCCCTTGTGGTTTAACCGGAAATTGGTTAGTAACATTTTAGAAAGTTTTAATTTTTTTTTTATATAAACAATTTCAAAACCGTTACAGCATAAAAATTTAAACAACATGCGTTTTTAGGTGTTACTCGAAAATTTTGTTTCGTAACACTGTTAACATTTTGCATGCGTTAAAATAGAAATGGAAGCTGTATAGGATAGCACCAACAAACAGTACTGCTTGCAAAACCAAAATTAACGTAACTTCAATTTAAAGAGCTTTTTTCTAAGCTTTTTCCACGTTCTCATCTTTCCCTAAGAAATTTGATCAAATGAAAATGTTATTTGGTATTTCGGTAACTCGGTATATGGAGGTTATTGAAAAGACTGTCAATTCCTGAAACTAAATTAGGTCTATTCAACCCAGTTAACCTAAATCCAAACATGTTTTTTTTGCGGAGTATATGAGTTTGTTCAATTCGACAAATTGTTAACTTTTAAAAACGGTTTATTTTTTAATTAAACGTTTTGTTATTAAGAAATAATAATTTACCTGGCAGTAAATTATTGCAATTACGGTTATTTTGCTAAAAGTAATATTATCTATTCTATTTTTCTACTTAGCAATTTCATTTCAGGGTGAAAAATTCCTGGTTAGAAAAATTTATCGTGGAAGTTAGCAATTCGCCAAATTTTACAAAATTAGCAGTTAGTTTTATAAAGTTGTAAGTTAGAAACATATTTTTTGTGTGGATTTTCTATACGGTTGAGGTATTCTAAACAACGTGCTCCAGATGGAACAGAGGCCGTTTCCTTTCGAGATTTGTCCCGAAAGGTGACTGGTAAATTAGTCCGAAAGAATGTTTTCAAAAAATAATTACTAGGGCTTCATTGCTCCCTGCAAAAGTATTGTCATAATAGGTTTTGCTATAACAGTTGTAAATTAAAATATCTTTTAAAATAACTATTATGGTTAGATAGATCTTTTGTTGCTGTTTGCTGCGGCAGGTCTTAATTGACCACAGTGCACAAGCAGGCAGGCCCCTGGTATTTAAGGCACTAACTTTGACTCATGATAGAGTATAGAACATGGTATGCTGTTGCTAGGACCAAACGTCGTCAACTTCTGTGCAAGTGTAAAAACTTGTTGAGAAACCCTGTTTATTAGCAGTGCGCAGGCGCAGTACGTGTACTTCTGTCAGTTTCTAATGTCAAGTGGAATGATAAGGAGGTTAAGTGCTTCTAATTCGTCAACAAATTAGTGTTCAAAGCAAGTTTCATTTACTTTATATACTTTATTATGAAGCGCTATGTAAAAAATTGCCCCAACTATAATATTAAGACAAAAAGTAAGTAATAAATTATAGATCTACCTAAATTAATTTTTGTTTATTGAACATTATATTATTATAAGCATAGGTACATCCAATGTGAAATATTTTAGTTTTCCAGAGGAATTTTGCAAAATATCTTAAATGTCTTTGAGTGTTTTACATCTACAGTGACACTGTACGCTGCAGATGCGACTGTTTGCATTATTGTAGAAAACAATGAACTCGTATTGTAATGGTGGGGATCCAGACATGCTATGGGAAATTCGCTTGAAACAAAACATATTTAGGCAACAATATTCAGAATTTTAAACCAACGCAACGTACTCTAACTAACCTTAAGAAAATTCTATCCCATTTTGAAGATTCTAAAAACTTTCTCCTGTAAAATGTATATTTACTTGTACGCGAGATATTTTGCATTGTGTGTGTGTGTGTCACAACATCCAGTGCCAAACTGTCAAACGTGCTTTTATCAGGTGCGTTGGTGATGTAAACATTGGGTGTCTTCCAAATAACTGAGTAGGCAAGTATGTGCCTTCAGTTCACTAAATGACTGAATTTCCACACAAAAAAAAGAATAAGTCAGTTTAATTAAGTTTCTTAATGATCACACTGTACAAAAGTACTTAAAGTTGTGTTTATTTTATAAAAAAGGAATATAAAAACTCGGATAATTTATTTTATCATTGGGTGAACGATCATAATGCATTTAAGCAATCAAAGAAGCTATTAAAAACTTTCTGTTGTGTATTTCCTGCATACAAATCAATTTTTAAAACATATTTTACAAGATAACGCCTCAATTTTATATTTCAAGCTTAAATTACATTGTGTTAATATAAAAATAATGAAGTTATAGCAGCTAAGTACCTTTTTAATTTCAGCAAAAGTAGTTTGTATAGTATACTGCCAGTAAAAGGCATGTAAGCAAGTAACTTCTATTTCTTCTTCTGTTTATTAAATCCGTAACTGTCTCACCATAACACGATGAGGACCTCTTGCATATCCACTCAGTCTATTTAATAAGTTTCAGCGAATGCTTATATTGCAGTCACTACTGTCGGTATAATTTGATTATTTATGGCTTACTTTAATTTTGCCAGGTCGGAAATATTAAACAGTAATATGTCCTACAATTTATTCTAATGACATTTAAAAGCCGAGCATGCTTAAATTGAAAAATTGTGTATTAGAGGTAAGGAACAAAAAATCTTCGGCACTAAAATGTAACTGCATTAAGAATTTACATTACAAGCGATTTCATAAATTTCTAAAATAAATACGGTCATGTCAGGTTTACGTGCAGCTATGAGACGAAATAAACCGAGTTGATTCTGTTTACTGTTTATTGAGGATTTACGCTCATGAATTCGAGATTTTGACGCAAATATATGTTTCAGAAAATGTTTTTACATATGTCTGTCTGTGGGTAGGTATGTGTGTGTTTCTTTGTGTGTTCGCCTCCTAACCTCCGAATGGATAGTCCGGTTTCAATGAGCTTCGCATTGTGCAGGTATTTCAAAAATTTACGAAGAAAATAAGCTTTTAACAAACGGGGGGACGACCAGAAAAAAATTGTTCAAGCTAAATTGCTCAAGAGTAATAGTAGCATAAGGTTTTCAACTTAGTTGTTAGGCGTCGCAAAAATAAGGGTGGTTAATTTTCCCTCTCCTCCATATTTGACAGACAAATTTTTCCTCTCATTTTAAGTTTTCTTTAACTCCAACGAATATTTTACCAAAAAATAATTAAATTTTAAAAAGCGTATAAAATTATTTTTACTTTCTATACTTCTACTGAATTAAGGAAAATTGTGATTTCATTCAATTTTCGATTTTTCTTCGAAGCCGGATACGGAAGATAGACCTTTTTTTTGAGATTAGATTTTTTTGTAAACACCTTTTTAGAAATTTTAAAATCACAGAGCTGTAGTGCATCTAGAGGCAGATGAAACTGTTTTTTCTGAATGCCGTATCTTCAAACCGGAGGCCGCTACGAATATTTAAATATTTGGACTTTAGTGCCCGATTACTCAAAAACAAAATACCCCATCAATACAAATTGTGATATTATTTAATAGCCCTTACTAAATAAGTATAACCAAGTGATGTAAATATATTTTTGGAAATATTAAAACTGTAGAAATCCTAGCTGCTCAAAATTTTGGAAATTTTCAAAAAAAAATCTCAAAAACTGCCTACATAGTTTTTTTTTAACTTTCTAAGGCGTAAGACCTTCAGTGAGCTACAAATTTGTTTTTTTTACTAATCTCTCAAATTTGAAACTGATTTAATTATTTATTGAAAAACGCAAACGCCCATCGTTATAAACTTTAAACATTTCTATAGACTATTTAAAGTAGTTTATTAGGATGAACAAGAAATGCACTATTTTAAAACTTAATAAAAAAAGGGAATTATTTAATATCAACAACGCGTTTTTCGGAAGTTACGTGATTTAAACTACGCCTGTCAATTAGTTCTAATGAAAACATATATTTTTCATTCGTTGCACATTTTTGATGGCTCTTTAAATAAGCTATTTATATTGATTTTTAGTCCGAAATCCTAAGCGCATCTAATGAGCTGCAGAGCGGGCGGTTCCGTGCTCGCACGCGGTTTAGCCGAAATTATCGTAGCTTATTACTATTCTTATACGGTATGCGACATCGTATTGCTCTGGATGTTGCAAGTTCAAATCCCCACTGGGGCGTCACCTTATTTTTTAATCATTTGGTTCTTTATTCTTGCTTTAATTTTTGTTACAAAAATGTTATGTCATTTATTGGCGCGAGAATACTAAAAACGTAAAAAGTATGGAAAGTTAGCAGCGACTGATTTTATAATATGACGATTATGCAGCTATGCTCTCCGTGCAGTAGTAAGGATGGTGGGATGTTATTGCAATCAATATGGGGGTGTGAAACGTTAATTCTTTTGAATATATGATAAGTAACAATATCTAAAGGACTGAAGTCCAGGAAAAGTACTTCGCTCAGTTGATAATTAAAAACTTTAAAAAAAATGCAGCCGTATTCCTCTTAAGTTGAACTATTTTGAAAATTTCATATTATTGCTTTATAAATATATCTAAATACTCTAAAATGGGAAAATTTGCTTAAATGTCTGGCATTTGGAGGTTAGTACAGAACCATTTAAGTTGAAACGAAACAAGATGTTAAAATATATTTTCTTTGATTAAATTGATTTTTCCTGTTTCAAAGAAAATTTTATGTTTCTCTGATTACTTCTGATTAATAAGATGTGATTCTAAATCATCTTATTTGACTATAGAAATTTGCATTAAAGTTTGTATAATATTAAAATTGTCGTAATAATTTAAAGTCGTTTTCATAAATAAACAAATAAAAAGTTCAAAGAAATAAATAGTCAATTAATTAATTTATTTATTTATAAAACGCTTCGATTAAACCGCCAGCTCCATAATTACATTCGGAACCACACGTGTTCCTCGCAGATGCACTCGCAGAATTCGTTTGGATCCGCATCCTTCTCGAGAGCTTACATTCAATTGGTTATTCACCCTTCAAAGGGTAGAATCTCAGGCAAATTACTGAAATTGCCGTAGATGACCGTAGAGAACTAAACTGGACGACTATTGGGGCGGACAGTGCATTTTTCGGGACTTCTGTGAGTGCTGCAGACATTCTAGGGGTTGCTGTGATACATGGGCGCTGTTCAGTGTTCAGCCAAACCACTCTTGGCTTATGTGTGGTGGATGAGCTGTTACGTGAAAGCTACTCGCTAGATTAGTATGAAATTGCTGAATTTATCGTGGACTTCTGAGAGAGTTTCGATCCATTGTTTGAGTGACATGTAAAAGTAAAGAGTAGGAGGATTTGAATATTATTTAAATTTTACATTGAAGAGAAACAACATTCTCGCGCAAAATACATATTCAATTATACTGCTTACTTAGTACCATAATGTTGATTTAACGGAAATTTATTATGCATGCTACAACTAATAGCTAAACGACAATAAATATTAAAAAAATTAATCGGATCGATTCTTCTGAAATCTCAATAATTGTTTTTTGTAAATTTGATTTTACTGCCTATTTACGCAAAATAAAGTTGGTAGAACGGCATAACATGGGGTATTCCACTAGGCCTAAGAACAATGTTAATCTATATTAAATCCGAATCCCTTTCCACTGTCTCAACTTTGCGCGGTAAAGGGCCCCCACTACTACAACCCACATATTTATGCCTCCCATTAATTAGCTTATATTTCTTTGTAGAGTGGACCGCTAATGTATATACACTAAAGAGGTAAATTAAGGTTCACAGTAGTTGTTTGGGTTATTGTGCACCGGTCCGCTCATAGGTACTCGCATTGTTACAAACAAACAGTTCTAGGAGTAACCCAGCTGGTCTGTATTACAACTTTCATTCAGCTGTGCGGTCTATACGACTAATATTTAATAATAAGAAAAATAATATTTAACTGATATTAAAGTACCGCGACGACCTTATATTGGAAAATATAAACATGGGAACAAGTTGTGCGCGCCTGCTTTACAGTCATAGACCTAATACAAATACATTTTAACTAACTTTGCTTTGGCCTGTGGGGGTTTTGATAATATTTGAACGTACCGAAATTTTCAGTTTTTTAAATTTTTTAACATATTCAAAATTTTACCAAAATTTATTATCTTTATAAAAAAAACAAAATTTTGAAATTTTTCAGAATCCGGTATAAAATACGAAACTGGAAATTTTATC
The DNA here is from genome assembly GCA_958336395.1 of Ctenicera cuprea. NCBI lineage: Eukaryota > Metazoa > Arthropoda > Insecta > Coleoptera > Elateridae > Ctenicera > Ctenicera cuprea. Next base: position 51,323,710 of record OY284487.1, read on the forward strand.
AAAATTTTTAAAATGTTTACTAAATTTTCATAAAATTGTCAAAAATATAAAAAGTATCTATCTAAAAATTTTCGAAATATTGTAAACTTTCAAAAATTTCAATAAATGCGGTTGTGGTGGCCCGACAACTATTTTCTTGTTTCTTGGTAAATGTTCTAATAACTTTAACTTAATACCAATCAGATATTAGAACTTCAAACTTCGCTAACCTAACCAAAGTTCTAAAAAGCTAAAGTAAGCCGCCCACTAAAACGCTTAAAACATTTACATTATTTTAGGCTTACGTTTCGCGAGGTTTAATAAATTCAGGTAAACATTTACGTCTTTAGCTGATGAGACTACTTGAGCGTTTATTTTGGTAAATTAGGGAACATTTCGGTGGTTGCCTCGAGCTTTCGTCTAGCAATTTTTGGCAGATTAATTGAGGCAAGTTTGCCTGTAGAATTTGTTAAATGGATGAAACTTTAAGAGACTGAGTACCTACATGAAATTCCTTCTCGCATAAAAGTGGTCTGATGCAAAGCACGCGTGTGTTTGGAATTAATAAACTCGGCGCCAAGATTCTTCTACTTGTTTGGCGTATGCAGCATTGAATATGTATGTTATCATAATAACTGTCTTCCTGTACCTATTTTCCAATCTACGATCGCCTTGAGTATGAAGAAAGAATGCAGGTATGTGATGTATGCATGTTTCTGGGTTTATATTACAAGTTAATTTGTTCTGCAAGCCGGAAGTGCTTCGATGCTGGATATTTGCTAAAGAAATTGTATGTTCTAAACATGATTAAGTCTCTATAGAAAAGGAATTTGAATTGAGAGTTATTATTATCCAACCATTCTGAGAAAGTTATCTTTTGTTTTCCTTATGTTGGCATGTTTTGATAGTTTATTTGAGTTAATCAATGAATTTTTAATTTTTACTAACAACTCGCACCCAAAAATAACATTTCCACTAGAAACTGAACAAAATAGGCTCATTAATTTTATAGATTTAAACATAAAAATTAATTCAAATAATAAACTTGAATATTCTGTTCATAGTAAACCCACACAGACATTACAATACCACACGATTCTTGTCATCATAAAACACATAAAGTAGCAGCATACAGGTCCATGATACATAGGGCTTTAACGGTTCCTTTAGGTGAAATTAGTTATAATAGAGAAATTTCGATTATTAAACAAATTGCATACAATAATGGTTATAATACTCAACTTATTGAATACACTAATTAAAGAGAAATATTACAAATTAGCTATTTAGAAAACGTATTCAACTACTTCATCAGATAAAATAAAATAAGCGTCAATTCCATATTTTTGCAATAAATCAGAAAAAATTGCCAAAATTATAAACCAAACAAATAAATGTAAAATAATTTTTGAAACCAAAAAAAAACATTTTAAACGCTTTGTTTAATGCTAAAGAAAAACAGACAATTTATTAAAATTGGCATTTAGAAATTAAATTGCTCGCATTGTAATTCGGTGTATATAGAACAAACAATTAGAAATTTTGATATTAGGTACAAGTGCGGTGTTACAAATATAAACACCCGCATAAATCCAATTACGCTAAACACTTATTAGAACACAATCATTCAATGACATCTAATAACACTATAAATTGTTTATACTTTTGTGATCATACACGCAAGTTGGATATACTAGAAGCATTTGATATTCACAAACATCATTTTGAAATGGGAAATTAAATCATCTGGACGCAGATAAAGAAACCAAGATCAAGTTATGAAGATTTATTGTTCCTATAGCAACACCAACTGTTTACTTTTAATCTTGCCTCTGAAAATGACATGTCAACATGTCGAAATACGTATAAGGCTAAAATAAAAAAACCTGTTGAAGTTAAGAATTGTTTTATTTACAATAAATTATTATTTTGTACTTGGATAAAACCTGAAAATTTATTTTTTCTCTAAAGTAGTTTGATACTTCATCTCATAAATTTTAGCTTCTGGTATATATAGCCCACCAAAATTATTAAGAAAGCGTGGAACATTGAATTTTATTAAATAATAAATACTTCTAAAGCAGAAAACTTTAAAGTTACTGAAACAAAACAAAACGTGTAGCACAACAAAACTTTTTTTAACAAAGTTGTGTATTAGCATTTTATTAGAATTTTAGAGAGACTTTTCGCCAACTTGTCTGATTTTAAAAGTTTTCCCAGAAAAACACTATAAAACTGTTTGCCCATTTTCCATCCCTGCATAATATTCCTATTAAGTGATGAAATACAGAACTGACAAAGGGGAAAGCCTGATACGCTAAAAGAAAAACGTTTAAGCGCTCCTAGAATAGAAAACAGACCCCACTAGTGAAGTGATTAGGTCTAGAAATGCAGTCAAGTGGTTTTCCTATCCTTATGAATCATTTCGGAGCATAAAATTCAATGGGAGTACAGTTTTCGTAAAAAGTATTACCCGATGCCGTAATAAATTGTCAAATCAAGTGGGTACAATTAGCAGCGACAAGTAACAAGTACCCTAAATGGTCTTAAATTATCCAATCGTAAATGCACCCCTTGCACGCCCACTTTGAAAAAATCAAGCCCTCATGGAAAAGCGATGCGACTTAATTAATAGCCCTCGTCATACTAATCAATATATAATCACCCTTATTGACCCTGCTTCAATAAAAAGAAGTCTATCACCCCCTGCTGTAACATATTTTTTTCCCACAGCGCCCTGAAATGGTATAATAGCGGCACAAGAGATTAATTGCGAGATAGAAATATAAAGCCATATTAACTGCTTTAAATTTTATATAGCATATATACTATTAAAATGTGAAGAACAATTGAGTAATTCAGTAATATTTTGATTATTCAGCAAGGTATGCCAATTATAGACTCCTTTTCATACATCGTTGCAGTAAAAATAAAAAATAAATTATATGAAGAATATACAGGATGTTAATGAATTGTAGGGACAAACTTCTAGGGCTTACAAAGCACAACAAACCAAACAACTTTTGTTAATAAATGTGTGGTCAAAAGTGTTTCCTTTCAGGGATAGAGCTTCTCAAAGATTCTTTAAGAAGCGCCTAAATGTAGGCAACTCAATTTACTACCTACTATTTGTTTCCATAACGACGGAAATTAATACAAGATAAATAAACCCCTCTTTCCCACTTTTCAAATTTAAAATAAATTAATTAACAAAATGTTTCAAAACTAAGCAGTAGAAAAAACCAAAATTACAAAGAAAAAATCAAGTATTTGAAAAATTTACAATAACTAATTCAAAAATTAACAAAATTATAGTAAATTACCCCAAGCAGCTCCATACATGAATATCATGTCATGCTGTTCGGCAAAAGTATAATTCGCCATAACACAAATGTACGAAACACAGAACGAAAATAACGAAGAAAATAATTATCAAAAAAATCACAGAACGAAAACAAACGAATTATAAAAGGCACAGAAAGAAACGGATGCAAGAAAAGTCAAAAAATATCAAATTGTGTCAAAATTGATGTTATTTGAATGCAGGTATGTCTAGATCGTTTTTTCCAAAATTCCGTGTGACCTGTGCAAAATAATTGAAAATGCAATTTGGGTTGCCTATTTTCAGGTACTTCTTAAAGAATCTTTAAGAGGCTCTATTTTCTAAAGGACACACTTTTGACCACACATTTATTAACAAAAGTTGTTTGCTTTCTTGTGTTTTGCAAGCCCTAGAAGTTTGTCCCTACAATTAATTAACACCCTACATAAATATATGACGGGGTTGCTAAAATAAGCATCGTGGCTATCTACCGTGCTGGAGGTCCAGGGCTCATATCCGACTGTTTTCTTTCATTCATTTTCATTGTTAATTATTGTGATTTTTTAAATTTATATTCTGATTTTATTAACCATTTTGCGCTATCTTCTCTTTGAATACTCCTTGTTGGTGCAATTCTTCTTCACAAATTTCACAAGGTGCACACTCGTATACTTGTAATTGCACAACGGGGAAGAGTACATTGTCACATATAGCTAGAAAAATGTAGATATATAGATCATATCTATCGTTGTGATCAATGGCAGACCGCAAACATTTGCTAAGAGAAAGCAGCGAAAATTAAATACTAAAAAAAAATTACCTTAGAATTAACAGTTCTATATATGAAATTCCCATGATTTTTTTCTCATTCACAAAATGGCCAATTACCAAGTCATTAAATTATTCGGTGTTATGAATGATGTTTTTTACCTTACGTATACAGCGAATTCCAATTTAGGTGAAACATGGCAGATTATAATGCAAAATCTAAGATAGCTGCATTTTATGTCTCTAGAAGAATTTTATTACTTGCAGTCACCTTAAATAGAAAAATGACATTTTTTAAATCAGGTTTATATTATTTAATTTAAAATACATAATCTTTATTTTACAATGCTACATAAAAAAATTAATCAGGTGAAACATAATAAGTTAACGTTAAAATTTTTACAGCTGAAAAAAATAAGTAGGTACATTAAGTGAAGCCCATAAATTGCATTGCTATATTACAATATAAGTGAAAGTAAACATTTTATTTGAGTGCTAACACCAAAATGATTTTATTTCTACTTAATTAGCTGTAAAAAAGTGTATGGTTAACTTTTTATTTTTCACCTGATTAATTTTATTATGCAGCATTAAAAATCATAATTATTCGTGTAAAAAAATAATACAAACCAGATTGTATTTTACAGTAATTATAAAAAAAGGATACCTAGTCAATATTTGAACTCATAATCTCTCGTGTACGAAGCAAATCCTCTAGCCGACCGCTACGGATACATCTAAAAATCGAATTCGCAACCGATTATATCAATGCAGCAGTGGCTTGATTATCATTAAATAATTTATTAAAGCACTATGGGTTTTAAATTTTTAAAATAAATTGCCATCAGGTGATGTAAAAAATGTCGTCTTTCCATTTAGGGTAGCTGCAAAATAATTATATTCTTTTAGAGACATAAACTGCAGCTATTTCACTTTTTACATGTTAATCTGCCATGTTCCACCTAAATTAGAATAATTCACTTAAGATCTTAAAAAATAATATGTAAGATAAAACAGAGACGAATGAAACAAAATTTGCAAACGCAAATCCAGTCTACACAGTTTTTTTTACATATTTTGTGTTAAACTTTCGCACATATTCTTAATTTTTTCTGTTGTAAGATTGATTATTTTGTAATATAGAACGAAGGGAGTAGGTATATGTTTTGTATTTGAAGCTTCATCTCGTAAGTAAACTGCTACGGATTCTATTTTATATTTAAAATATTGTTACCGAATTCATTTGGGTAGCAGATATTTTAAAATATGGCCGAATACTATACCAACAGTAGGCATTAAAGCTGACCAATACTACCACACGCTTTTGGGTCTTATCATTAACATTTCTTTATACGATAACATAAACGTTGTGGTAAGAACGTAGACGAAACTTCGGGCAGACGTTAAATAATTAATATAATATAACAACTTAGTTTGTTTATAACCCTTGCTGCTATGGCAAAAATTCGTTTTAGTTTATTTGTTTACATAGCCGCACTCTCGTTCTAATAACAAGTGTGGCTGTCTGGAAGCGCATACCTGAACTTTTGCCAGCGCACAATTTTTATAAAAACCTAAATGGTATTATACGTTCTAAAAAAGTAGAGCATGTTATATGTAACATTGTTTCCTTTGCCTTGCCCACGTTGCCACCCGTACCAGCCGCTACTGGTTGTGATTGATAAAAAATATACGCACAATTGGGTTGTTTATCGAGCGAGTCAAAAGTAAAAAAGAAGAAGTCGATTTTCTGCTGTTAATATTCATCTTAGAAAAAAATGTTTCAAACGAAAGTTTTTCCGAACATTTTTATCTACAGAGTAGCTAGGAAAACCCCGGCCACTTTTCTTGCGGCGGTCAAGAGATGGCGCTTTAGTAAAGAAAAATTAAATTAAAATACTGGCAACAACGCAGATTCCAAGACGTTTTAGTTATTAAATGCGCCCGCATTTAATAACTAAACGTTTTGGATTCTGCGTTGTTGCCAGTATTTTAATTTAATTTTTCTTTACTAAAGCGCCATCTCTTGGCGGCCGCAAGAAAAGTGATCGGGGTTTTCTTAGCCACTCTATATATGCTGACGAACAAGAAGAAATTGTTTCTTCAACTGTTTTTGAGTTATGACGTCAAGTAAGATTCTTTAAATAAGAACCTACCAATTTTTTCAACTGTTTGATACAAAATTCTTTCCAAACAATTCTCCTTTTAGTAGAATTTGAAATACATCAAGTTTACTATGAAGAAACAAAATTTTTTTCCAATAAGAATATTAAACCTTAGATGTTCGAAAATCATTCTGGCAACGTTATAAACAAGTTTCAAAAATCTGTCGAACATGCTAAAAACATAATAAAGAATAGTAGATTTAATGTCACAAATAAAAATTGTTCAAAACCTCTGTTTTCAAATTACATTGGCAAGTAGGTTTGGGATTATTAGCAATTTTCGCGATTACAGTAAATTTGCCTGAATTTTTTCTTTATTGTTAGCTTTTTATACGGCAAATATGCATAGAATGGTTAAAATACGATTTTACGTTTGGGGTGTGAAACCCTACACATGTAATAAAAAAAGCGTAATAAAACCGACGAATTAGAGAACACAATGCATCCCCCTCAAGGTTTACGCCATAATAATAAATAATCAGGAGGCAGAGTGTATTTCCGCTGTCTGGAGGCACTTCCGGTGAATTCGTGTTTATTTCCAGCATGTTTAGAGTTTTCGCTGCAAATCCGAACTTTTATTAAAAATCTAATTATTTCCAGCTTATCGCATAAGTTTGGATTACATTTCATTCCCAGTTGGAATTGAAGTATTGCAGCGTAGTTTTTATTAAATCATTACGCCCCGATTAAAGTTCCACCTGGCTATTGATGTAAGTAAAGTTTCAAGCGGAGTCTTCAACTTATTTCTTTAGTTCTAGCCGGTCTTGAGTTTGAAGTTTATGGTCTTTAATTGTAGGCGATTATTATGTAAATTATTGAATTTTCGCTAGTCGCTAATAACGGTTTTCGTTAGTTATTTAATGTGTGACTAACTAGAAGAAACACCGCAGAGGTCATCGTTAAGCTTCATATGGTATAAATTACCACATATGTAGAATAGGTGATCATATCTGCATTTAATGTGGAAAGGTGAATGGCCAACGGAGACACTATAATAACTAACTTATAACTATCTTGTTTTGGTTTAGTTATCTTGTTCTCGTGAAAGGTCAATTGGAACTGTCATCTAGATTGAAAACAACTTTTTTTTTAAATAATCGTTCGTATAGAATTTGTGCTTAAATTCCGAGGCAAATTTTTAATATTAGAAACCTACTTTCTCTTTAGAAAAATGTTTAAATTTATGGAACAAAGCAGGAAACATTTTGCTGTTTGTTGTTATAAGAAATGCAAAACAGTTCAAGGTCAAGAGTAATTATAGTTAAATTATTAAATTGTGCTTTAGGTCCTAAAAATGGTAAAAATTTGCCTTGCTTACCGCACCACCAGCCGCTTTAACTCAACACGTCCTTAAGAATACAAGTGTAGTGTTTTACACGAATAAAGGCAAAATAACAATCTTTAATTTTTGTGTGGGAAGATAAGCCCCTAATACTACTGCATCTAAAAATAAAGTTTAAAATCTTGTACTATTGTCACTGATGAGCAATTTTGATGAATTTTTTAATCGTTTCCTGTTTAATTTAAGTCGTAGGTTTCCGCAGCTGTTGTCATCTTGGCTTTCGAGTTGGAGCCGCGTTATCGGTACTGCTACTGCCGACGTTTCGTGCACGGTTCCACGGGACATCTTCAGGGAGCTGTTGCTGCTGGAACACAACTGAGGGGGCGTGGGGTACCGTCTAAGTCCCACACCGTATAATTCCTATGGCACGTATTATTTTAACAGCAGGAACCACTGCATTTTATATGTTGTAGGAAAAGGAGAAAAATGCAGATGTCATGTTAATTCATTTTTATTAAGTTCTAATTTTAGGAGCTGGGATGCACTTACGTTTTTACAAATTTTCGATTTTTAGAGTTTGGGGGTGCACTTGAGGGTAGTTTCGAGATGTTGCTTTAATAAAAGGAATAATTTTCCACATTTTAAAAAAATTTTCAGTTTTTAGGGGTTGGGGTGCACTTGCGAATAGTATAGAGATGTTGTTCTTCTAGCAAATTTTATCTTTCACTAAATATGTAGTAGCACGTACAACACTGAATGATTTGTTTCAGTTTTCAGTTGTGTATTTTTCAATTAATGTCATTGAAGGTTTTGTCCAGTATTAAGTGAATTTAACTATTTTTAAGTGTTTAGTGTTGATTTTACAACAATTCTAGCAAAGATGATGATTTTCCTAAATTTTACATCATTTCAGTTTTTAGGAGTTGGGGTACACTTCAGGGTAGTTTAGAGATGTTGTTCTAAGAAAAAGGATGATTTTCCTCATTTTTACAAAATTTCAGTTTTTAGGAGTTAGGGTGCACTTGAGAATAGAATAGAATTTCTAGTTCTAGCAAAGATGATAATTTTCCTCATTTTAAAAATTTTTAGTTTTTAGGGATTGGCGGTGCAGGTAAAAAAAGTTTAGAGATGTTGTTCTAACAAAGAGAAATTTTCATCATTTTCACTAATATTCAGTTTTTAAGGGTTGGGGGTTCACTTCAGGGTAGTTTAAGTATGTTGCTTTAACAAGGGGGAAGATTATTGTTATTTTACAATTTTTATTTGTGGTTTTAAGGATTGTGGGTGGGTTGAAGGGGTTTTAGGGTTATCGCCCTTACGCAAATCGGCTTTCTAATAGCAGGCAATATTTATTCGTTCAATTGTCAAAATCCATTTTTGCCGGACTTAAACTGTACAGGTAAGCGGCCAAAAGAAAACCATCCAGAATGGATTTAAAAAGAACTACGCATCCAAAAAACAAGGAATTTCTATAAAAATGGGTCTGCATAAGTTTCCTTACGGAGTTTGAAGTTCTAAAATAAGCAACAGTCCGAGTTGTTGAAACTATTTCCACTTCAGAAAACTGTAAGTACGTAACGAGGTTTACCGGATCCAAGCGCATACAATCTGTTTGTCATTCTTTTACTGTGTAGAACTAAGTCTTTCAAACACATTCAAACACAATTATTTCAATCTAAAAAACTGTTGGATTGACGACTTTTAACAAAGGTATCTGTTTTGTGTATTTTTGTCGGGAGAAAATATATTCTAACCAAAAATTCAAAAACCTGTGAAGATCTAAAATAGAAGAAAATATTACGCCCCCCTCTCACATGTGACGCCTCTGGTGTACTTAGATAAACCAGCATTAATGGAAATACTAAGCTAAACGAGTAACGCTAAGGACGCTAGTAACGCTAGTAACTATAAGGAAACGTTTCCGGACCCATGTTTATCGAAAATTGTTCATTGCTTGAATCCGTTCTGATAGTGTGTCCCTCATGTTATAAATCGCCCTGTATACTAACTACTACAATGAAATTTGCTCATACAGGCTTTGCAAAAAGTATAAGCTCCTTTCTTCATTATCTGTATACAGTTCATTTATTTACACGTATGTTATATTTTTCTGCGTGTAATATTCATTTTCTTCACAACACACATCATTCTTTGCTTTCCTACAGTTCCGGATTTACTAGTAGGCTGACTAGGCTGCAGCCTAGGGCCTCGGGAGTTTTGGGGCCTCATAATTTTTGGACCTCATAGGTTGTAGGCCTCGTTGTTTTTTCACTTAATAATTTTTGGTCCTCATTTTTTTCAAATTCTTAGGTTTCATAATTTTTGGGCATGGTGTAAAATTGGGACGCCCTAAAATGTGTTTTGGCTATTTTTAAGATTTCAAATGCATAGCGGGAATTTGAACTTGCGACAGTTCGTGCAATAGGATGTCGTACCAAAGCTGTAAGCATAGTAGGCAGCGATAACTTCGACTAAACTGCACGGAAGCAAGGAAACCGCCCTAAGGCTAGCTAGATATTGTCCTGCCTAATGTTACAACCGGTAAGCTAGGAAGCGTTACGGCCACGCGTACTACTTGAATCTAAGTAACTGCAACAGTGCAACTTTTGGCACGTGCTCTGTTTAATTGTCAACAGGCAGCTCTTATCATGGTGAGGTAAGAAGCCTTTGCAGTCTACGTTCCTTTAAAAATAAGTTTTTCGTGTGTGTTCCTTTAAAGTAATGAAAGTGCGACCTAACAACGGTAGTTATTAGTAATATAGATTGCTCACACAACAAAAGTATACAGGGTGCGGTAACTAAAGTGTTACAAACTGATATCTCCAAAACTATAAAAGATGAAGCAACAATTGTTTTTTGATTTTACAGAATGGAAGGGGCCGTATATTGGGCTAACAGTGAGTTTTTAAAAACCACCCCATTTTAACGGGTGGTGCAAACTTCAAACTTTAAAATGAGATAATATATAACTTTATTATTGTTTCAATATCCGCAATCAAAATAGAAACAGCCTACTTTTTTTACAATAAAATAAACACGTTTAGTACCCATAATAATTGGGAGGATGAAACTTTTAATATTAAAAATTGGAATGAATTTTTTTTAAATTTAATGCTGTCTAATAAAACAAAACAATTAAAATTAGATCAAGCAAAATTTAATTAGAGTGAAAAAAGTACAAAATTACATCCCCCATGCATATAGAGTAGTAAACGTTATTCAAAATATCTGAAAAAATAAGTTGTACCTATGTGCATGTGGATATTACAAAAATATTACAGGGTGGTTTTTCACTATTAGACTAATATAAAGCCCCTTCCGTTCCATAAAATCAAACAAAATGTTGCTGAATCTTTTATGGCTTTGGAGGTATCAGATTGTAACACTTAAGTTGCCACACCCTGTGTATAGTGCCAAGAAAATTTTATATTTTCCCTAACTTACTAAGGCAGAACATGGCGTCCTGGCCTTCCCTTGCAGCTACCCCAATGCACATAGTAGGTAAGCTACTTTTGAAAATCAGGGCCTCATACTTATATGTAACCTAGGGCCACATAAAATCTAAATCCGGCACTGCATTCCTATACAAAGTATAATTTTTCTCCTTTTAATAAAATATATAAAATTTAGTGGTTCCTACCTTAGCAAGTGGAAGGGCAACGGTTACACGTTATAGTAATTATACGTTCGAGGAAAAATGGGCTATAGGAATTATACGGTGTGAGGAGTGAGTTGTCCACAGCCCTGAAGATTTGCAATGCAACCGCGGACGAAACAATAGCAGTAGCACTATTTTGACTAGATAAACGCCTGTTCATTTCCAAATTTCAAAGATTTTACAGAGAAATAAAAGCACCGCAGAAAAATTTTATTGCAGTTCATCATCCCTTGCTTTATTAGCCCACAATATTTAAAAAAATTCGTAATATTAAGAATTATTTTTGTTTTTATTAAAAAAATTAAGTTTTTCCAGTTTCGGAAATGCCTTTATGGTTATTATAATAAGATTGTGTCCTCCTAGGACTATTGGCGTCGTTTAGGGCCTATTACGATACCAAATTTGATGCCGCCCTGGTAACCTGTTTTTGAGTAAACAAAACTATTTAAGTACTGTTGAATATCGGAATTTTCTTCAAACTTGTAGATATTGCAAAAAAGAATAAAAATGTGATAAAGCTGCTTGATTGTCTTGAGGATGTGAAGCGTCAACACAATTTTATTAAAAAAAAGTGACGTCTTATCGATGAAGAGCTTTTTCAGAGCTCGTTACAAAAAGAAAACAAACGCGCCAAGTACAACTCGAAACACGTTAGGGGCAAAGGAGTAATCCATCAATAACCTTCCGTACATGAAACGCTATTGGAAACACAAACACGTGTGCACATCATACGAAACTTAAAATGCGCGCCACACAGAAGGAGAAGAGTCAAGTGGAGTTCTGTCTGTCTACAGGAAGTGATGCACTACAATTAACGTAAGAGTAGTTGAGCACGTGCCACTTAAACACGGGTACGAACCTTCTGTTTATCGCCAGCCCGCATCGTTGCGCCCGCAATAACACTAAAACCTCCATAACATGATGTCTTTAGTGAAATCAAATTACCATTGTTTTTTCTTCGCTTAACCTAACAATGCAAGAATATCCTGCGTTAAAAGGACCGTTTAAAGGCGAATAATAATGAAGTGCGTGTTTCAGGAAGCACGCACATTATATTATTATCAAAATTACGCATTTTATGGAAGTTTTTTTGATAAACAATACAATAACGAGACTACTAATGTAGTAGGCACGAAATATTAGCATAAAACTTTACCCATATTTTTGACCCATATCCTATTAAAATGGTTCTTTACCCTATGGAAATATTGAAAAATTACAACCCTTTTATTCAAAATTTCCACCTTTTGCACGATCTCATAGTATAAACTATAAAGAGCTAAAGGTATTTATGAAAAATGGATCTGTATTACTAGATTAAACCCGTCTTTCTGTTCTCCGCTGATCCGATCAGTTAATTTGTCAGACAATAGAGAAAATAATGGGATTACATTAGCAGAGAGCTACAGAAAATAGAACAAGAAATCGCAACATACACACAGGGTGCGCACAGATTGACTGATAAAAACATAAAAGCAGAATGAAATTCGTTTATAAATATATAGCTGACTTTGCGCAGATAGCCATCTTTAAATTAGAAAATATGAAGGTAATTTACAGAGTTAAAAGTTTGGCTCTTAAGGCGATTAAGTGATAACTATTTTACTCAAACTTTGAAGCTTTTAAGCAATTTTTGTTGAGCTTATTTTCCTTTAATAAGATCAGGTTTATAATAAGACTTTAGATTAATGTAATGGAGATTATTACACAGGCTGGCCATTTTAATTTTGCGCTCATTATTGGGATCTCGGAAATTATAAAAGATATGAAATCGGTTTAATTACAAAAAATAGCTATTTTCATATGGCTATTAAAAATTACAATAAGTGTGCAGTAAGTTAATCTGCTCCTAAAATATTTGGGGAAAAACTAACAAAATCGGTTGTGTTTAATGTATTATTATTGCTAATTTATTCAAGACGTTTTTATGAAAAATTGGTATTTATGTGTTAACAGCATCACCAGCACTGCATGGCATTATCAGAATTCCTAAATTTTAATTTGTTCCGAGTTGCAATAACAAACTGGTTTAATTTACATGTGTGCTATAGTGAATTCGTATACCATGGGATTTGCAATACCTATCATATTTGCAAAGTATTTCTGCATCAACGTTTTACGCCATAAAGTGACTACGATAGATCGTACTACTCCTGGCAGTGTTTTGTAGTAACTACGTAAAAGTAACTCGTTACCAGTTACTAGTTACTTTTCAGTAACTTAACAGTAACTCAAATACTTTGTTATTTTCAGTAACTGTAAGGGAAATACCATAATGTTAGTAACTTAATAAACGACACTTGTTAAGTTACTTTTGTATAATTAAAAAAAATAATTTTCTTGTTTGTTACCCAATTTTTGAGAAGTTGCAAACACCGTTCAAGTATTCGTTTAAGACAATAATTCCAATACTAAATACTTCGTATCCCTTCTCTGCTGCAAAATTGTACTTGCCTTTCAGGTACATCTAAATAATGCATATGGTTTACGACAAACAGCTTAAAAAGAAATATTATCTGCAACCTGACATTAGGGGGGTTATTTAGAATTTTTAGAATATTTAATTCTTTGACTATGCTATAACGGCAGATCTGTTACTTTTAACCTTTTTTTAATAAAAGGTATTCAAAAAAGTCCATTCTTTACTAACATAAAATATAATTATAGGAAAATTATCCAATCAATTTATTGGGCCAATGTCTATCTACATCCCATCCATGCCTCTTGTTTAAGCATTTGTTATTATAATTTCCTAATTTATTTAGATAAATATATATAAATATAACAGCATTTGAAAGAAGTAACTTACAAAGTAACTTGTTATTATATGGTATTTTAACTCCTCGGTTACTTTTATAATTTGATAACTTAGTAACTTACGTAGTTACTTTTTTGCATTGTAGCTGAGTAACTAACTTAGTTATTATTATTGAGTAACTTACCCAACATAGCATGGGGAACATAAAAGCGGCCTTACCCGGCCGGGGAATATCTGCTATCTGTATGCCGGGACACCATGGCATAGAGGGAAACAAAGAGGCAGATAAATTAGGGGTGCAGATGAGACTCGTATGGTTCCCGAACCCACGTGAGGTATTTCGTATCAGGTAGCGAAAGGGGCTGTAAACAACCTGCAACAGCAACAACATCGCTTACACTAGATGGGTGCTCCTGGACTGAGGCAATCGCGATGTTTATGAGGGACCCATCAAAAATAAGGTGAAAGAAATGTTGCTATTGATCAGGAAGCAACTGAAGATAATGCTAACATGACTTCTAATAAGACACTGTCGTCTTGGGAAACACCTTAACACCATTGGCGTTGAGGAGGGTCCAACCTGCAGACTAAGACGAAACCTTTCTACACATTCTCTGCGAATGCCCTGCTGTGGGAGTCAAAGCAATACGGCACTTTGGGGTTCAATTCTCAGATCCCAAAGAATTGATTGCTGCGCCCGTCAACAGTATCCTGAGCTTTATCAGTGAGACTGGCGTGATCGGGTAAGAAACACGTGAGGGGTACAATAAGCGCTTCAGTACAGATCCAATGTAGGGCGGTCATTGCAGCCTAGCTCTTTAGTTTTACGTGGCGGTGCCTAGCGTGAACGTTATCCGCCACGTCCCTTTTAGGGCGGATTGAGCTACGCTCAATCAGCGCGCCTGCCAAATTTAACAACAATTCAACAAAAAAAAGCTACCAGTCTTGACATCAGGCTGCGATCCCAAAGTCGGAGGAGATTACCTAAGTTTCTACTAAGTCTGCAGATCAGTGACCGAGCTGAAAAGGCAGCTCACCCGTCGAACCGCACCAAGACGGTCCTAGCCATAGGCTTACCACTGCCACCACAAGTCCTACACCGTGACCAAGATGGAGACTGATATTTCGCCGCGGGCTCGGACTTGCTCTCCGTTGTACCTGTCAAAGTCACTTGTTAGACTTTTCGGTACAAGCACCTGCCGAAGCAGTAGTACCCATACCAATTTAAGCTACTCGCAGTCCTTAGCTGTGGTCGAGTACGCACCCCCCAGATTAGTCGGTAGCCGGTCTGATAGTGACCGGTACCTTAATAGTGTCGGGTGTGCATAAGCACGAACCCCCTGGGTCAATACTTTAATACTGGGCGTGAGCATGCTCAGTGCACCATACCACTCTCTAATGCCGGCAGCCGCTCCACCTCTTCATGGAGCTTACCTTTAGCTGGCTAAATCAGTCGGCCTCCAATCACCCTGTATATCGTCTAGAAAAATCTATAACCGCCAAAGGTGACTGAGACGCAGGCAAATTTATATCGACGGCCAGGAAGCGAGGATCCCAATACATAGAACGCTGTCGCTGTTGCTAAGGTGTTATGTACCCATACTGAGGGCTGACAACACCTCCCTCGTGAAGTATTCACCCAGTTCTCCATGATCCCAATTAAGGTAAACTTTGAACCTTTCCGAACGTCGTCGTCGTCGTTATCAGCCTTTACGTCCCACTGCTGGGCGCCGGCACTCTTCTCTGTACGTAGTTCGGATTCGACGTTAAACTATAGGTCCCTCGTACTCTACCTTAGCAAATTTTGCATCCCAGTTCGTATGACTTATGTATACTTTTCCAATGATGAGCAAAATTAAAGAAAACCACCTGTTGTCAATAGGAGCTTGAAATTTCAATTTTTACATAGAAGCATCTAGTAACTAAAATTAAGGAATTAATAGCAGGAAATTAGGCGCAATTGAGAAAGGTGAAGTGGTATTCACATTTGCCTTTTGTTCGAGGGACGTAGGTTCGGTACCCGACCAGGTTCCTAAAATAAACCTTTGTCGATGTCAGCTTTCAAAAGAGATGTAAAACTATGTGTTCCGTATGCAGCATTAAATTATTTACTTAACCTCAAATTTGAAAACTACTGGTATAGTTGTAAGCTCTTTCCGTTAATATTCAACGGAAAACATTGAATAAACAAAATTAATTCCTGTATTAACAGTCCCTACTTCATAGGTAAACTAATTTCTAACCTCAATTCGCTTTTAAGAAATTACTCGGTTTAATTTGAAGTTTTTTTTAGCTTCCTCGCTAGTATACAAAGAATGCCTAATGAAAGAGGTATTGTATTGTCAAAAAATCTATGTTGAGATTTTGACAGATTTTGAAGACACCAAAACGTCGTTTTTTTTGGGTGGGAGTCAGTGAATTTGTGTGTCAGCGCAAACGTCATAACACATGAAAACAAATCTAAGCTCAGAAGACTGGTAATCGCACACGGATGAAACTGCAGATAAACGAGGTTGGTCCGTCATAAAAATAGCAAAGTGGGCTACTAGTGCCACCAAAACAATATCAGAGCATTATTGGAATCAGAGAAACCGTAGTGATATTTTACCGGATCGACTGCACTATACAGTATAAGTACAAAAATAAACTTTAAGAAGTGATTCCTTGAGTGATTTCATAAAGAAAAGTTTATATGAACATATGTCCGAAAATGCTGTCTTACGGAGTTACAGCCCTCTCAAGAAAGAACATTCTAATCATTTTTTGTATATAATTTTAGCTTATTGTTTCTGCTAAGTGCACCAAAGGTGTGTCATACAGAGGTACCTTTTGTTGAAAATCGCCATATCTAACAGATTTCGAGATAATTCAAGTTCCCAGTGTTTCCCTAAGAAGCGAAAATAGTTCCGATAAACATAAGTCCGGACATGCTTACTTGTGGAGTTACAACCTCCTGAAGAGGCAATACTTTGAACTTTTGAAATTTGTCAATTGCGGAAATAGTACTTCTGTAACGAAGTGTTTCGGAACAAAAGTTTATAGCAACTTTTTCATTGTTTTTATGTTTAGAATTCACTTTCAAAATTTGTGGAAACGATTTGGACATCTTAAGAAAACACTTAGACCTTCATGGTAACTCGATTTTACGAAAGCATTGAATTATTTTGATAACTGTTGACCTTTTTTGTGTATTTTTAGTATGTAGAATAGGATTTTCTAGACAAGCCTTTAAAAATTGTAAAGATCAGAAATATTGAAAAGCAAATATTACGCGACCCACCGCCTACGCATATGAGACACCTCTGGTGCACTTAGTGAAACAAAAATCAATAGAAATACTAAGCTAAATTGCAGAGAGCTGTAATTTCGTAGGGAAGCAATTTCTGACATATGTTCATATGAACATAGGCTATAATAGTTCGGCCATCAAAAAAGGTATAAGTTCTTAGACAGGAAACTACATGATTTTTGAAAAGATACAAAGAACTTTATTTAAAAAAGTTGTTAGGAAGTGAATTTTATACTTAAAATGTAAATTTGGTAAAAATCGGCTGCGCTACGGTTGGTCGTCAACTATCAACTATCATAATTATTGTAACAACAAAGATTTTATTAAATTTGTTTCTTCGGATGTTAATTGTTATAAATGCAGGTGGCAAGCACATTTTGGCGACCCTGTTACATTGAGCAATTATGCCCATAAAATGAATACTGACTTATTTGTATCAGATTTACAATTAATGTATAAAATGCAATTCTTAACATCTTTTTCAAATAACTTTTTCGTATCTTTAATAAATATGGCAGTTTGCTGATATCAGTTTTATAAGTTAAAATAAAAACACCCTGTATGAGAAAACTTAATACTTTTTTCATACATCCGCTTCGAAATACAAGCAAACACTATTACTTCATTTTGTAAATTTTCACGCAAAAATTGTTCATTACACCTATAGTGTTGGAGTCGATCCCGGGACCTTATAAAACTGCACCTTAAATTTATTCGGACATACATACCACAACAAATATTCATGTACTTAAATCTTTTGAGAGTAGTAATTTGGTTTGGTTGGTTTTTCATAAACCGAAACACTTTGTATTGCTAAGTAACTCGTCTGCTACCGAATAAGAAATTCTTAATATAAAATTGATTTTACCTCAACTCCACAAAATTGTAAGCGGCTTCTACAACAGCAAACGGTATTTAAATTAAACACAGCTCTTCATAAACTCTGGTATTAACTTTACATGCGGGGAATATTTTGATATTATTAAAGGGAGGCTTGTATTACAAAAAGGAAGTGAGAAAATAAATCAACCTGAACGTGACATTTTGAGGACATCCTGATGATATTACAGGGTGTTATTGTCGTGTAAATACAAAAGCTTCTGTGATCTCTTTATTATGCGTGGCAACCCATGTCGAAGATTTGCTATTTCGTGATGGTGTTTTATGAAAATACTGTTTTAGACGCGTTCGAAAATTGGTTTCACTTCCGATCTCTTGTTTTTTCGCGCTATGAATTTATCGCCCCCTGTCGATTAAACTTTTGTCCTTTATCTCCGAGATGATTATGGACTTGGAACAGATGCAAAATTACTTACGGAATTTAGCAACAAAGTAACGAGTTTTGGTGTCCCCAAACGTCTTCAATTATAAATGCACCCTCTTAGTCACAATCCTTGTAACATCCTTCACATCCTAACTAACTTATGTTGTTATTCCGTCTCTTTCCAAATCCCCGACGTTTGCTCGGCAGCACTCAACGAAGTATACTTGCAGAAAATAATGCATCACGTCGAGAGAAACATAAAATTTCGTATGCGGAGAGCGTACACTTATTACCTGTGTTTTTGCTGAAACACAGTTGGAATATTTCCAAAAGTAGAGCACTATTTATGAGACTCCTTTCACGTAGATAAACGGCGACAAAAGCGTGGTTTTTGAGTCTTGCTGAAATTGCATTCTCAGCCGCTATTCTTTATAAAATGAATAGAAAATGCAAAAATATATAAAACAACCCCGGCGTAATCTCTGCGGGAAAACCCAAGCTTGACGTGTACGTTCTGTCGTATCGGTTTTTGCTACGGACAATTTGCAATTTCAAACTCGCATCAATATTCCTGATGATGTATCGGCATAAATGTGTAAAATATACAAAGATTTATTTACCGTGAAATTGAAATACGGAAGTTCATTGTTTAAACTAACTTGAAATGAGCGGTGATGACATTACGATACTTAACTAAACTACAAGACATTTTTTAAATTTTCTATCTCCTGGTAATATTTATTATCTAGTTCATGGTAAAGGAAATAAGAATTCATGCTATACAAAGTAGGTATGTCGATATTTTGTTAAATCAAATTTTAGCAAAGTTCAAAATTAACAAATAAATTTTTATAATCGAAATTTGTAAATTTTTGTCGATAAAACGGCAACCATATTTGAAAATTGGAAACGTCCACTTACATAACAAGATACAAAATCAGGAAAATAAAGCTATAATCCTACAATCTAAATTTTCGGAAGGAAACGGCATGTTGTAATAAGAGTGTAACTTAAAATTTGAAATTAATTAAAGTGTATTGGGAAAGTATAACGCCGTACGTATAAAAGATGACTATATCGCCCTTAATCGGTCCCAAACTCTGTAAAATATGAGCGCTACAAAATTTTAATATTATGTTGGAAGATGATTCTATCTTTAAGGGGCGGGCGGTAAAGCAACTGTTAAGGCCGCTGGCTTTGGCATTGCTCTACCTAACGTAATTTGGTTCGAATCCGGAGCAGGGTATACCTGGCTGCATGTGTATAAAGGCGGGTCGGTCAAGAACAATCACTTAGGTAAAAGGCGTAAACAAAAACACCTTCTGCGAGGTCGTGGTGATTTCAACTTGGTACGACCACCTCTCTTCGGCGCGGTTCAAAATTGGGACTATGGAAAACTGGGTTAGTAATTTCACGAGGAGAAGTGTTACTAGCCCTCAGTATGTCTTCTGTAACGGGATCCCCGCTCCCTGGCTGTGGCTATAAATATTTCTGTGTCCCAGTCACCACGTCTGGGTGTTATGAATTTGCCCATGCGATATATTAGGTGGTTGGAGGTAGATGCTACAGGTAGGTGTAGGTGAACTCTAGGACGGATGGTGTGGTTGCTGCCATGAAGTACTTTGGCTCTAGGACTGAGGTACACTTTGCTTGCTCACGTCCACTATCGAAGTGTCGACCCAGGGGCTAGTGCATCTGCACACCCGACGCTGTTACGGTACCGGTTACGACCATCAGATCGGCTACCGACTTATCTGGGAGGTGCGTAGTTGACCAGTACTGGGTACTGGGTGTAGCTCAACTGGTACGGGTAGCTTCAATTGTTCAGAAAAGTACAACTAGTGACTTTATTGACTGGTACCACAGGAACCAAGCCCGAGGCCGCGGGGGAATAGAGCCCCGTCTTGGTCACGCTCTAGTACTTGTGGTGGCAGTGGTAAACCTATGCATGCTAGGGTCGTCTTAATGCGGCTCGACGGGTGAGCTGCGTTTCAGCTCAGGCACTGATCTGCAGAATCAGTAGAGATTGAAGTACTAATATCATGACTGGGTTGTCCTCGTTGAACCGTTGTTAACGGTAAGCGCGCCGATTGATAGTAACTCAATCCGGCCTGAAGAGAGACGAGGCAGTACTTCTTTCTGTGTCCGCTATACCTGTCTTACCCATTGAAAATTAGATTCAGTATGATTTTGAACCAGAACGTCTGCTACCGTACGCCACTGTCTTTACCGTTTGCTGCTGTGTTTTATCTACTAACGCTTCCTACTATTAGCTACTGTTTGATATTGGTTATAAAACGGCCCAACTTGATCGCAGCAACGACAAATAATTTTACATGTTAATTAATATATAAGTAGTAGAATTCGTGGGCTACGCCGCCCGTTTTGTTTGTAGTGACTTTATCCACAGCGCGCGCATCTCGGGAACGAGAGCTGCTCCTGGAAAGAAAATCCGAAAAACATACTGCGTAAATCAGCTTTAGGAAATAATATCCAGAAAAACGTTGTTTAAAAAGAAACGAGTAACAGGTTTCTTGCAGTTATCTTTTACCTATTTTCAAAGGACCGCCTTAACCTATATTTTGAAATAAAAAATTTCAGGTTTTGTTCTGGGACGTGTTTACCGCGAACCAAAATTGTAAGATGCTACTGATAGAGTTAATAACATTTTCCAAGCGAATTTGTTCTGGGTCTTTTTCAGGGATGTTTTCTCCGTAAGCCGAAATTGGTCCCCATGAGCAAAATCAAAGTTAGGCGCCTCTGATGAAATCTGTATAGCTGCAGAAAGAATTTCTGATGTTCACAGGCCCCAATATTTATGTAAAGTCATGAATGCATGAAATGTTTTGCAGTACTTACACTATTATTAATGTTAGTAATGTTAGCATGGTGGAACTTCCATATCGGTTAGATATTATTGTTCTTATTAAGTAGTAGCGGCATTGACTGCACAATTAAACGAAAGATAACTGCTCAAATAATGAATGAAAAAAAGCCCCCTCGCGATTAAATCAATCAAGTAAATGTTAAGTATTTATTCAAGTTTTCTGGTATTTGTCGAAAAGCGTAGCGGCTCGCTGTACAAGGGAGCTTCCGCCTTATGTAATGGACTCGTAAATATGTGGGTTATAGTAGTGGTGGCCTTTCACTACTAAAAAATTGAGACAGGTAAAAAAGATCATATTTATTATATAGAAGATAGTTAGATGGGCCCAAAGGTCCACGGCCACCGGTAAATGTAAAGTAGCCCGGTGGGCCAGTCCTGCCCTGTGTATATGTTTGTGCATGTTAGATTGGGATCCATATCGTCCCCTGTATCACAAACTGACGTATCTGCTTATTGCTGGTTTGTCAGTTACATCATTTCGCGATAAGGGGGACGATATGACACTGGACGTTGGTGGTCCCGTAGCGTAGGGAAAAGTCTTACTTTTTAATTTTAATGTGAAAATTGGTTTTTCAATTCTTGAGAAAATTTATCCATACTTAAAGTGGATTAATGATCATGCACAAACGAAGAAAATGTTGAACTCCACAAATAAACGTATATTTCACATACAAATGAATTCAAGCTACATAGACGTATATGTTTTGGCCCCCAAAAATCGACGAAAACAAATTAAATGTCCACCTACAGGAAAACAAGAAAAACCTAACCTCAAAACAATACAAAGATATAACAATGCATTGTAGAGTTACTCTAAGTAACTCTAAAATGCAATGCATTTGTGCATTCGTTTTTCAATTTATGATAAAGAAAATTAGAGCGGAAAACATGATTTCTGGGTGAAAATCAGAAACATATGGAGTCTATTCAAACCAGCTGAAAGAAAGTGAACTCGGTTATTTATACAAGCTGTGGAAGTAAATAGTAATAATCAAGATTCGTAAAAAGATGAAATGGTACTTTGTAATGATCTCAGAAATACCAAATTTAAGTTTTTGGTGATACGACGGTACCTTTCATTCATTAAATAAAACATAAGTTATAATCGAAAAGTTATTTTTAAAATAATATAACCATATATCTATAAAAATTTAATATTTCAACAAGGGTTGTAAACAAGCATTGGTTTTTTGTTTAGAAATTCCTGGTTACCAAAAAATACCATTACGATCTCGTCAGCAAAAAAATATAATTGTACGCAAAATTTTAGGTAGTCGTTCTAAAACAAATATTTTTATAAAGGAATATGGCATCGTAATAGCATTCCGTAACTATTCACCCCTGTCACATATGGAAATCCTCGGAGTTCGCACCCACAGAGTCACAAAAGCTCGCCCCTTTATCGTGGGGTGATTTTATTTAAATCTTAACGGAATACCTTCACGTGTCACCATAGAATTAAAAATAATATAGAGTATTGTGCTAAAACCTAAATATTCTAAAATTAAAACTAATAAGGTTTCTCAATTTTGTTATATGATTGATTGTAACCAGTTTTCAGATTAAAACGGCTTGTAGGTATTCTCAAAGGCGTTCCAAATTGTATTATTTAGCTGACGTTTACTCTAACGTTAAACAATTAAACTCGTGTATTGAAATTAATGTTTTAATTTTGTACCACTAATACGCGTGAAATTAAATGTAGAAAGCTCATATTGTCCAACCTTTCCGCCTTTATTTATTATAATTAATTTATTTTTGTTGCCATTTCTATTTTCGTTCGTAAGTCCTTAAAAAAGTTTTCACCTGTCTTATTCGTTTGCGTGAAAAATTGCTCTCGTTATAAACGAAATGCGTTAGGGGCTGTAGAAAACACTGGTTTAAGAGTGTGGAAATTTCCATTTTTTCACTAAAATATGCAAATTTCCTTTTGATAAATTTTGTGCTCTTCCCTAATATGCAATATGCATATAATTCCACACGGCTTATGAAGTTATTACTTCTAGTCGATGGTGGGAAAGTGAAGGAGCGGCAAATCCGTCGTTTCGACCGCAGAGGAATATCAAGTTTTATACACAAGGTACAATGCGTAATCTTGTTTGAAATAAGAGACGGTTGATTTATTCATGGTCGAATGTTCAATACCTTAAACTTGAGATATTGTAGCTGAATGCGTCTCGAACGGCATGATTGATAGACCATTAAAAACTTTTTAAAATTCTTCTGATTGAAATACTGCAGTTTGTTTTCGTTATTTATTGGCGGTGTTTTGCTTCGGATAGGGATGCGACTAAATAACTTAATGGAAATCGATATACGACCCATTGTTGGGATAAATGAGTACCTACCTTATTACTTTATCGTTCCATGGAGAAATTGAGGACAGAATGTTAAAACTGACTTATTTTAAGGTAGCACGACAACAGATGTAACGGAAGAGATCTCTAACGTATAAATGATAATCTAATCAATGTTTTTTTACCTTTAAATTTACTTCTTACTTTGGTTTATTATCCGTGTTTAACGGATTACCATTACCTTCAGTGGCGTAGCTAGCAATTGTATCTGGAGAGGGCTAAAGACTGGTCTGTCGATTTTTAAAATAAATTATAACGTAATTGCATTATTCAAGTATATTAAATTTTGAAATCTGCCTACTTGATCTGAAATTTTGTCCTAATCTTGCAATTTTTCTTCGCTAAGTAGGCACTAGAACTCGATTGGATTTAGAATGGTTCTTATCGTTTTTGGAAAATTTTAGACAATATGTGCAAGCAGCATTTTCTACCAACATTCATGCACAACAAAATAATTCTACAATGTGTAATGTAGGAGTGGGAGTACCACAGGGCTCCATACTGGGTCCTGTGGTATTCTTACTTTTTACAAGTAACTATCTATAAAATTAAATGATTTATTGCAATGTACGATGGCGATACCTCTGTGGTTGTATTGATCCCTAGCAGTAAAGCAGTCGAAACTAGAATGAAGAATGCGGTATATGAGTTAAACTCTTGGTTTAATGCAAATAGAAATTTCTTAAATATAAATAGAATACATCTGTTAAGATTTCATAATTGGAAAACTTCGAATGCCCGAAATAAACATGTTAAAATTGCTTCTAATAACATAAAAGCTCAACAAACCAAAATTTCTTGAGTGAGAATCGATTCAACATTTCGAAATTTGGTGCCACACACGATTATAAAATCATGGAAGCGAAATGAAGTTTTAATGCCTTTAAAATAAAAATGAACTTAGTGGAAACTTACCCAAATACATGGTTATAAGGATATTAAACCACCTATCTAAGTAGGTAAGCTCTTCATTCTATAGTGTTAAAACTACATTAAAATCATTTCTAACTAAGTACTGATTATACGCATTAAATGAAGTTTTTCTCTACTGTAAACCGTGTTGATTATCTAGGCTACAACATGTAAGTTGCTGTCTTGATTGTTTAATGTGTTTAACTCTTGTGCTGTATTTGGATTGGTGTTTTAGTCTGTTAATTTCACTGGGAAGCCTTCTATGAATTTTGGAAAAACGAAAAACATGCATCTTTATTTAATAAAGGGAAAATGACACAACATTTCTTTTTACTATAGTTATACTTCTGATGAGTGATAGTAGAATAAGATTCACAAGTTAATTTTTAAAAGCAGCAGTATTTTTGACTGATGAATTTGATGGATCTGGTATTCTTTAATCCCAACAAAATGTTTCCTAACAATCACAATTTGTTTGTAATAATAATATTTAGTAATTTTTGTAATCCCGGACCAACGACGTTATGTTAAAGCATCCGTGGTTATGGCCTGGCTCGTTTTGACCGCACGTCATATTATGTCTCGCTTGTTGCATGACCGGTATCTTCCTATCATTGTTTAGTGCAGCTCCGTAGGATATATTTCTATGGCGTGTTGCGGTTGCCTTTTACAGGTAATCAACGTACGTGGGGTTTACCAATACCACACTGTTGCTGGG
This sequence comes from Ctenicera cuprea, assembly GCA_958336395.1. Taxonomy (NCBI): domain Eukaryota; kingdom Metazoa; phylum Arthropoda; class Insecta; order Coleoptera; family Elateridae; genus Ctenicera; species Ctenicera cuprea. The sequence goes on from OY284487.1 coordinate 51,349,069, forward strand.
GTTACTACGGTGTACATAAATAATAAAAAATAGAAGATTCTAATGTAGAAGAAAGTCCAGACGAACTGTTTCACTTATTATTGTTATTCCCTCCCCCCAACGGGAATTACTAATTAGCAACATTTCTTCCGTTGTTAGATTCGTGCGTCAGAATTTTTGCCTTCAATTTTCATTTTTTATTATGATTTATGTTTTAATTTTATTTATCTATCATTGGACTGTTTCTGATGTTCAAGCTTATCATCGGCACTACTCGAAATTTTGCCAAATGTCTTTTGTATTCAAATTTATTTGCTCTCGTGTTGGTAGTATCAATAGGTATTCGAACCCCTAACTTATTTCAAAAAATATTTCCATATCCTGAACTTTTAATCTCTAAGCGGAAGATATTCCTGCAGCAATGAGCATGTATGGAAGCGGAATATGACTTGGGATTAACGCGAAGGCTGACGGTCAATATTAACATTTCTAGGCGTCATAACCGGCTGCCAAATGTCAGCGATAATCCGGAGTTATGTCCAATGCGGTCGGGACTTCGCTCCCATCATAACCGTACCAACACGAGGACCCTGCTGCTAAATACCCTATATTGATTCTGCAATAATAGCTTCCGCCGTTCCGAGCACTCAGTTATGGAAATCATTTAAATTAGTGACGCTGCAACGCACTTTATATCGCTTTACGTCGCTCCTCTATTAGCTCGTTTGCTGTAGGAATCATACCCCGAACAAACTATAGAAATAGACAATCTCTCGAGACACTTCTCGAAAATGAGGGTTGTACTTCATAAGATCTTCGCAGCAATCAAGCTCAAGCTGTGTTTTGTCGTTTGTGTAAAATTCACGGAATTTAGAATTTATGCAACAATCCATTTCAGTATCTACAGTTTGCGTTAATGGCGGTTTGCCCCTAACACGAGTACAATAACTGTTTCGGTCAACAAATGACACTTACTGTAAACCAGACGGGATTCTCTATAAACATAGGTAGGGGCTACTCGGTTGTGTTATAATGTATTAAAATGCGAGGGTGTGAGCCTTTGTTGGCCGTAAACTGGATTGAGTTTAATTTTATTTTATGAATTTTGTGGTAATGGAGTATCAGATGACGTTATAAACCGGGAGGGCTGGTTATTTGACTCATTTATTATACATGTTTGAGAAAAAACTAAATTTGTCGACGATCCTAAACATCCCCGAGTAGGATGTAAGAGTAGAAGAAGTAGCGGGATATGAAATGGAGGAAAAGATAAAAAAATGAGAAAGAAACGACAACAATTGGGTATAATACAGAATAAAACGAAGATATAGAAGATACTTATTAACAAGAGCAGTAAAAAGAAAACAAAATGAAAATGTGGCAACTAAATGGAAAATGGAAGAAACTATAAAGAAAGAATGATAACATTCATAAGTGTGGGAAAAAATAGAAAAATGTAAATAGAACAGAGAATAAAGAAACATAAATTAATAATAGAAGGGAAAGAGGGTAAAATAATAAATGGAAGAGGAAGGATGACGTGAATGAAGGAGACCAATGAACAGCAGAAAAATGGCAGAAGTGGGCTAAAGAAAGTAAAGCGATAATAAGTAGAAAACGCAACTAAAGGGTACAGAAAATTCAGAATTACAAAAAAAAAGTTTCGGTTCTTAGAGGGCTTACAATACCTCTGTGAGATGCGCGAAGACTGAAAGCACTAACAATAAATAAGAGAGTCCGTTAAACAAGTTTTATGTGACACCTAAAATGGCGCAAAATTAAAAAAATATAACAGACGTTGGATGGCCATGTTTGTACGTCAGTCTGTATCCAGGTTTTGGCGTGTTCGACATCTGTAAAAGTCTAATACTAGTATTGCGCAACCAGCTCATAACACACCTTTTTTTTTCTACTGATCCCCATTTTAAATTTTCATTTATTTAGTAATTAGAACTTTGCAATTACGGAATTTTCGGCATAAGCTATATTCATTTCATCTATATGGGCGTTATTTATTTCTAGACAAAATCTCACATTTGGTAAACTTCTAGAAAACAACCTACCTTCTCGAATTCCAGCAAGCTGTGTCGACGGACAAAGTTCTGACGAACAAGGGGTTGTCTGCGTATCTCTTCCGTTGCATAGCCTGCGTGGTTGGCCGGAAGAGGAGATGCATTGGCGCCGTCTGGTGCGGGTGCAGTCTGAACTGCAATCCGACCACTCTGACCACGCTGACCAACGTGGCGGTTCCGCTAAATTAACGAACACTAGATCAGCTTGATTATTTTGCATGCATAAAATCCTTACCGTACGACGACTCGAATTCGTCAAATTCGTATGTCGTGTCCAAAACCAGTTCTTCTACAGTACAAGCAAATGCGTGTTAGTACAAGTAGCTTTTAAATGTTAGTCTAGCATTAGAAAATATCAATCAGGGGCGGATTTTGGTTTAAGAGCGCAGTGTTGTTTTATTAGATTTTTGTTTGGGGTACTAAGAAAAGCACAGCATTTCAGTAGAGGCTTGCACAGCAAGGTGCAAAAGTAATGTCGCAAATAGTAGACGTGTATAGGCAACACGTTTTGCAGGCAGGAATGAACAACGTCAAACGTTATTACAAAGCAGATGTTGTCTTATTCTTGCAGTTTAAATCTTGCATTTAGCAACTTGAGAAATCGGTCGGCGTGAGTTAGGGGCACCTTAATTAGGGTTTTTTATGACTCAAATTCTGTCTCAGTTTTGCAATTGTTAAAAATTATTTTAAACCTTTAAATACATGGTAATTAGTAATATATTTAATGGCCACTTAAACATCTAATGAAACTATAACTATAACAGTTAATATTTTCACGGAAAACGAAAGTAAACATTGTTTTAAAATTAGTGTTGTATTGTAAAACGTCGTTCAACACAACACAATTACATTTTATTTTTTTGGAATAAAAAACATCCAACATCTTTTATTTTTTCTTAAAAATGCAACAAAAGTACAAAAAAGTTACTTAATTTTTGTTTACTTTTCATATCATTACAAGTAATAGCGGTTATAGAAACACTTTCTTAAAATGCTTCTAAAATTATATGTGTTTATAGCAAATATTGCCAATTGCCATGCACTGAAAGAACGCATATAAAAATCAAATTAATTTAAAACAAAATGCAAAATTGAGAAACAAAGCTGAGTCATAAAAATGCCAAATTGATCTACAGGCTCTAAGTGCCCCTAACCCATGCCAACCGTGTTGCCTATACACGGCAACTATTTGCGACATTACTTCTGCACCTTGCTGTACCTAATAGCGTTTAAATTTGAGGAACATAAATTGCCAATTGTTTGTTGGAAACACGGACAACTAATATGCGCGACAAAAAAATGTAATAGGCAAGTAATAAGTAATTATTTTAAAAAATAACACATTTATTTTAATATTGGTACCATTTGGTACGCCTATCCTTGTCGCACTCATGAATTGCCTACGTTTCCAGTAAAATAATGATAATCTGTGTATAATAGCATATAAAGCTGCATTTCTAAGTAAATCTTCCTAAGGGCAGTCCTGGCAACATAACTAGGATTCAAAACAAAACTACAACAAAAGCCATAACGAAAACCTTAATCCGGCCCTGCTACGAAAAAGATAGTTCATATAAATTATTACCTTGAGGGCATGTTTGACAATCTTTGGTCCTCTGGACGCTGACTCCTTGACATTGAAGCCCCCCATTACTTGGCGGAGGATTGTTACAAGCACGTGTTCTCTTTTGTCCTGTCGCCAGAGTGGAACCAGGACATCTACATTCCGCCCAAGACGACCACTGCGACCAGCCTCCGTTTACTGCAAGTTTAATGACTTTCGTAAGTTTTTTGTTTAAATTTAAGCCATCAATAACAGTCGAAAAGTTACTATCAGCTAAGTAGATCGAAGAAAATACAAAAGTTTCCGGAATGGTCCGCTAAAACTGACAAACACACGAGCAAAGAATAAACAAGGACGACCAGTTAGGAAGTTTGAACTTCTTTCACCACATTCACCATTATACTGAAGGATTAAAGCGGTCCTTTAAAAGGAAACTTACGAAAAGATTTACACACAGCCCGATAATTCCACCTTGTTTACATAGAAGTTGCTTAGTTTGCAACTCGCTTACTAAGTCCTGCTGAAGAAGTAGTTTTAAAAGTTAGTTCAACTTAAAAAGGTAGTTAAATTATGTTTGAAGTTAGGGGTGCAGATATAAGTTTATACCCACAGTCTACAGTCCTAAAACGTTATACAGCGAAATTCTGTTAATTTGAGAGAAAGGGTGAGTTTAGAAAAGCGTACTCATATTAGTTTGAAAGAAGCAATTCAGATTCCACCCCTCATATGTAGAAAACTGAAGTGGCGCCCATTTTACGCTTGATTTTGCACAGGAAGAACTTTAGCGATTCCAACCGGAAAGGCAGATCGTAACGTTTAAGTGGCTTTATTTCTATTTGTGAAAAAGGAAAAGGGTTGACAGCTATTCTCAAAAATGGTATTGGTACTTTCTCATACTCTTTACATTCAAAACAATCTCGCGCCAATAAGTGATTGAAATTTACATCTACAGCCGAGATAGGAGATCTGAACTGGACCCACTCGTCCAGCACTGGGGATTGCCTACATATGTAAAGCGCTAGATATTGCGCTGCGGACTTCGGAACAAATGTTATTATAAATAGTTTATTTAAAGAGTTACAAATAAATACAAAAAATAAAAAATACTAGTGTTACCCCAGCACACAATGCACTGACAGACAGCGTTGATAGAACCGGCGAAATGTCAAGTCACGTGATGCATTAGTTCCAATAATGACACGCGACATTATTATAGATGGCGCCCCAAGTGACGCGCGTCTAGCCGACTGTCATATATACTATAAATTAAAATAATTATTATTAAAAAATCGACGTAGAATAAAAATATAAAAATGTTTCATGTTCCATCTGTGGATAAAGACCGTTCATTTAAAAAAAAATGGTTCAAATTGGTGAAGCGGTAGCCGCTGGAGGAAGGGGAGAAAAAACCCTTTGTGCTTTTATATATGTATGGATAATTTTAACTGGAGCTAATTGAAAGGCGCAGTTAACATCATGTAAATTTCGGATATTAAAAAGTATCGAACGTTCACTTGATTTTTAAAAAAGTTTAAATTTTCATTTGTCTTAATAAACTACTTTAAATAAACTATTAAACTGTGCACAGTTTATAACGATTAACGTTTGCGTTTTAGAAAACGTAATTACACAATTTCAAATTTTTCAAAAACTCCTTTAGGGTATCAGAGTAAAATTTGAGAGTTAATAAAAACAAAGTTGTAGTTCACTACAAGCTCCATCGCCTCACAATGTTATTAAAATTGTTATGGCCAGTTTTCGAAAAACAATTTTTTTTAAATCTGTAATTTTTACAATTTTTAATTTCCAAAAAAATTTACATCACATGCACTTATTAAAGGCTATTAAATGGTATAATAGTTTGTATCAATAGATTTTTCCTTTTTGAGTAATCGGGCATTAAAGTCAGTGTACATTTTCAAAAAATCGTAGCAGCCTTTGCTTTGAAGATATATCATCCAGAAAAAAAAACATTTAATTTGTCTTTAGATGCACTACAACGTTATGTTATCAAAATTTCAAAAACATTTATAAAACAATTTCAAAAAAACTATATAATTTTTGTTTCCGGTTCCGGTTAACAACCTTAAAAAAAACACCCGCAACTAAAAAACTGTCACACATTAAATTTGATAAAAATCGGTCAAAAGGCTCCCGAGATATAAGGGAACGAACGCACCCACCCACGCGCTCACAGACAGACATTTTTGGTTTCCTGGGACACCCAAACGTGTAATTACGTTTAAATATGAGATTCCAAAATTGGCTGGAATTATAATTTTCCATATTTCTAGTAGAAGTGTGTGAAAGTAAAAAACGGGCGAAACTAGTTAGTGTTATTCCATACTTTTTACGGTGCAAATATTCTGGCGCCAATAAGTGACTGACTTTTACATCTACACACGGTGCTTTTCCGAGATCTGAAACGTTTTACTCTTACAGTGTAGCACTAGCCTTTCTTTTACCTTGCGCACTTGTGTCTTTAGAGCTCCCGTCGCGCTGTGTCTGGTCTGCGGGCTGCCAGCTACAAGTGTGAGTGAGAGAGCACAAACCGTGAAAGTACGATCGCAATGTCAACATAAAACTCCAAAATATCGTATCAGTATCTATAATTTTGATTAAATATCTGTATCGTATTGATTGTCAAAAATATCAATAAGCATAACTTTACGTCGTTCGACGGTGCACGGCACTTGGTATTTACCTACCAACGTAAAACGCTAAACTTCGGACCAAAAATCGCTGTAAATAGTTTATTAAAAAAGTTATCAGAAATACGCAAAAAATGAAAAACATGTTTTTTGACTTGCGCTAATTAATAGGATTATGCAGTTAAAATTACGTTACTTCCGGAATCATGTCTAATGTCCGTTTCCGGTTCTCGTTAAAAACTTTACAAAGAACTACCTGCAACTAAATAACTTCCACATACCAAATTTGATAAAAATTCTGTGGCGAGGTTCCCGACATTTGTTAAAAACCACTGCTTTGAATTCCTTGGGCCTAAACACGTGTATTTCCGTCAGAATATAAGATATGAAAATTTTCAGAAGACCATAACTTTCCACACTTCTACTAGAAATATGGGAAAGTAAAAAAGGGGCACTTAATAATAATTTTCTTCCCCTTAACTAACTCCTATTGAATTTTTCAGCATTTCAGCACCTTCTTCGGCAAATCCTATATACGGAAAGAAAGTTTTCAGTTTAATTTAAAAGGTGATTATAGTAATTTCGGCTTTTAATTAAAAATACTTTGGTGAAAGCGTTCTTTAAAAACCTAATTATATAAGTTAATAAGAATTCATAAGCTTAATTAACTGATCAACTAGAGCTTTTTAGTTTTTAAATTAGTAAAACGAAAAGTTGATGTTCCTCAAGTTGATTTTTCCAAAAATCTTTTTACAATATTTACGTCATTGATTTGTTTTATTTGTAAAAGCTTGTCCGATTATTTTTTCAGAGAAGCATTGCAGTGGGTCAGGTCATTCGTGAGTTTTTGACAGTTGGTTTTTCAAAATTTCGTTTCAACAATATTTTTCAGGTAACTTTTTTCAGAGCTTTAGGCTACTTATTTTCTCCGTTTTTATTATCATCGTGAAAATGTTCGATTCTGTGACTTTGGCGAAAATACATGTTTTGGACATGCAGGAATACACGAAATTAGTTTAAAAAAATAGAGGTCATGTTTTTTGAGATCATTTTTTTTTCAAAAAAGTAATTTAAATATTATAAGAAGATTAAATGATAGATAGAAAACAGTTAGCTTTAAAATGGCGCCCGCTACGATTTTTTTAAGATTTTGAGTTGAAAGCCTCACAAACGGCTTGACAGATCGGAATGAAGTTTGGTATTACAATCAGTGGCGTTCCGTGGGTTCAAAATTTTGGTAGACAATGGCCAAAATCATTCAACATTCAAATTTAAAGTAAAGAAGTTGCGGCAACTCCAATTTACCAAGACCTGTTGTTAAATGAATTAATTTACGCATAAAGACCCTATTAAATTTCACTTTGTCTCTATGCACTTTACTTTTAGAACGTAAACCTTCGTCTAAAGCTAAGTTAATGCGTGATTTGTCAAATAATTTTAATCTAACAGTTGCAGATACTGTCTGTCTGTAACGGCTTTAGTCATTTTGAAGTGCATCGCCCATGATTTTTTATTTATATTTGTTCTTCGTAAGAGTATCTATTACATTTTTCTTTTAAAAGCTGGTTGCCGAGAATTTCTTTATTTACTGCTAATTTGCAAACTACGTATGAAATAAATAAACACACAATAGCTGCACGCTGCAACTAACTGGCGCCGATCAGCGCGCGTAAACTACTACAGAGGCCATGCCTTTGCAGTGCTTATTGCGCTCTGAAATCCCTACTATTTCCTTGCATCTTTCCACTTGATCAGTGAATCATTTGTATCAATGTTCATGCAAACGTAATAAAAATGTAATAAGAATAATAGATTGCTTCATTGTGTCGTAGCCGGAATCATTTGGTCCCATAAGCTCGGTCTTCGCGTATGCGAAACTGTGTTTAATGGCAACGGTCTATTTATTTGACGCCTAATTTTTTTATGTTAAGAGGAACTTTTTTTACTGAAATTTAGAATTTGATTAATTTTAAGTTATGGGTACCCTACCTAATAAGACGGACCGCCACTGATTACAATAGCCCTAGAGAAACACAATGTTAGTATCCAAGAAACATTTTGTACAAATGAAAACAGTGAAGTGAAAACATTTTCAAAATTGTGGACGTTTTCAAAAAAATATTGCTTAAAAACTGGCCACACAATTGTTAAGCTAGGGATGAGCTACAATTTAGTACTTATCTTAGTCCGTTCGTTTCTCTGCAACGCCTTGTATGAATATTGAAAATCGAACATTCATTCATCTTTGTTTATAATAAACAAAGACCATAAAATACTGTTTAAGCTAAATTGATCGTGAATGATAGTACAATAAGATTTACAACTTAATTTTTAGGTGCAGTAATATTTAGGGGAGTTAATTTGCATCCTTCCGCCCAATTTTTGCCGTACCGTCTCTGGTTTTATTTAGCACCGAGGAACCGTTTTGCATATCAGAAAATCGATTTGTTTTTTTCAAAGAAAATGTCGATTGTAACTTACTCAGGTATATTGTTCCAAGTCAGACACAAAGAATTTCCATGTTTACTTTGCTGCGCTACCTTAACCGCCGTTATACAAATATACTTTTGCAAATACGGTAAGTAACAATATCGAATATAAGGAAGTGTTTCCCCTATTTATCTTCCGTTTATTATCTTTTCGGCGTAGTACATTTTTCAAGAGAACTTTTACGTTACTTTTCGTCTGATCTATTTAAAACTTTTCCATGTGTTTTTAATTAATTGTTATATTATAATTAATAACACTTCATTCAATCTGAATTAAATCCATATCAGAATATTATTAGAAAAGCGCTGTTAAAAGCGATAACAATAGAAGTCGTAAAGCATTCTCTAAACATTTTTTGGCGGCTGTATTGAAGCTAAAAATTAATTGTTCGCTGAACAATTCCGGCGAATAGCGTTGCCCTATAAATCAATTGGTTAAATTAATAATTTTTAAAATTAAATTGAACGTCGGCTGTTCGCAACAAAGACATAACTTGACTAGCATTCTTCGCGCATTAAATAACGTACAATTTTGTGTCATTAACGTAATATAAAATAATTACGGTGCAGTCTGCCATTAAAGCCTCTTATCGCCAAGCAATTTAAAAATAACCTTTTTGTTCAAAGTGGGAGAATATTTTTCAGTTCACATCATAAAACAACAAAAGCATCGTTGTATCAGACAACATTCTTATTAGAAATTGGTGAGAATTTGTCAAGCTTACATTTTTAAAGAAATTACGATGGAAACACTTAGAGCAATATAAAAATTTAAAATTAAACAGGCACTGTGGTCCTTATTTTAGGCAAACTTCTTCTTTATGACCTTTCTTACAAGAACTACATTCCGAGCTGTTAATCAATATTCTCTCTCATTAACAAAGACAAAGGGCTTGCGTTTTTATAATTTAATTTCGCAGAAGGCGTTCGTAATTTTGGATGCGTCTGACGTTTATTGGACTATAAAAATGGGCGACCTTTTTATGAATATTGTCAAATTAACATTTGGAATCTTAAAATGGCTCGGTATAATTTATTAAGTCTTCTAGAAGTGGAGCACACAAATAAAATAATAATTAATTTCATTAGAGCGATGCGCGTGTAAAATGAAGCAATGTAATTGAATTGTGCGGTTAAAGTGCAAGTTGGCCCAGGGCTTTTTTTCCAAATAAATAGAGTAGAGGTTTTGTGGGGTGAATGGACTTGTTGACTTTGGATAATTATGGCTGAATTAATGGAAACCTACATTATAATTTCATTAGTTTTAATTGTTCGCGGCATAATAAACAACAATCTAACTTTAGTTAAGTCATGCACGGACGTACGAATATACGCAAATTATGCCATTTATCGTAGTCTAGTTGGTCCATTGCCTTAGGGATTGAATAATTTTGATGTTGTAGCAGAAATTACAGGGGTGTGCCAACCCTACTATTAACATAACTTCTGGATGATAATAATAGGAATCGATTGTGTACAATAAATTCACTTTTTAGTTATGGAAAACGTTTAAAATGAAGCGTGAAGAGATTTTTAAAAATAACCAGAATTAGAAAAAAGTTGTAGGGCTACCGCCACGGGACCTCCCTCCTATTTAAGGATATTTTTTTAAATTTTTAATATATTTCGAAAATTTTGACAATTTTATGGAAATTTAGAATATTTTAAAATTCTCGAAAATATTTCGAATATATCTTATACCGGATGTGATAACATGTATAGAAAATTTTACTTACTATGAAATTTTTCAAGAAATTATGATGTTGCAGATTATGAAAATTTTTAAAAATTCAAAAATTTTGAAATGTTGTAGATTTTTAGAAATTTAAAAAATTTTTGAAAATCTAAAACACATTTGGTTTTGAAAATATTGAAAATTTAGATAATTCTGAAAATTGTTGAAATAGAAAAATTTGGAAATTTTAAAAACTTAATATTTCGAAAACTGCGGGTAGTTATAAAAACTTAACTGCTTTAGTTATCAACATTTTTGGAAAATTTCAATTACCATGAATTAAAAAAAATATATATAAAATTGGAAATATTAAAACTTTTCCCATTTTTCAAAATTTTAGTATGTTTGAAAATTTTAAAAAGTTTTAACAAATGCAACAATGCAAAATTTTGAAAATTGTAAATTTAAAATACATTTGGTTTTGAAAATTTTTGAATATTTTGAGAGATAATAGTTTTCTAATCATTTTAATAATTTGAAAATTTTAGAAAATATTAAAAAAATATGAAATTTTTAAATCATTGAAATTTCAAAACTACAGGAAATTGTAAAAAACTTAAAAATTGTGAAATTTATTGCAAATCTTGAAACTTAAAAAAGTTTCGATATTTTAAAATGCTGAAAACTGCGGGAAATTGCAAAAAATTCAGAAATTTGAGTTGAAAATAAATGTTTTTAAAATGTTTTAAAAACTGTAAAATTGAAAATTGTTGAAAGTTTTCACAACTTTTGGAAAATGTAATTAGTTTGAAAGTTTTCAAATAATGTTCGAAAATTTTAAAAACTTTTGAAAATTACAACGGTTTTGAAAAACGTTGAAAATTTGGACAGTGTGAAAAAATTATGTAAACTTTGTAAATTTTGAAAATCTTGAAAATATATAAAAATTATTACTATTTTGAAATTTTGAAAATGCTCAGTTTTGTGTTAATATTTTTATTTATTTTTATAACTTTTAAAACAATTTTTAAAATTTTGAAATAATTTGAAATTTTGAATATTTAAAAATTCTCAAAGTTTCAGAAAATTAAAATAATTTTGAGTTAAGGAAAATTTTTAGTAAATTTCGATATGTTATTGTTTTTAATATTTGTTAATTGTAAAAAATATTTTTTTTTGAAATTTAAAGTAATTTCATTATTTGGCTCTAGTTTTTATTTGGGCATTAATCCAATTAAACTCAGGTAAACGACCAAAAGGAAACCTCCTAGATGTGTTTTCTTAATGAAAGATTGTTCCTATTGTCATTTAACATGTTCATACCGATTTTGAAGCCGAAATTCGTACATTTTACTAATATCAAAAACGGTTAGGGGAAACCGGGGGGTGGTAAAAAGATTTAGCTTGCGCAGATCGGATTGTCGACATGTGTAGTATAAGAATCTAAGGTTCGTTTCCAATTGCATCTATTTTCTAGTACGCACTCCTTCCCCCCCTAATTTTTTGTGTTTTCTAGTTGCAACTAGAGCGGCCGTAGCTCAGTGGTAAGCGCGCGGGCTACCAATGCAGCGGATCCGGGTTCAATTCCCGGCCCGGGGCAACGGGAAACCAGCGAGGTGGATTTTCCCCCAGGAAAACCTCTCTGGAGAAGAAGTGCATGCACTTCCTGTGGTTCGGAGCCCACGTTAAACTGTAGGTCCCCTATGTCTGTCTGTGCAAAAATATCTATGGCCGCGCACCAAACACAGACATAGGAGAGAGGTAGCCAACGCCCTGAATAGGGTATGGTACTAGAAGAAGAAGTTGCAACTAATGTTTATCCCTTGAAATCTCAAAATCGATTTCATACTTTGGCGATTACTTAATTAATCTGTTTAGGTAAAGGACCAAAAGGAAACCTTTCAGTGATGTTTTCTCAATGGAAAGTTGTACCTATCGTCATTTAACATGCTCATATCGGTTTTGAAGTAGAAATTCCTAAATTTTTTAAAAAACAAGAAATCGACGGTAGGGGCGAGGCAGTAGCGTGGTGGGGGAGTCGACCATTCGACATGTGTAGAATACTAATCTAGAGTTCTTTTCTGAGCGCGTCTATATTGAAGTAGAGCACCCCTTCCCCTAACCCCAATTTTTTATTGCAGTCGCCTGCTTTTTTTATATTTTGTGTTTTCTTGTAGCAACCAATGTTTATCTAATAAAATCTCAAAATCGAATTTTCACACCCTATTGACCTTTAACTGATAGCCGTTATTTTTGCAATCACTCAATTAGACTGGTCAGCTAAACGGCCAAAAGAAACCATCTCAGTAACGTTTTCTCAATGGAAAGTTTAACATGCTCATATCGGTTTTGAAGTAGAAATTCGTACATTTTTACACAAACAAAGAATCGTGGTGGAGGCAATGGGGGCGATAAGAAGATCGCGTTTACGCAGATAGACTGTTCGATATATGCGTAGAATACGAATTTGAGTCTATTTTGACATAGAGCACCACCCCCCTTTTTTGGCGGGTCAACCTCATTTCCTTGCGGTGTTATCGTATTGCAATTAGCAATCTTTGAGCCTAATTTCTTTTTTTCTGCGTTAAGGTGTCTGGACTGTAAAGTGTATACAGACACACAGACAGACACCTTTGCAGCGTCGCTTTATCGGTCTCCCAAGGCCCTAAAACCTGCTTATTAGTGAAAACGTTTAGGTCAAAAATGTTTGCCATAAAAGTACTTTTTTTAGGCATAACTCGAATATCGGCCAGTAAACTCAAAGTGAAAAAAAATAGCCGCTGAATGAATGCATTTGTTCCAAATCCTCCATTACGATCACAATACCTTCCTCTATAGCTATACTTCGTCTTGGCGAGGAATGTAAAAAAAAGGAGAAATTTAAATTTGATTTTTTTTTAGTTTCAACAATAATATTTCAAGCATTATTCTGTAAAACCGTTTTGATGGTTTCCGCGAAACACAATTGCTTCGATTTAAGAATTACAAAAGCTCTTATACACATTATGTCGAAAACTAAGTAAAAATTCTCGTTTGTTCCGAAATAATGTCGTCTGTTTCGTAACAAAGCCCGGGACAAAGATGAATATCAGATTAATGTTCCTGAAATTTATAAGCTCGCTTTTAACACAATATAAAAACCTCAAGCAACTTAATTTGAACAAAACAGATTTCACAATTAGATTCGCTTAGAGTGGATCAGACAAGACGTGAATGTCGAACATTTCGAAGAAAACTCTCTCTTCGCTAGACTCGCTGGAATTCATATCGCAGCGTAATTATGCCTACTAACAAAGTTTGCGGCTTAAATACTTAATTAATTCTAAATATCTTCAGTTTATTACGATGGTCTATCTGATTATTTTAAGAATTCTATGCTAGCCGAGTTCTGTCTAAAACTTTAAATATTTTGATACGATCGCGAGGTTTACATAAGAATTCTGGAAAGAATTTCCATACATACAAGCAAGCGCAATGTTGTTAACATACTTTTGTCTCCCCGCGCTTAAATTAGAAATAAAATATTCAAAGCTACAACAGTAGTACTATTTTATGTAAATTTGATTATCTCCGGGACATTTTCTTGTGTAACACACGAAATTTCTAGTTCGTTTTTTATTATTACTTGTTTCCAACTGCGGTATCTTTTGCTTTACTTTCCAGTTTCTCCGGAAACATATGAACCATTTTATTTAAAAGTAAAATAAAGAGAAAGAATTCAAAAGGCAAAGATACAGAATTTAAATATTGTTGTGGTTTTCGAATATTAATCAAAAAATGTCTATCGGGAGTGCTTTGTAATGTACTTATAACAAATGAAATACAGGGTGTTAATGAATTGTTGGGACAAACTTCTAGGGCTTGCAAAACACAACAAAGCAAATAACTTTTGTTAATAAATATGTGGTCAAAAGTGTTTCCTTTAGAAAATAGAGCCTCTTAAAGATTCTTTAAGAAGTACCTGAAAATAGGCAACCCAAATTGCATTTTAAATTATTTCGCACAGGTCACACGAAATTTTGAAAAAAAAAACGATCTTACCATACATGCATTCAAATAACGTCAATTTTGACACAATTTGATAGTTTCTTTCTGTGCCTTTTAAAATTCGTTTTTTTCGTTCTGTGATTTTTTTGATAATTATTTTCTTTGTTATTTTCGTTCCGTGTTTCGTATTTTTGTGTTATGGCGAATTATGCTTTTGCCGAACAGCACGACATGATGTTCATGTATGGAGCTGCTTGAGGTAACGCACGCGAAGCTGCTCGCCTGTACCAAGAACATTTTCCGAATAGGAATCATCCATCGCACAAGACCTTTAGTGTAGTTTCACGTCGGCTGCTGGAGGAAGGTACACTCGTTGTCAACAGACACAATTGTGGAGCTACCAGAACAATTTTGCTTTGTAATTTTGGTTTTTTCTATTGCTTGGTTTTGGTTTTATCCTGTAACAATTTCCGTCGTTATGAAAACAAATAGTAGGTAGTAAATTGAGTTGCCTATTTTCAGGTACTTCGTAAAGAATCTTTGAGAAGCTCTATCCCTGAAAGGAAACACTTTTGACCACACATTTATTAACAAAAGTTGTTTGCTTTGTTGTGTTTTGCTTTAGAAGTTTGTCCCTATAATTCATTAACACCCTGTATAAAAAAGTGTATACATTTTGCGTATAATATTTTAGTAATCAATCTATCAGCTGTTACACTTTTGTTAGCCAAATACAATGGAATATTTGTAATGTACGAGGGAGGGTGTTAATTAGTTCCTCATATCTCTCGAATGGATGGTGTGAAAGTGAAATTTAGACAGTTTTTTTGAGTCAATTTCTTTCAAAGGGAAAATTTTGCAAATTTGTAACCATGTGAAAATAGAGAATAACGAAACAAATCGTTTTTTTGACCAATTTTTAATGGCAGCTTCTACGACTTTTGGAAAAAGTTTTGAACGTTTGATTTGGTATCTAAGTGACCTAAGGAAACGCAATGTTATTACATAAAATTCAATTTAAAAACTAAGCAACTACACAACTCAAACGCTTTAACAAGTTTAAAATTTTCAAAAATATTATAAAAAAACTGGTTGCAAATTTTTTTTACATTTTGTGAATTTGATTCCAACACGCTAATTTTTAATAACTGCTCACGATTTATTCTTTTTATAGTGTAGATGCTGAAATGTTACTGTTTATGCTCCCTGTGATGTTCTTAGTGATAATCGCAACTAAAGGCACAACAAAGTGCACACGCGCATATGTGTGAATCAACAACAGAGCCGAATTAGTTATGATTGCCCTAGTTTACAAGGAATGGTAATATTTCAGCCAGGATATTGGCGCAGTGGTTACCATACGCTCTTAGACACGTTTCAAACTCTACTAAGCAAAGTCAAGAGTTTTGGTTCCAAAACAGCAAAACATTTTTTTTTAATTTAGTAGCCGAACAAAAACCATAGGCGTACTCAAACCCATTAAGTTATACGCAAAACATGTTGTGATTATGCAAGGTTTCTACAACTACAACTGCAATATTTACGATATATCGTTTCGTTCAGTGTTACTTTGATAGTGAGTAGGTCCAGAGAGGTTCTGCACTCCATATCTTGAGATGGAGGAGAAAATTGAATTAAAATGACATATTTAGAAAATTCATATTCTTCGCTTATGAACCGATTTATCAGAACACCCTCGCAAAAATAAAGCAGCTGACCAAATAAATAATAAGTAACTAAGCAAACTCGCTAAGGTCAAATATAAAGTCGTGTTGCTGTTTCAATCACGTAGATAATTCGTTTAAAATTGCATAGAAGCTACAACTTTATATTTACAGGAATTACGCAAGAATTTATTATTAATTTATCGTCTCATATGTTTGCTTTAATTGTTTTGAGGCCTTAGGCGAGCGCCTCGTGCGCCTGTGAAATTATTCACCACTGCACTTGTTATTAAAATATTTAAACAAACACATCAATGTTGCAGGCAATACGTTATTAGTTAATGCAACTAAAGGATATATAAAGGAAATATGTTTAAATCAACTATCCTATAGTTTCGGCATAGGGAAGGGATGTATACATTTTCGATTTTGAAGTTTTCGACAGAAATACATATTTTGGACAAGCACAGCCTCAAAAAAGGTTTTTCAAAAATATCAGCATGTGGGTGTGTGATATGAGTGTGTGCATCTCCTAACTTCTAGGGATACAGAAGTATATCAAAAATTCATCGACAAAAATAAACAAAATAGTACTCTATATACGTGAATCTTTGAAATAATAAAAACTTCAGATACGGGCTCAGATACAGATACTGGTTGGTGGCTCAGTCCGCTAATTGCTTTGAGAAGCCTTCTATACATATTTGAAATTCATGCATCTTTATTTAAAAAACAGGGATTGAGACAAAACATTTCTGTTTAAGCAAAACTGTGATGAGTGATAGTAGAATAAGATTCACAACTTAATTTTTAGGTACGTTCATATTTACAGCGGTTAATTGTGCCCATCTCAACCAATTTTTGGACGAAGTTTTTTCGATTTGGTCTCTGGTTTTCTATAATCCCAAAGAAAAACGAATCTATTTTTTATTACAGAGGAAAAGGGTCACCTATAGACACCGATGTTTGGTATACGATAGCATACGACATATGGATGTTTTGACATCATCCCCTATAACCTGCATGAATTATTCAGAAGAAGCATAAGAACCCAATATTAACGCACTTATAGCAGAATTTTAATAAAAAATATACGTTCGATAGGATCCAGGTTTTGCTAACAATATTATATTGTTGAAATCAACGTAAACCTTTTTATGTTTAACATGCTGCTGAGCGCAGCCTTGCTATGATGTCCCCGATGTGGTGTTCTCTCTTTGGTTCGCTCCCGCTGGAGTGGTAGGAATAGTAATGGCGTAAAACGTTACAAAGCTATTTTCGATCATTTCACTTATAATACATCGCCCAATTAGTACTTTAAAATTATCGTTTCAGCGGTCAATAAAAAAGTGATTATAATTATGAAGTTCGCGAATATTGTTGCGCAATATTTTGCTTAGCAACTGACACTAGTTTATTCTAAAACTGTCAAAACGTAAAGTACGGTTGCTCAAACGCAAAAATTTTTAAGACCATATCCCGACGAAATTATATAACCACATATGGTATTTGGATAGATTATTTCACGATTAAGAAACGAAATCACAATCTTTCTTTGCTTAATTGTTGGTGCTACCGAACAAGAAATTGCGTTTTGTTTGCACAGTGACTTTAGAATTTTCTGTTGAAAATACCAAAATGCTGTTTTCTCAATTAAAAATAGCATGTTGCTGTTTTATCAGTTAAAAACGAAGGCGATTAACAGACATTTCACGAAATGTGTTAAAAATACAATTAATTTGACATACAATGCGAGAAATAATCCACTCATATATACCATCCGTGAATCTGAAAAAGCAATCGCGGTAAGTTTCTCAAACTTCCTGTATAACAAATCGTATTTATATTGGTTTAGCAAAATTCTGTGATGTGCAATATTTTATGGGGAATAAATTTAAGCAAACTAGTCATTTGTTTCATTTGTTAGTTTTAAAAATAAAATTAACTCGACAATTCGATATATTTTTTGTGAAATAATTCAGTAATATACGTAATAACTCTGGTTGGTTAGCGACAGCGTCATATAACTGTTGAAAATGTGGTAAGTAGTGATTTCTTAGTATAGGAAATCAAAATTTCAAGTTTATAACAAATTATTACTACCTCAACTACCGAAGGATATAAAATTGGACTATTCTAAAATTATTAATTGCTTTTTTCGTTTGTTTCCCAAAATTTCGCAAATTTCTTAAATCTTCCCAAAAGTTTCTGCATATCTTCAAACTCAATAAGAAACGTTATTTAACGCTATTTTTTTATAATTTTTAATAATTTAAGCAAATTGTAAAATCGTAAAATAACGAGCAGTTTTATTTCTATATTTGCAAAATTTCTTCGGTAACAGATTAATCTTCTCCCAAATGTGCTGATCTTTTGTAAATTCTAGTATCGGCAATGTCGCTTTCGAAACCCGTCAAGTACCGTTAAGTTTTGAATTTATTTACACTCTACTTTATGCGAACTATAATTACTCAAAAATTAAAGACCCGAGCAAAGCTTTGTCGTGACTCTTTGAGCGTCACACGGTAGCAAACTCCGTAATTGAGAGTTAATTATTATGTTGTTAATAATTCTAAAACGTGATCCATTGTTCAGTTTTTTTTTTAAATATTAAAGCATCTCCTGGGATAACATTTTCTATTTTCACCTCTAAACTTTGTACCTCATATTGAATATTTCATTCAGGACAAACTAAAATTTCCAGTCGCATAAAAAACAAATGAATATGCACAAGATCCTAACGAGTTTTGAAGCTTAGTACCTCGAGCAATTTTCTACCCTACGAATTTTTGCATCCCAAGAGATAGCAACCGTCGTAGATAATTAATTGATTCCATGAACGATCTTTATCATCTCGATTTAGGTATTAATTATCGTAACGCGAATTTGAAATTTATTAGAAAGCATTGTTCGTTTTGTACTTTTTATTTACCTTCCTCGCTATACTAAGAATAGCTAGAGAGGAAGGTATTGTGATCGTCAGGTTGGATTGGAGAAAATGCATTCATTCGGTGAAGTTTTTTCGTTTTGGTCTTACTGGCCGATATACGAGTTATGCCTAAAAGAAAGGTATTTTTATGCCAAACATTTTCAACTTAAACATTTTTCAAAATAAACAGGTTTAAGAGCATTGGAAGACCCAGAAAGCGGACGCTGCATAGGTGTATGTGTGTCTGTGTGTCTGTCTGTGTGTCTGTATTTACTTTACAGTGTAGACGCAGAAAAATCAAATTAGACTCGAATATTGCAATAGGATGACACCGCAAAAACATGAGGTTGGTCCGCCAAGAGCAGGGTGGGGGAAGGAAAGAGGGAGGTGCTTTATGTCAAAATAGACGCGCTCGAAAACGAACCTTAAGTTAGTATTCTACGCATGTCGAATAGCCAATCTACCCAAACGCGAACTCCGTATCATCCCCCATTGCCCCCACTATCGATTTCTACTTCAAATACGGTATAAGCATGTTAAATGACAATAGGAACCACTTTCGATTGAGAAAACGTCACTGACAGGTTTCCTTTTGGTCGTTTACCCGAACAGTCGACGGTCTATAGGACGTGAAAAATAGATTTTGAGATTTTCATGAATTTACATTTGTTGCAATTAGAAAACACAAAAAACATAAAAACGGACGACTGTATTAAAAAATGAGAGAAAGGGAGGGGGTGCACTACTTTAATATAGACGATTCAGTTTACTCAAAAATTTAGGAATTTTAGCTTCAAAATCGGTATCAGCATGTTAAATACAACTTTCCATAGAGAAAACATCACTGAAAGGTTTCGTTTTGGTCGTTTACCTAAACAGATGACATGAGTAGTCTACAAACAAACGGCTATCGCCAAACTAGGAAATAGGCTTTAAGATTTCAAGGGATGCAACTAGAAACCACAAAATGTCATAAAACCACTCAACTGCTTCCAAAAATTGGAGATAAGGGGAGGAGTGCCTACCTTAAAATAGATGCGTTTGGAAAAGAATTGAAGGTTCGTATTCTACACATGTCGAATAGCCGATCTGCGCAAGCCTGATCTCCCAGTGTCCCCCCTTCAACAAATTTTCGATAATAAAATAATGTACGAATATCGGCTTAATCGGTATAAACATATTAACTGACAATAGCAACAATCTTCCATTGAGAAAGCTCCTCTGGGAGGTTTCCTTTTAGTTTACCCGAACAGTTTAATTGGATAATCGCCAAAATAAAGATTATACCCAAATAATGAAATCGATTTTAGATTTTAACGAATAAATATTGTTTACAATTAACAAATACTAAAAACAGAAAAATTTCTAAATTGATAAAAAAAATTTATAAAACAAATTTTTTAATTTTTTACAATGCCCTAAATTTTCGAAAGTTTCTAAATTTTAAAAACCCAAAATTTTCAAAAATATTCATAATTTAGAAAACTTTTCAAAATTTTAAAGTTTATGAAAAATAATTTTGAGTAATAGGTATGAATTTTTTAACCCTCCTTCCAATAGGTAGGTTGAAAATCACACGATCCAACGGGTTGGGTCTGTGATACCCCAAATTTTGAATATTTTTGTTGATAAATTCCATCTATTTCGAATTTTTTAATTTGCTACTTCCATTGGTTTGTTTTACACTGATTAAGAAAAACATATTTTTAGGGAAAAAAACAGACATCGAATTTGTCATTTATTATCGAAAACATAGCATTTTTACAGTTTTCAGTAGTAAAATAAAATGGTTAAGGTATTAGAAAACTATACTAATGTGTGGAACACAATAATGAATTAAAAAGAAAAATTCCAAAATGTGTTGAGGATAATTTCGATGCACAAAATATAGAGGCATCAACTTTACAATGAAAGTCAGTATAATTTCAGAAAAACACAAATCTGCGAAATAGATGGCACTAGGAAGTCGAGTAGTTCCCTTAAGTAAGCTACAACTTAAAACACGTGCAGAAGAATACCCGAAAACCGTTTCAGATACATAAATAGCATTATAATTAACATTGAAAAAATTTAAGTCGGCACAAAAAAGGAACGCGAATACACTGGTTGGGTCTAATAGGCCCAAAACCCTTATCGTTGGGAAATGATAAAAGCTAAAAATATAAAAGCTATGTGAAAACATTTCTACATTAGGGCTGGGGTTAGAGAAGCCCAATAATTTACAGAAAACAATAAAATAAATATTAAAAAAACAAAATTCTGCTGGGTCTCTCAGACCCAACCCGTTGTATGGAGGGTTAAATAATAAAATTGCAAACATTGTAAATTTTTAAATTTTCTTCGTTGCAATTTTATTATTTAAGAAAAATTCATAACTATTAATCAAAATTAGAACATGTGAAAGGTTTCATAAAATTGTCAGAATTTTTGAAATACATTATAGTTCGCAAAATTTAAATAAACGCGAGGAAAGTCTCGTGGCGGTTGCCCGACAGCTTTTTTATACAATAATACATATAGCTGATATGAAAAGTCCTTAAACGGACCACACACCCACGTACCGTATAGTAAATACAGCCAAACAATAAATAAATACGAAGGGGTCATTAAATATAAATAAACTGACAAGCTGACTTCCTTTTTTAAAAGAAGAACGTTAAATATGCTTGTCATAACATTCTAGGGTTTTTTATTCTCGAAAACAGCAGGGTATTCGGAATGGACCATTGTCTTTGGATGCCGAAAGAATTTTAAGTATAACGGAGAATCTGTTTTACATGTAGTGTAAATTTCCAACGCTATAATAACTTTTTAATGTTGAAAAAAATGTTTACATTGTGAACTCGCGGCATTAATTTTTAACAGACCTACACACACCTTTACGACTCCGTGCATAATTCATATGGAAAAACCACGAACGTTCCAAGACACGGCGTGAAATATATTTTAGAAATGGTCGACTTGTTAAAGATGACTAGTTAAAAACAAAATTAATTCCTCGGCATGAGAATCAATTTGAGAGTAATTTATTTTATAATTTTCACTCGTGACTTTGTACCTGCTCGCACTCGACGTACATGTTATTAAGCTTATAAAGAGACCGCAAAAACTCGACGTACCCTTATTAAGTTACCATGGAAAGGATAACTCCCCTAATAGACCCTTTTGTTGTCAATCTGAATATCAAGAGTTAATTTATGTAACATGTTGATTAAATACTTGTACTTTCGGCAATTCCGTCAAACGGTGCATAAAAACAACAATTTTACGAAGCGCTAATTAAATCCCACTCCTGATTCAAATTTCCGGCAATAATTACGATTAAGGTGTGTAGATTCATTATTTATTAATAATAATTCTTGAAATTAGCATCAACTCATATATGTTACATGCCTGGAAGCAATCGACGTTTAACAATAATTTAGAACTGCATGTAGGAAGTTCGGCTACGAAACTTTTAGATTTGATGCGATAATTGGGCGGCGAATCGTTTGATCTTATGAAATTCTCAGGAAAAGCGATAATTACAAAAAAAAAGTTATGAAATTAATAAGTTATGTAAGTCTTCCCGTAAAATGCTCTAATTTAGTTTTTAAAACTTGTTAATGCAGTTGTTTAAGTAACACCTGAACCTGCTTGAATTCGTGTTGTGATCGGCATCCAACACAACCATTTTGGTCTGCAGTCGGTCGCTTTTGAAGTGATCCTACTCAAGAGACAAAAATAGAGAACGAGAGTTGTATGAATAAAAATTACAATTTAATAGTTGGCAATGACATAACAATTTTCTATTAATTTAGTTAATTCAAAATAATTACAATAACTCCAAAGTTGTTTAGAATTAATTTCAATTATAATTCAATATAGACTCTTACATACAGATGATGACCAACAGCGTAATGATTGTCAACTTCTAGGCATTTTACGCACTTTAGAATAGTACCGCAACAAACTAGGTTCTTTCTTACTTATTCCATTCCTAATTTTCATATACACGCGCTTTCCTCCACTTATGCATTTTAATAAATTTTGACTTTGTACCTGTACAAAAAATTTAAGGTACGGCCCTGGCGAGAAATTCCTGCTATGGGTTAAAAAATGGTCCTTGATGAATGTCATTTTACGTTTGGTTAAGATCGGACCTAATTCCTAAATTTTAATATACACACGCTTCCTCCATTTATGGATTTTAATAAATTTTGGTTTTGTACGTGTATAAAAAGTTTAAGGTACGGCCCGGGCGCGAAATTCCTGCTTTGGGTTATAAAATTGTCCTTGATGAATGTCCATATTAAGTTTGGTTAAGATCGGATTTAATTTTTAATTTTAAAATACACGCGCTTTCTTCCATTTATGGGTTTTAATAAATTTTGACTTTGTACGTGTATAAAAAATTCAAGGTACGGCCCTGGCGAAAAAGTCCTGCTTAGGGTTATGAAATTGTCCTTGATGAATTTCCAATTTAAGTTTGGTTAAGATCGGACCTAATTCTTAAATTTTAATATACATACGCTTTCCTCCATTTATGGATTTTAATAAATTTTGGTTTTGTACGTGTATAAAAAGTTTAAGGTACGGCCCGGGCGCGAAATTCCTGCTTTGGGTTATAAAATTGTCCTTGATGAATGTCCATATTAAGTTTGGTTAAGATCGGACCTAATTTTTAATTTTAATATACACGCGCTTTCTTCCATTTATGGATTTTAATAAATTTTGACTTTGTACGTGTATAAAAAATTCAAGGTACGGCCCTGGCGAAAAAGTCCTGCTTAGGGTTATAAAATTGTCCTTGATGAATGTCCATATTAAGTTTGGTTAAGATCGGACCTAATTTTTAATTTTAATATACACGCGCTTTCTTCCATTTATGGATTTTAATAAATTTTGACTTTGTACGTGTATAAAAACTTAAGGTGGCGAGAAATTCCTGCTTTGGGTTATAAAATTGTCCTTGATGGATGTCCAATTTAAGTTTGGTTAAGATCGGATCTAATTCCTAATTTAAATATATAGGCGCTTTCTTCCATTTATGGATTTTAATAAATTTTGACTTTGTTCGTTTATAAAAAATTTAAGGCACGGGCCCTGGCAAGACATTTCTGTTTTGGGTTATAAAAAATTTTTTAAGAATGCCCATTTTAAGTTTGGTTAGGCTCGGACGTAATTCCTAATTTTAATATACACGTGCTTTCTTCCATTTATGCATTTTAATAAATTTTGACTTTGTACGTGTATAAAAAATTTAAGGTACGGCTCTGCCGAGACATTTCTGCTTTGGGTTATAAAATTGTTTTTGATGAATGCCCATTTTAAGTTTGGTTAAGATCGAACCTAATTCCTAATTTTAATATACACGCGCTTTCCTCCACTTATGGATTTTAATAGATTTTGACTTTGTACGTGTATGAAAAATTTAAGGTACGGCCCTGGCGAGAAATTCCTGCTTTGGGTAATAAAATTGTCCTTGATGAATGTCCATATTAAGTTTGGTTAAGATCGGACCGGTTCCTCATTTTTTAAGGATGGGTGCGTGCCGGAATTAACGTATTTCAGAATTTGGCAGCTTAAATTATTTTCAGGCCCCGCACTTTAATTCTCATAATGTAATGTTGATGAGTATGATGCTCTAGCTGTGCTACATAAACTTAGTAACAATTGGTACCAACTGCGCCAAGTCATTTGGAATTTAAAAAAACTGACAATTTTCAAGGATAGAATTGTTTTGAAAATTTGGATTCCCGGTTAATTGCGAAAAATGTTGTCTAATGTTATCTAAATCAATATTTCTTAGTCGACATTGGGAGCCGAAACTAGGTTATCGTAAAAAATGTTTTAAAGTTGCGAAAATGCGATAGATTTTATTAAATTTCGACTGCAATTTTATAAATAAATCCCGATACGGTGCTGGAGCGAAATTACGACTCTATGTTGTAGAATACTCCTTTCTGAGTGTTTGTTTAAATATTTACATTTCTTTAGCGCCTCCTGAAAATTTAATTTAAACTTTATGCGTTGTATTGCACCTTAATTTTTCGATGTTTTTCCGTGTTTAGACAATAACCAAAAATCCCCTAATGGAGATATCGATTTGGGGCTTGTTTCGTTCGATAAAGCACGAATGGAACTTTAAAGTAGATTAAGAAAGTTTTTAAAATTTTATTAGCGCCCCCAAAATGTTAACTCAATATTTACCCCTCTTTTTATTTTGAACCAGTGGCGTTTGCCTACTGGTGCCAGGAGCGAAGCCAGGCGGCCAATATGTTGTGCCCCAATATGTTCCTGAGCTTTCTGCAAAAGCAGAAAGACATCATTTCCATAGGGCCGAAACGTGCGGTTTTACAGTCCGATCCTGCACAAAATAGGTTTTTTGTATACAGGGTGTTTCAAAAGGTTTGTGACTTTGACTTCTTCCGTGCAGCGTAATAGATATCGACGTGCTCTATACAACTGCGCAAACCCCATCTCGCCAACCCGCCTGGTTTGAAAGTTACGGCGTGTTAAAGAAAAAAGTTTGGCGCCACCTGTCGGCGAAATTCGGAACTTTTCTGAATATAATATGATATACAGGGTGTCAATGAATTGTAGGGACAAACTTCTAGGGCTTGCAAAACATAACAAAGCAAACAACTTTTGTTAATAAATGTGTGGTCAAAAGTGTTTCCTTTCAGGGATAGAGCTTCTCAAAGATTCTTTAAGAAGCGCCTAAATGTAGGCAACTCAATTTACTACCTACTATTTGTTTCCATAACGACGGAAATTAATACAGGATAAATAAAGCCCTCTTTCCCACTTTTCAAATTCAAATTAAATTTAAAATAAACTAATTAACAAAATGTTTCAAAACTAAGCAATAGAATAATTTTCAAAAAAATCACAGAACGAATAAAACAAATTACAAAAGGCACAGAAAGAAACGAATGCAAGAAAAGTCAAAAAATATAACAAAAATATCGAATTATGTCAACATTAACATTATTTGAATGCGTCTAGATTGTGTTTTTTTAAATTCCGTGTGACTTGTGCAAAATAATCGAAAATGCAATTTGGGTTGCCTATTTTCAGGTACTTCTTAAAGAATCTTTAGAGGCTCTATTTTCTAAAGGATACACTTTTGACCACACGTTTATTAACAAAAGTTGTTTGCTTTGTTGTGTTCTGCAAGCCCTAGAAGTTTATCCCTGCAATTCACTAACACCCTGTATAATTTTTTTTAATCTGCAATCTTTGGCCGCGAATAACGGAAAAACTAAACGAGATATTTAGATGCGGTTTGTGCAGTACGTCTTTGTATATGATCAAGAATCGATCTGTAAATAACCACTATTTATGTCGATATCAATTTTTAGCGCTGCCTTATGTACAGAAACAGGTTTCGACATTTTTGACCCTGAAGACGGCTTTTTTCGAATTTGGTTTTTATCACGAAAATTGTTAAGCAGCAAAAGTTCTAACGGAAGCTACCGTCACCGGGGGCCGTCCATAGCACAAAAATGTTCGTAATAGTGCGCCAAACATAGTTAATTGAAGCATCTTTTTTGAGGGCTTATTACCGCGCTAAAAAAAAATTTGAAACCAATTTAAATCGTAATAGGCCTTTAGATCGTTCCCTTGTCTTTCCAATGAAAAAAACTTGATCGCTGTAGCTCAATCTCTATACGAGCTGTATCCGCCTAAAAGTCCGATTTTGCGACCTCCGTTCCAACCAGTGCCGTTCGTTAACCACTCGGCCGATCAAGTTCCGGTTTCGATATGTTATAGCCAGAGGTGTGGTCTAAATGCGTATAATCAAAAATTAGTTGCGTTCGTAAATGTAAATTTCCGACTTTTGCAGTTTTTTTCCTTTTTGCCAGTAGCCATAGCAAGAGGATTGCGACTTTGACTTCTCGTATAACCCATATTGTCAGGTCCTTTTGCGCGTCAAACGGCGAGGTTCTCGTTCCCCTAGCTCAGTTTTAAATTGGAAAAGAAAAAAATGCTTTTTGATAATCTTGGTGTAAGTCATAAATGAGTTTGGACCATTTTTGAAGATCAACAGCTATATCCGTACCACATACAGCGCCTGCAAGCATTGTTGCCTCAAGATTTCCTTCTATTGTTGAGGTTCTGCCAGTGGATACTACAGAAAATAGTAGAAAATCGTCAATTCGTTGCTGAGGTGCTTTTTACCGATGAAGATAATTTTTCGAGGAACGCCAAAATAAATTTCCAAAACAATCATATTTAGTGTGACGAATAATAATTATGTCTCGGTTTCAGCAGCAATTTTCTTTGAATGTGTGGGTGGGTATTGTGTTGGGGATTATTTGATTGGCCCACACTTTCTACCAAGGATTCTTAACGGTGCTGCATATCAAAATTTCCTGGAAAATGTTTTATTACCTAACCTGCATGAGGATGTTCCACTTGCACTGAGGAAACGAATGTGGTTTATGCACGACGGTGCCCCAGCGCGTTTTAGTTTAACAGCGTGTGAATTTGTAAACGCACGGTTCAACAACCGACGGTTTGGTCGGAGCGCTTAAATACCAAATCAACCTTGGCCTCCAACATCTCCCGATTTAAATCCTTTAGATTTTTTCTTGTGGAGGCACCTGAAGTCCCTGGTTTACAGCGTGCCAATTCAAAATAATGAACAGCTTAGGAAACGCATCATAGCTGGATGTCAAACCATACGTAACACACCAGGTATTTTTAAGCGTGTACGTAATTCAAAGAGACGAACAGCTGAGGCGTGCATCATGTCTGAAGGCGGTCATTTCGAGCTGTTTCTTTGACTTTTTATTAACATGCCTCCTGAAAACTTTGTTTTCTCTTAATTTCAATGTAGTTAATGTTTCAATAAACAAGAAAGTTGATAGCCCTGGTTTCATTTGTTTGATTTTCGACATTTACGATCTTTTCCTTCAACTTCATCACCCTGTATTTCGAAAATAAAGGACTTGCGCACACATGTTGACTGTTTGCCATAAAATAAGCCAAGGAAAATGCTAGTGAATTTTCGACACGTAGTTAGCAAACACCCTGCTATTATTATCTATTACTGTAAGTAGTAATTAAGAGTATCACAATTGTTTAACCCCTATTTACGTGAAAGCAATTTTGTAGTAATATTACTAGTTCTTCTATAACATAAAATAAATAAAACCAGTGATATTAAAATTTACGCCCTTTTCAGTTTATGTTAAACAATTACAGAGAAGCAAATTATAATTTTAAAATAACTTAATTAACTCTGGTGAACAATATTTAATAATGTCAAATAATTCTAATGATTTTACAGAAATTCCGCCAATTTCAAATAAATTACAAAATACATCAAGGTAATGTTATTATTTCCATATTAATTACGGCTGTCAGTTAAATTCACTACCGATGTGTTCCTCATAGGCTCCGCCGTCATTTGAGCCTTGAACATACACTCCCAACAACTTTTCTTCGCCGTGAAGGTAAAATACCAACGGAAGTGTTTTCTTTAACAAGCTATTAATTATTTTAAAAACTTCGTGGAAGTTAAAATGTTGCATATTAGGAGAATATTAATTGTTGAAACATGCAAAGCCCGACTTTTTTTATTGTCAAAAATCAAAAAATTGCATTAGGGATTTTTTTGTATGAAGACTTTATTAAATATTGATTTCATAATATGGTCAGGATCCCCTGAAATGCCATTAACCGGGTTCCATGAAAATGCCCAATTGTTAAAAAAAATAGAGTTATTGAATAAAGAACCAGTCATGACTATCAAATTATGGGCCATGAAAAGCCCATAAAATAATTGTTTACTGTTGAAAAAACTTTTTTATTTAATAAATAACAGTTTTTCCAGCAATTAATAACCAAACCAAATATTCAAAGTATTTTGCCAACCGCCAAGAGACTGTTCTCGCATTTATGAAATTGTTGAATCATTCGTTTTGAATATTTTAAAAATACTGACAAATTTTTGATTACTTTAAAAATTTTGAAAAAGGATAAAATTTAAAAAAAAATTGTCAATTTTAGTAATTTGACAATGTTGAAAATTTTCTACATTTTAACAATTTTTAAAAATTTTGAAATATTAAACAAGAATAAGTTCATAATAATTTCAAAATTTCCAAAATTTGAATAATTTGCAAATATGTTTTTGATAATTTACAAAATTTTCAAAATTGTGAAAACTAAATTTGTCAATTTTCTAAATTTTGTAATATAATTTTATAAATTTGCAATATTTTAAAAAATTTCAGGACTTAAAAATTTACAAAAATAAATAAACTTTACAAAATTCTCAAAACTTCCAGATTTCCAAGTTTTATGATTTTTAGTATTTTCTAATTGCAAACAAAATTCAAATATTCGTTTAAATGTAACATTTATCAATTTTTTTATCCAATTGCACTTTTCAGGTAAAGGCAGTGGCGTACGGTTTACAGCGCCAATGGTCGCAAGGCGATGGGGCCTCTAGAGGCTACCGGTAAACAAGAAAAAGTTTAGTTAACATTAGCCAGTGGCGTATTTCCAGTCAAAAATGCATTAATTCAAAGGTGTCACATGTTAAAAATTGCTTGACAACGCCTTGAACTCCCCCTTCCCCAAAAACAATTTTCTGGTCACAAAATAAGTGAGAGGCTTATTTTGCGACCACGCCAAAACATTTTATCTATGCCACTGAGTAAAGGGACAAAAGGACAGCTCCTCGGGGTGTTTTCTCAATGCAATGTTGAGCTTATTGTCTTGTAACACAAGCCGAAATTTGCGCTTTTTTGAAATATAGAAAAAAAAGGGTTTTCAAACAATATTATAAAACCAGTTTTTTAATAAAAAAAAAATCAAAAACATCGTAGTAGGCTTTTACATTTTACAGCATTTGTTATTCTCCTACGATTTAATTTTTTATTTTTCATACAAAAAAATCCTACTTTCAATTGAGATAAAAACTATTTTTTGGTAATTACATCCAGAAAAGTTAAAAATTCATATTATTCGTCAAAATTGAAGGTTATTTCTCCGAATTTTAACTGTACCTACGTATTTGGGCCTCAGGATTGCATTTGTATGTAAGAAGAGGAAAAAGTATGGTTTTCTTGGAAATGTGGAAAATGTCATTGGTATTGATATCTATCCACGTACCTAATTTTGACGTTTTCGTATTATTTAAAGCTGCAAGCCTGTAACTAAACTTTTATACATTTGTAAAGTAGAAATAAGGCCCTGGATATGGTTTTTCTGCAAGATAAACCACCGATAAACACTAAAAACACTGGAAATTGCTTCAATGCACCGTTTTTATACGTCCATGACAGAAATAACGTGGGCAAATGTTTATTGCTAATGACTTTCTGGGAAATCTATTGAATTGTTAAAATAAAAATAAGATATTACCAAAAGGAAATATCAGCGGTGGCGGGACGACCGTAGAGTGAATATTATTTATAAAGTAAAGATAGGTAAGTGTTTTTTCAAACGAAAATTTAAGAAAGTGTCTTTCTGCTACATTTTGTGGGTTTGTGATATTCTTTAAATTTATATTGCTAACGCGATTGTGAATAACCAAGACGACTCAAACAAGAAATGTCAAAATGAATTATTTCGTTTTTTCCGAGCTTTATTCATTTTCTAATAAAAATATAGATTTTCCCGCTTTTCCACATGCTTTAGTTGAATTGCATTTTTATATTTTCTGGCTTGGGTAAATAATTACCAATTGTTTTTATAGTGGTAGTTCCACATATTTTTGTGTTACTTGCTCCGTACCTTCTGATCACATTGCCATATACAGCATGTGCCACCTAACCTTGCAAATTTTAGTGGGCTTTGATTCGGCTACTTACGCTTTGTTTCGTCGGTAGTCGTAACTTAAACTAGCTCTAATTGGCTGTTGGACAGTGTGGTACACTCTACTAAAAAGTGAAAGTCAATTTATTTATGGTTTACGAAAAATTGTGAATTTTTAGTCAAATTAAAAGGCTGTGCGCCATAAGGTTAGAAACAGTTTGCTTTGAGGAGGGATTAACGATAATTTAGGTTACATATAAAAAATACAGCAGAGAAACTAGAAATGTAATAGAAAACCTTGCTTTTGCTTGAGAGTGTAACAGCTTCTCGCCTTTTAAACTTATCGTCATTGTTTTGCAAGGTTAAATGGCACTTGCTGTAATTAACTTTAAAAAAAAGGGAACCGACTTCAAATTAAACACAAAAGTGACATAAGTTAACTAAAAAGCAAAAAATAAATGTTTTTCATACAACAGTTTAATACTTATTTGTTGTTCCGTTTAATGTAATTAAGAAATTGCTGTTTATTATATAATTATTAATTGTTTTATAATTTTTAAGTCGGTGCCAAGTAAAACATAAAAATTCGAATCTAATTTGTTATTGCAGCAAGGTATATAATTTTTATGTTTTACTTAGCACCGACTTCAAAATTATAAAACAATTAATAATTATATAATAAACAGCAATTTCTTAATTACATTAAACGGAACAACAAATAAGTGTTAAACTGTTGTATAAAAAACATTTATTTTTTGCTTTTTAGTTAACTTATGTCACTTTTGTGTTTTTATTTGAAGTCGGTTCCCTTTTTTTTTAAAAGTTAATTATTTTACAATTTTAAGTGATGGGTAGACCTAGTAAGGATGCTTCTCGAATGAGGAAATGACGGCTAGTTGAAACGGAAGATGAAATACGGAAACACTAAAAAGTCGGTTAAAAAATAGATTTTGAGGAGTATCTTCGAAGTTCAAGCTCCAATACCAATGAAATTATAATGGGACCACCTTGGAACTATACTGAACCCAACACAAAAAAATCATTAAAATCGGTTCATAAACAAAAAAGTTATGCCCGAACATACATAAAAAAAAACAAAAATAAAATTATAAAAAAAACATGTAGTATACAGATGAATTGAGAACCTCCTCCTTTTTTTGAAGTCGGTTAAAAATTACAAAATTAGACTGAACACTATTATCTAGGCGGCTAAAAATAAAAAAGGTAAAAAATTGAGTGTCACATTTTAAATGTCAATAAAACATTGACAAGTTGTTACTGTATAAAAATTATGGACTAGTGTTCCCGTGGATTACAAAATGTTCAGCTGGCTTAAAAAAGAACCAGAAGAGAACCAAGATATATACGATAATGTGCTTGACGGTTTGAAGAAAATCTACAGATCTAAATTATTGCCTCTAGAAGAACATTACGATTTTCATGAATTTCATTCTCCGCAGTTAAATGATTCCGACTTTGACGCCAAGCCATTGATATTGCTCGTAGGACAATATTCAACCGGCAAAACGACGTTTATAAAATACCTCCTAGAACGAGAGTTTCCGGGTATGAGAATTGGGCCTGAGCCAACAACAGACAAATTTAGTGCTGTGATGTACAGTGAAAAGGAAGGTATTATACCTGGCAACGCACTAGTTGTAGATCCCAAGAAACAATTCCGACCGTTGTGTAAATTTGGAAATTCGTTCCTGAACAGATTTCAGTGTTCCTTGGTAAAATCAGCCGTTTTAAAAGGAATTTCTATAATAGACACACCGGGAATCTTGGCCGGAGAGAAACAAAGAATAGACAGGGGTTACGATTTCACAGGAGTCTTGGAATGGTTCGCCGAGAGGGTCGACCGGATCATTTTACTCTTCGACGCTCAAAAATTAGATATATCCGACGAGTTTAGAAGGTCAATAGAAGCGCTCAGGGGTAACGATGATAAAATTCGCATAGTTCTAAACAAGGCCGACATGATTGACCATCAACAGCTCATGCGAGTGTATGGGGCCTTGATGTGGTCTCTGGGAAAAGTCCTACAAACTCCGGAAGTCGCTCGAGTGTATATTGGCTCCTTTTGGGATGAGCCGCTAAGATTTGACATCAATCGAAAGCTCTTCGAAGATGAAGCTCAAGATTTGTTCAAAGATCTGCAGAGTCTCCCCAAGAATGCTGCACTTAGAAAATTAAGCGATTTGATTAAGCGCGCGCGGCTTGCGAAAGTTCATGCGTATATAATTTCGGAGCTACGAAAGGAAATGCCGGTTTTTGGAAAGGATTCTAAGAAGAAAGACCTGGTAAGGAATTTAGTGGACGTTTTTCAAAGATTGCAGAACGAACATGGAATTTCCGTGGGTGATTTTCCGGAAATTAGTAAAATGCAAGACAATCTTGCAAAATACGACTTTTCCAAATTTCATAGTTTCAAACCGAAATTAATGGAAGTTGTGGATAGAATGTTAGCTGAAGATATAGCAAAGTTAATGGCCCTAATACCACAACAGGAAGCACTGGCCGAGGAAAACAAACTTATGGGTGGTGTTTTTGAAGGCGTGGAAGACAGAATATCACCGTTCGGTTACAGAAGAGGTGAGGGGGCAAACGCGGGATTTGGAGATCCAGAATGGATTGTAAACAAATCTAGAGCGGCGTACGATACCGTTTTTGAAACATTATCGCCACATGGGTCGAAAATTTCGGGTTCAACGGCAAAATTAGAAATGGTCAAGTCAAAGTTGCCTAATCCCGTCCTGGGAAAAATATGGAAACTCGCCGACGTAGACAAAGATGGCTTCCTCGACAAAGATGAATTTGCTCTCGCCATGCATTTAATTAATGTTAAACTGGATGGCAACGATTTACCTGTGGAGTTGCCGGACCATTTGAGACCCCCTTCTAAGCGGGAGTTTTCCCCCGTGTAGTTCTGTTTTGTAATTGAGTCGTCTGACAATAAACCTTGAAGAGATTAAAGTTATTTAATGTCCAGTTTAACGTTATTTGTTAATAGCTCGATTATACAGTTGGAACGTAAAATAGGTGAGGTGTGAAAGTTAGAATTATAGTCATATTTTATTTATGAATCGTCAACTAATCGGCGGTAATATTTTTACGGCTTTATATCATCAGACGCAACTGTTATTTAAACTGTTAATGCTAGAATTATTCGAGGTTTCTGAACACACCAGTGTGAAAGGCCTTTGCAAGTGTATTTTAGCGCATTAGATCTTGCACGTTACAACACAGACTTAACTGTAAATAATACAAAGCGTTTCTGGTTTAAAAAACTTTAATATTTATGAAAATTTAATTTTTACTAAATATTTTTGTCGATGAGAGATAAATCCCCCGTAAGAGATTTATAATTTAAAAAAAGTGCGTCACTATAATAAAAGTTTAAGGGAACATTAGAGTATAAAACTGAAAATGTTTCGAAAACTTCCATTTATCATTCAAGACAATATTTAAAAAATCATTTAATATGAAGACAGAATATTGTTAAATATTTTTGTTTAGATGTAAAATCTGCCTACTTGTCATTGAAGTTAATTAACTAACTGTGTTTGAATGTAAATTTGTGCGAAAATTAAATTTTACTTTTTAAAACTGAAATTTAATGTTTAACACTGTTATAGCCAGAACATAAATTATGAGAAAATAGCAATTTACTGAAAAACTACGTCGCTGATAAAAATGAAATTTTAATCAAACTTGATTGTTATGAAAAACAAAATTACAATTGATACTGAAAAAACAGCAGGTTATATTAATATCACGCTTTGTTTTCCAATTTACACTAGTAAACATAAAACGGAGAAGCGCTAATAAAACATCAATACAATTTTATAAAGCATTTTTGACATACCGGCATAATTTTTGAATTACAAAACCTTTTTTATTTAATTCAGGGTATTTCACGTAGTAGTTTTTTAAGCACTAGCTCACAATGCATTTTCAAATAATTAGAACGCACTTCGACCACTTTGTATTCAATAACAGTGTCGTAACAATATTAATATAAAATAAAAAATTATTAAAAAAATAATTTTATGGGAATTGAACTCGGGATCCTCAGTATGATAAGCGAGTGCTCTACGCCAAGGTCTATTTCCACCAAACACGTGATGTGCTTTTGTTTCATGGATATTAAGACAAACATGTAATGTAAAAATCCGCAGACGACTTAACGTTGCTTTAATTCAATTACAGCATGGTTGAAAACCTATGGCCTATAGACCACAACACATAGACATCACCAAGGGTACCAAAACCCTCGGATCAACGGCAAATGTGCACCCTATCGCTGTGCATTTGTATCGATAATTCGAATAATATTTCGAATTGTTCCATGTATCTCGAATAACATTAGTATAATTAAAATTATTGGCATTATCGAATAAATAATAATTTTATATGAACTATCGAATCAACAATTCTTTGAAGAAATTTATTTGAATTATAAATAAAAAATTACTCGGACAAATAAGTATTCGAATAAATCTGTTCGAATGAATACTTATTGTTATTTGTTTCGAATAGTAGTTAAATTCTTCATAGGATTTTTAATGGACAAGATAGGATTTGCTCTGCCATCGTGTTAGCTGCAATTTAACGTATTAAGAGTATTGTGCAGTAAAGGCGATTTTATTATTATTATTATTAATTTACCACCAGTTCACCACTTTTGATTAAAATATTAGCAAGACTTATAAATACTTTTCAAAGTGAATTTACAGCAGTACTAATACAAATTTTAAACAATGTGGTAACCTAAAACAGTGTTTATCAAACTTTTTCCACAAAACATCATTTATTTTTTAAAAGTACCGTAATAACATTTTATTAACATATACAAAACAAAATTTAGTCAATGTTTTGGTAGAACAAATTTTGATTTACATGTTGTTATTAAAATGACGAAATGGGACGTCGGCCAACGGCTATCTAGCCGCGGACCAACCGGCCACGAGCAACTAGCCGCCTAACCAAGTGGTCGCCGGACCACGTGGTCGCAGGAGCAAGTGAAAGCGAGACAGGAAGACCGCTAGGCCTTGTTGCCGCAGGTGATTTGGCCGCCGGGCCAAATCGCCGCGGGATATCGTTTTATAACAGCCGTCATTTTTGGTTGACGCTAATAAAAGCTGAGGAAATGAGGATGTCCCCTATAAACTGTACGGTAATTCAAAATTCTTTCCAAAATGCAATTTTCGAGCAAAATTCGCTGTACCCGCCATACTCTTATTAGAAAATCTGAAACTGTCATAAAAAATTCTGGTATTGTATGAATTTAATTTTTCGAAATAAGTAATTCGTTAAAAAAGCTAGAACAAGTTCCGCGAAGTTTTTTCCCTTGTGTTATTTCTTTTAGGGTCGGCAGCAGCTAGTTAAACCGACGCCCACTTCACTCCGCGGCCAGTGTGACCGGCGGCTATATGACTCCGCAGCCACCTCACCGCGGCTAGTTGTCGTAGACCGCCAAAAAGTTATTAAATATGTTGATGACAGAGACAAGAACAAAAAAGCTGCCGCGTAACCGGCACTGCACCTGCTTCGCATTTATTGAAATTTTTTAATATTTCTAAAACATTTCGAAATTTTTGTAGAGTTTTAGCATTTTTTTACATTTTTACAATTTAATAAAAATTTTGAAAAGTTTGATTAATTATAAAATGTTTTTTTTCTATTTTAGAGAACGCTGCAGAGTCTGATTTATCTATCTATGAAAGACCTAAAATGTGCTTATTAGTAAAAATGTTCATATTCAAAATGTTCACCATAAGAGTTTGTTTCTTTTTGGCATAACTCGTACATCAGCCCAAAGCTAAAATAACTTTACTGAACGATCTCATTTGCTCCAAATCCTACACGATGATCACAAGACTTTCCTATAGCTATACTCCGTATAGCGGGGAAGGTAAAAACAATAGGTAAAGTTCAGCTTAATATGGGTGCAGCAACATTTGCTTACGGAGTCACAGCATTCTGAATATGGAACAGTTTAATAACGCTTCAATTATTTATCTCCGTCATAAATTGAGATATATGATTGAAAATTAGATTTGTTATCTTATTATTTATGGTTGTTTTCCTTTAAATCCATTAACCTAGCGGAGCTTAGATGGAAAGGAGTACTCGAGAGTAAGTATTACATATTTTTACTCACTTACGATTATCTAATTTTTAACCTGAAAATTTTATTCTCCATATATAACTTTTACAAAAGAGCCACTGTTGTTGAAAGTTGCTAATTCCATATGTTTACGAGTTAATTCAATTTTTGTAAATAATCAAGTTGCCATGAAGGTCTGAGCATTTTTTTCTTCTTCTGATAGTGCCATACCAGGGTTCCCACTGACCCTGGATAACCTAGAAGTCATGGAAAAGTCAGGGAATTAAAATTTAAACCTGGAAGTCATGGATTTTATGCAAAATTTGGCAAAAGTCTTGAGTTTTCTCTTGATTTACAGTAAAAACCTGATTATCCTGCAGTAGCGTTAACATAATTTTAAAAAATTAAAAATTTTCCAATTGAATTTTTAAAACTGCCGCTTATAATACAATTGCTGCTAAAGGTTTTTAAAATATCATTGAGGTACTTTTCTTATCCTTGTTAAATTCCAAGGAACGCAATATGGCTTATGATTAGGTGCAAGTGAGACCGCCACATACTGTCTTGTGAATTGATA
Organism: Ctenicera cuprea; assembly: GCA_958336395.1. Classification (NCBI taxonomy): domain Eukaryota; kingdom Metazoa; phylum Arthropoda; class Insecta; order Coleoptera; family Elateridae; genus Ctenicera; species Ctenicera cuprea. The sequence goes on from OY284487.1 coordinate 51,386,525, forward strand.
AAAAACGCATAAACGTGATTATTTTTGCGTCTCTAATTGTATTGATTTTTTCTTGTCGAAAGTCATTGGTAAATATGATTTTTGGTCATGGATATCCTGAAAAAGTCATGGATTCTAATTCTTGATAGTTAGTGGGAACCCTGCATTCAGGGCGTTGGCTACCTCTCTCCTATGTCTGTGTTTGGTGCGCGGCGATAGATAATTTGCACAGACAGACATAGGGGTCCTACAGTTTAACGTGGGCTCCGAACCACAGGAAGTGCATGCACTTCTGCTCCAGAGAGGTTTTCCTGGGGGAAAATCCACCTCGCTGGTTTCCCGTTGCCTTGCGAGGCAGAACGACCGGGCCGGGGATCGAAGCCGGATCCGCTGCATTGGTAGCCCGCGCTCTTACCACTGAGCTGCAACCGCTCATTTCTTTAGAATGTACAAATAGTTGGTACAAATTTTTAAGATAAGTTTTGCACATAAAACAATAAAAAATGTTCGTGTTAGGACTATTTCCCCTTGCGAAGGCTGTAGCTTTGCAAGAAAGACTTTGCTAGTTTCTCTTATCATCTTTTTTATTGCTTTGATTCGTAAAACATACTCTCAAAATTTATAAAACTATTAGTGTATTTTAAGGGCACACTCAGACCTTCATGGCAACTCGATTTTTTACTAAAATTGAATTATATCGAGCACAATTTATGTGTTTCCTGTATGAAAAATAAGATTTTTAAGTACAAAATTAGAAAACCTTTAGTGTGTTAAAAACGTTAAGACATACTTTGAGTACCGCCTCCTGCTCTGGTTAATAGAGTCAGACAAAAACAGATGGTTATGTAAATAATCAACAATTAATCGTAAAGAAATTTGAATCAAATACATTTAATTTATACCGAAAAGTAAGAACTTTTCCTAAAACGTTTTTTGATCTGCTATCTGTCCTTAAAATATTTGTCATTATTTTGAAAACATCCTGAATACCTATCGCTCCTATGTACCTTATGGGGTAGTAATCGAGGGGTAAAACGCAGGCTTAAATTTGTACACCGACTTCCCATTAGTAAAAGACTTCCCCGGACTTCCTTCGGACTTCCCCAACTTTTATTAGACTTCACCAAGTTCTCTCGGACTTCCCCGACTTCCCTTGGACTTCCCCGACTTTACTTGGACTTCCCCTGCGGTTTACCCCTTGGTAGTAATCCAGCAAATTTCTGTATTTTCCCATTTTGCATCGAGTAAAATGTACAAAGCGAATTACTGTAATCTGATTGACTCGGCAAAACAATGTTATAAAATATACGTTGTGGCAATATGGTATTTCGTCTTACGTGGGTGAAACAAAATTTTTCGGCAACGTACTCCTGATTTTTTTAGCGTACGCCAATTTAAGAAACACTGACCTAAAGAGAATCCGGAAAACCTGTTTGTAAAATCTGCCTTGCTGACATATTGTCCACTGGTCGCAACAAGCTATCCGGAAGAGATTTTAATCAAAATTTATTTGCTGAATCTTTGAAAGGAACATCTACAACACTAAATACAGTTAGCTGAAGGCTATAAAAATTCTCACAAACTGTAAATAAAATTTAATGTGTTGCTGTAACACCTTTCGATGAAGCTCTTAACAATCGCACCAACGATTTCTTGCCAAAATAATTCAAATAGTTCGTTAATCACTAAAACTTATAGGAGGCATTTGCATGATATATCGTAGTCGTAGCGGTTACTAAACATCTGTTCATCGTTGACAGTAATAGTAATAACAACAACAAAATGATCGAGCACAAAAACGCCATTAACGTTTTTGTACGTTAATGTTGTGTTCAACTTTCGGCTGGTCCCTTTCACTGCACAGGAGTCAAACTTTATTAATCAAATGTGAAGTAAAAGCTGTAATTGAAATGTGTTCGTACACCGACGAAAAGGAACAAAAAGCACCGGACTCAGTCAGAGTTTCGGAAAATGGTCGCTTTAGACAGCTGCAGACCGCAGTAAACCAATTAAAACAAAGAACAACGAAGCTTTTGTTCTAATTGTACCCGTATTAGCCGTGTTTAATGGTGCTCTTTACTCGGATTAGTTCTGGTTTTCTGCAGCAAACGCTGCGATGGCAGGAAGAAGTATACAACAATAAAAAAACGCTTCCGTCGAAGAGAACTGATAAACGGTTCCTTTGTACGGCACTCATTCCAACCCATAACTCAAAGTTATGTAGGAAAAAATCGAAAATTATCAATCCAACTGCCTTAATGTCGTGGTTTAAGAAATTCAGCTGCTAGCCATAACTTATAATAATATCGTTATAGTATATGAATAAAATATATCGGATCACTTCTCGGTTATATTTGAGGGGAATGTGAATATCCGGGTCCCTCAGACCTTTGGGATTAGTAAAATTACATTTTCCAATTTTTAGAATATGTTTGAAAGGTCCTTTGATACCTTTAGGGGCTTTGCCAGATTATATATAATATGGTCATCTCTTTATTTTTTATCCCCATCTTAACGTTTATATTCTTGTATTGCTTCCCAATTTAAAAAAAAATGATAGACTAAAAATAAAGAAATCAAGGACTTCACTTGATTACAACAATCTACGCCTCACGTTTTACAACATTATTCGCACACATTTTTCTCTTGAATTCCAGTCTTGATCTCATTCTGAAGACTATTTTATAGGAAAATACCTGCACGATATACGTAAGCATCGTCTCTAAACGTGAAAAACCGAGGCAGGTTTTTAATTAGGGTTATGTTAGAGGGAAAATTAAAAACCCTAAGTGATAACGGGAACATGGGAACTTGGTGGATTTCGTATACTTATTCAACACGGTGCGAAATGTTCTTCTAGCTCCCCTTTAGTGCTCCAAAGGGAGAGTTGTCAGAGCATTACAACAATTAACGATGTTATCAAGCCACATCTGATAGCGCGCTCGCGACCGGTAACCGCTTAATTACTTTTGTACCGTTCTCGGTTTAAGGGCTCTATGAGCATGCAACACGTAAGATCACTTTTAATCTAATAATTACGTAATCCTGACAAAAACGTGTTGAATTATTATCTGCGTATTAAAATTGTTTTGAATTACTGCTCCAACCTTTCCACTTTTTGTGCTAAGTGAAAAGTTTCTCTTCTATCGACCGACGTATCGGAAATTACACATACGTTCTAGTTCGTATTATTCCCCCGGGATCAAAGATGTCAACCCGTCTCTATTGTGCTACTTTTATTCAGTTATCCCGAGTTAGGGAACGCCGGTGTCTGTCACTGTTCGCGTTACAGTCAATTTTCGGTATTATGTTGGAAATAACGAATAGGGACGTCGCGCTTGCTTGTAATTTAAGTTTGAAAATGTTTAAGACATTACGTTCAGGCTACAGGAACTAAGTAGGTTAATTGAGGATTGTACAAGCAAATACTGTGTGTATGATACTTATAGCATTAATGTTGGGAAGTAATTTACAATAAAACTCCCTTTCCCGCGTGTTACCGACAAGGTAGTGGCACATCAGAGATTTAAGTCATACTTTGTTAAGATGATTGCTTCATGATTAAAGAAGAAACGATACCATAAGATGTAGAAAGGTGGTTATGACAAAGGAGAAAAAAACGAAATCAAACGAAACCAACACGTTTTAAGAGTGAATATCAACGGAATTGAGAAAAGCAGTTATGCAAGAACAGTCGCAAGGGAAAAGATGGAAAAATAGCTAGCAATGAATAAATACCCTAAGGACCTAACAGGAGATAAGAAGTCGCAACATTTTATAAGATTTCTTCATGTACTCATCGATCAATTTTACCAACAAACCGCTGTTGGGGCAATGCTAGTTTCTTCCGCTTACAGAATTCATTGAGAAAAATAAACAAAGCATTTCGCTGGGACTTTCATACACTTTTGAAATTGTGACTTTTTTTATCAACGTATTGTAGTCTTTAAAGGTACTATAAGACCACGCTGTTAAATTAGATTGCCTTACATTGGCATAATAATTTATTACTGGCTACTCGAATGAAGTTCGCTTCCGTTTTAGTAGCGGCGCCTAGCGAGGCGGGTTGGAGTTGAATCGCGTACGCGCTAAATAATCTCCTAGAACAGGGGTGCTGTGTTGTGATATGATCACATTGTAGGGGAAAAGCATTATGGAGATTAAATAAAACCAGAGGGCAAAACAAAATTCGTCAACCAAAGTTAGGAGAAGGGGGAAGATTAATCCACCTTAATTTATTAATGCTGCATCTGAAAAATTATTTTTTAGTCTTTTTCTACTAGTTCATGCGCAACTGACCTTCAACAGAATTGTTCTATTTTTTTGGGACACCAACCAAACTATAGCTAGCTCTGAGCCCACAAAATTCAAAAAATTCGTTCGGGTGCATCAATACTTTTGATACTTTTGGTATTTTCGATGCTTTTGGATACTGGTATCGATGGTCGACACCAACCAAAGTATCGTTACTTTGAGTAAGTATCGATACATTGCCTATCCCTAATCACGACCTTCTTAATTACAAGGTGAGGCATATTTATGTTTTCAAAGCGGAAGTCGCCGTTGCTTGGCGATTTTGATATTATTAAAACGTAAAACATCATTGTGAAGCGTTATTTCGTTCAAAAGGCACGAAAGAGAATAAAATTAATTTAAAAAAAGATTTTTGATTTAATATTTGAAATTGGCTAGTTTTCCCGATTGTAAAAGTGGGATACAAGTGGTAAATACTTTCGATAATTCGAAACATTAGATACATCGATACTTCCGATAGATCAGATATCGATAATTTCGATAGCTTTGATACTTTTAATACTTCATAAGTTTGGATATGTCGATACTTTCAATATCATTCATACTTTCAAAACGTTTGGATTAGGGATGCAACGGATATTTGGTTTTTATCCGTTATCCGGCCTATCCGACCATTTCACCGAATATTCGGTTTGGCCGGATAATATGAAATATCCGGCCGGAGATTTTTCCTCAAGTAAAAGAGATTTGGAAATATAGACTAAAATAATTGAAAGTAACAGAGAAAAAAAACCTCATAAGTCCAGTATTTTGCAGATCTGCATAAAATTTATATTATTGAGATCGGCATTTATGCGAGTTAAAAATTTGTAATCATTTCAAATAACATAAATAAGTATTATTTGTGAAAACCACGAAGTAGTATATGTATAATGTAAGAAGTATGCATGAACCGCCTGTTGCTATGATATGCAGGTCTCAATTTTGCAGTACATGTGACAGAGAGATCCGAGACAAGGAACTTATAAAAAGCACTCGATCGCCAATCGCCAATATTTTATTTAAATGTCGATAAAAACCATATATGTTAGGTTATGTCAGTTGATTTCTTGATGGTGTCGGATCTATCAGGACAGAACACGTTTTAGTTTTAACATTTGTTGAAACTTATTAATTCTTGTAATTACAATCAATTTCGTTGACATATTTCCAATCTTAATTGTGAACAAAAAACAATATTAGAGCGAATCAGAACATCCTTGAAATATTACATTTAGTAGTTTCCATGTCTCGGTGCTCTCTCTCTAAAACACTACAGAATAAGACCATAGGATTCGTGCATTGCATACTCTTTAAGTATATATTATGCTCTGTGATTAAAACCTAAATTTTACTGCATTTAAGCTGAAACTATTTCAAAAGTAAAAACTATGCCGGATAATCCGGTATCCGGCTATCCGGCTGAGCAGCCGGATACCGAATATCCGTTATCCGGCATTTTGAAAAAGTACTGCTCGCTGCATCCCTATTTTGGATACTGGTATCGATGGTCGATACCAACTAAAGCATCGTTATTTTGACTAAGTATCGATACATTACCTATCCCTAATCAAGACCTTCTTAATTACTAGGTGGGGCGTATTTCTAATTTCAAAACGAAAGTCGCCGCTTGGCGACTTTAATATTTTTAAAACGGAAAACACCATAATTAAGCGTGGTTTCGTTGAGAAGGCAGGAGAGAGAATAAAACTAATAAAAAAAAACGATTTTTGATTCAATATGTGAAATTGCCTAGTTTTCCCTACTGCAAAGGACACAAGTGGTAGATACTTTAGATAATTCGATACATTAGATACCGATAGTTCATACATTGGATACATCGATAATTTCGATAACGTTCATACTTTGTTAGGTTCGATACGTCGATACTTTTGATATCTTTGATACTTTCGATACTTCGATACTTTTGGATACTGTTATCGATAAATTGAATACATCGATAATTTCGATAACTTTCATATTTGATTCGATCTTTGATACTTTCGATACTTTGGGATACTGTTATCGATAAATTAGATACATCGATAATTTCGATAACGTTCATACTTTGATAGATTCGATACGTCGATACGTTCGATATCTTTGATACCTTCGAGACTTCGATACTTTTGGATACTGTTATCGATGCTCGATGCGATCCAAAGTATCGATATATTGCCCGTCCCTTCTTAGGAATTTAATATTTTCAAAGCGGTAGTCGTCGTTGCATAGCGATTTTTTTCTGAAAGACTGAATATTTATTAGTTTTAACGTGTGAAATCTGAAAAAGTAGTTGACTTGAAACAAAATTTTTGTTAGGTTGCCAAAATCTAAATTTTTCTACGCGCGTGTGATAGTTTTTGACACCGTTATTAGTGTAAAAAATTGCCTTTTTAAACACTAGTGCGAAAACAATGATTTTAAACACTAAAATCTGTCCAAACTAAAGCAACGGCATTTAAATTCAAACTCAATACTGTCAGATACTAATCAAAGGCAACTTAAAAAAAATCAATTCTCTAATTTTTTTAAATTATCGTTGCAATTTCTCTTTACTTTTAAAAAGCGCGTAGAAAAAATAGCGTATGCAACACGTGCCAAAGAGCTTTTTTTCACTCATGCGATAGTAGACCTCGCCTCTCGGCTTGATCTACAACGTTTGCATTCGTACAAAAAATTACCCTTTTGGCACTTGTATACTATTTTTGAATTCTACAAACATTATTTTACTAAAGTCTGAAAATTATATTTTATGAACATAAAAGCTTCTATTCGTTCACACGAGGTGGCGCGATCGCAATATCGTTTTACTAAAATATGATAAATGGACCGATGGTGAAAATGAAATGTTAGCTAATACTTGACTCGATGTATAAAAGCTACATTTTAGCTTCTGAAAACAATCAATTAACCAAATTAAAGTAGAAATTTGATATTTAACTGCTTTGAGGGTATTTATTGGGTATAATTGTTTCAGTTATTTAAAAAAATATATCTATGATCCAATATATTTGTCCCACAGCACTTGGTGCATGGCAAATTTGGCCGAGTAATATGCTGATGCAATCGCGCCACCTAGTGTGAGCGAATAGAAGCTTTTATGTTAACAAAATATATTTATAAGACTTCAATATGATAATATTTCTAAGCAAAAAAATATTCTTGTAAACTAAAAAATTTTTTTTTCAACAACAAGAATATAATGTTTTTAAATCTTTTTTTTAAGTTGCGCACAATATAAGTAAATTTTTTGTGTAACAGAAGAAGAATTTTTAATTTATATTTCACAATATAAAAAATATAACAACATTTTTGAGTTAAAAAAAATAATTAATATAATTTTACTCCCTTAACTGTCCCTAACGGCACTTTATACACCAGCCTAGCAATATATAATGTAGGGGCCATTTATTATTTGTAAACGGAAGTGTCGCCGTTGTCTAGTACCGCATAATATAATTAAACCCACTACATAATTGTTGTTGTTTTATATTCAAATATTTTTAGTTATGCACATCGTCGATTCCGCATCAAGGTTGGTAGAGGGCATAAAATTAGCGTATCGTGTTAAAACAAAGTAGTTTTAAGCGCCATCTTTTAAAGGTCCATACGAATCGTTTTAGAACTTATGTGTATTTTATTACTTACTTCTCGTCCCCTTTTGAAGGTCAGGCGTCTACTGTATGAATTATGTCAGACTTTTCTGGGACACCCTGTATAAAAAAATGTTGATAAAGAAACTCACCAATATTTTCCCAGCATTGACAAAACTAGAAAACAAATTTAAACTTGTTTGGTAAATAACTTTGCATAACAAAATGACTTGCCCTGGGCTGCAAAACGATTACCGTAAGAATAAATTGTAATGACCGTATAAAAATGAAACTTACAGTTATGTGTGACAGACGATTATGAAATTTCTCAAATAATTAATTGCTAAAAGATTAACTTGTCAAGTTCATTTTCTAAGGTTTTAAATCATATTCGCTAAAATTGTAGGATGTATTAGTACCACAGGCAATGTTTTCAAGCTTATTAGTTTACGATTTATTGCAACAAAATTGTGTTCGCCGATTAGACATAAAGCGAGTTGTAATTATGCCAGAACGAGCTGATTAATGATTGAGCAGTCAGACCTTGAAACTTCTCCCGATTTCAAGTTCGAAGTTTAAAAATAATTCCGTGTTTAAGGAATAACTAAGACAGTTTGTAGTTTTCTTGTCGTTCAGCATCGTTGAAGTGTGTCGTCTGAGCTTCCGAAACTAATTATTTTTTTAAAAATAACTCGACTTCGAGGGCGGTTCAACGTTATCGCGTGTAAAAGCTGCACACAATTAGAGGGCGAATTTTATTTTATTTTTTGAGAGAGGGCTGCAACTGAAATAATTGACGGCGTTTGCCTTAATTCCAATTTTGTGCGTAATTACTGTTTTCTTTCCTAAATTACTACAATGAAGTCTATTTTTAGAACGAGTCATTAGTCGGTTGGTTATTAAAAACAAATGTTATTATTCCCTAATTACAGAACAAATAAAAAAATTGTTTTTGTCGCAGCTCTATTCCTTGATTAGTCAGTATGGCTTGAACTTATAATGTCTGGGACGAAAGCATTTAAAATATAGCTCAAATATGCAACATGTTTTGTGTTTCTTAATAAGCCTGAATTTTAATTGTGACGGACATTTCGTAACCAGTTAATTTTTTTTCGTACTATATGTTGACATTTGGTACATTGTCCGTGTAACAGGATATAAATATCAATATGGCAGGTCATTATGACATTATAACCAGAATATCAGCTTACAAACTAAAAAAAATGTAATTCTGTTTGATGGACCAACTCGACTATCAACTACTGAAAGCATTCATGGAAAAAAATTGAGCGAGAAATGCTAGAGACAGGTGTCTTTTCTATGCAGGATAGGGGCAACACAATCATCTCTATAATAAATTACTTCTGACATTCTCGTAGAAGACGATTTCAGAACACCTGCAGAAAACACTGACAGGTGAAATTTAAAACCGACAACCTTTTATTTGACAAGACCACAGACAAACTCGGATCCCGTGAAGTTGAGCCTCGAGAGTCGACTATCATTGATCACGACTCGGCGTGTTTAAATTCTAAACAAAAAACCTCGTTATTTTGTCCATAAATGTTAATGCAAAAGCATTTAGTTCGAAAATTGTGCGCTTTGGCAGGATTAAGCAAAACAAACTTAACCCCTCGCTCACTTTATAGGCCACTGGTTTTCGCTTAAAACAACAGAATCGCATTGCAGATGCATTGAACGCAAACAAGACTTCCTACTTCCACATGCATATGTTCTCTCGCCAGGAATTCTGCCTTGATGGCGATAGCTCGCGTGTTGGAAAATGGAACCACCATGGCGTAAATACTACAACATGTGTGAATTATGTTTTATAAACAAGACAGTGCAGTGGAGTGACCTTAAACACGGTATTTCCATTACGCATAATATATGAAAATATGATGAGAAAGTAAAATTTAGCGGTGTTTGATTAACGTACTTTATGAACTCAACAGTATTGTGATAAACATTGTTCATATTAACAATTAAAATGTATAAATTTTAGTAATTTTATAAATACCGAAGAAATTTCTCTGGAAGTAAACATTACAAAACAAATTAAATAATAGCTTCTGTTGATGGTATAAGGATAGTATTCGCTAAATGATTTTTCTAAATTAAAAACTAATTCAGTTACTACAACGTACTTATACTGATGCGGCGAAAAATGTACGAAATCATAACGAGTGTCCAAAAAGTCCTTCGGTCCTGGGCGGCTATGGATTGTAAAACGCATGTCTTTACTATCTTCATACAATCTAACCTCAAACTAAACGTCATTTAGGATGGCATAAACAAAGCATCAATTATGTCATTTTAAATGACGTTTTGTTTGAGGTTAGATTTTATAATGATAGTGAAGACATGCGTTTTACAATCCATAGCCGCCCAGGACTGAAAGACTTTTTGAACCCTCGTTATTTGCTTTCGTAAATTGATACAATATTGCTCTATTAATTTCAAAACTAGTGTTACCCCAGCGCACAATGCACTGACAGACTGCGCGTTGACAGAACCGGCGAAATGCTAAGTCACGTGATGCATTAGTTCCAATAATGATACGCGGGGTTAATGTAGATGTCGCCTCAAGTGAAGCGCGTCTAGCAGACTTTCATATATATTATAAACTAAAATAATTATTATTAAAAAATCGACGTAGAATAAAAATATAAAAATGTTTCATGTTCCATCTGAGGATAGACACCTTTTATTGAAAAAAAAATGGTCCAAATTGTTGAAGCGGTAGCCGCTGGAGGAACCGGAGAAGAAAACCCTTGAGCTTTTATATATGTATGGATAACTTGTGGTAGTGATTGTGTTAAAATAAATTAAAATCATGCCGGCCCATAGTAATTGTGGACTCAGGGCTCCCACCACTATGTTTACTTCTAAAATTAGGATTATTTATGAAAACAATATGATGAATTAGATTGATATTTCTTTAAGCAGAAATACAGAAAAAAAAATAAAACCAAACTTATACAGTAGAGAAAATCATTTGTTAAGTTCCTTATTTTTTACTTTCCCATACTTCTACTGAAGTAAGGAAAGATGATTTCATGCAAATTTTCGAATTTCAGATTTTAACAGAAATACGCGTTCCAAGGAACCCAAAAAAGTGGTTTTGAAAAATGTCTGTCTGTGGGTGGGTGGGTACGCGGGTGGGTGCGTGGCTGGGTGTGTGGGCCATTGCGTGGGTGCGTCCCTATATCTCTGGAACCCCTTGACCGAATTTTATAAGATGTGGTGTGTGGAAGTTCTTTAGTTGCAGGTAGTTCTTTGTAAGATGGTTAATCGAAACCAGTACCGGAAACTGAAATTAGACATATTTTTTGGTATAGATTGTTTTCTAAACACGTTTTTGAAATTTTAGATACATAGCGTTGTAGTAAGTACATCTAAAGACAAATCAAACGCTTTTTTTCCAAATGCTATATCTTCAAAATAGGCTGCTGCGAATTTTTGAAAATTTTAACTTTGATGCCCCATTACTCAAAAACAAAACATCCAATACAAATTGTTACATTTTTTGATAGCCCTTAATATGCATAATCAAATGATGTAGAAATATTTTTGAAAATATCAATATTATAAATATACTAGCGGCTCAAAAATTTTTTTTTAACTTTCTGAGCCGATTTTTTACTAATCTCCCAAATTTTACTGTGACTCCCCCCAGGAATTTTAGAAAATTCTAAATTGACCCGTTTTCCGAATGTTACGTGATTTTAACTACGTCTATCAATTAGCTCTAATAAAAAAAATATTGCGGTACGTAACCAACGCCTTGGGTCCGGAACGGGCTGCTTGTACCGGCTGGAGATGACTAGCTGCAAATTTCAAAACTTGTTGACGCTAAAATATTTTTTTATATTTGCTCCTTGTAAATAATTCTGATCAATAGTTTGTTAAATGTTACAATTTTCTAATTTTGTCTGTCAAATAAATACCTGAAGCGAATAAAGGTGCTAACTTGTTTAAAACTGAAAAACCACTGCGTATAAAATAAATAAACTTTGCATGCGTTTATACTTATCAAACTTCTTACGGAGTTACTGCCTCCAGAAAAAAGAGCAGTTTGGACGGTTGGGACAGGAGGCTGTAACTCCGTAAAGAAGCGTTGCCGGACTTATGTTCATACAAACTGTTTTGCAAAGTTTGTACAAACAATTTAATAGGAACTCAATGGAATAAAAATGTTTGTTTTTGTTCAAAGAAATAGATGTATTTCAACAAAAAAGAAAAATAGCATTAAAAAGTTATTTAGAAAAAGTTACCAGTGTGACCCTGAAAAAAATTAAACGAAAACCTGTATAAATGTAGACCTTTGATAAGAGTTGTTTACTTTATACCGATTTTTTCATATAAAGTAATTAAGCAGTTTTAAGCATATATTTATTAAATATTTTCGTCTTAGCTAAAAAATCCCCTGTAGGAATCGTAAACACTTTTCAGGGATACCCTGTATAATGCTTATTGTTAAAGCGAGAGGGAAGATCAAAGGAGATTAAAAAAGCATATGTACTTGTTCGTTGCGACAAATAAACCGACACAAATAACAATAAAATTATTAATTAACTAAATTGATAGTAAAAATATAAGAAAAAGTGCTATTTGTAAGACTGGTACAAGTTGCACGAAAATTTCACTTAACAGCCCGTAAGCAGGGATGTGAACCCAAAAAAATTATGTTTCGGTTTGCGGTTACGGTTCAATTTTTTAAAACTTCAGTTACGTTTTCTATTACGGTTTACTGCTACTCAAAATTTCGGTTACGGTTACCGGTATTTTTGTTTTTTTTATGAAAATCAAATAAAATTTTCGACAAAATTATGTGGAAAATATTATGCCAGGCTATTAAAAAAAATTGAAGTTATCACGAAAAAATGGCAGCACTAAAAAAGTTTTCGTTTTTGTCAAACGGTGGAAAAACCTGCTGACTAAACTAATTTTAGTTAGTAATAAGCAATCATTTGTTAAATGTAGTACTACTTGTTGTAGCTGTATTACTGTAAGTGCGCTACATTGCATTTGAAGTTTACATTTTGACCTCCTACAAAATGGCCGCCTGGCTTCACTTAGTTAATTGTTCAGAAACTGGTGTCGTATATCTAGTAAACCTATACAGAAATCTGAAAGTCTATGTGACTGAGACCATGCCTGGGATTTTCATGAAATGCTCAATTAACTACCTCCCTACGATATATCACAGAGACTAGCTGAGCGGTGCCGTCTGGCAACATTTTGTCGGTATACAGTATACCGTCATCGGATAATATGCAGCGTAGTTTACCGGCAGTTTAAAGTTGGCCGGCGGATGATGTGTTGTTTATGTATGCATTGCATATTTTAAAGTCTGCTATCAATAGACGCTGTGGCTCAGTACTAGAATGCGTGTACAGCGCTGTGAGGCATAGGTTGGTCGAGAGTTCGAATCCCGTGCGGGTTACATTTTAAAAATTTTAATTCCACTTTCTGAAAATGGGGTACACAGGTTATCATTAGTGTTTGTTGTTGTGTACATGATGACATGCTACTGTTTATGTTCCCTGAAATCTTAAGCGGTAGTGGCAGCGTCGTAGACGCAGCAATGTGCACACTGTCGGCGCAGGGACTGCGGACAAACATTAAGTATTTGGGAGTAAAAAAGAAAAAATTTTCATGCTGGCAAAGTATTCATATTTATACGTTATACCGGCAAAAACTTTGCATTTGAGTTTGGAAACATAAATGACTCTAATCATTGTTTTGGCTACAAGCCGAAGGGTCAACTAAAGGCGCTGAACATGCGGAATGCAAAGATAAAATAGTAAATACTGATGTTGGTCATTTATTGGTCACGGTATATTCTTAAAATAATTACGGTTACGGTTTTCGGTTACGGTTCAAGAAATTTTCAATTTTGGTTTTCGTTTGGTTACGGTTCGGAAAATTTTGCGCTTTATTGGTTTTCGGTTTTCGATTCCGTTACGGTGCACGTCCCTGCCCGTAAGCCACAGGTTGCGTGAGGCATTTTTCCATTGTTAAGGAAGAATTCTATAAAATTAATTTTTTTTTCATGTAGGACGCAATTGTGGTCACATAAAGCTGAGGTCAAAGAGCAGTTCGCTATAAAAATTGCACACCATAAGTAGAAATCTCCAAGAAAGCACTAACCGCAATTAAAAATGCATTATTAAACGGTCCGCTATACGAGCGACGTCGTAGGAATTTAAGTACGCGGCAGATGAGTCCGAGGAAAGGCAGGCAGTGAACATTTCTAAATAATTAATCATAAAATAATCCCCCTATGAAACATTCCCGGTTGAGTTCCATCCACCTTAAATTCCGGATTATCTTTTAAGACATTTGATAACTACCGGAGAAAACTGCGGCAATTTAACCGCCCCATTAAATCCGGACATAAAAACTTGGAGTTGTCCACTTCAGAAATTGGTTCCGCTTGTGCACGGTTTGGTTTCTCTGGTAACTTAAAGCCCTGATTTACGTACAAATTGGGCAAGGTACAATTTTAAGCGGGAGTAATATTTCCGTTAAGACCTTGATAGAAAATTCCTTTTAAAAATATGTCCAACAGGAAAATCTTTTATCATTATTTCTCCCCGAGCTTTATTAATTTTAATGAGTGAAAAAAGTGATTTCATAATCAAACTTGTTTGCAACAGAGCGAATTTGATATTATCCAGATGATGATATATATCAGGTGTCGTTCATCGAATATCTGATCAGGCATCCGATAAAAACTGCGAAGTGAAATGGAAGGGCTATTTTTGATCTTCAATCGACGTGAGCTGTTGAGCTCCTGCCATGTGATTGTGTTAGTATTTGCATAAGTATGTTCTGGCGATTGGAATGGAATTGTGTAACTGTAAGAGGGGTTATATTTTTAGAACGCAACCCTTCCACGTTTATCTTTGAGCTTGGCTGCTGTTAAAACGAATTAGACAGCTGCAGTTTCGCACTCGGTATTGTTCTAGGATTAATGCTTGTTGAACGGTGTGGAATTTTACTGGTTTGCATCACTTTCTCCAAAATTTTATTAGTTACTAATTTGTAAAATAATGTATTCATGATTTTTTGTCAAAATTAATTGTCTAAACATAGTCTAGCTGATGTCTACAAGTTGGTTCAATGAAACGTAATTTACGTATAATTTTGTTACGGTGAGAGATAGTAAAAGTTGTGTTATGTCTAATGTATTTGATTTATGACATTAGCTAAAGCTGTACTGACTCAGTCTATTATCAAAGGTTGTTCAAAAAGAAATAAATTACCCATCTTTTATAAAGTGACATTTTTATACACGGTGTTCGGTTTAAGCAGAGTTGTAGATAGCATTTTTCTTAAATAAAGCATTTTTATATAAACTGAAAATAGTATCAGTTTAACATATAACAATTTGATTGTTATTCCCAATAAAGCAATAACAAAAAACTGTAATTTAAAAATAAATGTAGCCAATAATAAAATACAAAAACAAGTATTACAGACAGAGTTGTAAGTTTACACGTAGAATATTATATTCTACATTACACGTAGAAAAGTGTGTAGAATATGTAGAAATATAAATTTAAATAAAACTGGTGTATCTACCTTTTTCTACATATTATGCATGTAAAATGGGCAGAATAAATAAAACACGTACGATAGATTCTAGAAAAACACCCATATGTGCATGGTATGGATGGTCAAACGACGAAAACGTCGGCTTTATAAAAAAGTATACAATAAAATTGCGCCCTCTAAATCGTTACGTCTGGGGCGGAAGCCGCTCGCTCCCTATCCTAATTGCGGCATTGGTCGGACTTATAGTTTTGATTTTTAGTTTATTACCATTATATGATACCCTAAATTTTAATTTAATAGTCCGTATCCCGGATCCCTTTCACCTGTCTCAACATTTAGTGGCGAGGGACCTCCGCTACTAGAAGCCATATATTTACGCATCCGTTATATAAGGCGCAACTACGTTTGTACATTGAACCGTTACACTTTTCAATGCAGATAAGAAAGTTCAGGCACACAGAATATGATAGGCTTATTGAGAGCCTGATTTTTTTAGTGCGGATTTATTAGTAAAACATTTTGAAAATCTCTGTTAAGACACTTCCCTGGGATTGGGAAAAGTGCTAAGTTTCGCTAAGTGTAATTAACATTAATCCTGCTTTTTTTCCAAGAAATTGTTCTGAGGATGTTAAAGGAATTTATGAAAGTTTTGTTCCGTGTTGTTTTATCCAGGACCACAAGATCTTACAACATTTAAGTAAACATTTGCGCCTTAGGCAACCAATCTATCTATATATTAAATCCTAATCCCTTAATTTTATCTCAACTTTTGGTGAATTTTACATCTCGACACAGCTCATTTATGATGTTGTGTTTGCCTGTATCGATGTTTATGGAACAGTCACGTAGGGCGGCGCGGCACTTGATTTCAAAAGTGTAGGCAGACCAAACACCCGGTGACGAGATGACATACGGAAAATCGCAGGAATACACTGGATGAGACTAGCCTAAGATAGAGAAAGGTGGAAAGAAATGGGAAAGGCCTACATCCAGCAGTGGATCAACATAGGCAATTCCTGCTTTGTGTGTTTTTTATTGACGAACTCAATTGTGTTGCCTCACGGTAATTTTAATTAATTCGTCCTTCGGACTCGTGATATTGCCTAGCAACAATACATGAAGCGATAGAATTATCGATAATTTTTAATTCACGTATTGCTATTGATAGTTCAAACATTCAACTTGTTATTGGGCAAATTTATATAAATACGAATATTTCGTGAATAGACGAGTCGTGTGGATTAGAAAACGGTTATTCACTTAGCGTTTGTCAAAGTACAGAAATATTCGTATATATTCTCTGAATAAAGGAGTCGTCTGAAGCCGGCTTTAAACGAACGAGATATAATTTCATAACTACGAAATAAATTTTGAATGAATTAATATTCCTTTAGAATAAATTCAAGCCCATAATGCCTATAAAATTCTTGATTTTTATTTTCGGATATTAACGTGAACAGAAAAATTTCTGGGAATCAGAAAACTTTCCTGAAGTTTTCAGTTTCACCAAAGAACAAATTCAAAAACATTTTTAACTCGTACCGTCGTCCTTAGTTTATCTGACGGAAATTAGCAAACTTCAAAGCGCTCTCAAATGTTGTGCCTCTGGGAGCACACATTCATAAAAAATTCAGTTCGAAAGTGGTGTTACTTACCGTAAACGGTAATTTGAGCGGGTGCGGCTGTTCGTTTTGCGGCGATATTTTCAGCAACGCACGTGTAATTTCCTGTATCCTGAGCTCGGGCCTGTCCGATTAAAAGATGCCCTTCGCTGGACACGAGGACGTCGGTGTCGGAGAGGAGCGGTTGTCCACCCCTAAGCCAGTAGACACGTGGAGGTGGCAATCCAGAGGGTGGCACACAACGGAGTTCCATTTGATGACCTATTTCCACCCGTGTTGATATTGGGTTCACTTCGAATTGTTTCTTCAAGTCTGTAACAAAGTAAAAGCGTTCCGGTTAGGCTTTTCCGTTTATAAAAGCGGTTTTCTTTGGGGAATGTAGGTCAGATCGAAGCTCATTTATAAACACTTCATGACACCTGCTTTAAAGTCTCGTTTTATGCGAAATACAAAATGTGTCAAAGAAAGTGTTGCCCCGCTAACTTAATAAATCGCTTAACGATAATACTTGCTTTGAATAACGCGATAAGTGCATTCTTGTGTTCGTCATTCGATTCGACGACAAACAGACATGAAAATAAGGAAGTTAAGAACTTGGATGTTATCTCGGCTATTGAGATTAACCATTCTTCCAGTAGATAGTTGGGACATAAAAGACAAAAGCACTTTATTTTCTGCCATCGACTAAAACTTTTCCATAAAAGGAATCAGAAAAATATTTAATAGCATCTCAAGTCCTAATAAAAGTTTGTAACTCCAGGGTATATAATATTCAAATGTGCGTTTGAATATCAAAAGTCCTACGTTTAAATACAATTGGATGGAACCGCCCAATTTAATGTTGCAAATTGTTCAAAATTATGGGTTGCTTCTTGAATTATGGTGCAATTAAGAAGGCTTTGCTAGTTCGTAACCTTTAATTTGAAGTTAGTGCATAGATTTCGTTTATATTCTAACTTGTTCATTTGGTAATGGAAACTCGCATGTTAAGTTTTTCAAAACTGCTACGATTCAAGCTAATATAATTTAATAAAATGTTCCGCAATCAACCCTTGCGTTACAGAATTTGAAACTGTTTGTAAAAACCAAAACTGTTTTATACATACTGAATATGCCGCATACAAATTTTTATGAATATAGAAAAAACAATGCAACAGATTTGTTTTGTTTTTTAGCACAAATAATAATTAGCAAATGATTTAGTAATAATAGCTTTTAACAAAATTGTAATTAGCTTGTGACGAAGATTGATTATATTTTAAAGAAATTACACTCTAAAACATTTTTTTCTCCAGTAAAATTAAAGATAGCAACAAAAAACAAGTTATACTTTCGTTATCAGTAGCGCCATTTTTTATTATTTTAGAAATTATTTTATAAATGTGAAAATCTCAGGCAGACCATAAATAAAATCTGTTTTAGGGTAGGTATGTCGTCGTAATCAGCCTTTACTTCCCATTACTGGGCTGCGACACCCTTCTCTGCCACGTACTCTCCTTAGCGCTAAGGTGGAGTGCGGGGGACCTACAGTTTAACGTCGAATCCGAACGACTAAATAACAAAGAAAGTTTTGCTTTAAGATCCTACGGCAGCCTATACCGGATTGGGGAATGCGAGTGGTGGGTTGCGGCATTGATGTTTATTGCTGCATGGCTGCAGCGGGGAATCGAACCCCAGACCTTTACCGTTAGAGGCCAAGCGCCCAATGTCTAAGCTATCGCCACTCACGATAGGTATGTACAATACAAAAATTCAAGTATACTTTTGCCTTCTTTGGGTTTTAAATATTTTGCCTTTTCTTAAGGATTTTTCGTTTTCTTGTTTGCTTTTTAGTGCCCTTTTAAATATAATATTTTTTACTTCGCACTTTATTTTTAGCATATTTTGGCCGTTTCAGCTGGTTTTCACTTTTTTCGTGCATTCTTTGCTACGTTTGCCTTTTTGCCTACCTTTTTTGAGGATTTTATTTTGCTTAACTACCCTACCTATGCTTGTCGGCAATTTTATAATATTTTGCAATCTCTCTTTTATGTATAGTTAGAATCTATATTAAACTGAATAGTGCAGTAGTATAAGTACCCGAATAAAGACCATAAGCATGTAAAAGGTACAACTAATACAAAGATTAGGAAAAAATATTCTTCAAAATAAAAACATGGCAAAGGGCGGAAAAAGGAAACGCAAATAAAAAAGCTGTAGAGGAAATACTCAAAGCACCTTTAAAAATCGATTTGAAGAAAGCAAAACTTAGGAAAAGTGTTTTGTGATAAAATTTCAAAACGATTTTTGTTGAAGTTGAAGTGTATTTTTTTAACAAATAACGATTCCCTGGAGGCAGTGTCGATTTTGGAATTTGATAATGGGAAGGGGGCTGTAATCGACAAAAGCGACTAAGTAGTAGCGCCGCAGGTGAAACTTTTCTCTTCAAAGTGGGCGTGGCCAATGTAAATCCATCTGAAAGTCTTAAGGTCAAACAGAACAATTTCAACATATTAAACTTTATGTTGTAAATAATGAATCAGACGGTCGCGGTAGGTTTGCGAGTTGGCATCCTTACCCGATCGAGCCGAGTTCGGACTTCGCATAAGCCAGATTTTTATAAATTAAGAGCAGGGGGGCGGGCTCGCTAGTTAAGTTGAGTTTTTTGGAGTGGGGCGTGGTACACTTGTATATAGCACTATGTGTACTGAACCGGGATAAGCGGGGAGGTGGGGGGAAAATCCTGGAGTTACAAAAAATTATTATTTATTGTTGACCTCAATTCAAATCCTGTGACAGACTTGTTTTTCTTTAATTTTTTGTTTATCTTTGACATTTCTTACTACTATCTTATCTTGGCCCATGTCTAAAATTTATTTTAATTTACATTTTGTATTAATTTTTAAAATATTGATTTTTAATTCAAATTTAAACACCTGTGGAATAATAGCTGCGTGAATAAAAAAAATGGCGCAACACGTCTGTCAGGGGAATTGATCTAGTGTCACCAGATTACAAGCCCTCGCCTTTACCGCTAAACCAAACAACCGTCTAATACTTTTTTCCGGTATGTGTGTTAAATGGGTCATGGTTTACAACTGACATTTATCATGCACGTTTGTAAAATAAAAATAATAAATAATAAAAACAATTTAGCACGCTCACTTGTTAATTGTTAATAATGTTAAATATAAGCAATTGATAAAATAATAAACCGCGCAACTATGATAATAGATTTCCACTCTAATCATCGACATGACGTGTTTGTTTCAAGGGCGACTGCGATTACATTTTTATTTGATCGCTCTGTATAAGTTTGACTTTACGTTGGTTCATGTGACTTTTCAATGTCTTGTAAAGTTTTAGTGTGATCATGTCGCAGTTTGATAGTTTAAAGCATGTTGTGACAGTGGACTTTTATATATCAATTTGTTTTATAAACAAATGGAAATCTGTTCTTCATTCTCAATTACGTTTTCTTCGTCATCTAGTGTTTATGTTTTATAGACCGGCTTATATAATGAGAAACTAATCCGAGCTCACGTTGTTCTTCTAAACAGTTAGTCATCTTTACAAACAAATAATATTAAATTATATGAAATATTATCCTGTTTATGTATAAAAACCACAAAAAACAAATTATTCTAAGACTATAAACGGCGAATTTTGCTTGTGAATAAAATTAGCATGCAGATTAAAGTTATTAATTAATATTTTTAATGTATTTTGCTTCGCGTTTGACGTAATTACATAGATTGTCTGTGATATGTCATTGATCTCTTGTAAAGGGATCGTTTAACATAATTCTTCGTGATGCTGCTTTACATATCGGTTTGAACCGCAAAATTTCTTTAAAACGAGTCGTAAAATCTGTGGGGGATGAAGTCGTGGCAATTTATTTAAACCGCAGATTGTGATTACAATATATTAATAAAGTAAATAGAAAGAGAAAGCGAAAGTAATTCTGCCTTGAAGTTTTTATATAAAATTCTTGTGTGGTGTATAATGTGTCTATAATTATAATATCTAAAGCAATAAATATAAAATTGCGAGTTCCCGTCTGTCAACTTGTTACGCATAAGTGGCTCGCGGAAAAGCACTGAAATAACAGATCGCAACCAACGACGACTGCCACAATTCGCACAAGTGCGTATTTCTCCGAACATTAGGGAGGCAAATTTCCTGTAGAATCTTTTTAATTTCCTGTTGTACAGTATTGTTGCTTATCACTCCTAATGTTAATGTAATTCTATGTAATCGTTTCGCGAGAAAATGCGAAAAACACAACTGTTCTAACACGACAAAGAATTTTGGTACTAAAGTAAACAGAATCAATTTCTCAGCGTTATTCGATCATTTTAGAGGAGATAGACCTTACAGCAGAAAATTATTTTTTAGAAAAATCTATATTTAAAAAATCTTGCGTTTTGTTCGGGTTAATTAAGTGCAACGTTGACTGAAAATTATTTAGAAACAAAAACATGCACAGAAAGAAAACTGAATCTCAAGAATTAAAATTCCTTTAATAATAGCTCGTCCATCGGCAAGTATTTATTCTGCGCTTTCATCATGCACACACGTCAATTTCTAGCACAAAATAAAAATAAAAATAGAATAAGAAAGCAGAAGGATAATAATTCTAAAAGGTCATGCATGCCCTCCACTTTCAACACGTCTTTAAAGCGACGTTCACGCTCTTACTAAAGAATGCTTTGAGAATATATTTTTGGAAAAAAGCAAACACGACGAGACAAAATTGCTCTCTCTGCCTTTGTGGCGCAATGCTTTATGAAATGTTTTCGAACATTACAGGTTGTCTGGCACTTTGCGTAAAAGTGTTCGAAAAATTTTGCCGAGACACGAGCAAACGAGCTTGTTAACAACTGGAAAACAGAACTTTATAAGAAAACGTTAAATACAAACAAAAAAAGCGTAACTGTCTAACTGATAATAAACAAAACTATTCTCGGATTGCATCGAAGACGAACGCTTGTTTTCATGATCGTGACAATGGAATAACAATTCTTCTGTTTTTAAGTTGGCGTTGTGTTGTTGGAAGTTTTGATTGAAAATTGTAACATTTACGTAGGTTTAAGAGATTTCAAACAAAATTTAAACATCAAATTTTAGAACATTTTTAGCAAATAAAAAAACAGAAAAAACATTCCATTTGGAATAACAAAAAATTAAAAAAATAAATAATCACATTTGTGTAACAATACAGGTCCTAAGAATGATTCTTTTGGCACCCCAGTTCTTGCATTGCAACCTTTCACCAAGTAAAATTGCGTTATCCGTTTTCTTTGTTTGTTGTCACATCAAGGTGAATTTAGCATTAATAATAATTAACATAAGAAAATTATATTTATATAGTAATTATTTTCATCCGTCCCCTGTTCCACAGCATGATCTAGAAATCCAATTAATGGCGTCTCTATTCAAGGCTGAAATATTGCGCCCAGGTATTCTCCTTCGCCGTACGCATTAAGTTCTAAAACAAGGCGTGCTTGCATAAAATAAATAATAATAAACTTACTACCATGAAGCTATTTTGCCCCCCGAGATGAGATTGGTGTGAATAAGCATAAGCAGGAGAGAGAATGTTGAAATACTGAGGCTGTCAGTTGCTTATGCGTGATTCCATTCAGTAGCAATCTCGCATTGTGTACAACATAAGCTTACATGACAATATGTCCTTATAAATGTACGTATTCATATTCGTATACTGGTTTCAGATAGCTGATACAATGAAGAATTATCCACGGTTGGCCTCCATGAAATATTATATTCTAAACTGACAGACAATAAGAGATTTATGATATACGAATAGCAATTTATGTTCTTCGTACAAGTTTTTCTCTTTCTATGTTTTCCAATTGAATGTGCATCTTTCTGTATGTAATGTTTACTTCATCTTGGGTACAGGATAAATAAATCTTTTATATGATATACGACAGGTTACTTTGTTTCCTTCCAAGTGGTTGAAATCTTGAAATTGAACTTCAGGAAAACTGTACAATACATTTCTCTGAAATTATAAATTTGGCGAAACGTATATAAAAAAATACAGAACCTATTTTCTTATATAATCTTAGTAAGTATAATAAAATGTACAACCTATACCATTTACCGTTTCGTTGAGCAATGTAAATTGTTATCTACACTAGTATCATTTACTTTAAAAATATTCCAACATCTTATTACACTAATTTCATAAGTTTCCATTAACTCTTCTCATTTTTTTATCCAACCAGTTAAAACTACAATAAAAAACCAATGCCATAGTAACATATAATTGTATAACCCTGATACATATTTTTAGCAAATAATTTTAATTACTATTTAGTTTTTATAAGCGAAGTTATTGACCACTTATCAAATTATTATTTTTGTTTTGTTTTGCAATTTTTTTTGTGGAACTGCGAATTAGTCAATTACTGTAATTATCAGTTATTGTTGAACTCTGATCATTGCTTTTTAGGTTAGTGTTCACTTCAGCTGCAGTTTGCAGTTTGAAGTGGCATATTGTTTTGAAAGTTATTTAAAAATCTTTCTATTGTACAATCAACTCAATCTCCAAGAACGCTGTTTTTAATGTTTTAAATTAAGACAAAGGGTAGTTCACTTTAAACGGACTTTGCCATATTCCAAACATTTTAAATTCATATGTGTGACATGATTCAGTAATTTTACAACCTCGACTATCCTTGAACCGCATTCTACGACGTCCAAGTTGTTAACATAAAAATAGCAGCAGCTGTGCAGCTTCAACTATACATGTAGCTATTCAACAATGACTTCCGTTTTGTAAATTCAGATTTTGCGTCTGTAAACGTTTGTTTGTATTGTGCAGGCATAACTTAGCAACGGCTACTTTAGTTGTCTATTCAATTCCCATCAATCTGTAGTGTTTGTTACGCAACGGCACTTAAAAAAGGAATGCAAGCAATTGCACGGAAAAATCAAGTCAGTTTATTTTTTAAGGATCAGTCAAAACGGTCCAAAAGAAAAAAAAACGGGAAAATGTTGCTTCGGGGTCGATCAGAACGGCCCAAATCAAAAATGAACCTCGCAGCTACATCCATCAGCTTGACTTCTTTCGTACTATAGGCGCAGGCGCGGCTAGTTGACAGGTTTGTAAAAGAAGATGTATTAATCACCTCACCTCTGCACTAATACCAGCATGCCTACCAGCCAGGCAAGTCCGTGGAAACAGCACTTCATCGGATTGTTTTACAAATTGAGAAGGCTCTGCTACCACAAAGAGCTTACCGCGGAGCCGTTTCTTGACATCGAAGGAGCATTTGACAACACCTTTAGGCTAGGGCCATGCTGGTGGGGCGATTATAATTTCAGGTACTGTCAGCGGGCTCCGTGAACTGACCAAGGCCGTAGAATGACTCCTCCAAGGCCGTAGAATGACTCCTCCAAGGCCGAGTTAGTCATCTTCGCCGTAAGAAGAAGAGTAGAAGGCTTCATCGAACCGGAGCTTTTCGGAACTACGCCGCGTCTTCCGGAGTAGTCAAGTATCTAGGGTGACTATGGTGCTCGGCTATCCTAGATGGAACATGCCGACACACAAATACAAAGAGCCATTGCAAGCCTTTGGACCTTTGGGAAATCCTGGAGATTCAACCCCAAAATTACTAGGTGGATTACTTCGCCATAGTTAGACCAATGGCCACGTATGTGTCGTTGGTGTAGTGGTCCGCAGTCCAACGGCGACGGTCATGCATCAAACTACGCTTTACTGAGCTGCAAAGACTAGCTTGTTCGGGAGCCACAAGAGAAATGCGCACGCCATTTACTGCGGTTCTGGAGGCACTTGTGGACTTTATTCGCCTTCATATTCTGATTGAGGCAGAGGCTTGGAAGGCAGCTTACAGGCTGAAGTATAATAGTCAGTGGAAAGATGAGGGGACGATCTTGGGACACGTGTGTATTCTATCTCTTACGGTACGGACACACGCGGTTCTTGGGGCTAGGAGAGACTGCTTGCCACCTGTATTCTCCTTTACCAAACACCATTTAATACAGTCATTCCCAATAGGAACCCGACACGAGGTCTGATTCACAGACGGCAAAAGGTTGCGGTGCAGGGATTTTTGCTATCTTAACCTGTTTCCAGCAGAACCTATGTAGAGGTTACTCTAATAAGCATATCTATAAATGTACCGAT
The DNA here is from genome assembly GCA_958336395.1 of Ctenicera cuprea. Taxonomy (NCBI): domain Eukaryota; kingdom Metazoa; phylum Arthropoda; class Insecta; order Coleoptera; family Elateridae; genus Ctenicera; species Ctenicera cuprea. Next base: position 51,411,736 of record OY284487.1, read on the forward strand.
AGCTAAGCATCTTTCGAGCTCTGTTACGACCAAATCAATGCTGGCCCAAGACTGTCGTGAGGCCCTAATTAGACTTGGCTCGCACAGTTGGGTCAAGCTATTTGTGGTGCCCGGTAACAGTAACATCACTGGAAACAAGGAAGCTGATACTTTGGCCAGTAGGAGCTCTCAGAAGCCTCTCCTTGGCCCACGAAAATCCCAGAACAATCACAAGGCAGGAGATTGCGAACCGGGCTCGTCCCAGTTCCATGTCAACTGGACCTTGTATCCAGGGCTGTGTCGCCAGTCGATGCTTCTTAGTTGAGACTACTACCTTGGCGTTCCAAACAACTCCTATGTTTAACCAGGAGACACATTAGGATCGTGGTAGGTCTTCTGACGGGTCCTTTTAACAAACGCCTTAACACCATGGGCGTAGTCAACGACCCCATATGCAGGTTCTGTGGAAAAAGGAAAAGTCTTCTCACTTATTGCGCCCAGACTAATGGTAGTAGAGCATCCCTCTTCCAGAGACACAGAAAATACAGGATATCTCCATCAGTGTACTATCCAGTACTGGTATGTATGAGGAAAATCTCTACACTACCGGTGAACGGACAATAGGACAAAATGCTAACCTGCTTCTGACTGAAACTAACGCACAGTCCGCAAATAAACAACTCTACAAGCTCCTTCTAGAGCAAAGCTGAAGCTGGACCAAATCTCGACGAAACGCCCGAACACCCTGAGATCCTTCAAGAGCCAAGCAAAGGCTACATCAGGTCTCGACGAAGCCCCTTCAAAAGCGAAGCGGCATCTGTACCAGGTGCCAATGAAGTCCCCCGTATCACTAGCCCTTTTAAGAGTAAAGCAGCAGCTACACCAGGTCTCTACGAAACTTCCCAGCACCACGAGCCACGCAAGAACCACTACCACGACATGTTGCGAATCACAATTCTGAAGCTTCAGCTCAAGCCCCTTTTCATTGTTTTTTGAAATAATTTCTTTACGTAAACCTCGTTGTTTGTGTATTTATCAATGTTTTATGAATGTTTAATGTTATCTTTTAAAATGTAATTCGGTACAAAAAAAATAATTACCAAAACCGTTTCATTAACCTTATAGCGCTTAGTCTCAGAACGCCTATAAGAATTTAATTTTAAAGTGGAAGAGTTTTTAAGTATACTTTCACAAAATTAAAACGTAAAACATGTTTTTATCAAAAAAAAAATTCGTGAGCCAAAAATAGAGGAAGCAAGAATGGTTTTAACAATTATTGCATCTATTATTAATAATTTTAAAACCGTATTCTACAATTGTTACTGATATCGGATTTAGCTTAAAATAGTAATTTTTAACATCACCCTGTCGTTGAATATAAAAGCAAAAACGGCCAAGTTAAAAAAATCGTAGAGCACGTCACATTAAAGAAATTTAGAAAAAGTAAATGATAGCCCATTCCTAGCTGTATGAACGGTCGTAGAAACCGTTTTGAGAAAATAATATGTTTTCGTTATAAGAAGTTCGAAAAAAAACTTAACTCATCTGAAAGTCTTCTAGCAGATCCTGTTTTAGTATTTTTTGCACAAAAATATATGTTCAACCCACCCACAGACAGAGATTTTCCGAGAACTGTTCCCTTAATTAATTTTTCGTTAAAATTTTGAATTCGAACATTTTCATGGACGTATGGCAAACTACAAAAAATACACATTTACTGGCTTCCAGCAGGTGAACAAAACGTGAAATTAAAATAAAATTCTTCAGTAGCAACTCATTAGAATAAAAATAGTCAAAAGACGTGTAGATACAATCAAAACTTTTTTGTAATTTAGTTGTTATCCCTTTTGGCGTGCACTATGCAGCAGATCAAATTCAAAGCCTCGAGATAACTTACGACCACCGAGTAATCAACATAACAAAGGTGTATAGGTATACCTACAGAGGAACTTCCTAAGCTTGCAAAGTGCATCTGGTAAGTGTACTAAAAGGCTTTTGGTTGCTGGTGCGGCACCCATTAACTTTCTCACGTTAGTCACTAGACAAACAGTAACCTTATCTTAAATACGTCTGCAAATAGAACTCCCCGAAATTAATGTAGGAGTATTACATTTACGTCTTTTGAACACGTACCGTTCAGAAAGCTCCAGGTTTGCTGAAAGGTCGTTCTGTGAAAACTCAAAAATTTAATATTTCATGTAATTGTAAACCGACACAACAATTTGATTGCGCTAGCTATTTTATAAAAAATTTTAGTTTCCCTAAGATGTCCAGAAGGCACTTCCTAATACAAAACGTGAGCCAACCTTCTCCACGGCGGTATAGACTTGCGAAAATGCATAAAGTGCAGCAGTATTGTCGCCTTTATTGATTTAGTATAGTATGACCGACTTAATGCATTATAATTTTACGGCGAGTGTTTCAGGTTCGGTTTCAGTTTGTGATTCATCGCTGTTTGAGTTGTTTGAAGCTCTGAAAGCCTTGCCTTAACTTCATTTAAGTTCCTAACGAACGTCGAAAATGTTGGTTTAAGAGCTAGTTTTATGCGCCACTACCACCGTTTGCACAGAAAATTGTACGCTCAAGGCAATTTTCCTGCAATTACGTTAACATAGTTTTCAGAACAAACTTCTTGTAATAATTTGCAAGTTTCGAAACAGCTCACGAAAGCTGTGAAATTGAAAATAATGAGTGCAATTGTGCAAGTTTACTGGAATAAATGATTTGATAATTTTTATAAAAAATAACCGACATTTAATGTAAAAAGTTTTCGAATTGAATTTATAACGGGAGAAAGAACTTCAGATAAAAATAAATATCAAATTTTATTTATAAGTGCGAGCTTTACTTCGTTGAAGTTCATTTTAATTTATTGTAAATAAAACAATTCTTAACTTCAACAGGTTTTTATTTTAGCCTTATACGTATTTCGACATCGTGTCATGTCATTTCCAGAAGCAAGATTAAAAGTAAACAGTTGGTGTTGCTATAGCAACAATTAATCTGCATAACTTGATCTTGGTTTTCTATATCTGCGTCAAGATGACTTGATTTCTCATTCCAAAACGTCCAATAATGGTGAATTTAAGAGATCAATTTGCCCATTCATTAAAGGCTAAAACAAAGACCTGTTATGAATTGTTTTATTTACAGTAAATCCATATCAAAGTCTCCGGAAAACAAAATTGTTAATAGCGAGCTCAAAAATGTTCAAACCTTTTGTTTGGAGCCTTCAAATGGTCTTGTAGCTATAATTGATCTACAATTACGATTGGTAAATTATTAAGTTATTGTGTTGAATTCACAATTATGTATGTTATTCAGTTTTTTGCGTGCAATTTTTAATGTATTTTTAACTAATTGTCACCAATTATAGATAACGGTTAGAATTTATAGTTGCTACTTACCTTGTTCTAGTTTAAAAACGAATTTGAATTTAGTGCTGTAAAACTGTCTGTCTAGGATTAAAAGTTTATAACTTTTTTTAAGCCCACTTTTAATTTTAGATTATCTTTTTTGAATTTTCTGATTGTCGTCATTAAATTACAAGTTATTATCTGGAATTCACAGTTAATTATCACCGGCGCGAAGTGACTATTTTGCTAAATTTGCTGAACATTTTAGTTAATCCAAATTGTCGTATTTAAATATTAAAAATTTCATTATTTTCCAAATTTTGAATGTTCAGCTTAAAGAAAATTTTTCCCCGCATTCTTCAAAGTTCGTAGTTCTGTTTATAGTCAATACGGTAATATGCGAACTTCAACTTTATACCATATGCTTTCAGTAAAGGGAAGTATTGACATCACGAAAATGTTCGGCTTCGAGATTTTGACAAAAACACATTTTTTTAAAAATTCTTGGCTGCCTTTGTGTTTGTTGGATGCGCCTTGTATGTCACGAACGGGTGGTCGAATTTCGATTAGCTCTGGAATATGTGGTATATACAGGGTGATTCCTTGATTAATACTAAGACAAAAGGTTTACATAAGCAAAAGACCTAAACGGCTTCCGTTTTCCAAGATACAGGATGTTGAGATTTAAAAAAAAAATATTTTTTTTAAATATCTGGAAAACGCCTACAGGTATTGTATTAAAACTTGGTGTAGTTTGGTATTGCATAAAGTGGCATTTTTTGGTCAAAATAAATTTACTTTATTCCACCAGTGGTGTGCATCGGGGTTACCTCAGTTACGTCATTGTAGAAAAATCTGGTACGCCACTGTTTTTTAGCCAATATGACAAGTTTTTTTAGCTTTATCCATTGAAATGACACACAAGCTTTTGTTTCTTTTTTTTTTCGAGACAAACGGAAAAATCTGTAACTCTGCAATTTTGATCATTATAAAAATAATTTCCATAAAAATAACAACGTGGGCCTTGAGTATTATAATTATTAATTATTTATTAAAAAAAATGTTTCAAGAGCTACAAAACTAGAAAACAACGTAACTAAAAAAAAATTATTTGGTTAGAATCCTCCTCCGCTGTAGTACCAATATGTACTGGGCTGCTTTTATGTTTATTTATACTTGGCTTTTCTTCAATGATAACTGGAAACACGTTCTGGACCGCTTTTATATTTTTATTCTTTTGGATTTTTCCACGAATAGTTGATATACACTTGTATCCGTTTTATAATATCTTCTTTTCAATTCAAATCTTTTCTTTCAGAGAATATAAAATCGTGTGTCTTTGCTTACAGGACGAGCCGTAACTAACTAATAAGATTTTACTTGCTTTTGTCTTCCCTCTTGATTTTTCATATATTTTTAAAACAAATAAATCTCGTGACAATGAGTATTCTTTTATATATTTGTCAAATTGACATTCAAAGCCATAACCCCCACAAATGACATTTCACGATGCACAAACAAGTAAGTCTAAAACTTCTTATAAATTAAACCTTTTTAAACAATTCTGAACTAATTTATAATTAAAATAAACATAAACAATAATCGTATCAATTTGATTGTGTTCTTCTTTCTTTCAGAGTAAACAAAATTTCACAAATATGAAAATATAAATGATATAATGATAATCACCTTATTTGAATTTTAAAACAATAAATTACAGCAATAATACACAACCCTGAGTTTATAAGTTTGAATACCAAAACCTTACAGTCTTCACAAACCTCCAATCGTAAATCAAATTATAACAAACATCCCAAAAAGTGCCTTCCAGGAATTACAATACTCCAGTCAAATCCAACAACTCTGAATATCATAGCAATATAGATAATATCGATATCATCCATAATATAGAATAGCGATAATTTCAAAACTAATATCGAGATAATCGGAATATAATAGTTGCAGTGAGAGAAAATATAATTCAAGAAATAGTGTCCAGTTATTTTATTAGACATGTATAAAATTAATTATAATCCAGTCAAATTAAAATAAATCTTTACTTTTAGAGACAAAAATTAGGGATAAGCTGCATGTTGTTATAGATGCTCCTTTAGCCTTCCTAATGAACATACTAAAAGTCCTGACCGATACGGGTGGATCTTCGACCGCCATATTGGAAAATGGCTCCCGCAAATCATAGCATTTAACTGTTACTACTAGCAAAAAATAGCTTTGTAAAAAATTGTTTAGCGCAAAATGTCCTACAAAACATTTTTTGGACTACCGGCTGGAGGTAAACTGCAAAATAGTAATCTTCGGCGCGCTGGTTTAAGAAAAAGCGACTGGGTACTACGAAATTTTATTATATTAACCAGTTGACTTACCGGGTAGAGATTGACCTAGTGACCCAATCCTTTCTTCTGGTCCTGTAGCGATTAAACTGTACAAACCTTTTCTCTGGGAAATTTTTCACTGAACATTTTTTCACTAAGGTATTTTAGCGCTACGAGCGCCATTTTCCAGTATGGCGGCCGAAAGTTGACTCGGATCTATCAGAACTTTTAGAATGTTCATCAGAAATGCCTAAAGAGCATCTATACCAAAATTCAACTTATCCCTAATTTTTGTTCCTAAAAATACTAATTTGACGTAGTTATTGTAACAACTAAACAATATTAACCCATATTTATTAAACATAAACTGCGCACTCTATTTCAAGTTGAATGCTTATCCTGTTTTTCTTAAAACCGTTGTAAATAGCAAGTTCTATTAGCGGCTGTAGCTTTCGTTAGAACTGCAAGCGAACAAGCGAAATCAACGCGTAAAAATTCCCTATTTTTTAAACGGTGAATATTCCATTACAATAGGATAGTAGAGATAGGAGGATAGTAGAATATCGAATAGCGATCATTTGAAAACAAATACACATTTTAAATCGATATGAACTCAATATGGATAACTGCGATAATAAATTTTCAAGATCGCCCAGCCCTATTTAACCAGATCGGCATTAACTTTGGTAATTATAACAGCCCTAAAGGTACATACTGTTACTATCTACAAGAATTGCTAAAAAACGATTACTGTGAAGTAATAAAAATATTTCCAAAAGTTTTAAAATTTCCAAACAAAAGTATTATTTCGAACAACTATTAAATTTTGTATGCTCATTGAACCAGGAACAAACTATAATTTGGTTGACGTTTTAATCTGCCAATTGCTCTGTGACGCCTATAATTTTTTGAAAATCAAATATTCACTTCTCTTTATTTAAAATCAAAGCAGAGACGTTACAACATTTTTGTTTAAGCTAGATTGCTCAGAGTGATAGTAGAATACGGTTCACAACTTAGGTTGAGTTCAGCAATATTTAGGAGAATTAATGTTTCCCCTCTCACCTAATTTAAGATGGTTACTGTTAAAACAACACGGCTTCTGCGAGCGGCACCGTCTCTGCTTATAGTCAGTAGTTTAAACAACAAAGATTCAAAAAACATTTATGCTATTGTTTTTGAACCAAAACTTTGTATTATATTTACACTAAATTGGGATCTGATCGAAGACTGTAAAGCAAATCCAAAGCTTTCTTCGTAGCTTTCTAGTTTTAAAATTCACATACACATTAGTGATTACTCTATACGAAAATGTTTGGAAAAATGACAACTATGAAATAAAATTTTGGAAATTAAAAAAAATATTGGCCTAAAACTGACGGTAAGCACGATTTTTTTAAGTTTTGGGCTGATAGAGCTAAAGATCAGTTACCACGTGGTTTGAGTCTCAGCCCGCTAATTATTCTGTGACGCCTTCTATGAATTTTTGAAAATCGAAAATATATAATATAACTTTATTTAAAAAACGAGAAGACGACATTTCTGTTGGAGCTAAATTGCTGCTCATGAGTGCAGCAATATTTAAAGAGTTAGTTTTTGTCCTACCATGCGATTTTTGGCTAACGAATAAATGTCTTACAAACTATTACTAACTTCTGTTTCTGATTTACTTATCACAACGCTTCCATTCTTTTATGGACACGGTGTATTATTACACTATTGCATATTAACAAACTGCGAATTGGGAAGTAAAGTAGCCGTGTAAGATGTGGTTCTTAACACACCACCCCGTACTTTATAAAGAGTGCCTTTCGGTAGCGATGACCGGTGACTCTGACCCCCCGCATTGTAGGCAAACTCCTTAATGAGAGTGCCTTCGAGTTTACTTTTTTTTTACTATTGAAGAATAAATTCAATTTTACAGTCACTGAATTTTCAACGTACCGTGACACTTCAATTTGAGTTTTGAATTTTATTATGAAATTTGGATTATTTGATCATGATGAGCGAAAGAAATGGTTTTTCTTGCAATTTGTAGCTGTAGAAAAAATTGAAAATTGTAGAAATCTTTTGTATGAATGTTGAGCTCTGGCCAGTGTTGGTAAATGTTTTTGGAAGTTTGGTTATTTTAAAACTTCAGCGGAGAGAAATGAATCTAGGAAAACAGTCCCTGGAAAAAAGTTACGGAAAAAAAGTCCATAGAAAAAAAGTCCCCTGGAAAGGAACTCTTCGGAAAAAATGTCCCCGGAAAAAAGTCTCCTGGAAAAAAATCTCCTGGAAAAAAGTCTCCGGAAAATTCCGTTGGAACAAAGTCTCCGAAAAAATGGCTCTTGGAAAAAAAAGTCTCCGGAAAAAATCACAGAAAAGAAGTTCCCGGAATAAAAGTCTCTAGGGAAAACAACTAAAAAAACTTTAAAAAGAAAGGCAGAACTCATGAAAACAGAAATGTTTTTAATATAAAATAAGTTAAGATGAAATTGCATTTTTTATAGTGTTCATCATTGGCAGTGGTTTATAAAAAGCTTATATTTTGATTATACCGGTAAATTCAGGGCTACTTGAATTGCTAGATTATTATTATTATTACAAATAATAAAAACGAACTGATGCAGTTTCTGGGCACAAAAACAAAATTACCGACTTCCGGTTTAACTGAAACACGGTTCTATCTTTGACTTTTGAAATGGAACACTGTATTTTTTAGGTAAAATTCAATCGTATTTTTACTGCATTTTGTACATTTAGTAATAAACAAAAACTGACAAAAGTCACTACATTATTATATTTAAAAGTGATCTTTAAAGGGCTACCGTATATGAAAATCAGATAAAGTCGTTTATTTTAACCGATTCTTATACGGGGCTTCAATATCCAACACTATTTTTGGCGACTTTCTATCTGGAGACTTTTTTCCGGGGACTATTTTTCCATGGGACTTTTTTCCGGTGACTTTTTTCCTGGAGGCTTTTTTCCGGAGACTTGTTTTCGAAGGGACTTTTTTCCGGGGATTACTTTTCCATGAGATTTTTTTCCGGGGATTTTTTTCTGGAGACTTTTTTCCGAAGACTTTTTTCCCGGAGGTTTTTTGCCGGAGACTTTTTTTCTGGAGACTTTTTTCCATGACTTTTTTTCCAGAAACTTTTTATCCGCCTACCGGAGAACATAGTAACACCGACGCGTTTTTGGAAGTCGTGAGGCACTAAATAGGTTTTTTTTGAAACATTAGACAATGTATCTTTAAGGATTAGAAATGAGAATCGTAAAAACATTATCAACTGTGCGAATACTCTTTTTAATGATCTTTTTTTTTTTAATATTTAGTAAGTTTCTTAGTGAGAGATATAACACTGAACTATACTAATTCGCAGGTTTCAAATTTATTTTTGCCAGTCACTTTAAAATGAGAAGAAAAATGACTGATGTATAAATAAAATAATCATTAACCTTGTATTTTTACAAGGAAATATTGCAAATAGGTAACCAATCCAAGTCGATTGTACATGCAAAATTTAAGGAATCAAACCTCATGGCAGTTTTAAGATGTCTGGCGTGATAGGTTTCATATTATAAGAACAATAAGGTATGAATAAATAAATAATAAATCAATGAAAACGGATCATTGTTTGTACTTTAACCCACGACTTGTATGTTAAATTTAGCTTGTTTAATAATAAATCTATTTGAACACTGTCTGCTTCACTGGGTTGCATTAATTTAAACAACAAAGATGTAGTAACAAATTCCTACAAGTTTAACACGCAAGTTGCTGCTTTTCAAATACATAACGAGGTATTACTTTCATTTAACACAACTAGAAATCTATTACCAGAGAAACTGCCGACTAAGACCTTGTTAAACCCCCTTTGTGAATGTAGCCAACATGAGACATGTGCATGTCCCCGTTGATCCACTGGCAGTTAGCAGGCGATTCTGCAAATCTCTTAACGATATCGTAATCCCTCTTTACTAGCCATAGCCAAGCGCCTCTTAGAGTAGTTGATCCACTTGGACTTAGACAGACGTAAAGAAGAAAACGAATTAACGCATAAATCCTGAAAATTTGTAGAATGGCTTTAGGGGCGGTGTAGGGGTGTTCATTATTTTTGTTGCGTTTTATGTTATTATTCCAAAATCTGAAATTTATACAAAAACCATGTCACGTTAGGATGAGAATAAAGCAAGTGTCGGATATGTAGAATTAGACGACCTCTTCTGCCGTGAACATCTTGATTCATTCCATAGAAAGAAGAGACTGATTTCTAAGTCAGTGTACGACGCCAGATTATAGGTCTGAGAAGCCTGGATGGGCGGATTAGGGTTGGAGGGTTGGTAACCCCAAGAACGGACGTTGCCTTGTGGTAATTGGATGAGACCAACGTCTTACTTATATAAAGACTGTATCGTATATCAGTTATTAGCCGCTTTTATTTCTTATTAATCTTGTTATAACGAGGTTGTAGGTGAAGGATTTCCTTCTTTATACTTCTTTAGGCCTTGATCAAATTACCTGCGCTCACAACTCGACTATTGGCAGTTTTTTTTCGACTTTTTTTAATGAAATAGACGAACTCGGGAAATTTAATAAATAAAGAAATTTCCGGGAGGATATGAGCCTAAAATTCCGGTGATAACAATTAAGTCGCTAAGCTGCACATCTGCTATGAGCTGAAACCTGTAAAGATGCACTGTATTAATTAAAATTTAATACGAAGCCGTTGAAGTGCTCTAAAATTTTAATAATCCCGAAAATAGCGTTCTCAGACTGTGGGAGATTGCTGCATTGTAAGCTATACATCACCATGAAAACCATTATGAAGTTTAAGTACTGACAAGTTTGCGGCTAGGGTCACACAACAAAAACAAGGATTTCCCTAACGTTATACAAGAAACGAAAGGAAACTTGAACCCGAACTACCTGCAAGTTCACTGCTAAATTTTGGATTAGAAAAAAAAAGGTTTGTTGGTCGACTTTTTCGTTTCGAGATTAAATTGATTATAAATTTTTAATATTGCGTTTACTGAACGCACTGGAGAGTCATGCTGACGCACCGTCGTATAAATTTCCAGGCACACATACTCGGATATGTATGTAAATTTAAGCGTGCACCTTGAATTATTTAAGTGTAACCTACATATAGCAGGGATGAGCCCAGGGATTATTGTAGCGGAAAGATATTGTGCTTGTTTGGAAACCAGAAACTGGAAAATTATATGCAATGCTAGCAATGTTTACGAGACTTGTTTGATTTGAATTGTTTGCTTTCAATTAGCATTACATATAAGTTGCGAAAACTTGGAAAGCGTTCGCCCTAAATTCATGCTTTATTGCTTAGATACTTATTATACGAGGATCGTTCGAAACGTACGTGTCCTAACAAAGAAAACGCGAGTTTTTTGGACAAAAAATTATTTTATTTTTCAATATTCTCCAACGATGCTCCAAACCAGCAATGCCGTCTTTGTAGGTCGATGAATCTAAGTTCTCAAAATAGCTATTTACAGCAGCGACTAACTTGGAAATGGATGAAAATCTTTTACCGCCGAGCCATTTTTTCAGGTTTGGAAATAGATAAAAATCGCTAGGAGCCAAATGTGGCGAATAAGGCGAATGAGGCACTAATTCCAATCCCAATACATGAATTTTGGCCATGGCGATTGCAGACGTGTGTACAGGTGCGTTATCTTGATGGAAAAGCTTTTTGTTTCGCAAAATGAGGCCGTTTCTCTTTGACTTTGTCGCTCAATTGCTGCAACAAATTGGCATATTACTTGCCATTTATTGTTTTTTTCCTTTTCCAAGTAGTCGACGAAGATAATTCCATGAGAATCCCAAAATACAGTTGCCATAACGTTTCCTGCTGACAAAACCGTTTTTGACTTCTTCGGTGGCGGAGAACCTTTGCGTGTCCATTGTTTGGACTGTTCCTTGGTTTTGGGAGTGTAATGGTGGACCCAGGTTTCGTCGACCGTTAAGAAACGGCGCAAAAAGTCCTTCGGATTGCGGCGAAAGCGTGCCAAAAGCTCGCGAAAAACAATCAAACGATTCAGTTTTTACTCCGGTGTGAGCAAACGCGGCACCCAACGCGCGAAGTTGTTTTCATTTCCAATTCTTTAGGTAAAATTCTGTGTACACTGTCATTTAAGATGCCCACTATGTCTGCTATCTCGCGCACTTTTACTCGACGGTCATCCAATACGATACGGAGGGCTGTTTCAATGATATCCGGGGTAGTAGCCGTTTTCGGGCGTCCCCTGCGGGGTTCGTCCTTTGTGCTCACACGACCACGCTTAAACTCGGCAATCCAGTTTTGAATCATTGAAAACGAAGGAGCGGACTTCAAAAATGTCGAATTCAACTCTGTTTTGATTTCGGTTGGTGTTAAGCCTTTCAAACGAAAGTACTTTATCACTGCTCGCAACTCAATTTTTTCCATTATTTACGAAATCACTCGAGACAGTCACTTTGGCGCACTGTCAAACATAAACTAATTGACAGATCGCTCTATACTGTCATATTTACCCTAAGAAAGAATGGGTTTGAAACATGGTACTGCAAATTCCGCCAAATTAGCGCCATGTCTGTGTTAGGCCACGTACATTTCGGACATACTCGTAACAGCATTGATTTATGCAAAATATACAACTTTCTGATCATTGATTTGAAATTGCCGTAATTTGATCGTCAAACATATCACAACAAAGTAATTGCAAAAACAAAATTATTTAGCACAAAAAAGATCTTTTTCGGATACAGAGTTCTGCATATTATCCAACTTGATGGTTTGTACTAAACTTTTTTATTTTCCGTTCAAGATAAACTTGACCTTGACCAAAGACTTTTCGATTCGTCTTGCTCACATACATGTTAAGTTTGACTGCGTATATTCCAAACAACCTGTATAACCTCAAAGTTTTAGTAATACCAAACACAAAAGCTCCACGGTTAGGGCAGGGAAGAAGAGCTTCAAACAAATTTAAATATAGTTTATTTCTTTAAATACACTTTTTGAGAATAACGTCCTGTTACCAATATATACAGGGTCTTTACACATTGACTGAACCAGGGGTTTAAAAAAGAAATATTTTTAGATTCTGGAATGGTATTTTGTTATCTAACCTGATTTATTTTGAGCTAATTGTTGTAGTGTTGTAGCAGACGCTCGCAATAAGAAAAAAAGTGTTATTTGCCGTACACCGATTTTACATTTTTTATTAGTTACCATAAAATTTTGACCAAATAGGGCGACATTACAAAATACCATCTCTGGATTTAAAAAAAGGGTACCTATAACTATTTTATTTCTCTTCTTAAACCCGCTACAGTCGAATAACCTCAAAAGTGTTCAAAATAGGTTTTGGAGCAAGCAGGATTAGATTACAAAATGTTACAAAGCTACGGCATCTTCCTCACGTTTATTCATATTTTAGCAAATGTATTAATTTTTTTTAAATTCTGAACATTTTTGATAATAAGTTAGAAAATTGGTTTTCACCCATGAGAGGAAAATTTTTAATAAAATAGGAGAAATAAAAAAGTCCTTCTCTCTCAGCAAAAATATTTATAAACGGTAACCGGTTTTCGGGCAGTTAATTCCTGCCCATCATCAGCCTTAAGAAATATAATCTAAAAAATTACAAGTCAACATTTTACAAAATTCAAAAAATCTTAAGATTTTTTGAATTTTGTAAAATGTTGACAATTTGCAGTTTTTTAATGTGTGTGAATTTCAAAAGCTTCTAGTGTATCTAATTTGCGTTTATCATCACAAAAGTGTAAACATTTATAGTGTTATTAGATGTCATTGAGTGATTGTGTGAGTATAAGGTTAAAATAAATAAATATTGTTGAAGTAATTAAGTATTTTACACACCTATAATCAATAAATATTGACTTCAACAAAATAAAGCTAGAATTTATAAATAACATAATTATTTGTTTTTAAAAATGAAAATTGTAGTAAAACGTGCTTTAAAAGCAATTTTCTGGTCTTTAGTGTTTGTTTTAAATGTAGGTTTTACGTGCAGCACATGTGCCAATCATAAACAATACTAAACTTTTTTTATGTTCGCGGAAATGCGAACCGCAACAGCAAAAATATGTAAAGCCGGTGAGGTGCTAACAGTGTTGCCAAGCTTTAACTCCTTTTCTTGTGTTTTGCTCCAAGACCAAACTTCGGAGAAACATTGCTCAACGGTTTTTAATTCAGTTTTGATTACAGGACAGCGTTATGGATTGTTATGGAACATCCTGTATTGAAATAAATCCAACTATCTATATTAATTTCTGGAAACTTCTAACGAAGAAGTAAAACCTTTGAGGTAAAATTTCGTGACAGGAAAACCACAAAAGGCTATTTATTTTCTAGCATTCTCGACATAAAATTTTAGTTTTAATATTTTATTCTCTATGGAAGTTATCTGATTTTTAACAATTTGTATGGTAAATATTATGAGATTTCATTAAAAAAAAATTATTTGATAATATAAAACCATTAAAATTTTCTCATTTAAAGTGAAGGAATTTCAGCAATTTTTAGACTTGTGGGTAGGGCGATATTGAAAATTCAATATCGATTATCGATAATGAACTTATATCGATACTACCAATATATCGATAATATTGATAATACCGATATCATCGATAGTATAATTGATAATAACGAAGACACCACCATAATAAATGTTACTTTTGTTGAAATTAGTACGTGTTAGATTCGCTGTATTAAATTATTGATTCACCCTGTATCAAATACAGTTTTCTACGAGCACATCGCTACTAAACAATTATTTGATGTCCAATCTCTAATAGCACTTGATAAGAGTTGTTTACGATAAGACGAAATATGGTAACAGGTGTGCATTCAATTAGTGCATTCGACTATTTTCGGGACAAATAGAAATGAGCGTAAAGTTCCGATTTATTATTATTGAATGTTATAAAGGTACGTGCGTTTGCTTAATGTGGGGGTGTTTTCTAACTTTAAATAATACAGTTCCAATTAATTCGTGATGATTTAAAAAATGAACTAGCGTGTTTGTTGTTGGTGCAATCATGGCTGAGATTCTTGGAAATCCCTGGATTCGTTGGGACCTTTTTGGTAAGCAAAAATAATAATTCGTTTACTACCAATAAAATCTGTACACACGGATAAACGACCATTTTACCCTGACCTCTTTTAATCAACAGTACATGTTTTACGATTATTTGAAAATGTTAGAAGTTGTTTGGATGTAATAAAAGCAAAAGATGTGTTATGTTTAGGGCTGGGCGATATTGAAAATTTATTATCGAATATCGACAATGAAATTATATCGATTATATCGATATTATCAATAATATCGATATTATTGATAATATCGATGTATCAATAATTGTTTTAAAATTATTGTTATTCGATATTATCGATAATATCGATAAATATTCCCAGCCCTACTTGTGGCATAAAAATGCTTTAAATGTTCTTTTCAAGATTTTTGGAAAATGTACACACATCTTTAATTGAAAATTTTAAACTATTTACTACGACTCTTGAAACATAATATAAACAATACAAACAATTCAATAGAAAATATTGTGCTATTACTCGTGGGCTCCTCCCTAATATCAGCAAACTTTTTATAGAATATTCGTAAAAATGTAAAATGGTTTTGTCTGTGGTTTTTGGTATTGCAACAGGTTAAGTGTAAAAATTTTGAAACCTTTTAAAAAATTTCAAAATTTTTGACAAATATCAAAATTAATGAATATTACGTAAATTTTACGATACTGAGATTATGCTAATTTTGGAAAACTAAAAAATTTTGATAATTCACATATTTAAAAAATTTCGAAGTTTTAGGAAAATTCAGGTAGGTATTTAATATTTTCAAAATTTCTTAGAAGTTTTAGCACTTTTCAAAATTTTGATTAAAAAAACATTTGAAACAATTATAAATTTTCAAAATTTTCAGCAGCTTAGGCTTTATTAATTTAAAAAAAAATTTAGTTAAGTAAATTTTATGATAATGTTATTGTTTGTAGTATTTGTTAATTATGTAAACAGTATTTATTTGTTGAAATCTAAACTCGATTTTCATAATTTGGCGATTATCCAATTAAACTGTTCAGGTAAACGACCAAAAGGAAACCTCTCAGTGATGTTTTCTCAATGAAAGTTGTTCCTACTGCCATTTGTTATACTCATACCGATTTTGAAGCCGAAATTCGTACATTTTTTAACAAGCAAAAAGTCGATGGTGGGGGTGATAAGAAGATCGCGATTGCGCAGATCGGCTATTCGACATGCATTGAATACGAATTTAAAGTTCTTTTTCGAGCGCTATTTTGACATAGAGCACCTCCCGCCCCCCCCCCCTTTTAGCGGACCAACCTCATTTTCTTGCGATGTCGTCCTATTGAAATTAGCAAACTTTGCGTCAAACTTGGTTTTCTGCGTTAAGAGGCACACACAGACATCTCTGCGACGTCCGCTTTATCGGTCTCCCAAGGTCCCAAAACCTGCTTATTAGTTAAAACGTTTAGGTTAAAAATGTTTACCATAAAAGTACCTTTGTTTTAGACATAACTCGTACATCGGTAACTTCAAAGCGAAAAATACTTCGCGGAATGAACGCATTTTTTTCCAAATCCAACATGACGATCACAATACCTTCCTCTTCTACTTCTTCCTACTTGGTATAGCGATGAAGGTGAAAATTGCGAAAATGTTTCGCATTGATTCTCTTTTAAGTCTCAAAAATAAAAGTTTGAAACAAGATTCCAAATATTTCCCCACTAGTATAATTTCTATCAGGAGTAACATTAAAAATTCCGAACTAATTTTTCAAATAAATTAAATCGACTTTCAGCATTTCAAATGAGTTCATTTGAAACGACAGGTCTTCATATACTTGGTACGAATACATAGAGCCACTAAAAGGCCCACAGTGGTATTTCCATTATGTATAATTAAAGTGTAATATCCAGTACGAAGCACTCTTTTTGATTTAATTTTCAAGACCATCCTTTTTTTGCTGCTGCAGTCCTCGGTCGGTAAGCCTCATCAACGTGCATTGACGTGTTCCTTTTTCCGCCACGAACCCCTAGACAGTTTTTAGCAAATCTGGCATGCACCATTAAGTTTCAACCCTCAAAAAAACAAATCAATAACGCATTTAAGATTAAACCTGACTCATATCAAAATGTCATCTCAAGAAAAACAAATCTTTCGCAAACTGTACAAGTTTCTATTTACCCTAAGAAAGAGGAGAACTTTTTCCATTGTACTGGATGGGGTGGAAAACGGGCATATCTGTACTCACTGAGCTTTAGGGGAGACCGGAACATAACGGAACAGTGCTTATACCACCCTCGCGCTATTTGTCATTGCTAGTGATGTTTGATATATTTATGTTGGCCGGATTGTCTGCAGCAAAGTGCCTCGCGCTACTATTAATCGCAGCAAAATACCCCTCTCTTTCAGGATTTTTCTATTGAAGCGCATATTACCAGCGAAAATGTATGAGTTACTTTTGTTTCAAATTGCGATTTCCGAACATAGAAATCTAAAGACTTGCTTTCTCTGAAGGTTCATATTTGAACTATTCACTATTGTGGTGTACAACAATTTTGTGAAACATTTTCTTTAGAAATTACAATATAAATTGCTTTTATAACTGTGTGTTAGAGTTGCTAGAACAATCTACAGCAAAATCGATTTTAATCGAAAATTTCATAATCGATTGTTGATTTTTAACAAATATCGATGAGTAGTTAAATATTTTATTCGATTTCTTACAATCGTTTGTCAGTAACAATCGATTTTTCACATTTTAGTTTAGAACTAGTGCACCTATACTATAATCGATTTCTTTGTACTCGATTTCTTTGTAATCGATTTTTAGTACTCGATTTATATTTAAAGCTTGGGATCATATGATGGAGTTTTTGCGTAATAAGATTTAACTTCACATTTGACACTATCGTTTTTGCTGTCCAACGGTTTAAATGATAGATTATTAAACTATTTCGATTATGTTTTACGCATCTATTATTTAGTTAAAATTAATTTTGATTTATTATTGAAAATCGATTCTAAAATTTCGAACCCCAGATCTACTCTGTGTTAGCACCATTGCACAAAACAATGGTAAGCAATTTCTTTTCAATAAAACTATAGAAATAAGACGTTGCTCAAAAGAAGAAAAATACTGAAAAGCAAAAAGCTTCTGTAACAAATTAAAAAAATTAAAAGATAACACTGTACACCGTACAGCTTTCATTGTCAAAATTGTACGTAATAATATTGGATAAAGTTTTCAGTTCTTTAATAATCTAGTTTTTTTATTACCGTAAAATAGTAGGGCTGGGACTTTTGAAATTTCAAAGTCGATTTTTATAGTAGGCCAAAATCGAATTCATATTAAAAATCAATAGAAAAGAAATAATTTGATATAATTGAATAATCGATTATAAAAATCGATTCTAATAAGATATCGTAGTAATCGGTTGTTATAATCGATTTTAATAATTGATTATAAAAAATCGATTCTTAATTAGGAACATACTATTTTTACAATTTAACGCGTGTAACATCTTCCGAATTCGCAACATTTTGTTAAAATTTATTAACAAATTTAGCATCTGTATGCAGCCATTGCTAGAAAATGGTATATAAAAATATGCACTTAAGCAATAGTAAAATTACAAATTGAGTAATAACCAGCACAACCGGCGACCTTCGCCTTGCGCTGTTTTGATACTTTCTAAGTCGTATCGAGATGTAAGACACAGACTGATGTATCAAAATTCCCTCAAAGTAATAAATACGCTACCTCGTGATATGGTGCGACAGTTACGGATTTAATATGTACCGTCTGTCTGTGAAGCAACCCCCCCCCCCTGCTAACTTTTAAACCACTTGATGTTAGGCACAAAATTTGGTGTGCTTTAATGCGAGGTTAACTACTACTTTTCTGCTATTTTGTATCTTTCAGAATAGCGACTTGGCGCCTTTTTGAAAAAAATCAAATATCAAGGGAGGTCGAGTGACACCTCATTTAAAAGGTCTTTTAGTTCTGCGTCTGATTCTTGAGTTTCAAAAATAAATATTTATCCAGAACAAAATAGCGGCCCTTAAACTAACGGAATCTAATCTATTATGCTATTTTTTCGTTTGCTTGCTTGCTGTTTGCTGTCATTGAGAAGCTAGTATTAATTCAGGTAGCTAGAAACAATTTTGAAAACGTTATGTTCCAACAGGACGGGACACCGCCTCATTTCATAGGCCTTTTACCGAGTCCCTCAACAAACATTTTCCGGGATGATAGGATTGGTAGGAGGGGTCCCGTGGAATGGTCGGCGAGCTCCCCGGATTTAACCCCCTTAGAATTTTTCGTTGGGGGATATCTGAAGCAGCGCATAACACAAGTTTGCAGAAATATTACTCCTGAAACGTATGGGAAAGTAAGGGAGGGATTTTAACAGACTTTTCATGTGCCAAGAAGACAATGGCAACCATTAGGAACACTTGATTACGTTTTTTTTTTGTTTAAATTCTTAGTTTTGTTTATATTTAATTACTTGTCATTTTGTTTTGGTTAAATATTTTTTTCGAAAACATTAGGATCAGACGCAGAATTAAAAAACCTTTCAAATGAGGTGTCAGTCGACTTCCCTGCTGCTTAATTAATTTTTTCAAAAAGCGCCCAGTCGCCAATTTGCAAAATACAAAATTAAAATACATACTAAAAAGTAGTATTAAACCTGCCATTAAATTACACAAAATTTTGTGCCGAAATATAATGTCGTTCCAAAGTTTGGAGGGAGGTGGGTGTTGCTTTATAGACACACTGTAGATAGGCTGTACTTCGCGAATATAACACCGTAGGCAAGGCACGGAGTGATTTTTTGAATACTGTACAGAAATGGCATCTAATGCAAAGTTAAAATCGATTAAACTCAAAAAATCTGTAGTAATATCTGAAGATTCTGAAGTTTGAAATAAAATCAATGATGATGAGTGCAAAAAAATCGATTTTAGTAAGCACGACTGTTTCTAGAAATATCAGTACAGAAACTTATGGGCAAGTAAGGGAGAAATTTTAACAGACTTTTCACGTGCCAAGAAGTGAATTGTAAACATTTCGAACACATGAATTTTTTTTTGTTTAAATTTTCACTTTTTAAATAAACTTTAATTTTCAACAACTCATTTTGTTCGGGATGAATATTTTTTTAGAAACATTAAAATCAGACGCAGAACTAAAAGACCTTCTAAATAAGGTGTCACTCGTGCCCCCTTGCTATTTTTTTTTTCAAAATTACGAATTTACGAATTAAAAAGAAATATCGTGACACACCATAACACTACATTTACTGAATTTAATAATAGCTATTTACACAACAAGTAAGGAAATGACGGTAATTATTTCACAAATGTGAAAGTTGCAACACGAGCCGCTAGGGGAGTGTTGTAATCATATGTGTGAAATAACCACCCGTTTACCTTACGTGTTGCATACAATATTTTCTCTACTTCCATTTGAAGAAATGCAAAAGTGCATTTTAAATTATAATTTTTTGACATTTTCATGACACTTATAAATCAACTCGAAAAATCAAGATTTTTCATGCCCGTTTTGACCAAATGATCTCATTATTTCACTGAGTGAAACAATGGAGTTCATTACCTAACTCAAGTCAGTTAAATAAAGAGTTTATTGCCCAAGGCAGTGGAAAATAGGTAGCTATTTATGTAATAACTAAGGAAATGAGGGTAATTATTTCACGAATGTGAAAGTTGCAACACGAGCCGCTAAGCGAGTGTTGTAATCACATATGAAATAACCACCCGTTTACCTTACGTGTTGCATACAATATCTTCTCTACTTCCATTTGAAGAAATGCAAAAGTGCATTTTAAATTATAATTTTTTGACATTTTCATGACACTTATAAATCAACTCGAAAAATCAAGATTTTTCATGCCCGTTTTGACCAAATGATCTCATTATTTCACTGAGTGAAACAATGGAGTTCATTACCTAACTCAAGTCAGTTAAATAAAGAGTTTATTGCCCAACGGAAGAGGAAAATAGGTAGCTATTTACGTAACAACTAAGGAAATGAGGGTAATTATTTCACAAATGTGAAAGTTGCAACACGAGCCGCTAAGCGAGTGTTGTAATCACATATCAAATAACCACCCGTTTTCCTTACGTGTTGCATACAATATTTTCTCTACTTCCATTCGAAGAAATGCAAAAGTGCATTTTAAATTATAAATTTTTGACATTTTCATGACACTTATAAATCAACTCGAAAAATCAAAATTTTGCATGCCCGTTTTGACCAAATGATCTCATTATTTCACTGAGTGAAACAATGGAGTTCATTACCTAACTCAAGTCAGTTAAATAAAGAGTTTATTGCCCAACGGAAGAGGAAAATAGGTAGCTATTTATGTAACAACTAAGGAAATGAGGGTAATTATTTCACGAATGTGAAAGTTGCAACACGAGCCGCTAGGCGAGTGTTGTAATCACATATGCGAAATAACCACCCGTTTTCTTTACGTGTTGCATACAATATTTTCTCTACTTCCATTCGAATAAATACAAAAGTGCATTTTAAATTATGAATTTTTGACATTTTCATGACACTTATAAATCAATTCGAAAAATCAAGATCTCATTATTACACTGAGTGAAATAATGCAGATTATTACCTAACCCAAATTAATGAAATAATAAAGTGTCTATTACTTAAGGGAAGTAGAAAAATGTTTTTATTTGTGAAGTTTCTCAATTTTCGATTATTGCAGTAAGAAAACATCAGAAAATGAGAAATAATCTTGATGCAACCAACGCCTCTTCGTGTTATTGAGATATCGAATTTCGTTTTTAATCAAGATTTGAAATATACGGTTAGTGCACAAACACATATATGGTGTTGGCTGGAAGCGAATATAGTGTGCACTTTAACAAGCCAAACACAAACCAAGTGTAGCTGATAGTGGTTATAAACTTAAATGGAAATATGTTACGCGTGGTTAGAGATGAGATAGGTTTTGTAGACTTACGAGGACAAAGAAAACGTGATATGGAATATGAAATTCGGAATTGCAGATTTTGTAGGAAAGCTAACATCTAGGATTTGCGGCTCTGTCAAGTGACTGGATTTAAATTCTGCTCCGGGTGAACGGATTGTATTTGCGGAGCGATGGATTACTTCGAGTACTCTGATTTTGTTTCGTACATAGATCGGAATAGTAATGAACTCTAGAAATTCTTTCAGAATATTTTCAATATCGGTACATATTTAAACCGAGCAAGGCAAAATTTTATTGCAAAATGTGGGTGAGAAATTCAATGCAAAAATGTATAATAATAAATATTTAACTATTAAAAATTAATAGTTTATTAATAAAATAAAACTCTTGGTAATTGTTTCACAATTTGTTGGTTTTTATTTACTCGACTCGAGTTTCAACCATCACGGTTATCGTCAGGAGTTTACAAATAAAACGAAATAGTTAAATATTTATTAATAATGTTTCACCATGTGCCTACCACACAATGAATCCAAAAGTTTCAATAATAATTTTTCAATATTTAAGGAAATTAATTTAGTTGGACTTAAACTTTCGAATTAGTTTTATTAATTTTAGTGGTCTTTAAAATTTGACACTGCCGAGAAATAGAAGCCTTTCCAATTAGTAACTTTGGCGAAGGAATTATCAACTCCTTCAGAATCTCATACTTTTAATTTATTCCCAATTAGCCATACTGTGATAAAACTTACGAAGTTAAAAGTTTTAAATTTAAATCGAGGGGTCTTAAATTAATCTTTTGAATATTCAATTACACCGATGTTTCGGTTAATAATAAAAGAAAGGTTTAGAAATAAAGATCTTTGATGGGTATGAAGCTGTAACTATAAAAAATATTGTTTATGCTAACGACGTCTTCAAAAATACCCGTTTTCAATTAAGGTTATAAATGTCCGTCGTTAATAAATAACATGATGCTTCATTATACATATTCGTTAACATCTTAATACATGTTTTCGAATTTTTGAATTATCTAAGGCCATTAATTTCGAAAACGAGTCCGTAGGCAGCTTTCCTTGTATGAACGCACGTTGGTCGTCAAAGGGCGGCACTTCTAGTTCGTTTTCAAGCAGAAACTCGACAACCTCCTCTTTAAAATCGAGCACCAAACTACAAATAAATTTAAAGGGTCGTTTTCAATGAAAATTGTATATGCTATTCCGATTGAAGATATAATACGCACTCGTATCGATTTTTCCGGCTACTCATCTACTATCTTCTCTCTCTGCCGGCCGCCTAGAGATTCATATTGCTGAAAAAGCGAGCCTGAAACGCAAATGGGAGCTCGTGCAACGGACAGTACATTTGATATATTGAAAATCCCGCTGCGCGTAGGCATTTTTTGAGAATTAAAATCTAAAAGATGAGTCCTATTCTAAGCGTTCCCTGAACCGTGGCGAAAAGACCAAAATCCATAAAACACTTTCATTATCTCTGAAAGGAGAGCTGAATTCATTCGTGTTTTTAAATTAAGAGTAATAACCGGCAGAGTAATAAAAGCTGGAGTTTGGAATTGAAAGCCATCCTACACGTTTTAAACTAAAAGATCGATTATTATTTCAGCAAACTTATGTAGAGCTTTTTTTACAATTAAATTGTTTTACGCGGAAAATGTATGTCAGTCACACAAAGCACTTAAGATAAAGGTGGTAGTAAATTGCTTTATTATATTCTGTTATATTATGCATAAATAATTCTACACTTGATAGTAATTTACGTGCTGTTGAGTGTTGCTGCATTTAATCATGAATATGGACATATTAATGCATTTTCCTGCACCTAAAAAGCTTCATTTTAATGCAGGTGAATGATAGGGAGAAAGTATGTCTACATCATTGTTGCAATCCTGTACCACATCTTGTTCATTATATTTGCAAATTTAAAATATTTTAAACTATGCTTTTGAAAATTTAAATTTTTTTAACATTTTTTTCTAAATACGAAATTTTCTAAAATATAAAAATTTTCTGAAAATTTAACATTTTCAAAAACTTTCATATTTAAAACATCCGAAAAATTAATAAAATTTAAAAAATTTCAAAATATATTTAAAACTCTTTTTCCAAAAACCGGCATAAAATAATAAAAATTCTTCAAAAACTAAAAAAAAATGTCGAAATTTTCATAAAACTGTCAAAAATATAAAAAAGCTAATTTTAAAATTTTTCGAAATATTTAAAAAAATTTTAGAAATTCAATAAATGCCAGGAAGGTTTCGTAACGGTTACCAATACAGTATTATTATTCCTGTAGCGTCTAGATTTGTTGTAATTAAAAAAATAGGTGTAGGACAAGGTAGGACAACTGCCACGAAACCTTCTTCGAATTTACTGAATTTCTGAAAAAGTTTATACTGTTTTGATAAAAGTTTAGAAACTTCTTACATTTTTGACAGCATTACGTAATTTAGAAATTTTTTTGCGAAATTTTTAATTCATATTTTATAGTTTTTTTTTTCAAATTAGACTTTTTTTTTAAATATTTTGTAAATCTATCTTCTATATAAATAAAAATCAATTGCCGCATGTTTGGTACATCATCACTTGAGAATGGCTCGACCGATTTGGCTCATTTTTTTTGTTGTCTTCGTAATTGTCAGGACAAGGTCTGTATGAAAGAAAATTTTGGGAAAATGCACCGGAAAAGTCGGAAAATTCGGAAAATCCAAAAGATGATTTTGTATGGTATTTTTGTATGAGATTTCGTATGTTTTCGTTTTTAAATGGCTTTTCGAAGAGAAAAACGGAAAAACAAATGCTTGCGTGGGGCGTGGCCCACGAGTTCAGCTAGTTTTGTATATATTGAAGTTTTTAAAATTTTATTTCATTATAAATATTATTATAAAATTCTTGGAAATGATGAAATTTGTAAGAATTTTGATCATATCTACCAACTTTTCAAAAAATTAATAAGTAATACAAAATATTTAAAAATTTACAAAATATTTAGAAAAATTATTCAAAAAAACAGTATAAAATATGAAATTTGTAAATTTTCCAGAAATTACAGAAATGTGTAAATTTTCATAACCCTCAAAAAAGTAAACGCTTCTAAAAACTTTTGAATAATTTAAATTTTTATTAGAAATTCTGTAAATGCCAGGAAGGTTTCGCGACGATAGCCAATACAGCATTATTATTCCTGTACTACCTAGATTTGTTGTAATTTGCCAATAACCTACAGTTTTACCAAAAAAGGCAACCAACACGGAACCTTCCTTGCATTCACTGATTTTTTTTAAGTTTTAGAAGTATTTCGAAAATTTTGAAAATTTTTAGAATCTTTTACATTTTTGACGGTATTATGAAATTTAAAAATTTTATAAATTTTTGAAAAATTTTCAAATTTCATTTTTTATACCGGTATTTTAAAAATATTTGATTTTTTTAATGTATTTTTGTAACTTTTGTATATTTTGAATTGTTTAAAATTTTAAATATTAATAAATGCTTGGAAATAATGAAATTTTTGATAATTTTCTCATTTTTGAAAACTTCAAAAAATTTATAAATTTAAAATATTTCAAAATTTACAAAATATTTAGAGAAAGTTTTCAAAACACCGGTAAAAAATATATTTGAAAATGTTTCAGAGATTATAGAAATTTCTAAATTCAAATAATACTGTCAGAAAAGTAAAAGCCTCGAAAGTTTTCAAAATTTTTGAATTATTTTTAAAATTCTTATAAATTTAATAAATGCCAGGAAGGTTTCGCGACGGTTGCCAAAACAGCATTCTTATTCCTGTACCACCTAGATTTGTTGTAATTTGCCAATAACCTAAAGAATTACAAAAAATTGCAACCGCCACGAAACCTTCTTCGCATTTATTGAATTTCTGAAAGTTTTAGAAATATTTCGAAAATTTTGAAAATTCTCAGAAACTTTTTACGTTTTTGACAATTTGATGAAAATTTAGAATACATATTTTAAATTTTCAAATTTCGTACTTTATACCACGTTTTTTAGTGATTTTTAATTCTGCTATTTGTAATTATTTTGGAAATTTTGAAATTGTTTGGGATCTATTTTTATAAAAAAAAAATGCAAATAACTTAAAAAAAGCTGACGTCCTGTTCCTCGCATTTATTACTTACATAACTTCTAAAAATGTTTTAAATATTTCGGAAATTGTGATATTTTTAAATTTTTTTACATTTTTATGATAATTTGTACACATTTTTAAGTTTCATTATTTATACCGACTTTTTTACTTCTTCTTCTTTTTAATAGGTCGTTGACCTGTTTTACTTCGATTTTCAAGTCCCAGACGTTTTTGAAAACCATAAATTCAGCTTTTTTTAAAACATTTTTGGAAATTTTAATACTAAACATTTTTATATTTATTTGTTGTGAAATTTTTAAAAATTTGTAAATTTTAAAATTTTTTGAAAATTTTGAATATTGTTGCAAGTTTTTGGAACTTTGGAAAGTTGTGACAGTTTTTGAAAATTTGTGACAATTTTGAAAATTGTTGACAGGTAAAAATTTTCAAAAATAAGAATATTTTGAAAATGTCGAATCCTTTTTGAAAGTTCTGATATTTTTGTATTGTTAGTATATTTATATACTATATTAGAGAAAGAAGAAGTATATTATGATTGAAAAAATATTGATTCCTTGAAATCTAATATCGATTTAATAATTTGATGATTGATATTTTTTGAAGCAGTCACCTAGTTTGTGTTTTTTAGTTGCAACCAATGTTATCGGTTGAAATTGATTTTTCACATCCTATACACTTTAGGATGTTCGTCGTGTTTTGGCGATTACTCGCTATCCAGGAAGTCTTCAATGTGCAAAATTGCAGTTGAATTCTTATTAAGCTTGGCTATTCAGTATAAAATTTTTATAAAACTTAAGTATCCTGGGAAGTATTTTACCCCCTCTTCAAAACCACTAAAAGAGACGACTAAATAAACATCAGTTAAAACACTTAGACTGAGATAAGTGTTTACAAAGTAAGAAACAAATACAATTATGAATAGATGGAATTATAAACGTTACGTTATTCAGTAAATATCTCACTGAAAAACAAATTACAGTAAAGTACCTACAACACGTGAGAAAACCACTTCTGTCTCTAGCACAAGCTAATTTTCCAACATTATACGGAATTACGGAATTGTTGCGGGAAGTTTGCAATAAAACTAGAAGATTGTGAGAAATTATACTCGGAAGAAAGATGAAAGAATGGGAGGAGCGCTGCTTGTCAGGCAAATTGGGAAGCGCTGAAATACAAGACCTAAAATATGGGAAGGCGTGTGTGGAAACGTGCGGGTTGAAAATAACAGAATGTTAATTGCGTGATGGATATCTTAGACAATATTGTATACTGTAATTTAAACTGCTCTTTTCATTTCTTGCCAACAGTTTCTTTATTATAAACACCTGCATCTCGACATTCTCTTAATCGATTTTGCAATCCCTTTTAATTATATCTGATGTAGAATATTTGTTTCAATTTACTAACACTAATGAAATCGTGTGTTCGTGGTTTAACTAAAAAGAAAACATTTTCACGACGATGAAATTAATCAAGTTACCAGTGGCGTAACAATGGTTCTAACGATGTTCCTTGCAAAGCATGCCAAAACGTTTGATGTGAACAAGTCGTTATTCAAAATTGTGTTTATTGAGTGCAGAGCCTTGAAAATGAAGAGTATTGAAAATTTTTGAATATGTAATATTTTGAAACTTTAAAAACTTGAAATTTTCGAAAATTAGCGTAAAAACAAAAAATTTAAAAATTGCAAAACTTATTAAAAATTATGTAAATAGTAGAAAAGAGTAATAATGTATGAAATTTTTAATTTTTGGAATTATTGAAAATTTTGGCAACTTTTGAAAAATTTAATAATTTTGAAAGTTTTTAAATGTTTGAATATTTATAAATTTGTGAAGACAATATTGAAAAATTTTACAAACTATTTGAAAATTATAAAAAAGACAGTTTAATGAAATTCTGAATAGTTCAAAAGTGTAAAAACTTTTTTAAAATGATTACAATTTTGAAATATTTTGAAATTTTGAAAATATTAGAAAATCTTAAAAATATGTTTAATTTTGAAAATTAAAAAAATTGATAATTAAAAAATGTTAAAAATTTCTAAAATTCAAAACAGTTTAGTGTCTTTTTTATAATTTTTGAAAATTTCAAATTGATTTGAAGGTTTTAAGAAAAAAAAAGTTTTAAAAAATTTTTTAAATTTAAGAATTTTTTTTGTTTTTAGTATTTGTTATTTTTAAACAATATTTATTCGTTGAAATTTAAAATCGATTTCATTATTTGGTTATAGTTTTTATTTTGGCGATTATTCAACTAAACTGTTTTTTCTGCTTCAAAATTGATATGAACGTGTTAAATGACAATAGAAACAATATTCCCTTCATAAAGCACTTCTGGGGAGTTCCCTATTGGTCGTTTAAAACGAAACTCCCCAGAAGTGCTTTCTGAAGGGAATATTGTTTCTATTGTCATTTAACACGTTCATGCCAATTTTGAAGCAGAAATTCCTACATTTTTTTAGTATCAAAAATTCGTTGGGGACACTGGCAGGAGGGGAGGAAGATCAGCTATTCAACATGTGTGTTATACAAATCCAAAGTTCTTTTCCGAGCGCATCTATTTTGAAATAGGCCCCGCTTCCCATCCCCGTTTTTTAGCGATTACTTACTTTATTTGTTAAGACAAACGACCAAAAGGAAACCTCCCAGTGGTGTTTTTCCAATGGAAAGTTGTTCCTATTGTTATTTAACATGCTCATACCGATTTTGAAGCCGAAATTTCTAAAAATTCAATGGCAGGGGTAGTCGGGGTGTGGGTGATAAGGAAATCGCGTTTGCGCAGATCGGCCATTCGAAGTCTGTAGGATACTATTCTAAAGTTCTTTCCGAGCGCGTCTATATTGAAGTAGAGTACCCCCCCCCCCGTTTTGTAATGCAGTCGCACGCTTTTATTATATTTTTTATTATACCTGCATCATAACCCTTGTAAAACAAACCAAAAAGCGTGCGTAAACCCAACATTAAAACACCCCGGTGTTTTAACATTGATAAGCAACAATGACGTCATCAATTTTCAAGCAACAAATTACAAACACGCACAAAAAATAATTCGAATTCACAAAGTAACATAAACAACAAAAAATGCTAACCAATCTCCAGGTAAATGATATGACGTCACATCATACACTACTATGTAAGATGAATCAAAATCAAAATGCTGCTTCCTAGCTATATTCTTCTTATTTTCTAGATTATAATGCAGGTATAATAAAAAATAGCGTATAATACACGTGTATAAGAGCCTTTAAAGCACTGCTCCGTTAAAAGGCACTCGGCTTCGCCTCGTGCTTTTAATTTTAAACCCGTCGCGCGTGCTTTAGAGGCTTATACACTTGTATTATAATATACTATTATGTTTTCTAGTTGCAAGTTTATTATAGTTGCAGTTTTTATCCATTGAAATCTCAAAAATGTATTTTCACGTCCTATAGACCTTTGGCTCAAAAGGAAAACTGTCAGTGATGTTATCTCAATGGAAACTTTAATATGCTTTTACCAATTTTGAAGCAGACATTCGTAAATTTTTTAAAAACAAAAAATCGAAGGTGGAAGGCACCGGGTGGGGGTGATAGAAAACTTGCGCTTGCGCAGATCGGTTATTCGACAGGCGTAGAATACGAATTATGGTTCTTTTCGAGCGCGTCTATTTTAACATAGAGCACCTCCCACTTTCCTTCCCCATCCTTTTTTTGTCAAACCAACCTCATGTTCTTGCGGCGTCATCGTATTGCACTTAGCAATCTTTGAGCCAAATTCACTGCGTAAAGGCGTCTGGAGTGTAAAGTGTATGCAGACACACAGACAGACAGAAACAAACGTAGATACATCTGCAGCATCCGCTTTATCGGTCTCCCAAGGCCCCAAAACCTTCTTATTATTTAAAATGGTTAGGTTAGAAATGTTCGCCATTAAAGTACATTTCTTTTAGGCATAACTCGTATACCGGCCAGTATGCCGTTTGTGAAAAAAACTTCGTTGAATGAACGCATTTGCTCCAACTCCAACCTGACGATTACAATACCTTCCTCTATAGCTATACTTCGTATAGCGAGGAAAGTAAAAACAGATACTTAATATGAACTACATATTATGATGTTATTAAATTAAAAAATTATAAGTACAAATAAAATACGTCATACAGTACAATATTCTCTCTGTAATTCGCTTACTTTTTTCATCGCGAGCTTTCTTCACCGCTTCTAAGCCGTTAATATACATAAAACAGTTTTAAGTTTTCCCTTCGTGTGTGTATGAATTGGAAACAACAAGAACAGGTATTATGTAAAAATTTTCCCCCAACCGCAAAGAAAAATAAAGGTGACAAATGCATTCGCACATCCGCAAAAAGCTCAATTTATTATCCAAGCATTCCGCCACGGCGACGAATAAAACTATAATAATTCATTCAACTTTGGCACAGTAAAAAGCTTTGTGCAACCTCAACTCTTGGTATAATGCCCTTTTCTCTTGCAGGTTTCGACGGGAATTTATTAGAAATTAGAGGGAAGGTATTGAATTCCAATGAAGTTATTTCAAATCGACTATCCAGTTCAACTTTGTGAAATAATTTTTGATTTATGTGCCAACTTTAAAAATTCCAACTAACGAATTTTGATTTGAAAATCTATTTTAGTCTCGCAAAAAGCGTGAAAAAACGGCGATTTCAATTTTATCTCTAACACATTTACCCACAATGTTAACCGAATATTTCTATTAGTCTGCTTGTGTTTCAGTTTGTGCAACAAAAGCGAAGATATATGAGAGTCATTAATTCAGGGGAAAAACAATAGTTGGAATGTAAACCAACAGGATATCGTCCCTAGTTATAATTTTAAATTTATGAAAGTACTATTATTGGAAGGTAGTATTGTGCGTGATTCTTTATGGAAAATAAATTTAGTTAACATTCAGCAATAGCTGGTCGTTATTTTATTATAATTATTGTATAGCCATTGATTGTTTCAATGTTTTGGCTACGATTTTGTGCAATGTGCAATTTGTTTGTTACAAACTGGGACCTCCAAGTCGGATGATATAGAAATAATTTTTTTTTAAATTTAAGTACAGGGTAACAATAATCTATCGCGTATCATGTATAACCTTTTTACCTTCCTCGCTATACGAAGTATAGCCACGGAGGAAGGAATTGTGATCGTCAGTTTGGATTTGGAGCAAAGGCGTTCATTCAGCGAAGTTTTTTTTGCTGTGAGTTTACTGGCCGATATACGAGTTATGCACAAGAAAGGTACTTTTATGCCAAAATTTATTTACCTAAATACCTTGACTAATAAGCAGGTTTTAGGGCCTTGGAAGACCGATAAAGCCGACGCTGCAGTGTGTCTGTGTATGTGTCTGTATACACTATAGTCCAGACGCCTTAAAAACTAAATTTGGCATAAAGATTGCTAATTGCAATAGGATAACACTGCATGAAAATGAGGTTGGTCCGCCAAAAAAGGGGGGAGAGGAGCGGTGCTCTGTGTCAAAATAGACGCGCTCGAAAAAGTACCTTAAATTCGTATTCTACGCATGTCGAATCGATCTGCGCATACGTGATCTTCTTATCACCCCCTATTGCCCTGACCATCTATTTTTTGTTTCTGAAAAAATGTACGCATTACCGCTTCAAAATCGTTATGAGTATATTAAATGAAAATAGGAACAACTTTCCACTGAGAACACATCACTGAGAGGTTTCCTTTTGGTCGTTTACCTCGACAGTATTATTGGTTACAAAAATCAGTCAAAAGGTCTATAGGACGTGAAAAATCGATTTTGAGATTTTAATGGATCAACATTGGTGCAACTAGAAAACACAAATTATCATGAAAGTGGGCCACTGCATTAAAAAATGAGGGAAAGGAGAGAGGTGCTCTACTTCTATATAAACGCGCTCAGAAAATAGCTTTGGATTAGTATTCTACACATGTCGAATGGCCGATCTGCGCAAACGGGATTTCACTATCACCCCCCTTCCCCAACATGGATTTCTTGTTTTTTCAAAAACTACGATTTCAATAGATAAACACTAGTTGCAATAAGAAACCACAAAATATCATAAAACCACTCGACTGTTTCAATAAATTGAGAAAAGGGGGAAGAGTGCCTACTTTAAAATAGATGCGCACCTTAGATTTGTATTCTACACATGTAGAAGAGCCGATTTGCGCAAGCCCTACCCACTGGCCATAAGTTTTTGCATGTTAATGTTTCAACCCCCCTGTTAACTTTTATTTTTGTGAAAAATACAAAGCTTTGTGTTATTTTTAGGTTAAATATTAACGTTAGCTAGTCATTTATTTTATTTTATGATAAATGGTTAACGACAGGGAACCAGAATAGATAAGTTACAAACAAAATGCTATTTGCAAATAAGTAGTCTGAATGCCAGAAAAGAAATACAAAACGCCAGAAGCGCCTCTTATGCATGTCGTAACCATTTGAACACGTTCTTCAACGGTATAAAGGGACATTTTGGTAAGAAACGAAACCTCCTTACAAAAATTTGGTGAATTGTTACTACTGTCAGAACAAAATTACAAATGTCAACTGAAATTTCAGCCTCATAGAAATTAAAAAGTAGCAGCAATTAAAAGCAAACGGATTTCAAAACTTTATTTTTTAGCTTCTTCGTTGCTTCTACATAAATTAATCGAAATTGTTTTGGTACTGTAGTGAATCCTACACTTTAAGGCAAAACTGGGTTGGATATTCTCATGAAGATAAAAGTTAACAGGAGGTTGAAACATCAACATGTAACATCCTATGACCAGTCTTAAAAAACGCTCACTGTATATCTTATGAGCACAAAAGCGGGATAATTTCTCAAAAGCGGGACATTTTGCAATCATGCCAGCTTTTCCGGGAAGAGTGGGACATGAGACTGAAAATCAGGACTATCTCACCAAAGTATGGTCACTAAGCACGGCCCACAAATTAATAATTATAAAATTTATTGGTACATTGTTGTAAATCGCACCTTAGTTGGCTTTGACTCCATCGAATAGTTTATTTTCTGCTGATTTTATTAATATTTATTTTATGCATTGTTACAGTTAATCTTAAATTTTTTTAATGTTTTATCAAAATTATTTTACTAGTCCTCGGAAAAGTCGGAACTAGGAAAATTGACAGACCTGCTCAAATTTTTAAACAGCATTTGCAAAAATTTACAATCTGTGCAAAAAATGCCGAATATTTGGTTGGTTCCCACAAGGTCAAATAAATGGGTAAATACTAATATACTGCACCAAAGGTGCACCCCCAGTGTCAGGCCGTTTTACATGAATCAATTAAGATTAATAATAATAATATCTTTTGAAAAAGTAGAAAGTCATCTTATCGTACATTTTATTCTTGTTTTTCTCTCAACAAGTTCAAGCAATGGGAGATTTCAACCTACAAACTCCCACTTTAAGCACGGTGCTAACTTGCCTTTCAATTTCTTATAAAATTCCGATATTTTACTTTTCTAGGGCATTAATCCGTAAAAATAGTGATAGGACGAAACCTACATTCTTTTGTCAACATAATACTTTAACATATTTTCATAATGTATTTATACAGAGCGTATTTAAACGGTTTGGTGTAAATTCAACCATGAACTTTACATACCAACTTATGCAGATTTAAGTATACTTATTACTTACCTATCCAACAACACTTTACTATAGGCTTACAGCTTCTCGAAGATAAAAAAAAAGCTGTCAATTTAGCAGTAGTTCCGTTAAAATTTTGCGTATTTTGTCTGTGAGCTCATTTAGATTTGTGCCAAATGAACTTATTCTCCATGCAAAAATAGCCGATAACATAATCTTATTGAAAGTCGCTAAACCCAACGGTTTTCGAGGTGGTTCAATATTTAGGAAAAAGCGAGTTGCCATCAAAGTCAGGGTGTTTGCACAAACGTGTAGCCTCTACACGCAAGACCTGAGGTCGAAAGGGCTTGATTAACAAAGTTATACCTTCCGAAAAAGGCAACTTTCACCGAAAGTACACTTTTGGTGAATTTTTGTATAGGGAATAAAATTTTTAAGACAAATATTAAACGGGTAAGAATTGAAAATATGTAGAAAAATAATATTGCTCTCCCCTACCACATAATGTGCAACATGGAAACAAAAATAAGTCTTCTTCTTCTTCTTCTGCATTTCAATTATTAGGCTAAATAGCCTGTTCTGGCTCTCATACTTGCCTCGGCCTTCCTCTATCTCTTCTGCCCCTCGGCTGGTATGTTCTTGCTGGTTGTGGTAGTTTTTCTTCGGCCATTTTTATAGATGTTCACACCATTTAACTTTGTTTGCGGTTACTTTATTTCTTAAATCTCAAGTTCCACCCTTATTCAAATCTTGTGCAGCCTTTTGTTTGGTTTTGCAAGCCTTTATTTTAGATTCATCACTTTTAGTTGTTGTCCAACTTTTGCTGCCTGCCAGAAATTTGTTTGGGCACTGCTACTGTTTCATAAAATTGGTGTCTGGTGTCAATTGAGATGTCTGTAAATAGTCCCGCATATATTTCTGACTTGGTTAATTTATTGTCAAACTATTTCTTTGCTAAATATGTCACAACCGAGGTAGTTGTAGTTGGTCACTTGTTATTTGTTATTTAATACTAGTTTTGTCCTTTAAGGATGCTTTCCGTTAAATAATCTTCACTTATATTGCTGCCGTAAAAGTAAACTAAATGGATTGTGCTTCCAAATTAAATTTTAACGCAAGTACTGACAATGTTGGCGCCAGAGTAGCCGAGTGTTTAGGGTAGTTTGCTAACACGTGGAGTTTAAATACAAGACTGAATGCCTGGCGAGCGGCCTACCACGTCGCTGTTTTAAAATTGGGAACCAAAACCCTTAAGGGGCGCAGAAAGTTAGGCAGCGGTCTAAGGCGTGGAGCTTACCACACCACCCCGTACTTGTCAAAGAATGCGAGGCGGTTGGGTAACGAAAGCGATGATCGGTAGCCCTGACCCATCGAACTGCAGCCCAAACTCCTCATTCGAGTGTAGTGTCACGAACTTTACTTTTTACTGATAATGTTATCGACAGAAGAGTGCATAGATTGCTGCATCTAGGGGACGCTGTGACTTAGTAAGGATATAGTTAAGTTTTAAGTTAAATCGGCATAATTTGGTTTGAAGAATGTGTAGTTAAATTTAAGACAGGCCGTTTAAAGACACCTTGTACATCTTCAGTACATTTTTACTGCGAACTACAGAAGAGGAATCTCTATCGTTCAAACTCTTATCTACCACACGAAATCTAAAATTTTACATCTCTTCCGAAAAACAAATGCATTTGGCTGAAGCAGTTCACCAACTTCGTGAAATTGCTCATTTTAGCAACTGGTAAAAATTTCTGCCCATTCCGTGAAGTGGCCTGTCCTTTTAATTCATGAACCGGTAAAAATTTTAATTATCTCGTCCCATTCCTTGAATTGGACATGTAATATGTAAACACTTATAATAGAATTACCTTGACTATTCAATTCACCTGTCATCTGAAAAAAATTGACCAACGAAAATCCAGAAATTGGTGTTTCTTGGCCAATAAAAAAAATTAAATGGATATTTTTTCCTGGAGGGTACTCAAGTGACTATTTTAAACAAATGAAGTTTTTATTAGAAGACATTAATGATTCGGTTCATTGAACAGTCCCTCGAATACCACTCTTAGTCAAAGTTATGTAGATTATTTTTGCGGGGGTATCACTCATGTCCATTACGCTTAACATAATCCCAATCGTGAATTAAACATTTTCTATAATTTTGTCTTTCACTGACCAGCCCAATTGTGTTAAGACACGCAACATCACTCGTCCTTTGGACTCGCGATGTTTCCTAGTAACATCAAAATTTTGTTTGCGAGGAAGCAACAGAATTATCAATAATTTTAAATTTACTTGTGGAATTGCTGATGAATATTTCACTCAGATTGTAACAACCAATAGCAGCAGTTTATTTGTAGGCTCTGAGACAATCATACCTAGACTGATCGCAATATTACATTTTTTAGGAAGCTCTGGTGTTATCGGTGTTGTATAACCATAGCAACACGTCAACATAAATTATTGATTTTTAAATTGAATAAGTAAATACGCGTTAGTACGTTGGTACATCACAAATATTGATAATAAATAATAAGTTAATTTTTTTTATTTGTGGAATATTATAAAAAATCCCACGAGAATTATAAATTTTCATTTAAAGACTCAATTGTGTTAATATACGGCAACATCACTGGTCCTTCGAACTCGCAATACTTCCTAGCAACAACAGTTGGGGTACTAATCGTCTGTTAAAGCTGACAGTCGCGTGCCCATATTCTATGTAGTAGCGTTTGCTGTAAACAGCTCAGTTTGTTGCAAAACCCGCGTATGGCGTAGTCGCCAGATCAAACTTCTGCGGGGATGAACTTTATTTTTAATTCCCCTGTAATTTGTCATTCCATGACATTTTTTTAAAACAATGTAGTCGCCTCTCCATGATCTTTAGGTTAGTTGTTGAAACAGGTAGCTTTTTTTTTAAATACTGCGACAAAAATTCTTTATTAATTCCCAAGTCACCCTAATATAGTTGATATCAAGCAAATCCAGAAAAATGTTGAGCTTTTCCAACTCGTTGTGAGGTCTTGCTTTTATTTCCATCGAATCCATTCGTGTGTTCGCACAGACACAGTCGCTGAGCATTAATTTAATGTTTACAGATTCTGATTAGATTAATTAGCAAATTCAACGAAGTCTGCTACATATTTTAACGAGAACAGTTTAATCATTTAGTTTCAGTCACGAGGAAATTTTCAAGCAACGGAACAACAAAACATTAATTTCGTTCGATAAACTCGTAATGATGTAATGAACAGTTGAACAGGCGTCACCTATCGGATTTCTGATATGGAAATTAACGAAATAAAAAAATTAAAATTTAACTATCTTTTTATCCTTTGCGTTCACATTACGTTCATCCTTCCATGGCTAGAAGCCATCGTCAACAAGCAGACAATAAATAAAAATTAAGTGGTATTATTTATGTAGGATACATTTCGAAATGTGATTAGAAATGTGTCGAGAGTTTCTTTACTTTACTAAGAAGTACTTTTAATAATTTATAATATTCATTTGCATAAAATCAGTTTTCTTTCAATAAGCTTATGTATTTATCACCTTATATAGACGTGACTTTAAAAATGTCAACGAAATAATCTTACGAACACGAGCAGTGGTAAATCGTCCGACAGGTGGGTGGAATATTTAAATAAAATCTCGGCTTCGAAGAGCTAAAGCCAATTGTTTAAAAATGCACAGTGTAACGAATGTGATAAATAATACATAGACAAGAGGGATCGGCTTGAGACTATTAAAGCGTGGACTAGTTCAGTTTTAAGGTGTAAACAGGCATTGATAAATTCTTGTTACTGGTCTATATTTCTCCGACCACGCACTCACTTCCCTCCGTAATGATACAACAGCCCACAAGGAAATATATATTCTAATATTACATTCGCTCACTGTACTGCAGATATTTTATGCATAATGAAAATTTAATAGCTCGTTCATCCGCTTCTGTTCACGTGCAGTAGATGGAGACGGAACGTAATTCGGTCCGCAGTGGAATTAGATTAAAATATGGAAAACTCGTACTTAAAACGTCTCCTCTTACATCACAATTAAGGACTAAGTTGTAATCGCGGCCCTATAATAATGAATGAAAATTTATAATCCAATCACGCTCGGTTATATCTGACGCGAGCACAACCTTGATGTTTTCCTGCTTTATTCCATCTAAATCCAATTTTTAGACTTCATAAAGTTTGGAATTGCCCAAAGCAAAATTTATGTAATACATTATGATAAAGCCCAAAGTTACAAAAATGCCAGACACCTACCTCAAATAATTTGATTTAAAATAATGTACCAAATTAGTCTTCAAACTTAAAGAAACCCAAACCGAAAGTATTTGCTCTTTTGCTAACACCTTACTCTAGATTGAATGATACCACGATTGACCTACCTACAAAAATCTAATTAAAAAAGTAATATAAATTGTAATTTGTACTTATGAGCGCAACGTAGGTTACAAACCAAAAAGTCACTATTTACTTTTCCTTTAATCAAGAATCTTTGCTGACAAAACAACTGCGTACTCAACCACATTTGCTAAAACGATTAATGTGGTTGATCCAAGCCCAAATATACAGTTCGAAGAAATCATTTAAATATTTGCAATACTTGAAGCCTGAAATCCCATGGATCGCGTCCCCAGCCAGGGAGTGGACCGAGAAATACCCTTTAAATATGAAGGGTAGAAGACCAACGAGCAAAAATAGCGTTTGACCCAGAGTGGGCGACTACAAACAACGTATGAGTGCTCCAGTGGAGTTGCTGAATAAATACCTGACAAAAGTTATGAAACGCATACACTAAACCGTCTAGTCAACCGCAATGGCGTAGGAAGCTGAGGTCCAGGCCTCCCTCAAATACGAAGCAAGGGGCCCAGCGCCCCTTTGAAAAAACCTTGATAAAAAACTCATTTAACACGTTTGTATTTTACACTAACTGTATTAATCTCCCAGAGTGGTGGTAGCTCAGAGGGAGTGGTTGTAACTCAAAGGTTAGGCGCTTAGCCTCTAACGCTAAAGGTCTAGATTCTGCGTCGAAGCCATGCAGCAATAAAAATATATGCCACAACCCGTCACTCACATTCCCTAATCCGGTGTAGGCAGCCGTGGGGTCTTAATGCCTGATACCTTCTCTGGTATTTAGTCGTCCGGATTCGACGTTAAACTGTAGGTCCTCCGTACTCCACCTTAGCGCTAAGGAGAGTAAATGGCAGAGAAGAGTGCCGAAGATCTAAACCACAATGGGTTGAGATATGCTTGGTGATGATGATGAATCATTTTCATACCTATGCAGGTAATTAGTGTAGACACTGATTTGATATAAACAGACATCATTAAAGTCTTATTTACATTTTAAATTGTACCTAGCCCTTATCACGGAACGCCGCAGCACACAACCCTAATTGACTCATTGTACATTCCTGGCTAGTTCAGAGATTCTCTTCACACAGACCGGTACTTACGCCAAAGGCTAGTACCCCGCTGGTGGAGATACTCTGTAATTCCTCTGGCTCCGGAAACGGTATGTCGAGGTACCATTATTCTGGGACAATGGGTGAGAAGATGGAGGGAAGATTACGCCTCTTCTCCACAAAACCTGCACATGGGATCGTTTGCATGGTGTTAAGGTGTTTGTTAAAAGAACACTGGCCAAGTCAGAAAACCTACCACAATTGTGATGTTTCCTACTTAAGCGTAGGAGTTGTGTAAAACGCCAAGGAAAAAATTATCAATTAAACAACTTTGACTAGCGCAGCCCTGGATGCAAGGTCCAGTGGATTTTAAACTAGGAGCGAGTCCACTTCTCAATCTCCTGCCTTGCGATAGTTCTAGAGAGCCAGAGAGGCGGCTCCGAGCCAAGCAAGGGCTGCTGAAAGCTCTTCCTGGTCAGAGCTTAGGCTTTCTCGTATCCGCTAATGTTACTGTGGCCGGGCACCCAGAGTAGCTTGATCCAATTATGTAAGCCAAGTCTGCTTAGGGCCTCACAACAGTTTTTGACCAACATTGATTTGGTTAAAACAGAATCAAGAGCTTTGAGGGCTACTTGGCTATCGCTGCATATATAGATATAGTTG
Organism: Ctenicera cuprea; assembly: GCA_958336395.1. NCBI lineage: Eukaryota > Metazoa > Arthropoda > Insecta > Coleoptera > Elateridae > Ctenicera > Ctenicera cuprea. The sequence goes on from OY284487.1 coordinate 51,451,247, forward strand.
TTAGAGTAACATCTGCTTAGGTTCTGCTACGCACAGGTTAAGATAGTTAAATCTCTGCTTGGAACACTGTGGCGGTCTTGCCAAGGGCAAAAGAACTTTGCCCCGGGCTAAACGCCATAAATTTCTGCACCGAAACTTTCTGCCATCTTCGATCCGTCTGCAAACCAGAGTAGGTCCGCTGACTTAAAAAGGTCTCCAGTTCGGGTAAAGTCCTCCCTATTAGAGATGACAATGTTAAATAGTTTGGTGAAGGAGAATACAGGTGTCATGCAGGCGCTCCTCACCCCAAGGAGCGTGTGCGTCCGTATCGTAATAAGATAAGACAGGTGCACGCCCCAAAAACCCTCCCTCGTCTTTCTACTGGCCAATATACTTTAGTCTGTAAGCTACTTTTTGGGCCTCTGTATCAATCAAAATATGAAGTGTCACAAGGTATAGAAGTGCCTCCAGAGCCCCAGTAGGTGTCGTGCTCCTGTTACTCCAAAACAAGCCAGTCTAAAGCTGAGGTGAGCTAAGCGCAGTTTGATGCATTACCCTTGAACTGCGGGTCACCACACCAACGACGCATATGTCACTATTAGTCTGACAATGACGGAGTAAACCACCTAGTACTTTTAGGGTTTAATCCACAAGTTTTACTAACGGTCCGTCTACAGTCCTAGAAGCTTGCAGTGGCTCTTTGTATTTGTCTTTTGACATGTTTCTTCCAGGAAAGCAGCCATCTAGGCTTACCCCTACATACTTAAGTAATCCGGAGAGAAGCAGCCTAGTGTCGAAGAGCTCCGGCTCAATGAAACCGTCGACTCTTCTTCTTCTGGTAAAGATGACTAACTCGGCCGTGAAGAGGTCAACTCTAAGGCCTTGGTCGGTGCGCCATCGTTGTACAATCCGCAAAGCTCTATATAGAAGCCCGCTGATAGTACCTAGAAATCTCTCCTGTTAGGATGACACATTGCCAAATCCATCCATCCAAAGCATTTCACCAATTTTGTTGGGTTTTAAACACCAATACCCTCGGTCCAAAGCCAAATAGAAAATTAAATAATTAGTATATCCCCTAATTGCAACCCCATTAACCATTAGACATAGGCGAATTCTTTCGAATTCAGATCTGCTATAAATTTACAACAAAGAAAGTAGAATCTAATCATTCGCTAAATGTCAAAAGGGCCAAATGAGGTTTTATTTGCTATGTGAAAGAACTTACAATTTAACAAAATGTCTAAGTTTTGAAAGTTATTGTTAAAATATGTGGTAAATGATGCAAACTAAAACAAAGTTTATGCTTCCTTTCTCGTTTTTTAAGAATTAAGGGGCTGTGCGTGAGCACAACTCCATGACTCTCGTCCCATCCTCTTAACCCGGGCTCAGCGCACTTAGAGCTACTCACAGGTCTAACCTGCCCCACCCTGAGAAGACATGCAACCCAACATACACCACACACAACATCCATGGACACGGACTCTAACCACTAGCACCCCCCACCCCGCGCTGGTACTTTGTAACGTTTAAAATAATGAAAAACAAAGTTTGATACATTTCTACATAACAATTCAGTAGATGGCAGCACCTTAGGTCAGCCAATCATGGAGCTGAAATGTTGGTTATCACTGCGTTTGTCCCTGCTGTGTTCTGGTATATAATATTTTAAACCATACTTCCCATAGAAGCTAGAGTATGCGTTTCTATCCCGCCCGGAAATATTTAACCAAAAAATTAAACCACAGCATAAATATTCAATAACAGGCAATAAAGTAAAGTTTGGGTTCTAATAGCCCACTAAATATTATAATAAAAGAAAACGAACATTATAGGTCTTAAAACCCGCTCTTTAATTAAACTAGGCGATTATTCGAAGAGGAACCCATATTTACCTGTCGATTTAACGATACCTTCCAGGTGGGCTGTGTTTCAGAGACTTTCCCCGTTATTCTTCGGTTAATTACGCCACTTATAACTTAATCGTTCGATCTACGGTGGAAGTACAAATCAAGTACAAGGTATTTCCGCCAAGTAGCGATGAATAACACGTACGGTTAATGTTAGTTCACGGGACAAGCAAGTCGATTGGTGATTTATTACGTCATTAAGTGCTAATATAAATGCAGCGTACGTATTTCAATTTTAATATTAATTGCTCGCATGATCTAAAGGTAGCTAATTTGCACAATAATGGCTGGTGCTTTGTGGCAGAATTTCTGTTACGTGCACTCGTAATTGGATCTAACACTTTGGGAAGTCAATTTCAATTCTCCCAACCGGTCGTGTGATCTAAAACACAACCGTAATGTTCTGCTATTCATCATAATGTTATCAACACGGAATGGATAAAACTGTACACTTTATGACAAAAGTTGTGCGTTTAAAAATTTATTCATCAATCTTAAAGTTTTTAGTTTACAATTTCAAAATTTTAAAAATTAATTTCAGTAATGTGTATATAAAATCCGCAACTGTCTCACCAAAACAAACCAACTAAATTTTGCATTTTGGAAAGATTTATTACTGTAACACGCCGGCGCGGCGGGCCGTTATATGTTGCCTCGTTTTTTTGATTGTTTTCAATAAAAGTTTACATCGCTGTCACTTCTGTTGCTATAATTTAGTTATTTATGGCTACTTTAATTCTAGCGACTCGGACATGTGTATATTTATCGTGCTGACAACAATCAAATGTATAGGAGAGGATTTCCACCATGTATCGACTAAAAATTTTGCTATTACAAAATGTTTAGTACAAAACTGTTTACTACAAATTCTAGATGCATCTGTAGGAACTACGCTTGTACTGACGATCCATTCATTATCATGTCGAAGCAGCTTAGATATTTATTATGTTTAAGGGTTCTGTTATTTACGTTAAAATCACGTAGGGTGATTGGGTCATAAAGCTCGCTGGTATCGAGAGAATGTATATTAATGGTATCATTACATCTCTTATTTATATGAATAAGAGCAAATTTAATTTTGGAATTAGGTATATGTAAATGTCTAACAACGTTGTTTAGTGCAAACTTATAAATATCTGTTAAGGCACTTATCTGGAAATGAGGGCAAGTGATAAGTTTAACTAATTGTTTTCTCGCTTTTTTTTAAGCAATTTTCTGGGGCTATTATTATAGGATTATACTCGGGTCTGTTTTTCTGGGCTTCCTTTCGATTTTTTCACGGATTTTATTTCCGGAAGCAGCTTTTATTCAGATCTGCTTAGCGGAGGAAACATTCGGAGCGGCAAGCGCCGGATATGAAGGTACCAAAAGAACATCCAGGGGCGTAGCCCACGGGTTCTGCGATTCTCAAATAATTACCACCGATAATTGGCATCACAGGATTGGAACCGGCTCTTCTAGGAAAAATGGGCAAGCTAAAAGGAATTATGTGGCTACAGTTATTACTTTTATTACTGACTGAATTGCTTAAGATGTTGGAATGGATGAGCTCAATTCAGAAAATTCAGTTAAAATGAATCAAAGCGTTCACGATTAATAGAAAAAGTAATTATAAATGTTCCGAATATACGTGACCGTGCCATTATGAATTCATAACAATCATAATTTAACATGACGGCTGAATCAATTGGAATGTTGTAGTAAAAATCACATGACTTACAAGGAGCGAATGGCTATTATAATACAATAAATGGTTTTAAAGTATGAATTTAAAGTTCATAAACTAGAACCTAATTTTGTAACAATTATGTCTGTCTGTTTGAAAACGTAATACTGAGAGGATCTTTAATTATATGTTAAAGAAGGGAGATAAGGTTTACGTGTGGCAATTAGGACACGATAAAAAAAGAAAAACAATCCGCAAAGTTCTGTAACTACCGGAAGATGACGAGTTCGCAGAGTAATTTATGTAACTTGCTGAGCCCGTGGACTACGCCCTACCTTTTCCTTCTAAATAATGGTAGCATATTTATTGAAATTAAAATATTCTGCAGGTATCGGAACCCGCCAACATAATAAATAACCTGTGTCGAGATGTAAGGCATGTTACTGAATGCACGGTCGGTAAAAGTCTAAGCAGGAGAACGGGATCCGGATTTAATATATAGATATAGAAGATGTAGACTAGAACTTCAATCCGCAGCTTGCAAGGCTACCTACTTAATTCGATTATTTATTATCAATCCACAATAAAGCGAGCGGTAAAGCCCACGGGTTCCACTAGTAAATATTTATATATTGCCACTCAGCCTCATAATGGAAAGCAGTACACAATGCGGAGCAGAAACGTAACTCCCATATTTTAAAACAAAGCACTCAAGTTCGAAGTTTGCGTGTCTAGGTTATTTTACCACGATCGCCATTATAGAGAATTGCAAGCAGCTTTTCCGATAGTATTTCCCACTTTCCTTGTTCTGTTCTAAAACCGCAAATCCAATAGAACCCCTTGTATAGGTTGCAGATGAAATAGGACCCGTTTCAAATTAATATTTACGCATTAATTTGTTGAATGGGCTAGCAGGTAGCACATAAACCGAATTTCCCCCAAAATTAATTAATTGGGTAAATATAATCGATTTGACCGGATACAGTTGATTTATCTCGGGCGACTGAATTAATTAAAATTTTATTCCAACAATTTTTTTTAAAGAGTGAATTGAATTATGCAGTTTTTTGCTACTAAATCTTCTAGTTAACAAACTTTAAATTTCAATCGTGATCTATTTGAAAGTTCGTAAAAACGTAATTTAAATGCAGAATTGGAGAGTTAGAACGTGAAGTTGAGAGTTTCATAAATAATTCCTACGATATTCCTAATAAATTATTGGTTTGATCGAATACTATTAAGTTTCAAAATAATAAGGTGCGGGCTTGTTATATAGACGAATTTGCATTTAAGCAATCATTAGTTTGAAATATGAGTCAAATGAGTGGGATAAGAAGCAATTTTTGATTGGTTCGTTGTTTATTCAAAAAGCGATATTAAAAGGTCTATTACAAAATATGGTAACAAAATATCAATTTGTCGATAATTAAATGTTTACAGCATGTGATGGAACAGAAAGGTAATTTCGATTCTGATCTCAATTATTAACTAATTGGAACACCCCTACCAGCCCCGCATAGTTCGGATTATCGGGGTTGTAACGTATCTCAATAGGGGGCATGTTTCCTTTACATTTCTTATCGTTTTCAGTTAAAAAAATAATAAGTTGGAGAAGGTGATCGCAAGCAATTAAAATTTAAAAAAAGTGGAAATTCAAGGACCCCGAAGTAGCGTCATGAATCACAGGCATTGACAAAAATTTAATTAGCAGATGTGGGACAATTTTGGAGGCCCTTTCATCAGAATTTAAATTGAATGCCGAAGCATTCAACCAATGTGCGTTAGAAACGGCGTAACTATATGTAGAGGAATATCCGTGGTACTACGTGCCTGCGGGTGTCTATAAATTTTTGTACCGTAGATCGCAGACTATCACAAATTCAATTCTGTCAATTGAACAACTTTTCGAAAAAGCGCAAGAATTTAGGAATAAAGACTTGAAAAGATTCAGGAGACGCCAATCGAAAACAATTTCAAGAAAATCCACAAAAATGAAGATTGGCTTCATCGGATTCCTTAATTACCTCCATAGAGAAATTGTTAAGTAGTTCACGACAAAAATTCAATCCTGATGTTTTGGACTGGCTAGCTTCTCCAGAACCTTGCGAAGATGAAGTTAACCTATCACTATCCGAAAACCAAAGTCCTTCCAAAGTTCTTCAACCCGTAGCAGTACTAATAGTGACGAGAATTACAAATATACGTTCTTTTTCTTTATAAATAAGTAAATAAATAAATCCCGAGTTTCACAATTTTTCAACAATTTTATTTTTTTATTCACCCCCTACCAAACACCCCTTTTAGGAATTGGAACATTTATTCGAATATTACCGTCACAAATTTTCAAGGTGTATTTTTTGTATGCCTACAAAACATCCCCTCCACGAATTTGAGTTTTTCCAACATCTTTTCAATCACCCTCGCAAATGTAACAAAAATCGAAGTTTAGGAATATTTTACACAGTAATTTTTTACACCCTCTACAAAACACCCCTGTTTACTTTTTAATATTTTTTATACTATAAATATCAGTCACGTAGCCTTGTAAGTTAGAGAATTTTGACCAAGGTTCAAGCTACTGGTCCCACTGTACAATGGTGTAAGTATCTAATTTCTGCTAGTTAGAATTTTTTCCGCTTCTTTCCTCATCGCCCAAACTTTTATATGTTTGTAAATATTTCCTCGAGAAGCCGTCAAGCACTTCGAATTTAGAATTCCAGAGATATTCTAAAAACTTCTATATTTGAACTCCGCCGAATTCACTAGCGTTCTTGACTTGGTCATTTTACACACTTTTATACTTTTGTACATTTCTGGACAACCCGCCAAATAGTGCAAAAGTTATTTGAAACGGAAAACCCACTCCACCGACCCTGCTGAATTTTATTGCTATTTTGAATATTGTGAAAACGAAGTGCGTAAGTAATAATAACCAAAAAAGTTTAGAATTCTGAGATTGAAACTAAATTGAACTTTCGAGTTGATCACTGCTCTTTTTATAATTTTGGTACATCCGTGTTGAACTTTAGCGCCCAAATTACGTACCGGAATCCCGCAAATAGTCACCATCCCCTAGAAAGCAATTTTGTTTCATATTGAACGTCCCTGAGTGACTTACTGAAATAAAAGCTTCTGTTTAATTGGAAAAAGTCTGTTCTCGTATCTGGTTTTTTTCCACCCTTGTGTTGAAGAAAGCAAATTCAACTTTGGTAAATCTAATACATGTTTATTGTTTTATGATAATTAGACGAGGAATGAGCTTTTCGATGTGGCGATCAATTTGTATCAAACATAAATAATATAATTAGGGTAAACAGCCCACATTGCCGCATTTCTAGTGGAATGCATTCAAATTTAAATGAAGTACAAAGGACTAGGTTATCACTTACTTCTACACATCATAGCTGTCTGGTTACTCATTTACAATTATTTCGAATTCTTGGAATTTGTAATTATGAAGAAACTGTTGATATAATTGCACTTTATTTGTTAATAATTAAGCTTAGCTGTCCGACCGCATTGAAGATTTGGAGGATCTCCCATTGCCAATATCATTTTCCGCACGTGCCATCTTTATCGTTGAATTGACATTATTTTTCTACGTATCTTGTGGAACCAGAATTGATTTTTTTTGTATATAGTTACTTAGAATATTATATCTGTTTAATTTTAAATTAAAATACCTTTCATAATTTGTAAATATTGTATATAAATTCACAACTTGGTTCTGACGCGCAGTCAGATTCAGTTTATTCCTGAAGATGAAAACACTCGGCAACTTAAAAAAACAGCACTTCGAAACTTAGAAAATACACAACAAGAATGATCAGAAGTACATATACAAACACGTGCGGCAGCTTGTGGTCTTCCTACAACCCAAACAACAAACCAAGAGTGCAGCAACCGCCGAGCAAGCTCAAGCTCTGACGTCACGACGGAATGATTTATACGAAGCTTCCAAGTTCGGAATTAAAGAAAGCTGTAAATTTGCAATCAATTGATTAATGCATGCTTTAAACTTTAAAGAGTTATAGAGTTTTCCGTCGCAGATTTTCTACAAATAAAAAAATAATTTTCAATATTTTAAAAGCTAAATTTAAAAAATAATTTTGACAATATTGTAAATTAACACCATAGCGATAGGGTTAAAACAGTACATCAAAGCTAATTCGAAATAGTATCCCATAGGTTGATTATTGAAGTTTTGTAATTTTAGGGAGCGAAATTTACATTTCTTAGATTGATCTTCTAACAAAAACTAAGCAAATGCGGACATTTTGTTTATTAAGCTTTTCGTCATATTCTTGCCTCAATTTATTCGTCCTCTGTATATTAAATAGTATCGGAAACAGTAGACATTATTTGTGTGCCGATATTCCTGTATTTACTTCCTTCCATGTCAATTTATTTTGCTGTTTGTGCTACTGTACATAATTGCCATTACTTCTAAGAGATGTTTCGGTCTACCTTGTCGAATGCCTTGACATAGTCAATAAATACTATATGCGTTTCTTTGTTCAATTCCTTTCTCTTCTCTATAAGTTGCTTTACCGTAAATAAATTGTAGATACAACTTTTGCCTTTTCTGAAGCCAATTTGTTCCTCAAGTATTATGTATTTGGTGGTTATCGTCAGTCTGTGTTTTATTATTATTGCTATATTTTATATGCAGCATTTAGCAGGCGAATAACTCTATAACTGTTGCCGTCACAATAATGCTGCATAGATTAGTGAGACTACCAGTATCTACTGCAGAGAACGAAATATTTTTCTCTACATTACATTTCGTTGAAAACTACTTAAGCAATTCATAATCTTAAACTTTCCTTCCTGCGTTTATACAGGGCATTGGCTGCAACAGTCGCATCTATTTTAGATAAAACGGACGAAAAACCAAGAAAACTTAATATCTTAATATCACTTTTAAACTTTTCATCGTTGTAAAAAATATTTTGACTTTTGGTACTGTGTTTTATTTACCCGAAATACATGTTTAGGCGCGCCTCTGAGTTGTTTTACATTAGTTAAACGTGCCAGCGATGTATTTTCTCACCCGTATTGTGATGTTCCCGTACGTGTTTATATGACATCATCCAAACCTAATAAGATATAAATAAACAAACAAACTCGACCGATTCATAATTATAAAGTCATACATTTTCTTAATAATAAGTTAACATAAACTTGTAATGCAGTTGCATTTGGACCCAATATTGCAGGCGGCGCAAGTCTAAAGTATTGGTTTTAAGAATAAAAACAAATATAATGGAAATAGACCTAAGTGTTCAATAGAAGACTTGGCCGCCAGTATTTGCCGCCTCCTGATGATTCCTTCTTGGAGTTTGTTTTCGTAATGGCAGCTATCAACAGATTATGTTCCAATAGTACAAACAAACCTAAATTTGCTTATCTGCATTGCAAACTGTAGCGGCCTGCTGTACAAACGAATATGCACCTTATAACGATCTGTTGATCGTAATCACCTGAAACTGGTTGTGAAAGTTAAAACGTATCTTATTTCATAATCCATACGCATCTGTCATTCTATAGGAAATAAAGTAAGGTTGCTTCAATAATAAGAATTACAGTAGTGTGTGGGTTACGAAATGACATACGTCTTAAATTTCACAGCCATCCTTGAGATGATTTGTGATGGTGTGATATAATGGCTTCTAGTAGCAGGGGCCCTCTCCACTAAAATTTGAAACAAGCGGATGTGATCCTTATTTAATATATAAATTTTGAAAGAAAAAAGTGTATGGTCTACTCTCTCCCTCGAGAAATTATTTAAGCTGCAACGAAAATATGCCGAGTATAAATAAATACAGTAAAGAACAAGATAACTGAATTCATTCAGACCTTCAATTGCACGCACATTTTCACTAACATCAAGCTTTAATTATTCTTACATTATGTTGCTATACTTAAAGCCACTGAAACCTACTTGCTTTACAATTATATAATTTTTACTGAAAGTCGAGAAATGTTTTTGAAGTGAAACTTCTTTGGCGGCAGAAGTAAACGGGATTGCTAGAACAAAAGTAATAGAACGGATGTGATGGAACGGAAGTGAGGTCGCCTAGATGCAAACTGAAGCGACCAATGTTCAGCTGTGACATCACAAGCACACACCTCTAAACTAGTGTATTTCATGGCTTTTCTTATATAAGAAGCAAAAGAAAAGCATATTATGCGAGAGATATGATTCATGATATATTTGTGTAAGATTGAATAACTTTCCTTTGTGCACAAACCAAGAAATAATAATTTTTAGTTGAAATATTAACATTTAAGGCATTAGTAACTTTTGTATATTAAAATAAATTAGACTTTGATAAAATTTCCATGTAAATTTGACGCTACAATTTGCTTCCTTCATAACATTGTTTCTGAGTAGACACCGACATATTCTTGTTAAGTACCTTATTTACTACACAAAATGTTCGAACTCAGCGCTTTTTAACAAATGTAACTTGATATCTCGAGAAGTACTTGAAATATCGACTAAGTTTGTTTTGTTTAAAGGCTGATGAATCAGCGCTGTCTATGATCACAATTTATTTATTGCCCAAAGAAATTACCGATATGACTTTTTGCTTTCGATGTAGTGAAATTTTTACTAGACGACAAACTTTTTCATTTGTAGATTTTAACATATACATGCAGCGAAAAAATTATGAATAAACTTTGGAATGACAGACGACATAACACGGCATATTCCAAAACCTTAATAGTGCTGGAAGCTGTATATAAAAATATACCTCATAACTGTACATTTTCTTTATTTAGTAATAAAACACGGAACGAAATAATACATATATGTGACGTACTCGAAATTTTAAAATGACGTGCAAATAAACGAGTAAAATTTTCTTTGTTTCTGAAACAGGATCTTCGTGTGAATTTGCTAAACTATTGTTACAATCTTTGCAACTGCATTCACTACGGCGTTTCAGTCTTTCTTTTATGGGAAGATGACTTGAATACCAGGTTTGTAACTGAAACCGTTTTTGTTTTCTGTTAAACCAGAGAATTCAAAAAGCCACCTTAGCTTCGGTGAGAATACGTTAAGAAGTTTCACTTAGAACTTACGCACTCGGCACACATTTCTTTTTATTGTATAATGTGGTTATATTTCTATAATGAACGAATCTCGGACATGATCATTAACTATAAATTATTTTATATAAGAATCTCTTCAAGCGTGTCTGTCGCATAACTTGGGTTGTTGCGTGTACTTGAGAAGAGGGTTCGACGGTTAGATGAGTTTACTGTTGCATAAACCATTTAACATACATCTATGACAAAGTTAGCGGGCCCAGTATTCAAATGTGCCGTGCCATCACTCGTCTGTGGTTATCCCCATATCCCTATCCGTTATCCCCGTGGCACTCCGTTTAGTGCCGCCCATACTATGCAGGACAGGTAAATCCATCACACAAGGCAACAGCTGCCACCCCATCTCATATAAGTATAATATGCAAACATTCCCGTACGAAAGCGCGCAAAAATTTCAATTATTTTAGTGAGAATTACACCCCTGAGGATCTTTAGTGGGTCCACGGGACGATTACGCGTAATATTTTATGTCCCTAAATTGATAAAGCGGAATTGTTTTTTCCGTGCGAGTGTTCGGAAAGTGGGACATTTTGTCTCGTACTTGTGTCGACAAGGCATTAATAACGATAATAATGGTCGGTGGGTTGACCTTTCCACACGAAGCTTGACGATATTATATCTTATGGGCTTATCCGGGACACCCGAAATTCCATTGTTTGCCGGGCTTTTCACGCGGTTGAATTTTCTGCGTCAGAAATTATCACAAAGGACAATTACTCTACCGTGATTTCTAGCAAACAGTTTTGTAATTTTGGGGACAAAACATTGCGAAATTATATACCGGTATACAACATTAATTAATTGTTACGCGCTAAAAGCCATTCTGCTCCAACTATTAATTATTTGTTGTTTCATGGTGATGACAGTTATTTATCTGCAAAGTGGAAATGAATGCGGGCGTCGTACACTCCACTAGCTGTCTGGAATTTACTAAAAATGACTTGTAATTAGTTATCATTTATGCTTATTATGATTAAGAATAACAACTTTAACAAAATGCTTGTTATGTATGTTATAATTAACTGGTTGTTTAAGTAAATGCCGCTTGTTCTACAAACGATTTTTTCTTATTCTACATTTTTATTCCTACAGAACATTTTAGATTAAGTTGAAGATCATACTTGCAAAACAAATAATGCACTATTTTATAATAAACATTGCGCAGAAGCAATTAGTATGAAGCGCCGCACAGTGATGCGAAACTCCGGTTTTGCGGCCAAAACTATTAATCTTATTTCGATTTTTATTAAATTATGTAAATCGGGATTTTAAAGGTCGCTCATCACGAATCTGTAATCAGGATTGCAAAAAAACAAAATGGCGGATTCAATATGGCGGACTCAAATACTAAAAATAGACATATTAAAACAAAAATTTGTATATTGGGGTTTTCGAAGACATTGATTACAAATCTATAATTAGAATTCTAAAGAAACAAAATGACAGATCCAATATGGCGGACTCTAATACTAAAAACAGATTAAAACCAAAATTTGTATACGGAGATTTTTTGAGTCATTGATCACGAATCTGTAATACAAATTACAATCAATATGTTAAACGCGAATGTACAAAAATATGAAATTAGAACACTAATATTGAAAGAGGAAACAAAAAAATCGAGAAAAAAACTCCTAATCTTTACACGATTTGAACAAGCTATCCTCGCTCCATATATAGGGTATTATTTAACGTTTCACTTGTATTTTTTAAAAATGTAATTGATATTAGAGAAATATAAAGAAAAAAATACATAACTTTGACGCACTGCACTTTAGAGCACTACCAATGAATACCAAAGTCTATAATATTAGCTTTGGTCTTATCTTGAACGAATAATACTTCACACAAGTCTTTATAGGCGATTTTCCAACTCAAATTATCCATTTTGTATATCGATAACTTCTTATGAGTAATGAAAACATTAAATAAAACTGAACTAAAAAAATTGTCTAATGGTAATAATTAAAACAAGTGGCAAACAAGTGACCTGCACAAACTTGATGCTCGTATGTTTAGCTGCCTGTGCCATTTAACACGTAGAGTGCCGTGGTGCGTATACGCTGCGCTGTTCTTCATATCTAATCATACAATCCTCAAAAACCAAAACCTTACTTAAATTTATCAAGCGATAAACATATATTTATGTAAGAGATATTGGATTAGTGTTCCGCCATCTTCGATTTGATAATTATGAAAAATTAACAATTTTTGAAATTAACAACATAGAAAATCTTTATTACCGTCATAGAAATCAATAGGTACTCTATTTGTTGGTCGTTTATACCTGATTTGGTGCGATGTCGGGGATTTCCTATATTTTCGATTCACTATATGAGACAAGAAAAATAAGTAAAAATAAGTAAATCTCAAATTTTGTCACTCTATGACATTTGATGACATTGTATTTAGGTACGTTAGATTGCAGACTTTTTGCACTATAATAAAATTTGAAAAAGAACTCGATGTTTTGCGATGTTTACATTTCCCAAGCTACTAACGCTAGATTTTCTATGAAAAATATGCTTATTTTAAAACTCCCATAAAAATATATATATATATATATTTTTACCGGACTATTTTTTTTAACAATGAAACTGGTCTAAACTTACAATAAAACTCGAAAAACTTCCTTGTATGTTCAAGCTGTACAGGAACATTGAAGCGAAACTAAGATTTCATTATTAGAAAGCTGATTTATCAAAAAAGAATATATGTTGGCCTTGTTTGACAACGTGTTACATAACATCCCAAAGTCCAAATGAACTAATTTTTTGGCTCTCGAGGTTTGAATGTATTCTAAACAAAATCCCATTATCAAAAATAAAAATTTAGTATGTGGGATAAGTAGGGTTTTGGCCGCGAAATAGGGGTTTCGCATCACTGTGCGCCGTTTAGGCCAGGTACAGGATAAAAAATAATTTTGTTTTTAATTTTACAAATTTTTTTCAATAAACATTTAATTACTTTCATTTTTGTGACAACTTTTCTACTTAAAAAATATAATTTAAAAACGTTTTTTTTTCTGACGCACTTTTAATCGATAAAAAAACATAATTCAACAAATTTTTTTTGATGAAAAAAAAATTAATTTTAATATTTGAAAGCGGAAAATATTTTTGGTTATTAAAAAAAATTACAAAGTAATATTTGCGAACATAAAGCTTATACTCGTTCACACGAGATGGCGCGGTCGCGTTAACATTTTACTTATATGGAGTAAAGCTGAAACCGAAATCTAAGCTAACACACGACTCGATTTGTAATGCCGTAGCTAATAAAAACAATCAATCAGCCAAATTAAACTAGGAATGAAATATGCAATTGCCTTGAGGCACATTATTGGCTATAATCGTTTCATAAATTTGATAAAAAAATGTTTATGATACAACCTGTTTATCGCACAGCCCTTGGTGCATTGTAAATTTGTAAACAAAAACATAGCCACAGAATATCTAATACCAGAAGCGGACCTTGGGCATTTTATTGTTTCGTAGTCAGCCATATTACAAATGGTTTTCCTGTCAATCTAGCAGACAAGTGTGGTTGGCTTACGCTTTTGCAGCACTAATTTGAAGGTACGCAGATGTGCGTTAATGTCATAAGCAAACGTTTTACTGTTAATTGCCTTTAGCTATATTGGTTAGTTGTGTGGTTTTATTACATTATTTCCCCTATACCTCACTACAATTCGTCTTCTCAAGTTTATTAATTCTGTTGCGAAATATCTGTATAATTAAAAGAAGTTTTTTTCAGTAAAATCTATGTTTTCGGTTCAAAAAGGAAGTTCAAATAATCAAAAAAAAAACGATAAAATATGACAGCAATTGCAAAGCCTCTTATGGAGACTACATCCATATAGTTAGTTGCCTTTTGAGGAACATCAAATCGTGTCGGTAGTTTAGTATATCTACTGGATTTGAAAATGCTAACGCGACCGCGCCGTCTCGTGTTAATGTAAAAATGTAGAATGACCTATGTTTAAAAATATTATTTATTTAACTTCACACAAAAACTATTTTTAGACTTTAAATTTACTTTCTGTAAACTGAAAATTACATATTTATTGAAAAAAAATTGGAGTTAAAAAAATAATACAAATTTTTATCCTTTAACTGACCCAAACGGCGCTTCAAATATAAACCGAATAGTAATTATAATAATTTTATTCCTTTAAAAGTAGCGCTGAATCTTCCAAAACGCATGCAAGCAATCCTTAAATCTGCGGTTGTTCATTATACGTACAGACTGACCGACCGACGGCGACCTTCTCTGACTTCGCTGACTTTTTCCACTTTGTTTGTCAACAAAGTAAAATTACATTAAATTTAAATTACTTAAAGTAACATGAGACAACCGAATTTCCTAAAATCTCTTGTCTAAATCTAAAATAAGTGATATATTTAGAATATCTTATAACTCATGTAAATAAATGCAAAATCGGACTGGGATTCGAAATGAGGTATATTTGCCAAAAAGCAAGTTAATTTGCTAAAAATCGACACAAACGCTTTCATATGACCTAAAACATTTAATTGTACTTAAAATCTATAACTCAGATTGACTAATTGAATTTTAAAATTTAAATTAATAATTTACTATTTAAGTGATTTGTGTTGGCTCCCCCCCCCCCCCCCCCCCCCCATAGTCTGCGCCACTGACGTCAATGCTACATTTTAAGTAACATTTGTAAATTTCAAACGAGGTAACCAGGGTATTTTTTCATTTTAATTGATGATACTCTTCCTTCGGAATCGTAGCGCTATAATTTAGTTAGTGTCCCAAGGAGTGAATGTGTCTGTGACGCCTTCTATAAATTTTTGAAATTTAGAAACTAATGCCCCTTTATGTAACAAACAGAGGTTGGAAATAAAATACATCTTTGAGTTTGATTATTAACTTAATTTTAGAATGCATCAACATTTATGGCGCAAATACCCCTATATAATAATATTTTTCCCCAAAAACTTTAAAAAATCGTTGTCAGGGTGCGGCAATTAAACGGCTATAAGCTG
Organism: Ctenicera cuprea; assembly: GCA_958336395.1. Lineage (NCBI taxonomy): Eukaryota > Metazoa > Arthropoda > Insecta > Coleoptera > Elateridae > Ctenicera > Ctenicera cuprea. The sequence continues at coordinate 51,466,936 of OY284487.1, forward strand.
ATATCTACAGAACTATAAAAGATTGAGCAACGAATTTTTTTTTATAGTTTTATATGAGATAAAAAGGGCCGTTTACTGTGTTAATAGTAAATTTTAAAAACCCTCCTATTTTAGGAATGTGAGGGAGGAGTAACTAAAAAATGTTGAACGGGGTTTATATAAAATTTTTAATAGTTTTTTAATATGCGCATCGAAATAGGTACAGCCTATTTTTGCAGGTTTCTCGAAAAACGTTTAGTACCATTAAGAAATAAGGGGATGAAACACCATAAATACTAAAAATGGGACGGATTTTTTTTTTTAATTTAAATGTGTCTACTTAAAATAAACAACCAGTATTAAATCAAGCAAAATTTATAATTAGAATGAAGAATGTACAAAATTTCAGCCCCCTCATTTATTAGGGGTTGTAAACGTACATTTGTCACTTTTGCTTAATCTAATTCTGGTTGCTTATTTTTGGTATGCGCGTTTAAACTAAAACAAATAATCACGTACCGCTTTTAATATTTACAGAAATTAGGTTGAACCTGTTTTAAAGCGGCTATTAAAAAAATATTAAAAGTTATGGATCTTTTCATATCTGGCCAGGTGAAGCACTTTGCATATATTTGCTATGCTTTGTTTCTCCAGTCTTAATGTTTATTAGGATACTAAGAATGTTTGCGATTTTTTTTTAAATCCAAAACTCGCTGGTAACATAATCTATACATTTTCAATTGTCCTGATCTGCAATAAAAAAGGCAATAGAATATCTAGTTTAAAACAGATATACTTGGTGTATAGGTAAATAAATTTGAATGAGTAGACCTCATTTTCGAGTTTGCAATATTTCTGATGATCAAATTATGTTATTTCGTAGAAAACTTTAATTTGTTTGTCCTTGTGGTTTCATATAGGGACTTCGCTTTCTAATTGACTATATCTACGTTTTGCTTTTTATAAACTTCACTACCTGGACCTAACTCGTTTGAGTATTGGTACAGTAATAATTTTGGTTGTCTTGCAAAAATCGGTTGGCAAGGTATATGGGTTAGAAATAACAGCGGATTGGTATTCCGAGAATTTTGATAAGAAAACTTGTACTACCTTGAATAACCAAGTAAATCCAAACCCCTACCCACATAAATCCATTATACATTATAGTACCCCTGGATAATTACTATACTTACATACTTGGAGTAATTGCTAAGACTAGAACATTATCAAATAATAGTATATTATGCAACGAATCTATAATGATAGCTATTAATACACGAGTGAGATTACGACACAAGCGGTAACGAGTGTCGTAATTCAAACGAGTGTATTAATAGCCATTATATAAGAGTTGCATACACTATTTTTCCTACGATTAGTTAATTTGAAAAAAAAAAACATTTATTATGATAATTTATTTAAATATTATACTTAAAAAAACACGAACTGTTTTGCGATGTCAACTGAGAAATGTCAACAACTCTTATAACCATGGTTATCAAAAACAATGCTTTGTCGCTATTGGTCAGTTTGGGTCATTTCACAATGAAAATCTGTATCGAAATGGGTATCATTATAGTTTAGGCAGGGCACACGTAATAAATAAATTAAAACCTGGGTGTAAATAAAATATGTTTTGATATATCAAATTTATGAAGATTTGAAGTATGAGAAAGTCTAGGTCTATGTATTGCTGAGTTATCATTATCATCATCATCATCATCATCATCATCTGATATGGAGCTGACTCGAAGGTCGATCCTGGATTACGCCAGGCCCACCCCATGCCAGTAGGTGGGTAGGAGTTTATGTGATAGGTTGGGATCGGGTGGGGTGTTGAACAGCGTTGGCATGTCTGCAATGCATACCGCAAGACACCGCTGCTGCAGCACCGGGTAGTTAGTAAGCTACGCATCAATGGGTGTTTTGAGTACATAACCGAGACCGTTACGCAATTATGCAATTTAACCTAATAAACTTCGATGTCAAAGTTGCACATAATGCTCATGTCACACATGAAAAAAACAATTAACTAAAACTTCTAGGTTTCCTTGCAGAAAAAATATAAACTTTACCTCGCCTACGCTTCATAATTTTGCAACATACATAAAAACTGATACCAAATCTACTTTACCCTTTTCTTTGCATTCTTTTCAAAATATAAAATAAGCAACAATTTTCGAGCATAAAAACAAATGAAAAGTGTAAAATGTGTGCTAAACTTCGTACCTTCATACAAAATCGCAATATAACTTTCAGTTGACAATACAATTTTACAAAATAGCAACACCTTAATAACTCGACGTCGTCTTCTCTCCATACAGACCAACATAAAACGAATGTATGCACATAAATTTGCTTCTCCACACACAACATGATAAAGTAGGTTTCGTCAGAATAAGATCTGGGAATTTGAAATTCGTGAAATTTGTCGACGGGGTAAGCAGTTCGATTTGACAAATAAGTTACGTCGCTTCGGGCGTAAGTACGCTCCCCGGACGCAGCAGTTTCTATTGTTTTTTATTTGTGGGTGTATTTTTACACCGGGTCGTGTCTAGCACAACATCGACGGAAACACGGTGCTGCACTTTAAACTCTTAGGTTGGTTGCAAAAGAATAAGTACGGGATAAGCGGGCGTTCATTTACAATCCCAAAGCGTAAGATAAAGTAAACATTCTGTTCCTGTCTTAAGATGAACATAATTTTATTGATAATAATTTTATAAAAATATATTTATGTTTGAAGCACATTCCATCATTTTAGTTTCAAAAGTCTTTGCATGAAAAACAAAACATAAAGGAAACTTACAAGCAACTTCCACGGTAGCAGGTTGGCTTTTGATGCTTCCTCTTCCGCTCCAGGCGTAGCACTCACACTTAAACTTTTCCTTGCCAAAGAACTCCTCCACCATATCTCTCGTGACATTGACTTCGGCTTCAACAATTCGCACCCCAGTTTGGGGGTCCACAAATTCCGACTGTGGCGTGTCAACGTTTCGAGCACCATTACACTTAAAGTACATTTTCAGTGTGTGCGCCGCGCGGCACTGCAAAAGGGCCGGCCGGTTTTTGACCACGTAAGAGTCTTGAGGTTCTACTAGAAAAATTGGCAAAGAGTCCGAGTTTAAGAGAAGCGATTCGTCTGGCTCTGGGGACTGTTTCGTTGGGGACGACTCTTCCAACAAAATACCATCTGTAATAAATACAAATATTACTAACATCAAACGGCAATCTTTAAAAAATAATTATTTATGGGTAATACTGAGTTGAACAACGAATTCGGAGAATACCGCAAGGCTAATAGATAAAATCTACGATAAGCTAACAACGAAAAACAATTTAAAAAATCCTAAGGCCACGTGGCCAGTTAAATATATGGCACACATGTTACGAATTGCAATGGAATTAATTAAAATTCTGGTACTGCAAGCCCATGTCATTCAATCAGTAGGTTAATTGTTCTTCTTGGGGCAACAAACATACCATTTAACGTTTCAAACAGCAGTTATTTTACGCCTGAACATCCTTAAAACAGCGGCAGATTAATTACACATACACACCTAATTTTCTCACCGCCTTAGGCACAAAAGCTGGGTATTCATAAATAAATTGCGTGCCCTCTCTTTTCATTCAGTTCCGTTTACAGTCCTCTTTCCCCCATCATTTAATCCGAAATTCAGCGGAAAATCGCTCATTAAAGAAATGAAAATATTAGAACTGCATGTAATGGAGGAGTTGAAAAATATTAACATTTATTTCTGCTACTACAACTGTTTCAGCAGACACTTTTATGATTTATTTAGTGATTCTCAAGCAAATTTTTGATTAGCAATTTTATAACCATGTTTTAAAAAGTTATTGCGTATGAATGGTTTTACGTTTGAATTTTAAATACAGGATGTGCCAGTTTTAGTGGCTGCTACATTTAATTCTTAAACTGTTAAAGTCACAAAAAAAATTTTAAACAAAAATTATTCGATACTGTTAGGTCTGTATGTTGGTGCTTATATGACATGAAATGGCCTACTAAAATAGAGAAAACGCCCTGTATATTTTTAACGTTTTTGAAAAACAGCCTTTTCACCATCCGTCCATAAAAAAAATATTATAGTACACAAATTTTATTTCCTTGTCAAATAAGCACTAACATAGAGAACCAAGAGTATACAAAAGTAGTTTACGACAAATCCGCAATTTATGCAGTAATACAGTAATTATTTAACATGCACATTACTGAACGTACTCTACTATAAACAGGAAACAATACGTAACTGTTGTCAAGGTAACTGTTCACTTGTTATTCAACAGTGTCGATATAAACGTCAACATTACCGTTAAACAGCTTATTATAATTCGATTTCTCGCTATAAGTGATCATTAATGAATGAGTCCGACTGTAATTTTAAGCAGACTCAGCTCATTATTTCAAAAAGGTATACTCAAAAACTCGCAAGTATTTGAGTCGATTAACCGTGTTAAAAAGGACCGTTAGACTGTTCTTGACAACGTAGAAACAGGAGATTTAACTGCGACAAGAATCATTCTTGCTGTCATTAAACATATTGCGGGATTCTTGTACTATTTCAAGAACAGCTATTCAGAAGTTTGCGTTAATCAAAGTTTTAACACGATAAATGACAGCTGGATCGTCTTGGTTTAACAGTTGAACCTTCGCTTCCTGGATTGTCACGAACAGCCTCACGTCGGTTTTTAGGTTAGCCCGTTTAAATACTGGAGACTACTTCGGTACACTTTTTTAAAACTTTGAGCGGAGTGTTCATAAAATTTCAGCCCGTTTCACGCCTTGATTGACGAGAATTTGAATTATAATACGCTGTTTCACAGGACACCGTTGACATTTACATCGGCCATGTTAAATAAAAGGTGAACGGTTCCCATGACAACGGTTGTGTAATGTTTCCCGTTAAATTTATTGTAAATAAAACAATTCTTAACTTCAACAGGTCTTTATTTTCGCCTTATACGTATTTCGACATGCTGACATGTCATTTTCAGAGGCAGGAGTAAAATCATACAATTGGTGTTGCCGTAGGAACAATAAATCTTCGTAACTTGATCGTGGTTTTCTGTATCTGCGTCCGGATGACTTGATTTTTCATTCTAAAACGTCTAATAATAGTGAATTTAAGAGATCAATTTGCTCATTCATTAATGGTGCAGATTTGAAATGTTTGTGAATTTCAAATGCTTCTAGTATATCCAACTTACGGATATCATCACAAAAATGTAAACATTTTATAGTGTTATTAGAAGTCATTGAATGATTGTGTCCTAAAAAGTGTTTAACAGAATTGGGTTTATTTGGGAGTTTATATTTGTAATAACGTACGTGTTCCTTGCACTAATATTAAAGTTTCTAATTGTTTGTTTAATATAAACCGAATTACAGTGCGAGCAATTAAATTTGTAAATGCCTGATTTTAGTAAATTATATGTTTTTCTTGTAGCATTAAACAAAGTTTTTAAAAAGTTGTTTGTTGTTTTAAAGGTTATGTTACATTTATTTGTATTGTTTATATTTGTACGTGCAGTAATGTGTATAATAAATAATTTCATAAACGTATCACTAAATGTCACTGCGTAAATTCCAGTTTAGGCGGGAACTACCTGCCCTCGTACAATAACTTTTCTTAAACGTTTTTTTGGTAATTTCAACTGTTAAGAACGAAACGTAGCGGGTGGACACTACAATTGGACAACCTGTCCAAAGTAGTCTAGAATGTTTATCGTATACACTATGAAGGATTTCTACAGACAAAAATTGCTTCGTGCTGAGGTAGAGGAATTGAAAGTAGGAAAAGAGTTTATCATTATTTAATATCCCTACAAAGGTAAGAGATGAAATCATTAAATCCCCACAATAACAACATTAACATTCTAGAAAATCTTCATAATCTACACAAAAGGAATTTAGTCAATTTTGGATAGCCAAAATATAAACACTTTGCAAATTCTTCTATGTTGCTGCAACTACAACTGTCGTTATAACTTGGTTATTTATGGTTTAGTTCCACTCTGGCAGATCGGGAATCTCGTACAGCACATTTGATATAATTTCTTTCAATAACAGACAATTAATATACTAAAAGCACTTCACACAGAACAATATTACAATTTTATTATAAACCGTATTTGTGTATCGCGAGTTGTGTCTATACAAATATTAGTATGATTGAAATTATATGACAAGTAAAGGCAATAATCGGACAAATAATTACTCATACGGACCTCATACCAACGAATTTTATTATTTATAACGGGAACAGAATATTAATTTTTCCTATGAATAAATGTCTATTGGAGCCTAATATTAAAACTAGGCGAGTTCTTGCAGTATACAGAGCAATTTAAACATATTTTGTTTAAAACGTTGTGAACATGTCTGTCTCCATGTTTACAAATACGACATTTCATTGGCCCAAATATTGGGGGAGTTGCAGTTAAAATAACAAACGCTAAAATTTACGATTATAAGCGATAAAGCACTTGCAATTTAAATTATAAAACAACGTGAACCCGTGGACTACGCCTTACCTGTGTCACGATGTAAGGCATACTGAATCCACGGCCACTTACAGTTATGGATGTTCAATTGCTCATAAAAGCGCTTTGTTTAACATATAGGTCGCTAGACTATCACTACCGGTTTAACCGGATATGACGTCAAATTCATATTTTTAAATGACACCCAGTATATCTTTTAGTCGATTCTTATAGAACTTAAAATTCTCTTTTTAAATGTTTTTAAACTTTAATAAAAAATGCTAAAAATTGAATTTTCTTATGAAATAACTGGATATTATCCGACGTTTTTTATTTCTCGCTACACATTGTGCTAGAAGAAGGATTGTGTTTGTAAAAATTTCGGAAACTGAGATTTTGACGGGTAGGCTCGCTTTAGGTTCCAAACATACCGAAAAGACAGGTTTCGCCATGGTGTCTGTGTTAGGGAGGTTAACCCCAGGATCCCGGATAAATTTTGGCCCTGAAAATACCGGACTTATAATTCCGGGATCAATTTAATCGATAGCGTAGAACCCTTGATGATGAAGGTGCTTCTCGTCGGCAGGATATATTTGTAATAGAATCCGTACACGTTTTGGAGATGAAACATTAGATGCGCTAATTTCTTTGCGTTTCTATTTCAAAAATCTTGTTTTTTATCATTAACTGAGTTATTCTAGAATATTATTTTTATAATACTATTTTCTTTCTGCACTTTTTTCGTGTGTGTTTATAATATGAGTTTTTGTTTCATGTGAGGTGTTACACTTCAATATAGACGCCCTCGAAAAAGAAGCTTAGATTCGTATTCTACACATGTCGAATAGGTGATGTGCACAAGCGCAACCTTCGTATCACTATCGATTTCTTGCTTTTTCAAATATTTATGAATTTTGACGTCACAGTAGGTATGAACATATTAAATGACAATAGGAACAAGCTTCCATTGAAAATCACCCACACAAAAGTAATTTTTGGTTGTTTACCTAAACAGCTTAGATGGATAATCGTCAAAAAACGACTATGACTAAATTATAAATAAATTTATTTTAGAACAGAAATTTCATCATTCATATTATTTAAAAAAACTTTCGCTGACACCCAGTATCAGTGGCGGCTGGTATAGGGAGCGCAATGGGGTACTGCCCTTCCAGCTATTTGTTACGATTCCGTAAAAGGAATTGCACAAGCATTGCTAGATTTACAGCGTTTCAATGGGATTACGGGGGCATTCAATACACTGCCGCATGGGTTTGTCAGTTTGTGTATATGCGCGCGGGATAATTTGTTCCGAATTGCCACAAAAATGGCTACGGACAAATCAGTAAATAGTGTGATTCGAAAATACAATCCCGGGATATGGGGTAGTTTTTAGACCCCAAAATCCCGGGATTGGAGCTCTTGCAATTTCGGGATTTTCGGGACCGAGAACTGCAGAGAAAACAGCTGACCGTATGAGTTTATAATGACAAATCAGCTAACAATCTTGGAATCAGAAAGAGCGTTTTCTGCTGCTGAAGTATTTTGTACCAGTATCAGATGACAACTTGGTGACGCCACTTTAGACGAACTATTATTTCTGCGTCATTATTTTCAAAATTTAATAAATAATAAAATTTTTATGATTTAAATAAAGCTTAAAGTTAATGCATATAACTGAGTTTTTTGTTACAGTAGGTTAGTCCGGGGATCAATCACGAGATTCCGGGATTATTCGTTTTCGATTCCGAAATTTCGGTATTGAAATTTCGTCTCGGGATTGTATTCCCTAAGCGTGATTGTTGATCGCGAATTAATTAATTAAACAAACTTGATTTGTAATGTTAAAATAACATTTAAAAGCGATAACCTCCTAGGCCAATTTTATAAATATTACAGTGTGAAACGAATAAAAAGGCAAATAAAAGAGTTACAAAAAAGTTTAATAAAAGGCCGTATCATTTAGCGAATTGGTTATGCGGGTTTGATCTGCGTAACACATTTTTTGCTACATTTGTTTGATAATAAACGCTTCGCAAGGTGACGCTGCCTGGATTTTAAAGAAAATCACCAACGTTAATCATCTTAGCGATCAAAAGACTCTGAGTAAGTGAAAAACTTTTTCGAATTCTCTCTACGTTTGAAAAAGAATTAAATTGCAAATATAGGTAATTTTCAAGGATTAATAAACTTAATGGCGAAAATTGACGGCACTTTAAAAGAGCACGTTCAAAAAACTAACAACAAAACAAATTTTCAACAAATTAATTAAGATAAATGTGTTAATAGCTTACAAAAAGTGTTAAAATGATCAATAAAGTTATGACCTGCCACTCTACTACACAAATTTTAAATTTTACTCCCTAAGAAATGTAAAACGTTGCATTTTTTAGTGGATACCATCAACTCCTATGTAGCCTTAAAAAACAGGCCACGCTTTCTTTTAAAAAAAATGCCTGTTGCGCATTTTCACATATTTTCATAAATTGTCTTCCCACTATGCCATACTACGAGCCGCCACTGTTTGGTATATCGAAACGTATCGACTATCCATATGAAATTTTGCGCATTATCGCAAGGTCTCGATTTTTATTTTCAATTTCCTGTGTCGGAAAATGTTCGGCAAAGAACTTACCTTTTGTTGCAAAAAAATCTATTTTAATCCCAATGTCATCATAACGGTCGGTGAAAATATTCATATAAATTATGAAGAGATGATGGTCAATTAGGTAAACTTGGAGGATTTCAGAAGCGGATAAAGCAATTAGGCTTTAAAAGCGTCCCAGGACGGTATGGTTCGGCTAAGTTGTTGACGCATTATAAAGTTAGCACTCATTAATATCCCAAGAACTCTCGATATGAAATAAATTCTTCAGTGAGCTGAGCACGTCTCCATTTTCCAGAAGTTTGTTTAGTCGGTTTTCCTTTTTTCATCCGACTCATAATTGCGCTTTATTTCTCGAGATATATTTGAATTTAAATTGATTTAGAGTTAAATGGTGAATGCAATCGTTCGTAAACTTTTTAAGACCTGTTTAAAATGCATTGAATGACTGAATACTGCAAATATTTGGATTTCATTTCGAAAACAAAATTAATGGAATTGATTTTCCGGTGAAGTAGTCTATGGTGATTGAGCAGCCGGAAAATATTCTGTTTGATCCGCCCGACCTTTCCCTACAAAATAAAGAATTCAATGTGCTACTTCCATTCGAAGTTATATAAACATGTGCTTTATCTATTTGCATCAAATAAACATCGTGTAAGGAGGAGCGCGCTCACATTCTACAAGGCAGCTTCATTAGTTCAACCGATTTTTAACGGGCGAGTCTGCTCAGATAAATTATTATAAATAACCAATCGAATAAGCGGCATCATTTAGTACCGTAATTACCGAGCAATATTTTACAATTAGAATTTTACTAAATTGGAGACTGGAGAGTCATCTTGCATTGTTACCTGCAAAATTGGCGAGGGAGGCGTGACTGAAAGGCGCCTGAAGCTCAATTTTACCTTCTTTAGAACTACAGAAACTCGTTAAAAGCATTTCAGCTTGAATTTCTATAAAATAAATAACACAACTGCGACAGTACTGCCAAATAAGCTAAAAAAGATGTAAAATAATAAAGCGAGCCGGGAAAAAATCTGCAACATTAGTTCTGCTTTATTTTTATCTACTGGATATGTAACTGCAAATGACAGTTTGCATTACATAATTCTAGTTAAGCTCAAAAACACAAAGGTACAAAGAGCTTTTGTCTTTGTGTGCTTTAAAAGCGTGACAATTTTGGAACGGGCTGAAAATCTCTATGGATAATTCACAATATTATTTACAATTAATGTTCAATGTTTATTAAGCAATTGTAAATCCTACGTTTTAATGCTTTAATTGTGAAATAATAATAAATTGCAGGAATTATAATATACATAATGACGGTAAAATTTTATTTTATATTTTATTTAATTTCATCGAGCTTTTACTATCGAAAAGCTTTTATGTTTCTTTTTGCAATATTCTCCTCATGTAGGTATTCATTTTAACGACAGGTTGTAAAGCAGGCAGATTATACTGATGTTGCTTTCCAAGCATTAAATGTAACTACATAATCTCGTATAACCGGTGCATGATAATTGCATGACAGGGTATAACAAGCGTTACGGATCGTTTTGTATTTATATTGGACATATTTGTATAGATAAATTTGCAAATGGATTTTCAAAAGGTACTCGTGCACAACTAATTATAGTTTTTGTAGATGTTGTTTGCTTCTTTTGCGAAAGGTATTATTTTTATTCCCTAGTTTATTTATTTTTCTCTCTAGTTATCGTTGCTAAGAACATTTTTCTACGCCCTTTAAAATATTTTAAACCTTTTCTATTTCCTACAATACTTAGCATTTTCACCAACATGTTTAGGATCTTTACACTTACAAACAACAAAAACTATTTGAAAGTTTATTTAATTTTCGCATCCCTCGATCCCTGCTGCCCTTCGAAACTACTTAATTCTAGAAATACGATGTTTTTAAAATAACGTTTATACAATTTTCAACCATCGACAAATCTGCTTTCATGTCTCGCTGTTGCCAACTTTTGATGCTTTAAAATCTTTGTTTCTACGGGACCATAGACGTAGCTATCGCATAGCAAGGTAGTGCAACGCACGGGTCCCACACTTAATTTGCTATAAAATAAAAATGCTAACAAAAATAGTGGATTATGTAAAATAATTTGTTAAGTATACACTGGAATGTTCAAGAATAAATGCGAAATAGCCCATTTCGGTAACTGAGCAAAATTCTGCCAATTCCATGAATTGGCCCCGCATCTTACGTAAGCTCTAATTGCCGATATATTATGCTTGCTTTCTTCTGTGCTACTCTTAAGCTTATGGCTTATGTGGTCTATTAATTTTTTTTAATTGCTTACATTTTTGTTGTAGAGTTTTCAAACAAATAAATAAATAAATAAATCGTGCCATTTCTACACCGGTCAAAATTTTGATTATTTTTTGCTGATTGCGTGAACTGACCATTTAATATATAACACTTATAATAGATCACCCTGACATATTAAGTTGAAGGCGTAAACTTCCCAGGGGCGGACTGGCCCACCAGGATACCGAGACAATTCCCGTCATTTTTGACGGCGCTATTTTCGCCGGCGATATTTTTGGGTGGTCTATTTTTGCCGGTCACATTATTGATCGGCGCTGTTTTTGCTGGCGAAATTTTTGCCTAACGCTATTTTTACTGGTCGCTATTATTAATGGCGCTATTTAACGTCTACCGTTTGGCTTAGTTGTGATTGGATTACATCAAAGTTACTTTCTGCCTACTTTTGCTAAATCTTCTGAGAAAATCTCATTTTATGAGGGCATGAACGACTGGAAACGTATTTCTCGGCGTATACGGGAACATGAACACAGCAAAACACGTTTCGGCAAAACGCGGAATAAAACAACGGGTGACGCGCGCGGTATTCTTTCAACCCTAAAATTTGTAAAAAAAAAAGACTAAGAAGTACACCATTTGATTTGAAAGACTAGGACAGCACCCAGCAATGAAGCATATCCGTCCCCCCTCCAGGCGGTGAAACCCTTCGGGACGCCATGATCGAGGTACGCTCGATCAACGCGCCTGCCCTTAATACAAGAAAGAGAACAGGCTACCAGTCCTGACATCAGGCTGCGAGCCCTAAGCCCCTACTGGTGGAGGGAGACTACCTAAATCTCTACTGATTCTGCAGATCAGTGCCCGAGCTGAGACGCAGTTCACCCGTAGAACCGCACTAAGACGGCCCTAACCAGCACTTAGGCTATACCACTGCCACCACGAGTCCTACTCCGTGATCAAAAACGGGGGGTGTGAATCCCCCGCGGGCTCGGATTTGGTCCCCGTGGTACCAGTCGAAGAAAGTCACTGGTTAGGCTTGTTGAAGCAAGCGCATGCCAAGCAGCGCTGCCCCTCTCATTTAGGACCTCGCAGGTCCCAGCACTGGTGAGTTACGCACCCCCCAGACTGGTCGGTAACCGGCCTGATCATAGTGGCCGGAACCTTAACAGCCCTACGGTCCTAGTCCTAAAGTGCCAGCTGCACACCACTCCATCGTTGGAAAGCTCCATTACTTGTTGGAACCCCTACCATCCACCTCAGGTCCATCATCCAACAAGGCTGGTACGTAAGAGTTCCAGGTCAAGGAGCGGGGTTTCCACTTTAGCGATCGTACTACCAGCTGCACACCATTTCATCGTAGCAAATGATCATCACTTGCCGTAACCCCTACCATCCAGCTCAGGTCCATCATCCAACAAGGCTGGTACGTAAGAGTTCCTGGTCAAGGAGCGGGGTTTCCACTTCAGCGATCGTGCCTCAGGCGTTAGGACCCATACTGAGGGCTGGCTGCAAGCGACACCCCTAGGGCCCAGGTCCCTTTGCAGCAGCAGCCACTCCATCCTGGAAAGCACCATCACCTGCCGGACTGGTCAGGGAGCGGTGTTTCCATTCCTGAGAGCGCTACCGCTCAGGTGTTAAGACCCATATTGGGGCTAGCTTGTTTACACCCCTAGAGCCCAAGACTCTTATAGCAATTGCGCTTCTTCATCCTGGGATACTCCTTTACCCGCCGGACCCCCATCACCCAGTCAATGCGAGGCTACCCGGTCAGGGAGCGGGGACCACCTTTTACCTGCCGGACCATTTGCCATCCAGCTCACGTCGGGGAGAATAAGAGCTGGTACGCTCCCGGTACCCCGGTCAGGTAGCAGGGTTCCATTCCAGAGAGGGAGCTACTGCCGAGATGTTAGAGCCCATCTTGAGAGCTACACTTCACGTGGTGAAATCACTCACCCAGTCTCCGTGGTCCCAATTAAGGAAACCTTGAACCTCTCCGAAGAGAGAGGTAGACGTACCAAGTTGAAATCACCGAAGTGACCGTTACAACGCCGTCACTAAAAAGTACATAAGTGAGAAAAATCTTGAATGTTTTATGTTGATAGCTGTAGTAAAAAGGCGTATGCTAATAACAGCGCCTCAATAATAGCGCCGCCAACAATAGCCCCATCAAGAATAGTGGCCCCTAAAAATGTCGCCTGCGAAAATAGCGCCAGTCAAAAAAGTCGCCGCCAATGTTTAAAAGATTTTTTTGCTAATCACAAGTACCTATCTTAAAATTGATTTTCATAAGGATTTTTTATATTGTAAGTAGAAAAAAGCGCTATAACTAAAACCTACATAGTAAATGTACCCATGCAACTGGCCCACTGTCCCGGCTTGTTAAGCTGCTGGCAGCCCCTGAAACTGTCCCAACTGTTTGAGTACTAACAGCCCCTAGTTCTTTCATCTACCTAACAACCTGCTTAATTTTAAACCTTAAAACGTTATATTCAGTCCTTCATCAATTTTGAGCTATTCCAAATTTTTCTAACTTCTTTATTTTTGTAAACACTTCTGCAACGCAGGAAACTTCTTTAAACCAAATTTAAAGCTTTGATTTAAATGGCATCTTTGTATCCGTGCTAGATACGCGTCATCGCCCTTGAACTTTTAAAATTTTAGTGCAGCTACTGCGAAAGTTATCGACAAAAAAGTGATTCAACTGTTCTTTCTTCGGAGGGCTGTAATTCCGTATGGAAGCTTTTTTGTACATATGTTTACCAAGACTTTTCTACTTCTTTCAGTGAGTGTTATGCCCCCTTAAAATCCCTGACCCCTTTCTAACACCCCATATACAATTGTATGCCCTTATTTGCAGCTGACATTGCTTCGGGCTTTTCCGCCCGTTATCTAGCTTGGGCGTAATAGCAGTCGCCTAGATAGTAGACATACAGCTGTAAGGGGGTTGTGAGTTCCACATTTCCTAATACCGAAACCGCCACGGTTACCAGCATCCTTCCATTTTTTCCATTCCATTCCAAAGTTGGTCAAAGCTTGGCATGTTGCCTAACCGTATAAATCTAAGTAAGGTATTTTATTCTGACCACTACAGTGCCTTTAGGTGCTTTAAAGTATATCCCTAGTAAAGCTAACTTTCTGACAATTTGAATAATTAATTCTGTATCAGAGGGTGGAGGTAGGCAGATTTACAACGACATGGGCCACAGGAAGGATATCTTGGGTGTATAGCCTATAGTTTGTCTGATTCTGGGCCACTAATCTAAAGCACCGTAGCAGACCCTAGATCTAATAATAGTAGGCAGTGTACAACCATAGAGCAATACTCGAGGAAAGTTCCCATGGGGCCACGATACTATCAAAACACCATGCGTGGTTTTCTGTTTTCACCTGTATATATCCCCCCCTGTTAATTTTCTTGTAAAATATAGCGCCCAGATATTTAACTTCATCTGAAATTCTGAGAAAAGGGGTTATGTACGTTGTGAACTTTCTATTTCTTTTAAAACAGTAGCTGCCAACTCGGTTCTATTAATCTGACTGTGATTTGCAATAGATAATTAGCGGTCACAGCATGGTTTCAAATTTGCCTCTTAAAAGGATAGCAACATCATCCGTGTAGAAGCCACCACCGTTAAGGTGATGCAGAAGGCTGGTTAACTACAACTATGTTCCATAGCAGTGGTGACAGAACGCCGCCCTTCGGACATCGCTTCTCGTACCAACCCTTTAACAGTGGTATTCCCAACAATCACTTGCATTTTTCTGTGTTTCAGGACGTCTCCATGTCTTTGTAAAGCAACGCTAACACTATCAAATGAGACCATATCGAAAGCGCCTTCTATGTCTATGAAAACCCCCAGCGTACACAACTTGTTGTCTAACGATTTTTCGATTCGTTTCGCTAAAAGATGCAGCGCTGATTCGGTGGATCTCCCTTAGGTATAATATGCATGTTGAATCGCGAGTATCGGATATGACACCATCACGGTGTTCTGTAACTCTCTGTCACATAGTTTTCAAGCGTCTTCAGTGAAACGAATGTAAGGCTGATAGATACCTGGTTTTGGTATAAATAAAGTGACCATTTATTTTTCTTTCAAAAACGGGACGTGTTTATAATTTAATAAAAATTAAATAAAAATCGATAAAAACGCCAATATTTTAAACTCATTTATATTTCTCTGAAAACAAATTTGTTTTAATAGTGCAGGTGACGACTTCAAATAAGTATAAAACTCTTGACAAGACTGATTTATATTGCCTTTAGTTATTAACATTGCTAGATGCTAGATTGCATAGATGAGTTTTGCCACTGCGAAATGCCAAATGCAATCTTAGCAGATTCCAGTGTTGACTTATATGGGGCGCCAAGTGTAAAGTGAAAATTTGCTGTACATTTCACGGTATTTAAGGCAATTTGTCCCAATATTTATTACATATACACACATTTAGCTAAATGCTTTTTATTTTAATAAATCGTTGTAGATTTAAATAAATCCTTAAACATTTGCTTTAAATATTCCAATATTTAAAAAAGCATTAGAGATTTAAATAAATCTTAAAACAATTTTTAACTATTTAGTAAATCTTCATGTATTTAGATAAAACTGCACATATTTGTTTTAAATCTTTCAATATTTAATAAATATTCGCAGATTTAAATAAATCTTTAGCGATATAAATAAATCCTTGCAGATTTAAATAGATATTTCCACATTTAATTTTAAGCTGTCATATTTAATGTTAACTTGTCATATTTATTTGACCTTGGTAGACCCAAGCTACATAGAAGACTAAGACCGTTTAAACTGGCGGTAACGTTCAACAATTATGAACACGTTTTCCGTATTTCAAGAATTTATACAATTAATGTTAGTTCAATAACAACACATTTAACAACATAAACATTGCATAATTTATTATTCATACAATAAAATTTCCTCAACATTCCCTTGAGAATGTAATTTTCAGTATGTTTTGTTTAAGCGTTGAACGCTTCCACCATGACCCTGCCTTGCGTCTTACTACCTGTGCAAACGGTCCTAAGTCGGCTGGGCTCACCAAGGTCAAATAAAGATGACAGGTTAACATTAAATGTGACAGCTTAAAATTAAATGTTGAAACATTTATTTAAATCTGTAAAGATTTATTTATATCGGTAAAAATTTATTTAAATCTGGAAATATTAATTAAATATTGACAGATTTAAAACAAATATGTGCAGATTTGGCTAAATACATAAAGGTTTACTAAATAATTGAAAATTTAAAGTAAATGTTTTAAGATTTGATTAAATCTCTAATGCTTTATTAAATATTGGAATATTTAAACCAAATGTTTAAGAATTTATTTAAATCTAGGTACAATGATTTATTAAAATAAAAAGCATTTAGCTAAATGTGTGTATATATAATAAATATTGGGACAAATTGCTTTAAATACCGTGAAATGCACAGCAAATTTTCACTTTACACTTGGCGCCCCATAGACTTACGCTTACTATCGAACTGGCGATCATATAGTTTGGTTATGTGTATGAAAACATTATTGGCCTCCATTTCAATTTGCAAACAAATGAATATGGGCAGTATTGTTTTAATTTTGCATAACGGGACATTTTTGCGTCCCGAGTGATTTCTCGGGGACAACGGGACGATGGCTTAAAAACGGTACTGTCCCGTTGAAAACGGGACGTATGGTCACTTTAGGTATAAACACAACCTCCGTCGAAGCTTCAGGAACGTATCCGTTAGACAACTGATATTGCAATATCTTTTACATTTTGTGTATTACTTTTGCTATTTAGTGCATTTTAGTATTTTATACTTTTACAGCAATTCTGATTGTACATTAAAAAAAATAGTCGGTACCGATAACAATATTGTTATTGTTAGGACAAATATTGTTAATGCAACTGCATCTATTCTCATTTTAACAAAGACCATAACTTTATGCTTGTTAGTGTAACCATATTGATATCGTTAACAAACAAATTACTAATATTGTTTTAATACAAACACTTTTAGCATTTTTTTGTCACCCTATCATTCTTGTGCGCTCATAGGAAGCTAGTTTCTAAAAACGCTGAATTATAGATTATAGAAATAAATTTTTTCGTATTGATAAAAAGATAACCATTTGATATAGTTGCATTAACAAAAAGTGTGTGGTTGATTTAACGGTTTAAAATTTAATTAATTAAATTATAATACATTGAACGCAGGCGTGTTGTCATTATGACGCGGTTTATGGCTATTAATGATTGTAAAGTGGTACGGTTGCATTTCTTTATTATCTTGTGCACGATTACGCGCGTGAATTTGGAGGCAGTTGTGGTCAGTTACAGTTGAAGTGCTAGATGTGAACAGGATAAAAGCACTACTAGCTGTTTATTGCAACTGTTTAATTTAATATTATTTAGTTTGGTAGGTAATTTGTGTAATTGTAATTTGTAGTTGTCTAAAGAATCAGAATGAAACTTAAAACAGTAAACAAAATTGTGGAAGAATGGCGATTGCCACATCTCATCGAAAGTGTTACATAGGTATAAAAAATATATAAAAAAAATTGTAAGTATAGGACGTTCCCTTGACTTTCAAGCGTTTTTTTTTAATTTATAAAACTTTCTTAATAAAAAAAGCTTATCAAATTTGTGAATTTCGACTTTATGTTTAAATTTTCATCAAAAAACATACAGCTTATCACTATTGTTTACCTAATGTGTTTAATAAAGTTGTATATGAAAACGTAACAACCCAAGAAAAGTTTTAGAAATTAATTAAATAATACGAGTCAAGAACGCAATCTATACTCGCTTTGGACGCTAGAGGACAGTCTAGGTTTTTTGAATGATGAGCCTCTAGGTAAGTGAAATGCATAAAATAATTAAGTTTTTCAATTTTGGTATAGAAAATGTTTTGCAGAGCATGTCCCAACACCACTTAAAAACAAAAGGCGTTTTGTGTAAAAAAACTAGAAAATTTATTTATATTCCTCTGAAGAACCACTTACCTACGATTTCGTAAGTTTTGATGGTTCTCACAATAAAATATTTTATCCCAGTTCACACAATGGTTTTTTAGAAGAGAAACAAATAAGCTTTTGGATGAGCTCACAGCCAACTATAATTGCTACATTAAAAAAAACACTTGTTAATGTTATATTTTGAAAACCAAGAGGTCCATGAAATTTTCTTTAAGTTTATCAAATTCTACGCATAAATATCTACAAGATGCCACCTTTACTTTTGTTCTAGTGTAAAAGGCTGTGGAATGATTTAACATTGAAAAAATTGACCTGTTTCGGTTTTCTATAAACACTTCAAAAAGTTGATGACATAAGTCAATTTTGAAAATAGCATCTTATTCTGCTTGCAATTTTGCCCAACTTTTCCAAATTAACCGATTCTCTCTTTGATATTAAGAAAGTTACCCATGTAAGCTGGGCAGTTGGACACCCTGTATATTTTTATGTATTTTTGCAATTTTTGGTATTTTTGTTTTTTTTTAATATTTCTGCATTTAGTGTATTTTTGCATTTATAACTAAACCGATAAAACTAATAACTGCGCTTTCATTGTAGTGACATTAATCTATTGTTAAAATAACAATTTATATTGTTAAGTTAACAGAACTGGTTTGTTTGTTTAATCTTTCACCACTTATACCCGAAGGTGTCGAGGACTGGTATTGCTGTTTATTGTAAGAATAACAATCTTATATAGTTACTCTTCATTGTCATTATAACAACAGCATATAGTTAAGAGAACTATATTTAAGTGCTAACGTAACAATTTTATATTGTTAGCTTAACAAAACTGGTGTTGTTGCTTCTACCATACGTAGCAACTAAACCGATATTGTTGCAGTAAACACATATATTGTTGTGCCTATAGCTAATAGCTATAGCTAATCTTATATTGTTACATTAACAATTTTTTTTTGTTATATTGACAACATTTTTGTTTCAGTGTATGCGTAAAATCTGTAGCTATTTTATCCTTTTTAATAGTTTTCTTAATTTGCACAACACTATTGAAGCTGTGTTTTATTCTTTCTCTGACTGCTTAACTTTAAAATAATTACGAATACGAATCATCGCGCCATTAAATTTTCTTGACATCTTAAACCGTTTATCTTAGCTCACATTTAAATTACACAAACAGATCAGACATTGTGGGTAAATCTTCCACCATACGCACGAATATTGTTTCAAAATTAGGGTTGGTATACCTTGTAAAGCACTAATATGCTTCGAGTACGAACACGGGCTTGAATAATTAAACAGTAAGATTCATCTGGTCCAACATATCATTAGAGGGGAATCCAGTGACATGATTCTCTTAATTACCTTAATTTATTTTACGTGATCGCTAAGGAGATAGCTAAGTAACAACTTGAACGTTTGTGAATATGTTAGTGGTATAAACTTGTTTATATGTGGAGTCCTGTGGCAATCGCGTGGTCGGTCCCGGTAACTCGCAGATCTTTACAGATAAATCAGCTGCTTCTTCTTCTTGGTTACCGACTGCAAAGTCGCCTTGTTTTGTATCGGTTGAGCTTCGACGTTGCGTGCGTATACACTATCTACTTTTTATTTTCAAGTCGGTGACTTATCTTTTTGCATCTCCGCAGCGCACTGAAGTATTTACGGGCGGGTTTCGGAATTTGCAACTTGTTTATTGTTCGGTTTTGTTTAAGTGTTTTACCAGTTTTACTCACGTGGGTGGTGGCGTCTTCTAGTTAAACCGGGAGCTTTAATCGACGACAACTGCTAATGCTTCCACGAGTTTTACTACCGTTTAAAGTACTTTTAAGTAGTTGGTTTATATACTTGTGTAGGGGTTGCGAAGGACCTTTTTAAATATTTCATGAGGAAGGTAAAGCCTAAAACTTGATAACCACATCTACTTTATAACCACCTCGCATGAGTTATAAATAGAGTTTTAATTCGTTCCTAAATATATTTGAACTAATTTATTGTAAATAAAAACAATTCTTAACTTTAACAGGTTTTTTACTTTAGCTTTATACGCATTTCAACGTGTTTACACGGTATTAATTTTAATTCTAATGCCTTTGTCGTGTCTTCTGGGGTCCCTCAAGGTTCCAATCTATGCCCTCTTTTATTTCTATTGTTTGTCAATGATTTATCTGAATTTATATCCTGCGAAAAACTGCTGTTTGCAGATGATCTAAAAGTATTCTCCACTATCAATACGCTTAGTGATTGTGATATGATCCAACTGCAAATAAACCGTATTCAAGAATGGTGCGTTATAAATAGTCTTCACCTTAATGTTTCCAAATGTAAAGTGGTTACTTATACAAAAAACTCCAGCCAATTATATATCCGTATACTTGTAGTTCTATTCCGTTGAGTCGCTGTACCGCTACTACCGACCTAGGTGTTCATTTTGATCAAAAACTTACTTTCTCTGATCATATAAATACAATATGCAGTTCCGCCATGAGAATGTTAGGTTTTATTATCCGAAACTGTAGGACTTTTTCAAACATTTTATCTCTTAAGTTATTATTTATTGCATTTGTCCGATCCAAATTAGAATACTGTGCTCTGATTTGGTATCCTTACTATGAATACCAGAAGGATTGCTTGGAGCCAGTTCAACGAAAATTTTTAAAATTCTTGTCTTTTAAGACTGATGGCACTTATCGGGAAATCGGTCTTAATCAGCATTTACTGCTCTCAAGGTTTGATCTTCAATCTCTTGATTTTCGAAGAATAGTATTCAGTCTTACTTTTTTGTACAACTTGTTACATAATAAAATTGACTGCATGTCTCTTCTTTCTTATCTGAATTTTCTTGTACCCCGCCATTCATCTCGTAGTGCACCTGCATTTTATTGTCCTACTGCACACACCAATCTACTACTAAAATCACCTATCACTGTGATGTCGCAAAATTATAACAAAATCGGTAAAGACTGCGACATAAACTTTAGCTCGTTGAAACTTTTGAAAACTCGAGCCGCAATCACTTTTAATTAAATTTAATTTAAGTTATTGTAATTATATTTTTTTTGTTTTTCTTTGCTATATAGAATGTTTTTTTTTCTTTTTTTTTGAATCATGCTTGAATTTTAAATTGTTCGATTTACTATTATCTAGTACATCTATTAATTTTTTTTTGTACAACTTATAATTATTTTTGTCCTGTAATTGGATACTTTATCTGTTGGACAATAAAGATATGATTATTATTATTATTATTATTATTATTATTATTATTATTTGTACTTTAGCTCGTGGCTTTCCACGGATTTTATACCTCACGGGTCTATTCAGACCATGGTAAAGGTACTTATTCTATTGATTTATATGTTGTTACAGACTATTGTTTAAGAATTTTCTGACCAAATTACATGTACTTAAAACTACAGACTTTTGCATCTTAATGTAGATATTAGTATTGATGTCCACTTCCTTGAGAGCTTGGTGGAGTGTCTTAGGTATTACCCCGGTAGTCGATATGATAACAGGTACGATTTTTACGGTGTTCATTTGCCATTGCTTTTTTGTTTCCAATAATAGATCAAGATATTTTTCAGTTTTCTCTGCGTAAGCACGTTGTAAGTTTGTTGCGTTCGGTATAGTTACGTCTATTAGGTAGGCACATTTACTTTTTTTGTCTATAAGCGTAATGTCAGGTCGATTGTGTCCAACTGTTCTGTCGGTAATAATGCCTCTATCCCAGTAGATACGGGCCAGATTGTTTTCTAGAACCTTTGGTGGATTATATTCGTAATATGGCTGTTTTTCAATTTCAAACGAGTATTTGGTTGCCAGCTCTTGATGCAACAGTTTTGCTACATTATCATGCCGTGTCTTGTAATCAGTTTGTGCTATTGCTTGGCACCCAGATATTATATGCTGAATGTTTTCTGGGGCCTTTCTGCATCTTCTACACGAGTCGTCCTGTGTGCCATCTTTTATTATGTACTTTTTGTAATTATTGGTATTGATCACTTGATCTTGAATTGCTAACATAAATGCTTCCGTTTCAGGGAATAGTCCACATTGGGTCAACCATGCGTTCGATGCAATTTTATCGACATGCGGTTGATCCAAGATGTGGGCGTGTGCTCCATGCAAGGTCTTCTGAATCCAGGATTGGTGCTTCTCCTCGTTTGTTATTACTGTGAAATTAACGTTGCTAGCAAGGTTAAGTGGTGAGCAGTTGTCTGCTCGTACTATTGCTTGATGTAAAACCGACGTATCTTGCTTACCGATAAAATAGTTCCTTAACGCAGTTTTTTGTTTATTTTGTAGATTGTATATATCAATTAATCCTCTGCCTCCCTCAGCTCGCGGTAGGGTTAGTCTCTCCGTAGCGGATTTAGGATGATGCATTCCTGCATTGGTAAGTATTTTATTGGTTTTTCTTTTCAGGTCATTTATATCAGTATCGGTCCACCTTAGAACACCAAACGAGTATGTAAGTATTGGCACCGCGTATGTATTTATTGCCTTTATAATATTTTTTCCGTGTAACTTTGTTTTTGCTATACTTTTTACTCTACTTAAGTATTTATTTCTCATATTTCCTTTCATTTGGGTTTCTTCAATCAGCCGCGATTGGCTCATTCCCAGATATTTGTATATATCTCCTTCTCGCATGCCTTCTATTCTCTGATTATTTTCTAATTCATATTCCACCACTTCTCTTTTGCCTTTGTTAATGCTTTGTGTCTTACACTTCTCTATTCCAAAACTCATACATACATCTTTACTGAATATTTCTGTAATCCCTAAAAGCTGTTTTAGATGTTGACTTGTACTGCTGTATATCTTAATGTCGTCCATATACATAAGGTGAGATATTTTGTATATTGTGTTCTCCCTGTGCTTAATATTAAAACCCCTGCTTGCGTCGTCTAACATGTTGGATAGGGGATTGAGCGCTAAACAGAACCAAAGAGGACTTAACGAATCTCCCTGAAAAATTCCTCGGCTTATTTTTATAGGTTTGGTGGTGATCTGGTTTTCAGGTGTGCATAGTTTAATTACTGTTTCCCATGTTGTTATAGTTTCTTTTAAGAACTTAATAATATTTGGATTAATTTTATATATATCAAGGGTTTCTAGGAGCCAACTGTGAGGAATAGAGTCAAATGCTTTTCTGTAGTCTATATAAGCTGTGTATATGTTACGCTTGTTTTTGTATGCTTATTATTATTATTATTATTATTATTATTATTATTATTATTTGTACTTTAGCTCGTGGCTTTCCACGGATTTTATACCTCACGGGTCTATTCAGACCAAGGTAAAGGTACTTATTCTATTGATTTATATGTTGTTACAGACTATTGTTTAAGAATTTTCTGACCAAATTACATGTACTTAAAACTACAGACTTTTGCATCTTAATGTAGATATTAGTATTGATGTCCACTTCCTTAAGAGCTTGGTGGAGTGTCTTAGGTATTACCCCGGTAGTCGATATGATAACAGGTACGATTTTTACGGTGTTCATTTGCCATTGCTTTTTTGTTTCCAATAATAGATCAAGATATTTTTCAGTTTTCTCTGCGTAAGCACGTTGTAAGTTTGTTGCGTTCGGTATAGTTACGTCTATTAGGTAGGCACATTTACTTTTTTTGTCTATAAGCGTAATGTCAGGTCGATTGTGTCCAACTGTTCTGTCGGTAATAATGCCTCTATCCCAGTAGATACGGGCCAGATTGTTTTCTAGAACCTTTGGTGGATTATATTCGTAATATGGCTGTTTTTCAATTTCAAAAGAGTATTTGGTTGCCAGCTCTTGATGCAACAGTTTTGCTACATTATCATGCCGTGTCTTGTAATCAGTTTGTGCTATTGCTTGGCACCCAGATATTATATGCTGAATGTTTTCTGGGGCCTTTCTGCATCTTCTACACGAGTCGTCCTGTGTGCCATCTTTTATTATGTACTTTTTGTAATTATTGGTATTGATCACTTGATCTTGAATTGCTAACATAAATGCTTCCGTTTCAGGGAATAGTCCACATTGGGTCAACCATGCGTTCGATGCAATTTTATCGACATGCGGTTGATCCAAAATGTGGGCGTGTGCTCCATGCAAGGTCTTCTGAATCCAGGATTGGTGCTTCTCCTCGTTTGTTATTACTGTGAAATTAACGTTGCTAGCAAGGTTAAGTGGTGAGCAGTTGTCTGCTCGTACTATTGCTTGATGTAAAACCGACGTATCTTGCTTACCGATAAAATAGTTCCTTAACGCAGTTTTTTGTTTATTTTGTAGATTGTATATATCAATTAATCCTCTGCCTCCCTCAGCTCGCGGTAGGGTTAGTCTCTCCGTAGCGGATTTAGGATGATGCATTCCTGCATTGGTAAGTATTTTATTGGTTTTTCTTTTCAGGTCATTTATATCAGTATCGGTCCACCTTAGAACACCAAACGAGTATGTAAGTATTGGCACCGCGTATGTATTTATTGCCTTTATAATATTTTTTCCGTGTAACTTTGTTTTTGCTATACTTTTTACTCTACTTAAGTATTTATTTCTCATATTTCCTTTCATTTGGGTTTCTTCAATCAGCCGCGATTGGCTCATTCCCAGATATTTGTATATATCTCCTTCTCGCATGCCTTCTATTCTCTGATTATTTTCTAATTCATATTCCACCACTTCTCTTTTGCCTTTGTTAATGCTTTGTGTCTTACACTTCTCTATTCCAAAACTCATACATACATCTTTACTGAATATTTCTGTAATCCCTAAAAGCTGTTTTAGATGTTGACTTGTACTGCTGTATATCTTAATGTCGTCCATATACATAAGGTGAGATATTTTGTATATTGTGTTCTCCCTGTGCTTAATATTAAAACCCCTGCTTGCGTCGTCTAACATGTTGGATAGGGGATTGAGCGCTAAACAGAACCAAAGAGGACTTAACGAATCTCCCTGAAAAATTCCTCGGCTTATTTTTATAGGTTTGGTGGTGATCTGGTTTTCAGGTGTGCATAGTTTAATTACTGTTTCCCATGTTGTTATAGTTTCTTTTAAGAACTTAATAATATTTGGGTTAATTTTATATATATCAAGGGTTTCTAGGAGCCAACTGTGAGGAATAGAGTCAAATGCTTTTCTGTAGTCTATATAAGCTGTGTATATGTTACGCTTGTTTTTGTATGCTTGATTCATTACAACGGAATCTATTATTAACTGTTCTTTGCATCCTTGTGCGTTCCTGCGACATCCTTTTTGTTGCTCAGCTAATATGCTATTTTCCTCACAGTGCTTGTATATTGCATTGCTAATGCACGCAGTTATTACTTTGTATATAGTGGGTAAACACGTGATAGGTCGATAGTTAGCAGGATTATCAGTATCTCCGCTCTTTGGTAAAAGGTATGTTAGACCTCTAGAAAGGAAGTGCGGCATTATTTTGGGATTTTTAATAAAGATATTAATATACTTAGTTAATTCAGAATGTGCATTTGTAAACTTCTTAAGCCAGTAATTATGTATACAGTCAATGCCTGGCGCTTTCCAATTGTGTGTGTTGCTTATAATTCTAGACGTTTCTTCTTGTGATATATTTGTAAAATTCATTAAGTTGATATGTTGCATTTTATCTTTTTCTTTATTTATCCAGCCCGCCGTTTTTCTGTGAACTGCTTCATTTGACCATAGGTTGCTCCAGTATTATTATTATTATTATTATTATTATTATTATTATTATTATTATTATCAAAATATGGAATTGAGGCGTATTTCATTTTATCTGATGAAGTAGTTGGATAAATTTTCTGAATAGCCTAATTTCTAATTTTTCTCTTTAATTAGTGTATCAATAAGTTGAGTATTATAACCATTATTGTATGCAATTTGTTTAATAGTCGAAATTTCTCTATTATAACTAATTTCACCTAAAAGAACCGTTAAAGCGCTATGTATCATAGACCTGTATAATAATAACGAACTTATTAATACACTAAATAAAGAGAAAAATTAAAAATTAGCTATTCAGGAAATTTATCCAACTACTTCATCGGATAAAATGAAATACGCCTCGATTCCATATTTTGGCAATAAATCAGAGAAAATTGCCTAAATTATAAACAAAACAGATAGTTTGCTAAAATCAGGCATCTACAAATTAAATTGCTCGCACTGTAATTCGGTTTATATAGGACAAACAATTAGAAACTTTGATATTAGGTACAAGGAACACGTAAGTTGTTAAAAGTATAAACACCCCCATATATCCAATTACGCTAAACACTTATTAGAACACAATCATTCAATGACATCTAATAACACTATAAAATTTTTACACTTTTTTGGTGACAAACGTAAGTTGGATATACTAGAAGCATTTGAAATTCATAAACATTTAAAATCTGTACCTTTAATGAATGACCAAATTGATCTCTTAAATTCACCGTTCTTACACGTTTTTGAATGAGAAGTCATCTGGACGCAGATATAGAAAACCAAGATCAGGTTATGAAGATTTATTGTTCCTATAGCAACACCAACTGTTTACTTTTAATCTTGTTTTTGATACTGACGCGTAAACACGTTGAAATGCGTATAAAGTTGAAATACAAAACCTGTTGAAGTTAAGAATTGTTTTATGTACAATAACTTAAAATGAACTTCAACGAAATAAAGCTCGAACTTATAAATAAAAGATTTAAACCAATTTAAATTGAATGTTATTTACGAAACTGTTACGCTTACAATAACAATGTTTGTAAATGTATGGAACACAATGATTAATATTGTCGTAAGAGGGGCAATTTCACGTCTAATTTCGAAATATGAATGAACAGGAGTATAGTCGTGACCTAAATGTATAATTAATCTTGTCTTAAAATTAGTTGAAGCGCTCCAAAGCCACTGACATATTAGCCAATTTACAAATGGCTCCAACAGCCACGATTCTACCAAATTAACAACCATGGGAATGTTCTGCAGTCCAAACCGCGTTTCTGTTTAACCTAAATTATTGTAATTTGCGTTTTGTCCTAGAACAATACATAGCAGTAACAATAGGAATGCACTCCATAGAAACGAGGGGATTTCTTCCAAAACATCTTTTGTTGGCAATGCTTTACAAATCAATTTTCAAAGCATTAAATTCATAATGACCTAAAGTTCTGTCATTGCGTAACCATAATCATTGTATTATTGCAATAATGTGTCACAAATTTAATAACTATCAACGTATAGAAAATCTGTCTCAATACCTTTATGCTGTTATTTCTAGGACCCGGCGTCAACTTTATATAATAACTAATAACTAGTGAGAACCCAGCGCACAATGCACTGACAGATTCGCGTTGGCCGACCCGTCTAAATGCGTCACGTGATGCATTAGTTCCAATAATGAGACGCGGCGGTTTTGTAGATGGCGCCCCAAGTGACGCGCGTCTAGTCGACTTTCATATATATTATAAATTAAAATAATTATTATAGAACAATCGACGTAGAATAAAAATATAAAAATGTTTCATGTTCCATCTGAGGATAGAGACCTTTCATTGAAGAAAAAAATGGTCCACATTGGTGAAGGGGTGGCCGCTGGAGGAACCGGAGAAGAAAACCCTTAGTGCTTTTATATATGTATGGATAATTATAGTAAACATCTGTACTTTCTTTTAAATAAAATATTAATTTGAAATCACCCCTACTAGGAAGCAGACCAGTTCTACCAACTATGGTTTTTTATTTGCTGGCGATTTATACGGTATTGTGATAATGAGGTTACCCATGAAATTGTTACTATCGTAATTTTTCTGTTATTGCACAAAAACAAACGTCTCGTTTCTGTCAAAGGAATTTTCATATAGTAATACAACCTTGTTCATTTTTACCTTTCTCGCTATACGAAGACTTGAGGCAGTTATTGTATTCGTAAGAATTTCGCTAGTTTCCTTTTGCTAGTTTACCTAACAGTACTCGCCAAAAAACGACTATCAGCGAAATGAAAAAATCGATTTTACATTTCAACAAACAATTTTAATTTTTAAAAATTAAAATTTTCTATTTTTCAAAAATTTTGAAAACAATTTTGGAATTTTAAATTTAAAAAAATGTTTATTTCGAACTATAAAAAATGTTCAATCTTCAATTATAATATATTACAAATCACACATCTTCCTTGATGTGCTGTTCGTAGGCCGGGTATTGTATAAG
Organism: Ctenicera cuprea; assembly: GCA_958336395.1. NCBI lineage: Eukaryota > Metazoa > Arthropoda > Insecta > Coleoptera > Elateridae > Ctenicera > Ctenicera cuprea. The sequence continues at coordinate 51,495,490 of OY284487.1, forward strand.
CAAAGCAACAAAATACTCCCGTCTATAATTGAGTGTCTGTGATGGCACAACTGAACATTGATCGCTTCAGTTTGCATCTAGGCGTTCTCACTTCCGTGCCATTACTTCCGTTCCATTACTTCCGTTCGATCACTTGCGTCTAGCAATCGCGAGGTTACTCCTGCCAGGAAAGAAGTTTCACTTCAAAAACCTTCCAACTTGCGGACAATATACCGCTGACTTGCTTATGCAAAAAAAACGTTCGTGGAACAGCCCAGCCAGCACAGCCCAGGCCGGAATGGAAGATTGGCCTAATTTCGCCCTCATAAGCCAACTTTCACACAGTGTCGCAAATGTTTGGAATTAGGTAATTTGTTTTATTTCATTTTTAATATTTTAAATAATTTGATCAACGAATGTTTATTAAAATCACAATTTTTTTTTTGAATTTTTAATTATAATGATGAGAAAGTGAGAATTTCGTCCTCAGAAAAGTCGGGATACTGTAGCACCTTAAGTAGTTAAGCACCCCCTAGATAACGCCTTTGTACTACCTAACGCTGCAGCGCGTGATAATGTACACCTATGATAAGAAAGCAAAACATCGTAAGTTTTCAATGAAAAAAAAATTGTTACCTACTTATGAGATCAAGACTCCTTGTGATAAATGAACACCAGATCCTCGAAAAAATTCGTCAGCCTAAAATAGGTGAGGGGGTAATAGATTAGCCTCCTAAATATTGTTTAATTGCTTCATTTAAAAACCAAATTTAGAATAAAACTTAAAACAGAAACAGTTTTTGAAGCATTACTTCAGAAAATAAATATTTTGAATTTATTAGTAGGATCTGATAGAAAACGCTAGTACAAATCTAACGCTTTTTTTGAAGATCTGTACTTTAACGCTATCTTGTCCAAAAACGTCAGATCGGCATAAACTTTAGAAATTATAATAGCCCTAGAGGAACACAATGTTACTATTTACGAAAAAAATTATAAACTGTAAAGTGAGAAATATTTTAAAAATTTAGTTTATTCAAATTATTATTGTGCCAAAACCAGCCACACAATTTTTTTTTTGATTTCATAGGCTTATGTGGCTTGAAATAAGCTTCAATTTTTGTTTAGTAAACGCGGCACGATAAAACATTTAAATTTCTCATGAGTGATAGTAGTATAAGATGTACAACTTAATTTTTAGATAACGTAATTTTTAACTAACGAATTTACTCTTGGTCTCTCTGGTGTTGCTTTAATAAACGATTATGATTCTAGTCACTTTCATAATTTTTTGGGGGGTTGGGGTGCACTAAACAGTGGTTTAAAGGTGTTGCTTTAGAAGAGATGCTCATCGCAATTTAAATTTTTCAAAAAGGTAATGATTCGCGAGCAAAAAGAAACTTCCCATAACAAGTTTAAAGCCAAAATTCTGAAATTTTGGGGAATAAAAGAAGTAATCGGTTGTGGGGTAGCCTGGACTTTTAGGGATATCGCGCTTGGGCGAATGGGCTATTATGTATCAGCAGAAGGCGAATCTGAGGTTCCATGTGCCACATAACAGAACTAACGTACAAGAAGTTCACCTAGATCTCGAGGCCTTAGAATTTTTAACAATCTAGCCTAAGATGTGGAAACATTAAAATGTTTAAAACTGCCCCCAAACTGCCCCGAGTTTCTTCTTCTTGTGTCCCAATATTGAAGTAGACCACCCATCCTCTTCACCTTTTTGGCGAAACTACTTTACTCCTTTACCTAAAAACGGGCCACTTAGTTTTGTAAGCTCAGGAGGCTTAGGATGAGCTACAGTTTGGTTGGTGTCCAAGTTCGCTAATTTCTCTGTGAGGCTTTTTATGAATTATTGAAAGTCGAAAATTCGTGCCCTCTAGTTTAATAAATGTGGGGCAATAAACCATTTCTGTTTAAGCTAAATTTCTCATGGGTGATAGTAGAATAAGGTTCACAACTTAATTTTTAGAACAAACAATTTTACGCTAACGAATTGAATGAATAAACGCGAATTTAATGTTTAAATTATATGCAAATGTCGAACCACATTTTTCAGTGCGTATGTATCAGTTTTAAAATTATTTTGTAAATCTCCGTTAGGGCACTTACCTGGAGTATAACTAAATGTTTTTCTTTCGGATTTTTTCCGGGCTTCTTTTCGATTTTTTTCATGGATTTAATTTCCGAAAGCAACTCTTATTCGGACAGACTCAGCAGAGCAAATTCCGGGTATGAAGGTACAAAAAAAATCGCGGGGCATAGCCCACGAGTTCTGCTAGTTAATACTAATAGCTGCAACGTTGCAGGGGTTACTGTTTGGCAATTGGCCTAATAAGTATTGTATTTCAGGGTTTGTCGCGTGGTTAAATGCATCCAGACAGTTGCAATGCAAAGTGAAATTTTACCGCAATTTGTGCGATTGTAAACGAGCGCGAAAGAATTTTTGCGCGGTAAAAAGTTGGTTTGAATATTTTAATTTTTAGATTGCGTATAAACATTTCGAATTTAAAAGGAAAAAAATCAAAAATTCCAGGTACAAGTAAAAAATTCCACCGTTTTTAAGCGTTTCAAGTAAGCTTTTCTCATATCAAGCATTTTCAGCTTTTTCCAGGTATTGAATGAACAACAAACAAAGCAACATTTTTTAAAGCATATAGGCAAAGTTTTTTTTTACGTATAGTGAAAGCCATTTTTCAGAAACTATAACAAAAATAACGAAAACCAACTCGTTTTATAAATTTACTTTGCCTGAGGCTTATTTAAAAAGAAAATCGTAGCAAGCTCTGCGGTGCCTGAATAAGTATTTTAGGAATACGTGATGTGATGAATATACTACGAGCAATTAATTAATACTGCAATCAAATCAGCAATTGGTATTCTCTGCGCCATTTGAAGCTCACAAATCGAGGATTTAATTTTACACTTTTTCGTGAGTTACTTTGAATATAAATTAGGTCAACGATTTCCATATTTTTTGATTGTAGCTAAATCATGAAAGCTCGATATACTTACCGTTTTACTGATTTTAAATTTGCTCAAATATTTATTTAGTTTATACGTAACAAACTTCATATTTAAGTGGTCCATATTTCACTATTTTTTTCTAACAATGTATAAAAATCCATAAACTATAGAAAATCAATTAAAAACGTTTATTCCATTAATTGGCGAGTTAAAAGGTTTCTTAACAAATTCTAGGTAGATACGTGATTTCCTCTGTATCATATCGCTTTCACGGTAATGTAAACGGAAATCGGCAGCTCCATTGAGTGGATTAGGATGCTGATAACGTGACTTACGCGATAACAATAGATTCAACAATGTAAATAAACAACAACCGCCTCTTATAATAGGAGAGTTTATTATTTGTAAATTATAGTGTAGGTAGAACGCGATTACCCGTTGAAAACGGACACAGTGATGATCTATGCAGATACAGTTTCCTCCTGGTATTAACTTGAAATCACAGCAGTGTACAAGTGGGCAAAACAATACGAAAAACACGGCTATCAAATTAACTCGTAAAGGGAGCCGGCTTGCATTCATCATCTTACTCTTTAAAAATAAAATACATGTATGAATCCTCTTAATTTGCATATTTATTACGAAACCGACCACTGTACATTAAAACCCGGACCAGAACAAAAGACTTACAAACAAAGAAAAACACAACATTAGCAGACTTGAATTTTAATTCCAAAATAAAGAAGAACCATTTAGTCTGCTGGGACAATAAGCGATTACTTCGCTTTTTAACTACCTCTTTAGTAAATGGAAGAACTTCTATTATTTCTTTACCTTTTTTGTTTGGTGGTAATTACAGTTCGAAATGACAAAACTAAAGACCGGACTTTTAGTCGCAGAAGAGCAAAAAATTTCGTTAAATTCAATAAGTAAACAAAAATCATGGGCGTACTAAAATCCATTAAGTTATACGTGACAAGATGTATTGGACAAGAGAACTAATTTTTCTGATGAGAATTTAGAAAAAGTTGTTGTGGTGTACTGCAATTCTTAAGTTTTCTATTCAGCGGTGGTTTTCCGCCCTTTATGAATGTTGATAGTCCAAACTCTTCTCTCCTAGAAACTTTCTCGCTGTATTAATGAATTTACACGTTCCATTTTGATCAATTCGTGGTTGCTATTTTACATTTCAATTACAAAAAAAATTGCAGTTTCACAACATTGTTTTGCCTATTCATATTCTACGCCTATGAACCCTGTTTTATTTAATTTAAATATTACATAAGCTTCTATTTCAGTTGGCCAAATAAATAGCTCGTAGATAATTCATTTAAAAAGTTTAGGTATCCGCCAACTATACATTTAAAGTAATAATGCCAAAATTGCCTAATAATTGATTGCCCCATAATTTAAATACTGGCAAAATCCGGACTATAGACATAACGTTCCGTTTATAACAACAGACATACGTAAGTTAGTTTTTTAATTCCCGTGTCAAATTCTTTTGCATTTTGTATTGCCTACCCAAATTTGAACCCATGGAACGCCACTGGTAGATAAGATCACAAAAACCAAACGGCGCGGCACGTACCGACATGTATTACATCTCGATACGACTTTCTTATTGTTTTTTGTTAAAGTTACCAAAACAGTGTGAGACGTAGCCCAGGGGTTCTGCTAGTTATGGATTACAGTTTGGCTGACTCGGCGTGTAATATAGACCGAACAGCCTTCATGTTAAAACCAAATTAAATTATAAATACTCACTCTTACCATAGCCTAAATTTCCATACAGAAACTGACAGTTGTAATAACACAAAACAATGATATTTGCGCGTTCATCTGTTTTTAGTGTTAGTGTTTAAGTCTAGTATTTGCACTGAAAAATAAATTAATGCATTTAAACGTTGTGTTTGCTTTTTCGGTTGTACTATTTTTCCCTAATATGTTTATAAAGCTGATATGCTAAAAAATCTTTAAATTTTTGATATGACAGGAACCGCAGCGTGCATGGGGACTAAAGGTCGATTCTCACTTGTGTGCAAGGCTCGGGGTCGGCAAGCGCTCGGCACGGTCCAGGCAAGATTTCTTTTTCATTACTCTTATGCGTTTTAACGATGTGCATTCACACTGGTCGGGCCCGGTCCCGCCAAGAGCCAAGCCAAGCCCGCGTGCTTTCTCTGGAAGAATATTTTGCATGGCCCAAGCCGAGCACGTTAAAAAAGCGGCGGGCAAGCCACAGCCAATTGGTCATGCTTCCATGATGAAGCGTCAGAAGAGGTCGACATTTACCTCGGAGAAAGACGAAATGCTGATAGAGTATGTGCGGGAAAACGAAGAGTTGTACGATTTTCTTATAGAGTGTCGAAAATTCGCCTTCTTCATTACGCGTTTTTAGCATTTGATGTACCCAGTAACGTCTTTTTCTTTTTTGAGGTTTTTTTACCTTTTTTTTCTTCCTCGTTCAATATTAGCGCAATTTTTATTAATGTGATAGTTGAAAACATTTTTGTCACAATGTCCGTCCAACAAGCTGAGCACGGCTGAAACCCGCTGGTAACCTGCCACAGTGTGAATACTCCATAAAATCCTTGCCCACGCCGAGCGCTTGCCGAGCCCGCGCCTTGCACGAATAGTGAGAATCGACCTTAAATACGTATATCTTGTGTTGTTTTAAATTTTGCTAAAATACAGTAATTTGTATAGGTACATAATTGAAAAAAGGGCTATCTGATGAACTGATCATCACAAATGGCGCTTTTAACAAATACAAAACTTCGTGCTTGTATCTCAAAAAGTATCTTAAAAATATGCAAGTTTACAAAATGTAAATAAAAAAATAAAGAAGTTATTTAGGAAGAAAGAAAACCCAAAATTAGTTTGTTTGCCAAATATCTCAAAACTTATACTTAACCTGCAAATGTGTCTTGGCACTACATAAAATAATGCAAAACTTTTTTCATTTAACTGACTTTGTATTTCTTACCGTTTTCAAGATACCAATATGCAGACTCGAATTTGGAACACACTGTGCATTTGTGTGTTATAATCCGATTTTTTTTTAAATCGAATACCCTGTATATTTTTAGAAGAATGAATAAAGTTTTTGGCGGTTTACAAATTTAATTACCCATTGGTTCTAACTAGTGATAGGATATTTCAAACGAAAATAATCGAATCATTCGATTATCGAAATATTTTGAGCAGTTACAGAAAACCATTCGAATGGTTTTACGATTAAAAATTTTCGGGTTTGTCCATTTCGGAAGCGGGCGTGAATCCCTTTACAGTAGGCAACCGCAAATGTCCAATACAGATACATGATACCACCAATCGTGGTATTATGATGCGAAATGCGAATACACAAACCTCTGGAAGCGCAGCACAACAAGATAACAACGCTTTCTCTTGCACATTACTATTTACTATGAATAGCAAACAGCAGTTTTAACTGCACTAATTTGTTTCTCGTGGTCATTTCAACGCAGGGTTGTATTTGAAAATTTTAATATTGCTCTTTAAAGTACAAATAATAAAAAATACGAAAAGATAAATAATATTATTAATATTTAAAATATTACTGAATTACTGTTGATAAAAGCAGTGGTACAATTCACAACAAAAAATCAATTATTTATCTAATAATTAATAAACGTATATTGTTTATGTTCCTGGTCTCATTAAAAAAATAATTGATTTTCAAAACAGGAAAAAGGTATCCACTTTCGCAGTTTATGGAAATATTACTTTAAAACAGGCCGGAATTAGCGATGAAATGTGATGAAATTAATAAAAATACTGTTCAAACCTGGAAGTTTACTCTGTTTTGCCGAGCAGCCCGAAAAAAGACGGTGAGAACGAAAATTCCTCCATAGGAGCATTCGCGAAGCAAGTGGGTAGCGTTTTTACTATTTTCTGCCGCATAAAAACATCTGAATGATTTGATCCGAATGTATCATACATTTATTGAATCCTTTCAAATGGCAATCATTCGATTACGAAAATCATTCGATTATGTCCATCACTAGTTCTAACACGTGTCCAAAAAAGGGGGTCAAGTTCACTTTGAATGCTCCTGCTTTGTGGATGCTACCCACTGTAGCGTACCAATGAACAGACAGTATTCGCCGTTCCTGCAAATGCTTAAATGTTTTAATGTAGTTTGTTCTCGTCTTATTGCTAAGATACAAAGCTTTCGTAATTCCTATAAATCAACGTTTACTGATAAAAGCACAAGGTCTTGGAATATTACGCTTGAAAATATTTTCTTTTTGTATAAACTCCAAAAATTAAAATATTCTACTTACACTAGAAATTTTCATATCAAAATGTAAATATAAAACTCAGATTCTTCCGAATAATGAAAATGTTTCGAAATTAATTAAAAGCGTAAATTTAGGAAATTAAAATATTCATATTAAAAGCAACATCTTTGCTACAGAGCAGCGTAACTGAAATAACTTTTTACCGAGACGTACTTTAACAGTTGGGAATCTAAATATTGACTTTATTGTCGTATTTTTAAAAATAAATTTTACAGAATTAAATATTATAAAATTAGGTTTTTACAGCTTATATGGGGTGTCCCAAAATGCGTATCCATGCTTTACAGAACCTCTAGTAGAGTATCTTAAAATCAGCAAACACAATTTGAATACAAAACTTTTATTTGGAGCCGCATTCCAACGAAAAGGAAAAGAATATAGTATTTCTTGAATTGATGTGTTTTAATGTTTTCTGTTTTCTGCTTGTTCTGTTAAAATACTTTGACAACATAGTAAATTAATTGATAACTAGTGGAACCGGTGAACTACACCCCACGGTTTTATTGGAAACTAAAAACAAATTAATATGTATACTGCTATGATATTCGGAGTTGTATGTTTTGACTGGGGTATTGTAGTTCCTGGAAGGCAGTTTTTATGATTGGAGGTTTATGAAGACTGTACGGTTTTGGTATTCAAACTTATAAACTCAGGGTTGCGTATTATTGCTATAATTTCTTGTTTTTAAAATTCAAATAATGTGGTTGTCATTGTATCGTTTGTATTTTCATGTTTGTGAAGTTTTGTTTACACTGAAAGAAAGAAGAACACAATCAAATTGATACGATTATTGTTTATGTTAATTTTAATTATAAGTTCGTTCAGAATTGTTTAAAAGGTTTAATTTATAAGAATTTTTTAGACTTACTTGTTTGTGCATTGTGAAATGTCATTTGTGGGGGTTATGGATTTGAATGTCAATTTGACAAATGTATGAAAGAATACTCATTGTCATGAGATTTATTTGTTTTTTTTCAAAAAATGGGAATCAAGAGAGAAGACAAAAGAATGGAAAATTTGTTTAATTAGTACGGCTCGTCTTTGTAAACAAAAACAGGGGATTTTAGATTCTCTGAATGAATAAAGAGGAAAAACGAGTTTAAAGTAATATAAAATTGGTTTTGAATTTAAAAGAACCTATTAGAAAACGGATACAAGTGTTTGTCAACGAATTGTGGAAAATCCAAAAGAATAAATAAATACAAAGCGATCCAGAACAAGTTTCCAGTTATGATAATAGAAAAGCCAAGTATAAATTAACATAAAAGCAGTCCATTACATATTGGTGCTACAGCGGAGGAGGATTCTAACCAAAGGCGAGTGCTGTGGTTTTGAGTAACCTGAAAACCAGAAAAGAGGGAGTTGAACATTCAACGATTATCGAAAGAAGAATATCTCAATAAGGAGACACAAAGATAAGTGTTCGGTTTTAAGAAAAATAGTATTTAGTAGAAATTGTTTGATTTTTCGAAAATTTGATCAAAAAATTGATTTATTAAATAAAACATTTTGTAACGTTGATATTATTTTGTGTATTTTTCTTTTTGATTCATAATCAGTAATAACTCATCTTACAAGCTAAATAACGACCCTGAGAAAGTTAATACAGAGTCTCATAGAAAATATAATTTGGAATTGCGTGAATTGCAGGCATTTAGGGAATTGTTTTCTAGTAAATACAAGACCACGCATATCATTGCAGTATATACTGTGTCGAGATGATAGACATGTTATTAATACTATTATTAATAACATTCAGCAGTATTTCATATTCTCAAATATGCAAGAAATAATAAGCGCGTATATATTGCGCCGTTTTTTTGTTTTATCTGTATTGATTAGATTTTGTATATAAGAAGATAGGGGGATAATGTATACATATAATTAAAAGCAAAGCAGTAAAAAAAGCTGCAGGTTTTATTTTAACAACTAAAAGGACTGTTGTACATTTTACAGTCGCAGACCTGCTTTATCTTAATGCCTTAATCTGAATGTCCGCTTACTTGTATTCGTATCACAAGTTACAACTATTGGGTGATAAAATTTATAGATTGCAAAAAACTTTATCCAATCATCCAAAAATATAGCGAGTATTTTATTTAAAAAAAATTGAATTATATGCGACAACGTGTTCCAAATTCGAGTCTGCACATTGGTAGTTGGCTAAATGAGAAAAGTTTTGCATGATTTTATGTATTAACAAAACATCTTTTTTCAGATTTAAGGCAACTCTCTTAGTTTTTAAGATATTGAGCAAAAAACCAAATTTTGAGTTTTCTTTCTTCTTTAATAACTGCTTAATTTTTCCATTTGCATTTTCCAAACTTGCACATTATTAGGATACCTTTTACAATACACTCGAAAAAGAGCTGAAAAATAGTCTAACTTCTTTTGTTTTTAAGATACAAGCACAAATTTTTGTATTTTTTAAAAGCGCAATGTTGATGGCCAGTTTACCAGCCCTCTTTTTAAGCTTTTCAGTGATGTATACCAACCTATACAAATTATTGTATTTTAGCAAACTTTCAGCAAATGCATGGGTTTTTTAACAAAATGTATTAAGTCCCTTGCACGCTGCGATTCCTGTCATACCAAAAATTTAAAGATTTCTTAGCATTTCAGATTTATAAACGTATGTGGGAAAAATAGCACAACCGAAAAAGCAAACATAACGTTTAAATTTATTAATTTATTTTTTAGTACAAATAGTAGAATTAGACACCAACACTAAGGACAAAATATCGCGCAATTGTTTTTACATTTTATTTGGTTTTAACAAAATGGCTGTTGATCCTATACCACACGGGGAGTCAGCCAAATTGTAATCCATAACTAATAGAACTCGTGGACTACCCCTAACGTTTCTTTATGGTAGCTTCCTAAAAAACAAAAAATAAATCGTGTCGAGATGTAAGAAATGTAGGTGCGCGTCGCCCCGTTTGGTTTCCATGATCTTATCTACATTTCTCTGCGAAAACGATTTCGTTACTGGAGCGGGTTGGGTCAGTGAGTCGAGACAGGTGAGAGGGATACGGAGTTAATGTATAGATTTTGGAAACAATGTTATTTGTAACAGGGGAACAATTCGTAAACTTTATAAAAGATTTTTTTTTGGGACGATGTGAAAAATGAAAGAGTTTTAGATGAGTCTTACGCGATTAATCATAATCACGGTGTATTATAAATGATCGTAACTAACAGAATCCGTGGGCTACGCCCCCGCTTTAATTATAAACCCGGCGCGCTCCGCACCGAAATTTTCCTCTGCTAAAGCGGCATCGCGAATGAGAGCTGCAACGGATAGCTAATTGGGGGTCATTCGTACAAAAGTTGAGACAAGCCGAAGGGACCGGAATTAATAAATAGTCTAAATAAGTTATTAAAAAGTGCCAAAAATTCGTTGTACAAAATGGACGGCATATTGAGCTATTTAATTCTTATTGGTTCATGCTTCGGTTCTTTCTTGTATAAAATTTGTTTAATTGGATGTTGTTGTCGCGATTTTTTTAACTCTTGTCTAGCATTAATGATTGGTTTCTGTTTTTCCTCGAACGTCGTTTGTTAGTATTGTAGCTGTCACAGCCTACTAGTTGCACGGTAACATAAATTAATGAATTTAAATGTCGCGTTCTTTGATTTTTGTTGTTTATACCGTCTATCTAAAAAGTAACCTTCCCCCCGCTAACTGTTGAACCACTTGATATTTCGGCACAAAATTTAGTGTGCTTTAATGGGAGGGTAAATACTACGTTTCTGCTCATATTTAAATTTGGTATGCTTTAAAATGGCGGGTGGGCTTCATTTAAAGTAAAATTTAAATAGCAAGAAGGGTCGAGTGACACCTTATTTAAAAGGACTTTTAATTCTACGTCTAATCCTAGAGCTTCAAAAAGAAATATCCATCCAGGACAAAAGCGGCTCTTAAACTAACGGAATATCTTAATTCAAAATCATATTCGTTTTTAATCTAGTAGACTATTCATTCACTTGTTTGCTTGCTGTTTGCTGTCATTGCGAACCTAGTTTTAATTCAGGTAGCTGGAAACCATTTTGAAAACGTTATGTTCCAGCAAGACGGGGTACTGCTTCATTTTTATAGACCTATTACTGATGGCTTCCTCAATGAAGAACTGGAGCAGCGCATAACAAAAGTTTGCAGAAGTGTCAGTTCAGAAACTTATGCAAAAGTAACGGAAGAATTTTATAACAGACTTTTCATGTGCCAAAAAGTCAATGGTGAACATTTCGAACACTTGATTTAATTTTTTTTTGTTTAAATTTTTAGTTGTTAAATAAACTTGTTAATTTTACATTACTTGTAATATTGTTTTTGATGAATAATTTTTCTAAAACATTAAGATCGGACGCAGAATTAAAAGACCTTTTAAATGATATCACCTGACTCCTATTGCTTCTTTATTTTTTTTAAATGACGCCCAACCGCCATTTTGCAAAATACAAAATTTCAATATATGCTAAAAAGTAGTATTTAACCTCCTATTACAGCACACAAAATTTTGTGTCAAAATATAAAGCCTTTCAAAAGTAAGCGGGGGGGGGGGCGTTACTTTATAGACACACTTGTATAATACTGTTTTTCCTAAATACGTTCTTAAAGCTGAAATGGTAAGAAATTTATGGTATGACTGGAACCGCTGCGCTGTGTTCATGGCCTACCTTAACATTTTTGTGAAAAAACCTAATTTCTAAAAAAAAAAGCAGAACTTTCCCCATTTAACCGACTTTGTATTTCTTAAAGTTTTCAAGATCCCAACAAAGAGACTCAAATTTGGGACACACTGTATAACATTCGATTCAGAAATGTTGGCACCTTTGCAACAAACTCTCTGTATTATCAAATTTAACTTTCAAATATCTCGAGGATTTTGCAGCGCCTTGACTCACATTTAAACATACTCAGAAAGACAATTTAATGGCGAATAAGAATATGCAAAAATACACAGGGTGTTCTGTTAGAAAAAACATACAACAGTTTGATATGCCTTTCTTATATGGAACTTTTTGTATAATTGAAAATAATTTTAAAATATTAACGGCAGAAAATTGGTGTCTCGTCACTTTTGATTCGCTCTGTATACGTTGTTTTTCAAAATTAACGCAAAAGTTGCTGGTTTCTCCCAAAGCGCTTGATATCAGTTTAAATTAAGCAATAGAAAACAAAGTCGCGAAAACTTGTATTCGCTCTTGTAGTTTTTTTTTAAGTAAAAATATTTCTTAGGTGCCGTCTTGACAGAAATGTTTTTAAACAGAAGACTTAACCAGTTAATTGGCTTTTACGGTTAGGTGATTATGTTGCACATCAAGTCAGATCGAGTTGTGATAAAATCTTGTAGCACTCAACTCCGAAAATGTCAATTTCGTGTCTCTAGTACAAAAAAACGAAATTAAAAAGCGTACCCGCATTACGCTAAAGTTTTCTTCTTTGCCTTATAGGGAATTTAAAAGAAGCGTTAATATCCATAAACAGCATCATAAACATAATAAAACAGTTGTTAAAATGCAATAAAACCAAGATAAAAAAAATATTAAATGAGTATTATGCATGTGTGATGTCAAAATTTTTCATGTATACCGGTTTGTGTTATTCAAGATGTAAATTTATGTAAAATGGCTCGCTTTTTGTACGGCCCGTCCAGTAACTTAATTGTTATACATTCCCGGCATGCACCGCGAAAGGATTTAGTGCATAACCACCAGAGCTTAAAGCTCGCAAGATACTAACCAGCGCCTCTGTTAATCTTTAATTATGTCAGTGAAAAATGGATAAATTGCTAAACTAGAAAAAAAAATAGAACCAGGAAAAAATTCAAACATTCTTGACATTTCTTTAGTTTGCAAATGTTTATCAGAAGTAAATCTGAGAAAACAAGGATATGAGAGGGTTTATCTCTTAATCCTTTTATATGCAGATTTAAATCAACAGCAGATAATTAACTTTTGTGCAGTAAGCCAATTACGTTAGATGACGTAAATGAGTGGACCTTCTTTTTGTTGTGAATTCGCTATAAAAGTTAATTTAGATTTTTTCAAATTCTATTTTAATACTAATCTAAAAAAAATCAATAAAAAACTGCCATTAACAAAGAGCAAAGATTAAAATTTAAAATTATCATATTAAGCTTGCGATTCATTTAACTTACAGAAACAAAACTTCCACTGTAGGGAATATAAGCTATGTATGTGGAAAAGAAGAGGAAAAGCTGTACTTTTATTTTTAACTAGAAACAAAGCGTTTCCTCGTAGCTTATAGAAAATGAATGAAGGGAAAGTAGTAGGAGCCATAAAAATGCGCGGATAACCAACAGCGGGGATCTTTTAGTGTGTTCTGGATCCCAAAACGAAGACAACTTGGACAGCAGCAGTTGAATACCAAATAAAAGGTTGTTCACGATCGAGTTCTTTCTAGCAAAATGTACATTTTGATTTAGTTTAATAGCATTCAAGCGAAAACGTAAATTTGGAATGTTGTAATATTTTTGCATGGAGGGTAAATTACTTTAATTGAAATTAACAGACTCCGTAACGAACGGCCCGCCGTTTTTTTGTAAACTTCCTAAAACAAATAATGAATACGCTGTGTGGGAGATGTTAGACATGTTCTTAAGACATTTAGCAGTATTTTATATTCTCAAATAATAAACTTTTCCTGAAATAATAAACTTTTATATATTGCGCCGTTTTTTTTATCTATATGAATTACATCCTATATACCGGGTAGCCCAAAAAGAAGTCTCAAATTCCAAATATTTTTGCAGTGTCATAACAATACCTGGTTTTGTTCAACTTTCATGTCCAAAGCGTCTTGGATTCTGCGTTGTTGCCAGTATTTTAATTCAATTTTTCTTTACTAAAGCGCCATCTCTTGACCGCCGCAAGAAAAGTGGCCGGGGTTTTCTTAGCCAATCTGTAGAGTGCCATGACCCACCCAAAATTGTTGGTATAGAGTAAAGTATTGTTTTAAAAATGATTTTCGAAATTGCAACTTCACTGACTCAGATGTAGAACCTTTCAAACGTTGTAATAATGTTCTAATGTGCTTTTCGAGCCAAGTCGACACCAACAATTTTGTTAAACTACACTATCGTATGCAGAATTTCATCCCTAATTCAAAAATATAATAATATATGTGTCCTACTTAAATTAAGAGAGTTCGTGTCACTTCCTGCAAAAGCGGAAGCGCCGGAGAGCCGTAATCTAGGTCAAATAATAGGGTCCCATGCATGTATTAACCATACTAAATTTACATTGATTATCTAAGTAAATTACAAAGAAAGGCAATGCGAGATTCTTCGGTTCGAATCCCGGAAGACGCAAAAAATGTTTCTGTAATTCTGTGGATATGTATCAAGCTCGAAAAACCATTCGACGTTGAGTTACAATTAACGATGCTTGCCTTGATTACTGGACGACTAAAACAAGTAACAAAGCCACACACAAATAAACACGCTAATGTATGATAGAAGATTGAATGTGAAAAAGGTAACATAAACTGTAGGAGTGAAGTAGTTTCAAGGTCAAGAGCTCCTCTACATCCTATTACACAATGAAGAGCCAACCCAGAACGAAAGACCCCTACGCCGAAAGGTAGAAAAAGACCGATTATGATGATGCATTTAATCAATACAGTTGTCTCATACAACTACAGAAGCATCGTCAGCGTATAGAGTTAGATCGGCACCAAGATCGACAGTGGTAACGTCATTAGCTTACATCAAAAATAATATGGGACCCAGTATTGATCCTTGCGGAACGCCCATATTAATGGCAGTATAATCTGAAATAATATTTCGAATATTATCACTATTTCCATGCAAAATTGAAACAAACTGGGTAAGAAACCCCATAAATGATTTTAACCGTAGCAACGGAACAGTTTGTATACCATAATATGATAATTTGTTAGAAAGTGTAGCATTTTTGACACAGTCAAAAGAACGACTCAGATCACAGAATATTACGACGGGGTACTCGGCAGTTTCCACACACACGCTTCAATAATTTTTTATAAAATGAGTGAATTGCTGTGTATGTAGATATCACGCCTAATTTTTCGTTTGATGTCTGTTTTCGTACTGTTTTTATTACGTTTTTCATCAAAGGAAAACATCAATTTCGCTGTCATGTGCAATGCAAATTAAATAAACTTTTGCGTAGAAACCCGGTGTTCTCGAGATCGCTAAGTAGGTCTGTAAGTTTATTAGAGCAACATTGTTTTGTTGGAAGCGTAGAATATAATAGTTATTTAAGTATCAAGGAATGTAAGGACGTAATAACATCCGAGGTAGGCGAATACGAGCTGAGGCGGAGCCGAAGCTTGTCGCCTGCCGAGGATGTTATTAGTCGATACGTTCCGTGTTACTTATTAAATTTTTCACGCTACCGGCAATGTAAGTAGGCCTACAGATAGAAATTTAATCATATTTTTAAAAGTTCTTTTGACAGCTGTCATCGGAATTATTTTTTAAAAGCCCCATTATTCTAAGTTGTCTGTGCTTGTTACCATATCAACGAACAGTTAAAATCAACATTATTTTCCTAGGGATGTAAGTGACACTATTAAGTTCCGTCGTCAAGGGTAACTAGTACACGAATGTTATCAGCCATTTACGATCCCTGTAGCTATGGATGTAAGGCCTACTTACATTGCCGGTAGCGTGAAAAATAAATTACATTACTGGTAGTGGATTACCAACTGTTAAAAACATTCCAGTTACTTCCTTTGAAATGGAAAGATCTTTTTTACTTTATAAAATAGTTATTGAAGCCACAAAGAATGTAAGGACATATTATTATTCGAAGACAGATAATGCAAACCGAGGCGGAGCCGAGGTTATATTACCCTCTCGAGAACGTTATATCCTTACATTACGTGTGTTTATTATATTTTTCTCACTACCGGCAGCAATTAGCTTAAAATAATAAGCAACTACTAATAAAATTTGACAGCTGTCATCAGAACTATGATCAGAATTTTGTTTTAGTTATATCTATTCCGTAGTCAAGTGTAACGGCGGTGTATGCCGTCCTTGCATTGTCGGTAGTGGAAAAGTGGAAATATTGAGCAACTCATTGATTTGTATCGTAACAACAAACAGTATAAATTTATTTAAGAACTGTTGGCACTTCAGCTGCCTCCTTTGTATTATATTTTGAGCTTTAATTCTATTTTTGGTTGTTAAAAAATTCTTTTTGATAAAACTTTTATTTTACCTGAAATTATAACCGTTGGTTACTAAAACGTAACTTGTTATAGCTTCTCGACTCCCTATTTTTAATACCTACAGTGCCTAAAACTCCCAGCCCCAGTTATAAAAATGCTCTTTTTAATAAAATTTTAATAATGTTCGCTCTGCAGTACTTTTTTTATGTATTATATTAATTCTCTTATTAAAACAAATTATATCACATTATGTTATAATATTTATTACTCGCTTCATGAATACCTTAAAATCTCAGCCATCTACAGCCCACCGAGGCATCCCATCTCGTCTGGCGAATATGAAGAATTTCTCAGATCACTAGGCCCCACATTTTTAGCAGGAGGGGACTAGAATGCAAAAAATACAGCTTGGGGCTCTAGACTTATCAACCCGAAAGGACGCAACTTACTAAGAACAATCCAGAGAAACAATTTCAACTTTCTATCAACCGGAGAACCGACGTATTGGCCTAGTGACCCACAACAACTCCCAGCCCTATTAGACTATGCAGTTGTCAATGGAATAGCCAATATTTATACCAAAACAGAATCTAATTACGACCTCTCCTCTGACCACACCCCAGTCATTATCACCGTCAGCACAACAATAATCACCAAAGAAATGCCGGTTAGGCTCTGTAACAAACACACGGATTGGGATCACTTCAGAGACCTATTAGAAGAAAACATTAACCTAAGTATCAGAATTAAAGATAATCAAGACCTTGATGAAGCAGTTCATCACCTTACGACAACAATACAAGTCGCTGCTTGGCAAGCAACACCTACTGCTATAAATAGCACTCCTGTAATCAATAACATTTCTCGCCATATAGGTAACCTACTAGCGGAGAAACGAAGAGCCCGGAAAAAATGGCAAAGAACAAAGAACAGGCACAACAAAACAATCTACAATAGACTCACCCATCAACTACATACCACACTTACGGAAGCCCGCAATGAAACTTTCAAAGAATACATTACCAAGCTTTCTCCTACCGACCATTCAATCTGGAAAGCAACAAAAAAATTCAAGAAACCCATAATAGCAATACCACCAATCAGAAAGCCTGATGATACATGGGCCAGAACAGACAAGGACAAAGCAAACACCTTGTCACCGTATTCGCTACCCCGGACCCACACGACAACTACGACGACACAGAAATTCAAGATTTCCTAACCGCTCCGTGCCAACTCTCGCCGCCAATACAACCCTTCTCTCCGTCAGAAATACGCCAGCAAATCAACCTTACGAACACCAAAAAAGCCCCTGGCTATGATTTGATCGTAGGTGAAGTACTGCAACATCTGTCAAGAAAAACAGTGGTCCTCCTCACCACCATATACAATAGTATATTGAGATTAACGTACTTCCCACTGCAATGGAAGTATGCTAAGATTACTATGATTGCAAAGCCTGGCAAACCACCCAACCTCCCGTCTTCCTTTAGACCGATAAGCCTGTTACCTCTATTATCCAAGCTCTTTGAAAGACTCCTATTGAAAAGAATTAAAAAAAGCTGTTAATCTTTCAATTCGGTTTTCGTGAGCCCACTCAACGATACACCAATGCCATCGAATCGTCAATCAAATAATAGAAAGTCTTGAAACAAAAAAATTAACTGCAGCCGCTTTCCTAGATGTAAAGCAAGCCTTCGATAAGGTTTGGCATGCAGGCCTCCTGTTCACGATCAAACTACAATTCCCAGCTCAGATCTATTTAATCCTAAAATCATACCTCACCGAAAGATTCTTCGAAGTTGTAATAAATAACTCAGCCTCGGACTACCATCAAATTAAAGCAGGAGTGCCGCAAGGAAGTGTGTTAGGCCCTTTACTCTACCGTGATTTATTCATCTGATTCACCAATCACGCAAAACACTACTATTGCCATGTTTGCCGACGACGTAGCCATCCTCTCAACCAGTGAATCACCTGCAGCAGCGACAACTCATCTACAGAACCACCTCAATCTCCTACAGGACTGGACCAACAAATGGAGAATCACAGTAAACAGCGACAAGTCAGCACAAATAACCTTCACTAACAGAAGACTTGTGTGCCCTCCCACCAGTTTTAACAATATCCAAATCCCAACTAAGTCTGAAATAAAATATTTAGGTATGCACCTTGACGAAAAACTCAACTGGCGTACGCATATCAAGAAAAAATGGCAACAAATAGACTTGAAACTGAAGCAGATGCAATGGCTAATCGGAAGGCGTTCGCAGCTTTCGCTATCCAACAAGATACTGCTTTATAAAATCATCATAAAACCCATCTGGACTTATGGTATCCAGCTCTAGGGCTGTGCAAAAGCATCCCATACAAAAATCATACAAAGAATACAATCTAAAATACTCCGAATAATCACTGACGCTCCATGGTATGTAAGCAATGATTCTATCCACACCGACCTGAAAATTCCTCATGTAACAACCGAAATCCAAAGATTCGCACAAGCATACAACCTCAAGTTACCAGGACATGAAAATGACCTTGTAGGGCATCTCGCACGCCAACCAGCAGCCGCAAGAAGACTTCAACGCACCTGGCCACTAGATTTACTCCCCTAACTGTCTTCTGTTAGTGTATAACCCTGGGAAAACGGCAATGGCCTGATCCCAAACCATGACATGTATATATCTAAGATAGCATTTACTCATTACTCACTTGTATTTTCTGAGTAGATTGTAAATATGCATATAACAAACAAAAAAATATTTGATGAATTTGACGCACCATAAATATTTCTTTAATGGAAGTACAGATTTAGTTGGATATTTCAAATGTAGTATTAGACGAAGTAGGCTGGTAGGATATAAAAGTTGGAGTGTTTAGTCGTAGAGAAACCAGGTCCGCAGATACCCTGCCTGCTGCGATATGTAGACGTTTCTCCGTGGAAGCGGTTTCGTGACTGAGCGTTAGGCTTAGGCCGTGCTGGGTAGGTGGCGTGTGACTTAGTCAGTGAGTTGTTCAAATTAAAAAGCTGGGGTTTAGTATGCATGCATGCATGCATATTGATTTAAATTAACAAAACGTTGGAGAGCTCATAAACTAATTATTGAAAATTATATTGACATGTAATAATAATAATAATTGACAGTTGTTAATTTAGTTGTAATTGGATAGCAGAAAGGTCACTGTCTCTGTACTTCCAGGCAAACATTTCTCGAGTTTTTAGATATTTTCATGTTAATTTGAAATGTTGAAACATTTTTGCATATAATTTACCAATTTGATGCAAACATGGAATCTTTATCTCATGAATAAAAATTACAGAAACATGATTAAAACACAACTTATTAAAACAAAATTTGCATGTCCACGTCTTTACAGGGATGAGAAATAACATCGCTGTTGTTGCAACGTTTCCAGATATGCATTTTGCAGTTTATGCAAATGAATATGGAAATGACGTTGTTCCTAAACTCTCCCAACTTCTGATGTTTAAAATAAACTGCAACTATGCGCGCTCCATGGTGTACAATTCAATTAAACGAATTAATGTTTTGATTTAATTCTATAGCTGCTGTCAGATTCGACATGCATAGTTGACATTTATTATTGGAACGGAGTGCATTTGCACGGGATTTGTACATAATACCATGATTTAAATCGAGCAATAAAATGTATTTTTAAATTGCATATTTAATTATAATTTAATTACATAAAATTTAATGCGAAAACAACGGGAAATTTAATAAACGGAATTCAATTAGTCGAAGTATTTACGATTATTATGTTTACTTTTAATTATACATGTGCGATTTTAAATTTATTTACGCGTGACATTCTATTTATGGAATAAATAAAGGATAACGTTTATACATTAAGTGAACAACGATTGATATAAATTTCATCGTGTGTCGTTGTAAACTAAGCGTTTCACAACTCCGTAAAATATTTTCACACTTCAACAGTTCATTGTAAAACTTATTTGAACATACGTGCTACATATTCGAGGTACACATGTTAAATTCCTACACAAAAGCTTTAAAACCAAGAACAGACACATACTTTACCAAGTTATGGCTTGTTTCAGAACTCTACATTCTGCTAACAAAATATAACAAAACCACGTGAAAGCGAATGCTCGGAATTTAATTTCCAGCTTGAGATTTCCTATTTATTCGCTCTCATATTATATTTGGACAGATGTGATTTACTTCTAGTAATAAATACTACCATCCTAACCAAAAGCATGATCTTTCTCCTTGATCTAAAGCGCAATTAAACGATTACAGTACAATTATTAAATAAATTTACAGTAACACAATGAAAGAGCCAATTAATAACTAAAGAATTAATTTCCGCTGGCTCATTACGATAATTACGTTTAGTTCGAGATTAGGAAGATTGTTTTGACTTTTCGGAGATTAAATTTCAAGACTACCTGTACCTGGTGGATAATTATGTTGAATGTTGTACGCGGTTCCCATGCTTATATCTTAATTAACATTTCTAGGAAGACGATAAATGTAAAAATGGTATCAATTTTAAAACCTAAACGTGTTTACTGAGGGGAGAGATACGCAATGAGTTTAAATTCTGGCAGAAATTGGCTGTAGATCAAAATCTCTTTTATATTCAGTGAACCGAATATTCGAAAAGCAGATTGAAATACGATATTGCTCTAAATTAAGGGAAAAGTATGAAATTTGATATATTTCGAATAAAAAGTTTAAATTCCAAATTCTGCACAAGAGAACTTTAGGTGTTTAAAGGGGAGAAAAGATTTAGTCGAAAGGAACTTTCATAATGCTGAAATTATTTGCTTTAATTTACTCTTACTTATTTCAGTTCGTACATGAATTCAGTGTAAAAATTCATATGTAAATTGTAAATTTAAGTAATTGCAGTTATTAGTAATTTTTAAGTCATTAATATTAAAAATTTTTAATTATTATTTCATGTAAAAAAACCTCATTTTATTTTAGAAATTCACGTGATTTAAGACTATTTTGGCTAGTTTCTAAATGGGGTAAGTACTATTAATTAAGAAATCAAGTATCCAGATTTTAACGAAACTTGAAATTTGAGGGTATATCAAAAATTGAAAGAAAGATTCAAATTTTACAGAAAATTCGAAACAGGAATCAGAAATTAGGCACGTTTCTGTAAATTTCAAAGCAAAATTAGATAGATAATATTTAAACAGAAATAAATTGTTTTTCCAAACTTTCTACCTTAGTAATAGTGTTCGCTTATGATTTTCGAAAATATTGTTTTTCTGTTCACTGATATTTTTTTTGTCAAAGCGCTTTGTTCAGACTTTCCCATAATCCATATTTTCAAAAATATTGTATCTTATATTAAATTCGGATTCCTTCCGCCTGTCGCAACTTTTGGTAGTGAGGGGCCCCTACTACTCCAACCCACGTATTAACGCCCACATTACATAAAACTTGTATTCTTTTGTACGGCCAGCCAATACAGTTTTAGATGAAAATAGGATCCCATAATTTAAAACAGATGTTTGGGTTATTGTAGAGCTGCCCCCTTATACCTCGAATCGCCAATACGGCAAGGGTTTCTGGAATACCACTTGCGTAATATTTCATTCTGTTGTGCTGTCTATACGACCAATATTTAATAATAAAGAGAATAAAATTAGTTTATATTAAAGTAACACCCATCCACCCTACTAAAATAAGTAACAATAACGTAGGTAATAATAGATTTCACACGAAAAACAGATACTTTCATTTATAACAATGCAGAGTGTTGACAGCGCGTTTTATTCATTACAGCGACGGGCGGTGATCTACATTAAGGATGGGAACTAATTAACATCACAAAAAGTTGTTTATAAATTTCATTCCTCTGTGGCATCCTACTTTGCTATTGTTTATGGGAGCCAATTTCGGGTTACGGAAACAACGTTCTTGCAAATGCCTCAAAACAAATTCGCGGGGAAAGCAGTGATTTAAAAAAGCTGGCAATTCTTTCGTCCATTTTGCTCCTAGATTTACCGATTTACAAGAGTTCTTGCAAAATTTAGGTCGCTTCAGTAAGCACTTGCGCCCCAGGGAACCACTTAATAATAAAACAATAATATCAAAAATCCTATTCACGGCAAATTATTACCGAAATTAAATTGGCCAAATTCCGCGAAGATCTTTTATTAAGTTGTGCTGTATATTGCGCTTATATTTAATAATAATTTTAAAATATTTATTACTATTATCATTAATGATTGTAGTAAATACCTGTTATATGAAGTGCTTGTTATGTGTAAACTAAAATGTATATATCTTACATTGCGACTCATCATCGTATTTATTATTTTTTTAAATAAGTTACCAAAAAAAGTGTGAGCGTAGTCCACGGGTTCGGCTAGTACTATATAACATAGGTACAAGGTGTAGTGTACAGGATAAGAAGCACGTCGCTTCGGCTCTGAAGGAGTGCTTGTGATCTCGCAACAAAGCGCTTGTTACGAGGTTAGTAAAAATTGAATTTTTGAATGGAAAAAAATGCTTGCGGCCAAAGAACACCTGCAAATAGCAAAGAAAAAGCTGTGGGGCAATCGCTAGCAGAAATTCCTTGCAAACTTTCGCTGCTTTTTTTCTATTCTCTGATTCAATATACTTATTGGCTTGTGGTGAATTACGGAGTGGTTTAGAGGGGTTGGTTTAATATAGGGGCTGATTCCCGTCATTATCTATTATAAATTTTCAATTTTTAGGAATTGTGGGTACACCCGTTGATGGTTTGGAAGTGTTTTACAATTTTACACTTTTTATAATTTGCGGAGGTTGATTTAAAAAGAGGGAAGCTTCTCGCAATTTTTGTATTCTTTAACATGGGAGGTAACTCGCGACCATCACAAAACATCCCATAGGTACTGAGTTTGAAGCAAAAAAAAACTCAATTTTTGGAAAACTAATCGGCGGTGGGGATGATTTAAGATTTTAGGGGTATCGCTTTTGACTAAATTTGTTATTCTGTATCCGTAGAAAACCAACCTGAGCTTCTTTTACGAGCGCGCCGACACTAATATGGAGCACCCTAAGGGCAGACAATGTTTATCCGTTGAAATATCCAAATCGACTTTGTGTTTCGTTCTTTTCGCGGTTGCTGAAGTAAACTGTGCAGGCAACTGAACAAAAGAAAACCTACCAGAATCGATTTCTCAATAAGGCGTTGTTTCTATGCTGATTTGACACCTTCACGACTAGTTTTGCGAAAATATTGCGATATTTAGAAAGAAAGTGAAAGGTTGATGGTGGAAGTGTCTGACGGGCTAGTTGGAGTGTCGCGCTTTTGCAAATCGGCCGTTTGGTATGCGTAGAATACAAATCTGAGCTTCTTTTTTTTTGCGCATATATTCAAACAGAACACGCTTTCCTTTGACGCCTTTTTTGGTGAAAAAACTGCTTCGCTTCATTGCGGTTGCATTTCGTCTTTTCTGGCGGTTGCTAAAGTACATTGTTCATGTAAGCGAGGAAAGAAAACCTACCTATAAGTTTTTTCTCACTAAGGCATGGTTCTTATGGCAAATGGACACCTTCATACCGAGTTTAATCCCAACTTTGTGAATAACAGAAAACAGTTAATACTCCAGTAGTTCATGAGATTCAGAATTTTACACATCAGTTTGTACAGACCGATTTTTAAAAACACTTTTTGGGTTCCTGGAGGACCCAAAATACTTATTTCTGTCCAGTATCAGAATCGAACATTTTACAATCACAAATACATTCTTAGTTTCCTATATTGTAAGTATGAAAAAGTACAAATAATTGCCAGATTGGCAAAAAAATTCATATAGTCCTAGAGGAAGAGGACCTTATGAGAGAAAGCCATTGACAAAACATTAAAAACTATAACAATTTAATATTTTAAACAAATATTTCTTAAAATCCAGCCACATGAACTAATTTCCCAGATTTCACTCTGATGCCCTCTAGGAATTTTTCTAAAATTGATTAACTTTTCATTCAAAAACGCAAACGCCAATCGTTATAAACTTTTATCAGTTCGATAGACTATTTGAAGTACTTTATTAGGACCAGCAAGAATTTTCAGCTATTTTAAAAAGTAAGAAAAAAAACGATACATTTTAATACCAACAACGTGTTTCCCGGCAGCTATGTGATTTTAACTACGCCTATCAATTAGCTCTAATAAAAAAAAGATTTTCTCTCTTTGAGAGTAAGTAACCAACGCTTTGAGTCTGCAGCGGGCTTGCACCGACAGAAGATGTAAATTTCCATCACTTCTTGACGCGAGAATATTAAAAACGTCAAAATTATGGGAAAGTACCAGCGACCTGTTTCGCTCATTTTTTAACCAAACAAATGTGTTGCGGTAGTTCAGTTTAAAGCTGCATTTCATGTTTTCACTCTTTTTTATTCAAAAACGACAAAGCCACCAAACGCGGAATCAAAAGGATATATGATAAACGAGAATGCCACCAGAAATTCCCTAAATATCCCCTCGTAAATCATATTTCGGATTGTAAACGCTCGAAATTGGCCATAATTTATGCCAACACAAACAATGAAATGCGCCGAGTCGAAAATCAAGCAATAACAAACCATACTGGATGAACAATCACAGTCACAAAACGTGCCCGATTTTTCCACCCATCGACGTGGTGTTTTGCCCACACATGCCGCCGTGTTTCTTCCCACAGGACACCAAGCACACGTAATAAATGTTGCGATCCGCCTTCTCCGTGTTTCTAGGGTTTCAATAAGTGACGGATGTTTCCCAATAGAATGCACTCGATTGTTTACAGAGAAATGCCATTAGGGAAATTTCAATTAGCCCAATTTTGATTTTACGGTTATTCCATACTTCGTTAGGGGCTACGTGATTTATTAAGCCCGAGTTTTTGACTTCTGTTACATAAATATACGTGGGGGAAACGGTTGATTGATTCGGGAGGGTTTCATAAATAAAATGATAAATCATGCTCGCGGACACTGAATTATCTACATTCAGTTGTTTGCTAATTACTAAGTTGAATCGACTCCATGCTGTTGTATCAACAAGAAACTAACGAACTGAAATTAAAATTAAAAGCGTTTTTTAATTCAAGATCCCAAAAGCATGCCTATTGTTTTAATGTTAAACCCAGAAACACAATGCGTAAATATGAGATTGAAAGGAAGTAAAATGCGTGAAACATGGCAATACTTAGATGTATGGAAGCAGGTAGAAAGTCTTGAAAATAAAGAGAAATGTGCAAAAATAGGTGCAGGCATCTGGAATAGTATATAAACATGTGGAGCTCAACCGACAGTAGGGTTAAAGTTATTAGGAGTCGTATGAAAAAGGTGACATATTAGCAAGTAATTGATGAAAATATTTGGAAGGAAAAGTATAAATATGTGCAATAATATAACAGTACATGGAATTATGTGAAAAATGGCGAATGTGAGCAAGAGGTGCGAAAAGTGAGATAAAAATTTACTAAAGGAAGTTCAACATAATATTTTAAAAATGCTGTTGGGCAACCGCCACGAGATTAAAAATGAGCGAAACACTTCGCCTGGACTTTCCTATACATTTAAATACATTGTTTTATATTTTCCAACACTTTCGATATACACCTGTCTAGACATGGACTAGTTAAAGTAAATAGTTCTTATAAGTTGTAACATCTTGAAGCGGTTGAAGAAAGACCGACCGCTGCGCTGCAAGCATAAGGTTGGGTAAAATATTCGGACTGAATCAACGGAAGCGCGGAAATTGATATTTGAAAATATATTAATAACTCGAGAAGTATTATTTTTAGCAAGAAATTACTCTTATTAATTTGTATTTAGAATTTCAAAACCTTTCTGATTTTAAAGCCAAAATGCCACGTTTCCATTTAAAAAAAAGTTATTTTTTACCGTGGCCGCCATATTAAAATTGGAAAATCAAGTTTTCTTCTTAAATACAATCGAGAAGAATTTGCCCTACAACTTTGCTCTTGGGTTTGCGAGTCTATCTATTAAAATAAAAAAGTTAGCCTACACTGAACATTAAACGACTAGTACAAGAATACAACTGCTGTAGAAAGTATGTGAAATTCTTCTAAGGACAAAAAGATTATTAAGGGGCAAAACATTCGATTTTTTGATTTTTTTAAAAAGATTCTCCTAGAGCAAACGAAAGAAGAAATCATTTTTTTAATTTGGTAGAGAAAATTTATTGCCCCCCGTTAAATAAATAAAAGGGTACCAATTTTCAATTTTCAAAAATTCATAGAGGGCGTCACAGTGAAATTATAGCAATGCGCAAACAAAACAAATTGTAGAAGATTCCCAGCTCAATCAGCTTAAAAAGTTTAAACAAAAACGTGTGGGCAATTTTTGAGAAATATTTTTTTGAAAAATTCCAAAATTTTGGAGTGATGTCATTGCGATCGTTTTTATATTTTCAAAATTAATTATATTTCATAGTATAGTACCCTTGAAGGGCTACCAAACAGGATGTAGTTGATTCCAATCAGATAACTGGTTTTTGAGTAAATGGGCGTTAAAGTCGAAATGTTTAAAAATTCGTAGCGGCCACCATTTTAAAGCTAGAGAGTTCGGTAAAAAATCGTTTGATTTGTCCTAAGGCCTTCTTTAATCTCCACTATTAAAATTTCCAAAATTCAGTTTCTAAAAAAAATGCTACCAAAAAACATGTCTAACTTCCGCTTCCGGTTTCGGTTTTTTTTAAAAGCTTATTTTGTCGGTGAATTTTTGATATACCCCCTCATTCCAAAGCACATCAAAATCGGTCCCGCCGTTCCGGAGATATGGAGCGTAACGGAGGCTGGTCCGCCAAAAAAACGATGGGGGAGGATGCTCTACTTCAATATAGAGGCACTTGTAAAAGAACCTTATATTTGTATTTTACACACGTCTAATAACCGACTTGCCGCCCACCATCGGTATGTAAAATGGCAACTTTTCATTGAGAAAGAGGGGTTTCTTTTTGGTGGTTTACGTCAACAATTTAATTAAGTAATCGCTAAAAAACTAAAGGTTTATAAGATATGAAAACCGATTTTGAGATATCAACGGTTAAACATTGGTTGTAACTAGAAAACACAAAAAGTCATAAAACCGGATGACTGCTTCAAAAAATAGGGGGAGAGGGTCTACTTAAATATATAAAATATAGACGCGCCGCACGATAAAGATCCTAGATTCGTATTCTACCCATGTCGATCAGCCGATATAGTGCAATCGCGATATTTAAAAAATTTACGAATTTCGGCTTCGAAATCAGTATGAACATGTTAAATGACAATAGCATCAACTTACCGTTGAGCTTTCCCTTTGGTAGTTTACCTAACAGTTAAAACAAAAAATTTTATTAACAATTTATTAAATTAAACGACCAAAAGGGAAACACCGGATAGGGTTTTACTCAATGGGACGTAATGCTTGCCATGTTATATGGTCATACGACGCGACGTTTCAATTCAAAATTCCATAATTTGCAAAAAAAACGCGATAGTGGGGGTGACTGGAGGGTGTGGGTAGGCAAATCATGCTAGCGCAGATCGGATGTTAAACATGCGTAGAATACAAATCCTAACTTATTTTTCGAGCGCCTCTATATTGAAGTATAACACCCTTCCCAACCATTCTCTTTTTCGGCGGACCAATCTCGATACTTTGCAGTTTCTTTGCAGTGTGATTAATAATCTTTTTAAACCAAAATTGGGTTTTCTGGGTTACGACGTCTGAACTGTAAAGTGTATATCGATACACATAAAGGCACACGCACACGCATTTCCGAAATTTTGACGATAACAATACCTTCCTCTAGCTATACCCTGCATAGCGAGGAAGGTAAAAATAAAGATAAAAGTATTTCGAAGTATCTGGTTGTAAGTATTAACAATAGTTGCTCCTAGGTTAAAATGACAATTCACTATTTTGTCTGTCAAATTTTATAAGCAACCGTGTTGATTACAAATTTCTCTTGTATAAGCAATTTTTTTTTGAAAACCCAAAGAATGTAAAAGTGGTAGATAACTTGAAAATAATGTGCATAACGAGACTGCTTTAAACGACATTTCCTAAACCTTGCGTGTATTATCAGACTTATTTGTTTGCTAATACCTAACTCCTACGCATGTAAGGCCGAGTCTTAATGTTGTTGCATTTTGCATAAATAATACATAACCGGTAACGAAGCTGGACCAAAACTTGTTTAGTGGGAAAGATTCAGAAAGAGTTTGTTCATACATGTACTTCTGATCATTTGATGGTCGTCATTAAGTACAATTAACATAAGTAATGTTGGTTCTTAAGATGCCGATGTGTTTGGTCTTTATAAGCAGGTAAAGTTTTAATTTTTGTTTTTTGAATGACAACCCGGCAACAAACTACTGATATGTCTTAAACATTTACACAAAATTAAAATCATCATTTTTTATCACGCTCTATTTCTTCCTTTGTATCATTTTCTTTCTTTTCTAAAAAAACGGAGCTTTGACTACTTCCAAAACGAGTTTTGTTATGACAAATTATGTATATTCAAAGATTTAAAAAAAATTTGGTGATTGTCAAAGACCGGACTTTTAGTCCCGAAACAGCAAAAAATTTCATTAAAATTCAATTAGTAAACAAAAAATATGTGACACATGTTGCACGATTTGGCAAGGTTCTTACAACTACAACTGCAATATTTGAGATACATCGTTTCGTTCAGTGTTACTTTATTATTGAGCTAAGCCAAAGGTTCTGCACTCAAAAATATGTTTGCAAAGTTTCATAAAATTGTTTCGTGTATTACTTTTAAAACCGCTGACCATGCATATTCTACGCTTATCAACTCCGTTATGATATGGCTCGAGATAATAAACCAGCTGGCCAAATAAATAATACGTATCTAAACAAGCTCTGTAAGGTCAAACATGTGGGTGTTTTGCTATTTTAAACCCGTTAATGACTCATTTCAAATTGCATATATGCGCCAACTATCTATTTAAAGGAATTATGCCAGGAATTATTATAAATTGATTGTCCCATTATTTAAATACTGTCTAAATACTAGACTAAAATACGGACTGTGGTAATTGTCCAAAAGAGAAATTTTATTGGACCAATTGTATCAGAACAATAAACCCGCACAGTGAATGTTAATCTTGCAGCAGGTGCTTTGACTGTAAATACCGATTTGATTGAAGCATTTTTGGCGACTAATAACCTCATACGAATACTGAATTAGAATGAGGTATTTTTTATCCGCGTTTTATTCCGATAGCGCTCTATAATCGCAGATTTAATTATTTACATGTGCAGACCTTATTAAACTGCACAGATATGATTTGCCCTTTTAAATCGCCAAAAATATGGAATTAATAGCCTTAATTAGATCTGAGATCACAAACACACGTTTACGTAAATAATAATAGTTCTTCCCAGGGTTGTAACTTTACACGTAGAATATTATTTTCTATATTAGACGTAGAAAAGAAGTACGTAGAATAGGTGGAATACGTACGTTAAATAAAAACTGGTATATCTACCTTTTTCTACATATTATACATGTAGAATACATGGTATTGGGGGGGGGGGGGTGACTATCTAAAGGTAAAAAAAATTTAATTGTCGGCAACTATCAAAGGACCAAGAAAACAGGTTTATAAAAAATTATACAATAAAATTGCGCCCTTTAAATTGTTACGTCTGGGGCGGAAGCCCTTTTCGCTCCATCCTAATTCCGGTACTGGTCGCAATTACTTTTGGTTTTTAATTTTTACTAATCTGAGATATATTAATTTTTATTGAATAATCTACATTTTATATCCGAATCCCTTCCATCTGTCTAAACATTTAGTGGTGAGGAGCATCCGCTACTAGAAGTCACACATTTACGCGTCCACTATACCTATAAGGCGCAGGTTCACACAAGCTGTTCAGCTTATTGGGAGCCTGATTTTTTTTAGTGGGTATTTATAAGTTCCAAAACATTTTGAAAATCTCTGTTAAGGCACTCCTCTGGAAATAGGGCAAAGTACTAAGTTTAATTAACTTTTATCCCGCTTTTTTTCTCGGGATTTTATAGGATTTTGTTGGGGAATTTTTTCCTGGAGATTTTTTTCGGGATGCTTTTTTTCTT
This sequence comes from Ctenicera cuprea, assembly GCA_958336395.1. Classification (NCBI taxonomy): domain Eukaryota; kingdom Metazoa; phylum Arthropoda; class Insecta; order Coleoptera; family Elateridae; genus Ctenicera; species Ctenicera cuprea. The sequence continues at coordinate 51,526,057 of OY284487.1, forward strand.
AAAACTTCTTCCGGGGTTTTCTTTGTTTTTTACGGGATTTTCTTTCCTGTAATTTTTTGCTAATTTTACAGATTTACAAAGTCTTTACAACTTTTAAGTAAGCACCCGCAACTTAGGCAACCAATCTATAATTAAACTCGATTCCCTGTCTCAACGTTTGGTGACGAACGATCTTACAACCTTACATCTCGACACAGCTTATTTATTATTATGTTTGCCGGTACCGATGTTTATGTAACAGTCACATAGGGCGGCGTGACACTAAATTTCTAACGTTTGGGTATTTTAAAAGAATAATAAAAACGTGGGGCGTAGCCGACGGGTTTTGCTAGTATTATTTATATAGGTGTATGGAGAGGCACTTGTTTAGTTTTATATGTGTTCGTTTACATTTAAACTGTCTGATTTTGCATCGGTATTATTCTACATGCAGAATATGCATAAAAAGGGCTTAATATTCTAGGTGCAGATTAACCGTGTATATATTAAGTAAATTTTATATGTAATATTCTACATGCCCAACCCTGCTTCTTCCCTAGCTGTTACTTGTGTGCGTAACTACTGAAAATTCTACAATAACAGCATTACATTAAATTACCTACTCGCCTTGATCTAACCGCGTTCTGAATAATTAAACAATTTTCGAAACTGGATTATCGGAAAAAGAAGCTTTAAATAATTCATCTAACCCCATTGTGAATAATTCAGGCGTGGCTGATGTTTTGAGTAGCTCCTTTACACCGGAATATAATGTTTCTGCCAGTTACGGAAATATAGTTACGCAAAACAGTTTAATTACTTTACAAAATATTAGTAAACAATACAAAGTGGCAATATTTGTTTCTGCATTTTAAATTGAGAAAAATATAAGTACCTATTGTAGATCGAGAATATCATTTTAACTCCCCTATCAGTAATTTTCGAATTCGAGATTTTGACGGAAATGCATGTTTTGGACCTACAGGAATTCAAAAGTATGGTTTTTGCAAGGGTGGGTCACGTCTCATAACTCCCGAGTGGATAGTCCGATTTTGATGAGCTTCGGAATGTTGAGCTATTTCAAAACTTCACCGACAAAAATAAGCATTGAAAATCCGACACTGAAAGTGAAAGCTAGACACGTTTTTTTGGTGGCATTGTTTTCGAAAAACGAATTTTTCAAGTCTCAAAACGCATTTTAACAGAAGCGTTTTGGTACCGATTTGTGTCGCTTCAAAATAGGGGCCGTTACAATTTTGACGTTAAAGCCTTATTACTCCAAAAGCGGGTTGACATATTGGATTAAATTTGGTATTGTAGTAGCTCTAGGGGGACACAATATTACTGTGTAGGGGCATTTTTAATGAATGAAAACTTTAACGTGTAAACTATTTCAAAATAGCAATCTTCAAAAAAATATTCCCCAGAAACTGACCAAACCTTCAAGTTCGTTCGTGTCTTATTAGCCGGCAAGTTATTCTGTAACGCTTGCTATGAATTTCTGACAATTTTAGTTTTCTCTCTTACTTACTCAAAAACGAGTTATCAGATCGTAATGAAATTTGATATTCGAAATGCCCCAGGGAACACAATGTTACAAACAACGAGAATTTTTGAAACTACCGAATCTGTTTATTTCCCCGTGACGTCTTCTATGAATTTGTGAAAATTGGAAATTTTATACACCTTTATTTAATACACTGGAGACAATTAATGTATTTTTGATTAAGCTAAACTGCTCATGAGTGATAGTAGAATAAGATTTATTACTTAATTTTTCGGTGCTGTTATATTTAGGAGGATTAACCTCCCCCTCACACCCTAATTTTGTAGCACGAATTTGTCAATCCGTTAGGTATGCGTTTTCTTCAATCCCAATCATACACTCAAATGATGATTCAATTACCGAGCTACCGTTCAGCACTCTATGTTTACAGTCAGCAGTTGACTTCGGGCTACGTTCGTTCGCTCATAGCTACCATACGGATAGTCGAGTTTGGATAAAATTTGTAATCTGAGAGTATATACCAAATTCAATGACAAATTAACATTTTAGTAAAAATTCAAAAACGGAAGCGGAAGTTAGACATGTTTTATTAGTATCAGTTTTTCAGAATCTAATTTTAGAAATATGAATATCGCATCTAATAAAAGACCTCAAAGCAAATCAAAAACTTTTAGCTTCAAAATTGCGGCAGTAACATTATTTTTTGAAAATTTTTCTTTAACGCCCTATTGCTACAGACACATAATGTTGCTGTATGTGTATAAGAGGTTTTTAATTCATAAAAACTGTGAGGAACTTTTTTTTAAATAAAAAAAACAGGTATCTAAAACCGACCACGCGGTTTTGCTTAAACGGTGTTGTCTCATAAAGCTGTAGATGGGCTACGATTTGGTTTTAATGAGAATGCTATAATTTCTCTATATTGTGTTAAAATAAAATATTATTGTTTTTCAGGTAGATAAAGAAGATATAAAAAATGCTACAACAGAGTTTGAAGAGAGCATAAAACTAGCTTGCGGCGGGCTCAAGAAAAAAAAACGATTTAGGTAGTAAAATTTATGGTTCATCTAATTATTATTAATCAAATTCATTTATTAATAAATAAAGAATACGATAAATAGCTATTGTATTATTACAATATTTTTATTTTAATTTTAAAGTGCCTATAGGAGAGTGTTGGCGAAGTGCTTCGCTCATTTTTATTTTATGTTTATTGACACAAAGGCTACAGTAACAACAGTAACATCGAAGGTTATAGGAAATTAGCAGCCTGCATGTGTGACCAGCAACAAAGTCAGATTAGCAATCTTCTATATATTAAATACTGATCCCTTTCACCGGTCTCAACTTTTAGTGGTAAAGAGCCCCTACTACTACAGCCTACAGGTTTACGCGTCCATTACATAATGACGATATTCCTTTGACCAGCCGACCGCTATGCAATGCTACTACGATAAGCAAAAATGGAAATTCTGCTTGACTGATTGGGACACGACGCGCTGGATTCCTTTCATTCTCGGTCCGCAAGAAAGACGGGTCATCGCGCCAGAACGTGGCTCCACACCCGAGAATGCCTGAACAACCAATCTAATACGCATTTACATAAATGTGTTACAAAGTGTCATACAATATTACTGAAAATAGAACACTATTTCCTTCAAATATGTACAAGTAAAAGCAGTAATTGAACAAATAGATATTTATCAAATAACATTACAAACAATATTTATTCATACATTTATATGATAAGTACATTTTGTTCAACGTGTGTTGACGCGGTTAAGGTCGTATTTACAAATACATCCGCTAGAAATTCACAGCGCCGTATTACCAACTAGGCTCAGTAGGATACAGCCTAGGGCATCAGTATCAAGAAGGGCTCAATAATATATCCAATAAAAATAGCATTATTATTGAAATGAAAAATTCTCTAAAATATTTTTATGTGCCACCTTACACCAATATTTAATTAAATAGCAGGCACTCCGACAATTGTTATCAGACATCACACTTGTAAAGTTTGAACTGGTTGGTTAAACGATATCTGCAAGATTATGATAACTATGCCGCTTTTTTTTAAATATTTAAAACAAAATCACATTTTTTCAATTCGCTAGGCGATCTAAAAAATTGAATTTTAAACGTCATAAATTGAATTTCAGAGGCCGGAAGTAGAATTTTTGACATTATTTATTGGCGTCAAAAATCCGTTTTATTTATAAATAATTAAATAATTTTTCGTTAAATTCCTACATTAAATAAAATGATTTTCACACACCAAAAACTGAATTTTGACGCTACAAAGTCAAATATTGACGCCAATAATTAATTTTTGGATATCAATAAATTCTTTCTTAACGTAAAAAAATAATTTTATAAATATATATATATTAGAAATGTTTAGTAAAAACTATAACAGCGTTCCATAGATAACTAAACCTATAAATGTTATTGTAAATAATGAATACAAACCGAAAGTCAAAATTCCGATAAGTAATCCTCTCTGAAAATGTAGTTCTGACAAACCAAACAAACTTTTTTATGTTTATTTTAGTGTATAGTATTTATGCTAAAATTTTAATTTAATCCAGACCCCCGATCAGTCTTTATATGAGTATTTTATAGTGTATAATTGTTTACGCGGGTAAATTACTAATAATTGTTAAAATGAACAAAAAAACTTGGGCGATGCACAAACGCAAAACGTTCAAAAAGCGCTAGCAGCACAACAAACATTTTAAAGTGCCAAAATTAGACAATTTTTTGCTTACAAAAACTGCTGTTATGTTGTTAAGAGTAAGGAAAGTAGACCTAATTAACAACATACAAAAAACAACCGGAATAGTAATTTTAATCTTTTAAACTTGCTACTGGAAATTCTAATTATCATTTTGCGGGATAGGAGGGGAGGAAAAAACCGTAGCATAAAGGGCCCAATAAGGTTAATCCCGCACTGGAAATTCGTACACTACACTTCATTGGCCCAAATATTGGGGAATCCAGTTACTATAACCATCAGTCGCATTTACGATTACAAGAATTAAATCAATCGCAAATAAATTAAAAGCTGAAGCTGCGGACTACACCTTATGATTTTCCCTTAAACAGCATTTTATCAAATTTACTGAAAGAGATACAATGATATAATTCACACACTTCGCAGGTATCGCGTGAGTTTTACATAAGCATCGGAACTCGCAAACATAATAAATAACATGTGTCGAGATGCAAGACGTGTTACTAAATGCGCAGTCACGTAAGGTTGAGACAGTTAAAAAGGATTCGGATTTAATATATAGAAATTGACAAGGACTTCGATCAGAGGTCCGCAGAGGTTTCCTTCTTTATTATTAAAACACAAAAACAAAAAAATTGAGGGCATAGCCCACGGGTTCCACTAGTATACGTTAAATGCGTTTAAAACATGCAAATTTTAATTTAACTGCAAATTCTGTTATTACCAGTAATAAGATCTGATGTTGAATATAAATCGTTGAATTTGATGTACACTTAAGAAAAATTAGAAAACAGTCCTTCCTTGAAAAAGGGTAGTAGACGAAGAAAAGAACTAGCCAGTCCGCTAAAACATTCAGAATAGATGCCGTCCATTCTTTATAGGTTAGTTATTCGCCGACAAAATTAATAACCGGCATTACATTTATGTCGTGTAATATTTTTTGTGAGATGTCCCATAACTTGTTTTAAGAATGTAATAATATTCTTATAATAAAAAAGAGATACTTTGTTTCACGCTTGATTATATTTTCCTGTTGAGATGCTCTGATCTTGCCTATCTCGTGTTATTTCATACACCAGATTGCTCTTTTTCATGTTACGCGATTGTGATGAATTTAATGCTACTAAATGCTGAAAATTCACCTATCCATACCGACTGGATTTTTCATCTTCAGTTTTCAATAAATCTAAATTTGATATTAAAAAACGAATTTTAATAAAAAGTTGCGAGGAATGTTTTAAGTGACATTTTAATGATTTTTCGACACTTGAGATATTTTAATTTCCCTAGAGATTAACTTTTAAGCTCGCGCGTTCTAATGAGTTGCATGCTCCAATATAAAGAAATATTCAAATGCCTTGAGAACATTCTCCCTTTGAATTATAAGGGAAGTCGTACAACTGCACACAAAAAGGGGGACAAGTAGACATTGCGTGTATCTGCTTAATCCATATTTCATAATGCGATACCAACCTTGATTAGAGCAGACGATCCTAAGAAAAAATGCCAATATCACTGTGAGTGACAGACATGGGTTCATCGGCGGTGCCATGGTGATGTGGGGTTGGGGTTGCACTCCGGGAGGGCGCAACGCTAGGGCGCAAACATCACAGCACTCGAAGCACACTATGTATACACACCAACACGTCACATTTTGTCCGCTTTTTCTTTCATCTTCAAATCTGTAACAAAAAAAATACTGTTAGATGCAACATTTAAGGGATGAAGATATTTATCTCTTCCTACATTCTGTTTGTATGAAACAGACAGAATTTTAAGACGATCGTTCTACGATAATTGTGAATCTGTTGACAATAATTGCGCATCGGCGAGAACGTACAATTTTGATTGCTTTAAAAAATTGATCACGCAAAAGCTGTTAATCAAAACTGCAAAATTAAGCGAAATAGAGAGAAAAAACACATTGAAGAACACTAAAAAAAATTCAAAAATTTTATAGGGCAGCAAGAAAAAAAATTAGAATTTTTCAACACAGCAATAATGTTATACATTATACAAAGCAGTTCGTTTTAATTTGACACTCTTAAGTAACCAAAATAGTATTTTTTAAGCTAGCGTCTGAGAATAGAGAGAGGGTAAAAACGAAATTGTAAGAAGTGAAGGTAAATAGATAGAAAGAGGAGAAAAGAGGAAAGACGGCGGAGAGCACAGCAAAAAAGGGGGAATAATGAGAAATAAACGGCAGAATATAGAGAAATAATAAGGAGATTATAGTAATATTTTAGGGTTTCAGGTTATATTTCAGACGCAGTAATATTTACGCGCACTACTCTTGTGCTTTTATTTTTTTACTGGCGAATTTTATATATTGACTAGCAGAACCCGTAAACTACGCTCCACGATTTTATTTAGTAACTTCATACCCAGCGTTCTCTGGTTTGAGTGTTTCCTCCGCTGAGTCGGTCTAAATGAGAGCTGCTCACTGAAATAAAATCCGTAAAAAAAACGAAGCAAAGCCGGAAAGACGAACCAAAAGAAAAACCCGGAAAGATCTTCAGCAAAAAATAGTTCCAGAAAAAATTCCGTAAAAGAGCGAGAAAAAGTTAGTTAAGCTTATCACTTGTCCTTATTTTCAAAAGGAAATTCGCCCCTATTCATTTAAATCAGTAATATGATATAACTAATATATTCTGCCAATATCGGAGCTTTATGGCCCCAATCACCCTACCACATTTTATTGTAAGTATGCAAAATCGTAAACATAATAAATAGCTAACTGGTCTCGAGCTGTAAGACATGTCACTGAAAGCGTCGTCACTCAAAGTGGAGTTTCCATTAAAACATCTAGAATTTGTGGTAAACACTTAATAATAACAAGCACAAACAGTGGGCTATGCCCCACGCTTTTTTTAAAATAATAAATTAGCTACTTAAGTTGGTAGTGTAGCGGACCGTCGTACGAAGTCCTAGTTTTATAAAGAGAGATCACGTTAATTCTATATACATCGAATTTGACTAGCCAAAATTAGGGAGGGGGTAGTTAGTCCCCTTAAATATTGCTGCACCTAAAACGTAAGTTTTGAATTTTATTCTACTGTTACTTAAACAGAATTTTTTTTTGTCGTCCGTTTATTAAATGGAGAGCATGAATTTACACTTCCTTAAAAGGCGTCACAGAAAAATTTAAATAATTGGGACACGAAACGTCCCTAAAAGGTTACAAAGTCTTAATAAAATCGTGTGGCTAGTTTTTTGGCAATAGTTATTTTATAATGTCCTAAATTTAAAAAACATTTTCAGTTTTGGTTTGTACAAAAATTTTCTCATATTAACCTACATTTACATTCCCTTACGCAGTAATATTGCGTTCCTCTAGGGCTAATTTAATACTAAATTTAGTTCCAATCTGTCAACTCGTTTTTGAGTAAGCAGGCGTTAAAGTCGAAAATTTACTAAAATCGTAGCCGCAGCCATTTTAAAGCGGGTGTGTATGGAAAAGAATCTTTCGATTTGTCTTAACGCCCCTCTATCATATTATGTTCTTACATTTATGAATTCTCGTTTGGAAAATAATCCTTTTAATAAAGATGTCTAACTTCAGTTTCCGGTTCCGTTTCGTAAAATAAAACGTAATAGCTGAACAATTTACCAAATTTGCTAATATATAGATATACAGGGTGTTAATGAATTGAAGGGACAAACTTCTAGGGCTTGCAAAACACAACAAAGCAAACAACTTTTGTTAATAACTGTGGGGTCAAAAGTGTTTCCTTTCAGGGATAGAGCTTCTCAAAGATTCTTTAAGAAGCGCCTAAATGTAGGCAACTCAATTTACTACCTACTATTTGTTTTCATAACGACGGAAATTAATACAGAATAAATAAAGCCCTCTTTCCCACTTTTCAAATTCAAATTAAATTTAAAATAAATCAGTTAACAAAATGTTTCAAAACTAAGCAATAGAAAAAAACAAAATTACAAAGCAAAAATCAACTATTTGAAAAATTTACAATTGCTATTTCAAAAATTAACAAAATTATAGTAAATGTTCAAAATGTCGCCCCCCCCCCCCCAGCTTCCTCCAGCAGCCGACGTGAAACTACACTAAAGGCCTTGTGCGATGGATGATTCCTATTCGGAAAATGTTCTTGGTACAGGCGAGCAGCTTCGCGTCCGTTGCCCCAAGCAGCTCCATACATGAACATCATGTTCGGCAAAAGTATAATTCGCCATAACACAATAATAATCAAAAAATAATTATCAAAAAAATCACAGAACGAAAAAAACAGGCACAGAAAGAAACGAATGCAAGAAAAGTCAAAAAATATCACAAAAATATCGAATTGTGTCAAAATTGACGTTATTTGAATGCATGTCTAGATCGTTTTTTTTTCAAAATTCCGTGTGACCTGTGCAAAATAATTGAAAATGCAATTTGGGTTGCCTATTTTCAGGTAGTTCTTAAAGAATCTTAAAGAGGCTCTATTTTCTAAAGGAAACACTTTTGACCACACATTTATTAACAAAAGTTGTTTGCTTTGTTGTGTTTTCCAAACCCTAGAAGTTTGTCCCTACAATTCATTAACACCCTGTATATTTTAATATTTAAGAAATCATTATAGATGTTAATATATTAAGAAAGAATTATTTGAAATCTTGGAATATGTAATTAATCTTAACGTATTTACGTAAATGTACGGTTCGGCTCCCGCATCATCTTGGTCTGTTAGGTACGTAGATATGACAGCTAAAGATGTAATGACCTAGCGTCAAGCATTTAATCAATTCTCTGTAAATGTAATGAAAGTATTTACGCAATTTTTCATATTGTTCAATCAAAAGTATTTTTGTAGGTAAACAATAATATAATTATTATTATATATTTTTCAAATATACACCACAAGTTAATAAAATACCGTCGATGAGTGCAAGATTATTTCGATTTTTACGCCGTCCGGCGAAATAGCCAACCGGTAGAATAATCGTTCGTGTGCAAGGGGACGAAGTGTTACAACCGGTTGGTTTTAAGCTTAGCCGAATGGGGCCAGTTTACTGATTATGTGTTCATAAACATTCCTTAATAAAAATAATATTCTTCCGAACTTTCAGAAATAGTCTACGCCATAAATAATCAAATTATAGCAATAGTAGTAACTCTAACAGAAACATTTGTTGAAAACAATCAATAAACCGAGTGTAAATGTAAAGGCTCGCAAGTTTGCTATGGCGATAAATTTTGCGAAGTTGAAAGAATCCGCGGTCATGTTATGGTGAGACAGTTAGGAATTTAATATATAGATTCTCGGTGGTTTTTAAGTTCAACCTATTCTTTTCTGCAGAACGTTGAAAATCGATATTTTCGCTTTTAATATTTTGAGGGACATTTTTCTGCTTTTAACTGTTTTCTTCGGCCCATTACAGTTTAAATAGGTGATTAACGTGATAACGATGATTAAATTATGGGACAAACCATTAATTATGAATTCTGGCATAAATTTTTTAAATATGTAGTTGACGCATATACGTAGTTTTAAACGAATTATTTAAGGGCTTAAAATAGCAACACACCCACATGTTTGACCTCCTAGAGCTTGTTTAGATACGTATTATTTATTTGGCCAGCGGGTTTATTTTCTCGAGCTATATCATAACGGAGTTGATAAGCGTAGAATATGCATGGTCAGCGGTTTTAAAAGTAATACTCGAAACAATTTTATGAAACTGAAAAATATTTTTGAGCGCAGAACCTCTGGCTTAGCTCAACTATAAAATAACACTGAACGAAACGATGTGTTTCAAATATTGCAGTTGTAGTCGTACAAACCTTGTAAAATCGTACAACATGTTTCACTTATAACTGAATAGATTTGAGTACGCACATTCTTTTTGTTTACTTATTGAATTTTAACGAAATTTTTTGCTGTTAGCGATTAAAAATTCCGGTCTTTGGTGATTACTGACTGATATGGGTGATTATTACTGTTGCCGATATAATGTTATTATATAAAAAATATTTAAAAAATATTGTTTCGTTTTTTAACAAGTATAAGAAAAGTATTTAAAAATTATATCATGAAAATTGTGGAGCTCGAAATTTTGTCCAAAAAATGATTTTAAAAAGCATCAGCCTGTGGCTGGGTAGATGTGTAAGTTCTTTCATATCTCCGGAACGGATAGTCCGATCAGGATAAGCTTTGAAATATAGGTAAATCGCAGAACATTTTTGAAAAAATATTCATCTTTTAAAAAATCCAAAAGCGGAAGGTTAGATATAAGTTAGACATGTTTTTTTGTATCACAATCTAAGAACGGTATTTGATAGAAAATCTCGAGCCAAATCCGCTTCAAAGTGGCAGTTACTATTTTTTTATGAAAATGTAGACTTTAACAACATATTACTCAAAAACAAGTTGGCAGATCGGGATGATTTTCGTTTTCTTTTCCATATAGAATGGGTAATGAAATAAATGCTACTCATATCAGCAATAATAATGACAAGATATTCTGAATGTAACTTCTAAAAAGTTTTAAATTAAATTATGTTCTTAGTACAGAGCCTCCTAAACTACAAGTTCGTTAAATGACTTCTTAGATCGAAGATAAGATAAACAAAGCTTCTCGTACAAAAAAAGGAAAAGGATTGTCTTGTTCTGCCAATAATTCACCAATTGATTATTGATTCTCTTGATGTTCAGCTACAGACTACTACACCAGCATATCCAATGAATTTTGTTATTTTTACGTCTTAATTCTGCGAAGAGACTCATCATATGTAAAACAGAATATCCTGTTGTCTTGTCAATTTTTAAATTATTTGAATATCTTCTAACGCCTCAATTCAAGACGTGTCAGTATGCTGCGCTGCATATTAAAGTGGTAATGAAAGAAAAAACAAAACCACAGCATAAAAATTGTATTACAGTATACAATTTAAATGTATATTTATGAAATTGTAATTAATTTTAGATTACCTTCTGTTCCGCATAAAGTATTAAATCTGAATGACATGTAACAATTATAAATGGGTAACCCTAAGGTAACAAACAACAGGCAGATGAAATTGTTGTTACATAATGCCAGAAATGAAAGTCATCACGAAGTTTCGTGTGCGTGATCTTGCAGGTACGAGTATAAAACAACACACGAATTTGCTGAACTTTTTTTTGAATTCCTTAATAAATTGGTTTGTTATTATTATTATTATTGTGTTAGTTATTTTTAGTTCGAAATCACATGTCCAATTATGATTAAATTCGATGTTTTGTTATAATTTTTTGAAATAGCTCTTGACACTTTTAAATTCTGCTATAGAAAGGGATTAATTAAGTGGATCAAGTCGAAAAATGAGCGAAGCACTTCCTTCGACAGCAATTTCCAAGACTTTAAACATTTCTGCTAATCATTTTTTGCAGCAGCATTCTTATCCCAAATTCAGTTACTCTAAGATCAGATCACATAGTAGAGTGCTCAAGCAATTTTATTTTCACTTCCGTGGGCACTTTGGAGTTAAAAGCAACGAATTAGCCAGTTTTGTAGAGCATGTTTTCCTTATTCTAAAACTAAAATTTGTCCTAAATTGTCCTGGCCAAAAAGGCACAATTCCAAAAATTTGAGTTACATATATGGTCGGAAAGCTTGTCTCAAGAACTTCATACACAATTATTTTTGTTAAATTGTCTGTGACATTTCTATATTTTTTTAATTTTTGAAAAAACTCAAATGCACTGAAACTTATGAGAAAACAAACTTTAAAACGCCGTTTTCTCGGTTTAGATGTCGGCGAAATTTAATGATTTTTAGCTTTGTTTTTACTCTACAAGCTAGTATCTCATTAACCGTTCGCTTTATCAAAAAATTCACCTCTTTCATTTTTATAGCTGCAACACCGGGGATGATAACAGTCTTGTTTCATATTTTTAGGGCTAATAATAAACACAGGAAAGCCAAAAATCCAATGTACTGCATAATTATGGCCCGCGCGCTTTCGCTGCGTTCTCGATGCATATCTGTGACTCAGATGCCGTCCCCACTACTTTTTCGGTGTTCCTCTTGCCGCACTACAGGTCGAATACACCTACAATCGACTCATACGTAGTAAAAACAATGTTCGAAAATGAATAATTTGAATTGTATTCTATAATTATAATATCCTTGATAATAATAACAACAAAAAAGTTGAAATTCTTCCCTGTTTGTGCTTTTTAATAGGTACAAAAGGTAATAATAATTTTCGTAAAAAGTTAACCGAACAGAATCCCGTGGAAAAAATTACAGAATACTAATAGAAACAATTAATATTAAAGATAGGTACTACTAAAAAGTACCTATACAGTATAAAATAATTTCTCATATAAATAACAGTATCAATGATAATTTTTTTAAAAGACAATACGGCTGTTATGGCATTTCTTCATTTAACTTTTTGGGAAATAAAACCAGCCAATTATCGCAATATAAAAAGTGTATTTAAATTAAAAAGCTACGTTTCGCTACTTTGTAGCTTTTTCAAGCGTTTAATAACATTAAATTTAATGTTATTAAACGCTTGAAAAAGCTACAAAGTAGCGAAACGTAGCTTTTTAATTTAAATACACTTTTTATATTGCGAGAATTGGCTGGTTTTATTTCCCAAAAAGTTAAAAGTATCAATGATGTTTATAAGCTCACTTATGTTGGACCAAATTAATTTTCAAAATATGTAAGAATGTTACATACATAAATACATTCAGTCCTCATCTCGGTCTTCTTCGTCATTAATGAGCATGAGAGATTGTAAAGTTGCAGTTTCTGCTAGTTTCACCTCCTTGTTTGTGTTTTTGCGGGATTTTTGGCCCGTGCATTTACATGAGCCAATGCAACACACGCCATTTTTTTTACAACCACACCACTTGCTGTTACAATCTAGGATAAAACATGTAGAAAATCATTAAAATGTAAAGATTACCTTCTGTTCCGCATAAAGTATTAAATCTGAATGACATGTAACAATTATAAATGGGTAACCCTAAGGTAACAAACAACAGGCAGATGAAATTGTTGTTACATAATGCCAGAAATGAAAGTCATCACGAAGTTTCGTGTGCGTGATCTTGCAGGTACGAGTATAAAACAACACACGAATTTGCTGAACTTTTTTTTGAATTCCTTAATAAATTGGTTTGTTATTATTATTATTATTGTGTTAGTTATTTTTAGTTCGAAATCACATGTCCAATTATGATTAAATTCGATGTTTTGTTATAATTTTTTGAAATAGCTCTTGACACTTTTAAATTCTGCTATAGAAAGGGATTAATTAAGTGGATCAAGTCGAAAAATGAGCGAAGCACTTCCTTCGACAGCAATTTCCAAGACTTTAAACATTTCTGCTAATCATTTTTTGCAGCAGCATTCTTATCCCAAATTCAGTTACTCTAAGATCAGATCACATAGTAGAGTGCTCAAGCAATTTTATTTTCACTTCCGTGGGCACTTTGGAGTTAAAAGCAACGAATTAGCCAGTTTTGTAGAGCATGTTTTCCTTATTCTAAAACTAAAATTTGTCCTAAATTGTCCTGGCCAAAAAGGCACAATTCCAAAAATTTGAGTTACATATATGGTCGGAAAGCTTGTCTCAAGAACTTCATACACAATTATTTTTGTTAAATTGTCTGTGACATTTCTATATTTTTTTAATTTTTGAAAAAACTCAAATGCACTGAAGCTTATGAGAAAACATTTTTGGCCCGTGCATTTACATGAGCCAATGCAACACACGCCATTTTTTTTACAACCACACCACTTGCTGTTACAATCTAGGATAAAACATGTAGAAAATCATTAAAATGTAAATAACGAGAATATCGTAAGAATATTTTACCTTTTTGAGACTGTACACAAGCAATCTGGATATAATATGCACAAAAACACAAACAAGGAGGTGAAACTAGCAGAAACTGTAACTTTACAATCTCTCATGCTCATTAATGACGAAGAAGACCGAGATGAGGACTGAATGTATTTATGTATGTAACATTCTTACATATTTTGAAAATTAATTTGGTACAACATAAGTGAGCTTATAAACATCATTGATACTGTTATTTATATGAGAAATTATTTTATACTGTATAGGTACTTTTTAGTAGTATTTTTAATATTAATTTTTTCTATTAGTATTCTGTAATTTTTTCCACGGGATTCTGTTCGGTTAACTTTTTACGAAAATTATTATTACCTTTTGTACCTATTAAAAAGCACAAACAGGGAAGAATTTCAACTTTTTTGTTGTTATTATTATCAAGGATATTATAATTATAGAATACAATTCAAATTATTCATTTTCGAACATTGTTTTTACTACGTATGAGTCGATTGTAGGTGTATTCGACCTGTAGTGCGGTAAGAGGAACACCGAAAAAGTAGTGGGGACGGCATCTGAGTCACAGATATGCATCGAGAACGCAGCGAAAGCGCGCGGGCCATAATTATGCAGTACATTGGATTTTTGGCTTTCCTGTGTTTATTATTAGCCTTAAAAATCTGAAACAAAGACTGTTATCATCCCCGGTGTTGCAGCTATAAAAATGAAAGAGGTGAATTTTTTGATAAAGCAAACGGTTAATGAGATACTAGCTTGTAGAGTAAAAACAAAGCTAAAAATCATTAAATTTCGCCGACATCTAAACCGAGAAAACGGCGTTTTAAAGTTTGTTTTCTCATAAGCTTCAATGCATTTGAGTTTTTAAAAAAATTAAAAAAATATAGTAATGTCACAGACAATTTAACAAAAATAATTGTGTAGGAAGTTTTTGAGACAAGCTTTCCGACCATATATGTAACTCAAATTTTTGGAATTGTGCCTTTTTGGCCAGGAAAATTTAGGACAAATTTTAGTTTTAGAATAAGGAAAACATGCTCTACAAAACTGGATAATTCGTTGCTTTTAACTCCAAAGTGCCCACTAACTCCTTTATTTGAAGAGTTATGTTGACCCGAGCACTCTACTAACAATATTTATGCCTAACGCTGAGGTACCCGGCAAGCAGTCGCAGGCGTCCGCATATCATTGACTTCTAATAGGTATTGAATACTTAGACACCTGTAATTAAAAAAAAGTTTTGTTATTTTTTGAGACAAAATATGTATATATTCATTTTTGGAAAAACGATGTCTTGAGATTGAAACACACCAGAGACAAAAAAAAACGTCCCCGAAAAATTGGTGGCGAAGAAAGCTTAGTTCTAAACATTCCTACATCTTCCGTTTAATTGTACAGTCAATGCCACTTATAGTTAGCAATAACAACAATAATATGTAACCAATATTAAATAAAGTTCCACCGTGCTAAAATTGGTAACATGGACAATAGCGTAAGTACTATAAAAGATTTCACGCGAAAATCTAACACTTTATGCACACACATTAACACTACAAAATGATGACAGCGCACGTTTATTAATCACGCATGCTGACCTTACATAAATATTGGGACCTGTAAACATCAGAAATTCAGGTAATTTATACATTTGATCAGTGGAGCATAACTTTGCTTTTGATTATAAGGGCCAATTTCGATTTACGGAGAAAAGAAGACCCAGAACATTTTTTTTGCGAAAAACGTTGATGAAAAAAACACCTGCTGACAAAAATGGTCCGAAAAAAACGGTAAAAAGCCTGCAGTGGAAGCATTCCCTGGAAAAAATCCCCTAATAAAATAATTTCTTGGAAAAAAATGCCGAAAAAACATCCAAAAAACCAAGCACGTCTATTTTCTTACTGGTGGATCCTCGTATAATACAGAAAAAGTTTTGTCTGTAAACGATACGTGTTTTTTTCTTGCTGATCGGTTAATTTGAATAAGGGCGAATTTCATTTTCGAATTATATGCAAATGTCTAACAAAATTTTTGACTGCGTATTTATAACACTTTCATAAACTCCGAGAAGACAATTATAAGGAACGGTGAAGTTCAATTAAACTTTTTTCTGCTTTTTTTTAAGGAATTTTCGGGGGATTTTTTTGCTGAAGTTTTCTTTACGGGGGTTGTTCTTTCTTAAAATTGTTTTCCAGGGGTGTTTTCAAAGCTATTTTATCGTTTTTTTCACGGGCTTTTTTCTCTGGAAGCATTTCTTATAGTCGTTCCCGAAATGGGCGCGCAGCGCGCCCGCCATAGTTACCAAAAAAAAAGGGTGAGGAGTAGTCCACTGTTTCTACTACTTTAATAATTTAAATTCGGATGTTGAGTCACTTAAATTAAGTCAATAAAAATAAAATGTTTACATGCAAAGAATTACATTTAAATCAATTTAATCAAATTGCAATGGATCTACTAATTGTAAGTATTTCAGAACCTCAGTTTTAAATTAAATCAAATATTTTAGTTCAGACAATTCTAGTAGTTACAACTACATGTAAATAATTTGAACATAACATCAAACCTAGACATACAATATCACCTGCTGTTATCCGGTTACAACTACTGCAAAATTCCAATGATTGCAGCACTCACATTTCAATTTGTCACATAGTGCAAATTCATTCGTTGTTCGATAATCATGGCGATCAGTTAAACAAGTAATTGTCGTTGTACGTTTCTATCAAAAATTTTATAATTTGAAATGTATTTTTAATAACAGCGAAAACAATATACAAAATTATTGTAGTTACTAATGCAACACCATAAAATAATTTGTTCGGGATATCTTCTACAGGGTGGCGCACAAGTTATGAAACAAAAATTTGCAACTTTTAGGCCAATTTGTTATGACGAATTTAATGGTGAAAACAAAAATATTCTTTGTTTTTGAGCAACAATCGAAGAGTGAATTTTAACAATTTCTAATAGGTGCTAGCTATAACTCGTTTATTTTTAAAATCTGAAAAAATCTATAAAGGTTTTTAATAGACTCTTTTGCGTAGAGTACAGTGGTGTGGCTTGCGGCTATTTTTGAGTTATAACACAAAAATCAATTTATTTAAACGGAAACCATGGTAGGCTTTGACTTAGTTAAAAAGACGATTTTGTATGCTTTTCAAATATGTATAGTTTGATGTACTTATTTTTAAAAATAGAGAAGCTATTAAAGATTATTTGATATTTAGAATTTCATGGATCATAAAACATTATTCATTTCAGTGGAAAGAAAGCTCAGGCTGATAAAATAATATTGGATTGTTTAAATCAAAGCCACTTAAATTAGTTGTCACAGACTACTATGTTTTCCATTAAAAAAATTGCTGTTTGTCTTGTAATGCAAAAACAGTCGCAACTATAAAAAAATGCGAGCACGGCGATGCAAAATAAAACAATAAGCAACATTTTTAAAAATTTTTAATGTTAGTATATTTTTCAAAAATTTTCAAAAATTAAATTTTCATGAAATTATCAAAAACATCATTTCAAAAAATTTCTAATTATTCAATAAATGTGAGGAAGGTCTTGTGGCGGTTGCCAGCTTTTTCAACTTTGTGAGCTGATGAAACTTGCAGTGAACAATTGATTTTTATGAATTTCCTAAATTTTACTCTAACGCCCTCCACGAATTGTTAAAAAATTTAAGATTCGTTAATGATTTATTTAAAAACCCAAACGTCAATCATTATAAACTGTAGACAGTTAGTTTTAAAAAAAATATATTTTACGTTCTTTGTACATTTTGAATAACTCTTCCAATACACTATTTATAACGATTTTTGGTCCGAAGTCTAAAGCCCTATATCTATTTACTACGCTAAACCGTAGCAGGATCATCTAGTCTCCACGCGATTTTGGTCGATGTTATTGCCGGTTACTATGTTTAAGTTCCATTTATTAGAATATGCTGTCAGCAGTCATAGTAGGACAGTTTTGGGGAGCGTTGGTACAGCATCCTATTGCGCAGGCTATCGCAAGTTCAAATCCCCGCCGAAACGCTACCTTATTTTAAATTCTTTTTTCTTTCTCCAATTTCTGTTAAAATTATGTTATTTTGTCATTTATTGGCACACTTTGAAAGCCTTATTCAGCTTACATACGGACTACTTATTGTTTAAACAGTTTCAGACAAACGTGTAAGAAATGTTGATTCAACGTGCAGGCACGCTTTCTGACAGAAATATATCTTTACAAATTGCATATTCATATATAAAAACAAATTTTCTGCATCTTCTAGCGCGATTACAACAGATTAAAACTGTTCGTCCCTATGCTTGATCAAGCAACACTTCCTTGGCAACGTTATCAAAAACTGGGCGAATTATGTCGGTGGTATTTTCCCATACATTTTACGTTTCCAATATTCTCGCGTCAGGGGGTGATTCAAATTTACATCTAGTCATCTCCAGCGGGTACAAACAGCCCGCTCCAGACCCAAGACGTTGATTACGTATGGCACGTGCGCCGACTACGTAAAGGCGCTAGATAGGTAATGTGCCCACGACCTCGATTACAAAATGGTTATAACAACTTTATTTATAGTTATAAAAAATATGCAAAGAATGCAGAATTCTGTTAGAGCTAATTGATGGGGGTAGTTAAAATCACGTAACTTTCGGAAAACGCGTTGTTGATATTAAAAAGTCTTTTATTTTCTTAATTTTTAATTTGATTGAAAATTATTGTTAATGCTAATAAACTACTGTATCGGCTCAAAAAGTTTGAAAAACTGGTTTGGGCAGTTTTTGGGTGTTTTTTAAGCATTTAATTTTTCTTTATATCTACTACAACGCTATGTATTCAAAATTGTAAAACAGTGTTTTGAAAATAATCTATACCAAAAAATCAGGCCTAATTCCCGTTTCCGGTTCCGGTTCCGATTAACGACCTTACAAAAAACTACCTGTAACTAAAAAACGGCCACACACCAAATCTTATAAAAATTAGGCAAAAGGTTCCGGAGATATAAAGAAACGAACGCACCAACCCACGCACCCACCCACAGACAGACATGTTTTTATGGGAAAGTAAAAAAATTATAGCCCGTTACTGATTTAAATATCTCTAATCAAATATCTAAATTTGTTAGTAAGGAGCAAAATGGAAATTCACTAGTAACCTGATTTTCGTAACCCTAAAAAATGGGAGAAACAGGCGGCTGGGGCTTTCCCATACTTTTTACATTTTTAATGCTCGCGCGCCAATAACTGTTTAAATAACAATGTTTTTACAAATATTAGAGCAAGAAACAAATGATAGTAACGCCCCAGCTGTGATTTGAACTTGCGACAGCCTGTGCGATACGATATCGTGTACCGTATAAGAATAGTGCTATGATAACTTCGGCTAACCGCATAGGATAGGAGCACGGTAACCGACCGCGCCTTACAGCTGATTAGATGCGCTTCGGACTTCAGACTAAAATCGCTGTAAAAGCTTTATTTTAAGAGTTATTAAAAATATGCAAAAAACGATAGATATATTTTTTGGCTAGAGCTAATTGATAGACGTAGTTAAAACCACGTAACTTCCCGAAAATGTTTAACTGAAATTAAAGAGTGCTGTTATTTCCCTAATTTTTAATATGGTTGTAAATTCATACTAATCCTGATAAATTTTAAATTTATAACAATTCGGGTTTGCGTTTTTAAATAAATAAGTAATCAATTTCAAAATTATCAAAAATTTCTGGAGGGCGTCGGAGGAAAATTGGGGAGATTAATAAAAAACAAATTTGTAGTTTATTGCAATCTCTATCGGCTCAGAAAGTTTATAAAATGGTGTAGGCGGTTTTTAAGAAGTATTTTTTTTTGAAAATTTCCAAAATTTTCAGAAGCTAGTATATGAAAATTGTAAATACACAATTTTCATATTTCCAAAAATATTTTGACATCACTTGATTATACTTATTAAAATCTGTCAAATAATATGACAATTTGTATTGATTAAATATTTTGTTTTTGAGTAATCGAGTACTAATGTTAAAATTATTAAAAGTTCGTAGCGGCCTTTATTTTATAGAACATTTGGAAAAAAACATCTGATTTGTCTTTAAATGCACTACAATGTTATGTATTCAAAATCTTAAAAAGGTGTTTAGAAAATAATCTATACCAGAAAAACAGGTCTAATTTCCGTTTCCGGTTCCGATTAATGACCTTACAAAGAACTACCTGCAACTAAAAACTTCCACGCACCAAATCTTATAAAAATCGGTTAAAGGGTTCCGGAGATATAGGGGAACGCACACCCACCCACCTACCTACAGTCAGACATTTTTTAAAAACGTTTTTTGGATTCCTTGTGCCTCAAAACACGTATGTCCGTTAAAATCTAAAATTCGTATAAAATCCTAACTTTCCTTACTAGAAATATGGGAAGGTAAAAGCTCTTGGTGCCATAAATTTCTTATTTTAACTACTATACTGTTGGCGTGTTACAAAACGCGATTTTGCCAACTTTATCACACTTAACAGTGCTTAACGAGAAGTGTACACAAGTACCGCAATTACGAGGGCATAAATAATTGTAAATAGGCAGCATAGAGATGTAAAATGACGAATGTTTATCGATTATAAAGCGATTACATAAACAATTGCTGTAAAACTAAAACCTTTTTAATTGTTAATTAAAATGATTAATTGATTGTTTACGGGGATGATATCAATTTGCGCGACGTTTATTTAACATCAGTAATTGAATTCGCAGATCCTTTGTTGCATTTGATTTACCATTATATACGATTTCGAACGCATTTAAACAAAACCCATATTTTATATCTTTGTGCTGAAATATTAATTACACGGCTCACTCGAGATATCCATTAAAATATGGACGAACAAATCCGTTTTATATCTCTCCAAACAAGCAATTTTATAGAACAAAAAAATAAAAATAAAAAGAGTGAAAACCTGCAAGCGGCATTTACGCTAATGGTCAAATTAGAACCTTACACAAAAAAATAAAACAAAACTAAAAAGTCGAAACCTGTCCTTTATACGTTAACTTGAAATTTTGTAGGATGCCTTTGTTACCTGAACTTATTATTTTTGTTTCCCGAACTCATTTCGGTGTGTTTATCTTTGAGTAGCAGTTTAGAACTGCTATTTAGAAAAGGAAGACGTCTAGTCTACATTAAAATGCACTTAAGTTGTACAAGTTACTAAAAGGTTTTCTGTTGGTGGACGTAAATATATTATGCGTTTGGAGGCAGGCGACAAGTTTTTGGAAATGCACTTTTTTACTTTTGGAATTGCACTACGACAATAAGCGCTTAAAATTGGCCAAACCTGCACCTGTCAGTATAGGATTTGAAAATAATCGTAAAAATAAACAGAGGACGTAGATTTAAATGCAAAATGCAGATCGACTGATGCGTTTTTCCTGTAGAGTAAACAATGCTAAATGTAAATGCAATTTTTGTTTTTCTAACGCACAAAGTTTGTTCAATGTATTAAAATATCTGACAACAAAATTAAATTTCAACGTAGTTTTCTTTTACTAAAAAAATAGGTTTGTTTCGAGCTACAAGCAGCTCATTGTCCTCAGAGAGCTTATTAGTAACTATTTTCACACTTGCACAGTTTGCACCGAATTTCATGGTAATTAAATGTTTTAATTACGTTTGCAGAAAGACAAAGACAACTTTTATTCTTTAACGAGATTGAAGCTTATTTTTTTTGTTTTTTTTTTTTTTCATTTTTGTCTACAGACTTCAAAATGTAAAACCCTTCAACAGCTACCATAAAAATAACGAATTTAATACAAGCAGTTTAATTATTTGTCCTCTTGGGTGTGTTTTAAAAACTATACAGATAATTATAATATCCAGACAATAACGCCGGTACTGCCCAGATATAATATTATATAAATTAGATATTTTTATGCAATCAATTCTTAAGATCTACCCCGTTGTGCTTCATTATTAAATGCGAAATTTGCATATAAAAATGAGGGATAGAAATGTAAATTGTACATTGTTTCGAATAATGAAAGCTGCAAGCGTGCATTGTATTGACAAACTATTGTGTACAATGAATTTAAATTGGCATGTCACGTTTTTTCATTTTATTAAATTTGCAAGCTGATATAGTGATATACTACGTAAAGTTGTTTATCTACAACTGCTTGAATACATACTTATTATGTCATTCATTTGCGTTAGGTAATGAAGTTCATTATCGCACTAATGCAAAATGAGTTGTGTAATGAATTCATTGCCCAACTCATTTTCTTTACACAAATAAAACTGAAGCTTTATTTTATAAGAAAACTGGCTGGTTGCCATAGTATTGAACACATCGAATCTATGTTGTTCCTTTGGTTTTAAAACAAAAGTATATTGAAAGTGACTTAACATTTGCAAATAAATTAATCGATTTTTAATAAATTTTGAGCAGTCGTACATAAAAGTTTGTATGTCACACGTGGGATAATGCATTATTATGGCACTTTCAAACTCGTATTATAATAACGCCTTTATGCCACTAGTAACATAAATAACTATTATGCACGGATGTATCATAAATTGACAATTATACACGAATTTCTTTGTCATAATAGTTATTTACAAACCAAATGCGGGAAAGCAATGTTCCCGCATGAGCGCTGTGTTGAAGCATGAGCGAGTGCTAGCGAGCGAATGCCTTCATATGCGCGGATTAAGCTTTCTCGCATAAGGTTTGTACAAAATTTTTTGTATTGAACAGAAATACATTAATAAAGTAAAATAACTAGTAATTTAGAATTTCAAGCGAATGCTTGTATTTTCAAGCTAATAGAGGTAGCTAAAAAACAAAGTAGGTTGATGGCAATTGTTTTATGCAGTTGTCGACTGACATTTCATATTTTTAATTTTGAAGAAAGGCCGAACGCACTTACCTCATTTTCCATAAACTAATTTCAATTAGGAATAATTTCTTTACTTTTATCACGTTTTTGCTTTGATTGCAATCAATCAGAAATCGATGCAAATTATTTATCAAATGAATCGCCGCGTTTCCAGTAGATGGCACTACCAAATATGTAAATTTTATTATTAATGATTAGTCTTCAATTTGTAACATTTAATAAATAAAAATCGCGGAAATGCTACTTTATAAATTAAATTTTATTATTGTAAAGACGATTATTTTGTAAAATGCCTGAGAGATCCAGTGCTTTTTGCTATTTTTCCTAGGTAAGTAGATCGGGAAATTGACGTTACGCTTTGCCACTAGAGTGCGCGGAATATCATTTCCTATGCAGTGAGTACAAAAACGTCTTTCTATAGCCCATGGACCTCTTTATTGCCCATGGGCTATAATGAAACGTCAAACAACGATATCATACCTAATAGAAACAGTTTAAACACTTGAGATTTTAGGCAATATGGCTACCGTTATTTACCCGCTACCATAGTTACGCTTCAAATCTCAAATTGTATCAAAGCGACGCTAATTGAAGGTGGAAAATTCATTTTATTTTCTAAATATTTTCAATTTATTTTAGAAAGATTATTAAATAAAAAAATCTTTATCCGTGCATAAAGTTGTGTATGTACCAGGGGCGTAACTTGCTTTTATGGCCTTCCACGTATTCTTAGCGCTCGGCTGCCGCCTCGGGCTCAAAATTACGTCTTACGCCATAAAAGCCTCTTTACGCCCTTAATACATAAATAACTATTAACTTGGTGGATTAACAAGGAATTAAAATAATTATATAAATATACAAAAAAAACAAAATCTTGAGACCCGAAAAGTTGAAAATTAATTATAAGTTATTTGTTCTGTTAAACACCTCCGTATTTGGCGCTAGGATGTGCCTAAAGTTGCGTGTAGACAAGGTAAATTATACGTTTGAATACTTTTTTATTAATTTATTCCTTGTAAATAAATAACGTGGCATCCGTTTTCCCTTACACATATTTTAAATGCTGGTTTTGACAGCACGAATCATTAATTCATGAAAAAAATTCTGGATGTTCTATTGAATTTTTAAACGACTACAACAGCGTCTAACCAAATATAAATATTTAGCGTGACGGAATATAAAAAATGTATAAACAATTTTAGAAATTGAAAAAGCGGACGTTGTCAAATTATGTTATGTTAAAGTTAATAGAAGATATAAATCAGAAATCAATGAAACCGTACCAATATGCATTCATTTGCATATTTTACGTATCAATATGGAAGTACATTTTAAAATCCATAAAAATGTAAATCATAGCCTTGGTGTCATTCTTGCAGTACATATGTTTTAAATGTTGTTACTGACGCAACATATCTTGATCCTTCGATTTTAAATCATCTATCTAAATTTTATATGTTGGATTTTAAAAAATATCCAATCCTGCAAAAAAATCGGTTTCTTGTACAAGTTCAACTTAAAAATTCTCTAATTGAGATATCAAATTGGGGTTTGTTTGCTTAAAAAAGCATAAAACCTAATTTTAAACAGCTGGAG
Source organism: Ctenicera cuprea (assembly GCA_958336395.1). NCBI lineage: Eukaryota > Metazoa > Arthropoda > Insecta > Coleoptera > Elateridae > Ctenicera > Ctenicera cuprea. The sequence continues at coordinate 51,550,582 of OY284487.1, forward strand.
AAATGTTTTGAAATATTTTGTAGCGCCGCGCGTCGCTTGGAACTTAATTCAAAGTTTATCCACGTTGCCAGAATCTAACCGGACATCCAATATGTTGCATCCCTGAGCTGTTTAAAAAAGCGGAATGACACCGTTTCCATTCTTTTTTTTTGAGTTTTTAAGTCCGTCCCTACAAAAAAAATAGTTTTTTTTACAGGATGTTTCAAAAGGTTTACGCGACCTAGATTCCATACAGGGTTGCAGATCTAAACAAGCTCGTTCTAGCTGCGCCAACCCCATCTCTCTAACTAATCTAGTTTCGGAGCTATAGCGTGTCAAAGAAAACACTTCGGCGCCTTCCAGCTAGATTTCGATTATCTTGTCTTCTTTTAGAAAGCTAAGGTCTCGAAAATACGAAATGTTTTAAAAAGTATGTCCAAAATTTGCGTGCACTCTCAAGTTCCACCATTAATAACAGAAGAAAACAACCAAGATATTTAAAAGCGTGTTGTAGAAACGAACTCGGGAAATGGTCAAAAACTCACTTTATGGTCATTTATGTCGATATGGATCCTTAGCGCTTCTCTCGAACGGACGGACGCGTTTCGACGTCTTTGACCCTGAAGATGGTTTTCTTCGAATTTGTTTTTGGTACCAAAAGTGTGAAGCAAAATGTCCATAAATGTGCGCAAACATAGTGAATTTGAGCACCTTTTTTGGGGGCGTTTTGCGGCTCTAAAAAATTGCCAGCCAAATTAAGAACCGTAATAGGTCGTGGCATCTAGGCTTCCGGGTTGGAATAAACCGCCGACGTTTCGTCTGTGGTCACTTTGGGATCTTAACACAACTTGTGTTGTTTTCCAGATCCTAAAGCAACCACAGCCCTGAAGATGTCCAGTGCAACCGAGAACGAAACGTCGGCGGTTTATTCAACGATGACGCGGCTCCAACCCGGAAGCCTAGATACCATTAACCACGGCCGCCGAAGCCTGCCACTTAGACCGTAATAGGTCGTTAGACCATTCGATTTCCATTATAATAAAAAAAGTTGAACACCGTAACTCAATGTAGAGCCAAAATATATCCATTTAAACTTCCGATTTTGCGAACTTTATTCAAACCAGTGCCGTTCGTAAGTCAGCCGATCAAGTTCGATATGTTATGGTAAAGTATGGGGGCTAAATCCTCCACAATTTAAAAATCTCTCCGTTTATAAATGCAAATGACCTACTATTTTTCATGTCCGGTCCTCTTGCGCGTCGAATAGCGCGGATCATGTTCCCCTAGCCCAACTCGGGTCTGATGTTTTGATTTCTTAGACACCAAAACGCGTATTTTCGCCGAAAATTTCAGACCTGAAATTCTAAAACTTGAATGATATCATAACTTTTCTTACTTCAGTTGAAGTATGTGAAAGAAAAAAAAACGAAAAAATTTAAAAACAAAATTCTAATTCTAAATCTACAAAGCGTCACACAACGTTTCGTTTTTTAAGAATATTTAACAGGTTCATGCATTACCTTAGGTGGTCATATTAGGTTTGTATGTCACATAATAATAGATTGTAAAATTTACGATTTATTTTAAATTTAAACAGACATTTCCAAAAATACTTTAACTGTAATTCTACCAGGTATGCCGTGACTTGTATATATTTTATGATTAAGTTATCTTTCAAAACACTAATAACAAATAAAAAACTAAATAATTACAATACGCTTCTAATTTTCGCAACATAATAAGTAGGTACAACTGAAATTTTTAATGACTTTAAAATAGAGAATTAGTAAAATGGCCTATGTGAATAATAATAAAGTTTTTATGTGCAAATTTTTAAATAAATTGCCATTTTCTTAGTTGGGCCCTAACCAGTAAATAGAAAACAAAGGAATTGTATATGGCCACCGCGATCTTCTTACCTTATTCCTTTGAAGTACCTTTTAGGAGAGCACTGGGAAGAATGAAGTTTACAAAAATAATCACAAAAATGTTGACTAATTGCAAAATAATATTACGTACTAACGCAACTGATAGTTTATTTGAGCATTTGTTATATTAAAAACTTTAATAAACGTACATTTGCTTGGCATTTCTGGTCGTAATTTGAAAAGCTGTGGGAAAAATATCTACTTCGGTCGGAATTCGAACCTGAGGCTTCCAAGGACGGCGGAAACAACGACAGAATGTCACGCTCTCATATATCCTATATCATCATTATTTGGTTTTTATTCTGTTTCTTTATGTTATTTTCAAAAAATAACTTAATCGTAAAATAAATAAAATTCAGGACATATACCTGATACAATTGTTGCAATTTAAGTATTTGTTTAAATTTAAAATAAAGCAGGAAGTGTTTTAATTAGTGCAGTCGAAAAATATAATTTTAATCGGTTAACCGGTTTCGCAATTTTTGACCGGTTCTTTAAAAAAATTGGTTATTGAACCATTTCAAACCGGTCTGATAAACCGGCCTGAAAAACCGATCTGAAGAAACCGGTCTAAAAAAACCTGCCTAAAAAACCTGTCTTAAGACTGGTCGTGACATATGCTACAAAAATACAGAATGAATAGTGATTACATCAAAAATAGTTAAATGCACGCATTGAGACCCTGCTTTTCAGACCGGGTTCTCAGGCCGGTTTTAGACCGCTTTTTTTAAATCGGGTTTTCGGGCCGGTTTTTTTAAACCGTTTTTTTTCAGACCGGTTTTTTTAGACCGAATTTTCCAAGCGGTTTTTTGATCGATTTTACAGACCGGTCTTCGGACCGGATTCAAACGGGTTTTTCAAACTGGTTTCAAACCGGTTTTTAGAAATTTCGTAACCGAGGGTTTCCGTAAAAAAATTAACCGTTTAACCGGTGACATGAATAAATATATAATATTGCGCCCAAAGGAAACTATAAACCCGATGAAAATTTTAAAAAACGAAACATGGTATTCCAATTTTGATTGGTATTTGTAAAAAGTGGTTCTGTCAAAGTGTTTTTAGATATTTGCTATCTTCAACAATAAAAAGTTATAGACGAAAAACGAAAATCCACACCAAAACGAATTGCGATAAGTCAAATTTCTTTTTAGACTATTAAAAACTGGAACGAAAATTTGCCAACTTTTAGCGTATCCCGAAAACGAATCCCCTTATGTACCTCATAATTTGTTTCTTATGCAGTTTATGTTTTAGTTATTTTTTGAACATCTGGAATGGGTTGTATATGGTATTTTAGATAAATTAAGCAAATTATGGAAGTACCGAATAGTGATTTTGGCTACTGGCCATACATACAGTCTCACACGGCCTCATACCGAATATTCGGCAAACAATTCGGCCAAGTATTCGGTCAAAGAGCCGAATATTCGGCCAAATATTTCGCGGAGTACCGAATATTAGACCAATAATTACTCGACCAAATATTTGGCCGACTACCAAATATTTGGCCAACTATTCGGCTAAGTACCGAATATAACCTAATTCGAGACAATTATTCGGTTATGTGCCGAATACTTCGTAGTAATAAATGTAATTATACTATCAAAATTCTTGAAATTGCCAATACTCAGCAGACTCGAAAAACTGTTTGGATTATCCGAACATTCGACAAGTTCCACAAATAGCCGAATATTCGGCACATCGAATGCAAAGCAAATCATAAGTTCTTTCTTATAGATATGTTACCTAGTGATTTTTCATTGTAACCCATATGAAACTATTTATTTTTTATTCATTTATATTTACACTACACGTTTATTACATTGTTAACGGTGGAAGAACTCGATTTTTTTCTCTAATTTTCAAATTTAGATTTTTTATGATAAAGAGCTTCACCCATATTACACTGATTTTTACAATTTAAAATATAGCTCCTCTTTCACTGTTAATATTTTACAGGTTCACATTTTTTTAACATCCTGTTCATTTGTTTCGTGGGAATCTCTTATAAATACTGTACACTGTAATACAGATACGGTATCAGCTATCATACCAATAAAATTACAAAATAGAGCAGGGTGCTATTAATTTACACGAACCGGAATAGAATCATTCAATGAATAACACATAAATCACATCATAATAAAAGAGAGATTCATATTATCAAATATACAGCCATTTAAAAGCGTTTAACAACTAGGGACAAACATAACAGCACTTAAATAAATAAAAGCAAAATGATTTAAACGTGTTCAAAACACTTGTAAAAGGCACTTGAAAGTTTTAAGTTCTTCCTACGCGCTTCTTTAAATTCTGGCACAGGTAAGATCGGATTTATCTTTGGTATTTTCTCACGTACAACCTTTACATCTTTGTCTTTCGAAAAGCAATTTCGAACGGTAGGAATAAATTTCAAAAGCAAAAGACACATCGGAACGTAATCTATTGGCGTTCACGGTTACTACAGGGCATTTCAGAAAAGTTCATGGTGACGTATTATATTACAAGCGCAGTAGGCTTTGGTTTGCCTCCTTTAACGTGAAAACCAGAAAATGCACTGGAAGATTAAACACATTAGTCTTATGGTGTGGGCAGAAGTGTTCTTCCTTTGTGCCTCAGATTTATTTCTCCAATTAATAATTTGATTTATTTTATTATTATATTGATTTATCGATTTAGTTTATTCCCTGACGTTGACAGCTTTATATTTTCTAACTACTCGCGCCAACAACGAGATAAGAATGCATCTAAGGTTTTATATTACAGGATGTTTTTTCAACTGGAATTTGAGAGAACAACTCCCGTTCGCCTCGACAAAATGTGGCGCTTTATCAGTTTAACTCGGTCACAATCACAAATATTTTAATAGTTTTCAAAATGCTGAGAAGTTTCCAAAGCTTTCTCAATTCGTAAACTTGAAATAATCAAAGATTAAAATCCAACCCTTAGTTGGTTTGAATAAAAACAAACACAAGACCCTGTATATGTACACATAATTATTCCGAATTCGAGGCACCTCAGGTAGATATCCCCAAAAAGACAGCAAAGGTATAGTTTTTAATAATAACAAGTAACAACCCCAACGACGTTTCTACCCTGCACCAAACCGAGAAATAAACACGAATATGCCTTTAATATTTGACTAGGGTGGCACTTTTCTTTCAAAAGGGAGAGAGATAATGCGATAAAACCCAAGGGCGCAAGCAGGTAGTTTTAAAATAGGTTTAGGGACCCGGGAGTTGTTAACTTCATAAAGATGAATGGTTTTGTGCTGAAAAGTTACAATTAGAGCGGCCCTTAACGACTTTTGTATCTATTCTCCCAGAAGGAGATAAGCATTTTTGTGAGGGCCTCACTTTGCTGCTTTATTGAATGTTGCAGTTAGAGCACAATTTTGAATTTCTCTTCATTAGAAGCAATAGGAACTGCTTTGAGGAAGATATGTTCGCATACTAATCCTAAATTGTATTTAATTGATACAAAATTTAAGCCCAGATTATCTAGTATGAGAACGATATATTGAATTTCTGATTGCTAAAAGCTAAAGTAAATCATGTGCATACTATTCCGTCAGCATGTTATTAATCTTACAGTCTTAATCTGTACAAAATTACTCCTACAACTATATTTTGCTATTTTCACGTTACAATCGAATGTATAAAAAAATATTTTTACACGACCGGGAGTAGAAGTCGGTTTCTATGGCATCAAAATCGTGACAGAAGTAAAGCATTTACTCTCTAGGGACGAAATAAGACAACAATTTCCCTGGGGGAGTTTTTAATTCATTTCATATTTATTTTTGTAACCAAATGTCTGTTATCATGGTACGTTGTATGGAAACATCCCAAAGGCTTCTAAATATTGTAATTTCGCTCCGATTTCTTATAATTTTTTATTTATGAAATTATGTGTTTCTAGTTCCGATCGTGGAAAAAATAGTGTATACACCTCGGGAGAGACCGCCATTTTTCCCTCGATGTATTTGCAGCCCTCGGGCTTCAAATTACACCTCAGGAAAAATAAGGCGTTTCTCTCCCTTAGTGTAAAATCTCTGTACCCATACGGTAAAGAGCCATTCCAAACTAATAAAAATTTAATAATAATTAATAACATCAACAGGTATTTCTGTATTTTAGCCATATACGTATTTCAACGTGTTTACACGTCATTATCAAAGGCAAGATTAACAGTAAACAGTTGGTGTAGGATCAATAGAACTTGATAACTTCTTCTTGGTTATCTATGTCTGATTTCTCATGGGTGTTTGTATTTGTAACAACGTATGTGTTCTTTGTACCTAATATAAAATTTCCTTAATGTCTGACCTATATAAACCGAATTACAGTGGGAGCAATTTAATTTGAAAATGAAAATTAATTTTAGTAAATCATCTGTTTTGTTAAGATTAGACAAAGTGTTTAAAATGTTTTTAGTTGTTTCAACAATTAACTTAGATTTTCTTACTTGTAATTTTAGCAATTTTCTTCGATTTAACATCAAAATATGGAATCGAATCGTATTTTTATTGTATAAAATGAACTATTTGAATAAATATTTTTAATAGCTAATTTAGAATCTTTCTTATAATTAATATATCAATAAACTGAGTATAACAGTACTGTACGCATTTGTTTAAAAATTGAAATCGCTGTGTATCATAGATCTGTAAGCTGCTAATTTATTTGTTTTATTATAAAAAGGGTATTCAATTTGTTATTTAAATGCACGTTTTTGTTTAAAAAGTTAGTAACCTGGTTTGTTCAGTTTCTAGTGTGAAATTTATGTTTTATTTCAATCCGTTAACAAAAATTAAAAATTCATTAATTAACTTAAATGAACCATCGAAATATGCTAAAAAGTCATCCACATAACGAAACCATAATATAATCCTAGATTGATCGGACAAGAGGTATATACAGGAATGGTATTTAGCAATCGCGCCCTGCTTGGTCCCAAACTGATTTTGGTCAGTAAGGATGTAATTCGAATGTAGAGGGCGCTCGTGGCTAGAAAAACAGTAAGGACGTTGAAGTGGAAGATATAAGGTCAAAACGAATACTTTATTTCCGAACATTCTAGCTTTAAAATGGCGGCCGCTATGGTTTTTTGAAAACTTTGGCTTTAACGCCTTATCGCCCGAAAACGAGTAGACAGATCCATGTAGTTAGTTGTATCATGGACAGATCTCGATCAAATTTGGTTCTGTAGTAGCTCTTAGGTGAACAAAATATTGCAAAAATTTTTAACCGCATGAAAATTGCGAAGTAACAATTATTATCTCCAAATTTTTGAAATTTGAATTTAAAACATTGGTCGAAAACTGATCATACGATTTGATTTAAATTTTGTAGACTCATAGAGCTATAAATGAACTACAACTTGGTTCCTGTTTTAGTCCGCTAAATTTTCTGTGATGCCTTCTATGAATTTTTGACTATTTTGGATTTAGCGTCTATTTATTCAAAAACGGAGTATCAGATCGGGATAAAATTTAATATTGTAAACGCCCTAAGAGTACATAATGTTACTAGCTACGCTAATTTATGGAACTACAAAAACTCTGAAGTGAAAGCAATTTCACAATTGTGACATCTTCAAAAAAATATTGGTCAAAAACTGCTTTTTAATTTCATATGCCACTAGAGCTAGTGACGAACGACAATTTGGTTTAGTGCCAGTTCTCTAATTTCTCTGCGACGCTTCTTATGAATTTTTGAAAATCGCAAATTTTTGTTTATTAACGGTAGACGAACTTGTCCTTCCGTTTTTGGTTTTATTTAATATATTTAAGAAAAAGTTTTCTTAAAAAAGAATTTAAAAAATTTTTGGTTGTAACTTAGTAAGGTACAATAGACCATTCCTAGTAATCTGCCACGTCCCGTGGCAACGTTTCTGGGAATGAGAATTTTCCGGGAACTTTACATATTTAATGATTTAGTCGGGAAAGTATACAAAAATAAACGTAAAACTTGTATTTGTATTACTTCGTAAAATAAGAATGAAATGCTGTGCTAGCGTTTCTAATTTTGTTTTTTTTAATTCTGGTTTGGTGTTTATATTTTGTAAATACTTACAGCGTGGTGTAGTGTAATGCTTTTGCAATGATAAGGAACCTATCGTAATCATTAGCTTGGTAGAACTCTATGCAAGGATGAAATGTAACCGCAAATTGAATATAATCAACTAACCCAAAAGCCAGAGACGCAAGTTCTGTTTTCAGTGATTATAGTTCGTAAGACTCAAAAGCAGCCATACTTTACCTTATAAACATTCTAATCAAGACTCAAATATGGTGACAGAATTTGAATCAGAGTTGGATCATGAGATGGAATGACTAAATATTGCAAATCAATTTAGAATTTAATATTTTGAGTTGATTTTATGGTAGGCATGGTGAGACATTAATAATAAATATTTGACTATTAAAAATTAATAGTATAATAATAAAGTAAAACACTTAGTATTTGTTTTACAATCTGTTGATTTTCATTTACTTAAATCGAGTTTCAACCATCTTGGTTATCTTCAGGAGTTTACAAATGAAACTTAGTATTGCAAATACGATAATATAGATACATTATATTCCATTAGACTGTATGCTTCGGTCTACGGAATATTTTTCACAACCTTCAGAGCGAGATTTAAGTTAAACTGATAGTATGCTGGACGTTATCGGAAATTCCCCATTTATAGTTAAACGTTTGCTAATTGGGTTGAAGGGAGATTCATCCCCCCCCCCAAGTATTGCAAATATTGCTAAAAAAACTACCAATTTCGGTGCTTTAAAAATTATATTTTAATTGCTTATTTTCGCAACGAATTTTTGATATACACCTGCATTCGGAAGCGGCCCATCCGTTCTTGGAAGTCCACAACATGTATTTTCTTCACAATCTCGAAATTTTACAATTGTTATGGAATCAACTCTTTAATATGAAGCGTCGGCGTCGTTTGGGTCAGTTAAAGGATTAACAATTATATTAATTTTTTAACTAAAAAATTTTGTTTTCAGGAAACTTTTTTCATGTTTTTTAAATATTTTTTTAATTAAAAATATTACAAAAAATAAAAAATCCATTAAAAATGTTCTTAATTAAAAAAATTAATTAAATTTTTTTTTCTGACGCACGAAAAAAATTTTTTTAATGTGTAAAAAATAAAACTAAAAAACAATTTTTGGAGATGATGCAGAGTATACGATCAGGAAGCTGCGGGAAGAATATTTAAAATGGGGCCTAACACTAAATTTAGACAAAACAAAATATTTGCCGCTAGTAGTACAGATAGACTGAAACATTACAATTGGACACAAGTGAGACAATAGAGAAATGCGAAGTATACACTTACCTTGCGGATAAAGATAGACAGCAAAGGAAAGGATTGAATTGAAATAAATGAAAGAGTCAAAAGAGTAGAAGAGTAATTGGAGCGATAAATAGTGTACCGTGGGATAGAGATATAATTAAAACCAACTAAAAAATAAATTTACGACGCGCTAATACAAAGTGTAGTACATTATGGAGCTGAAACATGACAGATGATAGAGCAAAACTAAAGAAAAATGTGTGTGAGTGTCACCGATGGATTTTCTGAGAAGAGCAGCAAGGGTATCAAGAATGGAAAGAGCGAGAAACGTGACAATAGAAGAGAGGATGGAAGTAGATGAAGATACACTGTGTCCATAAAGTAACCCCCCCCTAACTAACTTTTGAACGACTTAATATTTTACTACAAAATTTGGTGTGCTTTAATGGGAAATTAAATACTATTTTTTAGCTCATAATTAAATAATGTATCATTCAAAATGGCGGCTGGGCGCCATTTTGAAATTTTTTTTTAAATAGAAAGGGGGGTCGAGTGACACCTCATTTGAAAGGTCTTTTAGTTCTGCGTCCGATCCTAGAGTTTCAAAGAAAAATATTCAGCCATTACAAAATGACAAACGTTTGAAGTAAAGAAGTCTATTAAAAAAAACTAAGAATTAAAGCAAAAACAAATGAAATTAAGTGTTCGAAATGTTCACCATTCCCTTCTTGGCACATAACAAGTCGGTTATGACATTCCTGCCTTACATTTTCATAAGTTTCAGGAGTGACATTTCTGTAAAAAACGCATTACAGAAGTTTGCAGAAATATCACTCCAGAACCCTATGAAAATGTGAGGCAGGAATGTCATAACCGACTTTTTATGTGCCAAGAAGTGAATGGTGAACATTTCGAACACTTAATTTCATTTGTTTTTGCTTTAATTCTTAGTTTTTTTTAATAGACTTCTTTACTTCAAACGTTTGTCATTTTGTAATGGCTGAATATTTTTCTTTGAAACTCTAGGATCGGACGCAGAACTAAAAGACCTTTCAAATGAGGTGTCACTCGACCCCCCTTTCTATTTAAAAAAAAATTTCAAAATGGCGCCCAGCCGCCATTTTGAATGATACATTATTTAATTATGAGCTAAAAAATAGTATTTAATTTCCCATTAAAGCACACCAAATTTTGTAGTAAAATATTAAGTCGTTCAAAAGTTAGTTAGGGGGGGGGGTTACTTTATGGACACAGTGTATAGTAGAGAAGGCAGTTAATATGGTTCGGCCACGTCAAAAGAATGGGGAAATAACATATGCCGTCGCGTCCTATAGCACCGAGAAAGAGAAAGGAGAGAGAAAATACATTTTGAGTCCTACAAAAAGTGCATTTTTAATGTGTCAAATCTAAAAAAATAAAGTTTATGTTCAGAAAAATGTTTACGAAAATAATTTATTTGACGTCTAGAAATATTACTTTAGTAATTTCTAAAAAATAATGTTTGTAAACAGAAAGCTTCTATTCCTTCACACGAGATGGCGCGGTCGCCTTAGTATTTTAGTCACATGGAGTCAAGATGAAATCGAAATGTTAACTTCCACATGGCTCGATGTGTAAATGCCACGTTTTAACTATTGAAGACGACCGACTAGCCATTTTTTTATAAATTAAATTTTTTTCATTAAAAAATTTGTCAAAATTTCACCCCAAAAAAATATTATTTATGGTTATTCATAACTGGCTTAAACAGCGCTTTATACTTCCATATACTAAAAGTAAAAAAGCTATTTTTTTATAAACACCGTAAAATGTACGGCGTGAACATGCCTATGTAAGCTATCCCTAGCTTTTCTGGTATTAAGCCAAACTTAACACAAAATCGGAGGTATGTGAAATACATTGGCATATAAAATTTTAAATATTTATCGCAAAGCATGTTAAAGACAGCAATTAAACAATGATAGAACTAGGCCAATTGTGTCTGTTCTTGATTGATTTCTTTCGGAAAGTATTGCTACTATAATACTAATTTTGTGTGTTTACTGTTCTTAAAAAGTTATTATTATAAATTTCTAAAAGTTTTAACTTCAGTATAACAAACTTTTTAATTTTAACTATTTTTGGCAGTGTATTATAAATTGTTTAAAAGATGCTTCTTACATACTGTATTAAATATGATTTATCTATTTCTATTTTAATACAGGGCTTTCAAAAAAGCACTTATCAATTTAATAATTTGAGTATATTTATGTTTGTACATACGTAGCAATCTGATAATTATACCAAGTTCTCCTTTTATTCCTTTCAAGTCTCTGTCCACACACATCGAATACTAATTGTGCTCGGACCTATGTTATTATTTTAATTATAAGCCTACGCTGTTCGAAACAGGTTTGTGAGTTATTTTTTAGCTTCAAAAAATTTTATAGGTGCATTTAACATTTTCTTCCCGACTGTAATTATTTTTAATGTACGAGGGAGTCCATTACATTTGAAAATAATCGCGCAAAAACGCAGTAAATATTAAAACCACCCCTTCTTGCCCCTCCACAATCTTAAACTTTTAGCTTTCACTTTTATGTCTCAGCAACGTTCAGTGCCCATTAAAAGTTTGCTGTTAACAAGGAAATTGTTAACTTTTACTTAACACACGGTCTTTTGCAACCTTTTATAGATTGTTTTATGCTGTAGTTTTACAGGTGCCTTCAGGTGCAATGGATATTCGTTATTTGCACTAAAGTGGTCGTAAAAGAAGGCTTGTTTGCGAAATGACCCTAGTGAATGATTTATATTTTCTGCAGTCTTTGCCTATTGCCGGAACCTGCGGTATTATGTACTTACGATTACCTATAAGAATTATCTTAACAACTTTCTAGGAAAATCTTTGATTGCATTTTCTTGCAACTGCGACTGTTAACCGACCGCTTTTGTTCCAGCACGGTGGGCCCGTTATGTTTTTAAAACTAATAAAGGTAAACTCCTGACAGATGTACAAAACCGTCCATTAATTATAATTATTGTGCTGTTGTGTCAGTTTGAATTGCATCTGCACTTTTTGCAACAGTGTACGCCGTTGATCAACCCGCTGGCAGTTCATTGTTTATCGGTGACTGCAATACTATTTCATTGTCTTTTCTGCGACACTTTGAAGGCCCGCACGAACAATTCAACACGGTGCTTAAGACTACACGAAAATGTGAAAGCTGAAAAAAATCAGCTGGAGAACGCAGAAAAATAATAATAAGACAGGTTAGTTAAAAAATTCTTCTTTTTATAATTTTTCTAAAACGCAGAAAAGCTTAACAAGATAGCTTAAAATTACGAAAATTGTGGATTATGAAATTATCAATTGCTTTTAACAAAAATTTAAAATCAAAAATGGAAACATACTTTTCTTGTTTAGTATTATGATTTACATGGATCACGACAAAGTTATTTAAAAACCCGTTTTAGAAAAAAAATGTGGATATTACCATTAAAAAAATGGTGTTACAGTCAGCTATTTTGTGAGAAAAGTCAGTTTTTTTAGTGTTTTTGATTAAATTTTAATAAATATCTTGACTGTTGAACTAGATTAATTCCGATTTTCTACTATAAATGTACTATAACATATTTTCCATAATTGCAACGCTTACTTATTAAAAGTTGCCACCATAAATATTGATTTCATGCCAACTTTCCAGCAGAAAAACAATTTCTTCATCATTTAGTAACCTTTTTCAAATTTAAAAAAAACAGCTGTAAAGAGAACTTAACGTTTTGCTAGAATCCATCAAAAAATACAGGGTGTTATTTGAAAACATGAAGTAGGCGTGATTTCCAGTTTTCCAACGACTTGAAAATTGCGGAAAAAGGAAGTAGTGTACCTAATTTTGTTTACGCCCGGTATACAGAAATTTTATACACAAACATAAAAAATAATTTTATCAAATGTAACAAAATTAGCTTTGTAGTTAGGAAGTTATGAAGACACATTTCAAAAAAATGTGTATAATTTCTAAAAAATCGAATCAACTTAAAGCAAAGTATAAAAAAGAAAAAACAAGAAATTTGAAAGTCACGCTGAGATTATATCAAGTACGAGCATGTTGAGAAAAGGTCAGAAAAGTTATCGCTATATCCGACAAGGTTTATTACATTTAAATTTTAATAGAATCGACAAAAAATGTAAACTAAATATATCGAAACAAACAAAAAACAGTCTAATATTTGCGATTATTCCGCTCATAATATATCGACCAACAACTACGTCGTATTTGTCGTTTCAGCAGCCAAAAGAAAAGCCAGATATTTATAACGTACAAAATTTTATCGCGAATAAATTTAAGCAACCACTTATTTGTTTTATTTGATAATGATAAAAATACAACTAATTTGACAATTCCATATATTATTCGGGAAATAGTTCACTGATGCACAACTCGTAAATCTAAAAAAGGAATTAGGGTAAGTTACTCAAACTTCCGACATAGCGAATAGTGATTATTTTGATAAACAAATATATATTCAAGGTACGCAATTTCATTTCGTATCAATTTTAGCAAACTACAGGATAAATATTAATTTTTTTTATTTATTAGTTAAAACAATAATTTGACAGTTCAATATAATATTCATAAAATAATGCGGTCATATACCACTCGTGAATTGCAAAATAATCGGGAAAAATTGCTCAAACTCGCTGCGTAGGTCAATTATTCTTTGTCAAGAAAAATTAATTAATTAAGATTCTTTGCTACTCAACAGGTTTTTGTAAATTTACCCCGGTTGTATATCCTTTGAGGTTTTTGCGTTTTCTCCAACTGTCAGTATTATAATTTACTTTCGGCTTAGACCGCGTCGTCATCTAGGGATTACGCCCAGTGTAATCAGGTAAATACCGAGCCGTAGCTTATCTGCCTTTCCAATCATTTGCTCTAAAAGTTTGAGCCATAGTTGTTCGTGGGCCCTCCTTGCCTCAATAGTGCCGTTAAACTTCAAAAATTTTGAAAATGTTTAAAAATTTTGAAAATTTTCAAAATATTAAAAATGTAAGAGCACAGCCAGTCGCCATCAAAAGTTGAGACAACTGGAAGAGATCCGGGTTTAATAAATAGATTAGCTGAACCCGTTAACTACACCCCACGCGTTTCTGATAATAAAATTGTAAGCAAATGCATTAAAAGTAGTTGAACACGGCTGCGGTGGATCGCCGCTTTGCTTATCCCCACGCCAGCTGAGGCGTGACTGAGGTGACTAAAGGGTTACTGTTAAAACATTCTCAGTGCAAAATTTTAGCATTTAACATAAAAGCGAACTAAAAAAAGTTCGTTATAGAAACAAGAAATAACTTTGTATTAAAGATAAAAGACGAAACTAAGTTAAAAATCAAAAACGGTTTACCAAAAATGTTGGTAGCCGCCCCTGGAATCGTATTTTAATTTAATGCAGCACACTAAAACCTTTGGATTAAAAAGCAGCAAAAACTAGATACATACTGATAGATGGTTTTGTAATTGATACTGCTACTTGACACTTGAGATAGGTTATTGGTGAATGAGTTCGATGAGTACGACTGTACGTGTTTGATCGCATAATAAAATGGCTTTTTTCAATAATAGCATCGTCCTTGTGTATGGCAAAGTGAACGGAAATGCTACCAGAACTAGGATAATTTACGTGGATCGTTTTCCCAATCGCCGAATACCTAATGCGAGAACCTTTAACATTTATGTGATCATACTGCGTTTAAATCCCAAATGCAACATCGAGGAAGGGCACAAATCCGTCAAGCCATACATTTTAAAAGCAGCAAAAGCGGATGCCATTGTTAGTGTTCCAAGATATGCATTTTGCATTGAAGTACTAGCATTTACAATTTTGCGTAATTTAAACGAACAGGGTTTGCACCCTTATCATGCACATCTGGTGCAGGTACTACATCCAAGATATTCTCTTCGTCGTTAAGTTAAGAATAGAAGAAGAGTGGACACAGCGATACAATGAAGAGATAAATAATCTATACGGTGAACCGGACGTGATTAATATCATCAAAAGTTTAAGAATAATATGGATTGCGCATGTGACACCTGTAAGCACAACCCAACGTGTCTTTAACAGGAAGACCCCGAACGAGATGGGTTGATAACTTGTCCAAAGACTTACAAAGGCCGAATGCAAAAAATTGGAAGAAAATAGCATTGGAGAGAGGGAAGTGGAAGGAATTTTTTTAATTGTTTGCTGTCTACCGGTGAAGCAGGATTTTCACGAGATGGTATTTTCAATGTCCACAACACCCACATCTGGTAAGATGAAAATCGTAATACATTTCGGGAACATCGCCAGAAATTTTATGTAAATGTGTGGGCTGGCATTGTGGGTAACTGTTTAATCGGAGCCTATATTTTACCGCCTCGCTTAAACGGCATTGACTATTGAAGATTTCCTAATGAAAATTTAAACAAACTTTGAAAAAAGTGCCGTTAACTGTACGCGGGAACATGTGGTACCCCTATGGAGGTACACCAGTTCATTATTCTCTTGAAGTATGAGTGCGGTTGGATAATATTTGATAATTATTAGGAAAAGTGGATTGATTGGTCGAAATGGGCCGGTGTTATGGCCCGCGCGATCACCGGATTTAAATTCTTGTAATTTTTTTGTGTGGGGGCATATGAAACAATTGGTATATGCCATCCCTGAAAATATCCTTGAAGAACTAAGAGCACGTTTTTCGACAGTTTTTTCCAGAGTGCGGCTCCTTAACTTCAGAGGGGGGATGCTAAAAAAGTATGCAATTTTAGAAAAATTAAAAATAGTAAAATGGTCAGTTTGGTGGGTTCTATTAGAGGTTAAAATATATGCACGTATTTTAATAATATCCCAAGCAGAAGCAAATCGAAATTTGAAAATGGAAACCAACAATTTTTATCGTTTGTTTCTTATTGTTCGGTAGTTATTGGCAGTAGCCAAGGAAATAATTTGAAATTTATACCGCCTGACGTTGCAAGCTATAAATACTGCGAAAACAAAACGTGGATTACTTTCAGATCCGAGATCATATATCACGGTTTCGAGTAGGTAACTTAAGTTTCGCAATTTT
Source organism: Ctenicera cuprea (assembly GCA_958336395.1). Lineage (NCBI taxonomy): Eukaryota > Metazoa > Arthropoda > Insecta > Coleoptera > Elateridae > Ctenicera > Ctenicera cuprea. The sequence continues at coordinate 51,566,878 of OY284487.1, forward strand.
TTCTTTGATTTTTACAATCCATTATGTTTTGCTTCTAAATACACTAGAATCAATTTTACTAAGCCCAGCTCCATTAAACTGCAAATAACCGTTTATATTTATACACTACCGCTTTATATTTTAGTGGTGCATAAAACCACGTACAACTTCACTGCAAAATACACAGCACGAGATTAAATTTGCGAAGTTCGTCTCTATCTAGTACTCGTTTTACATTTGTAAATATAACTGAAATCCCACGTTTCCTCTAAATAACAGTAACCGTAATCCTTTTATGATTTCCATACGGATAATCGTTATATTACGTCGGTTTTCCACATTTTATCCGGAAAACTTTTTACCGGCGCGTAATTTAATCAAGCTTACTATGTAAACCTGGAGAAGTCCCGAATTTTCTGCAACATTTCGATTTACATATGCACACAACATAACAGAAAGTTATCGTATGCATAATTTTCAACTTTATGGACATGCACATTGTTATCTCCAGATTACCGGCAATTTTGTACTAGCAAACCGTGACAGAGCATAAATATTCATGGTGCATAAAAAGTTATGAAAATTTAAAGAAATTGCACTTTAGCAAGCGCTTTCAGCTGTTACTACAATTATTTTCCGCGAATTTCGAGAAAGATTGGATTAATTTGAATATTTGTGTAGGTAGAAAATTGGAAATTATACTAAATTACACCGAGTCTTGTAAAAACCTGTTTTAAGTTTCGATTTTGTAAATTAAGTATAATTAATTTTAATAACCATTAAAATATTTACTACAAACAACAAGAAAAATACATTGCAACTGTAGATAGCACGTGACTTACATCGACTTATCGGATATGTCAGGTCAAAAGTTTTATTCTGGTACTAATTAAATTAGATTATTTTAGTATTTGCAATTAAATATATCATAATGTATTTCTTTTTTTTTAATTAATGCTTTAATTCTTTTGCACTGCAATAATAAACGATAAGAAGATTATTTTACGAAGGGCACCAATTCAACAACCAAACCAACAAAGGAAGAATTACACAAGATACAATTATAAAACGCCAATTGATGCATGGTACAAAATTAAATTAAAATTATAAACAATTTCACCAAAATCCGCAAAATTATCATTCGCATTTTTATTTCTGTTTCTGCTTGTTTGCGTTTGAGTGTAAAGACTTGTATCATTAGAAAACAGGGCAATTACACAGTTCCAAGTGCTATAACATTCCAGTGCAGTTATCAAAGGCCGCTCTAGAATTTAAAAACAAGCATTGAACTAAGCCATCACTGCTATTAATCGTGAATTTAAAAGTTCGATCTCAGAACAGGTTAAAAAACTTGTTGCGGTAACAGTGCAGTTTTAATAATTGACTTTCAAAAACGTATATCTGTCACGAGTTTTCTCCATTGAGGCAAGTTTATTGCTTAAAAACCTATTCATTGGCTTTAGTTAACCATTTATTATTCAAAAAAGTTATAATTACATGTGAATTAAAAAAGCGTCAAACTTTTTGAGAAAGCTTTAGAACAAAAACTGATCTTTCTAATTGCAATTTATTATTTAATAAATAATTAGCTGAACCCGTGGCCTACGCCCCACGCTGTTATTGATAACTCTTTTTAAAATACACAAGCTTGACCATAAACATCGAAACCGTCTAACAAAATCATAAATAAGCTGCGTCGAGAAGCAGCCCGTTGTCGCGTAAAGTTGAGACAGTTCCGGATTTATTATATATAGATTAATATTTAATAAACAAATACCTCAAGCTGCGTCCTGCGCCCCACGCTTTTAATGATAACTTCTTTTGAAATATAAAAGCTTGACTGTAACATAAACATAAAAACTGTCTAAGAAAATCATAAATAAGCTGCGTCGACATGTACGAGCACAGCCCGTTGTCGCGTAAAGTTAAGACAGTTCTGGATTTACTATAGATCATTATTTAATACGCAAATACCTGAAGTCTTGTCCTGCGCCCCAAGCTTTTAATGATAACTTCTTTTGGAATATAAAAGCTTGACTGTAACATAAACATCAGAACCGTCTAACAAAAGCATAAATAAGCTGCCTCGAGAAGCAGCCCGTTGTCGCGTAAAGTTGAGACAGTTCCGGATTCAATATATAGATTATTATCTAATAAGCAAATACCTGAAGCCGTGTCCTGCGCCCCACGCATTTAATGATAACTTCTTTTAAAATATAAAAGCTTACAAAAGCATAAATAAGTTGCGTCGAGATGTACCAGCACAGCCCGTTGTCGCGTAAAGTTGAGACAGTTCCAGATTTAATATATAGATTATTATTTAATAAGCAAATACCTGAAGCTGTGTCATGCGCACCACACTTTTAATGATAACTTCTTTTGAAATATAAAAACTTGACCGTAACATAAACATCAAAATCGTCTAACAAAATCATAAATAGGCTGCGTCGCGATTTATGAGTACAGCCCGTTGTTGCGTAAAGTTGAGACAGTTCGGGATTTAATATATAGATAGGTATAAGAAAAATTTCTTAGTTTTAACTTAAATTATATTTTCTAGTTAGATATTTACAATTTTAAAATTGACACAAAATTACGAAATACTTAATTTTTAAATTTTCTTATTTTATTTATTTTTTTCTATAATAATAATTAAGAAAATATCACAAATTCTCAGAAAACAATTTAATATAATTAAAATTAACAATAAAATCGTATTTTATCAGCAAACAAAAAGTTAAGTATTTTAATGTAGAGATTAAAATCACAATCTGAAAATTTCATTTAAAAAAATTAAACTGTTTAAAGTTTCAGTATTTTTAGAATCAACTGAACGCTGCTGTGTTAGTTGATATTTAGTGCTTAAAGTAGACCTGGGCGGCACGGAAAATTTCGTATCAATATTCGATACGTGTCGATATATGCTTCGTATCGATAGGTATCGCCGACCCCCCGGTCACTCCCACCAACGATTTTTTTTTACATAACATACATTTAAATTTAAATAACAAATTACGATCTACATAACAAATTTGATAAAAAACAGTAGTTAAGTAACAAAGAGTAATATAATGACAAATTAAAAATTGTTAAATAAGTCAATTTTATTAATATAATTTTAATGCAGGTTATTTAAATCTAGCACTGGCATTTGTTTTTGTAAATTTTATGTTTCATGGCTCACTATTTATTTTTTAACTATATCAATATCAATTTAATCAATATATCTAATACCACAATTATTTAAAAAAATAAATACAACAAACTATATATTTTTTATCATACCTGCATCATAATCATTGTAAAACAAACCAAAAAGCGTGCGTAAACCCAACATTAAAACACCCCGGTGTTTTAAAGTTGCTAAGCAACAATGACGTCATCAATTTTGAAGCAAGAAATTACAAACACGCGAAAACAATTCGAATTCACATAGCAACATAAACAACAAAAAATGCTAACCAATCTCCAGGTAAATGATATAACGTCACATCATAGACTACTATGTAAGATTAATCAAAATCAAAATGCTGCTTCCTAGCTATATTCTTCTTATTTTCTAGATTATGATGCAGGTATAATAATAAATAGCGTATAATACACGTGTATAGGAGCCTTTAAAGCACTGCTCCGTTAAAAGGCACTCGGCTTCGCCTCGTGCTTTTAAATCCGTCGCGCGTGCTTTAAAGGCTTGTTTATACACTTGTATTATAATATACTATTAAAAAGTTCTTAAAAATGACATGTAAATAATGTCGAAGCAGACTATAATTCCCATTAAAAAAATTTACGTATGTGTTGTAACTCAAAAACCATTAGAAATATGAAAACTAGGTACGTTTCTTACTGCTAAATAGAGGAAAGCCAGCTACCCCATCAGGAACACAAGGTATAAGAAAGCCCAATATACCTATTACTGCTCAGCATGTATATTCAGCAAACGTTAATGGTCCAACCTACTCAAAAATATCGACAAGCCATCAAAATAACAATCCAACCCAAAATACCAACAGTAACGACATTTCATTATTACAATTTCTTTCCAAGTTTGAAACAATTCTCTTCGAGTAGTGTCCTGGAATGCAAATGGGTTGGCACAGCATCGCTTATTAGTCGAACTATTCTTAAACGAACATAAAATTATCACGAATAAAGGTACGGTGGAAGAAGACGTAAATAATAGGATTAGGATGGGAAAAGCAGCAACAAGAGCACTACACGGCATTATATGGAGTAAGTACCTAACAAAGGAAACAAAAAGACATATTTACGACAGTATTGTGCAAAGTGTAACAATATACGGAGGAGAAACGTGGCCAATAACAACTAAAATAAGGGATAAAATAAGAACAGTAGAGCTCGATTTTCTAAGGAGATGCCTACAAGTTACCAGAGAAGACAAATGGAGAACAGAAAAAATATGGCAAGAAATGGAAATCAGGTCGTCAATTACGAGAAATCTGGAAAATCGTACTTTGAGATGGTATGGACACGTTGAGAGAATGCCGGAGGAAAGATGGCCGAAAACCATACTTCATTGGGAACCACAAGGAAGAAGAAGGCGAGGGAGACCACCCCTAAAGTGGAAGACACATATCAATAAAATAATGGAAGAAAGGGACCTTACACCAGGAGACTGGGAAGACAGAATTTTTTGGAAGCTGAGGACGACGAACCCATAGAGGAAAAAGTCAAAGATAGATAGATAGATTGATCTCTGAATCTCATTTTACGGAAAGGAGCTATTTCAAAATCCACAACTATACTACATACCACACCAACCACCCCGACGGAGCAGCTCACGCGGGCTCGGCAATTATTATAAACAACAAAATATCTCACTATGTCATGGAAGGTTTCGTAACTGAATATATACAAGGCACCATAATCAATGTCCAAAGTCCTAGTGGTTCTCTAATAGTTGCGTCGATATACAGTCCGCCTAGGCACTCTGTCAAACAAAATCAGTATGAAGCATTCTTCAAAAATCTAGGCAACAGATTCATCTCCGGCGGTGACTACAATGCCAAAAATCCAATCTGGGGCTCCAAGTTAACAACCACCAAAGGGCGCGAATTACACAAGGCTGCAATGGCAAACAATTACAACTACCTATACACTGGGGAGCCCACATACTGGCCGGCTGACTTAAACAAAGTACCTGATGCTGTAGATTTCTTTGTTACCAAAGGACTATCTCCAAGATACTGTAAAGTAGAAACATCCTTTGAACTTCTTTCAGATCATTCAGCTATAATAGTAACCATCAGAACTTCTATTATTACAAAGCAAAAGCTTCCTTCCCTACATAATAATCATACAAACTGGGACCTGTTCAGGGAGTACTTAACGGATGCTACAACAATTAAAGTCTCATTGAAAACAGAAGATGAAATCGACAATGCAGTAGACCAACTAACAAAAAACATACAAAATGCAGCCTTCTACTCAACGCCGTCGGGCCAGGGAAAATTAGAAGTTATTGAAAACTACCCACTTTACATTAAAACCAAAATTGCTGATAAAAAAAGAGCCAGGCGAAAATGGCAGCAAACAAGGAACCCTATAGACAAAAATAACCTAAATAGATTAACCAGAGAGCTAAAAATAGCATTAAGGGAATGGAAAAATGAAACATTTAATGAATATGTTAGCAATCTATCCCCTTCTGCAAACAGCAATTATACGCTTTGGAAGGCGACAAAGAAATTAAAAAACGCCCGTACTTCTATTCCACCAATTAGAAAGGTCGACGGCTCCTGGGCAAGAACAGAAGAGGAGAAAGCAATACTTTTTGCGGAACACTTATCAACAATATTCAAACCGCATCCTACAGCTACTACCACTGAAGAGGAACAAGAGATTACAGACTACCTACAAGCTCCTTTACAGTTAAGCCCACCAATACAATGCTTCACCCCTGAAGCTATTAAAACTGTAATTACACACTTAAACAACAAAAAAGCGCCCGGGTATGACCTAATCACTGCCAAACCACTGAAGGAACTGCCCCACAAAGCTATAATGTGCATGTTACAAATCTTCAATGCAGTCTTAAGACTGCAGTACTTTCCAATGCTATGGAAATTCGGCCAAATAATACTAATATTGAAACCAGGCAAACCCGAACATGAAGTTACTTCTTATAGGCCGATAACACTGCTACCAATACTTTCAAAAGTATTAGAGAGATTAATACTAAAGAGAATCGCACCCATAATTGAACAAGAAGCACTTATCCCACAACATCAATTTGGGTTTCGCCAGGAACACTCTGCTTTAGAACAGATACACAGAGTTGTAGATGTAATAGAGAAGGACTTTGAAGAACGAAGATATTGTGCCGCGGTATTCCTTGATGTCAGCCAGGCCTTCGACCGTGTCTGGTATCCTGGCCTACTATACAAAATCAAACAAACCCTGACACACCAGTACTACCTTCTATTTAACTCATATCTCAATGAGAGGTATTATCAGGTCAAGCACGGCGAAAGCCAATCTGATCTATACCCAATAAAGGCAGGCGTTCCTCAGGGCAGTGTTCTAGGACCAACCCTATACCAGATATTCACAGCTGACCTACCACACAATGATAATGCAATGACGGCCACTTTTGCGGACGATACCGCGATATTAGTTTCTCACCCGGATCCAACACAAGCATCGGCAATACTACAAAGTAGTCTGGACAACATACAAAAATGGCTACATAGGTGGCGAATACAAATAAATGAAAATAAATCTACAGCTATCACGTTTACGACGAAACACAACTCTACTCCTCCAGTTACACTAAATGGTATACAGATTCCCACCAAAGATGAAGTAAAATACCTCGGCCTAAACCTAGACAGGCGTTTAACATGGAAAACCCATATCACAAAAAAAGAGAAAGCAAGTGGATGCAATGGTGAAAAAGATGTACTGGCTCATAGGGAAAAACTCCAAGTTATCGTTAGAAAATAAAGTGCTAGTGTATAAGACAGTTTTGGTTCCAGTGTGGGCCTATGGCATACATCTATGGGGAAGTGCAAAAACATCCAATATTGAAATCCGACAAAGATTTCAAAGCAAAACTCGTTGTGCAATCACCAACGCTGAATGGTTCATTAGCAACAAAACACTCCATGAGGATCTAAAAATTCCATGGATCAGAGAAGAAATCAAAAGACGTACAACCTCCTATGTCAAACGAATACATAATCACCCCAATGTGCTCAACTTATTAGACAATGCCAATACCACTCGCAGATTAAAAAGACTTAAAACGTTAGACCTTACTGAATAATAATTGTTATTTTAGTATATCAGGGAATCGCCAATGGGCGCCACTCCCTCCTCATGACAATGTAATTTAGTTTAGTATTAAGTATCACATCACATTTGCTTGTTAGCCTTAGGGCTAGTTGTAAATTAGCATATTATTATAATAAAATAAAAAAAAGTACGTTTCTGTAATCTACACAAAAAAAATTATTTAAAAATCCTTTTAAATATCTGTAAAAATAAATAAACTATAACATAGAATAGAAATGTTCAAAAATTCACTTTTTGGCTGTAGCTCAAAAACAAAAGAAAATGTTGCCTTTTTTTTCTACCATTGAATTCGTCTTAAAAATTAACCCAATAACATCCAAACTGCTTTTTCATAACTATAATATTAACAAAGTTACCCATGTAATTACATCGAAAATGAGACACCGTTTATAAATTGCCTGTTATTAAAAGAGAACAATTTTTATTCCGAGCTTGTAGTAGATTACATAAAAATTTTATTGGCTCCACTTTTAGTTCGAAAAATGATATTTTTATAGCCTTCTCAAAACTTGTAAAAATAAGACCACACACAAAGTTATAAATTCGCAAAATTTCTGTGTAATGTATTCACAGAAATGAGAAATTTTTTTTAAAAGCGTGTTTAAATAATGATAATTAGAAATCAAATCAAATGCTTACGTTTCTTGTTTTTTTAAAGTCTAAAATTTTAATACACAACTGCCATAATATTTATATAAAAGTTAATTACAATTTGTTCGGTCGATGCACCAGGAAACCTCTTTCCTCGTGTAAAACATGCTATAAAAATCTTTTAAAGTGTTTAATATTTTGTAATTTGCTTAGAAAGTATTGCTTGTTCAGCTGAAGATGAACTGAGAACAGACCGAAACTGGTTCCATTAAATTAAATAAATTAAGCTAAAAGAAAAGAACTTGAGATTTCAATGAATGTTATATTACAGGTCAAGAAATTATCAAAAACTAAAAGTTTTAATTTTAGGGGAGGTTTCGAAACTGTAAGTTGCGTGTGGATTTCCAGGGTAAAATACTAAAACGTTTTAATCTGTACAAAGGGTTGAATAAGGAGACGAACAAGCTTGGAAACGTCCCATACAATTAAACTTTTAGTTGTTATTAATTTCCTAGCTCGTAACTTAACATAAGATGAGCCATAAAATGTCGTTTTTACCGTTACCGTTTAATTATTTTGAAGAAAAATGTGCATAGTATTCGCAATATGTAATAGATAGTTACGTTACTAGTGGGATAATAACACGAGTTTGAAAGTTGTGTAATCAAACGAGTGCCATAATAATGCATTATCCCAGGCGTGACACAAAATTTTATCTACGAACACTCAAAACTTGTTAAAAATTGAATTTTTTTGCTAGAAATGATATTTGACATTTAGCATTAATTTATTTGCAAATGTCGTCATTTTTAAAACACTTTTGTTTTAAAATTAAAAGAACGAGATAGATTCGATTTGTTCAATACTATGGCAACCGGCCAGTTTTGTTATAAACAAAGCTTCAGGTTTGTTAGTGTAAATAAAATTAGTTAGGTAATAAATCTATTATCTCAGTAGTGAGATAATGAACTTCATTACCTAACGCCAATGTATAACATAATAAGTCCTTATCCAAGCAGTCGTAGATAAAGTATTATACATCGATTGTATTAAAAACCATCGTAATTATTATAACACGGCAGCGCTATGAACAGATCAAGTGCTGCAACAGAAGTCGTCCGTTTTTAATACTAGTTTCGGCTTGGCACACAGGCAGTCAAACACCGTTACACTTTATGCTGTGATTAGGAGAGAATATCTTTCACATGGTGCAGAGAAAGATGTAACATAAACTGACTGTGATGAATACCATAACGCGTTAGCATTTGACCGGGAATCTTGCATGGGAAATGTAGGTGTATTGTAAGAACCTATATCAACTTTTTGATTTTTTGGAAAGATACTCCTTGGTAATAAAAACGCCAAAAAAAAAAGCAGATTCATCAGACAAAAATTCGAGCGAAGGGAAAATCAGTGCCCCCAAATATCCCTCAACTTAAAAATTAACTTTAACATCCTCGTTCCTTGAGGTGAGTTCTGACTTACCAAGCAATAGGGACGTTTCTGCACCGTAACTGTGATTTCAGTTTTCGCTGTAGTTTTCCTTTTTGTATTTCTACTGATGATGACTGCTTAGCAGTCGAAATGTACATTTAGAGTACAAAAGTTCTTGTGAGAACTAAAGGGTTTTGAATTTTCTTTATTTAACATCCTATTTTACAATCACTCATGAGCAATGTAGCTAAAACAGATGTGTTTTATTCTCCCCTATTTATTAAATACACACATGAATACGCAATTTTCAAAAATTCGCAAAAGGTGTCACCAAATTCTAGCTCAAATCTGACCTAGATAAATAAAAAGGATGGTGCGGTGCGGTCAGTTGTAGAGCAATTGTTTTTCGAAAATTTTCAAAATTATTAGGAAATGTTCACTTAATACTTTTTATGACTCCAAAAATTATTGTAGTAACGTTAAGTATATCGCCTAGGGCTATATCACAAAAACCAAAATTGTATCTTATATATTTAACTCATTTTTGAATAAATAGGCGTTAACGGGAAATTTTTCAAAAATAAACGTAGCATTTGAAAAATCGTCTTAAATGATCGATTTGTCTTAACGCCGTATATCATACTCTGTACCCTGATTTTTAAAATTCCCCTTTCCTCCGTTTTCGATGTCGGGTTCTAAAATAAAACGTATTGACCCGAAGAATTTTCATTGTAATCCAAATATCATTACGGTCAGTTCAATACTTCCGGATACACATATACAGACAGACATTATTTAAAACTACCGTTTTTTGGTTGTAAGATGTCCCAAACATGTATTGCCGTTAAAATATTTTTACGACCACAATACAGTATGGGAAAGTAAAAAATGTCCGTTGATTTTCAACCCCGGCTGATACCTCATTGCCGAAAGATACGCAGAGAACGAAGCATCGCTTCTCTTAGACGAGCTACAAATACCAGCGACCTTTACAGCTGCCTTAAGACATGCATAGTAAAGCCAATAATTGGACAAATAATTACTCAGGTGGACACAATAAACAGACTTAGACTCTATACTATACTACATTCCCTACGACCGACAATAGGATTTTTCATTTTCATAGAAACAGCATTTATAAGTCCAGGTGGATTTTCAGTCAACAAATAAAACACGTACTTGATGCTACTGCTTTGACTAACAAGCCTAGTCGCGGACAAAGTACTCCGGTATGCTATTGCAGTGTATATTCGTTTAATATTTTATAATAACAATAATATTATGCCTGTCCACCAGATCGGGCAAAATTAGCAAGTTTGTAAGTACTCCAATTAGAGTATACGTTGAATTTAAGTTGCGTTGTGTAGCACGCTAATATATCATAATAGTAACAAAATGTACTTTTTGACTTCATATTAGGTATGAGCCAAGCAAGTTTGTTTATTTCTATTTTGCTAGGATAGGATGATCTCACATAAACACGTGTAAATCGCGGACATGTTTTAACAAGACAGAAAAATATAAATATTTATAAGATGCTGTTTTAGTTGTAGTTATTAGGTTTATATTGCTATGCGAACAGCCGAAAACAGGTACTAATTAAAGGCTTCTTCTACACCCATTTTTATTTATTTAGTACATTCTATTTTTTGCTCATATCAGCCCGGACGGACGCAACGATATATCAAAAATGCACCTACAAAATAAGCTTTCAAAAGAGAAACCGGAAGCGGAAGCTAAACAAATTTTTTAAAGCGAATTTTTTAACTCTGAAAACGGAATCGGATACAAAACCGTGAGCAAGGCAAACTTGTTTTTCGAACTCGCTGGCTTAAAAGTGGCGGGCCAAAAAAGATTTTAAACTGTCACATTTATCTAACCAAGGGCCAGCGGGTGGTCTAGTGGTTAGAGTCCCAACCTCTAGAACTAGACTCCCAACGGCAGTAGGTTCGAATCCTCTGCTCGTCGGAAATTTTTCTGAATAAGTTAAATCCGGCGTGTCCATAATGTGGTGTGTATGTTGGCTTGCATGTCTTTCAGGGGTGGGGCATGTTAGACCGGTGTATAGCGCAAGTCCGCTGAGCCCGGGTAAGGGGGTGGGATGAAAATCATGCAGTCGTGCTCACGCACGGCCTCATGATTCTTAAAAAATTTTTTTATCTAACCATGCTAACCCAGCTGATGCAAGAGTTTTATTCATGTAAATACGTTCAGATGTATTAAATATTTGAACAACTATAATGATTTATTAAATATTAGAACATTTAAAATAAACGTTTTGAGAATTTACTTCACAGTCGATAAACATATTAAATACTGAAAGATTTAAAATAATATTTAATAACTTATTTTCGTGTATAATTATTTTATTAAAATATGAAGTATTAAGCTACATGTGTGTATATATGTATAACAAACATTAGAACTACATGTTAAATTCCTAAAGCTTCACCATAACACGGCGGCGGGCTCTTACCTCTAGATTAAATTTATCACCCTAACACGACGGGCCCTTACACTTCCGCTCAGTTTACCGGCGAATGTTTATGTTGCTGTCACTACTGTTGCTATATTTTGGTTAGTTATGACTTACTGCCATTTTGACGGATCAAGAATTTCGCACAGCCTATTTGATATCATTTATTTCAATAACAGACAATTGATATAATGAAAGCATTGCATACATATCATTATTACAATTTTATTAGAAACAGCATTTATTTATCGCGAGTTGTGTAAATACAAATATGAAATAATATGATGAATAATTGGACAAGTAATTACTCACGCGAGCAAAATAATCAGGCAAATAAAAAAGCAGCAAAATAACAATTAAACCAATTTTAATAGTTAAAACGGGTATAGGATATTAATTTTTTCTATGAAATAATGTCTGTTTGTTTCTACAACTACAACTAAGCAGGTTCTATTAGTCTATATACTATAAATCCAGAGCTGTCTCGACTTTACGCAACTGCGGGCTCTTCTCGACACAATTTATTTATTATTTTAATCGAATGTTTATGTAACTGTCACGTAGGGCGATATGTTTGAAATTGAAAGTTCCTGAAGTACTTCTAGTTCAATTGATATTGCCGCCACAATTCTCAAAATAAAGTGGGATAAAATCAGTCTAAATCAAACAAAAGTAAAAATTTTTTAAAGATCTAATAGAGGAGCGGTTATAGCCGGTACAGGGCGACCATCGGCGTATATGTTTGTGCATTTTATATGAGGGGGAGGGGGAGGCATATGACCCTGGCAGTTGGTGCTTCCCCCCCCCCCCCCGTAAGTGAGTCAAAAAACTTAAATCTAAAATTAACCGCACCAATTAGTAGATTGCTTAACAGCTGCTACTTTTAAGAAGTACCGCAATTGCATAATTCTTAGAAGTGATTGTGTAAATTCCAAAACTCGGAAATAAAATTCTACCTGGTATAATCCGCGACATCCTCTCAAGAATACCTAGTAACAGCACGCACTTATTGAAAATCCCAATGTACTTCTTATTTTCTTCTTTTTTTTTGAAAATATAAAGAAATATATCCAAATATGCATTTATTCTAAAAATTTGCTCCAAAACCCCAAAATATGCAAATTAAAATCGGTGTCATTTAATTGCATTTTATTAGATATGGATAGAAATAGAAGCATTTTATTGGTATATCAAAGCTATCAAATTGCATTTGCATAAAATCCGTGCCTTGCTTATCACTCATGTGTGTAATACAACAATGAACAATAAAGTGCGTAGACGGGCTCATATGTACAATGTGAAAGTGTTATCAACCTTCGTAATCTCTAACAAAATATTTGTGAGTGCGGTTTATGAATGAACGTAGTGTTTAGAAAATAGTGCTATTTCCCAGATCCACAAACACACTTTTCAAATTTTTCTACGTACTGTTACCACAGCGATCACTTTTGCGACGTGCAGATTTTTTTTTGTACTATCAGTTTATGTAAATATTGGAAGTCTACACTTATAAAAAATAGAAGGCCTCGATTTAAAACGTAATTTAAATATTAAAGAACGCTTTCCTTGAGCTTCATTCTTTATTAACGTTTTGAGGTGCAAACATTTTCACTCGCAGTTTTTGAAGCAAAATACTACTTGCTAAGACTTAATTTTATAAAAGCATATTCTGGGAACAAAACGCTAGCTTCAAATCAAAGGTACTTGTAATTACAACGCACGAAAGGACGGGGTCTTTATTATTAATTAAAATAAAAGGTAAAAGTCGGGTTTGACGTGTAAATTAAGCGAAAACGGAGGAGCTGTGTTTAAGTGGTTGGAAACGTCTGACAGTGTTTCTAATTAACGAATGCTCTTATGCGACAAGAATTAAACATTACCTTTATTAAAATCACTCTTGAAAGAATTCCCCACCTTAAATTATTTTCAAGCAATTTTGATATAATCTGTATATATCTGTATATAAAATACTTAATTACTTTAACATTATCTATTTATTTTAACCTTATACGTATTTCGGCATGTTTACATGCCATTGTCAAAGGTTATATGAAAAAATAAACAGTTAGTGTTGTTATAGCAATAGAACTTTGTGACTTATCTTGGTAATCGTCTGCAGATGACTTGATTTCTCATTCCAAAACGTTCAGTAGAGGAGAATTTAAGAGATCAATTTGCTCATTCATTAACGGTACAGTTTTTAAATGTTTGTGAATTTCAAAAGCTTCTATCTAATTTACGTTTATCATCACAAAAGTGTAAACATTTTATGGTGTTATTAGATGTCATTGAATGATTTTGTTCTAGTAAGTGTCTAGCGTAATTGGATTTATGTGGGTGTTTGTATTTGTAACAACGCACGTGTTCTTTATACCTAATATCAAAATCTCTAATTGTCTGGCCTATATAAACCGAATTACAATGCGAACAATTTAATTTGTAGATGCCTGATTTTAGCAAATCGTCTGTTTTTGATTTTGCATTAAACAAAGTGTTTAAGATGTTCCTAGTTGTTTTAAAGCTTACTTTATATTTATTTATTTTGTTTATAATTTTAGAAATTTTTTCTGATTTGTCACCAAAATACGGGATCGAAGCATATTTAATTGTATCGAACGAAGTATTCGGATAAATTTTTTGAATGGCTAATTTATAATCTTTTTCTTTAATTAACGTATCAATAAGTTTAGTATTATAACCATTACTGTATGCAATTTGTTTAATAATTGAAATTTCTCTGTTATAATTAATGTCATCTAAAGGGACCGTCAAAGTTCTATGTATCAGGGACCTGTATGCTGCTAATTTATGTGTTTTCTGGTGACAAGAATCGTGTGTTTGTGTAGGTTTTCTATAAACCGAGTACTCAAATTTATTAGTTGAATTAATTTTTATGTTTAAATCTAAAAAGTTAATGGACTTATTTTGTTCAGTTTCTAGTGTAAATTTTATGTTTGGGTGCAAGCTGTTAATAAAAATTAAAAATTCATTAATTAAATCAAATGAACTATTAAAACATGCTAAAATGTCATCAACATAACGAAACCAAAATATAACTTTCTCAGATTGATTTGATTCGAATATTTGATCTTCTAGATTTTTCATAAGTATGTTAGCTAAAAGAGGTGAAATTGGACTTCCCATGGGTAAACCATCTTTTTGGAAATAAATTTTATTATTAAAAGTAAAATAATTTTGATTGGTGCAAAGTTCAAATAATTGAATCAACTCAGTCCGTTTTATTAACTCAACATTTTTGTTAATAAGAATATTATTTAACAAAGGAATACACTCTTGAGGAGGTATTTGGGAAAAGATATTAGAAACATCAAAACTAACTAGCTTGCTTTGTGGTGGTAAATGTAAGTTAGACAACTTTTTGATTAATTCGGAAGAATTTTTAACTGAAAATTTTGGTTTATAATCAAAACTGGTAACTATATTATTTAGTATTTTTTCTAGCATATGGTTGGGTGCATTTATGTATGATACTACTGGACTACTGGGCATGTTGGGTTTGTGTATTTTTAATAAACCGTATAGTTTTGGTGGTTGTGGATTTGGATTTATTATTTGTCTTTTTTGATAATATGTTAAACAAACCTTGCAATTTTCTAATGTTTGTTTTAATTCTTTTTGATAATTTTTGGTAGGATTACTAGTTAAAGTTTTTAAGTTTGAATTGGTTATGAAATCATTAATTTTTTGTAAGTAAATGTCATTGGTAATATAACTAATGTGTTTCCTTTATCTGCCTTGACAGAAATCAGATTATTTACTGAATTTTTTTCTGTCATCGATTTAAGTAACGAAGTAAAGCTGGAAATTATAAATAAAATTTTGATATATTAAAATCTTAATCTGTTCCGCTTTTAAATCAAAAAAAATTAATTTATTGCTTGATTGCTTAAAAATCAGCGAGTGGTAAGAACATGAAGGTCCGAAAAGGGGGTTGCTTGTCTGTCGGACAGAACAGAAAACCTAAAATATCGTCCAAAGTGCGGACAGTTTCATATAAATGAAGGTAGTGCACGCTAAGCCTAAGCGATGCTATCAGAACAAACTATTATTTCAACACGAGTACGCGTGTTGTGGCGGATGTGAGAGCATTACATTAAACGCCACTGACTTTTAATTGGTTTATATTTCACTGCCTCCTCAGCACGCCACTATTAAACTCATGTTTTACTCAAGTATAACGTAAAAACATGTTCGTGCCGATTATTTTTGAAACCGTTCGATCCTAAGGGATTACATACACGATACACCCCTTAGACTTTGCAACGAAGTGCGCACCGTAGTTTCAAAGAAATTGATTTAAGAAGGACGGCTGTTTACAGTTTTAAATTTAAAAGCAGCGACTAATAAATTTATATCACCCCTCTTATTTTCCGCATAGCAGGGAAAAGTTTATGTACGAATTTAGGGGTTAGACATTTCGCGGGTTTTCTGCAAGATGTTTCAGAAAATCATCAATCAGAAATGTTTTATTCAAAATAAAACCATTCACAAACGAAAAATTCAACTTGAAATTTTTTTTGTGTAAAAAAATAAAATTTTCAGAATGGCCCCAATTTTGCTTTTCTGAACAAATATCAAATGAATTTAATAGGGAAAATTTCATATCAATTTTTCCTGCTTAACAGAAATTACAAAAGTTTATGTGAAATGGGCTTTTAATCCCGGCGTGTGATTGTCTAAGAATCAAG
The DNA here is from genome assembly GCA_958336395.1 of Ctenicera cuprea. NCBI lineage: Eukaryota > Metazoa > Arthropoda > Insecta > Coleoptera > Elateridae > Ctenicera > Ctenicera cuprea. The sequence goes on from OY284487.1 coordinate 51,583,384, forward strand.
TCCTTCCCATATAGAATTCTATTGAATGGAGATACCATATGCTTCCAAACATAAAATGGTCATTAAAATTATCTTCATTATAGATCTTTATTAATGCACTTGCAGCTCTTCTTGTCTAACACTTCAGGCATATAGAATTTTACGAGCACAATTAAGATCTTGTTTAAGTGCTTGAACAATCCTCTATTAAAATTCTTCACGTAGGTAATAACAACCACGCCAGGAAACTCTTAAAAGCGGGAATATTGAAAGTTTACTGTCTTTAAAGACAGAAACTAAAAATATCTTGAAATCAACTCAGACATTTCAAGGTGATGAGAAAGTATAACGAGGAATTGTTTAAACAGTCCAATGTAACTGGAATTACAGTTATTACAATTGATTTAATAAATAATATTAGATTGTTGCATTTAGAGTAGAAATTTTGTAGTGTTAAAGTATTTATATTTATATGTATTTTGATTTTTTGAAATTCTGTTGTCGAGATTTGGAATGTAAGAAAAATTAAATAAATTAAAAAATTATATCTGAAAAATCATTATTATAACTTTGTTTATTGAAACTAGTGTATTTTTTTTAATATGTGTATTACCGAAAGTAGTAAGTTTTCTTTGAGTAGGGGATTTTAACTTTTATTAAATGGCCAGGTCTAAATTTTGGATTATGTGGTCCTTATACTTTTATATATAGACAAAAAAGACTATATCCTATTGAAAAAAAAACCATATTGGCATTTAAACAATTCTTTTTTTATTTTGGTGGCAACTATCTTGAAAACGTTAATTCCAAGTTAGTTCCTTATTGTCCTTAGTTGGACGGTACTCTTCAAATTTGTTTCAAAAAATATTATATGTCTATCTGTTCAAATAAAAAAATAAGCCTATGGCGACTTTTTAAATAGCCTTCTTTAATGAATTTTAAGAGCGGCCGTAGCTTAGTGGTAAGCGAGCGGTCTACCATTGCAGCGGATCCGGGTTCGATTCCCGGCCCGGTCGTTCTCCCTCGCAAAGCAATGGGAAACCAGCGAGGTAGATTTTTCCCCCGGAAAACCTCTTTGGAGAAGAAGTGCGTGCACTTCCTGTGGTTCGGAGCCCACGTTAAACTGTAGGTTCCCTATGTCTGTCTGTGCAAATTATCTATCGCCGCGCACCAAACACAGACATAGGAGAGAGGTAGCCAACGCCCTGAATAGGATATGGCACTATAAGAATAGAAGAGAATGAATTTTATCAGCAGGAATGGAGGTAATACAATCGCTAAGAGATCTTCAAAAAATCCAATTTGAAAAGTTAGTTTTTTAAAAGTTGCAACTGCAACGGCAATTGTTAGAGGTTGGAGTGTACTTCAGGGTGATTTGGGAATCTTAATTTAAAAAGGGGACGATTCACGTCATTGTTATAAATTTTAACTTTTGAGGAATTGGGGTGCACTGTAAGGTGTATGGTTTGGAAATGTTACTTTGCAAAATAGGAAGTTTCTCAACATCTCTACAAAATTTAAATTTTTAGGGGTTGGGGTAGTCTGAAGGTAGTATAAGGATGTTAACTCAAAAAAGGGAATATTCCACGACATTTAGAAAATTTTTAGTTTTTAGAAGTTGAAGTGCAATCCAGGGTGGTTTGGGGTGTTAAATTGAAAAAAAAACGGACAATCTCATTTTTATAAAAACTTGCTTTTAAGGGTTGTGGTGCACTTGAGGGTGGTATGGGAATGTAGATTTAAAAACAAGGATGATTCTCTGTATTTATACAAAATTTTTAATATTTAGAGGTTGTGGTGCAGTTTAGAGCGGTTTAGAGATGTTGATTTAAAGAAAAGGATAATTTTCGTAAGTTTTACTAAATTGTAATTTTTAGGAGTGGGGTTCACTATATGGTGGTTTGGATATGTTACTTTACCAAAGAGGAAGTTTCTCAACATCTTCACAAAATTTTAACTTTTAGGGGTAAGGGGAGTTAAAAAGGGAATGATGCTCGCCATTTTCGAAAAATTTCAATTTTTAAGGGTTGGTTTGGAGTGTTAAAGTGAAAAAGGACAATCTCGTCATTTTTATAAAAGGTTCTGTTTTCAGAGGTTGAGGTACATTTTAGGGTAGTTCAGGGATATTGGTTTAAAAACGAGAATGACTCTAGACATTTTAAAAAAACTCAATTTTTAGGGGTTGGGGTGCAGTTTGAAGATGTTGATTTGAAGAAGTCGATAATTTTTGTCATTTTTACAAAACTGTAACTTTTAGGGATTGAGGTGCACTTAATGTTGGACATGTTTATTTAACAAAAGGATAATACCAGGCAACGTTTTAAAATTTCAGAATTTAGGAGTTGGGGTGCTTTTTAATTGTCTTTGGGGTGGTTTGAGAATAATAATTGAAAACAGAGAATGATTCTCGTCATTAGTTACAGTTACAGGTCTTTTCCAATGAAAGTAAGTCCCCGTTGTTATTTAACACGTTCATACCGATTTTAAAGTCGAAATTCCTAAATTGTTTTTAAAATAAAAAATTGATTGCGGGGTAACCGGGTCTAATATAGGAACATCGCGCTTACGAACATCGGCTATTCGACATGCGTAGAATACGAATCTGGGCTTCTTTTTAGATCGCGTCTATATTGAAAGATAACATCCTCCCCACCCCCACCCCCCGCCCCATTTTTAAGCAGACCTATGTCGCTACTTTGCGGTTTCACCAAGTCTGATTATAAATATTTTAAACGTAAATTGGGTTTTCTGGGTTAGGGCGTTTAAATGTAAAGTGTATACAGACATACAGACACCCTATGAATTTACACATTTTTGGAAAACATCGTGCAACCGGTTTTGGTAAACTTGTAAAAGTTTGTAAATAATTTTTAGCTTGCAGTTTTCATATTCTCGCAAATAGTAACATTATGCCTCTATGGGCTATTACGGTACTAAATTTGACCCCAATGGATGAACCCGTTTTTAGATAGTAAGGATTAAATATAAATTTTCAAAAAATAGTAGCGGCCGCCATTTTGAAGCAAGAAAGTTAGGAAAAAAAGAGGTTTTCTGTCGGATTCCGTATTCGAATTACAAAAATTCGATTTCTGACAAACAGAGCCACCAAAATACATGTCTGATTTCCATTTCCCGTTTTGTATTGTTTTAAAGCTTATTTTCTCCATCAATTTTTGACATACCCCATACTCCGAAGTTCATTGACATCGACACAGATGGACCCATCGATGGACAGACATTTTTTAAAAACAGCTTTTTTGAGTTCCTGAATTTCCAAAAGATGTATTTCTGTGAAAATTTCTTGGAATCCACCATTTCCACGAAATCAGTGCATCACTATTTTAAAACTGTAGAAAAATAAAAATAAATACGAATGTTTTTTTAAATTTAAAAATTACTGTGTCATATCTTTATATGTATTCTTAGCCATGTCCATGTTAATATCCTTTTGAAATTTCTCTTCTATTTTTAGTATTTTTTCGTAAAAAAAATTATATTAAAAAAAACAACCAAAGAAAGATAATTTTAGAAATATCTCAAAATCACTGCATATAATAAACACGGCAGTAAAATTAGAGATTGGCATTTGCAGGAAGTTCCTATATAAAACGCGAACAGTCAATTAAATTCATAAATACCATGAGACAAACACTCATAAAAAAGACATAAATAGAGCAGACAGAAAAAGCTTATGAAAACACATAAAAAGGAAGAAAAATATATAAAAAAGTTAATATTCCTAATAATCTTCCCGCAGTCGTTAATGTTAACAGAAATTGAATCCCATAAACACAAAGTTTCTTAATATTTACGTATTCTTATGTAGTTTCATGATAAAATTAAATATATCAAACTAAAAACTGTAAATACTTCTAATTTTCTACATCCTCTAATATTTGTATATAAACTTACCAACAGAAGCCGAAAAGAACTTTTATCTCACCTGAAATTTAAAATTTCACAATTAGAAACCTGAAAACAAAAATTGCTTACAATTAAATATCTAAATTCAAAGTTATTCCGCCTCTGTATTTTTCTTATAAATAAATAGATTTCCCGCTGACATTTATATAACGAAAAATAGCATGCTTCGCAGTAGGTAAACGAAAGCAGCTAAAATTTGTTACTCTGAAAACAAACACATTTCGCAGCAGTTGTGTAACAAATCAAGAAAGATTCTTCGTGAAAGAAAGACAGTTATAAGAGTGATTCTGTGGAAAACCGCGCAGCACTTTAGCGCTCTGCAGGAAATCTCGAATTTATTTATTTGGAATCCTGGAATAAAAGAGAACAGAACTATTTTTCGTCATTGCGTAGCGATCAAACGGGGACTTCTTGGCAATGTTGGAGGCGAAGAAGAGCGATGACAAGTATCTGAGAGTTCAATCTAAGGAGACTTCGATTGTGTGAGGAAGGAAATAGTCCCACTGGGTGATAAATTAAGGCTCCTTGCATTGTTTCGCATCCTGGGGAGCCTGACAAGGATATACGCGTCTACTATTGGTCGGGACGTCCTGTAAAGGATTCGAAGAGGAAACGCGCTATCAATTGAAATCGGCTGACAATGGAATTTTTCGTAATTAACGAGAATTTTGCTGCTATTTAGAGCTAAAAGGCGCTTTGTCGAAGGCGAATACAAAAGGACTTTTGCTGTAAACATAATGAACAAAAAGTATAATAGAATAATGTTTTTCTAACCAAAAGCCCTACAAAAGTTTACATAATTTATGAAACCGTGCTAAATTTGCCTATGGAAACACATACAAAATGTGAAGGGAATACATGCGCCCTATAATTAATTACAAAAATGGAAATGTTTATACTTTCTATATTTAAAGTTTATAGCTACGAAAGTGTAGCGTAACTCCCCCCCCAAGTTACTGTTTCTATCATACCGATCACATATTCTACTGTTATTACACATATTACGACGGAAATGTTTTAATTTTACTCGTAAATTATTATGCTTCTTGGGTTCTTCTTCGCAGTGCTGTAATAATCTGATTAACCTATTTTATTTTTCTATTTTCTTTAATATGTATGTGCGTTCTTGTGAGGTTTGAGTATATTTCGTAGTTTTTCACCATTCTTCAGCACTTTTCGCCCTTCTTTTGCTTTTTCAGATATCTTCTACGTTTTTAGGTATTTCATCTCAAGTGTTCTGTATTTCGTATTGTATTTCTGTTAGTATTTTCTTATTTTTTCTGTTCTCATTGTTGCATTTTCGTACTTTTCATTTAATGTTTTCATAGTTCTTCATAACTTTTTTATTCGTCTTATAACTGCTTTATATTTTTTACATTCTTCAAAATTTTGAGATTTGTTATAATTATTCAATATATTTTTTCCATTTGCGGATTTCTAACAATTTCAATGTATTGCCTATAACTCTACCAAATTTTTAAAAATTACTATATGTTTATGTTTTTGTAAATTATTTTCTCTAAATTAATATGTAATAATGTAAACAATTACTTTTTTTTGTTATACCTATGTATTTATTTATCGCCGACATACCTCTGAAGGTATTGCTAATAGCCGATTCCTATGGACTACATCACGCAGATTCCCTAGAGTTTACCTTTATTTTTTATCGATTGGTTTATGTTTGTACTTTATACTCGTTTCGTGGATTATTGTTGTAATTTCTGGTGTAATACGTAGACCTCCACGAATAAAGTGTAATAGTGCTATACTGTCAGAGCTGAGTAGTATTCGAATACAAAGTTGTTTGAATACTAATCAAGCTACTTTTTTCAAAAAGTAGCTCTTTGACTGTTTTTGCCTTTCACTACAATGAATTTATTCAGAAGACTATGAATGAACCTAAAAATTATTTCTACTTATAAATACTGAAATAATAAAAACGAATAAAACTATTCTTTATATTTTACAAAAAAAAAACATTTGTATTCATATGACAAGTTGGCGACTTGTACAGACATGATTTTTTTATATTTTCTATACTTTTATTATAGGAAAGTATTGAATGCTATTTTAGCTATCAAGTTTGGTATTGTAATTGCTCAACGAAGACAGAATCTTACTATGTACACGAATTTTTATAAACATAAAAACTGTAAAGTAAAAGTATTTCAAAATTTTGGAAATTTTCCAAAATATTATTGCTCAAAAACTTACAGTTTTGAAGCAATTTTCTTTTTCATTTTTTGGCTTAGAGAACTAGAAATCATCTAGAATTGAGTTCGTGTCGTAGACCTCTTGATTTCCCTTTGACGCTTTTTACGAATTTATAAATATTCGTGTTTTAACGCCTATTTATTCAAAATAGAGTTATTAGATCGGAATGAAATTTGACATTATTGTTAATGCCCTAGTAGTACACGAACTATGACTCTGTATAGGACCACTAAAACTATGTGAAGCATTCTATGCATTTCTTAAAATGGAATATTCATGCCCTTTTATTTAATAAACGGGGGACGATAAATCATTTTTGATTGAGCTAAATTGCTCATGAGTGATAGTAGAATAAAGTTCTGAACTTAATTTTTAGGTGCAGCAAAAATTAGAGGAGTTAATTTTCCTGCCCCGGCCCAAATTTTGGCAGACGTATTTGCCTTTTCTTTTTTAGTTTTCTTTAAACCCAAGAAAACGTTTTCCTAAAAATTAAAAATCGGGTTTTCTCTTTATTTTTCAGTTTCTAAATACAACAAAGCATGCCTATAGGCAGCTCGCCCTAACCGAGTAAGCGACTGTAGGTAATGCGAACTAGACCAACCACATTTCGCTGAAGCAGTCGGCAGTCGTGGTTATCAATGAGGTGGGGGGTTATGGTTTAGCTTGTAGTGACTGCATGTCATTTATGTCTTTTTAGTTGCGCGATAGGTATCTGTACGACGTGTTGTATTTGCCCTATGCGGAGTAATATCAATGTGGGTTTGTCGTGGTCCTTCACTCCAGGTAGGCTCTTCACTTGTGTAGTAGGAGGTAGTGGGGCCTTTTGGCCTTTAAACCGCTACGCTCCTGAAGCTTATGCCACCCTTCATGCACATTAATTCAATGTCTTTCACACACGTGTTTTTTTGTATGTTTTATGTTGTTTTATGACTTTGTTACTTGTCCTGGTCAGTCAGTAATCAACGCAAGCGCCGTTAATTGTAACCCAACGTCGAATGGTTACCGAGCTCGATACCGATCGACAGAATTGCAGAAATAATTTCTGCTTCTTCCAGGATTCGAACCGAGAACTCACGCATTGTGAGCCTGATCCTCTACAATTGGACGACCCGGATTAATTTGGATTAAAATCAATTTTTAAAAAGGGAATGACAATGAGAATATACAATAAAGCGATTCACATTATTTATCATCAATCACGCTTTACTTGGGCAATTATTTATTAAAGAGTGTCGTTAAGTCAAAAAAACAACAGTTGTAAGTTACAAAGATTTACTATAATACTGCTATATAATTTTAGAAGTATGCACCAACTCTGTCCGATTTTTATGTTCAAGAAAAATAACGAACCGAAAGGAAAATTTGTATTAAAAATACATATTCATAATATGAAAATAAAACCAATAGCAGCCGTTCAAAAACTGCTATAACTTACGATCAGTTTTTGTTTATTGAAAGAAAACTTAACTGGACACTGTGTACAGCTGAAAGCGACGCTGGTGTATCAGGAATTATACGATCACTACGCATGAATACTCGCTCTGACGGAAAGTTGTTCCTAGAATGCAAATATATTTTTGGCTAATACCTACTGATAAAAAAGTTAACTTTTTTCATTGTAACTTCACCATTCAAGCAGATCATCTTAAATCTCTGTAGGTGATGAAAATATGTATTTTCTAATTTAATCCTCATAACATTCAACCCGGACTAAAATATCAAATCTAGTATTAAATCAAGTAGGCTGCTTATGCGATGAATCCGACATGCATATTAGACTGCAAATGCACCGAAGGCTGTCGTTTCGCGTCCCAATTATTCGACCGTAGCGTTTAAACAAAATTTTTCTATTGGCGTCGAAAACTGTAGTAGCCGACTGCACAGCGGTACATGCGAATGTGCGACTTACACAATTGACGCGTATTGATTTGGCTTCTAGGAGCGCTTGCCCGACGGCATTAAAAGGCGAGACAGTTCGAAGGGATACGGATTTAATATATAGAATAGCAGCCTAACTTTTTGCTGCTTCTGTAATTCTGTAATGCCCAATTTCTAACTTTAAATCTACTTTGGCACGACTTGAAATGTCAAATGCGAAGTAAAGTCATTTTAAAATCCATTGAAATAAAAATCGATTACAAAAAAATCGATTTTAGTAAGAACTAGTTTTTGATTAAAATATAATGAATCGATTCTAACTAAAATACATTTAAAACATTAAACGTAACGTCGGTTTTTTGAAATTATGAATTGATTGTAAAATCATAGCTAGATGTCGATTGTCTATTTTTCTGTCGATTTTTTATTCAGTCCTAATTACAATGATACGATTCTAACTATAAAAATCTATTTTAAAAAACTCCTTGATTTTTTGAAAATCAAGAATCGATTAAATTGGTTGTCAATTTTGCTATCAAACGTTTTCCTAACCCTACAAATTTGTCCCAGTCTAATAATTTCTCTGTGACGCCTTTAATGCATTTTTCAAATCGAAAACTCATAACCTTTTATTTAATAAACAGGGGCCGATAAAACATTTCTGTTTAAACAAAACGGTTTGCAAGTGATAATAAAATAAGATTCACATCTTTATTTTTGTATGCAGCAATATTTAGGAGTAACCCCCTTTCTTCCTTCCACCAAAGTTTTGGCAGACGAATTTTCTCTTTGGGTTCTGTTTTCCATTATTTACTATATCAAGAAACATTTTTTTCCTTATAAGGGCAATCCCCTTTCATCCTCCCGCTAAATTGTTGGCCGACAAATTTTCTCTTTGCGTCCTGTTTTTCCCAAAATTAAGAAAATATAGTTTATATCACAGTTGACCTTGCCTGGCCCTATGACATCCCCGATGTGCGGTACGCAACTCCTTCTAGAGAAGTTTAGGATAAAAGGGCCATGAAAAAAAAACGGAGAAAAAAAGCCGATGGAAAGAGATCAAGATAAAAGCCCACTGCAAAATGTGCATTTTATTTTTGATGTGTTGGTAAATAATGTTTATAACTTGGCACATGTACAGGGGAGATGATGGGACGGAGAATGGAGAAAGTATTTCTAATTCTCATAATCTAACTTAACCAAAATAAAGATATACCAAAATTAAAATAGACATAAAAACAAGAAGAGACCAATTTTTTCTGCGTCCTTTTTCCCTCTCTTTTTCGTTGGTTAATTTTTTGTTATTTTTTTCGCCGATTTTGTTTCTAGCGTTTTTCGTTCAGGCTTACTTTCGTGGCTTTTATCCGCCTTTCTGGTACAGTAGTATGAGAGGTGCGATCTCACAGTCACTGTTGGCGTGTAACACATTCGTACAAAAATAGTTCCATCAATCATTTTATCGATACTATTTATAATGCTATTACGATTTTTCTTGTACTTTTTTATTATTAATATGAAGTTTTTTTTCTACAATTCCCACTCTTTTTGTAATTTTTTTCTGTTTTAGAAAATTTTTGCTTATGTTCTTATAACAACGTAATATCGTATTTTTGTTAGAAAAAAATATTCCACAGTGTTGTAACAAACTCTTCGCAGTAATTTATTTGTTATTTTATTTTTTCATGTCTAATTCTCTATACTATATCCGTTCAAGTATAGTTTTCTTTGTAGCTCCTTCACCTACATCTTTTAAGTGGCATTAGGTCAGTAGAATTGGGTTTTTAATATAATCCTATTATACCTGAAATTACAGTCCCTTTGGCTTCTCCGCACTTATGAGTAAATCTGGCAGATGGATAAGGGGAGAGAACTGGTTTGATTCCCTAGAGCGGCATGTTCAAACTTATTTGTAACACATCTGTGTTCAGATTTCATGTAATGATGTTATAATCTCACCCTTTATGTTCTCAACTAGCGTTACGCCACTGTTTACGCCCCCATTCTGGTTTCAATATACATTTTTTTCCATTTTAAATTCCCTTTAAACATAATTATACGGTTCCACCTTTGATTTACAAATTCCTACCTCCTAACGAAATTGTGGTTACGGCCGAGATTGCGAGTTTTCGTTTCACTTAATAAACTGGAAAGGTTGTGGGAGGCCCCCGAGCCATATGGACCTTGTTGGTCCAAGGAGGGTCCTCTATCTTTGCAGCCCTTCTTGACCGCACCATAATTGAGTTTGTATATATATCGTAACCTTTGTGTACGGACCGCCGCCCGCGCCGTAGAATATTCTATATTCTTTATTTTCTGCTTCTCGGAAAAGGTCCCGTGATTCGTAAAGGGCTCTCGAATAACATTGCGTGGACACGCTCTAAACCACTGGTAAACTACGGCTGAGAAATATATAGATGGGGAAAATACACAACGGAAAGTTGTTTACGGCGAAATCCGAATGCGTGAAGTAGTCGATATTACTGAGAGAAATACGAAATAGAAATACTTCAACGTCAGAAAGATAAATTGAGTAATAAATTGAAAGTAAATGGAAATTAAGAAAACTATACCCGCAGCAGTTCCATTAATATTAAGAATGTTTTATTCACGATGCAGTTGATTGCTTATTACTTCTCGGAAGATTGCAATATTGAATATGATAATTGATGCTGCAGATGCAACAAAATTTGAAATTAAAAGAAGTAGAAATTTAGAAGAAACCACCAACATATTTAAAAAAGGGAGACGTCGCTCAAGGTAGTGTGATCAGAAAAAATCTTAATAATTCCATAATTGTATGAAGCAAAGACAGAAGTTTTAGTCCCAGAAAAGATCAAATAGCTCAAGATAATAGAGCAGCTGGCCAGATGAATAATACGTATCTAAACAAACTCCTAAGGTCAAACATGTGGGTGTGTTGCTATTTTAAACCCGTAAATAATTCGTTTAAAATTGCAGACTGGCTATGAAGCCATCATATTAAACCAAAACTTGTATTTCATAATAAATAATGAAAAAAGCTGCGTTTATTATTACATCAATAACAAAAAGTGGTTAACTCTTTATTATGGACTTGAATGGGTTTCTGCTAATTAATATCCTATTAAATTATGATGTATCACCTTGTCCACTGACAAATGGATGCATGACCTTTATTGTCATAGTGGCGATTTACAATACATATTACGAGCGCTTAAATTAAAATTTCAATTAACTGTTACATAGGCTTTTTACACAATAAATAAAAATCGGTAAAACTCATAGTTATGTTTTACTCGTATATGTAATGTAATGGACGTACCTGGACTCTAATTAGCAGTATTTAAACAAATAAAAATAGTTCTCTGAAATAAAATGTTAGCATGCCAAGCGTTTTCCCCCTAATGTCATTTTTTCTTTCCAGTATTCGTGATTTTGAACTTTGTTTTTGGAAAAATAAAATATTTTCATTCAAAACGCTATAATAATATCAGCTTTGTAACTTTACAATGTAAAAGTGTTGCGAACTTGTTTATTTCTCTGTATTTGAATGATGACTGCTATAATGCTCAACGTCGTCGAAGTTTTTGTCTTATACTAACTAGCTGAACCCGTGGACCATAGGCTTCACGCTTTTCATTTAATAAACGATAGGAAACTTATCGAAAGAGATATGATGATGCAATTAATACATCCCAGGCATTGCGACTTTTACAAAAACATCGGTGTCCGCAAACATAATAAATAACCTGCGTCGAGATGTAAGGCATTTTACTGAATACGCGGTAACTAAAAGTTGAGACAGTTGGAAGGGATCCGGATTTAATATACAGATACATTTAGGACACGTTTGGGCGTCCTGCGCCGTTGGGTCCGACCTATATCTCTCCGCGAAAGCTGTTTCGTGACTGCGAGTCACGCCAGCCGTGCAGCCAGCAACGAACGGAAGTTCAGCAGTCAGAGAGTTGAGAGTGGAATGGAGCCGCGTTTATTATATAGATTGAATTTTTAACCCAAATTTTATGTTGTGTAATTTTTTTAGGTATGCTAGAGGAACAGTACGGGCATATATTCCATGTATATGCTACGCTGAATTTGTGAAATTGACTAGTTCGCGTAATCGGAAAAATTTTGCCTTTTCGTGAAAAACAAAAAGAAAGATGATTGCTCAATATTCATGTATTAGGCACAATTGTGCCGATTAAATGAAATATGCAATAGATGTATCTTTAAAATTCAATAATGTCCAGACAAATCGGGAAAACTGCCAATTTCGCATAGGGTGCGGAATTTTTTGGCATTTTCCATGGCACAGGCATTTGCCTGCCGTTTTCATGTGCAAAATTTTGCCTAATAGGTAAAATAGGCAATTTCACAAATAGGGCGTTACGTATATACAACGCTATCGTGAAAATGTACGATTCTGAGGTTTTAATATAATATTGTGTTTAAAAATGTATGTCATGGTGTGTATGCGTGTGTGTAAAGCAAAATCACAGGAACTGTTTTTTGTACTCTACTGTGCCGAATAATAATTAGATCATATCAAGAATTATTTTCCCTATCTACAGTTCAGTCAACAAACGTATTACCATATTTTAAATGGCACAGGAATGAAAGTGAAATCAATCAAATCAATTCCTCAAATGCAGATCTACGCAGACGTTCAATTTAAGTAGCCAAATGGCAGATGTTAGTCAAAAACTAAATTTTTAATAATTGTTGGTCAAGATCTACGTAATATACCGTCATAGCTCTTTTACGAGTGATTGTTTAGTAATAAGCAAACAGCAAACACGTTCAGTATCAGTCTATATCGAAAACTGTAGCGGCCGGCTGTACAAAGGAATATGTGCTGTATAGAATGGACACGTAAATATGTATGTATCACAAATGTAAAGACTGTAGCTCAGTGGTAAGCGCGCAGGCTACCAATGCAGCGGATCCGAGTTCGACTCGTTTTCCGTCGCAAGGCAACAGGAAACCAGCGAGGTGGATTTTCCCCAGGAAAACCTCTCTGGAGGTGGTTCCTGTGGTTCGGAGCCCACATTAGACTGCAGGTTCTCTATGCCTGTCTGTGCAAATTATTTATCGCCACTTACCAAACACAGAGAGGTCACCAACGCCCTGAATAGGTTACGGTACTAAAAGAAGTAGTGGGTGGTTTTCATAGATCATACAGAATGTGAACTTCGAAGGTGTGTAACTACTACTTCAGTAACTAAAATGTTCTGCCTGCAATCTAAAAAATAGGCGAAAAACTTTCCTATTTTTGAGAAACCTTTACTTTCCTATGTCCAAAACTCAAAACTGTTATCCACAACATGGTAGCCTACAACAGTGGCAGTAGAAAATATACGCACATTGATATTACTAAGCAAAGCGCAAATGCGTTGTACAGATAACGTAACATACCGGTTTTGCACTGAAAACGGTGTAATATAACGTGCAGTCAAAACGAACTAAGCTATAACTACCGTCCGGCCGGTCGGTAGCCGTCGGCGTCGGTCGTATTGTGTTTGTATAAGTAAAACAAAAATATTTGTTGGAAAAGGTTCCTTGAGATTGATGAAAACCAAAAACGGAACGACAAATTAGACCACCAACAGTTGGGTTGGAGTACGGAAATTAACACCCCTAAATATTGCCGCACCTGAAAATTATGTACTGAATGAATATTAAGTAAGAATAAAATACTTTATTACTTCAACAGTATTTATTTAATTTAACCTTATACACATTTCGATACGTTTACACGTCAATATCAAAGGTAATATTAAAAAGTAAACAGTTGGTATAGCTATAGGAACAATGGAACTTTATGACTTATTCTTAGTAATCTATGTCTGCAGCTAACTTGATTTCTAATTCTAAAAATGTTCACAGTTTTAGTAGTTCCAAAATTTCTCCTAGCGTGCAACATTTTATACCGCTAGAGAATTTCTAGTATCAAATTTCATCCCAATCTGATAACACGTTTTTGGGTAAATAGGCGTTAAAACCGAAACTTTCAAAAATTCGTAGTTGCCGCCATGTTAAATCTAAAAAGTTCGCAAAAAGATCGTTGGCTTTGCCCTAAGGTTTCCAACAAATTCCACGTTCATATTTAAAACAATCGGTTTCAAAAAATGTTACCAAAAAAACATGTTCAAGTTTCGCTTTCGGTTTCGGATTGTTTTTAAACGCTCATTTTGTCGATGAATTTTTCATATACTTTCACATTCTAAAGGTCATCAAAATAGGAGCATCCGTTCGGGAGTTATGATGCACCACACACATACCCACTCACCCACTTACTTATAGATAGACATTTTAAAACCACTTGTGTTTGCCAAGGCTCAAAACATGCATTTCCGTCAAAATTGCAAATTAGAAAATTTTCATAGAATTAAGCAGAGGAAAGCAAAAATAATATATTTTGCATAAAAAGTATATATTTCACGTATAAGTAGTAAAAGATAACTACCATCACAATTCATTATTTGCATAATCTAGCAACATTAATTGTGTTTTGCATCACTGAAATGTTGTACGATGTGTTTTTCCATCAGACCTGACACACGATTACTTGTATAACTATTGTGTCGGTAATTAGATCGTTAACCAACATTCAACAACTATCGTGTATCAGCAGATTTGTAATTTTATAATATTTAATATAATACTTAGTTGTTTTGTTAGCCCAATAGCTTTTGTTTTATAAAACCCGATATCACAAAGTGTAATTTTTATAGTCTTGGTGAGAATTGTTACCTGTTATTTGATAACATATATATATAACTGGATAACCCATGTTTACTGTAACAAACAATATAAAAATTTTGCTTTTTAAAATAGTTATTTGTATTATAATTAAAGAAAAGTATTGTTTGTCTTTACGAATCGCGATGAGTAAAGAAAAACTTACTTTTCTTTAAGAATAATACATAAAAATTTTTCGGACACTCAATGGAAATGGATTACATAAGGATTACATTTTATAAGAAATTATTTAAAAAATACATGACAAGCGCGAGAATCAAATTGCCGTTTCCATCACCGCAGCAACTAAACTAAACTTAATAGTTGTAGGTTTAATATTTATTCCAGTAAATAATTAATAATTGTTTATTTTGTTGCTATAAAGAAATGGTTGCTATAAAGAAAAGAGATACTTTTCTTTACGATTTGTAATAAGGAAATCTAGTTCATTTCCATTTAGTGTCCGAAAAATATATTTGACCTGCCAGAGATGTGAGCTGGTTACCATCGAAATTCATTACATGCACTACACGATCTAAGTAAAACAAAAATGGACATTACTTCTTTATCTGTAGCATGTAAAATCGCAGGGAAAACATTGTTTCTGTATTAAGTTATTTACCATTAAACGCACAGTAGCATACCGGGTGTAATAGGATGGTGGTAGACGATGTAAACATCATTTTTTTTTGCTAATTTAATTAATAACGCTTGTTGCAATGCACCTAAAACGGCATTTCCGGTTTTACCGGAAGTGATATCAACTATTTTATATGAAGTAAAATACCTTGTATGTTTGTAGAAAAACGATATCTCAAGGGTATAATACCATAAGAGGTGACAATTTTTTGATAATGTATTGTGTTTACGCCTGTTATTGTGTAAAAATTTCGCGAAACCAAAACACGTCAAAAGTGCAGCATTTGAGCTGTTTTTGTTGAGCGAAATTTGCAATAAATAGCACAAAACATTCTTTAATTTTTTTTTCATCGCGAGTAGTATTTGGAAAGATTAATCAACAATATATTGCTATGATATTTTGAGTTGTTTGATTTGACTGCAGTTTTTAGGATGCTTGTTACCATTTAATTTACGATTGGAGGTTTGTGAAGACGGTAAGGTTTTGGTAATCAAAGTTATAAAATCAGGGTTGCGTATTATTGCTGTAATTTCTTGTTTTAAAATTCAAATAATGTGGTTATCTTTATATTTTTCATATTTGTGAAGTTTTGTTTACTCTGAAAGAAAGAAGAACACAATCCAATTGATACGATTATTGTTTATGTTAATTTTAATTATAAAATTAGTTCAGAAATGTTTAAAAAGTTTATTATATAAGAAGTAGTAAACTTACTTGTTTTGTGCATCGTTAAATGTCATTTGTGGGGGTTATGGATGTGACTGTAAATTTGACAAATGAAAAAAAGGAACACTCGTTGTTTCATGAGATTTATTTGTTTTCAAAAAATGGGAGATCAAGGAAGAAGACAAAAGCAAGTGAAAATGTATTAGTTAGGCTCGTCCTGAAAACAAAGATACGGGATTTTTTATTCTCTGAAAGAAAAAGAGAAAGAAAAGGAGTTATATGAAATAAATAGTGGTTTTGAATCGAATAGAAGCTATAACAAAACGGATACAAGTGTTTCTCAACTATTTTTGGAAATGTTCAAAAGAAGAATAATATAAAAGCGGTCTAATACGTTTTACAGTTATCATGGTAAAAAATGCCAATTATTGGTCAATATAAAAGCAGTCCAGTACATATTGGTACAACAGCGGAGGAAGATTGTTACTAATGGCGAGTGGTGTGGTTTTTGTGGAAACAGCAAACCAGAGAAGAGGGAGTTTATCATTCAACGATTGTCGAGTTAAGGATATCTTTATAAAGAAGAAACAAAGATAAGTGTTTATTTTAAGAATAGTAGAATAAAAAGAAATTTTTTGATTTTCAAAAATTTAACTTCAAATTGAATTTTAAATTAAAAGCTGTTGTAACGTTGATATTGGTTTGTGTATTTTTTTTTGAGCTTATTTATTAATACCATTTCTTCTCAAGTTTAATAACGACCCTGAGAAATTTTATAAAAGAGTCTCATATAAAATATAATTAGTGAATTAGTGCGTAAATTGCAGGCATTTAAAGGATTGCTTTTCTGGTAAGTGCATAGCCTCATACCATAGCAATATGGTAGCACAACTTCAATTGTTTTTATTTTCAAAATAATTATTATTTACACTGCAAAACGTGTATTATCGTCCAGTTTACTACATATACTTACACACTAATGTATTTTACCCAACCGCTTAAAAACACAATGACATTAAGGCTTTGCACTGCAATACAGTTTTGAATAGAGTGTCCTTATTGAATATAGAACCATAACCGAGAACTGAAAATAAAATATACAGGGATCGCATTAATGACCCGTCACTTTTTGAAACGCTATAACTAAGAGATAAACTGCCGAATATTAAAGTACACATTGTGGTATTTATTACCAAAATATTACATCTTTCAAATATCGGCCACGGAGCTCCAACAATTTGTTTATTTATATACCGCTGTATTATATCGCCCAGAATGTTTTCAATTTCACCTAAAATTCGATGTTTTAATTATTCAATGCTTTAGAGATGGTTTATAAAAACCAACAAAAAGAAATCGCGCATATTTAATCAGGCGATCTGGCTAGCTAAAAACGAAACCTACCGTTTAAAATTTAATTGCCTGCTCAAAAATGAGTTTAAAACGCGCATTTATTTAGAGTAGATTTTTTAAATATTTCAGCGCGTTCTCTATAAAAGCAGATTTCATAACGTAGCAAGCACAGTTCAACAGTTCCAGTTCAATAGTTCATCTTCTCCACTTCAAGTCTTAACTCCAGGTTTATAACTGAACACCAGGACAACCAGCCGGGGTAACTAATTCTAGGAGGTATACTGAGTCAATAATACTTGAACCAATCTGGTGATTTTTGCATTCACTTTATTATTGTGTTGATTACCTGCTTTCTCTAGTCTGTAGCGGCCGTTTGACACGAGGCAAACCCTCTCTCTACTTTTCTCTGTATATCTGATATATTGCGGACGTTTCACATCAGGTAAATCTTCCTTCTCTCTTTTTTACGCTAGTCTGTCGCGGCCGTTTGACACGAGGCAGATTTATTCTCCTTTGGTTTCTGACTATCGCGGACGTTAAACACGAAACAGTACCTTTCTCTCTCTTTTATCCGTTACAACGTCGTTTGTCCGCTACACCTGTCTCACACATTGATTTTAAATTGAGTAACGTTTGCACCAGATATTCTCATTGTTGCTTGGTTAGTTATCTGCTACCGTTTGCTACCGTAAACTAATGTAACTTAATTTCTATCGTAGGCGACCGTATTTTCTCTGCTACCGCCTTAATTGATACCGTAGGTTATAGTAGCTGATCCGCTAAAGTAGACTACTGTATCTTCCGTACTACCATAGACTACCCTATCTTATACGCTACCGTTTGCTACCGTATTGCTACCGTACCGCTTCCGAATTTGCTTGCCCCGTATTGTTTCCGTATTTTGCTTTGCTTGGCTTGTATTACCTTACGTTTTAGTGTAACATTTGTTGTTGTTAATAGTTCCTGCATTTAACATTCATATTTAACAATATGTGGTTAAGTGCTATAGTAATTTGTTTATTAAAATTACTTGAGCACAAATGGTTTCGGTAAGTAAAACTATTTAGACCTCTGGAAACCTTTATAGGGAACTGTGACGACCGACTGGAGAAAAGCCTTCTTCAAAAGTACAGTCACACTGGGGAAAAGTCTTCTTTAAAATTGCAAGTCTACTAGAGGAAACCCCTAGTTTAATGAAGCCCGTTGTGGGAGTAAACTTCATTATAAAATACGGCGCCCGAGCATTTCACCGAGGTTGTACGTACAAGCCAACGTACAATCTCACCCGCAAAACCGACCACATAACAAAAGAGCGTTACACAATTTTTATTTTTAATCTAAAGCGCTCAAATCGTTGTAAGGGGCGAAGAGAATACCAAAAAAATACAGGGTGTCCCATTTGGAGTCATTTCCGGTAAAACGGAAAGTCAAACAAATGTGCCAAATATGTTAAAATTTGCCTTTGTGGCTACATATTACCTATGCTAAGATTTGTTGCCATATCTCAAAAACCCTAGAAAATATGCGCTGTCTGTTGACCAAACAGTAATTCAAGCTTTTCAAAAAAACTTTCATTTTACTGAAAATTCTTATTATCAGATTTTAACATATGCTCTGTAGTGTATATTAATTAATTCATGAAAATGATATTCGCTCTGCCTGAACTGATGAATTTTAAACAGTTAACTAGGGAACACCATAGTAAACCAAAACAAACTAATCACCGAGAACAGTTTCAAATGCTGAGCGTCTAAAACAGATTTTACTTAGTAGTTGTTTCGTTTGGATAAGAATCCATCGGCATTCAAGTTTAACTTTACAAACTCCAACTATTTCCGAGTTCTTGATTAAAATTAAGCGTTCCCCGTAACTACTTTTACGTCTAACTGCAAATGGGTAATTATTTCCAACTACCTTCTCTTCCTCACGTCTTTTCTTAAACGTTTCAGAACTTATTTATCTCTCTCTAAAAGGCCTGACGTTGAGATATCGTATTTGAACTTCTTGGCGTAAATCAAAACATCTTCTAGGAACTAAGTGAATAAATCAAATGCTTGCTGTAACTAGTAGGAAGGAATCGAATCCCTACTTAATATCCTACATTACAGGAGAATTTCTAAAGTTTCGTGTAATAATTACGCCAGAAATTGCACGTCCGCATTCGGTATCAACCAGCTATGAGAGTTCTGGCAAACTATCGAAGTTCTGTGTAGCTTCGCGTTTGAAAATGAGACTTAGGCGCTAAAATCTTTACAGTTTTCAGGGGGATGTAGTGCATTAGGAGCAAAACCCACGGAAACGCGAATCGCATTAGCGAGTTCCTAAGCTTCTTCTAGAACAAGCGTTAATACTTTGTGAAACAACACGTGATTCTGTTTTTGTATTCCCCAAGTGAACATTAATGGCAGAGATTTATTGCTAAGCGGACGAATTTTTGAAAAAAGAAATGACAAAGATAAAACGTTCAGTTAACAACTAAGTTGGGCCGACATTTTAATGTGCAGAATCTTGACTATTTGAGCTACGGCCTGACAAAATGAATTTACTGTTTTCGCAAAAGTTTAGAAAGTTAATAATTACTAACAAAATATGAAGTTGCAATTTCTTATCCTACTTACTTTTACATTTTATAAAGTTTGTTCTTTTTTTCTTAATGTTTAGTTATCGCATTTTTCGCGTAAATAGAATCTAGAGAAAGTTTTTTCAAAACCTTGTTTTTATTCGTTATAGGGAAACGTTCGGAATGTTGACAAATTCTTATTATGTTACGGTGATAATAAACTTTTGTTTTCGAAAAAGCTCCTGAAAAACATCCACGAGCTTTGCGAACAGGAAGCTTTATCTTCAAGTGCATTCTCCGAAAACTTATTATTTTCTACGTATCGCAATTTGCTTTGCTTTGGTTCACGAAAATTCTATTTATTTATTCGACGGAAAATAACAATTGTTACAAAAATAAAACTGCGCCAAAAATATGAAAAATATTTTCTGGTAAATTTAGAATAATTTGATAAAAATAGGGAATCTATCTTCGGGAATTTCTATATTTTTAGAGATACAATCCGACAAAGAAAAAGATCACGTCAGTTTTTTTTTCAATAAAAAAATGTTTTTTAAATATGTTATATTGCATAAATTACATCTATGGTTCGCAAGATGATAATAATACCATTTCAACGTAAGATAAATTTCTTCGAGGAAAAACTTACAACAAAAACGAATGGATACTTAAAAATCTTAAAAAAATACATGTTGTACAAAGTGACAAAGACAATTGTTGCACTCCGGTTTTCTTCTTAATATTTTAGGTTTCGCTAATGTAAATAAGCACAAAAATTCAGAAAACAAATTTTTTTTACTTTAAACCCCACTTCAACGCAGGAACTTGGTTTTTATTGGTTTTTATTGGTAATTAAAAACTTGGTAATTATTAATAAACAATACTTTCAGTACATATAGGAAAGTATTGATTTCATGAACATTTTCGAATTCGATAATTCGATGCACATACATGTGTTGAAGCTGCAGAAACTTAAAAAAGCTGTAACTCCAAAATGGATGTTCCGATTTGATGAGCTTCAGAACGTGGGAAATATGAACAATACGCCAACAAAATAAACTTAAAAAAAATTTCAGCAGGTTTTGTTATAATTTTTTTAGGATTTTAGGCCAAAATGTTACTTTACTGTAGGACAATTTTAGAAGGTTTTTTTTAATACCAGACCAGGTGTAAACGAAACATGGTTTCCTTTTCTTTTTTCTTTTTTTAGTAATTTAAAAAAGTCAATTTTGCAAATTTTTCTTTTAGGAATTTGTGGAATTGGTTAAAGCAGAATTCGCCAAACAGTGAATAAATTCGTCAATACTTTTTAAACGAATTCCAAATAAATACATTTTTCAATTTTCGTTAAAATTTAAAATTCGCTAAAATCTAAAATTTGATTGGTTCATTTAGTAAGCTAAAAAGGCAATAAAATTTACAGTTGAGCTGTTACATTTAGTAGCAGTTTGGCGAATTGAGTTAATTTGAATTTGCCAAATGACAAAATTTGCTATTTGACGAACTTAAACTTTGAATTTTTTTCTGAAATAAAAAAAAAATTAAAATTACATAAATTTTTGTGAACGTAAAGCTTTTACTCGTCCACTGGAGGTGGCACGCATAAACCTGCAAAGCATTTATATTAGCTACGTATACGATTTTTGGCAACTTTAAATAATTTTTGTAATTATTTAAAAAAAATAGGAATATTTGATTTTTTGCGCAAGTGTTTACTAAAATGATTTCAATTTTGCAAGCAATTTAGAAAAGAAAAAAAAGCCAATCAAAAACTTTTTAAGAAAAAAAAATTCTCATAAAAAGGCAGCAGGAAAGGAATCATAAAATTCCCTTAGAAAAAAGGCGAAAAAAAGTTATATTATTTAAACTTAGTACTTTCCCTCTGCCTTAACACAGAGACAACGTTTTTGGAACAAATAAATTCGCACTAAGAAATCTTGCGAGAAAATTACATATAATTCCAATATTTAAACTCGCCCTAATTTATATAAATCGGTCAGCAAGTAAAAAACCAGAATCTTTTGCAAGGAAAGCTCACTCTTAATTATACAGTGATCCACCAGCAAAAAATGACAAATGACAAAATTTGCTATCTGACGAACTTAAACCTTGAATTTTTTTCTGAAATAAAAAAAAAATTAAAAAACATAAATTTTTGTGAACGTAAAGCTTTTACTCGTCCATAGGGGGTGGCGCGCGATTTTTTCCGGGACGTTTTCTCCGCAAACAAAAATTGGCTCCCATAAGCAAGAGTAAAGTTAGACGCCACTGTATTAGTATTTTATCCCTAGTGCTTTCATGTTATTAGACTATAATCCGTAGAAGTAAAAGCGTAGCACAATTTTTTATATAAATATACAGAGTGCCCATTTTAAAACTCCGAGCCTAAATTTTTTTAAATAGGCAACACACAATACAAGTCACTGCTGACTATTATTTTAAAACAAAATATTTGTATAATTAAGATCAGGGCAATCATGTTTGCATTAACTTGACAGTTTACTAATCAAATGCAATACAACGATTATCGATCACTAATCTTTGGTGCAAAATGTATTCCAACGCTGACAAAGTGGACATGCTTCTAATTCTCGGTGAATGTCGAAAAAATGCGAGTGCTGCCAGTACTTTGTATGCGCAACGCCTTCCAACAGACAAAACATTTAGAATGCTTCTTCTGAATTTACAAGAGTATGCGCAGTTTTCAAAACCAAAAGTAAGGGCACGGCAAGTTACGGTTGAACATAATGAAGTAGCTGTAATTGAAATGGTTACGAATAATCCCCATACAAGTCAGAGAGCAATTGCGAATGCCTTAAAGATTAGCAAAGGTTCTGTTTTCAATATTCTTAAGGCGAACAAATTTCACTCCTACCATGTTTATACCATGGTTAATCGACATAACTGCCACTATTACGCCCACTACCGGCTCTCCTACAAACAGTTCCTCAAAACGTACGGAATAGCATGTGGTTTTTAAATGATGCTGCACCTCCGCATTTTCATAAGGATGTGAGAAATTACCTTAAGCAACGTTCTGAGGGACGCGTAATTGGACGAGGTGCATTGCATCCTTGGCCTGTCCGTAGTCCCGATTTGACTCCGCTAGACTTCTTTTTGTGGGTCAAAATAAAAAATGATGTCTATGAAGTGCCCATTCGAAATGAAGAACATCTGCGCGAAAGGATAATTCAATATTGTCGCTCTATCACACCGGAAATGTTAGCTCGTGTTAGAGGTTCGATGCGTAGAAGAATTATACTCTGCGAAAACGAAGGGGGAAGGCAATTTGAACACCTGCTTCGTTAGTTTTTGTACTATGTTCCTATTAAATTATTGTAGTTATTGTTGTCAAATATTAAATTTGAGTTATTAAAGTAACCTTAAATTTGTACTTAATCATTAGTAAATACATGTACTGTAAAACAACTCTGATCTCAATTAAAAAAAAATGGTAGAAATGCATAGTGATCTGGGGGTTGCATTGTGTGTTGCCTATTTAAAAAAATTTAGGCACGGAGTTTTAAAATGGGCACTCTGTATATGAATTTGTTTCGCGCCTTAAACAGTGAAAGCTGGAAAAATTAGTTATTAATTTTTACCGAATTTTCACCTCCTAACCTATGTTAGAAGAAGAAATGCATGCCTTAAAATAATCAAAATTACTTTTCTCTGCCAGCAAGTTTGGTCCTGCTACGTTTCTAATCGACTAAAAGTAAACATTCAGGATACTTTTACCCTGGAGTGGCACTTCAAAAATGGGCAGAGTACAAAAGCTTAAATGCAGGAACAATATTTATATATGCTCGACACACCTTTACTTATACTTGTGATGAAAGAGATTAAGTATGCCAAACAAAGAAAAAAAACATATTATGAACAATAGTTGTTGAAATCCTTTAAGAAGAATGTAGGTATGCCTAAGCACAAAATACGACGTTTTGTATCATTTGTGTGTGAAGAGCTCGGACAATAAATTTTACAAGTATTACAAAAAGACCATAACGTAGCCTAATAGGAATTCAACGATTTTTTGAGGCTTTTATTACGATGAAAGCTTTCGAAATTTTGTATTGTTCAGATTTAGGTGTTGTAATAAAAAAAGTGTTAATAGTTAATATAATAATTGTGATTCCCACGCTTTCTTGACGCTTGGGAACGCAAAATAGTTAACTTACGAACTATGACATTCTGGTAATGGAAGTTTTGATTACAATTTATTACAGCGCTGAGAATTTTATTATGCAAATTTCCTTACTAATAAAATAGAAGTTTTGAACTCATACAAAAAAATTACTCAATTTAAAGTCCATATAAATGAGCAATTAAAAGAACCAATGGTAGTTTTTACTGCTAGTGAGCGTTAAAGCTAAATTGTAATTTATCCGGCAGCAAAAACGTTATGTTTGTATAAACAAATCATAGGAAAACAAACTTTTTAAATCAAGAAATTCTAAATCACAAAGCTCGAAATAAAATTTCCATTAATATCCCCAAACGAGTTGGCTCCTGAAGCTTTCCTTATTATAGTATTGAACTATAGCTGCTACTTTTTGCCCGTCAGACTTTCATTGGCTTCTATTTAAGAAGAAAAGAACAAAACCCAAGGCAATTAAAAAAGAATCGCCCATTATATCGCCTATAATTAGAGCCATTGTAGTTATGTACCCATTTTTAATCGAAATGGGTTTAACTCGACACGCGAAACCTTTTAAGTAAACGTCGTTTTCGAATGTGAACAATTCCGATTGTTTCGTGCAAAACCTTTAATTTATAGCGATAATAAATGTCTGTTTAACCCTATTTAACCTCTGATGAAAGAGAGCTCGCTTTTGCTTAAAAGGAACAATAACTTTTAACTTAAAAATAATGCATGTACGAGGCCAACTCCGAAGAAGCGATTCTTTCGAGTTCGCCGAGAAGTTTATTGCATAGTTCGTGGGAAACTTTTATGAAATTGCAGTTGAAGATTTGCTACAAAGAATTGTCAGATACTCATGTAGCCTGGAACTTTTCAATTCAATTGATTTGTCTTTTGTGGTGATACTTTGCGTTTTAAAGAAATTGGATTTATTCATCCAAAAGAACGATTTGAACTAAATTTAATTCATCTTTTTCACGGTAAATCTATTACGAACGGTGGATGTTAGAAATGTAAATTTAAAAGAAAATGCCAATCTTATAAAGAAAATTGCTTGAACTGGATCGATGTGTTGTTACTTTCCCATACTTGCAGTATGGAAATTCTGACAATTTTCAATACAGTTTTGCATTCCAAGAACCCAAAAAAGTGGTTTTAAAAAAATGTCTGTCTGTGTGGGGGTGTGTTTGTGCTTAACGTTCCAAATTTCAGGAACTACCGAACCGGCAACGAAAGTAAGATACGTTCTTTTTGGTATTATTCTTTCGGAAAGTGAAATATTAAAAAATGAATTATTTACTGAAAAATACCTAGCAGATTGGCATACAGGGCCGAACCTGCGGTTCCTGGTGTTCCTGTGCGAGTTACATATTTGGTTTCCCTGCTGGGTTTTCGCTACACAAATAAGAGCCAAGGTAAAATAAACAATTTTCTTAACTAAATATTTACGCGTATATTTAAATTGTAAACGGTCGACGTTATATATATCCTATTTTAGCTAACTTGAATTAATTTAAGTAAACGCAAAATAAGTACGTCTCATGCAAATTTATAAATGTTTCATTCTATTATTTACCAAAACAATCCCCTTGGATATAATAAGCGAAGCATGCCGCCGAGACTTTCCTTTAATACTCTACTTTAGATACTCTTACTTAAATACTTATCGTATTTGCAAAAGTATATTTGTATACCGTTGTACCATCCAATGACTTGCAAGGTTCGCATCACTCGTATCCATGCAGCGCAAGCGCACTGGTAAATAGCAAATAGTACAGGGAAATACCTAGGGAATTAGCAGCCTGGTCTGTATGTCTAGCTTAAGTTACAACATAAGGTTTTTTAAGGGGGAAAATCGATATTTTGGTTTTTCAAAGAAAGATGGTTTGGGATTAAAAAAAATCTGAAATTAAATATAAAATTGACGTGGAGAGACAAACTTAGTCTCGCCAAATATGACAGAACCTAAAAATTAAGTTTTAAATCTTATTCAAACTATCACTCATTAGCAGTTTCGTTTAGTTTAAACATAAATGTGCTATCGTCCCCATTACTAAATAAATACCATTTTCAAAAGTTCTTAGGATACATCACATTGAAATTAGCAGATTTACCCACTAACCAAATAGTTTCCAGCTCTGAAAGCCTACAAAATTTGAAGAAACATGGTCTGGTTTTTTTTGTGCACTAAAAAAATCCATGGGAAAATAACATATTTTTGGCCCTGAGCATAAACTTATAATAGCTTTAGCGGTACACAATATTACTGCCATCCCGTTCCTTCCAATTTTTTGACTGAAGAATATAGTTCTTGCTCTCTGGCGAGGGGTAACCACGAAGAAAAACGCTGTATACGGCATGGGCAATTTTTAGAAAATCTTGAAGAAATTCAAGGAATTCCAGAGAAATCCAAGAAAATTCCGGGAAAATCAAAGGAAATCCTCAGGAAATTCCGGGAAAATTCAAGCAAATTTCTTAAAACTAGCTGCAGCAATTATAGAAATTAGGACACACTTTTAAAAATTCGGAGCTCTCTAGAATAAAATGCTAATTACGCTTCTGCCTTGGGTTGCCTCCATAAAAAGGGATGTTCATTAAAACTCCAGCGTATACGCCACAATTCACAAGCGAAATCTGGCCTTGGAGCAAATTTATCGACGTTTTCTCACAAAAAAATTCAGTTTCTAAATATAGAACCGAAATTCCCGGTATTAGAACATCCCATTTAACACTTAAATTATTAGTACAAAAAATTCCTTGGCGGTACTGGGTAATCGAACCCAGAATCGCTTAGTATGTTAAAAAAATATATCATCTGATCAGGCGCTAAACTAAATTAAATATACTAAGGCATGAAACCTGCAACGCCTAACTTAAAATATAAAACCGAACAAAACGTTAAGCATTTAACATTAAACGTCAAACATCATACTTATACTAAATTGAACATTTTACCATCATCTATAACTGATTGCTATAACTATGAAAATTGATATAATTTAGCTTTTGTATTGTCCTGCACCAATTGTGGTGCTACTATAGTCAGCTTGTAACGTCAAATGAAACTGAATAATTGAAAATGACAATTTACAGCGTGTTTGACACGCTACATACAAATAAAAATAGTAGATACAGACAAAAACTTTCCAGAGTTTACAGCACTTTTGCTGGTACAATTAAGTTACAGGCACTTTGTGTAAACTATAAAATATATACAACACTGTATCCTAAAAATACCTATGTCGTGTATTTAAAGTGGACCATAAGTATTTAACGGGACAACCTAATCAAGTCCGCAGGCCAGCTATTATAACCTTATAAAGTAATTTTAGATAATGACTGGCTATGAAAAATAAAATGCATTTTGATTTTATAAGACAAGACAGTTTGTGACTGTATGAATGAAGTTCCGACATAAGTTTTGTTTTTTATATTGTATGTGTATGATATTATTGATCATACTGTATTACAATTTCTATTTGAACAATTTAATCAAATCTTATAATTGTCCTATACAGTAATTTCGACACTTTAGAATTAAATTTTTTTTTAAATTCTAGTATATATTTTTCCAAACCAAATAATTTTAATTGGGTTATATAAATAGTAATTAAAAATTCACCGAAAAAAGGGAAGCTTACATGCCAACAAAAATCTAAATTTAAAAAATAAGGATCAAGTCACAAGTGACACGGCGCTCACGTGACCCTTTAGCAACAGCAATATGCTTTAAATGTGGCTGGGATAAAAGAAGAACTGAAGTTTAAGTGTCCGATCGTTTTTACTGACACATAATATTCAGACAGTCTTCTTAAACGCCCAGCGGAATTCGGCACTAGAAACACGAGAACACGTGCGCTTGCAATATGCACTTACAAAAATGTGTAGCTAAATGTCAATATAATATTACCGAAAAATTAGACATTCCTTAAGATATGTACTAGTAAAATCAATAATTGGACAAATAGATATTGAGCAATTACATTACAAACAAAATCGATCATGCGGACAAAATAAAAAAAACTAAGAATTAACAACTAAAAATCCCAAAAAAGTACTCGGAAACTAAACTAGGCCCAAATGTTGGTAGCTTACGTTATAATAACAAACGTGCTGGAAAGAAACAAATTGTGGTTGCTGAGTTTACAAAGCTATCCCAAAATAATTAATAAAATTAGGACTTCGATCCGCGGTCCGCTACCCTACCTACTTAATTATATTATCATTAAAAAAATAACAAAAAAAAGCGTGAGGCGTAACCCACGGGTGCACTGGTAAATATAATAGTTGAGTTGTTTCTACATAGTTACCATTTGACAGACGTCGATTTACATAATTGCAAAAATTCTGAGAATGTCCGACATAAACAAATCAGAAAGAAAAACCAAAAAAATGCTATTAACTTGGATTCAGAGGAAATTCTCAAGAGGCGATATTTAAAAATCGAATATTTAGGTGAAAACAATACGTCAAACACTTATGTGTTTTTCCCATTTTCTTTTATAGGTTAAACTACATTTTATTTAAAATATAACACATCTAAAATAAGTATGGATGTCAATTTTTTGTTTAGTTATTAATTTTTTTATTCCGAATCGAATGTCTTGTAGCAAATTATTATTTTCCCTTTTGCGTGAGCATTCTGTTAAAATTATTTTGCTGAATCCATTCAAACTTTTAAATTCGAGTATAGAACTTACAAATTTAGATCTTTCAGATGTCTCAATTTCCATTTCCGTTCAACAATTAAAGACAAACCCGGGACTTTTTCCACAGCTTCAACTTTTTTTCACAACCGAACAAAAGATATTTTTGGTAATTTCAGGTACTTAAATTCGATCCACATTCGAATGAAGAGGAGTTTGCGAGAAAAAAACCTTAAAAATTGGTAACAGGTTAGCTAATTCTTAGCACCTTTGATACTAAATAAATGCAACTCCAAAAAGCATTTGAAGAAGTTTATGTCAACGCTTAATTTCTAGTGTGTAATTAAGCAAAATTCGCGGAGTATTGACAGGGTTTATACTAATCAAGACCTTACACATTCCCTAGCTTTTCCAGGAGTTTTAAAAATATTTTCCGGGTTCAGGTGTCTACGAATATTTAAAATTAAAACACATATGGGCATAGTGTCCGCTCCGGATTTGTAGTCTAGTATTTAGTCAGTATTTAAATTATGAGGCAGTCAATTAATGATAATTCTTGGCATAATTCCTTTAAATATATAGTTGTGGCACATATAAAATTTTAAACGAATTAAATACGAGCTTAGAATGATAACATCTCCATATGTTTAACCTAACGCTAGCTTGTGTAGATAGTTATTATTTATTTGGTCAGCTGCTGGAAGTGATGCTTACGTAATAGTAAAATAAAATAAAACAGGGTTCATAAGCGTAAAATATGAATGGTCATGAGTTTCAAAAGTACTTCACGAAACAATTTTATGAAACTGCAAAAACATATTTTTTAATTGAAATGTAAAACAACAATCACGAATTAATAAAAATAGAACGTGTAAATTCATTAATACAAGAAAGTTCTACGAAAGAAAAGTATGGACTTTCAACCTTCATCAGGGACGGAAACCCCCGTTGAATAAAAAACTTAAGAATTGCAGTACACAACACAATTTTTCTAAATTACCAGCAGAAAAATTATTCCACTTGTCTAACAAAATACCTTTAAACATTGAAAATGACCTCTCAACGTGCGTCGCAACTAAAATTCCATGACTATTCAAAGGGTTTTAATATTCATAACTTTTTCCTGATTTTTTTTCCAGAAAAGTATACACACACATAATTATGAAGTTTATAATGCAAATTGAATACTACCTAAAAGCCTTTATGCTTATAAATAAACCAATTTACACACTTATTATTCTTCGCAAATGTTTTGTTCGCGTGCCATTAAATTTGTGAGGGGATTGGTGCTCTTATCTATTTTTAACTGACCCTCAATAAAATAAATTGTTATTATAGGGCTTTTAATAGCATAAATTCTTTAAAACGAATCGTAAACATATCTAGCCTTATCTATAATTCCTGTTTTAATTTAAAGTAGAAAAAATATTTTGAATAAAGATCAATTCCAAAGTACCAAATTTTTTTAATTTTACCG
Source organism: Ctenicera cuprea (assembly GCA_958336395.1). Taxonomy (NCBI): domain Eukaryota; kingdom Metazoa; phylum Arthropoda; class Insecta; order Coleoptera; family Elateridae; genus Ctenicera; species Ctenicera cuprea. The sequence goes on from OY284487.1 coordinate 51,613,585, forward strand.
GATAATTGTTAATAGGTAGCTATATTTTCCGAGAACACACTCGGCCACAAAACAATCAATTTACTGCAGTTAATTCACCGTTTTCAGCAATAAATTAATTCCAGTAGTTGTGTAAACCGCACGCTTTCGCTTGAATCAGTCGTGACAGATGGATTTCGCGACAGATAACGTTTGCTCATATAAATATCATAGCGGCATTCACATTTACATTTATACACACATTACATTTACATTATTTATTTAATGAGGGTTAATTGTTAATTTTATTAATAAGTACTAATAAATTTAATACAAAAATATAGTTACCTACGATTGAAGTTTTCCTCGTTACCTACTTGAATTAGAACGTATTGATTCTTTCCTTAATACTTTTATGCGATTTTCTTTCAACTTTAAATATGCCCTACATTTGTCTCATAGTGAAACATAAAGAGTTTACCTAAAAAACCATTAAAAATGTTCAAGCGAATTCTACAAATTACAACAATGAAAAAAATATAGGGACATGTGTTCGGCAATCTTTCATAAGTAAATTAGGGTTCCCAAATAACAGAGGCATTTTATTCTTGTTTTGTTGATTAATTTAGCACGGGTTGCTTAAATAGTACTTTTAGTACAACAGTTTTGATGTGTGATACTGCTTTGTTTTCGCAGACTGCCGCAACCTAGAGGTTTACCACTGTCAGCAATACTTGTGCAAAATCTCGGCAAACTTGGCACTCGTCAGTGGGGAGGGGGGCTCAGTGGCGGCAATAGGTGTACAAATTTTCGACAATACGTAGGAAATGCAATAACGGCAATACATGAGGAATTACGGCAATCACGAGAGTAAAACAGAAATAACCGGCAATCAAGAAAATTAAACCAGCGCACAACGAAAGTATTGAGGTATATTTGCCGGTAGATAAAATACTTACCTGAGTACTGGGTATGTATGCTGCAGAACAATTATTTAACAGAACAAAATTTAAACGGAATCCGAAGCCACCCGTAGAGAGTTTTAAAAACGATCGTGCGTGACTAACCAGTAGTGTGTGTTCCGAACAGAATTGCAGTTAAGAGCACGCCGCCGTGGCACCTTTTTGTTTTTGACGCTAGAGGCGCTAGTCATTCTAAATTTGAATTTAATTACAGATGGTTCTATTAAACATAAACAGGTAGCGTCACATGCGTTCTGTTGACGTGCATATATTTTTCTTTACAGGACTGTACTAGCAGAATTATTGATTTCTGGCATAAAATTAATTCTCAGCATTACTTGCTCGTGGGTTTGTGTGCAACTTATCTCTTATTTATGTGCGAAATTTGTTAAAAGTTTTAAATTAACGCGCCAAATGCCTATCGCCGTAGCGCCATCCGTGCTGATTCCTATGAACTTTTGTTCATAAACATGGCTGACGTTACTCGCATCAAATTTTTAATTTTACTCAGCTGGCACATAGTTTAAATAATTGACAAAAATTTTAAATTGGTGTACCTATTATAACAGTATCTAGATGATCAGCGTAAATACAAATGAAGAATAGTGTTAAATTTATAGTTTTATGTTTGCTAAGAAAAGTACGTTTTTTACCTTATTTGCATGTTTCACAAGAAGATAATTATCTGAGCATCTAAGTTACTTTATTAAGTAACATCTATTAACTTGTTTCATTTCGTTTTCTTTTTAATGAAGTCGCTGAGTACCTATAAAAATGCCTATATGATGTCTATACTAGCGCCATCTATGTCGTGATCCTCCGCGCGGCGCGGTCTTAACAGGATTAAATTATATTTAATATCATAAGAATAAACAACACTAGCGTGAATTTTACGCGTTTAAGCAAATTTGAACTTCATAACACCTTTTTCACACTTTCATATTTTGCCCTATACTTTTAGCATACGGAAGTATTGCTTTCATGAAAATTTGCCATTTCGAAATTTTGACTGAAAGACATGTTTAGAACCTCCGCGAACACAAAAAGTGGTAATAAAAAATCTGTTGGATGGGCCGATTTAGATGTGCTTTAGAATATCAAGAACCCATCTACAAAATAAGCTTTGAAAATATTGGAAATGGCTGTCAAAAAAATGCTAATAATTGTCATATAATTAAATAGGTGTAGAAAAACATTAATTTCTTATTCACAACATAATTTTTAGGTCAGCTATAATTGGGACAATTATTTTCCCTTTCACTCCCAATTTTTAGCTGGTACGGTATTTCATTTTGCTCTCCGGTTTTCTTTAATCCCATGAAATTTTTTTTTAATAAAAGAAACAGCGGCTAACTCCCCGCAAAAAAATTTCAGTTTCTAACTGTAGATGCGAAATTACCGATGCGTCTAGCGCATTTTACCGATTTTATATCTCTTTGAAGTATGTAAAAGATATTCCTTAGAACGAAGCATACAGTATAACGGCTCGTGACTGAATTGCACAGAAAAAGCGGTTTTTAAAATGGCACCGCCTCGGTGTATACCCAACAATGAATATAACAAATGAAAGATTTTCGAAAAGTTTATACTAATATTTTGAAATATAATTTTACACTATTTTAGTATCATATAGATAACTAAGAGTAGTCCGATCTTATAGTTACTGTTGGCACGTAAACTGTAGATAGAAACAATTTTGAAAACATAATAGGTAACAATTTCTAAAATTTAAGGTTTAGATGATGTGCTTCGCTTATTTTGTATTTAATAAATTACAACTTCCAATAAAGAAACAAAATACATTTTATATTATGTATTACTGCAATTATTGTTTAATTATTTCACGTCGCTGATTATTTTTGGGTTCGTATTAAAATCAGGCTTGGAAATAGAGTAAATATATTCAAAAACGGTACTTTCTAGCGAGTAAGGGCAACAACTGAAAAGAAGTGGGTTGCAAAATACAATTTATAAATAATACTCTATTACAAACTTAAAAACAAAAATAATGTTGTAGAATTGTGTGTACTTTTTCGTGTAATTTCAGTTTAATGCATCTACAAAGAAGTTTGTATGTTTAGCTTTCTCGCGGGTAGCGGAAGGGAAAATGTCTTCATTGAACAAAACGAATTCGAAATTTCATGATTGTCGCACTAACCCCAAATCAAATAATTTAAAAAACGAACCTACCTAGGTTTTTGACCCACGAAGCATGGGTTTAAAAAATAAAATAAAATAATAATGTATACGTTATCAGGACAGTAATTTAAAATGCATTGAAACTGGCGCCTATTTTATCAATCATGGCAATCGGTCGGAAATCATAGCAATCATAAGTATAATCACGACAATCATCGACAATCATGGAAATACGGTAATAGGTGTACATAATTTATATAGTGAGACACCCCCGGATACTCAACCATGCTCGGTAATATTCAGCAGTATTTGAACAAAATTACTCAGCAATAAATAGGCAATACTTGTATATTTTTGTGGATAGTGGGAGACGTCGGCTGGAACATAAACCAATGCATAACCTAATTAATGGTTAGAAAAGCAATTTTCGTGAATTTTTGCATTTCCTTTCTTCGAACAGAGGTTGAAAAAAGGAAATTACCGTAGCAACTACGGCGGGATCCCTTACTTAACTTATTTAAACAAACATATGTAGCAAATGAAAGCTAAATGTATTGGATCTGGTTACAAAATTTAAATATACATAACATAATACAATAAAGCCATAATAGTACTTGCTCCATATTCTGTAAGCCAATTGCACCGTTTACATTCTTTGGTATGCAGAATTCGCCTACAAAATTTTGTAGAACCTTTTATAAGCCGAACCGCGTCGATAACATACAAATTTGTTTACCAGAAATATGTTTTTGCTAATTGTTTTAGTTTGATTTTCATGTAACAGTTCTAATACAAATTGGAAACTTATTTTACAGTCCAAAAATTTTATATATTTAATAATTAATGAACAGCGCTACCAAAATAAATGGAAATTATTATATAATATCATCCTGTATAACACTTTTTGTGTAGCCTGTATAATGTTAAAAGCAAAAAGGAAAAAACAAATAAGTAAAAACCGAGTTAACTAATTAAGTCCAAACTAATTACTAAAGTTTATTAAGACAGAACAATAGGAAGAAAAGAAATTAATAACTAATTGTTGCATTTAATTCAATTAAAATCTAATTAACCAATTGAAATACAATTATTTCATAGAAGGCAGACGTTTTATTGGGCCCTAACAGGATAATTTAATAATAAAAGAAACAATTAGATTGTGTGGGGAGAAAAATTGCTAAGGTGCGTTGACTTTTTGCCATCGTCACCAACGAAATAGAGAAAAGCCGCTTTATGCTGTAAATTAGCCCTAAAGTTCGGAAAAATAAAAACCGAAATCGTTTTCAAGTTAATAAAACTTTAATCTCCGCATAAGCATGTGCATTTTATCCCCGGCATTCCAAAAGGGTTGAAAGAGTAAAGTTTCAGATAAAAACGTGAAAGGAAGCCACTCACTACTTCATGAAAGATTAAAAATTTTAATTATGAGCATAATGAAAATTTTAATGACATTCTTTGCAAAAAGCTCGCTTTAGTTCGTGACTGAAAACTTTTCGCTTAGTTTTCACTAGTTTGAATGTGGTAATAATAATCCAAGTAACGTACCTTATTAAAAACTTTTATTGAATGTCTCCAATCCAAATTAATTACGATACCACTAATTAAAAAATAAATCACGCAAGCTTACAAACTGGCCAAGTTCCCACAGCAGCCTTTAAAAATTTTAAATGTCACGTTAATTAAGACTTTTATGTCAAATTTTTGCAGCTAAAAAGTCAAAGCTCAAAAGGAATGCACTTCAATTAAATTTAAAAAAATTATAATTAATTAGTTAATTAATTATTATAAAAACATTGTAGTAGAAAAAACCCTAGTCACGAACTTCCAGTAATTAATAAAATATTCTAGTTCGAAAGTAGATACGAAGTTCTCACGTTCGCGTACGTTTTGTGCGCTGCGGAACGATACCTCTGCTCGCGACTGTTGGCAACGAACTGAACTGAAAAGCTGAAAGCGCCGCGATCTCCCGGAGTTCGTTTACTGTTCACGTTTGAGAGAATTCCGCCGAACACGGTTTCGACTTCAAGCCCGATCGTGGTGGAACAACCCCCTAATCCTTATGAAGGTTCCAGTTCTTTGCTTGAGAATGGAGATCCTTAAAGGTTCCTATAGAAACCTGAGAGTATGTGTGTGTTTATGGTATTGAACTGAACTTTAAGCTAGATTTCAAAGTATTCATTCGCCGTTCTAATGCAAAGTAGTAACTTTTCCTTTAAATTTTTTGGGGAAGTCGATAAATAAAAATATCCTAGACGTATGAAAACCAGTGGCGGTCCGTCCTATTAGGCAGGGTAGGCAGTGTCCACCCATAACTTTTTAAATAAAAAATTAAATTCCAGATTTTAATTAAAAAAAAGCTACTTTTACGTACAGTTTTTATTTTTGCATTTTAACACCACCGCGTAACTTTAAGAATTGGGCGCCCAACAAAAAGTGGGAATAAATCTATTAACCGGCATGTAATCAAATTAAAAAAATCTCTCAGCTCAAATTGAAAAGCATGCGTCGCCCAAAAAACATTTATCTGCTACTGTTAGATTAAAATTACTTAAAAAATCGCGCATTAACGTGGCGTTGGACGAAGGTTTACGTTATCAAATTAAAGTGCATCATGACAAAGTGAAATTAAATAGGAATTTTATGCGTAATGTTAAATAATTTTTGCCATTGCCTACCCAAATTTTGAACGCACGGAACGCCACTGCAGCATACTGATTCAAATTTTGGTGCAAAGATATTTAGACCAATATTCAGAAAAGTGACACATTTTTTATAGTTCCATTGAAATTCAGTTTGAAACAGCGTCAGCGCGCATTGGATATATTGTTTCCGATATTAAAAAAAAATATATATTTTATTTACATCTGGTCGAAGATACAATTGGCCCATATTTGTACAAAGCAATCTTTACTGTTCGAAATAATAAAGCATTTATAAGAACTATGTCCTAATTTTGAAGACTTGACCTTGTGTCTTGATGATTCGCATTAATTGTGGTGGCAGCAAGATGGTGCACAGCAGTTAAATTCAGTGGCTGTCCGCCCTATGAGGCAGGGTAGGCAGTGCCTACCCGTAATTTTTCAAATAAAAAAATTCCAATTTAAAGTTTTATGAACAAAAAACTTTCAGAGTTTTTACTTTTGAACACCACCGCATAACATTAAAAATTGGGCGCTAAATAAATAAGCCGTTGCATTTAAACACCGTTTGTCCTACGCGAAGGCGAGCCATTTCGCTCACAATAATTTCCAGCAACGAAACAATCAACCAATCTGTTATTCTTAATAAGTCTGCATGGATGTTTGTAAACAAATACAGTAATCAGATTCAAAGAAATAGTAGGGATATCAGAATGCAATAACTATAGAATAGGCGCGCCTGTTCCTGTAGATCAGCGTTGCCAGGTCTGGCAAAAACTCCCCAGATCTGATGATTTAAAAAAATGGTCTGGTAATTGGTAAAACCTTTTATCAAAGCACAAAAATTTGGTGATTTTTCAATCATTGCAAAAAATTTAAAAAATGTGCTTGTCAAAATTCAATAATAAAAATTTAAAAAAATTAGTTTATTCATCATAATCCAATAATTTAATTACTTTAAAATGAACGCCATTTGTAGAACCGTCAACCGTTTCGACTACTGAGATGGGAAGGAGTGATTATCGTACGGGCGCACAAGGCGCTCACCGTGCAGGGGCTTCAAAACAAACAACAAAAAACTGAATTTTTATTTTCATAATTTTTATTGTTGCTTACTTGAAGCAAACAATATTTTACTATTCATAGAGTTTCCTATCTATATAAAGGGTATTATATTTTTTATCTATGATTTGTACCGAGTAGCGGCATACGTCTATGGTCTACGCAAACAAGACAGCATGCGCTTTGCCTAGTACAGTGTTGTTGGTTCGATCAGCGCTCGCTACGCTTATAATGCATTGGTTAAACAATGCAGTGCTGCATCCCATCCATTTATTTTAAATTTTTAGTAGCTGCTCGCGCGCAATACATTTATACCTGAGGCCTACAATGACCTTAGTCTGCCACTGGGGAATCCAGTATTATTTTGATACTGTTAGAACTGCAGATTTATTTGAATTCTTGCTTTTTGAGTCTTGTTGAGACATAATTCCTTACCATTACACAATAGTCGTTTACTAACGGACCTATTATTTGAACGTTGCTTAATCAGAAGGAGTAAATCATAATACACATAAGTCTAACAAAACTTATGCTTTTAATAGAGCTATTTATTTTTTGTATTGTTAATGTTTTAACGCAAGGAGGCGAGGAGCTTTATTGAATACAGTTGGGAAAATACGAACTTGCTTAAGTTACAGTTGGGTGAAATTTAAATTTTTAACTTGGCAACACTGCTATAGTTTTTATTTGTATATCAGTCAGCCGCTATCAAGTGCAAAGTGCAGGATAAGTTATATGGCACCAAATAAGTTTGTATCTATTTTATACGTAGTTGCACGTTTGCAGCGAAGATGGAAAGTCTCGTAAACTAACTTTTAAAAGACAAATACATGTTTTGTTGTTTGTTGCTATTTGATAAGGATGGCTAGCTTAAGTTTTGAAATAAAAAAATATTAATTTTTTCAACTTAATTTGAAATTATTTGCCATTGCCTATCCAAATTTTGAACCACGGAACGCCACTGGTTACATTCATCTAAAATAATTGCCAAAAGGTCGAATTTTTAACTTTTTAGATGATAATCAAACCCTGGAGTTTTATTATACACATTCCAATTTTTATTTCTGTAGTAATTTAACCATGATTCTTAAAATCACACCTTAGAAAATCGTCGATTTTTGAAAAAGGGTTGTACATTTACATGCTACCTATTATACGTACCTACAAAGCATATTAAAGCTTAAACATCTTTTTATTATTAAAAGTTCTTCTCTACTTCTCGCTACTTCCAACAATATTTACTGTCCCACACTTTGTATATTACGAATTTCAAAATATCGCATAGCGACGTTTCAGAGGGGCACAATTTGAAGGCCGCTTTTTTTTCTTTTTTACTTTTCCATACTTTTACTGAAGGAAGGAAAGTTATGATTTCATGCAAATTTTCGAATTTCAGATTTTAACGAGAATACGCGTTATGGAGTCCAAGAAATAGTTTTAAATAAATGTCTGTCTGTAGGTGGATGCGAGCGTACGTGCGTTAGTTTCCTGTATCTCGGGAACACCTTGCCCGATCTTTATAAAATTTGGTGTGTAGAAGTTTTTTAGTTGCCAGTGGTTTTTTGTAAGGTCGTAAATTGCAACCGGAACCGGAAACGGAAATTAAACCTTCTTTTTTTGGTACCTATAGATTATTTTCTAGACATTTTTTTGAAACGCTATGTATTGCGTTGTAGTGTAGTGTTCCAAATGCTGTATCATGAAAATGAAGGCCGCTACGAATTTTTGAAAATTTTAACTGTAACGTTCGATTACTCAAAAACCAATTATCCAATTAAAACAAACTGTGGTATTATTTGACAGCCCTTAATAAGTATAATCAAGTGATGCAAAAATACTAGCAGAAATATGAATATTCTGAATATAATAGTTTATCAAAATTTTTTAATTTTCAAAAAAGACTTCTCAAAAGCTGCGTACATCATTTTTTTTAAACATTCTGAGCCGATAGAGCTTTTAATGAACTACAAATTTGTATTTTACTAATCTACTAAATTTTACTGTGACGCCCTCCAAAAATTTTTGAAAATCATATTAATTATTTATTCAAAAACGCAAACCCGAGTTGTTATAAACTTTAAACAGTTTGACAGCCATTTAAAGCAGTTTATTAGGATTAGCAAGAATTTCCAACCATATTACAAATTAGGGAGAAACGATACTTTTTAATTTCAACAACGCATTTTCGGGAAGTTGCGTAATTTTAACTACGGCTAGCAATTATCTCTGGTTAAAAAAATATATTTTAATTCTTTGCATATTTTTGATAACTCTTTAAATAAACCATTTATATCGATTTCAGTTTGAAGTTCGAAGCGCATTTAATCAGCTGTAAGGCGTGGTCGGTTACCGTGCTCTTATCCTATGCGGCTAGCAAAGTTATCATAGCACTATTCTTATATGGTACACGACATCGTGTTTGCACAGGATGTCGGAAGTTCAAATAATCGTTGGGGTGTTTTTAGTTTTTTATTTTGTTTTTTTGCTATAATTTTTATAAAAACAATGTTGATTACTTAGTTATTGACGCGCGAACATTTAAAACGGTGAAAGTATGGGAAAGCGACCTGTTTCGCCCATTTTTAAAACGTAGTAAGTGTTGTAAGACCTCCAAAGTTCTGTAATCATACAATATAGTACTGTAATTAAACAGCGTAACTCAAAAAAAAAATTTGAACAAAACAAGGCATGTAAACACGAATCCGAGATCGCTTCCTTCCGGAGATACAGCCTCCCATACATGGAAAAATTTAATCGCGTTTTAATTTATATCGTAGCCATACATAGAGATATGTTATTCAAATTTGGTATGATTATATAACTATTGATGAATTACAATTTAATTTGCTTTTGTTTAAACTGATTTACCAAAAGTGTAGAGGTTGGGGGTGCTCGACGCATCTCGCAACCTACTTTTCACAAACTTAAGATTTTCTTTTGACATGAAAATTTTGTTGTTTAAACAAAAATACACAAAAAGGGCACTCTTATGGAAAGTGCTTTTATCGGTTTTAGTAATAATTTAATTTTTGTGAAAAACCGAGTTGCCATGAAGCTCTGGGTGTTTACTTAAGGTGCGCAAATAGTTTTTATAGGTGACGAGGGTGACTTCTACACATTAAGACAATATAAAAAATGTGTATGAATATAGGTTCTGAAAAGCATTCTTACAAAGTCGCAGCCCCCGAAAAAAACAGCAGTATAAACTTTAAGAATTGTACTTTCTTTCGGACTGAAATAACTCCGTAAGGAAGCATTTCTAGGTCCATGTTTACGTAGCACTTCTTTTGCTGTGATGTATAGAAGTTTGACCAACTATTTTCATATTTTCAAGAAATGCAATTTTTCACAAAAATTCAATTATCTCGTAAACCGTTGAATTAAGCGAACTTCAGCAAATGAATTTTTTTTGTGTACTTTTGTATAGGCAATAAAATGTTCATGTAAAAACCTACAGTGCTTATAAACTACGCTTAGCGATACATCGACCACTCTCCACATCCACGCTCCTATTTGATGAATTTTAACGAAAACAAGTGGCAACGCAATTTTTTCGATGCCCCTTAAAATGTCCCAATATGTCTTTGTTATAGACTTCTGTATTTATCTACAATTCTATACAAAGATAAAATATACGACCGTTGCGGACGTCGCCTTTGTGGATATTGTTCTAAATATCCTTGAGTGGAAATAACACAATTGCTATTAGAAGAATAATAATTATTTTCTTTTTAAATTTTAAAGTAACATCATAACAAAAATAAAGAGTCTATTGGTTCTTGAAGAACGCATCGTACTAAACACTTTCTGAAGAGAATCTAAACGGTAAATTTTATTTCCGTACTAACATTATATGCTTGGTTTACTGTAATGTTTTAAATATAAATTAAATGACGTGAAAAAAGTAACGCCTAAAACTATATATATACACCCAGGGCTGGATTGCCACATTTGTTTTTACTGAAAAGTACTAACGACTACCGGAAAAATGTATATCTTGCTTCAAAAATAGTAATCATTATTCAATAATAAAATGCAGCATTACATGTTTTAGTTTTTCTAGTTTTAATATTAAATCAAACAGCACTTTATAATATTTTTCTATTTCGTAGGATAAAAGGAAAAGAAAAACGAAAATAATACTGCTCCTAAAAATTACCGTTTACACCTTATTCTACCATCACTCATGAGCAGTTTAGGTTAATCAGAAATGTTTTGTCGTCCACCGTTTAATATAAAATTGCTTAAATTTTTTATTTGCGAAACTCATAGAAGCTCAATTGACGTTTATTTCTTTGACTCTTTGACGCGTATTATTTTCTAAAATAACTAAAAATTCTTTTCCCAGTTTTCCTAGTTCCTAAAATTCTCATAGTTTGAAACGTTGTTCCCTTGAGCGTTTAAAATATGAGGTTTTAACTAGATCTGGTGACTCATTTTTAAGTAAATAGGCGTTAAAACCAAATTTTCAAAAATTAATAGAGGGCGTTACAGAGAAATTAGCAAATTAAGCCACTAACAAATTTGTAGGTCACTTTTAGATCTACATATAAAATTAGTTAAAATAGAGAATATAATAGAGAAATTTCGATTATTTAACAAATTGCGTACAATAATGGTTATAATACCCAACTTATTGATACACTAATTCATCAGATAAAATGAAATACGCCTCAATTCCCTATGTTTGCAATAAATCAGAAATAAATGATGAAACTATAAACCAAACAAATCAATGATAAATAACTTTTAAAACAACAACAAAACATTTTAAACACTTTCTTTAATGCTAAAGAAACAACAGACAATTTACTTAAATCAGGCATTTATAAATTAAATTGCTCGAACTGTAATTCGGTTTATATAGGACAAACAATTAGAAATTTTGATTTTAGGTACAAGGAACACGTACGTTGTTACAAATATATACACCCACATAAATCCAATTACGCTAAACACTTATTAGAACACAATCACTCAATGACATCTAATAACACTATAAAATTTTAACACTTTTGTGTCCACATAAACGTAAGTTGAATACACTAGAATCAGTTGCAGTTTACAAACATTAAAAATCTGTATCTTTAATGAATGAGCAAATTGATCTCTTAAATTCACCGTTATTGGACGTTTTGAAATGAGAAATCAAGTCATATTGACGCAGATATAGAAAACCAAGATTATGTTATGAAGATTTATTGTTTCTATAGCAACACCAACAAAATGTCGAAATGCGTATAAATCTAAAACAAAAAACCCGTTGCAGTTAAAAATTGTTTAATTTACAATAAATTAAAATTAACTTCAACGAAGTGAAGCTCGAACTTTTAAATAAAATTGTCCAAAAGTTTAAATAAAAAAAATTATATTTTCAGAAGGCATTTTAAATGTGACTCAACCTAAGATAGCCTCTCACCCTTCTACGAACAATGAATATGGCCGTCCCTGTTGGTAAGAATCAAAGTAGGTTGCCTACTGAATTTGATTAAGTTACATGCAAGTTTCAATATCTATGAAATAAGAGAAAATAGCGTGCCTCACGGGAGTGATCTTTAAGTAGAGCACTCGCTTATCAATTCTAAAATCTGGGGATCAATTCCCATAACATTTTTGTTGTTAAAATTTTTTTTTGTTCTTACCTTTTTATTAAATACAAAGTGTTCAATTTATTTTGTTTTCAATTATTTGACGTTGTTGTTAAAATATTCCACGTCGTTATGCCGGTGTTGTTTACAACAATAAACATTCTTTTATGAACATTTTTGAGTGATTTTAGGAAAATACTTAGAAGATTTCATATTTAATGAAAATGTTTGTAAGAACATTAATATCAAATACTTAAAAAGAAAAAATTCTATAAGACTTGAACCCGGAGCTCTTAAGTATTGGTGAGCGAGTGCTCTACCTCAAGACCGTTGCGACCGTACACCTGATTCGTTCTTATTTCAAGAATATTCAGACACGACTGTAATGTTGTAAAATTCTGCAGATATCATCTTTGATTCTAAGCACTTTAAAACATGGTTAAAGTGCTATAGCTCGTACTCCGTCAAACACGCTGTATAATATTTTCTGTTGTTGCCGAGGTCATTGTTGTTTTAATTAGATATTCAAAAGTACCAAATTTTGTGTTTTGATTTCGTTTTGTAAATTTCATTTTATTATTTAGTTTTGACTAAATTCTACACCAACTTCTAAAATCTAAAAAAGCACAGCCCAAAAAATTAATTTGATATTTATCAAATATTTTTTGAGCTTTTTAGAACAATTATACAGATTTTCTTTTATTTCGTGTTACACCATCTACTTAAACGGAATTTTAATATCATTAATTCAAGACCGCAAGACGATCGATTCAGTATTATTTGAAATAAATTAAGTAGGGAAAGTTCGGTTGTCTAAAAGTAATTTTTACCTTTAAAAGTGGCTTGACTTTCTGCCTTATACCCAATTATTAGTAATAAATGGCATTAGTCGCTGTACACGCGACCGTTCACATCTTTTATTAAAATTTCATCGCTGTACGTGTTACGTGTTATTGTTTTCATATTAATATTTTAGGTTTCAGAGACATTGTTTTTTAAACTAAATTGCGCATATGTTTAATAATTTTTGTAACTTTTGTAAAACTTCAGTTTTAAAATCTAGTCCTTTGCATGTCTGAAATTAAAGTAAAACTTTTAACTTAAACGTTAATTTTTAAGCAGTGTTAATAGCAGTTCAAAGAACTGCCCACATTTTTTGTAGGTATATTTTTTCTTACTTAATTTTTACTAATTCCATGTAATTAAACAGCTAAATACAGGTTGCTTGGAATGACGCGGTTGCAATAAATAATAAGCAACCATCAAATTCAGTTTGCATAAACAATTTCTTAGACTTGGTATCTATACGATACATATCGCTACTGTGTTTCCTATTTTGAATTATTGATGCAGGAATTCACAGCTGGTCAATTCAGAGTATAACCTAAACCCATCATTTGACATTAAACATGCATACTATCTTGTCGCTATGCTACTGTTGTACACCCCACGTTGAATATATGCTCCATTTTCGCATTCATATTACACGCCTTTAACAAGCACATAAATTTATTGTTTTTACGCTACAATTTTTTGTTGCGGAAGATGAAAGAACAAAATTGTAACAAAGTAACAAAACAAAACGTGCAAGTGTAAAATGTCGTTAGTTGTTAGCCACGCCCAGACAAATTAGAAGGTAGCCAATTTATAAACTCGAAGACGTAGACGTTCGTGTTGGTCAGGATAAAACTTGATTTATGTTTCAAAGTGTGCATTTGCATGCAAAGAGATAGACGGAGGAGACGTTCCGTCTAGGTCTAAGAAATTTGCAACAGAATGGAAATTAACAATAGGCTTCGCGAGATAAATAATTTACTAGGTTTGAGTATACACCCACGTTACATTCGACTTGAATTAATTATTTAGCAAAGTTGGTTTAAATATTTAATGAAATAATGAACGTTTCGAGATGTGTATTATGATTATAACGGATTTCATGTAAACAATGAAGTTGTGATTTGATGTCGGAGTAATTATAGGTTTAGAACAAGAAGCAGTGTTTAATGTTGAAGAATGTGATAGATTGGTAAATAAACGTTTCAACGGAGGTTTCAGTTAACGAAACAAAATAAATACATTAAAATAATGATGGAATATGTGCATTTTCGTTGGTTAAAGAATAAAATCGATTTTATACGCACAGCATAAAACGTTGTTACGGCAAAAGCAAATCTTACAATTGAATATCTTTTTATGTATCTGTAAATTAAATCTGCATCCTTTCCACCTGCACAACTTTTAGTGGTGAGGAGCCCCCACTACTAGACACCACATATTTACGCGTCCATTACATACGGTTCATTTGTTTGTACTACGGTCCGATACACTATTTGCTATCGATAAGTAAAATTCGGCTGTATACTATTTGTTTGTATAATTGCAGCACAACCTGCTGATAGCTCATTCTGAAAACAAACTCGGACGAAGTTGAGGGGTGAGAAGTTCATAGGAAGACGGGGAAGTCCAAGGGAAGTCGGGGAAATTTGATGAAAGTCTGGAAAAGTCCCAAGTAAGTTTGGGAAGTTCAAGGGAAGTTGGGGAAGTCCGAGGGAAGTTCAGGGAAGTCCAAGGAAAGTCGGGTAAGTCCAAGGAAAGTCGCGTAAATTCCAGGGAAGTCTAGGGAAGTTGAGGAAGTCCGAGGGAAGTCCAGGATAGTCCAAGGGAAGTCGATAAAATCTAAGGGAAGTCGGGGAAAGTTCATAAAATTAGAAAAGTTTAAAAACATTGAAACTAAGGCATTTCGTATATTTCTCAATAATGTAATAATAATAATGTAAAATAGAAACTATTGAAAGTTATAAATTTTTAGAAAATCAATTTTAGATAATTTTGAATCTCAAAATTTTAAAGTTTTGATTGTTTTCAAAATTAAGTTTAAACAGTTATGGAAACTTTGAAATTTTGGGATGTTTTAAAAATACTTTGAAAATTTAGAAAGTTTAAATTGTGTTCTAAAATTAATATTTTTTTGAAAAATTTTGAAATTTTAAATATCCCAAAAACAAAACATTCAAAATTTTCTAAATATATGTTTTTATTTTCTAAATAACTTTAAAATTTTTATTTTTTAATTGCAAACAATACATATCCGCTGAAATCTCAAAATCGACTTTCCAATTTGTTTTCTTTGCCGATGATGCAATTAGAAAGTGTTTCAGTAAGCGACCAAAAGCGAAGCTGCCAGAAGGTTTTTTGTCTTTTAAATGTTATACCTATTGCCATTTTACTATTTCATACAATGTTTGGAGTGGGAATTCCTACATTTTTGAAAAAACAATAATGTAGACGGCCGAGAGCATTGTGGGATGGTAGGACATTGTGCTCATGCAAATCAGCTGCTTGATATGCGTAGAACACATATCTGAGTTTATTTTTTTAGATGAAAAATGTTTGCCATAAATGTACCTTTCTTATAGGGATAACTCGTATATTGGAGAGTAATAACATAGCGATTAAACTTCATATAGCAAGAAATGTAAAAATTAGTACAAAATTCTAAAATATTAAGTTCATAACAACAAATATCATATTTTATTTATATTCCATATAAGGCTTCGGAATGTTTTTATATCCTATAATAGTGTAACTACAAAAGTGACATTCATTGCCAAAGAAAATTTTTTACTGTGCCTTTTGTATGACCTATAATAATTTTGTTTTTGTATACCAACTTGCACATTACATATACATTTCGGGATTACAAGGAATAATCTGAGGATAGTCGAGGAAGTCCGAGGGAAGTCCGAGGAAAGTCGGGGAAGTCTAAAGAAACTCTGGGGGAAGTCGGAGAGAAGTTCGGGGGAAGTTCTTTACTAAGCGGACGTCGCGACGACGCGTCGGTGTAAAATTTTTGCCTGCAGTTTGACGATGTCACATCGGGTCGGCTTTAAGCATATCTTTACTGCTACGCGGCCGGTGTCACACGGCATTTCATTTCAAAAGCCTGCGTAGAGTAGTTCGTCAAGACTGTCTTCAATTATTAATACATTAATGTACAAACAATGACAACGATGGATGAAATAACAGTGATCTCGAAACTCAATATGCACGTTAAATTTCATGACGGGTACTGTAATACCTAGTCTAGTACATTTACACGATAAAAAAAATGAAAATTTTTAGAGTACATCTTTGCAATTTACACTTATTGAAAAATTGGGTATTTTGCAGTTTTGCCCTCTGGAGGGGTCGTCCGCGATTTTTTGATTAACGACCACCAGGAACATGTTTCCTATATATTTTTACGTATTTGCATGTGAAGAAAGTCCACTTCAAAAAAGGTTACCACGAAAATAGTTATTTTAACACTTTTAATTTGTAATGACCCGATTAGGGCCACAGGGTTCGTTTAGAAATCAGACATTACATGTTCCAAACTACATCTTTATTCCAACAATGCACAAACATGAATAACCTAAATTCCATATATTTAATACAAAGTTACTTATTAGTTATGTGCTTATTAAACAGAATAAGCAGTATTGCACATTATGGTGGACTTTGTAAGGCGAACGAACCAACGAAGTATTCGCTGAATGTTAATTATTAAATTTACATAGAAAACAATTTAAAATATTATTTGATTCATTTACCATTACAAATTGCCCGTGGACTGGACTGTAAAATCGGTTCCTATAGGTTCAAAACATGCGTTTCATAAAAAATCTCGGAATCGAATTTTTTTACGATCATAACACATTCCCATACTAGAAGTATAAGAAAGTAAAAAGCCTTGGATTTACTATCTTCTTCTATTAAGTTCCGCTTTTTTAAGTTTATTTTGTTGGCGAATTTTTGATACACCCCCCACTGGTCCCACTTTCCAATCGGCCCATACGATCGGAAGTTATAAGGAGCACGCACATACCCACCCAGAGACAAATTTAAAGAAAAATATTTTTTTTTGAGTTCCTGAAAGTCCAAAACCAGTAAGTACGTCAAAATTTAGAAGTAGAAAATTTTTATGAAATTAATATTTCCGTATAGGTACTAAAAGAATAGGAAAGTAAAAAGTGTAAACAGTATTTTTATAAAAGAGAGTTGCGTAGTTATAATGTTTAGGTTGGAGATTTTGCGCAAAACGAAAGTATTGATTGCACGTTTGTACTCCTACTGAAAGTTTTCAAATTTCTAGCAAATTGTTTTAAAAAAACAATGATGAGCTTTGGGTGAAATTTTTATAAATATTAGGAGTATAAAGACTCTGAACCTGACAAAATTTGTTTAAAATGTTGAGAATTATGATTCAAAATGTTTAAAAACAGAATGATTGAAAAACAAAATTTTTAATTTCAATTTCAAGAAACAGTATTTTTATATAAAACTAGCGATACCAGTGGGCTGCGCTCCACCTTCTTTTAAATAGCAAATAAGCTGCTTGAATTGGTAGTGTAGCGGGCCGTGGATCTAATTTCCCGTTTTTGAATGATATAGACTATTGCAACACCAAATTTAATACCGATCTGTCAACCCGTCTCTGCGTAAATAAGCTTTACAACGGAAAATATACAAAAATCTTATTTGTCAGCATTTTAAAGATAATGTGCTCGAAAAAAACTTGAGATTTGTCTCCTTTATCATAATATTATGATAGAAAATATTATTCGGCTTTAACATTTCTGAAATTCGGTTTGTGAAAAAAAAAATTTCCTCCATCACAATACATTGCCATGTTGGAAGTATGAGAAAGTAAAAAAGCGTACGGATTTACTGAAATGCGAGGAAGTACTAACGCACTGTAAACGCAGCAGTTTTTTTAAATTTGTTATTCTTATTCCAGCCCGCAATATTTGTTGTTTATGTTAAACAAACGAACCGATTCGTTCTAGCTCAGACCTACTCGTAAACATGAGATTTTCGTAATGTCTAGACTACAAACTGTAAAATAATTAAAAATCATGAGAATTGTCTGAGTTCAAGTGGGAACATGACTTTTGCATTGTTCCATTCCGGTTTTTCCATCCAAAAAAGAGAAGAACAAAATTTCGATTTTTCCTAATTTTCCACTTCGATTTTTCCATTTTTCTCTTCGAAAAGCCATTCAAAAACATACGAAATCTCATACAAAAATACCATACAAAATCATCTTTTGGATTTTCAGAATTTTCCGACTTTTCCGGTGCATTTTCCCAAAATTTTCTTTCATACAGACCTTGTCCTGACAATTACGAACACAACAAAAAAAAATGAGCCAAATCGGTCGAGCCATTCTCAAGTGATGATGTACCAAACATGCGGCAATTGATTTTTATTTATATAGAAGATTAAAAACAATTACAAAATACAAATTTCATAATAAAACAAAAATTGAGCGTTTAGAAGAAATGAAAAATATTAAAATTTCGTGGTGTAACAAAAAACCGCTGCAGACACCAAATTTGTTTTATCAATTTAATACTATTGCAATAAAATATTAAAACATTAAAAAACAGCAAATTCTATGTTTTGCGCCTACTAATTGAAATCTGAATGTTTTTCGGAAAATTGTGTGGTGACTGCTGTTTATCATCTGGCAGTTTTGGACTAATGTGATCTGAAAGTCTCGAGCTTTGTAAACGTTTTCATCTAGAATAAATAAATGTCAAGCAGCCATCAAAGATGATTTATTTATAAAGAAATTTAATATTCCACAAAGATAATCTAAACAGTAAGTAATATCCGTGAAACGTTATATTAATCGAAAACAAGCAAGAAGAGCACACAAAGCATTAAAAATTGAATTCTTCTCAATATCAACGGCATTTTTGAACACTGGATTATTTCTTGCTTTACTTCTATTAGACTATTACATTTTTAAAGCTTACAGCAACACCATCGAGTAAATAAAGTGTAATAAATGTGACTCCAGCGCTGTGTTAAAGCTTAAAAGTTAAAACGCTAAAACATCCTGTTATAATTTTATTTTATATGGTACTCTGTAATACCATCTACTTAACGTATGTAAATCAAGTGTTAAACCTGGCCAAGTCTAATATATCTTTAATTTCTTAGCGGCTTCCCTCAAAATGATAAAACACAGAACTGCACTTGAAAATGTTATCTGCCGGGCCTGCATCAACGGCCTAAAAGCATTCTTAAGTAGCCTAAACACTTTTAAAAGATATTTTCAGTCAAGTGTTTCTCGGTCGGGTAACATTTTAGAACATGTGGTCCGAACACATTCATTCACATTTTACGTCCTTAAAATGACATTTTAACCTGCTCCAGGCAAAACGGATGCTGAAAAAATGTCTGTTTCGGAACTACTAGAACCATAGCAGCAATATTTTAAAAATCTACGACTTGTGTTTGAGTTTCGTTGGCATTTTGAGAGGTTCTGATAAGCTGTTCTATTTGTAAACTATAAAGACAGAACCTTTCAAAAGTGGCGTGCTTTAAAATCCTTTAATGTCACCGGGTGAAGATTTCAACGCTTACGTTATTATTAAAATGCGGTGGTACGTGGAGTGATTGGATAAACAAGGATATATAATTGTCAATCTTTCATGTTTTTGTTATACTTATTAAACTTGAAGGCTTTGAACGTTTTGTTTATCTTGATGCGGATCTTAATTTTTCATGTCTTTATCAGCTGACAAAATTTGTTTCTCGACAACGATGATGTAACCCTAAAGCTCATTTTAATGAGCAACAAAACCAGAATATTGAATAAAAAAACACGCTAAAAAAGAACGTATGTCTAAAAAAAACAATATTTTAATATATCCACTTAGAGAAAAAAATTAGCTTAAATAAGCGATTAAAGTATATTTTTTTCTAAAATTTGG
Source organism: Ctenicera cuprea (assembly GCA_958336395.1). NCBI lineage: Eukaryota > Metazoa > Arthropoda > Insecta > Coleoptera > Elateridae > Ctenicera > Ctenicera cuprea. Next base: position 51,633,699 of record OY284487.1, read on the forward strand.
AAATTCAAGGAAAAACATAAAACCAGACGGTTCCAAATCGTATTTTTCTGAAACATATAAAAGTATGAGTATCGTTAAACGTTTGCCACAACTTTTAACTGCAGTGATTTACACTCGTAACTGACGTTGGTCTTTAGCGTTAGCACGAGAAGAATCTAGGTTAAAATAGCCGTAGAAAAAAAAAGGCAAAAATGAGTGAAAAACGCTGTTCAGAAGAAAAACGAATTTGCTGAAAAATTATCATAAGGGACGTGCACCGTAACCGAAACGAAAACCGGAAAAAACAGCAAAACTTTCGGAACCGTAACGGAAACGTTAATCGAAATTAATAATTTCTTGAACCGTAACCGAAAATCGTAACCGGTATTGTTTCGTTCCGACAAATGTAGAACCTACATTTGTTTATTGCAACAAATAACGATAAGCATTTACTGTTTAATCTTCGCATTTCGCACGTTGAGCCTTTTTGATTCACCTGTAGGGTTGTAGCAAAACAATGATTAGAGTTATTCACGTTTCCCAAACGTGAATGCCAAGTTATTGCCGATATGACATCATCGTATAACATGATATCAATACTTTACCAGCAGAATAAATTATTTGTTTTTACTCCCACATACTTAATTTTTGTGTTATTGGTAATCGGGGAGCCGACAGTGTGCACATTGCTGCGCCTGCGCCGCTGCTACTATCACTAAAAACTAGACAACATACACAGTAGCATGTCACAACAACAAAAAATAATGATTCTTGATTAAAAAACAGTAAATTAAGGTGTGTTGATAGTCGATGCTAGAATGTAAAGCTCATACATAACCAACACGTCATCCGCCGGCTAAATCTTAATTGCCGGTGAACTAAGCTGCATGTTATCCGATGACGGTATACTGTACACCAGAAAAACGTTGCCAGCCGGACAGAGACAGACACAATTAACTTTGAAAAGGGAGGGGGAGGAAGCAAACCTTAATTTTCCAACTGCATTAGTTAAAATTCGTCAACTTTTTTTGATACACGGACATATATTTTAAGTACATTGGAGCAGCAAGGACATAAAAATATAGATATAATGAAAAAATAAACAAATAATTAGTTGACAAAATTTATTAAAAAGTATAGGTACATAGATTAGGTAACACTGGTCAACAAAGGTTTTTTTTCTTACACTCTTACGTGTATCGTATGTACTTTTTCATGCTGATTCTGAAAACATTTTAATTGTTTTTCTACCACGTCAGAGTTTTGAGAAATTTTTAATAATAGTTTACTTCTAAAATATATTAATTTTTTACTGGATTTGACATTTTCTGTTTTACCACATTAATGTTAAATATTGAAAGAAATCTTGTGTTGCTTGACTTGTTTGAACAGGTCTAAACAAGTTTTGGCAAGTTTTCTACGTCACAACCGTAAGCCACGCCTCTCTTTGCTTTTAAACCAATCATATTTCGGAATTTCGCCTACGCGAAATATTACATCTCCAATAAAAAAGCGTACTACGCTACTACCACTTTAGTGTTAAAATTAAAAATCAAGACGAATCTTAGACTCCTAAAAATTGCTGTTCGCGTTGTGCTGTTACTCTAAGAAGCTGGCTAAATAGTAAGAGCACTGCTATGCCGTTTGCGGTTCCTATAATTTGGCATGAGCAAACGACGAACTGCTGATGATGATTGATGATTTATGGTGGGTCGGAGGACTTACGTCCTCCCGCACTTAGGCTACTAGTGCCCATTGTGCCCCTTAAATGATCAAGTTTTCATTGAACAGGTTGGTCGCTTCAGCAAAGGACCAGATCCTGTTCAATGATATGTCCTGTATTTCCCTTGGCTCTAGGGAGGGGGAGTCAAGGTGTTTGTACCTGAGGGCCGCAAAAGCGGCGCACTCACAGAGTATGTGCTCGGAAGTTTCTTCCCTCGCTTGGCATCTTCTACACTGCGGGTTATTGACAACCCCGATAGTGTGGAGATGTTTTTGCAGGTCACAATTCTGATTTGTCTTCTGTTTAGGCCCAGAAGAATTTTTGTCATTTCAGGCGTATGACCCTTAATAAAGAGTCTAGCCTGTCTTGGTGTGTGACGAGAGGTCCAGGATGATTGGAGCTGTGACAACGTCCAGCTGCATATCTCGTGCCTCACGCATTTGGGGGAAATTCCGAAGGCCGGTTCTGGACCCATTAGGGGTTCCCTGGCCCCAGCAACAGCCCGAGCATCAGCCTCTTCGTTTCCCTCAATTTCACTATGGCCGGAGACCCACATGATTTTCACATAGTTCTTTGCAGAGAGCTTTGTGAGAGTTTGCCGACACTCTTGGACCAGTCGTGACCCGATCTTAGGGGAGATCAGGTTTTTGATGGCCGCTTGACTGTCGGTGCAAATGTAGATGTGACTACTAGTGTACCCTCTTCTGAGGTTTTCATTTGCACATGCCAAAATAGCAAAGATTTCGTCCTGGAAAACGGTTGGATATTTCCCCAGAGTAAATTTCATTTTGATTCGGGGTTGTTCTCCATACACACCTGCTCCTGATCCCTCCCTAGTCCTTGACCCACCCGTAAACCATACGAGGCCACCGGGCTGAAGGAAGGATCGGTCTCCCGAAAGCCAATTATCCCGGCTAGGGATGAGGGTATCGTAAGATTTGCCAAAGGAGAAGTAGGGGACCATACCATCACTTCTCATCCGAGAGATGGGATTGGTCGACCTCAAACGCGAGGCAACCTTGGTATGTCCTACATTCTCCTGTGTGGGTTTCCATTGCCCCGTATAGCCTAGCCTGTACGCCGCCGCTCGGGCCTCGGCCTCCACCAAAAGGTGAAGAGGCACGAGTCCAAGCAGCACCTCCATGGCCGCGGTCGGGGTTGTGCACATAGCTCCCGTTATACAGAGACAGGCAGACGAGTCACTGCTGTTCTTGTGGTGGCCTTTTCTGTTCTAGGCCACCATACAAGAGCTGCATATGTGATCAGGGGACGTACTACAGCCGTGTAGAACCAGTGAACGATTCTAGGCCTTAATCCCCATGTTTTTCCTAAGGTGCGCCTACACGTCCAGAAGGACGCGCAGGCCCGTTGCTCTTGTCTTTTCACATGGCTTGCCCAGGTGAGTTTGGCATCTAAGATTACTCTCAGATACTTGACCTCACCCGAGGTTTGCAGTGTTTTGTTGAAGAGTACAGGCCCTTTAAGGCCTGTGATCTTCCTTTTCCTTGTGAACAAAACCAGTTCAGTCTTTGTAGGGTTGACTGAAAGCTGGTTCTCAATACACCACTCTTGCACTATTGTGAGGTCTCTTTGACCTACCTCACAAATTGTGTTGAAAAATTTTCCAGTTATAAGGATAGCCAAATCATCAGCGTATCCTTGCGTGTAAAGCCCCTCGTTGTTGAGCCTCAGAAGCAGTCAGTCGGCTACGAGGCACCACAAGAGCGGCGAAAGTACGCCGCCCTGTGGGCACGACGAACTGCTACTTTTGCTGCACCAAAATCTTTGGAATTTCTGGCAAAAACAAGAAAAAAATTGCTTATCTCAGTTTGCCTTCTGCTACTCGTTCAGTACCTTATTCAACAGCCTTTCCGGTACCAATATGTCCAAACGTTTTGAAAGAAGAACAAGTTGATACAGAAACAGAAGGAGCAACTGAAGAACTGTCAAACAATGATGAGGAATTTTTACCATCTCAAGAAAACAAACCTTATTTAATAACTCAATTAGAACCTGGTTCGAGATTTAAATTTATCAAAACTCAAGCAGAGATACTGAAATCAAGATTAAAAAGATGGAAGTTGTTAGCTTCAGATACGCGTATTTCAGTATATCGCAATCGTCGGAAAGAATTGTCACAGTATTTCTCAACTGAAGAGGGTCTTTCCTTCTGTAATAATATTGAAAATTTAATGCTTGCATTAGGCTATGAAACCAATGCAGACGAATGGCGTCTCTACCCATCGATGCTTAGAAACTGAGCTTAAAATCTGTTCTCCTACACAATGGAAATATTTACCCTTCAGTTCCTATTGAACATGCTGTTCACATGAAGGAATCCTATGAAAATATGGTACGCCTTCTTGATAAAACTAATAACAGAAAGTATAAATAGCACATTAACATTAGTGTTGATTTAAAAGTTGTGGCAATCCTGCTTGGTTTCCAACTTGGATACACAAAGCATTGTTGTTTCATTTGTGAGTGGGACAGCCAAGCAAGAAAGTATATTGTTAAACAATGACCACCAAGAGAGCATCATATTCCTGAGCAAAAGATCATAATCGACTAGTTGAGCATCACAAATTTTTTGAATTCTGTGCATAAAGTATTGGACGCTCTGTATATGCTCTGGTGATTACATTGGTTATCCGTTCACAACAATCAGCTACGGAAAGTCAGTTTTTCATTTCTCATTGTATATATTAGAATTCTTTATATTGGATAGTTACCTATAGCCAATTTCTCAAAAATTTAATTAATTTGCGATAAGTATTTGCTGTTTTGATCTGAAAAATTTAGTTAGTGTGATTTTTATAGGTTATGAATAAGTTACAAACTTGCAAACTTTAATTTATTTCATTAGTTTGACTACTTACGATTTGTATTATTGAATCGCCTTTGTTGAAAATGTGTTTTCTGTGTGAATGTAAGCACTTTTAAACTATTTATAAGTCAAAGTTGATTTTGCTTACAAAATATTACTTCGTTTGGTATTTACGTAAATAGTGCATTTAAAGATTACCAATTTACCTAATTTTTACATTAATACAAAGCTGTCATCAAAACAATTCAGCGAGTTATTCTAAATTTGCAATTTATTTTTATTTTAATATTTGAGAAATAATTTTCTTTAGACAGTTATAGAACTTGCAAACGATTTGATATTTATTACACTAATATACAGTTTGCAAGCCAAAATACGTTATTTTGTAGGCCCATATAAGATACTGGTGTATTTTAAGCGACGAGTGTTGGTATTAATCAGTTTAGTTGAGGATTGAAACTAATTTTCACGTTTTGCTAGTATTACTCTGTTTAGGAAAAACACAAACACATTAGATTATTTGGTTTTACATATTCCCGAAACTTTGAGAGTTTTTTCACTTCATATCTATTAACTTTTCGAAAGTTTTTGTGCTCAATAACATTGTGCCTCTAAATAGGGATATATTACGATTAATATTTGAACCCGATCTGTGAGCCTGTCTTTGAGTAATAAGACGCGTAAAGTGAAAATTTTTAAAAAACCGTGACGGGTAAGCTCCAAAATGGTCGGTTTTTAAGAAAAAGTTCTTTTATAATTTCTAATTTTTCATAATAGTCCTTACAGTCACAATTTTTCGAAGTTTTTACTTTTTTGTATATAAAATAATTCACTGTGCAGCTAAAAATTAGAATATTTGTTGAAATTGCACATATTTTATTGTGACATGACGTTAATAGTCGCAATTTACAACCAAGTGATTCATGCCAGTGCCCTTTAAAAGCCGCCTATTTACTGCTCCCGAATTTAGTCACGCCGTAAGACCTGTATATCTCTCTCATTTTCACTCACTATATTATGGTGAAGCGGTTTGTTGTAATTTTCTCTGTCTTTCATCCAAATATGATAAATTGTTTTTGTAAACACCGAAGAATTTGCTGTAAAGCTGTAAATTGCTATGTTCGAATTAACACTGAGTTTATTTTGTCACAAGAAACGTTCTTAGGAGTTTAATGTGCGGTTGATAGCTACATGAAATTGTTGTTTTAATAATTAAATAAATACCTACAAAAATATATTGGTTCTTATTTTTTGGGGTGAAGATCCTCCCCCAACCCTCCTTCTTTTAGACAAAAAACTTTTTAGAGCCCTGTTGCGTCTGCCATTTTGAAGCTACAAAGTTCGGAAAAATAGCGTTGGATTTTCCTTAAAGTCTCCTATCGGATTCCATTTTTATATTGAAAAAATTCGGGTTTGGAAATAAATTCTACCAAGCAAAATGTCTTACATCCGCTTCTGGTTTCGGATTTTTTTAAAGTTTGTTCCTCTGATGATATATCCCCCTCCCCCTCCATTAGACAGCACATCAAAATTGCACCATACGTTTGGGAGTTATGGAGCGCACATACGCACGCACCCACATACTCACCCACCCACTCATCCAGAAACAGATATTTTTTTAAATCCATTTTTTGGTTCCTGGAGGTCCAAAACATGTGTTTTTCGTCATAATCTCGAATTCGAAAATTAGCATGAATTCAATAATTGTGAAAATGGAGGACAAATTCTTAAAAAATTTTAAATCTATAAAACAGTTAATACGCTTGGGGTAATTATGCACTAAAAAGTTCAAAATGCACACAAATTCTGTATATCTAGAATTATTTAATAATTGACAAAATTGTTAAATTGACATTCTTGGAAATGCCAACAGCACTGGTGATGTTTTAATTAAAAAAATTGCTATAAAAAATACTTGTGTGAAAATGCGATTTGCTGTAGTGTAATTAGTTACAATAAAAACAACCAATGATCACAGACACATAAAAATTTGTAGAAGTTCCAAATGATCTTCGAAAGTAAAATTAATTATTAGAAATTACAAGAATTTATTTGGTAAAGAAAATTGAGTCCAAAATTTCCAAAAAAAAATCTAATTTGGCAGAATGTTTTGTAAAATTTAAAAAACTGGTTAGAGCAGATTTAAGACCATTTAAAGACATTCTGCGAAATGAAATTAACAATATTTTAAAAATTATATTATAAAACAGTTAATAAAAGTGGTTCAGAATTTTCTGCTGTATTTTTTTGTGTTTTTTTTTATTGCACGGTTTACCAGGATTCAAGATGTCTTGAACATATTTTTCACGTTCAGAATTTTTTTTTCAAAAATATACAAAATTTTGAATTTTTCTTAAATCCTTTTTTTGTTGTGTTAGAAATGCTCTTAAATAGTTATAACACTGTATACCTCTAGGGCTAATATAAAAACAAAAGTTTAGACCCAACTGACAACACATTTTTGAGTAAATAGGCGTTAAAACCAAAATTTTTGATAAATCGTAGCCGATTTTGAAGCTAGAGTGTTCGAAAAAAGCTTTCAATTTGTCTTAGCGCCTTGTATCATACTGTGTTATTAAACTTATAGAATTTTGATTTTAGAAAAAAAATTAAAAAATATCTATCTTCCGTTTCCGTTTCTACGTCGACAAAAATGTTTTGACGTAATAATCAATCATCGTTGTATAAAGGTATATGAAAATGTATTAGAATTCGGTCTAGTAGTTTCTGAGATTTCGCGTTACACACACATTCACAGGCAGACACACACACATAACGTAATTTTTGAAAAAACACTTTCATTAGTTCCTGGAAGTCTAAAACATAAGAAAAGTGTCTTAAGAGTTGTGTGTGTTTTTATATTCACGATCAAGTTTCTTGAGAGAAAATAAAACCAAAGACCAAAGACAAGTCTGATTCTACTATCACTCACGAGCAATTTAGCTTATACAGAAATGTTTTATCGTTCTTGGTTTATTAAATGATATAAAATTATTACTCATTCTTGGTAGTAAACGTGAAAAGCAGTTAAATATTTGTGAAACGTAATATTCAGAAATCTGATAAATTTATAAATCAATTATTTTACACTTATAATAGATAACTAGCGGAACCCGAGCGCTACGTCAACCGCTTTGTTGGTTTCTGTTTGTTTTAATAATAAATAAGTTAATTAAGTAGTTAGTGTAGCGGACCGCGGATCTTAGTTTCAATTTATAAATTATACAGCGATTGCTCTAATTCTACGTATGAAATCTGAATCCCGTCGACCTGTCTCAACTTGAGAGGTATGCTGCTGCTGCTAAGATTACACAACCCAAGCGGCGCGTGGCGGTTCTTATGTTTTTCAAAGTTATCAGAGAAACATAGAGCGTAGCCCACGGTTATAGTTACTTCTTCTCTAAATACGAGCTGGTGGTGTAAACGCTGCAGTTTGTTTCTAGCGCGTTGGTTATTTAGGTCAAGGTTAGTTTCTGTTTGTTAATTCTTAGCCTATGCATTTTAAAACATGAAAACAACCTTGTCCGCACACGATACACAGAATAAAATCGGCTTATTCCATATCACAGCTAAATATGGGGTGGACAAATGTAAGAGCAGAGATCGCTTGCAATGTAATCATACAATAACTGTTTGTCCAATTACTGCTTTTACTTGTACGTAATTTTTGATTTGGTATATAGCTTAGCATCTTTTGTATCACGACTAATGCAACATAAATTTGTAATGTAGTTGCATTGGGGCCTTACATTATAGAGCTTGAATTCCCACTGCTAACGGCCCCGATTTAATGTTCTCGGAGTATGTTATTGTAACGACGCTAAATATGTCAGCTCATTGGGGTTAAATTTTAAACTTGTTTACCTGTAACAAAAATTGTAGCGGTCTGCTAAACAAAGGCATATGTGTATATAATGAACGCGTAGATATGTGGAATTTAAAAATCCAAACATAGCAAAAGGTTTTTCTATACGGATTTAGATTTTCAAACCTGTACTTACAAGTAATTAATTACAGTCAGATTTAAAACTTGCAGTTTGAGCTTTAAAAAAAATTTCAAATCGAATAATCTCAACACGAGAAAAGATTTTTTTCTGCTACATCCATTTAGTTTCTTCAAACCAAAATCTAAATATGATTAATTTCAGTCAGATTTAAAACTTGCAGATTGAGCTTGAAAGTAAATTTCAAGTCAATAAATCCAAAGATGGCAAAGGTTTGTTTCTGCTACAATCGGTTTAGATTTTCATACGATTCAAACAATACAAAAGATATTATTTGTTGCATCAATTTAGATATTTAAGTCCTTATGCAAATGTAACTATATCAATGCTTGAAACCTTAAACTGAAACTTTTAAAATTAGCTTTTAATACGTTTAGCGCCATGTGGTCACCGGTGTGTCACTGCTGCCCTGCACAAGTAGCCCGCGTGATCACTCGTGGAAACTAACGTTTTTGGCTTCAAAACGTATGCCAACCAGTAGACACGATTTATATGTGTGTTAGTAGTTTGGTTAGACTGAGCGGTTTTGACGTTTAACATGTTAGAACATTATTTTGTAGTAAATCGAATAAATACTTCTTTATGTTTTGTCCCAGGAAGAAGTTACCAAATTTCAGAGCGGCGGCGTGCAACGTGTTAAATAAATAAAACTCAATATGGCAGAGGACTTATACTGCTGTGTTAATTTAGACGCCTAGCGGCGCTGAAGCGTTGCTACGTATCTCCCGCGACAGCGTCGGAGGAACTGAGTGTGAGCACAAGCAGAACTCGTAAGGGAATTACTGAAGCAAAGACGGGCCCGCACGCAGGCACCCGAAAGCTAAGAGAGCCGAAGAGCAATGTTTTTAATATATAGATAACAAAATAAGGTAGTCACTGCAGTACAGATAGCTAGTAAGAGTGATTGAGAGTAACAAGTTTAATAAACAATTGGGGGATTCATTTATTTCAAAAAAAGGTATTAAAATCTCCATACAAAATGCTAAAAATTACCGATTATGTTTGTTTTATCAGATATTAATATGCTGATACAGAATTTCTATGTGATATATACAGTAATGAATGTGCTTACAGCTGTAACCAAATTCAATATTAATTAATTATTAATGTGACCTCTCAATTTACTTCAAAACGTAGGTCCTTTTATGTAAATCATACTGTACTTACACAAAGATAAAAATGCACTTCCTGCAATGAAACGGTAATGTTTGTTAGTAAAATTGCATAATTGGTTTAAGCAAGCTATTAGGTGCTATTTGCAAACCCACATTTAATTTACTTCATTAATAGTAATCGTCTAATTTTTATACACTTAAAGGGCACATTAACAAGAAAAACGCATAAAACCAAGCAATCAGAAACTGAAATCGAACATCGACAGGCACTCCCGTATTCATTCAGCATGACAACTCGTAAGAAAGCAGCGAATTCAAGATTGATTTCCGTCTTCTGCAATGAAATGATAATTCCCAAAGTTCTGTCTCTCGTTCCCCTGACGTTACAAGCTGTAAATTGGTGTTATGTAAAACGGAGCCTTTCGAAATTAGAGTGGCGACCTAAGGATGTTTTAAAATAAAAGCCACATGGTGAGAACCCAGCAGTCCTAACAACTACTAAAAGTGTTTTGAATTAATAAGAAAAATGACTGTTTCAATTTAAACTGGCACATAAACTGCATCTACAGGAAGTATACGGTCACGGAGAATTTACAGCAATAGAAATTATGAGCTATATTTATAAGTACCAGGGAGTCGGAGTTCGCAACTTCACATTGTGGTGAAAATAGAACGCACTCTCTGAAGGTACTGAAAAGTAAACGAATAAAAGTTGAACACAAAGTTAAGTGGAGGGTGGCTTTGCATCGTTTACTACTTGATATATTGCGCACGTGCAATTCCTCTTGCTTAATAAAATTTTACATGTAACGCTTTTGGATTTTAGAACAAAAGGTAACCCTAGAATGCAAAGTGTGAAAATTGGCTGTAGTTATACAGTTTGCCATAGAATTTAACTAGGGCCCTTTTTTAACTTGAAAATACTCTTTTTGTTATGGAAAATTGCAGCAAAATACACTTGAAATGGATTTTTTAAATTAATTTTAATCAAAGTTAGGTACAAAAATAATAAATTTCGGTTACCTTCTTGTTGCCCAATTCGGTGAAATAACGTAAAAATTGTTTACTTAAAAAAGTAAAAATTCGTGGTAATGAAATAAAGGCTGTAAAGAAATCACGGAGGATATTTTTGTTAGTCTAGGTATTCCAAATGATTTAAAATTTTATTTCGCGTAAAGGAGGCGCCGTCGTGCTCCCAGCATAAAATAAACTGCTCCATAAAGCTACCGCAAAAAGTTCTTATGTAAGTGAAAAAGACCATTTCGCGTAATGTCTCTAAAGTTAGAATGAGACAGGTATAAAAGTTACTTGGCCACTTCCGGAATTAAAATGCTTTCAATTTTGAATTTTACATCTCCGAAATTTATATATGCGAGTTGGCAAACTGTGTTTGTTTTTGTTTTAGTGCGAAGCGAAACTGCAGATTTTATGTCGTCCAAACGACTGAAAAATAGTAAATATTGCTTTTAATTAACATAAACAAGCGAACGGGATTTTTAATGTAGAATTTCACATTTTAAGAATTGTATTATAATAGTTTTATTTTCGCATACCTTCGGTTTAGGGAAGTGTGGATTTCGTGAAAATTTTCGAAACCTAGATTTTAACGGAAATACATAGTTTTGGGCTTAAGTAACCCAGAAAATGGGTTTTAAAAAATGTCTTTCTGTGGGTGGGTGGGTGTGTGGGTGATACGTCTAGATACGAAAGTACTGGACCGATTTTGATAAAATTTTAAATTAAGAATATTGGAATTTTAAGCACCATTTAAGGATCTGAGAGCAAAACTTAAGGAAATTCGAAAATATTTTTACCGAACTCTGTAGCTTTAAAATGACAGTCACTACAACTTTTTGAACATCCCGACTTTAACGCCCATTTACTTAAAAAGTAGTTGTGTGTTCAAGATCAGTTACAACTTGTTTGAGAGTCCTTTGTAGGTAGTATATAGATTTTTTGCACTTCCGGTAGTAAACGTATTAATTTAATTCCATTTTCCGAGGACTAAAGTGTAACTTTTAACGGCGGAGGGATTAAATATTTTCCAAGGTTCTAAGAGATTAAGGGTATATAAATTGCTAAGTTACCGAGTATGTTTTATCGCCATCAGAAACTATGATTTTAATTTTGACGTTTTAAATTTCGCCTAGTTTGATTTCAAATTATTCGAAAGTGCAAAAAATGGCGTATATGCCACACGACTGAGGTGTTTCATTCAATCCCTCGTGTGATTATTGCCCTCGCTCCACTACGCTACGCTCAGGCTTTCACACTCGGGATTAAATGAAGCACTTCAGTAGCATCTTTGACATGAGGAAATGGATTCCTGTGGCATGAACCGAACAAATTGTAATAAATTTTAATATAAATATTATAGCCTTTGTGTATTTAAATTTTACACTTTTAACAGACAAGAATAAACGTAAACATTTGATTTGATCTAATTATCGTTATTTAAACATACTTTTTATAGAGTTTCAATATTCTGTAGGGCCAGCGGGTAGTCTAGTGGTTAAAGTCCCAGGCTTTGAAACTAGACTTCCAACTGCAGTAGGTTCGAGTCCTCTGGCCGTCAGAAATTTTTCTGAATAAGTTTAATCCGGCGTGTCCATGGATGGTGCGTGTGGTGTGTATGTTAGGTTGCATGTCTTTCAGGGGTGGGGCATGTTAGACCGGTGAATAGCGCTGAAGTGCGCTGAGCCCGGGTAAGGGGGTGGGATGGAAATCATGGAGTCGTGCTCAAGCACGGCCTCATGATTCTTTAAAAGAAATTCTGTAAATACATTACAAATATATATGTCTTTAATTTATAACTTTGTATGTGATCTTATTTATATAAATTTTGAGAAGGCTATTAAAATATTAATTTCAAAACTATAAATAACGCTAAAAAAATTTTACCACAAACTTTGAATAAAAATTTTCTTTTTAATAACAGACAATTCATAAACGTGTCTCATTTTCGATGTAGTTATATGGGTAACTTTGTTAATATTATAGTTATGAAAGTTATTGGGTTAATTTTGACGACAAATTTAATGGCAGAAAGAAAAATTCAAAACTTTCTTTTGTTTTTGAGCGACATTCAAAAGGTGAATTTCTGAATATTTCTATTGGGTTTTATAGTTAATTTATGTCTACAGATATTTAAAAAATACTATTAAGGTTTCTAATACTTTTTTTGTATAGATTAAAGTATCGTACTCAGAGTTTTCATATTTGCAATGATTTTTGAGTTACCACACATACGTGATTTTTTTAAATGGCAATCATAGTCTGCTTCGACATAATTTAAAAGGTATGATTAAGAACTTTTCAAAAATATATAGTTATATAGTATAGTGCTGTATTTATTTCCCGAAAAAATTGAGTAATTAGGTATTTTGATCAAATTGATATAGTTAAAAAATAAATGAAATAAAATTTACAAAAACAAATGCCAGTGGTAAATTTACGTAACCTACAGTAAAACTGTATTAATAAAATTGACTTGTTTCTAACATTTCATTACGAGTGTGATGCCATAACCGTTTACTCTGATCTCATGCACCTACTCTTTAAATGCAATAATTCTTTAATTTATTTTCTACCAATTCCAACTAAACTTAAACTAACAATTTTAAGTTTTAAGTATCCAGTAGGAAATATCACAATCTAACAGTAAAACAGAGAAAAAAGCAATACAAATTTGTAGGTTTTCTGTAGCTCTATAAATTAAATAGCGGAACCCGTGGTCTTCGCCCCACGTTTCTTTTTTTTTGTTTTTCTTACCTTCATTGCTGTAGGTAGGTATGATTTTAAAACGTAATAAAAAAGCTGTGACGAGATGTAATATATGTTCCGAATGTGTCCCGCAGTATTGTATATTCTCAAATGCGCAAAATCAGCGACTAAACTAAACATTATTTTGTAGTTGCATTCCTACCCAGCGCGATTGAAATTAAATAATCTATAAAATGAACGTACCCACTTTTCCTTTAAAGTGGCCTCGTTCATTAGTGTAATTTTCACATTTGAAATTCTTAAGAATGTAAAAATCAATGCCTGTCTTTGATTCCTAATAATAGTAGTTATGTATGGTAGCTTCGGTTAGGGAGGATTAGTGTTACCTGAAGATGTTTTTTAAACTGTAAATCGTAATCCAGTACCCAATGGTTATAAAATAATTGTAGATAAAAAACAACATTTCCAGATATCTGTCTTCTTAAAACATCAGCTGCAATAGAATTTGTAAACCTTTGATTTAAGTTAAATAAGAACAACTTCATGCGCGGTATCGTTTGCATGATCTGCCTTACATCTCTCTACAGAGTCGTGTTTGGTATTGATTGAATCCTGTCGTAAGTAAAAGCGTACCCCATGGAAGAGATTCATAAGTTTAACATGTGTGTTCTCCGCAGAGTCTGATGTGGGAATGCCTGGTATCGACAGATTATGTTACAATCATACATACGAACCGTAGACATTAACTTTTGCTTATCTTTACTAAAAACTGTAACGGCCTGCTGTACAAACGTGTACGCGCCTTATATTAAAGACGCGTAAATATTTGACTTCTAGTGGCAACGACCCCTCATCACTAAAATTTGAGAAAGATGGAAGGGATCTGGATTTAATATAAATAAATGGATAATAGAAGCCGTGGGCTATGCGACCGCTTTGTAAATGTTTGTAATTAACAATAAATAAGCAAATAAAGTAAGTAGCGTAGCGAGCCGCAGACCGAAGTCCTGGTCTCGAGCCAAATCTAGATATGAAATTCGGATCCCTTCCCCCTGTCTCAATTGTTAGTAACGACGCACTCGCATTTCATTGGGTGTGTGACGCCTCTACGGACGAAAGTACTGGACCGATTTTAATTAAATTTTAAATCAACAAGTATGTCAAAAATTGTAGTTCTAGTTAAGCTTTTCAAACAAATTCAAAACCGGAAACGGAAGTTTGATATGTCGCTTTGGTAGCGTTTTCTCCAAAACTAAATTTTTAAAATTTAAGTAAAGGATCGGAGAGATCCCTGGCTTTAAAATGACGGCCGCTACAACTTTTTGAAAATCTCAACTTTAACGCCTATTTACTCAAACAGTAGTTGTGTGATAGATCAGCTACGACTTGCTTGAGAGCTGTTTGTGGCTAGTATATGATAATATAAAATTAATATTAAAAATCCGAAAACGATCGCAATGTTTCAATGTTTTGTAAATTTTCAATAAAACATTTTTCTTAAACTGTTTACATAATTTTTTTAATTTTCTGAGGTGATAGAGCTTGCACTGAACTACAAATATGTTTTCCGGCAGTAACGTGATTTTAACTACGCCTATAAATTAGTTCTAGCTAAAAAATATATTTTTCATTTGTTGCATTTTTTTGATAACTTTTAAAATAAACCATTTATATTGATTTTTAGTCTGAAATGCGAAGCTCATCTAATTAGCTGAAGAGCGGCCGGCACCGTTCTTACTATTCTTATACGGTATGCGACATCGTGGGGTTGCCTACATAAATTGTTTTTTTATAAATCTAACATACGGTGAAATAAGAGAAGAGCTTGAGGCAAGTCGAAAACGTTTTAACCGAACTCTTCAGCTTCAAAATGGCAATTGAACTACACTTTTGCTAATACGGCAGGTATTAATTATCTAGTATGGGAAAGTCCACTCGAAGTTAACACTTTAGCTTTTTGAAATTTTATTTTGATTTTTAAAGTTCCGAAAAATATCAAAAATCCTGTTCTACAAAAAAAAAACATAAAAACTAAGCACGCTATAAACAACTTAGGGAAAGACCCATCTAATCCTATAAATGCCCTTCTTCCATTCTCACTTTTTACTTCGTTTGACAACCCACCCTCGCGAAGTAGGAAGACGGAACGATTTTCCCATGATTGAAATAAAGACGAATCAATTGTCTATTCTTGAAGGGTTCGTAAAGGTTATGCACAGGACGTATAAGGTTACATGGGGGCCCTTCTTCTGTTCTATTAACAAGGACAGCGGTTATATATTCTTGGGTTAGAATGGGGGCATGATATTTAAATTTAAATTAGAAAATTATTGGGGATCAAGTTACACTTTTTTGCATGAATGCTTTACATGTGGGCGGCTTAAATGCAGTCATTTACAAAAGTGTAGGTAGGTACTCAGCCTACTTTCGGTTTAAATTATCCTTGTTTCTCGAATCATTTCTGTTATGAAACAGGCTTTGCATTGTTGCGTTATACTTAACAAAATAATAATAGTGATATAGTTATTGAAATAAAACTAAAGTTTTCGGTCTTGACTGCTGCTTGGAAAACTTTTAAATAAAAAATACACATATTATTAAAATTTGATTGAATACGCCTCTGTTGCCAGTTTGCTTGTTCTCTGACAATTTTACGTTTCATCATTTAAAACCTTTCAATGAATGACCAACATCGGAGATCCGGGTCTACTTAATATTTACTCGTGCCCAGCAGGAACATATAAGTTTCCCTGGTTTCCAAAATTACCACAAAAAGGCTGCAATATCCATGTTTGACAAAGCGTACTTAAAATGGCTCCAGTTTAATCCGTAAAGTGGATTTAAATCCGTCAAATAATTCCTGGGCGAGTGCATCTAATACTATTGACATTCCATGCACGTTTGGTTTAGAAAAAGAAGGAGTAAAGAATTATTCACGGTAAGAGACTGAGGACAAGTGCTGACGTGTATCGAGATTTTCCCTACTTTGTATTAACTGCAGGACTGGATGCTAAAACGTATCTTTTTTACTTTCAAGTGCAGGTTGCAGGAGAAGCTTTATAATGCTTTTAAAATCTTAGGATTTGCATGTAAAATTGTGTTTAAAAGTTTTCCAATACTTGGAATTTCATGTAGTTGATGTAGTTCCCGTTGACAAATAATAACATAGATGGTAATATTTTGAATTGATTGTGTGGTAGGCACATGGTGAAACATTATTAATAAATATTTAACTATTAAAAAATTAATAGTTTATTAATAAAATAAAATGCTTGGTAATTGTTTCACAATTTGTTGGTTTTTATTTTCTCGGTTCGAGTTTCAACCGTCACGGTTATCGTCAGGAGTTTACAAATACAACTAAAACTAAAACCCTAAAGATGTACAATACTACTCATTCTGTCGTTTCCGCCCCGATTTTATGAACCCACACCCACCACTTTTATATGGACTTTTAAAATTACATAAAAAAGAAAAACTAATTAGACCAGTTGTTTCATACATTAACGCACCCACTTATAAGCTGTGTAAAGAAATCAATAGATCATTACCTATACACATAAACTGTTTTTCAAAGTATTCGGTAAAAAATTCTTTAGAATTAATAGGCATACTAAAAAATTTTCAGGTACCCACTAATGCAAAATTAATCTCATTTGATGTTAGCAACCTTTTCACATCAATTCCCATAAAAGAAGCAAAAGAAATAACGTTCAATAAAATAAACAATAGTAATTTGACGAATATTGAAAAACTAGAACTCAGAACCATGCTCGCAACCTGCTTAGAACTAAATTATTTTCAATTTAACAACCAAATTTACAAGCAAGAGAAGAAACTACCGATGGGATCCCCACTTTTACCCCTACTAGCAGAAATTTTTATGACAAATTTTGAAGAAAAAGTTTTCAATTCAAACAACAATTTTAGTAACAATGTCAAAATCTGGATTAGATATGTAGATGATATTTTTTGCTTGTGGTTAGGCACAGACAGACAAATACAACAATTTTTAGATAACATTAATAAAATTCATAATAATATTAAGTTCACAATAGAAACAGAAAAGAACAATACCCTAAATTTTTTAGATCTAAGCATAAAAAGAGTAGGGAACAAGTTAGAGTACAATATTTTCAGAAAATCCACAAGTACAGACATGGTCATACATTCAAATTCTAAACAACCAATCAAAATTAAAAAAGCAGCTTTCAACAGTATGATACACAGAGCCATTTATATCTCACTGTCTATCGCAAATTTCAATAAAGAACTTAGCACAATTAAATTTATAGCCCTAAAAAACGGACACACGGAGCAATTTGTAGATAACATTTTAAAGAAAAAACAAAAAGAAAATGTAAAACATCTTCTGTACAACGAACAAAAGGCATCAATTGAAAAAACAATATGGTCAAAAATCAATTATATAGGTAGTGTTAGCTATAAAGTTTCTAACAGGCTCAAAATACTGAATATTAACGTAGCTATGCACAATCCGAACAAACTCCATAAACATCTAGTGAACAATAAAGACACAATAGAAAAATATTCAAAAAATGGTATCTATCAAATAGACTGTTCTAATTGTGATGCAATATATATAGGACAAACTGGCCGCAGTTATAATACAAAAATTAAAAAACACATTAGATCAATTAAATGTAATCATAAATCAACCGGCATTTCCCAACATTGTATTACAAACAATCATTTTGTTAAACACACAGATACAAAAATTTTACACGTAGAAAACAAGGGCAACCGTTTAAATAAATTGCAAAATTTAGAAATTAAAAAGGCAATAAATAATAATAAAAATATAGTAAACGACCACACCGATTTAGGCAATTCACCCCTCCTGGACCTACAGTATACAGAGCATAAAAACACGTGTTAACACTTAAAATCGGGGCGGAAACGATAGAATGAGTAGTATTGTACATCTTTAGGTTTTAGTTTTAGTTGTATTTGTAAACTCCTGACGGTAACCGTGACGGTTGAAACTCGAGTCGAGAAAATACAAACCAACAAATTGTGAAACAATTACTAAGCGTTTTGTTT
Source organism: Ctenicera cuprea (assembly GCA_958336395.1). Lineage (NCBI taxonomy): Eukaryota > Metazoa > Arthropoda > Insecta > Coleoptera > Elateridae > Ctenicera > Ctenicera cuprea. Next base: position 51,652,134 of record OY284487.1, read on the forward strand.
TATTAATAAACTATTAATTTTTTAATAGTTAAGTATTTATAGATGGTAATATTTAGACCGTAATACTATTTTGGCAGAAAACTACTACTACAATTTTGGAAGCTACTGTATTTTGAATAAATCGCAGAAAACGACTCCACTTTATATCTTTTTTAAAATAATTTTTAGCGGAGTTTCTGTAGAGAATTTCTCTCTCATTTGTAAAGTTTCCGTCCGTAATATTAAGAGAATCAGAAGAGATATTGAGATGTGGTTTGTCGGAGCGTTTTAGGTGTCAAGGAGGACACATATTTCAGCTATCGACGATGGAGAGCAATTTACCTTCTCACCCACAGCCTACTCAACTTTAAAATCTTAAATAGCACTCCACCCTTTATGTGACATTAATTTAAAGCTCTACAAAAATACAAAAATGTAGTCTTGTGGCGCAAACGAAATTAAAACCGGTTAATTCGTTCTAGATTTATTAATTAAAAAGTATTTTTACTGTTTACACTTTAACTAATTTTGTTTTAGTTTGAGAGTAATTGCACAGTAACTATTCACTACTTTGAAGATGGTTTACACTTAAGATGAAAGAGTAGAATTAATTTTCATTTACTGAGCCGAGAATCAATGAGCCTGAAGAAGAGCGGCTGCTATCAACCAAAGGCACCCAGATAGAAATGTCTCGGACACATACGTTTTGAAACTTGGGAGAAATATTGGGAAAAGTGAGTTGGTTGGAAATAAGATACGTGCAGAACCTCGAGTGTCAGACAGTTTTCAGCAAATCCTACTAGCTCATTAACCCAAGTTTCTGACTGGAATTACACTCGGTTCGGTCTACAAAGTAATGAAATTAAACCAATTATATCTATACAAAATACAAAACTACCAAGAATTACATAAAGATGACTTTGATCGGAGAATGCAGTTTTGCGAGGAAATGAATGAAATGGGAAATAATGATCCATATCTCTAAAAGAATATTTACTTTCCAATGAGTGACCTTCTTTTTTAATGATTTTGTCGCTACTCTAGTGATGTAACTCCATATATCTTCAGAGAAAGACAATCTCAGTGGCTGGAAATAATAAATGTGTGGGGGGTATCTTGAGGGGAGGGGCACTGTTATTGTTCCTTTATTCATAGAAGGAAGTTTTAATAGGGAAATTTACTTGAATATCCTGCTAGATACTATCGATCATCTAATCACAGCTGCTCTAGAAAACCAACATGACATAATATTGAAGTTTACAACTGGATGATGACCTTCATTATCAGCAAGACGGAGTTCCTGATTCTAACGTATTATCCCTCCGGCATTGCTTACATGATAGATTTCCTAATAACTAGATTTTCAGAATATTAGCAATCGAGTGGCCAGCTGGATCTCCAGAACTAACGCCACTAAATTTTTTGTGGAGAGATTTAAAATTTGTAGTTTACAAGACGTAGACAGTGGATATTTAAGATTTAAGAAATAGAATAACAAGTGAGTGTGCATACAATTTGAACATTTACTGTAGTGTTGAAGAACATGCTTTGCAGTTTGTTACTAAAATAATTTATAAAATCTGCGGTAACTATGTGCATTTGTTTAAATACTTTGCTCTCATTTTTTACAAAAACCAATCAACCAATTTTAACTTTTTGCGCGCTAAAAAACTACGCTCTTCTAGGGCTTTAATTTGATGTTACATAAGGGTGCTATTTAAGATTTAAAGTTGATTAGGCCATGAGTGGGGTGTGAATTGGTATCCAACATCGATACCTGAAAAATGTGTTCCCTTTGACACCTAAAAGCTCCCACAAACAGCATCTCAATATCTCTTCTGATTCTCTTAATATTACGGATGGAAACTTTTCAAATGCACACCCTGTATAAAACTATAACGTGCGATGTGACTGCAGGGACGTCGTTAGGATAAGAAAACTGGGAGCGCACTAGACTATATATATACTATTATGGATTGTTTTGTGTTTTTTTTTATAAAAATTTGAGGAGGGGTCGCAAAAATAAATGGGGATGCTACCGCTCCCTCAAGAACCCCCTAACGACGCGCCTGTGGCATGGCACGTCAAATATCTGTCCTGTACAAGACGTGGGGGCATATTCCCTGGTGTCTTGGTTAAGGGGCGTTAATACCAGCGCTGGTACTTCGAAGAAACAAGGAAACGATAGTGAAATGGACATTCGGTGGTGGGGGGAAGGGGGGGGGGGGTAGTTTGAACGGTATTTTTAAAACTTCCTACCTTTAAAATGGGAACCGCTACGATTTTTTGAAGATATTGATTTTAGCGCCTTATTACTCAAAAACGAGTTGACAGATCTGTTCAAATTTTCTACCGTAATAACTTTATGGAGACACAATGTTACCTTATACAAAATTTTTCGAAAGGCTAAAAGCTGTAAAGTGAAAAATGTATTTTAGAAATTTTCAAAATAATATTGTACGCAAACTGGACACACGATTTTTTAAATTTTTGTAAGCGCATAGAGCTGGGTATTAGCTAAAATTTGATTTGTACCAGCTCGCTAATTTCTATGTGACGCCTTCTAAGAAATTTTAAAATTTGGATTTTAACGCCATTTACTCAAAATCGAGTAATGAGGTTTAGATGAAATTTAATATTGAAAATGCAGCAGGGGTACACAATAATACAAGCTACGGGAACTTATAAAACTTACGCGCTTTGCAATTTCAGAAAACATATCTGGCAGGCGAAGTTCTTTTGACACGTTTATATTTTACCGTAGACGTCGCGTAGCCACCGTACACTTCCAAACATTGTCCGTAAAGTTTAATGCATGCCAGTACTTTTAAATTAATTTCTTATTTACACGTTTCATACCCAGCCTTTACGTCCCACTGCTGGGCTTCGGAACTCTTTTCTGCCACGTACTCTCCTTAGCGCTAAGGTGGAGTACAGGGGACCTACAGTTTAACGGCGAATCCGAACGACTAAATTATCAGAAACAGTTTCTGGCATTAGGACCTGACGGCTGCCTAAACCGGATTGGGGAATGTGAGTAACGGGTTGCGGCATAGATTTTTATTGCTGCATGGCTTCGGCGGGAAATCGAACCCCAGACCTTTAGCGTTAGAGGCCAAGCGCCCAACCTCTAAGCTACCGCCACTGTTTTACTTTTACTTTTAACACGTTTGTGTATATAAAATTAGAATAAAGAAAAATAATGTACAACAATATTCGATTAAAATTTGTGTAACACATTTCATTTGGTTTCTTTGCTTAATATGCTTGAAATACAACACTAAAATAAACACTTGCTTTAAAAAAAAATTAAAATCTGTAACACACGTTTCAATTAAAATGCCTTTACTTAACATTTTACAAAAGCAAAACTTCGTAAGACAACAAACAAGGATTTAGCAACTTGATAATAAAGTCATAATTCTATAGTGGTGGAGTGTTTGTACGTTTGTACTTAAACCTTAGCAGCAGAAATAGGTCGACGTTAAATCAATAATAATATAAATAAAGTAAATAAGTTATTCTTTCCAATTTCTGTACATTGTCTTTAGAAGCTTTTCCGCATAGTTATTAGAAAAGTAATATAGCGAGACGCGGTCGAGGTAAAGTGAATTTCAGGAGTTCTGAAATTACAGAAGTTGTGTCCAAAATTAACATTGTTATTGCAACATTTCTATGGCAGTATATCATTTCAATTAAAGTGTAACACGTACCGGAGCATAGCGTGAAATGCGGAGAGCCGTCATCTTATTTGATGTAACTAGCACTCCGGCAGCTGAAGCTCTGGTAACTTTTGATGCCATGTGGTTGGTATTAATTAAAAATAGGTTAAAGGCCTGTTGTTAATTAAAAAGATAATGAGGTCTCTCGGGAAACTTCGCCGCGGAATTGACTTGTGAGAAATCAAGAAATAAATTTGACTAATTTAAATTATTTAAATGCTCGAGTTAGCTGGAGAGAGCATAACTTTGGTTTTAATTTTGTTAATTTTCTTGTTTTCCGATTTTCCTCCTTGCTTGTTATTGTTGTCGAGTGATGGTTTATTTTGTAGTCGACGACAAGCGCGAAGCCACACGTTGTCAAAATGTCTCTTTAGAGCGACTTTTAGTACTGCTTTAAAATATAACAGTTCGTTGCAAGGACTCGTTAACTCCGATGTTTCTGATTAAACGCGTTTGAAATTTACATAGATATAAACCTGAACTGATTTTGTTTGCGTTTAAAATTAATTACGGCCGATCGCTTCGCGTCATTAAAATTCCTGTATGTCATTATCTATTTTACGGTGCGTAAAAATAATGTTATCTTTCGAACACCACAAGAAAGCCTTCTCAGATTTCTATTGAGAACTAAATTTTAGATTTGTCCTTGCACAATGCCGTTTGGGTCGGCAACACAAGGCAAACATATGTTCTTTTTTCACCCTAGGTAAGCACGTCGTTATATTCTACTTTATTTGTAAGAAAAACAGGCTGCCCCAAAAACCTTTGTATAGTATAACTTTACTCTGCCTTTTTGATGCCATTTTTCGTACACGTATACGCCGTTCTCTTTCTTGTCGTCTCGGAAATAAATACACGCGTGCACAAAAATCATCGAGATGAAACAGTTTTGAAAATCAAACGTGAGAACAAATTTGGCACACGTTTGTTATCTGCTTTATTTTCGTCGAGTATGGTTTTGTTCTGTCGGCAGTGTGTCTATTATATTTTCGATCTACATTGAAACGGAATTGTGTTCTGAAGTCCTTGACTGAATCCTTGTAAGTTGATATCTGCGTTGGTAAATAATGGAACCGAAGGAGAGCTGCTGCGCGGATATTCGTTTACTTTTCGGTGTCGTCTTATTTTTTCACCCGACAATTTGACAACCTCGACGTTAGGTAAATGTAAACATTGATGACATTTTACGGAATAACGGGAAATTTGGAAAATGGTAGGAATATAAATCAAATATTTATTTTATTATATGGATTATTTAAATGTTTTTGATGCTGTACTGTAGCAACCCGGTTGTATTATTTTATTAGTAACTTAGCGACGTATAATATAAAGTTTGATTCGGGAGTTATTAAATAAAACACTATTTGGAGGAGAAAGTTTTAATGCGAGTTTTCACTTTACAAAATCTTTTATGAATTGTTTTATATTAATGTACATAGCAACCACGTCGCTAAGTTACTAATAAAATAATACAACCGGGTTGCTACAGTACTATACGTGAGGTCGTCAACACATATTGGTTACAAGATCTCATGATCTTTTTCCATTTGTAATATTTTAGACAGGGTGTAATTGTGGCGAAAGCAAGGTGCACGATCTAAATTTTTCACTAATATGAGAGTCATTTTATAGATAAAATGACTCGTTAGATATTTAGAAAGAATTTGCTATCACAGCAGTGCAGTGGCGTTCCGCGGGTTCAAAATTTGGACAGGTAATGGCAAACATTATTTAACATTAAGATTAAAATGTAAAAACATTTATTCTAAAAATTAAGCTACTTAGCCTTATTAAATATTAACAACAAAAGATGTATAAATCTGTAGAAATTCTCGGAATTACGGAAACAAAAAAGAAAAAAAAAGGGTTAAAGAAAATTCATAAAGGATATTGGTTATATTGGTCCGGAGTAGATGAGAATCAGAGAGCAAAGGAAGGAGTCGGATTAATAATCGCTCCTAATAGACTAAGAGATGTGATACAAGAAGAATACGTAAACGAAAGACTATTAACCGTAAAAATAAATCTAGTAGACGAAGAAATATGGACAATAATTATAGCATATGGAGAAAATGAGGACGCAAGAAAAGATGATAAGGATAAATTCTTCGGTGAGTTACAAAAACAAATAGATAATGGAGAAGAAAATCTAATAATAATGGGAGATTTAAATGGACGAGTGGGTAATAAGAATAAAGGGAAAGAAGAGTATATGGGTAAGGAAGGAGAAGAGACATTAAATAACAATGGCGAAAGAATAATAGAAATATGTATTGAAAATAACTTAATCATAACAAACACAAAATTCAAACATAGGAATATACATAAATATACAAGAATATCAGAGAGCAGGAATGAGAAATCAATCATCGACTACTTTCTGGTGAGTAAAAATAAATGGCAAAGAATAAAGGATATAAAAGTCAAAAGAGAAGCGGAGATAGGAAGTGACCATTACTTAGTGATAATGAAAGTGAAAACATTAAAGCATGGAATAATAGACAAAAAAAGGAGAAAAATAAATGAAAAAATAAAATGTTTTAAATTAAGAGAGGAACAGCACCAAAAGAAATACCAAAAGCTACTAGATAAAAAATTAAAGGAAAAAGGAAAAAACACAAACATAGAAGAAAAATGGGAATTCCTTAAGAAAAACATACTGGATGCATCGGAAGAAAGTTGCGGCAAATCGATAATAACAAACAACAACACGAGAAAAACCGAATGGTGGACAGATGAAATACGGGAAAAAATAAAGACCAAAAAGGAGATGTGGAAAAAACACCTAAGCACAAAAAGAGATGAAGATTACGAGATATACAAGGAACAAAGAATAGAAGTTAAAATAAAAATCCAAGAGGCTAAAAAGAATTCATGAGAGAAATTCGGTCATAAAATGACAGAAAATTATAGAGAGAATCAAAAATTATTTTATGGTACACTAAAACAACTAAGGAAAAGAAAGGAATATAATATGCTAAACATAAAAAATAAGGCCGGAAATATACTAACAAAAGAAGATGAAATGATGGAGCGATGGAGAGAATATTTTGAAGAATTAACAAACGCGGATGCTCAAAACCAAGAGAAGAAAGAAGAGACAGAAAATGAAGAACAAGAAATAGAAAGCATAAGCGAAGAAGAAATAGAAGAGGCAATAAGAAAATTAAAACTGGGTAAAGCACCCGGACAAGACAAAATTACCCCAGAAATGATAAAACACATGGGAAGAGAGGGAATGCATAAACTAATGGAAATAATGAACGACGCATTAAAGAACGGAAAAATACCGAAGGACTGGAAAACAGATATCATTCTACCGATATATAAGAAAGGTGACAAAAGAAACTGTAATAACTATAGAGGTATAACAGTCTCCAGCGTTCCATGGAAGGTATTTGCAAGAATAATTGAAAAAAGAGTAAGAATCAAAGTAGAGTCAACGCTGGAAGACACGCAATGTGGCTTCAGGAAAAACAGAAGTGCACAAGATCTCATATTCATAATAAGACAAATAAGTGAAAAATTAATAAATAAGAATAGAGATATACAGAGAGAGTTAAAAGTATGGAGACACCGATTTGCTGTCGTTAATATGCATTTTATAAGAAAATGTTCAATACAAAAGTTTTTTATGAAATTTTTATCTACATATTGATATACACGAAAAATTTTATTATCCAATTGTTTTTGAGTTATTACTTTACGCGATATTTTTTTAAATGGCAACCTATTAATGTTATACTACTGTTCGATAGAGAATTCTTTTCTCTTTACAATGGTATAAAAATTTTTTGGGTTTGTATAACATTTCTTCGAGAAAATGCCCGTTGAAGTTGAAGTATTTACAATTAATTAACTTCCCTATTCGTAAACGATATAGCCATGATAAACAAAAGCGAAGCGATAAACAAAGGCGATATCACTAAGGCTGAATTTGTTTGTTTACAACATTTTTCAATTTTGTGTAATTTATTGCTGTTCGCATTAGCAATGGCGAGTTTAAGTGAACGTGAAAGAATTGAAATACTTATGATGCTGGGTTATGGAGATAGACGTAGAAGTTTACAAGACGTTTTTAATTTATTTAATGATACGCAATTAAATAGAAATCCAATTTCTAAATCTGTTGTTGGTAAAACTTTACAACGTTTTGAACAAACGGGTAGCATTAAAAATGTACCAAAGAGTGGTAGACCTAGAACATCGACAAGTAATGATAAAAAACTGGATGTTTTATTGGCTGTATCTGAAGATCCCCATTTACCAACCAGGCAATTAGCGGCCAATCTCAATATTTCACAGTCTTCGGTCGTTTCAATTTTAAAAAGTGAAAAGTATAAACCCTATAAGTTACACTTTATACACGAGTTGATGGAGGATGATTTTGATAGGAGATTCCAATTTTGTGAGGAAATGTCAAATATTTGCAATAATAATGAAAATTTTGTCAACAATATTGTTTTCTCTGACGAAGCTACGTTTTGCCTTAATAGTGAAATAAACAGACATAACTGCAGATACTGGTCATCGGAAAATCCTCATTTTGGAACACCATACGCAGTATCCTCAAAAGGTTAATGTTTGGGCGAGCATTCTAGGGGGTCATATTATCGGTCCCTTTTTCATCGATGGCAATTTAACTTCGGCTCTGTATTTGCAGTTATTGCTAAATCAAATTATACCTGCTTGTGCTACTCTTTATCCCCATGAAAACAATGGACACCTCCCCATTAACAGTATCTGGTTCCAGCAAGATGGCGCCCCACCATATTATGGTGCAAATGTTCGTCAACATCTGAATAACGTGTTTCTAAATAGATGGATTGGGAGATGAGGAAACATTGAGTGGCCAGCCCGTTCGCCGGATTTAAGCCCTTTAGATTTTTTTCTTTGAGGATACGTAAAAAACAAAGTTTATAAAGATAGGCCCAATAACATAGAAGATTTAAGAATCCTAATTACCAGAACGATGGAAGAAATTCCCCGCGAATTCTTAGAAAATTCTCTTTGGGGTTTTGTAAATCGATTGGGTCATTGTCAAATTGTAAATGGAGGACAGTTTAAACATTTAATTCACTAGAATTAAGTGTTTATTCGTATTTATTTATGCTTTACTTGTTTTTGTTAATGTTTTTGTAGTTTCTAACATCATTGTATTTTTTTTGTCGTTGTTTAATTTAGTTATTAATTTCTTTCTAACAATAAGATTTTGACCGACAACTTTGTTGCAAATAATTTTTCATAAAATAAAAATATTAAATTCGCTCGCCTTTGTTTATCGCTTAACTTTTGTTTATCATGGCTGCATCGTTTACTAATTGGGAAGTTAATTAATTGTAAATACTTCAACTTCAACGGGCATTTTCTCGCAGAAATGTTATTCAAACCCAAAAAATTTTTATACCATTGTAAAGAGAAAAGAATTCTCTATCGAATAGTAGTATAACATTAATAGGTTGCCATTTAAAAAAATATCGCGTAAAGTGATAACTCAAAAACAATTGAATAATAAAATTTTTCGTGTATATCAATATGTAGATAAAAATTTCATAAAAAACTTTTGTATTGAACATTTTCTTATAAAATGAATATTAACGACAGCAAATCGGTGTCTCCATACTTTTAACTCTCTCTGTACATATATGCTTTATAGATCTGGAAAAAGCGTTTGACAGAATACGAAAGGAAGACATTTGGGAAGTACTACAGATAAGGGGAGTGAATAAAAATATCATAGAAATTATAAAAGACATATACTAAGAAAATACAAACATAGTAAGAACAAAATAATAATGAAGAATCCAACGAATTTGAAACAAGACAAGGAGTTAAGCAGGGATGTGTATTAAGCCCACTGTTATTCGCAACGGTACTAGATGGGGCTATAAAGAAAGCCAAGAAAAAGATGAAGAAATTAACTGGCAAATGAGGCAAACACAGTTGACAGAACTGATGTTCGCAGATGACATGGCTTTGATAGCAGATACAAAGGAGAATCTACAATACAACCTTAAAATAATAGAGAAAGAACTAAAGAAACTAAATATGAAAATTAATATCGGAAAAACAAAAACAATGATAATCTCAAATACAAAGAAACCCCATGAAATAATAAAACTGGAAGGTAAGCAAATTGAACAAGTAGAACATTTTAAATTTTAAATATTTAGGCGCAATAATAGAAGAAAATGGAAAATTGGATAAGGAACTAAATGATAGAATGGGAAAAGCGGGAAGTATATTCAATATAATGAAGACAACCTTTCTAGGAAAAAGAGAAGTGCCGAAAAAGATAAAAACCGAAGTCGTAAAAAAAGTGGTCAGACCAACAATTACATATAGCGGTGAAACATGGACACTAAATGAAAGACAAAAAACACGAATTAATGCAATGGAAATGAGATTTCTGAGGAAAATAGAAAACAAAACAAGGAAGGACAAAATAAGAAATGAAACATTCAGACAAAACCTACAAATAGAATCTATCAACGACAAAATCACAGAAGGGCAACTCAGATGGTTTGGTCATGTGTGTAGAATGCCGGACGACAGACTTACAAAAACAGTGTTCGAAACGCGAGTGCCGGGGAAAAATAAAAAAGGAAGACCAAGAAGAAGATGGATTGACAAAGTGAGAGAAGAAGCAGAGAAAAAAGGAATAACATGGGATGGAATACGTAATCTAACACAAGATAGAAAACACTGGAAACAAAAATACAAGACTCAACCCCACCAGCCTTACACCTAAAGGTAGAAAGGCCTAGGACTAAGTAGGTAAGATGTATAAATTAATATTTTAAACATAATATAATGTTCGACGAATTGACCTGGTATACAGAAGAGAAAAATTATTTTCTATATACAAGCGCGATTCGCCTTTCTTTCATAGCTGCAAAGTGGTAGATTATATTATCATACCACTCGTTCTTTTGTTCAAGTTTAAAAACTAGATTTTTTCAACGGCCATAACACCTAATTCAGAAAATCAGTCTTGGTCCATTGAATTGCGGCAGTAAGATTTTATTCGCTTTAAAGTAGAAAAGCTTCTTTCCACAGTCGCTGTTGTTGTTGGTATAGTTACAATCAATTGCAACATATTATATACTTGAGGCAAGCAAGTATAAAGTTCATCCTCATGCATATTTTTTAGTATTTCTGTAACTTTCTTTGCATTAATATTTATTCATGGGTCGCTGTATAAATATTGAAATCCATGTCTTAAAAGTGGTTTTGTTAAAATATTTGCCATATACGATAAAAACACTTTGAAAATATTGCTCCGGAAATTCATTATTATAAGAATCAAAATTTTCAGTATGAAACAAATTATAAAATTTAGTTTGTTCTAGATCTGTAAAACGAATTTCAATTTGAACAATAATGTAGTCTACTATGTTGAAATAAATTTGTTTAAAATTTAATTCTGTATTTTTTACAGAATCAGTGCTCTTGGGAAGAGGTGCTCCAACAGCATCAACAGTGTCGCTGAATATTTCATTAAATTCAATATCACTTCTGGTTTTTCTTAAATTATTAATTATTATAAGTAATTGTAAAATTCTAGTTTGACAATAGGCTATATCTAATTGTTTTGCTTGAAGAACTTGGTGCATTGTATCAGTGAAAGGCAGTATGAAATTATAAATAAAAAGTAATAGAAGAAATTCAAAATTTTCTAAGTGAATTTTGAAATTTATTTCCATTTGTTTTTCGTAAAATTATCCATTAAATTTTTCTTTTAAAAGCTAGTCAACGAGATTTTCCATATTTGCTGCAAATTTGCAAACTACATTAGAAATAAATAATCACTCAATAGCTTTACGCTGGACGTGAATGCCGCTGACCGACGCGACGCTAGCAATTTAAATATTGTCAAACCGAGTCCGAGCTTTTAGAATGCTTAAAACGTTCTGAAATTTGTACTATATTTTTCCATGTGATTATCGCATTATTTCATAACTGTGCATGCAAAGGTATTAAGAATAATAAACTAGCTGATTGTGTCTGACCTGGAGTCATTCGGCCCGATAAGCTGGGCTTTGCGTAAGAAAAACGGTATTTTAAACGTTTGTTTGTTTATTTGCGGTTTGCTTTGTTTCAGAACTATTCTGCCATAGTATATATAGTTTAACTGTAAATGAAATTTGATTACATCCCGGTTAATAAATTTACTCGCACTTTTTGTTTGGCGCCCAATTTTTAATATTACGCGGTGGTTTTAAAAAGTAAAAATAAAAACTGTATGTCAAAGTTGTTTTTTTTATTGAAACTTAGAATTTGATCTTTTATTTGAAAAACTATGCCTAACCCTGCCTAATAGGACGGACCGCCACTGTGTCACAGGCATACAGATTCTTGTTAGTGTTACATGAATTTATACTTTCTGAAAACATAACAGCATGACTATTTGATACGAGAAACGTGCGCTGTTTTTAAAAATATAGTAAAACTGATTACTAATTCCTCAGTAACGATTACACCGTTAGATCGTAGGCAAAATTAAAATTGCAATGTTGCGAATTTTAGATTCCTTGGCTGTTTATATGTTGAAAACTGAACCCTAAAGCGCAACATAGGAATCAGACATTTTACTTCATTTTTAATTTCTCATACTTCCAATATAGTATACAGGGTGATCATAAGAACCGGCCAACTATTGTCAATTTCTTTATTTTTAAATATACAAAGTCGGTTTAATTAATAAAAAATTATTATAGTAACTGTTCAAATTGGGTGCCATCATTATCTAGACAGCAGTAAATCTTCTAACTATAACATTCAAAACTTGACAACTCGCTTGACTTGACAATGTTAACTAACGCATTTGTATAGGATTCAACTAATCTTCTACACCGTTGTATCTATCTTGGTAAATATTATCCTTTAGGTATCTCCAAAGAAAAAAATCTAGCGGATTCATGTCAGGTGACTTTGGGGGCCATACATAGATACATACATGCCCATATGTTCCAATCCATTAGTTTCCAAACTGATTATTTAAATAGGTAACTACTATACCATCGTTAGGTGATGGTGCATTATCTTGATGGTAGAATTACACCGAAGGAAAATTTAAGATCTACAACGGCATTGTGTATTGCGTAAAATTATTTATCTTAAATGTTAAATACAATTAGCAATAACTGCTTAATGTCAAAATGAAAAAAACGAAACAAGCGAATTCTACTTTTTGTTTCACGGCTCTTGCGATGATATTAAAATAATAAAATTTAAATATGGCGTTATTTGTTAATTTAATTAAATTTTGACCTTATACTTTTTTTAAGAAAATAAAATTCCGACAAATAACGATTTGTTTTTTTTTTGTAAAGTTTGGCTTTACTTTTGTTGGCTTAAAAATTTTTAAAACCGTAGTAACTGCGAGGCTAGGTCCGCGCTCTAAAATTGAGCTTAGAGTGCGCATTCATTTGAATAGATTTTCAATCTCCACTGTACGAGTTTCCTATATAACCAGATTTTCTTTAACTCCAGGTCTACACCAGGACAACCAGCCGAGGTAACCGATTCTAGAAGGTTTCTGAGTAAATATTGTCTAGTGATTTTTGTATTCACTTTATTGCATTGATTATCTGTTATCCGTTCTATTTCACTCTTTTCATTTCTAGTCTGTCGCAGCAGTCTGACATGAGGCAGACCTTCTCTCTCTCTTTTTCGTTTCTATTCTGGTTTGTCGCGGACGTTAGCCACGAGGCAGGTCTTGTCTCTTTTTCATACTATTTTGTCGCGGCCTTTTGACACGAGGCAGATTTCTTTTCACTTGGTTTCTGACTGTTGCCGACGTCAGCCACGAGGCAGTACTTTTCTCTCCCTTATATCCGTTACAATCCGGTTTGTCCGCTATACCTGTCTTACTCCTTGCTTTTAAGTTCAATAACGTTTACACCAGAACGTCTTATTGTTACTTGCTTAGTTATCTGCTACCGTTTGCTATTGTGAACTACTGGCTACCGTTTGTTACCGTAACTTGCTTGCTGCCGTATTTATCTGCTACCGTTTGCCACCATATTGCTACCGTAACGTTACCGTATTTTGCTTAAAGCCGTATTGTTCCTGCATTTTGCTTTTACATATATTTTGATTTGTTTGGATTCTAGTGTAATTAGTTGTGATTTCGTTATTAGGATAGTTCCTGTAAGCAACCCGTTGCTTTATTTTTAATAATATCTGGTTTAACGCTATAGTTGTTTTGCTTTTTAACATTTTATGAGTGCAAATAGTTTTGGATAGTAAAGGTATTTAGACCCCTAGAGACCGTAATCTTCACTGCAGTTATGTAGGTCTTCAACTGAGTACGAAAGAACCGTCACGACCGGCTGGGGAAAATTTTTCCTCAAATGTGCAGTCACACTGGGGAAAAACCTTCTGCAAAATTGAAATTGTACTAGATAAAAGCCCTTGTGCAGTAAAGCCCGTTTGGAGAGTAAACTCTATTTTAAAATCTGGCGCCCAAGCATTTCACCGAGGTTGTACGCACAAGCCAACGTACAATTCAAAGACCGTCACACATCCCAAAAATATTTATTTAAGACTGACCACGCGACTCTGTTTTAAACTTTGCGAGCTATTCTTGCTGGGGATGGGTCTAGGTTTTGGTTCTTTTTGAATGCTCTAATTTTTCTGTCGCGTCTGCTATGAATTTTTGAAATTACTGTTTCTTTTATTAATTAAATGGAGAAAATAGCAATCTAAGTTGAAGTAAAATGACATTCTGACCATATTTTTATATAACCTAATATTTAGGATCCTTACTTTTTAATCGACAAATCCTATTTTCTCGGGCGTTGATTCTTCCCAAGCTTATAAGTTTTCTCAACATAGAAGTATCCTGATTTTATGTAGCATCCGTTGCCGCTAGAACGTTACGATATGAAATATTTCTGCAAATATTAAACAATTAAACATAGTTATTTTTGCCCATTTTCAAGCTGTACTTTCAAACATATTTGCTCAATAATAAGAAAGCTTAGACTAGAAAGATTAGAATCCACGATAGCACAAAAAATTAGATGTAGTATTTATGTGAGTATTCTTTTAATGCAATTTATGTAATTATATTTGTTAATTATTTGCGCAACAAAAATTTGATTAATAGTTGTACATCTCTATAAATATTTGACAAAAGAAGTTGTTTGCAGAAATTCAGAAAGTTTGTTTAATAAACCTGACATATGGAGCAGTTGAAGAAGGGGGGAGGGGTGTAACAAATTGGAAATATTGCATTGGACGCAAAAAACTTTGCTTCATCACTATTTTGGCGGTTCATTTTCATATTAGCTATAATTGATAGGCAACAACGAAATGTTTAAATTATAGTATTATAAAAGCTTATTAGCGCGATCTTCAGAAATATTCAAATTAGAAAGTATTTTGTTGCACCTGTTGTTTTTCACTACCTACTTTGTTTTGTTCTTCCAAGTTAATCTACACATTTTCCATCCTGCAATGCATTTGTAATGAAGCTCAAGCTCACGAAGCACTACTTTTGTACAAGATTACTTACTTTACCCTAGTTTTAATAATAAATGCGTTCGTGCTTGGAGGAAAACATGAAAAATATTAGCAAAACGAGTGCACCTGGATTTCTTAAGTGTTTCCCTAGATTTTCCGTTATAGCTTTATGAAGCAGGATAATATTTACTAGAACTTCCTAGTGCAGTAAATTCAAGCAAACACTAGAAGTTAGACACCGGAATCTTTGTACGAAACTACAGGGACTCACTAATCTCCATTATCCGTTGCATCACCTGCACATAGAGACCTTTTGTAAAGTACAGGGCATTATTACACCCATGTAACTGAATGAGGCGAATCCTTGAGAAAAGAGCAACGACAAGCTATTGTGCTCTGCTACTATTACGGACGACTTGACTTGAGCATGCTACATTAGCGTACTTTGCGAAAGAAACGGCCACTATTGTAAACGACTTTGGTAAAAGAATAGTGATGGTCGAAGAGTGCATAAATCGAGCAGTTTTTGTAAGGTTTCAGTTATGCAATCGCATCTAGTCAAAGATAGAAAATCTGATAGTTATAGGAGTTTCAGATTACTCCCTTTTCAATGATAAGATCTTACAAAAAATGGGTTTATATCCATGTGTCAATGTGTGTTGCGTGCGTCAACGCGTGTGTCTAAATAAATAAAACGTTACGTACTAATAAAAATGCTGCGCCCATAAATAATTATATGCATTTCGAGATTGGCAACAAACAAACTCAAAGTAATAAAATTGTTTTAAAAGCTTTTTATTGATTTCTTACTTTTAAGTATCAAATTATAATTATTTCGCGTTTGTTAACTGTTCAACTGATATTTTACATTAAAACCTTCATAGAAATGTCACCACGACCACATAAGGACGCATTTGTTCGTGAACGAATCACATTTTCAATTACGAGCTTAAATTATGTGAGAATTAGTAGAATCAGAAGAGAATTAGTAACCAAATGGGAATTAGTAGAATTAGGAGAGAAATGAAGACGAGTGAAATAATCATGGAATTGAAATGAAGTTTTTGTCACAGTTGTTGGGCATTATTAATATTACCCTGTAATTACTGGAGTGATAACTAATTTCTTTATCTTTTTAATTATTTTAAGTGGAGAAGTAAATTAACATAAATTACTTTGAAGTTACAGGAACTATTTCAAATTGATTTTAGGATTAAAATTACTTGTATTCTTTACAAACAATTTTAAATATTAAAGCAACTTCAATATGGCGCTGCAACTGATTGTATTTGTTTATAAAAACTACAATGTAGTTTCATTAGTTTTGATAAAACTTTTAATAATGTTTCAAATATCCAAAATACGTTTCAAGCTCATTCTCCAATTTTTAGTATTTTTTTTTGAAATTAATGTTCAAGCGTATACTTAATATGTTAATAAATTTGCATGTACTAATTAATTTCTTTAATAATTCATTTGAAACTATTAGAATTTTATTCTAATGTTATATGTCTACCTTCGGGCTTCGATTATAAGCAATTTATGGATATTAAAACTACTTTAGGCTGTAATATTAGCAGCGTTCTTCATTAATAATAAAAATTCCAAAAATATATTACTAATTCTCAAGCAATGTTAATAACTTTAACGGTTTCACAGAGTTCTAATTTTAATCTTTTGAAGTGACGTTGTAAGATTCTGTTCTCATTTATCCTTACAAGGATCGTTCGAAATGTACGTGGCCTAACACAGAGATGGCGCTAACTCGGCAGAATTTGCATTGCCATTTTTCAGAACCACCCTTTCTTAGGTTAAATATGACAGTATAGAGCGATCTGTCAATTAGTTTGTGTTGACAGTGCGCCAAAGTGACCGTCTCGAGTGATTTCGTAAATAATGGAAAAAACTGAGTTGCTAGCAGTGATAAAGTACTTTCATTTGAAAGGCTTAACACCAACCGAAATCAAAGCAGAGTTGGATTTGACATTTTCAAAGTCCGCTCCTTCGTTTTCAATGGTTAAAAACTGGGTTGTCCAGTATAAGCGTGGTGGTGTGAGCACAAAGGACAAACCCCGTAGTGGACGCCTAAAAACGGCTACTACCCCGGATATCCTCCGTATCGTATTGGATGACCGTCGTGTAAAAGTGCGCGAGATAGCAGAAATAGTGGGCATCTCAAATGACAGTGTGCACAGAATTTTAACTGAAGAATTTGAAATGAAAATATATTCCGCGCGTTGGGTGCCGCGTTTGCTCCCACCGAAGCAAAAACTGAATCGTTTGATTGTTTCTCGCGACCTTTCGGCACGTTTTCGTCGCAATTCGAGAACTTTTTGCGCCGTTTCATAACCGTCGATGAAACCTGGGTCCATCATTACAATCCCGAAACCAAGGAACAGTCCAAACAATGGATACACAAAGGTTCTCCGCCACCGAAGAAGGCAAAAACGGTTTTGTCAGCAGGAAAGGTTATGGCAGCTGTATTTTGGGATTCTCATGGAATTATCTTCGTCGACTACTTGGAAAAGGGAAAAACAATACATGGCCAGTATTAGGCCAATTTGTTGCAGCAATTGAGCGACAAAATCAAAGAGAAACGGCCTTATTTGGCGAAAAAAAGTGCTTTTCCATCAAGATAACGCACCTGTACATACGTCTGCAATCGCCATGGCCAAAGTTCATGAATTAGGGGTTCGAATTAGTGCCTCATTCGCCCTATTCGCCAGATTTGGCTCCAAGCGATTTTGATCTATTTCCAAACCTGCAAAGTGGTTCGGCGGTAAAAAAAATTTCATACAATTTCGACGTAATCGCTGCTACAAATAGCTATTTTGAGGACTTGGGTTTACCGACATACAAAGACGGCATTGCTGCTTTGGAGCATCGTTGGAATAAGTGCGTTGAGCAAGCAGGAGATTACATTGATAAATAAAATAATTTTAGTTTTTCTTTTCTTTAGTTTTCTTTGAAATAAACAATTTAAAAAAATTATCATTACTTCTATTATACCGGAACAGATAATCTTTGATAGGAACAAAATAAATATTTGCATCTTTCCCTTAGGTAGATACTGATTCGGCAAATGCCTCTGACATTTATTCAAAAAAGCAGGCATAATTATTTTTCTACTTTTTTATACATTCAGTGAAAGAAATTGATTACAGAAACATTTTCGATTATGAGGTTTTGATGGAAAATTATGTTATGTTAGATTTAACGGAAACTCAAAACAATGTATATAGTGCTATGATATTTAGAGGTGTTTGATTTGACTGGCGTATTGTGGTTGCTGGAAGGCAATTTTTGGAATGCTTGCTGCAGTTCAATTTACATTTGGAGATTTATGAAGACTTGTAATATTTTAATATTCTAACTTATAAACTCAGGGTTGCGTATTTTTGCTAGAATTCCTGTTATAAATTCTAATAATTGTTATTTTTCATATGGTTCGTTTTTACTGAAAGAAAAGACAAACACAACAGATTGATACGAAGACTATTTATGTTAATTGTAATTATAATTTAATTCAGAATTGTTAAAAAGGTTTAGTTTATAAAAAGTTTTAGAGTTACTTGATTTGTGCGTCGAATAATGTCAGTTAGGATGTCAGTGTCATTGTGACAAATATATAAAAGGATACTCTTGGACATGAAATTTATGTGTTTGTTGGAAAAATAAAAATCAAAGAAGGAAGACAAAAGAGAGAGATTTTGTTTTAATTAGTTATGGCTCGTCTTTGAAAAAAAAGACAGAGAATTTGATATCCTCTGGATGAAAACAGAAAGAACGAGTTTAAAACGTAATGTAAACTGATTTTTAATATAAAAGAAGAAAATATAAGTGATTATCTACGAATTGTGAAAAGTACAGAAGTATTACAAGTAAAAGGCGATCGAGAAAGTTTCTTCGTTTGTGAAGGTGGTAAAAGCAAATTGGAAATAATATAAAACAGATCAGAAGAAGATTCGGATTAAGGGCGAGTATTATTTGTTGCTCGAGAGGCCAGCAGAGCGAAATAGAGGTTGGACACTCAGCGTTTTGTTAGAGCGAGGAATGTCCTAATAAGAAGACGCTAAGATAAGTGTTCTAATTTTAAAAAAAGGACGATAGTCATTAGTAAAAACTCATTTAATCTTTCGGAAACCACATTTTGAAATTCATTTAATAAATAAAACCTTATTTTGTAAAGTTGATATCGTTGTATGTGTTTATTTCTATTTAAAATTAATTTAACTAACTTATTTACAAGCTAATAACGACCCTGAGAAAGTTAGAAGAGTCTCATAGAAAGTTTGAATTTAATTGCGTGAATTGCAGACAGTTTAGGGATTGTTTTCTGGTAGTCACAAGAACAAGCATATCATTGAAATAGTTTTACATACAGATACTCATTAAATATGGGCTTTAACGAAGTAGAGCTGGAATTTATAAATAAACATGATAGTTTTATTTATTACAATAATTTATTTTTTTATTGAGTACTTACTTAAGAAAATCAATTACGTTTTAGCCTGAAATATAGAAAAAATATGATTATATTAGTAATTGTGCTACGTGAAATACATAAAATGTATGTGTATGACTTAGGGTTGGAACATGTCATGAAGCGTTGTGGAATAATCTCAATATGTATTCCTATAAAGTGACTGTTGTTCAGAAATTATATACACACGATTATCAACAAAGAGTGCGGTATTATCAGTGATTCAACGAAAATTTTAATAATAATGATGTACTCGATCTAACTTTTTTTACCGATGAAGCCTGTTTTTATTTATGAATAGTAAAAATTTCATCGCACATGGTCTACGGAAAACTCTCATGAATTCGTGGAAACTGAGTTACATCCCCTTAAGGTTGGAATCTGGATAGCGATGTCAAGGAGATGTATAATAGGGCCGATATTTTTTAACGAATCAATAAACGGAGAACAATACTGCACCATTATTTTACAACAATTTTTCGAGCAGCTGCATGATGGTGAAATACAATATGGATATTTTCAACAGGATGGAGCTACTGCACATATTGCTCAACTATCTCTACGATACATACAAGACTTTTACGATGATCGAATTATTAGTCGGGCATTGTGGCCACCTCGAAGTCCAGATTTTACTTCCTCGGATTTTTATTTATTTGCACGGTTGAAAAATAGCATCTTTAAAAATCGCCTTCATACCATTAAAGAAATGCAACAAGCAATTGAAATGAACATTAAAAACATAACTGTGGAGGAATTACAGCATGTGTTTAAGAATATGAAACCGTAAGGAAATTTATGTCTGAACACGGGTGGCGAACATTTCCAACATTTATTGTAATTAAACTATTGACTTGTTTTGGTACTGCTATCCTAATTTTAACAATTTTCACATATCTTGATTTGAACGAACTTGTAAGATATAATTTCTAAATAGTTTGAGATGTTATATTGCAATGTTGAGTTCCACTGTTATGTATAAATGTACATATTAATAAACGTTATTTAAACGAAAAACTAACAAATTCCAGGATTTTATATTTTTGAAGGTTTCCTGCATCATGTGTCAAACACCCAAAGTGAGGTTATGTATGTAAAGAAGCAAGCCTTAATAAGTTAACAAACGGCTTGGAAATTGTTGGATTAAGGGTTTACCAACAGTGTAAGTTGGGTTGCCTATATTTTGTGGTCACGGGGGTATCAGTATTTAATGAAGGCACTGTACAAACACCCACATAAATCCAATTACGCTAAACACTTACTAGAACACAATCATTCAATGACATCCAATAACACCATAAAATGTTTACACTTTTGTGATGATAAACGTAAATTAGATATACTAGAAGCTTTCGAAATTCACAAACATTTAAAAACTGTACCGTTAATGAATGACCAAATTGATTTCCTAAATTCTCCTCTACTGGACATTTTAGAATAAGAAATCAAGTCATCTGCAGACGATTACCGAGATCAAGTCACCAAGTTCTACTGCTATAACAACACTAACTGTTTACTTTTTCATATAACCTTTGACAATGGCATGTAAACATGCCGAAATACGTATATGGTTAAAATAAATAAATATTGAAAAAGTAATTAAGTATTTTATATACAGATACTCATTAAAACTATCATGCTCTTTTGTAAACGGCATTGCTGGTTGATAAAATGATAAGGTAACCTACAATATCATAAATTTAAAATTACTATTGGTACATATTCTTATAAACCCCTTACCTTTTAACACTTTTTAACAAATCTGTTTTAGTTTTGAAAAACACTGATTTAGAATATGTACATAAAATAGGGCAGAATTATTATAAACAAACAAACAACTCCACTGTCAGGAATACAATTGACAGTAACCACGAGTACCAATCCTGAACTGACTTCAACATCTAAATCTAAAACTCCCTAAGTCACTGCGGACCAAAGGTCACGTCGGTATCAGTATTTAATGAAGGCCCTGTATTTGCAACAATGTACGTGTTCTTTATACTTAATATAACCCACTAGAAATGTTGATATTAGCACAGATAAGGTTAACACTACAGATATACGTCCCTTTATACAAAATGTCCGCTCATATTTGGAGACGAAATTAGCGTTAGTTTGGTTACAACGCACCAGACCAATTTTAGGGCGCTGCTATCGCTATTTGTTTATTACTGTTGAAATGTGCTGGAAACTGTTTTTTCGGGGATTTGAGTGCATCTGTCACATCATGAATATAATTTAAGTAGAATTGGCTTCAATATTAATTATTTACGAAAAATTGCGATTTGACAATTAAACATGGCAGATGGCTGTCTAACTTTTGGTTTGAATATGTGCTAAGTAATCTGCTCAATTACTTTTTAGTCATCTGTGACTTAATTATAAATTGTCATTGTAGCGCCATCTTTTTGCAGATTATTAATCATATAAAACAAGCTGCCGATAGCTCACATATTTACCGTATATCTGTAGTGTTAACCTTATCTGTGATATTAGGTACCGGGTGATCGTAAAAAA
Source organism: Ctenicera cuprea (assembly GCA_958336395.1). Lineage (NCBI taxonomy): Eukaryota > Metazoa > Arthropoda > Insecta > Coleoptera > Elateridae > Ctenicera > Ctenicera cuprea. The sequence goes on from OY284487.1 coordinate 51,674,307, forward strand.
ACATGATTCAGAGCAGGCCATGACTGAAGTGTTAAAGTTGGCCATACTTAATATAAGCCAATTGTCAAATGTTGACAGCTGTAACAATTTTTGGTTAGATACATTAAACTTAATGTATTTAACCAAAAATTTTTAGAAAGGTTCGTTATTTTTAAATCACCCTTTATACAAAAAACGCTTCGTTACGGGTTACGATCTCTAGAAGAAGCCAATTATAGTCACTTTTTTGTTGATATATTTGACAGTAGTTGTAGTAAATATTGCAATTTTTTATATGAGCACTATCTATTTAGTCTAGTATATATCTATGTATTAAATTCGGATCACTTTGAACTGTCTTAACTTGAGAGGAATGCGGCTACACCTGAGACTATGCAACCCAAACAGTGCACGACGTGTATTATTTTACTTTTCCATAGCTTCGGCATTCGGTGGAGTTCATGAAAACTTTCCAAATCTGGATTTTAAAGGAAGTACACGCTTTGAAGCTGAATTGACCTAAAAATGTGCTTAAAAAATGCCTGTGTGCGTGCGTGCATGCGTGAGAGCGTGCGTACGTGAGAGCGTGCGTGCATGTGAGCGTGCGTACGCCTGTTCGCGCCTACGTGCGTGCCTTTGTGCATGCGTGCGTTTCTGCGTGCGTTTCTGCGTGCGTTTCTCCGTGCGTTTCTGCGTGCGTTCGTGCGTGCGTTCGTGTGTTTGTGCGTGTGTACGTTTGTGCGTGTGTGCGTTTGTGCGTGCGTTTTTACGTGCGGTTGTTTGTGCGTGCGTAGTACGTTAGTGCGTGCGTGCGCGCACTCTTGCGGTCGCGCTCGAGAGTGTGCGTGTGCGTGTGTGTGCGTGTGAATTTGCGTGTTCGTGTGCGTGTGCGTATACGTGTGCGTGCGAAGAGTTGTCTGATCGGGATTAACTACAACTTGTTTAAAACACCTTTATGGGTTGTATAAGTTGGAATAAAATTAATATAGAAAATTTTTGTTTCCTTCACGATTTTGAGAATTACAATAAATATTTTTCAAAAACTGCCCATACGATCTTTTTAAACTTTGTAGGCTGCTAGAACCAAGACTAAGCTACACTTTGATTGTTTGCTAAAAGCTTTAATTTTATTGCAGAACATGTAAATTCCAAATATATGAAGTTTTTAAAATAAAATTTCTCAAAAACTGGCTCTACGATTTTGTGTAAAATTTGCAGTCTTATAAAGCCGAACATTGGCTACAATATTTTTTTTCTAAATACTATAATTCCACTGTGGCACACGTTATGATTTTTTTTATTTATTAAACTGAAAACAATAAATAACTATTGCTTAAGAAAAATTACTCATCTTGACTAGTAAAACCAAAATCAAATGTTAGTTTTTAGAAAATTTCATATTTGGTGGGGCTACACGTCCCCCTCTTCTAATGTTTTGGCTGACGTATTTAGGTTTTGGTTGGCTACTATATAAAATGTAAATTCCACATACTTGTCATTTAAAAAAAAATCTTAATCTCTTAATTTCTTACTTGGACAAGTTATGATCCGAGCATGATTACTAAACTGAGATCATTATTGCTGACGTCACGAACTGACAGCGAAGTATATGAAATGGAAGGTTGCTTATAATATAGCTTGTTTTCTTAGAAATCTAACGCACGCAGACGGTGAAATGTACATGGTATAATTATAAAATTTGCACTTTTGCAAATACGGTAAGTATTAATATCTGATACGAGAAAGTCTACTCGAAATTAACACTTCAGCCTTTTAAATCTTAAAATTGGTCTCGTCTTCGTCAGGCTAAAAAAATGTAAATTGCTTTTCGGTTACCTTCTAAAAATAATTAATTATGTAATTGTTTTGCTGAGTCAGGCAAACCAATCAAAAAAGAAAACCTCCAACAATTACCAAAATCAACACAAAGGCAACCAACTACACTTAAAGTAATTTAAACAATAGAATGTTAACAACTCGCAACCTCGTGATTTATATGTTACAACCACCCTAACAATTCCTTGTATTCTTTGTTGCATGTTCAGGGAGCGGTTTCCTTTTCCTTGCTTTTATTTTTGCAAAAAACGAGTCGCTTTATTTTATCTGGCGGGCCATCCAAATGAGAAAGAAAACAGAAGCGTTTATCAGAGGAGGACGGCAATGGGACGATTTATAAAACGTGTCCGGTTTTTTGACAATATGATGACCGCTCCTTGTAGTACTTAAATATTGGTTAAGATAAATTTTCGGATTGCACTCGAAGACCACCTCGAAGCTCACCCCATTACAAAAACTTTGATATGATATTCGTTTGCTAACGAGGTTACTTTATCGCACTGACAGAGAGTAATCGTTTGTTGTTTGTTATCTAGATAATTTAAAATATGGAAATGATGATAGCGATGACAATAAATAATTTTTAATTAGTTTCCAATGATTTATGGAATTTTGAATGATATGGTTGTGTAGCGATTATGTCAAATTTGTGTTTAATTGCTTTGTTGTCTTTATCACGTTTGTGATATGAAAAATCGAACATTTAGAAAATTTTAAGTTTACATTTCATTTTCATGTTAAAACGTGTAATAGCTTCTGATTTCTGGTTTGTAATTTATCGCGGATGAAATCTACAAAGAAAAGAACATTTTAGGTATTTCAAGCATCGGTGTAGACTCACACGCATTTAATAGAACTGCTCTGAAGTGTTGCACGATTGGAATGCCTTAGGGAATGATTGATTTAAATGTTTGATGACTGTATTGATAAAACTGTAGACAGCGTACAGTTTTTATTCTCTAATTTAAAAGTTCCTCTCGAATCGTACATTTAAATAAATTATCTTGGTCTTTCGTGTTGAAAAGTAAAAGTTGACGTTAGTGACGATCATAAATTATTTATAACGGGTTTTTAGGACAAACACATTAAGGGCTAAAAATATTTTTTTACTATTAGTTGCTTTAATCTTCGCTAGGATTCGTGACTGTCTGTCAGCCTTAATTACTGATAATTGGGATTAATTTCCTGAAGTGGTCATGTGTTTTCAGTCAACCGCATGCAACAAACCCCAAAGGGTTACTCTGTGTCATTAGGATTGGACGTTTAACAGATTTCCGAGACTAGTTGTATTAACTAACCATACTAGTCTTGTTCTATCAAAATACAAACTAAATTTGGAAAGCACTTAATGTTTGAACAAAAATTGGTCAATGAGTCAGAAGGTAATTTTAGGATCAAAACTTAATTATAAACTATTACAGCTCAAGAAGGCTCGAAAGGCCTAAAATAACACCGGAGAAACAACAATTTAACGTTAATTTTAAAAGGAAGTTGAAGCTTGAAGTCTTAAACGCATTTCACGTCTCATTCATTATCTTCACTAAATTTTGAAAGATCGTTTTAGCTTTGAACAAACTAAGACTAACCCCCAACTTTTGTATTTACCAGGAAGAAAATACGTTTTGTTTAACTGCGGAATCGAAGACAACAGTATCCTCTTTCGAATCCATTTGACTGGTGTTTATTTACGGGTTCGCTAATTAAGGTTCGATTTCGTTTCTGGTGACCTTCCAATTAACTAACTACGCTTGCTGTGGGTTGGATCGAGCGCATATTACAACCCGGAGATTAGGGGTTGTAGGAAATATTCGAATTAAATTTAATACCTCGCTATAATTACGATAATTAATGCTGTTAGTAAACGAACTTACATATTTCAGAGATTAATTATTATTTATTTATGCAACAATGCACAGCAAAGATTTTCTTGTAAATTTAGTCAATATTTACCAACCACAAATATGTCTAATAAGTAAGTTACTGGTGATTGATTAAATACTTCTTTTGCTCTTAATAGATGTACTTTACCATTAAAGTATAAGAGAATTAGAATAAATAGGCTTCGCCTGAACTTTGCTATAGTTTTATACAAAATAATTATTTACAATCACAACAATTACAGCAGATCTAACTAAGAACTGTATTCAGTGTTGTGTATTTAAATATAAAACCCTGGTAATCTCCTATTGCAAGAACAAATGAACTACCTGCTGGGTAGAAATTTTAGGCTCATGCGGTACGAAGCTACAAGGTCAGCTTGTGACTATTATCACGGGACTATACTTCGTTTATCTCTTATGCACCACGTGTTTCGCATTCCACCTCGCCGATTCTGATGCTCCTATGCTGACTGACTGATTTTTTGATGTTGATTAAACAACAATGAAAAACGGAAGGAAAAATTCGTTTTCTAAAATTAGAGGAGGAGGGGCAAAATTAACCCTCTCCCTAAATATTGCTGCACCTAAAAATTAAGTTCTGAATCCTATTCTACTTTTACTTTTAAGGAACTTAGCTCAAACAGGAAGTTTTTATCGTTCACAGTTTATTAAATTGGAGAGCGGCCGTAGCTCAGTGGTAAGAGCGCGGGCTACCAATGCAGCGGATCCGGGTTCGATCCCCGGCCCGGTCGTTGTTCCTCGCAAGGCAACGGGAAACCAGTGAGGTGGATTTTTCACCAGGAAAACCTCTCTGGATAAGAAGTGCATGCACTTCCTGTGGTTCGGAGCCCACGTTAAACTGTAGGTCTCCTATGTCTGTCTGTGCAAATTATCTACCGCCGCGCGCCAAACACAGACATAGGAGAGAAGTAGCTAACGTCCTGAATAGGGTATGGCACTATAAGAAGAAGTTTATTAAATAAAGAGGCATGAATTTTTGGTTTTCAAAAATGCATAGAAGGCGTCACAGAGAAATTAGTGGACTGGTACATAAATTAAATTTTAGCTTATTTCTAGCTCTATTATTAGCTTATAAAATTTTAAAAAAAATTGTGGCCAGTTTTTGAGCAGTATGTTTTTGAAAAAGTCAAAATTTTTATATTTTTTTTAATTCGTAGCTTTAGCAGTTCAAATAATTCTAGTACCTTGTAACATTTTGTACTTTTAGGGGACAAATTTCATCTTGATCTGATATTTCGTTTTTGAGTAAATAGGCGTTAAACCTCAAACTTTTAAACATTCATAGAAAGCACCAGTGAAAAATTTGCGAGCTGCGACCGAGTTAAATTGTAGCTCATTCTCGGTTCTAAAAGCCTAAAAAGTTTAAAAGACATCGTGTTGCCAGTTTTTGAGCAATATATTTATGAATATTTCCGTTATTTTGGAAATTTTTTTCACTTTAACTTTTAACTTTTTGAAAAATTTTGTGCACAGTAAGATTGTGCCTCTATAGAGCTATTACGATACAATATTTAAACCTGATCTGTCAACCTGATTTTGAGTAAAAGGGTTCTAAATTTAAAATTTTCAAAAATTCGTAGTGGCCATCATTTTAAGCTAGAAAGTTCGAGGGAACCTTAGATTTGCCCTAAATCTATCAGACTTCGTTTTCATATTTATAAAATTTGGTTTAGGAAAAAATGTTACCGAAACAACATACCTAACTTCCGCTTCCGGTTTCGGATTTTTTTTATTATCTAATTGTCGCGGTGAATTTTCCGACCATCCATTCGGTAGTTATGATGCACCACACACATACCCACAAATCCACCCACCTACAGACAGACATTTTTTCCTGGAGGTCCAAACATGTATTTCCGTTAAAATTTCGAGTTTGAAAATTTCCATGAAATAAATACTTCCCTGTCCTGAAAGTACAGAAAAGAATTGTTTTTTAATATTTACAAAAGCATTGTAAACGAATGTACTACCAATTACAACAGTTACTATGAGTTTATTAATAAGTTCCAGCTTTATTTCGTTGAAGTTCATATTAATGTGTGTATAGATAAAATACTTTATAACTTCAATAGTATTTATTTATTTTAACCTTATACGTATTGCGGTCTGTTTCCATGCCATTATCAATAATAATATTAAAAAGTAAACAGGTGATGCTGCTATAGAAACAACAGAATTAATGACTTGATATTGGTAATTGGTAGTTAAGTGCAGTGCAAAATATCTTCAGAGATTATAAACTCATCCTAACCCATTAGCGTTAAATGTTCTCGATATCAGTGAACAAGTGAGTAGACTCAAACGTGTTAAGCCGTTAAACCTTCCTTTCCGTTTTTAAACGGAGCTAAAATTGTTATCACGAATAAATTGTAAATAAATAATTAGATTAAGTGAAATTCAGGTGGGAGACGCCAAAGGGCGTCTACCCTCTCATGTTATTGTCAAAGTGATGTTCCAAACCTTGTAATGATCCGATTTGTTTATTGCTGTATTGTAGCAGATTGCAAATACATATCTTGCAGTGAAAAAAAATTGGTAATCTACGAGTATGTCTGCAGATGACCTCATGTCTAATCCAAACTTCCAATAATAGTGAATTTAAGAGATTAATTGTTCATTCGTTAAATAGACAGTTTTACTGTTTGTGGATATAAAATGGTTCTAGTATATCTAATTTACGTTTACCATCACAAAAGTGTAAAAATTTTATAGTTTTATTGGGTGTCATTAATTTATTGTGTTCTAATAATTGCATCTATGAGGGTGTTTATATTTGTAAAAACGTACGGGTTCTTTGTACCTAATATTAAAATTTTTAATGTGCCGCTTTAATTTTCTGGCCTATATAAGCCGAATCACAGTGGTAGCAATTACATTTGCAAATGCCTGATTTTAGCAGATCATGTTTTTTCTTCTGCATTAATGAAAAATATAGAATCAAATTAATTTTTTTTTAAATAAGCGAAATGATCTCTTACATTCTCCATTATTGGAGGTTCTGAAATTAGAAATAAAACCATCTGCAAACACAGATCACCAAGATCAAGTCACCAAGTTGTGTTGTTCCTGTAACAACACCAACTGTTTACTTTTAATATTACTATTGCTAATGGCATGGAAACATTCCGAAACACATATAAAGTTAAAATAAATAAATATTGTTAAAGTTATAAAGTATATCATTCATAAAATAGTTACTTTATGATCGGAATACTTTTATGGGTTTGTCGGTGCAAACCTCATGGCATCGACACAAATACACAAATACAGTTCGAGTCTCTCTCGCTCATGAAAAAAGACAAATTATCGATTTTTAAATGTCTGAAGAACAATTGAGGTTGGAAAATTATATTTGTCCATAATACACTAAGAGGCAAGGAAGGAATTACCTCATAGAAATTACTGCATTTAAAACATAAATTTGGAATCCGTTTATATCTTATAAACATGATAAAATATGCTTGTATAATGTCAAAAATTGCACCTAATATGCGCTTAAACAGCACAATAAAAATAAACCATATCAAAGTATTTGTAAGCAAATATGATTAGGTAAGGATAAGCTATAAATTAAAGTAGATTATACTCAGTTCACATATACTTTTATAACTTATAAATTACTAGCGGAAACCCTGAACTACGCCCACGTTTTTTCGCAAACATTTTTACACAGAAATGATAAAACACTGTGTCGAGATGTTAGACATGTACTGCGTTCAGCAGTATTTTAAATAACGTCGCGATTATGAACATGCTTTTCGTAAATTCGTTTGTTTCCTCCAATAATAAAGGCGCATATATATAGCCTTTTTTTTTTACCTGTTTGCAATAAAATACTACAACAACACTGCTTATATTAGCAATACTACCTAATCTGTATCTACTGCATTGTACGAATGATCTTCCTTTACATTCTGCTGCCGCTGGCGCCGTTTGAGAAACTATTTAAACATGTAATTATCGGAGAGCAGGTTGTATGTTCCATTTTGTAGAGCGATGTCTCACTTTTATATTTTTTATTGTTGTAAAAAATATTTTGATTTTTGGTACCATGTTTTATTATTCCGACCAAAATGTTTGGAACCGCCTCTGGGTTGTTTTGATGTTCCCGTAGGGGCTTATATGACACATTGATTTATGCCATCACCCTTACCCGCAAAATATATGTAAACAAAGAAACTCGTTCGATAACCTAAGCCTAAGTTAATAAAAGCTAACGTAATTTGTAATGCGGCTGCATTAGAGCGCGTGATACTATTTCTTACCTCTAATAAAGAAATTAAAATGTGTCAACTTAATCGGCAATTTTTTTTAAATATCAATAGAATTAATTGAGGACATAACAATCACCGCACTTTTTTTTAATTTGAATGGCCTGTAAGAATTGTTAAATTAAATGTATAAAGCAGCCAGAGGAATTTATATGTATGTAAGGTGATCGTCCGTGATAAACAATCGATGTTTTGTGTCTAAAGTATTTGCTTGCCGTGTTAGGCATCTGTTGGTGTTGCTGTTCAAATGATGAATTAAAAGTCAGCGCTGTGCAACGCAGTCAGATAGTTGAGTAAAGTAGAAGAGCGCGACTCCTTGCTATTTTGTTCATTTTGTTGGTAGCGTAGCATTAAAGTTCTCGTCTATGTTTCTATATTAAATCCTGATTCCTTTCCCCGATCACAGCTTTAAATAACTAAGCATTCAGCAACATGTGTTATCGTGTGCGTGTTTTACTGCAAAAGCATGTTCTTGTTAAATAACATATCGGCTGCAGGGTGTGGGATTGCTTACTAATTCATAATCTTACTCGACACAGTTTTGTGTAAACCGGCTCAATCGTCCAGCAGAATTGCTTCATGGAATATACTGTACAAATTAATACTGCTTACATAATATAGAATTATATATTAAACCCCTTCCACTTTACTTCTGCCTGTAAACATGACCGCGGTCTCTTACATCTCCGCTTAGTTTATTGGCTGTTTTCGGCGAATGCTTATGCTACTGTTGGTATAATTTGGTTATTTTTGGCTTACTTCCATTCCGACCGGTCGGGAATCTGTTGCATTAGGGGAATACTATTTCTTACCTCTAATGAACAAACGAAAATTTATTAATGTAAGAAATTCTGATTTTTTAATTGCAAAAAAATTTATTGAGGCTATATTACTGTTTATTTGTTCCGATGTCGACCTTCATTAGTATTTGAAACGTCCCGTTTAATCAACTAGAAAGTAGTTCTGTCTTGTGTGTCCTACAGATGACAAATTTTATTACAACTTCGAGTTTGTTGTTAGTCAACCATAAATAACCAAATTATAGCAACGGCGGTGACAGCACGATAAATAATTGTCGAAAACAGTCAATAAACTGAGTTGATCCTGTCGTGTTATTGTGGTGACACAGTTAAGGATTTAATATATAGATTACCAGTGGTGTTGCACGAATAACAAGAATAATTTACATTAAAAATTATTCTAAAATTCTATGAAATATTTGAGTAATTTTAAAATGTTCGTAATATTTATTTTATTTCTTGAAAATAAGAGGTTGCATTAACCACTACGGGGTGGCATTATTATTCACAAAATACAAAGTTCTGACACATAGACAAATATGTTACAATTTACTTAGTTAACTTGGCATTATTTAAAATGCTATGAATTGACGTTATTTCGCAATCTCAATAATTATATTAAGATTTGAGTATTTATCAAAAATACAAAAATTTTGTGAAAAGGTAGTTTACCATTTATTCTAAACCAAAAATGTTTTGAATTACTGCTCAGCTAGAAATCCAACCGAGAAATACTAATAAAATTTCCCAAAAATCTTGTTTGGTGTTTGATTTCTAACGAACAATTTTCGCTAACGAACCCTCGCTCGGCGTCCAAATTGCATAGAAGCACGGGTGTAATTACAGGCATATTTGCCAGCGTAACATAGACTTAGCAATCAGATACTTATCTTGTCATTATGCATTGTGAATTCCTGTAAATGTGAATTGAAATACCGCAATCAGTTCGCTTGTCAACGGGGGTTGGTCGCTCAAGTGATTTTTCGCCTTGACGGCATTGGGTATCGCGAGGGCTTTCGTTGGATGAACAGCCAAGGGTGGCTAAGCCGAGGGAATATAACAATTACGTTCGCGTCGTTAGATATAGAGAATCCGGTATTGAGATCGCTAGATGTGGTCATCTAACGCGACAAGAATTTTCGAAGCGGAAGAGGACGCCCTCGCTTTTTGTTCTTCCCTTTTATACTTTATGATTACTTCAGGAATATGTCACTCACTTCTTGAATGTAACTAATTGTTTTTATGTTCCGGTTACTGACTTATATTGTATACTTGTCATTTTGAGATATCAATAAGGGAATAAGTAAACTATTAAGGTATTGTGCCACTTTAACTTATTATGGGTATCAACTAAAAATAGATTGGCTAAAGTAATTTTTGCAATTTTTTGCAAACTTTTAAATGAACAAAATGATGTTTGCAGGTAAATTGTTGGATGAAAATATTCTATTTTAACGAATTTCTTTTTCTAATAGAGTTTACTGTTGTCGTTTTTCTTTGTTTAAAAAAATAATAGTGTCTTTTAAGAATCAATTTTAAGGAATTTTCCAAATAAGTATAACTTACCTAAAATTTTCAGTACGGATTCTATGGTAACCAATAATGTCATTTTAGAAAGATCTAAAACAAATGAGCGAAGCACAGCGCCTCGACTTTCCTATACTTAAGAAACGTTTTATGTTTCCAAAAGTAGTTATGCACAACGGTGCATCCCTAACTTGAATTGAATTTTTTGATTCTTTGCAAAAAGTTTCTTGGTATTAAAAACCAGAGACGATAAAGCAATTCATCACCCACAAATTTGAAGGAAGAGAAAATAATTACCTCCCCCTCAACTATTTTGTTCATATACAAATTAACTTGTGACTCTTATTATACTACTAGCTGCATCCGCGGCTTTTGCCGCGCGTTGAATGGGACCAATTTAATAACTTCTGCCATTATTAGGGTTGCCAATAAAGGATTGATGTTGCCGCGAATAAAATTAGCAAAGCATCTCGCCTAGGCTTTACTGCATTTTAGAAATAGTTACATAACTTTTTTTAATGAATATTTAAGTGTTAACTGGAAATATACGAAATGTCAAATTTGCATGGGACGCCGTTTAGGACATAATTATTTCTTTTGATAAATGTAATTTCTGTACTTTCGATATACATGTTATTTAGTAAATTTCACATTATATATATTGTTTGCAAATACATTGATTTATAAATATATGTTTTTACAAATACATTGATGAATCTAACCAAAACAAAAATCATGAACAACGCAGACGACCACATACATGTCATCGTAGACGGCACACAATTACAACTGGTGAACGAATATATATATACTTGGGTCAATCAATTAAACTGAATAAAGAAAACCAAACAACCGAAATAAAAAGAAGAATTAGAATGGGGTGGGCATCATTCGGTAAACTCTCTTTTATCTTGAAAGACAAGAAGGTCCCAATCAAATACAAAAACAAAATATTCAACTCATGCATGCTCCCTGTAATGACGTATGGAGCGCAGACTTGGACCTTCACCAAAGCAAACCTTGACAAACTGAAGAAGACACAGAGAGCTATGGAGCGCAGAATGCTGGATATAACTCTACGAGACCACAAAACAAATACGTGGATACGACAAAAGACCAAAGTTATAGACATAGTAGAACATGCTGCTAAACTCAAATGGAAATTTGCAGGACATAACCAAAGGCTCTCAGACAATAGGTGGAATCATATCATCCAAAACTGTCGCCCATATGAAGGTCAAAGAAACAGAGGACGACCACAAATGAGATAGGTGGATGATATAAAGAGACACGGAGGATTGGCATGGAAAAAAACAGCACACGAGGGACAAAGATGGAAAGAATTGGAAGAGACCTACATTCAGAAATACCTGAATGAATAAGTAGGGAAGAAGAAGAAGACAAATACATTGCAAATATATTATTTTAATAGATAATTTTAAAAATATACTCTTTTACAAATCTATTTCTTTACTAATATATGATTTTTAAAATACGCTATGTTACTAATACAAGTTATTACAATTATATAAATTTGAACTTTTACCATTTCTCACTAGATGGCGCAACATCAGCAACAGTATGTAATATGTTCCTATTCAGCTTGGCAACATGGGTACGAACCGTGCAGTGCACGATCGTCACATTAGGAGCTAACGTTTGATTACACATTACTAAGAATACAATTTAATTTCTTTAGTAATGGGTGACAACAAAACTAGGTCCACCCTCAATTGTTTCTACTTTTTTTGCGACAATGAAATGAAAAGCGGAGGTGTTTTAACTATTCCGAGATGCGCATTTTACATCATATTGTTTACCATCACATCACATTAACTTTTTTATACTAGATTTTGCTAGAGCATTTAATTATTTTTCACGCTACAGGCAAGGTAAATAGTCGATACATCCATAGCTACAAAAGATGAAAATGGACAATAACATTCGTTTACTTTTTGCCCTTGACTACGAAACTTAATAGTGTCATTTACATTCCTAGGATAATAATTAAAGCAACAAGGTACAGATGCCAATATTTTATTTCAACAACCACAGACAACTTAGAATAATGGGGCTTTTAAAAAATAATTCCGATGACAGCTGTCAAAACGAACTTTTAACAATATGATTAAATTTTTACCTGTAGCGTGAAAAATTTAATAAATAACACGGAATGTATCGACTATTAACATTCTCGGCAGGCCACAAGCCTCGGCTTCGCCTCCGCTCGTATTAACCTACCTCGAATGTTATTACGTCTTTACATTCCTTGTTACTTAAATAACTATATTTGCTATGTATAATAGTTACTCAAAACGTTAAACCATTAGCCACTGGAAAAAGTTCAAGTAAAAGTTCATATTGGCACGAATGTCATGTTTAAGTTTGGAAGAACTTTTTCGAAATTGTCAATGTTTTACAAAACTAAATATACAGAGTGGCTCGGAAACCCCCGGCCACTTTTCTTGCGGCGGTCAAGAGATGGCGCTTTAGTAAAGAAATAAAACACTTTAATTATCACAAGAACTCTTTTGTAATCTTCAAAATAGGCAACACACGTTGCAGGTTATAGGTTGTATTTTGTATAACTATTAAAGTGTAACGTTATAAAAGAGAACAACAGTTTGCTGTGGGCACAGCCTATTGTACATCTTTCTAAAAATATAAAATCAAACGAAGGTTTTGTTATACTCGGTATACTATTGTTCTCATTTTATAAAATTATGTTTTAATAGTAAAGTTACCTAACGTGCCACGTGTGTTGCCTACTCTGAAGAGTCAAGGGGTTACAACATAAAATGGGCACCCTTTCCATGTAATAAATATGGAACAGTTGCCTCAAATACTGTAAAATACACGGCTAAGCTTTACTACTAAACTACCTCTGATGAACAAACGGCCCTTAATACGCGGCGTGACAAATAGATGTGGGAGTTTGTTAACAACACAGCCAGCCACGTGCAAACATGAACGACCAAGATTTTTGGACTCATGGAAATTTCTTATTGCTTTGAACTATTTACTTGAAAATCGGCTCGTGTATCAAACTTAAAGCGAGAGAAGAAAACAATAAATGTAACTAAAAACCAAATTTTTAATAGTTTTATTTCACTAATTAGTTAACATTTAAGAAATGTGTGCTGAGCACGCAAGTTCTAAGTGAAACTTATTAACGTGTTCTTAGTGAAAGTGTGTTTTGAATTCTATGATTTAACAGAGAACGAAAACAGTTTCAGTTACAAATACTGTTATTTTTTATGAAGTTGCCGTACTAAATAAAACCCATTTTTATTATTTTATTAAACAATCATTTATTATCTTTGTTCCGATACTTTTATTTTAAAATGCTGTTCTTAGCTTATGTTAATATTTTGTTGCTGTTCTATTTATTAGTTATGAGTACGTATTATTATTGCGCATGTTTGAATAATGGGTAACACTTTATTTTTTTATTAATAAAAATAATCATAAAATAGTAAGAATAAGTTGGAGCTAATAAAGCATTAACTTTACTAAAAATAAATATTCTGGGTTGGATTATTTTACATATAAAAGGTAAAGAATACAAACATTCTAAACTCATGCAAAATTCAATTCCAAAATTTATTATTTCTGAATAAAAGTAAAAGTTGAATTTATATCAGATAATTGTTGTTTTATAACAAATAGATAGATAAGCAACCATTACTACAACCACATCTAAAACAAAAAGTTATATTCGTAATTTCTTTAGGCAAAAATGTAATTTTTTTGGAACTTAAAATAAGATCAATGATCTTAGATCATAGACAGCGCTGTTGCATCTGATTTTAAACAAAAAAAACTAAGGCGATATGCACAATACTTCTAGAGATAATACGTTGTGGGGTAAAAAACGCTTAATTTTTTGCTGTTTCGACTTAATGCGAAAAAAAAACTTTTCAATCGCTGAAAAGTGATTCTTAGAAATAGACCTAAGTAAACCACTAAATATTACTTCAAATTCCGTTTTTTGACAAAGTAAGCCATTAAGCTGTTTGAAAAGTTGAAGTAAAGGCAAGTTACGTTAAATATACAATATTGTTACAACACTGACTTTAAAAAAGTTTAGGCAGATTTAAATATAAAAGTCGTGTCTAACTTGAATTTCTTTGAGAATGTTGCGGTTTTTTGTCACCGCCCGTTTGTTTAATTTTCCTATTTGCTTTGTAAAAAAAACTTAATATATTTTTTTTTTTTTTAGAAATTGCTAGGTTTTTCTAAAATTTTCACATGGACTTTCTTTACATACAAATGCTTGAAAATATGAAGGGAATATATTCCTGGTAGTCGGCAATCAAGAAAGTTGCGGACGACTCTTCCAGGGGGGGGGGGGGCTGCAAAATACTCCATTTTGCAATTTTTACATAGATGTAAATTACAGAGATGTATACTCTGAAAGTGTCAATTTTTTTTATCACATTTGCTATGTTAAAACAGTTTTTAAATTATGACAAATGCATTGTTCTTTACGGCAAAATTAAACTTTAGGAAGGCGTAGCCAAAAATTAACTTTTTTTGAGCGGTCCGGTTTATTTTTAATTTGTGAAATTTGGTAAATAGTTGCGTATTTTGTCCACTGCGAAAAGACAAGTATAAGATGGTACAGCATCAGACGAAAGAGAGAAGAAACAAAATTAAGGCTATTGCTAGAGTAAATTTTCTTCTGTTAAGTAACACAAGCGATTTAAAGCTTATAGCTTATGAAATAAAATACCATTTGTCTTTTTTATGTGATTTTCAAATATTTTGAAGGTTTTCTCCGCACATTTTATCAATTTGGTAGCGGTTTTCTTTTAAAAATAACGCAAAACTGGTAATGTATATTTTTCTTCCTGTTGACTGACATTCTATTACCGGGCTGTGCTTCAATTTCACTTTAGTTTTTAGTTTCTTTTGTTGAAAAAATTATTATTTAACATTAGTATTCGTATTCTAATCACGCTTGCGAGAGACTGAACAGTGTTGCTGGATGATAGGCTTCGTGTGAGGTAGAGCGAGATGTAACTATATGCGTTATACTGGTTAAGCAGCAAGACAACGAGGTACTTGTGTCAATTGTTTTAATTTTAAATTTATTTAGCAAGTAGCACGAGTTAAAAATAAACAGGCGCGCTAAAAAAAGTCAATTTTTGGGTACGCCTTCCTAAAGTTCCATTTCGCGGAAAAGAACAAAGTATTTGTCAAACTTTAAGAGCCGTTTTAATATACTAAATGTGATTAAAAAAACAAAAAAGAATTTTTCAGAGTAATGCTGCTATTTATATCTAGGTAAATATTTTGCAGTTCTTCCCCCTCCCCTGGAAGGGTCGTCTGCAGTTTTTTGGATTGGCGACCCCCAGGAAAGAAAAGAATGTCCATGTTAAAATAAATGACGTATTTCTCCGGACTATACAGCGAGTTTTTCTTTTTTGTATACATACCAGCTATGTATACCTTTATAAAAAACATGTCAATGCATTGTTTTACTGCAATCTGTAGGCAACCAACTATACACTACATTTCAAAGTTCAATTTTTGAAAAGAATAGTCTGCTGTGGAAACAGTAATCATATTAAGAAAGAAGAGATTTGGTTTCAATTATAGCCAGAATAGACCACTACATGTTTCGTTATTATTTGAACATATCAGGTGGACATAATTCTAACCATAATTGAAACCAAAAGCAAACAAGCAGATATATGCCAGAAAGTATAACATTAAAGGGGAATTACACTAGTAACGCCCTCTATGATGTGCGGCGAGGAAAAGTTGCAAAGCAACAAACCGGCAAAGTTGTGATCGGAACCTGCTAAGCAGGTATCTGCGATCGCACCGGCCTCTAAGCACAAAACACAGTAACGCCCGTGTGGCGAGAAATAAGAAAGAAGAGATTTGGTTGCAACTTTTCCTCGCCGCACATCATAGAGGGCGTTACTAGTGTAATTCCCCTTTAATGTTATACTTTCTGGCATATATCTGCTTGTTTGCTTTTGGTTTCAATTATGGTTAGAATTATGTCCACCTGATGAGTTCAAATAAGAACGAAACATGTAGTGGTCTATTCTGGCTATAATTGAAACCAAATCTCTTCTTTCTTATTTCTCGCCACACGGGCGTTACTGTGTTTTGTGCTTAGAGGCCGGTGCGATCGCAGATACCTGCTTAGCAGGTTCCGATCACAACTTTGCCGGTTTGTTGCTTTGCAACTTTTCCTCGCCGCACATCATAGAGGGCGTTACTAGTGTAATTCCCCTTTAATGTTATACTTTCTGGCATATATCTGCTTGTTTGCTTTTGGTTTCAATTATGGTTAGAATTATGTCCACCTGATGAGTTCAAATAAGAACGAAACATGTAGTGGTCTATTCTGGCTATAATTGAAACCAAATCTCTTCTTTCTTATTTCTCGCCACACGGGCGTTACTGTGTTTTGTGCTTAGAGGCCGGTGCGATCGCAGATACCTGCTTAGCAGGTTCCGATCACAACTTTGCCGGTTTGTTGCTTTGCAACTTTTTCTCGCCGCACATAATAGAGGGCGTTATTAGTTTAATTCCCCGTTAGTTTTATACTTTCTGGCGTATATATGCCTGTTTGCTTTTGGTCTCAATTATGGTTAGAATTATGTCCACCTGATGAGTTCAAATAAGAACGAAACATGTAGTGGTCTATTCTGGCTATAATTGAAACCAAATCTCTTCTTTCTTATTTCTCGCCACACGGGCGTTACTGTGTTTTGTGCTTAGAGGCCGGTGCGATCGCAGATACCTGCTTAGCAGGTTCCGATCACAACTTTGCCGGTTTGTTGCTTTGCAACTTTTCCTCGCCGCACATCATAGAGGGCGTTACTAGTGTAATTCCCCTTTAATGTTATACTTTCTGGCATATATCTGCTTGTTTGCTTTTGGTTTCAATTATGGTTAGAATTATGTCCACCTGATGAGTTCAAATAAGAACGAAACATGTAGTGGTCTATTCTGGCTATAATTGAAACCAAATCTCTTCTTTCTTATTTCTCGCCACACGGGCGTTACTGTGTTTTGTGCTTAGAGGCCGGTGCGATCGCAGATACCTGCTTAGCAGGTTCCGATCACAACTTTGCCGGTTTGTTGCTTTGCAACTTTTCCTCGCCGCACATCATAGAGGGCGTTACTAGTGTAATTCCCCTTTAATGTTATACTTTCTGGCATATATCTGCTTGTTTGCTTTTGGTTTCAATTATGGTTAGAATTATGTCCACCTGATGAGTTCAAATAAGAACGAAACATGTAGTGGTCTATTCTGGCTATAATTGAAACCAAATCTCTTCTTTCTTATTTCTCGCCACACGGGCGTTACTGTGTTTTGTGCTTAGAGGCCGGTGCGATCGCAGATACCTGCTTAGCAGGTTCCGATCACAACTTTGCCGGTTTGTTGCTTTGCAACTTTTCCTCGCCGCACATCATAGAGGGCGTTACTAGTGTAATTCCCCTTTAAAGTAATCATATTGTTTAATGTCAAATTAATAGCAATTAGGTTTTTTTTGAATTTAGCATAAAATTTGTGTATTGTTGATATTTTATGTTTTTAAAATAACAGTTTTATTAAAAAAATTTTGATATTCATATAAGTTTGCGTTTATTCATAAACATACTCATTGAACATAACCTCACACTATGAGGAATAACCTTTCTCTCTCTATTATTTTGTGTACAGTTGGTTGCCTATAGATTGCAGTAAAACAATGTATCGACATGTTTTTTTATAAAAGTATACATAGCTGATATGTATACATAAAAGAAAAACCCACTGTATATACCTATAATAGTCATAGACTTTACATTATTAGGGTAGCGTAATTGTGAAAGTTCTAAATAATTGGCTTATTGTTAAAAACCAAATACACCACATATTGAAAAACACATTTGCAAAATGAGTTCGTTTTGACAAGAAAATCCTTTTTACGATGATGAATTTATTTCCAACAAGCTGTGTTTATACGTCATTTTATTTTCGCACAGGAATAGCCATCAACTTATCAAATTACAATATTTTGGATTACTTCATTTGGAGTAAATTGCAGAAACAAGATTACAAACTTTTACACGTTATTTTGCAGCATAAAGAAACGGTAGCTAATAACAGAGGTATGCCGAGAAACTATTTCACAAAATAACATTTGTTTTGTTGCTGACATTTATAGTTTATAGAAAATTGAATTTTGCAAGTTATTAGTTCCAAATTGTTTATAGAGTTTTTTTATAAAACAGATAAAGTTGATTTTGCGCATACGTCAATATTAAAATTGTGGAATTAATATAGCCTTGTTGTTCATTTATGGTAATTTCACGAGCGCGTAGCGCAAGTGGAATTATCTAAATCTCAACTAGCACAGGTTAACTTACACCACAATTGTATCGAAGAAAAATCGTATCACGAGTCGTATTCGTCTTAACTATATCATTCACATTAATTTTGACGCATTTTTGGTAACACTGAATTAGTGGGAAATATCGAGTGTTTTCGGGAATGGGACCTCTTAACATGGTATTGTTTGCTAAAGTCGTGGCGTTGTTTAGTAAATTTTATTTTTTATTTTACGTTCTTATTTATTGTTGCTGTGAAGTGTTGTTGTAAAAATTGATCGTTTTGGTGAAAAATCTTTAAGTGGTATTTCATAAAATTTTTGAGGTTATGTAAATTATTTTAGTCTAAGATTTTGATTCATATAACCTGCCAAATAGAAATTACATTATTATATTTCAGATACAATTTTGATGTAAATATATACTTACGTTTTTAAACGCATATTAGCATGTTATTCTGTAGGTATACACCAAAATTGGAGTCGGTCATGATTGAACGATCATGTGAACACTCGCAATTTCTGTTGGTTGACATCGTTATCATCGGCTACCGTCGACGTTTCTCGTATTTTGCTTTTTGCGTGTGGATGACGAAGGAAATTATTGTTTTTAATTCATAAATGATGTAATAATTAAATATGATACTTACTTCTGGCCAAAGCAATGAAAAACTATATTAAAATAATAATAAATATGCCCAAAAATTAGTGCACATTAGTTTTGAACGCGTTAGTTTAAGCCTTTAGGGCAATTATCTCATTCTACTGTGGGTTTAATCACTAATTTAAACAGCACCATGCAGTTTAATCAGTATAAAACAAACGTGATTAGTTCATTTTATGAAAGGGGAATTTGGTGATTGGTTCAATGAAATGTGAGTAGTATAGTCAATTTAAAACAGTGATAAGTTTTACCTGGCCCACCCGATATAAGATTACGTATTTCATAATACCCTAAAGCTTCATTTTAACTAATTTTCTAAATTATGTTACGTAACAACGAAAATTAGTACGCATTGTGGTGCAGAAATGACTAAGAATGCTAATTTTGTGTAAGGTTATGCACCTTTGCAATTCAGGTTACTTTTTCTACATAATCCGGTTATAGACAAGTTATTTTACGAGAAACTTGCTTTATTATAGGTACTTAATTTGTAGCAAAATGCGTCAGGGTTGTAAAACATGAAATTCATAGCTCTTAAGCGTTTTATGCACGGACAGATGAAGTTTTGCTTGAACAATCTTAAAAAATAGATTAGCCGATAAACTTTGTATCAATAATAATAAAGTATAGCATAACTATCGTACGTGTTGTAGGTCTTGGGTGAGCGATCTTATTTACATATAAGTTCCAGAAGTTATGCAACAAAGTTGCTCTTCTAAATTAACCTATTGAAAGCAGCAATTTCGTTTTTATGATACACCTCCGCCTATCCATTACAGTAACTGTCATGTATAAAAATCAAAACTCCCGACACAATTCGAGCATATCTCGGTTCAGATTTTCTATGACCCATTAAAATATAATGGATCATTAAATACGTGTATCGATTTTGAGTTCTCCGCGTGTGTGCTGTCCCCAAAGAATTACTCTGAAGCTCGAACCCTTAACAGTCCGCCTAATTTAAGAGTACGGATGACTTATAATAGAACTTTTCAGCTGAATAATACAAGTTCCGTTGCCACGCTTTAGCGACGCTACTGTCTGGGATGAGGCTTAAGAACGTAATGGAACTGACGGAGAATAATAGAAGCGAAAATTCAATTTGCAATTTCAAAACTTAATTATGTTATTACTAATGTGTAAGTTTCTCGTTTGAAATCTAAATATTCCAGCCCTTTCTTCGGAAAATTTTCCCCGTTGTGATGGGCCCAAGTTAAATCTATCAGCGATGTATCTCCATTTCCACTTCAGAAAACTCGATTCAATATTTTCTTTCTTCTTCTTATTACTATTATTCTTATTCTTATTATTATTATTATTATTATTATTATTATTATTATTAAAGAAAGAGCAGTTCTCTCGCATATTACTTTTTGTTTGCCAGATTTCAATTGAGTAAAAGGTTCAATCTGCAACGTGTCATCAAAGTTTTATTGAAGAACGCTTGGTATCAGTCATCTGCAGCGCAAATAACGAGGTAACAAAGGCGGAATGCTTTGGAGAGGACTAGAGAGAATGCAGCAAATCTATTCTCCTTCGGAACTACTTAACAGAGCTTTCCTACAAACTTGTTTAATTTCAGTTCCTTTGTCGTCTGATTTGTTTAAATTCGGTTTGATTAATTTCAGCCGATTGTTCAATGAAAATGAATTCCTTGACGGTGTAATTTAGATTAAAGTGTTACTTTGCTTTTAGTTCTTAGTTGCTTTGGAGAAGAGACAACTTCATTTTAAACTTTCCTTTTATCGTTCAGAAACATGGTCTTTAGATTGCATAAAAGCATTGATATGGTTTATTGATGCACCCTTATTTCAAACATTTTTGCTTCTAAAGCAGGCAACTTAAATTATTTTGTTATTAGTTCACAGAGCGTCTTGCAATAAAGAAATTTAATCGGAACTATTCTCGTTTGAACATAATTAATTTCAAACAAATTTAAATAACCATATTGCAGTTTTGTTATGTATCTCTTTTCCTAAGGTCAGAGCTAACAAAAAAACTTGGTAATGAAAATATTTTATCATAGCAATATAGTAGATCAATATGCTCTTGTCTCAAGTGAGTGTGTCAGAATCAGCAACAGTAATTGGTGCTAATTTTGGTTATGACAAATGAGAAGAAAGGAGTGAAACCTCGTATATAAATAATTTACAAATGAAAATAGTCTAGATAATAATTGCATATTATCTGCTTCCTTTTTAAAAAAGTTAGTTAACTTTCTGAAGTAAAAAGGAACCAATGCGATAAATGCGATTATACAAAAAAGTTCCGTCGTACATGTGCTTTCATAATATATTTATTGTGTAGATGATGGAATACTACTGGTTATTCCTTTTAGAATGTTTTCAATGGAATGGTCGTGCCTGGAGCGTACAGATAAGGGCGAGCTATTATCGCCAAATTATGTGTACATGGTGGGTTAACTTTTTGAAACTTTATCTACTCATTAAAATTTATTTATTTCACCACAAAATTTAGTTATTCTGTGACAAAATGTCTTGGTACCGTATGTTTAAATAAAAAATACATAAGGGTTGACCATGGAAAATAAAAATACTGTCTTTGCATGCGTTAGAATTTAACTGTCATCACTCTGTCAGTGTCACTACAAATGACAAATTATAAGATTAATCTAAAAATTTTAAGTGACATGTATTGTTTGTTTAAATTCTAAAGCATGCAAAAACAGTACTTTTATTTTCCATGGTCAACCCTTATGTATTTTTTATTTGAAACACGGTATTAACTCTTTGTTACCCTTAATATTAAAATATAGGGTGCACTTTTATCGAGTTAATGGGGGGGGGCACATTTATTAATTAATTGTTGGATGCTCTGTAAACCATGGATGGTAATTTAAAATTGTTTAAAATACAATGCGGCTATGTTATGTAACATAATAGTTTGTATGTTGTTTGTTATTCTATTCATCAACAATTAACTGTGAATAACTCACAACGGGTAGTTTTTACTTTCCCATACTTCTACTAAAGTAAGTGTAGTAATGATTTCATGCAAATTTTCGAATTTCAGATGTTAACGGAAATACGCGTTATTACTTTAATATATTTTTGGAAATATGTAAATTGTAAAAATTGTAGCTCCTCCAAATGTTGAACATAACTCTGTAACTAAAGTATTTATAAGCATTTCCAGTCTAAATTCGAGAGCATAAGGTTTAGCTAGCGCTTTACGTGAGTGGGTAATCCCCAGTGCCCGGCCGTGCAAACGCCTTGGATTTAGAGCGAGCTGTCTGTACCTGGTGTAGGCTATACTAGTTGTACATTTAAATCATTTATTGGGACGAGACTATTTAAAAAACAAACAGTATGGGAAAGTTCCAGCAACCTGTTTTGCCCATTTTCTTTGCTGTATTGTTTCTATACTTTTATATTCAGATTCCAAAGGACTATCCAATTCTCTAAAAAATGCAAGGTAGCCATTTAACAAAATCTTATTGTTTTGGTAGCGGCCATCTTAAAAACTGATATTCAAATGTTGTTCATTATTTTTCTTAGTTAGAAGGAACTTTTAACATTGGCTTCGAGAACTACAGTGTGTCCCACTTTGCTTGGAAACGTCCCTAAAAGAAATGTATTTGTAGCCCGATAAAAAACGGTTTTTTTAATAGTATGGAGGATAAGAGCATAAAACTTTGTATCTTAGGGAAATATTGAATGTTACAAAATGTAAAAGCTCTGCAATTTTTTTTCTTTGCCAAAAATCGATTAGTTTAATTAGGGATTTTTTTTTATGAAAACCCGATTGTGTAATATTTTTTAGGACCATCTGAAACGCCATTAGACAAAATTCGATTTAAAGAAACTTGATTTTTAAAAGTTTTGTAAAAGAATACAAATGTAGTGTTAGTGCTTAAAGAACCATTTATAACTAACTATCAAGTATTCCATGAAAAGCCAATAGAACAATTGTTATAGTTTAAAAAATAATTTAGTTTATAAGCAACAATTATTCCAACCAATATTCTAAAAAAAGTCATTGGCCAATTGAAAAAATTGTCCGATAATAGGTCTGGTTATTTGTTCTTTGAATAATTGTTACATATGAATTAAATTAATTTTTAAAGACTGCTAATAATTGTTTTATTGGCTTTTCATGGCGCATTTGATAGTTATGAGTGGTTCTTTAAACACTAACTTCAAATTTGTATTATTCTATAAAATTTTTAAAAGTAAGAATTTTTATCTGAATTTTTGGTAATGGCATTTCAGAGGGTTCTAAACAAGATAATGGAATCAGTTTTTTATTAAACAGGGCCGTGTACTTGGATTATTTGAATCTGGGGTGAACAAAGATTTTATCTTAATGTATCGAATTCGTCGGGACAAGAATTTTTAATCTGCCTATGCCTGTTAGCTATGTTTACCGATCAGTAAGTAACGTGTGGTTATTGTAAACATGATTGTATAATCGTAAAATATGTTTGTTATTGTAAACTCGCCTAAAACCGCCCCTTATATTTAGCAACATATAATGTGTTACTACTAAAACAGCACCGATCAATTAAACAAACAAAGCATAACTCAAAAAGGGATCTATGCTTCTTAATTGCATGGAAAAATTAACTGGTCAACTGTATACATATACGATTATAGCACTTACATACAACCCTCAGAGATCTATCCACTCTTCACGTTTATATATTAGATTGATAAATAACTTGTGTCGAGATGTAAGATATGTTACGGTATGCACGGTCTATAAAAGTCGAGGCAGGGGGAAGGGATTAGGATTTAATATATAGATATCAAAAAAGCATTGCGCGCTAAAAATTAAAATTTTATTAGAAAGAGCAGCTATAATTAGGGCTAGTTTTTTTAGGCACCGTCAATATTATAAGCAGAAGGGCAAGGAGATAGAAAAAATAACATTTTAATAACCAAAAGTTATAAATCCAAGTAAAAGAAAAGTGTCATAAAATAAATTATTTAGCAATCAAAGCAAGAATTGCTGCACGAAAATATAACAAAAAAAGAGAAAGCTGTAGTGCGAACCGTTCTTTAATAATTGTTTAATAATTAATATATTGTGAAAGCGAAACAGATGTATCTGCGTCAAACGAAGTAACTGGAATTCATTTTTTACTTTGATGAAAAACTTAATAAAAATAGGCATAAAACGAAAAATGAGCGAAACACTTCGCCTGGACTTTCCTATACATTTAAATACATTGTTTTATATTTTCCAACACTTTCGATATACACCTGTCTAGACACGACTAGTTAAAGTAAATAGTTCTTATAAGTTGTAACATCTTGAAGCGGTTGAAGAAAGACCGACCGCTGCGCTGCAAGCATAAGGTTGGGTAAAATATTCGGACTGAATCAACGGAAGCGCGGAAATTGATATTTGAAAATATATTAATAACTCGAGAAGTATTATTTTTAGCAAGAAATTACTCTTATTAATTTGTATTTAGAATTTCAAAACCTTTCTGATTTTAAAGCCAAAATGCCACGTTTCCGTTTAAAACAAAGTTATTTTTCACCGTGGCCGCCATATTAAAATTGGAAACTCAGGTTTTTTTTCTTAAATACAACCGAGAAGAATTTGCCCTACAACTTTGCTCTTGGGTTTGCGAGTCTATCTATTAAAATAAAAAAGTTAGCCTACACTGAACATTAAACGACTAGTACAAGAATACAACTGCTGTAGAAAGTATGTGAAATTCTTCCAAGGACAAAAAGATTATTAAGGGGCAAAAAATTCGATTTTTTGATTTTTTGTAAAAAGATTCTTTTAGAGCAAACAAAACAAAAAACTAAATTTTAATTTTTTATCAAAAAATTTGGGGTGAGGGGGAACAGTAGCCTTCCTAAATATGAAATTATCGAAAAAATATTATTATATTCGGATTTTGCTATCAATGATGAGCTATTTCACATTAACAGAAATGTTTTATTGCCCCCCGTTAAATAAATAAAAAGGTACCAATTTTCAATTTTCAAAAATTCATAGTCACAGTGAAATTATAGCAATGCGCAAAAAAACAAATTGTAGAAGATTCCCAGCTCTATCAGCTTAACACTTTCACTGCTACCGGCACTCATAGGTGACGCTACTTGTTGTTCGATGGGTGCGCATGGCACTCATGAGTGCCGCGACCAGTTCCGTGTTCAACGGTTTAGTATTAAGTCAGCTTTGCGTGTAACTAGACGTGTGTTTGCCAGCGTGTAGAGAACGACTCTACACTTTAAAATTTTTTCGCAGATTCAATTTTTTTTATTTTTTACGTGTTTGAGATGGCAGATAGTGAGCCGGGTCTCTCCCTTAATTTTTTTTTAGAAAATAATTATTCTTTTGCTAAATTTTTTATATTCTATGTTTATTTTCAGTTTAGCTATATGTGAAATATTTTTCTTTATATATTCTTATAGTACATATATACATATATATTATTATATTACGTTTTTGTTCAGCTTTTTTTTTTATAAAACAATAATATTTTTTATTGCGTAAATATTATTTTAAAGTGTTTCTTTTCCCGCATATGTCCTATCCCTAAAACTACGGCATCTTTTGCGTGGCACCCATCGGTGCCGGTCAGCACTGCACGAGAAATTCTTGCATGGACGCGCATGGCACCCATGGGTGCCACCCACCAAAAATGATTGTACACCCTGTATACACACTTATTATAAATGATAATCACCTTCTAACACCAAAAACAACAATAATTCAGCAAAAAAAGTTGCCGTTTCTGCGGTACCCCACGCCCTAAACCCATCGCAGTGAAAGTGTTAAAAAGTTTAAACAAAAACGCGTTGGCAGTTTTTGAGAAATATTTTTTTGAAAAATCACAAAATTTTGGAGTGGTCATTGCGATCGTTTTTATATTTTCAAAATTAATTATATTTCATGGTATAGTACCCTTGAAGGGATACCAAACAAGATGTAGTTGATTCCAATCAGATAACTGGTTTTTGAGTAAATGGGCGTTAAATTCGAAATGTTCAAAAATTCGTAGCGGCCGTCATTTTAAAGCTAGAGAGTTGGGTAAAAAATCGTTTGATTTGTCCTAAGGCCTCCTTTAATGCCTAAAAAGTTTAAACAAAAACGTGTGGGCAGTTTTTGAGAAAATTTTTTTTGAAAAATTCCAAAATTTTGGAGTGATGTCATTGCGATCGTTTTTATATTTTCAAAATTAATTATATTTCATGGTATAGTACCCTTGAAGAGCTAAGAAACAAGATGTAGTTGATTCCAATCAGATAACTCGTTTTTGAGTAAATGGGCGTTAAAGTCGAAATGTTCAAAAATTCGTAGCGGCCGCCATTTTAAAGCTAGAGAGTTCGGTAAAAAATCGTTTGATTTGTCCTAAGGCCTTCTTTAATCTCCACTATTAAAATTTCCAAAATTCAGTTTCTGAAAAAAATGCTACCAAAAAACATGTCTAACTTCCGCTTCCGGTTTCGTTTTTTTAAAGCTTATTTTGTCGGTGAATTTTTGATATACCCCCTCATTCCAAAGCACATCAAAATCGGTCCAGCCGTTCCGGAGATATGGAGCGTAACGGACCATGGACCCTCCGACTATTTCCATTAAAATCTCAACTTTGAAATTTTGCATGAAATCAATACTTCCCTATACTGAAAGTATAGGAAAGTAATAATTAGGCGTGACAATCTAAATTGTAGCCATAAAAACCTAGAAATAGCCAAAATTATTCAAGAAGGCTTTAGTTTTTCAGAAGAGATTGCAAAACAAGTGTGGGCGTAGCTCACGAGTTCTGCTAGTCAGTGGCGTAACAAGAAGTTGTGGGGCCTCGGTTTCAGATTCAGTTTGGGCTCTTATAAATAACACTACCTCTTTTCCCAGTAGGAGATAAAAATAAAACCTTTCGTCAGAAAAACACTTGAATGTATTTAATAAAACCGCAAACAAAATAACCAGGTATTACATAAATACCTTATTTTACTTCAACAGTAATTATTTACTTAAGCTTATACCAAGGACTAATAGTAATAGGTAGGTAATATTATCTTTGACGGTGCCATGTAAATATGTCGAAATACGTATAAGGTTAAATAAATAATTTTTGTTGATATAAAATTAAGTATTTTATTTAATAAAAATATGAGTGTTAACGAAGTAAAGCTGAAACGTATATCAATAAAAATAACTAGGTACCTAATAAAAGTTCATATAACGTAGAAACTATAATATCAACTAAAAATATTTATGAACAGACAAAAACATATCTACGTGATGTAACAGAAAACCAACATAATACGTAACAAAAACATTAAAAATAAAATTAAACTAAGCTTTTTTTCTGGCATTTGCACTTGCAAATTTTTATATCAACTTATTTACGTTTAGATTTTGGTCAATGTTATTTTCAATCGAAATTTTTGCTAGAGAAGGCAATGTGTCTTGAAGCATTGTATTTCTTAAATAATTCTGAAATATTGACAATAAGGTCACCTAAAGAAGATTTCGTTTAATAAAATAGCCAATAAAGCGTACATTTTTGAGCCATTGGTTTTGAAGAATTTTTAACAGTTTTGTTGCACTTTCTAATTGATGTTTTCGTTTTACGGCACCCGATTTTACCCAACACTTCAATTCAAATGTTGTTGTTGAGACGATTTCAATGGTCTTGCAAACCGTATGTAATAGCAAGGTGGTCGCCATGCTAACGTACTCCCTACGCTGGTTCGGGTGTACAGCACGGCTACTCGAAAAAAAAACCTTTCATATTACTTACTCATATTATTGCTTAGTTGCAATATAAAGAGAAGTGTGGGACTAATTTATTACTGACCAGTACCAACATTTTCAACCTACCGATATATCGAGATGTTCGTCGAAATACAGCCGTTGCAAATTAATAGTTAAGCTTGGAACAAAAAACTAGATATTAGCTTATTTTGAAAAGAGAGAAACAGCTGAAAAACGAAGGGCCTTTGGCGGGCCCCACAACTAATGGGTCTTGGTTCCGTGGAACCCGCGGAACACCGGTTGTTACACCACTGCTGCTAGTATTAATTAAGTTGTGATTAAAAGCAATTTGAAATAATTTAGCGTAAATTATTAACCAGGCTAGGTATTTTGCCTGAATGGCTACATGAAAATAAAATCTTCGCGCTGTAATCGCATGAAAATTCCGCTACAGTAACACAAAAAATATAATATAAATTTGGAAAACCCACATGTTCAAAATCGAAACCCTAAAGAATTATCAAAATATTTCAATCTGAACAGCTGGGGGTTGTCGGTATTTGACAGGCCCGAAATAATTTACGCTTACACGGAAGCACAAAGACCACAGTATCTCTCAAATCACAATATGTCACGAAAGAAAGAAACGTGCTCCAAATTTAATAGAATTTTGGCAAAACAGAAAGATGCTAAGCTCTGATAATAAACGATGACAGATACAAGATAGAGCACAGCTGATACAGAACATTCGCAAGGGTTAGTGGTTTGTGTCTTGAATTTATACCCTCTCTTTTGTCCTCTGATTGCAATAAGATTTAGTGAGCGTTTCCACTTCTTTAGCGTCGAATTTTTTCTCGTCGCGCATACGATGCCAAGTAAAGAATTTAAAGTAATGAAACAGAGCTCATGAAAACAGGGTGTAATATATCCTGCGGCTAGTCTTAAGCCGATAAGGAAGACAGGTAGGGTTTTATTAAAGTTTCGCCTGAGAAAGATAGATTACTCGGTTAATTTCTTTTGGTAAAACGCTGGGATTAAGAAAAAAATAAGAAAATTGTAAGACCCAACCAAGAAATAACTGCAGTTTTCTGCATATACGTAAATATGAGAACTTATTTAAGTTGAATGCAAGCAGAATAGCACAATAGGTATCTGATAAATGTATAAGATAAGATAAGATTTATTACTCTATCGATTTGTACATAGAAAGTCAAATAAATACAAATACAAAAAAAATACATAAAAGACAATTAGTCATAAAATTCCTTGATATATTAATGATAGGGGTTTGTATTCATGAATATCGTAATAACATTTGGATAGCAAAAAAGCTTTGAGTTTAGTTTTAAATTTGTTGGTATTATATTCTAATTAAATTTCGTCGGGAAGTTTATTATGCAGCCCATGCACACATGCATCTAGGACTATTACTGTATAATTGGATACGTTGCGTAGGTACTTACTACATACTTATTTCTATTTTTAGTGTCATGTGAGTGAATTTCATGATATTTAACAAACTCGTTAGAATTTTGCTTTACATAAAGACAAGAACAGTATATAAATAAACCGAGTAGAGGTAATATCTTTAATTTTTCAAAGAGCAGTTTACAATGTGCATCAAACTTAACATTAGCTAACAATCGTATGGCACGCTTTTGAATTAAAAGTATTTCTTTTGCATGTGCGCTGAACCCCAAAACATAGGACCGTAAAACATATTTGCTTGAAAACAGCCATGATACGTGTTTCTAAGTACATCAATAGAAACCTGATGACGTAATCTTCCTAGAAGGTAACACACACTTGAAAGTTTTTTCCTTAGAATGTTAATATGCTGTGTCCAGCTTAAATTATTTGCAATATTAAGTCCTAAAAACTTAACATTATTAATCAGCTGCACTGCATTTACTGGATTGTTTTTAGACAGAAAACAGGTACAATCATCGGCAAATGGGGTAAAAACACAGTCACTACCAACACATTTTGTGAGATCATTACTATACAGTACAAAAAGAACGGGCCCCAAGGTAGGACCTTGTGGGACTCCATACTTTATTATTTTTTCTTTATATTTAGCTAATGTAGAGTTAGTAGTCGGAATTTTCACAACTTGAGTACGACCATGTAGATATGATTCAATCCAGTTGAGAGGAATCCCTCTGATTCCATAGTTATGTAGCTTATGAAAAAGGGTGGAGTGGTTCATGCAGTCAAAGGCCTTTGTCATGTAGTAAAAAATCCCGAATGTGCATTCTTCATTGTCCAGGACTTGATCCGAAAAACTAAATACCGCTGTGTTGGTATTACATCCACTTCGAAAACCATTCTGTTGCATGGTAATAATATTATTATTTTTTAGATGAACCA
This sequence comes from Ctenicera cuprea, assembly GCA_958336395.1. NCBI lineage: Eukaryota > Metazoa > Arthropoda > Insecta > Coleoptera > Elateridae > Ctenicera > Ctenicera cuprea. The sequence continues at coordinate 51,704,682 of OY284487.1, forward strand.
ACAACCCTTTCATGTAAATTTTCTCAAAAATTTTTGAAAAGACGGATTTGATAGCTATAGGTCTGAAGTTATTGGCTTCGTTTATGCTACCTCCATTCTTATATATAGGCAATACTGCAGACATTTTTAAATTATCAGGGAACTTTCCATTCGGCAATGAGACATTAATTATGTGTTAAAGGACTTAATATTTCATTGGCACATTCTTTCAGTAACTAATAGGGTACATCATCCGAACCAGCACACTTACTGTTGAATAACTTCTTGATAATCTTACAAATATCATCTGTGCACGTAGGGAAAAGATACATAGAGTTTGCAACTACATCTTCGTTTATAGATTGGTTTACATTTTGTGTTTTGATATCGACAATGTTATCAATTTCGGCAATAAAATAGTCGTTAAAAACTCTACTATTTCAGACGGGGTAGTGAGTTGAATACCATTTGATTGGTTTATCGATTATCCGCGTACAATATTAGATTGTCGTTATATGGTTTTTTTGTATAATTAATTAATGTATGAAATTGATTTTTATAATTTTTTTTCTTCAAAAGATTTTTTGTTTTTTAACTGACGAACTCTGTTATGTAGGTATTGTAAATATCGTTTAGCTTGTATAATTTTTTGATTAATCCATTTTCAGTTAGTTTTGTTAGTTCTATCTTGGGCGCGAACGCTAATCATAGGAAAAGCTGCATTAAATGCATAATAGCAGTTAGAAAAAAAAAATCGTCAAACGATTTATACATATGGGTATTACCTTGAATTATTTTTCTCTGCAAAACGGTCAGAAACGTTCTAATTCTTTTTTTAAAGGATCACATAGACTACGTTGTATTCTGTTACAAATAAAATTAATATAAATTATTTATAAGTTCGAGTTTTACTTCGTTAAAGTTTATTTTAATTAATTGTAAATAAAACAATTTTTTAACTTCAACAGGTTAACAAAAGTGTTGTATTAATAAAACGTTGAGTTGATTCAATTATTTGAACTTTGCATTAATCAAAATTATTTTACTTTTAATGACAAAACTTATTTCCAAAAGGATGGTTTACCCATGACAAGTCCAATTTCACCTCTTTTAGCTAATATATTTATGGAAAATCTAGAAGATCAAATATTTGAATCAAACCATTATGAGAAAGTCATATTTTGGTTTCGTTATGTTGATGACATTTTAGCATGTTTTGATAGTTCATTTGAGTTAATTAATGAATTTTTGATTTTTATTAGCAGCTTGCACCCAAAAATAACATTTACACTAGAAACTGAATAAAATAGGTCTATCGACTTTTCAGATTTCAACGTAAAAATTGATTCAAATAATAAACTTGAATATTCTGTTTATAGAAAACCTACACAAACAGACATTACAATACCACATGATTCTTGTCATCATAAAACACGTAAATTAGCAGCATGCAGGTTTATGACACATAGAGCTTTAACGGTTCCTTTACATAAAATTAGTTATAATAGAGAAATTTCGATTATTAACCAAATTACATACAATACTGGTTATAATACTTAACTTATTGATACACTAATTAAAGAAAAAGATTATAAATCGTAATGCTCGACTTCGGGCCACTGTATAATTGTCCAGCCTGGGTAGCTTGAAGCCAGGATTGGGTGAAATAAAGAGAAAACTAGGAATAAGAAGATTACAATTTATAAGATCTGATTATTCATTTTTATGTACCATAGTTATTACTTACAATATTTAGATTTAATGTATAATAAAGAAATGAGATGCTCCTCTGGGCACGAGTCGACTATGGTTATCCAACCCCCATGGGACGCTTTTCTGGTGTTTTTGGTTGGTAGACTGATTGAATACGGAATTTCCCTACTACGCAGCACTTGCGCATTGACCTCTATTGATTACGACCTGCTAGGATCATAAAATGGTGGTTGACAGCTCAACGTTCTGTGAATTAAAATTAACGTTTATGCACACAAAAATTGGGTTATACGCTTGTTCACCAGGTTCAGGAATGTCTGTTAACAAATAACTAATGAATTAAAGTGTTCTGCATCGGTTAGTGTCTTTACACTCGGCTTTTCCCAAGATCTGGGATCAATAGGAGAATCTGACGCCTCCAAGTTAAAATTAATGTTCATGCGGCTGGGAATTTGTTATTTAACCCCAACAATCGAATTGTTAAAGTTAAATTTCAAATTTGGGTAAATTAAATTCTTCTAATTTCAATCAGAGCTTGATCGTCTTCTCATTAAAATTAACCCACTAATGAAGAGTAAAATAGTTCTGTTTGAATCCGAAACTGGAGCATCTCAGTGTCCAACGCAAATCAACCACTCCCTGGCGATTAAAGAATTAATTCGAACAGGAGACTCAACACCATCAAGTTAGAAAATAAAATATATAATAGCTGGTTTATACAATATTTAACTTGAACTAGAAAATGTTGCAGCACCTCAACATTCAACTCAAATATGTGGTTCGAGTATTTTCTAAGTTCGGGCTTTGGTTAATAACCTCAAAAATTACCAACAGGTAAACTGGTCGGAATAAAAATTAAACTGAAATAATTTTGCTATGTCGGGATTCCAATAAATTAAAAAGTTAACGTTCTTAAACGAATTTGTATTTCAAAATAAAATTGAAAAGTGAGAGTCTCCTAGACAGGTTTGGTTTCAAAAGAATGAATGGTAGAAGACTCTCGTTCTGTGCTGGTCAAGGGGTTTTATACCTGGTGAATCAGGAAGGGATTTCGGATTGTAATTAATTTCTCCCACTCTCTGCGTAATTGCGGTCATGCCATGTATAAATTTTCACTTCTAGCGCCGTGAACGCCTTTACTTAAAACTGCAACAAAATAAATCGTTGAGATTTACCAAAAATTGTTGTTGGCAGGATAACATGTTACAAAATTAGCTATTCAGAAAATTTATCTAACTGCGTCATCAGATAAAATGAAATACGCGTCAATTGCAAATTTAGGCAATAAATCAGAAAAAATAACCAAAATTATAAACAAAACAAATTCATGTAAAATAACTTTTAAATAACATTTTAAATACTTTGTTTAATGCTAAAAAAGAACACATTTTACTAAAATCAGGCATTGATAAATTAAATTGCTCGCACTGTCATTCGGGTTACGAGTATATAGGACAAACAATTAGAAACTTTAATATTAGGTACAAGGCACATCCACATAAATCCAATTACGCTAAACACTTATTAGAACACAATCATTTAATGACACCTAATAACACTATAACATTTTGACATTTTTGTGATGATAAACGTAAGTTGCTTTTATATCAGATGCATTTGAAATTCACAAACATTTAAAATTGATATCTTAAATTCATCATCATTGGACGTTTTGCAATGAGAAATTAAGTCACCTAGACGCAGAAAACCAAGATCAAGTTATGAAGATGTATTGTCCCTATAGCAACACCAACTGTTTACTTTTAATCTTTCCTCTAAAAACGACGTCAACGTGTCGAAATACGTATAAAGATAAAATAAAGAACTGTTAAAGTTAAGAATTGTTTTATTTACAATAAATTAAAATAAACTTCAACGACGTAAAGCTCGAATTTATAAATAAAATTATAAATACCATTATCTAAACACTGCAAACTCCCACAAAAACCAACTAAAATCACAGCTACCAAACATCAAACGACACTGTAGCTGCATGCTGAGGTAAATAAATGTGTCAGTTGACGCAGGCACAACGTGCAAACTTCCGTCACGGAGATTGTCGAGCATTAGGAATTTGTTTACTACGCATGAACTACGTAGGCTAGTGGGCATAAACAACCACATTTTACCGCGAATGTTGACAAAACCAAATAATTAACTATTTTTGTATACATAAATCTTACACTTTTCTACTTAATTGCATTTGTAATTTTTGTTTAAGTTTATTGTTTACTGTCGTTAAAAATTTAAAAAAGTGATATGTCTACCACCGGACGAAATTAGAATCCTATAGGACGTCCTTGTCGGATGTCTTATGGATATAAAGTTTTGACTATCCGTTCTATGTTCATGGAGGTGCGAATGTAAATGGACCTTAAATGGTTGTCCATAGGATATTCTGTGCTATCTGGGTAGTCCGCACCGAAGGAAAATCGAGAACATGATTTTTAATTTCATAAGCATTCGTTCAGAACGCAGTTCCTTTTATATCTACTTAAAATACTGCTTATTCGTATTGTTTTTATTTTTAACATCGGTTCCTAAAATTTGAACTATTTATTGACGTATTAAACTTAAGCTTTAGGAGTCATCTGACACCCCACTTTTGTTTCAGCTTGTAATTTCCCTAGTTCGCTTTTGAGAAGAAATCACATTTTTCTAATTTTGCGTACTCGCTTCTACACGCAGTGAGCTAAAGATTAGAATACCAACAAATACGCTCTCACAACTTTGTATTAAGAAATTCTTCATACGTTCTACAACATTTCTTTGAGGATGTTCCAGTAATATTCCAGCTTCGTTCAAAAAGTATAACTAACATATCTGTGCCAAAAACTAAATCATTAAGGGAGCTGGAAATATAACACATAGGGCGAAACACGTGTCTATCAAGTGTAGCAAACAATATAAAAGCGAACTTAAAAAGATTCGAAATAATTGTCACTTCCTAAATTGGCTCAATTCCGGTTAAACATGTTCCTCTTGCAATACGCTTTAAAAAACTACGTTTTTATTTCAACCGATATTAATTCGGTGTAGAGGCTCCTCTCGTCATGTAATTTTAATAAGAATAAAAGACAACCCAGCAACGCTTCTTCGTAGAAGTTAAGACTTTGCGTTCCGCTCAGATAACTTTCATATTTTCTAAGAAAACCTATAAATTTATACTCATCCCGCAACACATGGCGGGGTTGACTGGGAAACTTTGATTTTGTAACTTGAAGTTGGGAAAAGACAAACTTGCAGTTTACAAGGAGTGGAAAAACAAAAGTTGTGATAAAGTTTTGAAATGTATGTACCAATTTTATCAAACGGAACGGAAGGAGGATGTAAAGAAGAATGCGTAAATAGCGGGTATAAAACCACAGAAATAATTTTACAACACATGTTACAACCACAAATCCGATAATAACGACCTCGCCGGTTACCAAATCGTTTTGAAGTATCAAAATTCCCTCAAGGCGCACTTAGGAACGCGTATTAGAACCATTGTCTGCGAAAGTCGATCAAATATGTACTCTACTACTTTAAGTTCGTGCTGTAAGGTCGTATTAAACTTTGGAAAAAAATTCAATTTTTTTTTGCTAAATTTAACATTATTTATGTTGATTGTCATTGTTAGTGTCCGGATTTCCAATTTAGTATTTTGTCAGTATTTAAATTACACGGCAATCAAATATTAATTGATGCTTGTGTAAAAGTAAAATAAGATAAAACAGGGTTCATAAGCGTAGAATATGAATTGCTATGAGTTTTCAAAGTACTTCACAAAACAATTTTATGAAACTGCAAAAATATTTATTTTAATTGAAGTGTAAAATAGCAACCCCGAATTGATAAAAATAGAACGTGTAAATTCATTAATACAACGCGAAAATTCTACGAAAGAAAAGTTTGGGCTATCAACATTCATAAGGGACGGAGCACCACCGTTGAATAAAAAAACTTAAGCAATGCAGTACACAGCAACAACATTTTCTAAATTTTTAGCCTAAAAATTAGTTCTCATGTCCGACAAAATACCTTTAAACATTAAAAATTACCTCTCAACGTCGCAACTCGTTAATGGAGCAAAACTGAAAAGTTGGCCGGTGAACAACTGACTGGACTATTGGTCGACTTTAGTATTTGTAATTTCTAATATTAACTTTAGGAATCTTACAAAACCGATTTTTAATAAGTCACATTTTCCATCATAACAAGCACATGCATGTTGAAGTTTATAAAGCCCTGCTTATTGATTTCTTTGGGAACGCTCATTTCTCACTAAACCAGGTACTTACATTATTAACTTTGAGTAAATATTGTAGTTGTAGAAACCTTGGAAAATCGTGCAACTTGTTTCACGTATAACTTAATGGATTTGAGTACGTCCATGGTTATTGATTACTTATTGAATTTTAACGAAATTTTTTGCTATTCTGCGACTAAAAGTCCGTTTAGTCATTGTGCATCTTGTTAAGTTTAAAATTCCAAATTAGGAAAACCGTGACAAAGCTGTTTGTAAAAGATGAGCTTTTTTGAAGGGAGGGGGGAGAGCAATTTCCCCTTCTTCTGGCATACTTAACGTCTAATTATACATACATTTAAATAATTTATTTTTCTTGATTTTCTATAAAAAATGTTTTCAAAACGTCTTATTAAAGTTTCAGAAAAAATTACGCAAATGAATTATGTGCAATGTTAAATTATATAATTATTATAAAACAATGTTTGAAGAAATTAAATTTTATAAATTAAGTTAAAAATTTCTCACAGTTATTTCACGCTAAAGCTGTCCTAATAGCAGACCAAGACTAAAATCCATGAATTTAATACCGCCTAACTATTAAATATAGCTGTAAGCAGTTATTCAAATACGCGGGTTGTTTGCATGACAATGGGACTTTATGCCGGGGGGTTATAAGGGTGAAAACAGTGCGGTCCTTAATCGTTCAATGGATCGCGTTAACTACAGAATCCACCGCGAAGAGCTCTTCGTTCAAGTACCTGACTCACTCCAAACAGAGGCTTTAGCTCCTGTTCATGTATTGGTTCTGCTGTTTTAAGCCAACTTAATGTTAATTATTAATGCGTTTATTACTAGAAATCATTATTATGGCAATGGGAATTCCATTATTCAAACATACTTAAACTTTTATTGTTATGGTACAATAGAGCTAGGAATATGAAAATCTGCTTACTAGAACAAGCATGGAAAATAAATTAACCACGTATCTATACAGGACCGGCTTGCGTTACAATAGTTTGAAAATGTTGGTGTATTGACAAATTTAATACTTCTACATTGCAATAACAGCTTAGTTAAAACTATAAATTTCATCAATATTTTTTAACAATGAGGTAGTTAATGGTAGAGCACACCGTGTTTTGTTAAAAACGCCATACGAAATTACTTTAAATAAAAAAAAAACAGTGTTAAATCCTGCGGTTGAAAATTAAAATTTGGAATCTGTTTCTTAAGCCAACTGAGCTAAAGTGAGAATTTTGTTTTAATTTTCCACACTTTCCTTTTTATACATTTTTAGACGTTTCTAACTTCATATTATACAAACATTTTTTTAACTATTAAAAGCGAGTGAGCTGATCGGAATCAAATTGGTATTGTAACTGCTCTGGCGGACACAATATTTTAATAATTTTAATTTATTGTAAATAAAACAATTCTTAACAGGTTTTTTATTTTAGCCTTATAAGTAATTCGACATGTTGACATGTCATTTCCAGGGGCAAAATTATGCGTCTGAAAATGACATGTCGAAATACATATAAGGCTAAAACAAACAATGAGCGAAACACTTCGCCTGGACTTTCCTATACATTTAAATACATTGTTTTATATTTTCCAACACTTTCGATATACACCTGTCTAGACACGACTAGTTAAAGTAAATAGTTCTTATAAGTTGTAACATCTTGAAGCGGTTGAAGAAAGACCGACCGCTGCGCTGCAAGCATAAGGTTGGGTAAAATATTCGGACTGAATCAACGGAAGCGCGGAAATTGATATTTGAAAATATATTAATAACTCGAGAAGTATTATTTTTAGCAAGAAATTACTCTTATTAATTTGTATTTAGAATTTCAAAACCTTTCTGATTTTAAAGCCAAAACGCCACGTTTCCATTTAAAAAAAAGTTATTTATTACCGTGGCCGCCATATTAAAATTGGAAACTCAAGTTTTTTTCTTAAATACAATCGAGAAGAATTTGCCCTACAACTTTGGGTTTGCGAGTCTATCTATTAAAATAAAAAAGTTAGCCTACACTGAACATTAAACGACTAGTACAAGAATACAACTGCTGTAGAAAGTATGTAAAATTCTTCTGACAAAAAGATTATTAAGGGGCAAAAAATTCAATTTTTTGATTTTTTGTAAAAAGATTCTCCTAGAGCAAACAAAACAAAAAACCAAATTTTAAATTTTTTATCGAAAACATTTGGGGGGAGGGGGAACAGTAGCCCTCCTAAATATGAAATTATCAAAAAAATATTATTATATTCGGATTTTGCTATCAATGGTGAGCTATTTCACATTAACAGAAATATTTTATTGCCCCCCGTTAAATAAATAAAAGGGTACCAATTTTCAATTTTCAAAAATTCATAGAGGGCGTCACAGTGAAATTATAGCAATGCGCAAAAAAACAAATTGTAGAAAATTCCCAGCTCTATTAAAAAGTTTAAACAAAAACGTGTGGGCAGTTTTGAAAAATTTTAAAATTTTGGAGTGATGTCATTGCGATCGTTTTCATATTTTCAAAATTAATTATATTTCATGGTATAGTACCCTTGAAGGGTTACCAAACAAGATGTAGTTGATTCCAATCAGATAACTGGTTTTTGAGTAAATGGGCGTTAAATTCGAAATGTTCAAAAATTCGTAGCGGCCGCTATTTTAAAGCTAGAGAGTTCGGTAAAAAATCGTTTGATTTGTCCTAAGGCCTTCTTAAATCTCCACTATTAAAATTTCCAAAATTCAGTTTCTGAAAAAAATGCTATTAAAAAAAACATGTCTAGCTTCCGCTTCCGGTTTCGGTTTTTTTAAAAGCTTATTTTGTCGGTGAATTTTTGATATACCCCCTCATTCCAAATCGGTTCAGCCGTTCCGGAGATATGGAGCGTAACGGACCCACCCAAACTGTAAATTGTAGTTTTTTTGGACTGTACTGAAAATTAAGCAAAAATTGTAGGATTTGGATGTAGATCATCGTAGTACTTGAGATGCGGAATAATTCTTTTCATTTAACCGAATCTCTATCTCTTACCATTTACGAGATCCCCATGCACGCACTCCTTATCTTGGACACGCTGTATATCTATTATTAATCCTGCAACTTCTTAATGAGTTTAATACTGCCCATAGTTCCACAGAATGAAACGCCTTCTCGTAGTCTATGAAGGTAATATAAAGGTTAATATGGTATTCGTTGCATTTTTCGATTCAAGTTCTTAGTTTGTAAGTGAATGCAGGTGTTAAATCCGGATCTGAATCCTGCTTGTTCGCAAGGTTGGTTAAAGTTAATTCGATTAGTTAATCTGTTTATTATTATTCTTGTAGGAATTTTGTATGTTTGAGATACCAGACTTATAGCCCTGTAGTTGTCCAATGTAGCTATGTTTCCTTTTTTTATGAAGGTTACTTCTGCGGTGTGCCATGCTGTAGGAAGTGTTATATAATATCGCTAACTCATGTTTGATTTCATTGCCAGCCTTTTTATCATTTCTCCTCACACGTTGTCTGGCCCAGGTGCTTTGTTACCTTTTGTCTTTGCTAGTGCATTGTGTATTTCTGAAATGGTAATTTCGGTTATTTGTTCCGATCCAATGTTTTGGATGACTTGTTTTGTTTTCCTTATATTTGCTCATCATTTGGGTGTACTCTGTCTTCCCTGTTGGTTAGTGGTATATCTCTTCTTTTGTTTAATTTCACGATTTCATTCTTTCATATACTTATCTTTCTTGATAGCTGTAGGACCTTTGGTTTCTTCTAGCGTTCTCAAAATTGTTTCAGTGTTGTATTTACGTATATCCTTTCTGAGTTACTTTCTAATAAGTTTGTTTAATTCTACCCATTCAATTCTGTTACTGGCATTTTGTATTTTCATTTTCCGTTTCTTCTTTATAAGTTTGTTGTGTTTTATCGCTTATTTTATTATTATTTCTTCCTTTTTTTTGGCCACACCATTTGCATTTGCAGCTGTTATTGGTATTTTCGCTATGATTTCAGCATGTTCGTTCAGGTTGTTTCTATGATTCGGCTGTTGTTGTTGGTAAATCTTTTAATTTCTTGTTAATACTTGTTACTGTTTTCTTTAAGTTTTCTGACATCAACATGGGTGGGTTTGTTTCTAAATTTTTCTACTCTTTCTGATTTGTAATTTATATATATTCTTTCTCTCAATAATCTGTGTTCTGAATTAAATTTGCTTTTGTCTATGACCGAGACATCCTGTACCACTATGTGTTTTGTGTTTGTGATAATGAAATCGATCTCATTATTTGTTGAGAGGCCAGGGCTTCTGTAAGTCTATTTCCTACTTTTCCTTCTCTTGAAGAAGGTGTTATTATACAGAGTGACCAATTTAAAACTCCGAGCCTAAATTTTTTAAATAGGCAACACACAATGCAACCCCCAGATCGCTATGCATTTCTACCATTTCTTTTTAAACTGAGATCAGAGTTGTTTTACAGTACATGTATCTACAAATGATTAAGTACAAATTTAAGGTTACTTTAATAACTCAAATTTAATATTTGACAACAATAACTACAATAATTTAATAGGAACATAGTACAAAAACTAACGAAGCAGGTGTTCAAATTGCCTTCCCCTTTCGTTTTCGAGTATAATTCTTCTACGCATCGAAACTCTAACACGAGCTAACATTTCCGGTGTGATAGAGCGACAACATTGAATTATCCTTTCGCGTAGATGTTCTTCATTTCGAATGGGCACTTCATAGACATCATTTTTTACTTTGCCCCACAAAAAGAAGTCTAGCGGAGTCAAATCGGGACTACGGGCGGGCCAAGGATGCAATGCACCTCGTCCAATTACGCGTCCCTCAAAACGTTGGTTAAGATAATTTCTCACATCTCTATGAAAATGCGGAGGTGCATCATCATTTAAAAACGACATGCTATTCCGCACGTTTTGAGGAACTGTTTGGAGGAGAGCCGGTAGTTCATTAATTAAGAAATTTGAATACATTTCACCATCTAAATTTTCATTAAAGAAATGTGGAACTATTACAAAATCGGCAATAATACCGCACCACACATTAAGAGAAAAAATTCTCTGAAAATGGGTTATCCTGATCCAGCGGGGATTGTCTTGGGCGTAATAGTGGCAGTTATGTCGATTAACCATGCCGTTGTTTGAAAACCTCGCTTCATCACAGAATAATACCATACTTAAACATTCCGCATTGCCGTTTAATTGCCGTCTAAGAAATTGACAATGCTGAACAAGATTCTCATAATCCCTATCTTCAAGATGGTGTATGGTATAAACATGGTAGGGGTGAAATTTGTTCGCCTTAAGAATATTGAAAACAGAACCTTTGCTAATGTTTAAGGCATTTGCAATCGCTCTTTGACTCTTGTATGGGGATTAACCGTAACCATTTCAATTACAGCTACTTCGTTATGTTCATCCGTAACTTGCCGTGCCCATACTTTTGGTTTTGAAAATTGCCCATACTCTTGTAAATTCAGAAGAAGCATTCTAAATGTTTTGTCTGTGGGAATTCGTCTACCTGGAAAGCGTTGCGCATACAAAGTACTGACAGCACTCGCATTTTTTCGACATGCACCCAGAATTAGAAGCATGTCCACTTTGTCAGCGTTCGAATACATTTTGCACCAAAGATTAGTGATCGATAATCTTTGTTTTGCACCGTTCAAGTAATGTGGCTTAACGAATTTGATTAGTAAACTGTCAAGTTAATGCAAACATGATTGCCCTGATCTTAATAATAGAAATATTTTGTTTTAAAATAATAGTCGTCAGTGACTTGTATTGTGTGTTGCCTATTAAAAAAAATTAGGCTCGGAGTTTTAAAATGGGCAGGCTGTATATAGGTAGTTCATTTTTGTAAAGTTCAATGATGTTTCTCCTCTGTCACTGCGTTTTCCAATTCCAAACTCGCATATTGTTGTTTCTGAATCCTTTTGTCTTTTTCCTACCTTAGCATTTATTTCTCCTATAATCAGAGTGTGTATTGTCGGTTTACCATGTATACATTGAAAGAGATCCTCGTAGAATTGTTCTATAGCCTCATCATTATGATCCTTTGTAGGGGCGTACATCTGTATAATTTTTAATGTAGTTGTTTTGGTGAGTTTGATTTTGATGTATGCTATTCTGTCTGATATTCCTATGTAGTCTGTCACATTGTTTATGTATCGCTTATTTATAAGAAATCCCACTCCGTTTATTTTGGATTCTTGATTCCTCTTGCAATATAGTATGTGTAGTGATTTTAACTTTATGCTCTCTTCTCCGGGTTTTCTAGCTTTGCTTATTCCTACGAAGTCCCATTTGATTTCCGCGAGATCACCGGATTTAAATTCTTACGGGGGTGTATGAAACAATTGGTATATGCCACCCGTGTAAATACTCTTGAAGAACTAAGACTACGTGTAGAAAATGTAGTAGAAATATTCGCGAAAATGCGATAGTTTTTTCCACAGTGCGACAAATCATGTTACAAGCCCGAACCGGCCTGGAAAACAATAATATTTTTTTTTATTATGTGAGTTAAGAAACTGATAATCGTAAGTAAACCTTTGTGCCCGACAAAAACTATACAGTGTTTCCTCTTTTGATTCTCTCACATTCAACTTAATCTACTTACTGAACGGCTCAAGGGAGGGGGTAAATGCTAAAAAATCCGATTTTGGAAAAATGGTAAATAGAAAAGTGGTTCAGTTTGGTGAGATTTATCAGAGGTTAAAATATCTGCAGGTATTTTAATAACATGATGTATACAGGGTGATTCTAAATACATGCGACAAACTTTAAGGGCTGATTCCTGGGGTTATTTTGATCATAGAAGTTTATATGAATAACTGTTCACAACGGCTCAGTTTTAAAGTTATAGGATGTTTAATAATAAATTAAGAATACAATAAAGGGTAGATAATAAACAAAATTAATTTATAGAAATTGTTGAAAATGATCGACGCCAACTGCAATACAGGCTTCTGTCCTCCGTCGTACTGAATAGCGAACACGTTCAAAAATACCGGGGGTGTTCTGGATTGTCTCAAATGATGCAACACTGCGATTTCTCAGTTCATCAACATTTTCAATGGGAGTCGTATAAACTAGTGATTTAAGGTGACCCCAGAGAAAAAAAATCTAGAGAATTTAAGTCTGGAGACCGAGGAGGCCACGGTTGCGGACCTCCTCGCCCTATCCACCGATTTGGATATGCACCGTCCAAAAACTCACGAGCAACTAAACTGAAATGTGCTGGAGCACCATCGTGCATAAAATACATTTGGAATCTTAATTGATATAGGACTTCTTCCAACAGTAGTGGCAGTTTGTCTTCAAGAAAATGGCGGTATACTTCTCTATTTAACCTCATCGGCAAAACATGTGGACCTATCAAGTGATCTCCAACAATTCCGGCCCACACATTAACAGAGAATTGGTGTTGATGACGGCCATCCATTGTTTCGTGCGGGTTTTCATCGGCCCATATGTGATTATTATGTTAATTAATAATAGCGTTTCTAGAGAAAGTAGCCTCGTCGGTGTAGAATACTTGCGCCAAAAACTGAGGATTTTGTGCGATTTTATGTTGCATCCATTGACACAAAGCCCCTGTTTGCGGGAAATCGGTTGGCAAAAGTGCCTGTACTCGTTGGATGTGATATGGATACAACTGTTGACTCTTCAATATCTTCTAAACTGTGGGCTGACTTATGTTTAAGGCAGAGGCAATTTTTCTAGTGCTTGTAGTAGGATGTTCCTCGATTTCATTTAGCACCATTTCTTCCACTTGTGGAGTTCTAACTATGCGAGGGTGTCCGTGATCAACCGTATGTTTTTAAAACTTCCCGTTTCACTAAGACGTTGGTGAAGACGGGCAAATATCGAATGATGCGGGATTACAGGGTTCGAGTATCGTTCTTCATAAAGACATCTAGCTGCACGTGAATTGCCATTGGCAAGACCGTAAACATAATGCATATCGCACATCTCAGCATTTGTGTAATTCATTTTAAAGAAGTTGGCAATAAACTTTAATGAACCAATGCTCTGACACAATAATATTGAAATGACGAATAAAATAATTTCACTTCAAAACGATTGTTTTTGCTGAGCCAACTATGATATTGGATGGTGTAAGTTATACTATACAAATTCTTAATTTATTATTAAACATCCTATAACTTTAAAACTAAGCCGTTTTAAACAGTTATTCATATGAACTTTTATGATTAACATAACCCCAGGAGTCAGCCCTTAAAGTTTGTCGCATATATTTAGAATCACCCTGTATGTAATGTACATTTGACATTAAAACGAAATTTCTTTACAGAAAAGTAAACAGCCAATACTTCATGTCAATATATATTATAAATTTTTGTTATGTAGTGGTTAACTTTCAACTTCAGAATTCCAAAGGTTTTTAGATTCCGTTGCCAAATTGCTGCAGAACACCAGGATAACTTAACGGTCACATGCTATGCTAACTTTAGCGTCTTATGGATGAACTAAGATTTTTGGTTAAATCAGAGCTTCTTTTTCAGATGAATTTAATGGATGAGGTTCTAAAGAAACTGGATTTAAAAACGATTTTCCAAAACAACTAATTCATACCATATTGCAGAGAAAGCACGCACAAAAACTTGAGCAATGTAGAGAAGCGCTTGAAGGAGCGCACTTCAACAAGCGGGGACACCAAGTGCTGTAAGGTAAAAGCTGGCATTTAAAACAGTAGTTGAAGAGAAGAAATAAGTTAATTATAAACTCACAGTTATAAAGTTTTGCTTTGATAAAAATAATTAAATTATTTATTTAAATAATAAATCAAATTTATTCAGCGATAACAGCATACAGTGTTACTTGGTCCATTACAGTTCATTCTGTACATAACGAAAATATTGTAATACAAATATACCGGAATTTGTTAAGTGGAAAGTATTTAATAATACATAAAGTCAAAAAATGAACGTTCCGCCGTTCACCTGGATATAAACCCTGAACCTTGAGGTCAGCAGCCAGACACAAGATACATAAGTACACTAGCTGAAACCGTAGTCTACGCCCCACGCTTCTATACAGTAAGTTCTTAATACATTATAAAGGAGCTATGTCGAGATGCTAAACATTTACCGAAGGAGTCCCGCAGTATTTCGAATATGCTCAAACCCGTAAAGTCAGAGACTGAACTGAACATGCGTAACTACTAAGTAATCATACGAAAGTTTCTTATTTTGTAGTAGCATTGCAACGCTGTGCGTTGAACTTCAAATAATCTAGAATAAATGAACCCACTTTTCTTTCAAATTGGCCCAGTTTATTTCTGATTTAATAATAATTTATAATTTTTACATTCTTTTTCAACTGTAGAAATGAATGTAGAAAATCCGGATCCCTTTGATCTGTCTCAACTTGAAAGGATTGCGACTGCAGCTGACATTGTACTACCTAAGCTTACGTTTCCAAAGTTACCAAAGGACAGCCGGGCGTAGCCTATCGATTGAGTTAATTTTTCTTAAATGTGAACTGTTAGTGTAAACGTAGCAGTCTGTTACCAGCGCGTTTGTTATTGCAACTCTTGTTCTTAATATTTGGGTTGAATTTAGTTTCTGTTTATTATATTTCTTAGCAGCGTTATTTTTAAACATATACATAAATTTAAGCATAACATCGTCTACACACGCTATGCAACATCCATTTGGTTCATTCTATGTTATAGGTATGTAAACCTGAATTAGTCGTATTTATTTTAGAAATTTATAAGCAAAGATTGCTTGTAGTGTAATTGTTCGACATTTATTGTCTAATTGCTGCTGTTACTCGTACATATTTCCAAATTGAGGCTTAGAAATTCATTATTACTTTAGTAAACAGTTATAAGTGTTAAAATTCCTTGGTTAAAACTTAGTTATATTTTAAGGTTCATAAAATTTATTACCAAAACACGACTGACCTCATACAATTTGCGATAAACAACAGCTCGCTCCCAGTTCAAAATCCACTGGACCTTGCATCCAGGGTTGCGTCAAAGTTACTTATCCGAGAACCTTCGCCATTGCGTTCCAACCAACTCCTACGCTTAAATAAAAAAAACAAGATTGCGGTAGGTTTCCTGACCGGCCATGGTCCTTTTAACAAACACCTTAACACCATGGGAGTACTAAACGACTCCATGTTCAGGTTCTGTGGGGAAAAGGGGGAATCTTCTCTCCATCTTCTCACCCATTGCCCCAGACTAATGGCACTGAGGCACCGACACCTCGGCATCCCAATTCCAGAGCCAGAGGAACTACAGGATATCTCCCTGAGCGGGACCTTTGGCTTGAGTACCGGTCTCTATGAGGAGAATCCCTGAATTAGCAGTGGATGGACAATGGGCCAATTAGGCCTACGTGCTGCGGAGTTCCGCACCGCCCTAAGAAGAAGAAGAAGATGATGAAAAACCATGAGTGATTTCACGAGGGTAGGTGTTACTAGCTCTCAGTATGGATATCTAACACCTTAACTGCAGCGTATCATCTGTAATGTGATTCCCAGCTCCCTGGCTGTGGCTATCGTCTTAGTCATTACGTCAAGGTAACCCCTGGGAGTTATAAATTTGCCTAGGCGATATACTAGGTGGGTTGAGGCTGACTGATTTATGAAGGTGAAGGAAAGCTTCAGGAAGGAGTGGCGCGACATCTGGTATTCGGGGGGTTGGGCCTTAGGAGCGAGGTGCACTTTGTCTGCTCACTCCCACTATTAACAGTCCGACCCAGGGAGTTTGTGCTTATGCACACCCGACGGTACCGATCACTATTAGACCGGCTACTAACTAATCTGGGCGGTTCGTAGTCAACCAGTACTAAGGATTGCGAGTAGCCTAAACTAGTAGGTGTAGCAATGCTTCGGCAGGTGCTTGCTTCAAAAAGACCAGCCAGGACTTTGACTGGTGCCATGGGGACTAAGTCTAAGTTTGCGGGGAATTAGCAGCTTCCGTCTTAGCCACGGTGTAAGACTCATGGTGGCAGTGGTAAGCCTATTCAGGATAGGACCGTCTTGGTGCGGTTAGACGGCTGTGCTGCGTTTTCAGTTCGGTCACTAAACTGCGGAATCAATAGAGATTTAGGTAATCTTCCCCGACTAGTGGGGACTTCGGGTTCGCAGCCCGATGTAAATATTGGTAGCTTGTTCTCGTTGAACCGTTGTTAACTAGAGCAGGCGCGTAACTCAATCCGGCTCGAAGAGAGACGTGATAGATAAGGCTCACGCTAGGTGCCGCCACGTTAAACTAAAGAGGCAGGCTGTAATGGCCGCCTCACATTGGATGTAAAATTTTTACCGTTAAGAAAAGAAAAAATCGGTGTTTATGGAAATAAGCAGAATTTAAATCGTGATTTAAAATATACCAGACTTCACACTGTTTTCGCTATTTAAAAAAAATTATTATGACACCAAGAGACAATGAATAATGACAAACCACTTTACCCAGAAATTTAGTTTCTAAATAGATAACCTCTATAGAAATTGTTCCGGTGCTTTTTATTACTTTATTTCTAAATTTTTTTGAAACTTCTATTCTGCATACGTATATTTGTTCATTTTTCTATAGCAAAATTTAATAAACGATAGGAAATAGGAAATATTATATTTAACATCTTACAACGTTTTCTTAAAAATACGCAGCGATAATAATTACGTGTAAGCAATTATAATTATTACCAAGCAAATTATCGTATTATCACCTTATGAATCAATTACTATAGAGCAAATTATCACTGTAATATTAATTTAATTGTAGAAAGTTCAAATCAAGGCTATGATTGGTGTGATGACATGTTAGTATTATAATTATTGGTATCTAGGCTTTGATTAAGGTTAGTTAACTTGGGATTTGGCCGTTGTTAATAACAGCTAGGCTTCCGGGTTGGAGCCGCGTCATCGGTGCATGAACTGCCGACGTTTCGTCTTCGGTTCCACGGGACATCTTCAGGGCTGTGGTCACTTTGGGATCTGGAACACAACTGTCGAGACCGGTGCAGGCACCGGGTTTATAAGGGACGGGTGGGTAACAAGGTGTGAATGCTGGGTCTGTGATTGGCTGTCGGGCTGTAGCGGTTGAGCGGTTGCAGGGCGGGGCTTGGATTTAGTCGGAAATAGTAGTTTGTAGGCATTATGCAGGGGATAGCTGTGATCTCGGTTAATATTGTTAGGAGTTTTGTGTATTTCTATGGGTTCACGGATCACACGGTTGAGGTAGGTGGAAGAACGGGCTAGAATTTTGGCCTTGTCAAATTGAATGTTATGGCCTGTATCGAGTTTATGTTCTGCGATAGCCGACTCTGCGGGACGTTTCAGTCGAGTGCAGCGCTCGTGTTCAGAAACTCGAGCGCTGCTCGGCCTCTTCGTCTCACCGATGTAGGCTTTCCCACAGGAGCAAGGTACACTATACACACCGTAGGATTGGAGGGTAGGTAACTTGTCTTTGCTCGGAGGAAGGAAATTGGAAAGTTTTTGAAAGGGAGTAAAAACGGTTTTTGTGTTTTGTTATTTAAGTAGTCTGCTGATGCGGTCAGTGGTTTTGTGTATGTAAGGTAGAAATGCTATAGAGATCTGTGTTTGCGGGTTGGGCCTTTTGAGTAATAACGTGTTGGATGTCTCGTTTGTTGTAGCTGTTTTGGGAAAGGACAGTCGTAATGTGGTTGAGTTCGTCTTTCAGGTGGGATGGTTCAGAAGTGGCAAAGGCTCGGTTAACTAAGGAATTGATGACAGAACGTTTCTGGGCGGGATGATGATGGGAATGTGCGTTTAGGTAGCGGTATGTGTGTGTAGGTTTGCGGTACACGGAATGTCCTAGTTTGCCGTCAGGGCGACGACTCACTAGGACGTCGAGGAAAGGAAGGTTGTAATTGGATTCAATCTCCATAGTAAAATGGATGCTAGCATGTTGGGAATTTAGGTGAGACAGAAAGTCGGAAAGGGAATCCCGTCCATGAGGCCAGATAACGAAGGTATCATCGACGTATCTGAACCTACATTTAGGTTTTAAAGGTGCGGAATCTAGGGCTTCCTGTTCGAATGCTTCCATAAAAATGTTAGCAACGACAGGAGAGAGTGGGGAACCCATGGCAGCACCCGACACTTGCTCGTAATACTGTCCACGGAATAGAAAATAGGTGGAAGCTAGGCAATTTCCTACTAGGAGGGACAAGTCAGTGGGTTGGTTGTGTAAGGAAAATATGTCCTGGATTAGAGAAATGGAATCAGGGATAGGAACCTTAGTGAACAGGGATTCGACATCAAAACTGACTAAGATATCCTCAGGATTCATAGACAAATTTTGAAGTCGTTGAACAACATGGTTGGAATTTAGGATGAAAGAATCAGTTTTGCCAACATAAGGTTTAAGAATTTTGGAAAGGTATTTCGAAAGTTTATAAGTGGGGCAGTTGATAGCACTATCAATGGGACGTAAAAGAATGTTAGGTTTGTGGATTTTTAGAAGTCCTTACAGTCTTGGTGTCTGAGAATGTCTGCGAATTAAGGTTTTCTGAATTTCGGGATGTTGGGTTGGAGGATAATGTGCGGTAAGCGTCATCGTCGAGTAGTGAAAGAATTTTATTATCATACTCCTCAAGCACAACGGTAGCCCTGTTCACTAAGGTTCCTATCCTTGATTCCATTTCTCTAATCCAGAACATACTTTCCTTACACAACCAACCCACTGACTTGTCCCTCCTAGTAGAAAATTGCCTAGCTTCCACCTATTTTCTATTCCGTGGACAGTATTACGAACAAGTGTCGGGTGCTGCCATGGGTTCCCCACTCTCTCCTGTCGTTGCTAACATTTTTATGGAAGCATTCGAACAGGAAGCCCTAGACTCCGCACCTTTAAAACCTAAATGTAGGTTCAGATACGTCGATGATACCTTCGTTATCTGGCCTCATGGACGGGATTTCCTTTCCGACTTTCTGTCTCACCTAAATTCCCAACATGCTAGCATCCATTTTACTATGGAGATTGAATCCAATTACAACCGTCCTTTCCTCGACGTCCTAGTTAGTCGTCGCCCTGACGGCAAACTAGGACATTCCGTGTACCGCAAACCTACACACACAGACCGCTACCTAAACGCACATTCCCATTATCATCCCGCCCAGAAACGTTCTGTCATCAATTCCTTAGTTAACCGAGCCTTTGCCATTTCTGAACCATCCCACCTGAAAGACGAACTCAACCACATTACGACGGTCCTTTCCCAAAACAGCTACAACAAACGAAACATCCAACACGCTATTACTCAAAAGGCCCAACCCGCAAACACAGAACGTACCAATACTCCTACAACACCTACCTCTATAGCATTTCTACTACCTTACATACACAAAACCACCGACCGCATCAGCAGACGATTTAAACAACAAAACATAAAAACCGTTTTTACTCCCTTTCAAAAACTTTCCAATTTCCTTCCTCCGACCAAAGACAAGTTACCTACCCTCCAATCCTGCGGTGTGTATAGTGTACCTTGCTCCTGTGGGAAAGCCTACATCGGTGAGACGAAGAGGCTGATCAGCGTTCGAGTTTCTGAACACGAGCGCTGCACTCGACTGAAACGTCCCGCAGAGTCGGCTATCGCAGAACATAAACTCGATACAGGCCATAACATTCAATTTGACAAGACCAAAATCCTAGCCCGTTCTTCCACCTACCTCTACCGTGTGATCCGTGAATCCATAGAAATACACAAAATTCCTAACAATATTAACCGAGACCACAGCTATCCCCTGCACAATGCCTACAAACTACTATTTCCGACTAAATCCAAGCCCCGCCCTGCAACCGCTCAACCGCTACAGCCCGACAGCCAATCACAGACCCAGCATTCACACCTTGTTACCCACCATTCCCTTATAAACCCGGTGCCTGCACCGGTCTCGCCAGTTGTGTTCCAGATCCCAAAGTGATCACAGCCCTGAAGATGTCCCGTGGAACCGAGGACGAAACGTCGGCAGTTCATGCACCGATGACGCGGCTCCAACCCGGAAGCCTAGCTGTTATATTATTTATAATTAAAGACCTGATATTGTTAAAATTTAATAAGTAAACAAAAACCATGGACGTACGCAAATCCGTTTAGTTATACGTGGAACATATTTGACGAGAGATCTAATTTTTCAGACAAAAATTAGAAAACGTTGTTGTTATGTACTGCAATTCCTAAGTTTTTTATTCAACGTTGGTTTCGTTGCTTATAAATGTTGATAATCCAAAATTTACTTTCACAGAACTTTTTCGTTGTATTAATGAATTTACACGTTCAATTTTCATTAATTTGTGGTTGCTATTTTACATTTCAATTAAAAAACATATTTTTGCAGTTTCATAAAATTGTTTTGTGAAGTACTTGTAAACTCATTACCATTCCTATTTTACGCTTATGAACCCTATTTTATTTTATTAAACTATTACATAAGCTTTAATTCCAGGTGACCAGATAAATAATAACTACTTGCACAAGCTGAATTGAGGTCAAACATATGGATGTGTTAGCTCGTAAATAATTCGTTTAAAAGTTTAGATATGCGCCAACTATACATTTACAGGAATTATCAAAAAAAATGCTTAGTCATTGTTTGCCTCATAATTAAAATACTGGCAAAATACTAGACTAGAAATCCGGACTATATTTATAATATTCTAAATTTCTACCCTGCTGCTGGTAGAGATAAAGATGCAAAACAATAAATTGCCTGTTTCCTAAAAATTGACGCTTCTTTTCAATCATGTTTTCGACTGTAATTTAATTTTTATGTAAACAGTGAAAATATCTGAGGCTTTTTTTTTTTAGTAAAAATGAAACATGCTGACTGAACATTGTGATTTTACTCCAAAATTTCTATGGTTATTTTTAATGTTATGTGATTGAACGTTAATTACATTTTACTAAATTATAAACAATACTAAAGTTTTAAATTTAATGGAAGTATTAAACTTTTTTAATCATTAAAATTAGAAAGTAATCAAACATAAACATCATCGAATCAACCGCAAAAACAAACTTAACAGTATTATCCTACAAAACAGGCGATTTTCCGCTTAAATTTCAATTACATTGGTCACTATAAACCAGTTCCATCGAATAAATTTGGATTGTAAATCTAAATAAATCGGCAATTTGAAAACTCAATTCCGGCGATCGGTACAAATAACTCAATCGACTAACAAATCAAAACTGCAATCATAAAATCTCTCAATTAAATTCCCGATTCGAGATAAGCGGTTCCGTCGAGTAACAAAACGCAGCCACGAAATGAAAATTGCGACATGAAAACAGGGTGTAAAATATAGCCAAGCCAATTCTATATCCTATTTAATTTCCTCCATTTCGAGGTTTTAACAATGATCTCGCTGTTTTACTGCCGTAAAACGCTTACGCTGTCTGCCAAATCATAAAATTTTATTATTGTTAGTTGGAATTATTTTACTAGCTTTTCACATTCACAAACAAGTATTTCAGTACTTTTTATGTGACTTGCAATAGCGAAATATTCCAGTTTTACTTGTGTATTTGCACAATACATCGGCACCTTTCTGAGAAACAGAGGCAGGCGACACAGCAGCACTCCAAAACTAAGTTGGAGAAACTTAATAAAGCTTAATCTCGTTGGAACGCGATGGTTTAATTGCGGAAATGGAGATTAAAAACTTAAACAATATGAGGATTATATCATATTAATAACCACGTGGCTCATAACTCGAGCTCTCGTACAGCTGAACATGAACACAATGAAGAAATTGCTCCACGTAGAAAATATTAAATAAAAGTAAAATATAATATACAGAATTTCGACTGTGAGATGGTAATGCAATTGACATAAATATTTAAGATTTATGAAAATGTTTAAATTAATTTGAATTAACATAAAATCATTTGAGTTATTAATTAATAAATCTAATAATTCGTCGTTTAAAATAAAAATTTAAAAAGGGAGGTAAGCATATTGAGAACCATAGCCAAAAGTAAGACAAAGTACAGATTTTAAAATTTAACGTATACTGGGAATGTTTTGAAAATTATTAGAATAAAGGAATGCTATCTTTGGATACAGCGGCGTGGTTAAACCGTTTCCGAATTCTTCCCAATTTGGTCTGGACTTCAATTTTTTAATAATAAATTTAAAAGCAGAATAATCATACCTTGAACATTTTTTAGGCAACTGATTAATTTAGTTTAACGTTTTTTTAAGAAAACTAAAAGTTTTAAATTTAAAATTAAATTTTGAATAAACTGTTTTTTAAAAGCAAAGTTCCAGACAAAATGGAATATAATATTCGCCATACGTTACTAATAAAATTTTAAAATTGTTTTAAAGTTTTATGAATAAAATTATAATTTTTATATAAACTCAAAATTAATAACTGATGTTCTATACAGAGTGCATTGTCTAAATGTTACTTACCACTTTTTAATGGGTTGTCAAAATGATATTTACTGTACTCAATAAAAGTGAAGCTATATTATTCACAACTTCAAAATTTAACTATTAAAAAATTAATAGTAATATAATAAAACACTTGGAGTTTGTTACACAAATTGTAAAACAAACACCAGTGTTTTATGATTATTAATTTTAAAATAGTTCAATTTTGATTAATAATGTTTCACTATGTACCTACCACACAATCAATTCAAAATAATATTTATGACATGACACATTTATTTCCTATTAAATTACACCATAATTATATTTGTTTTCTTTAATTTGCTAAAATTTCCTGTTTTACATCACATATAAAACCTCTGACACAATCCATAAATTTTGTTTGACCGTGTTAAAATCACATTCAACCACAACTAAACAAAAATCAATTGATACTAAAACTTACAGCTAATTTGCAGAACTGTCTGTCTTCTACATCACTAAGCAACAAACGACTTCCATATCCTGCTGTAGTTGCTACGTTTATAAATGTTTATCCCCCTGAAAACTTTTGTTTCAATTAACATGCATAACTAAACAAGAGGTGACTTCCGTTTTCTTCTGTTTTCTTCTGCGGTCACTACGCCTGCAAACTATTCTGCTAGACGATGACAACGACAAATGTTTGTAATTTTACCATGCGACGAAGGTCAAAAAAGGATATAAAGGCTGCATTTTTGACGGAGCTTAATTCATTTTTAGGATTAAAAAGAGCCTTCAAAGATGGTCCCAAACAAGCAAGTCTTACTGCACCCAGCTTCTTCCAGTGCTGCGAAATAAATGACCTCACTCATTCTCCAAACCTTACAGCACCCCAGGTTTTACCAGAGCACTGCAGCCCCAAATAGAAGTCAAAAGACCTACCTCCATCTTTACCCGACGTCTCGTTAGACAGCTGACCTACCTAGAAAGCCGCTACGTAGTGTACGTGTGTTGATCCCTTAGAGGACGTGTGTTTAGTTTGTGGTATTAGTATTTATTAACTGTTATTAAATTATTATCTAATTATCCATGTATAATCATCCGTTCGTCTAATTTACTGTTTATTACATGTTAAACTGATTGTTCTGAAATGTTCCATTCAATGTACTGTTGTTAAATGTTGAAACGATAATTTGATTGTTAAAGTGTTGTGTTAAAAACTTTGACTGTAATAAAAACACGCTCATTATCTTAAAGGCGTTACCTCTTCACGCTTAGCAAACTAATACTGTTAAAATTGCCAGCTCCGCTGGTCTAGTTATATGTACAAGACACCTATCTCTGTAATGGATTGGCCGATTTTGATGCGCTTCGGAATGTCATTATAAATGGTGCTGGAGTCTTTTGCGGGCTTTAAAATTCTATGCCATTCGTTTCTCACTACTGCGCGTTCTCGCCACCTTTGGACGCTCATTGTGATTAGGTCTTTCTCTGTTTCGTCTAAGAACCTTAGTCTTGGTTAGTTTCTTCTGCGTCTCCCTTCAGGAGGTTGCACTAGTACTTTCCTTGTTCAGTCATCGTCTGCTTTGCGCTCGACTTGACCTAGCTGTCAGAACCGCGCTATTGCGCGTGCTATATCTGGTTCATGAAGAATTTGACATAATTTGAAGTTGTAACCCTTTTTCTATTGTCCGTTTTAGATTAGTCCCCCTTGAATGGTTCTAAGCTTTTTTTTTTCGATTCTTCCAAGGAATTTTTCATCTTTTTGTGTCGTAGTCGACGTTTTCGGGCCGTAAGTTAGAACTGGCCTGATAAGCGTTCTATAGATTTTAAACTTAGTTTCTCTGAAGAGGTAGCCGGATCTCAGGTGAAACATAAGGCCCAAGAAGCAGCGGCTGGTTAGGGCTACTCTTTCTTTCATTTCTAGGGACGTATCGTTGCTGCTGGTTATTAGTTAACTCAAGTACGAAACTTAGCCAACAGGTTCTATTATGTCGTTTATTTGTAGATTCTCTCGAACTGGCTGTTATCATTCTTGTGGTTCACATGCATGAAATGGTTTTTTTTTGTTTACTACAAATGCGGTTTCCAGTGTTAAAAATTTCTTTTTCTCTAACGTCTCCGCCTTGCCTATTAGATCTAGGTCATTGCCATACGTTAATATATAACTAGATTTGTTAAGTATAAGAACTTTTAGTGTCGATTCGGGATTCACAGAGTTCCGTCACAACTGACAGAGACCAATGCCATCTATATTGAGAGTTACCGTAGGCTTACCACATTCTCCTTCTATATACCACACAAGACTGTCTTTCATACCCGAGAAAACTAAAGGCCTTGTCTGGTTTATTGGCGGGTGTAGCACAGAAGACGGTATAGGAGCGGGTGTTTTATGGCAATATACTGATTATTTTTTTTGAGACAGGTCAAATTCAATTTTAAACACTTCTATCTAATTAATAAGTAATTTTACAAGAGTTAAGTTTTATTTCCTCCCAGCTTCCAGGGTGTTTTCATTGCTTGCTCTATTTCTCTATGCTATATGGCAATTTCTGATAGTTTTTCTTAAGGTGTTTGGTACGTAAGGCCATAAAACTTTTGTATTGAAAAACGATACATATCTTTCTAGAGAAAATGAATGTTATCATACCTCACTCACATTAAATGATATGAAAATCTCAAGTTCGTCCTAATATACCTAATAGCTAGTTTAAATGTAGTACTCAACAGTTATTCAACAGTTATTACAATTGCAAAATAATCGAGCGACAATTTGCGAAAACTTGTTGCGTAGCAATGAGTGTTAATTGTGCTTAAAAATTCATAAACAAAACAATTATGAGTTGCTACACAGGACGTTTGAATAATTTTTCCCGATTATTTTTCAAGTCACGGGTGCTATATGATTGGAATGTTTCACGAATAATAAATCGAAGTGGTACAAATACGTTTTATTGAAGGGGCGAATTACTTTAATTTATTGTACTGTTTACACCTGATTGTATTTCATTTTGTACTATTTTGGAACAAACCTTGTAAATACTAAAAAATGTGTAAAAAAGTGTATGTGCTACGCTTGAATTATTAGGGTGCGCTACGGCTTTGCACCTTTAAGGGCAAAAAGGGGTAGTTGACGGAGACGTTGGTCAGTCTTAAGTCAGCGTGGTAAGTGCGAGTGCTTTTTGTGAAGTTGGAAATTATTGCCACTATGCAAATAACACTGTTGTGGTTGTGTTCCTTTATTTGATAAATGTACCTGTGGGTACCTGTGTATAAAAAGTAGTGGTGTTAGGGCACCGTTTGAAGTTGTATTGTTGGTGTGTTAATATCGTTGTTGATTGTTGTTGTTGTTTGTTGTTGTAGGGAATTTGTTTAACTCGCGAAGACAAGTACTTGCATTCTTGGGATCTTGTAATTAGGTTTAATTGCTGATCTTCCTGAACCTGGTTAACTGAAAGAATATGCCCCAAGGAGGCCAATAAGATGGCCAATATTCAAGTATTTACAGATTCCTTGTGGCTTACGTGCTTTCTGGATGGGCGGACCTCGGCTGGTGAACATTCGGTCGGTTTAACAATCAGTTAACCGGTATCTGGCGTGATAAGCGTGCTATCCTTCTTTTACAGGTTTTTAGATATGTTGAGTTGGTGCACTGAAGATTATGCAGTGGTATACTCGAAGGTTTAACTACTAGAGGCCACGTGGGATTTTCGCACGGAAAATTCCTCCTTGTAAATAACTTCCTTTGATCATGTTTTGCTAATGTAGTAATGTGTATTTGCTTAGCTTTTCCATGTTATTACTGGCGATATTTCTAATGATGCGTGTTTAATGTGCCTGATAGCACCATCTTTACGAGGAGTTAGACTAGTCCTGCAGTGTGTTTTTCAAAAATGCGATTTGACTGCATTGGCCGGTCTGTTAAAGATCTCGGTGAGTGAATATTAATTAATGTATTTCACCGCTCTGTTTAAGTGAATCAGTTATTACTCATCATACAAACTTTCAAATTAATTTTATTGTTTAAATTAACAAATAAAGCAAATCAGTGCTTGCTTGAATTTATTTGCAACAACATTTTATACGTCAAAAACATCTGGGTTAACCTGCTGAAACGGCGATTTTTTTACAAACTTAAAATAATAGAAAAACTATACTGATTTCCTCTATATCTAAATTCGGTCTTTAAGTCTTACAGAAATGACTGTTAAATATAAATTTCAAAAGAGTGTTGAAATTTAATAAAAATGAATAAATGTAAGTCTTTTGAAATGGCTTAATATAAACATGAAGTAGGTTAGTTTTGGTAAAAAAAATGTTTTTCTAAGTGAAACTTGAAATTTCTAACTTAAATATAGGTATATTATTTTCAATTCTACTTTTTGAGTTAGTTTTGGCACTTAATAATCATCGCAGATGTTTGTACGACACTAATAAGTGAACTATTTGGTCTACTGTTCGTCTTTGTACTTGGTATAATAAATGTTGTATGAAAAATAGCTGAAAACGTCTCAATGCTAGCGCAGCTTTCCAATTCTTCTCTTTTGCCTCATTAACTTCCACAAACTTAAACTACATCCAAGTTTTATTAATGTTCCTCTCTTATTTCATGCTTGACTGTTGAGCTCATCAAGTAAAACCCTTAATTGAAAATATAACTGAGCGTGTGGTTATGTACAACTTCCAGGCGAATTCTGAGAACGAACACATAACATATGAATCACATGCGGTTTCTGGTTTAACAAACCCACAAAACTGCGCTAGAACGCTCAAATATCCAATAAAAATTTCCGCCAAGCCAAAAAACGCTAGAAGTCAATAAACACAATATTATGAGGAAGCTGATGAGTCAAGTTTGCATCATTAGCGAATTTGATGACTGTTTCAAAAAGTTACATGATACACATTTAGGATTTAGGGGAGCTTCTGGAGAGTGGGCCAAACGAGCAAACCGCTTAAAATATTGATCTCGCTAGGGAGAGACATAATGAAGCAATAAATGTTCAACTCGCAACCGAAAAGATGTTTCCAAACATATAAAATGCTGATCGTGCGTTAATATTTATACCAACCTGATTGATGTTGGCGAATGACCGTTAGATTAGATCAACGTAAAGTTTTACTGCAGTTCACGATCGATCTAGTAGAGACTATATTAGCAACAACGAATATTTATTTATATGTAATTTTTATTCGAAAAACTAGATCTAAATTACATGAACAGCTAACATCGACTAGCCGACTTGATGTATAAACTGAATTCGCTTTTTATTTCTTACAGTTAGCACAATAATGCGTACTAACATGTAATTTTCACAGGTGTTTGTGACAGAAAAAAACATGTGACTTTGTGACAGAAATTGGATCCTGTGATTGTTATTATTGGAACATAATCTGCTGCTATCATTTTGAATACAAACACAGAGGATGAAGCCTACAATTCTAGGCTGTTTATTAAAAATACCCAAGCAGTTTTTCATTTCAACAGCTTGCGACGAGTTGGTCTTAAAATACGAAATCGCATTAATATAGCATGCGGCCAAGGAAAACATTTTTGCTTACAGTTTACGATGAAAACGTCCTTGAAAAAACATTGATAGAAAAAATACCCGCCGACAAACATCGTCTAAAAAAGGCTTCAGTAAAGTAAAGCTTTAGTATAAACATTCCCTAGAATAACAAAAAACGGTGAAATAATTTACCGGCGATAACAACAGCAAAAAAAACTCTAAACAAAATCAAGTTAATTTTCCTGTTGGTGGATAACCGCATACTTAAAAAATAAAATAGAGCTTTTCCTGAAAGAGATCAGTTTTTTTATAGCTGATTAATTTATATGAATAAATACAGAAATGTCTAACAAGATTTGTTTAGTGCGTATTTATTACTTCCAAATCCTTGGAAATCCCCGTTAAGGCACTACCCTGTAAATACGGAAAAAGTTTCAATTTTCCGCTTTTTTCTAAAATAATTGTTTTGGGGCTATGAGGAAAATTTATTTCGGGGGATGTTTTTTCTGGCGAATTTTTCTTTTTTAAAATTTTGTTCTGGGGCTGTTTTCTCCAGGATATTATTTTGGTGTTTTACGAATTTTTCTTTGCGGGAGCAGCTCTCATTCTCGAGACCGACTCAGTGGAGTAAACACTTGGAGCGGCAAGCGCTCGGTATAAACATACAGAAGAAAATCGAGAGCGTTGCCTACGGGTTCTGCTAGTACTTCTTTATAAAGAAATATTAAATACGCTGTGCAAATATGCAATGCGTTGCGATTAGAAAAAAAATCCGTATATTTATTTGTTTCCTGAAATAATAAGCGTTCATGTAGTAAGTGCCCCTTTTGTTCTTTTACCTGTTTGTATTAGATTCTATTTAAGAAGATAGGAGCGTAATGAACATAAACAAATAAGAGAGCAATGTAATGCATTGCAAAATGTATTAGGCTAAGTAAGAACTCATTAGACTCAATGAAGTGGGTTGGTTGTTTCAATACCGCACTCATGCGTCGGTTTTGCACCTCCTCTCCTGCGAAATCAATCAACATACATTATTGCTACCAAATACTGCATTACTGCATACATTTGCGATACTACCTGTATCTACGGCATAGAACGCAAAATCTTTTTTTATATTCCGCCGGTTGACAAATTACGTAAGACGTTCATCATCGGCGAGCAGGTTGACTGTTTATTTTTATTAAACGACGTCGCACTGTTACGTTTTTTATCGCCATAAAAAATGATTTAGTTTTAGGTAGTGTTTTATTATCCCAAAACAATGTTTAAGTGAGTTTGCCGATGTTACAGTTGTTAATATTAAATATTAGCGCTTTACACAGCCTAAGTTAATGAAAGTCAACGTGAATTCGTAATGCAGTTGCATTAGGACGCGAGATACTATTACGTACACCTAATAAACAAAACAAAATGTTTCACTTTAAACATGCCTATTTTATTAAATTGTAGTAGATTAATTAAGGCCGTAACGAACATCGCACCTTTTGTAAGCGAAAACATCAAGAATATCGAATTATCTACACCTTTTTCCTGTATGATTTTTTTCTATTTTCAATATGAACGGAGATATTTTAAGTTAGTTTTCTGCTCGTAATTAGTAAGCTAAAGGTATTTTGAGAAAAACAAAATTACTATTACATTGTTCTTTTAATTAGGCATTTTTTATCTAATTTTACCGACTTTTTATCTCGTGTAGTTTTCTATGGTTTTATTCCAGCCTCTTTTGGCTGCCATTTCTTACTTCTTTCTTGTGGCTTTTATTTCACTGTTTTTTTTTTCGGGACTTTATATTGTTGTCCATTATTAGAACGTATCCGTACCACAGGAGTTGTCTTTTTTCTTTTTCATCTACAATGTTCCTTTCTACATGCATTATTTCGCGTATTCTTGTATTTCTGACGCGATAAAGCGTAAACCAGTTGCCAATCTACTACGCACAGTAAAAAGTCTGATGAAAATTTTAAGCTAGCTTCACAACATGTTATTCAGTTGGAAATCTCAGTTTGCAATAATGCTACCCTTTCAGCTTGTGCAAGTTTGTGAATGTGTGGATTTGTTTTCCTCCGCAGTGAAAGTTATAATTGATATTCTGGTACTGTTTTTGTACTTGTACTTTTCAACTTGTTATTTCTATTTAATTCAACAAATTGGTGCTAATAATTTTTGCAAAAGCTTTGCTCCTTTTGGTTTATAAATCCTTTTTTAAGTTTTTTAACTGACACCTATGACAATACCATGCTTTTGCTCCGCACTACCCTTTTTAGGGACAAACTGCAAAGATTTTGCTGATGAAAAATTAAAAGATTTAAAGAAACAGAAAGTCAGAAAACCCTTTTCAGACAGAAGTGCAGAATTTGAAATAATATGGTGCATCTCTGTGCGTTTCCTTTTAGACGTAGCTGAAGAAGGTCAAGCAAATGTTAGAAATTGTCGAAGCAATTCCAACAATTTAGAATGTAATAACATTTTGGTGATACATATTGGGGCGTTGGTTTGCTCTGTTAACGCAAATAATTGTATTTTGTGAATATTACATCATAATAACAGCCGGTACCTAATCAATATAAAAAACTTAAAGCACGAAAATATGGAAATGAACTAGAGTGCAGCCCTTAATTCAAAGATGGATGTTAACTGGTTGCTAAAGAAAAAAGAACGTTAAACCTTTAATCAGATTTTTTTTAACTGGACAGGCAGTCTACGGAAACCTAGAAGATTCGCACCAATAATGACATGAAATCATCATTTATATAATAAATCCGGATCCCTTCTACATGTTTTTACTTTTAGTGGTGAGGGCCTCTACTACTGCAATGCACATGTTTACGCATCCATTATATAAGACCGATATTCCTTTGTATAACGAGCCGCTACGCTTTTGAACAAACATTTAAAAACTATTACAATTACATCATTTGCTTGACTATCTAGGTCGCGAAGCGGTGACTTTCATTGCTTATTTGAACAGCATCTCTATAGCGGAAGCCTTTCTGGGTGACTATGCACTGTAGAAAGCGGGGACAGAGCCGTGCCGGTGTTGGCATCAGGATTACAACGTGTGTCATCTTTCGTTTAATTGTGCAGACACTGTCACTAGTAATAATATCTCATTTTTACTGATATTGAAGCGGGGCGCTCCTTATTATGCTTGATACATCTTGTCTTATGCTTTTAGAAATTACTTCAGGTAGCTTGTAAATTGCTGCTTCTACGCCAGATACTATAATATTTTCCACAGGAATGCGCGAATATCAGATGCAGAACACCTACAATAAGAGAAAACTCATCCCGTGATGTCGTTACACCAAAACGGTTATACAGCCACAGAAATTCATAGAGCAATCCGCAATGCGGAACAGCCCAAAGCTAAGGAGAAACTGGCACCTCCGGAAGGCTTAGCTTTTCTACCTTACAGTAAAGGCATTACTGATAAGATTGGGCATGTTCTTAGAAGGTACAGCTTAAAGACAGTCTTTAGGACTAATGAAACTTTGGGAAACGGTTTTGGATCTGCAGAAGACCAAATATCATGCTTAAAATCAGCCGGGATCTACAACACCTCGTGCTCTTGCGGTTCAAAATACATCAGGCAAACTGGTCGTTCCATTAAGTTAAGATTGCGAGAGCACAAAGGTGATTGCAAACACAAACGCATCGCAAAATCTGCGGTGGCTGAACATACTGGTTTAACTTTACTCGCCAGAGTACCTTATTACTTCCCTCGTATCATACGTGAAGCAATTGAAATTGAAACAACGTAACAACATAAACAGGGAGAATGACTTTAGACTCAGTAAAGCTTGGACTCCGGTAGTTTATCTTCTGACGACTCCTAAGCATCATCGATCTCACGATCACGCTCCACCGGATCTGTCTTTGCCCAACGGTGACACCCAACCAGGACTCCGCCGTTCTGCCCGACTGGCTCAACGAGGTTTAAATACCTCCGCTTCCCGGATTTAAATTCAGTATTCTATTCACTCTGAAGATGCAAGCTGCAATGTCTTGCGAAACGTTAGTTTTTGTGTGGGTTTACAAACAGCTAACAGGCATAAGCCGATTAAGTATTATTGTCCTGGCAAACAAAATACATTAAGATCAAATCCTTGTCCGCCCGAAGGTTTAAATAAACTAACCACACGGCCCTGTTTAGGCAGGCAGGGCCTACGAACAAATATTGCTCAAACTTCTAGAGCAAATGCTTGTAAAGGCAGACAAGCAGGTCGGTCCTTACCTGATTATGCTGGGTGTAGTTCCCAAATGACGATGCGGTCTAAGCCGAAAGTAAATTGCAATATTGACAACACAACTATTCTCAGAATCATGAAACCGTTTACGTGCAATTTAAAATTAGAATGTTGATTCTGGATTGATGGGGAATAAGAGCGATGTTTAATTCGGTTTCAGCCAGAAATTGTATTCCAGTGTTTCTATCTAGAATAAATATGGGTCTCTGCTTTGATTTTGACTGCCCGCTGCTGGTTGTTGGAATTAAGAACGGTTGGTAGCTCAGTGGTAAGCGCGCGGGCTACCAATGCAGCGGATCCGGGTTCGATCCCTGGCCCGTTCGTTCTCCCTCGCAAGGCAACGGGAAACCAGCGAGGTGAATTTTTCCCCAGGAAAACCTTTCTGGAGGAGAAGTGCATGCACTTCCTGTGGTTCGGAGCCCACGTTAAACTGTAAGACCCCTATGTCTGTCTGTGCAAATTATCTATCGCCGCGCACCAAACACAGACATAGGAGAGAGGTAGCCAACGCCCTGAATAGGGTATGGCACTATAAGAAGAAGAAGGTAGCATCAATATTAAAGTTAGTGTTAAAATTACAGGGAGGTTGTTAGTTTTTCACTGTTTTCCACATCGGCGATGGTATTAACATCTGGTATTAACGACTTCGACACATCTGAAACAAATTTATTTATTAATTATTAAATTAATTTTCTCTGTTTGTTGTTCGAGTGAAGCACTAGAGAAAGTGCTCGATCATGAAGTGCTCCCTTCTTGAACTTGGTGGCCATGTCAGTCTATTTACTAACTGCAAGTGCGATTTCTTCACTAACCAACTCTACAACTTCTACTCGAAAAGGCGTTCTTTATAAGCACAAATGTCGCAAGACATCCCCTAGGTAATTTCATATGCTCCCAGCGGCTCTATTTCTCATAATAAGGTCGTTTGTCACCAATTGAATGTTCGTTAATAATGCACTTTGCGATTGTTTCAACTAATAATTATACATTGTTGATTATAGCTTACATAATACGAAATCAATGCTATTTTTCTTACTAATAATTGTTAACAAACTGCTTTTTTTTTCATATTTCAGTACAAATTTTTATTTATATTTCTATGTTTCATTAACTTCGCACATACCCAAGCAATCGATTAGAAAACGAAGGAGCAAACGTTTAAAACTAGTACCTCAGTACAGACTTCATTCAGAACGTGTCTAAATTAACCGAGCAAACGCCCCGGGCGCCCGTGCAAAAGGAGGGAAAGATAGATTTTGAGAATTTAATGGACTGGCCACACATAGAATGGGAAAAGGGGTGTTGGGAATAAATAAAATCAAACGTTTACGAGAAAAGTTTTGTGTGTAAATGAGATATTCTTTAATAACAGTTTTTTTTTGTATTGTAATTAATCTAAAACTATCAGGATCTGTTTCTACGTATATTGATTATTATCATAGTGCATCTCGTGAAAAGAAGCTTAAGAAAATATTAAAAATTAAGTATAAATTCTGCTGTAGATTAGAATCCTAATATTCTAGGACACGCTTTAAACTCGGTGGTCATTTTTAAATTGAATTACTTACATGCGTTCTATTGAATTTCCAGATTTAAACTGTAATACTTAAAATACATCGTTTCGTTTAGTGTTACTTTATTAATGAGCTAAGCCAGAGGTTCTGCACTCAAAAATATTTTTGCAAAGTTTCATAACATAACACACGAAACAGTATTACTTTTAAAACCCCTGACAATGCATATTCTACGCTTATCAACTCCGTTATAAATCAGCTCGGGACAATAAAACAGCTGGCCAGATGAATAATACGTGTCTAAACAAGTACCATAAGATCAACTTGTGAGTGTGTTGCTATTTTCAGGCTTGTAAATAATGTATTTTAAGTGGAACATATGCGCCAATTATATATTTAAAAGAACTATGCTAGAATTTATTTTAATTGATTGCACCAGGGTTTAGATACTGACTAAATACTAGACCAGAAATCCGCCTACTGGCTGATACCGATATCCGCAAAGAACAGCAAAAAAGTTTGTTATAATTTAATAAGGAAACAAAAAGAATAAGCGTACTCAAATCCATTTAATTATATGAAATGCGTTGCTCGACTTCGCAAGGTTCTCTAACTACAAGTGCATTATTTGAGATACGCCGTTTCGTTCAGTGCTAATTTATTGTTGAGAAAAGCCAGAGGTTCTGCACTAAATTTGTTTCGTGTATAACTTTTAAAAACCGTGACCATGCATATGTTAAGCTTATCAATTCCGTTATAAAATAGCGAGATATAAACCAGCTGACCAGATGAATAATACGTATCTAAACAAGCTCCTTAGGTTAAACGTGTGGGTGTGTTGCTATTTTAAGTTCGTTTAAAATTACATATATGCGTCAACAATATATTTAAAGGAATTGTGCCAGAATTTAATATTAATTGATTGTCCTATAATTTAAATACTGACTAAATACTAGACCAGAAATCCGGTCTATGCTGATATGGTATGGGTTTATAAGGCTTTAATCACACTCCCCCAACAGCGCAGTCAAATTAGAATAGGAAATTAACACATCGTGCTAACTAAATATGATACAATAAAATAACAATTGCGTTACGAAGTGATAAGATTATCCATTCTAAAAATAAGTATACGATTATTAATTTTCAGAACAACAGTTCTATTTCAATCCGATTATACAATATTTTATTTGATCCAATGTAGTCACTTATTGTGGTTTACCACACAGAGTCATTCATTTCCTTCTTTCTGTTCTTGATAAACGTACATTTTTTTGTTAATAAATTACAGAATACACATACAGTTTTTATTTTAATGCTCTCAGTTTGGGAATGTTTATGGTTAAAACGATTATGAAATTTTGATGGAAGTAAACATTTTAGGCTTCGAAGAACCAACACAGTAGTTTTTAACATGTGTGCGTATGTGTAACATACAACATTTTGTGAAAACCAAAGCAAATTTTGTAAAAAAACTTTGAGATAAATTTAATCTTTTTTATCGAATTCAGCTTGTAATGGCAACAACCACAATTCTTTTTTTAATTTTGATTTTTGTGTCAATTTGCTCACAAGTAATTTGAGATATAGACTTAAATTTTTTATAGTAATAAGTCCTGGAAGGTTATAATAAATAAGAAAAATTTAAAAAAGTAGAACCAGTTAGACAAAGCTACGGAAAATAATATAATAGTATATTATAATACAAGTGTATAAGCAAGCCTTTAAAGCACGCGCGACGGGTTTAAAAGCACGAGGCAAAGCCGACTGCTTTTTAACGGAGCAGTGCTTTAAAGGCTCTTATGCACGTGTATTATACGTTATTTTTTATTATACCTGCACTACAATCTGAAAATTATAACAAAAAAGGAAATTGAAATCCCTTTTTCGAAGTAATCTGTGTCATTAATCGTTGATATAGAAACGGTTAGCAATTGGTGTTTCGTTGCTATGTATATTTATTATAAATTTGTTGATTTGTGAAGTTTGTTTCGACTTTGTGTTCGTGAATTACAAAATGGACGAAAACATGGATATTTCACCCGAGATTAGAATGTTAGCCGAACTGATTACCTGTGCATTTATCATTGTTCAAAATTTGTTGGTGAATTTGTTGTTACCTAGGCAACTTTAAAGCACTAGTGCTTTAAAGGCCCGATTTTGCACGCTTTTTAGTTTCAAAAACAGAGATTATGGTTCAGGTATAATAAATACATATTTTTTAAAAACTGGTGCAATGTTGTTTTATTGCGTGAAAACGCCTAAACTATTATTTAGTTTTCACAATTCTCTAATTTCTTGGTGACATTATTTATCATATTCGAAATTTTAAACTATGCATTTCTATATAACTAACCGTGCCCGAGGCCTTTGCCCCACTCTTTTATTAATACCACTTGTCAACAAAAATTTAGTTTGTTATTTTTTATTTACTATCTATATACAAATTATTTTTGTTTTCTAGTTTTAATTACAATCTTAAGTAGAAATTACTTCTAGCAGGTCAAGGTTTCGAAAAATTAACTTAAAGAATAAATAAAAGATATTACCCATAATAACTAATAGTTACACTATTGCATTACAACTAGAATGTTTTTCTCTTCACTTTCCTTTTTTATAGGGTTGTGGAACTTTCTGACATCCTATATCCGGATATAACCCAATTTTATATGCAACGGTGGTAAGAAAATTTTGTCACGCTCAACTAGTGCCGGATCGATTATGTTCTTTTGTCCAGGAATATGCTGCTCTGTTGGTGGCCATTGTTTAACAAAGATAATTTTTGGATCAGGTCCCACTCACAAATGAAACAACAATGCTTGGTGTATTTAAGTTGTAGACCAAGCAAAATTGCTGCAACTTTTCATCAGAACTGATGTACCAGTTCTACTTTCTGTAATTAATTTTGTCAAGAAAGCATACCATATTTTCATAGGATTCCTTCTTGTGTACAGCATGTTGAACAGGAACTGAAAGGTAAATATTTCCATGGTGTAGAAAGACAGCTTTTAAGCTCAGTTTCGAAGCATCAGTGAATAGACGCCATTCTTCTGCATTGTGTTTATAGCTTAACGCAAGCATTAAATTGTCAATATTATTGCAGAAGAAAAGGCCCTCTGCAGTTTAGAAATACTGTGACAATTCATTCTGACGATTGCGATGTACTGAAATACGCGTTTCTGAAGCTAACAACTTCCAACTTTGTAATCCTGATCCTAGTATCTCTGCTTAAATTTTTGATTAATTCAAATGTCGAACCAGGTCATTTGGTTCTAAGCTTGTTTTTTTGAGATGGTAAAAAATTCTCATCATTGTTTGACAGTTCTCCAGTTGCTCCTTCTGCTTCTGTATAAACTTGCTCTTCTTTCAAAACGTTTGGACATGTTGGTACCGGAAAGGCTGGCGAATGAGATAACACTAGTAGCAGAAGGTAAATTGGGATAAGCAATTTTTTTCTTATTTTTACCAGAAAACCCGAAGACTTTGGTGCAGCAAAAGTAGCAGTTCGTCGTATGTTTGCTCATGCCAAATCATAGAAACCGCAAACGACAGCAAGTTTTAGGAGTCCAAAATTTGTCTTGATTTTTAATTTTAACACCAAAATAGTAGTAGTGTCTTTTTCTATTTTAAATGTAATATTTCGCTTAAGCTGCTAAATAGTTAATTCTCCGCATTAACATAACTAAAACTGTTCGGATTCTTTATACACTTACGAGACGAATTTTCAAAATATGATTAGTTTAAAAGCAAAAAGTGGCGTGGTTTACGGTTGGACATAGAAAACATGCCAAAACTTGTTCAGATCTGTTCAAACAAGTCAGGCAACACAAGATTTTTTCAGTATTTAACATTAATGCGGTAAAACAAAAATGTCAAATCCAGTAAAAAATTAATGTTTCAGCATTAGCATGAAAAAGTACATACATAGTTGATCATCAACCGGATATTCTCGATGTAGTGCTACACAAAAACGTTTGCCACCCAATATATCAAAATGTAGTCCCAGAGCTGGAGTCGGATTACACACCAGTTCTGATAAGCTTTTACAGTAGCCCACAAATTACACAAGCAGCACCAAAACTAATCAAGGGAAAAGTGGAATGGGAAATATACAGCGATGTGCTCAATGACAACATTAATAATCCCGGAAACCTACAGACCACAGCAGCAATAGACGTTGCCCTAGCGAACTACACCGAGGCCATCAAAGTAAGCGTTTAACAAGCAACAATAATACGCAAGGTAAGAAAACCACAGTACTATAATTCCCCTCTTGCTGAGGTTATGAACTTAATAAAAGAGAAAAACAGAACAAGACGACTATGGCAAAGAATTAGATTACCCCAACTGAAAGCGCAGCTCAACAACCTAACACATCGCATCAAAACAGAACTAGATACAATAAGAATAAGATCATATCAGCAATACATTAAAGATCTACAACCAAGAGACCATTCTATGTGGCAAGCAACAAACAGAATACTCAAACAGCGACCTACAATACCCCCACTTAAAAACAACGATAGCACATATGAAACAGATCAGGAAAAGAGTAACTTGATAGCAGATACCCTAGAAAAGACCTTCAAACCGTCCTCTGAAAATACACATCAAGACTTTATAGACGAGGTATGTACATACGTAGCTAACCAAGTACCTAAAGAAACAAGTACAATACAGCCCACCTCACCTAGAGAAATTAAAACCATAATAGATAAATTACCGCTAAGAAAATCACCCGGCCCTGATGAAATCCCTAACGTAGCACTTAAAAACCTAACAAGCAAGGCACTGGCACACCTGGCAACCATATTCAACACTTGCCTAAGGCAAGGGTATTTCCCCAACAATTGGAAACACTCACATATACTATCATTCAACAAACCAGGAAAGGATAAAAAGAATCCTCAAAACTACAGACCGATAAGCCTTTTATCAACACTGTCTAAGGTACTCGAAAAAATTATACACAAAAGATTAAACAACTTTATAACCAACCAAAATATCATACCTCGAGTGCAATTTGGGTTCAGAACAAAACATTCAACCATCCATCAACTATTAAGGATTACTGAAACAATTGAAAGAGGATATGAAGAAAAACAGTACACAACAATTGCCTTTCTAGATCTAGCCAGAGCCATTGATGGAGTATGGACAGAAGGATTATTATACAAACTAATCAAGCTTAATACACCCAACTATCTAACAAAAATCTTATCATCCTATTTACAGGAAAGAACATTCGCAGTAAGGATAAACTCAACGCTATCAACAACCAAAAGGAGTCCCACAAGTAAGCATTCTGGGAGCTTTACTTTTCAATATATATGTACATGATATACCCATCCAAAGACAAGCGCTTACTGCAATGTTCGCAGACGACACCGCTATTATTACTCAACACCATGAACTTCCAATAGCAACCACACAGCTACAACAAGCTCTAGATATCTCATATGCCTTAATTAATTCAATTTCATGCGAGACTCGCACTACTTTATCCATTAATTAACAGAAAATCTTCACTACAAATGGAATGCACCAAAACTATCTATCTAGCAATACTTCGGCCAATACTGACATACGCATGCCAAATATGGGGCAACACAGCGAAAATTAACACCAACAAATTGCAAACTCAACAAAACAAAGTTCTTAGGATAGCAACCAAAGCTCCTTGGTTTGTAAGAAACAAACAGATACATAAAGAATTAAATATTCCAACAATACAACAATTTATAAAAACAACAAGTAAAAAGTTCTTTAAAAATTTAACACAGTGCACCAGTGCGGCTTATTATAGACTAGGAAGAAAAAACACTCATACACGTCTCAAAAGAAAGCTAACACAAGACATAGTGCTAACATCAGACTCCAACACTAGTGACAGCGATCTAAATTAAATAGTGATAACCAAGCATAACAACAACAAAAGAAAAATCACTTCACCAATCGAAAGATTTATAAAACACGCTACCATGTATAGCAAAATAAATTGCTGATCTGGTTACAACTACAATAAAAAAAAGAAAAAAAAGAATAGAATATGCTTTATTCCATATGGCTTTATAATACAAGCATTGGAGGCATCATTACATTAATAATTTCATACACAAATTAAAACATGATTAAAGCGATATATGCAATACAAACAAGTTTTAACTACACTAATAAATATAATAAAAATAAAATAATAATGTAAATAATAATAATAGTAACAATAATATAATATATCACAAAGTATATCACAGTAGTCCATATCACACTAAATACAAAATATATCACCGACCCAGTTTATTCAAAATTACGCGAAAAATATTCATCTACTTTATAGATTGGATTTAGAATCAATAAATCTTTGACCTTCTTTTTAAAGTACGTTGAATTTCCCTGATATTAGTAGGCAAATGATTATAA
Organism: Ctenicera cuprea; assembly: GCA_958336395.1. Taxonomy (NCBI): domain Eukaryota; kingdom Metazoa; phylum Arthropoda; class Insecta; order Coleoptera; family Elateridae; genus Ctenicera; species Ctenicera cuprea. Next base: position 51,745,679 of record OY284487.1, read on the forward strand.
CATTTTATTGACATAATGTGAGGGCCGTTGGCTATAAGACTTTTTTTTTTTTCACAATTGATTTAAGCCAGTTCAGCACTTAGTGTTGCTATTCATGGCTGTGATGATGTAGGTCTTATCACTGTAACAGCACTATGAAGGTACTAAAATCACCTCCTCACTACAATTTAGGTTTTATTCACTATCATCTGAGTTCGATAAATATAAATCTTGCGGTAGCTTTCTTTTTAATCTCGCGTGAATTTTCTTTTCCCCGATAGAATAAACGTCAGTTGCTGGGCATTCGCGAATGTTATTAAAGTGGCGTTTGCAAATTTTTTTTATTGCTTCTTTGATAGTATCCACTCCCGCTTCTCTGTGAATCTGGTTGTTTCGAACAAACCATTGGGCATTTAAGACTATTCGCAGAACTTTATTTTGAAAAGTTTGTAGCTTCTTTAATTGGGTCTCGCTGGCACTACCCCATACAGGGCATCCATACATGATCACGGGGCGAATAATAGACAAGTAAATAAGTGTTCCGCACTTGATTTTAAAATGAGATTTTTTATTTATTAATGGGTATAATTGCACTAGTCTTGAGTGGGCTTCATTGAGTTTTTTATTAATATGATAACCCCACGTAAGTCTGTTATCCAAGTAGATACCCAGGTATTTTACGGCTTCATCATCTCTCTTCCACGGGATCGCTTTGTTTTGTAGCACTATGTTAGGTGGATTGCCTTTACGCCGCAGTGAAAATATCTTAGCTTCAGTTTTAGTGACATTAAGTTGTAAGCGCCATTTGTTAAGCCAATCGCTAATTATGTTTACATTCTCCTGTAACTGTGTGATGGCCGTGTTGATATCGTTGTTTTGGCTGATGATGGCAGTGTCATCTGCGAACATGACCAAAGCGGAGTTTTCCAGTTGAGGAATATCGTGCACGTATACATTGAAGAAGATGGGCCCCAGTATAGATCCTTGGGGCACTCCCGCGTTAGCCATTTTTACTTCGGATATTTTGGAGTTTATTGCAACAGAGAACGTGCGGTTTTCTAAAAATGATTTGATGATACATTGGAGGTAGCGAGGCAATTTAATCTTCATAAGCTTATACAAGAGCCCTTTATGCCGCACAGTATCAAATGCTTGTTTGATATCGAGGAATATGGCAGCTGGATAATACTTTTGTTCGAATCCACGTTCAATGATCTCTGTGACGCGATTTAGTTGATGAATCGTGGAGTGGTGGCTCCTAATCCAAATTGAAAATTTGGCAAAACTTTATTTTTGTGGATGTATTCTAGCAGGCGCACATATATTGCCTTTTCAAACACCTTCGATAAGGTCGGTAATAAGCTTATTGGTCTATATCCATTAATGTCATGAGAATTCTTCCCTGGCTTATGAAATAATAAAATATGGGCATACTTCCATGTATCAGGGAAGTATCCAACTCTTAAACAGGCATTGAACACTGATGTCACGTATACTACCGCCTTTTTAGGTAAGTTTTTTAATAGGAGGTTTGTGATTAAATCATGACCCGGTGCTTTTTTGATGGTAATTTATTTATTATTGTTTTGATTTCATATGGCGTTATCGGTGATATTTCATTTGGGTGATGAGGGGACCCATTCTGCAGCTCCCTTTCGACCTTGTTGGTGTGTTTTTTGTTGGGAGACTCATCAGTAGTTGTAAATGTATTGGCCAAATGGCTGGCGAACAATGAGCATTTTTCCTCATCGGATGAGTAGGATGCGTTATTCACTTTTATGGTGGATATATTATGATGCTTCTGTAAGATGCGCTTGGTTGCCCTCCACATTGTCGGGTCTTGTGGTTGAAGCTCTTGGATGTATGTCTGATAACTATCAATTCTATTCTGTTCGAGTTGTCTTTGTATTTTGCGTACTAAATAATTTAAGTGTGATTTAACTGATGGGTCTCTTGATCTAATCCACAATCTTCGAGTTTTGTGTTTTTCTTTGATTAATTGTTGTATGCTAGCAGGTGGTCTCGCGAAGTTCATTGCGCGTCTTGGTTTCTGAATGATAGTAGAAGCTGCAACTGAGTCTTTGACTGCACTTAATAATTTATCTATGGAATTATTGATGTCGCTGTTACTGTTTATAGCTGCTGGGCATTTTAGATTTTGCTGCAGAGTCTGACTAAACATTTTCCAATCAATTTTTCCGTTGATTAGTTTCGGGGTTTTATCAGCAACCTTAGGTTGATTATCAAAATTTAAAATAATCGGTAAGTGATCCGAATCTAGTTCAGGCAACACTATCTGACTAATTGGGTTTGAGAAGTTCTTATGTAGGATGACATCAAGAATATCAGGTTGATGGTCAATTCGGTATGGTATGTAAGTCGGTTCGGTAGGTGGGGTAATCTGAATACCATGTTTTGTTAATAGTTCATGAAGCTTAGTACCATCTGGGTTGGACACTCTACATCCCCAGACTGTGTTTTTGCAATTAAGGTCCCCTACGAGTAGAGTTGGCGTGTTGTCGTTAAACGCGTTCTCCAGTTCGTTCGCAGAAATACGTTTATTCGGTTGCTTGTATGCGCAGATAATCTTTAATTTTCTACTATTTTGAATTTCTATCATTACTGCAGTTGTTTCGATATTTCCGGCTGTTTCAGTTTCGATCTGGTAAATACTAAGAGACTTTTTAGAAATTATTGCAACCCCCCCTGCGGCTGTGTTTCCTGTCCTATCTTTTCGAAAAACATTATAACCCGGTATGTTCAACTTTTGGTTTGTTAATAAATGTGTTTCGGTGACACATAATATATCTACATTATGTCTTTCCAAAAACGCGATAAGTAATGATCGTTGTCTTGTAATTCCGTTTGCATTCCAATTTGTGATGATTAGGTTAGTGTAGGTTTTCTTTATTTTATTTGCTGACATTTTGTAATAGGGTTGGGATTAACGGGAGAAGGAATTCTTTGAGTTTGCCTATATGAGGCATGATGATTTGTATGAGTGAATGTATTATTTGCTCTATAAGTGAACTTGATTCATTAGTTTTTTTATCATTACTATTTTTATCATTCTTGGTTTGACTAGTTGATTCGCCTCTAATTGCATCTGCATATTTATAATAAGGGGATGTGTATCTATCAGGATTTGGTCGTTTCGCTGTCAATTTTTTGTAATACTCACAGCCTTTGTAGTTTGCAGTGTGCTCTCCATGGCAGTTAACACATCTGGGTTTCTCTTCCTTGGTTTTAGTGCACTGCGAATAGTGGTGATCCCCCAAGCATTTTACACACCTGGGAGTCAGCTTACAGTAATTTTTTGTGTGCGAGTATCGTTGGCAACGGGTACACTGTGGTATGTCCTTCCCGTTTCGTCTTGGCTCGACTGTTACTTTACAGTAGTATACGTATTTCAAATCGAATATAGAATTTACATTCTCCTGCTTGTTTAACAATAGAGCACAAACCGGTATTGGCAGTTTATCTGTGTTCTGCAAGCGCGTGACACTTATTACAGGGTACTTTTTAGCAAGTAATTCTTGCTTTATTTCGTCGTTTGTAATTGAAACTGGTACATTTCGTATAATTACAGAAACTTTGTTAGACGTGTCTGGATTCTGGTACGTATGATAATTTACATTCATTTCTTTATCAAAATATGACGTGAGAGTACGAAAATCTGCTATTGTATTTAGATTAATTTTGATTTGCGAACCTTTGTTGGTTACTGTGAATTCTTCTTTAATATTTGATTGTATGTCTGATATAAGTTGTTGATAATTATTAGCGTTGTGAATAAATATTGGAGGGATTTTTATGGGTTTAGGTTCTTGAGCTTTGTCTTCGTTAACGGTGAGACTTTTTTCTTTTTGCGGGGGAAGATAATATTTGTTTTCTTTTAATAATTGGTTAGTGTCCAAAACATAGCGTTTATTGGAATCTTGAGGTGGTGGTGATTGGATGGGGCGCTTAAGGTGGTTTTGGTTTTGAGAAATTTGCGTGTTTTGCGATAAGTCGCCTCTGTAAATAACTGTTACTTCAGGTTCGATGTGGCTATCTGCTGTGATGATTTGATCACTTGTAAAACTCATTTTTCTGTTCAATGTAGTTTCACTGTTGTTATTATTAAGTTTACGTCTATTTTCTATTAAATCTGCCGATAATTCGCGTACGAAATTTTTTAGTTTTTAGATAAGCACTATCGCACGCCCGCAGGCGCGCGGTATGCGGTTGAACTTCAATACAGATGGTGAAATGTATTAGGCGATCACAGTAATACACTACACAATTTAATATAATCACTTGGTTAAACAGTGCTCGTTACCTTCACAACCGTATCGGTCCGCGGTTCACGAGAAACTCGGCTATAAGACTGAGTCTATGGGTTGGTAAAATTAGATTATGTTTATTTCTTAAGTTATAGATTTCAATGTCCCCCACTTTTTTGTAATGATGCAGATTTGTTTAAATAAATACTACACAATTTAAGATAAAGTTAGACACCACAGTTAAAATTTTAAAATTCTTAAACAGTTCTCTACATGAATGCTGCCTAGGCTTAAAACATATCGTTCTCAAAATTTTCTTTTGCATAATTAGGACATGATTAACTCCAGTTGAGTTTCCCCAACACATAACACCGTAGTCAAGGGTAGCATTAACGTAGGCATGATAGAATGAAATTAATATTTTAGTGCTAACAAAATTCCTTAATTGCCAAAGCAAATAGTTATATGTCGATAACTTTTTTATAACACTATTTGTATGCACGTCCCAGTTTAAATTCATGTCTATGTGAACACCTAAAAATTTTGTAGCTTTACTTTGACGCAAGCTATTCTCACTTACTTTAACCAAGAGACTCTGATCAATTTCTTTGGTGCAGAAGAGAATTAATTCAGTTTTCTGAGAATTCAGAATTAGTCCGTTATCTAGACAATATTTTTGCATGGCTTTTGTACTATTGTTTGCTTTCCTACTTAGTTCATCCAAGTTTGCTGCAGAAACCAACGATGAAGAATCATCAGCAAATAATGATATAAATTGAAAGTTATTATTATTGACGACGTCGTTAAGAAAAATTATGAATAATAATGGCCCCAGTATGCTGCCCTGGGGCACGCCGGCATTAATGCTTTCATGGTTAGAAGTATAAGTTTCACCAGACTTTCTTAATACCACTTTTTGGGTGCGATTAGTTAAATATGATACTAACCAGTTACTTGCCACCCCTCTTACTCCATATCGATTTAATTTAGTTACTAATAAGTCATGACTTACTGTTTAAAAAGCTCGTGATAAATAGTAAAATATACCCGCGACTTTATTTTTGTTGTCTAAATTGTGCAAAATATGATCAACTAATGACACTATTGCGTCATTTGTTGATAAACCTTTTCGAAATCCAAATTGTCTATTACTTAATAAATGTTTTGTATTTATAAAATTAAAGATTCTAGTGTAAAATGCTTTCTAGTAAATTTTGGAAAAACCGATAATACCGAAACAGCTCTGTAATTCTCAATTTTGGAATTATCACCTTTTTTAAAAATTGGAATAATAATTGAAGGTTTCAATTTTGAAGGAAAAATACCCTCTTCGAATGAGCAATTTATAAGATGTGTAAGTACAGGAACAATGTACTCAACAACATGCCCCAATAACGAGCATGGAATGCCATCATATCCTGCAGAGTCTTTATTGGATACTTTTCTTACAATATTTTCTACCTCTCGTTCTTCCACGGGTAGTAAAAACATTGACTCACGAATAACAACATTGCTAATACTGGTTTTAGCTATTTTTGTGGTGTTCACAAGTTCTTTTATAGAATTTGAGAAATAATTATTAAATACCTGCGCAGCACTACTCAGATCGGTAATTTTATTATTGTAGATATGGGTTAATTCGTGAGGATATGTAGAACTAGGTTTAATATTAATTTCATTCTTAATCATGTTCCACGCAGCTTTAGATTTATTAGTGGCTCTATTATATGTATTACCATTAAATGCCTTCTTTGCCTGAATAATTTGATTTTTATGATTTTTCATTAACTGATTATAATAAGCTAGCAGCCCATCATCGTTTGAACTTTTGCAAATTTGGAAGAGGTCTCTTAATAACCGTCCTTGGTTTATTATGTTTGGGGAGATCCAAGATCTTTTTACAACTAAATTACTTTTACATTTTACAAATTGATTTGGGAAAGCAGTATCAATCCATTTATAAAATGTATTAAAGAAGATCGTAAATTTATCGTCTGCATTTTCCACCAAATAAGTTGTTTGCCAGCATTCAGTAGAGAGTAAATATTTAAAATGGAATAAGTTCATTTCGTTTTTAAAAAAAATTTTATAGGTGCCTTTATCTCTGCCCAAATTTGAGCGTTTACCAAATGTAAATTCGACATACTGCATGTAGTGGTCAGATAAATTCGCGTACACTATACCCGCATTTAAATGCGCGCTGTTATGATTGGTGAAAATGTTATCAACAATTGTTTTCGATTTTTTCTTGAACACGTGTAAAGTCTTTAATACATTTGATAAAACCATACGAAAACAAAATATTTTCAATGTCTCTAGCACCTGAGTCATCGACACAATCGTCGAAATTTACATTAAAATCACCACATAAAAAGTGATGGTGTCAAAATTATTCATTTTTAATAAAAACAAATCAACATTGCGTTTAAAAATCTCCAAATTCCCATTAGGGACTCTGTAAAAACATGAAACATTAAAAACAGTATCACAAAAATTAACATTTACTGATGCAAATTCAAATAGACAATCAATTCTTTCGACTGCAATAGTTTTCGTTTGAGATTTAATGTCAGTTCTAACATATATTGCATGATAACCTACGGCTGCCTGGTTTGGTGGCCAAAAGTCAAACAAAAGCAGGCAATTGCAAAACTTACAAAAATTCAGGCTAGCATGTCTATGCATAACAAGAGCAATGAAAAGCTCACCCACGGCAGCCATGGAAATAATGCTAAACCTACCCCCCCTCGACATTTTCATCAGGGGAGAGGCCAGGATGGCAGCATACAGGCTGACATGTAACATGAACTGGAAAACCCAGAATAACCTTGGGCACACCAGAATCACAAATGATATCGCAAACCCTCTTTTAAACATGGGCAGCGACACTATGATTCCAAAAATTTCATACGACAAACCATTTGAAATCCAAATGGACTGGGATCAATGGCGTCGTAGGGAAGAACAGAATCCGTCAAGAGGGCTGATCTGGTACACAGATGGATCTAAGATGGATAACGGGTCAGGTGCTGGAATACACGGCGAAACCCCAAGGCACAACATGCATGTCTCACTGGGTCAAAACACCACGGTATTCCAAGCGGAGATATTCGCTCTGGGAACCTGTGGCTGTGAGAATTTGAGAAGGCAAACCAAAGGCAACCCTATCCACATACTCACTGACAGTCAGGCAGCCCTAAAGGCATTCGCATCAAATCAGATAAGATCCAAACTAGTCTGGGAATGCCTGCAAAACCTGAAAACCCTGGCAAAACACAACCAAGTAACACTGGTGTGGGTGCCAGGTCATAAGGGCATAGCAGGCAATGAAAAAGCAGACCAACTAGCGAGGAAAGGATCTGATGCAACCTTTATTGGTCCTGAACCAGTAGTAGGTATCACAAAGGCGACAGCACGTGGGGTAATAACTGAGTGGATCAAACAACAACACCAGCAATATTGGAACCACGTGCAAGGACAAAGACACAGTAAACTGATGATGGGAAGACCATCTCAGAATCTAACAACTGAAATACTGAAACTCAACAGAAATAATCTTAGAATTGCGACGGGGCTACTAACCGGTCATTGCAGTCTAAGGAAACACATGCACAGAATGGGCGTATATACAGAAGAACCCATATGCAGACTCTGTAATGAAGAGGAAGAAACTGCCTCTCATGTAATCTTTGAATGTGAAGCATTAAACCGCCGACGTCACAACCTGTTGGGCGAAATAGACCCACAGGTAGGCATACCGGAAAAAGATCTGGTCCACAGGCTACTAAATCTAGTAAAGGGTCTTAACCTGTTCGCCTAAATCAAAACGCAAAGGCAGAGAAACACAATAGGCCTTATTGGCCGGGGTGTTCAGGGACTCACAAAACCGTGCTCTGCAATTGCTACAACCAATAACCAATAACCAATAACATATATTGCAACTCCACGTTTTTTTGAGTTTGTTCTACAATAATAATCTGCCAGCTGGTATTGCTCCAATTTGGCATATTTAATTTCATCCTCGCTAAAAAATATTTCGCTAAAGCAAACAATCTTGGGAGATTTAAAGATTTTAACAACAGAAATGCAGGATTTAATTTGTTTATACTTCTAAGACTCCTTACGTTCAGGTGACAAACCCTAACAGAGTGTGATGCAAGCTGACTTTCCTGGGCATCCATTGGCAGAGACGTAATTGACGATTTTATCCTGTTGGATCTATCGATCGTAGAGGAGAAAAATCCGTGTCAACGACTGTGTTGCAGCTTGAATCCGACCCTGACGAATATTCCGAGAGAATACTACTGTTGCTGGCACCATCATCTTGATCCGTTTCCTCCAGGAGCAAATTTTCATTGATTTCTTAATTGGTGCAATTATGAATTTCGCTTTCAGTTAGTAAAATCTTTGTCCGCTTTACATTTAGTGGGCTAATAAATTTACAGTTGCCAGTGTACTTATTTTTAAATTCATTTATATATTTCACTAAGTTACTACACAGATTTTGTTTACCACCGTTATTTAAATGCAATCCGTGTTGCGTATAATCCATCCTACTCATGCTACTGTTAAAATCAAATAAACCTAGATTATTATTATATTTCTGTAGGCTTTCCATGATATTCCAAATTTTTTTGTTAGTGTCATATGTGTAATTGCTACACCAGGGAACGTTATATTTGTAGGGAGTTGTGGAGATTATTACATTAGTCTGAAAACACATATTAGTTAACCTTAACACAGTTTTTAACAATTGGCTTCGGTTAGTGTCATTTGTACCTCCAATAACAATTAAAATTTTTTATTACAGTACTGTAGTCTTTATCACTGTTTAGTTGTACCTTGGCTTGTGTGTTCCCTACTAATTTAATGGGGTACTTGTCTTTAACAAAGGATTGCGAAAGAAAACAAAGAAGCAAAGATGTTAAGTGTGTTAATTGCCAGGGGAATCACCCAGCTAACTACAGGGGCTGCGAAATTGCCAAAGAAATACAAAGACGAATGTTTCCACCACTAAGAAACAAACAGATGGTCCAACCTGGTATCCCGTACTCCCAAAAAGCTACAAACCAAAATCTACAAGAACAACAAGTCAATAACCAACAACCCAACCATAACGTCGGCCCCAATCAAAATGATAATAACATTGAAGCAATGATGTGTAAACTCAATGCTTAATCTACTCACGACCGTCATATCAAAAATCTCAAAATGATCCATTTACTTAAGTTAGCACTCTGGAACGCCAACGGCTTGGCACAGCACTGTCAAGAAGTCACAACATTTCATTGACATTATGATTATTTCAGAATCACGTTTCACCAACCTAAACTATATAAAAATCCCAAAATATAATATTTACACAACTAATCACCCAGATGGCACTGCTCACGCCGGCACTGCAATCATAATAAAAACAGCCATAAAACATCACGAAATACAAAAATATCAACAAGAACATCTACAAGCCACAAGCATATCAGTAATACTAAACAACAGAGAGGTTATTGTTTCAGCGGTATACTGCCCTCCCAAACACTGTATCAAAAAAGAACAATTCCAATCCTTCTTTAACACCCTCGGACCTAGATTTATTGTAGGAGGCGACTTCAACTCAAAACATCAGGAATGGGGATCCAGAATCACTCTAACGCGCGGCAGAGAATTACTCAATGCAATGAGAGAGAATAACCTTCAGCACCTTTCAACCGGTGAACCAACATACTGGCCATCAGACCACCAAAAAATCCCTGACCAATAAACCCAATAAACTACTTAAGAGCAGAATCATGCTTAGACTTGTCTTGCGATCATTCACCGGTCCTCGTCACATATTACACCCAAACTACTAAACTCCCTAAGCCTCCTAGACTCCACGGCAAAAAGACAAACTGGAATTATTTTAGAGAGTAGGTAAATGAAAGAGTAAATCTACACATTCCACTGCAAACAACCACTGATATATACGAAGCAGTAGAACACTTCAACTCAGTACTTCAGCAATCATCGTTGGATGCAACACCTGATTATCAAGAATCGGAGGTTCAAGAATCTATTCCTATAATTATTAAGCAGAAAATAGCAGAGAAGAGAAAACTAAGACGAATTTGGCAAAACACGAAGCATCCTAGGGACAAAACCAAGCTTAACGCAGCAACCCGTGAACTGAAATCAAAACTACAGGAATTGAAAAATCAGGGAATCCAAGATTATTTGACAAAGCTATCACCCACAGAAGACACCAACTACTCCCTATGGAAGGCCACAAAGAAGCTAAAACGACCCCAGTTAATCATTCCACCAATCCGGACATCAAATGGCACCTGGACAAGAAATCCCGCCGAGAAAGCAAATGCCTTCGCCAACCATCTGATAAACGTTTTTCAGCCCTATCCCTCAACCATCTCTGATGAAGAAGAAAGAGTAATCCTTCAATCAATAGAAGAACCTATCCATACTGTAGAAAACCTTAAAAAAATTAAAATTGGTCAAATAAAATCCGTAATTAATAAATTTACTAAAAAACAAGTCTCCTGGTTATGATGTCATAACAGCCAAGATACTCCAAGAACTTCCTGAAAGTGGCTACAAAGCTTTAACATATTTATTTAATGCCCTATCAAGACTAGAAACCTTCCCAGCACAATGGAAAATTGCCCAAATAATTATGATCCTAAAGCCTGGCAAAGATCCGAACGAAGTAACATCGTACAGACCGATCAGTTTCCTCCCCATACCATCTAAAGTATTTGAAAAGCTCATTTTACAAAGATTAAAACCAATCATTGATAAAAAAAATATTTTACCGAAACATCAGTTTGGCTTTAGAGAAGGTCATGGTACCATAGAGCAAATACACAGAGTAATGACTAAAATTAATCATGATTTACATCTAAAAAGATACTGCTCTGCGGCCTTTTTGGACATTAGCCAGGCTTTCGACAAGGTCTGCCTTACTGGACTGCTGTACAAGATCAAAAAAACTTTACCACTTTGTTACTTCAATATATTCAACTCTTACCTAAGCAACAAGTATTTCCAAGTGAAATTCCAAGAAGAGCTATCAGCACTGTATCCTATCCACTCGGGCGTTCCACAAAGCAGTATTCTTGGTCCCACACTTTATCTAATCTACACATCAGACATTACAATCACTAGACAAACAATGACAGCCACCTTTGCGGATGATACCGCCGTGCTAGCCTCCCACAACGATCCGAGAATAGCATCACAACTTCTTCAACTAAACTTAAATAAAATAGAAACCTGGTTAAATACCTGGCGAATTAAGGCCAACGAAACCAAGTCTGTGCATGTGACATACACACTGCGTAAAGAGACCTGCCCTCCAGTTAGGCTAAACAATAAGCAACTTTCTCAGGAAGACAGTGCTAGATATCTGGGCATGTACCTTGATAGAAGATTAAATTGACGTACACATATATGGAAGAAGCGAACACAGCTAGGACTGAAATACAGACAAATGTACTGGCTCTTAGGTAGAACCTCTCAACTCTCTATTGACAACAAATTACTGCTGTATAAAGCTGTCCTTAAACCGGTATGGATGTACGGGATACAGTTGTGGGGATCGGCCAGCAACTCAAATCTAGAGATATTCCAAAGTGTTAAATACAGTGAAAAACTACGTGTACATACTAATGAACTTGCAGCAAATCTATTAGACAGACAATACGTCAAAAGACTTAAAAGACACGATCCACTTGATCTGCCTGACAGATTTAATTAAATGAACATCAGGTTGGTTAGTACAGTGACATAGTCTAAACAGTTAAGTTCAACAGATGGAGTGCTCTCAATGGAGTGCATTCTCGCATGTTATGATTACCTTAAACAAATCATTTACTGAATGTTATTTTGCATGACAGATTGTAAATATACATTGATGATAAATAAAAAAAAATAACAATTAGATAATCATTGCGTGTAAACAATTTTGCTAAATTTGATAAGTCACAAGTAACCTGTTCCAATGTCGCATTGGGTTTATAAAGCACTTGTATATTATAAGTATCGCTACACATTTTATTTAAGATATCAGACAGTCCACGGCCATGACTATCGCATAGCAGAAAAACACGCGGTAAAGTATTCTTTCTTGTAGGATTAGTACGCTCAATGTTGTCTATACTTGCATTCCCTGCGTCGTCGCCTTCTATAATCACATTATCCTGAGTTATTATCCTCCGATATTTCCTGCGCTTTTCCAGGAAGTTACTTAACTGCAGTTTTAGTTATTCACTGACTGCTGTCATAAAATGTAAATCATCCGATAATTGTTGTATTTGGGTTTCCAGCAATTTGCAGGTATGGCAGACTTCGTCTACTTTCAACAATTCTTCATTTACGGTGCTGTCTTGATTTTCTTGTTCTTGTTCACATAGGTTAAAGTCATTTAAAATTAATGAGTATCTGTATATAAAATACTTAATCACTTTAACAATATCTATTTATTTTAACCTTATACGTATTTCGGCATGTTTACATGCCATTGTCAAAGGTTATATGAAGGTAAACAGTTAGTGTTGTTATAGCAATAGAACTTTTTTACTTATCTTGGTAATCGTCTGATTTAAAATTGCACTGTTTTGAGCAAGGTACAGCAATTCCACTAATTTGACTTTTTTTAATCCTTTGGTTTCTATTCCATATTGTGAGAGAGATCCGATTTTAGTTTAGGCATTTTTAAACAGAACTATTCACACACCACAGCACGAAAACACGTCCGCTTTCGTAGAAATGCAGAACTCGTCGAATATGTATTAAGAGTGTAGGAAAAAAACCTTTGTAGACCAGTATAACTTGCAGCTGCCTCGTCGTCCTACGTGACAGTTACATAAACATTCATTCAAAATAATACATAAACTGTGTTGAGATGTATGTAAAAGTCCCTTATCGCGTAAAGCGTAATTCCAAAGCTCTTATGATATTACTACAGATAACGCTTTTATGCAAAGTGTCTAAAATTTTTTTTTAATAAATAATAGTACTGTCAGGGTGACATACGTTTTTGTCTAAATTTCACAGAATACATTTTTACTGTCACTACATTGAACATATGATATCATGAAATCTATTTTAATATTGTTTTAACTTTTGTGTGTCCAAAGGCAGTTATTTTTAAAAGCAATTCCGGGTATTATAGAGAAATAGAAAATAAAAATTAAAGAATGGCATTTTAATTGGTACATCAGCAAAGAACGCCGCTATTAGCATCATTGGTTCTTTGCCAAAATGCGTTTCTGAATGACAAATGCATTCAACATTTCTTCTAATTTACTCTCGCAAATTTAATTAAGTTAACAGAAATATAGTGTTGCTGCTTTTAGCTGGAAATATACCGGATATTTATATTCGAAATCACGAGCGGCCCATAAAACCAGGAGTTAAAGGCTCCGGAGTGCGATTCATCGAACACAATAAAAATACCGAAATAAAAAGACACGCATTACATAAAAAGCGCATAAAAACGTTGTTAAAACATGCTATGCACAATGAAAGCGACAAATCATAACTCGTAAGTGCGTGTCTCGTAGACGGAACCTCGGGCCACCCTTTAGTTCTGCGTTTGTAAAACTAACGCGTAGGAGGAGAGTGACAATTTCATTTTACTGTTATGCATCCTGCCAGGGACGGTTCGGCGATGCGGAAAATCGGAAAAAGTTTGAATGCAAAAACGTTAAAGAAATTAGAAGGATTTAATGTATACCGGGTGTGCACGAAACATGGCTCACCTGATTTTTTCTTTATTTTACAATAATTTCTTTTTCTGTGGGTCAAATTATTTTCCTCATCATAAATTCTTCCTATGTGTAATACTCAATAAACAATCGGTATTTAAACATTATGTGCTTTACTGTATAAGAGGTTAAAGTTACTAAAAACCGTTTTTATTTGAAAAAAAAGGTCAAGTATTCAAATGGAACTACATATATTGAACGATAGGTTCTTTAAAAACTTATTTAAAAACACTATTCTTTCTAAACATTTAATCTAATTTTAAAAATATCAAAATATACGGGGTGTTTCCATTTAAAATAGAAATTTGGTATTAAGAGCAAAAAAAATGTTACTTACATCCAATAATAGAAATTTATGTTAATCCCTCCAAACTTAATTTGGATACATTAATCAACAAAAAAACGGGGTTTCGATTACACCTCCTATACAGGGTGCCTATTTTATCGTGTAACCCCTTGATTGTTCAGAATAAGCAACACCTATTGCGTGTCAAAAACTATGAAAATATAACTTTATAAATGAGAACAACCGTTTGCTGTGGGTATAGCTTTCCGCACATAAAATGTTAAAGGGGGTGCTTTTTTTATCCGGAGCACTTTTAGTCTCATTTATATAAAAGTGCATTTTATTACTAATGCTACCTATGACATGCAACGTGTGTTGTCTACTCTGAAGACCCAATTGTCATTCTGTATACTACATATGTTTGTTTTTCACTTTGGACAGTTTTATTGCAATTTATAAAATAAATAAAATCTTACAACTTGTACACGAACTTTAACGCTACTTAGTACTAAATCGGTTGTTTTCAACTGTACAAAGTATTAAATTGATTAAATGTGAATAAAATTTTAGTATCACATGGCAAATAAAAATTTCTTTTTGTTGGTTGTATTTTGTATTCATAAAATATTTAAAATTAAATTAGAAGTAAAATCAATTAAAAGCCTTGCCTTTTTCTTTTGCTCTTTTGCTTTGAAATTTATTTTCAGCTGCTTTTCCGTCGGCTTCTTTTCCACCGTCTGTTTTCTCAGATTTTCTTCCAGGCTTTTTTTTCGCTACTTTTTCCCGGGGTTTTTTTCCTCAGCGTTTTTTTCCTCAGAATTGAGAATTTCAACATTTAGAAAAATATGAAAAATTTAAGAAACAGATCAATTTAAGAAATTGAAATTTGAAGGAATCTTAACTATAGAAATTTAAAATGCAATAGGGATTACAAGAATAATCATTGATTTTTTAAAGTAGTGCAATTTGTTAAATTATTTTTTGTAATTTATTATTTGCATTTTGGTTAAATGTTTTTTTTGCGTTTTGGCAACCATTGCAATTAAAAATAATAAAAATAGGCGCCGCTTTTCGTCTGGCCTTTCCATTTTCATATTTTTAAAAATATGTCAAAGCACCATAATACACTCAGCGGAAGTTTATTGAACCAACTGAGACATTAATGTCTTATAAATAAAATAATCATTAACTTAAACAGGTACGCCTGTTGAAATTATTAATTAATTATTTTCTTTATACTCTATTAATATAAAGTTCAAAAAAGTCAACCTCGGTCATCACTGAAAACTTTTGGGGTTGGGGAGTAGCCAAACTTCAGCTTATTTCTATTTATTCGCAAAATTGGAAAGAAATTCCGTTGGCACTTTTTGAAAAGTGTGTTTATCTTAAATTATTAAATAATATTTAAAATAATTTAAAAATGTTTCAAGAAATTGTGTTTGAAAACATTTGTAAAAAATCATAGATTTCAATTTCAATATTGTAAGAAACTCAAAGGAAGTGCAACCAATGGCAGTAGCTTGTTAATTTATTATTTTTTTCAATTTATGTAGAAAGGAGGCTTTTGCGCTTTCATTTGACAACGCAAAGTTGACTTTTTCCTAGGAACAAGCTGCAGTTGCCACTTTACCGCTCGGCGATTGTTAATAGTTATTTTCATAACTCGTTCGGGAAGCGTGTTTCCCACACGAGTGTGAAAATATGCAGAACGAGCAATAATGAGTTCTGTACTCACACGAGTGTAGGAAACACGCTTCCCGAACGAGTTATGAACAACGTTTTTTCTACTGGCGTACTTTTTCGTCATAATTTTAGTTGAACTGTTTGGTCTCGTTGAATTTAAGTATAACCATTATGTACTAAAATTTATAGAGCGCTGAGATATCGATTGAATTATTTAAAAATATACAGATGTTGCATTTAAAAAAACCGATCCATTAGAATTAGAAATATTTGCACTGCTGAAACAAACACCCTGTATAACAAAATTTAACTTTAAAAGACCTAGAGGATAGCGCATGAGTTTGGCTAAGGTTTAACAAAAAAAGTTTGTTTAATGTTGGGAAGTATGGTTCATGTAGATTTTATTAGTGAGATCTGCAAAAGTCAAATTTTTTGAAAAAACTGGAATACCACGACGCGATGCAACGGAATTTTGAGAACAAAACATATTCGGAAAAGCAATTTAAAAAGCGTGTAGGGCCAGCGGGTGGTCTAGTGGTTAAAGTCCCAGGCTTTGAAACTAGACTCTTAACGGTAGTAGGTTCTAGTCCTTTGCTCGTCGGAAATTTTTCTGAATAAGTTAAATCCGGCATGTCCATGGATGGTGTGTACGTTGGGTTGCATGTCTGTCAGGGGTGGGGTGCATGTTAGACCGGTGTATAGCACTTAGTGTGTTGAGCCCGGCTAAGAGGGTGGGATGGGAATCATGGAGTCGTGCTCACGCACGGCCTCATGAGTCATTAAAAAAAAGCGTATAAGTATATGTAAAAATGTACAGGGTAATCTACTGAAAAGAACTTAAGTTTGGTATGCCACTCTTATACGAAACCTTTTGTATAATCAAAAATAATTTTAAAATGTGGTTTTCTTGATCTCTAGACATTGATTTGAAACATTTTTTTGTGTTTTACGACCATCGCGTCGATATTTTCAAATTTAAAATTACTTTATGGTGCTTTTTCAAAACGATTGTAGGTGTGCAGCTCGAGCACAAAGTGCCTTTGTTTCCTCTCTTGAGATTGCAGCCCTCGGCTACGCCTCAAACTGCAAACTTCCCGATCGAGCAACAAAGTAGCACCACTTTGCGCTCTTGATACTTAAATAGCTATTAAAAATGGTAAGAAGATTACTGAACATTTAAGAAATTATGTCAGCATTTGTAAGACATTCAAAAAAATTAGAAAAAATCTTGAAAATATGTTTGAATTTTTTTGAATTTTAAAAGACGCAAAAACTCTACTTCCAGAAAATCTGAGAAGTAGAAACAGTTAAAACGTTTACGTTATTTTTCACTGACTGATTGGATTTTCTTTTACTTAAATTATAACTTTTACGTATTGGCGGATCTGAATCCACCCCTGCGCCCCGTTCCCATTAGAGAAGGCCACGATAGATGATGGGGTTGGCACTCCTGAAATGTCTCCGTGATATTTGCTTGTTTTGACATATTTAAATTCCCGTTCATGGATCACTAGATTGCTGTCATGGCCTTAACAACTTCGCCCGTTTTCGATGTCGGCGATGTGAAGTGACACGGGTTCAACGAGGGAAATTGTAATTTAATTTATATTTGACGCGATGTGATGGGTGTTAATTGGTTGGCTTTCGGTTTGTTTCGCCGGATAATGTTATTTTCATGTTTACTGTTAAATCGCACATGTTTGCAATACGTATATATGTATATTTTCCGCTAGCTTTTATTCCTTTTAAAAATGCACGAAACGACCCATTGTAATAAGAGAGCCAGACGCGGACACGCTGTTCTTGCATACCCTGCGTGGTTGTATCGTTTGTTCAAGACAAAATGCTGTTTATATATGCACTTACGGTTACTGCCCACAATTGTTACTGAGACAGTTTCATTGAAATCACGTGCCTACCCTGTATTTAGTCATTGTCAACGAGAATATCTAGCAAATTAGGCCATATTTCACATCCTACCTCCAACGACTGCTCCATATAAGTCTTCTCGTATAAAATATACGCAGTAAAAGCGTCAAAAGCGCTATATTATTTCAAAATTGCAACTGAGTTTAAACATAGAAAATTAGTTTCATAAAAATTCCGATGCAGTTTTTCTAGATGTTCTAAGTGTATCGGTAACACTTACTAATAGTTATTTGGGGGAAAATGTGTTGTAGTTAAAACGGTTTCTTTTAGTAATGTTAAGACAAATTAATTCTTTTTGACAATATATCTTGAAAATATCATAGATTTTGAGTATGAGCCCAAAGAGCAGTCATCTTTCTCTGTACCTCACAAAATTCGGAAAACTTTCTTCAGCGAGGTTTGTAACAATAATTTATAGTTTTCTAATTTTCTTCTTTTCTATTACAAAACAAACAAAAGTTAACATCTATTCCTTTTCCTTGAACAGGTATGATGAAAATTGAGGTTTGAGTGTCCGTGTGTTTGTATACTTTAACACTTTAAACCCTAGAGGCTTTAACAGCGAAAACTTAACTTTTCACACTGGGATGAAAACGCAAAGTAGCGACTTTGATCCGCCAAATAAGGGTGATAGGGGGGGGGGGGGGTCTTGTACTTCAATATTAGTCACCATAGAAAAAGAAAGTTAGATTCTTATTCCGCGCATGTCGAATAGCCGAGCTGTGCAAGCGCCTACTTCTTACCACACCATCCATTTTATTTGTTTTTACAAAAATTGACAATTTTCAACTTTAATATCGGGATGAACCTCCCCCTGAGAAAATGCTTATAAAGGGCTTCCTTTAGGTGGTTTACCTGAACAAGTGTAATTAAGTAAAATATGCTATTTTTTTAAATCGAGTTGCAGCGTTCAGCAGATAATGATTGTTTGCAATTACAAAATACTAGATATCAGAAAACCAGATAAATTTCAAAAAATAAATAAGGGAGGGACGGGTGCTCTGTTTTAATAGAGACCCACTCAAAAAAAAACTTAGATTCGCATTCTACGCACGTCGAATAGCTAATCTGCGCAAATGCGATCTTCCTACTACTCCCACCATCTATTTTTTGTGTTTTCCAATAATTTGAGTGATTGCTAAATACACTTCCAAAATTGATTTTCAGTTTACAGCTAATAAATATTGTTTAAAATTACAAAAAACCAAATAAATCCCTAAAAAAATAAGAGGTGGGGTGTTGCTTTACTGTATATATTGTACACCCTACCATCCTCTCACCACCCTTTTTTTTCAAAAATTTGTTGATTCAGTATTGATCCTCTCACTATAGCAACATCCCTAACCCACTCTTCATTGCACCCCAACCCCGAAATACTAAAAACGTTTTAAAATAGGTAAAACCGCACTCTCCGTTAAAGGAATAACTCTAAACTTCTTTAAATTTCAGCCCTAACCGCAAAACACTAAAAATGTACGAAGAAGGAAAAATCAACCTTTTTATAAAAGTAATACCTCTAAACCCACTCTAAATTGCGGCCCAAACCCTTAAAAACTAAAAATTGCTAAAAATAAATGAAAGCTTCCTTTTTATTAAAACAACACTCCCAAACCACTCTAAACTGCACTCCTAAAAATTAAAAATATCTAAAAACAGGACAACTCACACTTTTATTAAAGCAACACCTTTAAAGCACTCCCAGCCCCTAAACACTGAATATTTCTAGAAACAGGAAAAATCACACTTTTCATTAAAGCAACTCTCTCAACTACTGCAATTTTTACCCGACAGCTAAAAACTAAAATTTTCAAAAATTAGTAAAATAACCCTTTTTACTAACTTACACCCCTAAACCCTACAATTAATCATTTTTAAAGATGGAAAAATTATTCTCTTTGTTAAAGCAACACTCTTAAACCACTCTAAATTACAGCCTCTTTACAACTGAAAATGTCTAAAATATAGGGAAAACCATCCCCTTTATTATATATACAACAACAGTTAACAAAGCTCAACGAATGCGCGCCACTGACCTTCCGTTCGTTGTTGACGGCTGGTCTGACCCGCAGGGTCACTTGTGAGGAGGCCATTAGTGCCAACCTAGTTCTGTTTACCGTAGCGGCATCTAGCTAGAGCCCTAATCCACCACGTTCCTCTTCGAGTCGGATTGAGTTTTGCTTATTAAGAGCCCTTGCTCAAGTTCCTTTTGGGGGAGTTGGGAGATTGTTTGAATCTTTGCTGATTCTGCAGATAAGTGCTGAAACTGAAACACACCTAATTCGTCGAGCCGCACCAAGACGACCCTAGCCGAGCTTATCACGGCTACCACGGGTGTCACGCTGTGACCAAGCCGGTGGGTGGCTACAAATCCCCCGCTGACGCGGGCTGGACGGGGGTGGCGCCAGTGAATAAAATCACAGGCTGCACTTTTTGAAAGATCCGAAGCTGTCCCTACCAGTTGGGCTACTCGGAGTACCCAGTGCTGGTCAATTTCGCACCGCACAGATAGGTCAGTAGCCGGTCTGTTTATAGTGACCGGTACCTTAACAGCGTAGGGTCTGCAAAATCGCGAGCCCCCAGAGGTCGTCACATTGATAGTGGGCGTGAGCAGACAAACTGTACTCCACTCATAGGACCCAGATCCCTAATACCAGCAGCCACGCCATTCCTTCATGGAACTCACCTTCACCTTCCAAAATCGTCGATCTAACCACCCAGACTTAGTGACTGGGACGCAGGCAAATTTTTAACCACGGCCAGGGGGCGGGAAACCCGTTTCAAAGAATGCACTGCCGCTCAGGTGTTAGGCACCCATACTAAGGGCTAGTAATACCTTACCTCGTAAAATCACTAACCCATTTCTCCAGCAGCCCTATTAAGGTAAATCTTGAACCTCTCCGAGGAGAGATGAATGTACAAAGTTAAAATCGCCATAATAACCGTTACAACGCCGACACCGCACAAGGTGTGTTTGTTCACGCCTGTCACCGAAGTGAGAATTTTTGGCGGTCCTGTCACGCTCAGACACAGGGTGACAAAATCCAGTCGACGGAAAAGAAAAACAAACTTTACAACAACACGCACCCAAACAAAGATGGGACGAACGACCAAGAAACAAAATAGAGATAAGAAGAGAAATAGAAAGAATCTACGCATGGATCGAAGAATCAGCTCAAGAAATACCAGAAAAAGAACAAGGAACTGATATAAAGGAGAAAACGGCAAAGTTCTATGGGAAATCCAGGGGAAACAAATACGGAGGTTTTAGGAGATGAAGGGAAGAGGAACGCTACGCTGGTATACGCTACTTCAAAACAGAAGATGTGAAAAACGAAGTTGAACGCTGCAAATACCTTTATTCTATCATGATTACTATAGACAGAATAGTTAAGTGGATAAGTTTAAGCAAATAAAGTCTGTTTTTCTATAATTAACTAGAAGGTATATGTGCGTTCGTAATTTTTACCTGTTTACGTTTTGCTAAGTTGCCTTTTTTTAAACTCGGGCGGTGCTGCCTTTGTAATAATTTTTTGTTTTTTGCTGCCTTTTTTGGTTTTTTGCTTTTTCGATATCTTTTTTGCTTATTTGTTGCATTTCTTTGCTTTTTTGGTTCCCTTTTTGGCTATTTTTATGTCTTTTTGCCTGATTGATCTTTGAGGTTTTATTTTGCCTAACTATCGTGTCTTTAACGTTTACGTACTCAAAACACTCATTGATGCGTAGCTTACTAACATAGTCGTATCTGGTAAGAGGGGTTAAAACAAATGCGGAAAATTTTGAACTGATATGGATGGCCCAAAAGTTCCGCAAAAAGCTGTCCATAGAGCGGTGCTATGATAAAAACTAGTTCAAAAACTGTTGAAATCATTTTCCTTCGAGGCTTGGTGTTTGAGCAAAACAAGAAAGTTCAACTTTGCAACACTGCTAGTACCTAAACAGTTTTACAATTTTTTGTTGCTGTACGTATTTCTGCAAATGCGAGCAATATTTACTACTCTAACTGTGTTTATGATTTGCACAGTTGCCACATGTAAAACGAATATTTACAGTAGCAATTAAAGACTGCCAATTTGCGATTAAATCATGTATTACTACAATTTTCATTATTAGGAACAAATGTTAATGATGGGGTGAAGAGTACTGCAGCATAAATCTTGCATCAGTTGCTAAATTTTTCTCCATATTCCGTCTTCAAATTGTTAAAGAGCACCAAGCTAGAGGCAAAATTTTCAACGGTTTTAAATCTAATGTTCTTTGTAGTACACTGCTACGAATTGTCTTTGCGGCATTTTTGGGACACCCTGCAACACTTTCTGAAGATACTTTTGACACAATTTGAGTTGCAGTTCTGAAACATTTCTATTTGTCATGTATTTGAAACTGGTGTTTTATTGAGGATTTAAAATGTGAATATTCAAAACAATAACAGGAAAAAATGTTATACTGTGTATCTCTGCAAAACAGCACTAGTTTGTATAAAAAATCAAATCAACTTTTTTACTACAATTTCTAATAGTGATATTACTATGGAGACCTCGCCACCATAGCCTCTACGTAGTAGGCGCTTATGCTTACTAGCTACCTCTGGTATTTTGAAGCAGCAATGTCTGGCGGTATGTATCATGGGCATGTCAGGCTCTGCATCACTACATGAGTAGCGATCACACTACCGTCTGGTGTCTTAGCTCAACAGCCGATCCCACCTCATTCTAACTTTCATGACTTGCGCACCTCCTCGGCATGCGGCTGGAATGTCTGTAAAGCTATCGGCGTCAGCAGAGATCGTAGTCTTCCTTATTCACACGTACGTGTGTTACAATTGAAAACGTCAGTTGTACAATGTGATCGAAAATGATTGAAGGTCACGTGACCACGATCTGGTCCCATTATTATCAAAAATGCGTTTCGATATGTCCGCGAACCTGTTGTTTATCAATAGTTACATCCCTGGAATCCATTAGCGTACGCGCATTTTACCTGTCAAATGTCGTAATAATAACAGTTACTGTTTTCTTTTGTGTTATTGTTCTCGTTTTTGTAATCCCCACATTATAACAGTTTTTTCAAAACTCAAAGTTTGTATTCGTTCCCTTTATTAGGTAAGACAATAAAATTACAAAGTTTATTTTAAATGGGGATATGATAACAGGTGTGTAATTTTAGGTTAATATGGTGTTTACAATAGAGCATTATAAATTTATTTTGGAAGCGTACTTTAGATCCGGAGAACGTGACCAAAATGGTGTTTGGCAGTACTCTTATTCCTCCTGTTTCAATCAGTTCCAAGAGGATTTTCCCAACGAAGCAGTTCACTATGAAATTTTTAGTCAACACGTTCGTCGTATTATTCAACGGTACCACGAAACAGGCAGCGTCTGCAAAGGAAAGTCTACGGGCAGGTCATCTGTACTTACCGAAGACACTGTACATGATATTTAGCAACGAATGGATGCAAGTCCCAACAAATCGTTAAGATGTTTATCTGCTCAAACAGGTAATGAGCATAATGTTGTTTTTGTAATTGATTTATCCATGTTAGTTTCAGGTCTTTTATACGGTTCGTGTCAGAAGGCTTGCAATAAAATACTTCATATGCACCCGTACAAAGTGTCGGTGGTGCAAGAGTTGCTACCAGCAGATTTTGCAAAGCGTCGACAATACTGTACATGGTTTAATGAAAACTTCAACAATGATGACATTTTGGATCTAACATTTTTCAGTGATGAAGCCTGGTTTCATTTAAGTGGCTACGTAAACTCGCAAAATTATCGTACGTGGTCAACTGAAAATCCCCATGTATATCAAGAGACCTCATTGCATCCCCTTAAAATTGGGGTTTAGATTGCAATGTCGAGAAGAAGAATAATTGGCCCTATTTTTTTTTAATGAAAACATCAATGCTAACAATTATCAACGACTACTTTTAAGACCGTTTATTGATCAACTCCACGATGACGAACTGCAGCATGGGTTCTTCCAGCAAGATGGCGCAACAGCTCACACAGCAGGTGCAACGTTGAACTTTTTAAGGGAGTTCTTTGATGAACGAATAATAAGTAGAGGTCGTTGGGCACCGCGATCGCCCGACTTAACACCTCTCGACTACTTTATGTTTGGCCATCTTAAGAATGTTGTATATGCAAATCGTTTACACACAATTGAGGAGTTACAAGAAGCCATAGTAAATGCCGTGAATGAAATCACACAGAGACAGTTAGTAGCCGTTTTTGAAAATATGAAGCGCAGGGTCAATGTTTGTTTAGACAATGATGGAGGGCATTTCGAGCAGTTATTGTAACAACTATCTTACAAAGAATTTGGTTTTTGTATTCATTTAAATTATGTTATTGAAAAATGTGTTTTTTATTAATTTAAACTGTTATTAAATTATTAAATTGAGCAATTATTGTAAGCAACAATCAAGAAAAATGTGTTTTTTATTAATTAAATTGTGTTATTAAATTATGTTATTAAATTGTCTCAATTTTTAACCTATAGATTAACTTTTGGAATATAAAAATTTACTAACATAAATCGTAATTTACAACAAGAAAAGTCTTTAAAAGTCCCTAACAGTAATTATTTCGCTAAAAAAATGGTGCACCAACATTCATATAAAGAACACGCCACCCATTTTTAAATTTCCCGCGCTATTTAAATTACCATTGCACGCCAGTGGAATTAGTCAAGATCACATTAAGTAGTAAGCGGACCAGATCAAATCAGTATGAAGCGGCACGTTCAATCATTTTCGATCGCACTGTATATGTTGCTTTAAAAGTTAAATAATAAAAAAGACGTACAATATAAAATTAAAATTATTATTTAATAATTATTTTTTTAAAGAGTCACAGTGAAAGAGTAAAAATATTTTAAAATGAAAATCAGAAGTTACTTTCGCTTTGTATTTGCTACGCTGTACCGTGCATGTTATAAATAAAAAAAAGGATTTGTAGCACAATACGCGCCAATATTTGACGACGTTGCGCATGTCAGGATCGGCGGTTAAGCTAAGACACCAGACGCTAGTAGCAATCACAGGAAACAGTTGAATGATCGCTTGGTATACCATAAGCATTCCGCAGATTTTCAGTTAATAGTTGAGCCTGCTGAGTGCAACCGGTGTATATTAAAGTATTATATTACTTACTTTTAGTTTAGTAACTTGAGATGTTTTTACTAAATATTCGGTATCAATAAATTCATGTAAATAAATTTTCTATTAATTGATTAAACTGCATGTTTATTTATTCATAGAATGAATTAGTTTAGAGCACTTTTTTAAAGCAGTTGTTATCTATAGAACTGTTTTAAACACAAAAATAAAATTAAAAAAAAATCTGTTTGAAATATTTGTCTATTTTACATACTTTGTATAAGTTGCAACTCAAAACGTTTTCATTGACAATGTTTCTAAACTTTACAATTAAAATAGTGTAGTTTAAGAAATTAATTTCATTGCAACTACTTAAAAAAAACCAATTAAACGTTATTTACAGAATACTTTGCTTATTTTAAAAACGCTCCATTTAGCATTTTTATGGCTGTAGTATAATCAAGTTTAATTTAAAAATTTCTATACTAGATATATTTCGAGTCGTCTGATTTTCAATAGATTCTCGCTGTTCGCTTTTCACGACTGCTACACTTGCAGCTGTCATGCTTTTACGAGTGCCTGCTCATTTATTAAAACCCTAGAAATGTAACACTGCACGTTAAATTTAGACAGCAGAAACAAATCACGTAATAGAAAATTTAAGCGCAATTTTCGTCATTGCCATTTTAAATCAAGAATCGTTTTCCTATACGGTTGCAAACCGTTACATGAAGTTTATTTGAATTTGTGTGAGAATGCTTTAACATAAATGTTTTTTCATTGTCGATTTATCTATGCATGTTTATGAGCATGACCATTTAAGCCAGAAATCTACTACGGATAAGACGAAACACCAAATAAAGAGAAATAGAAAAGTCTATTACAGCCTCAAAGATTGTTATGTGAAGCTTTCCCGATAATTTCATCGTGTATGAGAAGCCAAAGAATCAAGTACCATCAGAAACCGTCGATAAAAGGTGTGAGAGAAAGCTAAAGCGTGCTTATTTCCGTCCAAAGCTTGCACGTAAGCTCGTATAGAAATGTAAAGCTGTCAGCCGCACGGTTGGCAATATTGCCAGAGCTCGTATCCGGTAGCATTGTAGAAAAGTGCGAGATTGACGGCACACAAAATTGAAAGTTTTTGTACCTGCTTCATGCACATGTGACACGCCGGCACTTTTCCTTAGCAAACATTTTTCGCATTATTGTACATACATAAACCAACTTAAATGAGACGAAATATAATACAAAAACTTTTATTAACTTTGTTATTTATCAATTCGGTTTAGTAAATTACGTGACGACAACACAATGCCGATAATCAATTGTGGGCTTCGAAAACCATCTCAATTTTTTCTTCTTCTTTATTTCGTTGACCCAATTTTGCCATGTTTCTCCCGGTGGATGTCGTAATTTAGTGTGCATTACGTTTTCTTTCAAGCGAAGGTTGTGCGTTGCTGTTGCCTTGTACATGCTGCGTCCCACCGACGGATGTAACTGCAAAAAAATGGTTTGATGCTCATAATAACAATGCTTTTGTGTCACACATAACAAATCGACGACGAGTGTTATTTTTTAGGCTTCACCCTTTTACACAAAGACGCCCCGGGTGTTATTCTTCCTACTCTCCTTTGCAGGGTAGGGCGCGAAAGTTCTTTTGATTGTCAGAGCAGCGTTCATGTGTAAATGGATAGTGCGAAAATGCTTTTTTCTAAAGAAAAAAAAGCTTGGATTTTTTAAAACGTACAAACTGTAGGTTACAAATCAAAAACTCTGACGTTGTGGATGTAAATTTTATTTACAGATTTAACATAACAATCAAATTCTATAGCTCATAGAGTCATTAACCGTTTTAGTCTCTTCTTGAAATCTATTTTTTGGACTTTTAGGAGACAGTCGTTACAATGGGCGTTATCTTAATTAGTTTTGTCTTGAATACTGAATAGGCAATAAAAAATTTCTCAATCTCAAAAAACTTGTGCGTTAAGCCACTAGTGGCTGTTAACAAAATCATGGTCGCTCCCGGTTCAAATATTCTTTATCAAAACAAGCCGTCGTGTTTTACTGTAGAAATAGCTGTAATTTTTTACTCTATCTTTAATTTTTGAGATTAGTACCATATCAATTTACATCAAAATACAAGAGTTTGCGGAAATTCAAATTTAAAACAATCGATATATTAAAAACAGCACCCTTCCACTTTACTCAACTCTCTGTTCGACTGTTCGACTTTTACACGCAAACCAATTTTGGAAAGAAAAAGGTGTGGTATTTGTTATGTCCTCCATTTATTCTAATTAATTTTTTAAAACATGGAGCATTATTTTGTTTATTACAGGTAAGAAATAGTATCTTGCACTCTAATGCAACACCATTACGGATTTACGTTGACTTTTATTAACTTGGGTTGTGTAAAACGCTAATATTTAAATTTAGGGTTGAGATTAGTATTTACTATTTAACTTTGGCATTCTACATGTTTAGCCCTTTTGGTTAACCTAGGGTTGTAACTGAAACATCGATTAGAGTTATTATTGTTTCCCAAACATAAATGCAAAGTTTTTGCTGATAGGACATCATGGTACAACATGATATGATCACTTTACCAATAAGATACATTTCTTGTTTTTACTCCCAAGTACTTAATTTTTGTATTATTGGCAGTCAGTGAGCCGACAGTGTGCACAGTACTGCACCTGCGGCAATGCCACTATCGCTAAAGATTTCAGGGAACATAAACAGTAGCATGTCATCATGTATACAACAACAAACATTATTGATAACTTATGCATCCCATTTTCAAAAATTATTGAAAGAAAATTTTAAAATGTAAACTGCACAGAATTCGAACCCTCAACCAACCTATGCTTCACAACGCTGTACACGCATTCTAGCACTGAGCCACGGCGTCTGTGGATAGCAGACGTTGAAATATGGAAAGCATCCATAACCAACACGTCATCCGTCGGCCAAATCTAAATTGCCGATAAACTGCGCTGCATGTTATCGAATGATGGTAAACTCTACACCGGCAAAATGTTGAAGACCGGCACGGGCCGACGTACGGTCTGTTTTGTAAAAAGAGCTGAAAACCGTAGCTACTTTACTTTTGATTTAACCTCCAACAGCAGGTTTTTCTACAGTTTGACAAAACGAAAATTTTTTTAATGCTGCAATTTTTTTTTGTGATAACTTCATCATTTTGTTAATTGCACGGCGTAATTATTTTAATCTTGTCAAGAATTTTCCTTGCTTTTCATTGAGAAAAACCATAAAATACCGGTACTGTAACCTAAACCAAAATTTTTAGTAGCAGTAAAACGTAACGGAAACTTTGAACCGTAACCGAAAATTAGAACGTTATTTTTTTCTGTTTCTAACCCTGCTTTGAAAGTTTATAAATCGGATGAAATTCTTTATTTTTATTTTGCGAATTAGGGTGCTGCAGTAGCCAACGCAGCCAATGCGGTTGCGTTGGAGCCCGACATTAAAAGCGGCCCAAGTTTAAAAGTTTTATTTTAGGTTCAAGTATTTAATAGAAGAAAAATATTAAACATTTTTGTGTGAATCAAACACATTTCACATTTAACATTAGTATTATATTATAACTATATATTATGTAATATATTCAAACGTATTTTAAATTTAAAGCAACAAAGAAACAAAGTAGCAGTGTATACTCAACTGCAAACAATATATAACCGTTGTCATGGAATCCGTTCACTTGTCATTTAACACGGCTAATGTAACTGCCAATTGTATCAAGATGCAGCGTATTATAATTCAATTTCTCGTTAATGAAAGTGTCAACCCGGCTGAAATTTTACGCAGATTTAGCTCACAGTATAAAGAACGCATGCCTAAACACCCGTAAATATTTCAGTAGACTAACTTTAAAAATGGCCGAGATATCGTTCGTGACAATCTAGGCAGAGGAAGTTTATCTGCAACAAGAGTCATTCATGCTGTCATTAGAGCTTTGATCAATGCAAACAGAGGAATAATTATCTCCGAAATTGTGGAAAAAACCAACAACACGTTTAATGACAGCTGGAATGACTCTTGTTGCAGTTGAACCTCTTCCTGGATTGTCACTGACAATCTCACAAACATTTTTTAAAACGGTTAACCCACTCAAATATTTGTGACGTCTTGAGCCAATTTTTTTGAAACTGTAAGCCGAGTCTCTGTTAAATTGTACTCGGTTTGATGCTTTAATTAACGAGAAACCTTAGGGGAAAATTGAATTACACAAATAACGTGCTACCACAGTATACTTATATATACAGTAGCGAAAGCGCCCATATAACGCCTGGTAAGCTATAACTAGTGGCGCTCCAAGCGGTCGACAAGTTAAACTATCGTTTAAATTATGGCGGGTTTTAAATTCTAATCCAGTTCGTTGTTGTTACCATATTTTTAATGAGCAAAACAGAACATTTACGAGCTACATTATATAATGGTTTTTAAATAATACAAAGATAATGCCAGTAATATGATTTATTAACATTTATAAACTGCGAATCTTCAAAATGCAGCGTGCACAAAGTGCAGTTTTTATTCAAATATCCCACCTCCTTTTCATGTAAATCTTCACGTCTACAGTTTACAAACCACTGTTTTGATCTAGAACGACGAAAAAGTCAAACTTTAATGTATTAATATTTATCAGAATTTATTACCTTTTTGGATCTTTGGGAAATGTAAAAAAACTAAGGTTAGGACTCTTTCCTTTGTTGTTTTCGCAGTCTACGGCGGAACATGCGCTCCCTTTCGAGACTCTCATAATAGATTGGTATAAGTATACTCTGTTGGTATATCACTAATCACATTTTTATAAAAACACTGGCAAACAACTTGAAAATTGTTCTTATAACGTTCAAAAAGCAGAGAAACACTACTACCGTCAGCTGTCAGATTTTAGTGTAACTTGTTCGCCGCTTGGTGCTATAATTACCATAAATGACCTTTACTTTCGCTACTGTATATATAAGTATACTGTGGTGCTACTTCACAGTACAGTTGACAATTGCATTAGTTATGTTGAATAACAAGTGAAAGGTATCCATGATAACGGTATGTATTCCTTCCTGTTTAGAGTGAAGTACCGTTTGTAATGAGCATAACAAATAACTGTAAGAAATTTGTTCCATCAGTGCGTAAATTCCGGTATTGACGTAAACTACCTTCGTAAGTCTCTATTGGATGTACCCGAATGAATACCAAAGCGCGTGCGCACTTCGAATGGTCGCAATATTTACCTTTTTTTTTATCTCGAAGGGCTTTAAGTGTAAAAATTCTAAAATAAAGAAGAACCGGGTAGAAGACATCCGTAACCCAAAATATGTGTTTCCCGAGGAGTTCGATGAGGAATTGCCAGCTATCAACAGAGTAGGTCCCAATCATAGGCACAAACTGTGAAATTTAAATTTTGTTTATCTTTATCGAAAACTGTATAGCGCCCCGCAGTACCAAAAAAAATGCGCCGTATATACTGGACGCGTAAATATGTGCCTTCTACCCAGATAGCACACATAAACAAGCAAATAAAGTAGCTAGCGCAGAGGGCTTATAGATAATCCAGATCTCTTTCGTTCATGTAACAGTCGGACAGTGTAATCGATGCCATGAAGCTGCGATACCAGCGGAATAAATAAATTACATCACTATATCACTTTTAATAAATTTGCTAGCAATTTTTTCTAAAGAAAAGCGTGTGGCATAGCCCACGGGTTCTGCTATTTTAATATAAAGTTTACGACTCGCTTAACAAAAATGTATGATATGCGCAATAAAATCAGCTGCAGTTAGCAACTGTTTGTAAAGAAATGCGTATGGCGTAGTCTACGCGTTCTGCTATTTTATTGTAAAGTTTCAAACGCGCTTAACAAAGAAATATCGTGTTTGCAATAACATCAGCTGCAGTTAACAATTGTTTGTAAAGAGAAGCGTGTGGCGTAGCCCACGGGGTTTGCTATTTTAATGTAAAGTTTAAGACGCACCTAACAAAGAAATATAATATTCGCAGTAAAATCAGCTGCAGTTAGCAACTGTTTGTAAAGAACACACGCTTTTCTAACGATATAAATTCGGCTTTTACTAAAAATTACAAGGAGGCAATATTGTATGTTTAAAAATTTTGTTTTTTTTTGAAAACTATTTTTATAAGTTTTGAAGTATCCTAGAATCACAAAAATATAAACTTCAAATTTAAAAATTTATTTTAAAGTAACAATTAACTTTGTAGGATTTATTTGCTTAACGTCATAGCACTCGTAACTAGAAACAGATGCAATTAAATAGTTTACAGCCATTAGAATAACAATTGAATTTGATCCTGATTTAAAAACTGTTAAAATAAGAAAGTTGCAGTCATTTCCGGCGGAATCAGAAGTTGGAAATAATTGAAGTAGACGTTATAGAATGTGGTTTTATATGCATAATAACCTTCCTAAAATTTTATTTTATTGTATTAATAAATAAAGAAAATAGAGGAAATGACGCCTGTATTAATCCTCCTAAAATAGAATTTCTGGAAAATTGTGTTAAGAATTAAATTGATTCAGCCATTTCGAAAATAACGCCCTTTAGAAGCCGTATTGG
This sequence comes from Ctenicera cuprea, assembly GCA_958336395.1. Lineage (NCBI taxonomy): Eukaryota > Metazoa > Arthropoda > Insecta > Coleoptera > Elateridae > Ctenicera > Ctenicera cuprea. Next base: position 51,777,281 of record OY284487.1, read on the forward strand.
TTTTGCGATTAGGTAAACTATGTTTCAGTCGCAGAGGGCCATGATTTTATAAACCGCATCCGATGGCCAAACATCTAATTTTTTTGATTGGGGTAGACAGCTTTTTGGTAAGAAAAAATTGCTCTATAGCACTATTGCATTCTCTCAAACAACCCAGTAAGAAATTTGCCATTAATTTTTCCGATCAAAAGGGCTTAATTAAACATACTTAAGTAAATCTAAAAAATCGCACCAATAAAATTAGGTTTTTTATGCACCTCTGAAATACCTTGTAGTGAAATAATTACGTGTACAGTAAATCCGGAGCCCTTCCATCTGACTCAACTGTTAGTGGTGGGAGATCTCCGCTACTCGGACTCATTTAGGAGGCTATCATATAAAGACGATTTTTCTTGGTAAAGTGTGGACCCAATTCTATTATACAAACCCGCAAGCCCTTTGGAAAATGGACAGAAAAATAAAACTGTTTTAAACACTCTTCAATACAATAAAATATACGCTATAAATCTAGAAGAAACTGTTTCTGAATATAAGTAAAATAGCTCCAGTTAAATCTAATTTTGTTCCTAAGAAAGCTTGTAACAATTCTGTAGACAATGTTTTATGTAAAAACGTATAATTATTCTCCTTGGAGAAATCCACAAAGAATAATCCTGTTTTTATCAATTTGAGCTGTTATACATCTACAGAGCCTTCGTTAATTACTGATACCCACGTGACCTTTGGTCCGCAGTGACTTAGGGAGTTTTAGATTTAGATGTTGAACTAAAAATGTCCTGTAAGTGTCACCGTCAACACTCAAAGTGAGGTTATGTATGTAAACGAGCAAGCCTTGATAAGTTAACAAACGGCTTGGGAATTTTTGGATAAAAGCCTTAGCAACAGTGTAAGTTGGGTTGCCTATATTTTGTGGTCGCGTGGGCATCAGTAATTATTGAAGGCTCTGTAGAAGGATTTGAATAGAAGTAAAATAGCTTAAGTTAAATCTAATTTTGTTGACAAGACTGTTAATTTTTTAGGATCTCTTAAACAATATTCTACGTAAAAATACTGTAATGTATGCTTTAAATATGCAGAATAATTGGAAGTACCCAAGAGACCGAGAAAGGGAGAACCCCCCTAGAAAGTGTTTAATATTCTAATAGTTAGGGGACAAATACTCAAAATTAGCTCCAACCCCTGCAGTTTTCATAATATGCGTGAAAGAGACGAATTTTGATGAAAAACTTTTACTGCATGCGTATTTTTACAAAAGGGCTTAAAAGTGTGGTTTTCCTACATTAACAGCCTTAAAACTTGAAAGTTTTACATTCTAAATCATCGCCAGTAGTTTAAGGATAAGTGTAACGTAGAATTTTATAAATAGCAATGATAAACCAGTGTTTCGATACTTTTTGCTGTTTTAGAAAACGTTTCCCTATAAATGTGTTAAGGCAAAGGAAAATTAACATTTAAAAATACGTTTTATATTAATATCCCCAAGAATTCTTGTATAGTGATGTACTATTTTTCAGACAAAGTTGCAGAATTTCCCCATCGCATTTTTAAGAACACACAATTTTTTACATTTTTACAAACATCATTTTATTTATACAGGGTGCGGTAACTAAACTGTTATAAGGTGATATCTCCAAAACCATCAAAAATTGAGCAACAAATTGTTTTAATGTTATGTGACGGACGGTGCCGTATATTAAGCTAATGTGAGTTTTTACAAACCACCCTATTTTAAGAGATGGGGGTAACTTAAAAATTTTAAATAGGATAATATATATAATTTTTAACATTTTTTTTAATATCAACATCAAAATAGGTATCGCCTATACTCGTATTTCATATATTTAAAAAACAGTTTAGTGCCCCTAATAAATGGGTTGAAGAACTTCTATAAACATTAATAGACGGAACTAGATTCGTATTTAAAATTTGAATATGTTCAGTAAAAACAGACCACCAAAATTAGATCAAACAAGCTTTAATTTTAATAATAATAATAATCATAATAGTAATATTTATTTTTGAAAATAACTGTAATATAAATGAAATGGATTAGAAATAAATGAGGAAAACTAGGATCTTATCTCACAGAAGTTAAATACTTGTGCGTAAGCCTAATTTTGATAACAGCAAAATTTAATAATTGCAGAAGTTCTTTTTTAAACTATATAATTATTACTACAATAAGGCAAAAAAAGAAGAAAAATTGTTATTATTAACTTTATTTGTTAAGTCTTCTTCATATTAACTAGGTAATGAATACTGTTTCTAAGTGTCGTTTGCAACCAAAAATTTTATTTATTTTTAAAAATATTGTTATTTCAATGTTTTTAATATTGCGGGGAAAAGCAAAATATGTACGCTGTGCAACACAGCTATAAGAACGTTGTCCTATAAATTTCTGAGACTTTTCGACTAGAATTATGATGAAAAATGTACAAAATTTCATCCCCCCCATTCATTGAGAGTTTGTAAACGTAAAATTTTCACTCTAAATTTTGCTTGAATTACTTCTGGTTGCTTTTAGTAACGAGCCATCATAAATGCTCGAAGACACGTGATCGCTGTAATATAGGCAACCCATTTAACAGATTGGCACCACTGGTTTGGAAAACTAAATGTGGCAGCGACAGTGGCGTACACAAAACCGTCAAGGAGGAATAAAGGAAACTAATCAACAATAAACTACGAACGCCCATGTTTAGAAACGTCAAACCGCTGCTTACAAGCAACATAATAAAGTAAAATTCACTAAATCTACAAAAGTTACTAATCACGTGGTCTTCGAGCATTTATGATGGCTTTGTAGTAGACAAATGTGAATTTAAAAAACATCTTGTATCAGTTTTCAATAGCTACAGAATTTCCCCTTCCATTTATTAGAGGTAGTAGACGTGATAAATAAGCAAAATAAGTAGGTAGTGTTGCAGACTGCACATCAAAGTCTTAGTTTTCGGAATTATTTAGTGTTGCTGCAATTCTTTTCTCCGTTTTCTTAAATGGAAGCTAGTTAGTGTGGTTACACTAAACAGCAACCACTAATTGTTTGTCAGCGGCACGTTTTTTATTGTAACGCGAGCTCCAAATATTTGGGTCAAGTTTGGTTTGTGACTATTTCTGTAGGAACTAAAATTGTCTTTTTATTTAATAATTCTTATGCTATTTATTTTGCCTGCATGATTGCTCGAGTTTGTAATGTAATTGTAAATGTTCAATGTCATTTGTCCAACTATTGTTATTACTTCCACATATCTTAAAGAATTTTTAATATTTCAATAATATTGTATGACATCTTCTAACATTTTAGTAAGTGCATATTGCATGTGCAAGTGTTGACTATTTAGTTACAGAAATCCGCTCTCCTCAATATGCGTCCACCGCGAACTTCGGATTGTTAATGAAGGCTCTTTGCACTTTGCTGCCCAATCACCCAGCAAAACCTATGTTTCTTATTTGACGCGAAAAGTGTACTGACCCGCAACGCAGCAGTATCTACGAATATGCGGCTTCTAGTATCGGGGATCCGATGGCAATAAAAGGTGAGATAGGTGGAAGGGATCTGGATTTAATACACAGAGTAAGTCGCTGCTGATAGCCAACTGTCGGCTTCTCTACTGTCACCGCTTGCAATTTGAGATTGGCGCAATTGGCGGCTGTAAAACAAAAGATAATTTAAAGCCGCTAAAATTTTACGGCGGAAGCTATAAGGTTCTAATTTTGCAATATAAATACGCTGTTTCTGTAAAAAATAAATTTGGCCTTTCCCAAACATCGCGTTGAGGAGCTAATAGCTACATGTACAGATTCGCTAATATATATAAACATAATATAAATATATTTTATTTATTCATTTGTTTTTCTGAATTTGTTTAAAGCCGTGTAGGTGTTCTGAAGATTCTCCATGTTTGTGGAGAGCACGTGTAGGATTTAAAAATAATCGAATTCAAGTTTATTCCATACGAAATTTTGGTTACCATTGAAAATACAAGCCAATCAAATAGTTTTTCTAAATAATAAATCCCACATAACCTGTGATACTGTTGATAACAAACATTTTTAAACTTTCTGTTGTATGATTTTCTGTTACTTTTTACATTAACAGCATTGGTCTTTCTAATTATCTGAGAAATACCCACAAAAAGCTCTAAAGCGGGGCGTTGTAAATATGGAGTTATATATCTGGCTGTCCGGCTGGCGGGGAACACGTTGTCATGGCAACGCTGTACTGTAGTGGAACGATAGCGGGAGTCTTCATCTTCGCTTCAGTTGACTGTTGAATATGTAGTCATGTTAGAGGAGGGCATCTGGGCCCGAAGCACAAGCCCGGCCGGGCCGAGATAAAATTGTAAACATGTTTATAATCCAAGCCCAGCAGGGCATGTGCCGGGCCAAGTACGCCTAACAGTGGCAGCTGGGCTTAACACGGCTTCGCAGGGCTAGCTGGATCTAACGGAGCATCATCGGCCTTGCAGGTCTTAACTGACCTGGCAGGGCTAAACACATCACGGCGGAGAACTGCGGATGCCGGTCACACGGCATTCAATGTTAAGCACTGTCCGCTATGGGGCATATAGGGGTATATCTGCAACCAACCGTGCTTCGGAGGGCACGTTAAACCGCCGATCCCGGTTGTCAGACTAACATCTTTGGCAATCGTAAACCATTTAGTGGAACTTCTTCTCCTTTTGACGGGTAAGGCCAGCATTCTGCCCTGCATACGTGCAAAGAGGGCTTACAGAACCCGCACTAGTTGCGGGTATTAAATATAAGAAGAGGAGGAAGAGGAAGAAGAAGAAAATACATAACACAGCTTTTTCTCCTTGGCAGATTTTTTTTAATGCGCCAATTGACGGTTTTCACCGTTTCTTGCTGAAAATGTAATACAAAGTGCAGCGACTTTTTTGACAGAAATTGTTAACTTTCACGTGGAAAAGCGCGTGCGTCAGTAGCGGTCCGCCTTATTAGGCAAGGTAGGCAGTTCCCACCTATAATTTTTCAAATTAATAAACATCGAATTCTGAGTTTTAATACGTTACTAGCCATGATACAATCAACCAATCTGTTATTCCTAATACGTTTGCTTGCACATTGGTAAAAAAATTCAATGGTCCGATGCAACAAAATAGTGGTGATGTTAGAGCGCAATAACCACCAAATAGGCTGGTTCCTGTAGTTTTATTTGCATCAGTCTGCTTCTTCTTTTGCTCTCAACAGAGCGTGGTGACTTTCTCTCCTATGCCTGTGTTGAGCGGGCTTAATGAATCACACAGACATAGGGGACCTACTGTTTAATGCGGACTCCGAACCGCAGGAAGTACAAGTACTTCTCCTCCAGAGAAAGTTTTTAAGGCTTAATAGTTTGCTGGTTTGCCATTGCCTTGCGAGGGAAAACGGCCGTTAAAAATCCGATGTTTCGGTACTGGGATTTGAAACCCAACCCCAAGCATATCAGTCCAACGCTTTAACCGCTAGCCCACGGCCGCCTCTTTCTTGCATCAGTCAGTCGCAGCGTGCAGGTTTGTATTTATTTCATACGTTGTTTGCACGTTTGCAGCGAAGATGGAAGATCTCATAGATCAACTTTTAAAAGACAAATACTTGTTTTGTTGATACTTGATAAGGATAATGAGCTTATTTTTTGAAATACAGACTTTTGGTGTATTTTCATCTAATTTAGGATTCGCATTTGCCTACCTAAATTTTAAACCCACGGAACGCCACTGGAAACAGTATCAGCAAAATTTAAAAACCTAAGAACTTTGTCTTTAATAAGCAGAAACTATACTGAGATAAGAATGCAGCCAGTCTTATTAGGATAAGTGAATCATAGGTTTTTCCAAAAGTGTTTTCAGCTCATATACCGAAATATTTCTTGATACTGAAATTGAAACAGTTAACTGCTTTGCAAATTAATTGACAGAAAATTTACAGTGAGCGCGTTTTAATTTAATGACTATTTTTCTAGCAGCTTCTATACACACTTTAGTTGAATGATTGTCTCAAGTGTGCTAACCTCATCACAGAGCAGCAAAGATAAATGTGTTCGTATTTAAACAAGCGGTTTACGCTACAAAGCTTCGAATTCCACCGAGATATGCTAATAACTGCACCATTTAAACCTAGAGGAATAATCGCGGCGAGTTGCTAACAGACTTAGCACTATCTCGCACAGTCAATTAAGTTCGTAAAGTGTTATCTTGTGCGGATGTAAATTGGTAAAAAAAATTATGGGCACATGTAAAAAAGGCAGCGAGGTGGTCCAATTCCATTTGCACGCCTGCTCCTTACTTATTTAGAAGTTTAATTCCGCCTATGGTACGCCATCTTGGATATTTCTCGGTTCATCAACATTTCAAGACTTGCATTCGTATCGGAGGCCGAATGTGATAGGGAAGCGCTAGATAAAAGATTAGTTTTTGTCTCTTTAGGCCGACCCGCCTTTCACTTTTTATTTTGTTGAGAAATTTCTGCCTTGTTAATGTAGATATTTTTTACTGAAGAAGTTGTTCAATAGATGCATTATTACTTTCGTGATAATACATTCAGTATATAGGGAAGTATTAAGTTCGTGAAAATATTAGAATTCGAAATTTTGACGGAAGTACGTACATATTTTAGAATTGTAGGGACTCAGAAAAGGAGAATTTAAAAATGTCTATAGGTGGATGTGTGGGGTGGGTTTTGATGAGCTTTCTAACTTTGGGGTATATCCAGGATAAAAAAAAAGTTTTTTTGGTAGCATCGTTTTCGGAAACTGAACTTTTTAAATCTTATAACGGAATCTAATAGAGTATCTTTGAGCACTTTTTTCACGAGCTTTCTGGCTTGGAAACGGTGGCCGATACGAGTTTTTGAAAACAATTTTAACGCCTTTTTGCTCTTAAGCGAGTATACAAATCTTATTAAAATTTGGTAGCCCTGGGGAGGCACAATATTGGTATCTACTAGAATTATTAAAAACGTGAAAACTGAGAAATAAAAACTTGGCAAAATCTTCAAAAATTTGGAAAACTAGGAACACGATGTTTTTTTAAGTTTTGTAGGCTCTGTGGTAGACTACAATTTTGTTGGGGTCCCAATCAACTAATTTCTCTGTAACGCCTTTTATAAATTTTTGAAAATCTCAAATTCATGCCGTTTTATTTAATAAACGGGGAACTATTATACATTTCTGTTTAAATTAAATTGCTCAAGAGCGATAGTAGAATAAAATTCAGAACTTGTTTTTTAGGTGGGACAATAGTTATTGGAATTATTCTCCCCCTTTCAATTTTTGACTGGCGAATTTCGTATTTAGTCTCTGGTTTTCTTTCATTCCAAGAAATTTTTTCCTGAGAATATGGAAAAAATCGAGATTTATACACATCGAAGCTGATATTCATTGGTTAAATTTTTAATTACTTCACAGATCTTTCGTAAATTATGTACTAGAGTCAAGTCAAAAAAACACTTCTACTATAAATAACTATAAATAACAACCTGTTTTTAATTTATTTTTTTTAGGCGAATCTGTTTAAAAATAATGGTTTTTATATATAATCTAGCAGAATCCGTGGGCTACGATCTCCTGATTTTTAGAATACTTCAAACCCGGCATGCACTAAATCGAATGTTTCCTCCGCTGAGTCTGCCTCTAGAATTAGAGCTGCAGCAGAAAGCCTGTCGTCACAAAAGTTGAGACAGATGGAAGGGACCAGAATTAACATATAAAAGAAGAAGAAGATAGTAATGCAGTCCTCAAGGGTAATACAATATTTGAAAGGAATAACATAATACTTTCGGACATCTGCCATGTGAAAATCACAGCTTCAATGAAATCAGAGATATCAAAACCTTATATTAGTGTAATTGCAACAGTTTTCGCCCTTCAACGCTTGCCAGGACGGACACTGGACCGACGCAGCAGACAGAGAGAGAACATCGAACGTTCTTCTGTGTTACGCAATACTGTTGTAACACAGTAAATCTATCTTAATCAAGTTAATATTCTTGTATTACGTAAAAATTATGGCATTTAGTACTTAAATATGATTTTTTATCATCAATTGAACTGTGACCGAACTAATCTAACGCCAATTCGAGAGTTTTACAAAGTCAATGCTGCATAGACAGTTTTTGACAATTCTATAATTCTTAAAGTGTATCACTATTATGCCATATTAGTGTTCTATACAGCACAACTTAATAAAAGTTAAAGTAACGTCGTTAAATCAAAATTCGGTATGCATCGCAATGCTTCTGCCTCGGAGTACGGATTGTAAATGAGGCCAACTTCGAATAATCCAAACAAATGCCGCAAAGCGAATTTTATTCTTAGCATCAAAAACTGTACTGGTCTGATAGATATAAGATTAGGCGCCTTATATACTTTCCTAATTTTTGCTGCACTACAAAATAAGTTGTGAATCCTAATCTACTACAACTTATGAATAATTTGTCTTAAACAGAAATTTTTATTATGCTCCGTTTATTAAATTAAGGGACATGTATTTTCGATTTAAAAAAATTCAAAAAATGTGTCACATATAATTTAGCGGTCTGGGGTACGAACCAAATTGTAGATCATAGCTCTATTAGCTTATGAAACTTAAGAAAACCTTGTTGTAATTTTTGAAAAATATTGTTTTTGAAAATTTGAAGAATTTTAAAATAATACTTCACTGTTTTTGTTTTTAAAAATTTTCATGCATTGTAACATTGTGTCTGTCTAGAGCTATTACAATACCAAATTTGATCGTGATCTGCCCACTCGTATTTGTGTAATAAGGTGTTAAAATCAAAACTGTCAAAAAAAAACCTAGCAGTCGCCATTTTAAAGCTAGAAAGTTCGGGAAAAAAGGATTCACACTAGAAACTGAACAAAATAGGTCTATTAATTTTTTAGAATTAAACATCAAAATTAATTGAAGTAATAAACTTGAATATTCTGTTTATAGAAAACCTACACAAACAGACAATACAATACCACACGATTCTTGTCACCATAAAACACATAAATTAGCAGCATACAGGGCCATAAAACGTAGGGCTTTAACGGTTCCTTTAGGTGAAATTAGTTATAACAGAGAAATTTTGATTATTAAACAAATTGCATACAATAATGGTTATAATACTCAACTTATTGATACACTAATTAAAGAGAAAAATTAGCTAACTTATAATTCAGAAAATTTATCCAACTACTTCATTAGATAAATTGAAATACGCCTCAATTCCATATTTTGGCAACCAATCAGAAAAAAATTGCCAAAATTATAAACAAAACAAATACATGCAAAATAACTTTGGAAACAACAAAAAACATTTTAAACACTTTGTTTAATGCTAAAGAAAAAACAGACATTTTACTAAAATCAGGTATTTACAAATTAAATTGCTCGCACTGTAACTCGGTTTATATAGGACAAACAATTAGAAATTTTGATATTAGGTACAAGGAACACGTACGTTGTTACAAGTATAAACACCCCATAAATCCAATTACGCTAAACACTTATTAGAACACAATCATTCAATGACATCTAATAACACTGTAAGATTTTTACATTTTTGTGATGACAAACGTAAGTTGGATATACGTATTAGAAGCATTTAAAATTCATTAACATTTAAAATCTATATCTTTACTGAATGAACAAATTGATCTATTAAATTCACCGTTATTAGACGTTTTTGAACGAGAAATCAAATCATTTGAACCCAGATATAGAAAACCAAGATCAAGTTATGAAGATTTATTGTTCCTATAGCAACACCAACTGTTTACTTTTAATCTTGCTTTTGAGAATGACGTGTAAACACGTTGAAATACGTATAAAGCTAAAATACAAAACCTGTTGAAGTTAGGAATTGTTTTATTTACAATAAATCAAAAAGCATTTACTTTGTCTTAAGGTCTTCTATCAAATTCTGTTATTAATTTAGAAAATTTTGTTTTTGAAAAAAAAATGCTAGCAAAGAAACGTTCTTAATTTCCACTTCCGACTTCGGTTTGCTTTTTAAACTTCTTTAGTCGCCGACTATTTTTGATATACCCCCACAAGCTCATCAAAGACGGAACATCTGTTCGGGAGTTATGAGGCGTCACACACACATGCACAAACACACACGCAGGTGCGCGCGTTCGTCTACACAGACGTTAAAATCACTTTTTGGGTTCCTGGAGGTCCAAAACATGTATTTCCGTCAGATTCTCGAATTTCAACATTTTCGCGAAATCCATACTTCCGTGTGAATTTTATGGATAGTTTGCACTTATTTTATTGCGAAAACCGCGTAATGTAATGAGCTAATGATATTCAGTAGACAACCTACTCAAATTTTAAGGAAATTACAATACGATTAAAATTGTTTGGCCCGTCTTCCGTGTAACACCCCGTATGAACAACATGTGTAGGTAAAACATAAAGAGGTTGAACATTTTTTTTTTCAAAATAGTCAAATTATTGGTAAAAGATTGATTCCGAAATCATTTCCACGGCTTACTTTATATCTTACTCTCAAGTTACAATATTCAAAAAATTAAATACTACAAATAAAAAAGTGTACAGGAGAAATCTATGTTTGAAGTTTTTGTCGAGAAAATCTTACGATTTTAAGTATTTTGCATACATTCTTCAGGATGAAGTAATAAAACTACACTAACATACAATTTTAACGTAGAGAAATTCTCGGAGCGTTTCCCTCATGACTGCCAATTCAGAATTTTTGTTTTTCTTGTATCCTTTATGGCTTCGCGTTTCTTTTTCCCTTTGCAACGCGGCTCCCATTTACTTTCAGAATATTTTGCTCAATGCGATTGTAACATCTAAAGACCCCAGTTCTGCACAATAAAATTGCAGTCGAACTTCTGAGTCATAACTTCTTTTGCGTTTACCCTTCCCGTCGACTCCGTAGCGCGTCAGTCAAGCGTCCTTTTTCTTATTTTACGAGATCATCGGAAAAGTCGCTAACTATCTGCAGACGAAACAAGTATATCCATAACAATACGCCCCCGCTAATTTCTCCGAGGAAACTCGTCCCTCCAAGCTTGGATATAAGGAAAAATTATCTTGTTGTCTGCCCTCGGAACGTCTGAGACAGTAAAAACAGTCCGAACTGTGTTTATCGGCTGTAACAAATCGCTAAGGGGTGACATTACGGCCGGTCAGAATGCTTTTCGCCGCCTCTTATATGGAAAACGTCAAATATTTCGTTGGCCTGATAAAAAGAAAAGTTTCTTGCCGGGGATCGCGATGGCCAGGATTTATCTTTGTCCTCCGCTTGTTGGTCTGTAAATTGATTCATATCTTCTTTTTTAGGTGCGCTATTTTGAATTGTTCGATAAATATAGATTTACTGTTTAAATTTCAGGAAACGACGGGCCGTGGATTTCTCCTATAACCGGAACCCTATTTTCCCACTAGGATAATATTTATGGTTAAGAAGTGACGTTGTTTTTTACAAAACACAGCATTTTACGACAGAATAAATCATAGCTATTTTATTGCTGTGCAAAGTGTTTATTTCCATTTAATATTGCTTAACTTCTACACCAATAACAATTTTAGAGAAGCTGCAATTATGGCATAAATACTATACGTTAGTCTTTAACTAAGTAAAACTGTAGCCACTCCATGCATAATTTTCAGTTACTTGGAAATTATTTTGAGAGGCAAAATTATAAAATGTTCAAATATTTCAAGGTCATAATCTAAAAAGCGCGAGCGTAGCGGGTGGTCTAGTGATACGCACATTTGCTTTCGGCCTAGATTTTAGGGTTCGGATCCCGAGGCTGCTGGGAGGTGTAAAATTAACTAACTAACTGGGTCTCCATGTGATAGAAGTAAGCACGGTAAAGATCTATTTCCCGTAGAAGACAAAGGTATGCCTAAATTTCCAGAGGAATTTGTCTTTTCTCTGGTCTTGATGATTAGCCTTAGCAGCATAAATACAGAGTGGCTAGGAAAACACCGGCCACTTTTCTTGCGGCGGTCAAGAGATGGCGCTTTAGTAAAGAAAAATTAAATTAAAATACTGGCAACAACGCAGAATCCAAGACGTTTTAGTTATTAAATACGCCCCGTATTAAATAAAAACAACTAAAACGTCTTGGATTCTGCGTTGTTGCCAGTATTTTAATTTAATTACTTTCCTATACTTTCAGTATAGGGAAGTATTGATTACATGCAAAATTTCAAAGTTGAAATTTTAACGGAAATAGTCGGGGGGGGGGGGGGGGTCCATGGACCCCAAAAAAGTAATTTTTAAAAAATGTCTGTCTGTGGGTGGGTGGGTTCGTTACGCTCCATATCTCCGGAACGGCTGGACCGAATTTGATGTGCTTTGGAACGAGGGAGTATATCAAAAATTCACCGACAAAATAAGCTTTTAAAAAAACCGAAACCGGAAGCGGAAGTTAGACATGTTTTTTGGTAGCATCAAACGATTTTTTACCGAACTCTCTAGCTTTAAAATGGCGGCCGTTACGAATTTTTGAACATTTCGACTTTAACACCCATTTACTCAAAAACCAGTTATCTGATTGGAATCAACTACATCTTGTTTGGTAGCCCTTCAAGGGTACTATACCATGAAATATAATTAATTTTGAAAATATAAAAACGATCGCAATGACATCACTCCAAAATTTTTCAAAAAAATATTTCTCAAAAACTGCTGACACGTTTTTGTTTAAACTTTTTAAGCTGATAGAGCTGGGAATCTTCTACAATTTGTTTTTTTTTGCGCATTGCTATAATTTCACTGTGACGTCCTCTATAAATTTTTGAAAATTGAAAATTGGTACCCTTTTATTTATTTAACGGGGACAAAAAAATATTTCTGTTAATGTGAAATAGCTCACCATTGATAGCAAAATCCGAATATAATAATATTTTTTCGATAATTTCATATTTAGGGGGGCCACTGTTCCCCCTCCCCCAAAATTTTTTCGATAAAAAATTAAAAATTTGGTTTTTTGTTTTGTTTGCTCTAGGAGAATCTTTTTACAAAAAAATATAAAAATCGAATTTTTTGCCCCTTAATAATCTTTTTGTCCTTTGAAGAATTTCACATACTTTCTACAGCAGTTGTATTCTTATACTAGTCGTTTAATGTTCAGTGTAGGCTAACTTTTTTATTTTAACAGATAGACTCGCAAACCCAAGAGCAAAGTTGTAGGGCAAATTCTTCTCGGTTGTTTTTAAGAAGAAAACTTAAGTTTCCAATTTTAATATGGCGGCCACGGTAAAAAATAACTTTTTTAAAATGGAAACGTGGCATTTTGGCTTTAAAATCAGAAAGGTTTTGAAATTCTAAATACAAATTAATAAGAGTAATTTCTTGCTAAAAATAATACTTCTCGAGTTATTAATATATTTTCAAATATCAATTTCCGCGCATCCGTTTATTCAGTCCAAATATTTTACCCAACCTTATGCTTGCAGCGCAGCGGTCGGTCTTTCTTCAAGCGCTTCAAGATGTTACAACTTATAAGAACTATTTACTTTAACTAGTCGTGTCTAGACAGGTGTATATCGAAAGTGTTGGAAAATATAAAACAATGTATTTAAATGTATAGGAAAGTCCAGGCGAAGTGTTTCGCTCATTTTTTTCTTATTACTAAAGCGCCATCTCTTGACTGCCGCAAGAAAAGTGGCCGTGGTTTTCCTAGCCACTCTGTAGATGGACTATAAATGAATATTATAATATTGAATAATTTTTGATGCTAGCGGTCAGAACATAGCCATATACATTCTTCACTATCGTGATACTCATTTACTCATTTTTGTTTATTTTTCAAAGTGTCTAATGAATTTGCAAATTATCCAAGGTCACTCTAGTTTTCCTAATTAAGCACCAGTGCCCAAGTTGATCCTTAAAACCAACAGATCACGTTGGTTCTCATAGACGGCTTGGCGACAAAATATCGTTTGTGGAAATCATACTAGCAGTCCACATTACATAGGCGTAGGTATGGGGGTCGTAGGGCTACGGCCACCATAGTAATAAGCGCGTGGAGACCAGGGCCCCACAAATGTTACGCAAAATATTTCTAGTTCTAGTTTGTAGTTTAAATATACAATGCGTAAAATTAGGAATCTATAATTAGCCATGATAATCTAAAATAAGGAAATAATAAAAAGAGCAAAGTGTTAATAAATACATTTTATTGAAATTAAACAAACTTTGACAATATAAACTGTACATACTGTTGTGTAACGCGTTTAAAACCCCAACATGTAAATTTAATTTTGACCGGCTATTTATTTTTAACAATTAAAAATGTTATAATAATTATTGAAACTCTTAATATGGATGTAAAATTGATTTAAATAAATGAATTTATTTCTCAGGTTTCTCATGTATTAAAAAAATATTGATTTACCTTGTCTAGTACACCTTTGTGGCTTCCCCAAAATATTTTGAAACAATAGAATTTTCCGAAATACAATTCTTACATAGAAACATAACATTTGACATAAATAAATAATGAGACAATTAATTTTACCTTCTTTATTACAATGTTCTTAAAATTATCTTACTTGATCCTTCTGTCAACGATGAAATTTATACAGTTCCGGTCCTGTTCTCAATGTTTTTTCACAAATTTTCGGGAGTCAACGGAAAAAACGTGTAGCCGCATTTCACTTCCTGATTTTTTTTTAAACTCATTTTATATAACCCCTCATTCTTTTTTTTATCAAAATCAAGTCAACAAACCAAGGAACGCTGTTTGAAAATTGAGCGAAGCACTTTGCCTAGATTCTTTTGTATGCTTTGGTTCAACCCTTAAACGGAATATCGCTCACAGGTTTCAAAGAAAGATGTAAATGAAGCTGCTAGTGCGTGCGGTGAAATTTTTTGTAATAAAAAATTGTTTTTTAAATTTTTTCAGAAAGCTTTCAATCGCTTTAAGGCAGAAAACCTAAATTAGGTTCAAAATATTGGTAATTACATTCTGATCATAACGCAACAAAATGAGGTTGGCCCACCAACGTAAAGGGGTGGGGGGAGCGGTGCACTAATTCAATATAGACGCACTTGTAAAAGAACCGTAGTTTGACATTCTACGCATGCCGAGTAGCTGATCTGCGCAAGCACGATCTTCCTGCCACCGATCAGCCCCCCCAAACGATTTTTCAATATTTCAAAAATATCCTAACTTCGGCTTCAAAATCGGTGTGAACATGTTAAATGACAATAGGAACAACTTTCCATTGAGAAAACATCTCTATGCAGTTTTTTTTTGGTCTTTTACCTGAACAATTGGTTAATCGCCAAAAAAACGCATATCAAAATTTTGAAAATATTTCCAGCTTGTCAAAATTGTCAAAATTTTCTAAAATATTTAAAATTTTCATGATTCTATAAATGTTCAATACTTCAGATTTGAAAAAAAAATTAAATTCAATCATTGTCAAAATTTTCAAACAATTTTTAAAAAACATCTAGTATGAAACACAAAAATTGAATATTTGAAAGAACTTTTTAAACATTTTCTTAGTTTTCATTTCCTGCAACCACAGGTTTTTTCAAAGTAACAAATGTTCTACCCCCTTTAATTAACACTAGTGTTACCCCAGCACACAATGCACTGACAGACAGCGTTGACAGAACCTGCGAAATATCAAGTCACGTGATGCATTAGTTCCAATAATGACACGCGACATTATTGTAGAGGGCGCCCCAAGTGACGCGCGTCTAGCCGACCTTCATATATATTATAAATTAAAATAAGTTTTATTAAAAAATCGACGTAGAATAAAAATATAAAAATGTTTCATGTTCCATCTGTGGATAAAGACCTTTCATTTAAAAAAAAATGGTCCAAATTGGTGAAGCGGTAGCCGCTGGAGGAAAGGGAGAAAAAACCCTTTGTGCTTTTATATATGTATGGATTCACTTAAAAAATTTTGTTCCCATTAATTTTAAAATTAAATGTTTTCTGCCGTTTTTGTGCCTCGTCTTCCAAATTACTACTTAACCGTTCACGTACTTTTTTGTGGGTTGTAAACCAAATTTTTCAGCGTAATCGTTTTTAGATACTTACACAAAATGAGATATTGTTATATTCTTTCATAATTAATCAACTTTGTAATTCAAGAAATTAATGCCCATTTTATTTCTGATTTCTATGTCGTTTTGTTCAACAAAAAAACACAAAATTACATTTTTCTAGTTTTGAAAACCAACACCGAGAAATACTTTAATTCAACGCCTTCTATCTTTAAACGAAAATCAGATTCTGAAGAAAACTTGATAAATGTATATATAAATTTTTAATTACATTTACACTAGAAACTGAACAAAGAAGGTCTATTAACTTTTTAGATTTAAACATAAAAATTAATTGAAATAATAAACTTGAATATTCTGTTTATAGAAAACCTACACAAACAGACATTACAATACCACACGATTCTTGTCATCATAAAACACATAAATTAGCAGCATACTAGTCCATGATACATAGCGCTTCAAAGGTTCCTTTAGGTGAATTTAGTTATATTAGAGAAATTTCGATTATTAAACAAATTGCATACAACTCAACTTATTGATACACTAATTAAAAAGAAAAATTCAAAGTTAGCTATTCAGAAAATGTATACAACTACTTCATTAGATAAATTGAAATACGCCTCAATTCCATATTTTGGTGAAAAATCAAAAAAAATTGCTAAAATTATAAACAAAACAAATAAATGTAAAATAACTTTTAATCATCATCATAATCTATCCTCAAATACCTGAAGGTGCCGAGGTCTTTCACTCGGGGTAGGCTCTTCACTTGTGTAGTAGGGGGTAGTGGGGCTTTTTGGCCTTTAAACCACCACGCTCCTGAAGCTTATGCCATCCTTCATGCACATTCATTCAAGCCATACGCACATGTGTTTTATTTGTATGTTAATGTTGTGTGTGGCTTTGTTACTTGTCCTGGTCAGCCAGTAATCAAGGCAAGCGCCGTTAATTGTAACCCAACGTCGAATGGTTGCCGAGCTCGATACCGATCCACAGAAATACAGAAAAATGTTCTGCTTCTTCCGGGATTCGAACCGAGGACTCACGCAAAAAACATAATTTACTAAAATCAGGCATCTCCAAATTAAATTGCTCGCACTATAATTCGGTTTATATAGGACAAACAATTAGAAATTTTGATGTAAAGTACAAGGAACACGTACGTTGTTACAAGTATAAACACCCCCATAAATCCATCTACGCTAAACACTTATAAGAACACAATCATTCAATAACATCTAATAACACTATAAAATTCTTACACTTTTGTGATGACAAACGTATGTTGGATATACTAGAAGCATTTGAAATTCAAAAACATTTTAAATCTGTACCTTTAATGAATGAGCAAATTCATCTCTTAAATTTACCGTTATTAGACGTTTTGAAACGAGAAATCAAGTCATCTGGATGCAGATATAGAAAACCAAGATCAAGTTATGAAGATTTATTGTTCCTATAGCAACACCAACTGTTCACTTTTAATCTTTCTTTTGATAATGAAGTGTAAACACGTTGAAATACGTATAAAGCTAAAATACAAAACCTGTTAAAGTTAAGAATTGTTTAATTTACAATAAATTGATAAATGTCCTCAAAATATCAAATAAATATTAAAGCGTTGCTTAACGTTGACATCGTTTTCGTTTTACTGATATTATCTCTTAAAATTAAAATTGTCAGGGTCTTTCTTACGACATGCAGATAATTCGTTTTATATTCAAATTGTTATTTAAATAATAATCTTATAAGAAAATCATTAATCGCATAATTAGAAATCAGAAATCCTAGTTTTAGAAAGAAGCGTGAAAAACGCCAATTCAACATTGCAATTTTCTATATATTCGATTGATTTCTCATTGAATTTCCTATCCCCGCATTGCTTCCTCTTTTACTTATTGAAATCTTTCCGCACTGCTCATGCTAGGCATTGATATATGTCAGAGTGAATGTGACATTTGATATATAAGGATGACTCAGAGAAGCATTTCATATGCCGGGAATCGGTAAGCGCTCTTTCAAAAGTCGGCATAAATTTCTTAGAGCTTATATTGATTTTCCGGGTGCATTTTTGAATGGTATTCGCGAGCTTTAAAATGGAGCTTTTCGACGCCCGTCCGACGAGTACTTTTAATACGTGAAGGCAGAGAGAGGGATTTGTGCGAGCGATGATAAACGGCTTCTTGCGGAATTTTTCTTGGTTTGCATGAATTATTCTGTAGCGCAAATTAGGTCGAGGAACAGGCACGGAAATGAATGGTACACCGACAGATCGAGTAAGTACCTGCTGTCTGCGATGGAAAGCTGCAAATTGAGAAGAATTGCCGCGATTTTTGCCTGTCCCCAACTTGGCAATTGCGGGTAACTGCTATTGGCACTCGCATTTATCAAACTGATGGCGCATCTATGAGTTATTTCCCTATTCCTGATCGAACCAACCAGAACGCATCCTCCTATTAATATGCAAATCGGAGATTTATTTTCGAACTAGTGATAGTTTTGATTTACTCTAAGTTTTTCCTAAAATCAACTTTGTAAGTTTTCGTTTTGTTATATCTTGGTAGTTTAAAATAAAAATTGCACTTCAATAAATTTTTACGAATATGGAGTTTTGATCTTACAGACTGTAAAGCACAAGTTGAAATAATTCTATACAAATTCATCAACTGAACTTAAACTTAATTAAAATTAGGAGCTTTCAAATTAATTCTAAAACAGTCTAGAATTTGTGACATCTTTGGAATGTGCAAATAAAAATGGAAATTTGGAAAATAGATTCAACAAGTTTTAAAAAATTGCTAAATCGTTTTAAAAATTTGCAGTTATTTTTGAATTTCATTGATTGTTA
Source organism: Ctenicera cuprea (assembly GCA_958336395.1). Lineage (NCBI taxonomy): Eukaryota > Metazoa > Arthropoda > Insecta > Coleoptera > Elateridae > Ctenicera > Ctenicera cuprea. Next base: position 51,796,128 of record OY284487.1, read on the forward strand.
TACGGGGTCCGCCAAACGTATACAAGATGTTTCTAAATTAAGTATCGTAGTTTGTACAGTAGATATTTCATACAAAAATAAGATTTTTTACCTAATAAACTGTGGTCTGTAACCTCGCCGTTTCTTTCTTTTAAAAATTGTTTTTAATTCTGTATTTTTCTCGATATTTTGAAAACGAGGCGACGTATTAAGATGCAAATTTGGGGACGATTGTTACTACCGAGCACCAAATAGTGTACGAGTTTTCGTCACAATATGTCAACCACCGACGTAGGGGGGTTGTTCCCCTTTTTACTTTCCCATACTTCTACCGAAGCAATTTTCGAATTTCAGATTTTAACGGAAATACGTGTTTTGTGGTCCAAGGAACCCATAAAAGTGGTTTTAATAAAATGTCTGTCTGTGCGTGGGTGCGTGCGTGGATGCGTGTGTACGTTCGTTTCCTTATATCTCCGAAACCCCTTGCTTGTATTTTATGAGATTTGGTGTGGAAGTTTTTTAGTTGCAAGTAGTTTTTTGTAAGGTCATTAATCGGAACCGTAACCGGAAACGGAAATTAGACCTGTTTCTTTGGTTTAGATTATTTTCTAAACACTATGTTGATGTTTTAAATACACAGCGTTGTAATGCATCTAAAGACAAATGAAACGCTTTTTTTCTGAATGCTTCAAATCTTCAAAATGACGGCCGCTACGAATTTTTGAAAATTTAAACTTTATAAAATATCCGATCAATACAAATTGTCATACTATTAAATAGCCCTTAAAAAGCATAATCAAGTAACGTAAAAATATTTTTGGAAATTTTAAAAATTGTAAATATACTAGTTTCTCAAAGTTTTGCACATTTTCAAAAAAAAAACTCTTTTGAAAACTTTTGTTTAAACTTTCTGCTTTGATAGAGCTTGCAATGAACTAGAAAATTATGTATTAATAAACTCCTAAATGTTACTCTGACGCTCTCGACGAATTTTTGAAAAATTGGAAATTGATTAATTTTTTTTTCAAAAACGTAAACCCGAATTGTTATAAACTTTAAACAGTTTGACAGCCTATTTAAAGTAAGTAGTTTATTAACATTAGCAAACATTTTCAGTCACATTAAAAATTAGTGAAAAAACGATAATTTTTAATTTCGTCAACGGATTGTCGGAAAGTTACGTAATTTCAACTACGGCATCGTGAATTAGATCAAGTTAGAAATGTAATTTTTTATTTTCTGCATAGTTTTGATAATTCTTAAAATAAAGCTTTTACAGCGGTTTTGGTTCGAAGTTCAAAGCGCATGTAATCAGCTGTAAGTTATCATAGCGCTATTTTTAATTTTTTATACGGTACACGATATCGTATTGCCCAGGCTCTCGCAAGTTGAAATCACTGTTGGGGTGTTACTATCTTTTTTTTCTGGCTTTATAGACAGGCTTATAAGTTTCTGTGAAAGTTACAACTTAACAATCCAAAACGGATTTTATAAACATAAAGGAATACATACATATACTTTTGAAGAGCGCACACCACAACGAAAAACTGTAATTGACTACGTTATAACTCGAAAGTACTCTACTGGTAGAGTTCAAGATGTTAGAGTTTATAGAAGCCCGACATGTGGAACAAATCACTATTTGGAGAAAACCAAAATAGTGTTTTTGCCCAAAGGGCAAGGCAAGTTATTAAAACCTCAACCAACAAAAGAAATAGAACAACTCAGATACAACTACATCAAAATAGTGTGCAATATCTGTATCAAAATAGATTAGACCAAAATCTTAACAAAAATCTAGAAGCATCAAACACAGAGTTATATGAACATATAAAATCCGGCATACAACAAGCCGCAAAAGAAGCCCTAGGAGAATATGAAAAGGAAAAACCAAGAAATTATTGGATAAACGAGGCCTTAATAGAGGAAATATGTTATAAAAAAGAACTATGTATAAAGTGGCTAAACACCAAAGTAGACGAAAACAGAGATGCCTATAAGAACCAACAAACCAGATTATGACAATGATAAAAACTACGAAACAACAAACGTGGGAAAAAAGTGTAGAGAGGTAGAAATGCATATAGAAGGAAAAAGAACGACGGAGATATGGAAATTTATAAGGAATGTAAAATCACCACATTGCGAAAAAACAATAATACAAACTATTCCAGCCGAAGAATGGAAGGAATACTATCAGGAACTACTTATCGAGAAAAAGCCGAAAAGAAACCACGCTGCACGATGAAAGAACAGCAGATATTAACTACATACACATACAAGAAGAGCAAGTGATTAAAACGATTAAACGATTAAAGAAATGAAAAATGGCAAGGCACCCGGTCCAGGAAGAATCTCCAGTGAATTGATAAAAAATGGTACATCCATATTATATAAGATGATAACAAAGCTTATAAATGACTGTGTAAATAAAGGAAATGTACCAAAAAAATGGAAAACCGGTTATATATCGCCAATACATAAAAAAGGAAGAACATACACCTGTGATAACTACCGAGAAATAGCAGTCACAAGTACATTTAGTAAAATATATCGACGAATTGTTCGAGACTTAATTGAACAACAATATCAAGCTGAAGAATCGGAAGAGCAACAGTGGATATCGGGCAGGTAGATCATGTCTAGATAACCTGTTTTGCCTAACACAAATAGTGCAGAAAAAACTGGCAATCGGCAGAGAACTACATTTGGTATTTCTCGACATAACAAAAACTTATGATAACGTGCCTCTTATAAAGATGTGGGACCTATTAGAAGACAGCAGTATTAGCAGTACGTTAGTATGAAAAACTTTTATAACAACCAAACAGCGAGAGTGCAGGTCGGAATAGACCTGACAACAGAATTTAAAGTTACGAAGGGGTTAAGGCAAGGTATTAGCAAAAAGAATAAGAAACAAATATATACAACTATGGTCCAAGGCGTGGCTTTATATGGATCCGAAATTTGGCAGCTCTTGGAGCAACCCAAAAAACAACTAAAAGTTATGGAAATAGACTATTGGAAAAGAGCAGCAATAATATTCCGACGAGAAAGAGTCAGAAATGTAAGAATACACGAAATAATGCAAGCAGAAAGAGACATCGTCGAGAAAATTCAAAAAAGACATTTTTTGTGGTACGGACATGTCTAAAGAATGGAAAATAGTAGACTCCCGAAAAAAGTAATAGAATGGCAACCAAGAGAAAGAAGAAAGAGAGGTCGTGCAAGAAGAGGTTGGAGTGAGGGAATACAAAACCTAAAACAAAAATGGCATATCCAACAAGGCGCTTAGATGAACAGAAAATAATGGAAAAAAATATTGAACTCGGGAAGACCCAAATAGAAGTTAAAAAAACGGAAAGAAGAAGAAGAGGTCCAGTAAATGTTTAAAATTAGTGTCACATTTGCGGTCAAAAATGCTTTAATGTAAGGTGCCTCATGAAAAAAATACTTGACAACGCCTTGAGAGGGTTTCCCAAAAAACAAGTTCTCTAAAAGCACCTGCGAGTAGCGGCGGCGGCGTGGTTCTATGAAAAATACTACTTTAAAACATCTTTAAAATTTGAAAGGTTATATTTATTCTTCAAATAAAATTAGATGCATTAAACCTGATGAAACAGAATAATCATAGAGAACAAAAAACAATACGAAACCAAGAGCATACACTACCGCAAGAACAAAAAAGTTTACATACACAACACACGTTTTCCTACGGAATAATAACGGCCGTAGGCCGTAAGGCGCTGTGAATCAGCAGCCTCCTGGGTGAGGCCCAGTAATAAAAAGTGGAGGGCCGCGTAGAGCTTGGACAGGGTGCTGGCTCTGTCCCAGTCTTGTGGGGCTCAAGAAGGAGAGGATTGCTGCGGTGTTGTAGGAGGATCTTGCGGGTCTGGTTTGCTTTGAATCAGAAACGTCGTCGATCCGGAAACTAGGCTGTAGGAAAAGCTTGCCGTTTTTTTGCAACATCAACTGACGTTTCCGTGCAAATGTGCTGCTTGTATACTATTTTACAAGTTGCTGTTGTTTAGTAATGTCTGCACAGCACAAAGATACATTCACAATTGTTTATTAACATAGTAATAAAACAGAAGCCACCATTGCATAAACATCTACATGATACAAAACGACACGGCTAATTGTTTATTTTACAGATGCGGCAAAGTAATTAATTTTATATTAAATAATTTTATTTGAATCGCTAAAAATACGCATCGAAGTATGGTTGTTCTGTAGATTTTATTCTGAAAAGTTTTTTAATTTTCCCATACTTCCATTCATTTCAGTACGTAGATTTTTTCGAATTTGTAGATTTTCTTTAAGGAACCTTTACATACTCCATTATCCACTATCGGAAGGTATTAATTTAATGAGTTGTGGTGTTCAAGAAACCTTAGAGACTTTTTGTAGAAAAGAGGTGTGTAGGTTCGATCTTCTGTTCTTCCATGTCTCCAGAACAACAGATTCGGTTTTGATGGAACTTGAATTGTAGAAATGTATTAGAACTTAATTACAAATATAAAAGATGAAAAATGCGAAACAGGAGACAAAAGCTGTAATATTTCAAAAATACCTAATTTCGAGATTAACATCGTGTTTACTCATGCATTAGTTGGCTGATCGGCATAAAATTTAATACGGTAATGACCCTAGCAATAAAAATGTGATGGTATACAATTATTTGCACGCAATGCTATGAAAGTTGTGAGTCACAGTCGTCACTCAGTTTCCGCGCAAGCTAAGAATCGCAACCTTTTTAAAATGTACCTGACCACACACACCATTCTTTTATTTAAATTATTCACACGGAGTACCTGCTGAGGATGGGCTATTATTAAGTTTTGTTCCAATTTTATTTCTTTATGTTGCCCTCTATAAATTTTTGAAGTTTGACAATCAATGCTGATATATTCAACTAGCAGAACCCACAGTCTACAACCCAGCTTTTTTTGTAATTTTTGTTTAAAATAAGCTGTGTTAAGTTACACGACATGTACCAAATGCGTTCCGCAGTATTCTATATTCTCAAATACGGAAAGTCGGCGACTGAACTGAACATACGTAACTACTAATTAATCATGTTAATATTTATTATTTTTTATTTATATCCCTATCTAGCGCGATCGATATCAAATAATCTTTACACTAAAAGTTTCCTTTAAATTGGCGCTGTTCATTGGCGTTTTCAATTTAAATTTTCACAATATAAGCTCTTCTAACTGTAAAAATGAATATCTGTCTTTGATCCCTATTAGCGGTAATTGTGTATGGCAGGTTCGGTAACGTAAGCTTAGTTTTATCTGAAACTTCGTGTTTTTAAACTGTAAATGGTTCTCCAGTACTCGGGAATGATAAAATAATTGTAGGTTATGAAACAACATTTTCAGATATCTGCTGATATTTCTGAAAATCTCAGCTGCAATGCAATTTCTAAATCTCATTCAGTTAAATATAATTATCTTTGCGCACGGCATCGTTTGCATGATCTGACTTGCGATTCTCTCCAGAGTTTTTGGTTCTGATCTGTCTCTGATGCTGCCGTATGTAAAACTCTAGCCCGATGGAAGGGATCAGTAATCCAATATGTGTGTTCTTCGAGGAGTCTGACGGGAGATTGCCAGCTATTGACAGATTATGTTTTAATAATACACACAAACCCTAAACATTAAATTTTGTTTATCTTTATCGAAAACTGTAGCGGCGACAAAAATTCTGATTAACGCAAATACCGTGTGATATGTACTCTGCTTTTTGTTTAAAAGAAAAAAAAAATAAGGGAATAAAGTAGGTAGCGTAGCTGGTTAACCCGGATTTCCTCCCACTATCTTAACGTTTAATGACTACATATTAGCAATAAAATCAGCTGCAGTTACCAATTGTTTGTAAAGAAAAGTGTGTGGCGTAGTCCACGAATTCTGATATTTTACTGTACTGCTTAAGACGCGCCTAACAAAGAAATACAACATTAGCAATAAAACCCGTTGCAGTTAGCAGTTGTTTGTAAAGAAAATTTTATAAATAAATTTGCTGTTGCTAAAATTCTTGTAATTTAACTGTATCCCAAAATATCTGGGCCAATGACTGTTTATGAATTCCTACCTTACCGCTATTTTGTAAACATGATAGACGTTGTTATTTTATAGAAAAAATTAATAATCTGTTATCAATGAAATATTTATAATGTCAGATGCTGTAAACATTTGGGGATAGAAAGCAAAGGTTGGTGTTTAGAGCAACATTAAATTATGTGTTGGTTAAAAAAATGCGTTAGCATTGTAGTAGTTAAAATTAGATAAACGAAGCGTGCTACTCAAAAATGGATCTCTGCTTCTTATTTAAATGGAAAACTTAACTGGCAGAATGTATATACCATTATAGCATTTACATGCAGCGTACGAAGATCTATTATTATAGTCCAAAGTTTAGACACTATTCGCGTTTATACAGGGTGTTAATGAATTGTAGGGACTAACTTCTAGGGCTTGCAAAACACAACAAAACAAACAACTTTTGTTAATAAATGTGTGGTCAAAAGTGTTTTTTTCGGGGATAGAGCTTCTCAAAGATTCTTTAAGATGCGCCTACATGTAGGCAACTCAATTTACTACCTACTATTTGTTTCCATAACGACGGAAATTAATACAGGATAAATAAAGCCTTATTTCCCACTTTTCAAATTCAAATTAAATTTAAACTAAATTAATTAACATCATGTCATGCTGTTCGGCAAAAGTATAATTCGCCATAACACAAAAATACGAAACACAGAACGAAAATAACAAAGAAAATAATTATCAAAAAAATCACAGAACGAAAAAAACGAAATACAAAAGGCACAGAAAGAAACGAGTGCAAGAAAAGCCAGCAAATATCACAATAATATTGAATTGTGTCAAAATTGACGTTATTTGAATGCATGTATATCTAGATCGTTTTTTTTTCAATATTCTGTGTGACCTGTGCAAAATAATTGAAAATGCAATTTGGGTTGCCTATTTTCAGGTACTTCTTAAAGAATCTTTAAGAGGCTCTATTTTCTAAAGGAAACACTTTAGACCACACATTTATTAACAAAAGTTGTTTGCTTTGTTGTGTTTTGCAAATCCTAGAAGTTTTTTCCCTACAATTCATTAACACCCTGTATATTAGAATACATAAGGTGCCTAATGAAAATCCGCGTATAATTTAAGTTGCTAGTTAGTAAGAGTCGTATGACATTTTAAATTGTTTGGCCTACAAGATTTCCTTATTTCTGGCATTCTGTAATATCAACTTGTTATTTATTGCAAGAATTAAAAAAAAATCAATCGGTTCTCTTTATTCCTCGGGAGGGGAAGTTCGCTTCTAACTACGCTTACATTCTTACAGTCTGCATCTAAACGGTGTATTGGTGAGCTAATTCGCTATTTGTCATATCATTGAAGGCGGCTAAATCAATACATGTTTTTGACCTCCAAGAACCTAAAAAATTGTTTAAAAAAAATGTCTGTCTGTGGGTGGGTGGGTATGTGGCGGTGCATCATAATTATCGAACAGATAGTCGGATTTTGATGAGCTTTGTAAGCTGCGGGTATATCAAAAAATTTCCGCCAAAATAAGCTAATAAAAAACCGAAACCGGGAGTGGAAGTTAGACATGTTTCTTTGGTAGCATTTTTTCCTAAACCAAGTTTTATAAATTTCAAAACGGAATCTAAAGAATACTTTGGGCAAATCCAACGCTTTTGCCGAACTTTCTAGCTTTAAAAAAGACATCGTACCATTTTTGAAAACTTTGATTTTTAGCACCTACCATCAAAAACAGGTGGACAGATCAGATTTAAATATTTTATCGTAATAGTCGTATAGCCACACATGTTTCGGTCTACACAAATTTTCGAAAAGTTAAATGCTATAAAGTAAAAACAATTTCCAAAGTTTCGGAAAATTCAAAACAATATTTCTCAAATATAGGCTACATGATGTTTTTTCAATTTTGTGAGCTCATAGATCTGAGACATGTGACAGCTAACAAATTTTTCTCTGTCGGATTTTATGAATTTTTAAAGATTTGAGTTTTAACGGTTATTTACTCAAAAACGATTTATCAGATTGGGATGAAATTTGATAGTGAAACTGCTCTAAATAAACACAATATTACAAGCTACTAGAATGTTTGCAACTACTGAAAGTGTGAAATGAAAAAAATATCAATGTTTTGACTTTTTCAAAAACGTTCTGCTCAAAAACAGGTACCACGATTTTTTTAAGTGTTTGTCTATCTATAGAACTACAAATTAGCAGCAAGTTGGTTTGTGTCCTATTCTTCTTACATTTTCATGACGCCTGCTATGAGTTTTTGATAATCGAAAATTCCTACCCCCTTTAATAAACGGAGCTGATAAAAAAAATCTGTTTATGCTTAATTGGTTATGAGTGATAGTAGAATAATGTTCAACTTAATCAACTTAATTTTTAAACACGGCAATATTTGGGGGGGAGAGTTAATTTTCCCTCTCTCGCTCAATTTTTGGTCGACGAATTTGTTTGTCTTTTCGTTTTTGAATATCATTAATTCCAAGCAATCCTTTTCCAAAAATATTAAAAAATCGTTCTCTTCACAAAAAACTTGGAAAACATTTGGCGTACTCTCAGTTTATTTTAAAATATCACTCGCTCTCTCTATTAGACTCCCATGCACTGACCGGCCTTTCGGCACGTGACCGAAGTACATACACAGCTACCTGTCGACCTTTGCTTCACATTGATAATAAGATAGATTACAATTACTGTCAAAAATTCTTCCCATGAGCTATACTTTCGTTTATTTCTTTGGTGCTTTATAGAGACTTCTGTTTTATTATGTATTATATTTGTGCTAAAAAAATAACTACACATTTCAGCTTGATTAATAAACAACTCCAATATTTGTGCAATTTTAATTAATTTTGAAACTTAAGAACCGTTTTTTCCTCTTATGGAAAACTATTACCACATCGACTAACCAAAACCAAATACAAGCAAAAACTCCAACGTCTTCATTTACTGTTGACGAAATTTAGTTTCCAGACATATGCATTCATACCGCAAAGCAACCATCGTCTGCATGTAACATAGTTGAATTTAGAGGATTAAATTGGAATTTACAGTAAATTTACGAAAGTACACCTTATCGGAGTAGATGATCATGATAAAATTTGATTGGCGGCGGTAAATCGGAAACGCAATTGACTTTATCGACCGGAAGTTGGCTTTACGACCGTTGAGTGAGTGTTATTAAAGCTTACCAGCATCACGGTCAACTTGCGGTTATTTTAAAGGTAATTTTCTGAATTTCTTCATTAACTGGCAACTTGTTACTGAGATTTCCAAGGTTATATTCAGATTCCATTTAATTACAGAAATACAATAACCAGTGTGTGTTGACAACGAAGTTGAAAACACATTTTACAAAACAAAGATGAATATAATATTTTCTTTTAAAAGTGTTCGTAAGCATCTTTAAATGGATAACATTATTTTAGCAGGGAGAAGCATAAAAATGCAACCCATATTGAACTTTCGGAAGAAAGTTGCATTCAGACCTTCCCTAATTAGAATTTTGTTACGCCACTGTGTGAATACACAAACTTTCAACTTGCTTGACGTATCTCGTGTTTACCTTCCTGCCAAAAGTTTTGTTTAATTCGATATTTGTTTAACGCAAATCTTAAACGCGAACTTTATTCCGCTGTAAGCTACGAAATATGGGAACTATAAACTCGAACAAGTTTACTTAAACTCGTATAAGTTGTACAAGATGACACGTAGGGTTGTCTTCGCCTCATTTAGCGACCGTTTCTCCAACAAACTAAGCGCAAAAGTCAACACAGACTTTGAAGTACTAATATGTGGCTTCTGCTTGGTTTATTTACGTGCCTCAATACCAATTTAATCAACGTGCGTGCAGTTAAGTTAACCATGGGAATAGTTCATGTTAAAGCGAGAAAAATGCAAAGTTTACTTTAGTTTTGACTGTTTTAAAAGACAAATGCTTTATTTTAAGTCCATGCCATTGGAAAATGTAATTGTTTAATTTAGGAAGTTAAGTTAAGTTTTTTTCTAATGTAAAAAATACTCTCGGCAATGTTGCAAATTAACACTATAGGTATAACGTTGCAACACAGATTTCTATACAAGGGGGGGGGGGTCTTAGCGAAAACTCCTCAGCCTTATACCTTATTTAATTTTAGAGGTACGGCTTGGAAGGAAACTGAAGCGCTTAACCCTTAATTCAAATCAACAATAAAATTGTTAAAATGCATTGCCATTTTGAAATCACGCCATTTTAAAAATTTGTTTTTATAACTTTTCGTTTTTCTCAAATAGGGCGGTATATTTTTAAACGTGCTTTTGAAAAGAAAATGATTATCATTTGCGTATGCTTGCAGAACAAATTTTTCGAAAAAGCGATTTTTGTGAATATCACTAAAATTCACTAAATGAAAACTAAACTAGTAATTTCATTTTCTTAATCTAGTTTTAATTCATATATACAGGATGTATCAAATTGCGTGTTAACTATGGGGATCTCGCTTATTTGAAGAGATACGACGATGGTTAAATGAGAAAAAAGTTGGCAACTTTTATGCCTACTAGTAACCTAAAAAGAAATTGGAGCTATCTTATTTAGTTTCTGAATAAACTAAAAAAATAAAATTTTGGATTTTTCGTTTTCGGTCCATTTATCATTTATATTACATATTTCTTGTTTTTTCTTATGTTCGGGGTTTTAAATTTTTTCACATTTGAATCCAGTTTTTAATTCTGATTTTGACGATGTGCCACACTTTCCATTTTGTTTACGTTTTGAGCAATTTATTATAGAAAATACAAATTTCATAAGAGTGCCATAGAAAGACCACGTCATTTTATTTATTTTGAAAAAATTCAAGTAGGCCACGAACTGATGGAAGTAAAACAAAACACTACTTTTGGACTTTAGATACATTAAGTACGCGAAAATTTCAGGAAACTTTGTTTTGAGCGTAGGCAACAGGTTTAGTTATTTTCTACAAAAACAAATAAATGAGACAGTTACTAACACACAGATTAGAGAGTTTATTTTAGACGAGCTTCTGAGCACGTTGCAAAAAGGTGTCAAATGTTTTGAACATTTATTTAATAATTTTTTTTAATTTAAAACTGCAAGTGGAATTTTCAGTAAAGTGTGTAAGTTAAAAATGTTTCATTCGTTTGTTTTTATAAAAAATAACATAATCTGCTGCCTACGCTCAAAACCAAGTATGCTGAAATTTTCGCGTACTTAATGTATCTAAAGGTAAAAGTAAATAAAAGTAGTGTTTTGTTTTACTTTCATCAGTTCATAGACTTTTTTTTAAATAAATTAAATGACGTGGGCTTTCCATGGCACTCCTATAAAATTTTTGTTTTCTGTAATAAAATGTTCAAAACTTAAACAAAATGCAAAGTGTGACGCATCGTCAAAATCAGATTTAAAAACTCTATTTAAATATTAAATATTTTAAAATGCCGACCATGAGAAAAAAAAAGTTGACAGTCGAAAATGAGCAACGGTAACAGTTATACCAAATCTGATTAAAAATTTAGATTTAGTATAAAAAAAGTGACCTAATAATGCGTTTACTAGAAATATGTAACATAAATGATAATTGAGTTATAGCCAAAAACAAAAAATCCAAAATTTCAGTTTGTTTCAGTTCTTTCAGAAACTAAACGAGATAGGTCTAATATCTTTTCAGATTATTAGTAGGCATAAAATTCCACAACTTTTCTCTAATTTAACCATTGTCTTATCTCTTCAAACAAGCGAGATCCCCATAGTTAACACGCAATTTAATACATCCTGTATATAATTCATTCAATAAAATTATTTATAATGATAGTATTATGCTGTAAATTAGTTGGCGATTCATTTTATAAAAATTACATTTAAACATCATGTAGCCTAGAAACACCTGTCATAGGCTACGTCTTGATGATTGTAACTATGTTCAAAAGCATTTCGAACAAAATTATACCATAATAGTCTCATTATAAATGATTTCAATGAATGAATTATAACGCGATCAATAAAAACGTTACCAGTAATTTTATTAGTCGAACTAATATTTACGATTTAGTTTTGTAATTTTAATTTAGTGAATTTTTAGTGAATCGTTTTTTCTTTTTTTTAATATTTATAACAAGCATATGACCATGATATATAATTTGAAAGAGGAAAAATTCTCTTTTCAGTTTAAAAATAAAAATTCTATATAGTTTCAAAATTGCATAATTTTAAAATAGCAATTCCTTTTAAATAATTTATTGTTGGTTTGAGTTAAGCATTGAAAACTTATAAAAATATTTGGTAAGAATTTTTAAAACCGTAAGTATTCACATAAAAAGCAGTCCGGAACCGCCATAAGACCTTCCTCGCATTGATTGAATTTTTATTAATTTTTAAAATATTTCGAGAATTATGATAATTTTCAAATTATTTTAAAATTTTGACAATCTTATAATAACTAAGATATATTTTTAGAATTTTTGAAATTATTTATATAAAATTTTAAAATCCCGCTATTCTTGAAAAATCTTGGAATTGTTGAATATATTAAATTTTTTAAACTTCTATAAATATATTTATAAGTTTTAGCTTTACTTCGTTGAAGTCCATATTTATTGAGTATAAATAAAATACTTTTTACTTAAACTATATTCATTTATTTTAACATTATACGTATTTCGACATGTTTAGACATGCCGTTATCAAAGGTTATAATTAAAAAGTTATAAGTGTTGTTATAGCAACAGTAGAACTGTGAAAATATTGAATATTTTTGAAATTTTAAATATTGTTTTGTTTAAAATTTTTGAAAAGTTTTGAAATTCTTGCAAATTGTTAAAAATTTTGGAAATGGTAAATTTTAAATTTTTTAAATATATTTAAAAGTTTAAAATTTTTATTAAATTTTGAATAATTAAATATTTAGAAAATTTTTGAAAAATTTGTGCAAAATTTCGGACGTTATTATAGTATATTATAGACCAAGGTAGAGAAGACATTTTTCTCAGCCGAGCAGAATTATTTCCCGAGATGCGAAGCATCGAGGGAAATAAGCTGCGAGGCTGATAAGTCTTCTCTACCGTGGTTTATATATTATTTTTTCCACTACTAGCACCTTTATTCCTTTTATAATTAATTGATTTTACATCAATAAAAAATAAAATTACAAATGCAAATATGCACAAAAATAAAGTAGCCTTGCTTGAAAACAAGAGAATAGTTAATTTCAATTGACATTTATGTAAAATATATATTTTATAATGGTGGTTATAAAATGTCCAATTTTGATGATTTGAGTGAAAACTGCACTCCTCCTGAAATTAGGGAAGGTGCAGAAAGTGTTGGTGAACAGTTATTACCAGTAAAATCAAAAGATTTTTACATGAAAGTTTATAATTTTAAATAGGCAATGTGAGTACTAGATAGCAATTGTTTTCATTATTAACCAGTAGTTAAAAATGAAATATTATTAACCACTAGGAAAGAAATTCATGTTCTTGGCTCTAAAACAAAGTAAATAATGATATCGTTTAATTCTAGTAGTGGAAAAGCATATTTTTAAATGTTGAATTTAAATGTTTCGAAAATTTTCAACATTTTTAATAATTTTAAAAATCCTTGATAATTGCAGTTTTGGAAATTTTGAAAATGTTTTAAATTTTTAGAAATTTTGAAAATTGGAAACCGTTCAACTCAATCTAGTAAAAAGCTTTTGCAAGTAGTAAAAATAAATTGATAGGAGCATACCAACCTTCTAGAAAAGTCAGGCTATTACCGCTATCGGCGTTTCATCATCTGCTGTTTGCTATATTACATATTAAAAAAAATGTGATCCCTATTTTATTTTAAACAAGTGTAGTTTTAAAAGTAGAGGTTGGAAAATCTACGCTTCTTAAATTGATCTCCTGGTATAACCAAGCACTACGTGAAGCTTGTACACCAATTTATACACATCCTGTATAGGACGATTATTTCTAGTTTTACAACGGATTCCTACAATAATTGCAAGTTCATTTAGATCATAAATCGAATTATGTCTCTCCAGAAACAGAGATTTAGGAAGGATCTCACTTTGAACAATACACGCAACTCAATCAGCAAATGTATTGATTGCATAGTTTAACGTCTCTTAACTACGGATTGGAACTTTAATTTATTAAAGTGGTTGTTCTCCCATACTAAACTAAAAATGTTACATCCAAATTGTCTCCAATGTGTTTTTTTTTCTAAATGAATCATAAAATTGTTTATAAATTTGCTTTAAATACGTAATTTTCCCTGTTCAAAATGTTTTTTCTAAAAATCTAAAGCTAATATTCCTACGATATGACTATGTTATTTGCTTCGTTCTAAGAGAATCTACCAAAGACGCATTATGTTGAACTTAATGACTACCCCCCTCATTAGTTAACCACATCCCACACATAACCGCCAAAAAACAGGTCTCTCTTACAACTATACACAAAATAGTCAGATAAGAATGTCAAAAATACTAAGTCCCCTTGACATACTATCCACTTTTACATAATAAATTTACAAGTTTTTCCCAAAATGACCATTTCGGCCCACTGTTTCTAGGGAAAGTTAACTGAAAAAATTTCTAGGTAACACTAAAATCCCCGTACACCCCGTGAAGGTGAATCAGGGATTTGCTAAATATATTGTTCCACGTGCTGAAAACACTATATAGGCCAAACCAAGAGCAAACTAGGCAGACGTTTAAAAGAATTTGTATTTCATTTTCACTTTAACGGACCCGGTAAACTATGCGTAGCAGCATACATTTTAGATTCAGAGCATCTTATCCTACTGTTTGTTTTAAAACTCCCAAAATCGGTGTAAAAAAACGCAGTATACTCCACGCATGGAAAGACAGATTTATCAATTCCAAAACTCTAGGCCACCAGCTCCCTATTTTTTACAGAACCTGCAACTTCTAGATAACTCGTTTAACTACAAAAATTATTGTAAGTGTATCCAATAAGAATACTTTAGATCGTAATTACTTAAAATAAGTTGGGTAAAACATATCAAAATGGCGTCTGCAAAGTGCGTGATCTCGGCGCAGCGTTTTAATTTTTTTTCCGCGTTGTTGGGAGGAAAAGTAACTACTCTTCCCGCTAAGCAGCAATTGTCAGCTTTTGACCACAAAAAGTTATTTGCGTAACAAGGTAAGAAAGTGATACTTTTTTTCCTGCGGATGCCGTTCATTAAGCACACAGGAGAAAAAATGCACTTTCTTCCCGAGTTTCACATATGGTTTTTTTCTCGACCGTGAGAAATTTATCAATAAACGTTCATTTTAAAATTAATCTAAATTAAATTCATTTAATTTTAAAGTTGTGTTAAAATTGACTATTGTAAATAAGATGCCTTTATTATTCACGGTAACCATTGCATACAAGACGTGTTCAAGAAAAATAACCAAAATTTGCATTTAAAAGCGGGAACAAACTTACCTTTTCTCCAAGCGCTCCCGCCGGCGGGAGAAAATTTTTGACCACAAAATGAGGATAAAAGAGGCAACTTTGCAAGAAGGTCGACAGAAATAGTTTTTGTGTATTAAGGGAAGAAAGTGATACGTTTTTTTCCGGCGAGTTTCGTTTATCTTAAGCACAGAAGTGAAAAAAAGACGCTCTCTTCCCTAGTTTCACATATGATTTTTTCGTCAACTTTGATAAATTTATCAAATAACATTTATTTAAAAATTATTTTAAATTAAATTATTTAGTTTGACAGTTGCGTAAAAATCGACTATTGCAAGCAAGACCCCTTTATTATCCACGGTTACTATGATGTACAAAACGTATCCAAGTATAATAAACAAAGCCTAATCAACATTCGAGTTTATAAGCGGTAGCAAAGTTACTTTTCTCCCGACGGTAGGAAAATTAATTTTTCTTCCCCTCGCCGGCAATTGTCACCTTTCGACTACAAAATGAAGGTCGAAATCCAACTTTCTAAAAAGGTCGACGGAAGTAATTATTTGTGTAAGAAGGAAACAAAGTGTTATTTTTTCTCTGCCTGTGCACAAAATGGAAAAAGATACTTTCTATCTGAGGTTCACATATGAATGCTTGAAAAATGTATCAAAAAACATCTATTTTAAAATTAAGAGCTACATTAAGATTATTTTAATTTGACAGTTGTGTAAAAATCGACTATTGCAGGTAAGATACATTTGTTACCCATGGTAAACATGGTATACAAGACGTATGCAAGTAAAATAAACAAAGCGTACTTAATCAAGATTCGCATATAAAAGCGGGAGCAAAGTTTCGTTTCTTCGCGCTAAGCGGCAATTGTCAACTTTCGACCACAAAACGGGGGTCGAAAACCCAACTTTCTAATAAGGTCGACGGATATAGTTATTTGCGTAACAACGGAAGAAAGTGAGCAGAAGGCTAATTAAATAAAGCACACAAGGAAAAAACTCTTTCTTCCCGAGTTTCATATATACATTATTTCGTCGACCTACAGGAATTGATAAAAAAAACATGCATTTTAAAATTAATTTAAGTTAAAATATTTTATTTATAATACTAAACTTATTGATACATTAATTCAAGAAAATGATTATAAATTAGCCATTCAAAAAATTTTTCCGAGTACCCCAACTTCATCCGATACAATTAAATATGCCTCGATCCCATATCTTGGTGACAAATCAGAAAAAATTGCTAAAATTATAAACCAAACAAATAAATATAAAGCAAGTTTTAAATCACTTAAAACATCTTAAACACTTTGTTTAATGCAAAATCAAAAACAGATGATTTGCTAAAATTAAATTGTTCGCATTGTAATTCGGTTTATATAGGCCAGACAATTAAAAATTTTGATGTTAAGGTATACAGAACACGTATGTTCTTACAAATACAAACACCCACATAAATCCAATTACGCTAAACACTTACTAGAACAAAATCATTCAATGACATCTAATAACACCATAAAATGTTTACACTTTTGTGATGATAAACGTAAATTAGATATACTACAAGCTTTTAAAATTCACAAACATTTAAAAACTGTACCGTTAACGAATGCGCAAATTGGTCTTTTAAATTCTCTTCTATTGGACATTTTGTAATAAGAAATCGAGTCATCTGCAGACGATTACCGAAATCAAGTCACCAAGTTCTATTGCTATAACAACACTAACTGTTTTTGTTTCTAATATAACCTTTGACAATGGCATGTTAACATGCCGAAATACGTATATGGTTAAAATAAATAAATATTGTTGAAGTAATTAAGTATTTTATATACCTATAATCAATAAATTATTTAATTTGACAGTTTTGTAAAAATAGACTATTGCAAGTAGGATGCCTTTGCTATCCACGGTAAGCATAGTGTAGAAACCGTATTCAATTAAAATAAACACAGCGTAACCAAGATTCGCATTTAAAAGCAGTTACTTTTTTTCCCGGCGGGAGGAAAAGTAAATTTTCTTCGCGCTAAGCGGCAATTGTCAACTTTCGACCACAAAATGAGAGTCGAAAAGTCAACTTTCTAACAAGATAGTTATTTGTGTATCAAGGGAAGAAAGTGGTATTTTCTTTCCCGCGTGTGCTGTTTATTTATTATTATTATTAATAAAGCACACGAGGAATAAAAGACACTTTTTTCACGAGTTTCACATATGCAGCTTCTCAAAGATTTTTTAAGAAGCGCTTAAATGTAGGCAACTCGATTTACTACCTACTATTTGTTTGCATAACGACGGAAATTAATACAGGATAAATAAAGCCCTCTCTCCCACTTTTCAAATTCAAATTAAATTTAAAATTAATTAATTAACAAAATGTTTCAAAACTAAGCAATAGAAAAAACCAAAACTACAAAGCAAAAATCAACTATTTGAAAAATTTACAATAACTAATTCAAAAATTAACAAAATTATAGTACATGTTCAAAATGTCGCCCCCAGCTTCTGCACACGAAGCACATCTACGAAGTAAATTCCTGCGCACCGCTCCAAATATACCAGGAGTCTGTTGAACTTCTTCACATGCAGCAAGAATACGCGCCGTAAGTTCTTCCACAGTTTCAACTGGGGTAGCATACACTAACATTTTAACATGACCCCACAAAAAGAAATCAAGTGGGGTCAAATCAGTAAGAAAAAAACGAATTATAAAAGGCACAGAAAGAAACGAATGCAATAAAAGTCAAATATATCACAAAAATATCGAATTGTGTCAAAATTGACGTTATTTGAATGCATGTATGTCTAGATCGTTTTTTTTTTCAAAATTCCGTGTGACCTGTGCAAAATAATTGAAAATGCAATTTGGGTTGCCTATTTTCAGGTACTTCTTAAAGAATCTTTAAGAGACTCTATTTTCTAAAGGAAACACTTTTGACCACACATTTATTAACAAAAGTTGTTTGCTTTGTTGTGTTTTGCAAGGCCTACAAGTTTGTCCCTACAATTCATTAACACCCTGTAATAGGTAGAGAGTATGCATGCACTTACATTATAAATTCGTGACAATTAAAATTTTTATTCCATCAATGCGTATAGAAAACTTTTTTAAACCAAATTTTTATTTTAAATTTACTAGTAAGCCGGGTATTGCAGGAGTTTCGTTTTGTCAGATTTACCCTGTGTATAGCAAATAATGGTATTTTTAGAACTAAATATAATTACAGTATCATAATTTCAGAATTTTTGTAATCTAAACATTTTCTAAACTAAATTTTCACTGCTTAAAATTCTAAACCGGACTAGAAATTAATTTTAGTTTTGATAAAACAAAAATTTCCATAACACAAGTCTAGCATTGAAATTAGCTTCTTTAAGAAACAGAAAGTGTACTTCTAGGATAATATGCACGCTTACCGTGTAAGCACCAGGTGGCGGAATACCATCATCAATCCATTTAAACCGAGGGGATACGTTGAAAGTCGATCCTTTTCCTTTCATTTGCTCTTGCCCAAGATAATCAGCAGGACCTTCAAAACGGAAACTTTATACGCACTTTGCGTTTTAAACCTTACTACAACATGAATCATCGTGTTGGGAAAACCCGGTGGAAATTATAGTTCTAGACTTTCACTTGCAAACTGAAATTGCGGTGGTAATTTTGATAATAATCCCTTATTGTTAGTCTAACCATAAATTTTTAGATTTTATGCATGATGAAGGCAATTGTAAGTTTATAAGGTTTAAATTTAATGGATTTATTTCCCTGCTGTTTTCAACCTTCATATTTCAAAGACAAAAAGCAGATTTATGCGAACCAATAAATAAAACATACCGGGGGTTTTGGTCTTGTGTCCCGGCATCAGTCTGCGCTGGGAAGAGTGGAACGGCACCTTTCCGGTGTTGTGGGACGTCCGGTTACGGTTTTTGTTGAATTGCTCGGAGATGTTGTAACTAGCCGGACCAGCGTCTTCCTGAACAACCAAGATTTATTAATGCCATTCGTTATTTTTATTATGATGGCGACTACTACTGTCCGTTTCACGTGAACCAATGAGATTTAGAAGTTATTATCGCCGCTTTCAGAAACTATTAGTTTCCTAGAACGGGTGATTTAAAGTAAAGTTGGCGACGGCCCCAAACTTTTTGCAGTTCATGAGGTTTGGGGTTTATTTTTTCAGATATGTTGGTGACTAGAGGTTATATGTATAACTATTTGTTTCAGGCTAAATTTAAGATATAGCAAAAATAAAAATTTTTTCTCTTAGAATCTGTTGAATGTAAAATGTGAATAATTGTTACTAAAACTATTTTCATAATTATCATTATGGTTTATACTAAAAATCAAACAACTTTTTAAAGTTTTTCTGAATATTGTGTTAAGTTTATTAAATTTTAGAAAAATACAAATCACTCATAATATGACAAGAACTAACAATAGTATATTAAAAAACCAAGTTGCATAAGACATGATTTTAGAGCACGCGTCCAAGTTAATGGGCAAGTGCGCTTAAATGTCTTATGAAACGTGTATTTTATACTATTTTTTCTATTTTGCTCCAAAAAAGTTAAAATTTACCTTATTGTATATTTTAATTTAAAAATATAATCGATTAGGAAGTTTTTTTTGTATTTTGTTTTGGTTTTGTGGCTGTTGGTGACATTTAAAATATTTTCAAACAATTCAAACTACTGTCAACTTAAAATTGAGACAAACTGTGTTTGAAAGTGATTTAATTTTTAAAATACCTAAGATTTGAAGATAAGATGGAAGAAGAATTATCTTGCACCCCACCCGAGCTACGCAAAGTAGCGGAAAATACGCTAACTATTCTTAATTTTTAGAACTTGCAATTTGAAGGTTATGTCTGTAACGCGTGAAGGTTTTGTTGTCACATGGTTGTCACCAACCTAGCAAAATAAAATTTAGAATTCTTTAAGGAGTTGCTTTATGAAACCCAAATGAGTTTCATAAAGTAGTCAGTAAAGAACCAAAATAGAAAAAATCCATACATATATAAAAGCACAAAGGGTTTTTTTCTCCCCTTCCTCCAGCGGGTACCGCTTCACCAATTTGGACCATTTTTTTTTAAATGAAAGGTCTTTATCTACAGATGGAACATGAAACATTTTTATATTTTTATTCTACGTCGATTTTTTAGTAATAATTATTTTAATTTATAATATATATGACGGTCGGCTAGACGCGCGTCACTTGGGGCGCCCTCTATAATAACGTCGCGTGTCATTATTGGAACTAATGCATCACGTGACTTGATAATTCGCCGGTTCTATCAACGCTGTCTGTCAGTGCATTGTGTGCTGGGGTAACACTAGTTATTTTAATATATCAAAAAATTTTGTTTTTACTTCCATTTCACTGATTTCATGAAAATTTACAATTTCCCAATTTTGACCATATGTCGGACCTTCAGAACTCATAAATATGGATTTTAAAATATTCTGTCTGTGGGTGGGTGTGAGATATTAACAACTGTTACGATTTTTTGAAAACGTTTGTTGTAACGCTTTATTATTCAAACACGAGTTGTTGGATTAGTATAAACTCAAAGTTTACATTAACCCTAGGAGAATAAAATGTTACTATGTATGAGAATGTTTAAACGAATAAAAACTGTGAGTGGAAAATATTTTAAAAATTTTGGAAATTTTCAATAACATACAGAGTGCCTAGGAAAACCCCGGTCACTTCTCTTGCGGCGGTCAAGAGATGGCACTTTAGTAAAAACAAATTAAATTAAAATACTGGCAACAACGCAGAATCCAAGACGTTTTAGTTATTAAATACGTCCCATATTAAATCAAAACAACTAAAACGTCTTGGATTCTGCGTTGTTGCCAGTATTTTAATTTAATTTTTCTTTACTAAAGCGCCATCTCTTGACCGCCGCAAGAAAAGTGGCCGGGGTTTTCCTAGCCACTCTGTATATCATCATAAACTAGTCACACGATTTTTATAAACTTTGTTGGATCGTAGAGCTACGGATAAGCCACAATTTTGGAAAATTGAATATAAACTGATAACTCCTGAAAACATGGCAATTTTTGGTTTTTTTCATGTGAAACTTTTTCGCCGGCAGGAGTAAACACGCGAATGCTAGAACGGAAGTGATGGAACGGATAGCATGGAATGAAAGTGATAGAACGGGAGTGAGGTCGTCTAGATCCATACAGAAACAATCAATATTTAGTTGTGCTACCATAGACAAAACAACTCTAAATGAGTGTATTTTGTGGTTTTGCTTATACAAGAAGCAAATAAACAGAATATCGTGCAAGAGATATGATTTATAATACATCTGTGTAAAATTAAATTAGTTTTGAATATGTACGAAACAAAGAAAATATCAGTTTCAATTTAAATATTGACATTTGAAACACTAACAACATTTGTACATACAAAAATATATTAAAAATTGATGAAAACTTCATGTAACGTTGACGATAAAAGTCGCTTTCTTCACGAAATAGTTATTTACGTTATAAGGCCGGGAGATGACTTATTACAGTAACGAGTCGAGATGTTTCCGGATGAGGCGACGAAGGAGCCGAATCTCGAATTTCGAGACGAGTATTGTAAGATCATCGGCCGTGCAACGTACAACATTTTATTTCATACTGTATCGCTTTTTAAAATTTTTAAATAAAGGATAATATTTTAATCAAGCAAATTATTAAAAATAATCTGGTTGCCTTATTTAGAGTAACGACAGCAACCAAATATTTGAAAATTTTTCTTGTTTTGTGATTGGCGAAAGGTTGCGAGGCAACACTTCCCGGCCTAGTTCTGTAATGTGTCATTTCCCGGACTCAAATTAATGACGTAAAGTAGTGTACGGTGGACAGTATGAAATAAAATGTTTTTCGGCGTAGAACCAGATCATATCGACATAATCTTGTTAAGTAAGTTAATTGCTGTACAAAATGATCATTTTACGACCTTTTTGACCGGTACCGAACTCTTTTATTAATAAAAAACGCTCAAATCGACAATTTTCGAATTAAGCGTTTTTTAACAAATATAACGTAATATTCCGAGAAATACTTGGAAAATCAACTTGATTTTGCTTTTGTTGAAACTAAGATGCCCCAGCGCTGTCTATCATCTTATTTTAATTTGCCCAAAGAAATTACCAACAAAACTTCTTGCTTTCGATGTAGTGAAATTTTTACTAGGTGACAAACTTTTTTATTTGTAGAATTTAACATATACATGCAGTAAACAAACTTAAGAATATACGTTGAAAAATATTTTAATACAAAAAGTATCTTTCATCGAAACGCCGCGTACTCAGTTTTTTACTTTCTGTGCTAGTTACCCCAGCATCACGCCGCGCCGTTAGCATAGGGACATAAGACATAAAACAGCACATTCCAAAACTTTAATAGTGCTTGAAGCTGTATACAAAAAATAAACTGTATAGTTGTACATTTTCTTTAATTATTAATAAAACACAAAAGAAATTAATGCAGATATTTGAAGTTATACAAAAATAATGTTACCTGGGCCGGTTATCAATTAGGGAAAATAGTTGCCTGCTGGGTGATTTTCGTACCTACTTAAAACAGTTTAATTTAGGTATGTTCCTATTCTAACCTACGGGTCCGTAATAGATACAAATGAAAATTTTATATTTATTTCTTTAAATAATAATTAAATTTGATAAATTTTTCAAAACAAACCAACAAATTTATTTCTTCTATTGCAAAACACTACGAAATAATAAATAATAAAAAAAATTAAAGTGGCGGTAGCGGTAGTGGTGTAATCCACAACCCGCCACCCACATTCCTTCTCTGGTATTTAGTCGTACAAATTCGACGTTAAATTGTAGGTCCTCCCTATCCTACCTTAGAACTAAGGAGAGTACGTGCAAAAGTGTGCTGGAGCCCAGCAGTGAAACGTTACGGCTGATTCTGAAAACACTACGGAATGCCTTCTATTTATTGTCAAATTAGTAATAAGTGGCTGTACAGGAATAAACAAGTAGCCCGCAAATAATGTTTTCTCATTATCAGCTTAAACTACAAGCTGCTGTTCTGTTGTTTACGTTTTCTCTAGCGTTTTTCAAATAAAACAGTTTTTGCGCAATTTCTCGTGAACAAATTTGACGATTTTAATTTTCTTTACGTAAAAGGAAAGCAGTTAAAAAGGCGTCAGCAAAAGCATAGTAGCATTTAACTTTTGCAAGTGGCTAAGGGTGAGGGGGTGAGTCTTACCGTAAAGTTAATTTGATTACGCAGTCTAGTCTCCTATACCCTATAGAAAAGTAATTTTCAGGTTATTATACTATTTTATGTGGTTCACGAGATATTTATAGGGTGGTTCGTATTCAAATAAACGGCTTGCAGGTATATACTTTGGCATTTCAAATTTTATTGAAATCGTTGCGCAGTTCCCGAAATATCGATGCTTCACATATTATACACAAGTACATATTTTCAAAAATCACTTTTTAAGTTCCCCGATTTTCAAAACGTGTATTTCTGGTTAAACTCACAAAATCGATCAAAATTATAATGTATTTTCGCATATGGAAATATGACGAAGTAAAAACCACACAGAGTTCTGCTACAACAGGTAGAAAAAAGCCGAAGTGTGGACTTCGAGTGGACTTTCCCATACTAGACATTAATACTTACCGTATTTGCAAAACGTGTAAATTTTATAATTATAACGTTGTACATTTCACCGACTGTTAGATTTCTAAGAAAGCAAGCTATATACGCAACCCTCCATTCCATCCATCCAAATTCATAGAAGGCGCCATAGTGAAATTATAGCCTTTATAAAAAATCAAATTGTAGCCAATCTTCCGTTCTAACAGCCTACAAAGTTTTAAAGAAACAGTTAGGCAGGTTTTGAATATTACTTTGTTGAAAATATTCGAAATTTTGAAGAAGCGCGATCGTTTTCAGATTTACGAAACTAAGTTTGTTTCATCGTCTACCACCCCAAAGGGCTCTCTAACAAGTTATAGCTGATGCCGGTCAGACAACTCCTTTTTGAGTAAGTGGGCGTTTTATAGGCAACCCTACGATTTCGCATACCGCATAAAAATAGTAGGAACAGAACCTGCCCGCTATACAGCAAATTTAGGTGCGTTTCGGATTTCGGACTAAAAGTCGATATAAATGGTTTA
Source organism: Ctenicera cuprea (assembly GCA_958336395.1). Lineage (NCBI taxonomy): Eukaryota > Metazoa > Arthropoda > Insecta > Coleoptera > Elateridae > Ctenicera > Ctenicera cuprea. The sequence continues at coordinate 51,820,755 of OY284487.1, forward strand.
TTTAGAGAGTTATAAAAAATATGCAAAGAATAAAAAATATAATTTTTTACTAGAGCTAACTGATAGGCGTAGTTAAAATCACGTAACTGCCGGAAAACGCGTTGTTGATGTTAAAAAGTATCGTTTTTTTCTTAATTTTTAAAAAAGTCGAAAATTCTTGCTGATCCTAATAAAGTACTTCAAATATTCTATTAAACTAATAAAAGTTTATAAAGATAGGCGTTTTGAATATATAATTAATCAATTTCAAATTTGTCAAAATTTCTTGGAAGGCGACAGAGTAGAATTAGGGAGATAAACGAAACACAAATTTGTAGTGCAATGCAAGCTCTATCGGCTCAGAAATTTAAAAAAAATCGTGTAGACAGTTTTTGAGAATTTTGTTTTTGAAAACTTCAAAATTTTGAAGCAGCGCCATTGCGATATATTTCGGATTTTCGAAATTAAATCTATTTCACCGTATACTACCTAAGAAGGGTTCTCAAACAAGTGGTAGTTGATCCCGATCAGCCAACTACTTTTTGAGTAAATAGGCGTTAAAATTCGAAATTTTCAAAAAGCTGTAGCGGTCGCCATTTTGAAGCTAGAGAATGTTCGATTTGCCTAAAGTTCTTCTCTCAGATTACGTGCTTGAGTTTTTATAATTTTGTTTTGGAAAAAACGCTACAAAGAAAACATGTCTAACTTCTGTTTCCGTTTTTGGATTTTTTTGAAAAGCTTAACTAGAACTACAATTCTTGATTTAAAATTACATCAGAATCGGTTTAGTACTTTCGCCTGTAGAGGCGTCACCCACCCACACACCCACCCACAGACAGACATTTTTAAAACCTATTTTTTTGAGTTCCTTGAGCCCCAAAACGCGTATTTCTGTTAAAATCTAAATTTCGAAAATTTTCATGAAATCAATCTTTTCCTATACATAAGGTATGGGAAAGTAAAGGTAATTTAATAAATCGCTTTTTTTTTATCAAAGTTTATACACTTGACGAAAATGTCATTCCTACAATAAACTGAATTGCATCACAACTGCTTGAACTGTTACAATAACATCGATGTTGTACACCACCGGAATTTATGTGATAGCAAAAGTTAACCATAAACATGAATCAAAGGGGAGATTGGGGTAAAGTGCTTAGTAAACGTCATGCAAAGCGATCAGACCACTAGGCGGGCAAACAATCAAGGTTTAGACAATATATTTCAATTATCTCAACGCTCTGTGTAAATAGCGGCAAGCACTAGTGCGACACTGTCAGTTAGCTACTTGTTTGTTATTTACACCCTTAAAGCCTCCCCCTATAGCACGGCGGGTTGCCAACTACCCGCTAGATTATATGGCTTTATAACAGCACAAGTTATAGCTGGCTTCAAGTTTTCGGTAGTTATGTTTCAATTGCTTTAGGGAGTTTGCGAAGGATTGTTTTAGAGAGATGTGAAGGATTTCGCCGTTTTAAAGCGACGGCGTTAAGAAAAAGATTGATTGTGTTGCTATGGACATCGATGCCGTCAATTACTCCAAAAAGCTAAACTTTTAATGGACACACGCAAAGATTGATTAATCACCCGAATTCTTTATTGTCAAACTACCCTGTATAAAAACGAATCGACTTTCGCCGTGCGTAAAATTCCTTTACTCTTGTATTTTTTACCCTTGAGTTCAAATACGAAATCAAACGACCAAAAATCATAATATCACTTTATTAAAATATTTGAGAGAAATTTATTTAGGATTGGAACAGGAGCTTAGGAGCAGTTCAGTGAACATTAAAAATTATTCTAGTATTTAAAATTATATAACGGACATGGTTAAAGTATTGGCTGTTGGATAGGCCATGTCAAGTAGGTCCACAATTACTGCGGTCAAAAGTTACTACTGTTCATTTGGTTAGGCATATTTACCTTTCAAACCGTTTAGATATGGTTGATTGTACTAACAATATTTCAGTGCCGGTTGTCTAGTTCACATTTGCCTTCGGGTCCAACGATTTGGTATTGAAATCCGAAAAAACTGAAGATGGTGAAATGCACATTTTTCAATATGCCATCTTTTGGAAGGGATGCAAAATTGTAGGTCTGGCGGAATATATGTTTGCGTGTTCTAGATTCAAACAACGTAGAATACAGAAGCTTGGTTAAATTTTAATATGTAGTGGTCTGTACTCTGGCATCGGTAATAAGTCTTAACAGCAGCAACGATAAATAAATATAGTAGAGAATTATAACGAATGTAACATTTTAATGCAAGAAAGAATATAAAACAGGTCTTTTCAGGTAAACGTTGGTTGCAACTACAGAACACAAAATAACCGGGCGACTGCAATAAAAATGGGGGGGGGGGGGGGGGGGCTTTACTTCAATATGAACGCGCTCGGAAAAACATTCTGGATTAGTATTCTACACATGTCGAATGGTGAATCTGCCCAAGCGCGATTTCCCTATCGCCCCCACTGCCCCCACGATCAATTTGTTTGTTTTCAAAATGACAAAAATTTCTGTTTGAAAATCGGTATGAGCATATTGAATGACAATAGGAACAACTATCCATCGCGAAACCACCACTGGGAGGTTTTCTTTTTGTCGATTACCTAAACAGATAAATTGAGTAATCGCCAAAACAAACGGCCCAAATTACCAAATTATGAAATAGTTTTTAAGATTTCAATAAATAAACAATAGTTGCAACTAAAAAACACAAAATATTGTCATTATTATGACCTAGTTTTATTTAGAATATTTAATATTAATTATTAAGATATTAAAATGTGTCGCAATATGGTGCAATACATAATACAGATCAATACGATTTGGTCACCTGACCCACCTCATGTTATTTTAAGAATATCAAGGGGTTGTATGCACTCTTTCCTTGTTGCACAATTACATACAATATTGATTGGTCTATTTATAAACTAATCTGGGTCTCGATGCATTCCCGATATCTGCAATGCGCCTATTGATTATTAATAAAAACCCCTCTAACTACTCTGCATCACAGAGTATAAAAGGGCTCCAGCTTACTGGTACAAGAACAGTTACGACCAGACTCAGCGTAAGCTAGTAGTTCAAACTAGCTTAGAATCGACATGAGCATCTACCATCTACTATAGCTACGACTTAAATACCTCTCGCATATTGGGGGCCTTGAGCCCCAGATTAACAAACTGTTTTGTAACGCATGTAACTAATTTTAACTTAGTATTAAATAATATTGTAAATCATTAACTAAATATATCTCTGTTGAATTTTGGTTGTTCTTATAATATACCTAGGCATTATGTCACAAGCTACGACCCCCTAACGTGACAATATCATAAAACCACTCGACTGCTTCAAAAACATGGGGGTTGGGGTCCCTACTATGAAATAGTTGGGCTAGGAAAAGAAGCTTAGATTCCTATTCTACACATGTCAAATAGCCGTTCTGCACAAGCTCGATCTCCCCCTCCCCCAATTTTCAATATTAAGAAAATTTACAAATTTTGGTTTCAAAATCAGTATGAACGTGTTAAATGACAATAGGAACACTTTTCCATTGAGGTAGCACTTCTAGGAGATTTCGTTTTGGTCGTTTACCTAAACGGTTTAATTGGATAATCGCCAAAATAAAGACTATAACCAAATAATGAAATCAATTTAAAATTCGAACGAATAAATATATTTTACAAAAGAAATTTAAGTTTTCAAAAATTTTTAAATTTCAAATTATTTAACCTTTTTCAGAAATTATCAAAATTACTCAAATTATCAAAAATTTTAAAAATTTACAACAAATTTAAAGAAAAATTTAAACTCAAATAAAACTCGAAATATTACCAAAATTATTGAAAGTTCTAGAGAACCTGTACTTTAAAATTTTAATAAATTTTCATTATTTTCAAAAATTTTCATTAATTATCAAATTTTTAAAATTTTTAGTAAATTACAGTTTGCAAAATTTCAAAATTTTTCAAATGTTTAATAGTTTTTAAAATTTTAATAATTTTATAAAATGCTCAAAAAATTTCAAATTTATAAAAGTTAAGAAATTTTTCAAAATTTTTTAGGGTTTTCCAAAAGTTTCATAATTTCAAAATTTTTCAAAATTAATAAAATAAGATCACAGAACATTAATACAATTTTATGACAAACAGATATCATTTATAGGTTTGGGATTTTTATGCACTGTTATTATCATAAAATCTTATTATGTACAAGACGTGCTAACGATGACATAACGCCGGCCGGTGATCTAGCAAATTCTCTCATCGTACCACATGTTAACTTTTTAGGTGAGACAAGCTTGCGAAAATGATAATGAATGAAAATAAATATAATAACAAAAATGGAGTTTTGACTAAGCTTGATTTTACAATAAAAAATAATTTGCGGAATGTTGGTTCTAATTATTTTGCAACAGATACGAGTAATTGCTTTAAGAAAAAGTAACGTTAGGATGTATTGCTTTAAACTGCAAATCAGATAAAGGCTTTTGATTCTAATGACATTACAATTAATTCTATTTTATAAATTTACACCAAAAAAAAGAACTTAAAAGTTTATTATAGAAAAAGCAAACCACAAAATATTGTCAACGGAAACATTTTGTATTTCTAATATTGTTAAAAACTAGTGCAGCAATGAATAAAAAATACGTTTATGTGCTGGTATGCCAGATTTCAATTCTTGCAGGTGTAGACACTTTACATTCTTAATCTTGCAGGGCCCCTAATGTTATTGGTTGTGATGGCAACTGTACGAATTCTCCATCAAAGTCCAACTTCATAGTGTAATAGTACCGTCACAACTGTATTTAATTACTTTGATATCAGTAATTACGGGATCTTTAACTATCGCTGCATGTCTGTTTGAGGAATATCTCAAATGAAGGGGCAGAGAATAATTGTGTATTTCACGATTTCTTAACCTTCTCTCAATACAGCTATGAACCGAATCATACTCCATGTGAGTGTGACTCGGTTCAAGATATTCTTAAAATATCTCTACTTTGTTTAATGAGAGAGCATTATTTCTATTTTGTTGGAAACAACCATCTAACTAAAATTTAATATTAGAAGCTTTTCTTTAGATAGGCAATTTTCCTTCAAAAAATCGATAACGCATGAGGTAAACGTTGAAGCAACTAACCGATTCGTTTGATCCTCGTACCACCAGTAACAGGTAGCATCCCTTGTCTCAATGTTGTAAACCGTATAGTTATGGCAACATAATTTAGTTTTGAAATATACAGGATGTTAATGAATTGTGGGACAAACTTTTAGGGCCTGCAAAACACAACAAAGCAAACAACTTTTGTTAATAAATGTGTGGTCAAAAGTGTTTCCTTTAGAAAATAGAGCCTCTTAAAGATTCTTTAAGAAGTACCTGAAAATAGGCAACCCAAATTGCATTTTCAATTATTTTGCACAGGTGGAATTTTGAAGAAAAAAAACGAACTTCAAATAACGTCAGTTTTGACACAATTCGATATTTTTGTGATATTTTTGACTTTTATTGCATTCGTTTCTTTCTGTGCCTTTTATAATTCGTTTTTTTCTTCCTGATTTGACCCCACTTGATTTCTTTTTGTAGGATCATGTTAAAATGTTAGTGTATGCTACCCCAGTTGAAACTGTAGAAGAACTTACGGCGCGCATTCTTGTTGCATGTGAAGAAGTTCAACAGACTCCTGGTATATTTGGAGCGGTGCGCAGGAATTTACTTCGTAGATGTGCTTCGTGGGTAGAAGCTGGGGGCGACATTTTGTTAATTTTTGAATCAGTTATTGTAAATTTTTCAAATAGTTGATTTTTGCTTTGTAATTTTGGTTTTTTCTATTGCTTAGTTTTGAAACATTTTGTTAATTAATTTATTTTAAATTTAATTTGAATTTTGAAAAGTGGGAAAGAGGGCTGGCTTTATTTATCCTTTATTAATTTCCATCGTTATGGAAACAAATAGTAGGTAGTAAATTAAGTTGCCTACATTTAGGCGCTTCTTAAAGAATCTTTGAGAAGCTCTATCCCTGAAAGGAAACACTTTTGACCACACATTTATTAACAAAAGTTGTTTGCTTTGTTGTGTTTTGCAAGCCCTAGAAGTTTGTCCCTACAATTCATTAACACCTTGTATTTTACCAGCATTCAAGTATGGGGATAGCTTGAACGTCATTGGTCAACGTTATGCAGTTCTTCTCTTCTGCTAAAACTTTATGCCCTGGTTTTTCTTTTCGTGCATTTTTTTTATGTTGCCGGTATTTTTCCTCCAATATGTTGCCGCAATTAAAAGATACACAGGTATTGCTTTTTTTGCAATGTATACAGATAAATTGTTCTAGTAAAAAAAAACGGCTAAAAACTTTTTTTCCCTAAATGTAGTTCCATTTTCAATACAGTATTGTAAGTATATTTTATAAACATCGCTTATGTACTGAAAACTTTGGTAACTTATTAAAAAAAATATCAACGTTTTGATATTGCATTTTATACTGTTTTCTAATACAACCTTTGACATTGACTCTTTTAGACGTTTCGGGGTGCATTCTATAAGTACTTTTGTTAATGCACTCTTGAATGGTTTTGTATTCAATACTGAGCGTATTAATGAACATTTGGCGACATACCTGCAATTTATTGAGTGTGTAAATACAGGGTGTCATCGAAAGTGTAAAGGAAATTTTAAAGGCAAGCACATTATAGGTGAAAACAAGACAAAAATGTTTTTGTCCTTAAATGCATAGTAATGAAGCTAAGGAGTTTCTTTTATTAGCCCTCGACGTTTCAGTGCCACTACTATTTTAAAAATAGTACGTTGTTGTATCTGGTTTAGTTTAAGCAACTGTCATAAGTCAGGGTTGCTAGTTTGCAGTTGCTTGTGTCAGGTAGTTTATTGTTATAATAAATAGATATAAATGGTAAATAAACGAATGCTGATAATACGGAAAATTACATAGAAATGCAGAAGAAGCAGTTAGACGATACCAAGGAAACTTCTCAAATAGTCTCCAGCATTCAGCAGGAACATTTATTCGCCTCCATCAGCGAATGCAAGATACCGGAATGATTTAGGTTTGCAGATTGTGAAAAATACGCGCCAAACTATTGATGCTGAAGAAGATATTCTCCATGAAATGGAGGAAAACCTTGCTGCTAGTATTAGAGGTATTTCCAGAGCCATTGCCGTTTCTCACCATGTTGTGTTGCGCACATTACGTGAAAATTTGTTGCATCCTTACCACATACCGTGTGCAATTTTTGGAAGAGAATAATCATCTTAAAAGGGTGCAGTTTTGTGAGTGGGTCTTGCGTAGACATAAAGAAGGTCCAGAGTTTCTTCCTTCAACATTCCAACATTCTGTTTACTGAGGAGGCGAATTTTTCTCGACGTGGTGTTATGAACTACCATAATTACCATTGGGCAAATGAAAACTCCCATATCACAATGAACGCACGCTTTCAATAAGAATTTTTATTGAACATTTGGGCGGTCTTCTGTTCAAACCGTTTAATTGGTTTGTATGTTTACCCCACCATTGGCTGGTGAAACTTTTCACAACATTTTGGAAAATGTTCTTCCAGATTTATTAGATGATTTGCCACTAGATTTACGTCAAAACAGGTGGTTTCCGGTCGATAGTGCGCTACCACAGTTTTCGATACATGTTCGAAACTGATTCATGGTCTCAATGGATGAGTTGAAGGAAATGATCCCGCTCTTTGGCAGCTGCGTACACCTGATTTTAAATACTGTAGATCTTTCCTCGCGGGAACATATAAAAAAATGTCGTTTGTGCAACAACAGTGCTAACAGTGGATGATCTCTGACAACGCGTACGGGCAGCATGTACCATTGCACGACAAATTCCTAATGTCTTTGAATGAGTTCGAAATGTATTTCTGCGTCGCGCTGAAGCGTGCATTCAAGTACATCACGCAGGTCCGAAAGCTAATCGGTCCTGATGGAAATACCATGCCAAGGACCACGCATGGTATTTCCATCCGGGCCGATTCCGACCTGCAAAATTTAGGTGTTAGTCATGAAGCCACAAATTTGGGATGTGTGTCTTGGTACCTACCTACCCTGTTGTGTTTCCCTTTTTTCCATTTTTTCCTCCCAAATACGCTACACCGAACAGGTGCAATAGCTCCAAAATATCGATGTCTGTAGCTGCGTCGTCGTTTATGCTTTCGGCGCTCTATGGGCGCTAATTTTTTTCTTTTTATATTTTCGTATATTTTGCCGCACTGTTTTCAATCTTCCAACAAGAAAAACATACAACGTAGTACCTGCTGCTTTAATAAGCATTTATTTAGTTTACTTACATGCGAAGAGAGGAAGTTTTGCCGCTTATTTTAAGAAGGCTTCAGATAGGAGCTGTTGAAATTAACGTCTTCTGCATTTTAGGAATTTTGTACAAATGGGAGTTTTTGCACGAGCATGCGCGTTAAATAGATGCAGTTGAAATCGCAAGAAACTCAATTTTCATAAAACTGTTAAATATGAGGTTTTGCCAGACCACCCGCGATATGGGGCCGCAGAGCTATATTTTAAAATGATTATTCCTTCATATTTAGTAAGGGATAGCGTTAAGCTGCAGATTTTTAACTAGCAGCTATTTAGTGTGACATAAAAAGTTTATTTCAGTTTTACGTACTGATCACTAATTTATCCCTAACATTAAATCATGACAGGGGAATTACAAAGTAATGCCCTCTAATGTGCGGCGAGAAAAGTTGCAAAGCAACAAACCGATATATTTGCTTTGCAACTTTTCTCGCCGCACATTAGGGGGCATTACTTTGTAATTCCCCTGTCATGATTTTGTCTTCTGGGTATATTTCTGCCTGTCTGTTTTGGTTTCAACTGTAGCTAGGTTTGCGTCCACCTGATGAGTTCCAATAGAACGAAACATGTCGTGGTCTATCCTAGCTATAGTTGAAACCAAAATCTTTTTCTTGATTTTTGACCTAACATTAAATCTGAAAATAAGTCAAAACAGAACTTATATAAATAACTATTGAACTATTAGTCTCTAGGTTTAAATCAAATTATTAATCATCATACTAGAATAACAATAACCTCTTTTTCGCTTATAAACTTGTCAATCATTTCAAATAATTCTTTAATTGTTAGCAGTGGTATAATTGAGTGACGTTTGTCTGATCATGATGTTATTTATTGCGATATCGTTACTGACCAGGCCGCCGAGGAACCCACATTACGAACCTTTTGGAATTTTAAGAAAATTAATGTTTATTTATTCGCTGATGATTTACAACTCACACCCTTTTATCAAATCTTTCGAATTAGGGATATCACTGGAAAGTTGGATTTTTTAATCAAATCATATTACAACTGTTTGATAAAAAAAAAGCCTCTGCAGTAACACGCAGATTTGCAATACCTTATGCTCTTCGGCTTACTGATAATTTAAAATTAATAATGTCTCTACGAGATAAAGCCAAAGCAAAGTTTAGACAGACCAAGCTGCTCTAACCCTGGGAGTACTTTAAAACATTACGTAATTTAACCTCACGCTCGTTAAATAACGAGAAAAAAGCATGCTTTAATCACATATCAAATAGTAGCGATAACAAGCTTTTGTGGAATCGTTTAAAAGTACTTGGCGTTGGTAAAAAAAACGAGTTGCTATACCAGACAATTTGGCAGATTCTGATAGTATTAACAATTATTTTATAAATAGTCCACCAAAGGTTAATACCAATAACCAATCCGAAATTACTGAAATGGATGAAGATAACGTTAACCACTATTTAAATTTTAAGTTCACGCCGGCCGGTTAGTATTGAAACAGTTATTAAAATCATTAAGTAAATTAAATCTACTGCTGTAGGTAGTGATAACATTAATATAACCATGACTAAATTATGCTGTCCACTGATTATACTGTATGTAGCACACATTATTTATTCGAGCATGTTGGAAACTACATTTCCCCAGTGTTGGAAGCATGCGGTTGTTAAACCTTTACCTAAAATTAATCAACGTGTTGAATTAAAAGACTTACGCCCTATCAGTTTTTTGCCAACTTTGTCTAAAATATTTGAAAAAATCGTATTTAACCAACTCTATAACTACGTTATTGAGCATAATTTTTTACCTCCTGTACAATCTGGATTTAGAGCTGTTGTACCACGGCATTGTTAAAGGTAACTGATGATATTTTAAGTGCTACTGATCAAGGGAATATTACTATTCTCGTCTTATTGGACTACAGTAAGGCGTTGGATACAGTAATACGTGATGTATTAATTTTAATATTAAAACATGTACGGCTTGGTCCTGCTTGCGTTAATTAACAGTTACTTGCGTAACCGGACACAAGAAGTTAGAATAAATGATGCCATTTTAGTTCCGTTATTGGTAATTCAGGGAGTTCCACAAGGATCTGTTTTAAATTCAATATTATTTTTTATTATACCTGCATCATAATCCTTGTAAAACAAACCAAAAAGCGTGCGGAAATCAAACATTAAAACACCCCGGTGTTTTAAAGTTGCTAAGCAACAATGACGTCGTCAATTTTGAAGCAACAAATTACAAACACGCACAAAAAATAACTCGAATTCACATAGCAACATAAACAACAAAAAATGCTAACCAATCTCCAGGTAAATGATATAACGTCACATCATAGACTACTATGTAATATAAATCAAAATCTGCTCCGTTAAAAGGCACTCGGCTTCGCCTCGTGCTTTTAAACCCGTCGCGCGTGCTTTAATGGCTTGCTTATGCACTTGTATTATAATATACTATACTATCTAAACATGGGTGTTCACGAAATCTGTATTACATTCTAAAAAACTCATATATACGCGGATGATACTCAATTATATCACTCATTTTCTGCTATAAATCGGAAAAAAGCTGTTGACGATGTAAATTCAGATCTTCAGCATATCTATAGTGCTTCTACCTACCACTCGCTTAAAATTAATCCAGGAAAATCAGCTGTTGTGTTGTTTGGAAATAAAAACACTTGTCATAATCTATCTAGTATTATAAATATTCATATTAATGATATCAAAATTCCTATCGTGAATGAGATTTAGAAGTCTTGGTCTTGTTTTAGACAACACCCTTTGTTATGGAGATCAGATATCGAAGTGTATTTGTATGGGCTACCAACACCTGAAACAACTTTATCCTCACAGGTGTTATTTAAGTGATCAAATTAAAAAAAAATTGCGAGGCATTTGTTTTATCTCATTCAATTATTGCTCTCCTGTTTATCACCCAGCAATAGACAATCTTACTGCTTTACGAATTCAAAAGGTTCAGAACACGCGTTTAAGGTTTGTTTGCGGAATTAAAAAATACGAACATATATCTCACAAACTTGCTGATGCTGGCTGGTTTACAATGAAACAATGAATTTTACAATCTCGATGTTTTTTCATCAAATTTTACCAATTATGAAGCCTCCTTACTTGTATAATAAAATTACTTTTAGGACAGATGTACTTAATATTTCTACTAGGTTTAGGGGCTTAATATCTCCTCCGTTTCATGCTCTACTGCTCTTTTTGGACGTTCATTTTCATTTCAAATATACAGGATGTATCAAATTGCGGGGATCTCGCTTATTTGAAGAGATAAGACGATTGTTATATTAAAGAAAAGTTGTGGAATTTTATGCCTATTAATAATCTGAAAAGATACTTATCTTGCTTAATTTCTAAATAAACTAAAAAAAAACTAAAATTTTGGATTTTTTGTTTTCGGCTATAACTCATTTGCCATTTATAGAATATATTTCTAGTTTACGCGTTATTTGGACACTTTTTTATGCTAAATCCTAATTTTTTATCAGATTTGGTATAACTGTTACCATTGCTCGATTTCAACTGTCGTCTTGTTTTTTTCTTATGGTTAACATTTAATTTTTTTTTTAAATATTCGAATAAAGTTTTTAATTCTGATTTCAACGATGAATCATACTTTGCATTTTGTTTACGTTTAGAGCATTTTATTACAGAAAATAAAAATTTCATAAGAGTGCCGTGGAAACACCACGTCATTTAATTTATTTTGAAAAAATTCTAGTAGGCCATGAACTGATGGAAGTAAAACAAAACAATACTTTTACTTACTTTGGTCTTTAGATACATTAGGTACGCGAAAATTTCAGCAAAATTTTGTTTTGAACGTAGGCAGCAAGTTAAGTTATTTTTTACAAAAACAAACGAAAGACACAGTTACTAACACACAGATTAGAGAGATTATTTTAGACGAGCTTCTGAGCATGTTTTACAAAGGTGTAAAATGTTTTGAACATTTAGTTAATAATTGTTTGTATTAGTGCAGTTCTAGTGTTATCTCTTGTATTTATTTAACCTGTTATTCAAATTTGCTATGTCAGTTGCAAACATAAAAACTGCAAGTAGAATTTTCAGCAAATTGTGTATGTTAGAAAGTTTGTCATTTATTTGTTTTTATAAAATATATGATAACCTGCTACCTACGCTCAAAATAAAGTTAGCTGAAATTTTCACATACCTAATGTATCTAAAGGTAAAAGAAAATAAAAATAGTGTTTTCTTTAACTTCCATCTTCATGGCCTACTACAATTTTTTCAAAATAAATTAAATGGCGTGGTCTTTCCATGGCACTCTTATGAGATTTTTATTTTCTGTAATAAAATGCTCAAAACTTAAACAAAATGCAAAGTGTGACACATCGTTGAAATAAGAATTAAAATCTCTGTTCAAATATAATTAAATTTAAAATGCCGACCATAAGAAAAGAAAAAGTTGACAGTTAATAATGAGTAATTGTAACAGTTATACCAAATTTGATTAAAAATTTAGATTCAGCATGAAAAACTGTCCTAATAATGCGTTAACTAGAAATATGTAATATAAATGACAAACGAGTTATAACCGAAAACAAAAAATTAAAAATTTCTGTTTTCCCCGTTTTTTCAGAAACTAAACAAGGTAGTTTCAATTTTTTTCCAGATTATTAGTGGGCATACAATTCCACAACTTTTCTCTAATTCAACCATCGTCGTATCTCTTCAAATAAGCGAGATCCCCATACTTAACACGCAATTTGATACATCCTGTACACCCATCCAAATACAAAAATTATAATCAATTTCAATTTAAAGTAAATTTGCTCTTTCGGAAACAGTAACCGGTTTTACTAGATAAAGGCATTTTGATTTATTCTTTTAGTTTTTTAGATAGCAGTGCAGTTTCATTTTATGTTTAGTTTATAATGTATTGCACAATAGCTAATTTTCTTTTTATATCGATTTTTAGTTATAGATATTCATATTATATATTTTATATGTTAATCATCAAAGTTAGATGGTAGAGCAGGAGTAGGTTTTACCACAGATAAGGTTAACACTACAGATATACGGTATAGTATACCATGTGACACAGACTCATGGTACACCCCCCTTTTCTCCTTTGTTTCTCTAGCTATGTATGTGAGCTATCGGCAGCTTGTTTTATATGATTAATAATCTGCAAAAAGATGGCGCTACAATGACAATTTGTACTCTCACAAATAATTAAGTCACAGATGACTGTGATTGAGCAGATTACTTAGCACATATTCAAACCAAAATTTAGACAGTCATCTGCCATGTTTAACGATTTCATTTGAGATGTTTAATTGTCAAATCGCAATTTTTCGTAAATAATTAATATTGAAGCCAATTCTACTTAAATTATATTCATGATGTGACAGACTCCAAGTAAATAAGACTACAAAGACGTATGATACAGTTCTGGAATCTAGTGTACTAATAATAAAATCAGTAGAATTGTAACCTCAAAATATATTTAAATTACAATTTATTTTATGTTATACCTCTGGAACCATTACATATTACAGTTTTAAAATATAATCAATATAATTTATAAGGTAAATATCTAGGTATAGCATGACTTTGAAGTCACCCTCATGTGGCGAAGCTTTAAAACCTTTGCCTATGGTCTTCAGCTCTGGCACTTAAACTGCAGTCTGTAATAACTAGTAAGGTAACCCTTACCTTGCAGAATGCAGTGTTAAAGATAAAAACATAAGAATGAGCTAGCTTTTGGTGAAATGTGAATGTAGGTATACACATTACGTCTGCGAGAACTTTAGAAGAAACAAACAAAAGTTCAACAATAATTACTTTTTCTGAAATATCAAATTTCAGTAAACAGTAAACAAAAGAAAAATATAAAATACACGCTTTAACCAGATCCCAAATAAGGTTAGCTTTTAACGTTATCTGACAGATGCACTCAAATCCCCGATAAAACAGTTTCCAACACATTTCAGCAGTAATAAACCAATAGCGATAGCAGCGCCCTAAAATTGGTCTGGTGCGTTGCAGCCAAACTAACGCTAATTTCGTCTCCAAATATGAGCGGACATATTGTATAAGGGGTCGTATATCTGTAGTGTTAACCTTATCTGTGGTTTTACCTACAACTGAATCTCGCCTTGCGGTTGTGGGGCTGCTCGAATTTATTCATTATTATAATAATTTTATATATGTTGCTATGATATTTAGAGGTGTTTGATTTGTCTGGAGTATTGTGATTCCTGGAGAGCAGTTTTTGAAGTGCTTGCTGCAATTCTATTTGTGATTGGAGTTTTATGAACACTGTAAGGTTTTGATACTCTAACTTTTAAACTCAGGGTTGCGTATTTTTGCTATAATTCTTGTTATAAATTCTAATAATTGTTATTTTATATATGGTTTGTTTTTACTGAAAGAAAAGAAAAACACAACAGATTGATACGAATTTTATTTATGTTAATTGTAATTATAATTTAGTTCAGAATTGTTCAAAAGGTTTAATTTATAAGAAGTTTTAAACTTACTTGATTGTGCGTCGAGAAATGTCAGCCAGGATGTCAGTGTCAAAATGACAAACATATAAAAAGGATACTCATGGGCATGAGATTTATGTGTTTGTTAAAAAAATGGGAATCATAGAAGGAGGACAAAAGAAGACAGAATTTGTTTTTGGATAGTTACGGCTGGTCTTTGTAAATAAATACAGAGAATTGAGATCCTCTGGAAGAAAAAACGAGTCTAAAAGCCATATAAAAGTAATTACGAGTATATAAGAACAAAATACAACGAAGTAACAACGAATTGAAAAAAAATCCAGAAGTATTACAAGTAAAAGGTGATCGAGAAAGTTTCTTCGTTTGTGATGGTGGTAAGACCAAGTTGGAAATAATATAAAACAGAGCAGAAGAAGATTCAGA
Source organism: Ctenicera cuprea (assembly GCA_958336395.1). Lineage (NCBI taxonomy): Eukaryota > Metazoa > Arthropoda > Insecta > Coleoptera > Elateridae > Ctenicera > Ctenicera cuprea. Next base: position 51,835,984 of record OY284487.1, read on the forward strand.
TTAAAGGCGAGTATTTGTGGTTACTTGAGAAACCAGCAGAGCGAAATAGAAGTTGGACACTCAGCGTTTTGCTCGAGCGAAGAATATCCTAATAAGGAGACGCTAAGACAAGTGTTCTATTTTAAAAAAAAGACGATAGTAATTAGTAAAATTCATTTGATTTTTCGGAAAACACATTTAGAAATTCATTTATTAAATAAAACCTTATTTTGTAAAGTTGATATCGTTGTGTGTGTTTATTTCTATTAGAAATTAATTTAAATAACTTATTTTACAAGCTAAATAACGACCCTGAGAAAGTTAGAAGAATCTCATTAATTGCGTGAATTGCAAACAGTTTAGGGAATTGTTTTCTAGTAGTCACAAGACCACGCATATCATTGCAATGCATTACTACGGATTTATTTTTGTACATAGTAGTGCCACAATAAAGATTATTATTATTACATTACAAACAATCTGTGTTCATAAATTTCAAAAATAAATACGGCCAGGTTAGGTGTAGCTATGACATAGATTTTGTTTTGGCTAACATTTAATTAACATAAACTAAACTGTACCCAAATATTAAAAACAAGAGCAATAATAACAAACGCATTTCAAAACAACTAAGTGTATCCGTGGACTACCTACGCCCTACGTTTTCGTCGGTACCTTTGCAAAACATTAGACCCTTCGCGCGCCGCTTTTGTTGTATAATCTCAGCTGCAGTTACATTCCTCTGGAGACAGGTCGAAGGGATCCGGATTTACTACTAGAATTACAGAAATTAGCAATTCATAAAACTAGGTCTTCTATGCGCGGTCCGCTACACTACCTACTTCAGTATCTTATTTATTATAACAAAAAAGCGTAAGGCATATGATGCACGGGCTACGCTAGTCTAATTTAAAATAGAAGGTCTGAAAAAATTCTTTGGTACAAAACAAGGATGAGCCGACTTATTAGCGTTTTATTGTGCAAAAACAGCTCATTAAAACGTTGCTACGATTTGTATGCTGTCCCTGTAATCAGTGTTATGATTCGATCCCGGTTGTTTACAGCTATACGTCTTAATCAGCTCGTTATTGCAAGTAAATCCGTGCCATTTAAGACTGTGATCTTTATGTCTTCATCGCTAATTGGAGCGGAGTAAGATGAATGGGCGGTTTATTCAATATGCTAAATAGGGTCTCTTACTCGACTGACAATCACTCGCCCTATAAAGAGGAAGAGAGCGAATCTTAAGAAAATCTTGACCGCCAAGCCGCTTTTCGACTTGAGTACTTTGTTGAAACCTTAAAATACACAAAAACGTTATTTAAATATTTGCTCCTGAGGCACGTGTGATAACAGTATACCCAATGACCATATTAGTTGTCCATGACAGGTCATCATGGACAGATTTAATAAGCAAACACATTATTGATGCCTCGCTTGGCCGCAATGAACGTCGAGTTTAAAATGTAAACATATACACACCATGTGACAGCTCGCACGCGTCATCGTTCTGACAGGTATTGGGTGCATTAATTAAGTCTGTATTTTTAATAAAGTTTTTTTTATTCAAATCAAATATGTGCTATTTGAAACACAAACCCCTTTTCACTTTCCCATACTTGTTGGTACGTATACGAAAGCATAATTAAAAAAAATATTTTTTGATATTTTAAGAAAACATAAAACATCAGAAAGTTTCCTTGACTATTTTAACTTGTTTTAAAGTCAGAAACGAATGTAGTTTGGCTAGAGCTTTCTATCAATTCCAAATATATTCACCATTGTATTATATGTTCCAAATATAATTACAGGAAAGGTAAAAATAACAAATAACTTTGTAATGTTATTAGAATTGATAAAACAATTGACAAATAACATCGACTGCCAGTATTACAAGTATTTTATTTCTAAATTCGAGCTTTACTTCATTGAAGTTCATTTTAATTTATTGTAAAGAAAACAATTCTTAACTTCAACGTTTCTTTTTATTTTAGTCCTATACGTATTTCAACGTGTTTACATGTCATTATCAAAGGCAAAATTAAAAGTAAACAGTTGGTGTTGCTATAAGAGCAATAAGTGTTTATAACTTGATCTTAGTCCAGATGACTTGATTTATCGTTCCAAAACGTCCATTAACGGTGAATTTAAGAAATCAATTCGGTCATTCATTAAAAGTACAGATTTTAAATGTTTGTGAATTTTAAATGCTTCCAGTATATCCAACTTACGTTTATCATCACAAAAGTGCAAACATTTTATAGTGTTATTAGATGTCATTGAATGATTGTGTTCTAATAAGTGTTTAGCGTAATTGGATTTATAGGGGTGTTCCTTGTACCTAATATAAAAATTTCTAATTGTTTGTCCTATATAAAGAGAATTACAGTGCGAGCAATTTAATTTGTGGATGCCTGATTTATGTAAATTGTCTATTTTTTCTTTAGCATTAAACAAATTTTCATTCAACAAGTTCATTTTATCTGATGAAATAGTTGGATACATTTTCTGAATAGCAAATTTATAATACTTCTTTTTAATTGGCGTATCAATAAGTTCAGTATTATAACCATTATTGTATGCAATTTGTTTAGTAACTGAAATTTCTCTATTATAACTAATTTCACCTAAAGGAACCGTTAAAGCCATATGTATTACGAACCTGTATGCTGCTAATTTGTGTGTTTTATGATGACAAGAATTGTGTGGTATTGTAATGTTTGTTTGTGTAGGTTTTCTATAAACAGAATATTCAAGTTTATTATTTGATTAAATTTTTATGTTTAAATCTAAAAAATTAATTGACCTAGTTTGTCCAGTTTCTAGTGTGAATGTTAGTTTTGGGTGCAAGCTGTTAATAAAAATCAAAAATTCATTGATTAATTCAAATGAACAATCAAAACATGCTAAAATGTCATCAACATAACGAAACCAAAATATAACTTTGTCAGATTGATTTGATTCGAATATTTGATCTACATTTTCCATAAATATATTAGCTAAAAGGGGTGAAATTGGACTTCCCATGATGGGTAAACCACCTTTATTGGAAATAAATTGTATTATTAAAAATATAATAATTTTGGTTAATGCGAAGTTCGAATAATTGAATCATCTCAGTCCGTTTTATTAATTCAACATTTTGTTAACAATAATATTAGGAATTATAAGAAACATTGAAAAATTATATTTAATAGATTATCAAAAAGACAAATAGTACATCCAAATCCACAACCACTAAAATTATACGGTTTATTAAAAATACACAAACCCAACATGCCCGTTAGACTAGTAGTATCATACACACATGCACCCAACCACATGTTGGCAAAAATATTAAATAACATAAATTACCAGTTTTGATTATAAACCTAAATATTTCGTTAAAAATGCATCTAAATTAATCAATAAATTATCTAACATACTTTTACCACCACAAAGCAAGCCAGTTAGTTTCGCTGTTAGTAACATGTTTTCAGAAATACCTCCTGAAGAGTGTATTCCTTTGTTAAATAATATTCTTGTTAACAAAAATGTTGAATTAATAAAACGGACTGATTTGATTCAATTATTTGAACTTTGCATTAATCAAAATTATTTTACTTTTAATAATAAAATTTATTTCCAAAAAGATAGTTTACCCATGGGAAGTCCAATTTCACCTCTTTTAGCTATCATATTTATGGAAAATCTAGAAGATCAAATATTTAATACAAACCATTCTAAGAAAGTTCTATGTTGGTTTCGTTATGTTGATGACATTGTAGTATGTTTTGATTGTTCATTTAAATTAATCCATAAATTTAGGTGACATTAGTTATAATACAGAAATTTTGATTATTAAACAAATTGCATACAATAATGTTTTTTCACTACTAGTAATATAGCGTAGCATTTTGACACATAATAGAATGCTGTGAAATTCAATTTCTCTACCTTTGCTCACTGACAGGTAACTAATTTTTCATTATTAACCACTGGTAAATAATGAACAAATTTATATTTTTTGATAATCCTGTGACAGTTTTAAAGAGAACGTTTTTATAGCACGATTTAATATAATGGAGAGATTCTATTTAATGCTATTTTATCCATAAAATAGTTGTTTAAATAAATTAATTTAATTTTAAAATCTTTCATGTATTTGAATATACATTTTTCGCGCCGTAATAAATGACAACTCTGTCAATATCAATTTCGCCTATAATACAACCACACAAAGTAAAAAAGAGAAAATTGTTAATAATTTCAGTATTTTAGATGAAACCAGATCTTAAAAACAATGTTTTTGAATACCAATGATGATTTAACAAGATGAATAATACGTAGATTTAATCTTTCTATCGATACATAACTTTCTGTATTTTAGGTTAAGTGCTTACTATTATAAATATAGGGGTTAACTTCAAAACTGTCATTTGTTTTATAATTTGAAACAAACAGGGATTTAAGTTAAAATAGTTATTTTTCGACAATTGTAAGGGTTTATATCACTAGTAGTGAAAAAAAAGTATATACGCCTCGGTAGAAAAGTCTTATAACCCTCGGGCCTTACATCCCTCGGCGCTACGCGCCTCGGGATCTAACCTTAGCCCTCAGGCTATAATAGTAGACTTTTCTACCTTGGTGTATAATATACTATTATAATACTCAACTTATTGACACACTAATTAAAGAGAAAAATTATAAATTAGCTATTCAGAAAATTTATCCAACTACTTCATCGGATAAAATGAAATACGCGTCAATTTCATATTTTGGCAATAAATCAGAAAAACTTGACAAAATTATAAACAGAACAAATAAATGTGAAATAACTTTTAAAACCATTAATAGTTTCAGCCTTTACTTGGTGATACTGCATTTTAAAAATAATAAAAACACTACAAAACTTTGTACAAAATATCACATTTAATAAACACTACAAGTGACTGCGGTTTCGTTCTTCACAGAGACATTGTCAAACTAAATACTAAAAACTAATGCAGGTACAACATTAAATAAAATTTCTGAAGAGTAGGGTGTACATAAGGTCAAGTTGGTCGTTTAAAACTATTTTATCAGGTATGTTTTTGTGCTTGTAAATTTCTAATGATTCCAGAATTGTAAGTCTAAGGCCTTTATTAGCGAGGTGCATCACTGACAAGCTATTATCCCCAAAACAATGGCCACTATCTAACGCGTGATTGGCAAAAGTGGATGTTCTTTTTTTATTTTTAAAGGCACTTAAATGTTCTTTAAAATTCCTTCCCGTTTGTCCTATGTACACCTCCTCGCAATCATTACAGGATAATTTGTAGACGCCTGGTTTTTGCAGTTTGTTTGTCTTACTTTTCGCATTATATAATAAATTAGACATTTTAATATGAGGTTTGAAAGTTACCTTATTGTTACATATTTTGACTATATTATAGATTTTGTTGGATATTGGACCAAAAAATGGATTGAACAAAGGACCCATATACGCCCCAATGTATACTCCTAGGAATTACAAAGAAATTCTAGCAATTGATTCAGAAATCGCAGTTCATAAAATCTGTAACAATAATTTAACGAAGGAAACTATAAATAAAATTTTAGAAAAAAAAAACGACAAAAAATTTGGAGATGGTGACTATAAAACATATAAAACAGAAAATAATTACTAATAATCTAATTCTCACAAAAGCAGATAAAGGCAATACGACTGTTATTATACCACATGATTTATACCTGCAAAAAATGAATGACTTTTTAGAAAAAGAAAACCCAGAAATATTAAATCAAGATCCTACAAATAAATTTCAACTAGCAGTTAAAAACACTCTTAAAAATCTGCACACATTAATCACGGAAAGAGAGAAGCAAAAACTAATCTGCATGAACCCTACACACCCAAAACTGTACGGATTAATTAAATTGCATAAAGACGATAATCCTATACGTCCAGTAGTCTCCTATATTGACTGCCCTGTTAGAAAAGTTGCCATAAAACTCAACACTATTTTCAAAAACGTTACGGACTTTCATAGCAAATTCAGTGTTAAAAATTCTCTAGAACTTACTAAAAAACTATCAAACGTAAAACTCACAAACAATACGAAATTAGTGTCGTTTGATGTTAGCAATATGTTTTCAAACATCCCCCCTGGTGAGTGCTTAGTGTTAGTTAAAAACTTATTAGACCAAAATAACGTAAACATTATCGTAAAAAATGAAATAATAGAACTGTTCGAACTCGTACTAAATCAGAACTATTTCGAATTTAACAATAATATTTACAAGCAGAACAACGGACTACCTATGGGATCACCAACAAGCCCACTTTTAGCGGAAATCTTCATGTCGCACCTAGGAGAACAAATTTTTAATTCCAAACAAGTCCAACAGCAAGTAATGTTCTGGTATAGGTACCTTGACGACTTTTTAGTGGGTTTTAATGGCACTGAAAGACAATTACACAATTTACTTAATTTTTTAAATTCAGTTCATCCGAGAATTAAATTCACACTGGAAATAGAGAAAAACAAAACATTAAACTTTTTGGATCTTACATTAACACATAACAACAATGAAATCAGTTTCGACATCTACAGGAAACCTACATTTTCTGGAGTGACTATCCACAAGACTTCGCAACACCCGTGGTATCAGAAGATTAGTTCTTTTAACGCCGCCATGTTGCATCGAGCAGTGTGTTTATCTCTTTCAGCTGATAGTTTTAATAAAGAAGTGTCCGTGATAAAACAAATCGCCGTAATAATGGTTTTAAAGCAAATGTCATTGACCAACTCTTGAACACAAAATTAAGAAAACATTGCGAAGGTTTAATTTTTCCGGTATTTAAGAACCAACAAAGTTTTTATAATACTCTCTCATTTTTTGGTCCAATATCCAACAAAATCTATAACATAGTCAAAAAATGTAACAATAAGATAACTTTCAAACCTCATATTAAAATGTCTAATTTATTATATAATGCGAAAAGTAAGACAAACAAACTGCAAAAACCAGGCGTCTACAAATTATCCTGTAATGATTGCGAGGGGATGTACATAGGACAAACGGGAAGGAATTTTAACACTAGATATAAAGAACATTTAAGTGCCTTTAAAAATAAAAAAAGAACATCCACTTTTGAAAATCACGCGTTAGATAGTGGCCATTGATTTCGGGATAATAGCTTGTCAGTGATGCACCTCGCTAATAAAGGCCTTAGACTTACCCTTCTGGAATCATTAGAAATTTACAAGCACAAAAACATACCTGATAAAATAGTTTTAAACGATCAACTTGACCTTATGTACACCCCACTCTTCAGAAATTTTATTTAATGTTGTACCTGCATTAGTTTTTCGTATTTAGTTTGACAATGTCTCTGTGAAGAACGAAACCGCGGTCACTTGTAGTGTTTATTAAATGTGATATTTTGTACAAAGTTTTGTAGTGTTTTTATTATTTTTAAAACCACGAAAACAGTTTAAACACTTTGTTTAATGCTAAAGAAAGAACAATTTACAAAAATCAGGTATTTACAAATCAAATTGCTAGCACTGTAACTCGGTTTATATACAACAAACAATTAGAAATTTTGATATAAGGTACTAGGAACACGTATGTTGTTAAAAATATAAACACCCGCATAAATCCAATTTTGTTAAACACTTATTACAACACAATCATTCAATGACATTAGTAATATTGTAAAATTTTTACACTTTTGTGATGTTAAACGCAAGTTAGATATAATAGAAGCATTTCAAATTCACCAACATTTAAAATCTGTATCTTTAATGAATGAGCAAATTTATCTCTTAAGCTCACCATTATTGGACGTTTTGGAATGAGAAATCAAATCATCTGGACGCAGATATAGAAAACCAAAATCAAGTTATAAAGATGTATTGTTCCTATAGCAACAAGTGTTTAATTTTAATTTTGACTCTCAAAATGGCATGTCAACATGTAAAAATACGTATAGGGCTAAAATAAAATAACTATTTAAGTTAAAAATTGTTTTATTTACAATAAATGTAAATATACAATACTGCTGGATGCCATAAGCACACGTCCTACATCTCGACACAGCTTATTTATAATTTTTCAAAAAGAAGTTTTAAAATGCGTGATGTGTGTTCTACGGGTTTCGCTAGGTATTATCTGAAAATTAGAGTTTATTCTTAAAGTCGTTAATAAAGGTTTCAAAAATTTACTGATGTTTGTAAAACTGCAATTATGAAATTAAATTTATGATCTATCATAAATTAATTAAAATGCAAACCTTCATGTTTCATACTGAATTTTGTAAAATAAATTACACGCTTTGCAAATTGAGCATTGTGGTAATGTTGGAATAAGTGAAGTAAAATGAAATTTAGATGCAAATGGAGGTTTCTTCATTAAAGTTAAATTTCTAACATGAACTCTTTCAATTCAGTACTATCCAACGTTTAGAATTGTTCGATAAACTAAATTTTGTAGAATTTAAGTTTCAATTAGCAGATGATGAAGTTATGCTTTATGCTTTACAATGGAAGGAAAGAAATTTTGGTTGTAAAAATATGAAAACAAAAGTTAAAATTAGTATGTAGGTTTTAATAATGATTAAGTGTTTATGTTTTGTTTTACTTAATGATTTAAGATCAAATTATTTAAGACACTAACTTTTGAGTATTAAGTAGAATTTTGTGACAATTTCACTTACCGTGTAATACCAAATTTTTTTAAATACAGTGTTTGCTGCAAATTCTAGAATATAATTATGAATTAAAAACTACCGAAAAAATAAACTAGAAAAAACAACAACGGTGATAGATGTCCCTAGAGACACCTATAAAATTTATGGCGAGGAATGAAGTAGCAAAGCTGCAATCAACACGCTTGGCACCTCTTAAGTTTTTTGATGCTTGCATTTACAAATATGAACTATACCTGAGCGTAGAATAATCAGAATGAAACGCGTCTTAGGTTGTTCCTATTTGTAAATGTTAGCATATCTTTGCTTATTAGAAAAAACAAAATAAATTTATATTTCTAAACATTTCGCATTAAAAAACATTTTTTTAATCTAAAATTTTTCATTTACACCGGAATTTTTAACGAAAACTTAAAATTAGGTATGTTAAATGTTTTATAATTGAAAGTTCAGTATAAAGATAATATTCTAAACCTATCACAGTTAATTTAAATACCTAAATAATTCTCGTTAAGGCAGAAAATTGAAACTTTGAGTTTGGCAGCTTTGTACATAAACCATAAGTTAACTTAGCAAATAGAGGCAAGTAGTGGTAATTGCTAGCGTTAGTGGTATACTCGTTTTTCCTTTACCGCTTTGCCTTCGTGTATTTGATCTAAACCTGATGTGCAAAGCGTTGGTGCAACCTCCATTAAATATTAAGGAACGTATCAAAGACGCTTAGAAATTGTACCTAGTTTACTTGTAAGTTTAAATTAAATTGAAAATTAAACTTCAAGCCATCGACGAAAATAGCACTAAATTAAAGAAAAAAGGTACCTACCGTTCTGTCAACGTTACGAAATCGTTTCGTCCTAGACTTAAAAAAGCTCGCAGCAATTGCTTGTTTTTCAACTTCTTTTTCCTCGACATCATATTCTCCTGGACCAGGAAGACAACCAGCTTCTTCGGACACAAAACCGACCTTCCTTTGTGCCGTTTGATTAAATGGTGCATTTACTGTTGAATATTTTTTCATTTTACTACTGATCTTCTCCTCGATAGCTCCCTTAACGTTGTAAGTACCAGGACCTGCACGTAATCTGGTTAGTTTTGTCAAACACTGAATTATTTATTCAAACCTGGCAAACTCTGCAGAGTTTTCTTGCTAAATCGGTCGCTTTGAAATCCAAAGGGAACATCCTTGATGGAAAACTGTTTATGTTCCGTGGGACAATCACAAATTTCATAAGTCCCAGGCGCTGGTGTGTCTGATACAATTGCGGAATCGAAACGTTTACTACCTGCTATAAAAGGACGTGGATTGATGCTTAGTGATTTGGCGCAACGAATTGATGACGTGTTCAATTTATAATATCCTGGCCCTGGTAAATCCTGTTAAAAAATGAGGAAAGTAAGAGCAATGAACAGGAAAGTTAATTACGCTTTTAATATAAAAAAAACTTAAATATTTTAAAGTTTATTGCAAATAAATTAATTTTTAGTTGGAAAGATAGGCAGTTAAGAAAGATTTTCTTTAGGGTGGCGAAGTTTTAAGGCCCACACCGTTGGGACCTCGCTTATTTGAGTTAAATTGGGGTTGCGAAAAAAAATAAATTTTAGATATTTTTCGCGAATTATGACGATACTTTACTATGGTAAATGTAATCTTTGCATCTAATTTGATATAACTGCTTCCTACTATCCACGATTGCTGAATCTCCACTTTTTTTCTTTCTTACAATCGAAACTTTTAATTTTACATACCTATTTGAATAGATTTTTTTTATTACAAAGTATGTATCACACTTTGCATTTTGTTTAAATATTGAGAATTTCATTTAAAAAATAAATAAAATTTTATGAGAGTACCACGGAAACAACTCACGTCATTTAATTTATATTAAAAAAATTATAGTAGTAAGTAGGCCACGACAAAGTGTTACCATGAATATAAAACATATACAGTTTTTATTTACTTTCGCAATCAGCTTTTTCGTCTCACTACTAGGCTCCGGCACCGTCGAATCCAAACGACTAATAATAGAGTTGGTGTCTACACTAGATTGGGGAACTTCGGTGGCAGACTGTAGCATAGATTTTTATTGCTGCATTACTACGTAAGTACGGCTAGCGTCCTTTATTTACTTTTATATAAATAAAATAGTTATTCACTTTAACAGATATTTATATATTAAATTCCTACCCCTTCCACCTGTCTCCCCTTTTAATGGTGAGGGCCCCCACTATTACAACCTACATATTTACATACGCATTACATAAAGCTTATCCTCTGTTATACGGCGGGCCGATACAGGGGGATTTTTTGTCACCAGATTCTATGGGGATTCTTTGTCACTACATTTTAGATTTTTTGTCACCAGATTCTGGGAATATTTTTTGTCACCAGATTCTAGGGAGAATTTTTGTTACCAGATTTAGGTTGGCAGCACTGGAGGCGCTTGGCTTCTCCATCTATCCCTACTGGTCAATTCTCTCCCTTTCTTATTCATTCTGGAGACTGTCACGGGGCATTGACACGGCACGGTTCTTTCTCTTATCTCTCTTTCTTTCTGAGAGCTTTCACGGGGGAATTGACACAGTATTTTTTTTTCATTTCTCTCTCTTTCCCTCTGAGATCTGCCACGGAGAATTTACACAGGACAGTTCTTTCTTTTTCTCATTCATTCCAAAGACGTAACGGGGAATTGACATGAAACGGTTTTATTTCTTTCTTTTCTCTCTCTTTCTTTCTGAAAGCTGCCACGGAGAATTGACCTGGGACAGTTCTCTTTTTTTCTCATTCATTCTGAAGACTGTCACGGGGAATTGACACGAAACGATTTTAATTCTTTCTTTTCTCTCTCTTTTTTCTGAAAGCTCCACCAGGAATTGACACGGAATAGTTCTCTCTCTTTCTCATTTATTCCGAAGACTGTCACGAGGAACTGACACGAACGGTGTTCCTTTTTCTTTCCCACTCTTTCTTTCTGGAAGCTGAAAGCTCTTTCTCATTTATTCCGAGCACCGTCACGGGAAACTGACACACAACAGTTCTTCTTCTTTCGTTTCTCTCTTTTTCTGGCTGAGCGCTGACACGGAGAATTGACACGAGACGGTTTTTCTTCTTTTTTTTTCTCTCTTTCTTTCTGAAAGCTTCTATGGAGAATTGACACGAGACAGTTCTCTCTCTTCCTCATTTATTCTGAAGACTGTCGCGGGAAATTGACGCAAAACGGTTTTTCTTTTTTTCCCACTCTTCTTTCTGAAAGCTGCCACGGAGAATTGACACGGGGCAGTTCTCTTTCTTTCTCATTTATTCCGAACACCGTCACGAGGACACAGACACAGAAGTTTTTAATCATTTCTCTCTTTTTTTTTCTAAGAGTTGCCACGGTGAATTGACACGGGACAGTTGTCTCTCTTTCTTATTCATTCCGAAAACTGTCCCGGGTAATTGACACGAGATGGATTTTCTTGTTTCTTTTCGCTCTCTATTTCTTTCTGAAAGCTGCCACGAGGAATTGACGCGTGGCAGTTTTCTCTTTTTCTCATTTATTCCGAACACCGTCACGGGGAATTGACACAGAAGGTTTTTTCATTTTTTTTTTCTAAGAGTTGCCACGGAGAATTGACATGGGACAGTTCTCTTTCTTTTTCATTTATTCCGAACACCGTCACGAGGAATTGACACAGAAGTTTTTAAATCATTTCTCTCTTTTTTTTCTAAGAGCTGCCACGGTGAATTGACACGGAGCAGTTCTCTCTCTTTCTCATTCATTCCGAACTACATCACGAGGAATTGACATGAAATGGTTTTTCTTGTTTCTTTTCTCTCTCCATTTCTTTCTGAAAGCTGCCACGAGGAATTGAAACGGGACAGGTTTCTCTTTTTCCCATTTATTCCAAACACCTTCACGGGGAATTGACACAGAAGGTTTTATTCATTTCTCTCTTTTTTTTCTAAGAGTTGCCACGGTGAATTGACACGGGACAGTTCTCTCTCTTTCTCATTCATTCCGAAAACTGTCCCGGGGAATTGACATGAGATGGTTTTTCTTGTTTCTTTTCTCTCTCCATTTCTTTCTGAAAGCTGCCACGAGGAATTGACACGGGACAGGTTTCTCTTTTTCCCATTTATTACGAACACCGTCACAGGGAATTGACACAGAAGGTTTTATTCATTCCTCTTTTTTTTCTAAGAGTTGCCACGAGGAATTGACACGGAACAGTTCTCTCTCTTTCTCATTCATTCCGAAAACTGTCCCGGGGAATTGTGACACGAGATAGTTTTTCTTGTTTTTTTTCTCTCTCTACTTCTTTCTGTTTGGGACAGTTCTCTCTCTTTCTCATTTATTCCGAACTACATCACGATGAATTGACACAGAACGGTTTCTTTCCATTTCTCTCTCATTCCTTCTGAGAGTTGCCACGAGGAATTGACACGGAACAGTTCTCTGTCTTTCTCATTCATTCCGAAAACTGTCCCGGGGAATTGACATGAGATGGTTTTTCTTGTTTCTTTTCTCTCTCCATTTCTTTCTGAAAGCTGCCACGAGGAATTGACACGGGACAGGTTTCTCTTTTTCCCATTTATTCCGAACACCGTCACAGGGAATTGACACAGAAGGTTTTATTCATTTCTCTTTTTTTTTCTAAGTGCTGCCACGGTGAATTGACACGGACAGTTCTTTCTCTTTCTCATTTATTCCGAAAACTGTCCCGGGGAATTGTGACACGAGATAGTTTTTCTTGTTTCTTTTCTCTCTCTACTTCTTTCTGTTTGGGACAGTTCTCTCTCTTTCTCATTTATTCCGAACTACATCACGAGGAATTGACACAGAACGGTTTCTTTCCATTTCTCTCTCATTCCTTCTGAGAGTTGCCACGAGGAATTGACACGGAACAGTTCTCTGTCTTTCTCATTCATTCCGAAAACTGTCCCGGGGAATTGACATGAGATGGTTTTTCTTGTTTCTTTTCTCTCTCCATTTCTTTCTGAAAGCTGCCACGAGGAATTGACACGGGACAGGTTTCTCTTTTTCCCATTTATTCCGAACACCGTCACAGGGAATTGACACAGAAGGTTTTATTCATTTCTCTCTTTTTTTTCCTAGGAGCTGCCACGGTGAATTGACACGGTCAGTTCTCTCTCTTTCTCATTCGTTCCGAAAACTGTCCCGGGGAATTGTGACACGAGATAGTTTTTCTTGTTTCTTTTCTCTCTCTACTTCTTTCTGTTTGGGACAGTTCTCTCTCTTTCTCATTTATTCCGAACTACATCACGAGGAATTGACACAGAACGGTTTCTTTCCATTTCTCTCTCATTCCTTCTGAGAATTGCCACGAGGAATTGACACGGAACAGTTCTCTGTCTTTCTCATTCATTCCGAAAACTGTCCCGGGGAATTGACATGAGATGGTTTTTCTTGTTTCTTTTCTCTCTCCATTTCTTTCTGAAAGCTGCCACGAGGAATTGACACGGGACAGGTTTCTCTTTTTCCCATTTATTCCGAACACCGTCACAGGGAATTGACACAGAAGGTTTTATTCATTTCTCTCTTTTTTTTCCTAGGAGCTGCCACGGTGAATTGACACGGACAGTTCTCTCTCTTTCTCATTCATTCCGAAAACTGTCCCGGGGAATTGTGACACGAGATCGTTTTTCTTGTTTCTTTTCTCTCTCTCTACTTCGTTCTGTTTGGGACAGTTCTCTCTCTTTCTCATCTATTCCGAACTAAATCACGAGGAATTGACACAGAACGGTTTCTTTCCATTTCTCTCTCATTCCTTCTGAGAGTTGCCACGGGGAATTGGCACGGAACAGTTCTCTGTCTTTCTCATTCATTCCGAAAACTGTCCCGGGAAATTGACATGAGATGGTTTTTCTTGTTTCTTTTCTCTCTCCATTTCTTTCTGAAAGCTGCCACGAGGAATTGACACGGGACAGGTTTCTCTTTTTCCCATTTATTCCGAACACCGTCACGGGGAATTGACACAGAAGGTTTTATTCATTTCTCTCTTTTTTTTTCTAAGAGTTGCACGGTGAATTGACACGGAGCAGTTCTCTCTCTCTTTCTCATTCATTCCGAAAACTGTCCCGGGGAATTGACATGAGATGGTTTTTCTTGTTTCTTTTCTCTCTCCATTTCTTTCTGAAAGCTGCCACGAGGAATTGACACGGGACAGGTTTCTCTTTTTCCCATTTATTACCAACACCGTCACAGGAAATTGACACAGAAGGTTTTATTCATTCCTCTTTTTTTTTTCTAAGAGCTGCCACGGTGAATTGACACGGACAGTTCTCTCTCTTTCTCATTCATTCCGAAAACTGTCCCGGGAAATTGTGACACGAGGTAGTTTTTCTTGTTTCTTTTCTCTCTCTACTTCTTTCTGTTTGGGACAGTTCTCTCTCTTTCTCATTTATTCCGAACTACATCACGAGGAATTGACACAGAACGGTTTCTTTCCATTTCTCTCTCATTCCTTCTAAGAGTTGCCACGAGGAATTGACACGGAACAGGTCTCTCTCTTTCTCATTTATACCGAACTACATCACGAGGAATTGACACAGAACGGTTTCTTTCCATTTCTCTCTCATTCCTTCTGAGAGTTGCCACGGGGAATTGGCACGGAACAGTTCTCTGTCTTTCTCATTCATTCCGAAAACTGTCCCGGGGAATTGACATGAGATGGTTTTTCTTGTTTCTTTTCTCTCTCCATTTCTTTCTGAAAGCTGCCACGAGGAATTGACACGGGACAGGTTTCTCTTTTTCCCATTTATTCCGAACACCGTCACGGGGAATTGACACAGAAGGTTTTATTCATTTCTCTCTTTTTTTTTCTAAGAGTTGCACGGTGAATTGACACGGAGCAGTTCTCTCTCTTTCTCATTCATTCCGAAAACTGTCCCGGGGAATTGACATGAGATGGTTTTTCTTGTTTCTTTTCTCTCTCCATTTCTTTCTGAAAGCTGCCACGAGGAATTGACACGGGACAGGTTTCTCTTTTTCCCATTTATTACCAACACCGTCACAGGGAATTGACACAGAAGGTTTTATTCATTCCTCTTTTTTTTTTCTAAGAGCTGCCACGGTGAATTGACACGGACAGTTCTCTCTCTTTCTCATTCATTCCGAAAACTGTCCCGGGGAATTGTGACACGAGATAGTTTTTCTTGTTTTTTTTCTCTCTCTACTTCTTTCTGTTTGGGACAGTTCTCTCTCTTTGTCATTTATTCCGAACTACATCACGAGGAATTGACACAGAACGGTTTCTTTCCATTTCTCTCTCATTCCTTCTGAGAGTTGCCACGAGGAATTGACACGGAACAGTTCTCTGTCTTTCTCATTCATTCCGAAAACTGTCCCGGGGAATTGACATGAGATGGTTTTTCTTGTTTCTTTTCTCTCTCCATTTCTTTCTGAAAGCTGCCACGAGGAATTGACACGGGACAGGTTTCTCTTTTTCCCATTTATTCCGAACACCGTCACAGGTAATTGACACAGAAGGTTTTATTCATTTCTCTTTTTTTTTTTCTAAGAGCTGCCACGGTGAATTGACACGGACAGTTCTCTCTCTTTCTCATTCATTCCGAAAACTGTCCCGGGGGATTGTGACACGAGATAGTTTTTCTTGTTTCTTTTCTCTCTCTACTTCTTTCTGTTTGGGACAGTTCTCTCTCTTTCTCATGTATTCCGAATTACATCACGAGGAATTGACACAGAACGGTTTCTTTCCATTTCTCTCTCATTCCTTCTAAGAGTTGCCACGAGGAATTGACACGGAACAGTTCTCTCTCTTTCTCATTCATTCCGAAAACTGTCGCGGGGAATTGTGACACGAGATAGTTTTTCTTGTTTTTTTTCTCTCTCTACTTCTTTCTGTTTGGGACAGTTCTCTCTCTTTCTCATTTATTCCGAACTACATCACGAGGAATTGACACAGAACGGTTTCTTTCCATTTCTCTCTCATTCCTTCTGAGAGTTGCCACGAGGAATTGACACGGAACAGTTCTCTGTCTTTCTCATTCATTCCGAAAACTGTCCCGGGAAATTGTGACACGAGGTAGTTTTTCTTGTTTCTTTTCTCTCTCTACTTCTTTCTGTTTGGGACAGTTCTCTCTCTTTCTCATTTATTCCGAACTACATCACGAGGAATTGACACAGAACGGTTTCTTTCCATTTCTCTCTCATTCCTTCTAAGAGTTGCCACGAGGAATTGACACGGAACAGGTCTCTCTCTTTCTCATTTATACCGAACTACATCACGAGGAATTGACACAGAACGGTTTCTTTCCATTTCTCTCTCATTCCTTCTGAGAGTTGCCACGGGGAATTGGCACGGAACAGTTCTCTGTCTTTCTCATTCATTCCGAAAACTGTCCCGGGGAATTGACATGAGATGGTTTTTCTTGTTTCTTTTCTCTCTCCATTTCTTTCTGAAAGCTGCCACGAGGAATTGACACGGGACAGGTTTCTCTTTTTCCCATTTATTCCGAACACCGTCACGGGGAATTGACACAGAAGGTTTTATTCATTTCTCTCTTTTTTTTTCTAAGAGTTGCACGGTGAATTGACACGGAGCAGTTCTCTCTCTTTCTCATTCATTCCGAAAACTGTCCCGGGGAATTGACATGAGATGGTTTTTCTTGTTTCTTTTCTCTCTCCATTTCTTTCTGAAAGCTGCCACGAGGAATTGACACGGGACAGGTTTCTCTTTTTCCCATTTATTACCAACACCGTCACAGGGAATTGACACAGAAGGTTTTATTCATTCCTCTTTTTTTTTTCTAAGAGCTGCCACGGTGAATTGACACGGACAGTTCTCTCTCTTTCTCATTCATTCCGAAAACTGTCCCGGGGAATTGTGACACGAGATAGTTTTTCTTGTTTTTTTTCTCTCTCTACTTCTTTCTGTTTGGGACAGTTCTCTCTCTTTGTCATTTATTCCGAACTACATCACGAGGAATTGACACAGAACGGTTTCTTTCCATTTCTCTCTCATTCCTTCTGAGAGTTGCCACGAGGAATTGACACGGAACAGTTCTCTGTCTTTCTCATTCATTCCGAAAACTGTCCCGGGGAATTGACATGAGATGGTTTTTCTTGTTTCTTTTCTCTCTCCATTTCTTTCTGAAAGCTGCCACGAGGAATTGACACGGGACAGGTTTCTCTTTTTCCCATTTATTCCGAACACCGTCACAGGTAATTGACACAGAAGGTTTTATTCATTTCTCTTTTTTTTTTCTAAGAGCTGCCACGGTGAATTGACACGGACAGTTCTCTCTCTTTCTCATTCATTCCGAAAACTGTCCCGGGGAATTGTGACACGAGATAGTTTTTCTTGTTTCTTTTCTCTCTCTACTTCTTTCTGTTTGGGACAGTTCTCTCTCTTTCTCATGTATTCCGAATTACATCACGAGGAATTGACACAGAACGGTTTCTTTCCATTTCTCTCTCATTCCTTCTAAGAGTTGCCACGAGGAATTGACACGGAACAGTTCTCTCTCTTTCTCATTCATTCCGAAAACTGTCGCGGGGAATTGTGACACGAGATAGTTTTTCTTGTTTTTTTTCTCTCTCTACTTCTTTCTGTTTGGGACAGTTCTCTCTCTTTCTCATTTATTCCGAACTACATCACGAGGAATTGACACAGAACGGTTTCTTTCCATTTCTCTCTCATTCCTTCTGAGAGTTGCCACGAGGAATTGACACGGAACAGTTCTCTGTCTTTCTCATTCATTCCGAAAACTGTCCCGGGGAATTGACATGAGATGGTTTTTCTTGTTTCTTTTCTCTCTCCATTTCTTTCTGAAAGCTGCCACGAGGAATTGACACGGGACAGGTTTCTCTTTTTCCCATTTATTCCGAACACCGTCACAGGGAATTGACACAGAAGGTTTTATTCATTTCTCTCTTTTTTTTCCTAGGAGCTGCCACGGTGAATTGACACGGACAGTTCTCTCTCTTTCTCATTCATTCCGAAAACTGTCCCGGGGAATTGTGACACGAGATCGTTTTTCTTGTTTCTTTTCTCTCTCTCTACTTCGTTCTGTTTGGGACAGTTCTCTCTCTTTCTCATCTATTCCGAACTAAATCACGAGGAATTGACACAGAACGGTTTCTTTCCATTTCTCTCTCATTCCTTCTGAGAGTTGCCACGGGGAATTGGCACGGAACAGTTCTCTGTCTTTCTCATTCATTCCGAAAACTGTCCCGGGAAATTGACATGAGATGGTTTTTCTTTTCTTTTCTCTCTCCATTTCTTTCTGAAAGCTGCCACGAGGAATTGACACGGGACAGGTTTCTCTTTTTCCCATTTATTCCGAACACCGTCACGGGGAATTGACACAGAAGGTTTTATTCATTTCTCTCTTTTTTTTTTCTAAGAGTTGCACGGTGAATTGACACGGAGCAGTTCTCTCTCTTTCTCATTCATTCCGAAAACTGTCCCGGGGAATTGACATGAGATGGTTTTTCTTGTTTCTTTTCTCTCTCCATTTCTTTCTGAAAGCTGCCACGAGGAATTGACACGGGACAGGTTTCTCTTTTTCCCATTTATTACCAACACCGTCACAGGGAATTGACACAGAAGGTTTTATTCATTCCTCTTTTTTTTTTCTAAGAGCTGCCACGGTGAATTGACACGGACAGTTCTCTCTCTTTCTCATTCATTCCGAAAACTGTCCCGGGAAATTGTGACACGAGGTAGTTTTTCTTGTTTCTTTTCTCTCTCTACTTCTTTCTGTTTGGGACAGTTCTCTCTCTTTCTCATTTATTCCGAACTACATCACGAGGAATTGACACAGAACGGTTTCTTTCCATTTCTCTCTCATTCCTTCTAAGAGTTGCCACGAGGAATTGACACGGAACAGGTCTCTCTCTTTCTCATTTATACCGAACTACATCACGAGGAATTGACACAGAACGGTTTCTTTCCATTTCTCTCTCATTCCTTCTGAGAGTGGCCACGGGGAATTGGCACGGAACAGTTCTCTGTCTTTCTCATTCATTCCGAAAACTGTCCCGGGGAATTGACATGAGATGGTTTTTCTTGTTTCTTTTCTCTCTCCATTTCTTTCTGAAAGCTGCCACGAGGAATTGACACGGGACAGGTTTCTCTTTTTCCCATTTATTCCGAACACCGTCACGGGGAATTGACACAGAAGGTTTTATTCATTTCTCTCTTTTTTTTTCTAAGAGTTGCACGGTGAATTGACACGGAGCAGTTCTCTCTCTTTCTCATTCATTCCGAAAACTGTCCCGGGGAATTGACATGAGATGGTTTTTCTTGTTTCTTTTCTCTCTCCATTTCTTTCTGAAAGCTGCCACGAGGAATTGACACGGGACAGGTTTCTCTTTTTCCCATTTATTACCAACACCGTCACAGGGAATTGACACAGAAGGTTTTATTCATTCCTCTTTTTTTTTTCTAAGAGCTGCCACGGTGAATTGACACGGACAGTTCTCTCTCTTTCTCATTCATTCCGAAAACTGTCCCGGGGAATTGTGACACGAGATAGTTTTTCTTGTTTTTTTTCTCTCTCTACTTCTTTCTGTTTGGGACAGTTCTCTCTCTTTGTCATTTATTCCGAACTACATCACGAGGAATTGACACAGAACGGTTTCTTTCCATTTCTCTCTCATTCCTTCTGAGAGTTGCCACGAGGAATTGACACGGAACAGTTCTCTGTCTTTCTCATTCATTCCGAAAACTGTCCCGGGGAATTGACATGAGATGGTTTTTCTTGTTTCTTTTCTCTCTCCATTTCTTTCTGAAAGCTGCCACGAGGAATTGACACGGGACAGGTTTCTCTTTTTCCCATTTATTCCGAACACCGTCACAGGTAATTGACACAGAAGGTTTTATTCATTTCTCTTTTTTTTTCTAAGAGCTGCCACGGTGAATTGACACGGACAGTTCTCTCTCTTTCTCATTCATTCCGAAAACTGTCCCGGGGAATTGTGACACGAGATAGTTTTTCTTGTTTCTTTTCTCTCTCTACTTCTTTCTGTTTGGGACAGTTCTCTCTCTTTCTCATGTATTCCGAATTACATCACGAGTAATTGACACAGAACGGTTTCTTTCCATTTCTCTCTCATTCCTTCTAAGAGTTGCCACGAGGAATTGACACGGAACAGTTCTCTCTCTTTCTCATTCATTCCGAAAACTGTCGCGGGGAATTGTGACACGAGATAGTTTTTCTTGTTTTTTTTCTCTCTCTACTTCTTTCTGTTTGGGACAGTTCTCTCTCTTTCTCATTTATTCCGGACTACATCACGAGGAATTGACACAGAACGGTTTCTTTCCATTTCTCTCTCATTCCTTCTGAGAGTTGCCACGAGGAATTGACACGGAACAGTTCTCTGTCTTTCTCATTCATTCCGAAAACTGTCCCGGGGAATTGACATGAGATGTTTTTTCTTGTTTCTTTTCTCTCTCCATTTCTTTCTGAAAGCTGCCACAAGGAATTGACACGGGACAGGTTTCTCTTTTTCCCATTTATTCCGAACACCGTCACAGGGAATTGATACAGAAGGTTTTATTCATTTCTCTTTTTTTTCCTAAGAGCTGCCACGGTGAATTGACACGGACAGTTCTTTCTCTTTCTCATTTATTCCGAAAACTGTCCCGGGGAATTGTGACACGAGATAGTTTTTCTTGTTTCTTTTCTCTCTCCATTTCTTTCTGAAAGCTGCCACGAGGAATTGACACGGGACAGGTTTCCCTTTTTCCCATTTATTCCGAACACCGTCACAGGGAATTGACACAGAAGGTTTTATTCATTTCTCTCTTTTTTTTCCTACGAGCTGCCACGGTGAATTGACACGGACAGTTCTCTCTCTTTCTCATTCATTCCGAAAACTGTCCCGGGGAATTGTGACACGAGATCGTTTTTCTTGTTTCTTTTCTCTCTCTACTTCGTTCTGTTTGGGACAGTTCTCTCTCTTTCTCATCTATTCCGAACTACATCACGAGGAATTGACACAGAACGGTTCTCTGTCTTTCTCATTCATTCCGAAAACTGTCCCGGGGAATTGACATGAGATGGTTTTTCTTGTTTCTTTTCTCTCTCCATTTCTTTCTGAAAGCTGCCACAAGGAATTGACACGGGACAGGTTTCTCTTTTTCCCATTTATTCCGAACACCGTCACAGGGAATTGACACAGAAGGTTTTATTCATTTCTCTCTTTTTTTTTCCTAGGAGCTGCCACGGTGAATTGACACGGACAGTTCTCTCTCTTTCTCATTCATTCCGAAAACTGTCCCGGGGAATTGTGACACGAGATCGTTTTTCTTGTTTCTTTTCTCTCTCTACTTCGTTCTGTTTGGGACAGTTCTCTCTCTTTCTCATCTATTCCGAACTACATCACGAGGAATTGACACAGAACGGTTTCTTTCCATTTCTCTCTCATTCCTTCTGAGAGTTGCCACAAGGAATTGATACGGAACAGTTCTCTATCTTTCTTATTCATTCCGAGGACTGTCACGGAGAATTGACACGAGACGGTTTTTCTTTTTTCTTTTCAATATTTTTTTCTAAAAAGCTGCCACGGAGAATTTACACGGGACAGTTCTCTCTGTTTCTCATTTATTCCGAACACCGTCACGAGGAACTGACACACAACAGTTCTTCTTTCTTTTCTCTCTTTTGGTGGCTGAGCGCTGACACGGGGAAGTGATACGAGACAGTTTTCTCTGTTTCTCATTTTTTCCCACGGCAGGGCGGTTTGTCTTCTTTCACTCTTTCTCTGTCTCTTTCTGTTTGAGAGCTACCACGAGGAATTGACACGGAGCAGCTCTTTGTTTTTTTTACAAAAGCAGTCACGGTGAAATGACACGGAGCAGTTTTCTCTCTCTTTTTTACTATATTTGCCCATACTCCGTTTAGCGGTGTACCTGTCGTATCGATTGAGAATTTGATTTAGAAATAATGTGCAGCATAGCACTTACACCAGAACTTCTTATTCTTTCTTAATCAGATATTCCTACCGTTGGCTACCGTTTGCTACCGGTTGCTGCTGTATTGCTTTTGTTTACTTTGTGCTATTGCTTGTTATTTCTAATATCTAGCTTGGCTTGTAGAACTTTGCAATGTAAGTAAATTTGTTTATAAGTTCGGGCTTTACTTCGTTGAAGTTCATTTTAATTTACTGTAAATAAAACAATTCTTAATTTCAACAGGTTTTTTATTTTAGCCTTTTACGTATTTCAACGGGTTTACACGTCATTATCAAAAGCAAGATTAAAAGTAAACAGTTGGTGTTGCTATAGGAACAATAAATCTTTATAACTTGATCTTGGTTTTTTATGTCTGCGTCTAGATGACTTGACTTCTCATTCCAAAACATCTAATAACGGTGAATTTAAGAGATCAATTTGTTCATTAATTAAAGGTAGAGATTTTGAATGTTTATAAATTTCAAATGCTTCTAGTATATCCAACTTACGTTTGTCATCACAAAAGTGGAAAATGTTTATAGTGTTATTAGATGTCATTGAATGAGTTCTAATAAGTGTTTAGCGTAATTGGATTTATGGGGGTGTTTATACTCGTAACAACGTACGTGTTCCTTGTACCTAATATCAAAATTTCTAATTCTGTTCTATATAACCGAATTACAGTGCGAGCAATTTAATTTATAGATGCCTGATTTTAGTAAATTGTCTGTTTTTTCTTTAGCATTAAACAAAGTGTTTAAAATGTTTTTTGTTGTTTAAAAAGCAAGTTTACATTTATTTGTTTTGTTTATAATTTTGGCAATTAGTTGGATAAATTTTCTGAATAACCAATTTATAGTTTTTCTCTTTAATTAGTGTATCAATAAGTTTAGTATTATAACCATTATTTTTTTAATTACTTTATTACTACTTACAATCAGTATAACTATCAGTATAATTATAATACTATAAGCAAATGTTCTGTTATTTCTTAAACATTTGCTATAAAGTAGAAAGCAATTTCAGTTAGTTGGACGCAGATATAGAAAACCAAGATCAAGTTATGAAGATTTATTGTTCCTATAGCAACACCAACTGTTTACTTTTAATCTTGCTTTTGATAATGACGTGTGAACACGTTGAAATACGTATAAGGCTAAAATACGAAACCTGTTGAAGTTAAGAATTGTTTTATTTACAATAAATTAAGTAAATTTAGTTTGTATCTAGAATGCGGATTAGTATTTTTCTGCTTTAATTAATATATGCAGTTTAATAGTACCACTGTTTCCTTCTTCTATTGCTTAAGTGTAGTTGATACTATTTACAAGACTTAGAGGTTGGTAAGTAAAACTAATTTTCAATAAATCAGTCAGTACTTTGTAAAATAGAAAATATTGCTCATATGAAAATGAAAAGTAAAGTAAAGTCGGAGTCACTACAGTCAAACAGTCAAAAATCAACAATAGCAGCAGCTTATATCAAGCCGAATAAAATACTTACATTCGGCATAATAAGCGTCCCAACAAAGCAAGAAAATGCAAAAGTATTCCTACGGCAATTGCGTTGAATGCAAAAACAAAATATCTTAAATTTCAGTTTTCTCAGAAACTAAGCAAGCGCGAGGTAGTTAAAATCTATTTTCAAATTAATAAGGAACATAAAATTTTGCATTTTTGCCCTAACCAATTTAACTCTCCTCGTATTCTTCAAATAGGCTAGATTTCAAGGATAAGCCTCGAAAATCCGGCGTCCTGTATAGCTGTGAATATAAGAATAAGACATTAATGTAAAAGGGGGCTTTCAACGACAACTTACTTCATATAATGAGACTTTTATAACCTGGGCTTTTATATCAGTTAATTAACTAAAGGGAACAATGTAACATTTATAGAGATGTTACGATATTTGTGTCACAAAACGTTTTATTATGGTAGTATTTACAGTCTTCCATTAAAGAGGGCATGCTATCAATTAATTGCTTAGCAAGTGAAAATTTCCGGATAAGGAAAATCTTACGCTTTAACCAAAACTGTGTTACTTTCTCAAAAACCTTTTGCTTGACACGTAATGTATCTCCATCAAGAAGTGTAATACCTTACGACGTCTTGGGAATAAAAAGGATTGACATCCTGTGATAAATGGTAGTAATATTGCCGTCGTGATTTTGACTGGCACTTGCGATTATAGAGGAACTGTTAATAATAGAAAATCATGCATACCGTGTTTGTATATACTTATTTTCCATTAACTAAGTTTATTAGATATTCCATATACGGTGTGGTGTGTAACAAAAACGACGCTAGGGAAGAAATTAAAACGTAGAATTATAGAACTAGTAAATGCTAGCTTTAATACGTCTTCAATTGGAACAAATTAATTTTAGATTTGGCGATGTCAAATAATACTCTAAACTCATTTCAACTTATTAGTTCTTAGAAACTTATTTAATTTTTTGACGTAAGTTTAAAGACAAGTATTAAAAAAACCATTAAGATAACCACTTCTCGAATGTTGTATTTATTAAACTTTAACAAACAATTTTGCGTTTTCTTTTTTACCTTCCACTCCCCACGGAGTGTACCTATATAGCTATAGGAAGGTATTGTGATCGGTTTCAAGGACATGAACCACGCACATTCGATCTTCCATCCAAGCTATTTTCACTTATATTTTATTACCAATATACTCTTTTTTGGAACCTTTGGAAACCGATAAAGTGGGCGGTAAATTGTCAATGTATTTAAAATTGTCAATTTTTCAAAATTCTTCTAAATGATATAACAATTTTCAAAATTGTATAATTTAATAAAATTTTCAAAAATTTTAAGTTTTTAAGTTATTCAAAAATTACAAAAAGGTTCTGAATTTCAAAAATTTTCAACAATATTCCAAAATTTCCAAAAATATTAAAACAATTTTAAAATCAAATAATTTAACAATTTTCTAAATTTTCCAAAATTTTCATGATTTAATAAAATTTTCACAAATATTTAAACAATTATTTTAATTTATGAATGAAAATTTCGAAATTTCAAAATTTTGAATATATTAAAATTCGAAGTCAAGAAAATTTTAAAAATTGCAGAACTTTTAAAAATTAAAAAATTATAATTATTTAAAAAGATTTTTACAATTTTCAAATTTTTTTTAAAATAGGCTAATTTTTTTAAATTCTAAATATTCAAGATTTTTCATAATTTAATAAAAAATTTTAATTATTTAAAATGTAAAATATTTACAAAAGTTTTATAATTTCGAAACCATTAAAAATTTCCAAAAACTCAAAAGCTTTCAAGACGCACATTAGACTTATCATCAAAGCTTTTTTCGCTAATATTTTTTTGCCAATAGACACTAACTTCTTAGGGCTCTTGGAAACCGATAAAGCGGGCCGTGAAATGTCAATTTTTTTTAAATTTTTACATTTTTAATAGTTTTTCCAAAATTTCTGACAATTTTCAGTTTTCTAAAATGTTCATGATTAAATAAATTCTTCCAACAGTTTTATGTTTTTAAAATATTTAAAATTTACAGAAGTAAAATAATTACAAAATTTCCAAAATTTGCAACAATTTATAGAATTTCAATAATCTTCATCTTAACAAAAATGCGATGAAGGTGGCTGCCCGACAGCTATTTCTTTTATTGTGTACCTAATTAAAAACAATTATAATCTTAACTTTTGTTGACGAATACAAGCCAATATAATACTAAATACATTATTAAATAACTAGAATTGATTTCTCATAAAAAATAAATACTTCCAGTATCACTTCTGGGTTAAAGTGATAAAGTTATTCATTGATCCGTTAAGTCAAACTCTTTGTTCTTTAACAAACAGATGTTTAAAGTTCAATAAATGACCTAATTTGTTATGTCTGAAATACGCAATTACTAATGTTAACTTATACAGGGTGTCCGGAAAATAATGGGACATTTCTTACTTAAAAATAGAGCGATAAAACCATATACAGGGTGTTAATGAATTGCAGGGTGGTGCACCTGCTCATTTTTCGGCGGAAGTCAGAGAATTTTTAAATAACACTTTTCCCAACAGATGGACAGGTCGAGGAGGGCATGTTCTCCTGATTTGACCCCACTTGATTTCTTTTTTGCGGGGTCATGTTAAAACGTTAGTGTATGCTACCCCAGTTGAAACTGTAGAAGAACTTACGGCGCGCGTATTCTTTCTGCATGTGAAGAAGTTCAACAGACTCCTGGTATATTTGGAGCGGTGTGCAGGAATTTACTTCGTAGATGTGCTTTGTGTGTAGAAGCTGGGGGCGACATTTTAAACATTTACTATAACTTTGTTAATTTTTGATTTAGTTGTTGTACATTTTTCAAATAGTTGATTTTTGCTATGAAATTTTGTTTTTTTCTATTGCTTAGTTTTGAAACATTTTGTTAATTAATTAATTTTAAATTTAATTTTAATTTTATTTATCCTGTATAAATTTCCGTCGTTATGGAAACAAATAGTAGGTAGTAAATTGAGTTGCCTACATTTAGGAGCTTCGTAAAGAATCTTTGAGAAGCTCTATTTCTGAAAGGAAACACTTTTGACCACACATTTATTAACGAAAGTTGTTTGCTTTGTTGTGTTTTGCAAGCCCTAGAAGTTTGTCCCTACAATTCATTAACCTGTATGCCACCAACACAACGAAAAAAAGTTCGTATACAGATGAGTCCGGAAACGCTTCCTTAAGGAGTTACAGCCTTCCGCTTCCAAGAGAACGTTTTCCGGATCCATGTTTATAAAAACTTTTTCCTTTGCATGCTGTGATGTGTAGAACTAAGCGTCAGAGTTTGCACAAACTATTTCTGCATGTTAAGGAAACACTCAGACCATCATGGAAACTAGGTTTTTCACAAATATTAATTTATCTCGAAAACCAAAACAAAGGACAAACAAACTTCGTTGTGTATTTTTGTATTGAGAATAGGATTTTCCAGTCAATAGCTAGAAAATGTCTTGGGTGTAAAGAATACGTTACGAGTTTCGTTGAGCACCCTTCCATCTACACCCTTAGTTGAAGAATTTGAATAAAAACAAGTGAAAATGTAAATTATCAGTATTAAAACATCCGTACAAAATTTGAATCAGACATCCTAATTTATGGAGACGATACTAATATAAGCGCGCTAAAATTGTTCTATCTTCAAAAGGCTGTAACTCCGTAAGAACGCAATGTTGGACTAAGGTATAACTGGTTTAATCGATCTATTTTCAAGTAAGGAAGTCTGTGCTAAGCGGTGTCGTATTATTTTCGGGACACCCTGTATACAGAACGATTTTGCATAAGATAATGCCAATTATTTTCAATACTTTCTGAAGTATTTTCTTGATTGTTTTGATGTTCTAGATTCACGCATAATTGAACATCATACAGAGATGCCACAATTTTTTTCGAGTTAAACAACAACTTACATATGTTTTTCTGAGTACAACTATGTGACTTGCATAAACATTTTGGGATGAAAATTGCTGATGAGTATCCAAGAAACACTAAGAAAATTATTGCTGATGATTGTAAGCAATTTTCTTTTGAAAATACCTCCAAAAGTAACTTGTTTACTAAAAAAAGCTCATATTTCACAACCATTTTAATTTGTGATCATTTTTAAATTTTATAATCTATTGTTAAAAACTCCCACTAAAAAAATCAGGTTCCAATGCTTTCTGGGCACCAACAAATAATTTATCTTAATTAATGGAACATGCTAGGGTGTCACATTTGCTCAGAACATTATGGGAACATTTCTCGTTCAAATTAAGTAAACGAAAATATCCTCCGCACCTACACCCATAATTAAATTTAAACTACTTTCATTTCCTCTGTAATTTTTTTAAATTAATTATATCGCCTTAAAAACATTAAAATAACGACCGATGGTACTGCTGCTCTCTATGGATCAACGTACCAACTTTAAATGCGAAACTAGCTGTAAATACAGTTGAAATAGAAAACTTACTTCTCGTGCTACTTTAAGCATTTGGGCCTCTGTATATCTTGGTGCAAAGCTAAACACACGCGCCATCTCTCGATAACGTTCATCGCGTTCGTTGGTTGTACAGGGATTGTGTTTTGGATCATACGCATTTGGTGGAGGACTATCGGAAACTATCAAACTTTTCCTCTGTGATTTGCTTTTTGACCACTGGCAGCCCTGGTGATATCTTCTTGTCGTGAAACATAATTCACCCTAAAAAGATAAAATGATAATTTAATTTCTAATAAATAAAATGTGCAATAAAAACAGAGACGCGCCAAGAGTAGTTGCCGCTCGGGTGCCAGCCCTATTTGCCGCCCCTATATTATATTTAGAGTTATTCAAAAGTAAGGAATAAAATTGGTATTTCCATAGAACGTTGGTTTTTGAAAAAATGCTCGGACATTTAAATTAATTGAAATATAACTGCATCTTTCTGTGGTATTTTTTTGTTTTCCAATGTCAACCTCGGCACTCCCAGCCACCTTGACTGAATTTTTTTAATAGCGACCTATACTTTTTGTAGGCTCGTTGGAAAGCTTGCAAAAAACTGCAGTTTTGTTATTAAGACGTCAATATCAAGTAACCAAAGACATAACAATTTATAACAAATGTTAAAAATGTTTTTTTTCAGCATAACTTCTAATTTTATCACCAAATTCCAGCATTTTCAAATTTTGCAAATCTCGGTCTTTCTGATAATTTATTGGGGCAATGTTTTCTGTTAAACTTCGCTAAAATTGAAAAATTGCAATAGTTTGTATTTGGCTAGAAAAGTTGCATTAAAAACAATTGAACAATAATTTATAAACCACATAACATGAGCCACCTTATAAATTATTGTTGGGTGTTTTTTGGTTGCTTGCTTGTTTTTTAATTTCAAAAATTTCAATACTTGTAAAAATTCCACAAAAGTATGAAAAACTTTACAAAAACCTATTTATAAAAATTTCGAAATCGTGTGACATACAAAATTTTATTTGCGACTGCTCGAAATTTGTTAAAAAACGATTTTTTTTGCTTGAAATGATATTTGAAGGGTACAGGGAAAAAACATCATAAGTCACAAAATTTGATATTTTTAGATTGTACTGCCATCTGTTAGCTTAGCTGTTAATTTAACATTGTGTATACTCTATATTGTGAAATATCATCCTATCTCCATAGAAACCAGCTATGAAGTTTGGGTACACAACGAAAGAACATCCTAAGTCCATTCGTACAGGGAAAGAACATCCTAAGTCCGCTTGATTCATACAGGCAGCGCTGCTTATCATTGTTTCAGTCTGTCAGTGTCTGTTCATGACAGATTATTTCGTTTAACGCGTTTGAAGTAGTTGTTATTCAAATTCTGTTTGAAAAACAGCATCCAAAAGTTATAGGTTTATGAACTTTAAACTTCGATTATCTCAATACTTTACTTTTGTGACTTAGGATGTTTTTCCCCTGTACCCTTCATTTGACATTTCGCATTAATTTATTTGCAAATGTCAAGTTACTTTTAATATACTTCTGTTTTAAAATCAAAGAAGCGAGGTAGATTCGATTTGTTCAATACTATGGCAACCAGCCAGTTTTCTTATGAACAAAGCTTCAGTTTTATTTGTGTAAATAAAATGAGAGCGATAACGAACTTCATTACCTAACGCAAATGAATGACATAATCAGTCCTTTTTTAAGCAGTCGTAAATAAAGTTATTTAGACTTACCTAAGAAGCTTAATATTTCATATTTAATCTCATTAATTGTTTTTGTTACTAAAACTACCACGAGTCGAAGGCGAGTGGCGTTTTGATTGTAGCAAAAAACGAGACATTCTAGATGGTAAATTACCCAAGGAAACTAAATGTAGCACGAAATAGATTCGGCTAGAAAATCGCATTTTATGTTTGGAATTTAAATTTAAAAAATGTCAATTATTTATTTGCTTTTTGCGTAACTAAAGAAAATAAACGGAAACATGGGAAAAATTAAATTGGCGGTGGTGATTTTCGGAAATCACCATGACGAGATGAATTTCCGTGAAGTCAGATTGGGAGATAAGCTAAAAAACGGAATGATCGAAAATGATTGAAGGTCACGTGATCACGATCTGGTGCTATTATTATCAAAACTGCGTTTCGATGTATCCGCGAACCTGTTGCTTATCAATACTTACATCCCTGGAATCCATTAGCGTACGCGCATTTTACCTGTCAAATGTCGTAATAATAACAGTTATTGTTTTCTTTTGTGTTATTGTTCTCGTTTTTGTAATCCCCACGGTACAACAGTTTTTTTCAAAACTCAAAGTTTGTATTCGTTCCCTTTATTAGGTAAGACAATAAAATTACAAAGTTTATTTTAAATGAGGATGATAACAGGTGCGTAATTTTAGGTTAATATGGTGTTTACAATTGAGCATGATAAATTTATTTTGGAAGCGTACTTTAGATCCGGAGAACGTGACCAAAATGGTGTTTGGCAGTACTCTTATCCCTCCTGTTTCAATCAGTTCCAAGAGCATTTTCCCAACGAAGCAGTTCACTATGAAATTTTTAGTCAACACGTTCGTCGTATTATTCAACGGTACCACGAAACAGGCAGCGTCTGCAAAGGAAAGTCTACGGGCAGGTCATCTGTACTTACCGAAGACACTGTACATGATATTCAGCAACGAATGGATGCAAGTCCCAACAAATCGTTAAGATGTTTATCTGCTCAAACAGGTAATGAGCATAATGTTGTTTTTGTAATTGATTTATCTATGTTAGTTTCAGGTCTTTCATACGGATCGTGTCAGAAGGCTTGCAAAAAAATACTTCATATGCACCCGTACAAAGTGTCGGTGGTGCAAGAGTTGCTACCAGCAGATTTTGGAAAGCGTCGACAATACTGTACATGGTTTAATGAAAACTTCAACAATGATGACATTTTGGATCTATAGAAGAATAATTGGCCCTATTTTTTTAAATGAAAACATCAATGCTAACAATTATCAACGACTACTTTTAAGACCGTTTATTGATCAACTCCACGATGATGAACTGCAGCATGGGTTCTTCCAGCAAGATGGTGCAACAGCTCACACTGCAGGTGCAACGTTGAACTTTTTAAGGGAATTCTTTGATGAACGAATAATAAGTAGAGGCCGTTGGGCACCGCGATCGCCCGACTTAACACCTCTCGACTACTTTATGTTTGGCCATCTTAAGAATGTTGCATTTGCAAATCGTTTACACACAATTGAGGAGTTACAAGAGGCCATAGTAAATGCCGTGAATGAAATCACACCGAGACAGTTAGTAGCCGTTTTTGAAAATATGAAGCGCAGGGTCAATGTTTGTTTAGACAATGATGGAGGGCATTTCGAGCAGTTATTATAACAACTATCTTACAAAGAATTTGGTGTTATTGAAAAATGTGTTTTTTATTAATTGAAACTGTTATTAAATTATTAAATTGAGCAATTATTGTAAGCAACAATCAAGAAAAATATGTTTTTTAGTAATTAAATTGTGTTAGTAAATTATGTTATTAAATTGTCTTGTTTTTTAACCTATAGGTTAACTTTTGAAAAATAAAAATTTACTAACATAAATCGTAATTTACAACAAGAAAAGTCTTTAAAAGTCCTTAACAGTAATTATTTCGCTAAAAAAAATGGTGCACCAACATTCATATAAAGAACACGCCACCCATTTTTAAATTTCCCGCGCTATTTAAATTACCATTGCACGCCAGTGGAATTAGTGAAGATCACATTAAGTAGTAAGCGGACAAAATCAAATCAGTATGAAGCGGCACGTTCAATCATTTTCGATCGCACTGTATATATTTTCAAGAATATTGTCGATTATTTTTTGTGTTTTTGTTGTAAGGCCTCAAATTGGGTTAATAACTACAAAAAGTTTAGACGATCATTTTAAATATGTTTTTCAAGAGAAACAATTTCTATAACCATAGGTTTTTTAACTGTTGCCAATTGTTAAAAGAATCAATTTCTTAATTCTCTGATTTTTAAACGCAGTGACCTTATTTGTTACATTATAACATTCCGACAAGATTAACATTATTTGAGAGTTGGTATTGGGTTTATGTAAGCTATTTCAGTAATTATATTGTCTTTGTTTGTTATTTAATTTGTTTAAATGGTGTAGTTGGATATGACGATGATGATGAACTACAAAAACACACGAACAACTGGCTATTTTTTCAATAAATTCGTATTTACGCAATATAGGTAATTCTAAAAAACTTTCTGTTTAAGTTTTGTCTATAGTTTTTAGTATAAAAGCACTTTACTTGCGAATCCTTACAAAAAACTAAATTTCTCCTGTTAATATAAACAAAAGTTCAATTATTTTAACATGTGCATGTTTATTTTAATGGTTAGAATTTCTGTCCGGGGCACAGACAAGTTGCTTTTTTCTGTGCTTTATTTAACAACACCCTGTAAAGAATAGCTTTTTGAAATACTCGTTGAATAAGATAATGATTTAAAAATTAAACAACTTTTATGAAGAAATAGTTTAGTTTTAGACAATATATTGCCATGAATGTGTTAAAAAAATGATTTATACTAATAAGCCACCATTTTGAAAAAAGGAGAGCAGATAGAGATGTTACACGCGCAAAGCATTTATATCGTTTATTGACAATAATCGAGTGTATTGATAAGTTCGAGCTTTACTTCGTTGAAGATCATTTTAATTTATTGTACATAAAACAATTATTAACTTCAACAGGTTTTGTAATTCAGCTTTTGATAATGACGTGTAAACACGTCCGAGATACGTATAAAGCTAAATTACAAAACCTATTGAAGTTAAGAATTGTTTTATTTACAATAAAATAATCGAGTGTGCCTTGAATGTCACTATTTTGTCAATCGCACCTAATATAGTATACGTATACCATAATAGGTGGCATCCGAAGGAAAATGT
Organism: Ctenicera cuprea; assembly: GCA_958336395.1. NCBI lineage: Eukaryota > Metazoa > Arthropoda > Insecta > Coleoptera > Elateridae > Ctenicera > Ctenicera cuprea. The sequence continues at coordinate 51,869,482 of OY284487.1, forward strand.
CATGTTTTTCGAACAGATTAGCAAAATTATTTCAGGAACAATTATTGTTGCGTTTTTTTCCTGAAATTTAAATTATCAAATAGTGATAAACAATTGCACTTTGATGAAAAAATTTTCTTTATATTAGACTAAATAACAATAGTAGTAAGTTCTACACGTGTGATTTATATATTAAATATAAACAGGGTCAAATATTTGATGTTTATATTTGCAGACTTGTACAGCTCTCTCACGGTAATTATGGAATATTTAAAAATTTGATAAAGGAACCATCTGTATGAGGAGTAAAAAGGTTTTGTAATCAATCCTGATAAGTTATCCATTAATTATGTGTTAGCTATATCTTGTATCAGTATTTTATTGAAATTATACATGTTCGATGTAAATTTGTAGAAACCCAAAAATCATGAAACTAGGTATATATTTAATTGGTATTTACAGCATTTGCCATAATTTTGCTTTATTTGTTTACTAGGAGCCATAGGGCTGTATCTTTTGATCGTAACTGTGGAAGCGAGCGAAAGTACCAAAAGCAATGAATCGGAAATTTTGAATCGCGTGCATACCGAGGTAGATATCTATGAATTGCGCTTTACGTGCAATTTTAAACGGCATTTGAAAATATGTTTTTGCTAGGTGCAACAAGATATTAAGCCAAAAAACATATCTTGTGTCTAGCTTGTAGCAAACACCTGAAACCGCTACCTGAGTCAGTGTTGATTTTTGAAAAGGTCGTGGCTTCAGATGTAAAATTTACTTGCAATGTTTTCAGCAATCAAGTGAGAAAGTACTTGCTCTCCGAAAATCGTATAATACAAAAACTTACAAAACTGACCATACTGCTAGCACCAAATCTATATCAGTGTATAAAGAAATATACAACTTTCTACCAAAGGGTGGTTATCCACACAATGAGCCTACTTCAATATCAAAATCGAAAATAACAGATAAAAGTGAGTATAAGTAACATTTATTGAATTTCTATTTGGGATCTATCAGTCAGATTTATTTCATTTTTTAATAGCTACTAAGTAACAAATACAGCTCTTGTTTGACGACAGACACAAAAATTTTCTCGACACTTCCGGCTCGCGTACCTTAAGAGTATGCAGCAAATGTTAGCAAACGTGATCCGTTATTTAGTTAATAATAAGGGTTTAGTTACAAAGTTATCATATTCACTTTGGGATCTCTGTTCTTATTTATGTTTTCTTATATTTCAGTATAGGAAAGTATCGGAGCATTACCAGACTTTATCAATGTTTACTATTTATATTTTCAAAAATATTTGGTATATAAAAGTTACCATAAGAACGTAAAATTACTAACATGTTTACCTCCGTTAAGTAGTGACTCATTGTAGTTGTCTAAATTCAGTACGCGGCGCCGCCTGTAAGAACACTATTCAATATTTTTTTAATTATAAAAGTTGTAAGAATCTATATATCAAATTCCTAACTGTTTTACCAAAACACGACCACTGTTTCTTACATCTTGAGATAACTTATCAACAGCAAGTTTATTGTTGACGTGTTGCCATAGTTATACAGCACCGATAACACCGAAGCTTCCTAAAAAAAGATTATCGCGGCCAGTCACGGTCTAATTGGCCAAGAGCCTGAAAATAAACGGCTGTTATAATGCGAGTGGAATATTCACCATAACACGAGGTCGGGCCCTTACATCTCCGCTCAGTTTATTAATCGTTTTCAGTGGGTGTTATCGTGCAGTCAATACTGTTGGCATAATTTGGTTATTTACGGCTGACTTCAATTTTGGCGGGTTGTACAAAAAAACAGTAAAACTGTTTTTGAGTGTATTTATCACGATGGCGTATTTTCTTTATTAGAAACAGCATTCATTACTACTGGGCACTCTTCTTATTTTAAAGTTGTTGATCAACCGCCACGAGAACGATCCGTACGCATAATTGTATAAAGTAAATAAATAAATACCCTTGGAATTCCTTCTTCTTCTTCTTCTTCTTCTTCTTCTTCTTCTTCTTCTTCTTCTTCTTCTTCTTCTTCGTAGTCGTAACTCGATTCCGAGTATCGTGACCCTTCATGTTACTAAGAGTTGATATCCGCCCGCCATGTTTCCCTGTCTTCTGCTGTTCTCATTATCTCGGTCATATATAGATGAGTGAGACTTTTTATTTGATCTATGAATCTCACGGGTAACCGACCCCTTCTTCTTTTACCATCAACTTTGCCTTGTATGCACAATTTTTCCATCCCGCTTCCTCTGATTACGTGACCAAAGAAGCGTAGTATACGACGTTGAATTGTCGGTAGTAGTCGCTGGTTGGTGTCGATTTTTAAATTTCTTAAAATGGAGAGGTTGGTTCTCCGCGCAGTCCAAGAAATTCTTAACATGCGTCGGTAACAAATCATCTCAAAAGCTTCAATTCTTCTGCGGCACGCTGCGTTAAGAGTCCAGGATTCAGAGCCATATGTAGCAATAGCAAATACTAGGGAGCCCATCAACCTTTTCTTTGTTTGTTTCGTAATATGGTGGTCTTTCCAAATTTTGGTCAGTTGAAATAATGCCGATTTTGCCATCCCTATTCTTCTTTTTACCTCTTCTTCGCAGTTACCGGTGTTCGAAATGCGTGCCCCGAGGTAAATAACTTCAGTTCTTCTTGGTATGTCTCGAATATTTTCAAAATGTTAAGGTAGGGTGTTCGCTCTATCTACTACCAAAATACAGCTTTTTGGTCGATTAAGTTTAAGACCAGCTTCTTCACTGTATATTTCAATCCGCTGTAAGATTTCCGCCATATCTTCTTCTGAACTAGCCAGAACTGTTGTGTCGTCGGCATATCTTAGATTCGAGATCTTCTGGCCACCTATTGATATACCTCCGTTCCAATTCTCTGTTGCTTTTGCGGATAATCCATTCTCCATATATGTTAAACAGGATGGGAGAGAGAACGCAGCCCTGTCGTACACCTTTACTGATGGTGAAGCTCTCTGATGTTCCGTTGTTTATACGAACGAAGGCACTGTTAGAATAATATAAGGTTTTTATTGAATATATTAAGTGTTGAGGTACTGTCATTTCTATTAAAACCAACCATAGGTGATCCCATTTGACGGTATCGAATGCCTTTAAATAGTCTAGAAAACGGAAGATCGCTGGTATATTAAATTCATGGCATTTTTCAATTATTTGTCTAATATTAACAAGTTGATCTCTGGTTCCTTTACCGGGGATAAAACCGGCTTGTTCTTGAGAAATTTGTGGAAGTAGATATGGCTTTAGCCGCTCTTGAATTATGTAGAGCATTATTTTACTCGCATGGCTTATTAAAGCTATTGTTCTATGATTTTCACAAACATCGGAATTCCACAGTTCGTTAAATCATTTATTATTACGAACTCAGCTAGAAAAACCTTCTGAGATAATTACCACCGAAAATTAGCACCAAAAGATTAAAACCAACGCTTCTACAGTAAATGGACAGGTTTAAATAGATTTGGTATGTGGCTACAGTTATTAATTTTATTACTGCTTGCATCGCTTAAGGTGTAGGAATGGACGAGCGCAATTCCGAAAATTCAGCTAGAATGAATGGAAGTGCAAACGTTAAAAAAAAAGCAATGGCTTACAAAAAGCGAATGGTTATAATTCAATGAATGTTTTGTAGTATGAATTTAGTGTTTATAAACTAGAAGCTGCAGTACCATTCTAACCATTGGACTAGGGCTAAAAAAGACCCGAGGCGATGCCCTATAAAATATATCGCTTTAAATAGCTATTCTTTACGGTACTACATTAAACAAAAATTTCGTTGTAGCTACATATTTGTTTTTTTAAATTTTTTTTACAATAACCGCTTTAGTCGATCACAAATATGTTGGTGGGTGCACCAACTAGTGGAAGCTAGAGTAACAGTATCGCTCTACCAGGCTGGTAGACAAAACACATCTGGTCTGGTTATAAGACAGTGCGAGTGTGCCCGCGCTAAGTGCGCATTTCATCGGCCACCATTTTGAAGCCAAAAGATTCGGAAAAAAATAGTTGGATATGCTCTAAGGTATTCTATCAAATACCGTTTTCAGTTTTAGAAAATTTGTTTTCTGGTATGAACGTTACCAAAAAACTACCACTAATTTTGACGGTGAATTTTTGATTTTGAATGTTTTGGCATCGAAATCGGCCTATCATTTCGGGAAGTATAACGTGTAACCCACATTCCCACATACAAACCCACCCATACACCCGAAGCCGTACGATAGTACAAGCCGGAATATAGCGGCCATTGTTGGCCGTGACGTCACGTTCGTGGTCGGGTAGATACATCGCGCTATTTAGCGCAATTGTCAAAATATCATCACCGAATTAAATTTTGATTATGTGCTCCTGAGTCGTTTTCAGACTAATGATTTAGAGGCCCGCTTTGGTCAATATCGACAAATGAGTGGAGGAAACTACCACATTTCGGTGGTACAAGTCTAGAGTCCGAGCGAAAATTGAAAATGATTAGTTTATTACGTTTAAAATCATCAACAAACGGAGTATTCCAATTAAAGAATTTTTTGGACGTATGTGAGCATGATGCAGATAACGATAATATTGACGATAATCTCGAATTATTTGAAGATGCACTAATATTAACGGAAGGTGAAACGACATCCCAGGAAGAGGTGGAAATTTTAGTGTATATAGCTGGTTATATCGTGCATACTTTGAAGCGAAATTGCGAATGTAAAAACTGTAAAAGTCTTATGTGTTATAATACAAATTTAGAAATTGATAATAATTGCACCAATCACGATATTTTCGATTACTTAAAGCATTTGGATCGTGGTGGACTGAAGTTACCGAGAGAATTTTTGATAAATATTATTTCGCAAATGTTTTTGCTTTTTAAAATTTTGATAAGTGACTGATTTGAAAAGCTATTTTTACATTGCAAAAATCAAAGGTCTCTCCTAAAAAAATTGTCATTAGAAATGCTTACTCATAAAGATATTTATTTTTATAACACATGTGATGAATGCGGAGGTTCCATCAGTAATTTGGTTGATAAATGTATTACTAAGTTTAGTAATATATTGTTAAATAATTACTCAAAGGTCAGCCAAAATAAGATTTGTCACAAAGAGGCAAAAACTAAAAAATTAAAAAATTATCAAGCAAATAATCTTGAATGTATTTACTTATGCATTTAATATTTCTTATATACATTAGATGTCATTTTGTTTTGATTTTATTAAAATATCTACATAATAAAAAGTTGTCATCATAATAATTTGTGTGTCTTATATTATTAACAAGTGTTCGTTAATACTGGATATTGTAATACGAGTAGTAACTAGCTATTTAGCGTTCACCATGAAAAAGTTTATTTCTAAGTTATCAAATACTGTACCATTTATCATTAAATTAACAGAATTCTGTGATTAAACTATAATATAAAGTTTATTAAATCTCTATGCAAAAAATTGTGTAATTTGCGGTATTAAATAATACGATTATCACCAAAAATTGCGTAGTTTGCGAGTCGCTGCCATTGCTTTAACATACGGGACGGCTAGTTCGCTCCGACCACGTTTGTGACGTCACGATCTTTGCATTCCGGCTTGTATTATCGTACGGCTTCGATACACCAGACATACATTTTTTAAACCACTTCTTTGAGTTCCTGGAAGTCCAAAATATGTACCTTTTTTTATCGAGGGTTTTTTCTTGTATTTTCCCGAGTTCTTAATTCTGGGGCATTTTTTATCGGGTCTTTTTTTCCTGGGGCTATTTTTCCAGGGCTTAGTTTTCCTGGCGATTTTTTTTCAGGGTTCTTTTTGGGAGATATTTTTTGGTAATTTTTTTCCGGAGCTGTTTTTTCAGGGATGTTTTATCCTAGATTCGAATGTTACCACTGCTGTTAGGACGCTACAAATTTTTAGACCATGGGCTTCGAATTTCTTAGGACGACCCTGAAAAGCTGCTTGTGTAACAATTCTGCCTGCCTGTTTCGAAACGAATACTGGGAGGGTCTTTGCTTACATGTTAAAGGACAGAGACAAGGTTTATTTCTGTCTGACTATTACGGACCGTTAAAGAAAATAAAAACAATCCGCAAACTGAAGTTTCTGTAATTACAAGAAAATGACATTAATTTATAAAACTTTCCGAATCCGTGAACCACGTCCTACGCCTTTTCCTTATAAAAATGGTTCCAGCTTTATTGGAAAAGGGACAATGATATAATTAATACATTCCGCAGGTATCGGAACCCGCAAACATAATAAATAACCTGTGTCGACAAGGTAAAAGTGATCCAAATTTAGTACGTATAATAATAATAAATAACGTGCGTCGAGGTGTAAGACATGTCACTGAATGCGCGGTCACTAAAAGTTGTGACAGGAGAAGAAATCCAGATTAAATATACAGGGTGTTAATGAATTGTAGGGACAAACTTCTAGGGCTTGCAAAACACAACAAAGCAAACAACTTTTGTTAATAAATGTGTGGTCAAAAGTGTTTCCTTTCAGGGATAGAGCTTCTCAGAGATTCTTTAAGAAGCGCCTAAATGTAGGCAAGTCAATTTACTACCTACTATTTGTTTCCATAACGACGGAAATTAATATAGGATAAATAAAGCCCTCTTTCCCACTTTTCAAATTCATATTAAATTTAAAATAAATTAATTAACAAAATGTTACAAAACTAAGCAATAGAAAAAACCAAAATTACAAAGCAAAAGTCAACTATTTGAAAAACTTACAACAACTAATTCAAAAATTAACAAAATTATAGCTTCGCGTGCGTTACCCCAAGCAGCTCCATACATGAGCATCATGTCATGCTGTTTGACTAAAGTATAATTCGCCATAACACAAAAATACGAAACACAGAACGAAAATGACGAAGAAAATAATTATCACAAAAATCACAGAACAAAAAAAAACCAATTATAAAAGGCACAGAAAGAAACGAATGCATGAAAAGTTAAAAAATATCACAAAAATATCGAATTGTGTCAAAATTGACGTTATTTGAATGCATGTATGTCTAGACAGTTTTTTTTTCAAAATGCCGTGTGACCTGTGCAAAATAATTGAAAATGCAATTTGGGTTGCCTATTTTCAGGTACTTCTTAAAGAATCTTTAAGAGGCTCTATTTTCTAAAAGAAACACTTTTGACCACACATTTATTAACAAAAGTTCTTTGCTTTGTTGTGTTTTGCAAGCCCTAGAAGTTTGTCCCTACAATTCATTAACACCCTGTAAAGATATAGACTACGACTTCGATCAGCAGCCTGCTACGCCATCTACTATTCATTATTAAAACAAAATAAACAAAAAAGCGGGAGAGAGGAATAGCTCACAGGTTTCACTAGTACGAATTTAAAAATTAAACCGTCTTACTCTATGACTATGGCTATCACTGAGGAGCAATTAACCTCAAACGTGTAATTTATACCGTTTCGTGTTTACTGTTTAAAATGCTAACAATTAGTGGATGTGTACCAGGATTTTATGAAAAAACTCTACAATTTAAATTTTATCGAATTAGTTCCAGACTTTACACTCGCACTGCATAAGTAGCAAATTTTATCTTACACTGTTAATATGTATGTGGAATAAAGCATTGAATTAAAAATAACCGTAACGGCGCGGCGCGGCGGCGGTAAAGTGAGGTGGGATATCATTTAGATCAACGGCGAATGCCGCTAAAAAAAACTGCGTATGTCGCCTCCGGAAAACCGTAAAAGAAGAATTCCAACTTTTGAAGAGGTGCTGGTACGAATGTGTTTGTAGGAATGTTTGCGATGATGTTTTCTAGCAGTTATGTTGCTAGAATATTAGAAAATGCATTGTGAACCCTGTAATTTGCTCAGTGTTGAGTGTAACGGAAGCGACGCCATAGGCGTTCTTTGTGTTTTAGCTTAAGCAACAATTCGTTAATAATCCACGGCTTACCTGGAACCATTTTAGAAGCCTAAGCGCATAATCAAACACACTTGATTTAGAGTAGAGAGAAAACGCGCCAAGCAATTTTAATCAGAAATAGTTGAATTTTCAGGAAGACCGAAGACAATAACATTTTAGCACGATTCATGCGTTCAATCGCTTCTGCTGTGACTTACACGAATACTTTAGATAAAACCGCAGTAATTTTTGACTCCAGAGCTGAGAATCTTTCCTCAAAATAACTTTTAAGGGAAGTAATGAGAATAACCAAGAAAATTCCTTTAGTTCTCCCATAATGTCGCAAACATCACATATTCCCAAATTTCATTCAAGTCAATATAAAAAATGTTCTTGTGAGAACTTAAAGGGTTTTCCTCATTATTGTTATAATTTTCTCACAGTTGCTCATTTTTTCTTGAAGTAGTAAATGTATATGTTTCCTCTGCGGAGTTTGTGTTGGCAATGAGATGAGAGCTATCAGCTGATTGCGTTCCAATTACTTAATCATACAGTGTAAAACTAATTTTCTTATTTGCATCAAAAACTGTATTGGTCAAATACGGGAAGGTATTGATATCTAGTTAGCCTGGAAAGTTTCTAGTAAAGAAAAATGAATATGGTTGCTATGGTTACAACTATGATGTTGTATAAATAAGTTGTCAAAGTTTGACATCCATAAGTTGAACGGTGACCAAACTGTGAATTTTTGAAAACAGCATGTCTGAGAAAAAGATAGAATTTGAAAAAATCGAGTTTTGGTCAGTTATTAAGTATTTATTTTTGAAAGGGTTATCGGGCAAAGAAATTTTTGCTGATATGATAGAAACCTTAGGTGGTCAGTGTCCTTCATATGCCACTATTAATAACTGGGTTGCGGAATATAAAAGAGGAAGATCAGATGTGAAAGATGAGCACCGCCCTGGAAGACCAATTTCTGTGACCACTCCGGAAAACATTGATTCTGTCCATGATATGATTTTAGAAAAGCATATTATACTAAGTTGCTAACTAAATTACGTAAGAAAATTGTGGAAAAACGCCGCGGAAAACTTGCCAGAGGTGTGCCCGTTTTGCAAGACAACGCTCCTGCTTACAAGTCGTTGATTGCACTGCACAAAATTGATGAAATTGGTTTTGAATTGGTTGACCACCTGCCCTATTCTCCGAATTTAGCACCGTCAGACTATTATTTGTTCCCAAAACTCAAAAAATATTTGATATGTAAAAGATTTTCGACAAATGACGAAGCAATATGTGCCATTGAGGAGTGGTTTGCAAATTTTGTTTTAAAATATTGTGGCGTTTTATACGGTAGGCTAAGTACTTATCAATGCCCTCTCGTACATAGCAGTACATGTGAATATGCGCTTTATAGAATGAAAGCGTAAAGATTTGGCTTCTAGTAGTGTAGTAGTTATTTTTTAAAACTGCATATTTTCTGATAATTGTAATTTTTGTCTTTTGTTTTTGAATGATGACCTCATTGATAATTTTTTTAAATGGCACCCTATATTTTTGCCGTCTTATTTGGAAAGAGGTTGCAATTCCAAATTCAGCCATATGTCAAAGTATGACATTGACATTGACAGTTTTCTAGATAATCAAGTTTACAGTCAACAACAAAAAAACATAAAAAATTAAGTTAGCCATGGTACATTGATAGTTTATTTATACATTCCAGCTTTACTTCGTTAAAGTCCATATATAATGAGTAACTGTATATAAAATACTTTTTTTTATAGCAACTGTTAAAACGTGCTATTATTAACTAAAATTAGAGGGAAAAGTAGTACTTTACCATCAAGGGTAGATAAAGTAGTACTTTAACAGCAAGGATAGATAAAGTATTTTATTTTTAAACAAACTCTATAGCAACCAAAAAATTATTAAAGCCACCTACTCATTTTTTCGTGAAACTATTTTTTTCCTGACACTTTTAAATTAAATTTATCATTGATTTTTCTTCATTTTTTGGCCTTCTTTAACAATTGCTATAGAAAAAAATGTTGTATTCCACACGACGATAAAATTTCATTATCTTATCGATGCTTAGTAGCGTCTCGGCTGACGCCTCGACGCTAAAATCGCTCTCGAAGATAAAGTGCAATTTTATCATCTTGTACAATAAATAACTATAATTACTTTAACAATATTTATTTATTTAACCTTATACGTATTTCGGCATGTTTACATGCCATTGTCAAAAATTATATGAAAAAGTAAACAGTTAGTGTTGTTATAGCAATAGAACTTGGTGACTTGATCTCCGCAATCGTCAATGTATTAATTAAAGAAAAAGATTATAAATTAGTCATTCAAAAAATTTATCCGAATACCCTAACTTCATTCGATACAATTAAATATGCTTCGATCCCATATTTTGCTAACAAATCATAAAAAATTGCTAAAATTATAAACAAAACAAATAAATATAAAGTAAACTTTAAAACAACTAGAAACATTTTAAACACTTTGTTTAATGCAAAATCAAAAACAGACGATTTGCTAAAATCAGGCATTTACAAATTAAATTGTTCGCATTGTAATTCGGTTTCTATAGGCCAGACAATTAGAAATTTTGATATTAGGTATAAAGAACACGTACGTTGTTACATAATACAAACACCCACATGAATCCAACTACGCTTAACACTTACTAGAACACAATCATTCTATGACATCTAACAACATTATAAAATGTTTACACTTTTGTGATGATAAACGTAAATTAGATATACTAGAAGCTTTTGAAATTCACAGACATTTAAAAACTGTACCGTTAACGAATGCGCAAATTGATCTTTTAAATTCTCCTCTATTGGACATCTTGGAATAAGAAATCAAGTCATCTGTAGACGATTACCGAGATCAAGTCACCAAGTTCTATTGCTATAACAATACTAACTGTTTACTTTCTATAACCTTTGACAATGGCATGTAAACATGCCGAAATACGTATAAGGTTAAAATAAATAAATATTGTGAAAGTAATTACGTATTTTATATACAGATACTCATTCATAATTTAATTGTTTTGAAACAATCTCAATTTTAGAAACTAACATTAATTAACTAATTATAACAATTAAATCCAACCATCATTGAAATTACAATTCTTTGTATTTCGCTTAAATATCGCACCATTTTTATCACTAATAAATAATCAATAATCAACAAACTATTGAAGTAACAAACGGAAACGCATACAATAATGTTGCACTGAGAATTTTTTCATTTGTTCGCGTTTTGAAACAATAATTAGTTGTCAATATTCCATGGCTAATTCAATTTTTTAAACGTATTTTTTACTTTAAACTTGATTATCTCGAAAATTGTCAATGTCAATGTCATACTTTGACATATGGCTGAATTCGGAATTTCAACCTTTGTCCAAATGTGACGGCAAAAATATGGAATGCCATTTAAGAAAATTGTCGATCACTCATAGTTCGAAAACAAAAGACGATCGAAAAATGACAAAATATAGATTATTTAAAGCTATTCTTATAAGCAATAAGAATACAAACAATGTTTACTGTTAGGAGGTACTCTTCTTACTTACAACTAACCGGTAGGCGTCGCTGGTGTGAGTCGTATGCAGGAGGCAGATAAAAAATATATTTCTATAGCAAACAAGATGTTTTTTAAAGTGTGTCGGAAATTACATACGACGAAAATAAGCAAAAAATGTAAATAACGTACTTCTCATAGATGCATACTAAGAGATATTCGGGTTTTGTATTTCAGGTTACATCGCACAAAGCAGTATACAGATGACGAGCAACTTTTTTTAATTTATTTAATGTTGTACTTAAATAATGAGAACCCCGTTTTGCTACGTATTTTGTTTGCGGAAAAGTTCACGGTAACGCCGAAAAATCATTTCTTCAAAACAAGCTTGTAACGGGCGTATCTTCCAGGTATAGGGTGTTAATAACTTTCACACTTGGACAGACAAAAATTCTTTCAAAGCACAAAAACCACGTTATCAACAAAAATGTTCAGTATATGCTTTGGCAGGAATTGTAGGAAATTATCTGATTGGGTTCTATGCTTTACCGGCTCGATTAAAGTTTTTTAGAGACCACCTTGCCAGATTTGTTGGAAGATGTGCCTTTTACCACTCGACGTGCTACCTATGTGGTTTCTAAATGACGCTGAGGACGCGATGTTGTGTCGCAAAATTTTGTTTTTAATATTTTACATATCAAGGACACAGAAATTTTTTTAATTAAATTTTCATGGTGCCTATTGTTATAGGATTCTATACTTGAACTCGTAATGGTTATTTATATACAGAGTGCAGACTGGACAAAGTATCTTTACGGAATTGCATGTGTTCACGTGTTATTATTACTGTTATTATTATTTCAATTAAAAAAATTTATCTGTTTTTGTATCTGTACTTTAAATTAATTTGATCACTAATTAATAAATCAATTCAAACTAAATCGTACTGGGGCGATACTAATGCCGCATTTAAAAATTTACATGCATTTCCCTATAGACAGCGTGTCAATTCTGCACCCTGTATAATTTTTGTGAACTTCTGAAAAATTTTAATTTTTTCTCTTACAAAATTTTCTGACTGATAAGCGACACTTTAACGTTTATATTTCTACAAAACAGAATTTTATAGAGCAAAAATGGACAACGACATCATACAGAAACACATCATCAGCAACTAAATTGAAAATGGCAATCAAAGGTTATGTTTTACCAGAATTATCAACAATTACCGAATCCAATTGTACATTCTCTTCTATCACGGAAGGCGGTGCAGTATCTACTCGTATGGGTAACATATTTGCTACTACTAAAAAAAATTTTATATAACTTCATTCTATATTTCAGATATTAATACTAAAACATTTAAATCAAATCCTACCGCTGAAGTTCCAATTATCAAACCAAGAGGAAACACAGAAAACATGAATACATGTTATCACATTGATGTTCCTAAGTTTCTTTGTCCAGAAGGTTTTTATAGTATACCAAATCAACATTGCACACTAATTAAGAAAAATCAAGCATTTCCCCTAGCTTGTCCATATCCGCACTTTTTACCTTATGAATATATAGTAAATACCATAGATACGTATTACAGCAATGAAGCTATATGGATACAAGCGTTCAGAAATGTCTCAAATGGTTTTCCCCATTTTACATATTTTGAAAATGGTTATCTTTATGGCAAGGCAATAGATCACATTATTAGTAATTCTGACCATATAAGTGATAGAAACTGCCTGATTAGGAAGAACAGAACTGTTTATCGAGTGTCATGTTCGGAAAGATATACTACTTTATGCATGTATTCATTTGAGAAAATAATAAGATCAACTGCATTAGAGGTGTGTCAAAAGGAACAGCATTATTGCATTTTTGCTGATTACGATTTGACGCAACCAACGTGTTTCTGCCAAGTGTTCAACAAACTTCAACCACCAAAGAGCAATTTTTGTGAAAAACTTGCCGAACCTACTAGTCCTTTTCAAACGCAATTATTATTAACTGCCGCCGAAAAAGGTTTTGTAAAGGGAGGTAGCAAATGTTGGATTGGTTTACAGAAAGAAGAACCTACAGGAATATATAAATGGTCATCAACAAATGAAATTGCTGATTACACTAAATGGGCGAAACCTTACAACTGCAAGTATTCTGAAGGGGCAATTCAGTTTGGTAAATATGACTTTGGTGGATGGATTCTCGTCAAGGATAGAACGCTAGGTTGTGCTTTCTGTGAAACCAAGGCGCGTTTCGAAGAACCCCGCTTGTTCTTTCAATTGCAGCGGAATTATGAAGGTTATAATAAACTTTGGTTGTATGTGGAAAATGTGTATGCTATTAGTAATTTTAACACAAACCAACACTACGATATTTATTGCTTCACTGACGATGGTGATTACAGCTTTTTAAAAAAGTTAAACTACGTATCATATATTGGCGACGTTGCAAATTATACCATTTTTGAACTCAACGTTGCTACAGATCGTCCTAGTCATTATTGGTGCGAAGCATTTCAATTTTCGTCTTTCGCTGTGGTCAGAAGCGATATGATTGTTACTCATTGGATGTATGATTACGCACATGAGTTCTCAATACATGTAAAGGTCAAATTTTCATCAGAAACTGACCCTTTTATTGACAATTTACATGTTAAAATCTGTGAAGAATTACGAAAACAAATTGAGATTGAATACGACACCGTTATATCAGTACGACCAATGAGAGCATATTTTAACGAAAGTACGGATTCTATTAATTTTACAACTCATCTTTCTATCAAAAAAGCCTCAAAAACTGCAACAGAAGAATACAATAATTTATTCAGAATATTAAGCAATATATCCATCATAACAGGTTTTTTTAGTAGTGAAGTATGCCCTGCAACAACGACTTCGACACCTAATGATATAATTCTAGAATGGCCAGAAACTCCAATTGGAGCGACGACAATACCTAGCAACATATTGTGTCTGGATGAAGAGCACAGTATGTTACCTGTAACACGAAAATGCGAAGGCGATTTTTTAAACGGGGGCAAATGGGGAGAACCCTTAGGCACTTGCTTCAGAAATACAACGTATTCAGCAACAACGGAAGAGCTTTTCAACCTCCTAAACCAAACTATATCCGCAGAAAATCTAACTACCAATCTGCTCAGAATAACGGAAGAATATATAAATAAGCAGTCAATTGACATTTATTTGCTTTCAAAGAACTTAGAAAAGTTGGCTGGTATGTCCGAAGAAGAGATTGATGGTACAGGTTACGCAAGAATTATCAGCAATATCATGCACTTTGATCAAAAAACATTAAACGATTCCCAATTTCCACTGAATTCTACCGATAAAATTTTATCAACATTAGACAGTTTCTTAAACAACCATAATTCAACTACTATAGTTTCGTCGAGGTTGATTATACAAATAATTGATCTACAAGATTCTAATATTAAAGGAGTAGGTTTGTTCAAAGAAACGCCAGACGCTAACAGCTTCGAACAGTATAAGCTTTCGTTATTGTTTAATAATATTACTTTGGAAAATTTGGCAAGAAATGCACAATTAGAAATAGCAGCATTTTTGCCCTCGAGTATACCCAACAAAAACCAAACGAACAAGTTAGTAGTTACAGCATTTTACAATGATCTTTTATTTAACGAGGAAAAAAGTGTTTATGATGTAACCAAAATTATTAGTATTTCAATTCCTGGAGTAACGGGACTTTTAAAACAACCATTGCAAATACTGTTTAAAATTCCAAACGGATATTTTAAAGATAAAAGTTGTTCTAACTGGCAGTATGGGAGAAATTTGCTTGCGGTAAGTACACACGGTCAATGGAAAATCGATGAATTAAGTAAAGCAAGGTTTGGTTCGTTCGAACTATGTGAATTTTTGCATATGACTCATTTTGGCCTTTTATTAAATAATGCAGCTGAAGGTCATGAACGTCCTCTGAAAATTATAACAGCCATAGGTTCATCATTGTCGCTTATTGGAATCATACCAATTTATGCTACGGCTGTTTTTTTCAAGAACTGGAGAAAGCGTCCAGGAAATATTATTCTTATTAACTTTTGTAGTGCCATAACTTTGCAAATAACATTAATATTTCTGTTGTATGCCATTGAGAAAGACGGAATACTATGCAAAACAGTTGGCGTGCTTCTTCACTATTCGATTATTTCGGAATTTTGCTGGATGCTTGTGATTGCTATTTTGCAATACAAAAGGTACGTTGTTGTTTTCAAACCTCGAGAAGCTAACATTTTAAAGAAAAGTTTGTTTTTTGGATGGGGTATTCCATTATTTCCAATTATTATTATTTTATGCATGTCTCCAAACAATTACGCAGTTAACGAACAAAACTTTTGCTACATAACTGGACACTATTTTAATTTTGGATTTATTCTTCCTATAGTGGTAATTTTAACTATCAACACAATAATTTTTATAATGATTTTGCATAATATATCGCAATCCACTGTAACTATATGTGTGGAAAGAAGCCGTAACTACAAGAGAGAAATACTGCTAGCGTTTCTTTTATTTTTCATACTAGGGATATCATGGCTGTTTGGTTTATTGGGAGCTTACGGGGCTGGAATGTGGTTTACCTATATGTTTTGCATCACAGCTACGTTGCGTGGTTTAGTGCTGTTTTTGTATTTTATCACTGGAAACAAGGAAACTCGACTTTTATGGACGACCCGTTCTAAATATTTTCTAAACAAACTACTGCTGAATGTTAAAAGTAGACACAATATTTATAAGTAAATGAAAATGTACTGTACGTATGGTGTACGTCTATGTACTATGAATTATATAACATATTCTTTATATAAGATGCAAGCTGTATATAATATACTAAATAATGTAACGTTAAAACGCCATCTTTGCTTCAATTTTAACGTTTCCTATTCCTATTCTTTCCACCTTAACAACAGAATTAAAGCGATTGATTCTTTGTCAAGTCATCTTGTTGTTTGTTATTTTGTTAAATTTGTTTCAAATCTGAACATTGTTTTAACTGATAAACCTCTTATATAAAACGGGTTTCAACGGTAAGATATAAACTAATAAAAAAGGAAGGGTAAGCGATGTAAAGTTACTTTTAATAAAAAGCTTTCATAGTCTTGAAATATAATCATATAATTATATAAATATTTAGATTAATAGCACGTTCACTATGTTACTATTCTTCTTCTCTGTTTCTACCACCGTCGAAAGTCTTTACCGACTAACCATTTCCTTCCATTTCTTCCTGTAATGGCAATCTGCCAGTTCCTAGCATCAAGCCTCTATACAGGGTGTTCAAGTTGAGGAGTGCATGCATGAGGATCTCATAAACGGTAAGAGATTCGGTTAAATGAGAAGAACTATGATCCACATTCAAATCCTAAAATTTTTGCTTAATTTTCAGTACAGACTGAAAAAACTAACATTTTCAGTTTTCGTTTTTTGTGTATACTTTGAATATTATCAAAGATAGCACAAAGAGGTTTTGACATTATTAAGACACCTTTTTGCACAGAATGCAAATCTCAAATGAAATTTTTTATAGGTCGTTCTATTTTCAAAATATTGGCATTAACTTCGCTTTTTTAAATATGCGTCAAAGGCGGCCATGTCGTCATTGAATAGAGCTCTTTTTCCTCGTTTCTCTGATATAGGTTTAATGAGTTTATTTTCACAAATACCGGAGTTATATGCAAGAAACCTTTTTTTGTAGTAGGCTGCGAAAAACTGTTTTCTTGAGTAGGCTGATCATTAACAAAAAGTCAAGAAAACAAAAAACAAACAGCTGCATTTCTTTCCATTGAGGTTTGATCACTTTATCTTCCCAAATAATGAAGTTATAAGCGAGCATTTGTTTGCTGTGAAACAACAAACACAAAACACCTGAATGTTTCAGAAAATGTATGTTTGTATGATAATCAGAGATGAGTACTATTTAATTTGTTTTGGCAATATCTGCATCTTTACACGAGTTTATTGTCATTCTAAATTTATCTTACTTTTCGCGTTTTATTACTTAGCAGGCGTATTAAAAAGTTAAACGTCTTTTGATTGTTATAGGAACAAACCTTTTTAATAGTTTTATTCCCTGAAGCATTCAGGTGTTTTTTTTCCATTATTTTTACAGTTTACCTTGAGAAACAACAGTCAACAATTGACTATATAATCACGAACACTTTAAGTATATACTGGACGTTAGAATACTAGGGTCTGCAAACGTGGGTACAGACCATAGCCTAGTGCTTTGCAAGTACAGAACTATAGTAACACTGGAAAAAAGAAAGGAACCGGAATATATTAAAAAACTTAATATTGAATCAATAGAAAATGATAGTACCCAGTTTCTATACCAACAAAGATTAAAAGAGAGAATTGCCAAGAATCCAATTATAGTCAGTGCTGATGTTGAACAATCATGGGATAAGTTATGTACAAATATAATGAAAAGTGCAGAGGAAGCTCTAGGTAGCAGAAAAGTAAATATAAACAACAGACGTAATACCAAGCCTGGTTTACCGAAGAAATCAAAACGCTAGTTACAGAAAAGCGACAAGCATATTTAAAATTTAGAAGTAATGAAACACCAGAAGAACGTAATGCATATATACAAAAGAGAAATCAAGTAAATGAAAGAATTCGAGAAATAAAAAAGCAGTTCTGGGAAAAATTCTCTAAGGATATGGAATATGATTTGTATGGCGGACAAAAAAAAGTATGGAACATGCTACGAAACAGAAAAAAACCAATTAACGAATACGTAGAAACAAAAAGTATAACACCTGAGCAATGGAGCAACCACTTCAAAAATCTATACAAGACTCACCCTATAAATGCAGAAGAAGAAGTTATATTGAACAATGACGACGAGATGGAGGACGCATTTCAAATTACTGGAGATGAAATAGCATCAGCGATTCCCCGGTCTCGATCAAATCACAAACAAAATGACCAAGCACGGAGGAAACGCACTTACCCTCCAATTAACCATCTTTTATAACAAAATATTTGACACAGGGACCAAACCAATGGCGCTCGAGCATTACCATCCCAATTTTCAAGAAAGGATCGAAAATCAATCCACAAAATTACAGAGGTATATGTCTACTAAGCAGCATTCTGAAATTATTAACAAAAATATTATCAGAAAAGGTAGTTTCGATATTAAAAAGGAGCGAGGAACAGCAAGGCTTTCGCCAAAACAAATCAACCATAGATGCTATATACATTTTACGCCAGCTTATAGAAAAATCCATCGAATACGATAAACCAATATATTGCAATGATATGCGTGGCTTTGTATTTATTAGAAAACAATTCCCTAAATGCCTGCAATTCACGCAATTCCAAATTGTATTTTCTATGAGACTCTTTTATTAACTTTCTCAGGGTTGTTATTAAGCTTGGAAGTACAGTTGTTACTGAATATGAATCAAAAAGAAAAATACACAAAATAATATGAACGTTACGAAAAGGTTTTATTCAATAGATCAATTTTTTGATCAAATTTTCGAAAAATCAAACAATTTCTACTAAATACCATTGTTCTTAAAACCGAACACTTATCTTTGTGTCTCCTTATTGTGATATTCTTCACTCGACAAACGATGAATGTCCAATTCCCTCTTCTCTAGTTTGCAGGTTCGTCAAATAACCTCAACACTCGCATTTAGTTTGAATCCTCCTTTGGACTGCTTTTATGTTAATTTATACTTGGCTTTTCTATTATCATAACTGGAAGCTCGTTCTGGATCGTTTTATATTTATTTATTCTTTTGGATTTTCCATAATTCGTTGACAAACACTTGTATCCGTTTTATAATAGGTTCTTTTAAATTTAAAAGCACTTTTATATTACTTTAAACTCGTTTTTCTTCTTTATTCATTCAGAGAATCTAAAATCCTCTGTCTTTGTTTACAAAGACGAGCCGTAACTAATAAACAAATTATCCATTCTTTTGTCTTCTCTCTTGATTCCCATTTTTTTTAAAAACAAATAAATCTCGTGATACATTCATACATTTGTCAAATTGACATTCAAATCCATAACCCCCACAAATGACATTTCACGACGCTCAAACAAGTAAGTCTAAAACTTCTTATAAATTAAACTTTTTAAAACAATTCTGAACTATTTAATAATTAAAATTAACATAAACAATAATCGTATCAATTTGATGGGTCTAGGACACTTCGCCCAAAGACCACAACGCCCAACGCAAGAAAAAGACCACAATGCCCAAAAAATGTCCACAAAGCCCAATGGCTGGAAAGGGACACAACGCCCAACACGCCCACAAAGCCCAAAAATAAGTAGAGACACAATGCCCAACGTGCCCATAACGACCAATTATTTGGTAGTGCCATAATGCCCACTATGACCATAACGCCCAAACTGCTACGGGTCCATAAAGCCCAATATGTCCACAACGCCCAATTGTTTTATAGGGCCACTACGCCCTACAAAAGGTCCCTAATGCCCAAGCGCGCTCGTGTAGAATCGGTTTTATCGGTCAGAAGCCATAAGGGACACAACGCCCAACCCGGCCACAAAGCCCAAATGTAATGAGAGACACAATGCCCAAATGTAATGAGAGACACAATGCCCAATGTGTCCACAACGCCCAATTATTTTATAAGACCACAACGCGCGCTCGTGTATAATCAGTTTTGTCAGCCGCAACTGATGAGGGACGCAACGTAAAATATTTCTGCATGTGGGGTTTCGGTAATCGGAATAAAAAGTATTGAATAAAAGCCACGAGAAAAAACCTTGACAATAAAAAGCAACCAACAGGTTTTATTTCAAATTAAACATCTTATACACAGTGAGTTAAAAGTATGGAGACACCGATTTGCTGCCGTTAATATTCTTCTTATGAGAAAATGTTCAATACAATAGTTATTTGTGTACCAAGGCCAAAAAGTGGATTTTTTTCGGCCGTGTCTGAGTTTAATGGCCGAGGCGCAGCCGAGGCCAGAAAGCAGACGAGGACGAAATAACACTTTTTGGCGGTGGTGCACACAATATTTTTTAGGCGACCTTCATTCTAAAATTTACAAATTTGTTAGATTTTTATTTATGATTTATTGATATAATTATTTATAACAACTGAACAATTGTACATATTTGTGACTTCTTCAGAAAGGTTTATATTTTTCTACAAATTTGTTAGATTTTTACTTAAAATAATCAAGATAAAATTACTGCTGCAGCAACATCAAAAAGCACACAAATTGTTCATACGAATAATGAAGCTATACATGCCGAAATTACTTCGGCCAGCAAGCAGACGAGGACGAAATAGCACTTTTTGGCGGTGGTGCACACAATATTTTTTAGGCGACCTTCATTATAAAATTTACAAATTTGTTAGATTTTTATTTATGATTTATTGATATAATTATTTATAACAACTGAACAATTGTACATATTTGTGACTCCTTCAGAAACGTTTAGTGAACATACATAAACCCTTAAACAGAAGGCCGCCAGGACGTCCACCAAAGCGATGGCACAAAAGTTGGACATCTGCATCCAAGAAAAATGACAACGCTTAAAGAATCATTGGATAAAACAGGACTAAGTCCTAAGCTAAGTAGAAGAAGAAGACCTTGAGAAAACAATTTCTCACTTATAACTTATAATGTCATTATTTGGGAAGATAAACTGATCAAATCGCAATAGAAACAAATGCAGCCTTTTGTTTTTTGTTTTCTTTATTTTTGTTAATTTTCAGCCTACTACAAGGAAACAGTTTTTCACAGCCTACTCTAAAAAAACAGTTTTTTGCTTATTACTCCGTTATTTGTGAAAATTAATCAGTCAAACCCTATATCAAAGAAAAGGAAAAAAGGAGCTCTATTTCAATGATAACATGGCCGCCTTTGACGCATATTTAAAAAAGCGAAGTTAATGTCAATATCTTGAAAAGTGAAGGACCTATAAAAAATTTAATTAGAGATTCGAAATCTGTGTAAAAATGTGTCTTAATAATGTCAAAATCTCTTTGCGCTATCTTTGACAATAATCAAATGATACACAAAAAACGAAAACTGAAAATTTTAGTTTTTTCAGTCTATACTGAAAATTAGGAAAAACTCTAGAATTTGAATAGGCATCGTAGTAGTACTTGAGATGGTGAACAATTCTTCTTATTTAACCGAATCTCTATCTCTTACCGTTTACCGTTTACCGTTTACCCCATGCATGCACTTCTTATCTTGGACACCCTGTAGATCCTTGTTCACATTATGTATTCATTTGATACGTGGTCTTCAAAATCGGTATGAGTATGAGCATATTAAATAACAATAAGAACAACATTCCACTGGGAAGGTTTCTTTTTGGTCGTTTACTTGAACAGATTAATTGAGTAATCGAACTAAAAACACTCGAACTGTGGAATAGCAACACTTAAAAATACAGCACCCTTCCACACAAGTAACTAAATACCCGATATCAGTGTCAGTTTACCACTGACGATGATAGCTTTGCTGTCGAAATACGTATAACATGGTATTTAGTTAATTGTGTGGAAGGGTGCTGTATTTTTTAATTGAGTAACCGCCAAAAAAACTGCTGTCACCAAGTTATAAAATCGATTTTAAGATTTCAGGGGATAAACACTTGGTTGCAGCTAGAAAACAGAAAACGTCATAAAATTGATCGATTGCTTCAAAAAATTGGAGAGAGAGGGGCATGTCGAATAGCACATCTACGCAAGCCCGACCTTCCTACCACACCCTAGTGCCCCTTTCCACAACAAATTTACGATATTAAAAACAAAATGTACGAATTTCGGCTTTAAAATCAGCATGAACCTGTTAAATGACTATAGAAACAATCTTCCATTGAGAAAGCACATCTGGGAAGTTTTCTTTTCATAGTTTACCTGAACAGCTTAATTAGATAATTGCCAAAATAAAAACTATACACAAAGAATTAAAAGATTTTCCAAAATCTTACAAATTTGAAAATTTTTCAAAATATTTTTTTCCATACCTAACATTTTAAAAAATTTTTAATTTAATTCATTTTTTATCTTATCAAAATTTGTAAAACTTCATAAGAATTACAATATATCTTTTTTTTCATTACATTTTTTAAATCTTCATAATTCTTTTATTTTCATAGTTTTGCTAAATTTTCAGCACTTGTAAAAATTGATTGATAACAATTTTTAACTTCAATATTTTAAAATTTTTATAAAACTAAAACAATTTTTAAAAACTCTAAATTATTAAATTTTCTAAAAGTTGTCAAAGTTTCTAAAAATTGTCGATAATTTTCAAAATTTCAAAATTTTTCAAAATTAAAAATTTTTAAATTTTAAAGACTTTTCACAACTTAAATTTTTTTTATAATTTCTAGCATTTTTCGAAACTTTAAAACTTTCTATAAATTTAACAATTCTGTTTTTTTTTCTTCAAAATTCTTGACAATTTTGATTACTACAGAATGTGTTTGAAAATCATAAAATTCAAAATATCAAAAAATGTTTGTTACGCAAATAAATAATCAATATTTTAATATGTACAAATTAATTTTTGGCAGAAGTAAACAATGGTATGTTAACTCTTACGTCATTGAAAGCAGAAAAGATTAAGCTTTCGTGTGGCTTACTAACTATGGTTTTCACTTAAATAAAGGTAAGTTTGTACTGTATCTCGAAAAGACGGCAAATTACAGCTGCAAAGGTTTTTCGAATTCAACTTAAAACTATTAAAAACTTTTTACTTTACAATTGCTTGTATATTGTTACCTTAAAATAAATATTTTAAACAACAGACTTATTTTGTTTCACCTAATTAATTCTACTTGGAACTAAAATATTTTTCTAAAATGTTCATTCTCTGTTTATCTAAACAAGTTTTTCCTACTTTTCGAGATTCTAAGTGTCTACCTCCCATTATACACCGTTAGCTTTGTATGGCCTTAAAAGTGAGTACATGGTATTGAAAGTATAACAAGTTATATCTTTTCCTACAAACGGGAAGCTTGCTAGAAAACTAGAATTTCAAATTCATCGCCTGAATGTTTGTGCCCTAAGTACAACATACCATGTACACATAAATAATACATTAACAGGTACCTACCCTCCGAACGTTATAAAAAGCTGGTCCACGGCTTCTATCATGTTCATCCGGCGGAAGCTTGATAAGGTTTCCATTGCCATCAATATCGTATCCATTTTCATCAATGTGGGTCGGAACAGAAGGTCCACTGGCAGACACTGAGTATGGTACCCTACACACATACAGTCTTCCATTGCCATGAACCGGTGGGGGCTTATATTTACATCCTTTTTCTATTTTTTTAGGATCATAATCAGTAGGACCCGGAGTATCACCTTTGGAATATACCAAACGTTTGGCTCTATTTTGCAAACTCGAACCACCCTTGAAAATAATTTTTAACACGATTGATTTAGATATTAAAATTAATGGTACCTACCTTTATTTTTTTTCTCAATTCCGGATTATATATAGTATGAGTGTATAACTTTTGGCCAGAGGAAAATTTCCTTTTTGTACTGCTTAAGAATGGAACATTATTTTCTAAAATTAAATAAATTATTAAAAGAAATTTGTACTAATAGTATTTTACCAAAAGTATCTTTCAAATCACAAATAATGTAACTGTTTGGGGCTAAATTGTCGGGGGTGCCGGTGTTGGGAGCTTTTTTAAAGCGCGGTGCTAAATTGTACATTTTCTTTACGTTAATATATTTACATGTATTTAAAGTTAGTCGAAAGTTCTTGGTTTTTCAAAAATAAGGAACAGAAAACACAAACGTCAAAAAATAAAAACATCACAAATACTTTGCCATTTTACAGTCATGACCTTCCTTATAAGGAGCTTTGACAGCTGCTATTGTTGTGTGCTTCTAATATGTAATCAATTTCCAATTAGAGAGTGCTAAGAACGAAAATGTCCTTGGTTCGTTGTCATGGTGGCGTTTGATGTTTGGCGGTTTTACTAGTTTGACTTAAACAACCCCAACTTTAAAATCAATTCTGTATATGTAAGATGCATAGACAGCTATGCGTATATACAATAAAACATTTTAGAGTGGCATAAGCTCTAGGAGCGTACAGCAAGTGCCATTTAACCTTGCAAAAAAAATGACGATAAGTTTAAAAGGCGAGAAGCCGTTACACTCTCAAGCAAAAGCAATCCCGTAGTTTGAAAGCTAGTATAATATCTACTTGCTGTTAATTATTTATGTCATTATTATGTTAATCCTTCCTCAAAGCAAACTGTTTCTAACCTTATGGCGCACGGCCTTTTAATTTGTCAAAAAATCCACAATTTTTTGTAAACCATAAATAAATTGACTTTCACTTTTTAGTAGAGTGTACCACACTGTCCAACAGCCAATTAGAGCTAGTTTAAATTACGACTACCGACGAAACAAAGCGTAAGTAGCCGAATCAAAGCCCACTAAAATTTGCAAGGTTAGGTGGCACATGCTGTAGCGTAGCGGTCGGGGAACTTTTTTAACCATTACCCCAAAATATATTTGCTTAAGTCGATATTACCCCCTCATTTTGAAAAGGAGACAATCAATGTAAATTTAAATTAAACATTATTTATTGAATTAATTTACACGGAAAATAAAAAAATTTGCATGAAAATAGTAAGTATGTAATAGAGTAATAGACAAACAAAATAAAATTCTCATATTGGAACAAACAAAAATTAATTGAAAACTTTCCCCCTTCAGGTTTTGGAGAAATGATGTTGCTTCATGTTTGATACAATAACTTCAAAATTGGGGCTTTTTGATGTAAGAGCAATTTGAATACAGTCTTCGGCGTTTAATCGATTTCTGTTCTTCGTTTTTATGTTCATTAGAGTGGAAAATCCTTGTTCACAAAGGTAGGTTGTTGCAAATGACAGCAAGTTTTTTACCGCCTCCTCATGTGCAATTTTGAAAGCCTTTGCAGCTTTTGACAACCAAAAAGACGACAGATTTGCTTTGCTCTCAAATTGAATACCTGCTTCAGTATTAGATCGAAGTTCAAGAATTGCCTCTGCCAAACCTGAAGGTTCTTCTGGTATGTTAGCAATTTCACATTTAAAAGGATCTACAACCCAACTGACAGTATGTATATCAAGATCTGGAAAGTAATCAGAGAACCGCTCTCTGAGTTTGGTAAGATGTCTTATAACTGTATCCTTGATGTCATCAAAAGTAATATTTTCACAATTTTCCAAAAACAAAGCTAACTTTGAAAAAGAAGCTATCTTATTCTGTTCTGCTTTCTGTCTCCAATATTGAAGCTTTAATCCAAACGCTGACACTATTTCTCTGGCTGAAATGATATTAATATTTTTTCCTTGCAATTCTTTGTTCAATATATTTATATTCTCAAAAATGTCAGCTAAATATGCAAGATGTGCAACCCACGAGGGGTTTTTATCTGCGAGAATATTCTTTTGATCAACCATAAAAATTTCGAGTTCAGTTTTGAGAGCCCATACTCGATTTAGAACATTTCCTCGAGAGAGCCACCTTACTTCTGTATAATAAAGTAGGTCCGTATATTCAGCTTCACCGTCCTGACATAATTCACGAAATAGCCGCGTGTTTAGTGCATGTCCTTTGATAGCATTAACAATCTTGATGACATCATGCATGAACGCTTCCAGTATAGGTTCCAAATGTTTCACAAGAAGTGTCTGGCGATGGATCATACAGTGAGTAACTTCAATATTTGGATTATTTTTTTTCACGAAAGCCGAAAAACCATTAATATGACCTAGCATAGCTGGAGCTCCATCAACAGACACAGCAATACAGTTTTCCCACTTTAAATTAATGCTTTGAGTATTAAAGTATTCATTTACCTTATTATACACATCAATTCCACGAGATCTCAACTCGAGAGGAGAACAAAACAACAATTCCTCTTCAATTGCATGTGTACCTTTGTAGCGAACATACACCATTAGCTGTGAATTGCTACTGACATCTGTAGTCTCATCAAGCTGAATAGCAAAATATTTAGCCTGTTTTAGTGAGAAAATAACCTGTTCCTACACATTTTCTGCCAAGATAGAAATTCTTTCTTTTACAATTCTTGCAGACAAGGGCACTGAATTCAGTTTCTTCGCCTCTTTCTGACCACACATGATCTCTGCCATTTTCACAGCTGCTGGTTTAACCAAATCTTCACCAATAGTATATGGTTTCTTGTTTCGGGCAATCAACCAGGCTACTTCAAAGCTAGCCTTTGATGCTGAACGCTGATCAAAGGTACCTAACAAGTTGCTGTCCAATCTTTGGCTTTTAACAGACATTTCTAAATTTACAAAGTATTCTCGCGGTTTGGAAGACAGATGTGAATGCAAATTATCCAAATGTTTCTTCAATTGACTTTTTTTGAAAGATTCTGAAGTCAGTACTTTCAAACATACAACACACTGTGGTTTCATTGTACCTTTGTCTTCTATTTGTGTAAAACCATAATTAAGGAATTCTTCCTGGTATGTTTTTTTCCTATTTCTATTTGCTGCCATCTGAAGGGTGACCGAACCAGTGGTTAAAAAACACTTACATTAAATTAAATTTTCAAATTGCGGCTTACCTTGATCGTTGAAATTGGTGATGAAATGATGTGCCTCGTCAGTAACTAGAAACTCGAGCGCTCGAAGACGTGTGAACATCACGACGGTCTCTATAATACTGTATGCACGATTGCGCGATCACGCCGATCACCTGATGCACGCGATAGAGCCGCCCTCTGACTCGTTTTAGTAGAGGAGTGAGATGGCCCGGCCCGTATATCTCGCTGAATTGTTTAAGTTTATGGTTTGTAAAAATACTAACACGTTTTTAAAATAGCAAATTAGAAAAATTTCCTTATTACCCCCAAAAATTTCATTTTTACCTCATTTGGGGTAATTTACCCCGGTTCCCCGACCGCTGGCAGAGACAATGTTTGCTTCAGTCAACGCAGATGTTTATCCGCTTCTTTCAAGTAAATCACCTAAGCATTTTAATACAGTTAATATTACAATTTACTTTCGGCTTAGACCGCGTCGTCATTTGGGGATAACACCTGGCATAATCAGGTAAGGACTGACCTGTAGTTTGTCTGCCAGTACTCTAATCGTTCGGAAGATGCAAGCTAGCTATAATGTCTTGCAAAACGTTAGTTTGTGTGGGTTCACAAACAGCTAACAGGTATAAGCCGATTAAATATTCTTGTCCTGGAAAACACGATACATTAAGATCAAATCCTTGCCTACCCCGAGGTTCAAATAATCTAAGCACACGGCCTTATTTAGACGGGTGGAGCTTACGAACAACTATGGCTCAAACATTTGAAGCAAATGCTTGTAAAGGCAGACAAGCTACAACTTCTTACTTGTTTATGCTGGGTGTAATCCCCAAATGACGACACGATTTAAGCCGAAAGTAAATTGTTATATTGACAGTTCGAGAAACCGCGAAAGTCTCAAAGAATACATTTTAATACAGCCATCCTGATATGGAGAAATCCTAACATAATTACGAATGACTCTTTGCCATACTGCTGAGGAAACTTCCACTGAATGTTTCTTAATATTTTAAAAAAGGGCTATCACCAAAATTTGTTCGAGTTTTAAGTAATTCACAGTTTTTCTGATATTATCCATTGCGTGACGCATGATTTCAACCGATTTAGAGCCCTCGGAAGTGAGTGAAAGTAGAGTTGAACATGAAGGGGTGCTTGGTGCTCCTGTGGTGCATAATGTGCTATGGTATGCTGCCCATGAAACATGAATATCACTAGCTTATTCCTTCTCCTAACTTACACTACCTAAAGCACCATGTACATCTTCACATCACTTTATTTCTTCCGTCCGCAGATTGAAGCATTGAGCCAAGGGACGTACCAATTATGTGTCTTAGAAATTGTTAGATTCTTCTTGGTATTTTGAACTAGGAGTGCAAGAGTATAATCTTCGGAGAGATTCTTCACTCTCTTTCCCGTTGAGGTCACGCAAAATGGAGGATTAGAAGTGCAGCGTGCATCGCTTGCAGTGTGTTGGAAGAAAGAGATGGCAGTTCTGTAAAAACAACCCTTTGAATTTGTTGCCGAAGGATTATGGTCTATGTTATCCGCAGCGGATGTTGTAAAAGTGCTTTTACGCAAGTTTTGGCTACGCAGCAATTCTGAGGTTGTATTTGAACTCCTCCGGGTCGATGTACCAGGGGTAAGTCAAAGATTATGTCAAATAATAGCTATTTCTGTTCGTATTTTTTAGTCATTTTTAAAATGGCGGTCATTGTAGCATGGGCAGAGATGGAAAGTGCCTCTACCCTCAAACATTTCCTCAAGGACCAAAAACCACAAAACTATATTAACCCCACTTTTTACACGAAGTGCATCAGCCAATGCGCTGGACTATAAATGTTTTGATTTGTAAACATTCTTTCTTTCTTTCCCATCTCTTTTTATACCTTACGGTGTCGAGGTTTTCTTTCACTCTGGGTAGGCTCTTCGCTGTGTAGTAAGGAGGTAGTGGGGCCTTGGCCTTTAAACCGCTACAGCAGCGGTCGGGGAGCCGGGGTAAATTACCCCAAATGGGGTAAAAATGAAATTTTTGGGGGTAATAAGGAAATTTTTCTAATTTGCTATTTTATAAACGTGTTAGTATTTTTACAAACCATAAACTTAAATAATTCAGCGAGATATACGGGCCGGGCCATCTCACTCCCCTACTAAAACGAGTCAGAGGGCGGCTCCATCGCGTGCATCAGGTGATCGGCGTGATCGCGCAATCGTGCATACAGTATTATAGAGACCGTCGTGATGTTCACACGTCTTCGAGCGCTCGAGTTTCTAGTTACTGACGAGGCACATCATTTCATCACCAATTTCAACGATCAAGGTAAGCCGCAATTTGAAAATTTAATTTAATGTAAGTGTTTTTTAACCACTGGTTCTGTCACCCTTCAGATGGCAGCAAATAGAAATAGGAAAAAAAACATACCAGGAAGAATTCCTTAATTATGGTTTTACACAAATAGAAGACAAAGGTACAATGAAACCACAGTGTGTTGTATGTTTGAAAGTACTGACTTCAGAATCTTTCAAAAAAAGTCAATTGAAGAAACATTTGGATAATTTGCATTCACATCTGTCTTCCAAACCGCGAGAATACTTTGTAAATTTAGAAATGTCTGTTAAAAGCCAAAGATTGGACAGCAACTTGTTAGGTACCTTTGATCAGCGTTCAGCATCAAAGGCTAGCTTTGAAGTAGCCTGGTTGATTGCCCGAAACAAGAAACCATATACTATTGGTGAAGATTTGGTTAAACCAGCAGCTGTGAAAATGGCAGAGATCATGTGTGGTCAGAAAGAGGCGAAGAAACTGAATTCAGTGCCCTTGTCTGCAAGAATTGTAAAAGAAAGAATTTCTATCTTGGCAGAAAATGTGAAGGAACAGGTTATTTTCTCACTAAAACAGGCTAAATATTTTGCTATTCAGCTTGATGAGACTACAGATGTCAGTAGCAATTCAAAGCTAATGGTGTATGTTCGCTACAAAGGTACACATGCAATTGAAGAGGAATTGTTGTTTTGTTCTCCTCTCGAGTTGAGATCTCGTGGAATTGATGTGTATAATAAGGTAAATGAATACTTTAATACTCAAAGCATTAATTTAAAGTGGGAAAACTGTATTGCTGTGTCTGTTGATGGAGCTCCAGCTATGCTGGGTCATATTAATGGTTTTTCGGCTTTCGTGAAAAAAAATAATCCAAATATTGAAGTTACTCACTGTTTGATCCATCGCCAGACACTTCTTGTGAAACATTTGGAACCTATACTGGAAGCGTTCATGCATGATGTCATCAAGATTGTTAATGCTATCAAAGGACATGCACTAAACACGCGGCTATTTTGTGAATTATGTCAGGACGGTGAAGCTGAATATACGGACCTACTTTATTATACAGAAGTAAGGTGGCTCTCTCGAGGAAATGTTCTAAATCGAGTATGGGCTCTCAAAACTGAACTCGAAATTTTTATGGTTGATCAAAAGAATATTCTCGCAGATAAAAACCCCTCGTGGGTTGCACATCTTGCATATTTAGCTGACGTTTTTGAGAATATAAATATATTGAACAAAGAATTGCAAGGAAAAAATATTAATATCATTTCAGCCAGAGAAATAGTGTCAGCGTTTGGATTAAAGCTTCAATATTGGAGACAGAAAGCAGAACAGAATAAGATAGCTTCTTTTTCAAAGTTAGCTTTGTTTTTGGAAAATTGTGAAAATATTACTTTTGATGACATCAAGGATACAGTTATAAGACATCTTACCAAACTCAGAGAGCGGTTCTCTGATTACTTTCCAGATCTTGATATACATACTGTCAGTTGGGTTGTAGATCCTTTTAAATGTGAAATTGCTAACATACCAGAAGAACCTTCAGGTTTGGCAGAGGCAATTCTTGAACTTCGATCTAATACTGAAGCAGGTATTCAATTTGAGAGCAAAGCAAATCTGTCGTCTTTTTGGTTGTCAAAAGCTGCAAAGGCTTTCAAAATTGCACATGAGGAGGCGGTAAAAAACTTGCTGTCATTTGCAACAACCTACCTTTGTGAACAAGGATTTTCCACTCTAATGAACATAAAAACGAAGAACAGAAATCGATTAAACGCCGAAGACTGTATTCAAATTGCTCTTACATCAAAAAGCCCCAATTTTGAAGTTATTGTATCAAACATGAAGCAACATCATTTCTCCAAAACCTGAAGGGGGAAAGTTTTCAATTAATTTTTGTTTGTTCCAATATGAGAATTTTATTTTGTTTGTCTATTACTCTATTACATACTTACTATTTTCATGCAAATTTTTTTATTTTCCGTGTAAATTAATTCAATAAATAATGTTTAATTTAAATTTACATTGATTGTCTCCTTTTCAAAATGAGGGGGTAATATCGACTTACGCAAATATATTTTCAAGTAATGGTTAAAAAAGTTCCCCGACCGCTAAATTCTAAAACAAAGCATATAACGGGTGCCAGAATTTTCTCCAATGACCTAAACCTACGCCAAAGTATATCACTAGGCAAAATTGCCACTGTCTTCCAAGCGGAGGTAGTGAGAATCATGCATGGTGCAAATGCAATTCTTGAACGACAAATCAAAAATCAACGTATTGGTATCTACAGTGATAGCAGAGCTGCTTTACTGGCCCTAAGCAGTTGCAAAATTACCTTAGGAGTAGTGCTGCGGTGTCGTGAAGCTCTCGACGATATCTCAAAAAATAATGCTGTTTCCCTTGTATGGATG
This sequence comes from Ctenicera cuprea, assembly GCA_958336395.1. Lineage (NCBI taxonomy): Eukaryota > Metazoa > Arthropoda > Insecta > Coleoptera > Elateridae > Ctenicera > Ctenicera cuprea. The sequence continues at coordinate 51,901,233 of OY284487.1, forward strand.
AAAGGACATGACGGCAACTACGGCAGTGAGAAGGCTGATGAGATTGCGAAAGTGGCTTTTCAACAAACTCTCAGGGTGACAGAACCCGCAATTCCCATATCCTCGGAGACATGAAGCTTTATGCTATACCAAGAAACCTTAAAAAGCTTTACACAAAGACGGGTTAACACTCAAAACTGTTGTCAAGCAAGGGCTGATATTACGGACTCTCGCCAAAGACAGCTAAATACTGTGGGCTACTGTCCCGAAAGAACTTGTTTTTTAATTATCTCTCAAATTTTACTCTGACGCCTTCCAAGAATTTGTGAAAAATTTACAATTGATTAATTATTTATTCAAAAACTCAAACGTCGATTGTTATAAACTTTTATCAGTTCGGTACACTATTTAAAGTACTTTATTAGGATTTGCTAGAATTAACAACTATTTTTAAAATTAAGAAACAAAACGATACTTTTTAATATCAACAACGCGTTTTCCGGCAGTTACGTGATTTTAACTACGCCTATTAGTTAGCTGTAGTTAAAAAATATATTTTTCATTTTTTGCATATTTTTGATAACTTTTCAAATAAAGCTATTACAGTCATTTTTGTCCGACATCCGAAGCGGAGTTTGTAATTCGCCGAAGCGCTTCGGCGAGGGCACACTTAGGCTTTCGTGCAGTAGTCACTGCTTCTCTGGGTAGAGTTAGGTACGGAAACCAACTGAACGGGCTATCGCAAATTTAAATTCCCGCTGCTTGTTTTCTTCGAAATCTAATACTCGCTGAACTGTACAACGTTATAATTATTAAAAGGTACACTTTTGAAAATACGGCAACGGCATGTATTAGTATCTAGTATTGGATACAATTTTTTTTTTGAATGCTATAATTTCACTGTGGCGCTTTCCATGAATTTGGATGGATGGAATGGAAGGTTATGATTATAAAATGTACACTTTTGCAAATACGATAAGTTTTACATGCGAAAGTCCACACAGTCCACACTTCAGCTTTTTACTTTTTAACACTACCGCGTAACATCAAAAAATTAGGTGCCAAATAAATAGACCGTTGCTTTTAAACACAGTTTTGCATAAGCAAAGACCGAGGTTATCGGGCCAAATGATTTCAGCTGCGACACAATCAACCAATCTATTATTCTTAATACGTTTGCATGCACTTTGATAAAATCGTGCAAGGATCACACGGAAAAAACAGTCAAGATTTCAGAACGCAATCAGCACCACAAAGGCACGGCCTCTGTAGTTTTTACTTTACTTGCGTCGGTCAGCGGCAATCAGGAGTACCATGCAGCTATTGTGTGTTTATTTATTTTACACGCAGTTTGGAAGTTTGCAGTAAATATGGAAATTCTCGTTGACCAGTTTTAATTGAAAAATTTATTAGATACTCTTACGAAAAACAAATAGAAATAAAAAATCATGGGTGATGTACTACAAAACTACGAGGGTTGTTACAGACAGACAGTAGGAAGAAATCTAGATCATTAAATACTGAATGGTATATAAGAGTAGACTATCTAACTGGTAGCAATATTAAAAATAAGCTATTATGCTGGAATTGCTGACTATGTTCATGTAAATCTAACCCCTCAAAGTATAGTTCGAAACAAAATACTCTGTTTTAAGGACAAATTTCAGCTGCAATTAGAAAACATGCGTCGACCACAGAAAATTTATCTGCAATTGTAGGATTGAAATTATTTGACAAATCACGCATTAACTTGGCTTTAGACTCAGGTTTACGTTATCAAATTAAAGTGCGTAATGACAAAGTAAAATTAAATAGTGATTTTATGCATAGATTAATTCATTTAACAACAGGTTTTGGTAAATTAGAGTTGCCGTAAATTTTTTATTCTTAATCTTAATGTTAATTAATTATTGCTATAGCCTACCCAAATTTTAAACCTACAGAACGCCATTGCAACTTGGAAATGTAACCAAATTACAACATTCTCAACTTCTCTTATCATTGAATTAACCTGTGTAATTTCCAAATTATCAATGTAACAATGATGTTACTAGCAGCTTTTTAACTTCAATTCGTAGTTCTAAAGTAGCATAGCAAATTAACAAGCGCATGCAAAATTAATTGTCCAATAAATTGCGTAATTGCAGGATAGAAACAATTTAGTATTAGCCTATAAATAGATCCAACTGAAGTATTATCTAGTTTCTATTATCTAACAGCCTAGTACTTCACTCATAATAAATAATTTTATGATATTATTAAATATGAATAATTTATTAATAATTTTATTAATAATTACCACTTCTCAATGTTTAACAGTTTCAAGTGAAGACGAGTTTTGCCAAATTCCTGCTTGCGATGTATTAGAATCTTTAAATACAAAATTATATGAACAATTTGCTGCCATTAATAATAGTTTTAACAATGAAAATTATGAGCTGGTTAAATTAGAAAGACGCGTTCGGTCTTTGGAGCAACCAGGTAAGTTTATTATTTTATCCAATTAAATACATACTAGTACTTTTAATACATTTTAGTTTGGCAGATTTCAGCTTCGAGCGATCGATGGCTTAATTGTGCCAAAGGGCCTTGTAAGTGTAGGCCTGAAACTAAAAGTTTAACATGTTGGAATAACCACATTACTATTCTTCCATCTGAACAAGTCCTTCCTGAAGATATAATCAGCATGTACATTAAAAATGTGTGGTGCCAAATTACAAAAAATTGAATTATATTTTTGCAGGGATCTTGGAATTAATTTATTGACAACGTTAAACAAAAAATCGTTTTGGGGTTTAACAAAAATTACTGAAATAGATCTGTTTGATAATCGAATCGACTACTTACCGGAAAGTATTTTTGAAACTCTTGTTGAATTACATTATTTGTAAGTCAATTTTGTTAATAATTTAGCTTAATAAATTTATAAACAAATTTTTAGACGTTTGCACAACAATTTGCTGGAAGAGATGCATAACGATGTGTTTATTTTTCAAAAAAAAATTAGAACGTTAGATTTATCTAATAACAGACTACGAATTCTACCTCCAGGTCTTTTTAGAACATGCGTAAATCTTATCGTTTTACATTTATCTTCAAACAACCTTAAAGAAATTCCGGTGGAGCTATTTAATAATTTGGTGCTTTTGGAAGACTTGGATTTAAACGGAAACCATTTATATCACTTAAACAAATTTATGTTTAAAGATTTAATTAACTTGAAGCGTCTTAAATTGGCTGACAATAATATTGCACTACTAGATTCAGGTTTGTTTGTGTTAAATTTTAATCGCTATTTTAATTTTTCAATATTTCAGGAGTGTTTGATAATTTGCACAGCTTAGAATACTTAAACCTAAGAAAAAATGATCTCACGAAGATGTCTACAGAAATATATTTAAATTTGTTTAACCTCACAGTACTGGATCTTTCATCAAACAAAATAGTCAAAGTGAGTACATTTTTGGGTAAAAGTGATATTAATTTTTTGTTTATTAAATAATTCTTAACTTTAACAGGCTTTTTTATTTTAGTTTTATACGTATTTCAGAGGCAAGATTAAAAGTAAACAGTTGGTGTTGCTATAGGAACAATAAATCTTCATAACTTGATCTTGGTTTTCTATATCTACGTCCAGATGACTTGATTTCTCATTCCAAAACGTCCAATAATAGTGAATTTAATAGATCAATTTGTTCTTTCAATAAAGGTACAGATTTTAAATGTTTATAAATTTTAAATACTTTTCGTATATCCAACTTACGTTTATCATCACAAAAATGTAAAATTTTTATATTGTTATTAGATGTCATTAAATGATTGCGTTCTAATAAGTGTTTAGCGTAATTTAATTCGTGTGGCTTTTTATATTTGCAACAATGTATCTGTTCTTCGTACCTAATTTCATAATTTCTAATTGTTTGTCCTATGTAAAAGGAATTACAGTGCGAGCAATTTAGATTGTAAATGCCCGATTTTAGTAAATTGTCTGTTTTCTTTAGCATCAAAGAAAGTGTTTAAACATTTTAAACACTATGTTTAATGCTAAAGAGAAAACAGACAATTTACTAAAATCGGGCATTTACAAATTAGCTTGCTCGCACTGTGATTCAGTTTATATAGGACAAACAATTAGATATTTTCATATTACGTACAGAGAACACGTACGTTGTTACAAATAAAAACACCCACATAAATCTAATTACCCTAACCACTTATTAATAACACAATCATTCAATGACAGTTGATAACACTATAAAATTTTGACACTTTTGTGATGACAAACGTAAGTTGGATATACTACAAGCATTTGAAATTTATAAACATTTAAAATCTGTCTCTTTAATGAATGAACAAATTGATCACTGTTATTGGACGTTTTGGAATGAGAAATCAAGTCATCTGAGCGCAGATATAGAAAACCAAGATCAAGTTATGAAGATTTATTGTTCCTATAGCAACACCAACTGTTTACTTTTAATTTTGCCTCTGAAAATGACATGTCAATATGTCGAAATACGTTTAAGGCTAAAATAAAAATAAAATGTTTTATTTACAATGAATTAAAATGAACTCCAACGAAGTAAAGCTAAAACTTATTAAAAAAGTTATATTATTTAACCATATTTTTACAGCTAGGTCCTGGAAGCTTGAAACTAAACGAATTAAAGGAATTGCACTTGCAACAAAATTTTATTTATGAGTTACCAGATGATCTTTTTATTGAAACCTCAAATTTAGAGAAATTACTTCTATATAACAATAATTTAGAAGAATTAAAAGAAAGAAATTTTAATGGATTGTCGAATTTAAAATTACTTTTACTAAATAACAATTTATTAACAAAGATTCATCCTGCTACGTTTTCATATACTTCCAATCTACAAAAACTGTAAGTAAAAGAAGGTTCGATGTAACTTTGACTGTAAATTAAAATCATTCCGAAATCAGGTTAATGTTTTCCCTGAAAAGGGTGATTTTTAAATGTTTCGTTTTGCAATAAATTTTAAAAAGAAAAATGTGATACATTTCAGACATCTCGATAGCAACAAATTTCTTTTCTTAACACCCAAGTCGTTGGACGCTCTTCAGAAGCTCATTTTCATCAAACTAACAAAAAATCCCTGGCATTGCGACTGCAACATGCTTTACTTATCTGCGTAAGTTTTAAACTCTTTGTTTTTTAACATATAAATAAAGGTTTTAGCTAATTAAATAATTAAATTAAATTTTAATTTGAACACTTCATAAAATTATTGTTTTAGATGGGTTTTAAAAAATTCACTCAAACTCTGGGATTCCCAGCCCACATGTAAAGGTCCGGGACAACTAGGAGGTAATGCTTTGAAAGACATGAATTTTGATAAACTTTGTCATGGGCAATGGGCTAGCATGGTCAATTTAGCAGCACGAGTTCCTGTACGCCAACCTTCATTTACACCCCCCTAATCATTAGAAACGATACAATTTCTTATATTATTTTAGTTTTAATGCATTATACTTATATTGATACAGATAGTAGCGATAATTTTACTGAATAAATTGTATGTATTAATTGTTTTAGATGACATTAAATGTAATTAATTTATTTATTCTCCTCAAAGCTTATTTCTTAAATGTATTTTTTTATGAAACATGTAATTTTCAGAAAACGTTTATAAAACCAATGTCAGCTTAAATAAATAGATATGTAATACGGATCTCACCAATAGCAAAATAGCAACAAAATGAGATTGGTCCGCCCAAAAAATAGATGGTGGAGAGGGGTGTTATATTTCAATATAAAAGCGCTCGATAAAAAAGCTCAGATTTGTATTCTACGCATGCCGATTAGTCAATCTGCGCAAGCGCGATCTTCTTACCACCCCCGGTCACCCCGCCTGTTTTTTCAATAATTTAAGAATTTCGACTTCAAAATCGGTATGAACATGTTAAATGATGATAGGAACAACCTCCAATTGAGAAAACACTTATTGAGAGTTTCCTTTTGGTTGTTTACCTGAACAGTTTTGTTCAGTAATACCCAAAAAACGAATATCATTTGCTTTCGTTCATTTTTTAAAAAATCGATTTTTATTTTACATCGGATGTTTGCAATTAAGAAATGTCAGCAACGATTTCTTATTTTTTTGGAAATTTACGAAATTCGACTTCAATATCGGTATGAACATGATATGGCGATAAGAACAACTTTCCATTGAGTCATCCCCCAAAGAGTGTTTGTTTAAAAATAATTTAGGAATTTTGACTTCAAAATCGGCATGACATTTTAAATGATAAAAATGATAATAGGAACAACCTCTCATTAAGAAAGCGCCTATAGAGAGTTTCCATTTGGTTGTTTATTTGAACAGTTTTGTTCATTCCGAAAAAACGACCATCGTTTTTTTCAAATGGCGTGTACACACACTATCTTTAAATTAAATCAATTAAAAGTTAAAGTTAAAAAAAAAACGGCAACTAATTAGACAGACACTAAATTTTGAGATAATTAGAGCATCTTATGCTCAGCTTTGGTATAGCACATCTTCCTACTTTACTTTCAGCACTACACTCGGTTTAAGAGAAAAAGCAACCTCGCAGCAAGTTGAAATAACAATGTTCTACGGAGGAAATGTAGTGGAAAATGATATAGACACTCACAATATAGACGCACTCAGAAAAAAAACTTTGATTCGTATTCTACACCTGTCAAATAGTCGATCTGGGCAAGCGTTATCTTTCTACCAATCCCTGATCATCCCCACCCACAATATTGCTATGGACATGTTAAATGGTAATAGGAACAAGTGCCCATCAAGAAAACACCTATAGAGGGCTTCTTTTTGATCTCATTTACAGGAACAGTTTATAACATATATGCTATCAAAAAAACATGTTTTACTTCCGCTTCCAATTTCGAATTTTTGTTAAAAGCCTAATTTGTCGGTGAATTTTTTGATATACCCCCAGATTCCACAGCTCATCAAAATCCGACCGTCTGTTCGGTGGTTATGATGCAGCACATACATACATACCCACCCACAGACAGACATTTTTTTTAAACCACCATTTTGGGTTCCTGGAATTCCAAAACATGTATTTCTGTCAAAATCTCGATTACGAAAATTGTCATGAAATCAATACTTCCCTATACTGAAGTACAAGAAAATAAAAATAAAACTTTTAAACGAAAGAGTTAAGAAAGATTTGTTTCCTATTCTTATAATGAGCAGCGAATACGCTTGTCTATCTTTAGGTATTGCTTAAAAAGCATTAAGTTTGTACATACGTATACGTACTTGAATTAACAGCATTGTTTTCACCTACTTATAATTTTTTATGAATACTAGCGATATAATATTTTCCTACGAATTAACACACAAATGCTTTATGTTTCCCCAGATAAAAACCTAAAACAACATAATTTTCCAATGACGTTTATCTACTTAATTTGCGAAAACCACATAAAACTCGTATTATTTTACTGATTATTATTGGTGCTTAAGCGTTCAATATCACATTGATATAAACGGAATCACAAGTTCATAGACGCGGAAAGAACCATATAAATACGTTGTTACTAAATTCTAGGTAACTATGTAAGTCCGCTCGCTAGTAAGTCCGTAAAATTGATACTGTGAGATACTATTCAAAGTAATCTCTGATTAGATAATTTCACTTGGTTGCAAATACATTGTGAAAACTGCCTTCGTTTATTACAATATGTTTTCAAAATACGTTACTTAAAATGTGGAAAATTATACTAATTTTTGTCAGTTTTTTGTTTAAAATCAATGCTCAGGTTCCTGAAGATGGTAGGTACAATTTTTGTCACTAATTTATTATTAAACGCTTTACGTTTGCAGGCGATTGCTATTTGGAAGGAGTAGAAGAAAACGATTGGAGCTTTTCCTTCCGAAATACACCTGTAGATGATTTTGAAGACAAGGAGTTTAGAAGATTTCGAGCAGAAAACATTGAGAGTTAGTTAACAGTGTAAATAAATGTCAAGTGACAATATTTAAGTTTTTTTTTCTAGCCGTTGAAGTAAAAGGCACAGATTATGGACACTATTTTAAAGCCGCACTAGAAGGTGGTGAACTTATAATTTCTCCTACAGAGGACTTCAAAAACTATGAGAAAGAAGAAGAGAGCGTTGCTGACCCCGAAATGAATATTCAGTTAGCGTTCTTATGCTCTAATAACCTTAACAAAAATTTGGTATGTGATTAGAGGATATTGTATTTGACCTGTTTAGTTAAAAACAACCAATGTGCACGTTAAAATGTTAATTTCAAAAACACTGTGTTACTTATAACCAAATATTATATATTGTTGCGTCAAATTTCTAATAGCACTAATTTTTTAGAGATTTTATCAACCAATAACGGATCACAACACTTATGACCCGGAGTTTGAACAAACTTCCTACACATATCAATTGCCAATGCCGTTGCCTGCGAACTTTGATATTGCCGTTTTTGGTGGTACAATTCAAGCTTGCGATATGGATATCTCCAACACACGTTTAGATTTTTCAATAAGTCCAGATGAGGATTTTTCTCTGTCTTGGGGAGAGTCTGTTCCTGGTTCAAAAAATAAATGCCACACGGCTGTTGTGAGAACAAAAACCTGGTTACGACTTACAAATAGCAAAAGCTACGAAATTATTGTGACGGTAATTATTTTTCTTTGTCATTTGCTGATTATATTAAAAAAATAATCCCAATAGGACAAAGGCGGTAAAGAAGCAAAGGCCGAATTCAAAATTGAAATAGATGAACAAACCACATTACCACCAAATCCGCAATTTGACTCAGCTTACTACACTGCCAAATACAATTCAGAAGACGATCCACATTCTATTACCGACACTGTTATTGGTTTGAAAGATGGATGTTCCAATCTTAACCAATTAAATTTAATTGGAGGTTGGTGTGAAGAGTATGTAATCTATCTTTCTTACATTTCAAAGTTTCAATTTTTATTTAAGACCACAAAGACTACTTCGATGTTGATTGTGTCGCAGAGAAAGTTGTTGTGAAGTTAAATGGCAACTTGCCGGATAATGTATTAGAAGATGAAGATAATCGTATTCTGCTTTTTACTATCGAAGCAACATTAGAAAAGGCTGAAGAACCTGGTAGAACTGCGTTAGTGGTGTATCTTCCAAAACTTGAATGTCAGGAGGTTACAACACCCAGTAAGTGTATAACAAATATCATAAAAGTCTCTGGACACCTGTACTTGTTATGTAAATTAAACTACGTAAAATTCACGATTAAGTGTTAAAGATCCACGGTGCGGCGTATTCTACAGATTTTTATACGATCAAACAATTTTTTTTTATTTATCGTTTACTTTATCCTTCAGCAAATATTGATAAAAAGAGAATGCAAACATTATATCTGACAGTTCAAAACATCATCAGAAACGCTTTGTTGTCTAACCATCACAATTTTGCATACATGTATATGTTTTCAACTAATACGTTTTAGAAGTTATTATTTGCTCGTATTATACATTTAGTGTTTCATACAATAAAATAGCTAAACATTTAGAATAACATCGTTCCGAAAAAAAAACACTTTAGAATGGGAAATACGAGTCAGGAATTCACTAAATTATACCTAATTATCGAAGATTATTTTGAAAATGACCTGCATGAAATGGTGTCTAGAGACTTTTACAGTTCATATGACTACGATGCTCTTAACCGTTTTCATTCCTAAATTTCCTTAAACAGCTCCTACAACATGTCCACCTACTGTTACGCCAACGGAGTGTCCGGTGTGTTCAACAGAAATGACATCTCCCTACACCTGTCCTCCTTGTAACACCGAGTGCCCTTCCACACCAACAGACTGTCCTCCATGCTCAACTACTCCTCCAGTAGACTGTACGACTTTATCATCTACCGAATGTCCTCCTTGCTCAACAACTCCTAGTGAGTGTCCTTCAACTCCAACCGAGTGCCCAGTTACATGCCCTCCCTGCTCAACAACTCCAGGTGAGTGTCCTTCGACTCCAACCGAGTGCCCAGTTACATGCCCTCCTTGCTCAACAACTCCAGGTGAGTGTCCTTCGACTCCAACCGAGTGCCCAGTTACATGCCCTCCTTGCTCAACAACTCCAGGTGAGTGTCCTTCAACCCCTACTGAATGCCCACTTACATGTCCTCCGTGTTCTACTACTCCAGGTAGTTGTCCGTCGGTTTCAACTGAATGTCCTGTTACTTGTCCAACACCAGAACTTACTACAGAGTGCCCTTTATGTCCGTCGACTCCAGGTGAGTATTCTTCAGCTTTAACTAAATGTCCGCTTACGTGTCCTCCATGTTCAACTACTCCAGGTGAGTGCTCTTAGCTTTCGACCGAATCTCCTGTTATTTGTTCAACTTTAGAATAGATTTTTAATTACTTCAAGTGGGTACTGCAACTTCAACCGAGCTTTTTGCTTTAACATGTTGCACTTATATTTGTCTATATTAGGTTGGTAAACGCTGCGATACAGCATATTAATTCTTCTACTGTTGTTCTTTAAAGATATTTTCAAATCAGTATTAAGTGTCTCTAGGTTGCTGTATTTCATATGGTGGAATAGTTGTATTTTAGTCTCTTGCTTTCAAGGTGCACAATATAGTACTGCTAATAAGTGTGTTGCTACTTTTTTCTGTCTCTATGCAAATACTCCTTTTGTAGGAGATTGTAGTACAGAATGTCCTTCACATTCAACCACCCCCAGTGACTGTCCACCTCCAACCGAATGCCCTACTGCATCTCCCCCTGCAGAGTGTTCAACTCCCGATTTTACGACATGCCCACCATGTTTGACAACTGCAGGTATGTTACTGTCTTACATATATCTGGATATCAAGACCTTGTGCAATAATCAGGCCAGTGTGTTAGAATCAATATTAAGTAAGATCGATAACTTTATGTTGTACATTTCAGGCTTTACTTATGACTTGCTATTATGTACATTCCATTTTAATTCTTTAACGCACGATAAGATGTTCATATGACGCATGTAAAAAAATTAATCATCTGCTATTTCTGAGTTAGTAATAATAATAATTATTATTATTATTACTGCGTATATTATATCTAGGAAATAATTTAAATAACAAAAGAAACTTATCAGTGCACAATACCATAGCATTTATGATAAGATATTACGCATTGACACATTTCTGTAATTACTAACTGATTAAGCAAACCACTATTATACTAAAACGGTCCTTGATTTTCCGGTCCGCATCCTCGGTAGTTATTAGCTGATATTGTAAGGCTATCTTGTTCCTCTTTGGAACCATAGGCCATAGCGAACCAACATGATATTTTTGCAGGTATTTCATAAAAATGTCAACGTTTCTACAGTTTCGCTTCACTTTTTAAATTGATCAAACCAAAAAACGCGTTATTCGATTTGCTAGCTTTCTTTTCGGACTTTACCATCAACAGATTTTATCAAACTTTTTTACTTAGGACACTTTGAGCCATGCCAGGGTTCTAGTAAGGCATTCTAAACTCATAAAGAAATCGAAACGTTTTTGCGCTAAACGGTGTCAAAATCCTGAGACGGAAAGAGACGGGGGGCTAATTGGGTTTTGACTAATACCGAAATGCGGGTGTTGGAAGCGGTAGTCCTGGGCTTGGGCTTTACAACGTTGTACGAGTTTATGTTGTCCGCCTTTTTGTACAGCCACTAGAGAGCGCCAAAATTTCCTTTTTTTGCCCGCTGCTCGATCCCCAATTGGGTTGGAAATATAAAACCGATGCCATTCGACAGGACAGTACATAACATCTTATTATTGAAGTTAAAGGCGTAAACCTTTTGGAATGATAATGACCGATAACAGTTTAAAGGAAAGACGGAAATTTGCGTTATTCAGCGCACAGGTTTTACACTTGGGAGAGACTTAGCACCAACCCTCGACTATAACGTATCGAATCCGGAACCCGATCGATTAACCCCTTCACGAACGGCACTGGTTTTGAGTGCGCTAAATGTGACTAATAATACAATATACTTCGGCTCTAAATTAAGCTATCGCAGTTAATCTTTTATATTAGATAGCTAATGAAAATTTCTAATAAATCTTTCTAATGCCAATATTTTTTGGTACCGCAAATCGTCTCCGAAAAAGTCTCCAAAATGACCATTTTTGACTGATCTGTGACGGGATTTCAGACTCCTAGAACAGCTCCGATGATAGTAATAGTTCATAGAAATGCTATTGCTTAACAATCTCGTTCTAGAAACTAAGTTCGGCAGAAGGGTTAAACATTGTAAAAACGCGCTGTACTATATTAAAAAAAGAAAGCGATCAAAATTCATATTAATATAAAAATATAAATCAATTTCTGGCTATATTTGGAGTGTTTCAGGAAGAAATACAGCAATGTAATGTCTTGTTTCGCTTTTCGCCAATTCACGATCAAAGTTGAAACTGAATTCAAATTTTTGGACTTTCTAAGAAAACCTTATATTTCGGGAAGGAAAAGCGCTAGCAAAATTTAGCTTTCACTAATCAAAAGATCTTGCTAAATTCTAACCGGATGCAAGAAACTAATTCAGAAATATTGTGAATTTCACTGCCAGGAAGCGCCGAAGTTTTTTCTATAGCACGCTGTATCTCCGAAACTAGATTAAGTTGAGTAATGGGGTTTGCAGAATTGGATAGAGCTCGCTAATCTCTACAATGTTGCATAGCGCAAATTGATGTCGTACACCGTTTCAAATACCCTGTATACGAAAACAGTTCTATTGCAGGATTAGTCTGAAAATTTTACCGTTTCGACCCTATAAAAATAGTACGAGTATCGTTTTGTTTTTATTTTCCTAGCTATACAAAGTATAGCTATAGAGGAAGGTATTGTTTCGGACAGTTTCAGCACACGTTTGAGTGCCCAGGTCGATCAGAGCACCAGGTGTCAAACGGCTCTAGTGAATACTTAAAAGTCTCAAATTAAAGAGGAAAATATTACTAAACTTTGATTTAACTTCCAAGCGGCACTAACAAACATTTATTTGTTAAATTGTTTAGCACTGCCATTTAAGTTTTTTTTTAATAAAGCAAACCTTAAATTAATATATCAATTCGGTCTAGGACGTTTAGGAGAGGCCGATACTGCGGGGCCGTTTTGGCGCGGCCGTTTGGTCATAGCCGGACGTTTTGGCGCGATAAAGGAAATAATTTTATTTTGTCTTTTATGTTATTTAATTAACATTTTAATAGCCAGCCAATTGTTTGTTAACATTTAACATGAGACTCATTACACACTTTACATAAAAATTAACAACTTTGCTGACAATATAGTTATTTGTGTACCAAGGCCAAAAAGTGGATTTTTTTCGGCTGTGTCTGAGTTTAATGGCCGAAGCGAAGCCGAGGCCAGAAAGCAGACGAGGACGAAATAACACTTTTTGGCGGTGGTGCACACAAATGTTTTTAGGCGACCTTCATTATAAAATTTACAAATTTGTTAGATTTTTATTTGTGATTTATTGATATAATTATTTATAACAACTGAACAATAGTACATATTTGTGACTCCTTCAGAAACGTTTATATTTTTCTACAAATTTGTTAGATTTTTACTTAAAATAATCAAGATAAAATTACTGCTGCAGCAACATCAAAAAGCACACAAATTGTTCATACGAATAATGAAGCTATACATGCCGAAATTACTTCGAGTGTAAATAAAGAAAATATAAACGTTCTGAAGCAATCACAAGTATGTACAATTGTTCAGTTGTTATAAATAATTATATCAATAAATCATAAATAAAAATCTAACAAATTTGTAAATTTTACAATGAAGGTCGCCTAAAAACATTTGTGTGCACCATTGCTAAAAAGTGTTTTTTTGTCCTCGGCCAAAAAACGGTTACTTTTTGGCCGCTTTTGAATACTAAAAATTCAATTTTTTGTTAAGGTCGCCTACAAAATAATTTTTTCACTGTCCCCTACTTAAATTTTTACAATTTGTTTTTTGAATTAGACAGTTCAACGATTTTACTACAAATACTGAATTTTCTATAAAATAACCTACAACAGATTACGCTTGCGCTCAAACGTCTCTGCGCCCAAACAGTTTGCGCAAAAACATCCCTGCGCCAAAATGTCCCTACGCTTAAACGTCTCTACGCCGCGGCGTAGGACGTTTGAGCGTAGGAACGTTTTGGGCAGGGATGATTTGCGCGAGCCGTTTAGGCGCATTCTGCACGTCGAATCGTCCTTGCGCCCAAATAGCCTCGCCCAAACGGCAGCGCCAAATCGGTCGCACCAAAACGTCCGGTTCCGATATCAATTAGAGCGTTTGTGGAACATTTTTCTAGTTGATCTTACATGAGGTTCTTTTTAAAACCAATTTTTAATTTTAAATAGTTTAAATTTAAATTCTCGGTTTTATCTTCACCAATCATTTGATATACCTCGCGACGCGCTGCAAATGCACATAGCTGGCCAAATAAAGTCGTGAAGCGTGGTTGAACCGTGAAGCCATTTCGCGCAAAGAACCTGCTCGTTCCTGTCCAAAAATTTTTCCCTAATTGACGAAAACGTTTTGACATTAATAATAATCTCGCTGATTACTTCTAAAAATTTTGCGAACAGCTTCTTGATCAAAAATCAATATGCACAGCTCTAATCGTCTCCCGCCGAATATAATAGTGGTTTAGAGTTATTGTAAAACTCCATTTTTGGTTGCTGTGCGGCCCCTGCGCCACTTTTTTTTATTTTTTACACGAATAATATTATTAAACAAATTTAAACAATTAATTTATATACCCCAACTATTGCAGCTAAAATTATTTCTAAGTAAATATTACGCAGTGTCAAACATTTGTCCAAGATTACCCATACATTGTTGAAAACTTAATTTATCTATTCTATCTTCTTTTCCCCCTTCTTCTTCTTTTTCTTGTTTTTCTACATACTAAATCCGGATCGTTTCCACATACTAAATACGGATTTCTTCCACCTGCCTTAACTTTAGTGGTTTTGACTGCAACTTATGTTATGTAACTAGCATTAAAGTACCACCGCACTGAACTGAGTAACATGGACAATGGCCTAAGGAGTCTAATACATTTAACACAAACAAGCAAAAATTTTCATGCAAAAGCATATCACTAAAGAACGATGACCGCGCAGGTTTTTACCTCGCCGCGACGTACAATGACCTTGCATAAATATTCGGAAGCCTGAAAAAGTTTAATACGGCTGCTGTACACATTTGATCGGTGGCGCCTAATTTTACTTTTGCTTATAGCGACTAATTTAGCTTCATAGTGAAAACGAAATTCACTGAGAACAATTAATAATTTTTAAAATTTTCCAAAAAATTTTCAAAATTTTTAAATATTCTCAAAACTTTCATTTTTTTTTTAGATTTTAAGTTTTCAACATTTCCCAATAATAAAAAATTTCTAAATTTTACAAAAATTTAAAAGTTTTTCTTAAATTTCATAAAATTGTTAAAACTGTAAGAAAATTCTAAAAAAATTTAAAATTTTCGAAATTTAAAATTTTTGATGATTTCAATAAATGCGAGGACGGTTCCATGGCGGCTGTCGGATAGCATTTTCCAAGTAAGACTATATACTTTTAACTCTTTTAGGCACTGGCTTGAGATGACTTTTCCACCCCCAAGCTGCACAGCAAATTATATTTTTAAAGTGTTTAGAAATGTTAGCTTAGTTTTATTTATGATGAATAACCAGTTTTTAACTTCTTTTTCTAAAAAATATTTCCTAGTTTGAATTAGAAAGTGGTACATTTTTTTCTACCGCTGTGCATCAAACACAAGCTAGAAATAAAAATGCTTTTAATATTAAGAACTAATTTTATTTAAAGGAGGAACTAAATAAACGCAAATTGAAAGGTAAACATGAAATTTTGGAAACAGTCTTTGTTCGTGCCTAAACATAAAGCAACATTACACACAGTACATGTCCAAGTAGTCCGGAGCTGATCCTTTTTGGTGTAGCACTAAGCACAAAGTCTTTTGGTATCCTTCTTTAGGATTTGATTTAAAAACCTCGTTCTCGTTTTCCAATGATCTCTTCCTCACATTGACCAAAGAATCAGCTACCAAGCTATCTATTATCTATCGTTGAAATCGTTTTAGCCGCAATGTGGTATTTCTTTGATCTCTGTCATTATACGAAATGTAAGAGTTGACAACACAGGCATCAACAAAATGGAAGAATATTCTTATACACCATCGTTTACTCCGTCGGTCAAATCCGTATGATGATCAATCAATCAGTTGATCAAACTTATCCGCTGAATTCATATTATTGGTATAACTAATATTGATACGAGACAAGGTACTTTAGTTTTGGTCCCGTCTTTTCTCATTCAATTAACTTCTTTCACCTCTGTTGGGTCGTGGAAATTTGATAAAGTATGCACACTTTTTCTATCCTTCCATTTTATGACACTGACTCTAGGGCTACTTATGTTCCAATCATATTTTTTGCGTTTTAATGTCTTATTACCTGCCATTTTTGGTAGGTGCTTTCGATTTGACACTACAATTCCGCACATCCATAAATATCTAACTCACAAAGCTTTTCATGAGCGAGTACGAGTTGAAATAATTATCGATACAGAAACCATGACCTTTTCCTTCTAAGCATTTGGATAAAGGTAGAAGAACTTGTTCTTCTAAACTATGCTGAACTTTATCGTTCACCATTCTAGAATAAATATTGAAATTGTATAGATAGCCAGTAGTATTTGCTAAGGTTCAAACTTTGTAGCCTCTTTTAATAGGTTTTTAAGCATATACCATTTTTGAAAGTTACTGACTACCATATCTAAAATTGGACAAACTTGATATTCCTTGCCAAACTTTTCGTCACTTCTTTTTGGCATGATCGAATTATCATTTAAATGAAAATAAGATAAAGGCCTGTCAAAACGGTTATAACTACCATCAAACTCGAAATATCTCTGTCAGCGGCTGACCTCCAATAATCTCTGAAAGATGGGGTACTTTTATCCCCATTGGAAAATTTATGCCAATAACGGTTATTATCTCATCTACATTTGTGGCTTTCCAACGACTGTTGTTCTGTAATGATTCTTGCCCAGCATATAAATTGGTTTGAAAAGAAATATGTTCTAGTGTTTTTTCAGATAATAGGAGACTAAATATTTTGAAAGGACTGGATTCTTTATTTTGAACAATATCGGCAATCCTACCAGTAAAATTAAACGATTTTGAATTTGTGACTTGATTTCTTTTATCCCATGAAATCGTCAAAATACATTTAGAAGTAGTATTTGCAGTTTCGGAAACATTTGATTTGTAAGTCTAATAGTACCATATCCATTTCCGAATCTGTATCGGACTCGTCAATAGTAACATTACTACCGACATCATCTTCTAAATAGTTATCGATCTCAAACTGATTGTTATCATTGATACTACCAACAAAATGTTAAACTTCGTTTCCATCCCCTTCTGGATCTACTACCGAGTCCGGGTCTGACGGTATATCCTCTAAAGTAGCCAATATTTGTTTTCGAGTCAGACCAATATGTTTTAGATTTATGGGTTCCATTTTAGATATCTAAAATATTAAAACAACAACTACTTAGTTATAACCAAATAAGAATATTACCAACTAACATGATAAGTTATTTATTCCAAGTTGCATAGCGGTACAATTTTTGAATCTTTAAAAAAAAATCGCGATTTTGAAAACATTAGAAAATTTTGGGACTGGAATTATACTTTACCCACAGAATATTGCACATAGTTGGTTTAACAAATAGCATCAAGGCAATTACAGTCTAATTACCTTGCAGAGCATGTTATAGCTTATCTTAAAGTCTTTACCCAAATTTATTCACGAAACTCACACAAAAAACCCTGCATTATGCAAATGGTGTCTCTAATGGTCAATTATGCCACATTTTGCGTCGCCGTGCAGTAAAAGGAATAAATTTGTTTTGGTGGTACCATGTACCCATGTGCAGCAATGTTCAAAAAAGTGGTGGTACATTTTGTGTACCGTGTGCCTCAAAGAGTTAAACATGCCGTTAAAAAATCAATTTTTCACTCTTTTAAATGATGTACATTTTCGTATGCTGGCATAACAAATTTTTCAAAGAAAGGCGATTTTTATAAATATCTTTAAACATAAACTAATTAAAAATTAATTAAAATCGTAAACATTTTTTCGGTAGTAATGTCTTAATTCATTCAGTAACTAAAATCATTTTAAATAAGAATATTATGGTACAAATTAGTCCGCAATCTAGTTCATCAAAATTACATTTAATTATTACGTAGCTTAAGAAAACCTGTCATAGGCTACCTGACGATTCATTGTTATTATGTTCCGTTAATTGTGAACTAGTTTATAGTATAATATTGTCACTATAAATAATATTAATAATTAAATTTAAGCCTGATTAATTAAAACGGATTACTACTCATGGTAATATACACAATTTTTGTTTTTTTGATTTGCAATTCGTTTTTTTTAAAGATTTTCACAAAAATCAGTTTTTTACGAAAAATTTCTCATGCAAATAATACATTATTTAAAAGAGAAAAAAACTGTATTTTCAACAGCATGTTTAACAACAGCTGTCCTAATTTTTAAAACAAAAGAAAAAATGGCGTAGTTCAAAAACGGAAATACATTTTAAACATTTAATTGTTAATTTAGATGAAGCGTTGAACGCTTAAAGTATTTTGTAATAGCCTTTAAATAGAGAAGGCTGAAGAGTTTTGGCTGTATAATAAACCCGCATCTCTTTCGCCATGTCTCGTCTTCTGGTGATGACGAAGTTTGCTCTTACATCTCGTGACAGCTTATTTATTATCATGTTTGCTAATTTTGATGTTTATGTCACGTTAGGGGACGCGGCATTTGATTTCAGAAACCTGCGTATTTTAAAAGAAGTCATCAAACCAATGCGTGGGGCGTATCCCACAGGTTCTGCTAGTTTAATCTTAATAAAACCTATTCTACGGTTAATTATGATAGTTTAGCTCTAATTAGTTACATCAAGTCATCTTTGTTGTATTCAAATTTTAATTGTTTCGTAAATTATGCCATCAAAATATGAGCACTAGATGGCTTAAACGTAAGGTTGAACAGTCGGTATAAAAGTATTTCTTGTACTGAAAACTAAACATCAACAATAATGTAAATTATGCATCTGCAGTTTTAAACTGTTTTAAACATCTTCTCAAGTTGTTCTTGTCCGCCAATTGTGTATCGGCAATTAGAAATAATCCGGCTTTAAAGACTTCTTCATTTTTATCGTTTTTATTTTCAGAACCAACACCGCCTCAAACAGTGATTAAATTTGAACAGGATAATTACTGGTATAAAATCAAAACTTGGCATGTAGGGTACATCATAGGTATTGTTAGGGCAGTAGTAATTCCCAAAGAAGACATTGAATATTCCATCGTATCTGGTAAGTCACACATTTTTTTGGTTCAAAAAAGTCATAATTAAAGTTATCAGATACAGATGAAGACTTTATGGAGTGCAACAAAATAACAGGAGAACTCAAAGTAACCAAAGAGGTAGAAGCTGGAACTTATAATTTTGTCGCGTATGCTATAGGAGTTGACACTGGAGCCAAAACACAAGCAATAGTACGTAAACAAATATTTATTTTCATTAAAATTTACTGAAAAGTATTTCTTTACAAGGTAGTAGCAGAAATAATCAGTGGTGAGGAAGAAGAACCAGAGAGTAAAAATTCCATACTAGTATTACATATCACGGAAGAGCAAGAAATTAATATTCTATTACCATGTGAATACACTTTTTGTAAATATGAAATAACCTGGCAAGAACCGAAAACAGACGAAGGTATGTTTAAGTCTATACGAATCTCGATTTAGGTTATAATTTATTTATAGAGTATATATAAAATAGTTTATTACTTCAACAGTATTTATTTATTTTAATCTTATACATATTTCGACGTGTTTACATGCCATTATCAAAGATTATATTAAAAAGTAAATAGTTAGTGTTGTTATAGCAACAATAGACCTTGGTTACTTGATCTCGGTTATCGTCTACAGATGACTTGATTTCTTATTCCAAAATGTCCAAAAGCGGTAAATTTAGGAGATCGATTTGCTCGTCCATTAACGGTACGTTTTTAAATGTTTGTGATTTTCAAATGCTTCCAGTATATCTAATTTACGTTTATCATCACAAAAGTGTAAACATTTTATAGTGTTGTTAGATGTCATTCAATGATTGTGTTCTAAAGGTGTTTAGCGTAATTGCATTTATGTGTTCTTTATACCTAATATCAAAATTTCTAATTGTCTGGCCTATATAAACCGAATTACAATGCGAAGAATTTAATTAAAAATGCCTGATTTTAGCAAATCCTCTGTTTTTGATTTTGCAAAAACATTTTGGAATAAGAAATCAAGTAATCTGCAGACGATTACCGATCAAGCCAACAAGTTCTATTGTTGTTATAACAACTGTTAACTTTTGAATATAACCTTTGATATGGCATGTAAAGATGTCGAAATACGTATTAGATCAAAATAAATAAATATTGTTGATGTAATGAACTATTTTATATATACGCAATAAATATGGGTTTTAACGAAGTCAAGCTAGAACTTACAAATCAATATAATTTATTTGTTTTAGATATTTTCAGACTTGACAATAATAACCTACATGTGGCTGAAATAAAGAGAGAAAGCAAGGAAATTATAGATATGCTGGTACCGCAATTTGCACTTCATTTATTTGTAACAGAAGTAGGAGATATTCTGCATAAAAACAAGCGATCTAATAATAGTTCACGAACACTGCCAACAACAAATCTACAAACCAAAGAACTGCCAAGTGAATGGGCTTTTATACCAGCTGATGTGCCCAATTTACCTAATCAATTGCTTTTGTCGCTTATTATTGATGACATAAATAATAATGCCCCAGTTTTCGCAATTGGTAGCGAATTGGTTGTTGGTTACCCCACTGCAGAATTGGCAATTCAACTAACACCACCATATTTGGTCAAAATTGTGGTATGTTTGGTTTATATATTATTATACAATAAGTAACTGTTTTATATTAAAACAAACTGAGGTATAAATTGTTAAGTGAAAAACGTGATGACTGATTAAAAACACTTCCCTGTGGTGTTACAGTTCATCGAAGTTGCAGAAAAAAAACAAGAATCGCAATTACTCTAGAACGTGTCAAGTTAGAGCAATAAAACTTGGAAAGGGTTCTCCGATCTACTTTAAAGATAATTTAATTTTTTTCTTATTCGTTTTCATTTCTCTATTTGCTTAAATGGCGTCGGGTGCCTCAATCCACTTTCTGTACATGTTTCTGTTTACCTCCACTATCGTTTTTCTCCTTTTCCTTGCTATTTCTCTGATGTTATCCCTCCACACTTTCCTTGGTCTTCCGCTTGGTCGTCTGCTTTTCGTTCTTGCCTTCAGTACTCTTCATGGCATCCGACGTTAAACCATTCTTTTATGTGTCCATACCATCTTAGTTCCGGTACTTGCTGCAGTTCCTCCCTAAAAGTTGAATTTCTTATCATGCCTTGTCTTGTTTTCCTAGTTATTTTTCCTATGTATTTCATTTCCGCCATAGTTATTTTTGAATTATTTGCATCGAGCATAGTCCAGTTTTCTATACCATGGATCACAATTGAAGCATATACTGTTTTATATATGTGTAATTTTGTTTCTGTCTTAATCTCTTTTTTCCGATGAAAATTCTATTTAAGTTGTACTACAATTGACTAGCTTTGTTCACTCTATTTAAAATTTTGTTGTTTATTCTTCCATCACTTGTAATTGTTGTCCCTAAGTACTCATACTTTTGTGTTTTCCCTGCTTCTGTATTATCTATCTTAATTTTTTCCTTCGGTTGGTGTCCATGTTTAGATGTGTGCATTGTTTTTGTTTTCTGATGTTGATTTTTAAACCTACTCTTTCTATTTACTCTTTCCATGCATTTACTGCTGCGTGCAATTGACTCTACTTCTTGTTATTACTAGGATATCATCTCCATAGACCATGTTCTGGATTTCTACTGACTTCAAGTTCCAGTTCCGTATCTTGAATTTTGTAGTCCTCAAACTACAGTTTGTTCATTACTCGAATGAATAGAAGAGGGCTGACATTGTCTCTCTGCTTAATTCTTTTTTTAATTTTAAATTTATCTGTCTGTTCTCTACTAAGTCTAACTATACCTTTCACATTCTTGTGTTTTACAGTGTCAAACGCAGCTTTAAGGTTAATAAAAGGCAAGTACAAATCCCTTACTAAATCAACCATTTTTTCTGTTGTCATTCTCAACGAGAAAATATGGTCCTGCGTTTGTCTACTCTCTCTGTATGCATTCTGGTTCTCTTGTAACTGTTCTTCTCTTCTGTAAGTTTTCGTTTTAAACATTTTTAGCTATATCTTTAACGTACAAGACGAAAGGCATACGGCTCTATAGTTGTCACAGTCTGTTGTTTTTCCATTTTGTGTATCGGTATTATATAGTTTCTTTGCCAATCTTCTGGTATTTCCTCTTCATCCACTTTATTGTATCTTCTCCGCCATACTTAATTAGTTCTGGGGCTATTGGATCACAGCCAGCTGCTTCTCTATTTCGCATTTCCTCTATTGCCGCTTTTACTTATGCTTCTGTTGTATCTTGTGTTCTACCGTCTTGTATTTGTTGCTCTTCTTCTTCTTCTTTTTTGTTTTCTTGCATGGAATGTTTCTGTGCTTACAAAGTGTCGTTCTTCCTAAAATTTTCTTTAAAGTATGTTCTCCGTGTATTCATACTTTCTGTTGTTTCTGTTTTTAGATGGTCGTTTTCATCTGTTATACTTTTTGTTTGTTTCCCTTTCCGTGATCTTAGACTTTTGATTGTGCTCCAGAAGTATTTTTGATTATCCTTAAAGCTCTTCTCTATTTTTGTTCCAAAATCCTCTCAATTTCTTGCTTTTGCCTGCTTTACCTCCTCTTTTGCTTCGTCTTGTCTGATCCTATAAATAGTCTTATTTGGCTCAGTTTTATTGTTTTATACTGTTTCCAAGCGTCCTTCTTCAGTCTTATTTTTTCTTTCACAGTATCATTCCACCATGCTGTTCTCTTATGTCCTATATTTACCTTATTTGTTTTGCATACCTTTTTTGCCACCTATTGTATTACCTTCTTTAGATTTTCCCATCCTTTATTTACTTCCCATGCTGCTCATTCTTGTTCTTCCTGTTGGTTGACAAGCTTCCAGGTTGCTTTTAAATAATTTTAGGTATTTTTGTTTGTTTTTTTCTTTATTCAGTTTCGCTCTTCTTAACCTGTCGTACTTCTTCGAACGTATCATTCCAGACGGTTTGAACCTCATGTTTAAAATTAAGAGCTTGTGGTCGGAGTTTTATTCCGTTCTTCTTATAACTTTTATATCGTTGACTACCCATTACCCATAAACATTATATATACCCATTAGTCTCGTATGTGTTATGTAATCAATTATGATTTTAACATTTCTCTCTTCTGATTTTTATGTGTGTTTGTGTATGTCTTTATCGTTATAGTGTGTATTGTCTATTAATAGTTGATGTTCTATGCGGAAGTTTAACATCCTGTCATCATTATCGTTAGTAGCTATTAGTGGTTGTCCGCAGTGTTTTAGCTAGCGCTCTTAGGCCCCTATTTTCGTTGCTCCCAAACCTTGCATTCTAGTTGCTCATTACTATTACTTTTTTAGATAATTTGATAAATTATGAAAAACAATTTAAAACGGCAAGAGTGGTTTAGAAGTGGTCCACTTCCTTAGCACCCCAAAATATTTTCCTCATTGTAAAAATGTATGCAATAGTTAAACCATTGGTAAGTACGTTTGAAAGTTTCTTGCATATTGCTTCAAGTTATCTCGAGAGTGGGTTAAAAACTACTGCCAAATTTGACTTAAACGGTTCTAAAGCAATTGAGATTTTTTTGCAACTTTTATGGACTGTAACTCTTCGAAGCAGTGTTTTTGGATAATGGTATTTTTAGACATTCATCATTTCACCAAAGAATTTACTAATAATTCAGTTTTTAAAGTATTAACAGATACCTTTATATGTCTAAAATTTCAGGCAACGGATCTAGATGCAGAAGATAATGCAATAATTAAATATAGCACAGAGAGTCCTCATTTTATAGTTCACCCTCAAACCGGTGTAATTTATCCTGGTGAAGATGCTTTCGACGATGAATCCAATTTAAGATTTACTGTTACTGCCACGGATAGAAATGGTGCTAGTGATGGATTAAAAGCTGATTTGAATATTGAGGTAATGATGTGTTTTTGAATTTGTCATATTTTAAATACTTCTGCCTGGGTAACACTATAGTTGCCAATATTAGACAGGAAGAAGTGTCAGTTCGCCTACGTTTGCTTAAAAATTTTACATCTTTCAAATTATTCCAATTTTCAAAATTGATTTTATTTCACAACATTTAAACCTAAACACAAGTTTAAGATTTAAAATTTGCACATAATTTAGCACTGGTTAGATATTTTAGTCTTCATAAATAGTTTTAGTAACTCACAAAGTTCAAAACAAATCGGTTTGTTAGCTATTTTCCTTTCGTACTCACAGTCACGCCACGATACCTTCCTCGCATACACCCGCTGTTTCTATTCGTATTATTTGATTTATTCTATAACTATATAAAATGTAGAATGCTGCGGCTTTGAAATTCCTATTGCAGTACGCTGCAGAGGAGGTAAAGGGTAGACCTTAAATAACATAGTAAACTATAAGGCGCCGTATGTCTCAGTATAATTTATTATTTTTTCAAGCGAGAAATTTTTTTGGGAGAACATTTTTCAAGAGAAGATTTTATTTTGGCAGAACATTTTTCAAGAGAAAATTATTTTTGGGAGAACTTTTTTTAGAAGAGCATTTTCTTTGAAAACGAAACAAAATATATTTTAGTCAGTCATTCTTTCTTAAGAAATGTTTTTTTTCTATCTTAAAAAAATTCTCTCTTGAAAGAAGGTCTTTCTTGTAAAATGTTTTTTTAGATTAAGGATCTCTCATAAAAATATTTCTCTCTTGAAGAAAGTTCTCTAGTAAAAATATTTTTCTTGCTATTAAAAATTTCTCTCAGAATTACTGTTTACGCATGACACGTAGAGATGGCGCCACTGCATTTGGTCGGTGTTTGAAACAGCAAAACAATGAATTTAATGTAAAGCTGGATCGCCCACCTGTGTTACTGCAAGGCGGACACAGTAAAGGTAAACATGGCTTATACATAAAACAACACAATTTATTATTTACAAATATTCAATCTCTGTTTGATTTTACCGGCTCTAAAGCATTGGCAAGATGATATCTCCAAAACTATAGAACATTTAGCAACATCTTTTTTTATTTTTATGGGATAAAAGGGGTAAGTTTTAAAACACCACCCTGTTTTAAATTAGGAATTTTAAATAGTAGGATCTCTAGTGTTTTCTATTTTTCTTTGTCTCCATTAATATAGGATACGTAAACATTTACTATCCTTAATAGGGGCATGAAATTCTGTAAATAGTAAAAAGCAAGAAGGTTATTTTTTTTATTTTAATATTAATTTTTAAATGTGTACGCTAAAAATATGCAATAAATTTCGAGAGAAATTTTTATTAGCGAGAGAAATATTTTTTGAGAGAATATTCTTCAAGAACGAAATTCTTTTTTAGATTTTTCAAGAAAGAATAAAAAATTTTTCAAAAACAATTTCATATTGAAATGTTTTCCCTTTTTTGTCGAAAAAAGTTCTCTATTTCGTCAAAAAAAAGTTCTCTTTTCTTATTTAATGATAATCATTGAGACATAGCAAACTGCACTTAGGGCAGAATTATTAAATTATTATTTATCAATTCCAGCTTTACTTCGTTAAAGTCCATATTTAATGAGTATCTGTATTTTATATACAGATACTCATTAAATTATTAGCCGTTTTAAAGCAGTATGTGGAAACGGTTTCAGAGTTTATGTGAGCACTGCTTTGGGCACCGTGGTTGGCGTTGCATTATGTACACGCAATCTGTTTTTTTCTAACCAACTAAATTCTATATGTGGCTACGTTTTAGTTTGACAAATATTTGCCACTTCCATTCTGTACTAATTAATGTGCGTGGAAAACGATATATCGCTTGAATGTAACTTTTTAAATCATTCTACAACTTATATGGTTTATTACATTACTTTCCATTATAGAAAATAGTGTCAGACATAAACAGTTGTTGAGTAAAACATTTTCCATTGTAATTATGCACGGGAGATTTTCTGAAATGTATAATTTTATACGCAATGAATACACAACCTTAACAAGGTAATTAAAAATACCAAGAAATTATTACAAACGAACTATGATAGCTCAATTATTAGCAGTATACTTAGTACAAGCAGGTGCTAAAATTAAACTTTAGTTTCGAATAACAATTCAAAGTGTTTAACGAGTTCTTGGTAAAGTATTACAAACAAACTATGATCGCTGCATTATTTAAATTTGCAATATAATTAGTACATGTAGGTGGTAAAGTTTCACGTTTGGTTTGAATAACAATTGAAAGTATTTGGCGGGTTCTAGACAAAATATTACAAACGAACTATGAACGCTCAACTATATGCTGTATATTTCGTACATGCGAGTGATAAAGTTTAACGTTCAGTTTCAATAACAATTTAAAGTATTTGGCGGGTTCTCTAGGAAATATTACAAACGAAATGATCGCTCAACTATTCAAATTTGCAGTATGTTCCGTACATGAAGGGGATAAAATTAACTTTCGGTTTGAATAATAATTCAAAGTGTTTGGCGTGTTTTCGGTGAAATATTACAAAATAACTATGATTGCTCAATTATTCAGGTTTGCAATATATTCAGTACAGGCGAATAGTAGAGTTTAACTTTCGGTTTGAATAATAATTCAAAGTATTTGACGAGTTCTCGGTGAAATATTACAAACGAACTATAATCGCTTAACAATTTAACGCGTTTAGCGGGTTTTCGATGAAATATTAAAAACGAACTATGATTGCTCAATTATCAAGTTTGCAATATACTCAGTACAGGCGAATAGTAGAGTTTAACTTTCGATTTGAATAATAATTTAAATGGTTTGACAAGTTCTCGGTGAAATATTACAAGCGAACTACGATCGCTCAACTATTCAAATTTGCAAAATACTTCGTACATGAGGGGCATAAAAATTAACTTTCGGTTTGAATAACAATTCAAAGGGTTTGACGGGTTCTCGGTGAAATATTACAAAACACTATGATCGCTTAATTATTAAAATTTGCAATTTAATCAGTACAAGCGGTTGGTAAAGTTTAACGTTTGGTTTGAATAACAATTCAAAGTATTTGACGGGTTCTCAGTGAAACATTACAAACGAACTATAATCCTATGACCTGGAGAGGAAACGACTCTCACTCTTACTAATTCTGGGGGTGCGCGCTCAAGCTCAAACTAAGTTGAAGGGCGGAGGTTAACAAACTGCTTTTGAGTTAAATTTTACAGTTTTATTGAGTTGACCAAAAATTATTTAAACGACTTAAAATAAGTTCGTTACAACAGAAGTAATATATTGTATTTAACCAATTTTTGACTACGACTTTAACTAGCTTGTGCAATGCTTGCTCAGCTTAAAGCTTTTCCGAAAGACGGTAATTTTTACAGGGTATTGTACAGTAAATTTATTACCACTGGTTATTGTATGATCATGCAACAAAAGTTTTAACATTATTTAATACATACGCTTATAGTTAAGTTATCTTTCCCGACTCATCTATTTTTTTTATACGACCACATTATTGTCTTTAGTTATCTTTCGAGTCTATAGTCCGTTTTCTACTTAGAAGGCGATAGGTAGGTTTTTGAATTTGTCTATTTCTGTTTTATAGGTGAAACCACTAAGGAAAGAAAACCTAATGGTTTTAATGGTAAGAAATCTGATGCTCGAAGATATTGATGACACAATGCAACAACTATCGGAGAAAACCAATATGAAAATAAATTATTTAACAGCAGCAGTTATTCCACTTGATAATAACAAAAATTCACTGTCTTACCAAGCTGACAATACATTACGGCAACTAAAAGGATTTCTGAAGTCGATGGTGATCCCTAGAGCTAACTCAGATCATTCTTCAAGAATAATTGTCTATGGACTGGATCCTCAAAAACAAAATGAACCAATAGAAACTGACGAGCTACAAGAGTGAGTCGGAAAACGTTTATTTACCAAATATAATTTTTGACCTCATTAGGTTATTGGAGGACGCCGAAGTTCTAGAAGATTACACTGCAGATAAATGGGAACCTGGATCTTCTGGCGAAGGAGACAAAGATGAGGACGAGGAACCCAGTACAGCTGGTTTTATTGCAGCTATTGCAGTACTTGCTTCACTTTTAGTGATTTTCATGATTGCAGCAGCGGCATTTTATTACTTCAAAATTTATCGAGTCAAGTATGCTTATTCACTTACTAACACAGATACCATTGTTTAATTGTTTTTACTTTAGAAAAGCAGAGCCATACGATACAATGGAAGAAGAAGATACAAACTCAGTTAATTTTGAGAAAAATCCAAGAACCAGTTCTGTGAGGTAAGTGGCAGAATTCAAATGAGGTTATGTGTAAGTTTTGCATAGACCACAACTTGATATTAATATCATTCATAGTAAATATGAAGATGCACCACAACGAAGAGTCACTGGCTTTGTGTTTAATCCGCCACCTATTGAAGAAGATGAAGATGAATTTGGAGAAAAGAGATATGAAGACACAACAGACTATGGTGTGAAAAGCGAATGGAACAAGAATGACGCAGACGTATTTGGTGAAAATGAAACTAATAAAGTTAGATTTGTGGATATCCCAGAAGATGATTTATACAGCGAAAGCAAAATAAAGTATGAAGACAGTCCAATCGATTTCGATGGAGACCAAAGAAAATCCGTAACGTTCAAGGAAACCGTAGAAAAAATTAATATTATAGTGGACGATAGGCAAGATGAGGACATCCTTGATGAACGTTTATAATGCGGGACCGGTACCATCCATAATTTTTAAAATAAATTTAATTGATACATATGTGTTACTACTCTTTCAATAATTCTGTAATATATTTTAATTTATAATTTCAAAAGTATGTGATTTAAATATATAACCATTTCGTTTTTCTTACATGTCTCAGTTTTTTTTATTGAATATACTGAAAAAATTTGGCATTCATTATCTTCAAATCAAATCTAGGAACGTAATAGTAATATTATAAAAACAATTCGACGCATTTCAGTGTTGCCCAATAGAATGTCTATTTTAATATTTTAAATCAGAAAAAATCTTATTGCAACCACACACCATTTAGGTGTATTTTCAGTGTAATTTTTCTTCCACGTGCTTTTAGCGTCGCCTTAGATTTTGTCAAGGTTGTAGCCATCGAACAAAACAAAGCAAAAGTATATTTATTGATTATAGGTATAGAAAATACTTAATTACGTCAACAATATTTATTTATTTTAACCTTGTACGTATTTCGGCATGTTTACATGCCATTGTCAAAGGTTATAGACAGTAAACAATTAGTGTTGTTATAGCAATAGAACTTGGTGACTTGATCTCGGTAATCGTCTGCAGATGACTTAATTTCTTATTCCAAAATATCCAATGGAGGGGAATATAAGAGATCAGTTTGCTCATTTATTCACGGTACAGTTTTTAAATGATTGTGAATTTCAAAAGCTTCTAGTGTATCTAATTTACGTTTATCATCACAAAAGTGTAAACATTTTATGGTGTTATTAGGTGTCATTGAATGATTGTGTTCTAGTAAGTGTTTAGCGTAATTGGATTTATGTGGGTGTTTGTATTTGTAACAACGTAGGTGTTATTTATACATAATATCAAAATTTTTAATTGTCTGGCCTATATAAAGATAAACCGAATTACAATGTGAACAATTTAATTTGTAAATGCCTGATTTTAGCAAATTATTTTTAATTTTTATAAACAGCTTGCATCCAAACATAAAATGTACACTAGAAACTGAACAAAATAAGTAACTTTTTAGATTTAAACATAAAAATTAATTCAACTAATAAATTTGAATACCAAGTCTCTAGATAACCTACATAAACAGACATTACAATACCACACGATTCTTGTCATTATAAAACTCATAAATTAGCAGCATACAGGTCATTACATAGCGCTTCGACGGTCCCTTTAGATGAAATTAATTATAATAGAGCATACACTAATGGTTGTAATACTAAACTTATTGATACATTAACTAAAGAAAAAGATTAGAATATAGCCATTCAAAAAATTTATCCGAATACTCCAACTTCATCCGATACAATTAAATATGTCTCGATCTCATAATTGCTAAAATTATAAACCAAACAAATAAATATAAAGTAAGTTCTAAAACAACTAGAAACATCTTAAACACTTTGTTTAATGCAAAATCAAAAACAGATATGCTTTGCTAAAATCAGGCGTTTACAAATTAAATTGTTCATATTGTAATTCGGTTTACATAGGCCAGACAATTAGAAATTTTGATATTAGGTATAAAGAACATGTGCATTGTTACAAATACAAACACCCACATAAATCCAATTACGCTAAACACTTACTAGAACACAATCATTCAATGACATCTGTTAACACTATAAAATGTTTGCACTCTTGTGATGATAAACGTAAATTAGATATACTAGAAGCTTTTGAAATTCACAAACATTTAAAAACTGTACCGTGAATAAATGAGCAAACTGATCTCTTAAATTCTCCTCTATTGGACATTTTGGAATAAGAAATCAAGTCATCTGCAGACGATTACCGAAATCAAGTCACCAAGTTCTATTGCTATAACAACACTAACTGTTTACTTTTTCATATAACCTTTGACAATGGCATGTAAACATGCCGAAATGCGTATAAGGGTTAAATAAATAAATATTGTTGAAGTAATTAAGTATTTTATATACCTATAATCAATAAATATAGACTGCAACAAGGTTAAGCTAGAATTTATAAACAAAAATATATGGTTTCCTATTTGTAGAATTGACCACCACACTTTTTCAGCTTCTTCGCCGTTATACGGAGTATAATGTGTAATGGGTCAACATTTCCGACTGGAAACTATTTCTGATTTACTTTCTTAACTACTAAATGTACTAAGGTTGCTTTGTGTAAATGTGGTTAGCAAGCGGCTGCTATGTAAAAAGATTAGTGTTAGTGGAAGACCGACACTTTGGCTAGCGCCGATAGGCTTAAACTCCGGAATATAATTCTTTGTCTACGTCACGTCCAAGCCGCCTAGCAGGACTTCCAGGTTGACCGAATGGAAGAAAAATGGGGTACACACGACGTACCAGAGAGAAAAGCCCGCTATTGAACAGAACGGACCCACGTGTTTTAAGCGTGACTTGTAAAAAACGAAAAACGAGTTAGAAGAAAATTTAAGTGAGGTGTGTACTTAAGTATAAGTAGGTGTGTTTGTGACGTATTGTATTTCGGTCATAAATCAACGCCCAAAGAAGGGTAAAACAAATCCGTCGTCAAAGTTTCGAATCCACAGAACTCGCTAATCAAATCGAACTAGACCAGCGAACCATATCCTCGACCCATGGATGGAAATACCACCGCTCGCTCCAGATCCACTGCCAATATCGCGGCTACGCAGCCCAGCGCTCCACCGCCAACCACCAAGCATATAATGGTATTAATATTAAGATTGTGTTAACGCTACTATAGGCAACCCAGTTAACAGCACTCCCACTACATCAACCCCTTCCAGGGGGTGGTAAAATAGGAGGACGTTAAGTCCTTAGTTAGGCAGTTAGTTTAAGTCCCTTCTTAAGAAAGGTCTTAATATAATACATATTTGGTTTCAATAAATATTCTAAAACAGCTCAAGTGTTCTTTGTTGCGTTGATTTAATAAATTAGTTTACAACACATAAAAGGTCCTTCGAATCAAATAATATTTGGCTTCGAAACTCACCAGATTGTATACCGTTTATTTAATTTTCTACAAACTTCTTTAGCTAGTTAGGGGCGATAGGTGTTTTTTGTTGTTATTGTTTGTGACATGAATTTATATACATATTTCACTCACTTTTAATTTGGAATCAAAGTTGTAAAGTGCATTTAGTAGTTATTTATTTGATCAAGTAGTCTCAAACTACGTCCGTTACCTGAATCGCCCTGAAGACACGAGGTTGAGCTAGCTAAAGAGCATTTAAAATAAATAAATTAATCAAAATAAGCAAACACTACAAATGGTGAGGTTACAAAAATTACAAAATTTGCTCTTCTACATACACAAAGCTGGTAACAATTTTTTTTAGCAAATTATTATTCAATATTAATTCTATCGGTACCTGCTAAAGTATTCGAAAAGTATTGTATCAAAAAGTATATTTACATTTGCTCCATGTAGATCTGTTGATACTAATTGAATAACTTTTGTGGATTTTGTTGCTGAGAGTTTAGATCGGAACAATCAATTTGCCGTGATATAAACGGAAAAATCAGTCATAACGTTTTATTAAAAAAACTAGGACATTCTAGAAATTTTAAATGTTTCTTAATTTTATATCTTAAAAAAAGACGTCTGTTTGTGAATCTTAACATCATTTTTAGCAATAAAAACCCTTTTTGGCGTACCTTAGGGAAGTAAACTAGGACCTCTATTATTTTGATTCTTTATTAATAGTATAACATCTTGTATACATTTTTCAAATGTTCTGCTATAAATGACTTAAAGCTTCGAAAAGATATTACAAATTTTATTGGTGTTAGCATGTCCTAGAATGGCGTTAATGCACTAATGCAATTAAGTGCTACTGACAAATTGTACTTTAATATTTACAACTAAAACAGTGACTACACTATCCTGAATATGGAAATCATCATAATGTTAAATTTAAGTTGAACATTTACAAATTTCATACATTTGTAAATGTTAACATTTCATTTCAGGAGTAAACCCGTGTTGACTGTGGG
This sequence comes from Ctenicera cuprea, assembly GCA_958336395.1. NCBI lineage: Eukaryota > Metazoa > Arthropoda > Insecta > Coleoptera > Elateridae > Ctenicera > Ctenicera cuprea. The sequence continues at coordinate 51,934,250 of OY284487.1, forward strand.
GCATAATGTTGTTGTTCAGAAAACATTCGCGCATTTTAGTAGCTACAATTCTTACCATGGCCTTGTAAATAACGGATGTAAAACTAATGGGCCTGTAGTTTTTTGGTAACAGCCTGTTGCCTTTCTTGAATAAAAGCACCACAACAGCTTCTTTCCAGATAGTTGGCAGTTTTCCGAAATTTAATGATGTATTCATTATACGAATAAATTATATTTTTACACAGGGTGGTTGCTACTAGATACAGTATCTAGATACTTTACATGTATCTACATACTTTTTGAAATGTTATATCTGTATCTATTTTAAATACATTTTCTTGTAGCAAGATATATGTAGATCCAGATATTTTTTCATATGAAAAAAGTTTTTAAATTACAACTGACAACACACAATAATTAATTTTTAATAGTTCTGCGTATGTATCTAGACACTTTTTAAAGCATGTATCAGTATCTGTATTTATATACACTTTTGTGGTGTATATATTTCTATATCTAGATATTAAAAACGTATCATTTTTGAATAGTTGACTTGTGCACTTCCTGCCTTCTCCAGAGTTCACTACCATAAATATTCCGTTATTTTATCAATTTTGGAATTTCGTTTCCATAATCAGTATGAGTGTGTTAAGTGGCAATAACAACAACCTTTAGACGCTTACCTGAACAGCTTAGGTTCTGCAAAAATCGATTTTGAGATTTTAGCAGATAAACATTGCCTACGATGAAATACTGTCAGATATTATAAAATGACATAGGTTATTCTTCTTATTTCTCCGGCATCCTTTATACCCTCACAGGTGTTGGATGACATAGGTATTAAAAAAATATAAAGCGTTAGAGAAGTGCTCTATTACGCTACATCGTTCCATTTCTTGTAATTATGGTGTCTAAGTACCTACTTGTAGCTATTTACTTTTTCTAATCTTTTTCCGTTTATTTCTATGTTTATATTTTCGGCTTCTTCTCCTCATTTAGTTGCATTCTTCTTCTACTCGGCAGGTTTTACATACGTTTGATTTTTTTGTAGTTTAGTCTTATTGTTTGATACCAGTAATATATTATCTGCGTAAACCAGGTTAAAGGTTTTAACTGGCGTTAGGTTGTATTATTCTATGGTAGAGGATCTTGTTTCAATTTTACACTTTTTTTATTAATTAATCCATAAATATTACAAACGGGAGTGGACCTGGGCTGTTCCTTTGTTTTATACCGTTTTTTATAACAAAGGCTTCCAATTTTTTTCCATTAAGTCTGACCGAGCTTTTTACATTATTATATACACTTTTTATAATTCTTTGTAATTTTTGGTCTATATCCAGTGCTCTTAGTGCTGTCCATATTTCCTTTTTCGGTGCCGTATCAAAAGCTGCGGATAGATCTACGAAGGCTAGATCTTTACCCATTTCTAGGGTGTTGTTCATTAACGTTCTGATTGTATAATGTCGTCCTGTGTTTGTCTCCCCGGCCTAAATGCTGTTTGTTTTTCGTTTAACTTTACTTCTGCTTCTTCTCTTAATCGTCTTTCAATTATTTTTGTATATATTTAAAGCCTACTGATGAGAGACACATTGCTCGGTAGTTTTCACACTTCGTAGTTTCTCCTTGCTTGTATAGTGGTACGATAATGTTGCTTTTCTATTCCTTCGGTATTGTCTCTGTATGCCATGTTTGTTTATAAACTTCCCATAACCAGTTTTCATTTTTTCTCCTCCATTCTTTGGCATCTTCGGTGCGTTGTTATCCTCTCCTACTGCTTACCATTTCTCCTTGTTTTTAACACTTTTTCTACTTCTTCCATTCTCATTTCACCTGTTACACTATCTTGTGTTTCACCATTCTTTCTTGCTTTTTAAACTTGTCTTCTTAATTGTTTTTTCAGGCCTTTAGCATATCTTTCGTTGCTGCTTTTAGTTTACCGTTCTGATTTTTAATGTTCCTTATTTGTTTTCTCTGACTACCCTAGTCTTTTGATCGTATTCCAAATTTTTCTTTTGATTGTCTGTATCTTCTTCTAGTAATGCCATAGCCCTATTCAAGGCGTTGGCGACCTCTTTCCTATATCTGTGTTTGGTGCGCGGCTATAGATAATTTGCGCAGACAGGCATAGGAAACCTACAGTTTAACGTGGGCTCCGAACCACAGCAAATGCATGCACTTCATCTCCAGAAAGGTTTTTCTGGGAGAAACCCCACCTCGCTGGTTTCCCGTTGCCGCTGCATTACTAGCCCGTGAGTTTATCACTGAGCTACAGCTACGGCCTGTATAATCTGCTTCAATTCTTTTACTCAACTCTTCCCACGAATCTGCTTGTTCTTGCTTTATTGTTTCCGCTGCCTCATTGCGTTTCTGATGATAAACGTCTCTGCTTGATTTTTCCCCTGTATCTTTTTTTTTCACTGTGCCGTTCCACCAACTTGTTTGTTTTTAGTTATAGTTAATGATTTTAATACCGCATACCTTCTCAGCTGTTTGTACTATAGTTTTTTTTTTTAATTTTTTCTATTTTGTGTTTATGTTCCAGTCTTGACTATCATTTTGCTTTATTTTGTATATATTATATGTTTAGGTTTTTAGTTAGATTCCTCTGGTATTTCTTTTGTATTTCGTCTTCCTGTACTTTTTCTAACTTAAGTCGTCTATATTTTCTGAAGGTTTGCTTCTTAGGTGTTTTAAATGCCGTGTCCGTTGCCAATAATTTGTGATCTGTGTTTAGTTCTGCTCCTCTAATGACTTTAACGTATTGTATTGCGTATCGCGTAGGTCTTGTGTATGTTATATAATCTATTATTGATTTTTGTGCTCTCCCTTCCGCTTTATATGTTATTTTGTGAATTGTTTTATGATTGTAGAAGGAGTTACCTATTAACAGTTGATTTACAACACAGGAGTCTACTATTTGTTGTCCATTATTATTTAATATTTTTTCTCTACCGTACTTGCCTATTGTTCCATATCCTACCCCTTCATTCCTTCCGGTTCCTGCATTCCAATCTCCTACTATCATCACATGTTTATTTTTGCTTTGCATTTTGTCTGCTGATCTTTGCAAGTCGTCATAGAATTTATCTTTATTTCTCACGTCTGCGTCTGTATCCTCTGTTGGGGCAAATATCAGTCCAATCTTTTCTTCCAGTTCTAAGCTGATGGTAATAATTCTGGAGTTTACTGCTTCCCAGTTTACTATTTTACTTTCTATCTCAGCGTTCGGTATAAATCTTACTTCTTCTTTTGCTCGACTTCTCATAGGAATTCCCGCATATCTCATTGTATAATTTTTATAAGTTTTTAACTCCCTGTTCTTTTTTCTTGATCTAGCTGATGTCAAGGATTCCTATTTGGTTTTTCTATTTTTTAAATTGTTTTTATTTCGTTGCCAGAAAGTCTTAATGTTCCACATTCCAACTCGCAACCGTTTTTTCGCCCGTCCGTTTTCTGAAATCCGTATATTTCCGAATCTTCCATTATTTCTCTGAATCGAATTACTTTGTATAGGTAATTAGTCCAAAGATAAAGGCCCCGTTACTTCGGGACAACTTGGGCTGGGTTATACCCCCCCCCCTCAGCACTGAGTCATCAGAGCTTCTTTTGCTATAACAGCGTGTACCACGTGTCGGCGAGGATGATTGAGTGGGAGAGGCTATAACTTGCAATTTATAACATTTTATAAATATTTTAAAAATATTCAGAAACTCGCAATAATTTTAAAAGTGATTATTGTTTTGAAAACTTTCAAAAACAGTTTCTTAAATTTCATAAATTTACAAAGTGTGAGGAAGGTCCCGTGGCAGTTTCCCGGCAGTGTTATATTTTTTTTATAGTCACATTCCCCAAACTGTTTATGTGGTGTCACCTATGCGACGTGACGCCGCCATTTATGTATGAGAAGATTACAACGTGGAAAACGTTGAAATCATATTTTTTTTTAAATAGAAAATAAAATAATTCTAATTAACTCCTATAACTTTAAATGTAAACAAATTGTCAGTACTTATTTTTCTGTACAAAAAAAAATTTTAGTGATGTAATCATTTAAACAAAAAAGTTATTAGCGTACTACACATGAATTCTACTCAAATATTGATAAACCTTTTCACTTGTTTGTATAACACTGCTCTCACGTGAATGATCAAATATTTAAGACTAATAGAGAGCCATCTGTTTTGAGTGAAAACGTTTTAAAATTGATTATGAATAGCTGGTTAATTGTGCCGCTATATCAATACAAATATTACTGGTGAATACTTACAAATAAAATTAATTAGGAAGTAATTTGAAGTAATTTTTTAGTAACTTATGAAAATAATACACAAAATTTAATGCTTAGAATACCCTTCAACATGTCCAGTACTAAAAAGAACGTCATCATCTATATTTATTAAAGACGGATCCTTTCCCTCTGTTCCAGCTTTAGTTGTAGGAAACTCTCGGCACCCGTACCCACACATTTACGAGGGTATTGAATAAAGACCATTTTCCTTGCTAAAAAATCGAATTTATATTACAAGGAAACTTGGATCCCGTGATGTTCACTACTTCTTTGTATTTTTGGAATATGCCGGACGACGATCCATGCAGCTCCCGGCTGGTTATTTTAAAGCTCAAGCGGTTCTTCATTCAACAGCTTGGGATAAGTTGGTTTTAAGGATAGCAGCGCTGTAACTTGCGTATAATAATAATCGTATTTTATTAATAACACAACAATAACCTTACTATTGTCGATTTGTTTCGTAACACAAAAGAACGCTAACTGCTGTGAAGGTCACGGGATGTTGCAGTTCGAGATGCACGTCGGCGGCAACACGAGGTAGACCGAATATTACACCGAAATGCGGTCACACATTTTTGCAAAGCTTTTGCTTATAGAGGATATTTACAGTTTACGATGGAAACATACGCCCGCCGATAAACATCGGCTGATAAAGGGCTACGGTAAAGACATATGTATTAAAGTTTGGTATTTAACATATTGCACGAGGAAAAATACCGGCAAAAATTAATTTTCGTGTTTTAGATTTTCAAATGATGTTTTCAAGTTCGCGCAATTTTTAATCATCAAAGTTATTTAATACTGTGACAACTTACTATTTAGCGGCGATTATTGATTCGTAAATTGTGTACGATAAGCAGATGTAAACGCTTTAATATAAAAATTGAATAATTAATGTCATTAGCGGTTGAACATTATCTGTGTTTAAGTAAATTATCTCCACCATCATTATAAAATACTAAACCACTGCATAGCAGATTGTGTGAAACACTACATAAAATGTGGACAATTTTTTTAATATTTATTAATGTTCTGTGCATGGTAAATGAAATTTTAAGTACTTCAAATTGTAAGTAATATTTCAGCATGTAAAACCAAGTTGTGTTCAAAGATTTCACATGTTTTTTTAGTTGATTGTCATATTCAAGAAGTAAGAGACAGTGATTGGTTAGCAGGTTACATAAACGATCCCGTAGATGATTTTCATGAAAATGCATTTAAGAAGTTTTCGGTGAAAAATATCGAAGGTTGGTTAAAATAAAAATATTGTACACTAATCCACCACCTTGCATTTTAGATGTAGAAATAAGAAGAAACAATTATGCAAAATATTTTGGTACAAAATTAAAAACAGACCAACTAATAATTTTCCCAACAGAAGCTTTTAAACGTTTTGAAATAAACGAGAAAAGCTCCATGAAACCTGAGATGAACGTTGTTTTAGAGTTTAAGTGCACCACTGGCAATAGATATTTGGTAAGTGCTTATTGGAAAAAGATTTCTATTTAATACGATTACTTTTAACCCTTTCATTACGGAAGAGGAAATATTTGGCAATATATTTTTGGCACTGATGTACGGTAGACTAATTTTAAGTGCTTTTCATACTTCCCCGTTATATGGGAATGTGTCGTATTCGTGAAAATTTTTAATTCTGAGATTTTGACGAAAATACATGTTTAGTCCTCCATGAAAACAGAAAAAGATAGTTTTTAATAAATGCCTGTGTGTGAGTATGAGTGCGGATATGTGTGTGCGCGCGCTTCCTATTTCCCCAACGGATGGACCGATTTGTGGTAGCATTTTTTTCAGAAACTGAAGTTTGTGAAATTATAAGCGGAATCTAATAGAACAAATACAACATTTTTGAAAGAAGAAACACTGCGAAGAGAAAACAATTTTAAAAATTTTGGAATTTTTCAGAAAAATGTTTCTTTCAATTTACAAAAGTAGCAAATTTATTTCCTTTCGCTTAATAAAAGGGAGGTTTCTCCTTTCGCCCAAGTGTAGACTTACAAAATTTTTCTTGATTTTTTTTTATAATCCTAAGGAATCTTTCTCAAAAATAAAAAAAAATAATTTATTAGTCAGCAAAAAACCGATTAACTTCAGTACAACATGCAGGGTGCCCGTGGCTGTGAGGTGCTGTACGCAAGATCCGTGGTTGAATCTTTGTTACGATAACAAACGTTTTTTGCTTTTACTCTCCCACTAGAATGGTAGGAGTAGTACAATCTATACTCACTGATGGCGCTAAAACGTTTATACAAACAACAATAGGTAATAATTTCTAAAGTATAAGAAAGCCCAAACGAAGTGCTTCGGTCATGTTTATTTTTGAGCCTTTGTGATGATAAGACGTACTGCAACAGTTGATGTAATTTGTTTTTAAAAAGCATTTTCCGGAAGGATCATTTTACGTTTTCATAACTTCCACTGGCCACCACACTGACGGATTGGCCAACAGTCTTCAGTTCTGTTAGAGGAGAGTCAGAATATCTCCGGGAATTTTAACTTGGAACATCCAATTCTCTTCAGAGAAGATCAAAGTTTTTCTAGTTGGGGGCAAGGAGGACTGTATTTGCGATTTCACATAGTGGAGTGTATCTTTCAGTATGGGTACCAAATACCTGATCAGTAGCGCGTATTTTGTAATGGGAATCCCCGCTCTCTAGCCGTGATTATAAATATAAATGCGTTTTGATTACTACGTATGAAAGACCCTATGAGCTATAAATCTGCCTAGGCGATAAACTGGGTGGTTGGAGCCCATCGATAAGCAGGTGAAATCTACGAAGGGGTGGCATTTCTATTGGTATTAGGAACCTGGGTGTGTGTTTTAGGAATAAAATTTTACTTTGGTTGCTCACGTCTATAAAGTCAAGATGTTTTGGTTCAGGCCAATATGATCAAAACGACTTCCAACTAAGCGGTCCGTAGTCGACCAGTACTGGGACTGCGATGCAATATAACAATCCAACCTTGACTATTTACGACATGTCCTAGATATTTTAGTACAGTTAGATAAAATACGCATTTTTCACGCTGAGCTGAGTCCGCTCTTAAAAGACGCTCAAAATTAGTTCTTCAAAGGAATTTCCAAAAATTACCATAATTATAATAATAATAAATGACTATTGGGGCTCACAAAATACAATATATAGTAATATTTTATGTGTTAAAAAGCCCCAGGGGCGTAGTTCATTCGGAGCGTTAAAAATCCTCGCCATGTTCTTCCACTTTGTTACGGGCTTCGGGTGGTATTTCGACACCGTAACAAAAGGTGTGCCTGGCAGCTAACTCGTAGCCGGAGAATGGGAGGGTTGTAAAGGGATCGGAAGACTCCCAGTACTAATACAAGGGTTGTCAAAATTGAGATTGAGGTATTTAAAGGGCGCCACCTACTGTGATGGTTGAGGTACGGGGAGGAAGCGAGCGGTTCTAGTCCCGGGGCTGAGAAGCAGGAAATCCTCCCTGGGCGGCTCGTTAATCTTGACGTGACTTACCTTGGCCTTTTCCCACTAGATCAAGCAACACAGTATATGCTTACAAAGTAGGATCAAAGCTTAATTACGAAGATAAAGACTAAATCACGCTACGGTAGTTTACAAATCAAATATATTGAATAAGGTTAAGTATATGTATAAATATAAATAAGTATCATGAAATAAAATATTTAAACAGCGTATATCGAAAGCAAACAGTATGAACCGTAAAACACGGAGGAAAGCAAATTGCAAAATGAATAACAATTAAATCTAAACACAAATAGTTACTTAGCAACGTTGCGTAATGTCGAACGTTCCTCGTCGACAAGCTTTTCCTTAACAGAAACAAGGTATTGGCTTATCGACCCGGACTCCGAGAACAAAGAAAATCTGTATATCTAAATCAATTTACAAAGCATGCAACAGGTTATAACATGAAATTATATTCCTGGGTCCAAATCGGATGGTTTCTTCACACAGCACGAAACACAGGTGATAATCAGTAATGTCTAAAGTTACTTACAATAATGTCGTTCACCTGGTGGAAAATTGGCCTTTATTTATTGTCGTAAAATCCGTGGGAGCTGACGTACTTCCAGGCGGGAGCTTGTTCAGCGAAATCGGAATGCTACGAACGTGACGAACAGTTCTCGTAAAATTCGGTGACAACCAACGGTAGGTAGGCGATAAAGATGTGGGATAGCTCGGGAAACAAGCTTGGAACTTGTAGTGACTAACTGGATCCGTTTTAAACGTTAGAATTCTAGCAAGAATCGGCAATCAAAATTTAAATGTGGTTTTCTTTCTGTTAGAGTAACACTTCAATTTTGCGTACAGATATCGACAAAGTCGGCGCAATAACGGTAATTTGACGTGTTACGGCTAAACTAACGAGCATGTCACTTACGAAGAACGGCAAACGAGAGCGTGTTTATCGTTTATCCGCTGTGGTGATCGGCGGACAAGTGTCGCGTACGTTACGCTAATTCCAACGGTCTGCGATCGGTCACGTGGTTCTCGATGTTCTAGAAAACGCAGGGCCGGAATAAAAGTAAAATTATATAACAACTTAAGTCACAATAAATTATTAACGTTTTAATATTTATTGGTAGACAGAGCAAAGAAGTAAATCACAAAAGCAAAAGGAACAAAATAATTGGAGTACATAGATACTAAAAGAAAGCAAAAGCTATAAAAAATAAAGACAAAAAGATAGGCAAAAATAAGGTGTAGAAGGTGCATGAGTACCAACTAAAGTAACTATAATGTCGGCCAGGTGCCAAAAGACTTTTGGTCTTAATTTCTGTCCGACAATGGTGTCTAGACGTCTAATGGCAACACTGTGAATTGGAATAATCCTCTTCCGGGCACTGTGAAGGTTGTACTTGATCTACGGTCAAGGGTGAGCGGAATTTGCCAATAACACTGTTCAAGTCGATCGTGGATATGTATGTAGCTCGCCTTGGTTTGTCCAGAATTTCTTGAATAAAAAGCAACGACTACTGAGTAGGTGTCCCGTTCCGTCACCAGGTTCATCTTCATAAAATTAATTCAAAAATTATATTTACCTGTTGGTTTTGCGGACAAAAACCACTGGACTGCTTCAGGCACTTCTGGAAGGCTCGATTACTCCCCCTATAAACATTTTGTCGACTTCTTCATTGATGATGGCTTGCATAGCCGGGTTACGGGGGGTAACATATCTGTTCGACGGGTTCAACATTCTTTTTTATATTATTATTACGTTTTACTAAAGTTGTACGCTCTTGCACTATACCAAATTTGCTTAATTATTGTTCTAAAAACGAGTTTAGTGGAGTAAACTCGCTGAATTGTAACGGCTTTATACCGCTTGAACTGTGATCTGCTTTCTGGTGAAGTAGAAAAAATATTTAATGTCCTCATTTACCTTTAAAAAGTTTAATCCTAGGATAACTTCGGTAGTAAATCCTGGAACTAAATTCGTTTCTAATTTACACTGATATCCCCTAATGTTAGCAACATAATTAAACTTTCCTTGGGTCTAGACTAAACTCCCATTGGCTAACTAGTCTTCTGAAGATCAGGGACTATATTTAGTTATCCCTTGGTGTAATAATCAATTTCCTGGGCTTAAGTAACATTCGGTCGCTACAGTGTCAATTAGGGTCCGAAACTGAACGAGATTTATTTAGAGTCGCAAATAATCTTGAATCTAGAATGGCTAGGACGGGTTCACTGTTCCTGACTTCCTGGCAGAACAAATTAATTTTATGCAACCATCTAATTCATTCTGGAGGTTTTCAGGACTCGAAGGCTTACGCCGTTTTTTGACAGAAATGCCTTCAATTTTTTTGTGCAAATTTTAGGAAAGGACAGCAACTTTGTCATAGCAAAGACGAAAGAGTTCTCTAGGTTCCCTAAACTGCCGCAAAGCTGACCTCGTCGTCAACATCTCTAGCAGATATCTTGTCGGGAATAGAATTCGAGAAGCAGTTCTGGATGGTGGCTTTATTATGGCTACAACAAATAACTTAGGAGATAACTCCGTATATAATATACTGCAATGATATGCTTGGTCTTGTGACTACTAGAATACAATCCCTAAACTGTCTGCAATTCACGCAATTAAATTTAAACTTGCTATGAGACTCTTCTAATTTTCTCAGGGTCGTTATTAGCTTGTAAATAAGTTATTTTAATTAATTTTAAATAGAAATAAACACACACAACGATCTCAACTTTACAAAATAAGTTTTTATTTATTAAAAGAATTTCAAAACGTGTTTTCCGAAAATTAAATGAATTTTTATTAATTACTATCGTCTTTTTTTATTAAATTATAACACTTAACTTAGCGTCTTCTTATTATGACATTCCTCGCTCTAACAAAACGCTGAGTGTCCAACCTCTATTTCGTTTCTGTTGGCCTCTCCAGCAACAAATAATACTCGCCCTTAATCCGAATCTTCTTGTATCTCTGTTTTATATTCTTTCCAATTTATTTTTACTACTATCACAAAACGAAGAAACTTCCTCGATCGCCTTTAACTTATAATACTTCCGTACTTTTTACAATTCGTATATAATCACCTATATTTTCTTCTGATCTATTAAACATCAGTTTACATTACGTTTTAAACTCGTTCTTTCTGTTTTCATCCAGAGGATATCAAATTCTCTGTCTTTTTTTTCAAAGACGAGCCGTAACTAATTAAACAAATTTCTTTATATCTTTTGTCTTCCTTCTTTGATTATTATTTTTATAAAACATACACATAAACCTCATGTCCAAGAGTATCCTTTTATATATTTGTCACAATGACACTGACATCCTAACTGACATTAGTCGACGCACAAATCAAGTAACTCTAAAACTTTTTATAAACTAAACCTTTTTAACAATTCTGAATTAAATTATAATTACAATTAACATAAATAGACTTCGTATCAATCTGTTGTGTTTTTCTTTTCTTTCAGTAAAATCAAACCATATGAAAAATAACAATTATTAGAATTTATAACAGGAATTCTAGCAAAAATTTGCAACCCTGAGTTTATAAGTTAGAATATTAAAATCTTACAAGTCTTCATAAATCTCCAAATGTAAATTGAACTGCAGCAAGCATTCCAAAAATTGCCTTCCAGCAACCACAATACCCCAGTCAAATCAAACACCTCTAAATATCATAGCAATACTTTATATTCGAGTCTGAGATTTTCGTGGATTCTTTCTAATTGTGCATCGGTTAAAAATTTCTTAACGTTTACAGTACAGTCACATATTAAGTGGCTGGTTCTTTTGAGCCCGAGTGCCAGTCCTGATTTTTTCTTTTAACTAGAAGCGCAGGAGTGGGTACACTGGGCTTTAAAAGCTAATACAAAATTGGCCCAGTCTTGCCTACTATCGCGGTTGTTCCTACACTAAAAGAGTACTTTTTCTTTCAATATTTTGGGTAAAGTCGTGAGCAAACTTCGGTTAGTAAACCGATAATAACACATTTTTAATTCTTATATTCCCTTCAACAAAGACATGGGGTCACAATTTCCATCAAACTTGATTCTCTACTTCCGTAACGTATACTGTCCAAGTCAATGCCTGCGAAGCATTTTTAGCTCTCACTTTCGGTCAAGGTTACCGTGGCGACAACTAGCGCTAGGCCGCTAGCCATAATACGTTACGGCAATTTTCTGGGGCGGATTAAACTAGGACGTATCGACGCGATTGCTTCCGTAAAATATAAAGAAGCTACCAACACTACACCAGACTGCAAGCTCTAGTCTCTGCTTTACTAATTCTGCAGATCAATGCCCAAGATCTGCAGAATTAGTAAAGCAGAGACTAGAGCTTGCAGTCTGGTGTAGTGTTGGTAGCTTCTTTATATTTTACGGAAGCAATCGCGTCGATACGTCCTAGTTTAATCCGCCCCAGAAAATGGCCGTAACGTATTATGGCTAGCGGCCTAGCGCTAGTTGTCGCCACGGTAACCAACTACGATGCAGTAATGGCATCCTAACATGGTCTCTGGCTACCTCGCACTCCAGATTTACCTCCACTTGGTAATTGTGTAGGATTATTTGAAAAATAATTTAAACGAAACATGTACAACTAATTTGAATACACACGTGCACCAGAAAAATTGAAATTTTGAATTAGTAACCAAATCACAGTACAACATGTAATGAATGTTTGTGATGCAATACAGCAAAGCATAGAAACAGATGTTAGACCGCATAACAAATGTTATTAATAAGGTGCTACAAACTTGTAACATTATTTTTCAGGGAATCGTGTTTGTGGTTTGGGTTGCCTATTTAACTTCATTTTTAGGACCAATTTCAAACCTCTTATTACAAATATTCAAATTTTTTATGTTCCTGTCTTGTGCATTTCCTTATTTTGGGAACTAGGGGTTATTTCCTGCAAGGTAACCATTTTGGTCATTTTTGTTGAGATATTGGTGAAGTAAATGTGTAAATGGATGTGATAAATCAGAGTATATTAAAACTTTCAAACGGTACCTGTCAAGTATTTTTTTATTGAGTTAGCTACAACAGTTACTTAGAAAACGATTGGTGCTATTGCTGCTGTTAGTACAATGGCTCACTGCTCAATACCTAATATTAATTCCAAGCTATTCAAAACTGTTTCAGTCCTTTAATCAACCAATCCGGGACAGCAACACTTACACTCCAATATTTGAACAAACTCTATATACATACAATCTCCCAATGCCTTTACCAGCAGAATTCGATATAAGTGCTTTTGGAAACAGAATTATAGCTTGTGATTTAGATATTTCCAACGTGCGTTTAGATTTTGCTATAACTCCACCAGAAGACTTTTATGTTTCTTGGGATGGTCCCGTCAACGATACAAATAAATGTCACAGCGTCGTAATAAAAACCATTAACCCACTCAGACTTACGTCTGGAAAAGATTATCAAGTAACTGTTACGGTAGGTACTGTTTACTAAGAAACCCTATAGTTTTCTTGGAAAGTTAAATTAAATGAAATATTTACAGGACACTGGAATCCCCTCTCGCAGCAAAGTTGTTGATTTGAAGGTTGATATCAATGAAGAAAGAAGTTTACCTCCAAATCCCTACTTTGATTTTGCTCACTCCAACGCCATTTATCACGCAAGTGAAGCAAACCATTCTATATCTGTTCATACACCCATTCGGTTGAAAAGAGGCTGTGCAAGACTTAAATTAGATATTTTGGGTTTGTGTAATGTGATTGCGATTATTAAACGTTTTCAAGCTTTTTATTATTTTAGAATTGGAATATAAGAATAATTTTCGGGTCAGATGTGATTTAAATGAAGTTACTGTTGAATTAGTTAGTAATCTCCCTAATGACGTATTGAATAATCCAGTTGTGTTTATAACCATAGAAGCAACTCTAGATTATGCAGAAGGGCCCGGAAAAACTGTTTTAGAAATACATATTCCAAAACAAGACCATCCCGACACTTCAACTGTAGGTAAGTACGCGTTTAGTTTCCTGCTTATTATCTGTTTTGTTACTTGAGCGTCAACAGAAACGCTTTCTGTTCAACACAATGCCAAATATACTTCTCGTTACAGATACATGTACTGTTCAGTGTCCTCCATGCCCACCAACTTCGAATGTTAGCAACTGTCAAGATGTAACCACTGCAAGTGAGTTGAGCTCTTATTTGAGTTTGGTTTCATACCATAATAAGTGAACGTATATCATGATTATTTTAAAATAGTTTTTAACAAGCACTTACCAAAATTCAATTATTGATAGAATATTCCTTTGTTTTTGTTTAAATTGTTGTTTGCTCAAAACTGTTTTAAATGCAAAATGTACATTGCTGGTTATGTATCTGTTAAAACCCAAGTCTAAATTCGGCCAAACTCCTAGCAAGTCGACCAGTACTGGAAACTGCGAATAGCATAAACTGGTAGGGGTACCACTGCTTCCGCAGGTGCTTGCTTCGAAAAGTCTAGCCAGTGCCTTTGACTGGTACCATGAAGACCAAGCCCGAACCTGCAGGAGAATAACAGCTTCTGTCTTGGTCACGGCGTAGAACTAGTGGTGGCAGTACAGGATAGCTTGGTGCAGCTCGGCGGGTAGGCTGCGTATCATCTCCGGCACTGATCCGCAGAATCGGTAGACATTTAGGTAATCTTTCCCCATTCGTGGGGGCTTAGGGCTCACAGGCTGTTATTATGACTGGTAGCTTGTTCTTGTTGAACCGTCGCTAACTTGAGCAAGCGCGCTGATTGAACGTAACTCAATGCGGCCCGAAAGGAAACGTAAAGGATTATGGCTAACGCTAGGTGCCACTACGGTAATAAACAAATATGGCTGTAATGGCCTCTTTACTTGCAATTCTGTGACGCCTTCTCTAAATTTTATAAAAATTTGAACGTCTATTTAAGATCGAGGTGAAATTTGGTATTGTAAATCACGTAAGGGTATAGATGTGTCAATAGTTAGGAATGAGCTACAATTTGGTTCGTGTCCTATGCTAATTCCCCTGAGGGGCCTTTGTATTTTTGAAAAATCATACATTTATGGCCCTTTATTCTACTAGATGGAGATAATCTACTATTTTAGATTGAGTTAAACTGCTCTTCAGTGATAGGAGAATAAGATTTATAACTTAATTTTTAGATGCAGGAGTATTTAGGCAGGACAATTATCGTTTTAATTCTCAATTCTTTGCTGTCTAGTTTTCATCAAAACATTTATTTTTCTTTCAAAAAAAGAAAAGTTTCGGTCTAACTTACGTACATTCATGAGCTTTATAATATTTTTGAGGGCGGTGCCTAGAACAGCAGCAACTTACAAACATCATAAGAGTACGCGGAGCAGATTGTAAAACACGTAGTGCGTAAGGGACGAACACAGTATACAGTCACGTGAGACTAGGCATAAACCAAAAAGTCTCAGCACAACTAGTTAATTTTATAATTTTCTTCGCCAATCATGCAGTTTGAAGGCGTTTCAGTTGCCGACAGGCCAACTGCAAGCTGTTAAAACGAGACCACCACTATTTCAGCACTTTCTATGGAAAGGTCTTGAATGGGATATACTGTAACAGACTATTTTCTGTATGATTTACGCCGTTTTATAAGTTTTTATTTATAAGTTTTTATAAATTTAAATTTTTGTAACTACCTGATATTACGTGGTAGTTAACCGTAAGTTAATTCTTAGAATATTACTATTTTTTTACTAACTCTTAGATTATTATACGTTGCAAACAATTTTTGGAAACAAAAAGTAATGGGAAAGTTTAGCTGAAGTGCTTCGCCTATTTATATGGGGACTATGGTAGTGCAAGTGTTAATTGTTCATATGCTATCAGTTAAAATTGTTGGATATTTATTATCATTATTTTTTTGGAACGTGTAACATTTTCAATTAACAACATACATTCTTTCAGAACCAGATTATTTGACATCAACATTGCATTTTATACAAGGAACTTATGATTTTACAGTGGAACATTGCCACAAAGGTTATGTAGGTACTGTTACAGCAATCGCACTTCCCCCAGAAAAGATTGAATACTACTTGCCATCTGGTGCGGTTTGTTTTTCAATTATCAGTAAAAATATAAGATAGTTATTATAAATTTTTGCAGAGTCAAGTTTGTTTGAATACAAAGACGCAGGTGTAATTAGAAAAACAAATTGTGCGGCACCCAACAGCATTTACTATTTTAGAATATGTGCTAGAGGCATTACTTCTAAAAGTGAGGCATGTGCTCATGTAAGAAATTTATTATACCATTAAATTATTTAACTTTTTATATAATATAAAGTTTTTTTTTGCAGGTGATCCTACGTGAAACCGATTCTATTTCGGATAACCTAAACGTGCATGTTATATTAGTGCAACATATTACAGAGGAGCGTGAAGGGAGTATTTCGTTACCTTGCAAACATGATTGCACATGTGTAATATTTGAACAATATCCTGATATAAACGAAGGTAACTTTTAGTTATTAACGTCAATCTATCTTAAAGATATTTGTTTGTTTTAGAACTTTTTAAATGTGAGTCTAAAACCATATATGCGTCTGCAATAGACAGAGAAATGGAAGAAATTGTAAATATGAAATCATCACAATTTACACTTCAGTTAGCTTTAAAAGGATCAGATTCTAGTTATTCTCTAACACGTTCTTCCAGTTCTGATTCACACTCACTTTCAAAAAGACACGCACGCGCAGAAGAACCTTCCACAGAATGGATTTCTATTCCAGCTAGAGTATTTGACGAATACAATCGATTGTTGCTTACAATTGTTATTGACGATATCAATGATAATCCTCCAACTTTCGATGCTGGTAGTAAATTAGTAGTTGGTTATCCTATAAAAACACTGGCTGTTCTAATTGCGCCACCATATTTAGCAAAAGTCGTGGTATGTGTATGTATTAGATCATAGTATTTGTACTGCAAGTTTCAATTTTTAGGCAACAGATCCAGACGTTGGAGAAAATGCTACAATCAGATACAGTACAAAAAATCCAAATGTTTTAGTTGATCCCGAAACTGGAGTAATTTATATTTGCAAAGACGGTTTTGATTTAGAATTTAATTTAAACTTCACTGTAACAGCCACGGATAGAAATGGTGCTGATGATGGACTTTCAACTGATTTGGAAATTGAGGTAATATTAGTTTAATCGTTAAGCGTATAACAAACAGCTTAATATGTGTCAGAAATTATTAAGCCAACTATTTCATTTGTCACCACGTCAGCCAATACAGTTTTAGATACAAATTGCATCCCATAAATTGAACGAGATGTTTGGGTAATTACCGACGTGTCCGCTTTTACCACGGATCGGCAACTTGCGTAATATTTCATTCAGTTGTGCTGTGTATACAACTACTATTTACTAATACTAAAAATATATTTTAATTGATATTAAAGTAACACCCATCCACCCTACTAAAATAAATAATATGGACAATAGCGTAAGTAGCAATACATTTCACGCGAAAATCAAATACTTTTATCTATAACAGTACAGAGTGTTGACAGCGCATTTTGTTCATCGCAGCGACAGGCGGAGAACTACATAAATACTGGGAATTAATAAACATAACAATAAAATATTTATACCTTCTATTCATCTAGCATCCAACTTTGCTTTTTATATAAAGCCAATTTCGGTTTACAGAGAACACGTCCGTGGAAATGCCCAAAACAAATTCGCGGAGAAAACGTTTGTTGAAGAAACATTACCGGGACCTCTTTCGCCCCTTTTCTTCCTAGATTTTTAGTTTTACAAAGTCCTTGCAAAATATTCAGTAAGCACTTGCGCCTCAGGGAATATATTAAATATAAAACAGTTATATCAAAAATCCTATGTGCGGCAAATTAAACTAACCAAAAACATGTACCTAATAGAGATTTACGCAAATATTAACTTTTTTATGCAGACTACATTTAAATTGTTTGTTTGTTTGTTTGTTTAATCTTTCACCTCTTATACCCGAAGGTGTCAATGTCTTTCACTCCGGGTAGGCTCTTTGCTTGTATAATAGGAGGTAGTGGGGCCGTTTGGCCTTTAGACCGCTACGCTCCATACGCTTATGCAACCCTTCATGCACATTCATTCAATGTCATAATCACACACATGTGTTTAATTGTATGTTTTATGTTGTTTACGACTTTGTTATTTGTCCTGGCACTGAACTATACTTAGTTCAGTGTGTCCTGGTCAGTCAGTAATCAAGGCAGGCGCCGTTAATTGTAACCCAACGTCGAATGGTTACCGAGCTCGATATCGATCCACAGAATTACAGAAGAAATTTATGTTTCTTCAGGATTCGAACCGAGAACTCACGCATTGTGAGCCTGATCCTCTACAACTGGACCACTCGGACTTAGATTTAAATTACAAACACAAAATATGTATTGCGTAACTACTTGTGGGCTTCTGGCGCCCACGTATCTACTGCCATTGAGACCGAGGCCTTCACGGCTCCCATGGGTTAGGCGCTTATGCTTTTGAATTTGGGAACTTCCAAATAGCGTACTGATGAGAACTATTGAATAATAAGTATAGAATTATTCGATTGTTGCCAACTGTTAGAATTATTCGGTAGTAGAAAAATATTCGAATGAATTTAGTTCATTTACTGATTAATAATAGAGTTGTAGGTCTCATTTTCCAAACAATTTCTGCAGGGAGCTTTTATAAAGTTACTTTTGTATTGTATATAAACATGTAAAAAATCGTTCCAACTGATAAAACTCAGTATACGTCTTACATCTAAACACAGTTTATTTATTTTTTTAAGAAGTTACCAAAGATAGCATAGCACGTAGTATACGGGTTTGGCTAGCTAGAACTAAATCTCCGTTTAAAATTATTAGAAAAAAAAGAATGGCATTTAAACCAACCTCATATAGCTAGTTGTCACTGAAATGGTTCCACCATATTTGTATAATAGTTCCCACTCTAACCGATATAAAGCACGTATAATCGAGCTAACTTGCTGAAGCTGATCCATTGGCATTTACCCCATCAGCCAGTACGGCAGCCTCGGTTTATTTTTTCTGTTCCAACCTTTTCGAATTGTTTTTCGAGTTGAATCGACAGTCCAAGCATTAGTCAAAATCAAGAATAGACAAAATAAAATTTTGTTTGAAAAAAGGTATCTGTTTAATTTCATATTTTAATAAATATAGTGAGCGGTCATGCGTCCAAACCTCATGATCTTGATCGACGCGGAGTAGTCTAGTTCTCTTACGAATGCCGGCTCCGGAATGGGACGGAATCGGAACAGGTATTCAAACATACGTTTCTATCCGGAACAGGTCATACCCGTTCCTGAAAAATATTACTCAGTACCATCTCTAACTAACAGAAGTAAAGCAATGCATGCAGCATGTTGCGGGCTAGCGGGGTTCTGAGGAATTACAGCCGTTTTCGCCTCGCAGCTGCTTCACTTCCGTTTCGATGCGTACGCATTCGTGTCTCCATAATCGCATTTTATCCCAGCCGGCAAAGAAGTTTCACTTCAAAAGTATTGACAGGCGATGTTCCAAAATGCTTTCAGTGTTACCGAAGACAGCCCCCGGAAGTGCAAGAAGCGATAGAAAACTTCGAATTAATATCAACAATCTTAATGCCAATTTTTTACTGGGAAAATACGCAAATGTAGATTTCCTTGATTCCTTAATTTTGGCGGGTGGTGTTATTCAAAATGTACAAAATTTCGAAAAATTTTCAAAGCTATTAGCAACTTGACGCTTAGTGGTTATTTAGAGCACATTAGTTCAACGTTCTTGTCAAATAGTTAAATAATAGTTATTTATGTTACTAGTGGGATAAAGGCGTTCTTATAAGAGAAGTTGCACGACGAGGTCGTAGACCACGTCGTGTAATGAAACGAGTGCCATAATAATGCGTTATCCCACGTATGACATACAAATCTACGACTCTTCAAAATTTGGTAAAATACGAATTTTTGTGCTTGAAATGATATTTGACATTGCGCATTAAATTATTTGCAAATGTCGTCGCTTTTAAAATGCTTTTGTTTTAAAATCAAAAGAACGAGATATATTCGATTTATTCAATACGATGGCAACCAGCTAGTTTTCGTATAAACAAAGCTACAGTTTTGTTTGTGTAAATAAAATGAGTTCGGTAATTAATCCATTATCTCACTAGTGAGATAATGAACTTCATTACCTAACGCAAATGAATGACATAGTAAGTCTTTATCCAAGCAGTGGTAAATAAAATAATTTTTTAAAAGCGCAATTAAATGTAAAAATAATCAAAGACTTTTTTTTTAAATGTGGGAAAGTATACTATAAAACACCATCACATGAATTGTTTTAAACTAAATATTGCTATATTTTTTATAGGTGAAGCTATTAACGACAGCTCACATCCTCCTTATGAAAATAAATGACATTATGCTAGAAGATGTTGGCGACATGATGAAAATACTGTCTAAAGAAACCAATTTAGTAATAAAACATTTAACGGCTACAGTTGTGTTAGATGATAGTCCTAAAACTTCAATAATGAAATTGCACGATAACGCATCAAACTATTTTACAAGAATTGTCATTTATGGATTGAACTCCGAAAACGAACCAGTAAACGCCGATGAATTGCAAGAGTAAGATTTAATTATTTTTTTTCGATAACCCATAAGATTTTGATTTTGCAGCGTAATGTTGGAACGTTTGGGAAGTTTCACATACAGATGGATATTTAAAATTGGATTTGAAAATATCGAAGAATCAATTTATGTAGATGAATATGATCGTAAACGATTTAGTACAACTGGTTGTATTATAATTCCTGCAGTTCTTCTTTTACTCTTAGTTATTCTTATAATTGCAGCTGCAATGTATTATCACTACAAAAACTGACTGCCCTGACTATGTTGTTTAGTTATTTATAACGTTTGTTTTAGAAAACTACAAGTATATAAACGATATATATTTAATGTATAATTTAATAAATGAGTTTTAGACAGAAACTGAAGAATCATATTGTTATAGGGTTATTAATGGTATTTTCCGCACTACGTACCTCATTCCGATAACATCGCATGCATTTATCTCTCATTTACGACTGCTTAATTAATTATTGTTATAAGAGCTTGAAGCTTTTTTATAGTAACTTAGTTGCAGAAGGTGAAAGTGTAGGTAACTTACAATAAAGTTAAATATTATGTGTTAGTGTTTTTAATAAACCCAGTCTGCGTTTTATTTGTTCTTATTTGTTCTTTTCATAAACTTGTTCTGTAATTCAATTGTAAAGAGTGTTAAAAAAAGTCAAGTGACCTACGGTGTTTTTTCCTAAACGCACGTCTTCAATTTCATGTTATTATCGTGTACATAACCTCACTATAAACATGGCATTTTATTGTAATAAAACATTTATTTCAAAATATGCTAAAGATGCCTACCACCTATTTGAAAACATTTTAAAATTATGTTTGAGTGCGTTTAATACGTTTTCTAAACTCAGCAAACCGTTAGTTATTTTTTCAAATACTCCTTCCAACAAAGAGTACAAGAGACTGATACAAGAACCCCTAGCTTACTCACTAAATAAGAACGACACCACTTCACGAAGAGTTCTCCAAACCTTTCACAATAGAAAAGGTGCAGGTAGCAATAGCTAAAACAGAAGCGGGCGAAACACGCCGCTGATGCTTTGCCATACTTTTTACGTTCTAAATATTTTTGCACCAATAAGTGGTTAAAATTTTTATCTACACTTGCTTCTAAAAGATTTAAAACGGAACCCACTCGTCCTACATTGGCAGCGCCAGCTACAGGCGTAGCAACTGTTGAATGTAATAGTTCACGGATGATACGTTTGTGGGATTACCTACTCACGTAAAACACTAAATATTTGGGTACGGACTTTGGATCAAAAATCATTATAAATACTTTATATCAATAGTTATCAAAAATAACTTCCGGAAAACGCGTTGTTGATAGAAATATCAAAATTACCCTTAATGTTTAAAATGCTTTAAAATCCTTTTTTATTCTACTGTAACTCTCGGAAGACCTCACTCCTACAGAGCGCGTCTCCTGGGCGGCAGATGGGGAAAGCCCTGGATACATAATTGCTGTAAATATTCACAATAAGCAGCGGTGGTTCAAAGACTATGTTGTTTTATTTTTTCGCGGCGTGATGTATTGAGCACTTACCAATCTTTAGACGCGATTTAGGCTAAACTTTTTATACAACCGCATAAAAACTTTCTACGTTCGTCTAGAGAAAAAATGAGGAATTGAAAAATTTCAAAAAAATGCATATGCACTTCCGGTTAAACCGAAAATGGAAACTTTTTTCTAAAAGGGCAACAGAATAGAGAATATGATCCTGAACAAAAAATTATTTAACTTTTTTTTCTAAATCGTAAGATAAAAAAGTTATTGAGTGTTCCCTCTTTCGTTGAAGACACTGTTTACGAAATTAAATAAACCTAAGGTATCCCTGTACATTTATTTTAAATCGGTTGGCACCATTCGGTTGTACTTCGCGCCAAAGCTGTAGCATGACTAAGACCAGTTGTTTCGAGGCAACGGGACCTCACGTCGTAGATCACAAGAGAGCCTAGGAAATAGACAGATAACACGGAACAAACCGGCGGCGAGAACAAGGTTAAGATTTGGAACATAGAATAGTAAATTGCAAAGAAGTAGAAACAGTGGGAGAAATGGGAAAATATAGAATAGGAATATTAAGTGTCAGTAAAGTTAAAAAGAAGGACCAAGAAACAGAATCTACATTGAGATGTGCAGGAACACCAGTAGGAAGCCGAGCAAAAGAAGAAATAAACCTAGAGGTAGAAAAATCTATTGGAATAATGCGGATACGCGACTGAAGATGGGGAAGTAAGAGATAAAGATAAATTGTACAAAAACCTACAAGAAACTATAGACAAGGTGCAATGACTATAGAGGACTGGAATGCCCCAACAGGAAGCAGAGAAAAGGTGTATTTGGGACATATGGAAATTTGGGAGAGAAGAAACACTTAATAACAACGGAGAACGAATTGTCGATTTCTGTATTATCAATGGGAAATTTACTGTATAACCATAAAACCATACATACGATAACATACGCAGCCTAAAAGGCCAAAACTTTATAATTGACTGTATAACATATTCAAGATCAATGAGATATGCAGTAAAGAATATAACAGTTATAAGAGGAGCAGAACTAAATACCGACTATAGGCACCTGATAGCCGATACAAAATTCACAACTCCCAAAGAAGGTATTCCTAAGATATACGACCAAATTAAGCTAGAAAAACTGGAAAATGCAGAAAAACAAGAATAATACCCAAAAAAAATAACAGCAACCCTAATTGCATTTAAAGAACAGCAGGATGGACAATAATGGAATCTAAACATAAAATGGGAAAAATTATACAAAACCATTCACGAAACGGCAAAAGAAGTATGCGAAATGAAAAAACAAAGTATAACTACAAAAAAACAAGCTGGTCGCACTAACACAGTAAAAGATAAAGTAAAGCAGAAGGAAGAAGCATGGGTTCGATATAAGCGATCTAAAACATAACTAGACAGAAGAGGTATGTACCACACAAGACGCCAAGAAGCGAAAGGAACTACAAAACAAGCAAAAGCAGACTCATGGGAAGAATTTGCACTAAAAATTGAAAAAGATTTCGTTGGAAATCAAAAAAAAAACTCTGGAACATCATTAAGAAACTAAAGGGTCTCAGGAGAAGCCGATAAAAGATATCAAAAATAATAACAATGAACTTAAGACTACCATTCCAGAAATATTAAAAACTTAGAAAGAGCAGTATGCTGAAGAATTTCAAAAACAAGAGATGAACGAAGACCAACAAAGGAATAAAGCCAATGAAAGAAAAAACACTATGCTGCAAAGTTCCAAAAGCAACAGATGAGAGAAGAACGGCAGAGAAGTGACGCCACTGAAGAACCCACGCAAAAAAATCGAACCGGGCGAGATATCAATACAAGAAATCAAAAATTCTCTGAAATCTATGCAAAACGGAAAAGCAGAGGAAAAACGATAAAATTGCGCCCAAACTGAAAAAAAAAAGAGAAAGGAAGAGAGATTGGCTATTAGCAATATACCAACAAATCTGGACCACGAAAAATATCTCTAAGCAATGGGAACAAAACATTATAATACCGATGCATAAAAAAGGAGAAGCGACCAAGTTCAACAACTATCGAGCTAAATTCCTCTCACCAGTTGCCCTAAAAATATATAGGGTGTTTCAAAAATGCATTTAAAAATTCTGAAGCGTATTCCTGACGTCGAAAAAAAGAAAAAAAGTTCCTATAAACATGGGTCTGAAAACGCTTCGTTTTTGAAGATTCGTCACAAAACTAAAATTTTGCTACTCTACCAAAAAACAGTTTGTTATAAGCTTACGAACGATATTTGGTAGAATGTTATAGTGGATCATGACCAATAATCTGGCATTAAACTTGTCTCCGTATGTGCAACAGGGGCATTGCTACAGGGGTATGTGAAAGATTTTCGAATAACAAAAAAATTCTGCGTGACGTTTCTGAAGAACCAATAAAATAATCTGAAAGAACCGTAAAAGAATAAACAAAAAAGGTACTATCGTTGCGTATCTCTAAGACCTACCAATCCAAAGACGTGGAATTGAAAATGAACATCAATAAGACCAAGATAATGAGTCAATTTTAACATCCAACCGCAAATTTAAAATCAAAAATGAGCGAAACACTTCGCCTGGACTTTCCTATACTTATAAATTAACATTGTTTTATATTTTCCAACATTTTTGATGTACACCTGTCTAGACCCGGCTAGTTAAAGTAAACAGCGTTTATAAAAACTTCAAGCCTGAAGAGCGTAACTTAAACGTACCCATACCACGCTGGCTCCGCCTGCAACTGAGTACATGTAAAACAACCGAACTGAAATGAACCGGAGGCACGAGTAAGGAAGCGTGTTGATGTTTGAAAATGTATTAATAACTCGAGAAGTAGTATTTTTAGCAAGAAATTACTCTTATTAATTTGTATTTAGAATTTCAAAACCTTTCTGATTTTAAAGCCAAAATGCCACGTTTCCATTAAAAAAAGTTATTTTTTACCGTGGCCGCCATATTAAAATTGGAAACTCAAGTTTTTTTATTAAATACAATCGAGAAGAATTTGCCCTACAACTTTGCTCTTGGGTTTGCGAGTCTATATATTAAAATAAAAAAGTTAGCCTACACTGAACATTAAACGACTAGTACAAGAATACAACTGCTGTAGAAAGTATGTGAAATTCTTCCAAGGACAAAAAGATTATTAAGGGGCAAAAAATTCGATTTTTTATTTTTTTGTAAAAAGATTCTCCTAGAGCAAACAAAACAAGAAACCAAATTTTTAATTTTTTATCGAAAAAATTTGGGGGGAGGGGGAATAGTAGCCCCCCTAAATATTAAATTATCAAAAGAATATTATGATATTCGGATTTTGCTGTCAATGATGAGCTATATTGCTTTAACAGAAATATTTTATTGCTCCCCGTTAAATAAATAAAAGGGTACCAATTTTCAATATTCAAAAATTCATAGAGGGCGTCACAGTGAAATTATAACAATGAGCAAAAAACAAAATTGTAGCAGATGCCTATCTCTATCAGCTTAAAAAGTTTAAACAAAAAAGTGTGGGCAGTTTTTGAGATTTTTTTTTTTTGAAAATTTCAAAAACTTTGGAGTGGTGCCATTGAGATCGTTTTTCGATTTTCAAAATTAATGATATTTCATGGTATAGTACCCTTAAGAGTCTACCAAACAAGTTGTAGTTGATCCCAATCAAGCAACTGGTTTTTGAGTAAATGGGCGTTAAAGTCGAAATTTTCAAAAATTCGTAGCGGCCGCCATGTTGAAGCTAGAGAGTTCGGTAAAAAAACGTTTGATTTGTTCTAAGGCTTTCTATAATTTCCACTATTCCAATTTCCAAAATTCCGTTTCTGAAAAAATGCTACCAAAAAAACATGTCTAACTTCCGCTTCCGGTTTTGGATTCTTTTTAAAAGCTTATTATGTCGATGAATTTTTGATATACCTCCTCATTCCAAAGCACATCGAAATCAGTTAAGCCGTTCCGGAGATATGAGCGTTACCCACCCACCCACACACTCACACACCCACCCACACACCCACACACCCACGCACACACCCACAGACAGACATTTTTTAAAAACCACTTTTTTAGGATCCTGGAAGCCCAAAACATGTATTTCCGTCAAAATCTCGATTTTGAAAATTTGCATGAAATCAATACTTCCCTATACTGAAAGTATAGGAAAGTAAAAATGTTGAAGAATACGGCTAAGTTGGGCCATGTCATTAGATCGGGAAAGGAAAACCAAAAAGCAGAAGTAATTCAAAGAATAGGACTCATCTGGGCTGCCTTTGACGAGCTACATTATATTCTAGAAAACAAAAATATTCCGGCCAATCTAAAACGTAGTGTTTGAATCCTGTGTTCTGTCAGTAGCTACATACACCTAACAAAACAACATGCCAACAAATTAGGAACGACGCAGAGTGCTGTGGAACGCGCAATGCTTGGGATTCTCTAAGAGATAAAATCAGAAATGAGGAAACCAGGGAAGAACCAAGGTAACGAATGAAATGAAACGTGTAGCGAAGCTGAAGTGGCGCTGGGTGAGACATGTTTTAAGACAAGAAACCGATAGATGGACAACCCGAGTTACAATGGCGGCTACATGAAACAAAAATAAGTAGAAACAGGCCACAAAGACGTTAGATAGACGATATCAAAGAAACAGCTAGAAGAAAATGGCATCAAAAAGACCAAGACAGAAAAGACGGGAAGAGGTTGGAAGAGACCTACGTTCAGGTGTGAACAGAAGGCCGAAAAAGAAGAAGTATTTATGTATTTTTATTTATTTAAACGTTCACAAAAAATGGGTATTTTGTTTAAATTACCTCTCAAAAACAGTGCATTGTTTAATGTTCTTCGGTGACATTAATTTGCTACGTAAGTTCTATTAATTCAACAGTTTAAACTTACAGACTAAATACGAAATACGATACATTTATAACAAATCGGTTTGCACCGTTCGGTTGTACTTCGCGTCAAAGCTGTAGCAGGACGTAGATTGTAAATTTTTGGAGCATGCGCAATAAACTTTTACTTTCAGAATTTTAAGTCCGGCGCTGTGCATACTTGAAATTTAATGACCTTCTCGCTACTTATAGACTTGACACGCATAAAATGAGGAAGAAGTACCGCTGCGTCTCCTATTAGTGTACAACTACAATACTAAATGAGAGTTACTCATAAACGCTGCTAAACTACTGTAAATTTATCGTTTATTAATAAATCAGTCATATAATCTTATGAGTATATATAGATAAATCAATTTTTAAAAATCAATAAACATAGGAACATACGATACGAAAACTTATAAACGAATAACGTCGACATTAATGAGCCGAAATTAGCGATTATAAAGACAACTTTTTGTGTTTATGTTCTCCTTTGAAAATTACTTTTTGGCTTTGTAAAAAATCTAAAGTTACTG
Organism: Ctenicera cuprea; assembly: GCA_958336395.1. Taxonomy (NCBI): domain Eukaryota; kingdom Metazoa; phylum Arthropoda; class Insecta; order Coleoptera; family Elateridae; genus Ctenicera; species Ctenicera cuprea. Next base: position 51,961,576 of record OY284487.1, read on the forward strand.
CAACATCAGCTAACACCGATTGCACTAGGAAATCCTAATATGTAATTTGGGTTGCATATGTGTCTCGCTAGGCTGAAACATATTCGCGAAAAGCATTATATTGACCGTCCGCTCACGCTTTTGGATGTTTATAGACCATATCGTTGATATTAGAACATGTTATCTATGTTTAAACAAATTAGCTTCACTACCAAATATTGTTATCATTGCCATTACTTCACAATATGTTTTTTAATTACGGTTTCCAAAATGCGAGGAAGTTCTTTACTTTTTATTTATATTTTCTTCATAAATAGAATCAAAAGCAGCTCAAAAGGTAAGCAAATAAACAAATTTCATAATTTATTTTTTTTAATTTGTCTTTTAAGGCGATTGTTACCTCAAAGGGATCGAGGATATTCATTGGTTAACAGCTTATACAAATGATCCTGTAGACGATTTTGAAGAAAAGGAATTTAAACGTTTTGCGGTTAATAATATTGATGGTTAGTTAGCATTATAATAAATTACCAATTTTAAGATTCCAACTATAAACATTACCTTACGAGATTATGAAATAATAACACAAAAACTAAATGACGTAATTAAAAATGCAGATGGGATATTCAATCACTCAAAAAAATAGATTTGTATTCTACGGATACCGAATGCTCGATTCACGTACTAACAATATTTCCACTATGGCAAGCCGTTTTACTTTTCATTCGAAAATTTTAAATATGTGTACGTATATTAAATTGTGTATAAATAAAATAACCAAATGATAAATATTACTGGCATATTTTCAATTAAATTAAAAATATGCTTATCATATTTTTAATTTAAATCAAAATATGCGTGTTATATGAAAAATTGAAGTAAAATGTTATTTGCTGTGATTTTAGTCAAATTAAAAATATATCAGACGAATTTTTAATTTAATTTCACATATCTGCAATTGCCAATGTTACGTAGCTTGAACAATGGAAACATTTAATGTCGGTGGGAATTTCAGGAACGTCTTGTTCGGTACTCAAGTTTTTCCGGGCGGAAATTCCTTTTACAAACTGAAATTGACAAGAAAGGGCATTTGAGACAGTTTTGAAAGGTATTAAATTAACGTCCCTACTGCTGGGTACTTACCTACCTGAAGGGGAAACAATAATACACAAGAAAACTCGAAAATATTTCTAACTTTCAAATGGCGGTCCATTTCGGTCAATAACTTCAATCGATTTGTTCACAATTTATTAAATATATTTAGCTCTGGATTAAAGAGAAGAGAGGGGGAGCTAGAAAGGCTGTAGTCCTCTGCCCCGAGATACTATGAACCTACTTTTTATCAATAAGTTACGGATTGATGGCAACAGCTGCAGGTGCGACGCTTTCATATGTTCTTATTAATACTTAGTGTGTACACATTCTTTTAAATGTCTGTTTTGTAATACTTAGTTTTATTACGAGAGTCCCATATAAAAATTAGCCCCCGACCCAGTTGTACCCTAATCCGGCCCCAAATACATCATTTGCTAGCCTGTTATCATACCGTCAAACGAAGATTCATAGACAGTAAGCTACTCAAATACAGAAACCTGTAAAAGTAACTTATGTGGTATTTTTCGCATATGAGAAGCATATATTTTAAATTATATTAAAAGCACGGCAGTCACATTTTTAATTCTTTTAAGAATGGCATCATCACAATCTTCATAATCTTTCACCTCTTATACCCGAAGGTGTTGAGGTGTTTCACTCCGGGTAGGCTCTTCGCTTGAGTAATAGGAGGTAGTGCAAGCGAGGCCTTTCGGCCTTTAAACCGCTCGTAAAGCTTATGCCACCCTTTATGCACATTCATTCAATGGCATTCGCACATATGTGTTTATTTGTTTGTTTATGTTGTTTGTGACTTGTTACTTGTCTTGGTCAGCCAGTAACCAAGGCAAGCGTCGTTAATTGTAACCCAACATCGAATGGTTACCAAGCTCGGTACCGATCCACAGAATTACAGAAAAAATTTCTGCTTCTTCCAGGATTCGAACCGAGAACTCACGCATTGTGAGCCTGATCCTCTACAATTGGACCACTCGGACTCTTGACAGTCATAATTTTAATTCAATAAAAATATGACTGCCACATTTTTAATTGTGTTTCACATATCGCAAATGTATTTTACTTCGGTGAAAATTATTTTAGACATGTGAAATTCTTTTCACATATGTAAAATTGAAATTGTGATATGTGTGTTTGTATTTCAGATATCTGAAATTGTTGGCACATGTTTACAATTTCTGAATTTAAAGTAACATGGCTTGCCATGAGGCGCCTTGTATTTTTTGTAATTTTTGGCAAAAATTGCATTTTTGACGTCTGAAATTTGTTTGGTACCGTAGCAATATAATAAAAATTATTTTTTGACGTATGTCTGCAAATCGCTTACACAACTTAGAACCTAATAATAAATTCACATAAATGGTAGCACCGGGGTATTGCGGTATGCATTGCAGATATGCTAAGGCTGTTCAACACCCCACCCGATCCCAACCTATCACATGAACTCTTACCCACCTACTGGCATGGGGTGGGCCTGGCGTAATCCAGGATCGACATTCGAGTCAGGTTCATGTCAGATGATGATGATAAATGGTATTTTATAACCATAATTAATTCTTTTTAGAAGTTATAAGAATAATCGATGTGTTGGCGTCAAAAACGTATTTAGATTTACAATAGTTAATAAATGATTTTTGACGTTATAAAATTAATTTTATGGTGTTGGAAATTATTTAACGACTTAAAGAAACTGTAATTTTCTGTTCCATAATTTAGGATAAAATGTAAAACGCTGTTTCATACAATGCAGTGCATAAAACACATATTTATAGAAACAATAGCAAGCGTTTATGCTTACCAATGCTTTTACAAGTGCCCAACAAAACTTTGTGGGTGCTTAAGCGCCCGCAGAAATAATACCGCGGTACGAAACAACCATTGATGGGTGTTATAACTTTCTTCTTCTTCATCTTCTTCAGCCCCATGTCCTTAAGCGGGCCCTGACTGCTTTAACAGTCTTCCTCCATTTCCGTCTATATCTTGCTGCTAACTTTCAGTTTTTCTAAATCGTCCTTTTCATAGTCCATCCATCTTCCTGGTAAGCGTTCTCCTTCTATTGGAAAATTCCATTTACTCCCATAAAGTATTCCATTTTCCAAGCATATCCCGCCCACTGATCCTAGTCGCATTTATTGTTACTACAATGTTCTCAGATCCTAATAAGATGCTTCAGTTTTCTATTGGTTTTCAAGCTCTAGTTTTCCTTTTATTTTACTGGCCCTGCCATTCTTCTTAATATTGTACTCTTAAATGTAGCAATACAATTTTCTTGAATCACCGTCAGACTAAGTCTCGCTACCAAACATCACCATGAGTTGCACAATACTTTTATGCAGCCTAATCTTAATTGATATGGAAAACAGTAAAAATCTAAACAAGTGTTTAATTACAAAGTGTCATCTACTTACTTTTAATATTCTTGTTTGAATTTTTGCTTCTATGTTACTGTTCTCGTTTGGTATTGATATCAAGTACTTGAATTGCTTCACTTAAAATTTTCCAAAAGCTGTGTTCTGTTTTACTCTTCCTCGTCTTCCTTCTGTCATTGTTGATTGTTTTGTCTTTCCTTCCTTGTTTCTAAACCCCATTTTCTTTGCTTCTTCTTCCAGTTGTACAAACCTTAGTATACTTTTCCCTACTTCGTCAACATCGTCCGCAGATCTAGCAGTTGGTACTATGTACTCAGTATGGTTTCTTTCCTTTGTTATGGAGTGCTCGTATATTTTTTTCTACTTTTAGCTTAAATTGTAAGATAAAGCAGCTTACTTGTCTTAGACCGGCTATAATTTTTCCTGGGCAAACTGGGTGGTTGGAAGTAATCTAATAATAGGTGATGGTGTCGTTCAAGCAGAATTAGTGTGGCTCTCGACTTTTGTTTCGCCTTTCATGTTCATGATCAAAGGATCGAGCCAGAAGGCTCTCATTCCCGACGCTGGTATTAGGTCAGTTACCGACCCATCTGAGCGGTGTAGTGTAACCGTCGAGTACTATAAGGAATGCCTAAACTGGGAAAGACAGCTTCGGCTGTTTTCGAAAGTCTTACCAACGATTATAAATAATGCTACGAGTGCCAGCGTAACCATGCCAGGGAACTGCAGCTTTAGGTTTAGCTACAGAATGGACTCGTGGTGGCAGATCTATGCAAGCAAAGGTCATTTTCTAGCATTCTGTCGGATGAGCTGCGGTTAAGCTCAGGTACTTCGGTGAAGATTTAGGCAGTCTAGTTCGGGCTCGCTTCCTGCTGTCTTAGTAACTTGTTCTTGATTCGTCCTGAGCAAGCTTGCTGATTAAGTGTATTTCAATCTTTTGTCAATGGTGGCCATGACGCATTCATATTGTGGCAGGTGCCGCTACGCAAAATTACACACGTTTTTATGTTTTACTAGTGTTACCCCAGCGCACAATGCACTGACAGACTGATCGTTGACAGAACCGGCTAAATGATAAGTCACGTGATGCATTAGTTCCATAAGGGAAACGCGACGTTAGTGTAGATGTCGCTTCAAGTGAAGCGCGTCTAGCAGACATTATTAAAATAATTATTATTGAAAAATCGACGTAGAATAAAAATATAAGAACGTTTCATGTTCCATCTGAGGATAGAGACCTTTCATTGAAAAAAAATGGTCCAAATTGGTGAAGCGGTAGCCGCTGGAGGAACCGGAGAAAAAAACCCTTTGAGCTTTTATATATGTATGGATATTTACTATTTTTTTTGTTTTAGATGTGGAAGTGTTTGGAGACGACTATGGAAAGTATGTTGGTGCCAAACTAGAAAACCATTCCCTGATAATATTTCCCACTCTAATTTTTAAATCTTTTGAAATAAATGAAAATAGTACAATAAATCCCGAAATGAACGTTCGTTTACATCTTACATGTAAAACGGGTGCCCGACAGCTGGTACGTACATGTAATGCCTCTAAAAGCAAATTAATAAAACTATTATTTGTTAATGTGGTATTATCCTTATCCTTGTTGCAAAACTATTTCTTGGGCTAGTTTAATTTTTACTGTTGGTGCTTGCACACGTTAACTAGTTCAAAAATTTGAATTTTCTTTAGGCTTTTTATCAACCAATACGAGACCACAACACGTATTATCCAGAATTTGATCAACGTTCTTATACCTATATTTTACCAATACCTTTGCCTGGGAAATTCGATGTGAGCACTTTTGGCGATACAATTGTCGCCTGTGATTTGGATATTTCCAACGTGCGTTTAGATTTTGTGGTAAATCCAACAAAAGACTTTTCCCTCTTTTGGGATGGTCCCATTGACGGCACAAACAAATGCCACAAAGCTATTTTAAAAACTAATAACCCACTTAGACTTATATCCAAAACATTTTACCAGATTAAAGTTACGGTAAGTCATTTTTCAGAAAACCAAAATTTTCTCGTTAACCGATACATATTACACATATATAACAGGACAGAGGAATACCATCAAGATCCAGAACTGCTTGGCTTGTAGTTCAAATAAATGAAAATTACAGTATACCTCCAAATCCCCAATTCGAATCAGCCTACTATACTGCCAGCTACAGTTTCGAAAATGATAAATATAATATCATTGTAGATAACCCTATTCGCTTGAAATATGGATGTAGGAAAATTGATTTCGATCTAATAGGTATACCAAAAGTTTATAGTCAAGTAGTTTGTATGAAATTTTGTTCTTGTTTTATAGAATACAAAGACAATTTTCTAGTCGACTGCGAATCAGATGAAATTACTGTACAATTAGTTACTGCCCCTTCTGATAGTGAGTTGGACAATATGGTGGTTATGCTTGTCACCATTGTAGCAACTTTAGAACATGCTGAAAAACCTGGGCAAACGGTTTTGGTGATAAATCTTCCTAAACGAGAATGTCCTGAAACAGAAACTGTTGGTAAGTGTTATTTGAGATAATAAATTAAAATTTCGTTCCATGAAAATTAACTCTAAGAATGAATGATCATTACATACTAATAAAATTAAAAATATGTTTAAGCACAAATTTTATTTTACTTTTCCATACTTTCAGTATAGCGATTGTGAAAAAATCTATTTTGGAATGTCGACAGTAATATAACAACAATGAATTGAAAAAAAAAGAGAAGTACTTCGTCTGGTCTTTCCCATACATTAAAAATTGTTACTCATCTCAATTTCAAAAATATTTTTGTATCGACTTTTTAGATACCAACAGAAAATAGTGTGATATGGCTCGGCTCTTACCACTCTAACAGAAACGTATGGCCAAAAACCGCAGGACATGAGGTATAGCGACAGCGAGCGGTCATCTGCATACCTTACTGCAGTTAAAAACCGAAAATTGTTTTAGATAAAACTCAAACTTTTAACTTTTTCAAAAATTATTGTTTTAGATTACGGAACACTAAAGAATAAATTTATCAACAAAAAAATGGTAATAGGAGGGAAGCCAAAATAATAAATTAAAACAAATGCTTGTACCTAGTAACATTGTGTCCTTTTATGAATATGACACTACCCAAAGTTTATGTCGCTTTGGCAACTCGTTTCTTATTAATGAGCTGTTAAACTCAAAAAATAGTAGCAGTCCGTACTTTAAAGCTAGATGTCTCAAAGAAAAGCGTTGGATTTGCAATAAATTCTATAAAACATATTTTAATGTTAAAAAATCATTTTTTTTTTGAAAATAACGCTAGCAACTTCTGCTTCTGGTTTCAATTTTTACTTTCCCATATTTCTACTGAAGTATGGAAAGTTAGGACTTTATTCAAGTTTTCAAATTTCAGATTTTAACGGGTAAATACACGTTTTAGGGTCCAAGAAACCTAAAGAAGTGTTTTTAAAAATGTGTTTGTTTTGGATGCGTGTGTGCGTAAGTGCGTGATCGCGTAGGTTGGGTGCGTTCGGTTTCCTATATCTCCGGAACCCCATAAATAATTTTTATGAAAATCGGTATGTGGAAGTATTTTAGCTGCAGGTAAAGTCTTTAACCAGATCCCGAAACGGAAATTAGACATGTTTCCTTGGCATAGATTTTTTTTATATGTTTATTATTGAAATTTTAAAAGCAGACTTGTAGTGAAATTCGGCAAATTAAATGTTTTTGCTCGAATGCTGTATCTTCAAAACTAAGGCCGTTACGTATTTTTGAAAATTTTAACCTTAATCCCAGATTACTCAAAAAACAAAATACCCAATTAATACAAATTGTTATATTATTTAATAATTCTTACTAAGTATAAAAAAGCGATTTAAACATACTCTTCGAAATACGAAATATGTAAAAATTATAGCTGCTTAAAATTTTGTACATCTTCAAAAAATTATTCATCAAAAATCGCCCACACTTTTTTCCTTATTGCAAAGATAGAGCTTGCAGTGGACTACAAATTTGTTTTTGACTAATCTCCCAAATTTTAATGTGACGCTCTCTAGGAATTTTTGAAAAATTAAAATTTAGTATTGTTTTTTCAAAAACGCAAAAACCAATCGTTAAAAACGTTCAACAGTTTAATGGCTTGTTCGAAGTAGTTTGTTAGGATTAACAAAAATTTTCAATTATTTTTAAATTAAGTAAAAGGAACCGGTACTTTAATATCTTCAACGCGTTTTCCGGAAGTTACGTGGTTTTAGCTGCGCCTATCAATTAGCTCTAGTTAAAAAATATATTTTTTATGCGTTGCATATTTTTGATAACTCTTCAAATAACGAATTTATAGCGATTTTTGGTCCAAAATCCGAAGCCCAATTTCTAGTTATAGGCTGCCTCCGCGCGGTTGTCGCCGGTCACTATGTTCACGTTCAATATCTTAGCGTTTGCTATTAGCGGTCCTAGTCTTGGGTAATGGGTAGACTAGCGTCTAGTCTCTTCGATAACAATGTATCCTACCTCATCCAGGTCAGACTTGCGTGTTAGTATGCCGTCAATGAGTGAGTGAATGCATATTTGTGTTCATATTTTTTCTTTAAAAATATAACTGCTATTAACAAATAACCTCGCGTAAACAGCAAAACGCAACAACAGTGTTTTGAAACAACTATAAAACTAAAAAAAATTTTGGTCCCAACCGAGACTCGACCCCACTACTACTTATGCAGTAAAACGGCAGTACACCGGAACATACCCGCATATCTATCTGTGCCACTACGAACCTGCCGGGTATCGCTAAAAAAGTGCCTATTGAATGAGTGCGCAGTAGAAATGCACCAATACAAAATAGGATAAGTTGTTAACCTAAGCGACTATCCGTTATAAATGGGTAGTGCTGGTACGGCATCTATTGCGAAGGCTATCGCAAGTTCAAATCCCCGCCGACGACGCGTTACTTTTTTAAATTAACTTTTTATTTTTTTATATTTTTGTTAAAATTATTTCGCCCACTTCTTTTAATTTATTTTGTCTATAAATTTTTGATATAATCCGATTTTCTAATTTTCAATAAAATCGGAAAATCAGTTCGGGAAATGCAAACTAGCAAGTACACCAAGTAATTGAGCTCCAAAAATAAACAAAGCACTTGACGTTGCGCTCTACAATTTACATACAGTAAAAATGCGTTAAAGTAAAAATTTTCAAAGCAATCGTAGCGTAGTTAGAAAGTCCTTTTTACTAATATTTTCTACCAGATTCCATTTCCACATTTATATATAGGCGAAACAGGTCGCTGGAACTTTCCCATACTTTTTCGTTTTAAATATTCTCGCGTCAATAAATGACTGAATAAAATTAAAGAAAGTAAATATAATTAAAAAAGGTAAGGACCCTACGGGAATTTAAATTTGCGATAATCTGTGCAATATGATGTCGTACCGTAGCTGTAAGCATAGTAGGCAACGATAACTTCGACTAAACCGCATGGAACTTAACTTCCGGAAAACGCCTTGTTGATATTAAAAAGCATCGTTTTGTTTTTGTTAATTTTTAATATGGTTGGATGTTCTTTTATTCTAGTAAACTGCTTCAATAGTCTATTGAACTGTTTAAAGTTTATAACGATTGGCGTTTGTGTTTTTGAATAAATAATTAGCCTGTTTTAAATTTTTCAAAAACTCTTGGTGAGCGTCAGAGAAAAATTTGGGAGAGTAGGTAAATATAAATTTATAGTTTGCCGCCAACTCCATTAGATCACAACGTTTTAAAAATATGGCGTGGACAGTTTTTCAGGAATATGTTTTTGAAAACTCCCAAACTTTTGAAATCTGGAATTTTTGCCATTTTCATATTTCCAATAATATTTTTACATCATGTGATTGAACTTATTAAGGGCTATTACAGAATACAATAATTCTTTTGGTTGATAATTTTGTATATCAAATTTTTCAAAAATTCGTAGCGGCTTTCGTTGTGAAGACAGCATTCCTAGAAAATCCATTTGATTTTTCTGTAAATGCACTACAACGCTATGGTTTCAATATATCAAAAAAGTTGTTACAAAACGAATTACACCAAAAGAATTTGTCTAATTTTCGTTTCCGGTTCCGGTTCCGGTAAAAAACAACCTTACAAACAACTACCTGCAGCTAAAAAACTTCCACACACCAAATTTGATAAAAATCGGTCCAAGGGTTGCGGAGAAAAGGAAACGTACCCACCCACCCACCCACTCACCCACAGACAGACATCTTTAAAAACAACTTTCTTTGGTTCCTCGGGCCCCAAAACGTATAATTCCACTAAAATCTAAAATGTGAAAATTTGCATGAAATCGTAACGTTATTAGAAAAGTAAAAATTCGATTTCTGAACAAACGCCACCGAAAACACGTGTCTAACTTTCACTTTCGGTTTTGAACCCTCTCTTGAAACAGAATTTTACGACATTCAGAGTAAATTCTGATAGAGGACGCTTAAAGGAACGTTTGTCAAAAACTAGCCAAACGCTTTTATAGTTAATTTGGTGAACGAATAAGCAGCAGTTACGTTTTCGCTTCACTGCTCTAATTTCGCTGTGGCACCTTTTAGGAATCATTAAAATAAATTGTTTTATAGTAAAAATTGTTAAAGTATGGGAAAGTCTAGAAAAAGTGTTTTGTCAATTTCTTATTTTATGTAATAGTGATATAAACAATTCCACACATTTTGTACTCAGAAGGCAAACGATTTTAACTATTTTATATCAAAACTATTGTCTTTCAATTATGTGATATATGCTTTCATAATTCTTATAGTATCCACAACTGCATGTTCATCTGCAGCACCCCCAATAGAATGTCCCGTGTGTCCTACACAACAAACTTCGTATACCTGTGAACCTTGTAACACCGAGTGCCCCTTCACGTTAACCGACTGCCCCCCATGTTCAAGTAGCCCAACAGTAGATTGCAAGACTTTACCATCTATGGATTATTCCCCATGCTTTATTAAATCAGGTAAGTTTTACATACTTTCGATCAGGACAGGACAACCCAAAGATAACATAAAGCTATTTAAAAAATTGTATTCTTCAAGAATAAGAAAAGTTGTATACAGGGTGTTTCTTAATAACATGCTAATATTTAAGGAGGTTATTCTAGGGTCCATTTTTGGAAAAAAACTTCATATAAACATATGTCTGAAAGGTCTTAACTTTTGAACTACAGGGTGCTAAAGTTTTAAGAAAAAATCCTTTTTTTTATGATAACTTTGGTATGACCCTAGATATTCTTGTGAAACGTGGTACGCATCAAAAGGCATTTTCTGCTGTACAACATAATTTTTTATTCTTGCCAGTGGCGTTCGTGCGGGATTTGCCCTGAATCATTTTAAAGAGAAAAGTGATACGCCACTGCTTTTTCTTAAAGTAAAAATTATTTTTGAAATTCTCATTCCTTTCTGAGCAAATCTGGTCTCTTGATTTTTTTTCGTTTGACGTACGGTTTTCGCATAAAAAAATAAAATTCATTCATTTGCACGTTGTTATGAAATTGGTATTATCAAGGATTAAAAACGTATCTAGTAGGTAAGAAGCAGATTTTGTTTTGTAAACATAAACAGTTTTGACAGTTGTCTAGCTAGTCTAGTTGTCACGTATTTAAGTCATCAAAATTAACAATATTATTAAAAAAACATGGTCCAATGAATTTTATTTTTTTATGCGAAAACCGTACGTCTAACGAAAAAAAATCAAGAGACCAGATTTGCTCAGAAAGGAATGAGGATTTCAAAAATAATTTTTACTTTAAGAAAAAGCAGTGGCGTATCACTTTTCTCTTTAAAATGATTCAGTGCAAATCCCGCACGAACGCCACTGGCAAGAATAAAAAATTATGTTGTACAGCAGCAAATGCCTTTTGATGCGTAGAAGATGCGTACCACGTTTCACAAAAATATCTAGGGTCATACCAAAGTTATCACAAAAAAAAGAATTTTTTCTTAAAACTTTAGCACCCTGTAGTTCAAAAGTTAAGACCTTTAGGACATATGTTCATATGAAGTTTTTTTCTCAAAATGGACCCAAGAATAACCTCCTTAAATATTAGCATGTTATTAAGAAACACCCTGTATAAAAAGACGAAAACATTCATTTCTAATCAGTTATAAATTTAAAAAAAACTTACGTTCTAACAATACAAGAAATTGTTTAACAAAGATGAAACAAAAATGTACCGAGAAAACATATTTTTAGAATAATACTCAAAAATAACAATGCGTTAATGAAAGATACGATGTTTTACGTTTTACGAAGTACGGGCCATAAGACATTAGGGATTTTTAACACTTAAGAAAAAGTTCGCGTAATTTATTCAACCTCAAGTCTATAAAATTCATTATGGAACGAATCTTGAATTATATTATCAACGATTTCATAGTACATTATTAATGTTGTAATTTGATTAGGATCATAGTAGGTTGTTTACAGTATTTTATTAGAGTATAGTCTTGTTCTACTATTATGAAATAAGAGCAGTTCTCACGCTTGATAAGAATGGTCTTGAGGTAGAGTGATCGCTCACCAATTCCAGGATTCCAAGTCGTTCTTAACGTTCTCGCAACATTTGTACTAAATAAGAAGCGATCGAAACATTTTTTTAAATTAAATATTGTTAATTCCTTTGGAATGAAACCGCAACAAAATAAGGTCTGTTCACCAAAAAGGGAGGAGGTGCCCTACTTCAATATAGACGCACTCGAAAAAGAACCGTAGATTCATATTCTACGCATGTCTAATCTCCCTATCACCCCCACTGCTCCCCAGCATCAATTTTTAAATAATTTCCAAACTTTTCAATGTCTTAAAAAAAAACAATAATTTTAAAAATTGAAAACATTAATTTTTTAATTTAAAAAAGTTTAAATTATGAAAATTTTCAAATTCCAAAAATTTTTAACATGTTAATAATTAATAAATTTTAAAATTGTTAATTATTTAAATGTTTATTAAAACAGGCGCTTTAGCATATTCATGTTTATCTTATTGGAAGGGTCAAGAGCGATGCACTGCTGCGCAGTGCAAAACGCGTGCAGAAGTTTCTTCCGCTACTATATCGAATTTCCTACACACAACATCAAATTTAGGGCAAAGATTAATATATTCTCAAAAATATGCATGCGTTTATGCACAAAATATATGTAAAATATGCACTTTGATATGCATGTCTAGTGGTTAGAGTCCCAGGCTCTAAAGCTAGATTCCCAACGGCAGTAGGTTCGAATTTTCTGCACGCCGAAAATTGTTCTGAATAAGTTAATCCCGGCGTGTCCATAGACGGTGTGTGTGGTGTGTATGTTGGGTGCATGTCTTTCGGGGTGGGGCATGTTAGACCGGTGAATAGCGCGAGTACGCTGAACCCGGGTAAGGGGGTAAGACGGGAGTCATACAGTCGTGCTCAAACAACGCCCCATAATTCTTAAAAAATTAAATTTTCAGTTAATATTAACTGTTTTATTTGCTCTTACATAATACATTAAAAAAAGAATAGACATGAAACTGTAATAATTTCTAAGCTAAATTGAAATAGCAAAATATAAATAGAATTAAACATACTTACTTTATTATTATACATAATCTAACATTTTGCAATTAAATTTTTTTAGATTATTAAACAAAAATCCTCGTCTTCTCTCATTTAAAATGTGCTTAGAATCAATGCACTCAACATCACACGGTTAAGAGCAAATTTAAATTTAACTATTTCTACAATATCATAGTTTTCCAGTACATAATTGACATAATCCATTTTAGGTAATTCCAAATGAGTAGCGTACTAAATTAATAGCTTTTTGGAGCCCATTTACAAAGATTATACTAAGCTTCATTGTCTTATCAGTTAATGAACAATTTGTTTTAGGTAAAATTGAGAAATTGTTTCTGGATAATCCTAATTCAAAAAAACGCTGTAATAACTGTTCTCTAAAAAACACATAAAGAATCAAAATATGCTACGTTATGCTTACTTATGCAGGTAGTAGGAAAACACGGGAACAATACGATAAATAACAATGGCAGAAGGCTTATAGAATTCTGTATAGATAATTATTTGATAATAGCCAATACCTATTTTATACACAAGGATATACAGAAGTACACAAGAACAGCACTAAATAGAAACAAAAAATCAATTATAGATTATTTATAAGTTCAATGACACAATAGATAGACAGTTAATGATGTGTGGGTGAAACGAGGATATGAAATAAGCAGCGATCACTATTTATTAATAGCAGAAGTAAGAACTCAATGGGAAGTAAAAACCAAGAGAATAACAAGTAATATAAAAAATAATATTATAAAAAAAAGCATCTACAGATAAAGTACAAAAAGAGCATTGAAAGAATATGTACCAAGTTCAGTGAAAGAGAAAACCTAGAAACGACATGGACTTTAAAAAAATAATTCTAACAGTCGCAGAAAAGGCGTGTGGAAAGACATCAAAGGAAACACAAGATAAACACCTAGTTAGTGGACCAGGAGATAAGACAGAAGATAAAAAAGAAGAAAACAGTTCTGGAAGAAATACTTATTGAATAAAGAAACAAAGAGCTAATAATCATACAAAGAGCAGAAGAACGAAGTAAAAATAATAGTGTTGCAAGCTAAAACTCAGTAATGAGAGATATTTGGTATAAAACTATCAGAAAATAGGTTACAACGTTATTAAAACAGTAAAGGAACCCACTGCATTAGTTAAAAAACAAAGAGGGAGAGATTCTAACAAGCGAACAAGAAATAATTCATAAATGCAAAAAATATTTCGAGGAGCTGTTAGGAGGAACATCACAACATTATGCCAAAGCAGATGAAAATGAGATACAGGAGATGCCTGGAAACCACAATATTGACACAAGAAGAGGTAGAAGTGGCAAGCACCAGGCCGCTGACAACATAAAACTGAAGTTGCTAAAACTGATGGGTCCCAGAGGACAACAGCAGTTGCATAAAATTATTTCACTGGCTTGGAGGTTCAAAAAGATTCCTAAGGATTGAGACCGCAATAATAGTTCCTTTCCGCAAGAAAGGTGGTAGTAGATGCTGTGAGAACCATATGGGAGTTAGTGTGCCAAGCAAAGTTTATGAGAGAATCATTAAGCAAAAGTTAAGGAAAGTTATTGAGCAACAAATGGAAGTATCACAAAGTCGCTTCAATACTAGGAGGGCTGCGAATGATTTATATTTTTGGACTGAAACAGGTTATAGAAAAAACGATAAGATATAACAGAGAACTGTAGGCCTAGTAAAAATCTTTGATATGGTACAGAGAAAACAAATGTGAGACTTCCTGAAAAAATGGGAGTAAGTAAGAACCTGAATAACGCTATAAGAAGTATACATATAGGAACACATAGAATTATACATTGTGTCTATAAAGTAACGTCCCCCCCCCCTCAACTAACTTTTGAACGACTTGATATTTTACTACAAAATTTGGTGTGCTGTAATGGGAAATTAGATACTACTTTTAAGCGAACAATAAAATTTAGTATCATTCAAAATGGCGGCTAGGCGCCATTTAAAATATTTTTTTAAATAAAAATAGGAGCCGAGTAACACCTCATTTGATCCTAGAGTTTCAAAGAAAAATATTTAGCCATAACAAAATGACAATGTTTGAAGATAAAGAAGTCTTTTCAAAAAAACTAAGAATTAAAGCAAAAAGAAATTAAATTAATTTTTTGAAATGTTCATCATTCACTTCTTGGCACATAAAAAGTCAGTTATGAAATTCCTGCCTTACATTTTCATACGTTTCTGGAGTGATATTTCTGCAAACTTCTGTAATGCGTTGCTCCAGTTCTTCAATTGTTTCTGAACGGGTTCTGTACACTTTCTATTTTAAATATCCTCATAGAAAAAGATCTAAGGGGGTTAAATCTGGGGAGCGAGCCGGCAATTCTAGAGGCCCCCGCCTACCAATCCATCTTCCAAGAAAATGTCCGTTGAGAAAGTCAGAAACAGGCCTATAATAATGAGGCGGCGCACCATCTTGTTGAAACATAACGTTTTCAATATTATTTCCAGCCACCTAAAAGTTTTGTCTTGCAAATGTAAAAGTGGACTACTGGATAAAAAACCAAAACAATTTCGAATTGAGTGAGTGTATTTGTTTAAACTCCGCCATTTTGTTATGGCTTTTAATGATACAAAATTTAATTATTGGCTAAAAAATAGTATTTAATTTCCCATTAAAGCATACCAAATGTTAAAATGTTAATGGTAAAATATCAAGTCGTTCAAAAGTTGGAGGGGAGGGGGGTTACTTTTTAGACAGACGGTACATATAAGAACTGGAAATATGAAATCGACAGAGTTCAGAATAGAAGAAGGAGAGACAAGGTGTGGTGCTGAGCCCATTATTATTTATCGCTCTAATGGATGACATCACAATACAATGCAGAAGAAACGCTGAGCAAGTCTGGATTGGCTACAAAAATACGAAACCAGTGTGGACATCGGAATTTATATGCTGATAACTTAGCCATCATTGCAAGCTCAGTTAGAGTTGGTATTTGGAACCAGAAACTTGAATACAGAAACATAAAAATTATTAAAAAATAATAACGGTGATCATGGTATAAGTCAAGGACCCTAAAAAGATATCTATCGATATAAGAAATAAACATTCGACACAAGTGGAAATATTCAAGTACCTCGTATCGACCTTGAGTAGCAACAGCGATATGACGAGCGAACTCAATAACAGACTGGGTGCAGCAGCTAGACTTTATCACGCAATCAATAAACTAATAATCAACGAAAAAGATCCAAGCAAAGCGTGGATCTTTACAAAAAGAGAACAAGCACGCTAAGCAAGTGAAATGAAATGTTTTCGTAGAATCAAAGGACTGGGAAAAAGGGATAAAATAGGAAAGAAGGGAAATACGGTAAAAGCCAGTAGTGAAATCGTCGAACGAAAAGATAGAAATACACCAACTAAGCTAGCTCGGCCATTTATACTTTGAACAGGATGAAAGAAAACAAAATATTAAAAAACATCTCTCAAGAAACAGAAAACTAGCTGAGAAACAAAAGATATTTGGATAGATACTTCGGTATTTAGATATTTTCATATTTCGATGTTTCGATATTTTGATATTTCGATATTTCGATATTTTGGTATTTTGATATTTTAATATTTCGATATTTCGATGTTTCGATATATTGATATTTCGATATGTTGTTATTTCGATATTTCAATATTAAGATATTTCGATATTTCGATATTTTGATATTTAGATATTTCGATGTTTCGATATTCGACATTTCAATATTTCGACATTGCGATACTAGGATATTTTGATATTTTGGTTTAAGATATTTCGATATTTCGATATTTGGATGTTTCGATATTTTGATATTTCGACATTGCGATACTAGGATATTTTGATATTTTGGTTTAAGATATTTCGATACTTTGATATTTCGATGTTTCGATATTTCGATATTTCGATATTTCGATATTTCGATATTTCGACATTGCGATACATTTTGATACTTCGATATATCAACATTTACAAAATATCTATATATCTATATATCGATATATTAATATATTGATGTCGAAAACATAGATTATCCATATTTAATTTTCGATATCGTCTACTCCTACTCCCTTCCACCAGACAAGTTACTGGTAGATCATGTGCAGTTCTTACATATGCACTATAGATGTAGCTACTATCCTGGAAGTATGCAACCTAAGAAGCGAGCAGTCATAACTTCGCTTTAGTTTTTCCGGCCAATACTAAATAAAATTACCTTCCTATAACTACACTCCGTATACCGATTTGCTAATTTGAACTTTCCCTTATTTTTCTAAAGAATGCAAATTTATGAATGCGTAGAAAATGTTATTACTTAAGAAGCGAATAAAATAGCAACTTTTGATTCTAATAGTTATCGTAATGCTTTAAATATGATCGTCAACAATAATAATATATTTTGGGTTAAATACTATTGACTTTTTAGGCGTTCCTTCTTAATAAATAACGTTATATAAATCATCAATTTCTACCGCTGGCGTATAATATTACTTTTTTTACATAATCACTTGGATTCTCCTGTATCTTTGATCTTTCGTAATAAACTATTCTTACCTACAAACTGTAGGTATATATTTTTTGGTATAAAAAAAACTTCTAACTGATTAGCAATTGTTGTTAATTAAAATGCCAACAATTGTTTATTTAGTGATTAATCATTTTAACGCTGATTTGAACCGAAATGTTTCGACTCTAAAAAGTATCATTAGAGGCATGTTTAAGGAGTACACGACCTTAGACACTAGTTCTTGCCTTCATTAATCACTATACATTTTTTTTTCCAGAACGCCAATCTGCGGTATTTATAAAGTTCAAACAGGATAGCTACACGTTCAAAGTGGAATCTTCATACCAAGGATTCTTAGGTATTGTTACAGCAAATGCTGTACCTAAGGAAGACATTGAATATTCCATTCAAAAGGGTATGTCTCATATGTAAAGACCGGGTTTATATGCATAAAAAAAGTCGAAATATGCAGGCGATATGCATCTAAACAATATTTTTATTCAAAACTGAAGGAAATATTATAAATATTAAATTGTTAAACTTACGCAGCGAATCATTAACAAATCTTGCTATACGGTGTTAGAATTTGTTCTCTCTAAAACTTTTGATGTAAGAAGGCACGGTTTGCAAAATTCACTTGCTCCAAGTGTTTCGACAACCATATTTGCTACAGCAAATACAAATATCACTTTCACTTATATCATTTCAGATTTTCTGTATTCAAATTATGGAACTTACCAAATCATAACATTTGTTTAAATATCTTGTTCGTAACGTGGACTCGTTTGGAATTTTGCGTTTGCAATATTTTTCCAAAAACGAATTAAATTTGCGATTTTCTATTTTCGTCCAAGAAATATTTGCTGCCAAAAATGCTTCACACATATCAAAAGCAAAATCATCATAGACTAATTGATTTTCACCTAAAAACAATTGTCTTAAAGGCTTCCGCTGCTTTTTGCATTTTCTTATGGAAGTTCAGGTGCTGTTTTACGGTGGTGTGTGGCCCCGCGCTGGGCGCCAAATTTGTTACGGGAAAACTTGGTGTTAGCGACACCGTAACAAAAGTGGGTGCACTCGGCCAGCTCAAATTCGAAGGTTATTCCACCTGGTTTCTGCTCTTAGCAACTAAGGGGGAAGGTTTTTTGGACCTCACCAGCATGTTAAAAGTGTGTGTGGGGCAACTTGATGAAACGGGGATGCTTCGAGAAAGTTCGTGAGCCTCTGACGAGATATTTGATACAAGGGGGCAGCTTACAGTTGACGGTAAGAGGTAAGTTGAGAGGTCCAGGGGTGGCTTCGATGTTGACCTCGTAGCGACGTTGAAATCCGCACTTAGCGAATTTATTTTGTGCACAGAACGACAAACTAAATTCAGATAAGGCCCTTTATTCTACAAATAACCACGCACCAATATTGCTTTTAATCCGACTATGTCGAGCGAGATATTAACGGTAGATGCCGGTAATTTGGGGTGTTACAAGGGTGGGCACGTCACTAACAGAGCCTTCAACTAGGCTTTTCCAGAAAGAGGTGGTTACTTTACATTTGGAAGCTCGTAAGCTCGAGCGGCGAAATAGAACTATATGTTCTCAAAGTTTGAGATCTACTGACTTAAGCTCGCCACTGAAGCGCGAAGTCGGCGCGCCGCCAAAGCGCCAGGGGCGGCTCGAAGGGGAATTCACATAACAACTGGTCGACTAGATACTTATTTTTGTTTAACGCTTTTCATTTAAAAAAATCAATATAAATAAGAATTTAATAATCTTGCGAAGATATTGAACATTTAATTAACCCATGTGTAACAGATTTGACAAAAAATGGCATTCCTCTCAGTAGTAAGATGTTCAGATTTTGATATCCATTTACGGATTTTTTGAATTTTGCACACTTTCACTTTAGATATTTTTATAATAACAATTTTACTGCACTGAAAACCTACTAATAACCGCTACTGCTGGAAACTAAAAACTGCTTTGCATAATAGTTTCCATAAATCTGCCCCTTTTATTTTAACTAATAGAAAAGTTTCTTTTTGCTGCCGGTATTAAGAGAGTTGATATTTCTTAATTCAGCATTTCCGTTTTTTTAGGTACTGAGTAAAATCAGATAAAAGACGCACAAAGCAATATCTTAGCATTTCTAAGAAAACGTTAAATTTAAATTTCTTGAAAATCCCGAACAAGCTTTAAGATTTTAAACGTTGCATAACGATATGATTTTAAAAATTGCAAAAAGTACTATCTATGCAAGGAAATACGCACATATTGTACAATATGCGTTTATTGCAAAATGTGCAATTACATGCACAATAAAAGTGATATATTATTTAGAATAATCTGAAACGCAAAGAAAACTTTAAATTATTACGAAATCGACTAGCAACAAAATATGCAAATGCATATAAATCCGGCCTTTACTCATATATTAAACACTAAAGAGTAAAACAGTATTTTTTTTATTAGGTAAAGCTTTTATAAAAATTGATAAAAATACAGGAACACTTAAAATTATTAAAAATGTGGTAATTGGAATTTACAATCTCATTGTGTATGCTGAAGGAGCAAGCAGTAAAAATACAGCACGAACAAACGTAAGACGTATCAGGTTTTTTTATGTGATCCACTTTGTTATTTTTTGTTATATTTTACCATAGGTTACAATTACTGTTGTTAAGAATAGTGACAAGCTTGAAGCAATGACTTCAGTGTTAATAGAACACGTTGTAGAGAACGAAAATCGATTCATTAATTGTCCTTGTCAATGTAATGATTGCACCTACAAAATAATTGAACAATATCCAGAAACAGATCCAAGTAGATATATTACTTGTAACTATTTCAATTTATTGTTTTCATATTGTACATTTTAGAGCTATTTGGAGTGTATAACAAAACTCAAATATATGCGGTTCCAATAGATAGAGAAATGGATGAAATAATTGACATGAAAATACCGCAATTTATGTTGCGGTTGGTTTTAACAGCAACTAGTGGTTGCTCTAAGAAAAACTCAAACAATATGCCTTTAAGAAATAACAGCTTTAATAACAACAACAAAAATTTCAGAGAATGGGCTTTTATTCCAGCGAAAGTATTATACGCGCCTGATGAAATGTTAACATTAATTATTATTGACGATGCGAACGATAATCCACCAGTGTTCGAAGCAGGTGTTAAATTAGTGATTGGTTATCCTGTCACGAGTTTGGCTCGTCTTATTGCTCCGTTATATCTTACAAAAGTAACGGTGCGTCTGATTATTATTTCAAACTGACTTGTTTCTAACAAGTTAAGTTTTAGGCAACAGATTTAGATGCAGGAGAAAATGCACTAATTCGGTATAGCACAGACAGTACTCATTTTATAGCACATCCGCTAACTGGTATTGTTTACGCAGCAGGTGATGCTGTTAGTGATGATTCCAGTAATTGGACATTTAACATTATAGCTACAGATAGAAATGGTGCTGCTGATGGTCTTTCAACATATTTGCTAGTTGAGGTAAGGCAGAAACATTCAATTTTGCATTAAAGATAATACCAACATCTACCTTAAATTTTTGAAATCAATTTTAGTTTTTTTGCTTACCTGTGAAAGTTTCTAATGATATACGTTTTTTACTTATCTTTAAAGGTGTTTGCTAAACATAGTTTAGTCAAAGTTCACTTCTCAGCGCTGAACCATAGATTGTACAATTAAAATTAAACAAAAATAGAGAATACCAAAATTTCAAAAAAGCCTTCGTTTTCCAGTTAAATGAAATTCCACTGCGAGGAAGCTATTACGGCCTACCTCTTTAGTTTAATGTGGCGGCACCTAGTGTGAACCTTATCTGCCACGTACCTCTTCGAACGGGATTGAGATACGCTCAATCAGCGTCCCTGCTCAAGCTAACAACGGTTCAACGCGAACAAGCTGCCAGTTTTGACTACAAGCTGCGAGTTCTAAGTCCCCACTGGTCAGAGGAGATTAACTAAATACTAATTCTGCAGATCAGTGCCCGAGCTGAAAACACAGCTCACCTGTCGAACCGCACCAAGACGACCCTAGCCTGCATAGGCTTACCACTGCCACCACAAGCCCTACACCGTGACCAAGACGGGGGCTGCTATTTCCCCGCGGGCTCATACTTGGACCTAGTGGTACCAGTCAAAGAAGTCACTAGTTGGAGATTTCGGAGCAGTGCTACTGTGCCGAAAACAGTGCTACCCCTACCAGTTTAAGCTACTCGCAATCCTAGTACTGATCGACTACGCACCGCCCAAATTAGTCGGTAGTCGGTCTAATATTACTGGTACCTAAACAGCGTCAGGTGTACCTAAGCACGAACCTTCTAGGTCAACACTATGATAATAGCCGTAAGCAGTCAAAGTGCACCTCACCCGTAAGGCCCAAGTCCCTAATGCCAACAGCCGCGTCACTCCTTTCTGGAGCTCACCTTTACCTGCCTAAATCGTCGGCTTCCAACCACCCAGTGTATTACCTAAGCAAATTTATAATCCCTAGCGGTCACCTTGACGTAGTGACTGGGACGCAAGTAAATTTCTAGCAACAGTCAGGGAGCGGGAATTCCGGTACAAAAGATGCGCTGCCGCTAAAGAACCCACACTAAAGCGAGCAGCACCTCACCTCGTGAAATCACTCACCCAGTTCTCCATGGTATCAATTAAGGTAAACCTTGAACCTCTCCAAAGAGAGGGGGACGTTCCAAGTTGAAATCACCGAAGTGACCGTTACAACGCCAACCACGCAGAAGATATCTTTGTTTAAACCACTCACCTAAGTGAGGGTCCTTGGCCGTCCCGCCAGTAAAATAGGATATTGCGGGATAACTAATTTCTGGAGATGCATTAACCATTTCTTCCTTTTAATCATAATAAAAAAAGAATAATTTAAATAAAATTAGTTTGCCGCTATAATAAATTTTCAACAGCAATACCACAAGTGAATTAAAAATTATCGATAATTCAGTCTCTTTATTGACAGCGAAACTGTGTTGTTGCTAGACTATATCATGAGTCCGAAGGATTAGTGATATTGCCGTGCTGCAACACAATTAAGTTTGTCAATGACGGACAGAATTTTGTTTTGTGCTAACGTATTAACGCGTATTTAAGTATTAAATGCAAAATTAAAAAGTGTTGTTGACATGTTGATACAACGCCGATAACACCAGAGCTTCATAAAAAAAGTACTATCGCGGCCAGTCAAAGTCTAATTGTCCAGCAGCCTGAAAAGAAATGGCTGCCATTGGCTGTTACAATGCTAGTGGAATATTCAAAAATACCACTATGCTATTCTATGCACTTGCGAAGTCGTCGTCCAGAACACTTATTTTTGATACAGGTTACTGCTGTATGAATGCGAACAATGGCGTTTTCTACCTCAGAAGATTAACTTAAATAAACTTTTCCCTTTAGATATCACTACAGCCAAAAGCTATTGAGCTTTGAAAACAGCGCATTGTGGTGGCCACAGTAGAGGACCATCCATGTTCAAACAATTTGTTAAAAAATCTGCCGTTTAATATCTCTTGAGTGTGCAAAGCTGGCCTCTATCGTCTTGAAAAAAACATTTTCTTGCAGTTCTAACGGTATTAGTAGAGTGCTCAATGAATTCAATTTTTACTTCCGTGGGCACTTCAGAGTTAAAAGCAACGAAGTAGCCAGATTTGTAGAGCATGTTTTCTTTACTCTAAAACTAAAATTCAAACGCACAAAATTGTCCTGGCCGACAGGTCGAAATAACGTAAGTGGCGAGAATACTCGGGCCCCAAATATTATAATGGAGCCTTTTGAGTAAAGTTTTTCTCCAGTTTGACTACACTTTTGTTCAAGGCTTTTCCTCAGTCGGTCGTCATGGTTCCCTTGTACCTAGTTGAATACCTGGGTACTGCAGTGAAGGTGACGGTCTCCAGGGGTCTAAACAGTTTTACTTTCCAAAACCATTTGTGCTCAAGTAATGTTAATAAACCAACAACTCTAGTATTAAATTGTTAAATAAAACAAAGATTGAATACAGGAAATATTTACAAAAATAATTATTACATAGCATAGGTAGCAAACGGTAGCAGATAAAATACGGTAGCCTACGATAACAATTACGCTACAGCAGTCTACGATAGCAATTGGTAGCAGATAACTAGCCAAGCAGCAATGAGACCTTCTGGTGCGAACGTTACTAAATTTAAAATCAACGGGTAAGACAGGTATAGCGGACAAACGGAATTGTGACGGATGTAAGAGAGAAGAAAGTACTGCTTCGTGCCTAACGTCCACGACAGTCAGAAACCAAGAGAGAAGAAATTTGCCTCGTGTCAAATGGCCGCAACAGACTGAAAATTAAAATAACAATAATAAAGTAAATGCAAAAATCACCAGAACGGCCTAAGTATTACTCACTCAGTATACCTCCTGAAAGCGGTTACCTCGGCCAGTTGTCCCGGTGATCGACTGTAACCCTGGAGTTGAGACTTGTAGTAAGGAAGATGAACCATGAAACTGAACTGTGCTTGCCACGGTATAAAATCTGCTTTTATAAGGAACACGCATAGTGGGTATTGAAATATTTCAAAAATCTATTCTACCTCAATGCACGTTTTAAACTCATTTTTGAACAGGGAACTTGCTTCGCTTGGTCGCGGATGCCTCGAAGTCACGCCTATAATTAAATTATTGGCCCCGGTAAAATCATTTCAATGCTAAAAACGTAATGCATTTTCGATAAATAAATCTTAAAATGAACATTACGTCATTAAATTAAATGCTACGCTAAAATTCGTTTCTAAATGAAAATACATTTTGGTAAGTTACATGCTAACATAAATAACGTTTATAACTAATTTCATTAGGGGGAAACTCTCGCTCGTTTGACGCGGCTGTACCGAGGTCACGCGTAAAATTAAATTACATGTCCCGGCAAAATTAACTTCAAGACATTTCAATACAATAAATTCCAAAATGAACATTGCATCATTGAAACTGGACAAAGATGCTGTTTTGAAATTTTGGTACTTTTATTTTCGTTTCATGTTTAATCGCTGGAGAATAAACTTTGACTCGTTCTGTATAGTAATAGTTTTATCTTTGTCAAAATAATAATTAATATAAAATATTTTTTCTCAGGTCAAGCCATTAATGCAAAACCACTTAATCATCTTAACGGTAAATAATATGATGCTAGAAGAACTCGATGGCATACTGGAAAAACTATCAAATAAGACAGACATGCAAATAAAATATTTAACTGCAACTTTTATTCCAGTTACTTATACTGCACGTTGGTCTGGCAGTTTTATACGAATTATTCTTTATGGTTTAAACGCTAGAAATGAGCCAGTTGAAGCTAAATGTTTAGAAAGGTATTATATTTTTTGTACTCTTGTATAAAATTAATAACTGACGTTTTATAGTGCTATAGAAGAATCATATGATTCCAAAAATTTTACAGTTGACACGCCGAATTTTGGAACTTTATCTACTACTAAAAATGATGACAAAAGTTTCAACAAGGGGATTTTGCTAGCGGCTGTTGTAATTCTTAGCATGCTTTTAGTGGTTTTTATAAATATTCTTATAGCTCTTTATTATTTTAAAACTTGTTTGGCTAAGTATGTTTTTATATGTTCGATTTGGTGTTCTGAGCATCATTAACCGTTTTTTTTTTTAATTTTAGAAAACCATGTTCTGTAAGAGAAGCTAAAGCTACCAGTTCGACGAGCTCCAATAAATCCAAGAACAGAAGGATTTAATTCTAATACTTTTGTGATTAGCTACATTTCTTTACAGTAAATCTAGCAATAGTTGTAAATTATTAAATGACTGACGAATTAACCAAAAACCGAGTTAGTTACGATATAAAAAATTCATAATGTTAAATTCGCAAAGAATTTAACATCTGGACGAAAATAGAAAAGAGCTGAAAAACAGAACCCATCAAAGTAACTAATGAAGGGAATGATATGAACGACAATTTTTCAAATCAACACTGTTATTGGAAGTAACTTTTTGAAATAAAAAGTTTGAATAGCAAACTTTAGAGCTAAGGCATTAAAAAGTTATTTATTAACTATTGTAAGGTCGAACGTCATTAATTTAAAAGAAAATATATAATTCCAGTTCATAAGTTCAATTTTTTAAATTTAATTTAACGGAAATGGTCTAAGCCTTTAGTTACTTCTATAAAGTAAACACGACAAGCGCCTATAAGAATACAAGTGTAGTTAGAAATCAAATCTTTTTTAAGGTTGTCACATTGCCAAAGGCGGGAAAATATTTTATTTCCTTTTTGTGAATAAAGATTGCTTGTAATTGAAATATACAAAATATCAGAAAATAAAATATTCTAGGAAAAAAGTGGAGAAAAGGGAAAGAATTAGCTTTCCTATACATTATTGTATCTAAAAATTAAGTATGAAATCTTGTTATAGCGCTCTTGACGAGCAATCAAACTTTAACACAGATTTTTTTAATATCCCGTTTATTTGAATATTGCTAAGGAATTTCGCTGAGAAATTGGAAAATTAAGAAACCTCATACATTTTCATACTAAAAATTTTGGAACAGTAAAGTATACATTACTAATGTACATTTATATATTTTTTACAACGAAGTATACATATAAATGTTTTTTCTATTTGCTCAACTTTACGTTTTTCTTGTGTTATTTATACAAAGAATTCTAATTCAGGTGGAACATGGCAGATTAACATGCAAAAAATAAAACAACTGTATCTTATGACCATAGAAGAAGTTTATTACATGCAGTTACTCTAAATGAGAAGATACTATTTTTAGATCACTTGATGGAAATTGATTTGAATATTTAAAACAAATAATTAATAATAGTCAAACTATTCACCCCTTGTAATGTAATGTAATCGGTAATTTCCGTAGCGCGCAGGTACGGAATTTGCTACGTAAACGATAGATTATGAGTTCAAACCTTGATATAGTTTACTTTTTATTTCTCTTTAACTGCTGTAAAAATATAATCAGGTTGATATAATTTTATTTAAAATCGATAATTCTTACTCTTTATTGCTACATGACAAAATTAATCAAGTTAAACCTCAAAAGTTAGCTATAAACTTTTTACAGCTAATTAGGTAGAACTGAAATGATTTTACTGTTAAGACTCAAATTAAATGTTTACTTTTAGTTATTTTGCAAAATAGTAGTGCAATTTATGGGATTCGGTTAATGTACCAACTTATTTTCTTCAGCTGTGAATAAGGTTATCGTCAACTTTTATGTGTAACCCGATTAATTTTGTTAAGCTGTGGTTTTTTAGAAGTGGAGTTAAAGTTATGTAGCATTGAAAAATGATAATTATAAATTTTAAATTAAAATATATAAAGCTGGCTGTCCTTTTCCTTGTCCAAAGTTTCTACCTACAAGTCACGAAAACATCTGAAAATTAACTTCGCAACTAGTGGCTAGACTATTATTAAATAATTTATTTGAAGCATTACTTGTATTAAATTTGCAAATAAATTGCCATCGATTTGATGCAAACAAATTTTATTTTTCCATTAGGGTAACTGCAAGTAGTAACATTTTCCTCTGAATAAAAAGTACGCTATTAAACTGTATGCATGTTAATCTGACATATTTCACCTACATTGGAATTCACTACATTTAATTCGTAACTGTCTCACCATAAAATCCAAGCGAATCGTGTGAAGAATTATTCTTACAAAATAATATAATGACAATATATTTACAAAAATCTCATTTTTTAAAATGTAATTTTCATAAATGTGAAGTAAATTAAAAATCTTCAAGGATTCTTTAAGTTCACTAACTACGCCGCAACACAAAAAAATGAAAACAGTTCATGGTACACAAATGTAAAATTGTTCAATAATTTAAAAAATGTTAAACTTACAACAGAAACAAATTTATTTAATAATGCAGTAAAAAATACAAAACGGTGTCTGTAATGTATAAGTACTTATACATTCATTTTAATAATACACTGTGAATGGAGGAAAGTCTATAGTTTTGGGAACTGAGTTTAGTTTCAGGAGTGTATGTTTGGCCCTCGTTGAATAAAGTATTAAATATAGTCTTGTGTTTTATAAGAAGACATTACGGTTTCTTCTCCAGAAATGATGAGTACTTAGCGGTCAAACTCTAATGCGCGAATTTACAAATATCAGTAAAACATTAAGAATAAATTTTTTGGCAAACTTAAATGTGTATCCTACAAATGTATTTATTTTTTGTGTTTTGCATGTTGTGTTGTATTTTGACTTAAGGCTCCACAACTCTATGGCTTTTGCGGAATAAATTATCTATCTATTTATCACGGCGACGGGCTCTTACATCTCAGAGCAGTTTATTTATTATTTTTAGCAAAATTTTTACGTATCAGTCACGTAAGGTGCAGCGGCACATATAAGACAAAGATCGGAAAGACATCAGAGCGTTTCTTAGTAGCGGCTTAATAATTTGTTAATCACGAGTTATGCGAATACAAATATGAGTCTGACTGATATCATACCAAACAAACATTAATAACAAAATTATAGTAAAAGCAAAACAAGCTTATATTGTAGTAGCTTAATACATTTAACACGATAAGTAAAAAGTTTATAGATTATTATCTGTATATAAGATACTCAATTACTTTAACAATATTTATTTATTTTAACCTTATACGTATTTCGGCATGTTTACATGCCATTGTCAGAGGTTATATTAGAAAGTAAATAGTTAGTGTTGTTATAGCAATAGAACTTGGTGACTTGATCTCGATAATCGTCTGCAGATGCCTCGCATTTCTTATTCAAAAATGTCCAATCGAGGAGAATTTAAGAGATCAATTTGTTCATTTATTAACGGTACAGTTTTTAAATGTTTGTGAATTTCAAAAGCTTCTAGTATATCTAATTTACGTTTATCATCACAAAAGTGTAAACATTTTATGGTGTTATTGGATGTCATTGAATGATTTTGTGCTAGTAAGTGTTTAGAGTAGTTGGATTTAGGTGGGTGTTTGTATTTGTAACAACGCACGTGTTCTTTATACCTAATATCAAAATTTCTAATTGTCTGGCCTATATACACCGAATTACAATGCGAACAGTTCAATTTGTAAATGCCTGATTTTAGCAAATAATCCGTTTTTGATTTTGCATTAAACAAAGTGTTTCTAGTTGTTTTAAAAATTACTTTATATTTATTTGTTTCATTTATAATTTTAGCAATTTTTTCTGATTTTTTAACCAAAATATGGGATCGAGGCGTATTTAATTGTATCGAATGAAGTTAGGGTATTCGGATAAATTTTTTGAATAGCTAATTGATAATCTTTTATAAATAAAGTTAAAAGTTTGTTCATTGCTGTCAAGCCTAAGACATGTTTGACCTACACAAAATAAAAATCATAGGTTTATTGTGTTAATGTGCAGACGGTTTATTAAGTTTATTCCCACCATCAGTGGCGCCTAACTTTGATATTGCTAATGGGGTCTAATTTCGGTTTATGGAGATGCTATAGGGAGTAGCTCTCATTTCCGAGACGCGCGCTCCGGGTATAAAATTACCAAACAAAATCTAGAGACGTGGCCCACAACTTCTGCTTGTACTAATTAACAGTCATGAAGTTTTACGTTCGCGTTAATTATGAATAACTTACAATAAGAGCAGTAAACTAATCTTTCCGAAAAATAATAATGTTAACATTGTAATAATTCAATAGCACGTTTATTATTAATTATCATTAACAACTAAGCGTTTAAGAACTTGGCAAACACTAATTTTCGTGCTAAAGATTAGACGTTCTATCAATATTGAGCGATTAATGATATTATTTACAGCCTGTTATCAAAAAAATATCAGATATATCACAATATGTTTTAGAACTTTTTACTAGTGGCTATTATAATTTTAATAATTTAATTATACGAAATTTATTTTGGACAGAACTGATTTATTTTTGACTAATAAGTCTACGTAATAAAGGAGCTGTTTATTGGGTTCTGAAGTATCCACTTCCCATCTAGTCACCAATGGATATCAAAATTAATAAGAACACAATTAAATGTATTAAAAAATATGTTTCGTATTTTTATTAAAATTATTAAAATAAATTTTATGGCAACATATTAAGCACGTCTATTTAAAAAGGACTAGCTAGGCTCGAGTGGTGTTCCTCGGATACCACAATCAAAAAATCTATCTATCTTCTATATAGTAAATTTCTAACTGTCTCACCAAAATACGATGACGGGGATCTTACATCTCGAAACAGTTTATTTATGATCTCTGAGCGTTTCTTAGTAGCTTCTTAATAATTTGTTTATTCCGAATTGTATGAAATACAGATACGAGTATGACTGAAATCATATGACAAATAAAGGCAATAATTGGACAAACACATAATTACCCATGCAAACATAAAAAATATTAAATAGGCAAGAAAATAACAAACATTAAAAACTTAAAATAGCAATAGTTCAGTAGCAAGAGCTGAACAATACACAATGATAACAATTATTTAAAAAAAAAATTAAATTTGTTACTCCTGCCGTTTTCTGTTCTTCAATTATAGGCTTCTCTCACATTTTTCAAAACAGTTCCGTTCCGTGGTCTTAAACTTTACTTAAACAACAAAAATACAGATAAACTAGTAGTGGAAGAAGAAACGCAAGGAACCGAAGACCAAGCCGCAAACACTATAGCGCTAGAAGTTAATCAAGTCTACAGAAAAGCGCCAAATGAAGACGAGATAACAAATGAATTAATAAAGTACGACGGGCAAGCATTGGTACAAGAAGCAACATTATTATTTCAAATAATTTACTTCAACAGCAAAATACCTCCAAATTGGGAAAATAGTACTACAATCCCGATATTCAAAAATGGCGACAAAAGACAACCGGAGAACTATAGAGGAATTACCCTTCTCGAATCGGTAATTAGATTGTTTATCGCATCCTGAAAGATGAAATAAATAAACATACAACAGTAAGCGATAAACAACAAGGATTCTGGCAAAACTGACAAAGTGAAGCTAAAAAATGTAGTAAGAATTTCACAAGACTGTCAATATTACAATGTACTTTCGGTGTAGACCGCGTCGTCATTAATTTGGGAACTACACACAGCATAATCAGGTAAGGGCCGACCTGTAGCTTGTCTTGAGCAAATGCTTGAAAAGGCGCACAAGTTACAGGTCGGTTCTTACCTGATTATGCTGGGTGTAGTTCCCAAATAGCGACGCGGTCTAAGCCGAAAGTCAATTGTAATATTGACAGTTCGAGAAACCGCGAAAGCCTCAAAGAAGAAATTTTACAAGATTTAAAGATACCATAACTCACGAACTCTATGCTGAGAACTTTACAAAGATAAAACATAACAATGAATTGACACAAGCCATAAAGATATGGCGGGGACGAGAAAAAGGGATAGATGAAGCGCGCTACTTTTCTACTTGTTAATAGACAGAATAATAGAACAACTTAAAACAGTAAACGAAGGCTACAAAATGAGTGCCAAAAATATTAAAGTAATTGGATATGCGAACGATATAGTATACTGTATACTGTATACTGTATACTGTATACTGTATACTGCATACTGTATACTGTATACTTTATACTGTATACTGTATACTGTATACTGTATACTGTGTACTGTGTACTGTGTACTGTGTACTGTGTACTTATACTGTATACTGTATACTGTATACTGTATACTGTATACTGTATACTGTATACTGTATACTGTATACTGTATACTGTATACTGTATACTGTATACTGTATACTGTATACTGTATACTGTATACTGTACACTGTACACTGTACACTGTACACTGTACACTGTACACTGTACACTGTACACTGTACACTGTACACTGTATACTGTATACTGCGTACTGCGTACTGCGTACTGCGTACTGCGTACTGCGTACTGCGTACTGCGTACGGCGTACCGTGTACCGTGTACCGTATACCGTATACCGTATACCGTATACCGTATACCGTATACCGTATACCGTATACCGTATACCGTATACCGTATACTGTATACTAATCGGCAGAAAATAAAGATGGATTACAAAGACTGTTGAATAAATTTGCATTTATTCAACAAGAAGCAGACAAATACAACATGATAATAAATATGTCGTAAAAACTAAATGCCTTAAAGCAGGAAAGAAGAAAACCAGTGCGTAAACTGGAAATATATGGTAAAATAATACAACAGGTAAGGACATTCCCCTTTATGTACGGGTGTTAATAACTAGTTACGAAGATATTCAAGAGAAAGTAAACAAACAGGTGCACAAAGCAGCCGCAATATTGGGCGCACTAAGAGACATAGTATAGAGAAATAAAGGTATAAACATAGAAAGCAAAACAAAAATATACAAAACATGTGTAAGGCTAACTAACATACAGCATAGAAACAAGAGCGCACGCACGAAAAACAAAACGAACACTAAGAACAAATGAAACAAGGATACTAAGGTGTATAAGTGGGAAGAAATTAGTGGACAGAATAGATAACAAAGAAATCAGAGAAAAATGTGACCTAGAAGATATAGTGACACAGGGAAGAAAGGGAAGAAAACAGTAGAGAAAACACGCCGCGCGAATGGAGGATGACAGAATCGCTAAAATATGTATGAACAATATACCACATGGAACCTAACCAAGAGGAAAACTTCCAAAGAGATGGAAAGAAAGCTGGACCTCTAGATCTCAAGAGCTGGCTTGAAAATCGAAGTAGAACAGGTCAACGACCTAAGAAAGAGAAGTAAGTAAGTAATAATGTGATCGGTAAAGTAGATAACATTTTACTTAGATCGACCAATCAGTGTTTAGACCCAGCTTAGGTCAGTCCGAATTAGGTTAGGTCACGTAAAAAAGCGACGTAAGTGCAGGGGTCATCATATTCTGCCTGTTTACACCAAGTGATCTAAATAACTTAGGTAATATTTGGTGCATAGGTCGCGACCTTAACGTCCGGTGTAAACGTACTTAATTTTCGTACTCTTCCGTAAATTCCGTCATAATGCCGCCATAATTTGTACACTCGGGTTTGTTACCTCTTTAATGTAGCCTTTTTTTGGTTCTTGGGTAAATTATCGCCACATAAACATTTATTGAAGCGTTTTGCAAGCAATTCTTGTAGTATTTTCAGTTTACCCTATTTATTTATAAGTTCTAGCTTTACTTCGTGGAAGTTCATTTCGATTTATTGTAAATAAAACAATTCTTAACTTCAACAGGTTTTTTATTTTAGCGTGTTTACACGTCATTATCAAAGGCAAGATTAAAAGTAAACAGTTGGTGATGCTATAGAAACAATATATCTTCTTAACTTGATCTTGCTTTTCTACATCTGCGTCCAGATGACATGATTTCCCATTCCAAATCGTCTAATAACGGTGAATTTAGGAGATCAATATCTTCGTTCATTAAAGGTATAGATTTTAAATGTTTATGAATTTCAAATGCTTCTAGTATATCCAACATACGTTTATCATCACAAAAGTGTTATTAGTGTCATTGAATGATTTTGTTCTAATAAGTGTTTAGCGTAATTGTATTTATATGGGTGTTTATACTTGTAACAACGTACGTGTTCCTTGTACCTAATATCACAATTTCTAATTGTTTGTTCTATATAAACCGAATTACAATGCGAGCAATTTAATTTGTAGATGCCTGATTTTAGTAAATTGTCTGTTTTTTCGTTAGCATTAAACAAATGTTTTTTGTTGTTTTAAAAATTATTTTACATTTATTTTTGTTTATAATTTTGGCAATTTTTTCTGATTTTTGCCAAAATATGGAACTGAGGCGTATTTCATTTTATCTAATGAAGTAGTTGGATAAAATATCTGAATACCTAATTTATAATTTTTCTTTTTAATTAGTGTATCAATAAGTTGAGTATTATAAGTTATAATACTCAACTTAGGTTATAATTTATAACCCTTATTGTATGCAATTTGTTTAATAATCGAAATTTCTCCATTATAACTAATTTCACCTAAAAAAACGTTAACGCCTTATGTTTCATGGTCCTGTATGCTGCTAATTTATGTGTTTTTTTCTGTGACGGGAAAAAAGTTTAACATTTTGTCTCTCTTGACAGGTACTAAAGTATCACTTTTTATGAAATTACTTTTTCCCGGATACATATACATAATACACATAGATATTAACACTCATAACATTTATTATGTGAAAGTTACATTTTCTTAACGTTAAAAGTACAGTTGTTAAACGTGCATTGCATGAAGTTCTTTTTCCCAGGAGGATTTGAAATTTGTGCTACATTGGAAATTTCTTCAGCAGAAATGTCATTTTCTGCCAAGGATACAACTGCTCTTGATGTACCTGGTCGGCAATTTGGTGTTACTTCAGCTGCTGCATTGTAACACGTTTGAAATACTTTGCTAGCAATTTCTGTCCTTTGCGCTACCGAGTCATCAACATACCCTTCTGCGACAGTTGAAGACTTCCAACCGCCATGTTTCTTTAATGTCAACAAGTTTCCTCCAGATTCCACAAGAAGAGTAGCTGAAGATCTTCGAAATGCATGACCCGTGTATAAGTTAGCATTTTCTAGTCCAAGATAATTGACTACTGTTTCAGGTATCTTATAAAACTGATTTTTACCCACAACCTGATTAATACATTTCCCATTGCGGTATGCATTAAAAAGGCGGCGATCTTTTGCTGCTGGTGGGCGAAGGGCTATGTACATTTTGTAAAATTTAACATATTCTTCAGTGACTACAAATCTCCTGCTTACATCATTTTTCGTTTGATTTATTTTCACTACTAGTAAAGTTCCTGAATCTTCTATGTCATCTAATGCTACCTGGCTTATTTCACAAATTCGACAAGCTCCCGAAATTCCAAATACTACAACAACCTTAGTCATTAAATAAACTTCATTAGGGGCATTATATAAAAAATCTTTAATTTGTGTCCCCGTGAAAATCTTTGATTTCTTGGGCCTGTAACCTTTCCCATTTTGCTTCAGAAATATGATTAACTTGACATATTTAGAAATATCCACATTAATATTAGCTTGTAATGTACTTCTAATCATTGAATAAGTCGACCACACTGTTGATGGCTTTTGTTGTTGCGCCAGTTCAGCAAAATACGCCAATAACACTGTTTCCGAAAAAGAACTGCATTTCTTTTTCAATTTCCATTCCATAAATCTTGAATATGCGTTTTCGTAAATTTTTCGCAACACCAACTGTTTACTTTTAATCTTGCTTTTGATAACGACGTGTAAACACGTTGAAATACGTATAAACCTAAATTAAAAAACCTGTTGAAGTTATTTATTTACAATAAATTTACCTATTCAGACTCCTGTTTTTAAATGTTCTCCTATTTCCTTTACTTTTTCGGCTGTAGCAGTTTACGTAGTACTTTAATTATCTTATGTTTTCGTAAACTTTTTTATGTTGTGTTAATAACGTTCAGAAGTGGGCTCTCCATTTGTCAATGCAATTATTTCTAAGTTGTAATAAACTTTTTCTTATTTGTTACGAGAATTTTTGTGCCTTTAAAAAAGTAACAGAAGAGAAAGGTAACATCAGATATTCATTTTTAACAGTTTGTTAAAAGCGCTGGCATGAACTGTACTTAGTATGACATATAGTATTTCTCAGTATCACTTATCTCAATTTTATTGTTGCACACCTAAAAGTTACACAAGTATGAGTACTATTAATACCCTGGAAAAGTTCAGTGTTACAAAAAGATAAGATAATCCAATAATGAGCTTATCACGACAAACATCAGGTGATGACATAGACATGAAACAATTTTATTAAACTAGAATTCATACGTATGTGCATGCGTGTTGAATGTACGGAATAATTTTAGTGTTAGTGTCTCGTCCTTACTAATTCAACCTAATTGAGTTAAGTGGCAGATGAATGCTCACTTGTTAAAATGTTTATGTAGTTGGATGTAGGAAATAAAACAAGTCGTTACAGAGATAACATCTTGTAAAATAATGTGCTTGTGTGCATTAATGTCTTCCATTTTTATCATTAAAAATGTCTGTGAGTTTAAATAAATTAAAAAATTACATATCCTCCAAAACATCGACTTCTGCTGATTCCGAATCAAGCACTAAACCTCAAGTGGGCTTTAAAATCTCCTACAATGAAGATTCAAAGCAATTAAAAGTGAGAGTGATTGGCGCAAGGCACTTGCCTGCTTTATATGGAAATTTACGCCCAGAGGGCTACCTGATTAAGGTACGTTTTGCGTGTTTAATAAAACGCAGTGTAAATTTAATTTGGGTACTTTCACCCACAGCTTCCTTATTGCTTTATTAATTTCAAGGTCAGAGTATTTCCAGGGAGGGACAAATTCGAAACGCAGCTTGTTAAAGATTCGTGGCCTACTTTTAATGAAGATTTTAATTTTACTATACGAACAGATCCTCGCAGGAACGACGAAGAATTCACTGGAAAATTTGTTGTACTTACAGCCTACGCCCTTTTGAGCAACGAGCAAAAGTCTGGCAGAATCAAATCGAGAAATTCTTTTAAGAAATTATTTTCGGTTGTAAATGAGAACGAAGACTTTAAAAAAGATGAAAAAAGTCAAAGGAGTACTAAAAGACTTTCTTTAACCAATAGACGCACTATTGGTGCTGTTACGTATAATTTGGAACCGAAATTTTTTACCGTAAAGTTGAAGAATGATTTTGTTGGAACTCCCGATGTGTGGAGGGAAATCCAGGATATTTCTAGCGGATTAGAAGTTGAACCTGTAAGACTACGATGCCGAATTGGCCTAATTAGCTAAATTGGGCCAGTCCGTCACGAAGAATTTAATTTTTCAAATAATTCTAAATAATAAAATTTGATTTTTAGAGAGAAAGTAAGAAAGGTGCACTGGAGGTAACGGTGGTGTATTCAACCAGTGAGGATGGAAATAATGATTTGTTCGAAGTATCTTTGTCCAGATTGAGATGCAGCATGAGCACTATGACGGAACATGAAAAACTGAAAGGTGAGTTAGAAAACTACTTTACACACAATATTAAAATGTAAATAATGATAAACCTGAAGGCGAAATTGAACTAGAACTCACAGAATGTTTTTTTATTTCGAAGTAGTTGGTTTAAAGCAAATTTAGTAAAAGTCGTTAATGTTTCGTAATCTTTCTGTGTTGATATCGAGAAAAATGCAGCTTGTGTGAGAAATTGAAACACAGACAAAAAAGCTTTTAAGTAATTGAAATTGAAAACTTCTGACAATTGTACCAACAAAATTTGATAGAACCAGAAATAAAGCTTTTAAATACAAAAAGTATAGAATTATTGTTTTCCTATTATTTCTTTTAGCTTCTTGTGGTATGAAAATAATGTCATCAATTATTCATTGGCTCATTTTTGTTTATTTTTTAAAACTTTAAGTCTAATTACTCAATTTTTTTAAATTAATAATAAACAATAATAAATTTATTTTAGAATTTTAAAAAAGAACAATTAAATTTAGAGACTTCAAAAACAAAAAATTATGTAGTAGATATTACCCGATAATCTAACCTAACCGCATGCGTTTATATGCCATGTTGTAGTTTATTTGCTGTAAGCAAGCCCAGTTGGAAAATGCGTGTACGGCATAGGTGGTAGTTGCGGGATCAAACCCCGACGGGGTTAATTTTATACCTTTCTCGCTATACGGAGTATAGTAAGAGGCAGGTATTGTATTTGTCAAAATTATATAAATTGGGATTTTTATGGTAATGCAGGTTTTAGGGTTCGAGAATACCAAAAAACCGAGTTTCGCCAGGGATTCTGTGTGTGTGTATGTATATACTTTATGGTCCAGACGCCCTAACTCATAAAACTCAATTTAGGTTTAAAGAATTGCTAATCACACTAGTTGAAACAGCAAGGTAGCGAGATTGGTCCGTCCACAAAAAGGGGGGAGAGGTGATTCACTTCAATATACACGCGCTCAAAAAAGAAGCTCAAATTCGTAATTAAGGCATGTCGAATAGCCGATTTGCACAAGCTCGATGTTTCTACCAAACCCCGGTCATCCCCCCCCCCCCCCCCCCCCCATTTTTATTTTTGGAATATTTAAAAATTTTGATTACGAAATCGGTATGAACTTGTTAAATGATAATAATAACAACCTTCTATTGAGAAAAGACCTATAAGGGTTTTCTTTTCGTCACAGTTTATTGAGTAATTGCCTAAAAACGACTGCAATTTTTGGTAAATAGATTTTCAGCGGATTAACATTGTTTCCAATTAGCAATTTTGAAATTTTTGAAAACTTGCTTTTTACAAAATTTCCGTAAATTTTCAAATTTACAAAACATTTCAAGAATTTGAAAAATTTTGCATTTTTCAAAATTGTTTTAATTTCCAATATTTTTCAGATACTGATATCAAAATTTTGAAGATTTTTAAATTTTCAAAACTTAAAGTAGGTACTTTCACAAGTTTTTCTGTAACATTATTTGATATTTTAATCACTCTGGTTGTGTGTAGACCTGTCAGGCCGGTTAAGCCCTGTTAGACCGGCGTGGCCCTGTTAGTCCCAACTGGCCCGGTGAGGCCGTGTTAGGCACAACTGGCCCGGCGAGGCCTTGTTAGGTGCGATTAGAGCTTTAAATAAGCCCGGTCCGGCCCTATAAAAAATGATAATTTTGGGCCCGGGCAGGCCCACGGCCTTGGGCTTTGAGCCAAGATACCTACCTCTACTAACCAGGACTAAAATTAAATTATTTTAGCATACATATTCGATAAATATAGTTCTCTCTGCACCAGCTTACCTTATGGACCTTTTCAGTACAGCTATTTCATCGAAAGTTGTATCTACATTTTAAAAACAGAACAAAATAGGTACCACCGTAAAAATTCTGCATATTTGATTTTGAGAAGTTTTTTTTTAAATAAGCCGTGGTAATACTAAATACAATAAAAGGTAATTATTAACACCGCAACAATTCTCTAAGTGAAGTTTTCGATTTGTTGCCTTTGTTCAGAAAAATATTTGCCCACAATCTAGAAAATTTAAAAATTAATACATAAAATGAATTTTTGTAAACTGGTCATGATTGATATCTAATCTGCACTATTTTAGTCTGTTTCCGTGCAGTAACACAACTGCCTATAACAATTTTAGATGAAGTGTTTCTGGAAAACAAACAAAATTAAACTAATGTATAAATAAAATGCTTTATAACTTCAACAATAATTATTAATTTTTACCTGATACGTATTTCGACGTACTTACATGCGATTATCAAACGTATCAGGTTAAAATAAATAAATATGGTTAAAGCGATAAAGTATTTTGTTTATACATTCATATGAACGTATGTAGTAGAGCTAGAACTTATTAACAAAATTAAAATTAATTCTTTTATGATGATTTGTTTATTGATACAGTTTGAACCGCCAAATTATTGAAAAAATTGAGTTTTCGTACCATCACTATTGAATGTGGCAATTTACGCCTATTTGCTGGATGATTTAGAGATTTACACATATTTCAGATTTAAGTTAATCCGTTTTAAATTTTTTTCCTATAAAAACATTTCTATAGAATCTGATAGAAGACCGCAAGGCCCATGCAACGTTTTCCAGACATTTTAGCTACAACATGACGGCCGTTACGATATTATGAAGTTTTTTGGTTTAACGTAAAATTCAAAAACCAGTCAACAATTAGCTTGCCTTTTAGTTACTATAACCCTAGGGAAACACAACGCTACTAGTAGAAAAATTTTTGAGCGAACGAAAACTCGAAAGTGAAAACATTTTTAAAATTTTAAAACTATCAAGGAAATATTGCTCGAACACCAACAACTAAGTTTTTTCGCCAATTGACATTAAAATTTTGATTTTATCAACATTTGACAGTTACTAAAGTGTCACTTTTACCGCCTAGGCAGTGAAAGACCAATTTTACTTTCTATGCATTAAAAAGCCGTTGCTTTGGCAATTACAATAAGCAGATTATAAAAATCAAATTTACTTTTACATAGCAACATGATGGCTACGATGACGGCGATGACATTAAAAATAATCACAAAATTAATGTTAATTCTAACAAATTGGTGAAAAATTATATGTTTAACACGGCAAAAATGCAGATTTAGTGCCTTGGCTGGATTCGAAACACCGCCAGCCGGGGCAGGCAAACCGCTACTTCTGGGCCTAGTTAAATAAAAACTATTTGAGTTTTTAGATGCATAGAGCTAGGGACGCGGTACACATTGTTTCGTGTCCCAGCGTGACGCCTTCCATGAACTTTTTAAATCTAAACTTTATACCTCGTTATTTGAGAAACAGAGAACAATGCAAAATCTCTGTTTTAGCTAAATGGCTCATAAGTGACAATAGAATAAGATTTTAAACTGCAATATTTATAGGGCTTAATCCCCTCCTCCTTTGCCTCATTTTGGACTAACGACTTTTACCCTGGTTTATGTTTTTCTGTAACACAAAAGAATCATTTTAAACAAAATTTAAAAAAAGTTTTCTTTTCTCACAAAAAACTTTTAAAATCATATTCTACCTATAGATGTAAAATTCTGGTAACGTCTAGTTAACAATCTGTTTATATTACATCCCTCTCTCTAAACCCTGTGATAGATATTGAGTAGACCGCAGCATACAATCTCACAGCTTATGGCCGAATAACACAAAACAAGCGACTGTTAAAACGAGGCAGCCTGTGCTTCAACACTTTATCTGTTTATATTCAAAAATATTCCAAGAAGGGTATACTTTTACTTTTACATGAGAGGTTTCTGTAATATTTATACTATTTTAGTATCATGTAGTATGTTCAGAGTGTCTCAAAGGTCGGTACCTTTTAACACCGATTTTATTATTAAACTTTTAACGCTGCATATTTTTAATAATATGGACGGTATCAAAACAATACAGATTGTATTGAGAAAACCCTCCATAATACGACTACTTTGCAGCTACACTTCCAGTGCAGTGGTAGAAGTGGTGCGATCTCATAATCACTGTTGGCGCGAATTATTTTATTACAACAATATTATTTAAAATATGTCACAATTTCTGAAGTACAGGAGAATTTAGGCAAAGTGTTTTACTCATATTTCTCGACGCATCTCCTCCCTACCACAGTCTCTCAAACTCTACGGTCTCTACCCATAAAATACCAACAGCAATTTGTCACGTTTAACACTTAAAGTAAACAACTGAAATCAATTTAAATTTTAGTACAATGTTTCTACAGCAAATAATACTGGTGGACTTGCCCACCGCAATGATATATGGTCTCATTGAATCAACAGACAAGTAAAATTAATTAAGCTACTTTAGATTACTATAGCTTGCGCCCTTGTGTGTTTACAAAAAAAACCTTGCATTTAAATGTACAATAAAAAAAATCAGTTAACGAAAGGCCACCCTTTCATCAAGAATTTCAAATTGAAAATTTAACCGGTAATTAATTACATGCCGGTTATTCACTTCAAATAATCTAATTCAAAAACACAATATCATCGTCAGTGCAACGTCCTCTAAAAGCATCTATAAATTTCCGGCTGGTTTCATTTAATATATTAATCAACCATTCAAGAGACAATTTGTCAGCACACACTCACGTAATCGTATCTATCATTGCAGGATCACTTTACATAAAAATGACGGCACTGCAACAGGATGTTCTAATTGCAAAGTGGAAAAGTGACCGTTTCGAGCCGACTATCAGCCTGAAAATAGAACCGCAGACAGCAGTGTTGCAAGCCTTCGTTACCAACAACAATTTAACCGATGTGCAAATATTTGTAAGATTGATGTGCAAAAATGTTCTGGGCAAGAAAACTTTACTGGGACAAATGCTGATCGATCACAATACGAAGATCTGGAAGCAAGTTCTTAGCAGTCCTTCAACTCCTGTTACTCGAATGATCAATTTAGATTAGCTGAGACAAGGTGCATTTTTATATTTATTCAATTTCGATTGCTTAATGAAAACTTTACAATATTTTAATAATTATAAGTTAAACTATAGACAAAATAAACTCATATTTATTATCCAATTATAAACAAAAACTTTTATTTTAGTGATGACACGAGAGTGAGAATTATTGGTTTGATAACCAAATTTTAAACCGAGAAAAATGTAAGCAAATGTATAAACTATCAATATTAAAATTTTCTCAGGTTCGTGCATTAAAATAATGTAACTACGTGTGTCAAGAGTTAGTACAATGCGCGAGAAACGGCAAATTTAGAATAAGTAGTTACCAAATCATTATTGTTTCAAATATCAAATTTTGTTCGCTTGTGATATCCTAAAAACCTTACAGTAACATATTTTCTTTAAGTTGCAGGCTTCCGCCTTTTTGTTACTGGCATCTAGG
Organism: Ctenicera cuprea; assembly: GCA_958336395.1. Classification (NCBI taxonomy): domain Eukaryota; kingdom Metazoa; phylum Arthropoda; class Insecta; order Coleoptera; family Elateridae; genus Ctenicera; species Ctenicera cuprea. The sequence continues at coordinate 52,003,490 of OY284487.1, forward strand.
TTTCCGGGTTGGAGCCGCGTCAACTGCCGACGTTTCGTCCTCGGCTGCACGAGACATCTTCAGGGCTGTGGTCACTTTGGAATCTGGAACACAACTAGCTGATGAAGATGTTCCGTGCAATCCAGGACGAAACGTCGGCTGTTTATTCACCGATGACGCGGCTCCAACCCGGAAGCCTAGGTGTCAGATTTCTTTTCTTTTTTTCCTTAATTAGAGAATTATTTAAGATCTCTTTTGGCCATAGTGACCTGTGTTCTTAATTTTACTTATTTAGATTTGCCTAATTTTCTGTACTTCCACTTCAAAAAAATATTCAGCAGTTCTACTACGAGTGAATTGAAAAATAGCCGGCAAAAAATTACAAAACTTGTTACGACGCAGCAAACTGCTACGCAGACAGTTTGAGTAATTGTCCGGGTATATTTTTCAATTTACGGGTGGTATATGTTTAGCTTATTTTACGAGTTTTATATCAAGCTGTCAAATTAATTTTTGCTTTAAAACTAACAAACTAAACAAATTAGTAGTTTGCTTAAATTTATTCGCGATAAAATTTTGCACGTCAAAATTTTTTTAGTAAAATAAACACAATTTGCTCTGCAGGAAGTTTAAGTAACTTACCCTAATTATTTTAACAGATTGATGAGTGGTGTATGGGTGGATTGTCTCTAGCATAATACATCAAATTGTCTAATTAATTTTATTTTTAAAATAAGCAAATAAAACAAACTAGATCACGGGTTCCGCTGTGGTCTAGCCAGCAAATAAAACAAACAGACGACACCCGCGGCCTACGCCTCACACGTTTTTTGGTAAGTTCTTTTTAAAATGCAATAAATAAGCTGTGTGAAGACGCAAGACATGTACCGTGTGTGTACAAGGTGATTGTGTATGGTAGGTTCGCTTAGGTAAGGTTAGTCTTATGAAATTTTATTTTTTTTAAACTATAAATGGTAATCCAGTACCCGTGGGTGACAAAACAATTGTAGGTAATAAAACAATTTCCAAATATCTGCCGTCTTGGAACCTCAGCTGCAATGCAATGTAGAAACCTGTTTTGAGTTATTTATGATTATCTTCGCGCACGGCATCGTTTGCATGATCTGACTTGCATTTCTCTCTAGAGTGTTTGGTACTGTCTGTCCCTGATCGTAAGTAAAAGACTAGCTTGATGGAAGGGATCCGTAACCCAACATGTGTGTTCCGCGAGGAGTCTGGCGTGGGATTGCCAGCTATCGACATATTATGTCCTAATTATACACACAAAACGTATTCATTCATTTTGCTTATCTTTATCGAAAACGGTAGCGGTTTGCTGTACAAACAAATATGCGCCTCAGACATACAATGAACGCGTACATTAGTGGCTCATCACCAATAAAAGTTGAGAGAGGTAGAAGAAATCTAGATTTAATATATAGATACCCAGACAGTGGAATCGGTGGGCTAAGCCCCCCCTCCCGTTTTTTTGTTAAGAATAAATAAGCGAATAAAGTAGGTAGCGGTCGCGGATTTAAGTCCTAGGCTAGTTTAGTTAGTTTTATTAAATCCGGATCCTTTCCCCCTGTCTCAACACTGAGTGACGGCGCATACCAGTAACATTATCAATACACTTTATTTATTATGTTTACTGGTTTCGATGTTTATGTAACAGTCACTCATGGTAATCGGGGCCATGAAACGTATGCAATTGTTAATTACATTATTATACCTCTTTTAATAAATTGTCATATTATCTTTGTTTAATTTCTCACACTGTAATTTTGTTTATATAAGACAAACAATTAAAATTTTTGATATTAAGTACAAGGAACATGTACGTTGTTACACCCACATAAATTCAATTACGCTAAACACTTATTAGAACAAAATCATTCAATGACATCTAATAACACTATAAAACTTTTACACTTTTGTGATGATAAACATAAGTTAGATATACTAGAAGTATTTGAAATTTACAAACACTTAAAATGTGTACCTTTAATGAATGAGCAAATTGATCTCTTGAATTTGCCATTATTGAACGTTTTAGAATGAGAAATTAAATCATCTTGACGCAGATATAGAAAACAAAGATTACATAACATGTCGAAATACCTATAAGGCTAAAATATAAAGCCGTTAAAGAATTGTTTTATTTAAATAAATTAAAATGACCTTCAACGAAGTAAAGCTAGGGTTTATTGATATCTACCAGTTGTTAATAAAGTAAAGCGTAATCCACAAGCTCTGGTAGTTTTATATATTAATTTGCGATTGCTTTAATTTTTGTAGAAATATTTATCATTGCTTGTTATATTTGGGTTAGCGGAGTGTTGCTTCTGACTAAACCGTCAAAACACTATAAACTTAAATACAATGATAACGTAAATCCGAGTTGGCTGTATTTAAAAGATCACGTAATTGTTCAATTATATATCAATATGTTAAACTACACAAAATGTTTATTTCGAGCTAAATTGTTGGCTTAGAAATTAATAACTGGCCGCTATTGTTTTCTAAATATGGTTGATTAAAACATTCCCTCGGAGCTCGATGTGATGTCCACGGAATTTGTTTTGTAATGACGCTACCGCTTTAAGTAGATTGTGTTAGAGTAAGACAACGAAGTAATCCACATTATGCGAGCTTATTTCTCAGTAATATTGTAGCAGTCAACTCTACCAAGGAAAATCGTCTTTATGTATGCGCCACGCCACGTAGGTGTGTGGGTTTTCGTAGTGAGACAGGTGGAAGTGCTCCAAATTTAGTATATAGGAGAGTAAGTTTGCTTACATTTATTTGCGATTATTCCACAATTCCTGCAATAGGGGTTTCTTCAAACTTAAATTTATTATTCAAAATAAATAATAATAATTTGCAGAACGTGTTTTACTAGTTGTTTTTTGAATTTTGTTTATATGTAATTAAATAAATGCTTTGTGAACTTTGCTGCTTAAAAGAAGCTAGAAAAAGTACCCTGCAAGAAACTACCATCTCGTGACGTCACTAGCCTAATGCAATTCGCAACGTTTGTGAGTACTGCAGCGTGCAGCTAATTAGATGGCCATTAGTAGTGTTCGGAAGTTTTTTAAACACTTTAAACACTTTGTTTAATGCTAAAGACAACAAACTATTTAGTAAAATCAAGCATCTACAAATTAAATTGCTTACACTATAATTCGGTTTATATAGGACAAACAATTAGTAATTTTGATATTAGGTACAAGTAACACGTACGTTGTTACAAGTATAAACACCCCCATAAAACCAATTACGCTTAACACTTATTAGAACACAATCATTTAATGAGATCTAATAACACTATAAAATGTTTATCCTTTTGTGATGATAAATGTAAGTTGGATATACAGAGTGAGCATAAAAGGTCAACAACACGGTGTAATATTAGGTTAGGTGATTCTATATAACGCTGCCAGTGTCGCATTTCGCCACCAGATGGCGCACAATACATTCTGTTCATTCTCCTGCAGCTTTCATACACAAAATAAAAACAATTAATTACAACTTTGGCGAATAGTCCCAAAGAATCTCTAAAAATATTTATATACAATCACATACATTAAAGCAGCTACATATTATTAACTTACTTCGATGCAGTCTTGATTAATTTTAGCTGTTAACACGTACTTGAAGCTGTGTTTAATTATTAGGTTCTTGCAAATATCAATTAGTGATTGAATTGACACTCGTAAGTCTTCTGCGGTGCTCTAAAAGTGAATTAGGGTCACGGTGTAGTTAGGGTAACAAACACTATCTAAAATGTTGTTATTTTATTAAAGCATACCGCTGTTAAAAATTCCTTTTTTGTTACATTTTCACAAATCAGCATAGTTTCCCAATTATTTATAGCCATTTTAAGGATGTTTCTAAGGTTTGTAAATCTGGACTATCTAATTTAATTCCTTCTTTTATTGTTTTCCTATTCATACAGTCGAAGAGATTATTCATAAACCTGGTAAATTTAATAGTAGGGTCCGAGCTTGCAAATCCTGGTGTTTCTCTTTGTTTATAGTAGGACAAGCCGTCTGCTACGGAATTACTAAATATTTGCGTTGCCAATTTTACCCTCATTTTAAGCATATTGCTTGGATGGATATGGTTTTGTATAGTTTTGGGACAAATTCTTAGATTTCCAGAATCTTCTGAATCGGCTTATAAAGTAGGCAATATTATTACTTAAATGAAGGGACATAGGTACACCAAACATTCTACTAATTTTTACACCTGCACCACACATGTACTAAACTTGTATGATACACTCGTTTATATTTTACTAGTGTTACCCCAGCGCACAATGCACTGACAGACTGAGCGTTGACAGAACCGGCGAAACGTCTAGACAGAATTCAAGTGGCGCCGCCTAGCGTACATTGTATGGACTGGCAGCGTTAACTTGCCCGGCGAGTATCGGGCGTACAATCGCCTAACCTAATATTACACCGTGGTCAAGAACTACGTGACCACGTAACATATTCAACCCATTGTACAGAAGTGGGTACTCTGCTTCAGGAAACTAAATCTGACAGTTGTAGCAATTACCATTGGCGTAGCACGTACAAATTAGGGCACAGAAAACATATTTCATGAAAAATGAATTTGGCACGTATAAATTTAAAAAGACTCTGTAAAAACATTTAATAAAGCAAAAGTAAACGATAGGATTTATGTAATAATATTATTGTAGAAAAACATATTTCATTTATAAATTACAATAGCTGCTCAAAATGAACGCGAACTGAATCGTCATTGTTCAAGTTCTCCACGATCCGATTTATTCCCAATAAATCGAAATTATGATCAATGTCTGGACACAACCCCAAATGAATAACACCAACCCATTTCCCGTATTAATGCATTTAATTAAACAAATAATTTGTCAACAGGACAATATTATTGAAGAATATAACTTACAAGTCTACTTACATTACAGAATGTAAAGAGTTAAAGATGACTCGACGAGGACTTGTCATAACCAGAATGTTATCTGGCTCTAATGCTGGATACTGATTTTAGACTCAGATTGCGACTGCTACTGCGAGTCTGCGACTCTCAATGTTTCTAGTTTCCTTTATATATAGAATATCACATCACATGAACACATTAAGCCACGTGTAACTATATACAATATTAACCTTGGCTTTATATAGCAAAACCTATTAACTTTTTATGATCGATTTAATATTCAACTTCTTGTGATAAGAAGTGTAAGCTTGTGTTCATTTATGTAACGTTTGTATAAAACTTATCAATTTTTAGAATAATGTTTTCAAATATGAATTTGTTTATTACTTTGCATTCTGACTTGTGACAAACCATTGGCAATACTGTACCCGTTGTGGAAAATCATGCGGATACAGTTGTTGCACTACCGATACTCTGTACGGGTGCATATGCAGATTTTTTTCGAGTGCCTTTCGGCAATTCCATAAGAAATACCTGAACAAAAATTAAGTTTTAGCTGTAGTTAGCTTAACTTATTGTATACCTTCCCAGTTTGTGCAGATAACGTCCTAATTAATTTATGAGGACTTCTTTCAATTCGAGCTTCAATATCCTCTACAACTTCTTCTGTAAGTAATGTGGGTCTACTTGTAGACTTGCCCTTACAAATGCAGTTCTTGTTCTCAAAGCGATGGACAAGAACTAGCTTATGGTTTATAAAGTTTTCATAGCCTAAGTTCACATTCGGGAAAGCTTCACTAAACTGTTCAATACAACATTGCAACGAATATGACCATGGACCATCTGCATTCCGGGTCCCACTCCGCAAATGTGCCATAAGATTAAATGCGTCTTGTTCAGTTGTAAAAGGCATAATAAATCAAATTTGAAATATGAGGTTGTGTTATGATTTCAATCTTGAAAATAACTGCATTCGTACACTTACCTTAAACGATTTGAGGGTAAATCAATTAGTTCTGAAAAGAACTGCTTATTTAAATAAATGCGCAGTTTGATAATTGTGTTAATTAACAGAAAAAACGTGGATTAAAAATATAACCTAAGCACGAACGCCAATGAAACACAATGACAAAAGAAAATCAGCACGGCAAGCAACATTGGAAAATAGAATTCACTACATTTAAGTTAGTCAATGGTCACGTGGTTCTTAACCTTTTATGCTCGCTCTGTACTAGAAACATTTTAAATTTACAAACATTTGAAAACTGTACCGTTAATGGATGAGCAAATTGATCTCCTAAATTCACCGTTATTGGACGTATTGGAATGAGAAATCAAGTCATCTGGACGCAGATATAGACAACGGAGATCAAGTTATGAAGATTTATTGTTCCAACACCAACTGTTTACTTTTAATCTTGCCTTTGATAATGACGTGTAAAACACGTTGAAATGCGTATTAGGCTAAAATAAAAAACCTGTTCAAGTTAAGAATTGTTTTATTTACAATAAATTACAATGTACTTCAACGAAGTAAAGCTCGAACTTATAAATAAAATTATAGTTTATGTCTATTTCTTCATTTAATAAAATTAGATGTTATTAACCTACCTTTACTTTTGTTTTAATGCCCAATAAACTATACTTGCAATTAATGGCTTTGTTAGTTTAGGTAACTGTAGTTGTGGCTTGTTCCAAATATCTCCCTACTTGTTTGAAATATGTTTTAAAATTATTCTACGGTTTATTGTAGTTCTGAAAACGCCTTTGACACAATTTGTAACAGTGTCCCATCCGGGACGTTTGTGAGAACTTCTTCGAAACATGTTTGGAACGTTTCAAGAATGTTTTTGAAACGTCTCGGCTGGAACGTGCCACTGAGACGTTCTGAGGTAAGACATTGTACGTTCCAAAAACCCTCTTTGGAATGAATTTGGAACGTCCAATAGATTGTTCTAGTAGAGTACATTTGAGGGTGTTCCAGAAACGCAATTTTTCTACCAGGGGCGTTTCAAATCCAAGCTATCGTGAGTTGCAATTTTCCATAGTGTTGGCAACGGCCAACACTGGTTTAATTTTATAGTAATTGTTGGAGCTAAAATCTGTGGTGTCTAACTTTGGTTATGGTTGCCACTCCGCCAGAATGGCGAGTTCTTACAAAAATGAAGTTTCTAAAAGAAAAAAACTGTTTCAATAGAAAAGAATTTCTTTAAATTGTTTTCTTTCTTTTTTTTAATGTTTTACATTAACTAATAACATTTTTCTTTATAACTTTAAATGTTTTATCTTTAATAAAAGTTCTTTTCCCTTCTTAAAATTTATTTTCTGCTCTGCACTGTTATGAACGTTGGGCAAACGCTAAATGTCGCGTGCGCGCACTTTTCAGCGATTGAGATTTTGAGATTTAAATGCCGATCTATAATGTAGTATCATTTGTTTTGTTGAGTAATTAACGTTAAGTGCTTTTGATTAATAATACACAGGGTGTTTCCTAAGTAAGCTAAAATAATTAAGGGGGTGATTTCTCAAGCAGTTTTATGAAAAAAGTTCCTATACACATGTGTGCGCAGAGCTTCATTTATTTTAAATTTTATTTAATATAATCCTCGCCGCATATCGTAGGGGGCGTTAGTTGTGTAATTCCTTTTAAATGTTTTATTTAATACCTTAGACAACTTGTTCTATAATTTGGTACGCATATATCTTTTAGCAAGAGCAACTATGCTTAAACATTTTGAGATAAGATGATGTACAGGGTGATTTCTTTGAGAGTTATGAACACCTTTTCCTTTTTAACTTTTTATGATACGCCACTTGCTACTATAACTAATTTTTTTAACTTACCTGATAAGACTGACAATTTTTTTACCTCTTTCTGTTTTTTGATAACTCCATTCGTTCAGACGAATTGGACAAAACTAAAAGCATGTCAGACGTATCAATAACTCTAGCGGGCCTAGTAATGTTGACAAGTAACACATTTAAAAAGAACTTTAAGAAATAAAAAAAATGTAAATAAAAAATTTTCAACGAAAAAAAATCATTTTGAGAACTAAAGCACACATGGCCGAAATCAGCAACACTCCAATTGCGGATGTCCTCAAGTACATCCAAAAGGTTGGATGGCTTGGGTGATGTCCAATGTGAAGAGCTGCTGGGGAGGTAGTACAATGGGCCCACCTATTGTGGCCTAAGTGCGCGTGAGGTAACTCACACTCCCAATTCCTAATCCAGAATGTTCATAGAAACCTCTTTTCATAAAATTGCTTGAGAAATCACCCTCTAATTATATTAGGTTACTTAAGAAACACCCCGTATATTTATTCATAAGCTGTACGAATTTGTTTGTAGTTACGAAATAGTACTTATTCTTTTTATTACTAACGGGTATTTCATACGTAGGCAATAGGCAATACAAGTGCAGCTGATGCTTGAAACCATTATTTAGGGTGATGATTTACATTGTTTTTCAGTATAATACCTTTGACGAAATGCAAAAACTCAGGTTCTCTACATTTAAATCGCCATTTAAACTTCCAAACCTAGCTGAAAACGCGCACACGACATCTTGCCCATGTACACCGTACAGCTAGCATATATCACAACGTTGCCAACTGGTAAAGAGGTGAATGAACTCTCCTAGAGAAAAAAGAAATGTTTACAAAAAAAACACTGATTAAAGCGAGAGAATTTTAAAAGAAGAAAGAAGAACATTTAAAGAAACATAAATAAAAGAATGTTTTTTTCTTGAAAACAATTTCTTCCTATTAAGAAGAAATTTAATTTTTTGCTGAAAGACTATTTTTCTTTAAGGAATTTGACTTTAAATATGAATAAAATAAAAGTCCTTATTTCTCTCAAGCTTTTTTAATATAATATGTAGGAACCGGTTTCGAATTTTTTACAATAAACTCATCTTCAGGTTCCTACATATTATATTAAAAAAGCGTGATAGAAATAAGGACTTTTATTTTATTCATATTTAATTAATTACTCTCATTATGGGGTCTCTTGATTATTTGAATTTGATTTTGGTCACAAACGGTGCTTTATATAATCTCTATAATTTTTATAATTACGTGTGGTGGCCTTGTTCTCACGTACTTATTGCTATGGAGGTTGTGAAAGCCACGAACCCTATGGGTTAAGCGCCTATGGCTAGAGTATTGGTATAAAACACTATTAAAATACAAAAAAAGATTTAAGTACATGACCAGGGGAAGTGCTATCTTTTACAAGGAACTCACAGTTACCAACAAATTTATTTTAAATTCGTTTCTTAAACCATAATCCGCTGCTGCTATAAAAACTAGTTTTGTAGCTTTTAGAAGAGAGACGTTCTAATATGCGTTTTATAAATAGTTTTCTCCTATTAATGGGAATCTGCCGGGTTCCAGTAAAAAAAATGTGGGTTTAATCACTGGAGGTAGCCGCCCCCGGTGCGAATGTATTTTACCTAATCAGGAAACTGCTAAAGCATTGGTGTTTATTGTTATATCAAAAACCATAATGTCTACAACTTTTGAAATATGTGGATTATTTTATTCTAACTTTAATTTTAGATCAGGCTCGTATTGTATTCTGATGAACAATTCAAACTTCAGAGTATTTGTATTAAAATTACGTAATGAAGTGTAATTTTCCGAGTAAAACGAGTACTTCATTGTCAGTACAGTGAATTCCTGGAATGTTGTAGCATAAAACTCTAAAATCTTAAACTCACCCAATTAATTAAATTTTCACGTCATTGGAGATAACGAATTTTTTGAGAAATTTGATAGCAAAAGATGGTAGTTGAAGTAGCAGGTACATGAAGATGTCTTGCAAAATGTTAGTACAAATTGAGTTTTGTTGATGAACGGAGCCTGCTTACGGTTTTTGTCAGGTTATTCAGTTGAAAAACGTAATAATAATATAACCATCTCGGTCATTCTTGCATTACTTAAAAAAACAGCAAGTGTTACTGCTTTTCTATATAAAAAATAAAATAGGAGGTGCTAAATTACGGAGGTATAGCAAAACTCCGGCCAAAATACGAATTGTTAACGTTTAAGGCTAAAGTAAATAGTTACAAAAATTCTAGCATTTTAATAATATAAAGTTAATTATCTCAAAATTTACAAAATGTCTTTCCCTCACTTCCCTTTCAATTTTTTTTATTAATAGTTTAATACTTACAATGTGCTTGATACAGCATTAAGTAAATAGGTTGAGTGAAATCTATTCATCCAAATGACAACATTCCGAAATTAACTACTAATAATTTGTCTGATAAAAACAGAAATTATTGTTGTTGATTTAAATCTGTAAACCATTCTGTATCTAGATTAGGAATTAGGAGGATGAGTTATCTCACACGCACTTAGGCTACAATAGGTGGGCCCATTGTACTACCTCCCCAGCAGCTCTCCACATTGGACACCACCCAAGCCATCTAACCTTTTGGGTGTACTTGAGGACATCCGCAATTGGAGTGTTGCTGATTTCGGCCATGTCAGGCCAAAAATCTCCCAACACGGATCCTTGGATTATTGTGAGAGCTGGGCAATGACGTTAAGTCAGCCCTATTCTGTGCATGTGTTGCTTAAGGGTCTAGTGTCGAGAAAAAATACTTACAACTAGTCGCAAGTTCTTTTGAGACAGTTGCACGCAGTATTTGGCTGTCTTTGGCAAAGGTGCAGTAATAGCAGCCCTTGATTGACGACAGCTTTGAGTGTTAACTCATCTTCGTGTGAAGCTTTTTAAGGTTTCTTAGTATAGCATAAAACTTAATATCTTCAGCTATATGGGAATTACGGATTCTGGCCCCCAAAGAGGTTGTTCGGAGGCCAGTATTTCAATTTCGTCAGCCTCTTCGTTGCTGTAGTTGCCATAATGTCTCTTTACCGATACAAGGGAAACGGCATTATCTGTTAAATTATCGTTGAGAGCTTCACGGCACTGCAGTACCACTCCTGAGATAATTTCACAACTTACCAGGGTCAGTAAAACGGCTCTGCTATCACTGTAGATACCAATACGATGGTTCTTGATTTGTCGTTCAAGAATTGCATTTGCACCATGCATTATTTTCACTGCCTCTGCTTGGAAGACAGTGGAAATTTTACCTAGTGGTATACTTTGGCGTAGGTTTAGGTTATCAGAGAAAATTTCTGCACCCGTTCCATGCCTTGTTTTAGATCCGTCGGTAAAGATGGAAATGTTCGGTATGCTGGGTTGGTCCAGCATTCGCATAAACACTAAAGGGTCTATTAAAAGGATATTGTAAAGGGAGGTAGGCAACCATAGCGTCCAGAGGAGGGGTCTTGACAATTGCCTTATCTAAAATTCGAATATGTCTCTCTCCCTTTCCTGCTGTGTACCACAAACCCTTATGACGCAGCCTATGTAAGCCATTAACTTGAATTTTCTTCGTACTGCAGAAGGAGCATTTAGGGGGCTCACTTGGTCATTTGGGTGTCCTAGAAAGCTGTTTATGTAACTGGTGGTTAGTCTGCGAATTTCATCACCTACGAAAGGTATGCCAGAGTCGTCATGCAGGGTTTTATTGGTGATGTACTATAGCGCGTAAAGTACCATGTTAGTATTTAACATTAGAGCTTGTAGATTATTTTGGTATTAGATTGGTTAGCACAACCTCAGAGTTAAACCCTACACATCCAAAATTGAATAATAATATACATTTGTACAAAACAGAACCTGTTGTCCTTTACTTCCTTTAAACTGCTGATATCCCAACTACAAACAGATCAACGATTGCTACCTTTGCCGACCATACCGCCGAAATTGCTAGAATTGAGAACCCAAATAGCCCACGAAAACTTCCAAAACCAACTGAACCTCCTTGAAGATTGGTACAACACTGGGCAAGTAAAAGAAAACCAAACAACATTAGTCCAAGTTTCTTTTACAACTCTACAGGTAGACTGTCCAGAAATTACAATAAACGGCATTCGCCTACCATTGAAAAATTCGGTAAAATACTTAGGTATAATTTTAGACAAAAAACTAACATGGAAACCCCATATAATGGCTGAGAAAACTTAAATCAACCACAAGTTGAGACAAATAAACTGGTTTACTGGAAGGAAATTCCCTTCAATTATGTACTTTTTGATTTGTAGAATTTCTGAAAATAAGCATTTCCAGGAATCTACATGAAATTTATGCAAATTTTACGTTGTTGTTAAAAGCGTAATTTTTGTATTAGATTTATAAAGGGTGCCGGGAAATTTGCTACAGTTCACGACATTGCTAATCTTCGACAGAGAGTGAAAAACGGATGCCAGCGAATTCGAAAACCACCAGTGAGGCTGCTGGGGTCTAATTTTTGATCAACTCAGTGAGTACAATAAAGCCATTTTTTTTATTAATAAAATACTTTATTTTACTTCAACAATATTTATTTATTTGAACCTTATACGTGTTTTGACATGTTTATACATGTCATTATTAAAGATAATATTAAAAAGTAAACAATTGGTGCTATAGAAGCATAAAAATTTTGTGACTTGATTTTGGTTATCTATGTCTGCAGATGATTTGATTTTTTATTCTAAAACGTCTAATAAAAGTGAACTTAAAAGATCAATTTGCTCATTCATTAAAGGTGCAGTTTCTAAATGTTTGTAAATTTCAAATGCTCTAGTTAATCTAATTTACGTTTATCACCACACTTGTCTAATATGGAATCGAAATGTATTTAGTTGTATCGTAGATGAAGTAAAAGGTTAAATTTTTTGAATAGCTAAGATATAATCTTTTTCTTTAATTAATGTACTAGTAAGTTTAGTATTTTAACTAATAATATATAAAATTTGTTTAATAATTAAAGTTCCTTTTTTATAGTTAATTTCATCTAAAGGGGCCGTTAAATCGCTAAGTATCATTATGATGACAAGAATCGTATGTTATTGTAATGTGTGTTTGTTTTCTATATATCAAGTTTATTAGTTACATTAGTTTTTATGTTTAAATCTACAAAATTAATGGATCTATTTTGTCAATATTACAATTTACTTTCGGTTTAGACCACGTCGTTATTTGGGAATTACACCCAGCATAATCAGGTAAGGATTGACCTGTAGTTTGTTTGCCTTTACAAGAATTTGCTCTAAAAGTGTGAGTTCGTGGGCCCTGCTTGCCTAAACAGGCCCGTGTCTTAGATTGTTTGAATTTTGGGGCGGACAAGAATTGTATCTTAATGTATTGTATGCCAGGACAATAATACTTAATCGGCTTATGCCTGTTGGTTGTTCGAAAACCCATAAAAACCAATGTTTTGCAAAACATTGCAGCTTGCATCTTCATAGTAATTAGAGCACTGAATTCGAATCCGGAATGCGGAGGTAATTAAACCCCTTTGAGCCTGTCGGGCAGACCGGCGGAGTTCTGGTTCGCTGTCACCGTTGGGCAAAGACGGATCCGCTGGAGCGTGATCGTGAGACCGATGATGCTTACGAGTCCTTAGAGGATAAAGTCCAAGCTTTACTGAGTCTAATACCATTTTCTTCGTTTATGCTGTTAGGTTGTTTCTCAATTTCAATTGCTTCATGTATGATACGAGGGAAGTAATGTGGTACTCTGGCGAGTACTCGAGCATTGTCAAAGTTCAGCTTATGCCCAGTTAAACCAGTATGTTCAGCCACCGCAAATTTAGTGATGCGTTTGTGTTTGCAATCACTTTTGTGCTCTCACAATCTTAATTCAATGGAACGACCAGTTTGTCTGATGTAGTTTGAACCACAAGAGCAAGGGATGTTGTAGATTTTGGCTGATTTTAAAATTGATATTTGATCCTTTACGTATCTAAAACCGTATCCCAGACTTTCATTACTCCTAAAGACTGTCTTTATGCTGTACCTTCTCAGAACATGCCCTATCTTAGTAATGCCTTTACTGTAATAAGGTACAAAAGATAAGCTTTCCGGGGGTGCCAGTTCCTCTTCAGCCTTGGGCTGTTCTTCATTGCGGATTGCTCTGTAAATTTCTGTGGTTGTATAACCGTTTTGTGGTAACGACAGAGGAACAGAAAAAGAAGTTTTAAACATATTTTGACTAATTGGTTTAGCTCTGTAGGTAGTTTATCTCTTAGGATCTGTAGCACACTATCTACACAAATGCTTGTGAAGGCAGACAAGCTACAGGTCGGTCCTTACTTAATTATGCTGGGTGTAATCCCCAAATGACGAAGCGGTCTAAGCCGAAAGTTAAATGTAATATTGTTAGTTCGAGAAACCGCGAAATCCTCAAAGAATATATTAGATCTATTTTATTCAGTTTTTTGTGTATATTTTTTGTTTTGATGAAAGCTGTTAATAAAAATTACACATTCATCAATTAATTTAAATAACCTATCAAAAAATGTTAAAATGTCATTGGAATATAGTAGCGTATGTGGGTATGTAGGTATGTGTGTGCTGCATCATAACTACCGAACCGATAGTCAGATTGTTGATGAGCTTTGGAATCTGAAGATACATCAAAAATTCACTGACAAAATAAGATTTAAAAAATCTGAAACCGGAAGCGGAAATTCGACAGATTTTTTGGGAAGCACTTTCCTCCGAATCAAAGAGCATTATAAGGTTACGATATGATCTTTGTCGAAAAAAAATTTAATAAATTTGAAAACGGAATTCAATGGAGCGCGAGCAGGCGAGCAGTGCAGACGTGAGTTAAAACGTGCAGTGATTTTCTAAATTTCAAAGTAGTAGAGGAAGTGCTGAGGATTGTAATAAATAGTGGCGAGTGTCAAAACAGATAGCGGATGTTTTGTGTTAATTTGGAGGCGAAAGATATAACGAATTATAAATATCGAGTAAATTGTGCTACATACGTGAAGTGTAGTTTATAACCAGGCAGCAGGGTACGCGAATTTTACGTCGCGGAGAGGTTTAGCCGGTAAGCGCGGATAAATTTAAAACAAAAAAAAAGAAGGCTAACAGCCCAAGCGATAACATAAATAAATAAATAAATAAATACGCTAAAGGCAAAACAGCGGCCCCGCTAAATAATACCGGCAAAATAATACCGGCAAAGATGGGTGAAAGCGGATCAGATAGCGAGGAAGAGAAGAACGAAATGGAAGAAATAAAGAGGAGGTTTACGCAAATAAATGCAAAATTGTCAACGATGGAGGAGAAGATAGACAAGAGTACAACAGAAATGAAGGCGCTAAGACAAGAGAACCAAAAATTAAAACAGATAATTAGGGCTCAGGATGAGAGACTAGAATTTGTGGAGAAGGAAATAAAGAAAAAGAACGTAGTAATACAAGGAATACAGGACACTGAAGGAGAAAAGCAAGAGGACACGAAAGAAAAGATGAAAGAGCTTCTAGGAAAAATTAAAGTAAGCGGTAACGTAAATGTAGATATAGAAGAAATACGGAGGTTCGGGAGCTTCCAGCCAAGCTAAAAAAGACCAATTCTGGTGAAATTTCTAAGGTGGGATATGAAAATGGAGGTATTTAAGCAAGCAAAACTTTTAAAAGGGACAGAGATATGGATCAACGACGATTATACCAAAAAGGTTCAAGAGGATAGTAAAGGGTTGATCCCTCACTTAAAACGAGCTAGGCAATTAGGGCACAAAGCATTTCTCAGAAATGATAAATTGATTGTAAACGGAACTGCGTACGGAACGGAATATTTTGCAAACGTAGGAAATGGAAATACCCATGATAAGAAGCGTACGGTTAGTGAGCGATCGCCCAGGGAAGACGAAGTTAATCAGCAACTAGTAAATGAATGGGAAAGGACGGATAATAATGATGACGATATAGGCGATGAACTGGTTATGCAAAGTGAAAATAAAAGGAAGCAAAGGAGGGATTTCAGGGTAGCGACGTGGAATGTACGAACGCTAGCAGAGGTAGGAACGGTACAAAATTTAATTAAGGAAATAAAGAGATACAAAATAGAAGTCACTGCTATCCAAGAAATGAGATGGAAGGATGGGGGAATTATTGATTATGAAGGATATACAATACTCAAATTAGATTGGTTCTAGTATCTAACATTAACGTCTGTTGTCAATCAGAACAACTAATAGTATTAACAGGTGCGTAAACATATACACGGAAGTGTACACACCAGCAAACCAACGGAAATCATCAGAAGCAGGAAACACAATACCTACCATGGAACAGGAACAGTATATACGGACAAACACAAATTGACAGTGCGGAAAATCCCAGGAGATGGAAACTATTTATTCGCCTCAATAGCAGACCAAAACACAAATGTCACAGCAACGCGAGAACAGCTCACAAAAGAAGCTTTCATCTTAAGCAAAAAATCGTGTCATATATCAGAGAAAACCCACAAAAATTCCAATTGCAGCTGGAGGAAAATGTAAGAAACTTGGGTCCGCGCTACGACCATCTAGCACATACCTACGGCCCAGCACTACAAGCAGAAGCCTACTTAGAAGACCTAGGGAAAGAAGAATTTTGGGGAGGAGCCGAATCAATAGCAGCAGCAGAAGAAAAACTAAAGGCGTCAATAGAAATACACTATAAAGCAGGTCCAACCTCCACACACACACTCTGGTAGACAACAATCAACCACCCAGGGAAATCAGAAGCCAAAGAAGAAAAGGAATCCATAGGAGGCAGGAATGGAACGCCAAATATGATCATGCTAGATCAAAGAATAGTATTAAGTAGTTTATTAGCTATTAGGAAATTAAGATATTTTCAATCTGTAATCTTAGAACAATAGATATGTGTGTAATAAGAACAATGTGAAACTTTGATACCAAAGTTTATTAAGTGAAAATGCATAATCGCATAACGGTCTTGGTTGCGTACTCAAAAACCCCATTGATGCGTAGCCTACTAACTACCCGGTGTTGCAGCAGCGGTGTCTTGCGGTATGCATTGCAGACATGCTAACGCGGTTCAACACCCCACCCGATCCCACCTATCACATAAATTCCTACCCACCTACTGGCATGGGGTGGGCTTGGCGTAATCCAGGATCGACCCTCGAGTCAGCTCCATGTCAGATGATGATGATGATGATGATGATGAAGGATATACAATATGTTATAGTGGGGCGGTGAAGGAAAGTTTTGCAGTGGGTTTTATGATTAGTGAAAAATTTAAAAACAAAATAATAGATTTTAAAGCGGTTAATGAGAGAATGGCGATACTGAGGCTAAAAGCTAAGTTCTTTAATATAACTCTAATTAATGTGCACGCACCAACTGAGGACAAAGGAAGCGAGGAAAAGGAAGGCTTTTATGCAACTTTAGAAAGGCATATGGATGAAATAGTGAATCACGATATAAGAATTGTGTTAGGGGACCTAAATGCGAAAGTGGGAAGAGAAGCAGTGTTCCAAAGGGTAGTAGGCAAGCATAGTTTACACGAAGAAAGTAACGATAACGGAAGGAGGCTAATAGACTTTGCTACAGGGAGAAGGACGATAATTGCCAGTACGAGATTCCAGCATAAAAACACCCACAAAGAAACGTGGATATCCCCGGATGCAAGAACGAGGAACCAGATAGACCATATACTGATAGACGCCAGGCATGCATCAGATATATTAGACAGCAGAAGCTATAGGGGCGCAAACACTAACTCTGACCACTTTATGGTGGTGGCAAAGATAAGACAGAGAATAACTAAAAAAAGAAACGAAAAGGGGTCACAACAAATGCAATATAATACCGAGGAATTAATTGCTAAGACAGAAAAGAGAAGAGAATATCAAAAAGCCCTAGAAATAAGAATAGAAAAGGCAAAGGAAGAAAAAGGAGACGAACCGGAAGGGGTTGACGAAAGGTGGAATAACGATAACAATCAACGAAATAGTAGGAGAAAAGAAAAGAAAGAAAAATAAAAAATGGTACGACGAAGACTGTAAGCAAGCAGTAGAAGAACGAAATAAAGCTAGGTTGGAGATGTTGAGGGTCAATACGGAAGAACCGATAAACCAATTTGTTAACACAAGGAAAGCAGCAAAGAAAACATGCAGAGCAAAAAAGAGAATGTGCGAGCAACAAGAGTATGGACAAAGTAGGAATATAAGGCAATTTTATAAGGAAGTACATAACAAAAAGAGAGGTTTTCAGACAAGAACAACGTTATGTAGAGATAAGAATGGGCGTTTGTTAGGTAACAAAGAAGAAGTAATCCAAAGGTGGAGGAACTACTTCGTCGAGCTATTGGGTACACAAGATAATAAAGAACAGAACGCAGAAAATGGGGCGATGGAGCAAGAAGAGGATGTTAAAACAAAAGTACCAACTTATAAGGAACTAGAAGAAGTCATAATGAAAATGAAGAATTATAAGGCACCGGGGCAGGACAGTATAACGATAGAGATGATAAAATACGGAGGCCCAATAATAATAAGAGAAATATACGACATTATAAAAAAAACCTGGGAAGAAGAAGAAATTCCGGAAGAGTGGAATGTGGCCATCATATGCCCACTGCATAAAAAGGGAGATAAGACGAGATGCGAGAATGATAGGGGCATAGCATTATTAAACGTTGGGTACAAAATATTTAGTAAGTTACTTGAGAAAAAATTAAGTGTTTATATGGAAAAATTGGTAGGAGATTACCAGTGCGGATTCCGAAAAAACCGGTCGACAATCGATCAGATCTTTACAATAAGGCACACGTTAGAAAAATTCTATGAATTTAATAACGACTTGCACCATATGTTTATCGATTTTAAGCAAGCGTACGATTCCATAATAAGAAGCGAACTATACAAAGGGTTACAGGAGTTGAAAATACCACCGAAGTTAATTAATGTAGTGAAAATGTTCTTAGCAGATACCAAAGCGAAAGTGAGAATTCAGAATCAACTTTCAGAAGAATTCAAAATAGAAGTGGGGCTGAGACAAGGAGACGCCTTATCAACAACACTGTTTAACCTGGTGCTAGAAAGGGCTGTACGAAGACTACCAATAAACCCGGGAGGCACAATCTTCAACAGGCACAACCAAATACTAGCATATGCTGATGATATAGATCTCATTAGCAGAAATAAGAAAGAGCTAGAAAAAATATATAAATATTTCGAGGAAGTAACGGCAGTACAGGGTTTAAGAGTAAATACCGAAAAAACTAAGTACATGATAACGACAAAGAACACGAGGAAGTTCGAAAATATAACGAATATAAATATAAACGGGCAATGTTATGAGAAAGTCGAGAGCTTCAGATACTTAGGGGCGTTAATTACGGAGGGAAATGAAATACGTGAAGATGTGAGTGCTCGCGTAATACAAGGGAATAGGTGTTTCTACGCGCTACAAGAGGTGCTAAACTCAAAAACGCTCTCAATAAACTCTAAAATAAAAGTGTACAAAACGGTAATAAGGCCCGTGGTGTTGTACGCAGCGGAGACATGGGCCCTCACAAGAAAAGACGAACATATGCTGGAGACATGGGAGAGGAAGGTCTTGCGGAAAATATACGGGCCGATACCAGAGAATGATGGGTGGAGGGTAAGAATGAACCATGAGCTGAAAGTAATGTTTAACGGACCAAGTATCACCAATGAAATCCGAAGCAGACGTTTGGGTTGGGCAGGACACTTGCAACGCATGGACGATACGCGAAGTGTTAAAAAGACTGTAACGGGAAAAATTGATGGAAAGAGGACACAAGGAAGACCGAGAAGTAGATGGAATGACAGCTTAGAAAGTGACATACAGGAGCTCGGAATAAAGAACTGGAAAAAGAATGCAAAAAACAGAAAGGAGTGGGCAAGGATTGTAAGAAATGCGAAGGAAAAACTGCAACAACATGCATAACGGCGACAACAGCAGCCAGCAAACAATGATGATGAACAGATAGCCTTGTTGACTATATCAGCAGGGTTGGAGGGAAGGCAGCCGCCGCCTCCTGTAAAAGACCAGGCTCCGTAAACCAAGAGGGAGGCCATGGTCCTGCAAGGACTGTTGAAGCCAAGGAGTAAGTAAGTAAGTATTCAATGGAAGACTTAAGGGGAAATCCAACGCTTTTGTTTCAAACTTTTTACCTTAAAATCAACGGCCCTCGCAAAAAAACCAGGGGGTTCTTATTTTCTTTCTCGCCTAAGCGAAAAACCAATGGGCAAAGTATTTTCTCTTTCCTATTCGCTTGAGAGCCTTGTTGTGCAAGTCACAGTGGCTAATTTTAGTCGCCTGGTGTCAAAGTAGAAGTTTTGTTGCCCTAGTAACCTGTACCGTATTTACCGAACCGTACCGACTACAGGTAACTACTGCATGTATATTTACTATTTGCTACTGCATTGCTACCGTAGTTACTACCGTATTTGCTACTGTATTGCTACTGTATTTGTTACCGCATTTGCTACCGTATTTGCTACCGAATTGCTACTGATTGTTAATAGTTATTTTGCATGTTCATTTTGCTTTTGCTATACTACCGTATGTGCTTGTTATCCGTTTTATCATTATACCATTCATTTGTGTTCGTTATTGTTTAATAGGCGTATTATAAACATATTACGTTTTTGCTTTATTTCTTAAGTAAACCTGAGTTAAGTAAAGCTGCTTCAAGAATCTGCAGGTTGTCTTTTCATCACAGACGCCTGGAGACCGACGTCTTCAACTGCAGTTACCCTGGTCTTCCCTAAGATTTTCCGTTACAGCAAAGCCGTTCTGGAGAGTACACTCCATATAAAATCTGGCGTCTAAGAATTGCCCTGTGATTATACGAATAAGCAGCCGTATAATCCCGCCCGCACCAAAAGCATAAGTTACACACCGGACTACAGAGTTTCCACTGGTTTTTATTTTTGGTTTGTATCTCTAGCACACTAAAGTACCGGTAGATGGTGTGCTAGAGATCCTAAGAAATAAACTACCTACAGACCTAAATCAATTTGTCGAAATATGTAAACACCTTTTCAAGTTGAGATGGCAACTTTTATAAACAGATGGGTTCACCGATATCACCTGTTATTGCAAACATATTCATGAAAAACTTTGAAACCAAAGCTTTGGCAGCAGCTGATCTAAATCTAAACATGGTTCAGATATGTAGTCGATACTTTCGTCGTTTGGAACGCCAAACAATAAAATGCTTTCTAGAACACCTAAACTCAGTTTATAATAATATCCAACTTACCATGGAAGTAGAGAAAGATGGCAGTATTCCGTTCTTAGACGTACACGTTACATGAAGCACGCAGTTTATAGAAAGAAGACACATACAGACAAGTATTTAAATGCAAACTCTTATCACCACTCGATGTAGAAAGCCACTGTGCTAAAAACTCTAACAACCGGAGCAGTCCGAATCTCAGATGCAGAGAACCTACAACAAGAGAAAACTTATCTCTTGACGTCGTTACAACAAAACGGTTATACGGCTACATAAATACACAGAGTAATGCAAAACAGTGCAAGGCTAAGGAAGAACTGGCACTTCCGGAAAGTTTAGCTTTTCTACCTTACAGTAAAGGCATTGCTGATAAGATAGAGCAGGTTCTTAGAAGGTACAGCATAAAGCCAGCCTTTAGGACTAATGAAACTATTAAAAACAGTGTCAGATCCGCAAAGAACCAAATATCAAGCTAAAAATCAGCCTGACCCTACAACATCCCTTGCTCTTGTGATTCAAACTACATCGGATAAACTGGTCGTTTTATTGAGTTAAGATTGCGAGAACGCAAAGAGCATTGCAAACACAGACGCATCACAAAATCTGCGGTGGATGATTTAATTGGGCATAAGATGGACATTGAGAAACCTCGAGTGCTCGTCAGAGTATCGCATTACTTATTTACGCTACACCGGATCCGTCTTCGCCCAACGATGACAGCCAACCAGAACTCCGCCGTTCTGCCCGACTGGCTCAAAGAGGTTTAAATACTTCCGCTTCTCGAATTTTAATTTAGTGCTCTAATCACTCTGAAGATGCAAGCTGCAATGTTTTGTGAAACGTTAGTTTGCATGAGTTCACAAACAGCTAACATTATTGTCCTGACATACAAGATACCTTAAAATCAAATCTTTGTCTGCCCCAAGAATGAAATAATCTAAGCACACGGCCCTGTTTAGGCTTACGGCTTTACGAACAATTATCGCTCAAACTTTTAGAGCAAATTCTTGTAAAGGCAGACAAACTACAGGTCGGTCCTTATCTGATTATGCTAGGTGTAATCCCCAAATGACGACGTGGTGTAAGGCGAAAGTAAATTGTAATACTGATAGTTTGAGAAACCACGAACGCCTGAAAGATTAAATGTTAATATTGCTGTATACAAAAATTATCTAAGACGTCACCGGTCAATCACCTGGCGGTACAGAAAATTTTGAAAAATGGCATAAAGTAGATCATTAGGCCCCAAACAACTGTGATATTCTCAATAGTTTAGATAACAGTAGAGAGTGACACTTAAATGTCTCACTCTATATATACCAACCATATTAATTTTGTTATGGAAAAAATATAGTAGTTTATTTAAAAAATGTAATGAAACGAAATTTCATTAAAAAGAGCTGAAGAAAAGTCGTAAGCAAATTTAAGAATGATTAATGATATTTTTAAAGTCTACATATCTTAACGGTAAAAATAAATAAATCTAAAAGCAAACAAAAAGCAGTATATTTTACAAAAAAACGAATTGCGGATGTTATAAATTTTTTTAATATTACTATAATGCCACGATGATGATCTAGCAAAACCAGAAGACATAATGACTAAAATAAATTCCCAAATGAAATTCTACAACATCTGTAAAACGCATTTCTCAAAATAGAACTAGAGTGGACATCCTTGGTGTAAAAATCTAGGACAGACAAATATTTCTGAAATAAATTCCATTTATCCCAAAACCTTTCATTTGCATGTTCTAGTTTTACTTTAATTGATTAATTGCAATTTGTGTCTAAATAGCGATTGAATTCTATTCATTTTTTTACATTTCAATGATTTCTAATCACACTTATTAAAATAATCACAATGATTTACTTATGCACTTTGTATTCCAATGACTTTGAGTTTCTTTTATTTTAAATAACTCAAGCAGGTGTGATGATAATAATAATAATAAAGAAATTCATGATGAATGAGTCGTATGTAAATTAGCAACGTCCATGCATGCATGTGTACCATATTTCATGTATTTTATTTACATATGTGCAGAAAGTGAAAAATAGAGCGAGAAAGTTATAAGCCATTCATATGTAGGTTGTGGGGCTTATTTTTGAAAGTTAATAGAAGTGATTTGTTTGGACTAATATGTCTGCAAAAGTTGAAGTTTTATTTATGTCTAGAAAATTGTGTAGACTGAAGGATGGATTTAGGTGTAGGATGGTTTTTGTGTAATCCGGAACACTTCTGCACTCGCACTTAATAAAATTCACCAGTGAGAGTTATCCTTGGCAACCTCCTCTTACACGCTCACGTGTAGTTATACCTATTTTGAGAAACTACTTACGAGGTGTTTTCGAAAAGTAATACTAAGAATTTTTCAAGCATTCTCACAATGCTGACTTTGTTAAATTATTTGTCATTTTAACATTACTAAATTATTGCAAAATAAAAGATCAAATTTTAATTAAATCAAAAGATTAGCTTTTCCCTCCTCGGGGTTCGTCTGCATACTTTCGGACTACATACTGCCGCTTAAAGAGCTTATTGTGCTGTTCCTCATTTTTGTCACGCCTATTCCGTACTTCTAGTTTTCTGTCACATAAGATACAGGTCTTTCACTGGGTGACTTTAATCATTCAATTTCATTTTTGGTGTTTTGCATATGAGTTGTCTTTTCCTTCCCAAAGCATCACAGTTTGATAAAATATGCATTGCCGTTTCTGATCTCTCCTCGCATAGTCTTCAAGCAAGATCTCCATTGAATTTCTGGAGTCTCCGGAGGTGTTTCTTTATAGTCGCATGCCCTGTTACGAAATCAACTACCAGTTCAGCTGTAAGCAAGATATTCAAGAGGTAATCTTGTACCTAGTACAAATTGTCCTCCCAACAAGGAGGACTGCAACTACAATTGCAGTTGCAAAATATTTATATTAAAAGGTTTTAAATTAGTAATAATTAATTAAAACCAAATTATCATAGAAAGGGTAAGTTGTAATGTTTACCTAATTGTATTGTTTTTCTAGGTTTATATTTTATTTTTTGATACATGCTATTTGTACTAATAATGGTATTCATTTATTTAATTACAATTTATAGGACTGTTACAATTTACTGTATGATAAAGTAGAACATAATATAAATCATTTTTAATCTTCTCTCCCTCTAGGTTCATTTAGGTCTTAAACTCGCTGTTAAAACTTATCACAAACATATTTTTAATTTATTACAATGGTCAATAGTTTGCCACTTAGCACATTGGTGGCAAGCAGAAACTACCGTATAGAAGGCATCCTTCGGAGAAGTTGGAAATTCAGTGAAATTGACCAACCTATAATGAGAACACGATATGAACAGCGTTCAACAGGTTTATAAGATGGAACTAAAAGATAACTCAAAGAAGCAATTTTGAAGGGCTAGCAAGCAGTATTGAATCCAAAAAGTACATTCACAAACAAGGGGTAAGCATAAATAATACGTTTTTAGCATCAAAAGAATGCAGCAAAAGGACACGTAGCTTACAATTTGTAAGCAGGTTCACAAGGGACCTCTTCTTCTTCTTCAGGAGCCGTCTCCA
Organism: Ctenicera cuprea; assembly: GCA_958336395.1. NCBI lineage: Eukaryota > Metazoa > Arthropoda > Insecta > Coleoptera > Elateridae > Ctenicera > Ctenicera cuprea. Next base: position 52,028,053 of record OY284487.1, read on the forward strand.
GATCGAAGTTTGGCAATCATCATAGCAATTCTAATCTTTGAGGCTGCTGCTCTGAAAAGTTCCCCAGATGTGCATTAAAACCATTCCCTCATACTGTCGCCTTTTGGTTGTAGTATAAATTAGAGACGATTTGAAGGTCTGTATAATCCAGATGTTTCAGTTTGAGAATATCTATTAACTGATCGTGCCTAGCTGTATCGAACACCTTGTTATAGTCAATGAAACACACATAGACGTCCTGGTTAACGTCCAGACACCTTTGGACCAATACGTTGAACGAGAACAGGGCTTTCCTTGTTCCTAGGCCTTTTCGGAATCCAAATTGGGTTTCAGTGATGTCCATGTCCAATTTTTGATACATACGATTGTGGATGATTTTAAAGAATAATTTTAATGTATGTGACATCAAGCTGATAGTACGATGGTCCTGACATTCTTTGGCATTTGGTTTCTTGGGTAAACAGATGAAGACTGATAGTAATCATTCTTCAGGAATATTTCCTGAGCTGTATATTTTATTGAAAAGTTCTAGCAAGATGTTCATATGTTCTTCGTCGATAATTTTGAGGATATCGCTGGGGAGTTCGTCGGGTCCAGGGATTTTACCACTCTTCATCGTTTTCGAGGCGTATGTTATTTCTTCGTTGGTGATGTCCGGTCCTATTTCTTCTTGAGTTGTGGGTATCGGTTCGTTCTGGACCTATTCTCTGGTCTGCGAATAGTTCCTCTATATATTCCTTCCATCGTTCCAGTTTTTGTTCTGTATTTGCATTGACAAGGAGCCACAGGGTGGCAACTCATATTTAAAGATTTACAAAGAATCAATCCCACCGCCGCCACCAATGTAATCAATTAAAAATATAATAAATTGATAAATTTGAAAAGCGAGTTTGAGACCTAAATGAGAAGAGAGAAAATTAAAAATGATTTACATTATTTTCTACTTTATTATACATTGTAACAGCCCTATAAATTGTAATGCTGAAAGAGAAAGTTAATTTATAAATAAATAAATACCATTATTAGTAAAAATAACATGTATTAAACTATAATATAAATTTAAAAATAAAAATACAATTAGGTTAACAATACAACTTACCCATTCTATGATATTTTGGTTTTAATTAATTATCACTAATTTAAAACCTTTTAATATAAATACTTTGCAACTGCAATTGTAGCTGCAGTCCTCCCTCTTGGGAGGACAATTTGTACTACAACATTACATCTTGACTATCTTGCTAACACCTGAACTGGTACTTGTTGTTGACTAAATGTGCAACTGTACACTAAATGTACAACTGCGCAACTAATGTGTAAGTTTTGACTATATGCACAACTTTGAAACTGGCCTCCAATTCCTAACGGTTGACTATTTAAAGTCAGTGGTCAGAAGTTTTGATTGAAATAATTAGATAAAAGTTGACTTGCATTAGGAATTAGAGTTAGTTATCTAAACTTAATTGTTTATTCAAAAATTATTCATTACTTAATAACTAGTACACAAACGCTACTTTGCAAGAATGTGTACTACATTCAGCTTTCCTGAATTCATATTTACAAATACTTAAAATAAATTTATCTTTGAAATAATGATTTTTTAATTTAGAAAATTACCGTTCTGGTTACATTGCATTCAGTCGCTGACATAGTGACGGATTGCGCTCTTTTTAACTTTCAGGGCAGGTTGATTTCTGCTTTGTGAGTTTATCAGCTTTTTCATGATCTATTGGTGACCTGGGACCCACAGCAGCCTCACCGTGTTCTGTTCTACCAGGTTATTGAGTTCTTCGTGACATTCCCATACCGATCTGGAAGGGATTTTGAGGCTTTAAAGACCTTTTAAGGCAGCATGGCTGTTGGACAAAATGTAGATATGCTTATTGTTACAAGCACTTCTATTGTTTTCCTGCGCACCTTGTATAATCACATAAATCTTCCCGTCTCTGAATTTGAACCGTCCGTGTACCAGATTAGACTTCCGGAAGGAAACCCCTATTTAGTTTCGGTCCGCTCTTAGTGGTTCTCAATTATTACATCAAAGAGTGTATCTACAAGATGTTTTAGATCATATGGACCGCGTTCATTTCGAATAGAAAATCTCCTATGCTACCAATCAAGCTTGTATGCTCTGTACCTATACCTAATTTGTACGTTGAATTTTGCAGCCTGTATAATCCTAATCTGCCCTTTCCCCTTATCAGAATATGTTATAAGGTGAGGTCCAGAAGAGTCTGCATAGCCGCGGTAAGCGTTGTTCAAATTGCTTCCGCAATATCAATACAAACAAGCTTTTGAATCTTGTTTAATTTTAATTTGGTGGTTTCCTATTTGACCTTGGGCCACCACACCAGAGCCGCGTATGTTATGACTGGTCTGACCACCCTAGTGTACAGCCAGTTTACCACACGGCCTTAACACCCTATGATTTGTCATATGTTCGTCTGACTATCCCTAGGAAGGTCTGCGATTTCTTTATGATTTTTTTGATGTGTTGGTTCCAAGTAAGTGGAGTCTAACATAACTCTCAAATACTTTGCTTCCCCCGGCAGATTAATTGCTTTGCCGTTAAGGTAGTAGGAGAAGTACCAGACCCTCTACATTTTTTCTTCTATGTACTATGATGGTCTTTTGGAGACTGACATTGACGCTTTTTCCTCACCTTGTTACCACGTTCAGGGCTGATCAGTTGCTGAATTACCAAGTAAAATGTTTTAAATTTAATTTAATTATAACAAATTCAGATCCACCTACTGTTTACTGTTTAATACATTTCCAGCGACAACTCATGAACATTTACCATGGGGGATGCGACACAAATTTTAAAAAAATCGTACCTTGTAATTAGTAGTTCTATAAACTAAATTCTTTCGGATTCACAAAATAGTCAATCACAAAATCATTAAAATTGTCGTGTTTTGTATGATGCGTTTTGACCTTCTCGCTTATAGTTAATTGTGTAACAAGGGAAGAAAGTGTTACTTTTCTTTCTGCGTGTGCCGCAGGGGAAAAACACTTTTTTCCCGAGTTTCACATATGGTTTTTACTTCTACCTTGAGAAATTTATCAAAAACTATTTATTTTAAAATTAATCTAAATTAAATGATTTGATTTAAAAGTTGTGTACAAATTGACTGTTGCAAAGAGGACGTCTTTATTATCCACGATAACCATGGTATACAAGACGTACCCAAGTACAATAGACAAAGCATAGCTATAATTCGCATTTAAATGCGGGAGCACAATCGCGTTTGATACAGGTTGCTTTGCAGAAAAAGACACAAAATTCATTATTAAATAAATAAAATAAAATGAAGCTTTCTTACTTCGCACCCGTAAATACAATCCACAGACTTATGCATGTTTGGCGTTCAGTTTTTGCATATATTTTTTATATTTTTTTACTGAAACCTTCCTGTTACTTGTACACTGCTAATAATATTTAATGTTCAAGCACTGATGACTTTATTAACATTAAAGTATAATTTTTATAAAACAAGCTTATAATAATTTCTAATTTCACCCTGTTTTAGCTATAGAAAATCTAGTAGATCAAATATTTGAATCCAACCAGTTTAAGAAAGTTATATTTTGGTTTCGTTATGTTTATGACATTTTAGCATATTTTGATAGTTCAGTTGAGTTAATCAATAACTTTTTTATTTTTATTTTAACGGCTTACGCCCAAAAATAACATTTATACTAGAAACTGAACCAAATAAGTCTATTAACTTTTTAGATATAAACATAAAACTTAATTGAAATAATAAACTTGAACATTGTTTACGGAAAACCTACACAAACAGACATTACAATACCACACGATTCTTGTCATAATAACACATAAATTAGCAGCATACAGGTCCATGATACATAGCGCTTTAACGGTTCCTCTGAGTAAAATTAGTTCTAATAGAGAAATGTGGTTTTATTAAACAAATTGCATACAATATTGGTTATGATACTCAACTCAATACACTAATTAAAGAAAAAGATTATAACATTAGCTATTCAGAAAATTTATCCAACTACTTCATCAGATGAAATATGCTCCGATTCCATATTTTGGTTATAAATCGGAAAAAATGTCAAGATTATAAATAAACAAAAACAATGTAAAATAACTTTTAAAACAACAAAAAACATTTTAAACACTCTGTTTAATGCTATGGAAAACAGACAAATTTACTAAAATCAGCCATCTACAAATTAAATTGCTCCCATAGTAATTCGACTTATACAGAACATACTATTAGAAATTTTGATATTAGGTACAAAGAACGCGCACGTTGTCACAAATAAATACACCAACATAAATCCAATTACGCTAAACACGTATTAGAATTCAATCGTTCGATGACATCTAATAACACTATAAAATAATAAACGTAAGTTAGATATACTGGAAGCATTTAAAAGCCGTACCTTTAATGAATGAACAAATTGATCTCCTAAATTCACCATTATTGGAAGTTTTGGAATGAGAAATCAAATCATCTGGGCGCAGATGTAGAAAACCAAGATTAAGTTATCAAGATTTATTGTTTCTATAGCAACACCAATTGTTTGCTTTTAATATTGACGCAGAAAATGACGTGAACATGCCGAAATACGTATAACGTTAAAATAAAAAACCTGTTGATGTTAAGAATTGTTTTATTTACAATAAATTCATAATAATAATTCTTCTTCTCTTCCTCTTGTTATAGGCCAATGGCCTGTTTAATACCCGCAACTAGTGCGGGTTCTGTGAGCCCTCTTGGCACGTATGTAGGGCAGGAGGCTGGCCTTACCCGTCGAAAGGGGAAGAAGTTCCACTAAATGGTTTACGATTGCCAAAGATGTTAGTATGACAACCGGGACCGACGGCTTAACGTGCCCTCCAAAGCACGGTTGGTTGCAGATATACCCCTATATTGGTCACCCATCCGAGTGGGGGCAAGAGCGGACATTGCTTAACTTTGAATACCGTGTGATCGGCATCCGCAGTTCTCCGCCGTGCAACCAACTAATAATAATTCGACCATGTTAATTAATGTTACTAGATACATTGCCAACTTAACTAATTCATAATATCGAGTACCACTACAGCAACTTTGATGATGTGTTAGTAAATAAAACAAGAGTGAACCCATTTTTCTATTTACAGCTTCACCTCTTGAGTAAACTGCTACAAATTTGTTTTAAACTCAAAATATTGTTTCCATAAAATCACAACCCAACAGCGCGAAGTGTACCTACTGTTTATTAACGCTAACTGCTATTGGAATGCAACTTTGCCATCTCGCGAGGAGATTTGTTTATACGATAACATAAACAAATTATAACCGCGCCAGCTAACAGTGCAGCATTAATAAGTTTCTTTGTTTCCGACGCACACTATTATGGCACAAGTTCCTCTACTGGGAGGTTTTGTAAGTTTTATTTTCTTTGTTTACAAAGCCGTGGTTTTGTTTTAAAAACGCAAAAGCCCGCCTACGACGCGCATATATGTTGTTTTGTCACCTCATAATGTTTTATAAAAATATTGCCTTTTTGTTCTGAAACTTCAGCGGTGTTATACTTTTAGAAAACTGAAGATGTGTTGTATGTAATATCATTTGCTTGGTATGTTTTCTAGGGAGGTCGTCGCCCACGTTGCTTTTCTTACGAGCCACCACATTCCACAGTGTTCCTTTGGTAAAAGTTAGTAACATGTACTTTTTTTTGGAAAATCTATTGATTTCTTAAATGCCAAAAATCGTAAACTTCTTAAATACATTCATTTAAAAATAGTTTCCGCCTATGAGCATTTCTAAATTTGTAACTTAAGTAGCTTTGTTAAAACACTTTCGCCCACTTCCAGCAGCAATACCACCCACTAATTTACAAGTTTATATAACAGACCTGCACTGCGTTCGATTAAATGCTACGTCGTAAAAAAATCCTGTAGATATCTAATACTGGAGTTGCAAACCATGTTTGCATTATCCAGTTACATTTTCAAAAGTCAGGGGAGCAATACTGAATTTTCAAGTGTAGTTATTATAGTAGAACTGCAAGTTTATGTTGTGATAAAATATGTAAACGGGCAATTATTAAATGATGGTCATCATTCAGGGAGACATACTTGAGTTTATGTTTAGATACCCGTAGAATTATTACTACAGTGACATAATTATATGGCTTCACCACAAGTATTTGGTGCCAGTACAAAATGTAAAAGGAAACCTTAGCACCTTACTATTTTTACGAGTCAGTAGCAAATTTTGAATGAAAATACAAAGAAAGATTTCTGTCGGCATTACATATTGTTAGATATTTAACAACACAAAGTATGTTCGTGAAAACTTTTATCGAGGTCGGGACGAATATGCATTTACATATTATTTTATTTTGGTAGTACCTAAAGTGCTGAAATTTAGGGTTTTTGGTGTTCCATAAAACTGCATATGTGCTCTTCTTGAATTTTTACCGCATATTTGTATATTTTACATAGTGCACTGCAATTTTTTTTACGAAACATAATACATATTTGGCCTATTCAAGACATTTCATGACAGCTTCAACACTTTCTTCGGGAAAACTGGTGCTGGAAAACACGTCCCTTCCCGGGTGTAAACAAAACATGGTTCAGAAAGAAGAGATTTGGTTTCAATTATGGTTGGAATAGACCACTACATGTTTCGTTCTTATTTGAACTCATCAGGTGGACATAATTCTAACTATAATCGAAACCAAAAGCAAACAAGCAGATATATGCAGGTTCCGATCACAACTTTGCCGGATTGTTGCTTTGCAACTTTTCCTCGCCGCACATCATAGAGGGCGTTACTAGTGTAATTCCCCTTTAATGTTATACTTTCTGGCATATATCTGCTTGTTTGCTTTTGGTTTCAATTATGGTTAGAACTATGTTCACCTGATGAGTTCAAATAAGAACGAAACATGTAGTGGTCTATTCTAGCCATAATTGAAACAAAATCTCTTCTTTCTTATTTCTCGCTACACGGGCGTTTCTGTGTTTTGTAATTAGAGGCCGGTGCGATCGCAGATACCTGCTTAGCAGGTTCCGATCACAACTTTGCCAGTTTGTTGCTTTGCAACTTTTCCTCGCCGCACGTCATAGAGGGCGTTACTAGTGTAATTCCCCTTTAATGTTATACTTTCTGGCATATATCTGCTTGTTTGCTTTTGGTTTCAATTATGGTTAGAATTATGTCCACCTGATGAGTTCAAATAAGAACGAAACATGTAGTATTCTATTCTAACCATAATTGAAACCAAATCTCTTCTTTCTTATTTCTTGCTACACGTGCGTTTCTGTGTTGTATGCTTAGAGGCCGGTGTGATCGCAGATACCTGCTTAGCAGGTTCCGATCACAACTTTGCCGGTTTGTTGCTTTGCAACTCTTCCTCGCCGCACGTCATAGAGGGCGTTACTAGTGTAATTCCCCTTTAATGTTATACTTTCTGGCATATATCTGCTTGTTTGCTTTTGGTTTCAATTATGGTTAGAATTATGTCCACCTGATGAGTTCAAATAAGAACGAAACATGTAGTATTCTATTCTAACCATAATTGAAACCAAATCTCTTCTTTCTTATTTCTTGCTACACGTGCGTTTCTGTGTTGTATGCTTAGAGGCCGGTGTGATCGCAGATACCTGCTTAGCAGGTTCCGATCACAACTTTGCCAGTTTGTTGCTTTGCAACTTTTCCTCGCCGCACGTCATAGAGGGCGTTACTAGTGTAATTCCCCTTTAATGTTATACTTTCTGGCATATATCTGCTTGTTTGCTTTTGGTTTCAATTATGGTTAGAATTATGTCCACCTGATGAGTTCAAATAAGAACGAAACATGTAGTATTCTATTCTAACCATAATTGAAACCAAATCTCTTCTTTCTTATTTCTTGCCACACGTGCGTTTCTGTGTTGTATGCTTAGAGGCCGGTGTGATCGCAGATACCTGCTTAGCAGGTTCCGATCACAACTTTGCCGGTTTGTTGCTTTGCAACTTTTCCTCGCCGCATATCGTAGAGGGCGTTACTAGTGTAATTCCCCTTTAATGTTATACTTCCTGGCATATATCTGCTTGTTTGCTTTTGGTTTCAATTATGGTTAGAATTATGTCCACCTGATGAGTTCAAATAAGAACGAAACATGTAGTGGCCTATTCTAACCATAATTGAAACCAAATCTCTTCTTTCTTATTTCTTGCCACACGTCCGTTTCTGTGTTTTGTGCTTAGAGGCCGGTGTGATCGCAGATACCTGCTTAGCAGGTTCCGATCACAACTTTTCCGGTTTGTTGCGTTGCAACTTTTCCTCGCCGCACATCATAGAGGGCGTTACTAGTGTAATTCCCCTTTAATGTTAAAACATGGTTCACCCTTTTTTGCTTTATTTATTTAGATAAAGGAATTAAATTTGGTTTGGGCAATAAATTCGTAAAATTTAATTATTTGATAGTATTAGCAATTTTTTACCACTTTCGGTTTCGTCGGAAATGACTTCAACTTTCTTATTTTAAACGCAACACCTTGTATATTTTTACATATTTGGAATCAAGATAAAATTCTGCATGTGATTGTCTACTTTAAATGTTTTTCATATAAAACAATATTGTTTCATATTGTTTTTCGGAGAGAGCACTTCCTAACGGTTGCAGCGATATATACTCTATTACATTTTTAACCAGTAAAATTCGGTTTTAGTTAATTGTTAAATAGAGTTTTACTGGGTCTTACTATAGGGTCAACTACAGTTGTTATACTTTCAAACAAAAGAACATCTCAATATTTCAAACAAAAGAGGAAAGCAGTTTAATAACAAAAACAAATACAAATTATACAGGCAGTAAACCAATAGCAATTGAGAACAATTTATTTATAATAATATGGAATTGAATTTTAAATTTAGTGAGCGACTTTTAAAACATTGCCGTTATATAGTTTATAATAGTCTCAATGCACACAAACTATTTTTCGTTTTTTGTTTCTTCAAATGTTTTAAACTGATTCAGCGCTAAATTAAAAAAATTAATTCTACATTATTATAAATAAAACGTCCTCAATTGCTGTTTATTTACTGTCTACTTGGATTGTATCTGATTTTGTTAATAAACTGCTCTCTTCCTTTGTTTTGAATGTCGTGATGTTCTTTTGTTTACTCCACAGGCCTACAGTATGCTGATATTTAAAAATATATAAACTTATTTATACATCTACGGATTGCCATGCAGCTGCAAGAAGATTTTGATAGAGTATTAGACTGGTCAAACCCACTGACCTATATACTACAGACTAAGCATCTATACGGGCGCAACCTTCTAAATGGGACCATATTGCTCGTCTGTAAATTAGTAACTTTTGATGTTGCGAAGTTTGCGTTACTGTAACATTAGTATCAAAATTTCGAAAGCAGAAGTTTGACCTTAACTGAACCAACTCAACTATCAATAAACTGACCCGCTGATCAAAGTCGTTCTTTTTTAAGTAATCCGAAGACAAAACACTGTGCTTTTTTGGAAACTAACCTGGTCTATTTACGGCTTCAACCCATTCTTCAAAACAATTAGTTTAGAAAAGACAAATCGAAAGCAGCTTTCTGAAAAAATTAGAACATGAAACGCAAAAGCATGTGATATCATGATAGGAAAAACACTTACGCATGAAACTATTTACCTGTCACCATGCATTTCTCATTTCTGCACGAAACAGCAGAACAAGCCACCATTGCATTAAGTTTGGTATTAATTAATATTTGTCAGTGTTGTAGGTTATGTTGAAAAACGCGAACAAGTTGATTTACGCAGTTGCGCCAACTAAAGCACTGCCAACGTAGCTTAGTTAAAAATTAAAGTTACGAGAAAAGAAGACAGACGAGCAATGCATTCGGGTCCATTGGTTTAACATGGCATGTACAGTCTACGTAGTATATAATATACGGTCAAATCGTAATAAACTATCATTTATTATAGATAAATGCTTTGTTGTCAGACATACCCGGAAACGTACAATAATATAAACTAGATGGCAAAGATCTGGCAACGGCAACTGAAACTAAAGATGTAGGTGTTACATTCGATGCTAGTCTTTTCTTTAATATTGATTATAGATATATAAAATACTTAATTACTTCAACAATATTTATTTATTTTAACCTTATACGTGTTTCGACATGCCATTGTCAAAGGTTATATGAAAAAGTAAACAGTTAGTGTTGTTATAGCAATAGAACTTGGTGACTTGATTTCTTATTCCAAAATGTCCAATAGAGGAGAATTTAAGAGATCAATTTGCTCATTCATATCCCCGTTATAAACACATTATCTGTATTGTTAATAAAGGTTACGAAATGCTAGCATTTATCCCAAGAAATACCCTGTCATTTTTAAACCTGAATACGTATGTAACATTGTATAATGCATATGTGAGATGTTACCTGGAATACGCTGCCATTATCTGGTCGTCATATTATCAACTGTATATTGACTTGGTTAAAAAATTGCAAAAGAAATTTTTAAAATTTCCCTACTTTAAAAAGCATGGAATTTATCTGTTGCATACATCATCTATTATTTCTAAGAGAGAATTCGATTTTTTTAAATTAGAGAAACGTAGAACATTAATTTTGTCAACGATTATGGGCAACGCGACGCAATCGTATAAAGGTTGCGCTAATATTACTATGGCAGTTACAGCGAAAAGGTGGAACTCGATAGTTGTTTTTTTGTTTGAGAGAATTTGGAAGTTGTAAACACAACTCCAGCATTTTTCTCTCCTTGCATATCCTGATGGAGCAGTGTGAAACGGGGAAATTGCCAAGTCAATCGTATCTCATACGTCGAGTTTCAAAGCTCATAATTTAATTATTCGTTAATTTAATTTTATAAATACCACCAAATTCTTTGTTTAAAAAGTAACCAAAATGATTAGCAAACCGAAAGTTTGTTTCTGTAGCTAGTAAAGATACCATTGCGTTAATATGAAAGCTCATGTTGGAACAGATAAGCACAAGAAATTTTTTGTTTTTTTTTTTAATCTACGAATTCTTTAGGGCGTGTTCTCTTTTCTTATAGCGCAGTTGTTTTGTTAAACACGCGTATGAATGTGTAAATCAAAGCTAAAATTTAGTTTATAGTGCCAATAATTGTGCTCTCAGTCAACATCCTTTTAACTTCACAATGGCAATCCTGCACTTTCAAAGAAGCCTAGAACATCGTCAATGAAGATTTTAATACTTTTGTTTTTTCGATTTAAGTAGTATTTCTCCTCGTTTCTTGTACTATACTTATGAATATCTTTATTTTTAGTTAATACATTTTTAAAATAATCAGGTACCAGGTTCAGTTGCATTTTTTAATGAATATTAATACTTGATACCTACTCTAATAGCTGCCTGACATTTAACCACTCTAGTCTTTCTAACATTTCAGCAATGCTTGTATATCTATTTTTATTTAAGATTATTCTCATTCCTCTATTCTGAAGCTTTTGTAATCTATTCAACTCACTTTGGTTAGCTAGATGTAAAATTGTGCCACCATACATAAAATGTGGCAATATTATAGTATTATAAATCACTTTCTTACTCCAAGTTGAAAGAAATTTTCCTGCTCTTGCTAGCAAGCCTAGTTTTTTTGCTATTTTCCCACAAATGTAATCTATGTGAAAATTAAATTTTAATTTTTGGTCAATAATAATTCCCAGGTATTTTACCTTTTCTACCTCGTCAATTATTTCATTTCCAATTCTTATTTCTATGTTCAATCCCTGTGCATTTCCTATCCACATAATTTTTGTTTTGCTCAAACTAATCTTTAGTTCGTTTGCATTAAACAATTTACAAACTCGTGCCATCTCCTTATTTAGTGTATTTGCCAATTCCCCTTCATCTTTCATTGATAAATAAATGATAGTATCGTCTGCAAAAACATATGATACTTGCAGTCTTTTAATAATCTCCCCATATCATTTATGTAGAGTATAAATAACAGTGGACCCAAGATACTACCTTGCGATATTAGAAAAATTATATTAGCAATATGTATATTGTATATAGCAATTTTATAGCAATTTGTCATTAAACTCAAATTTTCTGAACTTGAAAAGATGTAATCTCAAACAATACTACACCGGGAACATGTCCGGGTAACAAGGAAACTACAACAGTCACACTGGGATACCTGCTGCTGCAATTTACAACTTGCTTTCAACTAGCCACTAAAGTTTGCTCCTAGTGGAAACTAAATTTCTCACTTGCCTAATTGAAGACAACTGGCAATTTTTAGATCACACCAAGACATTCAATAGCAACTTTAGTGGCGTCCACTAGTTGACTCCACTAAAATGTCCTAGTCTGACCCAGCCTTTTCTTAACCAGCTTTTAGTCTGCTTCCTGACGTTGCTGTAGGCTAACCTGTAGGTTGGTTCTGGTTATGTTAGCTGTTGTACACTGCCAGTTCTTGCTAGCTTATCTGTTTCCTCGTTGTTATGTTCTTCTTTGTGCTCTGGTACCCACATAAGGCGAAGCCTGTTGTGTTATTCCAGTTTTAGCAGTTTCCTCTGACATTACAGAATTAATGGCGTTAAATTGGCAAGTTATTAGTGCTATCAGCACCGCCTTGCTGTCAGTCATAATGTAGAATATGCTATTTCTGTAAGGCCTCTGCATCATAGCTTGGGCAAGGGTAAGGATACTTGTGATATCAGTCTAAGACACCGTTGCAAAGTGGCCCAGATTTATGCTAAAGGCATTGCCTAGTCCTTCTCTGTAAATGTCTAACTCTGTACCACTGACTGTTCTGGATGCGTCCGTGTGCCAGATAAAGTCCCCATTTAGTTTGTTGTTAACTTTATCGTCCTTCCACCGGTCTCATTCTGATATAATTATTTTGAACTATTTTTGGCAGTCGAATGAGATTTTCACTGTATCTGACTGCATCTGTAAAATGTAGTTTTTGCTTATTATTTTGAAGACTTCAGTATGACCTCCTGGATAGCCAGAGTCCCCGTTTCTATTTGTTTTCAACTAGTACGCCTGTAGTCTATAGCTTGAGGGGATGTAGATCTCGTAGTATTTCTAACGCCACTGGGGGGGAAGAAGTAGTAGACATAGACTCAGTTATTTCTATGCAATCCAGAGGTTGTAATTTACTTACTTAGCCTGTTTTTCATTGAGACATTTAAGCATTGTGATACCACACCTAGGAGGAATATGTGATTGTTGGAAATATCATTACATTAGATGCACACTCTCATGTGCAACCAATGTACCATGTTTGGATTTGGACCTCACGTTTTTCCAGAATACCCTGGTGGCTTTGTTTGTAACATGTTCTAGATGTCGGTCAAATGTCAATCTGGTATCTCTAAAGACACCCAGGTATTTGACCTTTCATCTGTAATTGTTTGCTAAACAAAAACATGTCTCTGTTGTTGAGGGCCCTTCTTTGTGTTACTGCCAAAACCGAGTTTTTTTCGTAATTTACCGATAGTCCCTCCTTTTTGCACAGTACAGGGTGAATTTCTCTGTGCACAGCGACTCGATAAATAGATGTAAACTAGGTGTTATAAGAGGATTTTCGATATTCAGAAAGGCCCCAAGTTTCAATTTTTTGGCCTGAAGGGCCTTTTCTGTTTTGCTAGTTTGTTTGTAAACAGACAGCTTGAAAGATTTCCTAATTGATAGGCGTATTGGTATCGCTGCAGTGTAAATCTGTCCAATGTCTCGTCTCTTATATATGTCTATCAATCAGTTTTTCCAACGTTTTTAGAAGGATAGACCTGAGACTTATAGGTCGCTAGGAGTTAGCCTGGAAATGGGTGTCTTTCTCTGGCTTTGGTATAAATACCACTTCTACTTGGCTTCAACGTACTGGTATATAGCATATGGCTAAAGTAGTCCGCAGCATCGTGCACAAGCGTAGTAATAGCTTTGTGCAGCCCTGAATAAGTAGTGCTGGGTAGAATCTGGCGAAGATATCATTTAAAACGTTATTTGGCTGCTTTATTTTTAGAGAGCTGTCTCTTTAAAAGAGTGCGTTATTGGAAAAACATACACTCTAAAAAATAATTTGTATAAAATCCATGTACATATACATGAATTTTTGTCTTATTGTACTTTTTTTTAATAATAGACTTTCTAGGGTCACCCTGTAGTCAGATATAGCTTTTTATATTAAATTTAACAACATTGAAAGTATTGATAAGCCCCTGTGGTTAAATCCCATTGTAATTAAATTCTATAGTTTCATATTTTGTTCCTCAATTCTTGTTCCTTCTTTTTAATAGTTATTATTCGAATCAATCTATCAGAAAAAACCTGTCTCTTTGATTAAGTTTTTCAAGAACTAGAGAAGACTGTATATAACAATATAATGACTTCTCTTAATACATGTTATGTCAACAGAACTTTGCAGAACTTTAGACATTTATTTGGCAGTTGTTGGGGTGCGCCAAAGTATAGCCAGAATACTGACTATAACGTCTTAATTATTAATTCTAAAAGACAATCCTTTGAAGAGGTATACAAATTTTCATTAATCTATCTATCTAATAATGGAGTTCAAATGGGGTAGTGCATGCGCGATAGACAGGACGCCGTTTTCCGGTACTCCATAGCCGGTATTCCATTTCCGGTATTTTTCCATAGCTTCTCCTACCCAATTCTGACTTCTTACCTTCAAGTAGCCTTTATATAAAGATAAAGGTATTGAACCCCGTAAACCTGCGCAACCCTTCCCGAGATGGAGTAATAAACCCTGGTGGAAAGAAGGGTCGGGGCAGACGAGAGCAAGAGAAATGGCCTTTCTATAAAAGAGTTGCGCATAGACCCAACAACCCTATCCTTTAAAATAAATATAGTTACGAAAACTCAACTACGGAAGAGAGAGGATAATACAGGAGGATCCATTTTAAAAAATAAAGACAAACTCGCTTCCGCTTAAACAGAAAGTAGCCATTTTGTTTTGTATGACCAAAATACTCGTTACGATAAACTGTATAATTTTTACTTATACATTGTTTTTCTACTGCTAGTAATAAATAAGCAAATTAACTGGCCCTGAACTTATAAGGAACCTGTATATTAAATCTGGATTCTTTCCATCTGTAGCAACTTTTAGTGGTGAAAGGCCCCTATTACTACAACCCACATATTTACACTACCCCTTCTATAAGATCATTTTCTTTTGTACAGTAGACCGCTAAAATATTCAATAGAAACACGCTCCTTTCATAAAGAATATTTGTTTGTATTATTGCAGCACAATCTGCTAACACATCATTGCCATAACTAGCTCGAAAGAAGACAAATCGAGAAGCAACTGGCCAGCGCCAGCGGATAGATCAGTCAGTTTTCTTGCGGCGGTCAAGATATGGCCGTTTAGTAAAGAAAAATTAGATTAAAATGCTTGCAACAACGCAGAATCCAAGACGTTTTGGTTGTTTTGATGTAATATGGGGCGTATTTAATAACTAAAACGTCTTGGATTCTGCGCTGTTGCCAGTATTTTAATTTAATTTTTCTTTACTAAAGCGCCATCTCTTGACCGCCGCAAGAAAAGTGGCCGGGGTTTTCCTAGCCACTCTGTATAATACGAGTATTTCATAGAATACAATCAAAGTTGTGCACTAAAGAAGCAGTAGATGTAGGTTGCCACGAAATGTTGTTCTTGGGTACATTACATCTTGGTATCTTCCGAAAATACACCTTTGAACGTCACAAAACGATAAATACACAGTTATAATATTATCACAAGATTATTTATGTGGGGCCATATACTTAACTTTATTCATGTCATCAGTGGCGCCTACATTTGCTTTTACTTACAGAGACCAATTCAGGTTCACTGAGAAAACGTCCCTACAAGAAGTCCAAAAAACAGGTAAAGAGATATTGATATTACAGTACAGTCTTTCCGCGGAAAAAACAAACCGGTAAAATAATATCCCAAAAAAATATGCTGAAAAACCATCCCATAAACAAAAGATATTTTCTATTTTCTTGCCGGTAAGTGGTTGATCACTATGTAATATAGGGAGAGCTTTTTTAAACGATTAGTGTGAATAGCGGCGAATTTAATTTTAGAATTATATGCAAATATCTAACAATAGTGCGTATTTATTACTTCCAACAATATTTTAAAATCTCCGTTAAGGCAGTTCTTTAGAAATGGAGGAAAATGCTAATTTTAACTAACCATTCCTCCTCCTTTTTAAAGGAAATTTTACAGGAAATTTTTTCTAGGGAATACTTTCTTGAAGCTATTTTTAAGGGGGTGTTCTGTCTGAAAATAGTTTACCAAGGCTGTTTTTTTGTTGTTTTTTTTTCGATTTTTTCACGGGTTTTAAGTTCGGGTGTAGCTCTCTTTCCCGAGACGCACGAGCAGGTTATAAAGTTATTAAAAAAAGGAACTTATTTGATACTATTAATCGCAGTATGGAAATGTTTTAGTATTTTATTTATTTAATATTTTAATGTTTCTATGTTTAGTTGTATAGAAGTTTCGGTTTCGATCTTTTGATATTTCGTTATTTCCATATTTCGATATGTTGATATTTCGAAATTTCGTTATTTTGATATTTCGATAAGTTGCTGTTTCGATATTATCAAATTTAATATATTCGAGAGTTCGAAATTTTAATTACTGATATTGTAATGTTTCCGTATTTCTATATTTCCATATTTCTGTATTTCCGTATTTCCTTATTTCCGTATTTGCGTATTTCTTTATTTCCGAATTTCCGTCTTTTCGCGTTTCCGCATTTTCACGTTTCCACGTTTCTACGATTTCACCTTTCCACGTTTTATCATTTCCATATTTCAATATTTCCATATTTTCATATTTCCCTATTTCCATATTACCATTTTTCCATATTTCCATATTTCCAGATTTCGATATTTTAATATATCTCTATTTCGATTTTATTTGTATTTTCCTATTTTTATATTTCCTATTTCAATATTTCGCTACTTCAGAATTTCTATGTTTTGATATTTCGGTATTTCGATATGTCAATTTTGATAATTTGATACTTAAATGCTTCTATATTTTGATATTCGTATATCCGCTATTTTGATATGTCAATATTTTGATCTTTCTTCTTCTTCTCTGTGCCGTATCTTCATTGGACGTTGGCGATCATTATGGCCCATCTAATTCTGTTACCTGCAGCGCGGAACAGGTCTATCGAGATCATTCCGGTCAATTGCCTTAAATTACGCAGCCACGATATTCGACGTCTTCCGGGCCCTCTTTTTCCGTCAAATTGTCCCTGCATGATAAGCTGCAGCAGATTATATTTGTTGTTACGCGTAATATGTCCAAAATATGACAGTTTTCGTTTCTTAACTGTTTTCATAACTTCCTTCTCTCTCTGCATGCGTTGGATTACTGCTTCGTTTGTCACATGGTAAGTCCAGGAAATTCTCAGCATGCGTCGATAACACCACATTTCAAAAGCTTCTAGTCGTTTACATGCAGCGTCAGTAAGGGTCCAAGTCTCTACACCGTACAACAGCACTGAAAACACGTAACACTTCAGAAAACGAGTTCGGAGATGAAGAGTTGTATTCATGTTGCATAACACATTTCTCATGCGATTGAAGACAGTTATCGCTTTTTCAATTCGAATTTTTATTTCTTGCATCTGGTACCATTTTTTGTTTAAACTGGTACCTAAATAGTTAATTGTTGGAACCGTTTGCAGTTGGGAGCCATTTACGTGAAACTGGCCATTTACGTTATCGTCTTTGCTCACGATCATGACTTTAGTTTTGGTTATGTTTAACTTCATATTGTATAACTCGCTTGTTCTTACCACCTTCGTTATCAGTTGTTGTAGTCCGCCTGCAGTGTCGGCAAGCAGTACAGTATCGTCTGCATACCGTAGATTGTTAACTAGCACTCCGTTTAATAGGATACCTTCATGTGCTTCATCTAAGACTTCCCTGAATAGTCTTTCAGAATACGCATTAAAAAGTACTGGAGAGAGCACGCACCCCTGCCGAACCCCTTGGCGAACTTTAAATTCTTCGGACATTTTGTCTTCAACTCGGACGGCTGCCTTCTGTTGCCAGTAAAGGTTGGAAATTATGCGGATATCTTTGTCATCTAACTTCGCCTGGTGGAGCGTTTCGATTAGTTTTCCGTGATTGACTCTATCGAAAGCTTTCTCAAAATCAATAAAGCAAGCAAAGACGTTACAGTTTACGTCTCGTGCTCTTTGTACTAGAACGGTTAGGCTAAACAGTGCTTCCCTGGTACCGAGACCATTTCTGAATCCAAACTGAGTCTCGCTGATGTTTTCTTCAAGTTTTGGGTATATACGTTCATGAATAATTTATAGGAACACTTTTAAAGTGTGGCTCATTAAGCTTATAGATCTGTATTGTTCACATTTCTTTGCATTAACTGTTTTCGGTATTGGAATAAACGTTGATAGTAGCCAATCCTTTGTAATCACACCAGTTTCGTAAATGTGGTTAAATAAATCCACTACAACATCGATACTGTCTTCTTCACCGAGCTTAAGTAGGTCTCCGTAAACTTCATCTGGCCCCGCTGCCTTGTTATTCTTAATCTTTCGAATAGAATTCTCAACCTCTTCTCGGGTGATAGACGGCCCTGTTGTGTCGCGTAATTCTTCAAGATTATCTTTGATCTTTCGATATTTGTATATTTTAATATTTCAATGGTTTGATGTGTCAATATTTCGATATTTTACCGAAGTCCGAAGTGCGTCTAATCAGCCGTAGGGCGGGCGGTTCCGTTAGTTATCGTAGCTTACTATTCTTATGCGACGTGGTATGTGACATCGTATTGCATAGGCTGTCGCAAGTTCATATCACCGCTGGGGCGTTAAAATTTTGGTATTTAACTATTTCTCTATTTCGATATTTTGATATTTTTCTATTTCGATATTTCGATATCTTGCTATTTCTCTATTTCGATATTTCAATATTTTAGTAGTTCGCTATTTCGACGTTTTTGTGTTTCCCTATTTCTATCTTTTGCTATTTGAATATTGCGATACTTCAGTATTATTTATATATTTTAATATTTCATTATTCGATTATTCTATATTTTGCTATTTTTGATTTCGATATTTTGATTTTGCGATATTTCGATATTTTGATATTTTCATATTTTGATATTTTGGTATTTTGATATTTTGATTTTTCGATATTTCGCTATTTCTTTATTTTTCTGTTTTGATGTTTCAATATTTTGGTAGTTCGCTATTTCGATAAGTCGGTCACATGGTATTCAAAGTTAAGCACTGTCCGCTCTGGTTCCCACTCGGATGGGTAACCAATATAGGGGTATATCTGCAACCAACCGTGCTTCAAAGAGCACGTTAAGCCGTCGATCCCGGTTGTCATACTAACATCTTTGGCAATCGTAAACCATTTAATGGAACTTCTTCTCCTTTTGACGGGTAAGGCCAGCCTCCTGCACGGCATACATGCAAAGAGGGCTCACAGAACCCGCACTAGCTGCGGGTATTAAACAGGCCATTGGCCTATAACAAGAGGAAGAAGCTATTTCGATGTCTTTGTATTTTCCTATTTCTATCTTTTGCTATTTGAATATTGCGATACTTCAGAATTTTAATATTTCTATATTTTGCTGTATTTATAACAATATTTGATATTTCGATATTTCGTTTTTTCAATTTTTCGATATTTTGATATTTTAATATCTCGATATTTCGTTATTTCGATATTTTTTTGGTTTTGTTTCCCTATTTCTATATTTCGCTATTTGAATATTTCCATATATCGACATTTCAAAATTTTTATATTTCGATATTTTGCTATTTAAATATTTCTATATTTTTATATTCGTATATTTCCATATTTCGATATTTCAATATTTTGATATATTTTGATATAACGATGTATTGCTATTTCAATATATGAAATATCGATATCTGAATATGGCACTTGCGTTCTTAGTTTGGGTATTAAATCGAGCCACAGCAGATTAAAATGTCAAAATGGTCTTAAACAAATAAATTTTAATAAGAAATTAGCTGTGCGATTTGGTCATCTAAATAACGACAAGTATTTGTAGATGTCAAAGCACTCCATTAAGATAGTCCAACTGCAATTGTTTTCGATTCGCATGGCATTCATTTCATAAAAACATTTTTAAATGATTTTTTTTCAGAAGTTGTGGCAATTCCAAATAGCAGCACCAAAATTATTTTAGTTTCTTTCTGATTGTTCCTCGTAAAATAAACGCCAACAGATAGCACAATATATTATTTTACTTTATCGTGGCTTAACATTTGTTTTTATAATACCAGATCATTAAACTTCTCTATTTTATCATCGTGATATAAATTTCCGTTACGCTGTTAACTCTTAATTACATCAAAATTGCATTTAATTCACGCTTAATAGCTTGTTATCACTGTGATAAAAACATTAATGAAGTAGTAATGCAATTTTAACGTCAGTCATGCTATTAAAAAATTAACAAGCACAATGCTTTCCCATTGTTTTTGTTCTCAGTAGGTGCTAAGTAATTCCAGTGTTAAATATTCATTAGAATTGCAAAAAGTATGCTGTACGCAAGTAAAATTGGCGACGGAAGAATGGAATACAATGCTAATTCCGTGAGATCTTTTCGCTTACATAAAAATATATACACGATAGACCGAGATAGAAAGTTTCAAACGTGATGGAAGTTGATACGTAAACTAGCCATGCAGCTTGGTCGTACTTTGTTATTAATATTATCCACTAGATAGTAGTCAGTATTAGAGCATCTAAAGTGTAAATAGGTTCAAAATTTTTGTAACTGCGAGGTCCCACGTCGTTACGTTGTACTTTGCCACTGCAAAAATTGTATTGGTGCATCAATAGCGTCAAGAGGTAGATAAAAAAATTTAAAAATCACTCTTCAGATCATTTTATAATCCGTAGCTCAAGGGGCAACAGTGATTAATTTTATACTATAATTGAATTTCACGACGTTATCGCTATGGTACCTACTAAATAATAATTTACTGTGATCAGTTTTAAAAAGATATTTTAAAGTGCGAAATATTATGGACAAATTTCTGTGTTTTAGTTTGTGCTTGTGTGTGTTTTGGAGCGACGTGTTTGCAAATCAGGTGAGAGAATTAAGATTCATATTCAAATTTAAAATAAGCAATGGGTTATAAATTCAAATTGCATAGACACTTCTTCCTCATTCTATTGCGTTCTTGTTGGCAAAAATATTATGTTTTTTGCGTAGTTTGTGGGTTGCTAGAGACAATAAAGCAAAAATGTGTAAATAAAATCTGATAGATTGCTGTCAACGTTAGAATTATTTGCTTTGTGATTAATATAAACTTCATCATTCTTCACATTTTTGCTTATTTAATAAATGCAATTTAAAAAATTGGTTTTAAAATTGCTTTAAACAACTGTTGGTTAAATGTTTTTACATTAAATTAATAATCGACTTTAACTAAATTTTTTTAAGAGATGCTTTTTAAACTTCACTTCATTTTTTTTTAATTTGCTGGGAGTTTGAATCACATATATTTATAATTTACAGAAAATTTTTTAACAGAACTCAACTTACCGTTGATTATTTTATATGGTTTGATATATTATAACAAAAATCAAATTTGTAAAATTTAAGAATGTTGATAAAATCTCAGGAATTTGATTTGTTCGTGATAAGGATAACACGCACTATCGAGCTGTCGTTATTCTGAAATTAGATAAGTTTTTGCCTGTATATGCAGGGTTGTTTGGAAAACATGGGCCCCCCGTTTAGAAGCAGATTCCTTACCTAAAAAAAACACTTTCCATAAACATGTGTTCGCAATAGCTTAGTTTTCGAGATACAAGGTATTAAAATGGTTATTTAAAAAACAATCAAACTCTGCTTAATCTATGGAAATTTCTTATAACCGCAATTGGATTCCGTATCGTATCTGTACGCGTAGTGGCAGCGACTTAACTGCACGAAAGCAAGGTAAACGCCGCGCCCTGCAGCTAATTACAAATTTCACTTCGAATGTCGGACAAAAATTGCTGTAAAACTTTTATTTTAAGAGATCAAAAATATGCAAAGAATAAAAAATACATTTTTTAACTAGAGCTAACTGATAGGCGTAGTTAAAGTCACGTAACTGCCGGAAAACACGTTGCTGATATTAAAAAGTATTGTTTTTTTCCTAATTTTTAAAATTTTTGCTGATTCTAATAAAATACTTCAAATAGTCTATTAATCTGCAACTTTTATCGACCCAGAACGTTTAAAACAAATCGTGTGAGCAGTTTTTTTAATATTTTTTTTGAGAATTTTGAAGCAGCGCTATTGCGATCGTTTTTAAACATTCGAAATTAATTTTACATCATCGTACCCTACATACGAAGGACTTTTAGAGAAGTTGTAGCTGAGCCCGATCAGACGACTACTTTTTGAGTAAATGGGCGTTAAAGTTGAGATTTTCAACAAATTGTACCGGCCAGCATTTTTAAGTTAAAAGTTCGGTACAAAAGTTTTCGATTTGCCTTAAGTTCTTCCCTCAAATTTCCAAAATTTATATTTGAAGAAAAAAAGCTACCAAAAAAACATCTTCTAACTTCCGTTTCCGGTTTCAGATTTTTTCATTAAAATCGGTGCAGTACTTTCGCCTGCAGATGCATCACATAATTGTTTTTTGGGTTCTTTGAGCTCTAAAACGTGTATTTTCTTTAAAATCTAAATTTCAAAAATTTTCATGAAATCATTACAAAGTGAAAAGAGTGGCGTACATTGCCCACACGTTCGCCCCTAGCTACATTTTTGGAGTTTAATTATTGCCAAAAAAGTTATAAGAAATGAGAACTTTTAATAAAACATTCCAAGTCGTTTCTGTAATTTTTTGATACACCCATACAACAAAATTTTACACCCTGTATCTAGAAAACTCTTGCGGACACATTTTATATTTATTTATAGAAAGTTTTTGTCTTACTTTTAGGCAAGGAATTTGCCCCCAAAACTATTGCAGTAAAATTTTAAGATCAAAATCATTGTTAATTTACTTTTTCTTAGAACAAATTGATATAAATATTTGCAGTACTGTGAAGCGTACTTATTTTAATTTTATTAAACCGTATCAAGAGTAAAATTATCCATCAAGTTCGCCAATTAAGAAAACGTTTCAAAATTTTGTATTTTTCTCAGTAAGTTTTAAAAACTCAATGTAATTGTTTGTTTAAGTAATTTTCAATTTACGGTTTTTGCATCACCTGTCATAAATATTATTGTTAACATTATTTACTAATTGTAGCAGGATATGCTAGATTTGTACCACTTGATTTAAATCCGCGCTTTAATTTTTGGATTTAAATCAAGTTTTTTTGACAAAATCATGATTTAAATCAGCGGTTCTCAAACTTTCGTATTTCGCGCCCTCCTTTTTTACCTTGAATAATTCTGCCCCCCCCCCCGCATAATATAAGATAGATCAGAATAACCCAATACGCAGAAACATTAGTCATTAAGTTTATGCCTCAAATACGTTTTCTTTTAATTTTGGTTATAACGCGTTCGTTGTGTTTATATGTTTGCAGATTTAAATTTGAAATAAAAATGTAAAAAAAAATTCTGTCTTGTTTATTTATTCGACGCCCCCCCCCCCAGGGGGGCGCGCCCCACAGTTTGAGAAGCGCTGATTTAAATCAACACACCATGATGCAAGGATGCAAGAGATTATGGATTGAAGTGAGTAACTGAACCTGGACAGCTTAGTTGAAATTTCCCACCTTACTTTATTTTTTGGATACGTCAGTAAACATTATCATTTAAAGTTTAAAATTTATTCATTACCGATTCGAAAATACAAAAAGTATCAATTAGTTCGTAAATACTAAATGTTAATTTAATATATCATGAAAATTGATTTAAATAAAAAAACGTAAAACAAAAAACCCGTTTAAATAAAAAATCTATTTAAATTTACAAAACCAATTAATTTTGTTTTTTATTAATATTTTTCATATTCTGCATTGCAATGTTATAAACTTCTGAGAAAGATAGTGTCTATGTTAATTACATTTTCTTGGAATTATTTTTGTTGGAATAAATTTTATTTGCTAACTTTTTAAAAATGGAAATTTCAAAAAGGTTTCGAGAAATTCGCTATTTACGTTTATTCATTAGTGATGTATTTTTACCTTCCTCGCTACGTAAATTATAACTGTAGAGGAAGGTACTGTGATCATCAGGTTGAATTTGAAGGAAATGCATTCACTCAGCAAAATTCTTTTCGCTTTGAGTTTACTGTTCGATAGACGAGTTATGCGTAAAAGAAAGGTATTTTTAAGCCAAACATTTTTAATCTAAGCATTTTGACTAATAAGCAGGTTTTGGGGCCTTGGGAGACGGCTAAAGCGGGTATATCTTACTGTGTGTCTGTATACACTTTACTAGACGCCTTACCGCAGAGAAACCAAATTTGGCTAAAAGATTGCTAATTGCAATAGGATGACACCGCAAGAAAATGAGGCTAGTTCGCCAAACAAGGGGGGAGAGGGGGTACTCCAAATTGAGGCGCTCGAAAACGAACCTTAAATTCGTATTTGTACGCATCTCGAATAACCGATCTGCTCAAACGCTATCTCCCTATCACCCCTCATTGACCCCACCATCGATTTTTTGTTTTTTTAATACCTTACGAAGTTCGGCATTAAAATC
This sequence comes from Ctenicera cuprea, assembly GCA_958336395.1. Lineage (NCBI taxonomy): Eukaryota > Metazoa > Arthropoda > Insecta > Coleoptera > Elateridae > Ctenicera > Ctenicera cuprea. The sequence goes on from OY284487.1 coordinate 52,052,735, forward strand.
AGCATGAGCATGTCGAATGACAATAGGAACAATTTTCCATTGGGAAAACACCACTGAGAGGTTTGCTTTTGATCGTTTACCTGAATAGATTAATTAACTATCTCCAATTTATTAAATCGATTTTGAGGTTTTAAGGAATGAATATTAGTTGCAACTAAAAACGCAAATTATCTTAAAACCACTCCACTGCTTCAAACCATGAGGTGTGGGCAACTTCAATATAGATGCGTTTGCTAAAGAACCTTAGATTTGTATTCGACACATCGTCGAACAGCCGATCTGAGCAAGCCCGATCTTCCTACCACCCCCCGGTGTCCCGTAACAAATTTTCGATATTAATAAAATGTACGAATTTTGGCTTCAAAATCGGTTAAATGACAAAGATACAATCTTCCATTAAGAAAGCACCTCTGGGAGGTTTCTTTTTGGTCGTTTACCTGAACAGTTAAATAGGATAATCGCCAAAATGAAGACTATCACCAAATAATGAAATCGATTTTAAATTTCAACAAATAAATACTGCTTACTATTAATAAATACCAACAACAAACAAATTTCCACATTTTTAAAAAAGTTTACCAGAATATTTAAAATTTTAAATTGTTCCAAAATTTTCAAAACACATCACAACTTAAAAAAATTATAAAAATAAAAGAAAATATTTCATCTCAAAATTTTCTAAATTTTTAAAAATTTTCAATTATTAAGAAGGTAAATTTTTTCATAAACTTTCATAAATGCGAGGAAGGTCTCGTGGCGGTTGCCCGACAGCTTTTTTCAACACCTTACTGATTTGACCTCTGAAGAATTGTTACATATACACTTTTATTACTTAATTAATTAAAAAGTGTCAAATTTTTTTGCAGCAAGTTAAACTTACTCTTTAAACAGCTAATTAGTAACATGACAATGAAATAGTTTCCAAAACTTCAATCTTAAATATCCTATTATTTAATTATCTTTTTTTTAAATAGATTTTGTTATTGAAATTAGTAAGTTCGACTAAATAATATTTAGCTATCAAAAGACATTTTATTTTTAACGCCTTTGTAATACTTAAGATATAAAATCACAAATATTTAGTCACATTGATTAAATATTTTTAGTAATTTTGTTGTTAAAAAATATACTAAAGCTGCTATTTTATAAAAAGAAAGATTCCACAATATTTGTGTAAAATATCTGAGATTCTAAAACTGTCTGTCAGCTGGCATTTGTCGGGTGTTATTCATGAGCTCATTAGTTACATAATTAAAATTTGCTTGGGCACCTATTTATAACCAGCAAAAAAAGTCTCAAGAAACTCGTTCCAATCGATGTAGATTTTTCCAAGCCTTTCATTTTCTGTCAATACGTACACCTTCACTAATTAATCACTATTACCTCTTGTTAAAATTGAATATGATGAATTAATTAGGAGCCGGAAATAAGATCTCAATTGAAGCCAATTCTATTGTCAAACAGAAGTTATCGAGGACCGTAACGCCATAAATATAAAGCACAATGTCCGACCTACACGTAGGAAGCTTCGGGGTTACTCAATCGTTTGTTGTCCAATTCAAATTTACTTTCCCATGACCAAATTGGGATCGTGTTAGAACGATTTTGTTTAATAACATGACTTCAAACGCTTAATAATATCTACCCAGTTTAGAAATATCGAAGGATTTTATGTTAAATACGTACCCTTATTTGTCCTTTATTGTGATGACCATGTAACTATTTTGTTTGTTTTAAACTCTTTTTACCATTTGCGTCAAACTGAGTGCTGTGTGATGTGGTAATACATGAATTAATGGTGATTTAGAAAATTGTTTAACACGATTACGTTAGAATTAGTAAAGGGGAATTCTTTTACGTTTAATGATTCCGTACCATCCTTGGAAGGGTAATTTAAGAATTTGTTTTATAAGTAATTATTCGTCAGGTTGCGGAAAGAGCCTTAAAAAAAATGTCGACTACAACCCTATCAACAGCAAAATTAATATTGTAACGCGGACATGACAAACGATTCTTTCGAGAAAATTGTCAAGTTCTATGAACAAAGTTGTATCATAAAACTGTCGACATTCAGCTTGCTGACATTGACTCAAGAACTCGACCTTTAAAAATATCGAAACAGTAAATTCTACTCTACCTACTATTAATAAGTTGTCAACAAAAATGACCCGTCAGAAATATCAACTAAACTAAATACAAAAAATGAGCGAAACACTTCGCCTGGACTTTCCTATACATTTAAATACATTGTTTTATATTTTCCAACACTTTCGATATACACCTGTCTAGACACGACTAGTTAAAGTAAATAGTTCTCATAAGTTGTAACATCTTGAAGCGGTTGAAGAAAGACCGACCGCTGCGCTCTGCAAGCATAAGGTTGGGTAAAATATTCGGACTGAATCAACGGAAGCGCGGAAATGGATATTTGAAAATATATTAATAACTCGAGAAGTATTATTTTTAGCAGGAAATTACTTTTATTAATTTGTATTTAGAATTTCAAAACCTTTCTGATTTTAAAGCCAAAATGCCACGTTTCCATTTAAAAAAAAGTTATTTTTTACCGTGGCCGCCATATTAAAATTGGAAACTCAAGTTTTGTTCTTAAATACAATCGAGAAGAATTTGCCCGACAACTTTGCTCTTGGGTTTGCGAGTCTATCTATTAAAATAAAAAAGTTAGCCTACACTGAACATTAAACGACTAGTACAAGAATACAACTGCTGTAGAAAGTATGTGAAAGGGGACAAAAAGATTATTAAGGGGCAAAAAATTCGATTTTTTGATTTTTTGTAAAAACATTTTCCTAGAGCAAACAAAACAAAAAACCAAATTTTTAATTTCTTATTGAAAAAATTTGGGGGAGGGGGAACAGTAGCCCCCCTAAATATGAAATTATCGAAAAAATATTATTGTATTCGGATTTTGCTATCCATGGTGAGCTATTTCACATTAACAGAAATATGTTGTTGCCCCCGTTAAATAAATAAAAGGGTACCAATTTTCAATTTTCAAAAATTCATAGAGGGCGTCACAGTGAAATTATAGCAATGCTCAAAAAAGCAAATTGTAAAAGATTTCCAGCTCTATCAGCTTAAAAAGTTTAAACAAAAACGTGTAGGTAGTTTTTGAGAAATATTTTTTTGAAAACTGTCAAAATTTTGGAGTGATGTCATTGCGATCGTTTTTATATTTTCAAAATTAATTATATTTCATGGTATAGTACCCCTGAAGGGCTACCAAACAAGATGTAGTTCATTCCAATCAGATAACTGGTTTTTGAGTAAATGGCCGTTAAAGTCGAAATGTTCAAAAATTCGTAGCGGCCGCCATTTTAAAGCTAGAGAGTTTGGTAAAAAATTGTTTGATTTGTCCTAAAGCCTTCTTTAATCTCCACTATTAAAATTTCCAAAATTCAGTTTCTGAAAAAAATGCTACCAAAAAACATGTCTAACTTCCGCTTCCGGTTTCGGTTTTTTTTAAAAGCCTGTTTTGTCGGTGAATTTTTGATATACCCCCTCATTCCAAAGCACATCAAAATCGGTTCTGCCGTTTCGGAGATATAGAGCGTAACACACCCACCCACCCACCCACAGACATTTTTTTTTAATTACTTTTTTGGGGTCCATGCACTCCTCCCCCCCCCCCCCTCCCCCCGTTAAAATCTCAACTTTGAAATTTTGCATGAAATCAATACTTCCCTATACTGAAAGTATAGGAAAGTAAAAATGAGCGAAACAGGTCGCTATATACTATACTTACTATACTTTTTACGTTTTAAATGTTTGCGCGCCAACAACTGAGTTACATTGTTTTTACAAAAAAGTTAAAGCAAAAATAAAATAAAAAAATAATAACGCTCCAGTGGTGATTTGAACTTGCGACAGCCTGTGCAATACGATATCGTGTACTGTATATGAATAGTGCTATGATAACTTAGGCTAGCCGCATAGGATAGAAGTACGGTAACCGACCGCGGTTAGATGCGCTTCGGACTTCGGACCAAAATCGCCGTAAAAGCTTTATTTTAAAAGCTATCAAAAATACGCAAAAGAATAAATAATATATTTTTTTAACTAGAGCTAATTGATAGCCGTAGTAGAAACTACGTAACATCCCGAAAATGCGTTGTTGAAATGAAAAAGTATTGTTTCTTCCTAATTTTTAATATGGTTGAAAATTCTTGCTAATCCTAGTAAACTACTTTAAATATCCTGTCAAACTTTTTAAGGTTTATTACAATTCGGCTTTGCGTTTTTAAATAAAAAATATCCATTTCAAAATTTTCAATAATTTCTTGAAGGCGTCAGAGGAAAATTTGGGAGATTAGTATAAAACAGATTTGAAGTTTATTACAAGCTATATCGGCTCATAAAAGTTTTTAAAAAATGGTATAAGCAGTTTTGAGGAGTAATTTTTTGAAAATATCCAAAATTTTGAGAAGCTAGTATATTTACTATTTCCATATTTCCAAAAATGTTTTTGCATCACTTGATTATACTTATTAAAGGCTATCAAACAATATGACAGTTTGTATTGATTGCATATTTTGCTTTTGGATAATCGGGCAATAAACTTAAAATTTTCAAAAATTCGTAGCGGCCTTCATTTTGAAGATACAGCTTTTGGGAAAAAAACGTTTAATTTGTTTTTAAATGTACTACAACGCTAATGTATGCAAACTGACAAAACGTGTTTAGAAAAAAATACCAAAAAACAGGTCTAATTTCCGTTTCCGGTTTCGATTAACGACTTTACAAAGAACTACCAGCAACTACAAAACTTCCACACACCAAATCTTATAAAAATTGGTTAAGGGATTCCAGAGTTATAGGGGAACGAACGCATCCACTCACCCACAGACAGACATTGTTTTAAAACCAGTTTTTTGGGTTCCTTGTGCCCCAAAACGCGTATCTCCGTTAAAATCTTAAATTAGAAAATTTGCATGATATCATAACTTCCCTTACTTTAGTGGAAGTATAGGAAAGTGAAAAGCTCTACAATCTACTGTCTAGTAAGCTGTAAGTTCAATAGCATTAATTGTAAAAACTAAAATAAAAATAGTTGATCCTGACAGATTAGTCTTCAAGTTAATGTCAACATATTTAGTTATAATGTAACAATACACAAATATACAATCATAGTTTGATATTAAGAAATAGGCCAATCAAATAAAAAAAAAATAGAAAAAAAACAATTCCAAAAGTTTTAAAGACAGAGACGTTCGTATGGGCTTACTGTTGAACGATAAATTGAAAGTTGAAAATCTTGCAAAAATTGTTAATTTTTACGGTTTTTTGCATATATCTGGTAAACTATAGATTTTATCAATCAAATGGCAATGACAAAAATAAAAAACTATAAAATTTTCTACAAAACAGGTAGAATTCATTTTTCCGTTATTTTCATGCAGGTGTGAACTAGCTCCTTTTTTCCAGGGGCGCAGCTTTAGGAGGGGGCCCGCGTAATCGGGATAATACAAAAACAAACGATCACTGTTATAGTAGTTTGTACGTACTTACGGCTTAAAATAAATTTTGCTCCAATTCTTTAGAACTTCTACCAACTACCTCTGTAATGTCCTCCATGGGAGGTGTTACGTCATCTTAAGTCGACATCATTATCACTATCAGTGATTCTAACATTTCCTGGCTCATAAATAACAGTAAGCGATTTTTAATAATTTTTAATTTGGAGAAGGTTCTTTGTTAATCTTTCACAGTTCACTTCAGTGCAGGCCAATGTAGGTACATATTTTTATAGGCAATATATAAGTTTGTGTGTGCCGTAGAATGAAAATTGTATTTATACAGGGCTGGGCATACGTACGGAATAAACGCTATAATTCAGTAAATAAAATTTTATTGAAAAAATTCTTGAAGGTGTATAGCGATCTTGAGATTTTTCAGCGTTTTGGCATAGTTAATTTTTTTAGATGACGTCAGAGCAACGACGTTATCGACTTTTTTTTAATGTCAGCAAAGAGACGATTGGACATTGTTAGACAGAGAATTTGTTTTCTTTTTAACTATCTAAGATATTCCTAGTCTTACTTGGCAACATTAAAAAAAAAAGAAAATGTGTGCTGAGCACGAAACCGTTATGCAACGTTCTAGTTGGCTGTAGGAGTTGTGTGACGGTAATACCAACATCGAAAAAAATTCATACCATCAAAATCATGACCATGTGATATCTGTTTTATGCTTTAAAATATTTCTAAAAGTTTATTCTTAATTTTGTTCACTCCAAGTATGTGGAAATCTACAAATAAACAAGTGTGTTGCTTATTGTCACTTAGTAAACATTTTACTACATCGAAAGCAAATTTGTAATTTCTTTAGGCAAAAAATAATTTTTGTTTGGGAAATTAAAATGAGATCATATACCTACAACGCTGTTGCATCTGCTTTTCAACAAACAAATAAAATTGATGTTCCAGGTACGTCTCCAGATATTACGTTATATTTATTAAAAAACGCTTAAATTTAAAATTGGTGTTTTGGGCATTATATTATCAATCAAAAAGTTCGGTGTTAGTCAAAACGGTCTTAAATGATCATTTTGTATAGAAAATAACCTTTAGAACTATAAAGCTGTGCAAGTGTCGTGATGCAGGCAAAAGCGAAGCCGAATGAAAGATGTATAAAAGCAACGTTCCTTCTCTCTCTCACACACACTAAGACAACATTTAGCGTGGGGATGTAATGGTCATTTTTGAAGTTACTAACCAAACGGCGTATTATTCGCCGACCATTTCCTGGACTATAAAAACAAAAGAAATAATTAAGTGTACTTTTTTTCTAGAAAATTTAATGGTCTTTTGTTGATGAAATCGATAATTTACAAGATATATGCAAAAAACTGTAACAGCGCACACCTTTTCTAAGGTGGCGGCTCTTCCTCCTCAATATTTCAGGACTTTTTACACGTTTAACAGTAAGCCCATACCAACGTTTCCGCCAAATTTTATTACTTTCGGATTATGTTTTTTCATGCTCCTAAAATGAGTTTAATTTGAGTGGCCTAAAACCAAATTCTCCAGACATTCGTTTATTTGTAGATACGTTTCGATGTTTACCTTGCCCGCTATAAGGAGTATAGCTTGGTACAGGTATTGTATTCGACAAAATGTAAGTTTGAGATTGTGACGGGGTCCGAGAATACGGAAAAACAGAGTCAAAATTTTCTAAATTTTTATAGAACTGAAAATAACGTAAACTACTTTGAAATTTTAGGATTTCAAAAAATGTCTGTGGCGCTGACAGTTGCCAGACTGCTTTTTTAACTTCGTGTCTTAAAGAATTTTTCGTTTTCTCAACAGGTCAAGTATGCTAATGAAATACAAAACAGTCGATGTCGATTTATAATAGTGTAGGTAAAAACCGATTTACTTTAATAGCGCGCACTTTACCTAAATATACCTACAACTCTCAGACACATGAAACATTCAGCATTCAAAGTAGCACCAGTACTAACATGAAAAATAAGCAGATATACATTAATACGTTAGCAAATCATGACCAAAATGTGTTTCTTACGGAGCAGATATCCCCCTGTGGAAATCTCACGCAGCCTCTAAAAGTTAATTTTTTAAGTAGATTACAACATTATCTTTAGTTATCGGTTAACTGATTGTTAAACCCATCAATGGAATGTTTTCATGTCATTGTATTCACCAATCAAGGGCCCAAGTAAGTCACAAGAAACCTAATGGAAACGCAGGAATTCCGTGCCACCCCAGACCAGAGTATACGTTCCGTGAATCACTGGTTAATATTCTTTCAATTAGCCAGATTGAGGGGATATCATTAACTATGCCTAGTTACTGAAACCCAAGAACATAAGTAGTTGTATCAATGGATTTATTCAGTTTGTAACAACAACATTGAGAGAGAACTATAATATCGTGCAAAAAGTTCCAGCTACACTTTGTTGAAGTTCATATTGAGTATGAATAAACTACTTTATTACTTTAACAATATTGTTGAAGAAATAAACGACTTTATTGATGTAAATCAAGATACTGGTAGTCAATATTTTCTGTGTTCGACATGTTTGCTAATATACCTTATTTTTTAAAATAAAATAAATGAAATGTTTGGCAGCTTAATATACCAATTACGGACCGGGTGCGTTGTGGTTCCGTTCTGGGTCTGATCTGGGCGATCAGATTTTAAGGCTGTGTTTTAAGCAACTTATGAATGATGTGGTTTTCGTTAAACGTATCTAAGCAACCTTGTTTTGTCGCAGGAGATTTTAAGTTACTTCGAGGAGTTTGCCACTTTGTGGTAATGTTGAGAAATTTAATTGTTTTTTATTAGAAGTTTTACCAGTAATTATTAGTAGATTAGAGTTAAGTAGATTTTCTTCAGTATTTATGCCATTTCTTTATATTAATATTAATTGCAGTTGTGGTCTACGTCCCACGATTTTCTTGATAACTTCTAACTGCCGAGTCGTTCTACGCGACAGTTCGCTCAAAATAATAAATAAATTGTGTCGAGATGTAAGAGCCCGTGCGTCGTCGCGTAAAGTTGAGACAGTTCATGATTTAATATAAATGTTCTAACGTTCAATATACATATATTAAACACAAATGTGTAGCTTAATACTTCATATTTTAATAAATCATTATAAATGAATATATTCTTAAATAACACTAACTTTTAAAAATATTGTTACGGGTCGCATTTTTCGAGAATTTGGCAAAAACTTTGACATGCCGCACTGTTTTGTATCACATTTGAAAAATTCTGTTTAAAAAATAATGATAGGTACTAAAAAATATGTCTAGCATCCGCTTCGGGTTTTGAATATTTTAGGAAAGCCTATATTGTCGATGAATTTTTGATATATCCTTGCAGCCGTTTGCGTGATATGAACAAAAAAATTAATTGAAATAAATGGGTATGGGAGAACCCTTCAATTGATGCCTTATTTCTGAAGTTACGCCACGTTTCGAACAGAAATATTATCTTAATAAGCATAACTAACAAAGCATCTTATACATGTTCATTCTCTCTGTGTTGTTGAAAAGTGTCCGCGATTTATAACTGTTTATATGAGATAATCGTAAGCCAGCAAAATAGAAATAAACATACTTGCTCGAGTCATACTAAATACGAAGTCTGAAATTTTTTTACTGTTATGCAATATTAGCGTTCAACACAGCACAACTTATGGTAGTCAACATAAATTCTAATTAGAGTACTCACGCAATTGTTCATTATGTTTAATCTAGTAGGCATATATATTATTGTTATAAAATAGTAATCGAGAATACTCTGCAAGTTAATAAATAACCGACGTGCTTTGTTCGCGAATAGGCCCGCCTATGTTAGTTAAAGCAGCGACGCTAGCTTCTGTTAAAATGTTGTTGTAGTGTACGTATATCGATTTCAAACCTATTTATTGTGTACCCATGAGTAATTATCTGTTTGTTTAATTATTGCCTTTAATTTTCATATCTTACGGAATAATTTCAGTAATATGACATGTTGCAAAACATTTATGTGCAACTAAAGTGTTTAGTAACCGAGGTCTGCATGCGTCCGCTCGCCGGGAACTCCCCATCGCAAATGAAAGTCCACAGAGCCTGCAAACGCAGGCAGCTGTGGAAGCCGCTGGTATTTGTAGTTTATGTTCGAGAAGCGCCGTTTCGTTCTCCGCGTCTGTTTTAGCAATGAGGTATCAGCAGATTATGTTAAAGTATCAAGACTGAATATTACACACTATGGAACCCTGCTTCTGTGTTATATTGTAGCGGGCTATTGTGCAAGCGAATTTGTATCTTCTGCAACGAGCGCCTAAATATGTGGATTGTGGTGGCATAGCTATCCCGCCACTAAAAGCTGAGACAGGGGAAAGGGTTCCGAATTTAATAAACAGATGGCTAGTTAACGCCTTCCTGATGTAAACGTTTGTATACACTGGAGGTTTCTTTGATTTTGGGGTTGCTGTCAATAAATATTGTCCCAAGCACCGCGGCTTAAAATACCTATTGTGCTACCAGGGGAATTTTGGCTTCATAGTGGCAGTCCTGTTCCTCTGAAAAAAGTGCTGGATGTGTTCAGTTGAGGTATTGTTGATAAGCATTTCGAGTTCTAATTCTGGTTCTTCAAAGTGCTTCTTTCTGCGAACCGATAGTTCTTCGCAGTAACATAAACAGTGAAGGGAAATTTCATCTTCATCATTACAGAGCCTACAAATAAAGCAGATTTTCTGCATGCCCTATAATATGTAGATATAATATGTATGTTCATACAGCAGTGTCCTTGTTGTATGCCTTATTTTTCCCCTTCCAAGGTTAAGGAGTTTTTCTGCCGTTTTCGTGGATGCTCCCCCGGTAAGAGATTTTGATTGCCTGATTCCCGGTTGTTCTATCCAGTACTTGTGGTGATTGTTTCGTAGCCAGCTTCTGGTCTGCTCTCTGGCAGTGCTATAAGCAACACTGCAGGTTGGCTTTTAGCCTCTCAGCTGTACTGCTCTGACAGATCTTGCAAGCCGATCTGCTTCTTCATTACTATGTACTTCATGGTGCCCTGGTACCCATACTAGTCATAGCTTGAGTTCTACCAGTTTCCTGTGACATTCTAAAGCCAATTTGAAATTAAATTAGCAAGACATCGGCGCTGTCATCCTGGCTGTCGCTCATAATGTCGATTCTCCTGTTTCTATAGGACCTCTGCAACGTGATCTTGGCACAGCTGTGAATTACTGTGATTTATACATTTATACACTGTAGCAAAGCGGCTCAAGTTAATGCTGATAGCATTGCCCGGTCCGGTTTTGTAAAGACCCAGACCTGTGCCATTTTCAAATCAAGATCTATCTGTAAACCAGACATCTGCGTTTGAGTGAGTGATTACTGTACGGTATGCAGGCCTTCGGCCAAGAGCTGAGCTGGGGTTGCGGTGCCGAGCTACCTAAGAATGTTGGGGTAGGACCACTTAACCACTGACCACGGAACGTAAATGTAATAGTATTACTATGTGTATAATAAAATAGTAAACTCAACCTTGTGTTTATTATAACCAGTACCCAGACATAACAATTACTTCTTATTATTCTATTCGTTGCGTTCTGGTATGACTACTGCCAAACGGTTTTCAGAACTCACGGGAAGTTTTCATCTTATCTGACGGTATCTGTAGGATGAAGTGTTTGTTTATGAGTCTAAATGTATATGATCTCCGGTGTACGCGGAGCATCTCCCATCACCATTTGGTAGATAAAATCTATACGCCGCCTAGTCTTGCCTCCGTTTTCACCCGTATGTGTAAGGAAGGTACATTTAGGAGTATTTCTAACAGGGCTGTCGGTGTACTTGGCATTGCCCCCGTTATACCTACACAGGCCAGTTTCATTACATTGCTTAACCTGTTTTTATTTTCAACGTGTGCCGCCTTGTGCCACCAAACCAAGGATGCATATGTGATTGTAGGTACAATCAATCTCGTGCGGAGCCAGTGTACTATTTTTGGTTTCAGCTTCCATGTTTTGCCAAACATCCACCTGCAGCTTCAAAAGGCCCTGATGGCTTTGTTCGTGACATGTACCAGATGTTGTTTGAAGGTCAGTCTAATGTCTATGGTGACTGCTAGATACTTGATCTTCTTCGTCATCAGTAGTCTTTCCCCGAATAAGTGTAGCTCTTTGATGTTAGCTTTCTTCTTCGCATCACTGCCAGAGGCGAGGATTTTCTCGGAGTCCCTTTGCTTCCACGATATTCAAGGCCACTTGCTTTTTGTTAAAAACGACGCCCTAGAAGTTTCCGTGGATAAAGATGGTGATGTCATTCGCATGTCCTTACCACAAGGCACCACAATAGGAGCGATAAAACACCCCCCTGCGGACCCGCGCTGGTGACGGACACTCTGACGGTTGCATCGCTGAAAGAGGTAGTTGGGGTAGTTATTAATCTGCTTAAAAGGATATTTGCTATCCAACTGCAGAGCGCGGAGTGGGTTCCCCTGTGCTGCGCTACATTATGGATTGATTCAAGCGAGGTGTTATCAAAGGCACCTCGATATCCAAAAAAGCCCCTAAATCAAAGTTTTTGGCTTATAGTGTCTTTTTCGCTCTGCTGGTTAGTTCATGAACAGCTAGCTCGCAAGATCTTCCTGTTTGGTTTCGATGCAAAGAACATTTTACCATTACGTCATCCTTGATATGCTTATCAACCAGTTTTTCCAAAGTCTTCAGAATGAAAGACGTGACGCTTACAGCTCCGTTAGATTTATCTTGGGTATAGGTGTCCTTCCCAGGCTTTGATATAAATACTACTCTCACCTGCCTCCAGCGTACTGGTATGTAGCTTAGGGCTAGACTGGCTCTTAGCATCGTGCACTATCGTATAGAAAGTTCCTTTCCGCCTTGAATGAGTAGTGCTGGGAAGACCCCGTCACCGATCTAGAGGGTTAAATTAATTTTAAAAGTACATAGAGGGGCGCCAGGGTTCTTCTTAATTTGTTTAAATCTGCAATTTTTCCTACAACTGGTTAAGATTTAAATATTTTGAACAAACATACACTAAAACTGTATTCTTTTTTGTAAGACCTGCCGTTACAAAGATACTTGACCTCAAAGTATTCTACGTGTGAAAACTGGGATGAAATAAACAACTAAATCATCAATCAATTAACCCTACCTTGACTTAAATACGTCTTAAATGCTAATTAATTTGATATTCTAAAAATATTAAAACTAACAACTAATTAAATTGGAAAACAAGTACTGAACGGAAACCAATAATGACAAAAGGTTAGAAGCAAGAATGACTTTAACAAACGTGCCACAAGCTAATGTTTTTCATTAGATTTTAAAATTGGAGATAGGTTTGGCAATGAAAATTATCGCACGCTTAATTTTTTAATTAAATCAGTTTTTGTTTCTGGCCCATGTACGTACACGCGCGGAACACTTTGAGGTCAAATATCTCTGCAACGGTTGGTCTGCAAAAAAAATAAAAAATACAGTTTTTGTGTATTTTTGTTCAAGCTCTTTAAATCTGAAAAATGAGTTTTAAGAAAAAATTGCAGATTAAAGGAAAAGAAAAAACCATAGCACCACCCTACCTATATCTACGCCACCAAGCCAACTTTAAAAAAAAGGGGCTCAAATAGTTTTGAAGATATTAAATAAAACGCTTTCATCAACTTATGTTTTAAACACCATAACTCTGAAACGAATCACTTTTGTGTATGAGTAACTTTAGGTCAATCGGCATATTTTCAACAGTCGTGCACCGTTACCAAAACGAAAACCGAAGTCAAAAACTTTTAGAACCGTAATCGAAAACCGCAACAGTAATTATTTTACGAATAAACTGGTATTTTTTCGTTCCGACAAATGTAGTAGCAAATAACGTATTTACTAATTAATCTTCGTATTCCGCATGTAGTCTTTTGGTTGCCCCTTAGTGCTGTGGCCAAAAGAATGATTAAAGTTATAGATGTTCTTCAAACGCGAATGCAAAGTTCTTGCTGGTATGACGTTATCGTATAACATGATATGAATACTTTACAGCAGAATACATTTTCCTTTTTACTCGCAAGGACTTCATTTTTGTGTTATTGGCAGTCAGTGTACCGACAGTGTGTACATTGTTGCGCCCGCGGTGCTGCCACTACCGCTAAAAATTTCAGGGGACGTAAACAGTAGCATGGCACCATGTACAAAATTACAGTTTTAAAATTGTAACCCGCACAGGATTCGAACTCTCGACCAACCTATGCCTCACAACGCTATACACGCATTCTAGCACTGATGCACGGCGTCTGTTGATAATCGATGCTAGAATATAGAAAACATACATTGTAAACAATTCGCCATCCGTTGGACAAACTAAACTTGCCGGTAAACTACGCTGCATGTTATCCGATGACGATATACTGTATACCGGCCGACTAGTCAGCGTGACATATGGTAGAGAAATATTGTAAGTGATCATTTCATGAAAAGCCCAGGCATGGTCTCAGTCACATAGAGTAATTCAGTTTTCCCACTATCGGCAATGTAAGTACGCCATACATCCATCGGTACAAAAGATATAAGTGCCTCATAACATTTGTTTATTAGTTACACTTGACTAGGGAACTTAATAGTGTTACTTATATTCCTAGAAAAAATTATAATAGTAATATAGATTTATAGCAACGATTTATAGCTAGCTACTTACGAAATAGAAATAATTAAAACAAAGTTTTGGTCACAGTTCTGATGACAGATGTCAAATGGCACCGTATTTTACAAATATTTTCTTATTATTTTAAACTAATTGCTGCGAATAGTGGGGAAAATATAACAACCAACACGTAATGTCGAGGATTTTCTGTGTTTTCATCACGAAATACCGATAAATACCAATAACCGTAACCGAAACCGAAATTTTTAGTAGCAGTAAAGCGTTACCGAAATAGTAACCGAAATTTAAAAAAATTTGAACTGTAGGAAACCGAAAACAACCGTTGTTTTATTTCGGTTCACGTCCCTAATTTTCACACACAGAACGTTCTGTATAACTGGCTTTGTTTTAAAATTGAGATCATCAGAGTACGGTGGGGACTATTTTTGCTTTAATTGTTTTGTTTTAAAAAATATGCTAGTTTTGATTTTTGATTTTCACCGATATTAATATATTATTTACTGTTTTCTTTAATTTGTATCCGATATGACAAATCTCCAAGCGCCAAATACATTGTACATAAGTACATATTATTGAAACTTGAAATCACATAATACCATAGAATACAAAAATTATAATCTTCTTAATACATAACATTAAGATGTTTTCTTGGTATTTCTGCCCGGAAGTTCGTGATTGTGTAAATTGCCACATCATTTGAAATCAATTTAACTGTCATCATATTTAAAACCAAACAAACCAATTCGCTTATCGTTCAAATTCCTATAAATTTTACCAAAAGATGAAAATAATTCCAAGTAAAATTATAATCGAAAATTAAAGTAGTGCGTTTGATTTAGATAACAAAATTAGGACGATCGTAAAGTACACATAAATATTTTTAATTTAAATGGAAGTAGATGCCGGTTTGAAACGGAACCAGCGCATCCACGTCTTCAAAAATTAATTTATACATCGTGTGCATGTGCGTGTATAATAAAAATCCATACTCGTTTATCTTTTTATGAGTGATTATGCAACGACCAGATCAAGCGCTGCATTAGTAGAATTTTATGTTTTCCTCGCAGCTCTTAAGATAAAAAAAATGGTAATGTGTTTGGTTACGCTCTTGAAACTAGAAAGCGGATTTCTAAAAGAGGTGTTACTTTATTGCGTTATTTATATTATAATTTGTAAATTAGCGCGCGATAATATTCGTACTATGCCCGTATTATGTAACAATAGTAACCTTCGACTTTTTATTTATGTACACGCACATTGACTTGAATGTCAATTATTGAGGCTTAATTTGAAGTTAATTGCAAACAAATAGACATTAGAGAAAATTTATTGTTCAAATATTTTCCAGTCATTAAGAACATGCTCATTATTTTAGCAAACAGTTCCTGAATGGTTTAATTAATTTAGTTAACCTACAGGATTCTGCGCATAAAAATCCGAACTCTACAATGACAAAGTTTCCACAGTTAGGTGTATAATAAATCTTGCTGCACAAAAACACAAGAACCTTGTCTTTTAGCCGGCAGGTTCAAGGTACTTGTGCTTGTTTATTAATTAAAAATATATTTGTTTGCATTTTGCTATCACTTACTGTCGGTTCTGCGAATTTACAACGAATTTAAACGCGTGTTAACTGTGTAATTTCTAATTTAAGACTTTTTGGACAACTGATGCAACTTTATTATGACAAAATAGCAATAACTTACATGTAAATAGTTATGTATTCGACTTTTTGTAGATTTCCAGGTAAGAGCAAATAAAAATTATTTACAAAATAAATTTTCAAAGTTTTAATTTTCACCTTTCTGTACTTTTGGTATAGGGAAGTGTTGTTTTGGCCATCAAGGAACCCTAAAATGTGGTTTCTGAAAATTGTATGGCAGTGGGTGCCAGGTGGGTTCGTTCGTACAATCCGTTATATCGGGACACTTTCTAAACATGGAACCCCCCTCCCCCCGCCAAAGATAACGTTTCGTACAATTGTTAATAAACAATAACAAAAAAGTGTTGATTTGACAAGAAAAAATAGTTTTTTCTGTAACTCGCTAGTAAAAACGTATACTTCCATTTTTGTCCACTCATTGTCCAGACATCGTGCAATAAATAAAGTATATTATAAATTATAACAACTTACGAAGTCATTAAAATTAAAAAAAAAAACAACGTCTGACTAGCAACGTTCGTTGCCAACAGGCGTTAATATAAACTAGCGGAATCAGTGGGCTATGCCTCGCGCTTTTTTGTTTCTTTTTTACTTTCCCTTCTACTGAAGTAGGGAAAGTTGTGATTTCATGCAAATTTTCGAATTTCAAATTTTAATGGAAATACGCGTCTTGGGGTCCAAGGAACCCAAAAAGTGGTTTTTAAAAAATGTCTGTCTGTGGGTGGGTGCGTTCGTTTCCCTATATCATCGGAACCCCTTGGCCGATTTTTATAAGATTTGGTGTGGAAGTTTTTTAGTTGCAGGTATTTTTTTGTAAGGTTGTTAATCGGAACCGCAAACGGAAATTAGACCTGTTTCGTTGGTATAGATTTTTTTCTAAATACTTTTTTGAAGTTTTGAATACATATGCATCTGAACACAAATCTAATTCTGGTTTTCCAAATGCTATATCTTCGAAATAAATCCGCTATAAATTTTTGAAAATTTTAACTTTAATGCCCAATTACTCAAAAACAAAATATCCAATCGATACAAATTATCATATTACTTAATAGCCCTTAATAAGCATAATTAGGTAATGTAATAATATTTTGGAAATATGAAAATTGTAAATATACTAACAGATCGCAATATTAAACATTTAAAAAAAAATATTCCTAAAAAACTATCCACACATTTTTTTTAATATTCTGGACCGATAGAGCTTGCAATGAACTACAAATTTGTTTTTTACTTATCTCCCAAATTTAACTCCGACGCCCTCCAGGAGTTTTTTAAAGTTTTGAATGCATTTTCCGGAAGTTACGTAATTTTAACTACGCCTATCAATCAGCTCTAATAAAAAAATATTTTTTATTTTTTGCATATTTTTGATAACTCTATAAATACAGTTGGTATAGCCATTTTTGGTAGCCCTTCCGTACGACGCGACGTACCGTCAATGTGTGTAGAAAATATTATCTTTATGAGCTATTTTGCATGTATCCTGACGGTCTGTTCCAGATAACTCTGCAGTGTCGCAACATTTCATGATTCGCTAACAAAATTTCTGATTCAAGAACGAAGATATATTTGGAATTCTTCGACGGAATGCTACAAAAATAAGAACCTAAAAAATAAAGCATAAGAAGAAGTGGCTGCCATAGACGTTGACATGATCCATAAATTATGCCCTTGACCATCTTTAATCTTTAATGCAAAATTAAAAACAGACGATTTGCTAAAATCAGGCATTTACAAATTAAATTGTTCGTATTGTAATTCGGTTTATATAGGCCAGACAATTAGAAATTTTGATATTAGGTGTAAAGAACACGTACGTTGTTACAAATACAAACACCCACATAAATCCAATTACGCTAAACACTTACTAGAACACAATCATTCAATGACATCTAATAACACTTTTGTGATGATTAACGTAAATTAGATATACTACAAGCTTTTGTAATTCACAAGCATATAAGAACTATACCGTTAGTGAATGAGCAAACTGATCCCTTAAATTCACCATTATTAGATATTTTGGAATAAGAAACCAAGTTATCTGCAAACATTGATAACCAAGATCAAGTCGCCAAGTTTTATTGTTCCTACAGCAACACCAACTGTTTACTATTTAATATTATCTTTGATCAGGGGCTAAGCGTGTATGTAAACGCTGTAATCGGCAATAGCAGTTGAAAAATTAAAATACATTTTTTTAATTAAATAATATAAATTAATAAATAATAATTACCCATATTAAATAATTAACAACTTTGTATATTATCTGTCCTGTTCACCAGAACAGAAAGCGCTCAGCAGATAATAATGCTGTGGTGTGCACACCACTGCGGTTACACTAAAGAACCAAGGAGATCGTGCAGGGTCAGTGACTGGTCGCTGATACGCACCCCCCACTAGGGCCTGCAGATATTCGGAATAACGCACCCATGTAATCGCTACTGCCAGCGGTTACTTACATTGATTTCCAGTGTGCTCGTTGTTCCAATTATTTCAATTGTTTTGCGCGTTATCTTTAGGTATTGTATTGTGTATTAATACGTAAAACAGAGAACGATACCCAAGAGTGTGGATGTGTTTTAGAACACTTATTGAATAAGCAATCATTTACCATTTACCAGCCGATGTTTTGCACAAAAGCAATGATAGTACCCCCGTCATATTTAATACATATTTATTATAGTTAGGTTTTTCTTCTTCGCGGTTAGACTTTCAAAAAAGTCAAAAAGTGAAAATAACCTTATGGTTAAATAAATAAAATTGAAATTATAAAGTAATTTATTTAATGTCAGTTTCTGAGGTATCTTTTTGGTTTCGTGGTGTTTATCCGACTGCTTCTTTTTCAAGTTTTTACAAATAGTATTTTTTAGTTAAAATATCCCATCAAAAATTTACAGAATCCTTGAATTATCCTTTCTTAGAAACTGTCTGTAGAAATATTATAAATAAAAGCCTGCTACTCAGTTTTTTGATCAAAAAGTAGAACACATATTGCATAAATAAACCTATTGTAGTATTACGAACAGTTGGTTTGAACATCGCGCAAGGTTTTATTGTGTCCTTATTACATGGGTAGTTATTAGATTTACTTATACGTGTCACACATGTTTGCATGTCTAGATGTAACTAACTTATAATCATATGCACTTATTGAAAGCTATAATTTAACATAAACTATTCTTAACTTTCCCACTAACAAGATGTTAATTATTGTATGACAAGTTAATTTTTTTATAAGATTTATTTCACTTATTTCTTTTAATGTTCATTCACAGAGAATGCACTATTGGGTTTTCTTTCTTCGCCGGTACACATGTTAGTTAAGAGGCAGGTAGGTATTGTATTCCCCATAAAAATCCACGACGAAATTTTAACAAATGCACCAATTTTATGGTTCTAGAATATCGAAAAACGTGTTTTTGACACGGTGTGCGAGTGTTAATACAGGTAAATAAAACTAAAGTCAAAAAATTCCAGTAGCACGCACTTGAAAATTGTATTCGACTACCAATAGTAGTTATTGGTAGTAATCTTTCTAATTTTTAAATGGGGAGAGGAGTCAACCTTTCTAAATATTAGTGTGACATGGTTAACGAATTCTATGACCTCAACCGCACTGTGATTCCACCAAATAAATTACGACAATAATTACTTCGCCCCATTTGTTAAATAAAAATTGTGCGTGTTTGTATTATGCAGACGTTGTAGGTGAATTGTGTTAAGTTAAATTTTAAATTCGCTCTATCTGTTAATAAGCAATTGTGAATATTTGTTTGTATTATGCAGGCATTGCTAAACAACGACAACTTGAAAAATCGTATACATATAAACAGCGCATTTGCACAGGCACGTTAGTTGTTTTACAGATAAAGCCTAAACTTTCAGGCGAATCGAACCAGCCCTGCGCTGCAAGCTCTTTCTGGAGCCCGGTTTCTGGATCGAGCGCAAATGTTTCTGTTCGACGGAAACCATCCCCCCACGTTCCTCTTAGAGCACTGCAGCAGTCCACTCTTTCTAGAGCACTGTAGCCATAAAATATACACGAAAAGAAATGAAATCCCCTGGTTAAATTTTGGCAACACAAACTCACAAGGCGCCGTCTGGTGACGGTGTGGCAGAACTAAAAGTTTTAAATAGCTTACCGCGCTTATTTGAATATTTCAAGCAATTAACAGCTGTTTATATTGCATTTTTATGAAATTGAAATTTCGTTTGCTTTTATTGGAGAATTCGGAAGGTTTGAAAATAATCCAATAAAAACAAACTAATTTCAATTGTATAATAATGACAATAACAGCTGCAATGAATAAAATTTACTATAAAATAGGTTACTTACTAAATAAAACGCAAAAATTGATTAAACTATGGGGTATATTAATCAAAATAACCTGAAAAACAACAATAATTTTCAATAAAACAGCATAAATAAATACATCCCAAAATACAGGAGAGTAAACGAAACAAATATTAATATAGTACAATAAAAATAACAATACCTACATGCTTAACAACAAAGAAATAAATATTCTATAAACTCAATAAAACGTAATTCTTATAATAATAAAAAATTCAACAAAAATTGACAATAGATAAATACATATCACATTTGTAACAGTTAATACTGATCCTGTAAAAATAAATAAATATTCAATAAACTCGATAAAAACTTAACAATTGTTCAAAATGAGATCAGTACAAACAGCTATCACATGGATTTAAAATTCTTCACCTTCTTAATGTGTCCGTCGGAAATGGCCTTTGATTTTTGCTTATCCTTGACGAATTTGAAAATTAGAAAGGTCACACACCTATCTAAAATCAAATTGCCATAGTTGTGTTCTGTACATGCTACGTGCGCAAAATCATAATGCATTTTAAACAATCAAGTTTCAAATGGAATTTTTGCCAAAATACCTTTCAAAGTTCTCACAGAAGGTAACAAAAAATATGCCTGTAAGTACTTGTACAGACGTGGACTTCTTTTGAACACAGATAAAGCAAATGCCTTATCCTGTTCAGTCCATCTACGTGCACTGGGTTCTTTACCAGCATTCTTTAATTGAGAATTGATAAACTCTTTTGATACTGTATTTAACTTTTCATCAATTAGCTGAAATTTATCAGCTTCGTATAGTTTTTTAAGAGTATTTGTTTTTTCTCTTTGGTTCTTTAAAGTAGCGCGAAGTTTACTTAATTTCGCACAAACATTTCTATGCGCAGCGTACATAATATTCTTTTTAGGTGTTAAATCTTTTTTTGAAGTTCCAATCTTGGCTAAAATTCCACTCTCACCTTCGTTTAAAAAAGCAAACCGTTTAAAATTGCAAGATACTTCATTAACATCATTCAAACAATAATTGTGATCTTGATCAAAGTTGCTTATTACTTTATTTTGTGAATGAGAGGAGGTACTAGTTAGAAAACAAGCACATTGCGCAGTTGAAGTTGAAGCATTTAATAAACAAGCACAAGACGTAATTTCTTCGTCGAACAAAGTTACTTCTGGATGAGCAACGATTTCAGATTCTGTTACTTTGCTAGCCTCAGAAACTACTTCTTCGTCATTTTGATAAAATTGTATAGGGACCGCATTTACATTTAAACGTTCCCTTCTCGCATTCACAAAATGTTTTTCCTCAAAATGATCCTCACAAATCACCCATTTATTTACATTACCATCTATTTTACATGCATTTTTCCACAGCTGATGGTAGTAGGCGTTCCTTGGAATGTTGTAAAAGTGTTTGTTTACGTAACTTTTTGAAGTACGTATGTAATACCAATTGTTGCAACCTGGATATTTACAACAATACTTTTTACGCCCAACAACATCCATAATTAATATAAGAAAGTAACTATGGAACAGGCAAAAACCAAAGGCAAGAACCCTTTCCTAAAAAAAGAAGCTCGGGAACTGGACGTGGACGACCTGATGAATTTAAAACT
Organism: Ctenicera cuprea; assembly: GCA_958336395.1. Taxonomy (NCBI): domain Eukaryota; kingdom Metazoa; phylum Arthropoda; class Insecta; order Coleoptera; family Elateridae; genus Ctenicera; species Ctenicera cuprea. Next base: position 52,074,503 of record OY284487.1, read on the forward strand.
GCAACCCTGAAAATAATAAAATAATTTTAAAAAGGCATAGACATCTATTTCACTCAATACTTATCTTTGCAATTACAGGAAGCACATCAAAATCTAATCTAAGTAGAATCTGAAAATAAATTAATTTTACACAAGCGTAACATCTATTTTATCAAAATACTTATCTCAACTTATCTTTTGGTGAACGTTTTATAAACGCGGCGAAACGAAACATAACCTGCAATTTACCGACCACATGTCAAAGGAAATTAAACATGCAGTTACGTGGAAGAACGCGAAAGCACTCGAAAAGGAACGAAGTGGCAGAACTAAATCTGCTGTAATTGGCCAAATTTAAATCTACCGCGGGCTACCCTGCACTGTCCCGCACCTCCCTGATGTGGCATACAAACTTTTGTGTTGCGCGAGCATAGGACAAACCTTCACCCCCATGACTGTAGCATCTCAATAGACCACTAGCGTCTAAACACCGGGGTGCAACTGTGATCCTACGCATGCGCAATGTGTGACATTGTCAAACTAGTTCAAACGTTAGTGCAATCAAATATTGCTATATAACTATATTGACTATTAACTATATTGACTTTGTTTTCTTGTAATTTTGTGTTCCTTTCCTGTTTATGCATTGATATAGGTACTGTTGTGTTAAAACTATTATAACTACAATATGCTATAGAAGGTAACTTAATAGATACTAGTTTTGTGCAGTGTAAAAACAAATTCAATAATTCATCTAATGTAAAGAAAATGTAAACAAATGTCATCCTGATAAACAGGAATACCATCTTTATAGAAAAGAAGTAACACTAACTTAAAACTTGAAAACGCAGGAAGAGCATGAAATACATTAGCAAAATAATGGAAATGGCAGTGAGAAGTGTGCTATGTCAAAGAATTACTGTTCGGATAGGAAAAAGTGTTTTTAATCATAACAGACAAATTTACGGTATATTTATATAACTTTTTTCATATGACACAAATGAATTGTTTCATATTTGGAAGAACAATTTGTAAAATCAATCTAACTCTAAATTTACTATAATGTGTTATCAACATATGTGTGTTTCTTTTTAATGTCCTAGTAGTGCGTTTTATCTCTACTCTAATTTCTACTCTAACAGGCCTCTAAATAAATATTTGTGCAAAATATGTTAAGTTTATTTAAATAAATTGGGATTATACAATAATTATGCAACTTTTAATATAATTACTCCCATTTTGTGAATAATATTGTTGGCCATCAGGTTATAAATTTTTAACAATAAATAAGGCTTAGTTAGTTTTTATTTAAATTTAATATGTCTGTTCAGCTGTACTATTTAAATAGCGCGCGCATTGCACTGACGTTTAAACTTAACAGCGCCACATTATCCGCATACCCCACCACTGTAGGAACAGAAGTTGCGTCCCTGGGTCTAGACGCTAGTCGATAGACCCAGTACGACCTAGCAGCCCCATTCCCGCATCTACGCACCACGCTCCTCCAAGAGCACCGCATAACCACGATAATGTGAAACCCACCCCCTTGGAGCTAAGCATTCAACCCAGAAGATCGCGCTTTAGGGACTGTGCCAGTATTTATTCCGTCGAAGAGCGTTTCTTTTGTAGTTTCTGTTTAAAAATGTTATTAACTTTTTTTATTCTTTGTTACTGTTAATATAATAATCTGTTTGTTGATGTCTGATGTTATTAAAATATAACTTAATAAAATAAATAAAATACATTCAATCATTTAAAAAAATGAAAAATGCCTGCGTGGGGGCAAAAAAAGAAAAGCCTCGTAACGTTGCGTTGGTCTGACCGCCACTCTACTTTTCTTATATCGTAATATATTTTTTATTTTATTTTAGTAATAGCCAACCTATTATAGAAAAGTTAAAATAGGTTACCTGAACCTGTAAACAGTGTAAACACTTGAGTTTATTCTTCTTGAACGGCAACGTCAACATTGATTGTTATTAATTCTCCAATTAATTAGTTAATTAATTTTATATACTGACACAGACAATAAATCAACGTAAATTAAACGCAATCTAGTTGCTACAATATTTGTTTAGAATTAATATGTTCAATTCATAACTATTATTAGTAGATCTACTTTTCTTATCACAAATGAACATGACGTACTGACCTACTGGACAGAGTTTAAGCATTTCCTAGACAGTCTACTAAGTTATAGTATTCCTAATTTTATTTAAAGTTATAATTAAATTAGGAATTTTATAACATATAGAAAACTTGTTGCAGTTAGAACATGTATCTTCTATCTGTTTATATATTAAATCCGAATCTCTTCCACATGTCTCGATATTTACTGCCGCTCCGTTCCCGCTACTAAAAGCCCCATCTTCGCGCATCATATACAGTGTGTCCCAAATTCGAGTCTAAACATTGGAATCTCAAAAACTGTAAGAGGTACAAAGTCGGTTGAACAGGGAAAGCTTTGCATTATATTACGAGTAACTCTTTTAGTTTACAGATATTTAAAAAAAAACAAAATTTACAATTTTCTTTTTTCCTCAAAAACATCTTTATTCTTTTATTTACGATTTCGGAACTTGCACATTATTAAGTCACTTTTTAAAAATAGAGGCGAAGATATTCTCTACAATTTTTAGCATGAACTAGGGATTAAATTGTTCAATGTGCCGTCCATTTTGGTCTATGCACTTTTGGCACCTTTCTAAAAGTATGTATGTTAAATCTATATCTGTCTCACCATAACTGGATTCTGGATTTGGAATTGGGAGTGTGAGTTACCTCACGCGCACTTAGACCACAATAGGGGGGCCCATTGTACTACCTCCCCAGCAGCTCTCCACATTGGACATCACCCAAGCCACCCAACCTTTTGGATGTACTTAAAGACATCCGCAATTGGAGTGTTGCTGATTTCGGCCATGTTAGGCCAGAAGTCCCCCAGCATGGATCCTCTGGTTGTTGCGAGAGCTGTGACATAGAACATGTTCTGCCGACTCGTCGTCCTCGTTGCATGCACGACAGTTTGGACTGTCCGCCAGTCCCATCCTGTGCATGTGTTGTTGTAGGGTGCAGTGTTCAGATAAGATACCCGCAACTAGTCGCAAGTTCTTTCGGGACAGTTGCACACAGTATTTGGCTGTGTTTGGTAAGAGTGCCGTAATAGCAGCCCTTGCTTGACGACAGCTTTGAGTGTTAACCAATCTTCGTGTGAAGCTTTTTAAGGTTTCTTGGTATAGCATAAAGCTTAATGTCTTCAGGGATATGGGAACGACGGGTTCTAGCCCCCAGAGAGGTTGTTCGGAGGCCAGTCTCGCAATCTCATCAACCTTTTCATTGCCGTAGTTGCCGTCATGTTCTTTCACCCATACAAGGGAAACGGCATTAACTTTTGAGATATCGTCAAGAGCTTCATGACACCGCAGTACCACTCTTGATGTGATTTTACAATTGCCTAGGGTTATTAAAGCGTCTCTGCTATCGCTGTAGATACCAATACGTTGGTTCTTGATTTGTCGTTCAAGAATTGCATTTGCACCATGCATTATTCCCACTACCTCCGCTTGGCCTAGTGATATACTCTGGCGTAGGTTTAGGTCATCGAGAGAAATTCCGACACCCATTCCATGCCATGTTTTAGATCCATCTGTGAAGAAGGATATATCCATATGCTGGGTTGGTCTAGCATTCGCATAGACACTAAAGTGTCTATTGAAGGCATATTGTAAAGGAAGGTAGTCTACCATAGCATCCAGAAGAGGAATCTTGACGATTGCCTCATCCAGGATGTGGGCTCCCTTGCCTACTGTGTGCCACCGCCCTTTATGGCGCAGCCTCAAAGCAGTCCTCACAGCTACTTCCTCCACAAAAAGATCAAGTGGAGAAAGGCATAAGATCACCTCTAAGGCGGCCGTGTGGATTGAGCGTATAGCACCTGTAAAACTGAGACAAGCGAGACGTTGCACGTGTCCTAGTTTGCTGCTGTAGCCAGTCTGACCCTGGACCACCAGAGAAGTGCTCCGTAGCATAGGCCTAATCACGGCGGTATACAGCCACAAGGTAATTCTAGGAGAGAGTCCCCAGGATTTACCTAGAGCGCGGCGACACTGCTAGAAAGCCATGCATGCTTTGTTCGTGTTAGCTTTCAGGTGTTTCTCCCAGTTCAGCTGTTTGTCAAAAATAACTCTCAGGTATTTGACATTATCTGAGAATCTGAGAGAAGTGTTGAATATACCATAACAAAACTACTAAATCTTACATCTCGGAAAGATTTATCGCTATAACACAAATGCGGCTGTAGTTTACGTTTACGTTTGCTGTCATTTCTGTTGGTATAATTCGGTTACTTATGATTCTAGCGGGTCGGAAATGTGTATTTATCGCCCGACAAGAGCGTCTTGTACAGCATATTTTATACAATTTCTTTTAATAACAAACAAACAAACATACTTTATCACTGCAAGGGAACCGCCACAACAAATATCTTCTCACAGACAGTTTACGAAATAAACAAATATACGCTACGCACTCCGCACTTCATTGACTTACATATTAAGAACTCAAGTAGCCATAACATTTATGTTTGTGTGAAAAAATTGCAGCGTGTACATTACTAGCTCTCATTTAAAAAGAACTAGCTGAATCCGTACGCTTTTGTACTTTCCCATACTTTCATTATGCAAATGTATTGTGATAACGAAAATCTTCGAATATGACAACAAAAAGTTGTCGAGCTATTAAGTTTTATTTTACGCACCGGAAACGGAAGTTAGACATGTCTTTGGTAGCATTTCTTTCACAAAATAATAATAATAATAAATGTAAGAACAGAATTTGATAAAGAGCGTTAAGATACGTCTAAAGTTTTTTCCGTGCATTGTAGCTTTAAAATGGTGTTTGTAACTTTTCGGTTTCAACGCTTTTTTACTCAAAAACGAGTTCACGGATCGGGATTAATTTTGATATTACAACAGCCCTAGAGGAATACAATGTTAATATACAAAAAGATTTTTTTTACAAATGAAAACCGTGTAGTAACAATATTGTAAAAGTTTGGACATTACCAAATACGGCCACACGATTTTTGTATACTTTGTAAGCTTATAGAGCTAGGGATAGGCTAATATTTGTTTTGCGTCCCAGTCTACTAATTTGTCTGTGACGCCTACTATGAATTTTTGAAAAACGTAAATTCATGCCCCTCTCTTTAATAAACGACGGACGATTAAAAATTTCTGTTACGGCTGAGCTTATAATTGATAATAGAATAAGATTGAGAACTTAATTTTTAGATGCCGCAATGTTTAGTGGGGGAGAATAACTCCCCCTCCCTAATTTTGACAACAAATTTGTCAAAATCGATTTATACAAAATTAAAGCAATCTCCATAAAATTCATGAAACTAGGACCACGATCCACGGTCCGCTACACTGGCTTCAATAGTTAATTTATTATTTAAAAAAACGTGAGGCATAGCGCACGGGTTCCGCTACTTACGATTAATCGCGTAAGGCGAATCTAACAGTCTTTCCCGCAATTGTTTCTGATTTTCAGAAAATTTGAATTAATACAGTTAATTTTTCACGTAACCGGACAAATAAAAAGCTAGTGGTGCTAATCAGGTGTACGGGTACAAAAGTTTGCGCTTGTATCTCAAAAACGAAAGAAAGTAGAACGTATTTGAGAACATTTTTGAGTGTATTTTTTAAAAGTGCCTTAATAATGTGCAAGTTTCGAAAATGTAAATAAAAAAAAATTAAAAAGTCATTGAGGAAAAAAAATCTCAAAACCTTGGCTTTTTCAAAAATCTCAAAAACTTAGTTACCCTACATCTGAAAAAAGAGTCTTAATACTACATAACACTAGGCAAATACTTCCCCATTTAACCGACTTTGCATCTCTTACCGTTTTCGAGATCCCAATGTTGAGACTAGAATTTGGAACACACTATATATAAGGCGCAAATTCGTAGCTACTGGTGAGTAGAGGACCAATACAGTTTTGGTGAAAAATAAGTTCGATGCGTAAACAGTGGACAACCGGTGTGGCAGGTGACGGCCTTGAGTAGTAAATCGGTCTTTCTATACAACGGAGCGTGACCAAGGCTTATATAAACTATTAACTTTATTATTTGTGTATATTTACCCTAAGAAACATTTGCTTGGACAATTACAGAGCGCAAGCAAAGAATATACACATACTAACGGTCTACTATTATTTGTGTCTTAGTACTAGCATTTTTCTCGAGTATCGACAGCAAGAAGTCGGAAGGTTTCTTAAAACCAAAATTAATACAAGTATTGGAAGCTCACGTTACAATACAAATATGTCTAATAAAAATAGATATTTTTGTACGTACTCACGACGAACGAGTACTATTAATTTTAAAATTATTTTTACCTTAATGTCATTAAAACCATTCAGTAAAAATCCCACACAAGCTTATTAAAACCATACCGAATATTCTATTAACATTTTTATGAGTAGACTTTCAGTATCTATATATTAAATCTGTAATTGTCTCAACATTACGCGACGACGGGCTACGCTCGTACATCTCGACACGGTTTATTTAATATTATGTTTGCCAGCTCCGATGTTTATGTTACAGTAACGTAGGGCCACGCGCCTTTCGATTTCAAAAACTTGCATGTTTTAACAGAAATTATTAAAACAAAAATGCGTGGGGCGTAGGCCACGGATTCTGCTAGTTCTATTTTATATTTAAAGCTTTAACTAATTACTCATAAAATATCTGTACATATTTCTATTCTTTCTAGATAGGACCACAAACGAAAAATAAAATTAGGCAAGAATTCAGAACAGAACTAGACCACAACACACAACAAAATCTAAAAATCTTAAAAAACGAAACAACTGAAGCTGTAACTGGCAGAAATGAATCCTTGCCGATTTTCACCAAATGGACGCCTTGGTCAAGATGCGAAGACTGCCTTCAAAGAAGGATGAAGAAGTGCATCAGTCCAAAGTGTAGACAATCTAAACTATATGAAGAAAGGCCGTGCAGTAAAAGAAGATGTAAAAGAAAAAGAAGACGAAAACAAGACGAAGATTTTCGAGTGGTACAAGTAGAGGTAAACTGTTTGAAACTAGTCTTCTTAAATTAAATTTGAATTCTTGATGGGTTAATCAGTAGTTCGTTTGCGTCTGTGTCCTTATTATTGTAGGTGCAATACAATAGAAAAGGAATTTAAATCTAAGATTAACATCAGCACATCGTTGTTATGACGACTGATTATTATTCTGGATTAAATTGATATTTTAATTCCAACTGTGTGGTCGTACCTGCCTAAAATATAAATGTATGCAAAAGCTCTTATTTTGGCTAGAGAGTGATTGTAAAATTTCAAAGAATTTCTTAATATAAGGTATTGCGTAGGTAGCAAATTTGTTATAGCTTCTTTTGGTATTATTTCATTTTATATGGTAATCATTGTAATAAGAATTTTATGTAAATTGTGTTATGGTCTCGATTTCTAATAACATTTTGAAACTGTAGATTTAGTGGTGAAAGCTAAAGATAGTTTAAAACGATAATTTACAGGAAAAATTACAAATGTCGTTTAAAGTGTCTGAAAAAGCTCAAAATTGCGTGTTCAATTAAGCAGGGGCACGCTATTTGCTGTTGAAAACAGCACGTCATTATTTATTTGTTTCATAATTTGTCATTTGTTTGAATTTAGTTCCTAATTTTGAAATCGATCTGAAGTGCAAAAAACGGGTCGCGTATAAACATACCGCTCGTTCTGCTTGTTTATTAGAAGCCCCCAGTGCCATCAAGATATCATAATACTCTTGGTTTCAATAATTTGCGGCCATTCTGTCGCACTTTAGAACTAAATTCAAACAAATGACGAACTATGAAACAAATAAACAGTGACGTGCTGTTTTCAACAGCCTATAGCGTGCCGCTGCTTAATTGAACACGCAATTTTGTTGCCACTTTAAACAACATTTGTAATTTGTTCTGTCAATTATTGTTTTAAAATATCTTTTATTGTTGTAATGTATCATGTATTTATTTTCAGTGCTTGATCAACCACTTAAATTTGAGTTTGAATGTTTGTTTTTTAATTATTTTCAAATTTTTCCAAATCTTAATAACTCTAAAAATATTGGTCAATTCGAAAAATCGCAGAAGAACTTTTTGTTCAGTTTTTATGGTAGAATACCGTCCCGCAGTCCGTGCCGTAAGTTTCGGAACACCCTGTATGAGGGTGATTCATAACATGTGGGACGCACTATTATGATGGATTCAGACTCTGAAAACAGCGACTAAAGTTCGTAAAGACATCGATCTGGAAAAGCTTCTTTGCAGAGATACAGCTTCCTAAAGACCTAAATTTTAAAATTTTATATCTGAGCATTACTCATTTAGCTTGGTATTTGTACCAATTTTTGTTTCAGCTTGTGCAACCGATGTGTCTTATGTCTCATATGGGGGTGGTAAGGGGGTTAATTTTTTTTAAATATATTAGATATCTACAATTTTTGAATTTTTGCTCATCCATACATATATACAAGCACAAAGGGTTTTTTTCTCCCCTTCCTCCAGCGGCTACCGCTTCACCAATTTGGACCATTTTTTTTTAATGAAAGGTCTTTATCCACAGATGGAACATGAAACATTTTTATATTTTTATTCTACGTCGATTTTTTAATAATAATTATTTTAATTTATAATATATATGAAGGTCGGCTAGACGCGCGTCACTTGGGGCGCCATCTACAATAACGTCGCGTGTCATTATTTGAACTAATGCATCACGTGAATTGACATTTCGCCGGTTCTGTCAACGCTGTCTGTCAGTGCATTGTGTGCTGGGGTAACACTAGTATAATTTTATTCTCCGTACAAAATTATTAAGAGGGTACTTTTATTGCGGAATAATGTTTTGGGCCAACTCAACTTATGGTGTTTTAAATGCTCAAAAACGGGCTTTTCGAATTTTAGAGCTAGTATGGCTGTAAGGGAACCCTGTACGACAGTCGTTATATCATTTAAAAAATAATGACTAATTAATTTATATATTATTAAAAGAATCTTATTTATTTTTAAAGTATTTTAAAAGTATTCATTTACTTAATGTTAATTCTAGTTTTCACGAATGGCCAACAAGTTGCTGCGTATTACTTCAGCTTTCAACGGCTATCTTTGCCCTTAACGTACAACATCTCGTTGAATAAATATCAAAGCAGATGTAAGAGCAAAAATCAGCCTATAAGCCGCTGCCGACTCATGGACAGAGAAAGTGTTAAAATTTCCTCCATTTTGCAACTTGGAAGTTTGAAAAAAGCGGTCTTAACGTCTATGCCCTTTTCTTGGCTTTCAAAAAATATGTTAAGCTTCCGCTTTAAGTTTCAAATTTTGTTGAAGCTTCTGTCCTCGATGTATTTTTGATATAAGCTCACATTTTAGGTTTAATCAAAATTCTGCAACTGCTTCGTCGTAAATATGAGAGAACAAACGAACGCACCCACCCATCGATAGACAACTATTGTTTCGAGTTTTAACCCCCAAATCGGATTTTTTTTCGTTAAAATCTTCAAATTTAAACTTTTCATGAAATCAATACTACAACGGCTAAAATTTCTTTATAACTGTGAAGTATTTTTCTTATATTAGCATTTTACGTAGTTTTAGCATTTTTATCTACTGATTTTTAACCTATTTTTTAGCTATAACCAAATTACTTCGCTTTTTGACAAATAAATACATTCCTTCATTTCTTTATTACTTCGTCCAAGTAAAATTAACGCCAATAAGGATTAACAATAACAATACGAACGGCTCATACAACAGCCGCAAATTGGTCTATAAATAAAAATTTCGAAATACTTCTATTTATGCCACGGCCTTTATAATAATAACTGACACTGTGATGTAACGTTTTGATTTTTTCTGTGTTCCGACTTCTGAGTAGGTACCTACTGTTGTAGTAAAATATGTAAACATTAACTGCTTGACAGTAAAATATAATGCTAAATGTTAATGTTTTCAGGAATACAACACTGGAATTTTTAAAATAAATGTTTCAAATTTAAATTTGAAAATAAAGGACAGTGTGTCAGTATTTTGGATTAAGCCACTGTATATATTTAAGTTTTGACAAGCCTCTCATCATATTGATTGGATTCTGTAGTGTGGTTTATAGAAACCTTTAAAGTTTATTTCTGTAAAGACTTATTCGGGTTCTTTTAGGTTGTTTTTGAACTTTTTTCTATTTTTAAGAATTCACCATTAAAATCACTTTGACAAATTTTCTTATAATCTATAACATATACATTAGGGTGGTCCTTATTTATGAAAGTCTGAATTCTTTCAAATACGCCCCCCAGTTTTGTTCCATTATATAAAGAAATAAGCCTGTAAAAATTTAAGCAAAAAAAAATAATATTAACACGTGCCTCTTTTGGCTCAAACATTGAAATAATTTTGATTTTACAATTTTTCGTTTATTTAAATTTTTTATGAATCCTTGAAAGTAAAAATAACTATTTAATTAACATTTTGTTATTTTCGAAACAATTATAAATATTTTAATTCATATTTCATCAAAATCGAACGAACATATCAAAAGTTATTGTATTTTGAATGTAAAAGCACATTATCTATGCGACATAGGTACAATTTGTAGATAATGGAGTAAATGCAGATCCGGATGCAATTCATTTTAAATAAAAATACTGTTTATTGCTTTAAATTTTAAAAACAATCTGATTTACTACTTAATGCAAAAAAGTAATGAAAATTAGTCAAACTAACAAATAAACTTAATATAAAAAAAAATTGTTTTTCTCTTTGATACGTTGTTTATTCGAAAGATTGTGGTATCGTTTCGCAACTATGTGCCGGATATCTTTTTCTATAGTCTTGAATAACCTGCATTACAAAAATCAGAAGGTTTATTAACATTAATTAGTTGAAAATAAAGATAAATAAATACTAAATGGAATAGTATTAATTATTTGTAAAAGGTACTGTTTGGGTAAATATATTATTAAAATCCAAAACTAATTTTATTTCTCGCTTAGCAGTATCGTTAGCTACCTTCAGAGATTTTATTATTTTAAGATCTTAAATCTACTTTTCTCTATGTTTTAATTTTTCTGGATGACAACGAAGAAAGTCTGTTTCTATTTTAAAACGGCGAAAAAGTTTATTACATTGGCAGATATAAAATTTTCCAATTTTCTCAAAACAAATGTATTTAAATCTTCTGGTTTCATTAATAGCCCTTTTTGAAGTTCTTCTTTTTAATATCTTCTTTATCATGTTGCTAATTAATCTTTGCGGCCATATGAATTTTAGTATCCAGTGGCAGGTTTTCATCAAAAAATGCAAATGCTGCTGTTTCTGTATTTAGGTACCACAAATGATTTGTAAACTTATTGGCAGTAACAGGTGCAGGATTTTTTAGATTTTTTTTAAATCCGCAACGTAGATAAAAAAATAAAAGAAAAATTTATTTCTTATACTTATAATATTAATTAATTAATTGTCGATGACGTCTCTTCACTATGTTTTTGTCTTTGTTGTATTTCTTTGTCTTTCTTCTTCATTCTTCGCTCTTAAATTCCTTCTAAAATTTTGTCCACGCCGAGCATTCAGCTTGGTCGTTCTTTTTTCTCTGTTAAAGTAAGAATTCCTTGTCTTCATTTATTGTAATCATATTTAGAGCGTTTTTGTGTGAAATTTTTGTGCGAAAAAATTGCCAAACTCATGAAATCTGCTTTTCTCATTCGTTCGCTGTCGTTCTGCTGTATTTTTACGATTTTTCCCTAAGCTTCTCCAGTCGTTGTATAATTTTTCTAATAATTGAACGCATGGTTGTTGTAATCTTGTTGGTATTCTGGCTGTTTTCCAAAATATAGTACATTCTTGTACAGTAAAAGTAGCACTCTCTCAAACACTTAGTTTTATTACCCGTAAGTTAAAAAACAAAAACTTGAAGAACGTCCTTATTAGAAGATCCTGTAGTTCGACTTTTGGTATTTTTAATTAAAATGATTTTTTTGTCTCAAATCGATACTGCTTAAAGAAGACATTTTCAGCATATATAAATAATCCAAAAAAACAGAAATTAAATATTAAAATAACTGGATATTAAAATTACCGAAGTATTCTTAAAGTCGTTGTTCTGGTCACGATTTCAAAATTACAACTGCCAGATGTTACCCTGCGCAGTACTGCCAACAACTGCAAAATAGATGAAATCTAAACATAATATTAGTAATCTTGAATAACAAAATGATAACTAAATAGTTATTTTTGACTTTAAAAATTAATAAAAAATGGAAAAAAAACAAAAATTGTAAAATTTTGATTTTTTCGATTTTTAAGCTCGAAGAGGCACGTGTTAATGTTATTTGTTTGAACCGAAATTTGTACAGGTTTATTTTCTCATATAAAGGAACAAAACTAGGGGGCGTATGTAGAACCAATCAAATTTTTTTTCATATATAAATAAGGACCACCCTAATATACATAGAACATATACACTAGAAACTGAACAAAATAGGTATATTTCCTTTTTAGATTTATACATATAAAAATTAATTCAAATCTTAAATTTGAATATTTTGTTTATGGAAAACCTACACAAACAGACATTACAATACCACACGATTCTTGTCATTATAAAACATTATAAATTAGCAGCATACAGGTCCCTGATACATAGGGCTTTGACAGACCCTTTAGGTGAAATTACATATAATAGAGAAATTTCGATTATTAAACAAATTGCATACAATGATGGTTAAATTACTCAATTTATTGATATACTAATTAAAGAGGAAAATTATTAATTAGCTATTCAGAAAATTTATCCGACTACTTCATCAGATAAAATGAAATACGCGTCAAGTCCGTATTTTGGCAATAAATCAGAACAAATTGCCAAAAATAAACAAAACAAATAAATGTAAAATAACTTTTAAATCAACAAAAAACATTTTAAACACTTTGTTTAATGCTAAAGAAAAAACAGACCGTTTGCTAAAATCAGGCATCTACAAATTAAATTACTCGAACTGTAATTCGGTTTATATAGGGCAAACAATTAGAAATGTTGATACTAGGTACAAAGAACACGTACGTTGTTACAAATATAAAGACTCACATAATTCCAATTATGCTAAACACTTATTAGAACACAATCATTCAATGACATCTAATAACACTAAATTGTTGTAAGTTGGATATTAGTCCAGTCAATGAATGCTCAAAAGGGGGGTGTAGAGAGAAATGGAAGGAACACAATTTTTGACTTTGGGACTTTGTTTGGACTAGTTAGGAGGTAAACATACTAAAAGTCTCCACTCCTAGGTGGTGAGCGGGGTGCAGGGGGGCACGTAGAAAGTCCCTTTTTTCGGTTTTTCGCTTATATCTCGGAAACTATGCGTCCTAGCGATAAGAGCATTCTATACAAAATTAAAGCTAACAAAATGTGCCACAAGATTGACTGCATTTATTTTTTCGCTATCTCGCATAGTTTCCGAGATATTCGCGCTCAAAATTCGATAATTTAAAAATAAAATTTTTGCCTCACGTTTTTTGCCTTATTTGGCTAGCTAACTCTTCAGCCCTTCGTTCTACGAAAAGGTCATGAGAAAGGAAGTTGTACAGCATTAAATTTCTTTCAAGAATATATGATATTTTTCCAACCGTTCAAAAGTTTTAATTTTAACTTTATGTGCAAATTCCGAGATTTTGCAGAAAAACTTAACTTTCGTATTTTCCGTTATTTCACTGCTCTAACTCTATGTATAAGCCAATATATTTTATTTCACGTTCTTTAATAATTACGTGTTTTAATAATTAAATATGAATGTTAGCTTTCCGGTTTTGTTTACAATTAATTATCAAGTGTTTGTTTGTCACAAATATGAATAATTCTTAATTAATAGATAATTGTTTTTGCAGCTTATTAGTTCAAAAGAAGTTGAATTGTTTTGCTTTAATTGTAATGAGGCTTCACTTTGCATTTATTGATTTATTTGTGCCACTGACCTATTTGTATACCAAACATCGACAATATCTATAAGTTCAGACAGAGAGTGATTTCTGTAGCCTTCAGGCCGTCTCCTCGAACTCCGCATCCAATAGGGACCGTTATCCCCACTCCTTACCCACCTCAGGAATTCCAAAGGGCTCGCAAGCTGGGGACCCAACACCAGATCCCTTACCATTCAGTTCTTTCTCAACTTAGCTGTTAATGGCCAAAAGACCTATGTAGAGAGTTATTATGGCTCCTAAATAACAATAAAGATTCAGCGATCCTCGATAAATTGTCAATTTTGAGTATTATCAAAAAATTTCCATGATATATAGTCATTGTATTTCTGTAGGGGTGAGAGATGGAGCTCTCAAAGTGGTTCCATTAGATTCGAGGTTTCAAAAATAGTATTCAACGACACCAAACAATAATACTTTTGAAGAACTACATATGTACCTGAAACTATATTATATAATACATATATACATATAATTTCTTTATGTGCCACTTATATATATAGTACATACTATTTATACATATAAATACGTATACATTGGCTTATACATAGAGTTAGAGCAGTGAAATAACGGAAAATACGAAAGTTAAGTTTTTCTGCAAAATCTCGGAATTTACACATGAAGTGAAAATTGCTCTAACTTTTGAACGGTCGATAAAATAGTAAAATATCATATATTCTTGAAGGAAATTTAATGGCCTACAACTTCCTTCCTCATGACTTTTTCGTAGGACGAAGGGCTGAAGAGTTGGCTAGTCAAATAAGGCAAAAAAAGAGCAGCAAAATTTTATTTTCAAAATTAGCAAATTTTGAGCGCGGATATCTCGGAAACTATGCGAGATAGCGAAACAATAAATGTAATCAATCTTGTGGAACATTTTGTCAGCTTTAATTTTGTATAGAATGGTCTTATCGCTAGGACGCATAGTTTCCGATATATAAGCGAAAAACCGAAAAAAGAGACCTTCTACGTGCCACCCTGCACCCCGCTCACCTCCTAGGAGTGGGGACTTTTAGTATGTTTACTTCCTAACTAGTCCAAACAAAGTACCAAAGTCAAAAATTGTGTTCCTTCCATTTCCCTCTACAACCTTTTCGTTGACTAGACTATATACTAGAAGCATTTGAAATTCACACTTAAAATCTGTACCTTTAAGAAATAAACAAATTGATCTCTTGAATTCACCATTATTGGACGTTTTGGGATGAAAAATCAAGTCATCAGGACGCAGATATAGAAAATCAAGATCAAGTTATGAAGATTTATTGTTCCTATAGCAACACCAACGGTTTACTTTTAATCTTGCCTCTGATAATGACGTGTAAACACTTGAAATACGTATAAGGCTAAGATAAAAAAGACCTGTTCATGTTAAGAATTGTTTTATTTACAATAAATAATTGTTGTTGTTTCTAATCAAAAACAATGTTTTATTAAATTAAAATGGTTTATATGCAGTATTGTGCAATACGCACAGGCACACTCTGAGACATGAAATTCTTAATGGTTAGACAAGCGAATATTTTCATTCAGAAATGCTGCGTATTACTTCAACTTTCAATACCTATCTTTGCCATTGACGTACAACGTCCCGTTGAATAAATATCAAAGCGGACATAGGAGCAAAAGTCAGCGTATGAGCCGCCGGCGACTCGTGGACAGGGAAAGTGTTAAAATTTCCTCATTTTGCAACTCGGAAGTTTCAAAAAAGCGGTCTTAACGTCTATCCGATCCTGTCCAAAAAATGTGTTAAGCATCCGCTTCAAGTCTTAAAATAATTTTGCCAAAGCTTCTGTTCTCGATGTGTTTCTGATATAACCTTACATTTTAAAATTAGTAAAATCGGACAACTGCTTCGTTGTTCGGCGGATGTGACAGAACAAACGATAGACATTTTCCTACAACTCTTGTTTGGACTTTCAACTCCCAAAACGGGCTTTTTCCGTTAACATTTCTAAATCGAAAATTTTCATGAAATCAATACTACAATGGTTAAAATTTCATTGTAACTGTGAAGTAATTTTCTTATACAGTATTTACATTAGCATTTTAATTAAATTTAGTATTGCTATTTACAGATTTTTCACCCACTTTTTGCTGTAAATCAATTACATTCTCGTTTAAACGAATAAATATATTCCTTCATTTTTTTTGATACTTCGACGAAGCTTCGTCGTAAATGAAAATTATAAATAATAACGAATAAGAATACGAACGGCTCATAAAACAGCCGCAAATTGGTCTATAAATAAAATTTCTATTTATGCCACGGCCTTTATAATAATAAATGACACTGTGATGTAACGTTTTGATTTTTTCCTGTGTTCTCACTTCTAAGTAGGTACCTACTGCTGTATTAAAACATGTAAACATTAACTGCTTGGCAGTGAAGTATAATGCTAAATGTTAATTTTTTCAGAAATACATCTATAGAATTTTTAAAATAAATTTTATAATTTTAATTTTTGAAAATAAAGGACAGTGAGTAAGTCATATTTAAGTTTTGACAAATTGCTCGTCATTTGAATTGACTTCTGTAGTTTGTTTATGAAAACCTTTAAAGCTTATTGACTGATTTTCTTTGTACAAAATAGAAAACTACGTTTTTAGAATATTTATTCGGGTTCTTTTAGAATATTTTTGTACTTTTTCATTTTTTTAACAATTTGCCATTAAAATTATTTTAATTTTTGAATTCACTAGATTTTGCTGATCTTGATTGATTCTGTTAGATTTTCCAGACTATATTATCTATATAATAAATTTGGATTCACTTCACCTGTCTCACCTTTTAGTGATGACAGGCCCCCGCTACTAGAAACCAGATTTGTACGCGTACTTTATATAAGGCGCATATTCGTATGTGCCGGTGTATATCAGTTCAATACAGTTTGCTATACAAAGAATAAAATTGGATTTACACTGAATGTTTGTATTATTAAACTAAACTCGCTCAGGAAACATTATAGCTCCACACAGTTTATTATTATTTTGTTATTTCCGGTTTCCGATGTTTATGTAAAAGTCACGTAGGCTCCGGGTCCGGGTAAAAAATGAGAATTATTTATACTAATGCTACCGAAATATAAAATTTGTCTATTTTTATTAACAAAATAACTTTTCTTTCCAAAAATCTGTTGCTATTATATAGGTATATTATACTTATAATAGGCACATCATTTACTGCACTGCTGCCGCGGGCACGCCTTTAAGGCCAATAAAACATTTTAAGCATACCGCCCAGAGACAGCGGTACTTAATTTCCTTTTTTGCCGAAATGGGGATCCTAAGGCTACCAAACTTAAGAACCGCTGCCTTATACTATTAATACATACATGTATTAATTATAACAATACATCTCTTTTTTAATGAATTTCCCTTAGAGTTCCCCCGACTTCATTGGAACTTCCCCGACTTCCCTTGGACTTCCCCCGTTTTCCCTTAGGCTTCCCCCGTCTTTCCTTGAAGTTCCCCGACTTCCCTTAGACTTCCCCCGACTTCTCTGGACTTCCCCGACTTCCCTTGGACTTCCCCAACTTCCTCAACATCCCGAGACTTCCTCCAACGTGTACGCCAGACTTCCTCTGCGGTTTACTCCTCGACTTTAACACGCAATGCAATAGACTTTAAAGGGGTGTCGACAGGTGTTTTTTGCAGTTTCTAGAGTAAGTATTATCTATTACATTATTTACTAATCCTATCAGGATTTTCATTAAACTTTTGCATTAAAATTTTTCGATTATACTAGTAATTGAACTGAACCGTGAATTTGGACGTAGTGTTTAAAACTCTTAAATAATGTAATAACTAGATAATAATTACTTCAGAAACTGCCGAAACATCTGCCAACACTCTTTCAACCTCCGTTGCATTGTATGTTAAACTTGTAAGCAAGATGCATGGATGGATAGCTATGAAAAGTTTCAGGCTTTCTGATGATTATGTTTTTGTTCACAAATTTACCATCCACTAAGCGATATGGGAACAGGTTGGATAATAGACTTTTCTTTAAATTATTGAAACAATGATTAGCCTCAAGGCAACTAAATGTTTGATTTCTACGTTAATTTAGCTAATTGACTGTTTCGGTAGTTAAAATGCGTCATTTACACATTGTGTGTGTGTGTTAGCTAACTTTTGGACTTCACACTCGTATGTTATTAAAATGCTAACTCGACTACGCCATCTCCTGTGAACGAATAAAACTTTTATGTTTACAAATATTATTGTTCAGACTTCACTTAAATGATATAATTTTAGACTTTAAAAAAGAGTGTTTTCGTCAACTAAAAAACATGATTTTTTAGATTTCACCCGAAAAAAAAAACAAAGAAAAATATAACATTAAAGGGGAATTACACTAGTAACGCCCTCTATGATGTGCGGCGAGAAAAAGTTGCAAAGCAACAAACCGGCAAAGTTGCGATCGGAACCTGCTAAGCAGGTATCTGCGATCGCACCGGCTTCTAAGCACAAAACACAGAAACGCCCGTGTGGCAAGAAATAAGAAGGAAGAGATTTGGTTGCAATTATGGCTAGAATAGACCACTACATGTTTCGTTCTTATTTGCAACTTTTTCTCGCCGCACATCATAGAGGGCGTTACTAGTGTAATTCCCCTTTAATGTTATACTTTCTGGCATATATCTGCTTGTTTGCTTTTGGTTTTAATTATGGTTAGAATTTTCTCCACCTGATGAGTTCAAATAAGAACGAAACATGTAGTGGTCTATTCTAGCCATAATTGAAACCAAATCTCTTCTTTCTTATTTCTCGCTACACAGGCGTTTCTGTGTTTTGGAATTAGAGGCCGGTGCGATCGCAGATACCTGCTTAGCAGGTTCCGATCGCAACTTTGCCGGTTTGTTGCTTTGCAACTTTTCCTCGCCGCACATCATAGAGGGCGTTACTAGTGTAATTCCCCTTTAATGTTATACTTTCTGGCATATGTCTGCTTGTTTGCTTTTGGTTTCAATTATGGTTAGAATTATTTCCACCTGATGAGTTCAAATAAGAACGAAACATGTAGTGGTCTATTCTAGCCATAATTGAAACCAAATCTCTTCTTTCTTAGAGAAAAATATTATTTATGCGGACAAAAATACAATATTTATTAAAAACAATTTTTGGGTTAAAAATAATATACATTTTAGTTGTTTAACTAGTCCAAATGGCGCTGTTTATTAATAGGTCTACAACTTTTAGTGTTTTACTTCAATAATTTTTCTGTATATTCATTATGAACAGAAATATGTAAATTTGAAAGTTATATCACGTTTTCGGTTTTTCGTTGTTTATCTTATGTTACACACTTATATTATCGACATGTAAAATAAAATATTGGATGAAATAAAAATGTTGTTTGGGAAACACCAAAACGCTGCATTTGTAAACTTTCTTCTTTTTCTTCGTGTTCTTATTTTTCTTCTTGTTCTTCTTTTTCATCTTTTTCTTCTTTTTTCTGCTTCTTCTTCTTCTTCTTCTTCTTCTTCTTCTTCTTCTTCTTCTTCTCCTCCTTGTTCTTCTCTTTCTTCTTTTCCTTCTTCTTCCTCTTCTTCTTCTCTTTCTTCTTCTCCTTTCCTTTTCCTTTTCTTCTCCTTTTTCTTCTCTTTTTTCTTCTCCTTCTTCTTCTCTTTCTTCTTCTTTTTCTTCTTCTTTGTTTTAAGAATATTTCCTGTTTATTCTGTCTCTATTCCGTGGACGACGAGAACCAAGTTTAGACCCATCTCTTGGGTGGTCGTCCTAGTTGTCTTTGGCCAGTTAGTTTTTGTGTTTTACATATTTTGGCTATTCAGTCGTTGTGCATCCTGTCTACATGGTTGCTAGAAATTATTAGAATATGTCCGTGGGTTACCTATGGTGTATATATTTTCAAAGCATTTATGTTTCTACAAATAACCGTAATTTTTCTGTGGAAACTAACGTTGTTCATCTAATTAAAAGATTTTTGGTTAAACTCAAACCTATTGCAAACCTAATCAAAATAAAGAAAAAAGTCATACAATTTACTAATTCTTAAATTAATTAGGAGAGCATGCAAAAAGCAAGAACATCACGATCTCGCATCTGGAGCAAGTGGTCCAAATGGTCTAAATGTACAAAACAGTGTCGAACGTTTCGAATGAGGATGTGCAAAAAACCCGGAAGATGTAAGAAGAGACGTCAACGTCAAGCAGCGTTCTGCTACCACGACAATACAAAATGCGAACAATACGTTCTTAATTTAATGGACATGAATAACAATCGAAGAATAAGTTATGAAGGTAACGATCAATATACCAAAAACTAACAATTATTTTTAATTTTTTTATTAATTTTAGATACCAATAGGTATCAGTACAACAAACAAGAAAACCAGGGATCTCAACTGTATACTATTCGTCCTAAAAAATGTGGACGAGCACGAAGGAAAACGAAAATGCTGAAAATCATCGGGGGAACCGAAGCCAAAAAGTACAAATGGCCATGGCACGTTGCTGTTATCAACAGATACGGGGTAATTTTTTTAAACATTCTACACAGGTAATTTGAGGTTGGGTACTTTCAAAGAATTCGATCTCATTAAGTACGTCTCGAGGTTAAATTTCTTTTGCAATAGATAACGATATTAAAATGCATTTACTAAAAACGTACTTCGATATCCTTGAGATGGCATAATGTTTGGCATTGGAAGGTTACAAGCAAATGAAAAACAAAACACTTGTTAGCTAATTAATAATTCAGCTTCGGAAAGTAATTAATAAGACGCAGTTTTCTGTTTAATTTTCTTTCCCTGTATGTCCAAGCATGTACGCATCTGTTTTCATTTAGTGACGTAAAAATATAATTAATTAATAATCTGAGACTAATTATTGCGTTATAAATGCCCTGCGAACTTTTGCGCCGTTGGCAATTAGTTATGTACGAACTTGTTGACATTTTTCAACAGTAATTGCTCAATCTACGTCTTTTTATTTACTGTCTTTTGGATTATGTTCAGTCTTACAGTAAATGGTTTTTAGGAAAGCACCCCCTTCTTCCGCAAATAATTTCTTTTTTAATTTGAATTTTTTCTTAAATTTCAGAATAATCGAATACAATTATTTTGAAAAAATCAGAAACAGGCATTCTGTTGACGTGGTCTATTTATTATATGTTAAATAGTAATAAGCACCAGTTACATATTCATATTTTTTTTACACACTTTCAATTTTTAAAATTTTGTCCTCGGGTGAAATGTTTTGCTCTTGCATCACCTCACTACGTCAAGCAGCGATCTATGAGCGAAACTATTAAAAAATAGTGTATTTGTATTTGTGACTTCCCGATATTAAATATATTTTTAACTCATTTTAACTAATTTTTCAAACCAAAACAGTTCTTTAAAAACATTTTTACAAACATGGGCAAAGCACTTTCCGTAGACTTCTTCATACTTTTAAATAATTACGTTTCTTATTTTCAAAAACATTGTTTATTATAAGGTTGTAGCCCCAACAGGTAATACATAAATCAGGATACTCCTAGTATGTGCAGTTTCGTTAGGCTCTGACTAGTTGCGCTGTTCATGTATACTGGGAAGGGCCATAAGAAAGCAAGTGTATAATAGTTAGTAGACGGGAAGATTTTGAAGAATTGGGGAAAAATTAAATATCTATCTTTTGAAAATTTTTCAAGTCCTAATAAGATTTTCAATATTTATCAACAAGTTTTGAAATTTTTTTTAAATTTAAAAATATTAGTTTTAAAAAAATTTTCAAAATTTTCAAAATTTTGAAACTGAAATTAAAAATATATGGCGTTATATAAAGAAGTTTGTGACGTCACTGCTTCGAAAAGAGAGGGGGGAATGTTGTCAAGTACCCCAAAACATGTGCAAAAATTGAAAGTTTTTGACTTGTCCAAGAGTTTAAAAAAACAAAACTTATGGAGATGTACGCTAGTATCCATACTTTATTTATTAACTTTAGTGATGGGATATTTCGAATGAAAATAATCAAACCGTCTGATTATCTAAATATTTCGAGATATATCAACCATTCCATTCTAAAACCATTCTAATGATTATTCAATTTTAAAATTTTTTGTTTTGTTCATTTCGGAAGCGGGTGTTGAAGCGATACCCCGTATCCAACTGTAAATACATGACACGATGACGCCACCAGTCGTGGTATCATGGTGCGAATACACTAATGAAGACAGAGCTTCCAGAATGTGATTTTATTTCCCGCATAAGCACAACGAGATAAGAATGTTTTGACTTGAACGTTCGGATATTACTAATCACAAAACACTTTAATAATATTAGGAATAGTAAACAAGCAAACAGGGCAGTTGTGACTGCACTGTTTTGCTTCTCTTTGTCATGTCAACGCAGGGTCGTATTTGAAAGTTTTAATATTGCTCTAAAAAGTATAAACAATAGAAAATATAAAAATATGAAGAAAATTATTAATATTTGGAATAATACTGCATTACAGTTAATAAAAACAACTGGTACACTTCACAAAAAAATGATTATTTATATAACAATTAATAATCGAATATTGCTTTTGTCCCTGGTCTCATTTAAAAAAAAACTATTAATTCATAAAACAAAAAAAGCATCTACTTTTGCGGTTTATTCTCAAAAACAGGCCAGAATTAACGGTGAAATATGATGACATTAATAAAAATACTATTCAAAGCTGAAGGTTTACGCTCTTTCGCCGGGTAGACCGAGGAAAGATGATGAGAACAATAATTCCTTTATTCAGAAAACAAGCGGAAAGCATTTTTACCGCATAGAAACGTCCGAATGATTTTACCCGAATGAAACATTCGGATATTAAATTAATTCGAATGACAAGCATTCAATTATAAAATTTGTTCAATTATGCTCATCACTAATTAACACTAATATGCAATGTAAAATTAAGCGTCTAAGGTCTTGTACGCACTTGAGCATTATAGTGTAACGTACGTTATAGTTACATTACATGTTACATTAGAAGAGGATTCCATGTGTATCAACACTGCGAGCATTCGAACAAACGTAGTGCTTGCTAGTGATCCAACAGTTGTTTGTTAATTCCTGTTCGAATAAAAACTGGAAACCCGTCCACACTAGAGCACGTGTTGTAATGTAATTTCTGCGATTTTCGTTATAGTATGGATCTGACGCGGCTCGCTGCGAACAGCTGCGAATGGTAAGTAACACCGTCCACACTTACGAATTGGTGTTACATTGCGCTTTTACGTTACTGCAGAATGCTCAGACGTGTATGAAGCCTTACATATTCGTACAAACACGTTAGATAAAGCATTATAACTACTGGATTAATATTAATAACAGAAGTGCAGAATTTCAGTAAAATTTTAAAATCACAGACTGAAACGCAAGTTACAGGAAGTCAGTTGCCAAGATATTGGCGTGAAAGATGCGTCAGCCGTTTAATTAATCATAGTAAAAATAAGACTTTTATCACTAAAAATAAGATCAAAAGGTTAAAACATTTGGATAATAATTTCATATGCCGGCACTATCACATGTAATTCCGCATTGAAGTTTAAAGAAGTGGTGTTATTGCCGAATGTACGATATGACATTATAGAAGATAAACAAATATTTTTTTGTTACAAAATACAAAATTGGAAACCATTGTATAAACTTATAATTTTTACTTGTACCGCTCACGAACACAATTTTTTTCTAAATTTATGAAAGAAATGTCGGAATATGTTAACGATCAATACATTTCATTGCTTTTACTGTAGGTATTTATTAGGGTGTTAATGAAACCCCTTGTTTTATTTATATTAAGATAAACAAATTAAAAGTTTAGTACGGTTTTTAGACCGCAAAAGCTCAATTATATGGCCCAAAAATCTCACTATTGTCACTTACGGTTTTATCGAAATTGATACCAATTTTATTATTGTTATTGGAACATCCTGTATATATTTAAATATGTGGAATTTGGATAAAATTTGGAGTCTGCCTATTAGTCCAATCAAATTAGATCATATTTTGGCGTTTAGAGGAAAAAATCCAAAACGGTTGCATTTACAAGAGCAATACTGCAGTACAAAAATTAAAAATATTGTTTTCTATGCAAAAAAGGTTCCTACACCTTTTTTGATAGGGGTAACGGTTTGCTCACTCCTTGTGTTTGATAGATTATTAGTTATTACGAAACGACGCGACGTACCGACTCCTTATTGCTTCCCGTAAACCTTTTTTCTCAGCTCCCAAAATAAAATCAAAAAAAAGTGTATAAATGTGAATAATATGTTTAATAATTCTTTTTTATTACATCCTCCATTTGGGAAAAAGTAAAAGATGTGAAAAAGAAACGTTCTGTTCGTATTTTACCATTAACAGCCATGAATTCTGCAGTTAAGGTTCATGACAAAACTATACCTGTTTGACCCTCTATTGCGGTTCCAGAAAATATGCATTATCAAAAAAAAGGTCATCAAGAACTGCAGGAGTACTTTGAATATGACCTCGTACCATATCCACCTTCTCTATTTACTGAGTTTTCCCTCTACACGATTTATGAGCCTGTAAACATAGACAATCTCCATCTAGCAAATGCTGTTGGTGGAATTGATGGTGGTTTCTTACTGCAATGGCATTTGTGAAAGATACATCTCTTACATTCAACGCCACTACAACCCTAACACTACGTTGTTGTTTTTGACGGTTATTCTGAGAGTACAATTAGTACAAAAATTGCCGAAAGGCAAAGGACAGCTGCTTCGAAGCACTCGGTGAAACTATGACAGGCCACACCACCCAAGAGAAGTTCTTAGGAAACAACGGAAACAAAACGCAACTAATATCCCTGCTATCTGCCTTGAAATAAGAAAAGACTTGAACAGCAAAGCATCAAAGTAAAAATATCAAAGGACGGTGCCGATACATTAATAGTTCAGACAGCTGTTGAGATGACAACTCCAACGCAATAGATCAAGTTGTTGTTGTAGGAGAGGGTATAGACATATTGGTCTTGATTGTAGCATTGACTTGTCCTCAAAAAAAGGTTACCTTATGAGTCACGATGATTACTGTATGAGTCATGATGATTCCTCCTCCATGTTGTAAAAATGGTTTTTAGAAAGTTTCAATACCCCTTTTACTTCCAAAAATATAACACATTGTACGTTTTCAAATTGACACCCTATATATTTTTTTAAATGGAAATTATAGTTGGCATGTACAGGGTGATTTTGGGAACCGGGCTACTATTGCCAACTTTTTATTTTTAAAGATACAAAGTTGGTTAAATTAGGAAAAACGTGTAACTTTTTCTTCCGGCTACGATAGTGAAAACGAAAAAACAATTGCACATCGGCTTTTCGACTTATTTGTTAAAATATCTTTTTTTTGAACGAAACACTCTGTATTTTTTTATATTTATATTCCACATCTTATTGTCTTTAAAAAAGTATAGGTAAGGTTAAACTATAATTAAATTAACAAATAACGCCAGATTTTAACTTTTAATGGTTTAATAACATAATCGTAACGGCCGTGAAACCAAAGCTACTTGTTTTATGGTATAGGTTAAAAGATCATTAAATTAATATGTATAAGAGTAATTATTATAGTAACTGCTCTTATTGGGCACTGTCATTATTGAGACAGCCATATTTTAACTTTGAATACTTTAATAACATCATCGCAACAGCCGTGAAACAAAAGGCAGAGTTCGCTTGTTTTATTGTTTCTATTTTGACATTTAGCGGTTATGCTAATTTTATTTAACATTTAAGATGTACATTGGCCCCCACGGTCACCTGACATGAATCGCTAGATTTTTTTCTTTGGGGATATCTACAGGATGATATTTATTGAGATACATATAATAGTGTAGAGATTTAGTCGCATCCATTACAAATGCATTGTAAAAATTGCCGACGGGATGCTACGTCGGGCGTCGAATACTATAGTTCAAGAATTTACTGCTGTCTAGATAATGATAGTGCCTAATAAGAGCAGTTACTATAATAATTACTCTTATACATATTAATTTAATGATATTTTGACCTATACCATAAAACAAGTAGCTTTTGTTTCACGGCTGTTACGATTATGATATTAAACCATTAAAAGTTAAAATATGGCGTTATTTGTTACTTAAATCATAGTTTCTATACTTTTTTAAAGACAATAAAATTTTCAATTCAAAAATATGAAAAAATACAGGGTGTTTCGTTTAAAAACAAGTCATTTTAACAAATAACTCGAAAACGCGATGCGCAATTGTTTTTTCGTTTTTACCATCATAGCCAGAAGAAAAAGTTACACTTTTTTTCTAATATAACCAACTTTGTATCTTTTAAAATAAAAAAGTTGGCAATAGTGGCCCGGTTCCCAAAATCACCTTGTATAGTTGGCTAGTTATTTTTAAAAGCAATTTAGATATTAGATATATTGTCAAATTTATATAACTTAAAAATATATAGTGAGCCATAAAACACAATTTTGTTTCAATGGCTCACTATTTATTTTTAAATTACATCAATTTGAACATTATGTTTAATATCTCAATAATTCTGAAAAATAACTATAGCAAACTGTATATTTTTGAAAAGCTCTAAAAGATGCACGTTAAATGATGTCGAAGCCGACTATGATTCCCATTTACAAATATGGCTGTTTGTGGCAAAAAACACTGCACTTAATAAAAATTTGAGTACGCCACTGTAATCTCCTCAAAAAAATCTATAAAAAACTTCTATGCCTTTTTTAAATATCTGTAGTAATAAGTCAGCTACAGCATCCAATAAAAATGTTAAACATTTTACTTTTGACTATAGCTCACAATCAAAAGAAAATTTGGTATTTTCTTTCTGTCATTGAATTCGTTTTAAAAAATTGACCCCATAACATGCAAACGAGTTTTTCATAACTATAATATTAGCAAAGTTACCCATATAACTACATCGAAAATGCGACACGCCAAAGCATGCACTAAAATTGATAGCTTTTGGCGAGTCCCAAAGGTTTTTGAAAAATCTAAAATTATGAAAATATACGCTTGTATCCCTACTTTATGAACACCCTTTATAATTGTTTAAATAGAAAATTTCTTATACTTCTCTAGGTGCCGTCTCTATTTGAGGTTGGCGATCATCTTAGCGTATTTCTTTCTATCTGTTGCATTGGGATTAGTGTTGTCGAGCTCTGTGATGTCCATTCTCTTAGATTTTTCAGCCAGGATTTCTTTCTTCTCCCAACTCCTCTTTCCCTTCTATCTTTCCTGCTATTATGGTCTGCAACGCCTTATATTCTCCGTGTCTCATCATATGACCAAAGTATTTTGCTCTTCTATTTATAACTGTTTTCATCAATTGGGGTTCTTTGTATTTTCATATTATTTAAGAACAATATTTAAATTTTCAAATACGACCCTGCGTTGAAATGACCAGGAGTAACAAAATAGTGGAGTGGAATCCGCTGTGTTTGCTATTCCTAATAAATAATAACGTAAGTAGTAAAAGTCAAAACATTCTTATCTCGTGCTTGCGCCGGAAAGATAGAGGTCGTCTTTATGGAATCGCATTCCAAAAATCTCCATTTGTGTATTCGCATCATAGTACTACGACTGGTGGTTTCATCTTAGCATGTATCTGCATTGGGCATTTGCTGTTGCCTACTGTAAGGAGGTATCGCTTCAACGCCCGCTCGCAGAATGGACAAACCCGAAATTTTAAAATCGTAAAATCATTCGAATGGTTTTCTACAACATCTCGAAATATTTTGATAATCGAACGGTTCGATTATTTTCATTCGAAATATCCCATCACTATCAAAAAACATAGAGTGTTCACCAAAATCAGTCATTTGTAAAATGGTATTCATAGAAGACCAACAGTAGTTCAACAGTTTTTATGACAAACACAAATTCAAATTAATATAGCTTATAATTAAAATTAATTTAGTCTTGTTTGATACTTTGATAATGTGTGACTTGTTAAAAAAACAACAGATTTGTTTTGAAAGCCAATTCAATTCTGCTACTTTTTTTATCTCCGTGTAATTCTGCCAATAATAAATGAATCACAAACGCTTTATTTTAGTTATTTTTTGTTTATATTTATATTGTTTAATGCGTCCTCTGCGTTGGAATGAAATCTGTCTCAGATTAGCGTAGACGACAACGGTTTAGTCATTAACATATTAAAGCTTGATACGATACTACAAATTTACCAAAATGATAACGCTAAAAACAAACAAAAATGTTATTTTAACGATGCCCAAAAAATTAAACGCTTGTAATTCATAACTATTAATGGAAAGATAAGCAAGTAGTTTACCGCTGAAAAGTAAATAACACGCTTTCAGATAAGTGCAAAAAGCACTAGGAAGTGCTATTAACAGAACGAAGTTGATGATGCTTCTGGTTGAATCAAATTCAAACACGATAACAACTACACCACTTCAACATTAATTATTACTTAAGACTCTGATAGTATTTATTCTAAAAACAGATTTATGTATAAGAGCTATGACGTAAAGTTAGGATATTATCGTATAGACATACTGAAACATTAAAAATAACATAGCTGAAAGTAGGGCTTCAATCTACTCAATTAATCGATTACTCAAATAATCGAACAATCAATTAATAATATTCAGATAATAATCAATTAATCAATTAATTGACCTTCAACAATTCGTATTTAAATAGCAAAAAAATGGCGTATGAATTTTTTGCAATACTGGACCTTACGATTCTTGCAGAGCAGAAGTCGTAAGAAATCAAAAACACTTCCGTACCGTTCATTACGTTCTTTACTTTATAAAAAAAGTAAAACGCCGCAGTCTCTTTTACAATAATAAATGTACATATGATTTCGGCACTAGCAACTAGCAATATAAAGAACTATACAATTATGCCCCTCATAAACATTTGCTTTGCGAAACCATATTGCATAAAATCTTGTAATTTGATCCTAAATAAAATCTAAGACGCACGATTACAAATTTTTTAGAAAGTAATATTAAAACCATGGAAAATGTAGGTATGTATTACCGGAACTTGATTATGATTTATCGACTTGCTACATGCATGTAATGTAAATAAATACATTACTCTATTATTTAGTCTTGTATGTATCAAGCAGTCCATTAATCACAGAATCGATTAATCAAACAGTGAAATTCTCAAATAATTGATTAAAAGATTAATTGAGTTATCGATTAATCAAATAGTCGCTAAACGAATTCATCAAATAATAGATTAATTGATTATTCAATTAATTTAATAAGCGATCATAAAATCATTGATTAACAAACTATTCACATTATCAATTAATAAAATCATCGATTAAATAAATAATCGATTCATGAATTAATCAAATAATCAATGAGTATTATAATCAATAATAAAATAATCAATTAAAAATTATCAAATCATTGATTAAAATATTAATCATATTATTGATTAATCAAATAATTGATTAGTAGAGAATTCAGAGAAGTAAATAAAATAGTTTATATTAAAAATATTAATCAAAATATTGATAAATGTATTGAACAAATAATTAGTTACAAAACAAGCAATTAAAAAGTTAATCAAAATATCGATTAATCACATATTCGATCAGTAGATTAATTAGATAATGGATTAATCTGTTAATTAAATAATCAATTAATCGATTAAGAAATTAACAAATTATCAATTAAATCATCCATTAAAAGATTAAAGACTAAAAAATGGATTAATCGATTTTAGTTGATATGAAATAATCTATTAAATAAATTATTCAAATTATCTATTAAACAAATTATCGATTACTCAAAATATTGATTAAAAGAATAATCAAAGTATAGAATAATCATGTAATTGATTAATGGATTAATCAAATAACAGGTTAATCAATTAATTAAATACTCCACTAATCGACTAATCAAGTAATCGATTTATCATGATTATAGATTAATCAAATCATCGACAACCAAACTATCGAATATTCTAATAATCAATTAAAAAATTATTCAAATTGTGGGTTAAGCAAATAATCGATTGTTAGAATCATAAAATAATGGATTAATTTGTTTATCAAATAATCGATTAATCATATAATTAAAACAATAAACAAATAATCGGTAAATCAAATAATCAATAATAAAATAACCGATTAAAAAATTACCTAATTATCAACAAATCAAATCGATTAGAATATTTATCAAAATATTAATCATTTAGTCGATTAATATAACAATCGATTAGCGGATTATTGAAATAATGAATTAATCGAATGATAAATTAATTGAAAGCGAAATAATTGATTAAATTAATTATTCAAAATATTGAGTAATCATCAAATCATCTATTAAACCAATAATTGGTCAATCAAATAATTGATTCAAAATTAATATAATTACCGATTTATTAAATTATCGATTAAATACATTATCAAATAATCGCAATCAGTTCAAAGTCTAATCAAGTTATCAATTAATCAAATAACTGATTATTGGAATAATCAAATAATGGATTGATCTAATAATCAAATAATCGCATAATCACTTAATCATATAATTAATAATTAACGATTAAAATTAATCAGGCTGCCGATTAATCAAATCACATCGAATAAAAACTTAATCAAATTCTCGAAAAATCAAACAAGCGATTCATAGATTAATCAAATAAAGTATTGGGGGAAATATCAAGTAATCGATTAATTAGTTCATAGAACAGTCAAGAATAAAATAATCAATTAAAAAATTAGTCAAACACTAATCGATGAAGTAAATAATTAATTAATTAAATATTCGATTACAATGTATCACTTAATCGAATAATCAATTAATGGCTTAATCAAAATATGAATTAATCGATTAATCAAATAATCAAATATTTGTCAATAAAATATTCTATTAAAAAACTAGTCACATTATAAATTAGGCAAATGACAACATTTATCAATTGATCAAATAATCGATTAAACGATGAATAAAATCATCGATTAATCAAATAATCAATTAATCAAATAAATCGATTAACGCATTAATCAAATAATAGATTGATCTATTAATCATATAATCAATAACAAAATAATCGTTAAAAAAATAATATCAGTATATAGATTAGACACATAATCGTATAATAAAATAATCGATTAAATATTATTCGAATTATTGATTAATCAAATATTCAATTATCAAATAATTGATTATTTAAGCAATCGAATAATAATATAATCGATTAATCAAATATTTAATTAATGGATTAATTAAATAAGATAAAATAAGATTTATCATTGAATATACCCTAAAGGTATATAATCAATGGATTTATCCATTATACGTCATATCTCAGCTGTATCAAATGATTGCTTAATCGATACTTTTCCGATTATTTTATACAGCCTTAGTTCAAAGCAGATTATACACGATATATTTAGAACAGCGCCATATCAAATGAAAAAGTAGATATCAAATTTCGATTTAAAAAAAATTAAGAATAAAATCGCTATCAAGATTTATTCTCTAAATAAACAATATTGTTATTCAATATATCGCTATTTATTGATAAGCCTTTACTTCTAAAATTAAAAATCGTTATTTGATGTGTCCATAAATAGCTATTCGATATATCGAAGAATAAATATAAGTCAGGTTGAATCAGAGCCTACTCTATCTTACGAGCCTGATCCTAGGATTGCTGACGTCACAGAAGTGGCCGATCGCCTCATACAGCGTTAAATGCAGCAGAACAATGTATAAGTGACATTTTGTACAATTTTAAGATATTCTCGACACATTTTCGATACAATATCTTTTTGGGAGCTATTAAATTTGTTTTTAAGGTAATTAATGTGAGAATTATCCATTCCTGACCCATCAGTTCCTATTTTAACATAAAGCTTCCGCAAATATGTTGGGTGAGGTAACGTTAACACATTGTTATTTCTAATTTTAATATAACTTCCCGGGAAGCTATAAAATATAGAGCAAGCCCACATTAATGTATTTGTTGTATATCGTACTTGTTTGCAAAAAACAAGGGTCAATTGATCCTTCAAAAATACTAATTTTTTATGCTTAACCTATTCATCAAAGTTACTAGAAATGTCGATAACTTTTTCAAAAATGCCTAGAATATAATCAACATACATTTTTAATTTTTCACAGTCATCAATTTCGGTCGAATTTTTGCTTTCATTACTATTCTTAACATGAGTAATTAACTTTTTAAAATTGGAGAAGAAATTACAAATACATTTTTCCCCTAAAATTGGCTTGTTTTTATTATATACTGATACGCTTAAATTCTTACTTATTAACAGAGAGTCAGAGACAAAACAATTTCAGGTATCTCACATTCCAGACTAACCTGATAAAAACCTAAACCAATTTTGTTTATAACTGCACTAAACTCGGTTAATTCTTCAATTTCTTTATTTTTATATTTGATGTAAATTTCTTCTACATTGTTGATGACGTCTTCTTGCTGTTTTAATTTCAATATCCTTTGTTTTCTAAGTTCACCTTCAGTTCTTCGTTGTCCGGGGTCCTTTCTTTCTTTGGGAATAATTTTTGATAAATAAGACGGCTGATGTTAAAAAATTGATGGATATGCATTTTCTGTCAATTTAGGATACGCTCGGGGAATAGTCAAAACTGAACCATCAGGTCTTGTTGCCTTGTGATCTCTTAATATAAATTGGTCAGCAAAATGTTTAATGCAAACCACCGAAGAATTACTAGGTACAAAATTACTTCTATTAATTGATTTTATCCACTTTTCTCTAAGAACTGCTTCTTTAGGAAATTTAAACGTTGATATTTTATCAGTATTTTTATAATTGCTTTGACACTTTGGCACACAACAGCTACTTGGCATTTTGAATTTGATTTTACCAAATATTTTGACTGCAAAATGCAAATTCTTGCGTTGTAGAGTGACCTAGACCAACTGTATAATTGCAAATAGTCAGCTACACTCACTTTACCGTTCGGCTACTTCTGTGACGTCACGGTGGCACGAGCGATACAGGGTCAGGCTCGTAAGATAGAGTAGGCTCTGGTTGAATGCAGAGGTATTTCTTGGGTAATGTAGAGGTACGCGATAACGAAAATTTAATATCAAATATCGATAGTAATAATTCATCAAATAACTTCTTGATATGTCGATTTATCGATATACCGATATTTAAATAAATAATACAGTTATTCGATATATCGATATTTATCCCTAGATCGACATTTCTAAAATTAAATATAGTTAATCGATATATCGTTATTTTTATCAATATTTCAATAAATACTCTCTAGCCTAGCATGTATGTAGAGGTATATTTGGCTAAAATAGGGGTGCGTTATACTGAAAATTTGATATTGAATATCGATAGTAAAAAAATATCAATAACACCATGACGATTTACCGATATACCGACTTATTGATATATCGATTTATCGATATTCCTAGAGATAAATAATATCGTTATTCAATATACCGACATTATCGATAAATCGATATTTCTACGATTAAATTTCGTTATTCCATGTATCGATATTTTTTCTATACATCGATAAATGTTTCCAATCCTAGATATGCTTGTGTTGATTGATTTTTATGTTTTACTGTAACGTTAAAATTAAGAAAATATAATTACAACAGCTGTTATAAAATGTTAATTATAAAATGCTAAAATAAACTAACAAGCATTAAATTGATATTTGTCATAAAAATTGTTGGAACCAAATTTTCGATAGAACCATCATATATCAAATATTTATGCAGTTAAACTTTACAAATCTTCTTTTGTAGAAAATCTTTGAAAACTTCATGTTTGTGTTCTTAATAACGTTCAAACATTATTTCAAGTTACGAAATTTCCAAAACTCCTAAAGAATAGGATTCTAAAATCAATTTTTAAAATTAATTTTGAGTATTGAACGTTCAATTTTAAAACTCACAAATAAACTAAAGCCATTGTACAATATTTTTAAGAATTATATTCATATATATTTGCAGGAAGTATTTTGTGCCGGTACCCTAGTAGCCCCACGATGGATCCTAACAGCAGGACATTGTGTTAGAAGTTTTCTAAGGGTGCGCGTAAACGAACATGACCTAAGTGCTGTAGATGGAAGAGAATTAGAAATGACAGTACAGAAGATGTTTTTGCATCCCCATTTCAACCATCAGACTGTTGATAACGATATAGCGCTTCTTAGGTTACCAAGAGGTGTCAAAGTACCTCCAGTTTGCTTACCTGTTCATCAACCCGAAACAAAAGACTTGTGCTATATCATGGGATGGGGAAAACTAAATAGTACCGATGAATACGGTACTACTAAACTTCATGAGGCCAAAGTAAGTATTTGGTAATATTATAAAAGCAACCAAAATTGGCTAAAATTTTTTTTTCTAATTGCATTTTAAAAAATTGCAATCGTAAATGTTCTAAAATTTGAATCTTCCCACATTATAATTCTACGGGTAGTTTGAATTAACAAGACATTTTAATTTAGATACCTGTAGTGGATTGGGATACCTGTACGAAAGCCTACCGAAGGTATCTATTAACTCCCAATATGTTCTGCGCTGGATGGGCATCTGGGGTTGCAGATACATGTGCTGGAGACAGTGGTGGAGGGCTGATGTGTCCCCCAAAGAAAAGTGCGAAGACTAAGGGTTACAGTATTCAAGGGATAACTAGTTTTGGAGATGGCTGTGGAAGAAAAAATAAGTATGGGATATATACCAATGTGTTTAATTATTTAGGTTGGATAAATTATGTTATTGAAACCTATTCTTGATATTAGTAGTTTTTTAAATTCTATAAATTAAAATCGTGATATAATAATTTATGTTAAATAACATAGAATCCAAATATGATAGGATTAAATTATTATTGTTAATATTAATAAGAATGCACTGCCATTGCCATTTACGCTCGTTTATTATAATATTTTTGCTATAAATTGCTACTAAATATTTTTTTAAATGTAATTAATTTTTTTAACAGTTCAAATCAACAAGCTTACAGATACCAAGATATTTGCTATTTCTTAATATTTAAACCAGGAATTCGATACAAAATATCCAAAATAAATTCCTGCAGTTGTTCTTTAATGTTTATATTTCATCAAAGTAAAACCAAAAAAATAACTAAGTTGATTTTGTTACATGATTCAATTCCAATTTAGTTACACTAAGATACCATAACAGCTAAAAACACTTGAAATAATTTACATTCACTTTTATTCTTTATTAAGATGTAGCCATGGCTGAATAATAACAATTGTTTTCTACAATTGCCATAAACTAGGTGCAGCTACATTATTCTGTGATCAAGTTTATGTTTTGATTGATCAAATTCAATTATTAAAAACCGTGTATTAAAATACAGTATGATTGTGATAAAAATTTTCACGTTAGCACACTAGTATTAAGTAAACCTAGGGTTTGGAATGACAAGTTAACCCCCTCTAGTTTTCTTTTGATGAATTTAAGATATCTACACTGCTGCAACTTTTGCATACCAGTGGCGTCATTTCACCTTTTATTCGGAGGGAGGCAACAAAAATTTTGCCAACCTACTATATTGCAAAAGTAGCATAATATATCATTCAACTTAATTTATAATCTGCAATATACAAAAGCAGGCACAAACATTTCATGCGTACTTTACTGGGTTTTATAGGGCATATAGAAATAAATTTAAAAACATTAAATACATACTTTTATTACCAAATAACAACATAACAGTATTATGCAAGGGCCAGTAACTTTTGATATTTAATCATTCGGCATTGCTTACAACAGATAAATTAGTCTTTCTTGCCTTTCTGATAATCTTCTCGAAGTTCCCATGAAGACGGATCCGTATTGAAAGATTCGGTGAATATGCTGAACCTAAAACTCTATCATCAATTTGTTTTGTGATTATTGTGCTTATGTTTCATAAATGTTTGAAAACCAGTAATTTGGTGCTACTATAACTCTTGAAAACTTAAGAGTTGCGAAATATTTACGTTAAAAATTTTATTGTCGATGCGACACTGTTAGGATATCCAATGGAGTTGAAATTCTGCACTTTTTAATAACTCATATAGAGGTACAAAGATGCAGAACATTGTTTAAAAATTCTCCAAAAGAATTTCCCCTGTATAAATAAGGACCACCCCAACGCACATAATTAGAAAAATATATCATTTATATTTTGTTATATCCACCAAAAACTCTGTTTTTTTTATGTAAATAAAAAAAGTGCTTTATAACAAAAAATTTAAATATATTTGCTCACAAATTGAAGTGGAATTTTTTTCTTTTAAATATATAATTTGTTTGGCAAAATTTTGGGACACGGGTTCTAATTATATTTGATATAGAAGGATTGCTAGAATATAAAAGATATGATTATCAATACACAATGTGATCGTACTTTCAGGACATCCAAAACACATTTACAGCTAAATCATTACTTGCTTTAAAAACCTTTTTTTTTGTGTAGAATTGTTTTCTTTTGTCCGTTTATGTAGCTATTTTTTCTTCTTGTCGTGTTAACAAGTGAAGTGTAACTAAAATTTGCAAACAGCAGTAATTATTTATACATACGTAAGTTTTGAAATTCTCATCAGATTTCTTCATTCACTAATTCTTAAGTAAATACCTGTTAATGATGTTTTTCTACACCTATTTAATTATATGACAATTATTAGCATTTTTTTCGTGAAAAATCGTACCTATAATTCACTGTAGTGAATTATGGATTCATAATTCACTGTATCCGACCAATCACAAATACAAATTCAAAAATCACTGTTTCGCTGATTCGATGATATTTTAAATCGCCCGCGATCAACTCTTTCTGCGGCTGACAATCGACTCGCGTGACAGCTTGTATATTGCTTGTTTACATTTTACAATCTGTGCAAACTAATATTTTAACCACTAAAACGAGTCTAATTTATTTGTTTAATAGGTGTAGAAAAAGCATAGTATCACATTCGCGATTATGGCCATTATTCACTCGGACGATTTGCGCCACTCGCCTGCGGCTCGTGGGCTCAAACATCATCTTCGTGAATAATGGCTGTCATAATCGCTCATATAATAATCCATACATATATAAAAGCTCAAAGGGTTTTTTTCTCCGGTTCCTCCAGCGGCTACCGCTTCACCAATTTGGACCATTTTTTTTCAATGAAAGGTCTCTATCCACAGATGGAACATTTTTATATTTTTATTCTACGTCGATTTTTTAATAATTATTATTTTAATTTATAATTATATATGAAGGTCGGCTAGACGCACGTTACTTGGGGCGCCATCTACAAAACCGCCGCGTCTCATTATTGTAACTAATGCATCACGTGACGCATTTAGACGGGTAGGCCAACGCGAGTCTGTCAGTGCATTGTGCGCTGGGGTCTCACCAGTATACTATTAAATCATTAGCCAAGCAATTATAATTATGTTTGGATAATACATCGGCAATCAATGAAGCTGCATCGTGTTTATTATTTGAGTCAAATATCTCATTTCATTAGCTAAATATTCAAGAAAACTATCTAAATTATCAGACTAAAATACGTTACCTTGCATATCTTTAATTAACCTCTCAAATTAATTTCGTATTATTGGTAGCGAATGAAATAAATTACTGCTAATAACAATTTATGCTAAACTCAACTTTCATGTTATTATGAATAAAAAAATATAGACAGCAAAAAAGTTGTAAAATAACGAGTTTCGAACAACCGAATTTATTTGCAAAAGCTGCCTAAGCCATTGAATTCACGCATGGCACGTCGATTCTAGTACCTTGCAAATATGTGCCAGTCTGGTAGCCACATAAAAGGTTTGGACAGACTATACCAGAGTACATCATTGACTTCGATATAAACCAAAAAACTGTCACATTTGACAACAGTTCTAAGTAGCATAAAAAACCAGAAGCGACATTTGTCTTCAGTATATAAACATTTTATTTCAACTGTTTGGTTGTCAACGAGATTAGGCCCTTTATTTTTTTATTAATTGATATAATAACATAAAATTTTGGGAAATTATTGTGCATATAGAACGACATTATATGACGTCTACTTCAATTGTTTTGCACTTCCGGTTTCGCCAAAAGTGGCCCCAACTTCCTTATTTCAAAATAGAACACCCTGTATATTTATACATTTTTAAAATCAGGAACATTTTCTGAGTTCAGTGGTATATTTCAATTGTTTTTGTGCCAATCCCACAATTTTTAATTGTGATGACAATGGCATGTAAACATGCCGAAATACGTATAAGGTTTAAATAAATAGATATTGTTAAAGTGATTAAGGATTTTATATGCAGATACTCATTAAATATGGACTTTAACGAAGTAAAGCTGGAATTGATAAATAAAATAAAATTGTTCCTATTAAGTCAATTGTTGCTTTAAAAATAATTGTTGAAATTCAAAGTTTATAGTTGTGAATCTACGGAGTTTCAAGATTTGCAAAACAGTTTTTTCTCCAAAATACACTACTCAAAATGTGTATAGAGACATCTTATTAGTGTGTATTTTTTGTAAATCTCAACGAAACAATCTATAACTTGGCAGATAAATTGAACACACCCTTACATTTTAGCTGTAAAAAAGTAGGCACTTGTTTCCTTGGAGATTTTACAAAACAAAGTAAACAACAAAAAAGACGCTTAAGTTTAAATTCTACAAAAAAAATATTTCACTTGATTTTGCCGTTTTGCAGTGTAATTTGTTGGTGGAAACATGAATGTGGATGTGTTAAGGAGAAGAAGACAACCAAGAGTATATCTGAGTGAAAACCAGATAGTTAGAGCGGTGACATTAATTGAAGGATACTCAAGACTACGCGTTGCTCAAATGTTAAATGTGAGTCATTCTGCTATAGCTAGGGCATGGAACAGAATATAAATAATGGTATCGTAAGAAGACGTCCTTACCCTCAAACACAAAGAGCCACTACTCCTCGCGAAGACCGCCTTTTGAGGTTGTGGACCGTTAGAGAACGTAAATTACCGCCCGAACTCTACAAAATCGACTGGTTGCCACTAGTGGAACCAGAATTTCGGACCAAACAGTTCGGAATAGGCTTCACGAGTTTAGCAAGGAGAGCAGTTAAAGTCTCTCGGTTAACACCAGCACATACGCGAGCCCGGCTAAACTTTGCACAATAGCATCGTAACTGGACTAGAGAACAATGAAGCAATACAATGTTCACGGACGAGTCCAGGTTTTGCGTAGACCATAACGATGGACGAATGCGTGTGTGGAGAGGCCAAGGTGAACGCTATTTAGACTCCACTGTTCTAGAAACTGTCTGTTTTGGTGGAGGCTCCATTATGGTATGGGCCGGCATAACTTTGAATGGTCACACCGAGCTAGTGGTTCTTCGGGAAGGTTCTCACGGCGGCGCGTTACATCAGGGCATTTTAGAACCACATGTGATTCTGTTTGCTGGAGAAATGGGAACTGACTATCAGCAAGATAATGCCAAGCGACATGTGGCTACGATAGTTACAAATATTTTTCATAACCACAATATCACAGTAATGGACTGGCCGGCTAACAGTGCAGACCTTAACCCCATCGAACACCTATGGGACGTATTGAGAAGAAGATTGCTGGATCGTCAGCCTATTGAAAATTTAGATGAGGTTGAGGAAATTCTTACTCAAGAATGGGAGGAACATCCTCAAACAATTTCAAATTTAATTGAGAGTGTGCCTCGTCGTTGCGCTGAAGTTGTCCGGACCAGAGGAGGCCACACCCATTATTAGTCTTTTTAATTTGTTGTTTTCTTATTGTTGATTGTTTAAAAGTTTGTTAATTAAATAATTCCCAATTTCAACTTTTAACATTTTTCTTCTTAGAAGCTTATTCAACAAGACTCAAATCTTCGCATCTTAAAGAGTAATCCTTTTCAAAAAATCAAAGACACTTTTTACCAAATCCAGTCTTACTTAAGCAAAAATATTCAAATTTGTATAAGTGTCTCTATATATTCATTTTGAGTAGTGTAAATCAAAATTTTCATATTTCATTGTGGTTTTTTAATACAACATTTTGTAACAATTTTAACCAGGCCCATAACTTGATATTTTATTAGAGATTCTGTAAATAAATTTAGTGTTGAATCAAATAATTATAATTAATCCGCTCACCCTACATTGAAAATATTAAACAACATCATCACTACCTAGTCAGTCTTAATTTTGTAAACAAAGATTTGTAGTAATGATGCTTCGTGTTTTTGATGTAGAACAAGAAGATTATTTATAATTATTTGAATCAACGCTAAAGTAAATTTATTCACAAAATCTCTAATAAAATATTAAGTTATGGGCATCAATGTACTGGCTACAAAATGCTGCACAATGAGCCAATATGTTTCCATTTGAAAATTTTGATTTAATATAAAAAACTGCAAGTTTTAAAGCTTTCTAGATTCACAAATATGAACTTTAAATAGAGATCAACAACAGGAAAAGTTTCCAAAAAGAAACAGTTGGGAAGAAGGAAACATTCATCGCTGGGTAAGTTTCTATGAAAATTTCGGTAAAGTTTTCAGGTAACTTTTCTAGATACTTTGAAATGCAGTTTTTTTTTCTTTTATTTTTTAATTTTAAATAAATATTATTGTAAAAATATGAATTTTTAATAGATTAATTATACTAAAATGATAAACGTTAAAAAATCAACGGTATAAATTCGAAATTCGCGCCGATTATCATTTGTGTTCTAACCTAATCAAGTTTAATTACTTACTATTTTGTTATTGAGGAAAGCTGTTTTAAATTACTTCAGTGTTTATTTGTGTTCGGTGTTTTACTAATACTTAATATTAATAGTTTTAATCGCTTAATTAATTCGAATAATTTTATAAAAATATTAATATCCTGTATTTTAATTAGACTGTTGGTACCTACCACTCACATTTCATTGAACCATTCCCTATTCATCAAACAAACGAATCGAGTTTATTTTATACTGATTAAACTGCATGGTCCTGTTTAAGGAAGTGATTAAACCCACAGTAGCCTCGGATAATCGCTTTTAAGTCTTAAATTAAGGCGTTTAAAACTGACAGGTACTTTTGGGTATATTTATTATTATTTTAATACAGTTTCTTATTCTCATTTCTTCAGCCAGAAGTAAGTATCATATTTAATTATAACATAATTTATGAATTAGCAACAATAACTGTCCGTTGTCCACAAGCAAAAAACAAAATACGAGAAACGTCAACGGTGGCCGTTGATAACAATGTCAATGTCAACCAACTTGAATCCAAGGATCCATTTTTACAACAACACTTCACAGCAATAGTAAATAAGAATGTCAAATAAAATATTAAATTTACAAAAGGACGCCACTACAAAACAATACTATGGTTAAGTGCGCCGATTCCCAAAAACACCCGAGCATTTCCGACTATTTCAGTGTTAACAAAAATTCGTCAAAATTAATGTGAGTGATGTAGTCAAGACGAATACGACTTGTAATACAACTTTTCTTTGATAAAATTGCGGTGTAAGTTAACTCGTGCTAGTTAAGATTTAGGTAATTACCATTTTAACTAGCAATCGTGAACTTACATCATAATTTTATCGAAACACAGCAATCACTCGTATTCTTTATGAATACAATCATATAATGCTATTACGGTGCATGTGTTTGGTATCGATAGAATGCTCTAGCCAAAATACATTCATTTCTAACATTTAATTCGAGCAAACAATAGTAGTGGAAACTTTCTCGTAATTTTCCTTGGGAAAGTTACCCAAAAGCAAATTCTCCGGCTGAACCGGAAGTGCAAAACAGTTGAAGTGGACATCATATAATATAGTTCCGTATGCATAATAACGTCCAAAAATGTTATTCTGTTATATCAATAAATAAATAAAATTAAGGAGGTGAGCCTACTTTCTTTGACAAGTTATTGAAAATTTAATATGTCACGATTTCAAATAGTTTTTGCACCCTTATTTTTGTTAGAAGTGCAATGGGATTATTGAATCCATACACTCTCCTTAGTACATTAATAAAAGTCAACATTAAGGGAACACTATTTATTTAACTGAAATAAACAAAGTTTAAACAGAGTTAGTGTTACAAGTATGCCAATAAACTGCTTCAAAAACTGTAAGGACTCTCGAGATATATACAAAAAAATCTGTTATACGTAACCACAATGTCTCACAATATCGAAGACATCATTCCAAAGGAACATAACAAACACTACATCCTTTTGGAATGGCACCTGCAATACCATACAAACTCTAAAGAGCCCACAATTCGTATAACAAAGATTAATTATTATTATAACTATTGTAACAGTTTCTTTCTTATGCAACACTTTTTCCTGATTGGTTGCACTTCAGATAGTTTTTAAGGCATGTCTGAATGAACCAATCAGTACAGCATTTGGGATTCTGTACTAAATTAAAGGTCAGTATGTTTAACCCTAGATAAAACCAGATTATAGCACTAAGAATCCTGAGCTAAAATACCTGAGCGAAAACTTTTATGTTTTTCATACAATTATTATGGATGTGTTGCAAAAATTATGAAAAGAATATATGGGCACTATTATTAATACAGACCTATACTTAGCATCATAAACGCACGCAGGCATTAACTTCCTTCTATTTTTTTTGAAGATTTGATCATTAATAATAAATGAAGATTTTTTAAAATTTTGAATTTGTAAAGTAATACCTGGTGGGTCTATGCGAGCGGTTATTTTAGAACTTACAAATGAAGTTATCGATAACTTCGTTTTGCACAGTATGAAATAATAATAATTACAACCAACATACACAAAAAGAATGGCACACTGACACAAGAATTTTGCCTATTACTATTAGAAAAATTGATAGCACTGTTTGCAAATAGTATTCTCCAGGAAAATTTTACTTAAATTACTGCTACCCAAAAGAAAAAAAAAATGAACAACAAATTACTTTTTATTATAGAAACATATTTAATTACTGAGGTAGTTTATTCTTAGGTCGGACAACTATTAACTACCGTTTTTTTATTTTTGATTTGGTTCATACTCGAAGTAAGATGACATATTTTACATATTATATATAGTTTGAATAGTGTGTGCGATTGTAGGGTGCAACAATGAGATGCAGCGTCATCCGACTCTAAGGTATTAAATCTACAACGGCTGGTTTGCACGTCAGTCTCCGTCCAGCAACGTGTATTCTAAACTATAGCGATCGAAAAGTAATTGTACATTCAAAACAAGACATAGTATTAATTTTACCAGTTGAATTAACACGTACTATAACTATTGATATAATTTTTGATTTCATGTACACCCATTAACATTATTAAGCTATTGTAATAATTACAACTTCGCATTTTTATGGTTTTTTCAATGCTCGAATAATATTCTTCTACCAACTTATATGAAGTAACCATCAAATGCAATTTAAACTATAACTATTTTTTTTATATTTCTCCTGTCTTGTGAATATATTTGAACAATACAATTAAAAAATAATTTACAACAAAACAATGCATCTGCATGTGACATCAAATATAAACGTACGGACACGTAACCTAAAAATGTAGGTTTGCAGGTTTTCACAGCAATAAATTAGTGTAGTTTTTTCGTCACCTTTTAATAATTAACATTTGCGAGCTTATGTTTCATTCCGTTTATATATTCCAGATGCTCCAATTACATTTCGGAAAAACAAATTAATCCAATAGACTGTCACCAATAAACTTTCAAATATACAAAATATTTCTTCACGTAATAATGCCCATAATAGTGTAGAAATATACTAAATAATTATAAACAACAAAACGGAAACAAATCTATTGGTCAAGAAATTTTCTAAGAAAAAAAAAATAAAATACGTCAAAATTATTCACAATAACAGGTTTGGTTAGGCACTATTTATAAGATTAACATATGCATTATGTAGTATCTTAAAAAAGATACAAAGTTTTAGCAGCGGTTACCTAACAACCAACGTAAGTACGTTTTGAAATATCGTGGTTGAGGATTGGCTGAATTTAGTGTTTTAAGCAATTTACGACCTGCACCCTTGTCTGTGTTCACAGAGTCACGAATGGAAGTGTGTTATGG
Organism: Ctenicera cuprea; assembly: GCA_958336395.1. NCBI lineage: Eukaryota > Metazoa > Arthropoda > Insecta > Coleoptera > Elateridae > Ctenicera > Ctenicera cuprea. The sequence goes on from OY284487.1 coordinate 52,118,590, forward strand.
GTCAGGATCTGACATGCGGGAGAGGCTCACTGTACACTGTTGGCAAAATCTAGATGATGCGCGGTCTCTAATTTTTTTTTTAAATGGAGGCGAATCAAAGTCATGCTTGGAGGGCCAAGAACGGAGCATAGATAGTTTTGAATTCTAATTGGATGGAGAATTGAATTTCATTTAAACTTATTTACTTTTACATTGTAGGGGGGTTGATATAATAATTAATAATAATAATAATATATGTAGCACTTTGATGTTGTTGATTCTAGAATTCCAAAGAGGTTGTTGTCGTTTGATAATAGTTAAAAATGTGGAAGTGTTAGATTTTTTTTTGTTGGTCAAAATTTTTAAGACGCTTATGTGAAACAAATGGATTGATCTAATTAGCTTATCGTATGATTGAATGGTTAATTTAGAACTAGCTTTTTGTACTTTAGATTCTTTACAATTTGTACGATAAAACTGATTGTGTCCGAAAGAAAGTATGTACGACGTAACTAATATTTATCTCTTTTTAAAAAGGTTTAAAACTGTGCGGATAATACGCGTTCCCAAGTGTTTGTGGGCAAGTGCTATGTCTGCCTGTGTAAATACATGTACCCTTGAAAAATTTTTAATTTTTCTACAAATAAATGCAGCTCTCTGGTAACATTTCGCACTTTGGCACACTTTAAAAATCTGTACAAATAATTTAAATTTCTTTTATAAATAAATATATATTATATAATATATCCATTTTTTTCACAATTTCTAAATAGCAACAATAGATAAACCAGGCTGGTTCAACAGCAATGTCTTCCCCATAACTTTATTATACATAGGCAGCGCACATCTACTGCTCTATTCGACTTGTTAGTAATCAATAAATCTTAGTTGTAAAGTCACAATGAGATCACAAACACATGAAATAGCAAGAGGTAAGAAAACGTACTTAGTAGTAGTAGATTTTTAATTCTGTAATTTTTTTCTTTAGTTGTTTTAGAAGTTTTCAAATACATTTACTGAACAAAAAAAATCAGACGATTACATTTGACCATCTCTTTCCCGTTTTTAATAATTTTTAGCTATTCCAACATCTTTCCATAGCTTAATATAAGCGATAGTCAGCTAAATTAGGGCAAAGTTGAGGAATGTTGCAGTAATTAATAATTTAAAAATAATTTTGTATTCGTTTTCATTAATATAAATTTTAAAACATTAAAGATACTTTTCAACAGCAGCTTGTCTTCTCAACTAGCCAGTCAAAACATTTATGTAACGTTTCCAATATTTGCAACCATCTTTAAGTTCATTTTTTAAATAGTGGCATTGTTTTGTACCATTAGAGGCAATTTTTATTTTGAGTTCAGTATATATAATACCTTAGCATTTAACTTTCGCAACCTGATTTATGGTTGCAAAAACACGAAATGCATAAATATTTTGATTATGCACTAAAGACGAAAAACTTCACTGTAAAAAAGTGATTTTAAATTTTTTAAATTTGTATTAATAAAGGGAATAAAATCAAAAAACAAGTATTGATCGTTTTTTTTCCATATCTCTGAAACAAGACCAATTAGGTCTATTTTCCCTTCGAAATTATTAATCGGCTTAAAATTTCCCAACTTTGCTCTAATTTAGCTAAATCTCTTGTTATCACCATTTTTAATAATATCTGTTGAGAATTTCAAGTTAAAAATGGCCATTCTTTTTCACATGTTTGTCATGTCACCTGACTGCCAAAATTGGCCGCTGAAAAACAAAAGATAACATTGACTGTGGCCTCCTCATAAATTTTATGGAAAAATTGTTGCTAAACTAGTCCGGTTTATCTACTAACGACCCCGCTATTTAAGTTTTAAATTTTTTAAAAATCTAACAAAAAATATCCTCCCCAACAAACAATTTTATCAAAAATAATTTTTTTTACAAGATGCCGGTAGCAAACCGGCTGGCCCGACATGGGCCCTATCTATACCTCCCAAGTTTGTACTATCAGGGCACGGCCAACCTTGACGCAAGGCAGGACGGCCACGCAAGGCTACGCCTTGCTCGTCTTATCTGGTAGTATTTCGTAACAATCACAGCTCTTTGTAGACACCTCGCGTGCGCCTTCAAACAAATAATATAGTCAAAGCGATGTGTCTACAAAAACATTTTTTATGAAACATTTTGAACATTTTTTTAACAATCTCCTAACAATAATGTAATAGTTAAAAAATGTCTTTTTCACATTCACACTTTAACAGTTTTAATTCTTGGTAGATGATGATGTCGATGCGCCGACTTAGTCGCACTGCACACTTGTAATATAATAAGTCTCCATCACAAGCAGTGGACCGTTCCGTGGTGTGACAACGATCACGATCGCGTTGTCAACTGAACGCACGCACTTTTTTTTAAATTATTAAATACCAAGAAAAGTTTTCGTGTACACATTCACACTCGATAAGTTAACAACAGCCACATTAATTCAAGTATGAGAAGCAGAAAGCGAACTCCTGTCTATATTATGTCATCTGAGCTTCCGCAACACATACTGCATCATAATTATTCTGCAGAGGAACATTCTGCCGATTGGTTGGAACTTCGAATGGCTAATAATGTGTGTTTATGTTATTATATATGTACCTGTGTGTGATCCGGTGGTGTTGTTTAATTTTGCGGTTTTAGGTTAGGTAGTCATGATCCAGTAAACAATTATTAGGCGACCAAGAAATAATGCAAATTGTAAATAAACGCCGCTCTCTCTTTCTCTTCCTTCTTTTTTTCCTTTTCAACTGTTACAATCCATTATTATCTTTGGTTAAGTCGTTCTCTATTACTCCTGTTATTTATTATTAAAAAGTATGCACCATAAGATTGTGTAGTAATAAAGTATAACATCTTTAAAACTGTAATAAGCTGAGGTTATATGGTTGGTTTCTGTATACATACGGAAATTTACTATGGTAGTTATGTATCTAATTATTTTGATTTCATGAGGTAGATTGTAGTGTAGCGCACGCAGTTTAAGATACCATATTCCAGTTCCTTCTCTCAACTTTCCACTATGAATTAACAAAATTTAAAATTTCATTTTTAATACCGAACAAATTATATAAAAAGCAAAAAAAATAACTAAATATTAACAACATTTTTAAGTTAATATAATTAAACATTAATAAATAAATCTTCATAAAAATTTCCTCTTCGTTCAACAAAACAAAACGGGTAATTATTATTACTATTATTATTTAGCATTTGAAACACTGAAATGCACTTGTCGAGGTATTTAATTGGCTTGAGGTAAATGCGGTGCTCAGAACTTCAACACTCACACTTGATAACGGCTGAGAGGACGATACTGCACTAGTGGAAGGCCTCGAGATGTTATGTACAATAAGGTATGCATAAACGCATGCATGAGGCAGTGGGCAGTGGAGTTGCGTTATGGTTGAGGCTGTGACGGCGCTTCCGACGACTCTCCGTGTTCTTTTGACGACGGCCGCCCACGCTGTCTACCCTGTGGTGGCGCCACAGACTGTAGCACCATTGCTCGAATGCGGCGCTGCGCTGACTGTAAAAAAGAAAATTTTCAATTCAAATACTAAAAGAAAAAACATGCAGGTATCAAAAACTTATATTGTGTATTCTGTTTTTATTTATTATTCACACATATTTTGATAATTTAAAGTTACAAAGTCTTTTAAATGCCAACTACTGCAGTTCTTTAATTTGTGAAAATACTTCGTAGGAAAATGCAAGATTTAATCTTAGTCCTAAAAAGAAATGTATGCGGAGCACGCAAGTTCTAACTGAAACCTTTTAACGTGTTCTCACTGAAAGTGTTTTTCGAATTCTATGATTTAACAGAAAACTAATATGGTTTCAGTTACAAATCTGGTATTCAAGTCATTTTTGAAATATTAATTTAGAAAGTCTAAACAAACATGGATGGACCTTTGTAATACCTCTTTAATAAAAGAGGGATTGAAATGCTTCAATTGTAAAGATTGTAACAATAGTTTAGTAAGTTTACTCGAACATTCTGATTCAGAAACAAGAAACTTATTAAGAAAATTTTACACGTTTATTTACACTTTATTATTTTTATATTACGTCACATATATGCACATATATGCAATAAGCTACCAGTATTGGCACCAGGTTGGAAGCCCTAAGCCCCCCCCCACCCTAAAGCGGCATACCACGTGCCGTTGAAAATACGTCCAAGAAACGTTGCGTAGCCACCAGTGTGGCATAAGTTGTTAAGATTTAAGGATGTATCCTTGGATATCACTCAAACATTAAATGTTATTAGACTATTCAACAAACATTCAAGTTAGCAGCTATCATGTCGTCATAAAGCTGCAAATACGAATATGATCCATAACTAAACCGCACCTTAAACGACATGCCACATGCAACTGAATACCTATCGAGAATCGATGCGTCGGTCGCGTCGCGTCGATGCCATTGCCGCATGAAGTGTTGTTGCTTGAATATAGCCCATGTTTTCTAATCAAACCACTTCGAAAATGACAAAATACTTACTTATCCGCTTCCCTGTTGTACCTCACGGTGTCGAGAGACAACAAATCATATGCAACTAAGGAGACCCCAGCGCACAATGCACTAACAGACTCGCGTTGGCCGACCCGACTAAATGCATATATGCGTGTATTATTTATTTCCGCGTTTTATTAATAATTAAAACAAAATGTACAACTAACTCTAAAGATATTTTTATATGTAGTATAGCTTCAAGCACTATCAGCATACTTTGTATCTCATATGTAATCCATATTGTAGATTTAAGTACATACTTCTCTACAAGGTTCGTTGTCTACAAGAACTATGTTTTGCATCTGACAATAAATATTATCTATATATCTAAGGTTTATGCCTACGATGCGGCACAGGGTTAGAGGCGTTTCGATAAAAAAATTCATAACATCAAAATCAGGGCCATATAATATCTATTTTTTGCTTTAAAGTATTTCTGTTTATTTTTGATTTTGTTGTTCGCTGCATGTTTAAGTTATAATCTATAAACAAAAAAGTTTGTCGCTCAGTAAAAATTCTACTCCCTACCGAAAAGGTTAAGCAGGTGAAAGTGAGGTCCAGAAAAGAGTAGCGTGGCTACTGGGCTTTACGGAGCTACACCCTAGGAATGAGGTTTCACTCTGTCTACTCAGCAGTAGGCATGTGCAGGCAAGGGTTGTTTTGGTGTGACTTAAAAGTTGAGTTGCTGAGTTTGAGCTCGGGCACCGATCTGGAGAATCAGTAAATATTTAGATAGTGTCCCCTCACCACTGGCGACTAGCACAGTGAAGATGAATTTAGAAATTGCTCTCTCTGGCAGCGAAAAAGAACAAGATTCTGAAAACGTCTCGCAAGACTTTCAACCCCTGCATCGCCTACAAATTCTCATTTGCATGATGAGGAATTGATGAACCAAACATTTGCAAATATAGCAGATTATGAATTAATATGGACTAAAAACAATATTACACCAAAATATCGACTGATTTTCGGCATACGGAAGAGAATGAATTTTATTGTAGAGGAAAGCAATATTTTTTATACGTACGTCTGTGAACATTCAGATGTAAAGCAAAAGTCTCGTTTGCATAATTAGAAGAACACAAACGTTGGTAAAATGTGGGTATTCTTTGCTCTTACATATCAAATGAGGAAAAAATTTAGAAGTTTGTACAAACCAAACAGAAAACTCTGCATCGATGAAGGCCTATTACTTTTCAAGAAATGTTTGCTTTTCAAACAGTGCATTCCTTCAAAAAGGTATTGTTTGTAACACGAAAAACAGTGAAATTTGCCAAATTTCAATTAGATCTCATAAAGAAAAATACTATAAGTGTATCATACATCAAGAATAACTGCTGGAAATGAACGGAGAGGTGCAGAAGATCTTCCACTTTGGCTGACAAGCAGACATTTTACGACAAAAGTACCGCTCCAAATGGCCAAACAGGAATAAAAAATGTGTTGCATGTTCAAAACAGAAAGAGTGAAAATAGTCGATTTAGACGTGTCTAGAAGGCAAAGTGGGATTGTATTTTGCCTCGTTTCGAAAAATTTCACATGCTAAAAAATTATTAGTTTTGTAAGGAAAACTGCTAATTCATGAAATGTCCACTTTTTTATTTTGGTCATAAAGAGTTTTGTATTTCTGTAGTAAGTAAGAAATTCAATTAAGCTAAGTTACAATAAAGTATTTTGTATGTTTATTATTAAAATAATCTGACAATAATTTAAAGAATTTAATTTGCCATTTTTTTTTTCAAATCAATATCTTAATTAGTTAATTTTATTTGACTTATAATGTGAGAAAATGGATAGCCCATCTATGTTCTCACATTAAAAGTCATATAAAATTAACAAATTAAGATACCTATTGATTTGGAACAACAAACAATGTTAAATTAAATTCTTTAAATTATTGTCAGATTGTTTTAATAATAAACATACAAAATACTTTACTGTAACTTAGCTTAATTGAATTTCTTACTTACAACTACAGAAATACAAAACTCTATATAACCAAAATAAAAAAGGACGACGACGATAATTCAGATAAAGGAAACCTCGAAGAAGACTTTGAAGAGGATGAGGCAAGTTGCGAAGAAGAAATTAAAAATAGTTAAGGCCCTTTTGTTTCTTCTACATTAATCGTCAAGGTAAGAAAAACGTTTATCAAAATAAGAAAATCTGAAAAACTTCAGATCAAACTGAAAAATGAGCGAAACACTTCGCCTGGACTTTCCTATACTTATAAAATAACATTGTTTTATATTTTCCAACACTTTCGATATACACCTGTCTAGACACGACTAGTTAAAGTAAATAGTTCATATAAGTTGTAACATCTTGAAGCGGTTGAAGAAAGACCGACCGCTGCGCTCTGCAAGCATAAGGTTGGGTAAAATATTCGGAGTGAATCAACGGAAGGGCGGAAATTGATATTTGAAAATGTATTAATAACTCGAGAAGTATTATTTTTAGCAAGAAATTACTCTTATTAATTTGTATTTAGAATTTCAAAACCTTTCTGATTTTAAAGCCAAAATGCCACGTTTCCATTTAAAAAAAGTTATTTTTTACCGTGGCCGCCATATTAAAATTGGAAACTCAAGTTTTTTTCTTAAATACAATCGAGAAGAATTTGCCCTACAACTTTGCTCTTGGGTTTGCGAGTCTATCAATTAAAATAAAAAAGTTAGCCTGCACTGAACATTAAACGACTAGTACAAGAATACAACTGCTGTAGAAAGTATGTGAAATTCTTCTAAGGACAGAAAGATTATTAATGGGAACAAAACTCGATTTTTGATTTTTTGTAAAGAGATTCTCCTATAGCAAGCAAAACAAGAAATCAATTTTTTAATTTTGTAGCGAAAATTTTGTGGGGGAGGGGGAACTGTAGCCCCCCTAAATATTAAATTATCAAAACAATAATACGATATTCGGATTTTGCTATCAATAATGAGCTATATTGCTTTAACAGAAATATTTTGTTGCCCCCCGTTAAATAAATAAAAGGGTACCAATTTCCAATTTTCAAAAATTCATAGAGGGGGTCACAGTGAAATTATAGCAATGAGCAAAAAACAAAATTGTAGCAGATGCCTATCTCTATCAGCTTAAAAAGTTTAAACAAAAACGTGTGGCCAGTTTTTGACAATTATTTTTTTGAAAATTTCCAAAATTTTGGAGTGGTGCCATTGCGATCATTTTTAGATTTTCAAAATTAATTATATTTCATGGGATAGTACTCCCAAAGGGCTACCGAACAAGATGTAGTTGATTCCAATCAGACAACTGGTTTTTGAGTAAATAGGCGTTAAAGTCGAAATGTTCAAAAATTCGTAGCGGCCGCCATTTTGAAGATAGAGAGTTCGGTAAAAAATCGTTTGATTTGTCCTAAGGCCTTCTATAATTTCCACTATTCAAATTTCCAAAATTGAGTTTCTGAAAACAATTCTACCAAAAAAAACATGTCTAACTTCCGCTTCCGGTTTCGGATTCTTTTTAAAAGCTTATTTTGTCAGTGAATTTTTGATATAGCTCTGCATTCCAAATTTCATCAAAATTGAAGTACGAGTTCGAGAGATATCAGCGAAATGACGTACCGTACACGAACGCATTCGTAAAAATGAGCGAAACACTTCGCCTGGACTTTCCTATACTTATAAATTGACATTGTTTTATATTTCCCAACACTTTCGATATACACCTGTCTACAACTTTGCTCTTGGGTTTGCGAGTCTATCTATTGAAATAAAAAAGTTAGCCTACACTAAACATTAAACGACTAGTACAAGAATACAACTGCTGTAGAAAGTATGTGAAATTCTTCTAAGGACAAAAAGATTATTAAGGGGCAAAAAATTCGATTTTTTGATTTTTTGTAAAAAGATTCTCCTAGAGCAAACAAAAGAAGAAATCAATTTTTTATTTTGTAGCGATAATTTTGGGGGGGAGGGGGAACAGTAGCCCCCCTAAATATTAAAGTATCAAAAAAATATTATGATATTCGGATTTTGCTATCAATGATGAGCTATATTGCTTTAACAGAAATATTTTATTGCCCCCCGTTAAATAAATAAAAGAGTACCAATTTTAAATTTTCAAAAATTCACAGAGGGCGTCACAGTGAAATTATAGCAATGCGCAAAATAACAAATTGTAGAAGATTCTCAGCTCTATCAGCTTACAAAGTTTAAACAAAAACGTGTGGGCAGTTTTTGAGAAATATTTTTTTGAAAAATTTCAAAATTTTGGAGTGATGTCATTGCGATCGTTTTTATATTTTCAAAATTAATGATATTTCATGGTATAGTACCCTTAAAGGGCTACCAAACAAGATGTAGTTGATCCCAGTCAAACAGCTGGTTTTTGAGTAAATGGGCGTTAAAGTCGAAATTTTCAAAAATTCGTAGCGGTCGCCATGTTGAAGCTAGAGAGTTCGGTAAAAAAACGTTTCATTTGCTCTAAGGCCTTCTATAATTTCCACTATTCCAATTTCCAAAATTGCGTTTCTGACAAAAATGCTACCAAAAAAACATGTCTAACTTCCGCTTCCGGTTTCGGATTCTTTTTAAAAGCTTATTTTGTCGATGAATTTTTGATATAGCTCTGCATTCCAATTTTCATCAAAATCGAAGTACGGGTTCGAGAGATATCAGCGAAATGACGTACCGTACACGAACGCATTCGTAAAAATGAGCGAAACACTTCGCCTGGACTTTCCTATACTTATAAATTAACATTGTTTTATATTTTCCAACACTTTTGATATACACCTGTCTAGAAACGCAAAAGCAGTGTTTTAAAAAAAACTATAAAATAAAAAAAAATTTTTGGCCCCAACCGAGGCTCGACCCACAACTACTTATGCAGTAAAACGGCAGTACACCCGAACACACCCGCATATCCATCCATGCTATTCTGAATCTGCTCGTTATCGTTAAATAAGTGCGTATTGACTGCGAGCTCAATAGAAATGCATAGAACGTTCAGAACTCTAGCCACTTCCGTACAAGAATACAACTGCTGTAGAAAGTATGTGAAATTCTTCTAAGGACAAAAAGATTATTAAGGGGCAAAAAATTCGATTTTTTGATTTTTTGTAAAAAGATTCTCCTAGAGCAAACAAAAGAAAAAATCAATTTTTTAATTTTGTAGCGAAAATTTTGGGGGGGAGGGGGAACAGTAGCCCCCCTAAATATTAAATTATCGAAAAAATATTATGATATTCGGATTTTGCTATCAATGATGAGCTATTTTGCTTTAACAGAAATATTTTATTGCCCCCCGTTAAATAAGTAAAAGGGTACCAATTTTCAATTTTCAAAAAATCACAGAGGGCGTCACAGTGAAATTATAGCTATGCGCAAAAAAATAAATTGTAGAAGATTCTCAGCTCTATCAGCTTAAACAGTTTAAACAAAAACGTGTGGGCAGTTTTTGAGAAATATTTTTTTGAAAAATTCTAAAATTTTGGAGTGATGTCATTGCGATCGTTTTTATATTTTCAAAATTAATGATATTTCATGGTATAGTACCCTTGAAGGGCTACCAAACAAGATGTAGTTGATTCCAATCAGATAACTGGTTTTTGAATAAATGGGCGTTAAAGTCGAAATTTTCAAAAATTCGTAGCGGCCGCCATGTTGAAGCTAGAGAGTTCGGTAAAAAATCGTTTGATTTGTCCTAAGGCCTTCTTTAATCTCCACAATTAAAATTTCCAAAATTCAGTTTCTGAAAAAAATGCTACCAAAAAAACATGTCTAACTTCCGCTTCCGGTTTCGGTTTTTTTTTAAAAGCTTATTTTGTCGGTGAATTTTTGATATACCCCCTCATTCCAAAGCACATCAAAATCGGTCCAGCCGTTCCGGAGATATGGAGCGTAACACACCCACCCACCCACCCACCCACCCACCCACCCACCCACCCACAGACAGACATTTTTTAAAAATTACTTTTTTGGGGTCCATGGACCCCCCCTCGACTATTTCCGTTAAAATCTCAACTTTGAAATTTTTCATGAAATCAATACTTCCCTATACTGAAAGTATAGGAAAGTAAAAATTGCTGCGACACGGTGGAAGTACCTTATGTGAAACCATCTTTGGATATCAAAACTAGATGGAACAGCACCCATGACATGTTAGAAACCACACTTTGCTTAAAAAAAACCTTAAAATTGCTGTATTGTGATACAGAACTTGTAGAAAAGTTCAAATTATCCGACAGTGAGTGGGAGCTTGTGACAATAATTAATAAATATTTGAGACCATTTAAAAAATGTTCAGAAATTTTATGGGGGCAGCACTATGTAACTTTTTCTCTTGTAATCGTGGCGTTTAACATGCTGTTGAATAACATTGACCATATCATAACAGAACTCTCCGAAAAGCAAAGGAATAACACGGAAGAAATTATATTATCAGCTTACTTGGCCGGGAAAGACAAATTGATGAAACATTATGACAAGACTAACTAAATGTATTGTATAATTCTGATATTAGGTCCACGTCACAAACTGGAAACATTTGATTTGACGACTTGGGGAAAACAAATGAAGGATTACTCGTATTCCATGTTTAAAAATATTTTTTAAATCAAGTATTATTTAAAGCACCTGCTGATGGTGAAAACAAAAAAACAAAAGTGTCTAAAAAGGAACATGAAATGACACTAAAGAAAAAAACATCATGATGATGATGACTTAGACTTCACGTCCCTTTTTGAAGAAGAAACTTTGCAAAAAAAAACTATTGGAAATTGATGAATATTTAGCGCTGAAAAGATCCTCAAAAGATCAAAGTATTTTGGCATACTGGAAAAAGTATAGCGAAACTTATTCAAACTTGACAAGAATGGCGAGAGATTTTCTCGCAATAAATGCTACTTCGGCCCCTGTGGAAAGACTGTTCTCACAATCTACACTAATCCTTAGAAGTCGTCTTAACGATGACACTAGTAAGTATCTCCTCTGTCTAAATTCCTGGGCTAAAAGTGACCTGAAAGATCAGATTTGGGTATAAAATGTATTTATAATATTCTTAAAGTATTTCGTTCTTAATCATTAATACTGTTATTTTAATTCTTTTTTGTTTCAATAATAAAATATTGAAAAAAAATTATTTTGCCCGTTTTTGTCTTTCTTTAACCGAGACCGAGAACAGAGCGAGAGTTACGTCAAAATTCTCGTTCTCAATCACCCGTCCTCTCGCTCTTGCTCTCGGTTTAGTACCAACGCTCTCGTTCTCGCATCGAGAACGAGAAAACTCTCACTTCTCGCGAAACTCTATACATGTCTCTATAATTATATATACAAGCTGCAAAAAATTCATACAAATTTTAAAAGAATTGTTACACTCTACAAACCTTATTTAACTCTATAAGTATTATTTAGTCTTATAACTGGGAAAAATTTTCTTTCCATAACTGCTATGTATTTCAACAACTTACTTGAACACTAAAGAAAGGTCCGATGATATGAACGGTAGTTTCATCTTCCTGAGAAGATGCTCCCTGTTCAGGCAGTTTAATGACACTCCCTGTAACTCGTTGGAGTTCACGAACATTCTGCCCACCCTTTCCAATAATACGACCGACCTGCAAGCTAGGAACCATAATTTCAACGGTCAGTCTTACATCATCTGCGCCAGCCACAAAACCTTCTTCACGCATTTTCTCAAATATTAAATACTGAGCCTAAAATCCAAGAAAATTGTTACAATTGCAGCAAATACAATAACACAGTTAACTTACCTTCCATTGTGCTTCAGGTGAACCCACTATTGTAACTTTACGTTCGGTTTGAGTGTCTTGCGGTTTATTTTCGTCTAATGGAGCTATTTTAACAGATGCACCCGAGAAACGAATAATATTGCGTATGTGGGAACCTTTAGTACCAATTATAGCACCCACAGCATTGTTAGGGATGTACAAGAAGGTTGTTTCTTGACTGTCCCCTGCTCCAGGCGGTGCTCCTGCGGGATACATACCGGGATATGGTGCTTGTCCAGCATACAAACCCCTTGAACCATATCCGATACCTACAAATTAAATTATTTGAATAAATTAAAAGGTATTATGTTTTGAAAATAACAAAAAAAGGAATAAATACATTTAGAAGCAATTTTCTTAAATTACTTGAAAAAGATAAGTTGGGGTGCCGTTTTATAATCATAAGGAAACACATTTACTCAATACATTTCTGCATAGTGTCCACTCAATTTTCTGATTGATCCAACTCATCATCATCATCATCATCTGACATGGAGCTGACTATTACAAAAAACCTAACTTAATATTGTTTGAAAAGCCAGATAAAATGACCACATTGGGACCAATAAATGAGAAAGAACGATGAGCGACCTCGCCTGTATTGCAAAACTTTCCTTAAAAATGAAGCCTGTCAAGTCTGAGAGATACTTAAGGTAGGCCCAACCCCGGTGCTTGCTAGCTCTTATAGTAAGTAAAGCAGAGTATACGGTGATCGCAAAGGAAATATTTACTAATAAATTACACTACTAGGGTTCAAATACTCGAGCAGTTGTATTTTAGGTATTACGGTCTTTGTAATTGAAAGAGTAAAACTAAAAACGCAAAATAAACAATTTAATATAAAATTTAATTAGAACTTATATGAGAAACATGCATGGCTTTGTTCATGTGCTATAAAAAATGCAATGTTCTGTCTTGGACGAAAATCAGAGTAACGAATTTAAACCACCTAAGCAGGAAAATTAAAAAACATGAAACTTCGTCCGTCCATATGAATAATACTTGAACTTTACCATGCTAGGTACGGTGAATACTGCTACTATGTTGGGTTGTGCTTATAGACAAACCATAGACCTCCACAATGAAAGGATGTCCAACACTGGATACGTATTGAACATGAGCATTATTATTAATTGCATACATTTTTGCAGCAGTTTTGAGTTAGCAAGGGGTTATGATGAATCTAAATCGTCTTTATAAATCCTGGTAGCCTTAGAAATTTTAGTGCCGAATTAGACAATGCTTTAAAGGGACACTTAGAGAAAGCAGCTAAAGAAATTTCGAACACTATATAAAATGAACTTCTCCAGTGTTTGCTGTTTGTCATGATGAAATTTCGGATAAAATTAAAATTTCAAATTATTATTTAACTGTAATTGAGAATGAAATAACAGATATATCAGTATTTTTTCAAATGGTCATAGTTTATCAATACATACTAAATGGTAAACCTGTTGAAAGATAAAAAATGAAGTGGATCCCCATGTCAAAAAAGAACCGCTCAAACTTACGATGGCGCAAATGTAATGAATGGCTTAACAAATGGAGTTCAAGCTAAAATAAGAGAGAGATCTACCCCAATTCTTAGATGTTCACTGCCATGCGCACCAACTGAATTAGCGTAGAAAGCTTTGTTGAAGAAATCAAGAAAATCAGAAGTGAAGTCTACATTATGCAAAATGAAAACGAAGAAAGTGACAAAACGCAAAATACAAGAAGAAGGGTGCCAAGTTGTAACAAGACTAGAAAAGCAAAAGAAATGGTAATCATATGCCAGGCAAAGGATGGGTTTAATTTCACTGGCCATTTGGTAGCGGCAAATTTGTTTCTAATGATAATTAGTAACGGGTTACAGGGTAGGAATAATTGTTTACAGTTTGATAGTGATTTAAATATTGTATTAAGTTAGCTTTAGCTAAATAAAGATTATTATTATTATCACTATTACCACAAAACTTCTCCCGTCAATTACTTACAGTGCACCGTATAATCTTATATGCGCATTGATCAAAAAAAGCTACACACTGAGTTAGAGGTTATCTACAGCAGAACCAAATTCAGAAACATTAGTGGAGCTTTAAGGATTTATATGGAAATAATTTGCAAACCATGTTTGCAGAAACTGTGAAATTGTTGGAAATACTTATTACCATTCCCATGTCTACAGCAGAAGCTGAAAGGTGTTTTTCAACATTAAAATATGTGAAAACCTTCCTGAGAAACACTATCTTACAAGACGGGTTGTCTGCATTAGCTATACTGTCTATTGAGAAAGACTTTGGTACAATTATTTCAAGTCATCGACAAATTTGCACAATTCAAACAAAGACATATAGAGTTAGTGTACAGAAAAAAGTATAGGTAAGTTTTTGCAGTTATAATCATATTTACTCTAGGGTTGTATTTAGGTTCTCGCTGCATAAGTGCACCACCTATTTCTTTTGTTTGTAGTTTAGCTACGATAAACTTGGGATGCTTTTTTGTTTTCAGCACGTAACTTATGTTGGTTAATAAATTCTTGATTGTAATATTGCTTCAGTCTCATTGAAATATAAAAATAATTTCCTTCACTAATTATGTCTATTTTATGCTGTTCACAAAGAAATGTGAAATTGGTAAATTTTTTGGTACTGAAACACAAATCATTTAGCATAAATCCGTAGGAATTTTTCAATCGAATATGCATATTTAAAATGTGTTCATTGGTTTTATACAAATTAAACATAAAAGTATTTGGATGGTGTAAACAAATCGTCTACTTCAAAATGGTAATTTCTGCAGCAGGAAGATTGCAAGGAAGTTCTTTGCAAGTAGGGTAAGATGTCCTTTTGAGCAATTTTCGGCAAATAAAACCAGTTAAATAATAAATTATACAATTTATAAAATCGTGTATGGCCCAGAATGATGGATGCTGACAAAAAAACTATACAAAGTCAGTTAAATTAGATATAAGTTGCCTATTTAAGGGAACAATTTAATTATGGTTTTGTTTATCCCCAAACAACCCTAGTCTACTAGATATGAGTAAAAAACTGAAAGAGTTTAATTTCCTTAAATTAAAATACTCTTTTCACAGTGAAAATAAAAAAAAAATTCTAAAGGAAAAAGTTGTAGATCTATGACTCCTGTGTTTAAAAAAATATTTAAACGATTTTCACAATCTTGCATTTTTTAAATGAAAACCATCTTTTTTTAGCACCACTAAATTCCTTATTTTTTCTTTTTTCAAAAATGTACGTGCTGATATACTTAATTTTAGTTCCCACAAAGATATTGAATAAAAACGCTCCTAGTATCAGTCATTCATGGAAATAGTATTTCGATTCAAAACATTAAAAACAAATCTTTACACAATGATTTTAGGATATTGGCAAACAATTGAAATCTAACAACCTAATACCATTTAACAAAACAAAAGACAAACGTACAATATGTTTGTTTAATACTTCTTGCTGTGCCACTAACTCGATCATTTATACAACAATTGAAGAACCCTATTAGGCTGTCAGATTTGAATTGTTTGCTAATACCATAAAATCAATGTGCAAGCATTTGTTTGTGATCTTTAGAATACCATTTCCATGCATGATTGATACTAAATAATCTTAGACATGCTGTCTGTGCACTTTTGGCAAAGATTCTCTCGCGCTTTAAATGTTATATTATAGAATAATAAATAAAAAGTTGTAGGACTTAGTCTTGGAACATATAGTTCACATAGTACCAAACTGTCATGTACAATAGTTATTTACAAACCAAATGCGTGAAAGCAATGTTCCCGTATGAGCGCTGTGTTGAAGCATGAGCGAGCGAATGCCTTCATATGCGCGAATGCGCGGATTAAGCTTTCTCGCATGAGGTTTGTACAATATTTTTTGTATCGAACAGAAATACTTAGAAATAATTAGTAATTTAGAATTTCAAGCGAATGCTTGTATTTTCAAGCCAATACAGGTAGCTAAAAAACAAAGTAGGTTGATAGCAATTGTTTTATGCAGTTGTCAACTGACATTTCATATTTTTAATTTTGAAGAATTTTATTATTAATGATTAGTCTTCAATTTGTAACATTTACTGAATGAAAATCGCGGAAAAGGTACTTTATAAATTAAATTTTATTATTGTAAAGACGATTGTTTTGTAAACTGCCTGAGAGGTCTAGTGCTTTTTGCTATTTTTCCTGGGTAAGTAGATCGGGAAATTGACGTTTCGCTTTGCCACTAGAGTGCGTGGAATATCATTTCCTACGCAGTGAGTACAAAAAATTATTTTTTTCTATTTTGGTTCTTTACTGACTACTTTATGAAACTCATTTGGATTTCATAAAGCAACTCCTTAAAGAATTCGAAATTTTATTTTGTTATGTTGGTGGCACAACCATGTGACAACAAAACCTTCACGCGCTATAAACATAACCTTCAAATTGTAAGTTCTAAAAATTAAGATTATTGAGCGTGTTTTCCGCTACTTTGCGTAGCTCGGGTGGGGTGCAAGACAATTCTTCTTCCATGTTATCTTCAAATCTTAGGTGTTTTAAAAATTAAATCACTTTTAAACACAGTTTGTCAAAATTTTAATTTGACAGTAGTTTGAATTGTTTGAAATTATTTTAAATGTCGCCAACAGCCACATAACCAAAACAAAATACAAAAAATTTTCCTAAGCGATTATATTTTTAAATTAAAATATAAAATAAGGTAATTTTTAACTTTTTTGGACCAAAATAGAAAAAATAGTATAAAATACACGTTTCATAAGACATTTAAGCGCACTTGTCCATTAGAAATATCGCCGCAAGCGGCTCGTTTTCTAATTTGGACGCGTGCTCTAAAATAATGTCTTATGAAACTTGTTTTTTAATATACTATTAAATGATAGTTCACGACTGTATGAATTAAGTTGCCACATGAGTTTTGTCTTCCATGAATTATGCCTTATGAATTTTTTTTTATCATACCATACATATAAAAACCTTCATTGAAGATCTAAACGTCAAAACAAATAATATTTTGTTTTATTTCCATAGTAACTTTTGATTATAAAAAAAAAATTTAAATCACCAGTAAATGTTTTTAAAATGTACGTGTTTAAATCACCCACCGTCACTCACAAAAATGAGCCTGGAACCGCCGCTGTCCTAGAACAGAAACTGGAAGGAAAGCTAAGTTCCAGAACATCTTAGAAGACAGCAAGATATATTAAACCACAAGTACAGGACGATCTGAATGAAGTTCAGAGGATTGTTCAAAGATTGAGAGATATTTGGAAAAATTGGCTAAAAAAGGCAAGCTCCAACGCCCAATGGTTATAATAGGATTGGGAAACAAAAAGAAGCGTTCTGTAACCAGTGATAGACGTAGTAATATTTAAGGAGAGTGGGGGTTATTTCTATTCTGCTCTCTGGTGTTCTTTAATTCTAAATTAATTTTTCTCCATAAAAAATTCTTATTTTAAGAAACAATCGACTTAAAAGTATTTTTGGCGTTCAATTACATTTTTCTTGATGAGTAACTATTTTATTATTTCGAGCCACAAAAGGCAGCTCCATAACTCCCAAATGAGTTCAATTTTGATGAGCTCAGAATGTAGGAGTCTACCAAATATTCATGAGCAAAATGAACTTATAAAAAAAATTCGAAACTGGAAGCGGAAACTCAACCTGTTATTTTGGTAGCAATTTTTATGAGATTAAAACTGGTCACATGATTTTTTCTAATTATATAGGCTCATAGAGGTAGGCATGAGCTACAATTTGAGTGGTGTCGGTGTCCCAGTCTACTAATCTTAGTGATGCTTTCTATGAATTTCTAAAATTGAAAAGTCATATGAGGGACAGTAAAATATTCCTGTTTCAGCTAAATTGCTTACAAGTGATAGTAGAATAAGGTTCATAACTAAATTTTTAGGTGCTCCAACACTTAAAGAGGGTTCTTTTCTCCCTCCCACCCAATCTTTGACTGATGAGTTTACTTCTTCGTATCTGGTTTTCTTTAATCTCAAAGAATCTTTTTGTTCTCACGAAAAACTCAGTTTTGAAATACCCAACAATACACAGGTGCCCTTCCGCTTGTAGCTATGCTCTACCTGAAAGCAAGCAATAGTTGCTCGCTTTGCTCTACGGTTCGGGCGCAGTATTATAGTCACTGATGGCGCATAAAAGGTTAATAAAAAAAATTCTGAATATACGACATCTAACAATTCAAGTATAGGAAAGACCAGGCGAAATGCTTCGCTCAATTGTAGGTTGATATATTAATTTTCTTTTACCATACCTATACAAGGTGCATCAAAAATAGGTTCAAATATTCGAACTAATAATAGATTAGCCCAAGTAGAATCCAGTAGTGCCATTCATTATTCAATAATTATTTGAGTTTTTTTAATTAAAAAATAAAATAAAATAAAATTTTGTTTGAGAACTGCTGAGATTGATAGAAAATGTATTTGAACTTTACAGGGTTATTATATATTACGTAATTGCAGAAATTGTAAAATAAATCCAATGTGCAAAAACGTAAATACTTACCTTGCAGGTGGATAAGAAACTTTTTGTACATCAACACTTTTTACTCTCCTTTTAGTTTCAGTTTTTCTACTGATAGCACGTCTATCAGGCCTAACAACAACTTTTACTCTAAAAATGGGGACTTGGTCGCTAAGCGACATCTTTAAAATAGGGACCACATTTTTTTACTTTCCTCGCTGGGCAGAAACTAGAGCCAGGTATTGCATTAGTCCTCAAGGTCATCGTAAATATTTAAATTTAGAACAAAAATTTTAGGGGTTTACACACAGTGGTATACTGCGAGGGTAGTCCATGCCAAAACCGGAATTTACAAGGTGACATAGCGAATGTAGTGATTTGTGCAATTATATGTTATGCACATTTACTCAACTCTAAACAGAAAACAATATTACCGTTAATGGAAACCGTTCGCTTGTTATTCACCATGTTCGATGTTACTCTTAACTGCCCCCTAAAATAACGTATTATATAAAATTCTAATTTTCGTTAATGAAGGCGTCAAACGAGCTGAAATGTTACGCAGACTCAGCTCACAGCATTTGCTTTCTAACAAATATAACTCAAAAAGTTGCAAGAATTTGAAGAGGAAAACCGTTTTTAAAATGGTCGTAAGACTGTTCGCTTTAATCCAGGATGAAGGAGTTCAACTGCAACAAGAGCCATTCCTACTATTACTAAACATGCTGAAACTTTGCTCAAGCAAATCACCGAATAACTGTTTCTGAAATGGTGAAAAAAACCAACAACACGTTTAAGGACCAGCAGAAATGACTGTTATTGCAGTTGAATCATTGTTGCACCTCTTTTTAGTGGATCGTCACAAAACAGGGCCACAGCAATTTTTAAAATGGGTAGTCCCATTCAAGCACTTGCGATTTTTTGAGTGTACTTTTTTGAAACTATGAGCTGAGTCTTCGTAAAATTTCAGGCGATTTGACGGCTTCACCAGTGAGAAATATTACCAAAAAATTGTATTATAATACGCTGTTTCATGGTAGTTAACATTTACATCGACCATGTTAAATAAGAAATGAACATGACAACGGCCATGTATTGTTTCCTGTTTAGGGTACGTTGAGAATG
Source organism: Ctenicera cuprea (assembly GCA_958336395.1). Classification (NCBI taxonomy): domain Eukaryota; kingdom Metazoa; phylum Arthropoda; class Insecta; order Coleoptera; family Elateridae; genus Ctenicera; species Ctenicera cuprea. The sequence goes on from OY284487.1 coordinate 52,138,479, forward strand.
TGCATAAAAAAATTTCCACCAATCACCCAATTCACTATGCACTGTGTAAATTCCGATTTTGACGTGAACTAGCATCGTAGACATTCCTAAAAGGAAGATCACCCGACGAACGTACGGCATATTTTTGTTAATCTTTTAACTTCTATTACAATGTCCTACTTATGATGTTTATCTGCCTGCCATTTAATTAGAGACTTTAGGAACCAATTTACAATAATAAGGAATTTTGGGGACCTTTCTAAAAATTAGGAACTTTTAGCAAAAATAGGGACCTGTTGTAAGGCCTTCGTCTTTGAACTCAAAGTTTTTTTATTATCCCTGCCATACTAAATTTTGTGGAAAATTTTCAATAATTATTTGCTTGTCCTTGAAGGTCGCATCAACAAACAAAATGTTTTTTTCTGGTTTGCATACAGAGTGTAACAGAAAACCGACTCATGGTATTTTTTTCCGTTATTTATTAAGATAATAAATTGATATGGTTCATATATGCATGGGACATAGATTACGACTTTCTAGAACTGCCAGTTTTGCTTGGTCAAAGCGACATCAACTTACTCATTTTAAACAAAACACCCTGTAAATTTTTAGATTTTTGAATTTGGGAGGAAATTCTGCACATGATGGTGTTGTTTATCAACATTTTTGGTTCCATATAAATTTTTGCCGCCAAAATTAATTTTGCCTAGAGTGCCATGACCCACCCAAAATAATTGCTAGGGAGTAAAGTATTGTTTTAAAAATAATTATCGAAATTTTAACTCTACCCGCTGAGAGGTAAAAGAGTTTAAATGTCGTAAAAATAGTTTTATTTAAATGCCGATTGTTTTAAATGGAACGATAGAGGCATATACATTTTATTCAAGGTTCAACCAATAAATTAGGCCGTTCTTTTCAAAATAATTACCATCCTGTGCAAAACTTCTCGAATTTAAAAATGACAAAATGTTCTATTGAAAATAGTTGGTGTCACTTCCGCGAAACTGGTAGTACTAGAAAGTCATAATCTACGTCAACTAATAGGGCCTTATGCATGTATCAACCAAATTTGAATTTATTATCTTAATCAATAATGAAAAAAAATGGAGGTGAGCAGTTTCTCTGGTACACCGGGTATACTGTAATTTACTGTGGGTTTTAATATTTGTACTTATTTTTAACATCATCATCATCTGCCAGGATTAAACCGTTGTGGTTTGTTCCGGTCTCATATAAATTTAACACCCTGCATAATTAACCTACAATGAAAAAGCAACAGCTAAAACCATACAATTGTGACTATATCAAAGAAGGTGGAAACAGGTGAGAAAACTGACACAGTGACCACTAATAAAAAAGAAAGTGCAATAAATTTCGAAGTGATTTTTCTCAATAATTAACAATAAAATTATTTGAGGTGTTGCAAGACGACATTTATTCAGCATACTTTTATTTCTATACCAATTTAACCTTTTCTTCATACCTGCAGTGGCCATCATAGCCATAGGATGCAGACCAGGGAACATCATGGTCTGTGGGGCCATGGCTTGCAAGTCATTTTCGTAACTCTGTCTAAGTTTAGCACTAATTTGTGCTTCAGCTTTGCTCATATTTTCTATGGTGCCTTTAACAGTAATGATGCGCTCCAAATTGAAAGAATTAATGTCGTTGATACTCGATACAGTGATTTTGGTATCTGTTTCTTGCATGATTCTTTTAATTGTGTTGCCTCCTTTTCCGATGATACGTCCGATTAGATTATTGTGAGCCAAAATTTTTAAAGATATTTCTCTGAAAAGAACATCCAGAATTCAAGAAACTTAAGAAATTTATGTAAATGAAAGGAACAAACCCTTTATTGGTGTTGTTAGCTTCCTGCTGCATAACTTCTAAAATGCGTTTACAGGCGTTTGTGCAATTTTCAGGGTTTCCGTAGATGGTAATTGCTTTTTCTAAAGATCCTACGTTGTCTTTGCGGTGAACGTCTACTCGCGCTCTTGTCTGTTGTGTTATCTGTCTAATGGTCGATCCCTGCCTTCCAATTATAGCTCCTACCTAGAAACACGAAACAGAGTTTTTAACATACAGAAACATATTGTGAACTTTGGCTATCTACTTTAAGTTAGCATACATTCTGCACTGTTCTCGAAACTACTTAAGATTTATTAGGTAAAATTATATACAGGGTGCCCCAGTGGGCTATATTTCTATCTTCAGAATTTGGGCAATTTTGTAAATTAATGATAAATAATAACTATCAAACTATTGCATTAAAACCCATACTAGTGGGATGGACCCGTTGCAAAATAATTTGCAACTTACAACACTTCTTTATAAACAATGTTTAACGAATGTAGTTCCGAAAACGGACACCGGGGTACAACGGATGGCGCTGCAAGTGGCAAGCGTACATTCATATGTGTCAGTGTTTAAATTGGGGCTTTGCTATGATTTTTTATTATTATTAATTTAATTTTCAGAATTTTTGTGCACATCTACACATTAATAGAGTTTATTAAAAAAAAGATCAGTTTAATAAACCTCTGGGGATAGATGACAAAAAAAATGGCTACCCGTTTTAAATAACCACCTAACTCAATCTCGTTTTTACCAGCAATTTAAAGGGGCGTTTGAGAATTCCAAGATCTTTAAAGTGTTTTATGAAAAACATAAATTTGGTTTCTCACTCCTAGACGGAACACCCAGTGTATGCTGAAACAATTTAAGGGTATGCAGAGTAACGTCTCCTACAAGTTTCCTAAAGACGGGTTTCTGATATTTTCAATAACGCGCTCAAAACAAATACAGTTGGTTGTGACACCCTGTGTATGAATATACTAATCCAGTCCAACTGAAATTAGCTGCATTACTCCCTTACTATATTAGTTGTTAAAAGATACCAAATAATTACAGAAAAACACATACAAAACACCCGATGATAGCACATTTGCAAAACATCTCGCGTGCGAAGAAACTTTTTATTGAAAAAATTAAGAAAATTGGAGAGGATTTTGAAAACCTCCATATAAAATAAAACATAGTTAAGGTTAGTTAAAGTAGAATATTGTGGTTTAAAATTCCGAATAATGTTGAGTTACTTAAACATGTTTTGCTTTTACCACAGATAAGGTTAACACTACAGATATACGACCCTTTATACACAATGTCCGCTCATATTTGGAGACGAAATTAGCGTTAGTTTGGCTACAACGCACCAGACCAATTTTAGGGCGCTGCTATCGCTATTTGTTTATTACTGTTGAAATGTGTTGGAAACTGTTTTATCGGGGATTTGAGTGCATCTGTCACATCATGAATATAATTGAAGTAGAATTGGCTTCAATATTAATTATTTACGAAAAATTGCGATTTGACAATTAAGCATGGCAGATGGCTGTCTAACTTTTGGTTTGAATATGTGCTAAGTAATCTGCTCAATTACAGTCATCTGTGACTTAATTATAAATTGTCATTGTAGTTAACCTTATCTGTGCTTTTACTATTCAAATTTCAAGTGCATTTCCCATACTGTTTGTTTCTTAGCAACGTTGGGTCAGTAGAGGACTAATCCCCATCATTACTAAACGACCGCATTATTGACTGCAATTAATTTTTTTTCCTTACCATATCGCTTTGTACGAGAATACGAAGCGGAAAATCTGTTTGGCGACTTTGGCCAGGAAGGCTTCCGAAGGGAGCACCGCCGGGAATTCTTGGTCCCCGACGGCCTCCCCTTTTTTCTACCGCTAGCTCCACCTTGATCTGATTTCCATCCACCTGAACACCATTGAGGTGAGTCACAGCCCTGTAAAAAGAATTTGATTAAATTTTTGAACTAAAGATTAATAAAATAACCATGATAACAGGATATTGCGTAACGCAGTATTAAGTACCAGTAAATGGAACCTTTCGAATTCTTACATTCTAAATGCTGAAGGGCAAGGCTGTTAGTAAAATATGTAGTTAAAGGTAATAAGGCAAAAACGAGAGTTGAAGAATGTAATCACAGGAAAACGAAGGTGTAGCTATTGTTAAGATGCTGCAATTACCGAAGGCGATTTAAGTAAACTTTAACATGTTGATTATTAAGTAATTTAGAGAAGTATTTGTGAAATTATGATAATTGGCAAAGCTACGTTGTTGAACAATCTTGAAAATCATGTTTAAAACTCATGTCCTGTATGCTATTAATTGCCTATTATATAATATCTATTTTGAATATGCATTAGAATCTTGATACCGTAGGTACGTTAAGTAGGTATTTCCTTTCATATTGCATCGAACATCTATTATTAGCACACTGCATTATTAGCGAACAGAGCCCTTTCATTAACAAAATAACAACCTTCAGCGAACATAAACAAAAATTTGGATATATAAATTATTTTTGCTATTTAGTTATTTCTTACTAATACTACAAATTCTAAATACTTGGTTTGGAAAATAGAGAAAAACAAAACCAAAAAAAAACGTGACAAAGAAAAGAAAATTGAGAATATAAGGTCGTGAACCGTCTCAAAATCTAAAAAAAAAATAAAAAATCAACAAAATGCAAACAAACATATTCATATACATGTCAAAAGTATTATTAAATTGGGAACATCATAAATAGATAGAAGATAATATGAACAAAAAAATTAATGCAAATGATTGTTAAACTGTGAAAAAGCATAAAGTTAACTTTCATATGCACGGAAAATTTTAAAACTTCTTCGAGCAAGCAAGAGGTAGGTATCAAAAGTATCACTTGGAAAATTTTCAAAATCTATGCGATTTTAATACTTTGGTAACGTTTATGGTATAATATAATTGCGAAAATTCCGCAAGGCAACCGGCACGGGACCTTCCTTGCAAAATTTATGAAATTTTTAAAATACTTCAAAAATTTTGAAAATTTTGATAAATTTTAAAAATGTTTGAAAATTATGAAATGTATTGATTTTTAGTATTTTCTAATTGCAAACATTATTTATTCGTTATTTTAAATTTTTTGAAGTAGTTATCTGGTATTACGATATCTGGAATTACTCAAACAGTTCAGGTAAACGACCAAAAAGAAACCCCTATAGATCTTTTCCACAATGGGAGATTGTTCCTATTGTCATTCAACATGTTCATACTGATTTTGAAGTCAAAATTCGCAATTAAAAAATCAATAAATCGATGGTGAGGGTGACCGGAGGGTGGTAGGAAAACCGCGCTTGCGCAAATCGGCTATTCGGCATCCGTAGAATACAAATCTGAACACGCCTTTGTTGAAGTGTAGCACCCCTTCCCACCGAACCAATCTCATTTTGTTGCGATTTCATCCCAGTGTGAATACCAATCTATTAAACCTAACTTGGTTGTTCTGCGTCAAGTCGTTGAGGCTGTACAGTGTATAAAGACATAAACACACACAGACACCAAGGTAAAACCGGGTATTTCGTTATTCTCAGACCCTAAAATGTGTATATCCGCGAAAATCTCAACTTCCAAAATTTTGATGAGTACAATACCGCCTCCGTATAGCGAGAAAGGTAAAAAGAATGAATTGGAAAATGTAATATAAACTACCCAATGAAATGAAAACGAAAGTACCAACTCCGTCAAAAGCCGAATAAAATTTGGAAAACATGAAGCACAAAGCTACGAAAAACGTTTTCTTATAGAAGTATCATCATCATCATCATCATCATCATCATATTAGCCCATATTTGCCCACTGCAGGACATAGGCCTCCCTCAAACTGTTCCACGTCTTTCTTTCCTGAGCTACTCTAATACAATTTCTTCCGGCAAAGCGCCGTATGTCGTCGACCCATCGCGTCGGCGCGGCGGTCGCCCTTGTAATCTCTTGTTGGCTCTGGGTCTCCACTGTATAAGTCTCTTAGTCCACCTGTCGCTCTCCATTCTTGCAATATGTCCTGCCCAGCTCCATTTCATCGATGCTATAGTATCTATAACGTCGTTTACTTTTGTTTGTCCCCTGATCCATTGGTTTCTCTTACGATCTCTAGAGGTATATGATATCAAAATATTCATACAATATTATAAAAACGATAAATCTAAGAAATGGGCAGACGCAATAAGATCTTTCGATTAGGACACCATCAATGACACAGGAAAACCACTACTAAAATGCTGTATCGTAAATAACCTCATTATCGCGAATACCAATTCCAACATGAAGATATACATAAGTACACTACGATTGAGGAAATCAGAGCAAAAAGATTGATAATAGACTATTTCATAGTCGGAAGAGATAAGAAATTTAAACTCATACAAGATAACATAATTCCTTATATAAAAAAAAACAGCAGCTCAACAAATCCAAAATAATCCTGAAAACCAAAAATAAACGATTCATTACCTCAAACTTCCTCGATAGTGAACATCATCTTAAATTTAATTCAACAAATAAAACAGTTCTTGATAATCAGTCTTCCCCTTTCCTGAATGGACCACAATGCTAACACACCCTTATTAATTTAAAACTCCTTAACTGGGGTGCAAGAGACACCAATGATATATCGTCACTGAAACGCATTTAACCCGAAAGGACGCCGACGCCTTTCAAGTCTCAGAATATCATATCTATCGTACAGATAGAAAAGCAAGATATGCCTCAGGAGGAGTAGCCATTTGGTGAAACGTAAGACAATCCATTATGAGTTTCCAAAAATTAATTGTAGTACCTTATAAACAGTAGCAATTAAAGTTAAAATATGCGATGGTAACTTTGTCAACATAATAAGCGTCTACAAACAACCCAACAAACAGCTTCTTGAACTAGTTAAGACACCAATACAACATTTAATACAAATGAGCCCACTCTTTTACTAGGAGATTTAAACTCGAAGCACACCGTGTGGAGATGCGGGAAAACCAACCCAGTAAGAACCAATCTTAATAACCTAGTTGAGACACACATTACAAATATTAGCTCAAGACGAGCCAACATATTTCCTTGTACAAGAGCCCCCACCCTAATATTCTGCATATGGTGGTTTAAATTTTTTTTTTGATATACAGCTCAAACAGTTTACACAGAGCTCGAATTGGGCCATTTTCCGGTGGTAATAGCATTCATAACCGTACCTGTACAGCGACCTACATAGCCGAGATTAACACCCGAACTGGTATACTTGAACCATTTTCAGGATTTATAGGCAAAAATCATTAAGTGTCCTGATGACTTAAGAAATCCTAAGAAAATCGACAAAACCATTATGAACATCACAACTGGACCAACAGAAAGCATTCAGTCGGCCACTAAAGCAAATATAGTACAATACAAGACGCGTCAACTTTAAATTAACTCCAAAACACATTATGGATTTAATAATAATTGAATAAAAAAAGCCAGCTTCGGAGGGAATGGCAAGGAACCAAAAACCCAGTGACAAAAAACATCGTAAAGAACTTATCTCACCACATTAAAATGGAACTAGAAGCCCACAGAATCCATTCTTACCAAAAAGATACTAGCAACTTTGAACAAGCAGACACAGGACTCTGGAAAACAACTAAAAGAATACTATGCCAACCGCAAGAAATTCCGTCAATAAAATCAGAAACTTCATCTTATAATGCAAATGAAGAAAAATGCAAAGCCTTGGCCGACTATTTAGAAGATACCTTTACTTTGGAATCAGGTGTTCTTAAATATAATAACTCGTCATGTTGAAACCCATCAAGTAACTGCAGGAGAAAACATAAAGCCTACCTTTCCTAGCAAACTCGATTCGATAATTAAAACACCACCAACAAACAAATTCCTTCAAACTGTTAGAAAAAGTAATTCATTCTCGACTCAATAAAGAAACTGTAGCTAGACATATACTACCTACCTTCCAGTTTGGATTTAGGAAAGAGCTCTACCTGCCACCAGCATTGAAGAATTGTGAGACAATAGAAATGGGATTCGAAAGTATGCAGTACACAAACGCGTTAGATATAAGCTTTTGACCGAGTATACATCGAAGGTGTCAAGTAAAAAATCTCGCAGTTAAGATACCCACAAGTGTTCGAGCAGGAGTGCCACAGGGAAGCATATTGGGCCCCACACTATACAATATATTTAAGCATGACATTCCCAATATCAACGCAGACCTTTCAATGGTCGCCGATGGCGCAATGTAGTCAGCAGATGTTTGAAACAATGGATTTTAACGATAAACCACTCTAAGTGCGCCACGAAAATTTTCACTCTCAGAAACGAGTAGATAAATCATCCTTCATTAAAATCGTAATAAATGGTAATTATATTCAGTGGAATACCAAGAGATCAAAACAGCTAACAGGACAGTCATGGGAAGAATTTGACAATCTTATGGAATAAAACAGCAAGACCAGGTCTATTCGACCTTTAAAATTTTACATGATCTGAGTTTAAAGCGGTGTGAACCAGGTAGGTTTCTATCCTGATTTAGTTACAAGACATTGAAAAGTTTAAAAATGGAAAAGAATGACCCTTTCTTAACAGATAATTAAAAAATTATAAAAAGATGGAAAAAGAACACTTTTCGCAATTGGTAAATGCAAAAGACAATCGACAACAATATCAAACCGAAGAACAGATAATCAAAGACGTAACACAATCAACCAACAATGAAGAACAAGATACCACCATTTCAAACAGCTATAAATAAGATTAAAATTGGAAAAGCCGCAGGATACGACACAATATCTCCAGAAATGATGATATACGTGGGTGAGGAGGTTAGAGAAAATTACTTATTAAAGATGCTCAACACAGTATGGAGAATAAAAACAAATCCTAAAAACTGGGAAGTGATCTTTCCCAATTTCAAAATGCTGTCAGGTAACAGCCACGGGATCTTTCTGGCATTTATTAAAATTATTTAAAATTCCTGAAAATATTTTTAACGTTTTTGACAATTTTACGAAAATATAGAAATTTTTTAAAATTATGAAAATAGTTTTGAAAATTTGGCAACTTTTTTCAAAAATTTTAGAAATTAGAATAAATTGGAAAAGTTAAAAACTTTGAAAATTTTTTACAATTTTTGGAAACTGAAATCTTTGAAAATTTTGTAACTGTAATTGAAAAATGTTAAAAATTTTAAAAAATCCTCAAAAGTTTGAGATTTGAAAATTTTTGGAAATTTTGAACTTTAAACTGAAAATTTAACCGCTAAGTAAAAAATTATTCTCAAGGCCCTACCTCAAATTACGAAATGTATCTATATATATTAAATCCGGATCCCTTGGATCTGCCTCAACTTGATAGGAATACGGCTACAGTTGAGATTATGCAACCCAAGCGTCGCGCGATAGGTTTTTTTTTAAGTTGACACAAAAAAAAGTCTGGGCTCACGGGTTCAGCTAGCCAGCTAGCTTTATGATTCCTTGCAAGAAGGCATTTAAATACTTGTTTCTTTTTTAAATTTTAACACAATATATTTATTCTAACTGTGTTTACTGAACACAAATTCATTGTGAACATTTAAGTCATTTCAGAGTTTCGTTGAGTCAGAGCAACGAACCACTATAAATTTTGGAATAATAAAAAAAAACAAATTAGGTTTAAATTGTTCAATAATGCTCTTAATTTCAAAAATTTTTTCCAAGAGGGTAAACCTCCCAGGATTGGGCCCTCCGTTCGTCTATTTTGCTAACCGTGCATTTTTCCTTAAATCCACCACGAAAAATTGTAGGTCTTGATTAAAGAAAACTTACGGGGAGAGGAAATCGATTAATAATCTGCTAGGCTACGATTATCGATATATTATGTCAAAAGGTTAAAAAAATCATTCAAAAGATTTTAACATTTTTAAATTTTTGGTTTTGTCCATTTCGGAAGCGGGCGTTGAAGCGATACAGAAGCCCGTACAGTAGCCAACTGCAAATGTCATGCAAATACGATGACACCACCAGTTGTGATATTATGATGCGAATACACTAACGCAGACAGAATTTCTGGAATGCATTTGCATTAGAACGGTCTTCGCGGCGTGTTTCGCCTCGCAAGAACAACAAGATAAGAATGTTTTCACTTGAACATTCGGATATTACTGATATTAGGAATAGACTCAGCACAGCAGTTTCCACCGCACTGTTTAGTTTCTCGCGGTCGTTTCAGTGCAAGGTCGTGTTTGAAAATTTTAATATTGCTCTAAACAATATAAATAATAAAAAATATGAACTATAAAGAAATTTATTAATATTTAGAACAATACTGTAATTACTGTTCATAAAAACAAGCGGTGCACTTCACAAAAAAATAAAAATCATATGGACACAAGATGAAGATGCTATTTAAGCGAAACTAGTTGTGTCCATAATAAATTTAATACACGTAAAGTACGTTTTAAATGAGTTTCTATTACGCTGTTTTGCCGAGCGGCCCGAGGAAAGACGATGAGAACCAGAACTCTTTAATAGGAACATTCGAGAAGCAAGCGGGGAGCGTTTTTACTACGTTTTACCGCACAGAATCATCCTTATGATTTTAACCGAACAAATCATTCGATTATTAAATTCATTCGATCGGCAATCATCGAGTATGCCCACCACTACACCTAACGGAAAGGTGTTGAAATGCCCGATAAACTGTAATATCTGAGCACCAACATCGGACACGGTCAGAATTTGAATGGATAATAATTTGACTGTTCTGTTTCAGTTTCACCATACAAAATATGAAACCCTGCTAGAAGTGAAATATTTTAAACGGAAGTTTGCCGTCAGCTACGACAAAAACTCATAATTAAATGTTAGAATGTAACTATGAGTTAGAAGGTATGAGCTAGAGCCTTCAGTTCGGGGATTCCTCGCAGTATTATTCAGCAGTGAAAAAAATTCAGAAAAAAAAACATAAAATAATAACTCACTGCTGTGCTTGTTCAGCGGTTTCGTAGGTGATCTGTACGGTTTGGGTGGTGGGATCCTTGGAGGTGAGCTTATCACAGATCACTACCCTACCATGTTGCCCTAGTAAATGTTCGATGTCCTCGAACCGCACAGTAGGAGGAAGGTTGGATAGTATAATTTTCGACGTTGAACTGAAAAAGAAAAACAAGTTTTAGAAAAACAGTATTATGAGTTCATAGGTTTATGGAATTAGTCATATTTGACTTTATTTTGTTATCCGTGGAAGAAAAAGGTGTTTTTAAATACTGTATAACGAAGGGAATTATGTGCAATATGTTACCTAAGGTGTAAAAGGAGGGAGATGAGAAAATATGCAGCGTAAGATTAATCAAAATAGAATAAAAAACATAAGTGATTGCATTAACAGTTAAAAGGAATGGGAAATAACATTAGAAGAATAATAATGAGAATAAGAGAGAAAAGAAAAAGTAGGAAGATCAGAAGGTATAACCAATAAAGAAGAAATAATAAGGGAAGCACAAAAGTTAGTAAAAGAAAAACGAGCCATAGAAATATAAGGCAAAGAAGAAAGAGAAGAAGTGTTTAGGGAAAGAAAAAGAAATATAAATAAAGGAAAAACGGCCACAGGGGAGAGGGGAGACGCTTAAATTACAAATACATATTCTTTCTTTCATTTCCGTACCATTTAAATTTAATATTAATTCAGATATCCCACTACTTATTAAGTTCGTTTATCACCCTGAAATACAGGATCCAATTGTTTCGTCCAAACGCATTAAGGGAGCAGTTATCGGTGGCATGTGCATAAAATTCGCAACTTGCATTCAAGTTGGTGGGTCACTTCCCTCTGCAGTCACGTGCTAGCGGTGGTAGGTAAGTACCGAGCAAGATAATAAATCAGAAAAGATCAGGTCATAGCTTCCAACCCACAGAAGGGTCACATTAAAGCGAAGATGCTCTACATCACAGTGTAACAAAGGGATACGAGCTACTTAGCAATAAAACACGCAGGGAGCCTTTGATCCGGTCCTTCTTTCTGGACACGGACGAGAAATAATATCTCTTTTTGAATTCAAAGCTAAAATGATCATATTAAAATTTACTATTAATTCGTTTAGTCCCACTTCGCAAAGAACAATGAGTAACAGTTAAAGTTATCAGTGTTACCGACGTGACCAGCAATTAATCCAATCGAATCGGAAGACCACCCAGAATCGAGCTTCCATTTTCACTGTTGTAAACCGGGACTAAATTCTACGAGTACTACTACAGCAAATTGTTTCAAGTACAGCTAATAAATAACATTGTCAAAATTTCCACGTGCAATTTATTAATTGCATAACACTCAAGGTAACTGCCGGGTAATAACAACCGAAAGGTCGACGAAAGTGAGAATGAATTGTCTGAACGCAGGAGTAGTGGTGAGTAGGTCGCATCTTGGAGTAGTATTCATCTTCTTGAGATGAGTAAGCGAATAACAAGCCCATGAGTTTTGATAAATCGTTTTCGACGGTATACGTACATTTAATTTAAATTAAAAAAATATAGTTCGTTGCAGAATTTTTATTGGAAGATCTTCTGTAAAAATAAGTAGTTCAAGAGAAGAATTAAATAAAATAGATACCAAGATTTAAATAAAAACAAACTAAGCGAAGATTTTCGCCGGAACCTTTCCATTCTTTAAAAATAATTAGGTTTTATATTATTAGCCCCAACTCGGTATCTCTAACCCAGCGTTTCCCAAAATGTTCCTCGTTTCTACCAGGTAGATATTTTGTGTAGCCGGGCTACTGACCATTCTGAAAGATTATTAGTAAAACAATATTATTCAGCAACCATTTTAGAATTTTGGACAGATTTGCAAAAGAAATTTCCATAGTTATTCAAGAAGCATTTCCTACATCTTATTATTGTGAAATTAGATCTATTTAGTGGTGGGTAAGTCATCCAATAAAAGCAACTAAGTATAAGTTACTTAGTTACCGGATTATAAAAGTAACTGGGTAGTTATCGTAGGTACCGCATAATAACTCGTTATTACTTTCTCATACTTTCGGTATAGTGGAGAAGTATTAATTTCATGAAAATTTTCCAAATCTTAATTTAACGGAAATACACGTTTTGGAGCTCAAGAAACCCAAAAAAGTGGTTTTAAAAAATGTCTGTCTGTAGGTAGGTAGGTGGGTGTGTGTAACGCCTCTAAAGAGGAGCGATTTTGATGAAATTTTAAATGAAAATGTACATCGAAAATTGAAGTTCTAGTTAACATTTTCAAACAAAAAAATCCGAAACCGGAAGCAGAAGTTAGACATGTTTTTTTGGTAGCGTTTTATCCAAAATTCCATTTTGGATCTGAGGGAAGAACTTAAGACAAATCAAAAACTTGTACGGAACGTTCTAGCTTCAAAATGGCGGCCGCTGCGAGTTTTTGAAAGTCTCCACTTTAACACGTAAAAAGTAGTTACCTGATCGGGATCAACTACAGGTTGTGTGAGAACTCTTTGTGGTAGTATACGATAAAATTAATTTCAACGTGTGAAAACGTCTGCAATCGCGGTAGTAGCGTCGAGTCCCGATATAATTAAATCTCTTCATTGTGGTCGAGTTCAGTCGCACCGACCACCCGCGTAATTTAAAATTCTTATCGTTTATAATCCCGAGCCAAATTTATTGTGGACTTGGGAGACTCTTATCATATGGAGGAATGTTACTTAATTTTTCACTTTCGCCCTCTCATAGAAATGGTATTTGTTGGCATAAGCAGAGTGCCCAAGCTAGCAAAAGATGCTTAACAAATGAACTCTACTCGAACACAACAAAATTTTATGGAAGATTACACAAAGCTTACTGGAATTCTACTCGACTACGTCCATCGCAATGGCGTTTGCTTAAAATTTTGAAAATTTTCAAAAAAAGATTTTTCAAAAACTGAATTTTTGAAATACGAAAATGGGTACCCCTTTATTTATTAAACAAGGCCCGGTATAAAATTTTTTCTTACACAGAATTACTAATCATAACTAGTAGAACTAGAATCGAAAGTTAGAAAATGTATATTCCAAATGATTAAATTTTTCAAAATAATATTTCTCAAAAACGCCATACGTTTTTTAAACTTTGTAGTCTTATAGAGCCGAACATGGGCTACAATTTATTTTTTTGCTGACTACCATAATTTCACTGTGGCGCCCTTTACGAATTTTTGAAAATCATAAATTTGAACCCTTTTATTTATTAAAGGGGAAACAATAAATAATTACTGCTTAAGAAGAATCTTGACTAGATTTTTTCTAAAATATCTTTTTTTTTCTAAAAAGTTGGACTTAGACGGGTTAGGATGCGAGCAAATACGGTAAGTATTAATATCTAGTATGAGAAAGTCCACTCGAAGTGAACATTTCAGCTTTTTTCAAACACTGTTAATATTTATCCAATAACTTCAAACACAATAAGCAAAATTTGGAAGCTGAGAAGGGGTAAAAAGTATTTAGTATTGGAATTCATTTTTCAAAGACATACTTTTGTTTTAAAGAAGGGATGATGTTATAGTAGGCTATAGTAGAAACAATGTGTGGTCAGCTGTCAATTATGTACGTTCATGTACGGTCAAGATAATAAATTAGTTTATGAATAATGAGTTATTATTCAGGCTTCAAGACTAATATTTCTAATTTTTCAAAAATTTGCAAAAGAAACGGGAAAAAAAATTTTACTTGGTAAAATTATATAGCAGTTAATATAAAAAAATCTTGGTTTTCCCCTTTTCTATACTTGTTTCGGCCTTCTTAATATTTTGACATCACAGTATTCTCTAATTAAATAAATGTTCTCTATGAACTATATACAGTGTGTTTTTCTTTTATGTATACATATCAGCTATGTATACTTTTATAAAAAACATGTCAATGGATTGTTTTACTGCAATCTATAGGCAACCAACTGCACAGAAAATAATAGAGAGAGAAAGGCTATTCCTCATAGTGTGAAGTTATGTTCAATTAGTATGTTTGTGAATAAAACGCAAAAGTATTTGAATATCAAAATTTTTTTAATAAAACTATTATTTTAAAAACATAAAATATCAGCAATACACAAATTTTATGCTAAATTTAAAAAAAAAACTAATTGCTATTATTTGACATTAAACAATTTGATTACTGTTTCCACAGCAGACTATTCTTTTCAAAAATTTAAGCTTTGAAAGGTAGTGTAAGTGTATTGTTGGTTGCTTATAGATTGCAGTAAAACAATGCATTGACATGGTTTTTATAAACGTATACATAGCTGGTATGTATACAAAAAAGAAAAACTCACTGTATGTTGTTCCAAAGACCAAAAGTATAAACAAAAAGAATCGGCGTACTCAAATCCATTGAAGTATAAGTGAAACATGTTGCACGATTTAGCAAGGTTTCTACAACTACAACTGCAATATTTAAATTCGTTTAGTTCAGCCGGAGGTTCTGCACTCAAAAATATTTTTGCAAATTTTCATAAAACAGTTTTCCGTATTACTTTTAAAACCCCTGACCATGCATATTCTACGTTTATCAACTCCGTTATAAAATAACTCGAGATTTATTATCTCACCACCTAGCCAGATAAATAATACTTATCTAAACAAGCTCCTAAGTCAAACATGCGGGTGTGTTGCTATTTTAAGCCCGTAAATAATTCGATTAAAATTGGATATACGCGTCAACTACATATTGAAAGTCACTGGGCCTTATTCCGGTTATTCGAGCGACAAAAGATTCTCCTTTCTCCATGTGGGGCCGTTTTAAGTTTTTGAAGTGTTCAATTTTGTGACTCCCATAACATTTCTCAACTTTTTTCTATGTTGTAACTTCCCCGGAAGAAGAAAGTATCGTGTAAAAAAATATGTACGTGTTCTTTGTACCTAATATAAAAAATCCTAATTGTCTGGCCCATATATACCGAATTACAGTGCGAGCAATGTAATTTGTAAATGCCCGATTTTCGATATTGTCTGTTTTTTCTTTAGCATTACAAATATTGTTACAAATATAAACACCCACATAAATCCAACTGCGCTAAACACTTATTAGAACACAATCATTTAACAACACCGAATAACACTTTAAAATTTTTACATTTTTGTTATGATAAATGTAAATTAGATATACTGGAGGCATTTTAAGTTCACAAACATTTAAAAATTGCACCTTTAATGAATGAGCAAAGTGATCTCTTAAATTAACCATTATTGGACGTTTTGGAATAAGAAATCAGGTCATCGGCAGCCATAGATAACGAAGATCACGTTCTATTGTTTCTACAGCAACACCAACTATTTACTTTTAATCTTGTCACTGATAATGAAATGTAAACATGTCAAAATACGTATAAAGTACTTTCTACGAGACTATGTCCTTCGATTTCCGAAATTCCCCTTTTGTAGAAAATGATACCCAAAAAACATATTTAACTTTCGTTTTTGAGTCGTTTTAATAAACTTTGTTCCTGAAGAAATGAAGAAGTAGATAGAAATAGATTAGTAATTAAGTTCAATCCTCCTGTCATCCGTGTTGTCAAAAAACGTGGAAAAGGCTTTGCATAGTACAGAGTGGCTAGGAAAACCCCGGCCACTTTTCTTGCGGCAGGCAAGAGATGGCGCTTTAGTAACGAAAAGTAAATTAAAATACTGGCAACAAAGCAGAATCCAAGACGCTTTGGTTGTTTTGATTTAGTATGGGGCGTATTGAATAACGAAAACGTTTTGGATTCTGCGTTGTTGCCAGTATTTTAATTTAATTTTTCTTTACTAAAACGCCATCTCTTGACCGCCGCAAGAAAAGTGGCCGGGGTTTTCCTAGCCATTCTGTAAATGACACAATTTTTTAGAGACAATAATCTCCTTTTAAAAAAATCAGTTTGGCTTTGGGAAGGGGTTGTTAACGATACATGCCATTTTGAAGTTAGTTGGCAAGGTTCTTCGAACGCTAGATGAACGGCAATAGTTGCTAGAAATTTATTTTGACCTAACGTGCATTTGACACGGTAACATCAAGATCTACTGTTACAAAAATTATACAATTATGGTGTTGGTGCGGTAACCAATTGAGCATTGAGCGGCTCTCCTCCTATCTTTCTCATCAAAAACAAAAAGCAGTTCTGAGGTTAGTCGATGTTGAATACCACTCTGAACTAAGATCTGTTAATACTAGAGTGCCCCAGGGGAGTATCATGAGGCCTCTCCTCTTTATTATTTTCATCAATGATATTGTCAAGGAATTGAACGATAAGTTTCCAACTTTGTATGCGAATCAACCAAAAAATTTTAACGATTTGAATCACAACTAATATTAGGATAAAAATGCAGAAACACTGTCCGAAAAATATTGTCTTTGTCTAAAAGAAAAAACTAAGGTTGCACTTTTTTCGCTAACTGTTCTCCAATTCACGTTAAATTAGGTAACAAATGTCTGGTCCAGAACCAAGTTGTCTTTTAGGTATGTAGTTGAATGAAAATATATCATAGAATGCACGGATTGATAAGGTTATAAAAACTTTTAACATTGCACCGTTTTGTGGTCTGGAGAGTCAGTAATTATGTCAACAAAAACACGCTTTGTTATGACGCTCATTTAAATTGTATCTTAAATTATACAGGGTGTCCCAGAATAACTGCGCCTAACTTTCAGAAGTGATAGAGGGCGTGTAATTAAACATCTTTTACTAATAAACTAGTGTCCGGAAATACTTCCGTATCGAGATAATACGACAAGAAACGAGTACTTGAAATAATCTCAATGTAGAAAGTAACGATTTCATTTATTTCCAGCAGTTGCAACTATTATTATTAATATTAAGAAAATGGTATTACACAAAAATTATAAAAATTGTTCAAAATTACGGCCGCCATTGTCGACCCACAAGGTATAACGGAAGTATTTCCGGACACTAGTTTATTAGTAAAAGATGTTTAATTACACGCCCTCTATCACTTCTAAAAGTTAGGCACAGTTATTCTGGGACACCCTGTATAGTGTTAGGTTGGGGTGGTACCTCCAGAAGATTCAACGACGTTCTAATACTGCTGAAGAAAATTATTATACGATTCATTTGTTTTAATTCCTATAATTTCTCATGTAGGAATACTAAAATGTGGTGTTATTCCTGTATATACTGAACAGCGCTGTATATGTTAGATCTAAGTTAAGTAATCACATTACAATGCTCAGCCCTACAACCTTAGAAATGGTAAGATTTTAAAAATTTATCCTACCCCCCTCTACATGCTGCTCGAATTTATCGAGGCACTAACTTCGTTATTATTGGAGCTACGAAGTCGATTCAAATAGTAAAGTATTACAATTTTCTGCGCTGATTGCGATGCTGTTAACTGTATTTAAAAAAAACAATCAATCGTCTCCTTCTTGAATTATTCCATAAAATACTATTCCTTAAAATTAAGCATTCTGTATATTTTGCATATTCTTAAAGAAAATTTTTTCGAAATAAAAAAAATCTTGTGCAATAATAACCTAAAGTGGATAATAAAAAAGTTATTTGTAAACTTCTTTTATGGCCAGTATCAAGTTGCTTAAAACATAGACATTAATTTGTTCTTAAACGCCATAAACAATCGTCGCTAACGTTTTTATTACTCACTTTAGGTTACTACTCCATAGAAACTTTTCAGAATTCATAATTAAGTTTTCTTTCGGAATATTTGAAAATATACAGGGTGTGGCATTTACAGGGTGGCCACTTAAAACTGCTTTTCAAATTCCCTGACTTTTCCCCCGACTTCCCTCATTGATAACCTTCAGTTTTCCCTGACTCATTTTTATGGTACAAAAGCCAATTTCAACAGTTTTTTTTAAATAAAAATTGTAACCCAACATAAAATTAGCAAAGTAAACTTAAATTAATTTATAGCAAATGGAAATTTTTCAACAAGCACAACAAAATACAACATATAAACTTTAAGGAAAAATCAAATGAAATAAATATAAATTTTATAAACATATACCTAAGTAACAAAGTTTTCGTTTTGCAGGCAAAAATAATAATATTAAAATAATTGCATTTTACAGAATTGATACAATTTCCTGATTTCCCTGACCAAAATAAAAAAATTCTAATTTCCCTGACTTTTCCCTGTTTTCCAGAAAAATGGCAACCCTGATTTAAAAAAATGTTGTTTTTATGAATAACTCGTAAACGCGACGTTAAATTGTTTTTTTTTGTATTACAGCATCGCAATCAGCGCCAATAACTGTAATACTTTGCTAATTTAACAGACTTCGTATAGCGCAAATAATAACGAAGTTAGCAATGCTGCCACGAGAATTTCGAAAAAAACCTAGTTCATTTGTTTGTTTAACTTAAATAATGTTGAGGAAACCCCCTTTAGAAGAAATTCTTGTGAGAACTAAAGGAATTTCCTCATTATTGTTATAATTTTGTAACAGTCACTCATTTTTCTTAATTTAAATAATATATTAGTGTTAATTGTATTTTTTATGTTTAATGCCTTTGGATTAGTCTTATTGATTTTAAGTTGTTCCAACACATGGAATTAATGATAATGGAATAGATAACGTATTGTAAATAACGCTATAATTGAGTATAAATTTCGTTAAAATCGATCAGAAATTGCTGAGAATTCGAGCATCATACACACACAGAGAGCAGGCAATTTTTGTAAGCCCCTTTTTGGGTTTCTGTGTGTACAAATCGTGTATTTCCGCCGAAATGTTACAACGAAATTTCCACAAAAGAAGTACATCCGCAGGAAAGCAAAAAAGGTTTAATGAAAATGTTTAACAACAATTAAGTACACAATCTTTTAATTTCTTAAATCTGTCCAATTGTTTCTTTTTCAAAATTTCAACGATCTTTGTTTTTCATACTTCACTTTACTATAATTACATGTTTTATTTGTTTATTGAACAACACTGAAATATTGATTGATGTTATCTTCATTAGCTACCGAAATTCTCTAAAATTGTTACATTTTCTCCATTTATGACCTAACCGCATAATTAAACAAGCATTTTGTTCAATTTTAAACTTTAAAAACCAGTCAACAAAAGCGCAAAAAAAATTACAATAGTGTCATAACAAGTTCAGCTCTGTAATTTAGGTCGAAAAAAAAAGCTGCGTGGAATTCAAACGACGAAACGGCAAAAAAGGACCGGAAACCAAAAGCTCGTTAGTAACTAAATATTCGGCAATGTTCCACATTAGGTCCCGCGTTTTGATCACATAAAGAAGAACCGTGGAGCCCCACCACAACCAGTTTCTGTAGAGGGATCTCTCTGCTTGCCAATTGTCGCATCGTCAACGGAGCGTGAACGAATATGTCTTAATTATGAATGCGGTTTTTATATCGCGTTTTTGTGAAGAAAACAGACAACGCCACTACGGACAATATTATGAATGTACTTGTCCCGAGAGATTAATGTGCTCCGGCAGTAAACAGAATGATAACGCATTGGCCTACTTTTACGTAGTTTTTTTACTCAAGTCGGATAATATTGTGTAAATTGCAATGCAAAGAGATTATCCCTGGTAAAAGTACAATTGCTGCTTTAACACTATTTTGATCGAACGAAATCGTGTGTCCAGATTTTTATTTTACAAATCAGAAACAGAAAAAAATCAAGTAACTTATATTCATACTGTTATGCTTTTGAAATTAAAAATTTTAATTAAAAGAAATCTTCGAGTAAAATAAGAAAATTGTAAAAGGGTTGATGTTCAACAGTTATCTAGTACGAAGGGTTGCATACGCTACGGGATCAAAATCCATGCTTTTTATAATGAGTGTGGCCTTTGGTTCTAAACCCCGTCATTCGATTTTAAATTAATATTAAGTTGTTAATCAACCCAAATTAAAAGCTAAAGAGAGAAATGATGCACAAAATTGGTGCTGCTCTGAACAGAGCCAATTTATTAGAAAAAAAAATAGTAAATAATACCAAATAAACAATAAAGAATTGAGTTAAAATATAGAAGATTCAAATTTCCAGTTTTAAATAACCTTTTAACTTATAAGTTATAAAAATATTAAAACGGTTACAGGTATTTAGGATTAACAGTATAATTATAATCGTTTTTTAATTACATTTTGAAGACATGTTCCTCAGAAAATAACAATCCCTTCTTTTGAAAAAGTATATAGAAAAATAACGTCCAAGACAAATTGTCTGACACTTTGTCTGGATTTTCCATACTTTAAAAATAATATCAGCCACCAGGCGATACAATTAGTTTGGTAAAAATTAGTGGAGAGAGAGAATTAGCCCCGTCTTATATTACAATATCAAATAAATAAATTCTTATGTTTTTCTGTCACTGGTAAGCACTGCTGTAAAACTGTAATTTACCCGGTAAATTACCAAATTATTTACCGCAGTTTACATTTTTTTTATTACCGTAAATTACTGTCCAGTTACAACAATTTTTTAGCAATCTCAAATTTTTTACAACAATGGCGACACTAAAACACAAAAATATAAATTACCCTGTAATTAACCAAAATTATAAATTACCAGAGAACAAAAAAATGGTGAACTACCTTGGTAAGTTACCAAAAAAATAAATGACGTTATTTTAACATCACTTCTGGTAAGCAATTAGTGCGGAGTACTTTATTGTCTGCCGTTTATTAAAGAGCCAATAATTTCTAAATTTCGCAGAAACATTTTCTCATCTCTATTTACAAAAGTAAAAAAAAAAACAAACTTGTGGTCAGTTTTTGAGTAACAATTTTCAGAACACTTTGAAAATCTTTTATTTTGACAGATCTATGAAATACAATAGTTTTATACAGTGAACTCCACTTTAGGAGGAACATGGCAGATTAAAATGCAAAAAGTGAAAAATTATTTATAAACTGCAGTCAAATAGAAAAAAAAAACATTTTTTACATCACCTGATGGCAATTAATTGAGAAATTTAATACAAATAATACTTTAAATAAAATATATAAATCGCCAAATCACTAGTGCATTGATACAACCGGCTGCAAAGTCGATTTGCTGATGTATCCGTTGCGCGCCACTGATACACGGTAGAGGATTTGCTTTGTATTCGAGAGGTTATGAGTTCAAAGCTTCATGATGGCCACTCTTTTTTTATTAAGTAATTTTGTAAAAAAATATAATTTATGGGCTTCAGTTATGGTACCTACTTATTGGCTTCAGCTAGAGATGTGTACAGAGAATACGCTCCAGTCATAAATTCTGCGGGCAATTTAAATTTTTATAAAATGTTGCAAGAAGTGTTAATTTTTCAACGTGGTGAGATAGATATTGTTTAAAAACAAACCCCAGTAACTGATATTAATTTAAACCCACCAATTTCTTTGTATATAAGTTTAAAAAATCGAGATTATATTTGTTTCAAATGCGTCATGGAAAAAAAAGAACGTTTGACTATTCTTTACTAATTTATGCGCATAAGGCAATTGGCTAATATCTGTCAAACGTTCATTTTTTCCATGACACGCTTGAAACAAGTATTACTTCGATTTTGTAAACTTCATACACAAAAAAAATTGGTGTGTTCAAATTAATATCTATCCGATTTTAGATTTGAGGACATCATTAGAATTGTGGTGAAAAAATCATTTAGATACCTAGTATCTAAAAAATGGTGCCATGTGAAAAAAAATTACTAATTCACAAAAAATGATTTCCTCAAATATGTTCTTTCTTGTTATCGTCTTCGACCCTTAGAATGATTTGAGCCGGGGCAGAGCACTTAAATTTAAAATAAAAATTGACTGTAAACCATCAATTAGGCCTAAAAATTTTCACAAATAGTGCAGGTCAACGCAGAATTGTCTCAAATTCAAAAAATGTCAAAACATACAGGATGTCGAACTTGAAATTCAAAAGTTGGGGTCATTTTCGGTGAAACAGAAGTCAAGAAAATGTGTCAAATATACCAAAATGTGTTTTTTAGGTACATATTACCTATACTAAGTGTCGTCGTCATATCTCAGAAACTCTAGAAAATATAGGCTGTCTAATGATTCCGTTGACACCCGGTATATTCATCTCCTTTTCCACCGCAAGTGATGTGATTTCGCCACCTTTCTCGAATTGTAGTAAAAGCATTTATTGCACTTTATGTATACGGTGCAATTGTGCTTTATTGCAAGGAAACGTCATGTTCATAGTGACGTTATGGACACAACAACAACATCAATTCTAAGACGTGCGTTAGGAAAAAACCATACGTTATTTGCCTGCATTTTTTTTAACGCCCGATACAAACTAGTTTCAGGACAGTAAACGATTACTACACAAACATATGTTCATCGTTGATATAATTGAATGAATGAAAGTATCTATCTGAGAAGAGGAACTACATATTAAAAACATGCACGAAATTCAGTTGGCTTCGGAGGGAATTGAATATGTTAAGTAATTCAGCTTACCAATCTTCGTTATTTTCTATATTTTAAAAGTAAGAATACTTTAACTGCCAGTGGCTAAGTTTCTAACTTTTGAAAATGGCCGCACCATTTAAAATTAGGAGTACGTTAACAATTTATTCGTCGTTAACTGATAGAATTTACATAAGCACTCTAATGATTATGTCCAAAGACCGGACTTTTAGTCGCAGAAGAGCAAAAAATTTCTTTAAAATTCAATAAATAAATCAAAACCATGGGCGTACTCAAATCCATTAAATTATACGTGAAACGTATTGGAAAAGAGAACTAATTTTGCGGATAAAAATTTAGAAAAAGTTGTTGTTTTGTACTGCAATTCTTAAGTTTTTTATTCAACGGTGGTTTTCCGTCCCTTATGAATGCTGATAGTCCAAACATGTTTCTCGTAGAACTTTCTCGTTGTATCAATGAATTGACACGTTCAATTTTCATTAATTCGTGGTTGCTATTTTACATTTCAATTAAAAACATATTTTTGCCGTTTCTTAAAATTGTTTCGTAAAGTACTTTTAAAACTCATGACCATTCATACTCTACGCTTATGAACCCCGATTTATTTTATTTTACTATTACACAAGCTTCAAATTTCAGTTGACCAAATAAACAATAACTTATCTACACATGCTACATAAGGTCAAACATATGGATGTGTTACCATTCTAAGCTCGTAGATGATTCGTTTACGATTTAATATATTTTCCTAGAAATTATTATTAATTGATTGCATTATAATTTAAATACTGACTAAATAATAGACTACAAATCCGGACTATAATTATGTTATATGTGCAACTGCATTAAAAACAATTTATTTCAGATTTTCTTGTTTTTACCTTAAGTCATGTACAACACGGTATTTTTTTAAATCCCATTTAATACTCGTTAGTGATAATGAGGCGCATCAAACCATAACTAATTATTATTACACAGTTGTTACAAATAGATGTTCTTCACATCGGTTTTGTATGCTGAGTATAGTATATGCATCACAATACTCAGGTTAGTTCATATTTGTGACCAGAAATGGTTATCGCCCCCTATTCAAATATTTTTATGCTGTAATCAGCGTACAAATAGTACGTCCACGTATCAGGAACGTGGACTGTTCTATAATATACCTTATTATCGCGCTGTCCCTGAAAATTCTACTTTGATAAAGATTCTTGTTTATATTACATTCCCTGTACAATGTACCCCGTGGGATGTCTATTGCGTATACGGCTAGAATTACTTGCATTATTGTGCATGGGCGTAGTAAAAGCAAGTTGCATTTAACTGCACGTACAACATGCATTTTTCTACGTGTCATAAACAATAGGTATGCACGAATAGGTGTAATAGCAGCGCTTTATAATAAGCAGTTATTAGTACATTTTTAAATTGGCCATTGCACACTGCAAAGCATTTATTTACATACTCTCTTGAAGTATAAATTGACAATTTTAAAGCTTTAAAGTATAAATGTTATCGGAAAATACTTGCCTAAAAATCTGCTGTAAATTTTCTTTTTACTATGTATCTGTTATCAAACATTTAATCACTAATTCACGAAAGTTTCACTTAAAAAATCATTTTTGAAATAACGGAATTTTGTGATTGATTTTACTCATTTGAGAATTCAGCAGGGCTTCCGCGACAGTTTTCTGTTTTAAAAAGTGAAACGGTGATTGCTTTAGCCAAATTACTATTTGTTAGGTTGCCAACAATAAAGCGTTAAAAACAATGTAGATATGATCATAAATACTTATACAAACCACTTGTTACGATACTTGTAATTAAACAATAGCTATTTATGTAACCAGTTAGGAAATGCATCAGTTTGTGTAACGAGTGAGATGTCACACAAGTTACACAAAATCGCATTTCCTAACGTGTTACATACAAGATTTTTTCTAATTTTGATAAACAGAAAGGTTCTTTAAACTTTAAATCGGGGAAATTATTAATTTCATGAATTGTATAGAAAATCAAGTAGGTACGCTTATTTTGTTTGACAGTTTGAAGTTTATACAGAAGTATGTCGAGTTAGAAAATATCCGAAATGTCTGATTCAAGTTCAGATATACCAAGTGATATCGAAGAGGCCGCACAAAATGCACTATCATCCGTGATTCCGATAAAATCAAAAGCAAAATATGATTTTTCTAATTTTGACATGTAAAGTGTCACTTTTCAAAATTAATTGAAGTTTCTCAGAGTACAGCAAGTTCTAGTAATAAAACTTCCCAATCATCAGGAGTTAACCTAACTAACTGTAAAAATTGTGTTATACATGTTTATAATTAATTAAATGTTAAATTTTTCTTAATTTTATGTTTTTTCTTTCTCGTAACTGGTGTTGAATAGAATTTTTCATCACCAGTTGTGAAATATTTTACTTTTCCTAACTGGTTATGAAAAGTGTGACGTTTCGAAACTTCAATTAATTTTAAAAAGTGACACTGTACATGCCAAAATTAGAAAAAAATTTTTAATGAAAATTGTATAATGATATAATGCAGCGTGTGTTTGAGTTAAATCGCGATTTGAATCAAGTGTATTCTTCAGAGTATTTGATTCAAATTTAAATTTTCAGACCAAGTACGCTACTTTAGAAAAACACAAAAAAATATACTCTGCAGATTTCGAATGGAAGGGATTATGAATTTAAACAAAGTTGCAAAAATCACATTAAAAAAAATCAAAAAACATAAAAATGATTATTTTTTGTTTGTTTTTGGTTAGCAACCAAAAATAAGAACCTTACATTACTCAGTGTGCGGATTTATAGTCTAGTATTTAAGTTACGGAGCAATCAATTAATAATAAATCCTGGCATAATTTCTTTAAATATATAATTGGCGCATATTTGCAATATTAAACGAATTTTTTACGAGCTCAAAATAACAACACACCCACATGTTTGACCTTACGAGCTTGTTTAGATACGTATGATTCATCTGGCCAACTGGTTTATTATCTCGAGCTATTTGATAACGAAGTTGATACGCGTAGCATATGCATGGTCGGGGGTTTTAAAAGTAATACACCAAAATAATTTTATGAAAATTTGCAAATATTTTTTTGAGTGCAGAACCTCTGGCTTAGCTTAACAATAAAGTAACACTGCGCGAAACGATGTATCTCAAATATTGCAGTTGTAGTTGAACCAACCTTGCAAAATCGGTCACGTTTCATGTATAACTTAATGGATTTGAGTATGCCCATAGTTATTGCTTACTTGTTGAATTTCAACGAAATTTGTTGTTGTTCTGTGACTAAAAGTCCGAGCTTTGTATTAGTTAAGACTTAACGTTTTTCATTTTTATAGGTTCCCATCCTTTGCGATAACGTTTTGTAGAATACTAAATGAAAATTGAAGAAATTTTTTTAATACTTTCAATGGAAGAAAAAATAGGCATATTTTCGTTTTAAGTTGAAAAACTGTCTGTACTGTAAAAATGATACTAGAACAATATATCTAACTTCTGTTTCCGGTCAGCATGGTACAGCAAGTACTACTTTACTCCTCATTTTCAAAGATTAAAGTGTCACTTTCAACCCTCCGGGGGTTAAATATGTATTTAATCCCTAGGGGGTAAAGTAAAAATATACAAGTGTTACGTACTACAGCAACAGAGTTGTTTTTATCACATTTATTTTGCAATAAAGTTAACATTTACATGTACATTATAACGATTAGCAATATTAAATAAACGACTTTGACCTTTATAAGAAAATACGCGTGTATTTTTCTACCATTAAACTACACTAATAATATCCTAACGTAATATGAAACGGATACGACATTCAGGTTGTACTCAAAATTTCAGAAATATGATTCAGTTTTATTAAATTTTAGTACTTCTTCAGATTTCAACCGCCACACACGCATACATACAGACATATTTTTATGTTCCTTAAAACCCAAAACATGTATTTCTGTTAAAAAGCCAAAATCGATTTCTTCAAAATTGCAATACATTAAATGAATGTAATAAAACAAATGCTTAAACAAAAATAACGATAAGCATTTAAACTGAAAAAAGGGTCTCATCTTTGAACTTAGATATACCATAATCAAATGTTTGGAACAATCAGCTAAATAATGATAACTTGTTGCATTGTAAAGAAAAGTGTCAAATTTGACACGTGGGCGAATCCGCAAAGATGCACTGTCACATTTCAAGAAATCCAAAACTCGAATGGTGTTTGACAAGATTGTATTACCGTGTAGGTTTGGTCGGGGTAAACAAATTTTGCATTCTGATTCTGATCCGTAATGTAGTGTGTACAGAGCGATCAAAACCTTACGGAATATTCGTTAGATTATGCAAGAGAATTGATAGATCTATAACTATACCGGGTGTCCCAACTTTGCGAAATTCTTTGACAACACCTTTGTTAATTAAGTTATCAAAAAGATATTGCACAGGTGGGCTACATGACAATTATTGCACATTTTAAAATTATTTTCGTTTATACAGTGTGTTCCACATTAAAAGGGCATACCAAACTTGTTTTTTTTATTTTAAACACCCTGCATATTTTTACATATTCCTATTGGCCTTCTTCTATGAATGTATATATTTATAATTCCGTTGCGGCGCGCACACCTGTAGAATAGTACATCATATTGACTACAACTTAGCTAAAAGATGTTGTTTAATCTGTGGAATTACGCCTTGTGCAGGTTTTATCAGTGACGTCTGCAAATGTCAAATTTGTTTAAAAAAGTGGAATAATTTGGCAACGCCGCAACGGAATTTTAAACACAAAAAACATTCATAGAGGCAATTAAATGACCAATAGAAATATGCAAAAATATACAGTGTTTAATTAAAAAAACAATAAGTTTAGTATGTGGAACAGCCTATATAAACGAAAATAATTTTATAATGTGCAAACATTGTCAAGTAGCCCACGTGTACAGTATCTCTTTGATAACTTAATTAACAAAGGTGTTATCAAAAAATTTCGCAAAGTTGAGACACCCGATATAATAAATACTGAATTGTTACATTAATATGAATTTTATTAATTTATTAAATAAGATAAAGGACATTTACAAAAATTAAAGAGAAAAATGTTGCAAAAATTGTTGAAATGGTTTTCCATTATTTTCTAGGCAAAGCCGAACTCTCTTCATATTTTCAAACACATTAACTAAGCAACTGTATTGATTAGCGACATACATTTTCTCGTTCATAACCTACACAGATTCGGTTACTTTTCGATCGCCCTGTATTAGAAAACTAAATAACTTACATGAATTCTCAAACTAATTTTTGGGATGTTAGCAATATTTCATAATTTAATAAGTATCGAAGTTGCGTTCAATAATAAATAATACTCAACAAGCATCATTTTTTCAACGACGCGACGTTTTGAAAACTGAAGCTATCGATCAACTAAATCAACCAAGCAAATTTGCTTGTCTTGCTGAATCATTTTTCACGAAATAAAGCAGCCTAACAAATTTAACCCTCGATTAAACTTTGCTGCTTGCTAACAGCTAACACGAAAAGTTTGTATTACAAGTTCCGGAGGAAAACATAAATCCAGTAGCGTTTGAAAAACAAGAATAGACAGCTGCGAATTCAAATACAAGATCTGATTCTCATTTTATAAATAGCCGAGTAGCAGCATTAGGGCATTTTTGAGCATTTAACGGAAAAATCAGACAGAAACGGATTTTGGTAGAGATGGTTTACTTTTAGCGTTTTGTTAAACATAGTAACCGGATTGATTATTTCGGAAAGATTTTTACCTAGACCTACGATAAAATAAATTGTTACGATGCCCTAAATGTAGGAAAATCTACTATAACAACACTAGCCCACAAGAAATTTAGAAATATTTAACTTACTAGACAATATAGTCTTTGATGTGCACCATCAAATGTTGCTGTGGCAAAGCACCAAAAAAAAATAAAACACCGGGGTTGGAAAAATACAAGTAACAGACTAGTGTCTGCTCCTGACAATCTCCTAAAACAAATTCTTTGTTGCTGTAAAAAAAAAGTTGTAGGCCATTTTGTGGGTATGTAAAAGCTGGCTTAAATTGTTCACAAATTTGCTTTAAGTCGTGCAGTGGCGGCTGGTGAACTGTTTTGTGGTAGGGCAAGCATTTTTTTGGCAATAACAAAATAGTTAAATTTAAATAATATATTTTGAAGGATTATTCCCTACAAGAGATTAGAAAAAACAACACGTAAGTTTTAGAAAAATAATGAGTAAGACAATTTTTGTATGAAATTTCAAGCTTTTTATTTTGTACATAACTATGTTTTACGTAACTCTAACCGTTTAGACGATATTTTCAAAAAACGGCTTTTGGCCACCATTTTTTTGAGATGGCAACTCGAGCTCACCCCCAGTCAAAAAACCTAATTCTACCGGGCTAAAACCGAATTGTTTCAAATTTTTATTATTATTTTTAGCATATTTCTAGTGCTATCATTTTACGTAAGGGTTGAAATAATCTAAACATTGCATTTTCGTTTCCAGAAAATGATCATTTTAGATTTTAACGAAAAAGCATATTTGAAGAGGAATCCAAGTGATTTTAGAAATTGCCAGTGACCCGAACGACTCGCCCATTTTCTTTCAAAAACAAAACGAACCCTAAACTAGTATTATGTTATCCTATGAGAAATATTTAACTTAAAAATTTCCAAACTTCGAAATTTTAAAATTTATAACATTTCTTTCTTAAGCTTTTCCCCTTTTACTGTTAGGTGTCAAGGCTTTCCTTTCATTATTCGCCCCGTCTGTAAATGTTAATATATTGTGCAGGTGCAACTGAACAAGGGAGACTTATTTTAAATTAATTTTTCTCCATCTGTAGACGTTTGTTTATATTGCTACGCAACGGCATTTGAAGGAGGGTATAAAAGCAAACGCATTTGCACGAGAAAGTGGTTTATTTTCAAAGATCGAGTCGAATAGTCTGAAAAATAAAACAAAGCAATCCTGTAGCTCCTCCAAGAGTTCTAATCTGATTTTGGATCGATCTAACGAACAGTCTGAAGCTAAACAACACCACGAGCCCTTTAAAAACGAAGCAGTAACTATACCAGGTCTTTACAAAATCTCCTTTAAAAACGAAACAGCGACTGAACCAGGTCTCGACGACGCAACGCCTGGCAAGGACCACCACCATTTCTCCAGGCGAAACTAAGCTTCTGAATCTGTAGCTCGAGTCCTCTTATTCTTTGAATTACATTGTTTATGTAAAACTCGTTCTTTGTTCAAGTATTGTTTGTGCGAGTTTTATGTTAAATAAAATATAATTCATTGGTTTAGTTTGTTGGATTTACATAAAAACAAGTGAAAAAGTGAGTATGCGCCAGTAAAAGTGACTTAAATTTGGGTTAATGTGCGACCGTTTTATTAAGTTTATTAATACCACCAGTGGCGCCTAACCTTGATTTTGCTTATGGGGGCCAATTTCGGTTTACGAAGAAAACGTCCGCGAAACAAGTCCCAGATCAATTTCGTTGGGAAACAAAATCAATGGAAAATTTTTTAAACATACTTTTATTAAGTTTTCTTAATCAGTAGAACTAGGAATCGACTACAATTTGGTTTTTCTCCATTATACCAACTTGACTCCTTTTTTTGAATACGCAGCCGATAACTAGGATTACACCTTGCCTATCTCTTTTTTCTCTAACGAATGTTATTGTTAGTCTTTAGGGTTCTACAACTCTCAAACCACCTTGAGAAATATTAAAAGTCACTGTTTTATATGCATGCGAGTATTTTCGGTTTCTAAGCGAAGACAATGAGTCACTGCCTACGGTGTTACCTGGCTTAGCATATTAAAGGCATTCTGACCTGAGGGTAACCATTCGAATATCTTTGATGTTATGGCCTAAATTGTTTTGAATAAAAACAAAATAACATTTTTGAAGGAAATAAAGTCTATAAGCCAAGTGATTCATCCATGTTTTCAACGGCAAATTAAATGTACGGTTACTTTCAAACACCGTAAATTACTGCGTAAATAGAGCGTATTTGCAATCACATTCAAGCGAGTAGTCGGTAGTATTGTAATATGCAAAGAGCTGATAAAGTGTCGTGCAATGACACAAGAATGGAACCACTCGTTAGCTCAAGTGCTGTTTCGTTAAAATGTTACAATAAGTCGCGGCATTGTTGGCGTTTTCTTTGCAGTTCGCCGACAAAGATTTTCTTTCATTTGTTTCCTACTCGCTCCCGTACCTGATCAGGATCTTTTTAATTAATTGTTAAATGTTTCCTCTTCTGTGAACACTGCTAATTACACTAAAGCCCCTGTTTAACTACCAGAATGTTGTTTTTTCTGCTTTTGTTCGGCGTGAAAAAAAGAGCCTGAATTTAAAGCCCGTTTATATTTGCAATAGAAATACGGAATTCGTCGCTGGTGGCAAATATTCAGTTATAAACAGAGACGAGAAGACTCACCATTAATGACGCAATTGCTGTTACTTTTTGTGCAGTTAAACGAAGGCATGAATGAATGAAAAATATTTAGGCCCGCGGAGATGAAACTAGTCGTACTGGTCGCTGTTAACAACTGGAATGGTGATAAGTAACTTTTTTTATATAAGGTCGACGACCGACTTCGAATTTTTGTGATAATGTCCTTCACCTATCACACAAAAAGTCACTTCCGACCGGAAAATGGAAGTGTAAGCCACAGTCGTGCGTTGCGGATGTCGAGAACTTCAAAGCACTATTCGTTCGTATAAAGAAAATAGAAACACAAAAAAATGTGAAGAAATAAAGGACGAAATCAAACCACACGAATACGTTTATGTAATTTATAAAAATGATACAATATTTAAAAAAACCACGAAAAAACATCAGGGTTAAAGTCAAAATAATAAAAAGATTCTTTAAAAAAAATATTAAATTAATACAGCACTTCGACGTAATATTTACCTTAAAAAAGTGATAAAACGACCCATTTTTTTTAAAAACAGCAAATTAATGTTTTACTAAAATTAATATTAAGTCGTATAACGAAATAACATTGACAGTAAAACAAGAAAACTTCATAAACCAGTCTCAAACATAAACAAAATAAGAAAAAATAGTTGTGTCTCTTTTTATTCTTCAATTAAATTGTCAAATGTAATTACTATAACTTCTCTGCTGTTTGCGTAATAATTATTGCACCATCAATCAGTCCTTGAGCTACGCTGGCTTCCATCCATTATATTATTGATGAAAAGAACGACCTTCAGTCTTGCCTCTTCTTTTATGAAAAGCTTACCTGCTGATTTTACGTCCTCTATTTTTACATTTTCCCTTATCAAAATTTTTACTGGGCTTTTCAAGTGATTTTGCGACTCCTTAAATGAATTCTGCACGTTGATAGCTTCTGCTTATCAGACCGTTTCCTTTTTTCGATTTACGTTCTTTCCGCCCTTCTCATTGTTTAATTCCAAATAACACTGATCCAGTGATTACATTTTTTTGATATTGGTTGCAGCGAGCAGTAAATTGTTAAATAATTTTATTAGTAAAATTTTTCTTCTGTCGGAATCAATTTAAACTTGCTAAAAATCCCCCTTCCCCCAATTAATACATTTCTATAACTAATAACAAATGCTATTTTAAATACAACATTTAATTGACTGTATTTCGATTCTCAAGAGAAATCTTCCAATTTATATATTAAATCCGGACCCTTTCCGCCTGTCGCAACTTTGTGGTGAAGGGCCCCTACTACTCCAACCCGCATAGTTTCGCAACTCTTATACAAGGTGTAACAGACCACGCACACACTATCCATTACGACTAAACCATTGAACCTAGGCGGTGGGATAACAACTTTGTTATATAAATCGTATACGAGGAGGTATTCAGTAAAAATATTTATAAATTTTTTGGAGCTTCGGAAAGGGTAATTTTGGAGGGGGGCTCGGGGGGTTTCTCGAAATTTTCAAATACGAAGATGGGTCAAGTAGTACCACATTTAAACGGTATTTTTAACTCAAAAACTTAAAAAAAATATAGATAGCTCCACCATTTCAAAATGGTGGCCAGTTATATTAAAAAAGCGGCCATTACCTAAACCTTTTCCCAACCGCACATGAACTATTATACAAGAAAACTCATAGTGATCGTTAAAGTCCATTAAATTAGCTTTCCAACGAGGACAAAAAATAAATGTTAGTAGTACCTCCTCTCCCCCTCAAAAGAACAGGAACATTCAAAAGATGTTATCTTCAAAATACTTAAAAAGAACGAGGGGTCGAGCGATACCTCATTTTAAAGGTCTCATTAAACTGGACAATTTTTGTATTTAAAGTTTTTCGATATCTCTTGCTGTTACAAAATGGTGGCTCAATTTATAAAAATTTACTTCCAATTATCGGATAAATCACTCCCTCTACCGCATCTAAGGCAGCGAAACGAATTTAATTTTTATTTATGAAGTCTCATCACATATTAGTTAAATCTACGTGCGAGTTGGAGTTAAACAACTCAACATTGCACTGGCACTAAACCTTTATTACACCCAGTGGAAAACTATTAATTGGTGTTTTTGGCGAATACGATGTGCACCGTGTCGTGATTGTTTTAGTTGCTATTAAATATATTGAAAGCAATCACGACACAGTAAATGTTTCGTAACGCAGAAGAACGCTAACGTCAGCACTATGAGTCTGTCTGTCGCAGTCTGAGATGCCACGTCGTCGGCGGGGCGTGGCGGAACAAGATAGACCAAACATTACCTTCTTCGAAATGCGGTCACGCTAAAAACATCGACAAAACAAAAGCTTTTCTTACGGGGGCCATTTACGGTTTATTATAAAAACGAGAACAAATTCGATGTAAAAAAATGATGGAGAAAACACCCGCCGACAAACATCGGATGGAAAAAGGCTCCGGTAAAAACATCCCCTGGAAAAAACAAACTCGGAAAAATAATTTTACCGAGAAAACAACCACCAAAAAACATACCCTAAACAAAAAAACACGTCTATTTTCTTGCTGGTGAATCACCGCACACTAGAAAAGTTTACCCTCAAAAAGATGCCGGGGAGCATTACGACCATTTATCTTTCTTAATTTTTTGTTTGTTTCTGTTTTAAGATCGGTTTTATCCCGAATTTTTTTTTACGTGAGCAGCTCCTATTCCCCAGACCGACTCAGCGGAGGAAACATATGAAACGGCGAGCGCCGAATATAGAGTTAACGAAAATTGGCGTGGCCCACGGGTTCTGCTAGTAATAATTAATTTTTCATCACTGGCGGTTCGGAATATTCAATTTTTAAACCTATATATTTATCTATTGCAGACATGAACAAAATACGTTAAAATCTATACAAATCACATATTATTAAAATATTCAAAAAAACAAGAAACATGAGCAAAGCATTTGGCCTGGACTTTCCCATACTTTAGAAATTGTTACTCGTTATATTTTAACAAGTATTTCTGCCCAACGTCGTAGTCTCCAGAGGTATATAAGATCGAATAGTTGTTTTTTGAAAAACAAGTGCCCACTTAAATTTAGAAAATGACGACAAAGCGCAATTTGGAAAAATTAACATTAAGCGGCACGGGGGGCAAGTAACCCCTCATTTTCAGGGGCCCTTTTAATACTGCCTTTTTGTAAATTTAAGTCGGTATTTGTTTTTCAAAAATAGTATTTGTTTTCCAATAATAATACAAACTTTGTTGGTTCACATCAAGCCGTTCAATAGTTAGTAGGGAAGGGGGAATTTTACGACCACATTGAATGAAAATTTTTCCTTGCAGGTTTTGTTTAAAATTTCATGGTATAATATAATTAGGATTAAAATACATTTAAACAGGTTATAATTTCGGTAGCCAAACGGCAGTTGGCCGAAGAACTGACTCGAATTGCCTAATATTCGGTACTTGGTCGAATAATTGGCTTAATGTTTGGTACTTGGTCAAATTTTCAAAAAAGTATGTTTCAGTTGTAAAAGTAACTTACTATGAGCCATGCAATGACTGTAAAAGCCTGCCTACAGCTATCGTAACGAAAAATTAAAATTGTATGACTGAAACGAATGTTTAAACATTTTATAAAAGTTTAAAGGAAACGTTTCCTGTCTGTATATATTTTTTTAAAACTAATGAGAGCTTTCTGCTAACTTCTTAATGCTTTTTTGACAACTAAAACTATTCTTTGATAAGTGATGCCATTTTATGATCATAAGAATGTATATTGGCAAAAACAGAAATATTTCTGGCAAGTGATAGTAATATCTACCCATACGTTTGTTGGCAACTAATTCCAAACTGAGCATTTCTTTGGCAATAAATGTACATATTCTGGCAACTTTCTCAAAAACCACAGTATTCTTTGATATTTTGCAAATTATATCAAATTTAATTTTGTTTTGCAAATATAGCAATGAGGTTTATTAATTGTTATGCGTGGCAAGTAAATGAATACTCAGTTTGTTTTAATGTTTAGGTCTTCAAAAACTAAATGCAAAAAAATAAATAGCAAATCAAATGTTTTCAAATAAAACCAATGTTCTGTTTATGCTTTTCTCCCTTTTATTCTAGTTTTCAAAAAACAAAGGTTTTCATGAAATTACGCTCATGGGCAACCGGAATGTTTAATGCTTTGTCACACTGGTCTTCTACTTGATTCACTTTTCGGCTGCCTAAGTGCGCGGCCGACCTTTCATTCAAGAATCCCCTTCCGCCAGCGCTCGGTCACACCACGCGTGGAAAAATGCAGAGCGACGCTCATAACAAAAACAAATTCCGTAACCCACCATTTTTTTGTATAGTTTTACATACTGAGTACTAACTAATTTCTAACATTAC
The DNA here is from genome assembly GCA_958336395.1 of Ctenicera cuprea. Taxonomy (NCBI): domain Eukaryota; kingdom Metazoa; phylum Arthropoda; class Insecta; order Coleoptera; family Elateridae; genus Ctenicera; species Ctenicera cuprea. The sequence continues at coordinate 52,174,530 of OY284487.1, forward strand.
ATCCGGACTAAAATTGAACAAATAGAAATTGAATAATTACAATAAATACAGCCAATTCGGGTTTACGTATTCATTTTCTTTATACAAATACATAGGCTAAGAATTCTCAAGAATACACCGCCTCACTAACTCAAATAACGCAAGCATTTCTACCAGAATTAGAACAATCGCAAATTCTTTTATAAAATTAGCAGAACCCGTGGACTACGATAAACGCTTTTCTTTACAAACAATTGCTAGCAAATTTATTTAAAGATATAACGATGTAATTAATACAATGAGCGATTAAACTGCCCGGTACTGTTACATAAACATCGAAACCCGTAAACATAATAAATAAGGTGCGTCAAGAATGCGACTGAATACGTTGTCACTGAATGTTGAGGAAGGGGGGAATCCAGATTTACTATTAGCCCGATACGTCACTTATTTCATCCGCTTATTTATTGTTTTATTGTTACAAAAAATACATAGAGCATAGCCCACGAGTTCCACTAGCTATCTATCATTCTATCTATATATTTAATCGGTAAGGGGCCCCCGCTATTAAAAGTCACATATGTACGCGTCCATTATACATATAAAACTCATAATCGTTGTTTTCGATAAAGATAAGCAAAATTTATGAGAAACACACATGCTGGGCTGACGGATACCTTTCATCGGGCTAGACGACTTTTATTTACGGAGGAACCAGGGACACATCAGTACCAAAAACGACCGTGGAGAGAAATGCAGGTCAGAACATGCAAAAGATGAAATGTGCAAAGATAATCATCAATAACTCAAATCAGGTTTACAAATTGCAGTGCAGCTGAGATTTCAAGAGAGCAGATATATGGAAATAATGTGCTTATACCCAATATTATTTTATCAACCTTGGGTACTAGATTATACTTTAGAGTTTAAAAACACAAAATGTCAGATAAAACTAACCTTACCTAATCGAAACTGCTATACGCAATAATAATCAATAGGTATCAAGCACAAGTATTAGTTTCTGCAGTTAGAAGAGATTCTAATGTGAAAATTTAAATTGAAAACACTACTACAATACTGCGGAAGACATTCGCTACATGTATTGCAACTCGACACAATATCTTAATTACATTACAAAAAGAAGTGCCCAAAAAGCGTGGTGGTGGTGAAGGGAGGGAATAGACCACGGGTGCCGCTAGTAGTTTTAAGAAATTTGTTCCGCATTTTGCCCGATTATCATAAAGATTTTGCAGCATTTTATTGTAAAATCTTTATTCTTTCTCAATACTTCAAACATAAATTATCTTTCCTGTTTAAGTTTTTCCTGAATATTGGCCTTATCATTTAATAAAACATACAATTGCTTGGAAACGACGTTTCAGAGGTTTGTTCCTACCTTTGCAACGTTGAATTAAATATGAAAAAACTTATTATCTTTTTATTTGTCTGTTTTGGTCGTTTTAATAGCTGTGATAGATAGTATAATTTTACTTACTTTCGGTTTCACCAGAAATGACCCCATCTTTTAAATTTCAAATGTGACACCCTCTATATTTTGAAATTTTTGGAATCGTGCGACAATACAGTACATCTGCATTATTTGTGAAAATTTTTAAGCCTACTTAATTTTTTTCGAGTCAATTTTTATTGTAAATCTAAAGTGATATGACCGGGCGCTCAAATCATTTAAAAAACACTATGTTTGAGACACTAGGTATCTTATCTAAATGCAGATTTTCACCACTAATCCAATAATGTCCTCAAATCTAAAATCTGATTGATATTAATCTATACCCACCAATTTCCTTGTGTAGGTAGTTTAAAAAATCGAGAAAACACACGTGTATCATGAAACAAAAAGAACGTTTACTCGTAAAAAATCATGTTTGTATTTTTTGATGATTTGAGCCCGGTCATAGCACTTTATATTTACAATAAAAATTGACTCTAAAAAATCCAGTAGGCTTAAAAATTTTAGAAAATAGTGCAGGTACACTCAGAATTGTCTCAGGATTCTTTAAATGTCAAACTATGCAAGGTGTCCCAATTGAAATGAAGTCAAAAAAATGTATCAAATATGTCAAAATATGTCTTCTTTGGTAAGTATATGCTAAGTTTCTTTGCCATATCTCGAAAAACTCTAGAAAATACTAATAATTCTGATGACACCCATATTAAATCCCTAACTGTCTCACCATAACAACAATACGAGCTCTCGACAAAATTTATCACCATAATACGACAGCGGTCCCTTGCATCTCAAGTCAGTTTATTGATTGTTTTCGGCAATTATTTATGTTTCCGTCACCGCTGTTGCTACAATTTGCTTATTTATGGTTTACTAACAAAAAACTCGAAGTTGTAACAGAATTTGTCTTCTGTAGAACAGACAATACAGAAATGCTATATTTAGTTAGTTTAGACTGGACGTTTAAAATAACAATCACGGTCGACGTCAATTAGATTACCGCCTGCAGTAAATACTCAGATATTTTGTATATTGTATTGATAAACTGTGCGAATATTGTTTAGTTAGTCAATTAGTAAAGTAGCACCATTCGGTGTAGCTGATTTAATAAATTGTTTCATATCTTATAAAAATGGCAACAAAACGATGAAACGGAAAATTATCATAAATTGATAAATGGGTTGAAATTTGTCAACATTTACTAGATAAACTAAATCTTTTAGAAGTATTTTAAAAACTGCTGAATTTGGGTTCGAATGTTGCTACTGAGTTAGTATTTTCAATGATAACCAATTTGTGACCCGTGAACAGCAAACAAAAGCAACTACTATTTTGAAGAGCTGCATGCAATTTTATGACTGTGCAAAAAACAGGCATGATAATTTAAAACAAGTTCATTAATGTGAAAAATATCAAAATTAAACAATTTCATAAGTTATATTTCATTTTACTTAATAATATTAAAATATTCCCAAGTTTTCTTTGTTTTGTTCTTCATTTTCTTTTATGAAGTTAAATAATAAACACAAACTTTTTGTGTTACTTTTATATTTTATCCAAGATTATAGGGCCACCGTACTTTAGAAGGGCAATATTTAAAGGCCCCTCTCCCTCTTTCTACATTTGATAGTTTTTATTGTATTTATAAGTTAGACATGTTCGGTGGTAGCATTTTTTTCAGAAAATTAATTTCATAAATCTAAGAATAGAATATGATAGACCGTCAAGACAAATCAAAAGTTTATTTCGGACCACTCTATCTTTAAAATGGCGGCTGCTACGATATTTGTACATTTTCGGATTTAAGGCATGTCTGCTCAAAAACGAATTAACAGATCAGAACTACAATTAGTATATTGCAATAGTCGTAGAGGAACACAGTGTTACTGTGTAAGAGAACTTGTGTACAAATGAAAACTTTGAAGTAAAAAATACTTAAAATTTTAGAGATTGCCAAAAAAACTATTACCTACTAAAAAGCTTATAGAGCTAGGGATAGGCTACAATTTGTTCCGTGTCCCAGTCCACTTATTTCTCTGTAACGCCTTCTATAAATGTTTGAAACGTAAATTCATGCCCCCTCTTTAATAAACGGAAGACTATAAAAAAATATCTGCTAAAATCGATTTATATAGAATTAAAGCAGTCTATATAAAATGCATAAAACTAGGACGGTTCGCTATACTACCAACTTAAGCAGCTTGTCCGCCATATAAAAAAAATGGTAGGGCATGGCTCACGGGTTCCGCTAGTTCTGTAATAATTTTATAATTATCTCCGTTAATTGTAGTGTCTAAAAAGCTAGTTTTATTGTCCGACTCTATTGCAAGTGTAAAAATTATTTGAACAAGAATGTTATTAAATAATTCAAGAATATTGTTCATTAGGAAATTTGGAATAATTGCTAAAATATCATAATATAAGTTTAATTAACAAAAAATGTTGTTAACTAACGTTTTACGAACTTTTGTCCAATGTTTTATTTATTTGCTACTTTATTTGTGTTTTTTAACCATACACTACAATACATTTTATTTATCTACGGCTGCTTGGATAAGGACTTATTATGACATTCATTTGCGTTAGGTAATGAAGTTCATTATCTCACTAGTGAGATAATGGATTCATTACATAACTCATTTTATTTACACAAACAGAACTGAAGATTTGTTTATAAGAAAACTGGCTGGTTGCCATAGTATTGCACAAATCGAATCTTTCTCGTTCCTTTGATTTTAAAACAAACTTATTTTAAAAGTGACTTGACATTAGCAAATAAATTAATGCGAAATGTCAAATATCATTTCAAGCAACAACAAAATACAATTTTTAACAAATTTTGAGCAGTCGTAGATAAAATTTTGTATGTTACACGTGGGATAATGCATCATTATGGCTCTCGTTTGATTACAATTTTCTAATAAGAAATATGTATTTTACCAGTGTAAGGCAGACCTAGAGTAAAATAGAACCAAAGAAGTTCAATATTTAAGTTTGAGAAACATCAAACCACCTACATTCGTTCATTTTTTTCAACGGCTTTCTACCTTATTAGGACACAATGATTTACCTATCATACCTACAAAGCAAAAATGTTTGCCTTCTAAAAACGTTAACATAATCAAAAGTTTTAAAATAGTGTTTATCCCAGGATGTCCTATAAACGTCGTTGTAAGCAATTAAAGCTAGAAGCTGCGAAAAAGTGATCTTAATGAACTCAAACGACAACAAAATAAATACATAATAACGCCGGCGCTGTCAAGTTATTTTTATTTAGGTCTTAATAATAGATCATGTGACGATGCGACCCAAACTACTCCTATTCTATTTTCACATACTGAGCGGGGAAAAGAACTGCACACAGGAATAGATCAGACAGTCTACGTTTTCTGTCTGGTGCATTTTTTTTTATAAATCCGCTTTTAATATTTACTACTACGAGACGACCTGCACACGTGTCGCGCCAAATTCTCGCAACACAAAAAAGAGCTTATTTTGACTTCCACCAACCTAGAAAAGTTGTTTTTGTGAGACCCGAAGCTCCTAGAGCAGCATGAGTCATCGTGTTTAGATTTTGGCTAAGGTTAGGGTTCGCAAACGCCAGACGATCGGATACATTTTGGTCAACGAAATTAAGACGTGCGTTACGAAACTGTTTTTGCTCGTCAAAATAGTCAGAATTAAAATAAAAGTTTCTAAATTTTTGAAGCGCTGCAGCCGGTGCGTTAGGAAATATGTATCGCAGAATCCGTTTCGATATTGCGATAGACGAAAAACAATGAATTTACAAGTTTTCAGCAAAATCATGCAAAATCTCGTCCGTTTGTAGTTCTCAACTTAACAATATTTTATTTTGTAGCGTTTTTGGTATTTTTACAGCTGAATGTTTATTACAATGTTTAATAAATGCTGTTCTGCACGATTACGTTTCGTAAATAAATATTCGCATTACGTGCATGATTTCATTTTACAGCAAGATAACATTATACGTACAATTCTAAGTCTCCCAGCAAACTGTATTAATATATCCTTGTCGCAGCCATGCATTGAGTTTGCAAATGAACGTAAGGCCTCTAGCGAGACTAGTTTTGAAACGCGACTATACATTGTATAAGACGAAATGTTCCTTAGATTCCGAAGAAATAAAAATTTGAAAATTCATAATTTAGAAAAATTTCAAGTTCAAGTTACAAAACGTTTTTAAAAGTTTTCAAATTTACTAAATTATTAATAATAACTATTCCTAATATTTTCAAAATTTTTCAGAAATTTTCTACATTTAGAAAAAATTGCCAAAAACACACAAAAATTCAAAATTTTAAGATTTCACAAAATTTTCAAAATATTCGAAATATTTAAAATGTTCATAATTTTCAATAAATGCGTGAAAGGTCCGTGGCGCTGTACAAAATATTTTTTTGTTTTTAAATTGGTTTTTTTGTTATGTTTTTAATGTAAGTTGGCAAAAAGTCTATTTTAAACAAAAACAAAGATTTTTTAAATAAGTTCAAGCTATTTTTAGCACTAGAAATACATTATTCAGAAGCAACAATAGCGATCTGTGCTGTAAATCAGAAGGACAAAAGGCAAAGCCAGTCTAATTTTAGCTAGGTATATAGAACACATCCTGTAAACCAGAAACCCTTTTGTGATTTTATGTCCTCCTCCCGATAAATTAAAATATTATGTAATTCGAGATTTTTCATTTTTTTTTATTCAGTAAATTGCACATTTGCAATTTCTTATGGAAGAAATTTAGAGGATTCGCTAACTAAATAATTAGACAAAAGCTGATTCAATTTTGAACCAAAAACGGATTAAACGTCAATATTATTAGAACTTTGGTTCCACACTATGGTACTTGTAATTTGTTAATGTTTAAAAATATTAGTGTTTACTTTTAGTTACTATTTTGTCGTGTATGCTTGATTCGAGCCAATTAATTACAAAATGCGATTTAAACCATGATTTATAAAAAAATTTAAAACCCCGAAAACCAAGTGAATTACACACTACAGACACCTGATGATCGTAAAAAGCATTATGGTGAAAACAGGGTTGGCAAAAGCCACGATTTAAAAAACAATAAAAAATTATCGATTTTCAACACCGAACTGATAAATTTAAGCAACCCGTTTTTTTTTTTTGAAAAAAATCATGTTTTTATGTTTGTTTTATTAACAATAAAAAAATTATAGTTAGCCTTACATTACTTAAGACTTACACGTTTTCATTACTATAATGTTCCCTTTCTTTCTAAAAAAGTTTTGTATACAATGACAAAATAATATAAATACTTGGAAGGATAAAAAATAGGCAGATTTTGATTTAAATTGAATATTTCATCATCATCATCAGCAGCAAGGTTTAGGCCTTTTGGCCTGTACCGGCTCTTTATACATTACATCTTTTCATAGGCCATCTGACATTTCTTTTCCCCCTAGGTTTGTACTTCATTACTTTTTGGGGCAGTCTGTTTTCTGGCATTCTCTCTACATGTTGTTTCCAGTTTTCCCTATATTTTCTTATAAGTTCATTTGCACTATCGACTTTTAATTCTGCTCTGATGTCTTTTCATATCGTTTCTAGTGTATCCCGCTAAAGGTCGTAAGTAGCTCATCTCAGCTGTCTCTATTCTTCTTTCATCTTCTGAATATTTAAATACTTAAATTTTTAAAAGGTTGGTAAAGAAACTATACTGGAATTAATTTTATTGTAAAACGATTGAAATCGTTGATACAAATTTAAAAACACCTCGAGTTGGTGCCAACCCTGGATTAAAACGAGTAAATAACTCCGGTTTTAAATTTTCAATCTACTTGCAGCAATAAGCCTTGTTTATTTTGATTTAAATCAATAGAGAGTTCGCTATGCTATACCTAAACACTCAAATTGTAAATAAAGGATTTTAATTAAAATAATCATAAAAATCAATTTAAATCAAAAAAATTATTAAAATTTACAAAAAAACTGATTTAAATACATTTCACACCCTGCTATTTTGTGAGTTACATGAATTTCTATGATTTTTTTAATGCTTTTCCATAACTGCACTGAAAACGTTTTAAACGATTTAATTAGAAACAATAACTCTTGTTTTAAACAAATTTTTTAAACATTTTGTTTAAAACATGCCAGTCCTGTATTACCATTATTAAATAACATTTCTGTGATAATAGTCCTTAATCTCTATAATATTAGCAGCACACAAGATTTCATTTTAATTGTAAAACTATAAAAGTTGCATCTGCATATTATAGAGCTATAGGATTCCTAATGCCACTGAATTCGAGGCGCCACTATAACTAATCTCGTTATTTATTTTTTAAATTGTTTCTTTGATTGTTTAATTTATACATGCAATTAAAAGATAAATTTAAGTGGAATTCGCAATAAGCTCTTAGATTAGATAAGCGTTATTTAATTACTATGCATTTTTATTGCTACATTACTTCATACAAAATATATTAATTCCGGCTTGTATTTCCTGCACGTTGAAGCAGGTGCAGCCTCATTTATATTAAAGATGCAAAAATGCGTTCCAATCACGTTCCACTTTCATTTTTTTACTGCCATCAATCAGTCTGTGCATCTCCTTAGTATAATTGCTAATTACTGAAAAAATAAATAAAACCTAAGCAACTTTTATGCGGGATCAATTTCCACTATCTGGGTGCTAAATTATTTGAGAAACTAAAACTGTATTTCATTGATTATTTCTATACGAAGGAGATCCACGCACGTGAATTGCTTAATTAGAGAAACCGCTAGTTTCCTAATGAATAACACCTGTCTTGCTTTTATGAGAGTTTTGATTATTATTAATGAATAAGTGAAGGAAAAACGTAATTAGCATCGAAAATCTTGGCGCATTTTATGAGGAAGGTGCTGAATGTATACCAGCAGGTGGCCATTGATTTTGCTTTTGCTCGAGGAAGAAACTGATTAAGTATTGACATTTTCTCTATAGGAAGTTGACAAACACACCTTTGACTGTAATTTGACTAAAAATTTGTGTAAGTAATATTTATTGCGTCAAGCTGTGTCAAAAATGGACAATCTTATATAACGACACCGGTGGTTCAGTGATATGAAATTAATTTAATAACTATGAAATTATTCATATAGCTATCAAATTATTAGAGTAACTATAGAATTATTCGAATAACTATCGAGTTATTTAAATAACTATTGTAGTATTCGAAAGAAGAAACGAGTTATTCGAATCGAATTATTCGAATCGAACTTATATGAATTATACTATCGAGTTATGAAATAACGGTAAATTTTTTTTAATAATACGAAATTATTCGAATAACTGTAAAAATATTCAAAAGACTATTGAATAATTCGAACAAGAAATGAGTTATTCGATTTGAATTATTCATATAAATATCGAATTATTTGATATCGAACAACTATGATATTCTTTAAGCAACTATCGAATTTTTCGAATAACTATCAAATTTATTCAAATAACTAGTGAATTATTGGAATAAACATCGAATTATGTGAATTCGAACAACTATGACATTCATTGAACAACTACCGAACTATTTAAATAACTATCAAATGATTTGAATAACCATGAACTTATTTAAATTGCCATTGAATTACTCGAATAAGAAGCGAGTTATTTGAAGCAAGTTGTTCGAATCGAATTGTCCGAATAAATATCGAATTATTTGAATAAATATCGAATTATTTAAATAACTATTGTACCATTTAAATAACTACAAAATTATTCAAATAACTATAGAATTATTCAATTTACTATTGAATAATTCGAACAAGAAACGAGTTTATCGAATAAATATAATATAAATATAATTTCTTTGAATAACAACAACCATGGCATTTTTAGAACAACTATAAATTGAACACATATGGCAATTTTTGAACAACTGCCGACTTGTTCGAATAACTATCGAATTATTCGAACAACTATCGAGTTATTTAAATAACAATTGAATTATTTGAATTACTAAAAAATTATCCGAATAACTATGGTATTATTCATACAACTATTAAATAATTCGAACAAAAGGAGAGTTATTCGAAGCGAGTTATTCGAATCGAATTATTCGAACTAATATCTAATTATTTAAATTCTCACAAGTATGGCATTCCTTGAACTACTATCTAATTATTCGATCAACTATCGACTTAACAACTATTGAATTATATGAATAACTACAAAATTATTAGCATAAGTATGAAATTATTCAAATTACTATTGAATAATTCGAACAAAAAGCGAATCTAAATTAATAATAAAATAAACAACTTTTGAAATTCTCCCGAAGTAACACTTTTAGACAGCAAATTACTATCTTACCCACGTCTTCTTAACACTAAGTTGGTTTTTTGAACGAGTACTCACCTGAAACAAGAACAAATTATTATTAAAAATGATCATCAAACAATAGACATTTTATAATTAATTACAAAACAGCATAGCACATTTTATTGGCAAAAAACAGACACATGTGGTTTTTTCATGTTCAAGATAAAAAGCACAAGTAAACCATTAAAATTCAAAGAGATATCTGAATCTTCCACATTTGGGTTGCTTCAAATTGTCAACAAACAGTTTTTGTGTCCGTCAACAAACAGTTTTTGTGTCCAAGACCTACTTATATGGAAGATAAGTATATAAATATTCAGTGTCATTTCCTCCAAAATATTTATGTGGAAGTGTTCCCAATATTTAAACATACGTGAACTAATTTTAATTGAAAGTAACCAAAGTAGTACTTTTACAATCATTGCAATTTTCTATTTTAAAACAACAAAATAAAGATAGGTAATTGACGTTTGTTTCTATTTTGATTTTATCGGTAAATACTCGTATTACACCAACAAAAAACAGAAACAGTCACGATTTGGTTTGTTCAAGCTGTGCTTTATGGTGATAGCGTGCGTGGGTTTTATCTATTATGTTATTAACATCAACATCAATTCAATCTATCGTAATTTCTTTATTCCCCTATCCGTTTTTTAGGCTTTTCCATGAGGTCATAACAAATATGTTATTAATGGATATTAAAAAACAAGCGTAGTAATCCAAAATTGTGATAATAAACAAAAACGAGTAAAATGAAGTAGAAAAAAACCAATTAAACTATCCAATAATTAATGCAGAAATTGTACGTTTAAAAATCCAATACAATAATTTTCCAAATGAACTTGGCACTTGACCTAGATTTTCCAATACTTAAGCATAGTTGTAATCTAATATATATACTTATGTATCAATATTTTAGCGCCAACACTGACTATAATGTCCGCACCTCCCCTACTACTGCAGCACATTTACAATTTTCCCTGACTATTACGTAAAATTTCCTGACTTTACGTTAAAATTGGTACAATTCCCTGATTTCCCTCACCAAAATAAAAAAATTCTAAATTCCCTGACTTTTCCCGGTTTTCCAGAAAAGTGGCCACCCTGGACTCGTTTTTGAGTAATTAAATGTAAAAGTCAAACATTTTCAAAAACCGGTATCGGTCGCTATTTTGAAGCTAATCTTTCGAAATAAAAACATTGGATTTGCCATGCCTTAAGGTCTTTTTTAAGATTCCGTTTTAAAATTTAAAAACTGCGGTTTTCGAAAAACTCGCTACCAGGAAAAACATGGCAAGCTTCCGCGTCCGATTTCGGATTTTCTTTTAAGCTTATGTTAAACCAATAGGAAAAAACACATAGACCCATATAGACAAGACGTTTTTAAAAATAACGTTTTGTCCCTTGGGGTCCAAAATCTCGATTTCTAAAATTTTCATGTAATCAGTGCGTTACTATACTGAAAATGTAGGAATAATAATTGTATTATTGGTAGTTAATTACGTGATTTCATGCTAGTACTAAAAATTTCAATATCGAAGACGTAGAATTTCTCCATCAAAATTCTACCATGAAATTCCTAACCGCATAAACTTAAAAACAAACCCAAATAATAATTAGTAATTTAATTTTAAAATTAACAAACCAAGCAGACACTTAAAATTAAAAACGCTACAAATACTATTGCCGATGTCTAACTATTCAAATTCAAAACATATAAGTTATAGCTATCAACAAATAAAATACGGAAAACGCCAAAAATGGTAGGTTTATGACTCAAAATAGAATACTGCCAATAGTTGTCTTAAGACACGTGGCATATTACTAGACAAAACATAAATAAACAAAAATCAGTTGATAACGTTATCGAACATACAACTGATAATCAGCGAGGTATTATAAAAATAAAATTTAGATACAATAATACAAGTTTTAATAACATAAAGTACACCTGCTGTCTACCGTTAACATTAAACAAAATATAACTATCACTATTACGTTATATAATCAATTATAGTAACAATTCCCGGCTCTTTTTATTCTACAGGGTGACGCAAGGCATTCATTCCGTTGCGAAAATGTTTCTTTGCGCACTAGGTTGCAGCAATTTCGAATTAAATTTCAATTTTGTACCATAACGTATAGTTTTACAACAAAATGGAAATAAATAACGTAGCTAGTTTTAGTTTGCAATGAAAGTTAAATGTCGAGAATGTTTCATACAATCTTCAAAAGTAACATTTCATTGACAATTTTTCATCAATATCAATGTTACCTGGCCATTTATTTACACTGATTGAAATAGCTGCATTTTTTACTCTAAAATTGTGCACAATATATATATTAAATCCGGATCCCTTCTACCTGTCTCAACTTTTAATGGTGAAGAGCCCCCATTACGAGAACCGACATATTTACGGGTTCATTATATAAATATACGTGGTTTGCCACGTATGTTGAACTATATACAAAATGCATGGGAAGTTATGTTTTTCCAGATTTTATGTCTCCGAACTACTTTGACTAAAAATTTAAACTGTATTATTGTTATTAATTGTTATCAAACCCGGGTTCTAATCCTGAGTAAGGCAAACATTTAACTTTAACTTTATTTTGGTATTTATTTAATGTTTGAAGTGTTTTCATCTTTTCATTACTGAAGTATTAATGTTTAGCTATGTTATAATAATGAAACAGGTATTAATTTAATTATTTTATTACCTGAAGTATTAAAATTACAATTTACTGTCCAAAATGAGTTTTGTTTTACTATTTGATCGTAGAACTGGTGTGAAAATTAAATAAATAACAATAAAAATTAGAAAAAAGGTTGGTTCAGGATTAATGTATGAATTATATTTTGTGAATAATCGGCACTTTCTTTCTTTCTTTATCTTTCACCTCTAATACCCGAAGGTGTCGAGGACTTTCACTCCGGGTAGGCTCTCGCTTGTGTAATAGGAGGTAGTGGGGCCTTTGGCCTTTAGACCGCTACGCTCCTGAAGCATAAGCCATCCTTCATAATCGGCACTAATAACAGCTGATAATAATAAAGTTTAAATTCTTAGCCAAGTATCCTGGAGACATAAAACCTGAAAAAATATAATTTACTATGCATTTTGCACATAATCAACTTTCCTGAAAAACCATGCATATGCAAATTATGTAGTCTACTATTTGTTCGTATAATTGAAATATAATCTGCTGACAGCGATAGCGGTATTACAGAAACAACTCCAAAATATCGCATCGAAGCCGGCAAATAACAGCGGGCAGATATCCACAGCTTTTGGGTCGCAATGCAACTGCACTGCGAATTTACGTTGAATTTTATTAAGTTGTGCTAATCCGAACATTAAATCCAAAAATATGTACAAGTAAAAGCAGCAATTTGACACATAGATATTGAACAACTACATTACAAGCGATCTCTGCTCATAAATTAGTAAAATAAGGCCACCTCAAGTTTACCTATAAAATATAATAAACAATTTAAATTTAAATGTCACAGTCGGGCGTTGTGATGACGTTGTGACATTACCAAACTGTGGACACTGTTCAAACAAACCATCTAAATCATCCATAGTCACAAGCTTTTACAGAACATCCAGATTTAAATTTGTTTATCGTATGTGGACGATGTTGCGCTCATATGTAAACAATAAATAAACGAAGAATTAATAAATAATTAAGTAGAATAAAACTTAACCCAAATATTAGGAGCAGGAGCTTGCGCTGGTAACAAACTGATGGGTTAGCACAAACAGCTTGCAATTAAAAAACAACTAACATCGCCCGTGGGCTACATTCCACGGGATTTGTTTTGTAACTTTTGAAAAACATGACCAGTTGAGCGACGCTTGAGTTGCATACTCTCAGCTGCAGCTGCAATAGAAGAGAGATCTAAATTTAATATGTAGAATTAGGAGAACCGTTATATAATTTATAAATGTATGACTGCACAGTCGGCTGGCTACACTACCTACCTAATTAGCTTATTTATTATTAAAAAAAACTTGAAGCATAGCCCATGGGTTCCGCTAGTTTCTATAATGAATTGCACCTTTTTAACAAGTAAAAAAATATATTTTTTTTATGAAGCAAGCTCAGACTCGACAATAATGCTTCAGTACAAACTAGATAAGATATTTATTTTCATTTTGTTGTTGCAGAACTATAAATAGCACTTTGTATGTATAGAAAAATCCATAAAATTTAGGAATAATTTAATTGCATTGATATTTTTCAAAAGTACTTCACAATTGGTATGTTTTCCACGAACAGATGCTTAATAAAAAATCGAGATAAGCGTAATAACCAGGTCAAAACGTTTACCGAATTAACATACCGACATAAATGCGTGCCTCAGAAGATCCAGTTATGATCCTTTATGGCACCGAGTAAGCAAACAACAGTATCACCCCAATAAGCTAGTGCACAAACTGGACAACCCTCATATATGAAGAAAAATAAAGTGTATAAGAAGGAGCACGTACCGTGGCATGTCGCATATCCTGCACTTGTCCGCTCATGCATAAGTCATAATAAGAGAAGGGATGCGTACACTTGGTCCATTCGAATTACCACTTATTTATTCCCCCGAAGTATTCGTCGTCGGTGAAAAGATATCCCTCTCAGCCGCAGGAACACTCGACAAACAGCACTGCGTTTAACAGACTACACACACGTATACACACAGATGGCTCGATTAAATGCAGTTTGGTTACAATATCCATTACCTGAAGCCCTATTTAATAAACGCCGGTATCGAACTTGCGATAACAATGTTTGTTTATTTCGTAAGTAAACCTTTATATCAGTGTCAATCCATGAAAAATCTATCGGTAATCGTGACCAAAGCCTTCGGGGAAACTCTGCTCGCTCTGATGAGCTTGTTTATCTAATCTAAAGCTTTTAGGGTTTCAGTATTTGTAGTGGAAAACCTGAAGGCTTAATTTTCCAATATTATTAATAATACCAACCAATACATATCGATATTATTAAATAAAATAAAAATAATAATTAATACAGATCTGCATACATCTACATACAAAAACTGCAATGCCTTTTTGCACTAATATTAAATACACGATAATGCTTACATGTTATTTTAAATACATAGGTACTATTTACCAGTGGCGGCTCGTGGTGTGGTGTAATGGGAGGCATCCTTTATGTTGGAAAAATTTACTATTTTTACCAACACCACTAAATTATGATTACACAACCAACAACTATTTTCACAATACTACGTCGTGTACGTGCGAATCCCGCAAATTAAGCGGCTATTGGCATGCGCTTACCACGGACAGCTGACAGCATAATTCTCGGAAGTTGTGGGTTCGTGACCCTGAAGTCTTTAATACGCAGACACTTCCATCCTCTGTTAGCTTGTGTAATATGAATTTTACCGCAATGAGCTTTCTATTTCACTCTTATTCATTTAAAGGCCTTTTAAGCCCACGGCTTTATTCGGTGGCGTATAGCCGAATTGGGGACTGACAGCCAAATGACCCTCGCATGGATTCGTTTAATGCGCGCGAAATACTCAAACATTCAAACGTTTTCGGATCCTGCGGCAGCTCTTTAATAAAAGTTCTCGCGTAGATATCTCATACAAAAGTTAACTATAAAGCATTTTTTAAATATTATAGTGTATAATATGTTATGTACTCAAACACAAAGTAATTATTTATTTTTTCTTATTTCATTGGGAGGTCAATGACCATTTGACCCAATGGAGAAACCGCCAATGCTATTTACCAATTACATTTTCAGACCCTTTTGAAATCTAAACATAGGGAGGTGAACAATCTGTGCAAGTATGCTTAGATGCCCTAGATAGAAATACCACGAAGTTAAGTTAGATGAAATTAACTTTTAAATTTCTAAAACTTTGTTTAAAAATGCTCTGGAACTCAACACTGTACTTATCAATTAAACAGTGCCCAGAAGCGAGTTTAATGTGGGGTTAAAAGCTGCCCCCCCCCCTCCAAACCATAAGAAAACGCATCCAAAATAGACTGAAATTATTAATCCACCAAATATTTAAACAACCAGAAAAATATCTATAATCCTAGATTAGGTAAAAATGTGAGAAGTTTTCTGACGTAAATTTCCTGGAAGCAGTCTTTGTAAACACACTCTTAGCTTTAAGGGTTGCCCTAAACATGTAGTTAACTACTGCTAACACATGTTTGGATTCTGCCTTAATGCAGAACGCAGTGGCAATGTTTATTTATGTCACATTTTTCAAGGTTTTGACTCCACTCATAAATTATCGGCCGTTTAGGCCTCACCTGCCAATTCGACTATGTCATGCTCATAACAGATAAGGCTGATAATTTAAGGGGTAGCAGTAATCAGTAGAGTAAAACGGTTTAAGCGCATAAAAGATGCTCCATAAAATAAAAATATGCTCTAAATTTTAAAACCCGCCACTAACTGTTCCCAAAGTGGAAAATTTCACACGAAGCAGTAACGCAAATTAAATTTATTTATCAATATAATAAATGCTCAAATATATCACCATTATATTATATGCATATGTGCAGCTGTCGAATAAGTGATAATAGGTGATAATATAAGGCAGTTAATTCTGGTACTGGTGCATAAATGCAAGCTCACGTCATACTCCCCACCAAATTCAGTACAACGATTCTCATTCTGAGCCAACTCTAAGTACACCTGCACTATTTTTGAAAATATTTAAGCTGGCTTGGTTTTTTCAGATTAAATTTTTATTTTAAATCTCAAGTACTGTGGCCGGGCTCAAATCATTATAAGAGACAAAAACGATAACAGAAAAATACAAACATGTTTTTTTACGAGTAGTTTAGTAGGTACAGGCATTCATATTCAAGGAAATCACTTTTTTTGTATATTAGCCATTTTTTTTCAATTGGCACCATTCTTTAGACACTAGGTATCTAAATGCAGATTTTTTTTATCACAAATCCAAAGACGTCCTCAAATCTAAAATCGGATTGATATGAATCCAAACCCACAAATTTTTAAACTTCGTACACAAAGAATATGCTGGGTTTAGATTAATATATATTCGATTTTAAATTTGAGGGCGTCGTTAGAATTGTGATGACAATCTGCATTTATACACCTAGTATCTAAAGAATGGTGCCAACTGAAAAATAATGACTAATTTACAAAAAACTGACTTCTTTAAATATGAATGCCTGTACCTACCAGAATACTTTTTAAAACATGTTTGTATTTTTTTGTTACCGTCTTGGTCCTTTAGAATGATTTTAATCCGGTCACAGCACTTTCAATTTAAAATAAAAATTTACTCTAAAATAATGAAGTAGGCCTAAAAAATTTGAAAAGCAGTGCAGGTGTACTAAGAATTCTCAGGATTCCAAAAATGTCCAAATATAAAGAGTGTCCCATTTGAAATTCAAAAGTTGGAGTCATTTCCAGTGAAACCGGAACTCAAAAATGTGTCAAATATGTCAAAATGTGCCTTTTTTGGCGCACATTACCTATACTAAGTTTTGTTGCCATATCTCAAAAACTCGAGAAACTATGGGCTGTCTAATGATTCCATGGACACCCGGTAAATGCAGGATTTTTACTTTTCCACACTTCGAGTATGTGACTGACTGAATATTATCGTGGTCGTGAAAAAATCGATTTTCTGATCTTTTTACACAAATGTTTTGAACCTCTTGCGATCCAAAATCATTATTTATGTATCTAGTGCGCGAACTTATACTTTGGTGCTTGAGAATGAAAGTTTTTTGTCGAGGCGGTAGCCGAGACAAAAATCATTCGAAAGCACCAAAGAAATTTCGCGCTCGAGTTGCATACAACATTTTTTCTACAGACTTACTGAAATAATGAAAAAATTAAGTAAAATCATAATAAAATACAAAAATAAAGATTTATTCTATCGCAATCTAGTCTGTTTCTTTGTTACTACGGAAACATAATTTAACAAATATTGATATTTGTCAGGTAGTTTTTTCTGTGTTCCTTTCCAATGTTACCATTGTCGTCATGCACGAAATATTTGTCGCTCTAGTGCGCGAAATACTTCGTGCACGTTGTCAAGATAAACAACTCCAATGTGACATTTTGCATACTGAGATTAATGTAAAAATGTCATCATTTTTTGACGTCTGTAGAAAAAAGTTATTTTAAATAATGGCTGTCTGTACGTGCGTGTGTCTATAACGGTCAAGTTTTTAGAACTACTGGGCCAACTTTAAAGAAATTTGTAATGCCCAGATTGTAACAAAAATTCAGAGGGGGCAACCGTTTTCGAAACGATCTGGAACCGCAAACGGAAATGAGGATTTAAATTTCTCAAGTTGCTCAAATTGCTTCGCCCACATTCCCATTTCATTTTACAACAGATTTGTTTGAATCAGCGAAAATAATCCACATCTACCCAATTAATTTGGACTAAAATTTTTTATAGATGTAGTACCTAATTTCCGAATTCGAAAAGAGAAACACCAAAACTTTTGATGATGTTTGCATGACTATCAATACTTCTAAACACAGAAGCTTGAAAAATATTATTTTTTTTACTTTTAACGTAATACATTAACCTTCTTCCCTCGAATGAAACTTTAAGCGATCTAAAGTAGTAGCTATCACTGCAACGGTTAGTGTAGTTAATAAATTTTGTTTTAAGATTAAAAATATATATTTGTTTATCTTTTATCTGTGTATTTAGTTGATATAAATGTAAAAATTGTATAGAAATCAGAATTTATGAGAATTTTCTATCGAAGAACAGATAATAATATAATCATTATTTAAAAGCCGATAACCCAAAACAATAGTTCAGTGGGAAGCACTAGTCAATTTGGAGTCTAAACTATTAAAATTGTTTTAATTCCAGCAGAGAAAATATTTTATCGTGGCATTTAGTGTTATCATCAATCACCAATAATGGAGCCGGTACAGTTCACAACAAAGTGGCAACTTCAAAATAATCAATTCGTAAAAACCACTACCAAACTGAGCATTAATTAACTGAATTCGCGCTTACACCAAACGGAAAGCGAATTTGTAAATTGCTGTTGGCAAAAAATTTTTGAGAGGATAAAATTACGATAATCTGATGAACATGGTTATTAAGGGGAAATATTTCACGGTTTAACCGATTTTCATTTAAAATCCGTATCAAAGCTATTGAATATTCACGTACTGAATAAATCTTTGTCGATACTGCTGTTGTTTAGAAATGACTTCGGTGATCAGACAGTGAACAACATAAATTAAATTTCGATATTTGTGTTCAAGACAGTGAAAGCAATTATGATTTCCAACACAAATTTGAAAAAATTAACAAGTGGTGAAGCCTTTTCTATCTAATTATTTTGGCCTTTATTTCAATCTTTCACAAATACCTTATTATACGATTCCTCAAACCGACCGTCCGATAGTTCCCAATTGATTTCCCTTCCTTTTCCTCTTAACTTTCCTCCCTCCCTTACCTTCTTCCTTTGTACTTTTTTTCTGCTGCTCCGTCCACGATGTTTTCCAATACAAAACATTCTCATTGTAATTATTGCATATAATTTAACAATAATTTCAAATATCTCTTAGAAACCAGACATATGTACGTAGATAGCCTCACCGTTTCTTTAGAACGCAATTGGAAAGAATTATAATTGTGGTTCTCATAAGATAATTAGACCTTATAAATAAAAAAACGTGCACGTGTTTAGCCACACCACTTCCTTCACCTCAAACAATCTTTCAGAAGGAAATCCTGTAAGTACTGGGAAGAACCAATCAATTCTCATGAAACTGATAATCTGGGGTTCCTAGTTCCTAGATGATAATAATTAAAAAGAATTTAATTTACATAACGCAGCAAGTATGAAAGTCAAAAACGCCACGCCCACGCTAGCGGGTCATACAAAATTCGGCATGGAATTTTCGAACACCCCGTAGAAGTACTCTTAGTTTCATGGTAAAAGGCGTATGCTAGTCGAGTCACTTTTATGCATTTACAGCATTTCCAACTTTAGTCATTTAAAAAAAGTCTGTACTGCTTTAACTCTGACCACTGGATATACTCGTACAAAAAGTTTTTAATATTCCACACTTGTAAGAATGGAAGTCAAAGTAACTATCCAAAACTAATTTCCAACCAATTTTCAAAGGCAATAAAAAATAAAGCCGGAATAAACCTTTAAATATGCAAAGTCAATCATGTCATCATCGCATTTCGTTTAATACTCGTTTTGAAGCAATAAAAAAATCATCGCTTCAAAGCGTTCTCTGGGAAACTGTAGCTTTGTAATACGCTCTAAATTACACGAATGCCTCACAGACAGGCATTGATTTTTTACGGCTTAAAAATTTAATCAGACAATTTAAATCGCGCTGTTTATACATCATCGCAATTAAATACATTTTTTAACGAAAATTAAACACTTTTTCTGCAAAATAATTAATCCAAATTTATTAGGGAATTTCTTAAAAATGCAAAGGTATTGTTGCCAATAAGAACAGAATTTATAACACGAACATAACAACATTTAGGAACAGTTTACAGTTTACAGTTTCTGTAAGAACTGAAAGAACGGATAAAAATAATATAACGGTCCAAATTGTGTTTTCCGCTATTCAACTTCTGATCAATTTTCAGCATTTCATAAAGTAATTCGAAATTACTTTTCATTACTTCCATATGACTTATTGTTTCTGTAATCCCAATATCACTTCTTTAATTTCATTTGGTTTTCGTAAGTGTTCAGAATTTTTTTCTGTTACGATGGCAATTGGCGTTTCTTCTGAATTTCTTCGTATTCTTACTAGTCCAGATATTATAGCTAAAAACAAAACATTTATTCAAACTAATTTTCGGCAAAGTTTTTTTTTAAACATAAAGGTTTAGTGGTCCTAATTAACACACTAGAAATTTGCACCTTATTGTGGGGCACGTGTGTCCCAAAATGGTTTTTCGCGTTTATCTCGCTAAATATCGGCCCCACAAAAAATAGTTCGGTACAAAAATATTTCATGAAAAATTCTTTACAAAAACTCCTCAATGCAATTTTTTTGTCCGGGTGATAATTAGGTCGGTACAGCCGCGTAAGGTCAAAGCGTATTTTTCTATTAATGCTACACGCTGTTATACACTTGATGAACCCCGTCATGCATAGTTTATGTAAAGAATTTTACATAAAACATTTTTGTATCAAACTGTTTTTTTCGCACGACTAGTATTAAGCAAGATAAACGCACAAAACCATTTTGGGACACATATGTCCCACAATAGGGGGCGAAGTCAGCGTGGTAGGAAGGGCAAGATTTTTAGTATGTTAATTAGGATCCCTAAACCTTCATGTCTGGAACAAAAAACATTGCCGAAAATTAGTACAAATAAAAGTTCTACGATTCTTGGCCTATACATTGTATATCTACATTTTGCTATCTATTACATACAATTGTCTTAGTTAAGCAGTTGTTCCGAAAAAAGGTACCGTTTCCGCTTGGAGAATATTCTATTTTTATGTGTTAAATGATAATATTTCATACAATGCAAAATTCTAACAATAAATTCGTTAAAATATTCATCCTATGACAAATACCAAGTAATTGAGACATCGAAAACAAGAAATAAAGCCGTTAGTTTTTGAAAAATGGTTCCTTATCACGTAACCAAACACGATTTGAATAAAACTTGCGATAAAATCGCTATTTGTACATAGGAAAATAGTTGACATATTATCATTAAAACATAGACAAAGTTAAATATAAACTACGCAATCATCAAAACAAACTGACGAATTTCTTTCAGACAAATGGATTACAACACGAAAGTTTTCTCTATCTATGTTTCCGTACACGGCGAGGAACGGTTATCGTGTAATGTACATCAGAACTTATACAGAGGATCAATTTAGCTATACATCATTTGATTGTAACCTGCGTTCAAAGAAAAAAAGTCAAGTGGGCTTTGGGTGCCACCATTTTGCTGATCCTATCCAGTATTGTATAAAATTCAAAATCAGCGACTAGTCAAAACTAGTTTCCACGGATTCAAGTTTTGGCGGTAACAAATGCATATTGGGTACGGTAAACAAAAGATTAAATATAGGAAATATACGAGAGAGTTGATAACTGCGTATGCAATTATTTCCAGACGCAAAATGCTGACAATTGTATTATTGTTATACCAAAATATTTACTGATTAGAATTACTGGGATATCAAAGGTGGAATAGAAGCTATTACTGAAGCCACATGCGACCTATCTGTAACTAAGAAGGAATGCGAAATTTATTGAAAAACCAGTCAAGAAATGGTAAAGATTCACTTTATACGAAACATCAAACAAACATATCTATATATCTACAATAATCTATACATCAAAGGCTGATCATCTCAACTTTCGGCTGCCTGCGTGCGCTCCTAAGCGCAAATTAATTTATAAAACTAGCAGCACCCGTTGAAAACGAACCACGCTTTTCTTTACAAACAGTTGCTAGCATATTTATAAAAAGAAATACAAGTCAGTGGCGTAACTTCCGAGTTTGGGTCCGGAAGCAAGAAACAGAAATGTCTCCCCTTCCATCCGTGACAGAGTTGGTTGACGGAGAGCTGTAAAACCTGCTGCATGTGAAAAATGTTTTGAAGGTGACTGCTATTAAGTCTTGCAAATAACTTAATATCAAAAGCCCTACATGCGATATAGTGTTTGCATTTGCTACTAAAACAATGCCGACACATGCACACAGGCCGCCTTTGTGGGGCCCCACCATCTTGGCGATGGGGGTGGCAAGTAGCAGTTGCGTGTGAGCGAAGATAGACAGGTTAGAGTCATAACCCATGACAACGTAACAATGTGAACAAGATCAGAACATGGCGGGTTTTATGAAACGACGTAAAGATAACGTCAAATAGAAACAGAACAGAAATGCTTATTATTAGATATTAAGTATTTATTTATTGCTTCATTCGAAATACCCCCCCCCCCTAAGCACCCTCGGTAGTTACGCCACTGACTGATGGAATTAATACATTCCGCCGGTATCGCAGCTTCATGGTTTACCCAATTACACTGCGTGACTGACACATAAACTGCTATGAAACACAATAAATAGGATGTATCGAGAATGTTACTGAATGCGTTGTCGCTAAATGTTGAGACAAGGGGAAGGAATCCGGACTTCGATCCGCGGCCCGCTACGCTACCTACTTCATTGACTTATTTATTGCTAACAAAAAAGCAGCGAGCATAGCCCACGGGTTCTACATCTATCTAAATATATGTTAAATCCAAATTCCTTTCATCTGTCTCAACTTTAAGTGATGAGATGCGCGAGTTCCTAGAAGCCACATATTTACGCGTCCATTATATAAGGAGCATATTCGTTTGTATATTTTATGTTCCGCGAGTACTGGATTACCATTTACAGTTTTAAACAATAATATTTCAGATAAGACTAACCTTATCTAACCGAACTTACAATACACAATCACCACTAAGAGTGATCAAGGACAGACGTTCATTTATACAGTTAGAATAATTTCTCGTGTATATTTAAATTGAAAACACCATTTAAATATGAAGGAAAATGGGTGTATGTATGCGTCTTCACACAGCTTATTTCTTACATGCAACGGAGAGCAAATAAATTGCTGTCGGTCAAACGTCATCAGACCTGAACTGTTCAAGTAAGCTTGCAGATATTTCGTCTTAACCAGAGTTTATTGTTATAGTCATTTAACATTTGTACCAAGTTTGAAGTTGATGTAGCAATATTTTTGGAAGAACTTAAAAATCGATGGTGAATGTGACTGGAGGGTGGTAGCGGTAGGTAGGCACCGCCCGATTTCCTGAAGAGGCATTTCGATATATGCTTTCTGATGTTTTCACATCGCGGACGATGTTTTCCCGTTGAAGTTTCCAAATGGATAAATGGCTTCCGGCATTTACTCAATTAAACTGTTAGGTAAGCAACCAAAAGAAAACATTCCTACGTCTATTCCCACTGAAAGGTTGCACCTAAGGTTATTTTGTTAAATGCGTTCATACAGACTTTAAAACCAAAATTAATTTTTGAAAAATCAAAAAATCGATGGTGAAGCAGGTCACTGGGGGCGATTTTGTTTAGCTCCAATTTAAAGTAGAAAAATCCCCCTTTTTACAGACTATTTATTATACATCGTTACTTTGGAGATTCATCCCAATGTAATTAGCACCCTTGAACGTAAAATGGGTTTAATGTGTTAAAGCCGCTGCGTTGTAAAGTGTATACAGACATACAGATGCCATGACGAAACCCGGCGTTTCAATATCCTTGAACCCTAAAACATGCTTTTCCGTCAAAACTCAACTTCTGCCTATAAGGTTGACTTTCGGCGGGGAAGATAAAAAGAAAGGTCAATATTTATCAAGAACCCATAATTATACAAGGTGATTCGTAATTATGTTGCAAAATTTTATCCCATTTTACACTAAAAATGAAGCGACCCTTATTTTTTCGTTTTGCTCTGTCATTTTATAATGTAGCCCATTTATTGATGTTATACATATAGAACCGCTGGTAAGATTTTCTTCAACTTAGAAGCCTTTTCTCTAAAAATTAAGTCAGTTAGATAGATAACTTAAAAACGCTGATATGTTTTTAAGCATACCGTCAAAGATTTTGTTAGTCAGATTAACACAGTAAAAACGGGCGAATCACTTCGCCAAAACTTTCTTATACTTAAGATATTGTTACTAACCGTATTTGCAAAAAAATATTTATTAACGTTATACCCTTCCAACGACTGTTCAGGGCGCTCCACTCGTTCTGACTTGTATCCCTGATATGCTAACAAGTTGATAAATAGTAGTAAATACTCAGCCTGAAGCATGAGCTCCCCTGGTCCGTCACACCGTTAAACGGTTTACACTACAACCTGAAAAAAAGTTCAGTGACTTTTACAAGTTTTCCCCGACCAAATATATCAAAATTCCCCGACCTATTAAAAAAAACTGTCAAAGAAAATAATTGTATTCTACATAAAATAAAAAAATAACAAAATAAGCACTGTAAGCTTATAAACAAAATAAATATTGTACGCTCATATAACAAAATAAATATTGTAAATACGCAACGCTAAAATTCCGAATTTTACTGTCTGAAAGTTTTTTCTTTGTTCATTCCTAGTTTTATGAGCAAAATAGAGCAAGAAATTTTTTCCCTGGCCGTTAAATAATTTTCCCTGACTTTTGCCAAATTTAACAAAATTGCCTGATATTTCCTTGCCTTTTCCAGGTATTTTTAATAAACTAAGAACCCTGGGTTACAATCTAAACCGTTTTATTATGAAAAAATTGATTTTTTGTAAAAGTATTCCTTGGGATCACAAAAATACCAAAGCAGGGCGATTTGGGGAACCTCCGCCCCCCTCAAATATGCTGCTACTAAAAATTAAATTGTGGACTGTATTCGACTGCCACTTATGAACAATTTAGCATAACCGGAAAATTTGTACCTTCGTTCAAGAAATAAAGGAGTAGGAATTTTCACTATTCAAAAATTCATAGGGTGTCACAGAGAAATTAGCGGACTGGGACACGAACCAAATTGTAGCTTATCTTGAGCTCTTTAAGCCTATAAAATAAAAAAAATCGAGTGGCCTGTTCCTGGGTAGTATTATTTTTAAAATACGCATAACCATGAAAGTATTGTTTATCTCATAGTTTTTGTATCTTCAAAAATGTTTGTATGCAGTAACACTGTGTTCTTATAGGGCTATTATAATAAAAAAAAGTTGATCCCGATCTGCCACCTCGTTTCTGAGTAACGAGACGTTAAAGTGAATTTTCAAAAAATCGAGGGGCGCCATTTTAAAGCTAGAACTTTGCAAAAAAGCGTTAAATTTTCCCGAAGGCATTCTGTCAGATTCTGTTTATAGATTAAAAAAAATAATTTAAAAAATGAGCGAAACACTTCGCCTGGACTTTCCTATACATTTAAATACATTGTTTTATATTTTCCAACACTTTCGATATACACCTGTCTAGACACGACTAGTTAAAGTAAATAGTTCTTATAAGTTGTAACATCTTGAAGCGGTTGAAGAAAGACCGACCGCTGCGCTGCAAGCATAAGGTTGGGTAAAATATTCGGACTGAATCAACGGAAGCGCGAAAATTGATATTTGAAAATATATTAATAACTCGAGAAGTATTATTTTTAGCAAGAAATTACTCTTATTAATTTGTATTTAGAATTTCAAAACCTTTCTGATTTTAAAGCCAAAATGCCACGTTTCCATTTAAAAAAAAAGTTGTTTTTCACCGTGGCCGCCATGTTAAAATTGGAAACTCAAGTTTTTTTCTTAAATACAATCGAGAAGAATTTGCCCTACAACTTTGCTCTTGGGTTTGCGAGACTATCTATTAAAATAAAAAAAGTTAGCCTACACTGAACATTAAACGACTAGTACAAGAATACAACTGCTGTAGAAAGTATGTGAAATTCTTCTAAGGAGCAAAAAATTCGATTTATTGATTTTTTGTAAAAAGATTTTCCTAGAGCAAACAAGACAAAAAACCAAATTTTTAATTTTTTATCGAAAAAATTTGTGGGGAGGGGGAACAGTAGCCCCCCTAAATATGAAATTATCGAAAAAATATTATTATATTCGGATTTTGCTATCAATGGTGAGCTATTTCACATTAACAGAAATATTTTATTGCCCCCCGTTAAATAAATAAAAGGGTACCAATTTTCAATTTTCAAAAATTCATAGAGGGCGTCACAGTGAAATTATAGCAATGCGCAAAAAAAATTGTAGAAGATTCCCAGCTCTATCAGCTTAAAAAGTTTAAACAAAAACGTGTGGGCAGTTTTTGAGAAATATTTTTTTGAAAAATTCCAAAATTTTGGAGTGATGTCATTGCAATCGTTTATATATTTTCAAAATTAATTATATTTCATGGTATAGTACCCTTGAAGGGCTACCGAACAAGATGTAGTTGATTCCAATCAGATAACTGGTTTTTGAGTAAATGGGCGTTAAAGTCGAAATGTTCAAAAATTCGTAGCGGCCGCCATTTTAAAGCTAGAGTTCGGTAAAAAATCGTTTGATTTGTCCTAAGGCCTTCTTTAATCTCCAATATTAAAATTTCCAAAATTCAGTTTCTGAAAAACATGCTACCAAAAAAACATGTCTAACTTCCGCTTCCGGTTTCGGTTTTTTTAAAAGCTTATTTTGTCGGTGAATTTTTGATATATCCCCTCATTCCAAAGCACATCAAAATCGGTCCAGCCGTTCCGGAGATATGGAGCGTAACGGACCCACCCACCCACAGACAGACATTTTTTAAAAATTACTTTTTTGGGGTCCATGGACACCCCCCCCCCCCCCGACTATTTCCGTTAAAATCTCAACTTTGAAATTTTGCATGAAATCAATACTTCCCTGTATACTGAAAGTATAGGAAAGTAAAAATCACTGAACGTCGATCAATTAAAAATATGTTTTTAACACGAACAAACTTCTAAAGTACGGAGAGTGGAAAAACTTTAGATATTTAAAAAAACAAGTCATATTTCATGGTCTACTGTGGCTCGTGTAAGAAAAATTGCAATAAGGCATGCATTCAAGTAAAGTTTTGAAATAAACCGAAGAATGCTGTAGGCTTCCTTATTGACTTAAGTCAGTACTCATATCTATGTAAATTTCCGGCATGAGATTGCGGTATGTTGTGTACGACCTTGGATGCGGTTAGTACCACTGCATACCTCGCGACCGCCCATTGCGAATCATTCCATGAGCAAAAACCCACCGCTGCAAAAATAATAACGCCCTTAACGCCACTGAGCTGTCAGCGGCCAAAAATGCAAAAAAAAAGTTCAAAACGATGATTAACTAGCAATTCTGGTGGACTTTGAGGCACCATACTCTTGCTATGGTTGATGTGAAGGTAATTTGCTTTCGAGTCAGTGGCGTGACAAAGCTCTTTCAACCAATTAAAATCTGTCATTAAGAGGTTTTAAATGTTTGTATGATAATATATTACCGGGATATCTTTCAAAAGATAACATAAAACAAAAGCGATCGCTTCAGTGCCAAAAGCTAGCCTTTTCTTCCCCTTTTCTAGATTTCACTTTTCACGGTACATACCTTAATTAACTATAATACTTATATTCCCAACGCAAACCATTAGAACCACCAGAAACTTTAATTTTACCGGATATAGAAGTGCATGTGGGACACCCACGATCAAAAGGTGTGGGAAAACTTCACCTACAATGCAAGTATATAGAAATCAGTACGAAAATGGGAAGGTTTCTAAAAGCAGTTGCCTTTTTCGGAAAAGTGGCGTTTACAACCTCGTAAAATGCCGGATTTGAAGCTATTACGTCAAATACTTGCTCTTGGAACATTACGTATACGGTTGGACCCGGTTTGGGTGGATTGAAGCTTCATGTTTATTTCCATTTATGTTTTCAACAAATAGAAACAATTTCCAAATCACGAGCTAAGTTAATTCAATTACAAGTTCTTTTGCTTTTGGATTTAAGCATTTTCAAAACAATTTTAAAATTATCAATAAAAAGCAAGAGCTGAACTAAACGTTTGCCCTCTACTCACTTTCCGTACATTATTTTAACTAGTTGCAAACTTTTTGCAGCATCAACACGAGAACAACTTCTTTACTTTGGTATTTTTTAACGATCTCGAGTTTGCGCTAAATCCAATAGTGCGAATTCCGCTAAGGAAGTGAAAACGTTCTTCTTCTTCCTGTTTATCCGGGTTTTTCCGTGACGTTTGCGCTTTTGAACGAGCTGAATCGGTGTGCGTGTTTTTGCACGTGTAAAAATTGTTTTGGATGAAAAACTATAGGCGGTGAGCAATGGGTTAGCGACCCAAAGGATGTTGTTAACCCTTACGCCGAAGGAAATGTTTTCTATTTGCTATGCGAAATTTTTCTAGCATCGATTAATTTTTTTCCGAAATAATTATAAACATTATAGAATTTTCAAAAAATCGAGGGCAATAATTTGTAATCCAACACAGACTATGTGGTTTCAAATGCATGAAATAAATCTTAGCAATCAGGTACTAAATTCAAATAAATAACGTGAGAAAATTACCATTTAACTTAATCTTCATTGCCAAAAATTAGACAATTATTAAATACATAAAAAGCGCTACAATTATCTTAAAGGTTTCTAGTTTCCATTTAGTTAGATCTGGGAACATAAAAGGTATTTTAAATTATTATGTTAACCAGAGGCACACCTACTGCAAATTCGAGGTTGTTCCGCGTTTAAACATTTAATACTTTGCACGAACAAACTTATGCACTTTTTAAAATTATACATGTCTTGACTGTGAATTTCTCAAAAAATTTCCTAATTAAAAAATTTTCCTAAGAAAAATAAACATAATTTTCCTATGTAGGAAATTAAAGTAATTTACCCCGAATATTTTTCAGAATCACAAGTGGAAATTGCGACGTTTAATATATCAAAATTTTAAATTAATTATATTTTGAAAACTGTCAAATGAGCAACTTGCTGACATTTATTCGCAATACAATTTTGTACGTCAAAAATAATGGGGTAAAACCCTTTTATTAGCTTCTGGAAAGGCTAATGCGACATAGTGATTGGTCGATATATTATGAGTGGAATAATCAAAGCAAACTTTATTCAGCTATTTGCCTTCGCGAAACGCTCAAATATGTATTTAAAGGGCATTTCTTATTTTTTCTCAATGGTCTTTAAATTTTCTAAAAATAAGTAGAAACAGAAACGACGTAAAATCAATAAGGCAGATGTGGAATTTTCCGTCAAACGAGTTGTGTTGATGTTCGTACTAGATCGAGTGCTGCATTGACCAATTTGAAGAAACTGTATTGGACAGACAATCTCTTATTGAAGTTTTTAACGAACATTACAAGTAAATATTTAATTGCTATGTAGGTTATAAGATATTTTGAAAAAAACAATTAATGAAACCTGTAAATTACTTAACAGGTTAAGCCTATGCGATATTTTCAAACTTGCTTCGTGGGCCAATGGATTTTTTAGGAATACAACACAGTTAGATATACAGGGTGAATTAAAAGTATGGAACGTCGATAATAAAAAATAACTATACGAAAATAAGTTAAGTGCAAAAGCTGTTTGGTAGACAGTTCCGCATCATTATAAATCAATTTCACTTATACGGGGTGTTTACTTTTCAAGATAGAAAAGGCTTCTTGGTTAGTATTTCAATAGGAACACCCTGTATATTATTACATTTTTTAATACAAAATGTAATTCTGTATAAGATAGTACAGGGTATTCCTATACCTAAAATGTTCGGTTGTTGAGATATCCGCGATTTTTTTTAATTGGCAGGCTTAATCTTAATTTAACATAGCAATAACTGACTAACAGAAGTTTTTTTTAAATGCGATATTTTACAGCGTGTATGCAATCAAGCAATATAGTAAATGCTAAAAGGTTTTTGAATTATACACGGTGTTTGATTTTAAGAGTTATTTTGCAAAAACTTCAAACAACAATATCGCAATTTTTTTCAATAGGACACCCTGTATTTTATGGCATCATCTTACGAGAAATTTAATCTCTTCCAATTTCACACAGTATGTGCGACAGCTAAAACTAATAGGTAATGAAAATCTTGTTTCGGCAAAGGAATCAAATTTCTCGTCAGATCATGTCATAATATACAAGGTATTTCGTTTAAAAAGAAATGCAATGTTGTTGTTTGAAGATTGTGGAAAATTAACACTTAAAACCAAACCACACTGTATTAGTCAAACAATCTTTTCAACGGTGCATTTATTATATTGACCCATGTTCATACACATTGTAAAAAATCACATTAAAGAAACATTTCGTCTTTATTATACTAGTTTTAATTTAATTTTCAATTTATAAAACAAATTGCGAAGAACTCAACAACTATACAATTTAGGTACAAAAACATCCCATACCATCTTATAGAGAATTAAATTTCGCATTAAAAAAAGTAATAATATATAAGGTGTTTCATTTAAAATAACAACGTTTTTTATTGTTCCTTGAAAAGTAAACACCCTGTATAAATAAAATTAAAAACTTTTGCATTTAAGTTATTTTCGTAAACTTATTATGTAAGGCTATAGCATCTTCACCCTGTATACAGCGGACACTCGGTGTATTTCCTACTCTAACATCGGTGTTCGCGATAGTGCTTAACCTGTTAAGTTGGAGGGAAAATAAAGGGGCCTATCCCTACCCCCCCCCCCCCCCCCCCGCCCACTTTAAAAAATAGTTCGAAAAACATAAGTTTTCTTATTAAGTACTAATTATGTAAGTTCCAAAGCAACGTACAAAAGAAAAACACAGTTTTATTGACAATTATACGAGCTTTTAAAGCTTTTACACGATCCCCTTCCGATAACATTAAAGTAGAGAAAATTATCTATTAAACGGAAAATCATTACCTTTTAATGAACCATTTGCACGTTGCGTTTGAAACGGAAATGAAAACTTTTAAAGCTGCTTTCACGAAAAATGCTTAACAATTATAAGTTATTAGAACTTCATTATTATATTCACATGAAAAATAATGGGAAATAGTGAAGAGTTTAGCATCCGCATAAAATTACATGTTAGCAACAACATCTTGAACTGGAAAATTACAGTCCCTGCTCCTACAGTAATAAACCAATCTCCAAGACGTCGATGTGTATGTAAATATTATTAAAATTGAAACCACAATTACCTTTATTGGATTACTGAAAGAATATTATGCTAATGCACCAATCAAATCGTAAAACCAGGAATTTCTTAATTATCTGGAGTTTATGGTCATTCTGGTATGTCAGAATAAACAAATTAAGTTTCGCAGCTGTTTTAGAAAAATTATCATTTGTTAACGAGTTTTCTTCTGGAATACAGAAAACAAGAAAATAATACTAATAAATTAAATGCATATGGGTATTTTCGAAGCCAGACTAAGAAACCATGCAAATAATTAAATAAAACACGCAAGGAAAGTATTCCGTTCGGGAAATAAAGTTAATGTAAGTTTTAAAAGTTTCGACACGTTGTTTCTCTAGCTCAAAATATTAGAATTTTTATAGTGATTTATTACATACCAAGAAAACTTTAAAAAACTCTTATTGTTTTGTCATCTTTCATCAAAACAAATGGCAGCTACTATCAATTAAAACTGCAAAAAGTAGCAAACAGATACAAAATATGTAGGTAGTTTTAAATTTCACACAATGCGTTACTGGCGTAATGTTGTATAAAGTGTGGCCTTTAATTAAACGTTTTAGGTTTAGTGGTTTACCATGTATATAATATTTAAAAAAATAGAGAATTACTTTAAAAACAACTTGTTTTCCAGAAATATTTTACAACATAAGTAATGTGAAAACGCTTCGTTTATTATACACAGCTGTAGCAGATACCGAAATAGTTATAACATCTGTATATAAAGTAACCCCCCCCCCCCCGCCCTAACTAACTTTTCAACGACTTGATATTTTACCACATTATTAGGTGTGGTTTAATGGGAAATTGGATACTATTTTTAACTAAAAATTAAATTTTGTATCATTCAAAATGTCTACTGGGCGCCATTTTGAACTTTTTTTTAATGGAAAAAGGGGTCGAGTGACACCTCATTTGAAAGGTCTTTTAATTCTGCGTCTGATCCTAGAGTGTCAAAGAAAAATATTTAGCCATAACAAAATGGCGGATTTTAAACAAATTGACTCGCTCAATTCAAAATTGTTTTGATTTTTTTATCCAGTAGTCCACTTTCTCATTTGCTGTACAAAATTTTCCCAGAAATAACTCAGGTGGCTGGAAATAATATTGAAAACGTTATGTTCCAACAAGACGGTGCGCCGCCTCATTATTATAGGCCTGTTTCTGACTTTCTCAACGGACATTTTCTTGTAAGGTGGATTGGTAGGCGGGGGTCTGTAGAATAGCCGGCTCACTCCCGAGATTTAACTTTCTTAGATTTTTTTCTATGGGAATATCTGAAATCGAAAGTGTACAGAACCCGCCCAGAAACAATTGAAGAACTGGAGCAACGCATTACAGAAGTTTGCAGAAATATCACCCCAGAAACTTATGAAAATGTAAAGCAGGAATTTCATAACCGACTTTTTATGTGCCAAGAAGTGAATGGTAAACATTTCGAACACTTAATTTAATTTCTTTTTGCTTTAATTCTTAGTGTTTTTTAATAGATTTCTTTATCTTCAAACATTGTCATTTTGTTATGGCTGAATATTTTTCTTTGAAACTCTAGGATCAGACGCAGAACTAAAAGACCTTTCCAATGAGGGGTCACTCGACCCCAATTTCCATTTAAAAAAAATTCAAAATGGCGCCCAGTCGCCATTTTGGATAATACAAAATTTTAATATGGTCTGAAAAATAGTATTTAATTTCCCATTACAGCACACCAAATTTTGTTGAAAAATATCAAGTCGTTCAAAAGTTAGTTGGGGGGAGGGGTACTTTATAGACACAGTGTATTTATAAAAAAAGTCCGGACTTTTAGTCCCAAAACAGTAAAAAATTTCGTTTGAACTCAATAAGTAAACAAAACCCATAGGCGTACTAAAATCAAAGTTACGTGAAACATCGCGGTGGCCTATGAAACAAGCGCGGCATGCAGATGATCAAATCCTGCAGCTATTTATTGTCATAGTTGCACGGCGTGTTACTTTACCGCAGTTGCTCATATTTAACAATTGGCAACTGTAAATTATTTTTAATATTTATTATTGTTATTTTATAAACGTCCATGATAAAATAACGTAAGTTGGCAAACAGGAGACGCAAAATAAAAACAGTTTAAACGACATATCGGTTTAGCTGTAAAAACGTGGACTTGTAATCTGGCGGCCCTAGTTCAAATCCCGTGGCTGATCGATTGATCCCGGGACTAACCTACTATAATAAAAAACTCAATTTTATGCATTAACTTTAAGCTTTATCTGAATCTGCGTAATAAAAACATGTATTCAATTCCGATTCATAGAACAGTAAAATTTAAAGGATGTTTTCAGTGTTCAGAAGCAATGCTGCTCAATAAATTTTGTGATTTATTCCATGAATGCTCATCGAGTGAGATGCTCGGTACGCGACTTGCAGCCACTTTTTTAGATATGTAATAATATTAATACTATTGTATAGTTTTCTTGGTAGTAGTTAGATTTAGTGTCACCTTTTGGGCAGGGATGGAAAACAGCTCTGTTGATTCCTCGCCATTTGGAAATTATCAAATTTTTGTATTAATTTCCAATAAAGCTTGTTTATTAATTATTATTATCATCAAAACAATTTTGAAAATAATGACGCAGAAATAATAGTTCGTCCAAAGTGGCGTCTTCAAGTCGTGATCTGATGCTGATACAAAATGCTGCAGAAGCAGAAAACGCTCTTTCCGACTTCACGATTGTCCGCTGAATTGTCATTTAAAAACCCAAATGTCAGCTGCATTCTCTGCAGTAAACAACCGACCAGTTTTCGATCCCGAAAATCCCGGGAATGCAAAAGTTCCAATCCTGGGATTTTCGGTCCTAAACACTAGCCTAAATCGCGGGAACCAACCGGAATTACATTTCCTAGTTTTAATATATCTGATTCATTTGTTAGTTTTTTGTTTATTTTCCGGGCCTCACTGGCAATTTTAGAAGAAACTCCGATTATTGTCAGCTTTGAACCGGCAACCCCGGCCGACTAGGTCATCGGCTTAAACGTAATGAGACGCTATACCTTTTGTGTTATTTTCTGGAAGTCGAAGACTTTTAAAAAAACATCAAATATATTGAGCATCTACTGGAGTATGCAAATATTGGTAAACTATTTTAGTAGGATGTAATACCGCAAGGTGTCCCCCAATCTTACGACCAACAGCATCTTTTTCTGATACCAGTGTCCTTTTTCTTTTTTTCAGTCGGTGTTACCCTTAATAAGCATAGATCATGAACCTTCTCATGAGAATCAGTCAGCATTGAAAATTATTAATCAGAAACCAACCGGATTTCGGAATGGTTGATTTTGTACATCCGGTTTAATCGGATGGATGACAGAAGAAGTTTCGCATAAAGTCCAGTGACTCGGCTTTCTTAGCAACTTAGGAATGCGAAATGTCTCGCGGTCCGTGGAGAGCGTCCTACTGAGACGCGAGCGCAAGTCAACACGAAAATGGGGAACTGCCACTTCCTCTAATTACGTCGCAGTATCACTTTCTCACATTTAGAGTACCATTATGACCGAGAAGTGCACACATGTCTTCTCGAGTGATAAAAAGATTCTCAAACGTATAGTGCAACGACCCGTTCGTAATTATAGTATCATTCGTTTCGTATAAAATATTTCCACGTCATAAATCCATTACGGCGCCACACTCGTCACATCCGCGACGCGTAACTCTGTGTATGACTGTGTGTGTGTATGTAGTATATTGTTATGCATCTGCAGAACGGGGAGCGCGAACCAGAATTTCAATGAGTGGGAAATCTCCGGATCTACATTTTGTATGCTGCCGCACATCGGCCTTGTTTACCCGGAGTCACTTAATCATCGCTATGTTCGCGTACGGGATTTTTTAAATTTTCACGCGGAGTTGAGTCCTTGTTGCGCATGTAATAAAATGTACAGATCGACTGAACGAGATAAACCCCTCTCGACACGCTCGTCTTTATGTGGTGGAACATTCGCGCTTGAACAGCCACTTCATTGATTAGTCTTGAAGCCAGGGTTAAAGAACCCTTTAAGAATGTCATTGGCTAGAAAATTTAGGAGAAATTGGAATTTCCATGTAAACAACAGTCAACAACCCACAGTTATTAGTGAGGATGCTGCCAAACCTGTACCGCTAATTTCATTATGAATCTTGAAATTTTTTGCATTTTTGTTGACAAAGTTAAAATTTGAAGTATTAATGAAACCTGAGGTAGATAATAAAACGAAAACTTTTAAAATGTCTATTTTTCAAATTTTTACAAATATTTTTGTATCGACGTTTTATCCCCAACAGTTATTACAATATGACGATTAATACGACTAACACTGTGCAGCGCGCAAACGCAATTGCAATCTGCCTACTCACAATAAAAGCAACATTACAAAGTATAGTACCTTAAAAAATTTAGAGTAAAAAACTCAATTTTTCGTTGTTTGGCAAAAATAATTGAAAATAGAGATCGCTTTATAAGAAATATTCTTCCTATCTACGATGCCTTCTACAGGAGCAACAATAGAACAACCTACCTACATAATATGTGTAGCATAATAATTTTCAATTGTATTGTTATGGTCGATATGTTCTTGTTCAATTAGGATCACAAAATATTAGGTTCGTACACGACCGTTCTGGTTTAACAAACTAATTTCGGATATATTTTCAACGGTTAGGTAATATTTTTTTTAAGTCCAGTCATCGGGTACGTCTGTAGGGAAATAACTTAGCAATGGATTTTTTTGGTTAAACCCTTTATTTGGGCGTTCAAAAAAAACCTGAGTTTGTGAATTTTTACTTGGTACGGAAACCAGAAAATTTTTTTAAAGTTGCAAAAAATCATACAATCGTAGATTGTTTGTTTACGTTGCATCCTACGTTCTAATCATATTCCCATGTCCGGGTTTATTGCAAGCTTATATTTCCGGTTTATTCGATTTTCTGAAGCTGTAGTAAGCGGGGGAAATTTCAGTTCCATCACGTTCCGAATCCTGCTTAATTAAGGTCGACATTATATCTTTCATAAGCAATGATTACTTTAATTTCTAACTACTCACGATATTGACAATATTTTTCTCATATGCCGTTCAAGGCGGGAGGTGTGTTCATCCAAAGGTTGTCAATATCAGTTGGTGTAAATACAGGTCATCACCACACGACAGCCATTTTTGGGCCCAAACCACAGTCTTCTGTAGTTCATCAGTTGCTTTTTTGTCGAAAGAACTAAAGACCAAAATACGTTTAAAAAAATGTAATTTTCCTGTTATTGCAGGTCTTTAAAAGAGCCATGTTGTAGTCCCACAAATTGCTCTTAGCATTCACCCACTGCACTGGCGTGAGGCTATTTGTTTTTTAAAAACACAAAACAAATCGTAAATTTGGCTGTGACGTAAAATTTGAGATATTTTAATTCCTTGATTTTGCATTTTTTCAAATTCTATTATTTAGTTTTAACTGCCTACTTCGTAATTAGTTTTATTTTTCAAATAAAAGTTTCTACATTTCTATACTTTCTTTCTTTCTATCTATAACCTCTTATACCCGAAGGTGTCGAAGACTTTCATTTCGGGTAGGCTCTTCGCTTGTGTAGTAGGAGGTAGTGGGGCTTTTTTGGCTTTCAAACCGCTACGTTCCTGAAGCTTATGCCACCCTTCATGCACATTCATTTAATGCCATTCACACACGTGTGTTTATTTGTATGTTTATGTTGTTTGTGACTTTGTTACTTGTCTGGATCAGCCAGTAATCAAGGCAAGCGGCGTTAATTGCAACCCAATGTTGAATGGTTACCGAGCTTGATATCGATCCACAGAATTACAGAAACAATTTCTGCTTCTTCCAGGATTCGAACCGAGAATTCGCATTGTGATCCTGATCCTCTACAACTGGACTACTTGGACTTTGCTAGATATACTTCTTCTTCTTCTTCCGATGCTTATCCGTTCCGGATGTTGGCGATCATTGCGGCTATCCTTATTTTATCTGCAACAGCTCTAAATAGTCCTGTTGTTGTAGATATACTGAGACATAATAATACTGTACTTGGCGATCCGGCCATTCGATCTGGCCTGTCAATGCTTGATCCATTCCATCCCTAATTATAGAAACTATACAGGGTGTAACAGACCACCCACATTTATATACATAATTCGTTATTCATACTCAAAGTGGGACATGTCACATTCGTTTTCCGATTGATTGACGTTGACAAGCTTTGATGCACATGCGCCTGATTTGACAGCACTACGCTCGACTCGAATATCAAACCTCCACACTTGCTGCGCCTCACGGCGCGGCGCTGCAAATAACGCCGAAAACATCCCAGAGAACATAGACAGTAGCGGGCCACCATGTACACAACAAAGAAAATAAATTATTCGACAGAAGTTATTAAAAAAAATAATGCCGGTAGTCAGGAACGAACCGAGGACCGCTCCCTACCTATGCGGGGATGCTCGCCTCTACACCATAAAGATTCGTTGCAGAATCGCCTTTAAAATTGGTAAACATGCTGATTACTGTAATTTCAAAATTAGTGCTGTCAAATCAAGCACATGCGCAGTAGTGAGGGAGTTCTGTTGCCTTATTATACTCTTATCTATAACGCTGTTATTTTTGGGACCAATACGGCTAAATCAGTCGAGTATGGAGACAACCTGACTTCCTAACCTAACATCGACGAATCTCGTTGTTCAACCAATCAAAAGAAGAGATGCTATATCGTACACTAAATGAAAAGCATACTAAATAGCAAATTCTCGTCAAAATCATTTCATGCTACAATGAAGATTAAATTTAAATCTAACAATTTTATAATTTCGGTAGGCAAACTAGAATGCTATACGCGTATGTGAGGCGACATTAATTACCTGTAAGTATTCGGCGCTTGAGAGAATAGTGGCGCAAGTTGGCTAATATTCGATTCTTAGGCAAATATTTGGCCTGATATTAGTACTTGGTCAAATATTTGGCCGAATATTTGACTGAATATTCAACAAATATTTACACGAATATTAGTTATTATACCGTGAGAGACTCGCTAAATATTCGGTATTCGACCAAAATCACTATTTAGAAGTATATAAGAACAGTATTTTAAGTATACAATCAATTATGCCTCGAATGATTATATAAATCCAATTAGCAAAGAAAGAAGTACTATACAGGGTGTCCCGGAAGCCACCGTTCATTTCATTTTGTAGACTTTTAGCAAGTATACCTTTTTTCGTGAAATTAAATTCTACATCCGAATCTATAAACCAAAAAGTTAACAGCAAAATAGTTATATGCCAAAATATCAAACCGAAGTGACGTAACTAGCGCCCTCTACAAGCAGCAACAAAAAATAAGTATAAGACCTATACAACATAACCATACCAAATTTCAACTCGATCTGATTAGTGGTTGTTTTGTTTTAGTCAAAAATAGAAACGAAATGTTTTCTTTAAGGGCCTCTAACTTCTTAAGGAAGTACTTATTAGATTACTAAGGCATGTTAAGTTTAATCTGCTCTGACCCCAGAAAGCTATACCTAAATGTTGTCCCATCACTTACGGGACACCCTGTGTACGTAGATAAATTACGTAACCCTGATTCTAGTTTAAACCTCAAAAAATTACAATCTTCTTAAACCTCTAACTTTTTCCATCAACCTCTATAGGCTTCTAATTAGCAGAGTGTAAAATATTTCGACTTTGCTATTTTTAGCCATAGAAAATTGCAACTTCAAATCAATTGATTAAACGTCAGTCGTTAACAAATGACGTCACCGAAACGTTTTGTTATTGGAAAAATACGCGATACATATCTCTTAACTGTGAACAAAATTTTAATGATGTTCCAATGTGATTTGCATTCTACAATTAAAGATATTTAAAACGACAGCTTAAATTTACAAGTAATTTATAATTGTCAACGGGATTTCATTTCATTAATTATTTTTGTTCTCATGTATTTTTAACACGTATAAATAATAACAATAAACACCTCCATTCTGGGTTTTTAATTGTCTTTACTTCCGCCGCCCACGCAATGTGTATAAAACTAACATTTATTTAAATTTAAAAATAATTAATTGGAAGATCATTAAAATCGAACTTATTGTGGTGAGAAAGAAAATGATAATTAATTTATCAGCTAAAGCAAATCGATACATAAAATGAGCGTTTTAAAGTTACTAAACATTCGTGTGTGCGGGTGCATTATCGTGGTACGTTCAAAAATAAATCGATGTTGATGCACTTTGCTTCTTTGGCCAGAATTTCAATAATATTTTGTAGTTAACAAGGATAATAGTATATACAATTATTTTTCGGGCTTAAAAAGACCCAGTATGTGGTATACAAGTGATTTTTTGCTTTACGGCATTTTTACGAACTTTAGTTAGTGTAAGATATACATAGATTTTTAATAATTTATTAAAAGCAAAATTATAACTTTTTGCAATAATTACTGAAATTTGCAGAACGTACTATAATGTAATTGCTCTAAATCAAATTGCTTTATTTGGGCGTCCAAAAAAGATCTTTAATGTGTGAGTGCTAAATTGGTCAAAAATGCATCAAAATATTTTGAAAAAAGTTCAACAAATCACCAAATCGTGGATTGTTCGTTTCCATTGCATCCTACGTGAAAAATAATCCTAAGAAAAAAAAGCTGATAAAATTCTGCGTAAAACCAAATAAAATACCCCCCTCAAAAATACCCATTTTTTTACTTTTTGGCCCAAAATTAAGATTTAAATCGTTGCGATTTTTTTATTTTAATCAATGATTTAAATCAAAAATGTCAATTTTTCGAATGTTAATTGTAGAAAAACAAAAAAATGTGAAAAGACAAATTACAAGTGTAGTATCAAACGCAAATGTATGATTTTTTATTAAAAATAAAACAAATTAAACATCAAATAAATGGTCAATTCTAAGAATTACTTACATGGCTCACGCTCATAGCATAAAATTAGTCGTCAAATACAACATTACACTTATTGTTAAAATTACGAAAAAAAACACCAGGCATAAGGCTTCAGTCTAAAACTAATTTCTGTAACGTACAGATGTACAAAATAAATTCCCGTTTGCGTTTCACTTTTTCTTTATTTGGGTATATTTAAACATATTAGTCTTACACGTATTACAAATGCACAGATGTGAACAGAAAACTCAAAAACATGTACTGTTTTATAAAGATAAACACAGGTTTCAAGACATCAGAAAATAGA
Organism: Ctenicera cuprea; assembly: GCA_958336395.1. Lineage (NCBI taxonomy): Eukaryota > Metazoa > Arthropoda > Insecta > Coleoptera > Elateridae > Ctenicera > Ctenicera cuprea. The sequence goes on from OY284487.1 coordinate 52,215,254, forward strand.
TTTAAATCAAAAAAATCGATTGTTTTGATTTTTTTATAAAAATCGTATTTTTTTGCACCCTACTATAACCTCTCAAAGTAGAGCATTTTCGACCGTTTTCGAGCCTGTTTCGTAGGGTTGCAGTTTTTCGACCATAGCTCCTTTTGAGTGCACCCAACGTAAAAATGAGCTAAACTAAAATAAAAGAGCATAAAATCTTGCGTAAAAGTCAAACAAATGTCGTACCTCTAACAGTTTCCGAAATATGCATTTAAATTACATAAGCTCGTTTAAAGAGGGTAACTTTGAAAACTTCTATTTCATGAACAAATCGACCTACGAGGTTTGGTTTTTTTTTGTACATTTATACACCATAAACTCCCCTATAATTTTTCGCAATAAAACTTTCCTGTAAAATCAGAAAAAAAACTATTCCGAAAAAACCGAGTTCTACATTGTTATACAACCAAATAGGGTTTTTTGAATGGTCATATTTCGGAAACTAAAATAGGTAAGACTTTTTTTTAGTTTTACGTAGAATTGTATCCTTTTTCATTTCAGGCTAGCTTTTTTACGTTGGATGCGCTCGAAAAACTGCAAGACTACGAACCAGGCTCGAAAAAACGTCAAAAAAGCTCTACTTTGAGAGGTCATAGCTCGTGACCTATTAGGGTGAAAGGGTAGCTTTTTATTTATAGGAAATTCAGTGTATATACTGGACTACGTTCACAACGGTATTTCAAGAAATCTGAAAAAGAACGAATTTGAAGACAATTTTTCTTTAAAATGGGTTTTTTTGAAAGATGTATTTTGGAACCTATTAGGGTCAGAACATTATATTTTAAGTTTTACGCAAATTTTATCAGCCATTTTTTGCACCTTTTGCAAAAAAAATGGGTTCCCGACCAAGTTAGCAGTCACAAGCTCAAGCTGTTTTTTTGGACGGCCAAACAAAAGGTTATAGCAAAAAAAATACATTTCCGAGTTATATTCCCACACCCCAAATTTTTGCGACGTGATGGCTGGACTTTAATTACAACACTTAAATGGTTATTTATTGATGGATTACTTATTTGAACTAGCTGTAGGTACCGAATATTATGCATAATTGAAGTTAGAACATGAAAATACCTAACTAGGGTGGAATTGTTTTTAAAAGTACATATTTACAAGTGACATAAAACCTTTTTGATAAACCACAAGATTGAGTACTAATACTGTTTGTGCTACTACTATAGTAGCAAATTTAAACAAGAATCGACAGGAACATATTGTAGTAGCGGCGTTTTTAATACCTTTTCTGTCACTAATTTCTTACAACTGCAAACATAAATGGCAATATGTAAAAAAAAACAAAATTTTTGTATACATTAACAGAAATTTAGTGGATATCCTTTATGATTGTAAATTCTTTAATTTTAAAGACTCTTTATACAGGATGTCTGCGTGGGGTATGTCAACATTGATACTTTCGATTCCCTACCCAAAAATAGAAAAAAGAGTCGCTACGAATACATGCCTTATATGCTTTGTTACAGAGTTAAGTAACCCCGGCGCAGTATTTAGCAACCTACTTTAAGTCTCCAGCGGAGTAGACACAGGGGTGGCATGATTGATACTTTTCGAAAGAGAGCCGTAAGATAAAATACTGTTTTGCTTATTTTGAATAATTCTTATTTCCAAAAACCCGATCCTCCGGATTTACTTCAACACTCGGTATTTTTTTTAACCTAACATACGTTCAAAGGCACATTTTTTCTTAGTTTTGAGTAAAGGCATATCTACAGTAGCAATATTGACATATTCCACTGAGAGACCCTGTTTATTAACGTAGTTGACTGATTTTAAGGAAAATGTTTCAATCTAAACGAAGAACTTTCACAGTTTTTGCATTATTTATATTGGTACATATTTTTTCCTTACCAAAAGACGTAACCTGAGTATATTTCTTGTATTCGCACTAAGAAAATGCCGCATTAAAATAAATAACACATCAAACGATTAACCTGGAGTGTGATTTTTACTTGACTTTTCCATTTTTTCTGACCCCATGTCGTTTTGGACTTGGGAGAAATATGCGAAATACCGATAACAAACTTACTCTAACAAAACCAAGTTAACAACGTCAAGGTAAGCATATTTAAAAATTATGCAATAACAAATTATCTGCGTTTGCAGACAGCAGAACAAGACGTTTTTTTGCGATTGCAGCACGACAGGCAGTCAACGACCGGGTGTTTATCATTTATGACATGCATTTAATGCAGCCAACAAACACAAGAGCAACAGGAACGCATTATTTTTTAATTAGATCACGTGACTGACACGTAATTACCATTGGAATATTACTTCACTAATGGGACTTACCCAGAATTACTAAGAAAAATCACCAAGTAATAAACAATTACATTACATAATTAAGATTCACCCAGGTATATAGGTTTACATAACATTGCAAACCAACCCATTTCCTAACCTTAATGTGCGGGGATAAAAATCCCCTTTTTTGGCGTTTAATAAATAGGGCTTCAATGAGTGTAGCGCTTTGGTCAACATGGAGGTTACTTACGATAAACAAGCAAAACACAAGCAAGTCCTACGCCAAAATAAAAATTATATATAAGTGAACACAAACGGCCTACGAACGCGCACGTCACCGACTGGTATGTATAGCAAAACAAGTCGCGTATCCGCGATTCGCGTTCACCCGTTGGCGGTCAGTGGGGAGCACAGCGCAAACTCGAGAGTTTAATGCACGCGAAATGCAACTAGAAGTGTCACGGGAGTTTGCACCATCATTGATAAACGCTGCGGTTCCACGTGGAATTTACTACATTCGAGTACATGGCTTTCTCTGTAAATATGCCGGCGACAGCAAAGCACAGCAGACGAGCGTGTAGCCTAACCTATTGCTGATAACCATACAAAATGGGCTGAAGCATAACAAGAAAACCTTGCTAAAAGAAAATTTCACAACGCCCTGTTGTTTTGTTTCAAATTAACAGTACTGGACTGACTAATATCAAGTAAAAGGGGAAAGTTTACTCAATTGGGGAAAAATCACGTACGTAGATCAAAGGAGCCAATATTGAACCTAGAATCAGGTTTGACCTATAACCTAGGCGGGATAAATCTTACCCCCAGTTAAGTAGGGAAACCAAATGAGAAAAAATCGCCCAAGATCAAAACGGACGAGGGTAATATCTTGTGTAAGGTTTCGTAATGGGTTAGAACTTGTTATCGAAAAATTTCTGGTGAGGGACGAGAAAAAAACTTACAAGAAAGCGATCGCTTATTTCGAGGCGAATTTACAATTTAAATGCAGATGCCTGGCCACAATTCAAGCGAATTCTCAATGCGTTGTTGTTTTCTATCAAAAACAGGACTAGACTGACACCAACCAAAAAGAATTCGTGGGAGCTGCATAAAGAATGTGGTAATTTCAATTAAGTACGCCCTCCTCCCGAGGAGCGGTTTAAGATCTTCTTAATTGGGACCATGAAAGCCTGAGTTGCTAATTTGACGGGGTTAAAGCACACACACGTACTCCCAGGAGTGGCTCTTCACACCTAAGTGGCAGGACGTTCATTCTAGAGTGGCATAGAGGAGTGGGGCTCCCTGCAAAAGCTATAAATTTGCTTCACTTTCTGGTGGTCTGTTGGGTAGGCCAGTTAGGTTATAAATTTGCCTTCGCATATCATTGGGAAAAGAGCCAAAATCTGCGGATTAGAAACACCGTCTAGGAAGGAGTGGCGTGACGATGCAGCGTTTCAACGTACGATATGCTAACAAACATTTACTAGCGCGTTTACTAGTCTGGTAGAAAGCGATATGTATCAAATCAGAAAATCCCGAAATTTGTAAAAAAAAATCTGTGATCTACAATCTGACTTCGGAGGCTCGGATATTGCAGACGTTTGTTCATTTTATTAACGCTATTTTAAACGCGTACAAGCATAAAAAAATGTTTAAACGCAGCAACACCAGAGTGGCGTGTCTGTTCGACTTTTAGAAACTTAAGGTCCAAATAGTGAAGGTGCCACTTCTTAACATCCAGTTTAAAATAGTGTCAATCCAGGGAGCTTCGACCCGACACTGGTAAGGTACCGGTCAATAGTGTCACACCGACTATCGACCGATTTGGACGACATGACGGCATAGTATTACGAGATCAGTCGTTGGTCTGCTTGTGAACAGCCAATTGGGGCATTCCCCGTCCTCGCACTCCTTAAACCATTATGGAGCGTTTTGGGATAAAGAGTTCCGTGGTCACGCTTTCGGGGTGATGGCAAAGACTATTGGGAGAGCTTACCCTTTCGGGGATGATAATCACTAATCTAACAGGGTGCGTTAAAACCCTGTCGTTCTTCTATAGCTCTGTTAATATTAAAGATATAGAAACACTTAAAGTATAACAGATCTTGATAGCATCTAGGCATCCGGGTTGGAGCCGCATCATCGGTGTATGAACTGCCGACGTTTCGTCCTCGGTTGCACGAGACATCTTCAGGGCTGTGGTCACCTTGGGATCTGGAACACAACAGTTGCGTTCCAAATCTCAAAGTGACCAGAACCCTGAAGATGTTCCGTGCAACCGAGGACGAAACGCCGGCAGTTCATGCACCTATGGCGCGGCTTCAACCCGGAAGCCTAGATGCAATTGACAACGGCCGCGGAAGCCTGCAACTCAGATTACAAGTTGTTGGTAATTAACTGCTGCATAACTCAAAATATCATCAATTATACTGGGTGTTTGGTTACGCCCGTTATTTTAAATAGATCACCCTGAATATTATTACATTTTTAGTTTCTACATTTAATTACAGGTGTAAAAGAATTAACGTCTAATGATACACTTGAAAATATTTAATCAAAAGATATTTATTTGCTGTTTGCTTCCTGATTATGACGTGACTGTCAAAAGTTAAGTGCCATTTAGTCGGAAACATGGTTAAAGTTTGACGTCCTCTTGGCAAATCTCATTAAATTGAATGCCTTGTTGTTCCCGACAATATGACGATTTCTGTTGCAACCACTTCCGTTTTCCTTAAAATCAATTTTACATATGGCTCGTATAAAAAGAAAAAATATTCGAATAGTTACTAAAACAACCCCTCACGTAAAATAACCCACCCTGTCACTACTTATGCCATTGAACGCTCTTTTCTAGATATAAAAAAAATAAAGAATATTTTGAACGCCCGGAGTTTTTTTACACATTTTCCCTACTTCCGCTGAAAAATAACTGAATGCAGCTTTTCATGAATAAAACATGAAATAAAAACTTTCATGGTCTACACTGAGCAACCCTTGGCATCCTCTGTCAACATTTGGATAAAAAAAATAAACAGATCCTGAGATTAAACACGGTGCGGTGCCATGAATAAAACGTTTGGTTAAATCTCTGTAAATTTTCTTAAAAAAATAACAGCATTTAGCAAAAATGAATTTGATATGCCTTGTGACATAGAAAAAAATACATTATTATTGCAGTGCTATACAGCGTGCTCTTATAAAGGAAAAACAAAAATGAACATTCACATCAAAGCGATCAGAAACGACAAGAAAATAAAATAAGGATTATACAATATAAGTATATGAGAAGCAACCAAAAGCAGCTCAAACAATAACCCACTAATCTACAAAATAGTTTAATTTATTTTAAAAACTATGAATGTGGCATAGCCATATCGAGATTTATTAGGATATACACTTAATTCATTAGTTGCATCATGTCAATTATTTATTGGTGTTCGCATATTTGGCCTTTGAACACAAAATAAGGTGGAAGATCGGACTGGCCGCGGTGGTACTTTCAAGTAGGGAGATGCCATTGATAATGACAGATTTGTTATATGAGAGGGTTTGAACAACATTAATTTCCTATCTTCTTTTTGTTCATAGTGATTTTATTTTACATGGTTTACTATACTATAAGCAGCTAATAATATCAAACAAATTTAAAATTGAAAGATCAGTGGCGTGTCATAAATTTAATAATTTATAAATACTAGAACTACGAAAATTGTCGATATACCTTTTGATTTAAAATTCCATCAAAATCGGTCCAGTACTTTCGCCTTTAAAGGCGTCACATTGCATGTCGTCGTAATCAGCCTTTACGTCCCACTGCTGGGCACCGGCACTCTTCTCTGCCACGTACTCTCCTTAGCGCTAAGGTGGGGTACGGGGGACCTACAGTTTACCGTCGAATCCGAACGACTAAACCGGATTGGGGAATGTGAGTGGCGGGTTGCGGCATAGATTTTTATTGCTGCATGGCTTCGGCGGGGAATCGAACCCTAGACCTTCAGCGTTAGAGACTGAGCGCTCAACCTCTGAGCTACCGCCCCTCACATTGCATGTCTTCTTCTCTGTGCCGTATCTTCATTGGACGTTGGCGATCATTATGGCCCATCTAATTCTGTTACCTGCAGCGCGAAACAGGTCTATCGATGTCATTCCGGTCCATTGCCTTAAATTACGCAGCCACGATATTCGACGTCTTCCGGGCCCTCTTTTTCCGTCAATTTACCCTGCATGATAAGCTGCAGCAGATTATATTTGTCGTTACGCATAATATGTCCAAAATATGACAGTTTTCGTTTCTTAACTGTTTTCATAACTTCCTTCTCTTTCTGCATGCGTTGGATTACTGCTTCGTTTGTCACATGGTAAGTCCAGGAAATTCTCAGCATACGTCGATAACACCACATTTCAAAAGCTTCTAGTCGTTTACATGCAGCGTCAGTAAGGGTCCAAGTCTCTACACCGTACAACAGCACTGAGAACACGTAACACTTCAGAAGACGAGTTCGGAGATGAAGAGTTATATTCATGTTGCATAACACATTTCTCATGCGATTGAAGATAGTTCTCGCTTTTTCAATTCGAATTTTTATTTCTTGCATTTGGTCCCATTTTTTGTTTAAACTGGTACCTAAATAGTTAATTGTTGGAACCGTTTGCAGTTGGGAGCCATTTACGTGAAACTGGCCATTTACGTTATCGTCTTTGCTCACGATCATGACTTTAGTTTTGCTTATGTTTAACTTCATATTGTATAACTCGCTTGTTCTTACCACCTTCGTTATCAGTTGTTGTAGTCCGCCTGCAGTGTCGGCAAGCAGTACAGTATCGTCTGCATACCGTAGATTGTTAACTAGCACTCCGTTTAATAGGATACCTTCACGTGCTTCATCTAAGGCTTCCCTGAATAGTCTTTCAGAATACGCATTAAAAAGTACTGGAGAGAGCACGCACCCCTGCCGAACCCCTTGGCGAACTTCAAATTCTTCGGACATTTTGTCTTCAACTCGGACGGCTGCCTTCTGTTGCCAGTAAAGGTTGGAAATTATGCGGATATCTTTGTCCTCTAACTTCGCCTGGTAGAGCGTTTCGATTAGTTTTCCGTGATTGACTCTATCGAAAGCTTTCTCAAAGTCAATAAAGCAAGCAAAGACGTTACAGTTTACGTCTCGTGCTCTTTGTACTAGAACGTTAAGGCTAAACAGTGCTTCCCTGGTACCGAGACCATTTCTGAATCCAAACTGTGTCTCGCTGATGTTTTCTTCAAGTTTTGGGTATATACGTTCATGAATAATTTTTAGGAACACTTTTAAAGTGTGGCTCATTAAGCTTATAGATCTGTATTGTTCACATTTCTTTGCATTAACTGTTTTCGGTATTGGAATAAACGTTGATAGTAGCCAATCCTTTGGAATCACACCAGTTTCGTAAATGTGGTTAAATAAATCCACTACAACATCGATATTGTCTTCTTCAATGAGCTTAAGTAGGTCTCCGTAAACTTCATCTGGCCCCGCTGCCTTGTTATTCTTAATCTTTCGAATAGAATTCTCAACCTCTTCTCGGGTGATAGACGGCCCTGTTGTGTCGCGTAATTCTTCAAGATTATCTCGGTGTTCGTCATTGAATAGCGTCTGCATGTACTCTTTCCACCTTTTAATCTTATCGTCAATATCTAACAGTGTGACATCGTCTTTATTTGTGATGATTCCAGAGGTTCTTGGTTTGTATATTCCGGCAGCTTCCTTGATCTTCTTATGCAAGTTAAGTAGGTCATGTTGGTGTTCTAGCTGTTCAATTTCGGAGCATTTCTCTGTCAGCCAAGCTTCTTTCGCTTCTTTGATTTTTCTTTTAACTGTATTGTGGAGTTGTCTATACCGAAGCTCATTTTTATTTTTATGTTTTCTACGTTCATCCATCAAATCCAGGATTTCGTCAGTCATCCATTTATTGTTCTTCCTTCTCGAGCTCACAGTGAGTTTTGTTTTTGCAGTTCTTACTATAATTTCTTTAACGGCTTCCCATTTTTGTTCAATGTTGTTGCTGCTTGCGCTTTCTTTGATTTAGAGTATTTTCTCATTTATTTCTTTTCTTATACCGTGTTTTGTAGTTTCATCTTTGAGTTTATGCATATCTATCTTGGGTGGTCGGTTTGATCGTGTAATCTTCTTAAGCCGTAGTTTTGCATGTACAAAGTTCAAATCCATATTTTAATATCAATAAACCCCCTTCTTAAAATGCACGCACATGACTAATACCATAACCTACAAATTTGACATTGAAAAATATTTAGTAAGAAACACTAAATTTCTAAAAGAGGAAACGATATTCTCATAAAGCACATTTTGAATAGTTAGAAACGTATTATATTTCTTATCTATGATAGAGTGAGAGGAAACGACGACTTGTCCTAAGCCTCTCGTATAACACATCTGTCATTATTATCAATGAAATCTAGGATCCCTACTTTCAAGGTTAGAAGTGCTAAGAGTCTGCTACCAACAATAAGGTTTTTTAAAATTTTATGGCAACAACATACACTACTAATTTTGCATCGACAACCTAAGCGTAGCAAATTAAATTCTTGCCGTAAATTAACTAACCAAACATTGTTATAATCTGGACTATACCACTCACATTTCAATGAACCAATAACAACTTTCCCCTTTCATAAAACGAACCAATCGCGACAATCACGTGTGTTTTATACTGATTAAACTGCATGGTGCTATTTAAATAAGCGATTAAACCCACATTAATTTTAGATAATCGCTCTTAAGTCTTAAATTAACGCGTTTAAAACTGATGTGCACTGACTTTTAGGTATATTTATTATTATATATATATATATTATTATTGTTTTTCATTCTTCGGCCAGAAGTAAGTATCATATTAATTATAACATAATTTATGAATTAAAAACAATAATTGTCTCTGTCGTCAACAGCAAAAAGCAAACTACGAGAATCGTCGCCGGTAGCTGATGATAACGATGTTAACCAACATGAATCGCGCGTGTTCAAGTCATAGTTCAAATCATGACCGACCCAAATTTTAGTGTGCACCTATAATAAATATAATAGTTACATAATAATATGCATTAAAAACCACAAATATATATTTACATTAAAATTGTATCTTGTTTGGCTGGTTATAAAATTTTAGACCAAAATAATGCACATATCCTCAAAAATTTTATGAAATACCACTTCACGATTTTTCTCCAAAACAATCTATTTTTACAACACTACACAGCAACAGTAAATAAGAACGTCAAAATAAAAAATTAAATTTACAAAAGGACGCCCAAAAAACATTTGAAAACAAGCCAACAAAACTATGGTTAAGACCGCCGATTCCCAAAAACACCCGAGCATCTCCGACTAGTTCAATGTTACCAAAAATGCGTCAAAATTAATGTGAGTGATATAGTCAAGACGAATATGTCTCGTGATACAATTTTTCTTTGATGTAATGTAGTGTAAGTTAACTCGTGCTAGTTAAGATTTAGGTAATTCCACTCCCGCTGTGGAATTGCCGTCTTAACTAGCACTCTTGAACTTACACCACAATTTTATCGAAAAATCGCAATCACTCGTTGTACTATTTATGCTGATATATTTTTTGAAGCCCGGTATTTAAGAAATCTGTTCTGCACTTTTTCGACTGCTTTTAAGCACAGTTGGGGTTGAGAACGCCAAATCGTTTCCTTTCGAACCTTCATTTACAACACAATTTATATGTACTCTATAGTTTTGTATCATATGTAATGCCCGGGTCTTTAACATTATCTACTCTTGTAAGTAATTCGTTGTTCATTTTCCAGTCAAATATGACGGGAAGTAATTTTCTCGTAAAAGACAACAGAACATTTAAGAACATTAAAACTCAGCTTATTCTGAATACTCCAAGACTAAACATTGTTTATGTCTTGCTGTAACTTTAACAAGTCTCGTGGAGTGTCGATAACATAACAAAATTTTTTATCGTCCGCAAATAGTAAACACTGCGCATGATTAAATACAAAGGAAAATCATTAATGATTAATAAATATTAAGAATAGTAGTGGCCCAAGATATGAGCCTTGGGGCGCCCCAGAGCTAGCCAGCAATTTTTCTGATGTGTTCCCATCATATTTGACTACAAATTTTTTGTTGAATAAATATGATGCAAAAAAGCCAAAGAGTTTAGGTGACACACCAAGAAGAATGAAGATAAAGTTACCTAAGCAAAACATCACGATCTACTTTATCGAATGCTTTTTTAAAGTCCGTGTAAACAACATCGGCTTGCATTTTTGTTTCTAGAGCTTCTATTATGTCATAATTAAATAACATTAAATTATTCGCCACAGATTTTTTCAGCACAAATCCGTGTTGCTTATCAGTTACATATTTATTAAAATATTTTATAATTTATTGTATATAATTTGCTCTATATATACTACATAGCAGATAATCAGTTCGGTATCCGCAAAGAAATAAATTTAAATGGAATTATTTCCAGATATTTCGTATTTTTGAATTTTAAGATACTTCATTTGTAATAAGTTAGAGTAAAATGATAAACATGTCTTATCTCGAAAAATCTAAATCGTTTTCCGATCGGTCAAATCACTTTTTCTGATTATGATCATGTCCTAAGTTAGACAATAGTTCGTAGCAATTTAAAAACAGAGAAAACATTTCTACGCAGTAATTAACTGTTTCTGCATTTAGAGAATTTTATAAAAATTGAAAGCGAAAAGAATCAAATTTAATTAATAAATAAACACAGAAATTCACAGGAAACATGGAACAATTGTAACGGAAACACGGCGTGAACATGTTTTTTGTGATGATGCATATAACGTTTTGGATTTTTTGAATAAAAAAAGTTTAAAATTATTAACAACTACAACCAAACAGACTATAAGATTTCTTTTAGTTCTTACCTCACCGACGTGGTAGAAACATTTTATTAAAAAGTAGATGTAGGTACTCACCTGAAAAGACAAAAAAATATATTAGTAGATATTCAGCATGAATATAAAATAATGTTATTAAATTGTACAAACAAAAACATAATTTATACAAAATGTGGGTTGTAAATGGTATTAACAAACGTTTACTTTTCTATAAAACATGCTATGAAAAATTCAAATTTAGAAACGCATCGCCGAACAACTGTACGACTTTTTGATGGCAAATTTTAGAAAAATCCCTGTTAAATCAAATTTTTTATAAAAAGCATTGTAAAGCAGGTTTTGTTCAAAATTATCAACAGCAATTAATACCACAAGTGAATTAAAAATTATAGATAATTCTGTCGCTTCATTGACAACGAAATTGTGTTGTAAGAAATATTACGACTCCGAAAGAGAAGTGATATTGCCGTGCATCACCACAATTGAGTTGATCAATGAAAGAGAATTATAGAAAATTTTTAATTCGCGAATGAAATATGCTAGAATATTCAGCGAACTAAATATTAAAACGCTTAGTTGGTATAATTGTTTGTTACTTCCTGACGTACAAACGCATTATTTTATTATTAAATGCAAAAAGAAAAAATGTTGTTGATGTGATTGCTATGGTTACAACAGCGATAAGACCGGAGCTTCCTAAAAAAAGTATTATCGCGGTCAGTCAGGGTGCGATTGGTTAAGAGCCTAAAAATAAACGGCTGCTATTGGTTGTTACAACGTGAGTGGAATATTCATTAACAATTATAGCAGTGTTAAGCTGCCGCTCACCAAATAGCCGATTTTATTTAATTCAGTTCGTCGTCGATTCGTCAAATTGTTACTGAACATAACAACCAAATTTTAAATTGGCATCATTTGATTATCGTCAATTCATCCAATTGGCACTAAATGCACCAGTCAAATTTCAAATCTTCACGCCTCAATTAAAAAAATTTCAGTAATTCTAATTGTTTTGTCGAATTCTGCTTCCGCACAACTCGCTAATTAGCTAAAGAAACTATAAATCCAACTTAAACGCAGCCTACAAAAAAATTATTTTAATAATAGTAAAACATTTAAAACTTTAGGCTTCACCATTTGTTTTTCAAAACTCTTTTGCATTACCAGTTTTGAAATACTGTTTGCACCTGAAAACCCGTACAAAAACTTTCAACATACCGAAACAAATCCACAGCATTAGCAGTAGCTATAAAAAAATGAATCGAAACGAACGAATGGGTTTTGAATAGCAAGTAAGCCTCATTGTAAGAGTCTTCGAATGAAAAGTAACGTTGACAGCGCGAGTATTTTGGATGTTTCTCTTTCCGGCCTCACCCCTTGTCGAGAGCAACAGCGAAAAAATCAATACCAAGTTAGTTGATGCGTGTGGCTGCCAAAATGCGAGCTGCTGTAGGAACCAGGCGAGGGTTGCAGTTCCGAGCAATAGAAATTGAACTTGGGTGAGTAAGGCGCGAGTTTCAATTAAGGTTTTTAAATTGTTTCCTTTGTTTTTTTTTAACCATGAAATGTAGAAGAGTAGACACATTTAGGTACTTCATTTACAGCAATTTTAAATCAGCCATAGCCACCTCCAATAAATGTAAATATATTTTATTTATTAACAAAATGACAAAGCTAATTAGAAAATCAAACGACAAAAACACTCGACAAAAAACAGAATTTTTTAGGTGGGAATTACTAGAAATAAGCTTATAATTTCATAAACAAAATAGTATTAAAAATGAGTCAACCATTTCCTCGTGGTTTCATATAAACGATAGGGTTCTATTAAAAAAAAAAAATGTCACTGCACACAAGCATAATGAGCTTGTCGTAATCGGCTGCATTAGTTTCTCACTTGTCCGATTCTAATTTACATTCGAAGCAGAGTAATATAACAACAAAAGTTCAGTTAGCTGCCGAAAATACTATTAAAATTTCTTCACGCGAAATTAGGGCAATAAATTTTCCGGTTTACCAGAAAAAAAAAACACTTTGTAAAACAAAAGTGAGGGGGGTGTAAATAAGAACTACCACGTATCACTAATGAGCACTTTAGCTTTAACGAAGTTTGATGGTTCCCCGTTTCTTAAATAAAGGGACAATAATTTAGAAATTTCAAAAATTCATAGACCGCGTCACGGACAAATTAGCGCATTGGGAAAAAACCAACTCGTAAGTCATCCTTACTTCTAAGCTTGTAAAATTTAAATAAAAACGGCTTGGTCAGTTTTGAAGCAATAAATTCTTTAAAAAATTCTAAAATTTCAATTTTTACCCCGCACAGTTTACACGATTTGGCCGCTAGAAGTATTCATCCCACTGCAAAAATTGGGTTGAAGTGACTAATCAAATTTAATTTTTGCATGAATAAGTGTAGAATAGTTTATTAATAATAAAAAACACAATAAAGTGCTTTCGTATAATGTCACGAAATTTGTCACTCACTGCACAAAATTGAGTCACATTTATATGAAAATAGTAAACACATTCATTGGTTGCCGCCTGAACTATTATTTTCTGGTGTATTTTAGTTGTCGTAAGGTGGTAGCACCTCCGAAAAGTGGGAATATTGCAGTACACGGCCCATAGTCTATTATTAGTTGGTGGGAAGTAGAGTTCCCATCGCGTATACAAGTGTTAACGCCCAAAACGTGTTATTAAGGAAAACCTGGAAAACAAATACTTTCCCTGCATTATGGAAGTTGTATGGGGGAGTAAACAATCATCTCAAAATCTTAATAATATTCGCGTATTTTATAAAGGTAGCTTCAAATGCCTGAATGAATGAAAATTGTAATATTCAAATTTTTTATTGCTATTTAAAGAATTTGCAGAGAGAAACGTTATTGTTCGAGTTTGTATTAAATTGCATGTTTTTTCGAATGAAACTGGAAAAATGTGTTGATCGATATCAAAGTTTCTATTTAAATAGAATTTTCCAGTCAAAGTGAAATTACCTATCATAAAAACAAAGCTTCCAATGTTGATAACTTATAATGACCCTTTAATAAAGCAAAAATTTAAAGAAAACCTAATTTTAAAGTCGTTTTTTTTTTAATTATAATATGTAAAACATAAATGGTAACATTAGTAGGTATAACAAAGCTAAATGTTTTATAAGAAAATATACAGGCTGTTCCTTTGAAAAGTTTCCACCCGTAATATTAAGAGAATCGGAAGAGACATTGAAATGCGGTTTGTAGGAGCTTTTTATGGAGATGATGGATAGCAATTCACCCCTTCACCCACAGCCTACTAAAATTTAAAATCTTAAATAGCACCCCACCCATTATGTGACATCAAATTAAAACCCTAAAAACTGTAGTCTTTTGACGCAAAAAAAATTTAAATCGGGTGATTCGTTCTCCAGTTAATAATTAAAAAGTATTTTTACTGTGTAAAAAATGAGAGCCAAGTATTAAAACAACTGCACCCCGTTACAATAGATTTTATAAATTATCTTCGCAACAAAATGCAAATCATATTCTTGAACACTACAGTATATGCTCAAAATGTTAAACAATGGTAAAGTCTGTTTTCAAATTGAACTCTGAAATGTTTCTCGGCGGACAGCCCTACAGTCCATTCTAATTCCATTTCTTAAATCTTGAATACCCACTGGCTGCGTCTTGTAAACAACAGATTTTAAGTGTCCGCACAAAAAAAACCTAGCGAAGTAACATCTGGAGATCTAGCTGGCCACGCAATTACTTTTTTCTTCGTATCCACTTATTGGGAAATCTATCATTTAACCAATGCGTAATGGACAGGGGCTCTATTTGGCGGATAGTGAAGAAGGTCTTCATCCAGTTGTAAGTTTTCATGTTTGCCATGTTGCTTTTCTCGAGCTATTGCGATTAGAGGATCGATAGCATTTTGCAGCATATTCAGGTAAAATTTCCCATTTAAATATCCTTCTATGAATTAGGCCACTGGCCACTGAGTAATTGAGTGTGTCTCTCTCCAAAAATATGAAGATTCCCATTACTCCAGTAGCGGCAGTATTGATTATTAATAGAACCATTCAAGAAAAACGTGCACTCAACGGAAAAACAAATATTCTTTAAAAGATTTAGATGATTATTCATAGTTTCACTCATTTCCTCGCAAAATTGCATTCTCCGACCAAAGTCATTTTCATGTAATTCTTGGTAGATCTGCATTTTGTGTGAATGAAATTTGTTGAATTTCATTACTTTCTAGACCGAACCGAGTGCAAATCCAGATCATAAATCTAGCATAATGAGCTAGTAGGATTTGCTGAAAACTCTCCCGAAACTTCAATTTGCGCTCCTTTGTTCAACAGAGTAGGTTCTGACGTTCTTATTCCAACAGACCCACTTTCCATAAAATCTCTCACAAGTTTCAAAACGTATGTGTGCGAGACATTTCTATCTGGGTGCCTTTGATTAAAAGCAGCTGCTGTTTTTACGGGGAGATTAATTCCCAGCTCCGTAAGTGAAAATTATTGCTACTCTTTCATCTGAAGTGTAAGCCATCTTTAACGTAATGAATCACTATTGTGCAACTACAGAACCGACAGGCAATTACAAACATTTATTGTCACACTAAAAAAAAATTGGTTAAAATGTATGGTAACGAGATGCATTTTTTACAAAATAAAAATCGACCGATTGATTTTCTTGGCGCCGAAAGACTACATGTTTCTAAGCCTTTAATTTGATGTCATCTGGGGTAGGGTGCTACTTAAGCTTTTAAAGTTGAGTAGGCTGAGGGTGAGGGGGTAAATTACTGTCCACCATCGATACCTTAAAAATGTGTCCTCCTTGACACCCAAAAAGCTTCATATCTTTTCAGGTTCTCTTACTATTACGGGTGGAAGCTTTTCAAATGAACAGCCTGTATATTAGAAAATAAAATACCAAAATCTTGGTTCCCGGGATTTCAGCTACATTTTGGACCAGAAAATCCCGGTGTTATCGGAACCAAAAGGTAGCCGGTTTATTACTGGAGAGAATGCAGCTGACAGTGTAAATTTCTGATGACAATTCAGCGGACAATTGTGGAGTCGGAAACAGCGTTTTCTGCTGCTGCGGCATTTTGTACCAGCATTAAATTACAACCTGTGACGCCACTTTGTATCAACTATTATTTTTGCGTCATTATTTACAAAATTATAAAAAATCGAATTGTTATCAAAAAATGTATTTTAATAAACCTTAAAGTTAATGCAAAAATTGAGTTTTTTAGTATAATAGGTTAGTCCCGGGATCAATCTCGGAATTATTTATTTTCGGTCCCGAAATCCCGAAATTGAATTTTAGTTTCGGGATTGTATTCCCTACTTTTTACACAAAATGGTAAATGTAATCTTTGACTAACATATAATAATTTCACATCCAAGTGAAACTTTCAAATATAAATTGGACATTAAAAAAAATTGCACTTATAGTGGATATACCGGATGGTAAATTTGTTTATGCTCCATAAAGAAAATGCATGTGTTAATAATAATAAAATCACCCAATTGTTTTTGAAAGTAATTTTTTCTTTAAATACTGATTTTATGTAATGGACAAATGTTTGTTTAAACCAATATGAATTTTTGGAAAACCTGAAGAATTGTAAAATTATTTACTTTAAATGTTTCATTTCGCACAAATTCAAAAACATTATTTGCCATGATTTGCTAATAGTTATTTATGTATTAAGGGCGTAAAGAGGCTTTTATAGGCGACAGACGCGTAGACGTAATTTTAAGTTCGAGGCGGCAGCCGAGGGCTAAGAATACGTCGAAGGCCATAAAACCAAGTTACGCCCGTAGTACATACACAACTTTATGCACGGATGAAGATTTTTTAATTTCAAAATATTTCTAAAATAAATTGAAAATATTTATAAAATAAATTGAATTTTCCACCCACATTCAGCGTTGCTTTGATTACATTTGAGATTTGAAGCGTAACTATGGTAGCGGGTAAACAACGGTAGCCATATTGCCTAAAACTTTTCATTTTGCAAGTGTTTAAACTGTTTCTATTCGGTTTGATATCGTTGTTTGACGTTTCATTATAGCCCATGGGCTATAAAAAGACGTTTATGACAAAGAAATTCGTGTATAATTGCCAATTTATGATACATCCGTGCATAAAAAAATTTAATTCTCAGTAACACGTTTTGTTTTATCAGTTTTTTTGGTGGTTATTACATAAAGGAAATAGTGCTGGAAGTGGTGTGGCTATTTTCCACGACAAATAATCCGATTGCCTGCTCCACAATTTTGGGAATATTTCTACAATTTACTTACTACAACTACTTCGGCAGCCTTTACATAATCAGTATTTAAACAAAAATTTGCTTTAAAAACTATGGAGCGTAATCAAATTCGCTACCCGAAAAATCATTTTATCACAAATAATGCAACTAGTGATTTCGTTCTTCAATCAATCCAACTTAATATATTTATTGTTTACTATATGCTCGTAATTAAACGCACGCTGTTTTAATAAGTTTTGCATGATAAAAAAAATAAATTCACGATAAATTTTTAATACCGGCTCAACATTTTAATAATTTTTACATTATGAAAATTAGAAAATTATAAATGCTCGACAATTTCATAAATTTTTGTCGCATAAAAATAATATAGGCGGGATAATAAATTACTAAATGCACAATAATCGAATACTAAATTGAGCCTGTGTTATTGTCAATTCAAAAACACTAAACCCTAACATATACTGCTATAGTGGTAAGTACCAATAAACAGTAAGTAGGTGGCATAAGCATCGCACCCGACTCATGTTCTGCGATCAAAGGATAGTATCAGCCCTTATCGCTACATCTGATATATACCTACGCATTTCTGTAGATGCATTAACTAAACGGATATCAAAGAACACTTGGCAACAGAGCCAACAGACAGCGATAAGACAAACAGTGGCCACCCTCTAAACTAAGATGAAATGATGTCACAACAGCGCAGTTGTAGTTAATGGTTCTGTAAGAGCAGCATATAGTATTCCCATCATGCATTTGATATTTATAGGGTGTACTATATTACACAAAACTTACTAAGATGTATTTTCAAATTAACGAGTAGTATCGGAAATCATCGCCTGCTGTCCGCAGCTACGAACTTAAATTATCGCCATTGTCGCTAACAAACGCAGCTCTAGCAAAACGTTGCAGAAGCACCAGGTTGCTGTTTTATCAGTTAAGAATAAATGTGATTAGTAGACATTTTACGGTTTGTGTGAATTCTGATAGGCTTTTTGGAGTAAGAGTAAAACAATAATATTTAAATTATGAATTATGCGTTGAATTGCGAATTACAGTTTACAGTTCAATTAAAATGAAATTTATGAACTCAATTGTTAATTTTAAGAGAGGGGGGCTTTGTTTAGATAGGAAGAGTGTGAAGGAAGATAGTTTGCATAAATTAAAATAATATTTACAAACCTAAAGTTTAAAGTTCACCGTAAATAAAGAAAACGAAGACTTCTTTGTCGCGTATAATTGCAGGAACGTATACCAAAGATTTATAGTGAATCAAAAATTCATTTTAGTTTTTGTGATTCGTCATAAACCGTATTACAACGCAAATTGTAAAAATAGTGCTGTAGTAAAATTTAAATAAACATTAAATTGGGGAAAATATTAAGAATAACTTTTAACATTTTGATTTTCTGAATTCTCATTTATGTTTTTGGAAACGTTGTTTTGATGTTTCAACGTTTGGACCAGAAGCTGAAAATTGAATGTAAAAGTCACAACTTTCGAAACATATCAATTCGATGCCTAAAGATGCAAAAGATCTAATGCTTCATAACAGAAATAAAAGAAAAGGTTAACAAACCGCATTCAATAATAATCATTATTTTAACACGAAAACGAACGCTTTAAATTACTTAAAATTAAAAACAAACAAATATGTATGTTTAAAAGATAATTTCCATAATAATCTTATCTTAGCTTTTTTTTGCAAAGCTATATCTGTTAAAATTAAAAACAAAAACAGAAGTGATCGTGCGAAAAATCAAAATTCTGGAAAGTTTTTGTAACAACAAGTAAAGTTTCGGGTAAGCGGACGCTTCCAAAACCACCACTTTTATTAAATAAATTTGAAGAAAGAATATTAAAATAACGTAAATGGACATAACAAAATAATATATTAGAAATACACATCAAAACTAATAAACACTTGTTTCCACAATTGGAAGTTGAAATTAGAATTTGTTTTTAAGATTTCTATGTTTAAAACGGAAATTTTACACATAATGCTGATAATAAAATGGAAGATTGTGCCCACATACGCATTGTTCGTTTTCAAGCTAAAGATTACTCGTCAGAAGTGCCATTACACTCCCCTGCTAAGTCCATACAGCACACAGCAGATTATTAAATTACATAACATTTTCCCTACTTACACCCAGATTTTTCGACACTCTCCATTATAAGAGAACACACTGCTTTTTGTGAAAAATATGGGTATAAAAAGCGAAATATTAGGTAAAACAAGAGCATAAGATTTGCATATTATACAAAATTTCAGTAGTCGAGATTCTGACGGAAATGCACGTTTGAGGGTCTGAGAACACCGGAAGATTTTCACTATTTTAATGGAAACATACGCAATTATTGAGTGCGACAAGAAAAGTATAGGTAATTAATGAGTACGACAAGAAAGGGCGTAAAAAATATCCATAGATATGTAAATATTTGAAAATAAATTTAAAAAATCCAAGAATACGTAAATTCCCATTTGGTCCGCCAATTACTGTCTTCTTTGTCGCATTCATAAGTTTCCTATGCTTCATGCAGAAATGTGAGAATATTGCTTGCACATTGCTGTGCTGTTAGACCCAAGCGAAATTGAACAGATTCTTATTTTCTTAACGAAGTAATGGCTGGCTTATGTTATTGTTAAGCTTACAATAATTGCAATATAATTTTTTTTGTAAAAGACTATGTATATTACTGCCAGTTTTATGAGAATTGCAATTTGTTAGATAATTATTCAATTTTGATCACAAAATTTAAATAAAAGGCATAATGACTTTTCTCCCTTCAACTCTGTTACTTACGAAAAATAAAAAAAATTTTTTTTCTTTTACATGAATCTTGATTAAAAAACTTGACTTCAAATCTCAATTAGCAAAGTGTTAATAAACTGTTGACTTTGATCAGCTCATTAAACTCCATTCACGTTTTGCTTCGTTTTTAATCAGACCGTAATGTGGGATAACTTTTAGTTAGGACTAGAGCGCGGATTTCCAGCATTTTACCCATGCACTATTATTGTAAACAAATGAAAATCCTTTTATATCTCCACCATTCATGAAAAATCTAATCAATTGACACCACTTTTATTTTGATTATTTTGCTTATTTTTCTGCATAAACCGCTTATATGCGCTTATTTTATCTTTTATACAGCTAGATGGTGCTTTACTTTTCTAAAAAATTTAACATTTGTAATTTTGAGTTTAAAAAATCGAATGTTAAAACATTCATTAATTAACTATTTTTTTGTTTAATCGACTATGCGAATAATCTACCGAATGTTTACACCACATTCTACAAATCCCCTGCTAGATCAAATAAACATCTCTGAGAGAAACAAATATTAGGCTCGGGGAATCACCAAGTTCTGTGTTCTGTCGAAAGCCACACAATAGTCTATCGCGTTTATTTGCAAAAAGGCTAAAAACATTGTTTTGTCTTTTGTTAACGTCGGTATTTCGGAGCATTCCATTGTGTTGTGATGTTTTGTGAATAATTTTAGTTTGAAATTATAAAATGCCTAACGTAAAGGATAAATCCGCACCGGCAACTTAGCGCAAAGATTTTCCTGAATTGGTTATTGAAAATAACAAAATATTTTGCAGAAGCTTCATGAAAACCGTAAGTTACGCCTTTGTAATATTTCTTACTTGTTTAGCTGATTTAAAAAATTTCTGTCGTTTTCCCATAATATGGCTCAGTTTTATTTTAAATAAAAATATAGTTTGAACGACAAGGAAATGTATATTAATGTATATTTTTATTTGTTGTTAATTACATTCTCTATTTTTTAGAGCGGCCGTAGCTCAGTGGTAAGCGCGCGGGCTACCAATACAGCGGATTCGAGTTCGATTCCCGGACCGGTCGTTCTCCCTCGCAAGGCAACGGGAAACTAGCGAGGTGGATTTCTTCCCAGGAAATCCTCTCTGAAGAAGAAGTGCATGCACTTCCTGTGGTTCGGAGCCCACGTTAAACTGTAGGTCCCTTATGTCTGTCTGTGCAAATTATCTATCGCCGCGCACCAAACACTGACATAGGAGAGAGGTAGCCAACGCCCTGAATAGGGTACGGCACTATAAGAAGAGTTTTTATTTTGTAATGATAGATTTGTAACCTTATTTTTATGCAAAACAAGTAAAAAAATTTGGGGTTCCTTTGTTTTGCTTGCTTTGTGATTTTTCATGTTCGGTTCTGATTTATTAATTTATTATAAGCGCCTATTTTCAAAAAATAAATGCTTATAAATCCACGCTCTGGTTAAGACAATACAGGAACCGATTCTAAATACGGCGGAAAATGCTAATTTTTCCTATTTCCACGCTGCATAGTTTATGCTGGCCTTTACTGGGCTGGCACAGAAGTTGACATTTTAAGAAGGATTGCAACGGATTGGTAACTGCAGTTTGCATAAAATTTCGTGCTGTGCGCCTCATGTCCAAAGTAAATGCATAAGTATAGTGATTACGTAGCCAGATAGGTTATTACCAAGGTTATTACTTTTTTTAGTTAAATGGGGTTGTTTTATTTTGGCATAGCCCGTGCCGAGCGGCAGGTGACTGGTGGCGTGTGTCTTCCAGCGAGCGCTGCCTGCTGATGAATGTGTGGCCACCTCGCAGCTGCTCTAGCTTGAGTTATAATACTTCTTGATTCCGGTTAAATGTGCTGCAATTAAATTGGCAGCCCGTCTTCGTCACACCCTCTGCTTCTAGATGGGGCTAGAGAAAGAAAAAGCGGTCGAGTGTAGGGGTGGCGTGACCTTGAACCGCGGGCCCTTGTTAGGTGAGCCGCGGAGGGGCGAAAGAGGGCATCTATATCGTTCAAGTTAGGGGCGATTTGACAACCGGATTCTGAATTTCGGCAGTTATATGGTTCCAGGAATTCCACCCCTGTTGTATGGCTTCGTTATGTTATAGTTTTGCTTCGGTGACTCTTTCAATTTAAATAGAGTTCGGTTTTCTTGTTTATATGTTTTCCTGATTTATGATTCTTGTTTCCTAACAGTCATACTGCAAAGGGAATAGAAAAACTGGATTCTAGTCGCGAGCTTTTGTATACATATTATTTCTAAAAAATACATCTTCGTACTTTTAATTTCTCATAATCACTGAAACTTAATAGACTAAACTGATATTTTACAAATCTAAATTGTATGAGGTGTTCTGGACGACAGATTGTATTTTATAAACTTTGCCTTATAATCAATATCACGGTTAAGAAGATCCACATAACAATCCTTAAAGTACACGTCGCTTAATGCAAAAATCACAGGAAATGTATAGTTATTAGGAACTTCTCAAATTCTGAACATTTTCATATACGAAATCGCTGCTAACCGCAAGATTTAAGATCGGTGAATGTCCATTCTTCTTTTTCTAGTGCCATACCCTATTCAGGGCGTTGGCTACCTCTCTCCTATGTCTTTGCTTGGTGCGCGGCGATAGATAATTTGCACAAACAAACATAGAGGACCTACAGTTTAACTTGGGCTCCGAACCACAGGAAGTACATGCACTTCTTCTCCAGAGTGGTTGTCCATTGCAGCAAGCCATTATAACTATAATATACCAACGAAACCCGTGGCCTACCCCCACGCGTTTTTTTTATATTTTTTTTTTATAATTTATATAAGTGGGTAGTGTAGCGGACCGCGGATCGAAGTCCCACTTTTATTAATTATTTGGCGATAGATTTGTAAACGCACCGACCACGAATTGTGAGTTTCCAGCACGTTTATTATTGTAACGTGAGCTACCAATATTTGGTTCAAGTTTAGTTTCTGAGTACTGTTTTAGGAATCAGACCTATGTCTTTTTAATTAATAATTTTTAGCTTATTTATTTTGTTGGCGTGATCGCTTGAGTTTTTAATTTAATTATTGTTCAGTCTCTATTTGTCCAATTATTGTTTCTACTTGTACATATCTTAAGGAATGTCTTATTTTTAGGTAACATTATATGACATTTTGTAAAAAATTTTGTAGGTGCGTATTGCAAGCGCACGTGTTCTCGAGTCTTTAGTCGCCGAATTCCGTCGAGCGGCTCAATATGCGTTCACCGCGGAGATCTGCTAAGAAGTCTTTTAATCGCTTCGCGTTCTAATTATCCAACCATAACCATTATATTTGTATCGAAAACTGTACTGACGCGATACACACTAATACAAAGGAATATTCGCCTTATATAATAGACGCATAGTCTTTCTTCTAAAAAGTTGTAGAAGAGATCCGGATTTAATATAGATAGATAGATAGAAAACTGATTCGAAAATTTAAATAGTAGATTTAGAACTGTATACAACAATACCGAATATTAATTACATATTATTCCGCTCATGATGTATCCTCCGATCACTAAGTCGCATTTACCGCCTCACCAGCTAATAGAAACGTTCAATCATGATTATTTTAGAGGTACGAAATTTTATCACAAGTAATATAACTAGTGATCCCGTTCTTTTTGCAATACACTTGGGTTGATTGTTATTGACTACTAGTTAAGACAAGTCGCGCCCCTGAAATTGTCCAACATTAACTAGCACGATGTAATAACCAACCCAAGTTTATCACAAGAAGAAAGCGGCCACGTTGTGTGTTTACACAACTAATTACGGATCGTATCGGAAATGGTAGTGCTCTACGGGAGCTACAATCTTAACTTGCCGCCCTTGTTGCTAATAAACGCAACCACAGCAACTAGCGGTTTTACCGTAATTTTATGTGGTTTTTCTTTCACTTATTGCGATGCATTAGCGATTTTTTCAATTATAAATTAATCTGATTGGTTGTTGATAGGCAAACAAGCGCTAAATAAAATGTGTATGATACAGTCGGATTCAAATTTAAGTTAATCATCCACTTGCTTTATTTTATGGTTTTAAAACACAATTAATATTACTATCCGTGAAATAATCAACTCACGTATCACTTGCGAACTAAAAAACCTTTTGAGGTAAATTACTCAAATCTCCCACATAGCACATTGCGTTTGCTTTGCTGCAGACAAATTTTTGATGTACAAAATGTCATTGTCATATAATTAAACACGTGTTTGTTTTACCTACATGATTTTTCTAGATGCATGCGTAAAAGAAACACTCGTTGGTATGCAACAAGGTTTCGTAATTTTACCCGATTATGTTCAATCCAGTCGTGGTATAACTACTTATTTTAAGTAAGAAAATATTGAAACTGTAGTCTACATATGACTACGGATTTTTAATGCTGCAAATTTATTGTAAGCTACGGTCTATAAAAAGCGCGCAATATAAATACTACAAATTACATACTTTATGCATTATGTTGTAAATTGTGAACTATAGACTGAAGTAATCGCATATACAGAGTGGGCCAAAAGTCAGTTTACCGATTTGGTTTAAATAACAAACAAGCAAGTATGTGGAAAATAATTTATTGTCACAGAAGTAAGGGGATAAAAGTGGTAATACTCGCGATAATTTTCAAAATGGCGGCCCTTGTCGTCAATACAAGCTTGACATCTGCCTGCTATGGAGCTGCAGATGGGTATGCTTGTTTCTTATTTACACCAAATCGGTAAATCGACTTTTGGCCCACCCTGTACATACCAGTGGCGGTTACAGTATTAACCAGCGCGGGGGAGAGGGGCTTTAATTTATAAAAGTGAGAAATAGTAGATGATTTTTTTTTCTAAAGTGGGTGTGGCCAAATTACACGTTTAAGAGCATGTGACAATTTTAGGGTCAAGCATAAAAACCACAAAATACCAAACTTTATCCTGTAAATAATGAACAACTCTGACAAAAAAAGAAGCAAGAACTAAGCAGAATGGACAGCCCACGGGAACAACCAAAAATATGCTACAGCATATTTTTTAAGCTGTGCATTTTGAGCGTAATTCGTATGGGCATATTTCAACGGTAAGTGTATGTATTCAGGTATATAGGGCATTTTTCGGAATACAAACGCATATTTTAATTCCATATTTTGCCAATTTTTGACAACATTTAGCCTTTGTTTAAACTTACTTCGATTGCAATTTGTTTTGCTACGAAAATTTAATATAATTTAATTTCTTTTAAATTAATAGTATATGTACGTGTCTGTTTTTGAGAACACGCTTTAACCTGAACTGTTTAGCTCTAGTTTTTTTAATTTAAATAATTTCTTTTCGCTTATAAAAGACGAACTTGTTAACTTATGAGCAAAATTAAGTTTTTTAACAGCATATTTTCATTTTTAGACCATATTTTCCTTTCTGTAGCTCATATTTTAGGTGCTTAAACCCGTTTTAGAGTATATTTTGGGTTCTTCCAATAATTACTGTTATCCCTACTCTTATCGGCCTTATTCGAGTATGACGTAATAAAATTTAACTATAGGAAGGAGAGGCCTAAGGGGCCGATAATTTATGGCATTTTCATTGTAAAGAACCGTGAAAAATGTGACAAAAATTAACAATGTCACTGCAGTTTTGCATTCAGGCAGAATTCAAACATGTGTTAGCAGTAGTTAACTACATATTTAGGGCAATCCTTAAACCTAAGGGAGAACGACCAGGAATTTTACCCGCAAAACTTTACATTTTGACCTCCGTCGTTGTATAATCTAGGAGCATAGATATTTTTCTGCTCGTTTGAATTTTTGATGGATATATTTGCAGTATATTTTTAGTGCTATGTCGCATAGGGAGATGGGAAGACTACAGCCCTTCAAGCCGATCCTGGATCATACAATATAAAATATTACATTAATCCAAAAAAATACCTATACAGGGTGTTTCCAAAACGTATGTCACGGCTTCGTGTGCGTGTAGTACGTATAAAATTAAAACAAAACGTTTATACAAACGTGTGTCTGGACATGCTCCCGTTGTTGGGAGCTGCAGCCCCTTAAAGGGGGTGTCCAAAATTCAGTTTTTAATTATTATCTCTCGAACAGTATTAGGTACGGTCATGAGACTTGGCATGCAGACTAATATTAGTAAGTGCTACTATTTCGCAGCAATAACAGAAGAATAATTTAACCACGCGCAACTGGGAGGAAGGGCGTGACTGTTAGCTCTTAACTTTTTAATCTGTCACTTTTTCGACAATTTGACACTTTGCTTATATTCTTTAAAGAAGATTACATTAATAATTACTGTTACCAATTTGTTATAGCATTAAGCTTTTTTGAAATATATTAATTTTTCGGGGTTACTTCATTTTTTTTTGTTATGAAGTAATCCGGAAAAACTAATTTTTCTCAAAAACCGTTGGTGCTATGACAGATTAGTAAGAGTACTTTTTTATGTAATTTTCTTCAAAGAATCTAAAGAATCTAAGTGTTAAAGTTCCGAATACGCCTATAATTTATATTTTGTCATATTTTATACATACTAGAAGCACACGAACCCGTGATATACTTTTTAGGATGCAGTTTACTGATGTTAGTTGATAGATACATTAACAATTTTAAACTTTTCTAGATTGTGTGAATTTCTACATTTGATGCAACTAAGAAATCTTTAAATCAGAAAATGTACACTTAAAGAAATCTAGGTATTAAATGTCGCGTCTTAAATTTAGATTCTAGAATTTCGTTGAACATCAAAATATCTCCCCATTTCTTTAGCATTCAATAATCGCGCCAGCTTGTTTTGTTTCTATTTATTTGAAAATTGTCCATAAAAATAATATCTGAATTTGTACCATTACACAGATGGGGGATGCTTTAAAATAGCAGAGTTTGTTAAAAGCAGAGTTAAAGTAAAAATGAACAACGTAAATCACAATCGTTTGTAATATCAGTTTGTGTTAGGTGCGTGGGGGTTCTTATACTTAAAATAAAATTTAATTTGCAGAGAATAAAATCAAGAATATAAAGTAGAATTAGCCGGTCAAGGATAAATAAGTACGGGTTTACTGGCACCCTAATCATGCTAAAATTCTATTTTCACATTTTAAGTAATTATTTTAGTGCATTTCTGTCTTAACGTGACCAGCACCACACCACGCCAGTTGATTACTTGACAAGAATTTATTCCACAATAGAACTAATTCGTTTGACTCCTTACGAAAAGGTACCAAGTTCGAAACATAGTTAGAGAGCTTCGAAACTACGGGTATTGGCAATCACTTTTTCTGGGCCCTGTTTGGTTGGATACGTTACTGGACTAAACTCGTAAGCTAAACGTTATCCGTGAAACTTGTTATAGTAATGTGGATGCCAACCAATGTGTGTAAATGTTCATGAGAGTGGAATTTCGGCTATTTTCACAGAAGAAGTTATGTACACCTCGGGCTTTAAGACAAGCCCCTAACGGAACGCCCGGTTTTGTATTACTCGTCTAAGCAGTTTACACAATAAATTTGTTAAGAAGGTTATGAAGACTTAACCGTTCATATACATAAAACAACCAACCTAGAGCAATAATATATTAGACCTTTCTAAAAATTCGTAGAATTTCCGTACAAAAACCGGACCCTCCTTCGTCCGGTCAGCTTCAGAGTGCCGGAGCAGAAAACCACGCCGAATTGTGCAGGCATGAAGAAAATCAACGTGTCACGATGTGATTCAGTGAAGCCGGTAACCGGTACACGTGTCGGCGTTTGTGCGTAGAGAGCAGGCGGGGAAACAGACGAAACACGCATGCCGGCTTTGGAATGCAGTCCGTGTCATACACCTCTCTCTCAGGGTCGCAACTATCGGATCCAATGATCGAAGATTTAATCAAGATCGAATAGGTACAGCAGCGTAATGTCTGATGGATCTACTTGTGGGGATCTTTACTCGGGATGCTCTTCCAGTTGATAGGTGCCGAGGCTTCCATCACGTATTGTGTGGTCATGACAATAATTTTGCTAGTTCATTCACAAAAACAGAAAAAGACCGCACCCAACAAACAATTCAAGTTCGCTTATCCCAATAACTATCAACTATTTATTAGCTGCAACTCTTTTATTTCGACCCCCTCCACTCACAATTACCATTTCTTTGAACCAATACCAATGCAAGCTCGTGACCATGATTGTGGATGAAGCAACTGGGACTTCCTCAATGAATATTAATAACTAATTTACACAGCACCATCGCTTAACTTTAAATTTTAGTGGAAGGTACGCCCTTATTAGGAATTTTTAAATTTATTAACATAATAATTATTATGAGGAAAGTAATTTATTTCCTCATCTTTAAAGTATTACACATTTCGAGAGACCGTGGTAAATAAAAAGGTTGTTTCTGACTTATTAAGTAGAAATATGTACGCTTATATTTAAATTTGTTAACAGCAGAGTAAAGCAATTAATGATTTAGATGATTGCTTCCACAATATTGATGCCGTTCTTATACAAGTAATATCAATCAATAAATCAAAGAACATTGCATCATAGGAACAAACGAAAAGAAAGAGAAATGATGGAAAAACAGCAGGCAATGTAAGCTAAATCACAAAATCACTATACAACAAAGAGCAGCAGATCAACGTTGTGAGAAAGAGAAAAATGTACCTACAATACCAAAGTATCCCAAAGAAAATAAAAATAGAATAAAGATCGGATAGGGAATATAATTTAACTAACGGGAATTACACAAGAAGCAAAATACAACTATGAAAGTATGTTTAGACAGACTCAATAAACACAAAAAGTTGATGTTTAGAAAGTGAAAGAAATAAATTTGTTCATAGACAATTATACAACTGAAGATGCTACAAAAACTAGTGATGGGCATAATCAAATTTTTTCATAATCGAATATTTGCTATTCGAATGATACATTCGGATAAAATTATTCAGATGTACCTATGTGGTAAAAAGTAGTAGAAATGCTTTCCGCTTGCTTCTCGAATGGTCCTATGCAGAAATTTTCGTTCTCGTCGTCTTTCCTCCGGCCGCACGGCAAAAATAAAGTGAACTTTAAGCTTCTAATGGTATTTTTAAAATATAACAAGGGCATGAAACATAAATATAGGGCGTAGGAAGAAATGGACAAGAAAAGAGATAAAACCCCAGACGAAAACAGAGAAGATATGCAAGCATTTCACAGTAAAGCGGTAACTGCCTTAGAAATACGTACATTAGGATGATAATGTCGTTGAAAAAAGAAGATAAATATAGACGAAGAAAAAGATGAAAACGGAATGTTGAAAAAGCTTTGAATGTCAAAAATCCGACATAAAAGTTGTACCGTTGACAACCAAGTCTTATGAGTAATGAAGACAAATACATGAATTTATCAAAAAATAAAACATGATAAAAAGACAGAAAAAAACCTTGAGAGAAAGTGTTAACATAAACGAAGTGATGATTTGACGAAATTCCAGTAATAATTGCAAAGTGAGCAAGAACTAGCGAGTTGAAGAAAGAAACTGCTATATGAAACAAAGAGGATGATAAAAAATGTTAACTAATCAACACTCTAAGAGAAACAGAGAAAAAGATGGCAACATGAAAGCAGAATAGACTGTGATAATATTAATAAGTCTAAAGGTTAAGAAAATATCAAAATAGACAATACTGGAAAACAAAAGATTGCTGCTGATCATTTGAAAAACAAAGAATGCTAAAGTACTCGGAAAAGATAATCCCGTGAAAAACAGCCAAGGATTAATTATGAGATAATCTTGGGAGAGTTCCAAAAACAAAGGAGTTCCAGGCATGCATCATACAGTGTTGTGGGGCAAAAATATGAAATATTGATTGTGGAAGCCTAAATATTGATTGTATTAAAAAAAAGTTGTTATTAACAATTATGTTTCCACATTTTTGTCATTTTCCCATGTGTTTAGATTGTTCTGTTAAATAATAACAAAATAGCAACGATTTTATCGTCAGGTTTTTTAAATGGCGGTATAAAACAATTTTTATGTCATTAGGTAGCTATTTCTTCTCCCTTTATAACCATCTACCCTAGCATAACACACATTTTGGAAAAAACGCGGAAAACTTATTCTAGAACGGTACACGGTCTTGAAACAAAAGAGAACAGAAGCAATCGTTTGTTGACTGTAACATAAAAACATTTTTTAATACAATACTGTTGGCCCACTTTGAAAGAAAGTAACTAACGCGAACAGTCCTCTTTATTCTTCATCTGAAAAAACACACTAAAAATGAGCAAAGCACTTCTCTCGAACTTTTTCATACTTTTCATAGGGATTTATGTACAACGTTGTCACCATACCAGAAATGGCGATAATAAACCTCGCCTACGTTGATTAGCTGCAGAGGCTATTTGTTGCTGCACTACTCAAGGATCGGAAAATACCGTTCATGCAATAAACAAGTCAGAATATAAGATGCAGTAAAAGTCAGCTTAGCAAAAACCACGAACGCTTCAGCATAACGTCGTTGGGTTCGTCAAATTTTCTGTTTTCTAAGAAAAAAACTTAATTTTTAAATTTCTTTGGCAAACGATTTCTTGGAATTAAAGAAAACCAAGAGTTGCCGTAGCTCAGTGGTAAGCGCGCGGGCTACCAATGCAGCGGATCCGGGTTCGATCCCCGGTCCGATCGTTCTCCTTCGCAAGGCAACGGGAAACCAGCGAGGTGGATTTTTCCCCAGGAAAACCTCTCTGGAGAAGAAGTGCATGCACTTCCTGTGGTTCGGAGCCCACGTTAAACTGTAGGTCCCCTATGTCTGTCTGTGCAAATTATCTATCGCCGCGCACCAAACACAGACATAGGAGAGAGGTAGCCAACGCCCTGAATAGGGTAGTGCACTATAAGAAGAAAGAAAACCTAAAACAGAAAGACAAACTCGTCCGCCAAAATTTGGAGAGGAAAGGGAAAATTAACTACCCTGTTGCATGTAAAAATTAAGTTGTGATTCTTCTTATTCCACTATAACAGAAATATTTTATCATTCCCCGTTTATTAAATTAAAAAGGGCTATAAATTTTTGATTTTAAAAAATGCATAGAAAGCGTCACAGAGAAATTAGCGGACTGGGACACCGACCAAATTGTAGTCTATCTCTATCTATATGAGCCTACAAAATATACAAGAATTCGTTTGACCAGTCTGATATTGAGCATGAAAATTGTGAAAAAAGTTTTACTTCGCAGTTTTCATTTGCACTAAAATTCCTCCACAAAGTAACACTGAAGTATCTATCCTACAGCTGTTCTAATACCAAATTTCATCGAAATCTTGTCTCGGTGAGTAACTCTTGTCTTGTCTTGATTATCATAAAAAGAATTTTAATATTTCTTGTCTTGTAAATTTTTGCGATGTCATTTTTCTTGATTCGAGTGTCTTGAAATTTCTCGATATGCAAGGGAATACCCGAAATGTTAATGTCAAGAATGGCCCGGGATATTTTAAGTATTCAGGCACCATCAGTACCTGCAGAAAGATTATTTTCGAAGGCAACACTTACTATAAGAAAAGAGCGAAGCAGACTGACTTTCGACTCGGTTCAATCCTTATTGTGCTTAAACCCATGGTTTGATAACAAAGAAATATTTTTTAAATAATTTTCACTTTTGTATTTAATAGTTTCCTAAATAAATTTATTTTTCCACTATTTTTAATGCTACGGTTTTATAGAAAAAAATATGATGTGTTTTCAAGGATTTACTGCATCCATATCAGTTTGTTAGTAATGTAGTTTATAGTAATAAAGAACCTGTTTTGTATCATTTGTGGTTTTTCATGATTATACTCTATTTTTTCAAGATCAAGGAATTATCGATAATATTTCTTGATCTTGAAAATTCTCGATCAAGTAAGTCTTGATCTTGTCTCGATTTTAATAAAGCAGCCTTGTCTTGATTCGAGACAAGATCAAGACAAGTAATCTTGAAAATTGAGAGTCTCGTGAAACCCTAGTAGCGGCCGCCATTTCAAAGCTAAAAAATTCGGGGGAGGGGAGAAGTGTTTGCCTTATGTATCTCCCCCCCCCCCACACACACACATATTTTAAAAAACACATTTTTCCACGACCGGGAGTAGAAGTCGGTTTCTATGGCATCAAAATTGTGACAGAAGTAAAGCGTTTACTCTCTAGGGACGAAATAAGACAACAATTTCCCTAAGAGAGTTTTTATTTCATTTCATATTTATTTTTGTAAACAAATGTCTGTTGTCTTGGTACGTTGCATGGAAACATCCCAAAGGCTTCTAAATATTGTAACTTCGCTCCGATTTATTACAATTCTTTATTTATGAAATTAAGTGTTTCTACTCCCGATCGTGGAAAAAATAGTATATACACCTCGGGAGAGACCGCCATTTTTCCCTCGATGTATTTGTAGCCATCGGGCTTCAAATTACACCTCAGGAAAAATAAGAAGTTTCTCTGCCTTAATGTATAACGTACTATTTCGAGTTCCCCAAAGTGCAAAACGTGTATTTACATCAAAATCTCAGAAATTTGCATAAAATCAATACATCCCTATACTTCGTAGTATATAAGATATGAGGATAGGTATAAGATAGTAAAAACATATTAATTAACAAAATAAAGAACATACAAAACAATTAAAGAAAGTAGTAAAAAAAACGCCTAACTTATATTGTCTTCTTGATCATAAAATAATAAAAAGTATTAAAATTATTCCCTGAAAATAATTTAACGGGAACTTATTTTAAAAACAAGCTTAATTTCCACAAAACCTAAGTTAACAAGTCACTATTCAAAAAGAAAGTCTCCAATCGAAATCGAATTAGGAAACGAGGGACAAGAGCGCAAAGCTCGGAACTATCACGAGCAAGTAAGAGGATGATGAACTTCGTTAAGTAGTTGAATTAGGATCTGAGAAGATGAAACTTTGAAAGGGTCAGCCGACCTTTGCCCGCCACCATGTTAAGATTTATTAAATTATGGAGCAGACAAATAATTTTTGTTTTGTCGTCTTCCTAATAATGGACATAATTATATCATACCGAACAGCGAAGAAGAAAAATCAAAAGAACTGCCAATAAAGGGTCTATTAAAAGAGGTTATAGTAAAAGATGTTAATTATTGGTTAGATTTTTACGCATCAACCACCTTTTAAATTTTAGGCGTCAAAACAAAGAACTAGAGTTCAATAGAGTTGAAACAAGGGATGCTTGTCAATGTTTTCCATCCAGGTGAAAATGTCAGTCGTGGTTTGATCCTTCCCATTTCTGAGCGACTTGTTAAATCTTTTCAAAGGAAATAAAAATAAAGTGAGTTGATTCTCGAATATGATTGAGGAACTACAAGAAAAACTCCAAAAAAAGTAAAAAAAAATTGTTTCCAATTAATAACTTTTATTAACAATCGAAAGAACTTCGTAACTTATAGAGGGTATTTGGCGAAAGGTGACTTTGCTAATGAAAAAAAACGTTCGCCAAAGAAATTCAAAGTAAATTATGCTGTAATAGATATTCAGATAGAAGATAACTAATCGGACTATTTCGCAAAACTAGAACGTAAACTGCATAATTGAGAATCGTTAAAAAGAAATACCATCTCGAAACATATTCTTTTAATTAAGAAGATAAGATCAATGTCGTGCAATTAGTGAATTTGAAGCCAACTGACAAATCGATATAATGTACACAGCATTTAAATCACGCATAAATAGCATCGCCATAAAGTTTCACTTATCAAAGTTTAATACCAAGAAATCACCAAAAAAACTGTTTTTGTCAAAAGCTACGAAAATAATGTTCAATTTGTAAATAAAGCTGCAGCGACGAATGACGTTTCGCAAACAAGGGCATCCTTAACGGAAATAATTACAACCACTATGCAGCTGAGAACCCTCATTTACTTGGAAGTTTCAATAATGAAGTAAACAATTGGTACGGGATATTAGGAGGCCGTCTAAATGGTCCCTATTTTGTTTATGCAACCTTACACCAAGAACGATTTTAAACATCAATTTAACATAGTTTTTGGCTGCAGCGGTTTTCAACTGAGGGTTCGCGACATAGAATTCAATAACGACCGTTCTTGAAATATCTTAGTAATATTCAAAAAATAATTAATTGTTAGTATCAGAAGACCATAGAAAGTTATCAACAGCAATACCATAAGTGATTCAAAAATTATCGACAATTCCGTGGCTTTATTGGTAATGAAATTTTGTTGTTGCTAGGCAATATCACGAGTCCGAAGGACGAATGATATTACCGTGCATCAACACATTTGAGTTCGACAATGAAAAGACAGAATTATAGATAATTTTTAATTCACGAGTAAGAATTTATTAGAATATTCTACAAACTAAACATCAAAACACTTAAGATGGTATAATTGTTTGTTACGTACTGACGTATAAACGCGTTATTTAATTATTAAAATCAAAAATAAATAATGTTGTTGATGTGATTGCTATAGTTACAATAGCGGTAACACCGGGGCTTCCTTAAAAAGTATTATCGCGGCCAGTCAGCGTGCGATTGGTTAAGAGCCTGAAAATAAACGGCTGCCATTGGCTGTTACAATGTGAGTGGAATATTCGAAAATCCTTTTAACGAGCCGTGTTGCCTAGAAACATCACAAGGCCCAAGGAGTCTGAAGAGTCCCAAAGACGCAAAAGTATTTGATAATTTTTGATGATCGGGTGGTAGTCAATTAAACTATATCATGAATTGCAAAAGAAGCTATTTCTGTATTAAATTTGCAAGGATATTGAAAAACAATTT
The DNA here is from genome assembly GCA_958336395.1 of Ctenicera cuprea. Taxonomy (NCBI): domain Eukaryota; kingdom Metazoa; phylum Arthropoda; class Insecta; order Coleoptera; family Elateridae; genus Ctenicera; species Ctenicera cuprea. The sequence continues at coordinate 52,250,313 of OY284487.1, forward strand.
TTCCGTTTATTACTGTAGTCTGTCTAAAACTTTCATGTGGCTACCGTTGCTAGAATCGACGTGCCGTGCCGTGAACGTCTGAAGACCGAATTCAGTGGCGTAGGCAGCTTCCGAAAATAAATTCGGTTGTTTGATAGTCGTTATTTTGTAACTTGTCGCTGTCTATACTTTTTTTATTTATAATAACAATCATGAAAGTTGAGTTTAGCATAAATTGTATTTAACAGTATATTAAGTAGTTTTTTGAATATTTATCTAATGCAATGAGACATTTGACTTAAATTAATAAGTACGACGTAGTTTCATTGATTGCCGATTTACAGCCTGAGTCAAAAGATAGGGGTTTTGATAATATATTTCTGGTATTTGAGAAGATAGGTTAAAAAGTCGCTTCTAACAGTTGTGCTAACCCACACGTACTATAAGCTGACATATGAAAATTTTATACAAGGTGTCCCATAAAAAAATTATTCATAACATAATGTTTTTCTTACATGGAATGCTCCAATTTTTTTTATCCTAATTGTAAGTCTATTTATATTACAACAAAAAATCTGAATAACTTTTTTTTGTAAATACTATAGTTTCAGAGAAAAAAAAACAATTTCGTAGATATTGTCATACAGCTTGCGCGCTCACAGACCACACGCAAGTACGGGAATTGTAGCGTGTGATGTATAACAAATAAAGTTGACAGATGTGTTATTCTGTTATATTACATAAATGTCATATTTATACTTTACTATTTGCTCGTACATTGTGTTTGTGTTTAGTGAAATATTAACAGTAGTAGTTAAGTAATTCAAATGCCACACTAAAAACATGTAAAATATGAACTGAATAACACACCTGTCAACGTCATTTGTTTATTATCCACGCCAAAATTTCCTTACTTGCGTGTGCACCGTAGGCGCTCGAGATGTACAGCAATATCTATGAATTTTTTTTTCTATGGCATTTACAAAAAAAGGTATTGAGATTTTTTGGTGGGAATTAAATGGTCTTACCATTAAGATAAAACAATTTGGGGCATTTCATAAAAGAAAAGTCTTATTTTGTGGGACACCCTGAATAAGATTTTCATATGTCAGTTTATAGTTAGTACGCGTTGGTTCGCACAACTTTTGTTAGCAACTATTTACCCTTTCTTGTCAAATACCAGAAATATATTAAAACTCGTATCTTTTGACTCAGGCTGTATTATCTAAACATAATGATAATTGCTTGGCGCATGATTTAAAGTTAATACGGAAATGAATAATGAGATGTTTCAACAGTTATGTATGTATAAATAATTACTGTTGTTTTCAAATTTTAGTTATTCTTCAGTGGTTACCAAAACAACAATTTAGAGCTTACTGCCACTTTAAATGTATCTAATGGTCGTTTCCTAATAGTTTTTTTCAGCATGCCAAAACGTCACGTGGATTATAAAAAATAGTTTTAAATTTAGTGGAGTATTGTACTCGTGAAAAGGCAAACTTTAGGCCCTTACTACCTTTTATAGCTATAAAATAACGCGTTATTGATACGCTGAAACTTCACTCAAATATTGTGAGAAACGTAATCAAATGCGTTGAAGAAAACACTAATTGCTGACATGGAGAAGCAACAGCATAAAACGGCGCGCTACTGAATTTAAGAATAAAGTATAGCGCATAAAACCCATTGCCGCCGTCTCGGTTTTCGAGCGCAGGTTAAACAGAGAATGGAATACAAACAATCTTAACGACGTTCGTGAAGCAGGTTCGAAATGTAACTACTTTGCTGAGTAAAAGGTAGACGAGACGTGCGTCGCCACTAAGTTTTGCTAGATAATTCGGCAGCGACATAAAAGTTTTGAACAGACTGCAGTGGTGTATGTATTTCTAATTTTAAGAACTACATAAACAAAATTCTTTGTTACTAAGCGATCCTTCAAAGGTTTTTACATTCGGTTATACTCCTTAGTTACGAGAATTGTTGCTGCGGTACTTTGGTTACCAAGAAAAATCGCCAGTTTTTGTTGGTTTGGAACTTAAAGAATGATAAAATATATACAATCTAAATTGTCTACGATATTCTGCCCAACAGGGCCAACGAAATTTTTGTAAGTTACAATGGTTGGCAACATAAACAAAGTTTGAAAAACTCTGATTGTCGTTTTCAGAAAATCGGCACTAGTAAAAAACAATCACTAGTGGTGTTCAATAAGTGAAAAAACCATGGAAAAACTACTTCTGACTAGATGCGACAAGTCACGATAAAACACGCTGAAAATTAACGATAATTCCTGATAAGATTCGCTGTCGCCGAAAATATATTTAAAATACATCGTAATCAATTGTCTAGCCATTATAAATATAACAGGTGACGATTTTCCTGTGATAAGTTTGAGTTGATAGCAAGGTGTGAAAGTTTGCGCGAAATTATAGTTTTAACTAGCACTCGTTAATAAACACCACAATTTTGTCGGAAAATCGAGATCACTAGTTATATTACTTGTGAACATTGCATTCACATTGTTACAACCAATGGCACCTAAGATTATCGAAGAAATGCGTTCTAGACAGGAGCTGTGTTATCAGCATTATAACCAACAACGTTGTTTTTATTGTTTGACTTTAATAATTAAAATAACGCTTTATATTTATAATTATAATAAATTAAGCTGTATTTCCGTCTACGCTTTTCGTTGCAGCATTGTATTGCAGTTGAATACAATAAAAAAAAACAAGCCCACTCTCATACATGCAACTTCATAATTATTAGGGACAACAATCCATCTAGCGTATTCTAACATCTAACAACCTCAACAGTAAAACTGGCAGTATTAAACTTCCTGTCGACAAATTTACCCGCTTTAGACCAATTCCAACAACAAAAATCACCAAACGAAGAACTAATAAAGCGGCTAAAATAGATTTGAAAGGTTCAATTTTAACCATACAGTTATTATTGGTTATATTATGACAATTTCGTCTTGGTACCAAACTCAACATTGTTGTTGGTGGCAACAAATACTGAAATCCAACTAGAATTGCATCGCATGAAAATAAAATGTGTTCTGTAGTTCATATTATTTATTGCGGCAACAAAAATTGCCCTTCATTGTTCTTTTACCCGAATTGAATAGTGTAATATGCAATAACTATTGCAACTGTACCGCTACATCTGTGCTGCTGCAACAGAATCCTGCAAAAAATTTCATAAATAGAAATTCTGTTCAGGCGAGTAAATTCTTTTATTCGTGGAATATTCCCACTCCTGAATTCTGTCTTTCATCGCAAACTCAATTGTATTGCTATGAGGTAATACAATTTCGGTTGCCAATAAAGCGACAAAATTATCAAAAACTTTTATTTCACATGTGGGAATACTAGCTTTGGTTTTTAACAGATCAATTTGTTGATAATATAGACCCTATTTATAGCCGGCAAGTTATGTACCTTTTACAACTCGTAATTTTTATGAAGTTATCTAAAAAATAGGATCTATGTAAGGTCAGTAGCAGATACTAAAAATCTCAATAAAATGGGCGAAACAGGTCGCTGGGATTTTCCCATACTTTTTATGGTTTAAATATTCTCGCGTCAAGAAGTGATTGAAATTTACATCTAGTCGTCTTCAGCCGATACAACCGGTCTAAACCCAAGGCGTTGATTACGTATGGCGCGCGTGCCGACTACGTACAAGCTCACGACCTCGAGTCAAAAATGGTTATAACAACTTTATTTACAGAGTTGTCAAAAATATGCAAAGAATAAAAAATTTTTTTTAGTGCTAATTGACAGGCGTAGTTAAAAAATGCAACTGCCGGAAACTTCGTTGTTGATATTAAAAAGTATCGCTTTCCCCCTAATTTACCATATGGTTAAAAATTCTTGCTAATCCTAATAAACTATTTCATATAACCTGTCAAACAATTTAATGTTTAAAACAATTCAGGTTTTGTATTTTTGAATAAATATTAATTATTTTTAACAATTTAATAATTTTCAAAAATTCCTGGAGGGCGTTATAGTAAAATTTGGGAGATTAATCAAAAACAAATTTGTAGCTCATTGCAAGCTCTATCGGCTTAAAAAGTTTTGAAAAAATGGTGTAGGCAGAGGAATAATTTTTTGAAAACGTCCAAAACTTTGAGCCGCTAGTAAATTTACAATTTTTATATTTCCAAAAAGTATTTTCTCGTCACTTGATTACACTTATTAAGGGGCTATAAAATAATATAGCAATTTGTATTTATTGGATATTTCGTTTTTGAGTAATCAGGCATTAAATTTTAAATTTTCAAAAATTCGTAGCAGCCTTCATTTTGAAGAACAGCATTTGGTTTGTCTTTAAATGCACTACAACGCTATTATTCAAAATTTCAAAATAATGTTTAGAAAATAATCTATACCAAAAAAACAGGTCTAATTTACGTTTCCGTTTCCTTACAAAGAACTACCTGCAACTAAAAAACTTCCACACACCAAATCTTATAAAAATCGGTCATAGTGCTCAGGGACAGAACGCACCCACGCACCCATCCACAGACAGGCATTTTTAAAAACCACCTTTTCTGGGTTCTTTGGACCCCAAAACGCGTATTTCCGTTAAAATCTGAAATTTGAAAATTTGCATGAAATCATGACTTTCCTTACTTCAGTAGAAGTATGAGAAAGTAACAAAGTAGACTAGAATGCAGTTGCATAACAACAATTAATTACGATAAACATATCGGTCGCTACTAAAGTGAATGAAAAAAATTGTTTAAGCACTTACTTTGTGAGAAAATATTAATAGTGGGATACGTTTCAGACTTTCCAACTTTACAGCCAAACTTGTTAACTATTGCAATCGTTAAAGACATTTAAATGAATTGATATAAGCACGATATCGTATTAAAATAGAATGTTTACACTTCACTAAAACCTAAAAATGTGTAACGAGTACTTACTGTCTTCGAAAACTTAAAATTGGCGTTATTTTTCCCGAAACCGAGGATGATTTTTAAGATAATCCATATTAACTGACTATACTGGTTATACAGAATGCTTCAACTTTTTCCACTTAATTCCGAATTTCTATCTCGCGAACAATAAAAAAAGTTTTCTTCGTTGTCCACCTTCGTCAGACCCTTTTACTTTGGTATGTCTAAAGTTGTTATTTACACATCCGAGTCTGTTATAGGTAATTCCTATAGCAAAGAGGAGTCTATTTGTATTCTCTAAAGCAAAGAAACGAAATGTGACAGAACTTCCTTCTTTTACTAAGAAAAACGTCTACCAAAATCAAACGGGAATATTTCAAAAATCTTCAAAACCTAAATCGAAGAAAATGGACAAAACACGTTATCAAGTTATCAAAAATATGCAAAAAAAATCCTAATGAACTACTACAATCAGGCTATCAAATTGTTTAAAATTGTTAACAATTGGCGTTTGCGTTTTTGAATAAATAATAATTGATCAATTTCAATTTTTTTTTTAAATTCCTTAACGGAGTCAGAGTACAATTTGGGAGAATAGTAAAAACAGTTTGTAGTTCACTGTAAGCTCTATCAGCTTTAACAGTTTTAAAAAAATGTTGTCGGCAGGTTTTGAGGGATAATTTTTTTAAAAGAATCCAAAATTTTTAAATTTTTATTTTCCAAAAATACTACATCACATGACTATACTTATTTAGAGCTATTAAATAATATGACAATTTCTATTGATTAGAGATTTTGTTTTTTAATAGTTGGGCTTTAAATTAAAATCAAAGTTTTCAAAAATTCGTAGCGGTCTTAGTTTTGAAGATACAGCATTGGCCATTTGATTAGTCTTTAAATTCACTTAACGCTATGTTTACAAAATTTCAAAAACATGTTTATAAAATAATTTATACCAAAAAACATGTCTAATTTCCGTTTCCGATTCTGGTTAAAAACCTTGGAAAGAACAACCGGCAACTAAAAAAACTTCCACATATCAAATCTTATAAAAATCGGTCAAGGGGTTCCGGAGATGTAGAGAAACGCCTGCATTTGCGATTTGCATCAAAACATAACTTTCCTTACTTCAGTAGAAACAGAGGAAAGTAAACGAAAAAGGTAACGACTCAACGGGAATTTTAACTTGCGATAGCCTGTGCAGTGGGACGTCGTACAGCAGCTGTAAGTATACTAAGCAGCGATAACTGCAACTAATCCGCACAGAAGCCTAAGGCTGATTACAGATTGCATTTCCGACATCAGACCAAAATTCCCTAAAACAGTTTATTTGAAAACCTAACCGAAAATGTTTCACTTGGTGTATTTTAACACCCTACAAAGTTGCAACCCAAAACATTTTTTATTGAGAAAAAATACAATTTTTGTTAAATTTTGTGATAAAAGATTCCTCTGTAATGAAAAAAACCAAAGGGCATACAGTAAATTTAGTTCAGAAACTAGCAGACTGGGACCCAAACCAAATTGTAGCGCAATCCCAGCTCTATGAACCTACCAAAATGTAAGAAAAATCGTGTGGCTAGTTTTAAAGCAATATTTTTTTTTAATTTCCAAAACTTTGAAATAATTTTTCTTCGCGATTTTTATGAGTCTAAAAAATTTTCTTAGGTAGTAATATTTTGTCCCACTAGCGCTACTATAAAACCAAATTTTATACTTATCTGTCAACTCGTTTTTGGGTTATAGGTAAAGCGTTTAAGTCAAAAGTGTCAAAAAATCGTAGCATTAGCTTTGACATAAAGACTTTGCTTTAAGAAAAAAATTGTACCTAATAATAACATGTCTTAACTTCCTTTTCTGGTTGCGGATCGTAAAAGAATTGTTTGGCTCGCTAAATTGTCGTTATACGTATACCAAATTTCATTCAAACTGGGTCCAGTAGTTCCCGAGATTTCGCGTCACATACATGCGGACAGAGATTTATAAAAACCCCCTTTTTAGGGTTCCTAAAGTTACTGGAGTATGGGAAAGTAAAACCAAGTAAATTCATAAAAAGATTAATCGAACCCAAACCTATGAAATAAAGATAGATAATAGTATATTATAGACCAAGGTAGAGAAGATATTTTTCTCAGCCGAGCAGAATTAATTCCCGAGATGCGAAGCATCGAGGGAAATAAGTTGCGAGGCTGATAAGTCTTCTCTACCGTGGTTTATATATTATTTTTTCCACTACTAGCACCTTTATTCCTTTTATAATTAATTGATTTTACATTAATAAAAAATAAAATTACAAATGCAAATATGCACGAAAATAAAGTAGCCTTGCTTGAAAACAAGAGAATCGTTAATTTCAATTGACATTTATGTAAAATATATATATTTTATAATAGTGGTTATAAAATGTCCAATTTTGATGATTTGAGTGAAAACTGCACTCCTCCTGAAATTAGGGAAGGTGCAGAAAGTGTTGGTGAACAGTTATTACCAGTAAAATCAAAAGATTTTTACATGAAAGTTTATGGTGAATTTAAAGATTGGTAGCAATTGTTTTCATTATTTCCAGTAGTTAATAATGAAATATTAGTAGCCACTAGGAAAGAAATTCATCTTCTTGGCTCTAAATCAAAGTAAATAATGATATCGTTTAATGCTAGTAGTGGAAAAAATATAAGAACACAAGTTGTAGTAAGAAAATGAATAAACAAATACAATATTTTATGACGTTTTGTAGACCTCCAAAGTTATATATTAAAATTTTTAGGAATTTTCAATTAAACAACAATTTTATTAATACAATCCGTTTAGCGCAGCAAACAGAAATAAAAGTAAAACGAAAACAAACTCAGATAGGTGGAAAATAAGGTAGCTTTCCAGTAAATGAGAAACTTTATCGTTTACGTTTTTCCCAGCATTCTATTAGTGTAACTTTAATGTAAGTTTTTCAATTTAAATTCACCGTTTTTCAGCACTCGCGGTATTTAAGACCCGAATTTTCTCGCAGGTAAATTTGCGTCAGTGGAACATTAAATAAACGTTGAACGCAGATTGCGAATGACGCCAGTTTCTTCATCTTAAATAAAATAAGTTACGTCAGTTACACCATACTTCAAATTATGATAACTTTTTACACATTTCGAACTTTGTATCACAAGCGTGACTCATCATTTTAAGAAATTAAAGCTTTTTCTGCCCATTTTTGTATAAAGAACACTTAAAACATCGAATTCTGCTATCGTGTATTTTCCGAAAGGATTATCCGGTGTAGATAAATACTTATTGGCTGTTGGCTATTTCTTGAAGCCTATACCCTATCACGCTATTAGCATCATTTTTACAAAGATCTTGCTAAAAATAATTAACCAATCCAACGACTTCTCAGTGGGACTGAAGTAACCGCAATTGCTGGAGCTATTTAAAAACCAGAGAAAAACTTCTCGTCCTTACAAAAAGTAAATTTCAAAACGCAGAGAAGGTAAGGTTTGTTAGTTACTTTAGCAGTCGCTAGAGTGCACAACTTCACAGATTAACGCCAAGGATTAGGAAATCTACTTTCCATGCAGTTGAGTGAGAATTAAAACATCAGAATGTAACTGTTCGGATTGGCTCAGCGAGATTACCGAGGGGTTAGAGTACAGCCTGATATGGCTTATCTGAAAATAACATCCATTCTCTGAAACTGTGTAACATTGTCCCTGGAAATTTGTAGGAACGAACGGGAAAACTTGGAAATGGCAGCTTGCTCGATTAACCCGAAATTACTGGGTAAACTTGCAACTTCAAGGAAGCTAGCTTACAGGAAAAATACAAAACGGGAACATTCGCATTTTCAAGTAAATTTAGCGAAATCTATAAAAGGATTTGTTGATAATGAAATTACGAGAACGTGTAAATTTTAAAATAGCAGTTGACTATACCAAATAAAATTCTACTTACTTTGAAAGAAAATTGCAAAAAAGGTATGGACAGAAATTGTAAAAAGTTGTAGCTATAAGAAATTCTTTTTAACTTTAAAATTTCTTTTATAAAAAAAATTGAAGCCCGACGCCATTTTCTAGAAGATTAATGTTAATTTGTGATGTGTCACAAATTCAAACAGTGTTTGGCAATTCAGATGAATAGGTACATAAAATTTTTAATTGAATAATGTAATTGGGGGGTTTAACGCAAGTGCGTTGTGCGGTTGGCATCAAAAATAGTCTGAGAAAAAGAGCCAGTTTACAGTTTTTAAATTAAAAATTAAAAAAATATCAGTTTTGCGATTATTACAAAATAATGGTTAATTTTGTGTTATATATGTAACACATAGCCTTAAAATGTGAAATTTTAACCTCCTACACAGATTTAACTCATTTGTTTGTTCTGAAGCAATAGTTGTGTTTCTAGTTCTAGTAAAACTGTATAGAAATCAAATCTGTGCGACAATTTGTCTGGCTCCTAAATTTTTATGTTGGTTCGTAGGCTCTATAAAATACTTTGTATGTAATTTTACAGTATGCAGTAAAATAAAGCCGGACTTGCAAAGTACTGTTTTGCAAATTTGAAACTAAACATCATGTTAAAAAAACAACGAAATATAATGAACGGCGGAAAATTACAAATCTAAATCAAACGCGAGTACTAATAAGATGCTTACTATGAAAACAGCATATTTTCCCTGAAAACCTTTAACATAAATAAAATTTCGGATGAAAAATGAAAACTAAGATAATAAGGGAAAGCTTAAAAACATTGTTTATTTAATTAGGTCTGAATTCTATTTTAAAGGCAGAAGTTTTATTCTAAAATAGAGAATTGAAAATCAAACAAAAACATTTTAAAAGCGTAGATGGCTATTTTTAATTAACGCTGAAATTCAACTAGAGAACTTAAATTAATATATTATTAATTATAGGTATATAAAATACTTAATTACTTCAACAGTATTTATTTATTTTAAACTTATACGTATTTCAGCATGTTTACATGCCATTGTCAAAGGTTATAGAAAGTAAACAGTTGGTGTTGTTATATCAATAGAACTTGGTGACTTGATTTCGGCAATCGTATGCAGATGATTTGATTTCTTATTCCAAAATGTCCAATAGGGGGCAGTTTAAGAGATCAATTTGCTCATTCATTAACGGTCATCACAAATGATAATAAACGTAAACTAGATATACTAGAAGCTTTTGCAAATTGATCTCTTAAATTTTCCTCTATTGTATATTTTAACAAATCAAGTCATCTGCAGACGATTACCGAGATCAAGTCACCAAGTTCTATTGCTATAACAACACTAACTGTTTACTTTTTCATATAACCTTTAACAATGGCATGTAAACATGCCGAAATACGTATGAGGTTAAAATAAATAAATATTGTTAAAGTAATTAAGTATTTTATATACAGATAATCAATATGGACTTCAACGAGGTAAAGCTAGAATTTATAAATTAAATTAATATGTTCAAAAAACAATAAAATACCATAGAGCTTCCCTACGTTAAAGCCATTTAACAGTAAGATCGTAAAATGATCCCCCCCCCCCCCATTCTAACTTTTGAACGGTTTGGCGTGCAGCTACAAAATTTGGGTTATTATTATTGAAGAAAGTTGCTATTTTGTGAAAAACAAATGCCTCCTCAAATTTACAAAACGGTGACAGGGCGCCATTTTGAAAAAAAATAATAAAAGACAGGAAAGGTCGGGGAGCCTTTTTGAGTAGAGCATAATCCTAGATTTTGCGAAAAATTTTATACTTAGACTCAAAAACAAATGGCAACAGTCTAAAGCATAACAAAACTTATTTTATACCGTAATTGTTAGTATCGCCGCCGGTCTTAACATACAAAGTTCAATCTTGAGCAATACACAATAACTGAATTGAGTGACAGAAATAAAAAGAATAATTATTTCAATTGTTTAGACTTCTGTTGTTTCTCCTACTACATTTTTTAGTCGTTTGCTTAATATCAGAAACAGATAATTTAGAATCCTGTCATTTGTTTTTAAACCAATAAAATTTTCCCAAAATCTAGGATTATATTCTACTCAAAAAGACCTGATCAAATGAGGAGCCACTCGACTCCCAATGCCATTTAATATTTGTTTTCTAAACAACGCCCTCTCGCCATTACGTAAATTTCAATGGCAATTTGTTTTTCAAAAAATTGTTTTTGTTCTCCAATAATAATAATCCAAATTTTGTAGCTTCACCGTTCAATAGTTAGTAGGGGAGGGGGCCATTTTACGACATCACTATTTATTATAATACATTATCAAAAAGTTCAAAAAAATTTAGTATTTGTATTTTATGTATGGGAATATTATTATTGGTTTTATAACAATTCGTAGTTCCATTATTTTTCTGAAACTAACCCCAGTAAAACTTGATAATGTAAGACGGCCCTGAATAATAAGCTGCTCTGGAGGTTGGATGTATTGATATTTGTGGTATTGCTAATACTTTTGTTTAGGGAACAAATGCCTAAAATCAGTACTGAACTCTGGTTTCTCGTCTGTATATGGATATAAGATTTTGAAGCATCGCCATTGTCATTGTTTTTGGATTTTCAAAATTAATTTGACTTTATCGTATACTAGCCACAAAGAGCTGATCCCGATCATACAACTCCTTTTTGAGTAAATGAGCATTAAAGTCGAGATTTTCAAAACGTTGAAGCGGCCGCCATTTTAAAGCTAGAGAGTTCGGTAAAAACGTTTTCGAATAACTTTAAGTCCTTCTTTCAGATCCCGTGCTTCAATTTCCGGTTTCGTACTTTTTTTAAAAGCTTAGCTAGAACTACGATTTTCGAATACCTCTTGATTTAAAATTTCATCAAAATCAGTTCAGTATTTTCGCTTGTAGAAGCGTCACACACCCAGCCACAGCCGGATATTTTTTAAAAACCAGTTTTTTTGGGTTCCTTCAGCCCCAAAACGTGCATTTCCCTTAAAATCTAGACTTCGAAAAGTTTCATAAAATCGATACCTACGTAAGTAAAAATTAAATTTCAGGAATATTAAAATGTGGAAAAGCTAACAGGAATTTGTAGACAATCTTTATCAAAAAATTTCTTAACCCTGCAGCAGAGTCGGTGCAGTTTCGAAAATTTATGTTAGAAAATTGTCAAATTGTGATATAATAATTAAAAGATCTTTTGAAACATCCACTTAGAAACTTGCCACACGTGAATTTTCGAAAAAAAATCCTATAATAAGTATAAAAATTTATATTAACCACAATGCTAAGCTCTCGAGAACCTGTAAAATTGATTTAAAAGTGTTACCAAAATAAATAAGTTTCACAAATTTTCACTTTTAGTTCCAGTTTTGTAATTGTGAAAAAAATCGATTTTAAGATTTTAGCAAATATAGAAATTTTGCGCTTCTAGGAAACTAAACACATGTTTTATTGGTATATAATTTTTTAAATACGGAATTTTGAAACTATTATAGATAAAGACTGCTTGGGAAAACCGAATGCTTTTCTTGGAGCTTTTGAGCTTTAACGTGGTCGCTACGATTGTTAGAAAATTTTGTTTTTAACGCTTGTTTATTCCGGAATGTTAATGTATACGAGAACTTTTGAATCATCAAAACAGTGAACTTTCAAAGTATTGGAAATTTAAAACATGTTTCCATATGAAAAAAGGCAACACGATTTTCTAAACTTTTAGCTATAACTACGTTTTTACCTCGATGTTCTAAGTTTTCTGTGGCGCTTTTTAGAACTTCAGACATTAATGCATCTAGTACAATGTATTTCAAAATAGGTGGAACATGGCACATTAACATGCAAAAAGTAAAACAGCTCATTTTATGTCCCTAGAAGAATTGTAATACTTGTAGTCACCCTAAATGGCACGATTACATTTTTTTTTGACCAAATGGCAATTTATGTGAAAATTTTTACAAATAATGCTTTAAATAAATCATTCAAATATAATTACGCCACTAGTGCTTGCAAAGTCGAGAGGTTATGAGTTCAAACATTGATGAGGTCTACTTTCTATTCTTTTAATAATTGTAAGAAGACAAACAGGTTTATATAATTCTATTTAAAACGTATATTTATTATTTTTTAATGCTACATTAACAACAACATTAATTAGGTGAGACATAAAAACTTACAGGTACATTTTTTACAACTGAAGAAAATAGGTAGGTACATTAACTGAAGCCCAAAAATTGCACTGCTATTTAACAAAATAATTAAAAGTAAAAATGTATTGTAAATATTAACGCCAAAATGTTTTAATCTATCTAATAAACTGTAAAAAGTTTATCCTTAACTTTTTGTGTTTCACCTGATTAATGTTGTTACGTAGCAATTAAAAAATAAAAATTATACCTTTTAAATAAGATAACATAAATCTGATTGTCTTTCTATAGTAATTGTAATAATTTAAAAGTTGAGCTCATTAAGGTTTGAACTCGTAACCTCTCTCAAACCTTTCGCTTAGGAAGCAAATCACCTGCGCGCTACGAAAACATCTGAAAAACGGCTTTGCAGCCGATTATATGTAAAAGCACTGCGGCTTGACTATTATTAAATAATTTATTTAAATATTCATTTGTATTACATTTTCAAATAAATTGCGACGCAGGGGCGTCGTTAGGATAAGAAAAAGGGGGGAAGGGGGCACACTAGACTGTATACATACATTTCATATACAATTATGTACTATTTTGTTTTTTTAAATAAAACGTGGGGGCGCAACTTACAAATGGGGTTGCTAGCCCCCCGTCTCCAAGAATACCCATAACGACGCGTCTGCACGCGTAAAATAAGATTTCGAAAAGTAGAAGTGCCTCAGAGATACCTGGTATTTTGATAGTCATTTAAACTCCTAAATTCTCCAAAACTTATTATTTCAGAACCTCAACATTGGTGTGTGCTATTCACACATGCAGGTTTTACATCAATCCGGCCCTGAACTCGGAAAACTCCGTAGATACGTACAATGCAAATTCGTTATCACTTTGCATAGTATCATTATCATTTAGGTACAAACACGTGCTCGATACGTGACAATCTAAGGGATCAATTTTAAATCTATGTACCTAATACGATTGAATTATTTTTATACAGTAAAAAAATTATAGATTTATAACAATTTTCTGGTGTATTTAAAATGTTAGATATTAGTATCTTATTTCGAAACGATTCAAAAGCAGTTTTATGCGTACCATTTTTTATTCGGTGAGCCAAATGTTCGCATTGCCACCCTCTTAAAATTTCCTCTATTTCTAAATTTAAATGCGAATTAAATATTTTGTATAAAGATGCTCCAAAAATGTTGCGATATAATTTCTAATTTGTGCTTATCGCGGCTATATAACCGCGTCTAGTAACCTCGAGAGTAGTCGAAAGTGACAACGGATGGCGACATGAGGCAGTTTGTAGAGCAAAAGCAAATATTTTCAAAAACATACTCATTAACAATGCTACACTCGAGCAAATACAATTTATCAGCAAGATAACCGGCGGACATGCTTGTAAGTAACGAAGTTAAACGAATTAATTATTCATTCATTCACTTAATTATCAAAACCAAGGTCCGAGAATATTTGGCGGTGAGTCATAGTTATTCTCCATTCTCATTCCTAAGTCAGATTTAAAGTGATCTAAAAATGAACAAGCACAAAATGAATTACATGCGAACGCTTAGTAGTCCCAGTACCCCACCACGATTTTTTTTTATCTCTCATGATCTTTAAAAATGAATTATTGCCGCTCTTTGTTACGATGGGAGTTTTTATAATTATATAAAAAGTAATGGCCCGCCTAATACATTTTTTCACGTCATTCCGTTGTGAAATTTTACGCAAAGTTTCGGAATGAAAGGGTTAAGCTTAGTTTTTATTCAATTATTTCAGAACTTTTATATTTAATCTTAAAATTGGCATTTAATATTGTAAATAAAAAATCCTTTTTAGTCATCAACTGTTTCGTTATTATGTTAAGCCCATTTTAATTCAGAATGATGACAGTGGCGTCAACATTCAAGCATTTCTTTAGGTAACGTCATTGCTAAGTCATTCTGTGATATGTATACGTTTAAAGCTTTTTCAGAGAAGCATTAATATTTTAATCGAAACTATGAGAAAGAGAAAGAATACAAATACAGGGATGTAAGTTCAAAATAAGTAAAGTAAAAATGTGCTTTCAGCACTGCAATATTAAAAAAATCACTTGAAATGGATTCAAACCCAAACCCCCTGAAATTGTGGTGTAAATTTACAAACAAAACACTATAGTATATCCAAAAAAACATAATTATTTTTATTTAAAAAAAATGTACTTTTGGGAGTTCACAGTGCAAGTAAAATAATTAGCAAATCAATCATACTGTAGCTGTGTATATCAAATCACGTTTAAATAATTGTTTTACGGTTCAAGTCGAAATTTCACAATACAGGGGGAACATTAACATTAATAAACAAATTTACAAAAAAATGGCTGGTATTTAAAAATTTACTTTACATTATTACACTGTCAATATATACACCAATCGTCGGTATGTGCCGTTTCAGTAGCCTACAGAAAAGTTTAATCCGGATATTTTTGACCAAAATTTTATAGTGAATAAATGAATGCAAAAAATTCGTTTGTTAAATTTGCTGCTTTTAAGAATACAACCGATTAAATTAGCAATTCGCTATAGTATACAAGAAATATTTATTACCACTCCTGAGTCGGGAAAAGCAATCGGGGTAAATTATTCCAGCATCCTACATAGAACATCGTGTTTATTTACATTAAGAAAGCGTAAATAATTTAATCCCGAATAAACTCACGCAAACTACTCCTTTGCCATATTTGCTAGTTTTAAAAATGTAGCTATTTTGTTAGTTTGCTATATTATTCGTGAAACCAACGATAATTGAAAAATAACCGGCGAGAATTACTCAAACTTCCTCTGTAGTAAGTCCTATTTGTTTTGCTCAAAAAAAAAAATTTGGGAGCGATAGAACTTTCAAACAAAACACTCGTTGCTATGCAACGAGTTTTCGTAATTTTTTGGACACAAATCTTTTTCAATTCGCTCGTGATATAACTGTTGAATAAAGATAAATTTCGTCATACAGTAACGCCGTAAACCTTACTCAAAGATAAAAATGTGTGACCCAACCAACATTTTTAAAATAATATGTAACTTCTCTTCACGGATGAAATTTTTGCATTAAAAATAAAAATTGGACGTTACAAATTAGGTGGCTTTGAAGGTACATATTTCTATGGATGAAATCAAAGTTATAGAACAAAAACGTAACTTCCTGTTTAGAGGTTGACCTGTATAGTATATACCCCCAGCGGCAAAAAATGGGCCACCTTATAATATATGAAATAATGGCATTTTCTCTGAATATTATTTGCATCAGAAAAAACAACTGTACGTTGGCTGTTTTTATTGCTTATATAACAAAGAAATCTGATCTAAAAGAAACAATTGATTGAACAGTTAAAAACCGCTGGCTTCGGTACTGCTCTTTAAAACGTGCTCTGGTTCGATTCCGAATCAGGGTGACCCTAGGTGTGTTGTGCATGCTAGATGAAGGGTCATATGAATAACTTAATTAATATAACAATTAAATTGTGGAAAGAATAATACCATCATTTAACTTAATATCATGTTCAAGTTTTTGCTGATGAGTGTACTTATCCTATTCAGACACTGTAATTCGGCATTTCATGAAATACTCAGGCAGTCACATATATAGTGATTTGTGTTTCATGACTTTTTCACATTTCCATACTTTTATTGAAGTATAGCAAGTTATATCATGCAAATTTTCGAATTTCAGATTTTAACAGAAATACACGTTTTGGATTCCAAGGAACCTAAAAAAGTGGTTTTTAAAAAATGTCTGTCTATGGGTGGGTTCGTTCCTCTATATCTCCGGAACCCGTTGACCGATTATTATCAAATTTGGTATGTAAAAATGTTTTAGTTGATTTGTAAAGTTTTAAACCGGAAGTTAGAAATTTTATGAAGAAATTTTGAAAACTGAGTTGTAGTGCATCTTAAGGCAAATCAAATACTTTTTTCTATACGCTACAAATTTTAGAAAATATTGACGAGATTAATTCCCGATTACTCAAAAACAAAATATACAAACAATACAAATTGTCATATTACAAAATAGCCCCTACTAAAGGTTTAATCATGTGATGCAAAGATATTTTTGGAAATATGAAAATTGTAAATATGTCAGGTTTTTACAATTTTGGAAATTTTGTAAAAATTAATCCTCGAAAATTTTTTTGACATTGTGAGACGATTGAGCCTGTAGTTTGTTTTTTACTGATCTCTAAAATTTTGCTCTGACGCGTTGCAGAAATTTTGGAAAAATTTAAAATTGATAAATTATTTATTCAAAATCCCAAACGTCAATCGTCATAACATCAAACAGTTCAATATACCAATGAAGTAGTTTATTGGGATAGAACAAAACGTTAAAACATTCGAAAAATTAAGAGGCTTTTGTACTATGAACAACGCGTTTTCTGGAAGTTATGTGATTTTAACTACGTCTGGATCATCAATTATATCAATTAGCTCTAGTTAAAAAACATATTTTAAATTCTTTGCACATTTTTTATAACTTTTCACATAAAATTATTTACAGCGATTTTTGGTCCGATTTCCGAAGCGCGATGTCTAATTAGCAGTAGGGCGGTTACCTTGATTACGTAGGGTTTGGTCGATGTTATCGCTGCCCACTATGCTTACAGTTACAGTACGACATCCTATTGCACAGCCTTTTGCAAGTTAACATCTCTGCCGGGGTTTACTTTTATTAAATTCTTTTTTCTTTCTCTAATTTTCTATTAAATTTGTTTAATTATATTATGTATTTATTGGCGCGGCAATATTTAAAACGTAAAAAGTATGGAAACACACCAGGGATATATTTCGCATATGCTGCCTCCATTAGTTTAAAAAACACAGTTTTTTTTAATTTAAAAAATTTTTTTTTTATTTCATGATTGGGTATTTCATGATATGCTCAACTATACTATGTGACTACGATATACTCGTACATTACGTATTTAAAAAACTAAAATTGAAAAATTGATATGATGAGCACAAACGAAATTTTAAATTGGAATTTAATTCTGCATTAATTACTAAGCTTAAGAATCTAGAAAAATTGTGTTTGTTGTTTTCTTCTGAAATATCTAAAAACAAACCTCTATTGAAAAATGTGCATAACAAAATGATTAACGGGATTTATGCACTGAAAACTGAACACTGAAAAATACTCTAAATGGCAATTTCTTTGTAGGACATTTACATTGAAAAAAATTGGCACCTTTGCCACACTTGACAGATATTTGGGGCCAATCAGGGGCCAATCGCAAATTAAATAAAGTGATTTATTAAAAAATAATCATGATATAAATTAAAATTTTAAAACCAGTAAACCAAGTAACAATACTCATAACTTTACACTCTAGAGACACTTTATAATTTTACAAAAGAAATAGAACCGTATACTTTCGAGAAAAAATTGCAAACATCTATTAATACCTAAAGCATATTAAAATAGAAATAACTGTTTAAGTGTTAAATAACAAGTAAATAAATTACATTAAATGTTTTAAAAGTTTATAAAACAAATTTAGCTAAATTTTGATCTTTTAAATTTAATAATATGAACATTTAAATCGAAATAGAAAAAAATTAATTAAAATCAAAAAAAAGATATTTTCTAATTTTTTTTAATAGATTTTTTTCATACCCTTTCACTGATACAATATATACATCATTTCACATAAAGTTAATTATAAAATAATAATAATTATTATTATTAAGCATAAATCGATATGTAGATTATTCAGGCAAAAACCGGACTTTTAGTCGCAGAAGAGCAAAAACTGTCTTTAAAATTCAATAAGTAAACAAAACCCATAGGCCTACTCAAATCCATTAAATTATACTTGAAACGTATTGGACAAGAGTAATTCTGTAGTTGGTGCATTTTGCTATATCCTTTATAATCACTTCATCCATAAATAGCTAATTTTCGGATAAGAATTTAGAAAAAGTTGTTATATACTGCAATTCTTAAATTTTTTATTCAAAGTTTTTTCGTAGAACTTCGTCGTTGTATTAATGAATTTACACGTTCTATTTTTATTAATTCGTGGTTCCTATTTTACGTTTCTATTAAAAAATATTTTTGTAGTTTATTAAAATCATTTCGTGAAGTACTCTTGACCATTTATATTCTACGCTTATGAACCCTGATTTATTTTATTTTACTATTACACAAGCATCAGTTCCAGTTGACCAAATAAATAATATCTCATCTACACATGCTACATATGGTCAAACATATGGATGTGTTACCATTCAAAGCTCATAGATAATTCGTTTACAATTTAATATCTGCGCCAAATATATATTTAAAAAATCCAGAATATATTATTAATTGATTGCCTCATTATTTAAATACCGACTAAATACTAGACTAGAAATCCGGACTATAGTTACAGTTTACTTTTTTATAACATTTTCTAAGTATTTATCATGTTTATACTTGAGCTGTATATAAAACTAGATCTTGGTATGTTCTTCAATGTTGTATTAAAGAATTTATCCAATTTCTTGATGTCGCCCATACGCTCACTATTATTATAATTAATATTTTTTTAAATCTCTCAATCATTGCTCAAACATTTTAAGTATTTATTCGGTTACATAAAGTAAAAAAAAAGCAATTCGAAAAAACCAGATTCACAAAAAACTGAAGCAAGTACTTTTTATACAAGAACATCGATATAAAAATGTGAAAATCAAATCAAAATATTACCTTCCCGAGTAAGTTTTCTTTTAGAATTCGCGTAATTTAAGCTCAGAAAGTTTCCACTATACAACAATTTGTGTAGTATACTCAGCCTGATTAACATCTTCTCGGTTAATTATAAGAAAGCTTCCCACATTCTTCCCGTCAAGTTTTTATGTAGACACAGCTTCTATATCATTAAGAACAAATTAAAAAGGAAAACGAATTCTTTTAGGCACAGCTGTTGTTAATTTCGCATACGCACAAAAACCATGAACAACGAGTTTCGCGTTATATGAAATTTACGATAAAACTAATTAGAGTTCTTAGTAAAAACCGAGATGTTCAGTTAGCAACAAATTTTTCCCGCTTGTTTGTAACCGAACATACATACCCAGGAATTTGAGGCGTAAGTTGTTTACAACTGATACGCCATGAATGAAGTGATAATCGGGGGCGACTTGCTGGAGGATTTTTATCATAATTATTTGCACAATGATGAAACTGTTACAAGGCAAAGAACGATGCTCTTTCGACAAACACGCTTAGAATTATATCCAAGGCAAATAAAACCAACCGAAAAAATGAATGAAATTCGGCGAAAAATACCGGAAGCTACATGTTAAATTACGGATGTTCGGCAAATTAAACTAAATTTAGGAAATTCAATGGTGAATTGTCAAGTGTTATTTCGTAAAAAAAAACTGTACGTGCATGCCAAACAAGAAACCTTCACGATAATTATATATTATACAAAAATTATTGTGTGTTGATGCAAAAACCAATGTCATTGCAATTTTTGAACATAAGCAAAAATAAAAGCTGTTATTGGTAGTAAACTACTTTGAAATAATTGAGCAACATGCAAATTATGAAAATTAACACACGAATAAAAAAATTAGTATCTATTTTATAAGTTACAAGTTTGCTGAATTTCTGTAAGTTTTATATACTTTGGTTGCAATTAAAACTATCACAAGCTGTGAATACTACAGTTCCTAATGAGAATAGACATTGACAGATTTTTAGTTTCAAATTTTCAACACTATTTACAGCAAATAAAGTACGTTGCTTAAAAAAAGCAATAAGTATATACCGGGTGATTATTTTCAATCCGGAACATAGGACAAAAACATTGAATAATTTCTAAATTCCTCGTCTCCAATTCAAAAATACAGATGGCATTTTAATTTTAAGTTAATTTGCTTTTGTTGGCTAATTTTTATTTATATTGTTAATAAATTTAATAAATACATTTATTTACATAGTTGAATTTTATGGTCGAGTTCAAAATAAAGTTCGGATTGAAACTCAAAAAGGTAATAACATTTTTCATTTTAATATAACAACAGTCAAATTTAAAATGTTATTATCATGTTATTTTTGAAGATCAAAACGTAATAATACTATTTAAATATTCTGTATTAGGAAGTAATTGTTTAATACATTTTTCACTTTAAATGGCGTAAAATATTATCCTCTTTCGATTGGTATCATTACCAATTTTCTAGGTCGAACTGGGGACGTGGAATTTGAAATAAGGTAAAATTCAATGCTTTTGTCCTATGTCTCGAATTAAAAATTAATACCCGGTATATATTGCTATGATATTTGGAAGTGTATGTTTTGACTGGGGTATTGTAGTTCCTGGAAGGCCATTTTTGGGATGCTTGCTGTAATTCAATTTGCAATTAGAGGTTTGTGAACACTGCAAGATTTTGATATTCTAACTTTTAAACTCAGGGTTGCGTATTTTTGCTATAATTTCTTGTTATAATTTCTAATAATTTATATTTTCATATTTGTGAGGTTTGTTTTTATTGAAAGAAAAGAAAAACACAATCAGATTGATACGATTTTTATTTATGTTAGTTTTAATTATAATTTAGTTCAGAATTGTTCAAAAGGTTTAATTTATAAGAAGTTTTAGACTTACTTGTTTTGTGCATCGATTAATGTCATTATGGATGTCAGTGTCAATGTCACAAACGTATAATAGAATACTCATTGTCATGAGATTTATTTGTTTGTTCAAAAACATGGGAATCAAGAAGCAAGACAAAAGAATGGAAAATTTGTTTAGTTAGTTACGACTCGTCGAATTTTATATCCTCTGGAAGAATACAGAGGAAAAACGAGTTTAAAAGTAATGTAAAAGTGATTGTGAATATAAAAGAAGAAAATACAACTAATTATCAACGAATTGTGAAAAGTCCAGAAGAATAACAAGTATAAAGCGATCCAGAAAGTTTTCCCAGTTGTGATGGTGGTAAAACCAAGTTTAAAATAATATAAAACAGACCAGAGGAAGACTCAAACTAAAGGCGAGTGTTTGTGGTTACTTGAGGAACCTGCAAACTAGTGAAGTAGAAATTGGACATTCATCGTTTGCTCGAGTGAAGGATATCCCAATAAGGAGACGTTAAGATAAGTGTTCTCTTTTTAAAGGACGATAGTATTTAGTTAAATTTATTTGATTTTTCGCAAATTTCATTAGAAAATTGATTTATTAAATAAAACCTTTTTTTTTGTAACGTTGATATTGTTTTGTGTTTATCCTATCTCAAATTTATTTATTAATAATTTGTCTTACAAGCTAAATAACGACCCTGAGAAAGTTAATAAAGAGTCTCATAGAAAATATAATTTAGAATTGCGTGAATTGCGGGCATTTAGGGAATAGTTTTCTAGTAAGTACATGCACACGCATATCATTGCAATATATAACATTTATAAATTACAGAGTAGGAACTGCATTTATCATATATTGGACAAACTGATAAAACTTATAAAATCCATAAAAGAAACAAGAAAAGTTTTAAATAAAAATAAAAATTGAAAAGTAAGTAAGATTTCTTTAAATTACGAAGACAGCCAAATTTGAAATGAAACTCAGATTTAAAATTGTTTAAGCCATAATTGAAAGAATAATTCCCAATTCTTTTGTAATAATTGTTCCTTATGTAAATTTTTTAATTCGATTTAATGAAAATATTCCACTTTTCGCTTATAACTAAACTGGTTCGCAATTAATGCTTCTGTATCTAAGAGTTTAACCGATAAAATTAAGCTTGTATTATATTTCCTTTTAATTAATAATTGATTGATGTGTACGTTTAACATTATAATAATGGCTGATGCAGAAAAGCAATTACTTAGTTAGAACTTACACAAATTAAACTTGTACAGAAATTATTGAAAATAAAATGTTTGCTTTATAATAAAATTATAGAATTTATCACGTTTTGTGTCCAAACGTCCCCTACATATGTTAAATTTTTTGGGGAAAAAACACCCTCAAATTAAATTGGTAAAACATGATATTAGTAGAATAAATATAAAAAAAGCCATTCCTACAGATTATCTTTTTCGTAATTTTTAAAATCTTTACTTTGGTTATCTTCAGGTGTTAGGTGATGATGTTAATTTTTCTTACAAGACTGATTAAATTAAAATTCCAATTAAAAGTTACTAAGTAAATAAATGGAAAAAATCAAACTCCCCTATAAAAATCTTATAAAAAAATAATTCTCGCAGGAACTTTTTGTACTTTAAATGTAGGTAAATTTTTTTTCATTAATCACTTTCCCACATTTGCTTATTCATTTACTTCATTGTATAAAACTTAATTTCTGTTAATTTTTTTACATTGCTGTTGTATCGCAGTAAAAGTATTTTGTTCGAAAAATAGATTTAAAAAATCAAAAATCCTAAAATAATTTTAACTTCAAACAACCAGAGCTTTAGACTTTTAAAAATATGTTTATATTATTTGCAGTTGCAAGTGCGGGTCCTGGTTTTAACGGAAAAAAAATTGAATATAAAATGTTTATTTACTTTAAAAATTATGCATATCGGTCGAAGATCGAACACACTTTTAAATTTTCAAAATTAATACGTAAGTACGATATGACATTGATTACTTGAACAAAATTGAAATAAGGCTTAAATTCGGTGTTTGCTTTTTTTTTAAGAAACTCGCAACAAATTAGGTTCGTTAATTGTAAAAGCCGGCACCAACTGTTCCTTTTCTACAACAGTGATTTTGATGGAAATTTTCAGTAATCCTCTGCAGGATTAACAACAACTATGGGATTTTATATTAACAACAAGTTGATTTTATAGTGAAGAAAATGTATTGCTTATAAATAACAGCAGATGTGTTCAGCAAATACAAAACCCAGTTACTTTTTTGTTACTACAATCTTTTCACAGCAACAATGTAAAATTTTGTTGGAAACTTTTTTTTCATGGTGATAACTGATAAGTTTTTATCATGCTGATATGTTAGAAAGCAGTATGTTGTTAAAAGTAGGATATGTTCGATGCATGTAAATACCGGTACTGTTACAATTTTTTTAAAACATTTTTTTTGAGTAACTTTTGGCACTTAGTTTCATTTCAATGTTGTGTGTAACGATGATGATGTTATTTTCAATCGGATTAAATTTGAATTTGAGGGCAAGCGCTTTAGATAGAAATTATTCAAGGCGTAGGCAAAAAGAATGCGCGAAGATGACTAATCTTCTTACCCAGATTCAGGCGGTTCCTCTGCTTCGAAGGGTTGATCACGTCCTTCCTGGGAAAATTCAGCTTCCGGTTGATACTGTTCCATGATTGCTCACTTATAAGTGTGTAATGTAATGATATAATAATTAATAATCCTCTATTGGCGAATCCTCAACAACAGACGAACAGAGAGAGAGCACTAGCACACACGCACTCACACAACCTTAAGACTAATCAGTCTTGTTGTGTAAACTACGGCTACCAAGCACACAACCGAACCGGAACTAAGGCTAACGGAAACCGAACAGAAGGGAACGATGCGAATTTGGAACGGAAGCCAGAAACTGAAAGATAACACAGACAACTTCACAACATACCAACAATTATCACAAAAAATTTAAAAAATGCGCGCGGCCGAACGGTTGTAGACACGAAAATTCGAATCGCCGAAAGGGTCACTTTGGAAAGCGAAACCAAAAAGTCCTTTTCAGAAAAATGACGTAACACAACATATCACTCTAAATACGAGCTAAATGCGTACTAAGGACTTCAGAAATACCGACGCTTGCTCAGTCCTTTGTGCGCGCCGACGACACGCCCACTCCCCTCCAATCTCGTCTCCCTCCACCCAAGACCTACGTACGAACGCTCCCCTCAATTCGCCGTTACATAATCACTCCCAGCACTAGAATTCTACACACACCGAATTGTCATTTTGAGATACATATTTTTTTACGAATTATGTGATAACAAACGACGCTATCGATTGGTTCGAATTATCGAATCTACACCTAAAAATCTTCGGTAAATGTTTACCTACATAGAAAGGTGGGCCGGAACGATTGAATTCCGGTTCCCCTCGAGGATATATCAATGCTTTTCCCCCAATTTTTGTCTTAAATTTGAATAATATAATTTATTGTTTCCGTTTGGCGGAACAATAATGAAAGGCGTGTAATTCGAAAACGCCATGTCTAAAATATTTGCTTAAATTAATATAAATTACAAAAATTGAATAATGTTTTACTTACCCACATAAAAAAATAGAAAAACTGAAAAACTACAATTAAAGAGATTAAAATGTGTCTCTTTACATAATTATAAATGATCAATTATTTTAATAAAGTCTGAAATTGGGTTCCGAAGTAATGGAGAACAGAAAAAGATTTTAAAACAATCTAACAAACTCACCCACCTAATTAATTTTAAAACCAAACCATGCTGTATAAAAAATCTTAATTTCTCTATAGTTTAATTCAAAATATAATTAAATTAAAACTGCTTGTTTCATTCTGCAGGCTTTTTATTAACCGCCGAAACAAGTAAAGTCGCATTGCCTTCCTATTATTTTAGGACTTCAAAATTGCAATATTTTACTCAAATATTTTGTTTTTTTCGCTAGCAATACCCAGAACTATCATTTTTTGATTTATAATAAATAAGTCGGACTTTATTTCAAAAATGTGAAATACTGTGGGTAACAATTAACTAAATTGAAACTTTGCGAATAGTACCTACTAAAACAAATCACAAATTTAATATCGCAGAATGTTAAAATAAACATATAAAATTACAAAAATTATTTTAATCGTCTATTAAAATTTTAAATGGGCCCACAGACAGGGTGAAACATGTTAAATCACATTATTTATAAATCGCTAGGCAACCTTTTTTCCTTTTAAAGGTTACTTAATGCTATCCACAATTTTATAATGTATTTTAAAAGCAAAAAAATTATTATAAAATTTCGCGTTACTTAAATTTCCTGGAAAAATTCTCAATATCTATATATCAGCGGTATTAATGTAAGTGTCAACATATTTCAGAAACGAAACAAATTTTAACTCACTTTTGGCGACTACGAATAATTACAAAATTCAAGAACGAGTTTTTACTGTAAAAACGTTTTGCAAGGTAACTAAACTAGAGTTCGCGACTAGTTCTCTGTAAAATTTAACAATGGTTCTATTCTACCTACTTTTACAATAAAATAGATTCTTAGAAAGCTCTACAGATTACAACAAATATTTTAGGTTTCGTAACTGAAATTAAAGTTATAAAACCTTTTCATTTGGCGTATAACAAACTAACGGAGATATTTGACATTTTCGTTGCAAATAAAATTTTCAATGTTACTACAATTTTTTTTAGATTGCAATTCTAATTTGTTTTGACAAAACTCAAGTTGATAATTCAAGTATTGTAAAAATACGTGTTAAAAACAGTTATAGATTTAAAAACTCACAATTACTTTTCACATATTTCAATAAAATGTGTACACTAAATAAATACCTAAAAGAAAACTGAAATTTTGACGGAGTATACGCAGATTTTATCTAAATTAAGAGCTATGCGTTATTTCTCACTATTTTTATATCTTAAGGGATGCAGAACACAACATTGTGAAATACAGTTTGGAAAATTCGGAACCGTCAAATAACAAAGAGAGGACACAAACGTCAAAAGTTTTAGATTATACGTTTAGGAAAGATTTACAAACGAACATTTTCCGTTTGATTACTAAAAATAAATAATAAATATTTAACTCTAGATAATCGTTTGAAATACGCCACGATGAACTAGAATACACGGGAGGGCGCACGACGCTATACAAAATTTTCAAATCTAAGTCCATACCTCGAGCTTGTATAATGCATTACTTTAAAGCAACAAACATATTTGTGATTTATTTTAATCTGAAATGTTGACTGCCTCTTGATAGTCCAGTCATTACGTCGATAAAATTTATTAAATGTGGAAATAACCTAGGAATGGATTTTCTTTGCCTAAACTCTTTATTTTGGCATCATAATAATAGCTCTACGTTTAGTTTTTTCAAAACAGCTCGTTCCCCGTGCAGTAGTCCGAGATAAATATAAACAATAAAATTCTCTACAAAACTACAACAAAGTAGGGTCCTACCTTAAACAGTTTCTGTGATATGGCCCCTCAAAGCTGATCCTTTTATCCGCGATTTTTGGCCCAAAAAAAACGTACTTTTCAGATTTTGTAAAATTGTCCCTTTCTTGATTATCCCACGGAAAAATGGTCTTGAGATAAGTGAAAGCAGACTCAATTTTCTGTAAATCACAAAAAAAAACATTCCTCTAATATTAATAGATCCGAAGTTATGACTTCCCACAGTTAACCATTTTGATGCTTTTTCGGTGCAATTTTACATAGTTCGAGTGTTTGGAAATGTCTCGCTTCCAGTGCACCCAATGTCAAAAGTCGTTCGATAAAGAATAGAAGTATACAAAAATCCCTACAAAACTTAAAAATATATAACGTCTTAGCTTAAATAGTTTCCGACGTATGGCCTCTTGAAATTTAATGTTTTTTCCCAAAAAAACTAAACAGTACGTTTTTTGGTCAAACAATACAATACTTCGAGAGGTCATAGCTCGGTAACTATTTGAGCTAGAACATTATTTTTATTACAGTATTGTAAGAAATTTTACGTAATTACTTCCAGTGGTAAGGCAGTTTTACGCGGGATGCCCTTAAAACAAACTATTTCGATAAAACTTCATTATGTCAAAAAGCATCAAAATGGTCAACTTCTGTATGTCATAACTCCGGACCTATTAAGGCTAAAGACATGTTCTCTTTTTCAGAATTACAGAGTCTGATTTCACTCATCCCCGGACAACTTTTTCGACTTTTTGCGCCTATTTTGTAAAATCTCGAAGGTTTGCGGAGCTCGGCCGAAGTCGAAAACTTAGAACCTTTATTTTGATGCCATAATAAAAGATTTAAGCAAAAAAATGCATTCCGGAGTTATTGCCACATCTTTGTACTTGACGACTGGACTATGGGGCAAATATTATATTTCCAGTAATAATAATAATAATAATAATAATAATAATAATAATAATAATAATAATAATAATAAAAATAAATCCAAATGACTCAAATGTCTTAAACACCATCCAAAAGTCTGTAATTTTAGAAACATGTAGAATAGTACGACAAACTCTTAATATCTTTGAAGACTCAGTATAAAAACAACATCACATTTTCCGGTGATTGGCTAAGGCCCCACCGAAAATATTTCCAGGAAGAAGAATCCTGAGATAACTCAAAATAATAATAATGATAATAATAATAATAATAATAATTTATATTGCCAGTGTTGCAATATTAGATTTCATTAATCCACATTTTATGCATTTAAAAACGCTAAAATCGACACAATATCATCATCCATGTTAACTGCAACGTAACGACATAACTCACACTTTGCCTACTACAGTTTGACAGCATACTGTAAAAAAACCCAAACTAGAAGGCACGATTTACAACACAAAAGTTTCAATATTTTGCACGTTATATGCTAAATAAACAGTGTTTATTAATGATGCGAAACGTATTTTTTTCTATATAATTAATACAACTGACATATTTCTAAAAACAATAGTAAAAATCAAACCATATTTGCAGGAAGTTTAAAAAGCACAAAAGTTTTAAAACACTTAAATTGGTAGTATCTGAAAGGTGGTAATATTCTCTATCGATTGATACCGCAATCACTATTGTAGGTTTACAGGGAGAGTATAAGTTTCCACCCGGTACAGAATAACAAATAAGGTATTAATTTTAATTGCAAAAAAGTGAACAAGCTCAAACTTCTTATTTTAGTATCGAATATTTACAATAAAAATACAATGCTTACAAAGTTGAAATACTTTAAAAAGAATTTAGAAACCAGTTAAATTTCTAAACAACACTTAAAATATCAAATCGTATTAAGATGAAGATTTAAAAATTGCCAACAATGTACCAGTTGCATATTTAAATAAACAGATAAATTTTAAGTTTGTAATTAATTTTTATAATCGAAATTTAGCAAGCAATAAAATCGAAATTTTCGTTAAATGATTAAATTTAAATTCAAACCTGCGCAGTTTTTTACAACTAAATCTCTCGGAGCAATTTTAAATGAGTAAAATAATTGGTAAAAACTTTAAGAGTAAAATGGAAATTATAAGAACATGTGAATATTGTTAGGCTAGAGTTAAAGTTTAAAATCTAGAAATTGAAAAATTTGTAATTTTATTTATTGTAAGTAAAACAATTCTTAACTTCAACAGGTTTTTTATTTTAGCCTTATACGGAACAATAAATCTTCATAATTTGATCTAGGTTTGCTATATCTGCGTCCAGAAGACTTGAATTTTCATTCCAAAACGTCCAATAACGGTAAAATTAAGAGATCAATCAGCACACAGGTTTATGATACATAGCACTTTAGCATTTGCTTTAGGTAAAATTAGCTGTGATAAATAAATTTCGATTATTAAACAAATTGCATACAGTAATGGTTATAATACTCAACTTATTGATACACTAATTAAAGAGAAAAATTATAAATTAGCTATTCAGAAACTTTATCTAACTATTTCATCAGATAAAATGAAATACACGTCAATTCCATATTTTGGATATAAATCAGAAAAAATTCCCAATATTGTAAACAAAACAAATAAATGTAAAATAACTTTTAAAACAACAAAAAAAACATTTTAAACACTTAGTTTAACGCTAAAGAAAAAACAGACAATTTACTAAAATCAGGCATCTACAAATTAAATTGCTCGCACTGTAATTCGGTTTATATAAGCAAACAATTAGCAATTTTAATATTAGGTGCAAGAAACACGTACGTTGTCACAAATATAAACACCCACATAAATCCAATTACGCTAAACACTTATTAAAACACAATCATTCAATGACATCTAATAACACTATAAAATGTTGACATTTTTGTGATGATAAACGTAAATTGGGATATACTAGAAGCATTTCAAATTCACAAATATTCAAAATCTGTACCTTTAATGAATGAGCAAATTGATCTCTTAAATTCACCAATATTGGACGTTCAGGAATGAAAAATCAAGTCATCTTGACGCAGATATAGAAAACCAAGATCAAGTTATGAAGAGTTATTGTTTCTATAGCAACACCAACTGTTTACTTTTAATCTTGCCCCTGAAAATGACAACATGTCGCAATACGTATAAGACTAAAATGAAAAACCTTTTGAAGTTAAGAATTGTTTTATTTAGAATAAATTAAAATGAACTTCAACTTATTAATAAAGTTATTTTTTAATGTTAATTTTTATTTTAAATGTTATAAAAGGTTTATTGAAATCCACAACCAACGCAAAACATGCAGAGCGTCTAATTGAAATTTTAAAACACAAAATGACCAAACAAAAATATAACACACGAGGCAGAAATTGTTGCAAGAATCTTGAAAAAACAAAATTTTAGTTTATGAAATATTTCACTTATGAAACACATTTTTTAAATATTACAAAAATTAAAATTATGTTACAATAACATTTTTAAAGCCAATTTTTTAAGAGTAAATATGCCAAGGAACGAATATCTGTTTTTCTAGACAGACAGCAGATTTAGATTTCAAGCACAGATAACACAAAGTATTGACGTTTCTCTGGAGCGTCTTAAAATTTCAATCTTTTCAGAAATTCTAGACAAATTCCAAGTTTTACCTAGTACTTACAGCCTTTGTGGAGAAGGGACATCCCTAACCAAAACTGACTTTTTAAGCCATAAATTTCAGACAAGGGTTGTTGAGTTTATAACGGTCATGTCTTCTTAAATGTTAAGTTGTGGTTTACAAAGCTTAACTTTAAGTTTACAACTAGTTTTGATTTCGAACTTTTATATTTTTTGAAAGACCAAATAGTAAATGATATACAACTTTTGAACGTACAAAAGAAATCGTTCAGGAAAAAAAATTAACTGGTAATCTATAACGGAATTTAAAGATTTGTATGTACAATTTTTAGATCTTATTTCTTAGAGCAACAAGGTCGCAGCTTATTTACTATTCAAATATAGGCCATTTTCCCCTCATATTTCAGGTAATATCGGAACAACACAAAAACCAACAGCCGGTCACATTTTAACAAGTCAGTTTTCCTGTTCCTTCCAATCTGTTCACTTGCACGAAAAACAGTGCTCTTTAGTTCAGATTAGAAACAAATAGGTATCTCGTATTTGTGCGTTATATAGTTGTAAAAGGTGTGTAGTGATTTTGTAGCAATTAATGATTTTTTTTTATTTGAGAAGAGCGAAAATTTCTAGCTTTTAATTAATAATATTATAGTTGGCAGATTTACAGATAATTGGCAGAACTTTCTCAAAAGATTTTCTGAAATCATCAATTGACCGATTGAAACAACGTTTTAAAATATGAACAATAACTTTGTTCGTGGTGATATAAGAGAATTCTTGGGTTATATTACAATAAAACCAGTGTTTTGCTAACACAAAAAGTTTTTTTTTAAACTTTAAATGAAATAAATTCGTTCAGGTGTTCACAGTTTTACTTTGTAGTTGAAAAACAAACTGACAAGCAGGATATAAAAAAGCAAATTTAATTTCTTTGGTTTAAATCGGTTTTTTTAAATTTTAAAATTACTATTTTGTGTTTAATCACGCGTTATGATTTTTTAAATTAAAATTCATTATTTACAATTCAAGTGATTTTTGTAAGGTATAAGGGGAGTTTCTAATGATTTAAACCTTTTAATAAATTATTATATTTTAAGAAATGAAATCAACATGTTAGTGGTGCATTCTAAACATTAAAAGGCTGTTGACGATAACAAAGCAAAATTGACAATTTAAAGCGAGCTAGTCAGGATCATTAGATGGTCTTAGGTTGGCACGATTTTAATCATTTGATTTAAAAGGCGATTTAAGTCATCATGGTTTAAAATTTAAACCAAAGTAATTTTGTTGCTTCAACTATGTAATCAATGATTTAAGATTTTTGCAATAAAATGCATTTAAGTTTTGGTTTTTCAAATATTTGCATTTTGAATCTATTTTTAATACTTGATAATGATTGAATTTAGACTACAATTATTAAATATATCTCAAACTAACGTTATTACTAACAAAAGGAAACACCTTATCAATAAAAAAAAATAAGTATTATACCGGGTCGCTATTAAAGATGGAACCAAAACTCTCCTGCTAAAACGGTTTGAGATATAGATATGAAAATTGGAAGGCTTCCCTTTGAAATTATTTCGCATATTTTGAAGTTAAAAAAAAATTTCTTTGACACATGATTTTTGAGCGCGGTCGCCATCTTGAATTTTTTTAAATGGCAACATGGGCTTTGTGATACATCATTAGAAAACTTATTTTTTTCTCTTTCTTACTACCTTAATCATGTATGGTGTTAAAGTAGAAAATAATGCCGTATGCGTGGCTGGCTAATGTATTGCACTTTAAATCTAGATACCTTTGCAATAACGAAACGTCAAAAATAAACAAAAAACAATCAGCAGGGGTTTAATAAGTGACAAAAAACACAGTACATATGGTTTGTTTCCTTACAACTATTGTATTACGTGACAAATAAACCTTAATTTCGTGAAATATGGCAAAGGTTTTTCTAATTTTTCTGCATTATTTTCTACTTTAACACCATACATGATTAAGGTAGTAAGAAAGAGAAAAAAATAAGTTTTCTAATGATGTATCACAAAGCCCATGTTGCCATTTAAAAAAATTCAAGATGGCGACCGCGCTCAAAAATCATGTGTCAAAGCCTCCAAATATGCGAAATAATTTCAAATGGAAGCCTTCCAATTTTCATATCTATATCTCAAACCGTTTTAGCAGGAGAGCTTTGGTTCCATCTTTAATAGCGACCCTGTATAATGTAAACGTATAATTTTTTATTGTTAGTAAATACAATAAACTAAAAAATTATTTTTTGATTTGTTAATAACTCGACGATATCTTGTTATTATATTTTTTTAATCCTGACTTCTGTTAACCCTGTTTTGATTCATATTCATTTTTATTCAGAGCCGTGAAGTGTATACAAAGTATACATTTTTGTGTTTTTACAAAGTAACGCTCTTAGTTTAGCGGTTTTAAATTCTTGATTTAAATTATGATTATTTTTAAATTTTTATATTTAAATCACGATTTAAGTCACTGATTTAAATCAAGCATAATCAGCTGACAGAATTTTAGCCTACTAATAGAATGTTTTTAGACATTTAAAAATAAATACTACAAGTGGCAACCAGGGACATTTGAAGAATTTGTCAATATGTGTTAGCTATTTTTGTTAACTAAATTCAACAGTCTTCGACAGTTATTAAAAAAGAATATAATTGGCAAACGCCTCAAAAATCCAAAATACATGCTTGAGTTGTTAATAATTAATATAATATCTGCGCTCCATAGCTCGCAAATGGATGGGTTCGATTTCGATGAGCTTCGGAATTTGAGGGTATATCAAAAGTACCTCAGGGGAATAAGCCTTTAAAAACAAATTCAAAAACCGGAAGCGGACGTTAGACATATTTTCTAAATCTGAAAACGGAATCTCATAGAAGATCTCAGATCAACCTAAACGCTGTTTTTCCGAAATTTCTATCTTCAAAACGGTGGCCCCTACGATTTTTTTGAAAATTTTTACTTTAACGCTTCATTGCTCAAAAACGAGTTCACACATCGGAATCAAATTTGAATTGTGGTAGTTTTAGGGGAACACAATATTACCGTGTACGAGAATTGTTAAACGCGTGAAAATGTTCAAGAAATTATGATTAGAAAATTTGGTAAATTTTCATAAACGTATTGATCAACATTGGGACGCACAATTTTTTTCAAATTTCTTAGGCTCGTAGTGCTGGGAATGACCTACAATTTGGTTTGGTTTCCAAA
Source organism: Ctenicera cuprea (assembly GCA_958336395.1). Lineage (NCBI taxonomy): Eukaryota > Metazoa > Arthropoda > Insecta > Coleoptera > Elateridae > Ctenicera > Ctenicera cuprea. The sequence goes on from OY284487.1 coordinate 52,284,237, forward strand.
CCGCCAATTTCTCTGTGACGCCTTCTATAATATTTAAGAAATCGAAAATTAATGCCTTTCTATTTAATAAGCGGGGGACCAAAAACAATTTTTGTTTAAGCTAAATTGCTCAGCTGTGATAGTAGAATAAGAAACATCACTTAATTTTTAGGTGCAGCAATACGGCTGATGAATTTGGATATTTTCAATACTAATGAATCTGTTTACAAAAAATCTATAAATAAAATGTTTATTCTTATAAGAATTTGGTTTTGTAATTCACCGACCCGGCGACTATAATAACTTGATTAAATCATCCGTCCGATGCAAAGGTAAATACTGTGACTGCATAATAGTTGTGTATTGGGAGTTTTGCGGCCCTTACTGCTGTGTGGTTCCATATTACTGTTTCATTAGTGAAAATTACTGACACTGTATTTGCTGCAATTAATATGTTACATTATATTATTTTGTTTCTTCTTTTAATTATTTGTTTCCTATAAAGACGTATTTATAAAATTTTAAAAATAGGGTAAAAATAATTTTTTTAACTGTTTGGAGCCGCTTTACATTTGAAAGATTAACAGCGCGGCTAGCGACTTATGTTCCAATGCTGTTTGTACTACAACGTTGTGCATTATAACTTTTGGAAATATAACATGTAATTTTTAAGTGCAGGAGTTACAGTTATAACAGTTTTATTTTGACAATACTTTCATAAATAAGTTTTTATGTAAAGCAGACTTATCAGTACCTAAGAGGAATTTAGGTAACTTTTCGTAAGTGGACAATTTTTTACTATTATTTCTGAAAATTATAAAACTCTTAGTAAATGATTGAATAAAAATTGAAAAAAAAGATTTTTTTATTATCTAGCAGCAGTGGATAGCAGTTATTTTCTAGAATAGTATACAAATTATGTTTTTTTTATAGTTTCAGAACTTTCGTATAGCTTAATATTTCTAATTATGTTTAGTCACTGCTCCTCACACAATATTTTTAGAAACCTTTATGCAATCAATGATTATTACAAAAAATTAAACAATTTTTTTAAAAAGAACATCTAAAAGATTTAAAATTTAGAAGCCGCACAATTTATTTCCAGTTGAAGAAAGTACACAGAAAAATAAAAGCAGAAAGATAACACATACAAACCTTTATTTGTTTAAATAAAAAATGTATACGGATGCCTATTTAACCCTTTTATCGATCATCAATAAATAGGGTACCAACAGAAAACAAATACCGGGAGTACTTTTGCAAAAATAACAAAATTTAGAAGATGGTGCCTCAAAGTAATATTCACCAAAATTTGAACAACAATGAACGATAAAGGGTTAAATACTGTACCGCTAATGAATCATGTGTAAGAGCAAAAAATTTTATTACACTTTTAATACAATTAATAATACATGACAGTAACAATCACATTTTCAGTCTTGAGGTGATAATAAGCACCATTACCATGAAACACCATTTCTAACGGGCACCTGCACCAGCGCGTCTGCAAAATATCCCCAAGAATTTTATTTTAAGAATGTCTAAAGGAGTATTTTCTAGTAAATTTTATAATTACTTTACAGCGAAAAGCAGTACTGGAACTAGTGAGGGAGGAAATTTGATTTTTTCCCAAATTAGTTTTGTACATATTTTTTACATATTAACTTTACGTTTTTTTTTGAAAATTTGTGTAAATGTCTAGATCCACCAGCTGTAGCAATAAGCATTAAATATATCTAAATCTAAAAGCAAAGCTCCATTCAAATACTTATTCATATTATTAAACTATCGCTTTCGTTACCTTCGTAAATATAGTTATGTGGTAGAAGCAGGTGTCATCATTTAATAACAAAAGCAGTAAAATATTTTAATGGAGATATTTCTTTAAAAATGTTACATTATCATGTGTAGAATAACCCACTAAACAATATTATAGGGGGACACATCCAAGAATAATTACAATGGCTAAATATAGAAATCCGTGTTTACATGCGTTGGCGGTGGAAACATTCAATGGAATTTAATAAATTTCAGCTGTTCATCAAGAAACTAAACATTGTTTGGTTTAAGGGAATTTGTGCACGTGTGAAAAAATTTCAAAAATCGGCCATCGTAAACAAACAATCCCCACCATTTTATAAATGTTTATCAATAACCCAGAAGTACTTTGTAAGAACTTCACCGATTGCTATGACGTTTCAAAAATTATTCCCTAATTTGAAATGGCTGGCTTGGAAGAAGTTTGTGCAAAGTATTTTCAACAAACAATGTTTCAGTATGATTTAAAAAACTCACGTACTAATGTGCCTTTTTGTAATTCACAGCACAGAAATATATGGAACGCCGTTTTATTTTTTTTGGCGGAAGCGAGTTTCAACAAAATAAAATTATATATTGACATGTTTTAAAAATAATTTAGAGATATTATTAATTTAATATAAATATCTTAACGATGTATAGGTTTATAGTGCAAATATATTTCAATTAAAAATATCTAAGACATTTTTAATTATTTCAAAATATCTCTTACTTATTTTTTATTGTCTTAAAACACATCTAAGATATTTTTAATTATCTACTTAAGAATTTCCTATAGATATTTTAAAATATTTAACCGCAATTTGAATTTAAAATATCATGTTTTTAATTACATTTATTTTCTCAAGATCTTAGACATTTAAAAAAATATATTCCATTTCGAATTATCTTTAGATGTTTTAAAAATAAATTATACACTAACTTTAATTTAAAATATCTTACTAATTTTAAAATAAAAGAATCTAAGATATCTAAGATATTTACCGTCATCTATAAGGTACGTACTACCGCTAAGTCGAGACTTGCATGGATATATTATAATCTTATTTAATAATGCATTTATTCGTGTTACCTAGCGCAATCTGGGCTGCTAAGTAATAGAGAATAGACTAATAGTATATGTTTTGTGACTGCAACAACAATTTACAACGATCTTGTTTTGCAGATTTGCATTATATATTGCTATGATATTTGGAGGTGTATGTTTTTACTGGGATATTGTAGTTCCTGGAAGGCAATTTTTGGGATGCTTGCTACAATTCATTTTGCGATTGGAGGTTTGTGAGAATTTTAAGGTTTTGTTTTTCTAAGTTTTAAACTCAGGGTTGCGTATATTTTGCTATAATTTCTTGTTATAAATTCTAATAATTTATATTTTTCATATTTGTGAGGTTTATTTTTACTGAAAGAAAAGAAAAACACAATCAGATTGATGCGATTTTTATTTATGTTAACTTTAATTATAATTTAGTTCATAATTGTTCAAAAGGTTTAATTTATAAGAAGTTTTAGTCTTACTTGTGTGTGCATCAATAAATGTCATTATGGATGTCAGTGTCAATGTCACAAACGTATTAAAGAATACTCATGGTCATGAGATTTACTTGTTTGTTCAAAAAATGGGAATCAAAGTAGGAAGACAAAAGAATGGAGAATTTGTTTAGTTATTTACGACTCGTCTTGGAAATTAAAGACAGAGAAATTTATATCCTCTGGATGAATAAAGAGGAAGATCGAGTTTAAAAGTAATATAAAAGTGATTACGAATATAAAAGAAGAAAATACAACGAATTATCAACGAATTGTAAAAAAATCCAGAAGAATTACAAGTATAAAGCGATCCAGAAAGTTTCTCCAGTTGTGGTGGTGTTAAAACCAAGTCCAAAATAACATGAAAGCAGTCCAGAGCAGGATTCAAATTAAAGGCGAGTGTTTGTGGTTACTTGAGGAACCAGCAGACTAGTGAAGTAAAAGTTTCGACATTCATCGTTTGCTCGAGTGAAGAATATCCCAATAAGGAGACATTAAGATAAGTGATCTCTATTAGAAAGACGATAGTATTTAGTAAAATTTATTTAATTTTCGAAAACTTCATTTAGAAATTGATTTATTAAATAAAACCTTTTTTTTTGTAACGTTGATATTGTTTTGTGTTTATTCTATTTCTTATTTATTTATTAATAACTTATCTTACAAGCTAAATAACGTCCCTGAGAAAGTTAATAAGAGTCTCATACGAAATATAATTTGTGATTGCGTGAATTGCGGGCATTTAGGGAATTGTTTTCTAGTAAGTACATGCACACGCATATCATTACAATATATTAGTAAGTGCGCAGCGTTCGCGTTCAAGTCTGCAGATGTTCACTGTTAGATTTCAGATTGAAACTTAGCGGACCTACAAACTCTATAGATGGCGGTAATTTGCCATTATTTTACATATTCCACAATTATATTTTAGTTTAAAAAAATCTAAGATATTTTAAAATAGACCAATATTCCAATATCTAAGATATTCTAAAATAGACCAATAGACCAAACACCTAAGATCTAAAAAAAATTGTTTTTAAATATCTTAAGATATTTTAAATTAAAATTGTTTTAAAATACCTACAGTATATTTAATTATAAAACTTTTTAAAATATCTATTTCAGATAGTCGTAAATAGATCAATTCTAAATATTGTACACACTTTTTAATTATTTAATGATATTTTAGTACATTAAAAATTTACAGGTGTTTTTCCGAGTAAAATAATATCTAAGATATTTGTAATATAATCGACAGAAACAAATTAATTGCAAACATATAAGACATTTTTAACGACATAGTAGTTCTACTTCTACAAAAATTTTAATAACAACGAAAACATTTCAAGAATATTTTAAATTAAATTATTACAAATATTGTATAGATACATTTTTTTAATTTAAAGTAACTATACCATAGTTAAAATAAAAATATATCTAAGATATTGTGAATGTGTTTATTTACATAATTCCGAATGAAAGTTTTAAACAACAATATCTTCGAGATATTTTAAATTAAAGTACCATAATAAGCACACGTCGACTATTAAATTATAACACGAGAGTGTTTTCAAACAGTTTTAAATTATCTCTAAGATATTTTCAAATAGGCATATTAAAAAAATATCAGAAATATTCTTCAATATTTTTGAATATCGAAGATAGTTTCGAATAATTACAAATATCTAAGATATTTTTAATTAAATATAAATATCTATAAAATATTTTTAAATTATGTACATGTTTGCGTTTATTCTACAGAAATCACTGTCAATAAAAACTAAAACGGCGTTCCATTGAAATACGTTGATCGTTATAAAAATACTCAATTTACAAGTAGAGATACTTAAACAAGCAGAACTCAAAAAAAGTTCATCTATTGCATGACACATAAAAAATAATGTCTAAATTCAAAGAGACATGAAAATGTTTATAAAAGATTTCAATGTAAAATTTTTTGATATAAGTTCAAATGCAATCAGCATATTATTCGATTTTTTACAATATCGGCCATATTTAACACCACAAGGGCATAATAATCTGTTTTGAATAATTTACAGTCACTGTTTGGGTTTCCTGAAGCATACTGCAAATTTCATAATAAATGTTTTTCCTAGCCATAAAATGCTTTATCGGCCAACAAATAATATGTTGGGTCGTTAGCAACCATTAGCAACGAAATGCAATATAAAATACGGTATCTAATAGTAAATAAAAAGTCGACATTTACACCAACGAAGGTAAAATTATCTGCGAATTGCAGAAAGAACAAGGTACCAATTACAAATGGCGCCTCCACCAAATTAATCAAAAAAATCCCATCATGAACTTCAACGGTAACAAATGTGAGGCGGGCGATTAGATCGGCATAGACGAATAGCTTATACGTGGATGATGGCAAAACGAGAAGACAAGATGGCATGCAAGCACCTGCCCCACAACCTGCAATTTGCCGTTTACGAGGTTTTAACAACTCGCGTACCGCACCGGAAGTGGCGCTGTTTAGACAAAACAGCCCTCGCGCCCCTCGTCTAATCCACGGCCGCCAAGGGGCTCGTCGCTCCAACAGTTCGTAACGGATTTAGAAACTAAGGGACCAGCCCAAACTTCCAGTTTCTATAACATGGAACGGTTCGTTTCGATTCAATAGAAATTAAGTTTGAAGATTGGGGTTTAACTTTTGGAACTATTTCCTTTACGTCGCAAAATGATGAACTGATTAACCAACTTCTATAATACACCAGAATTCCAAAATACCTTCATATCAAGGTTGATTTTTAATATTTCTTTTTTCCCTTAAAGTAGGAGAAAAAGCGACAAATTGTTTTTAGATTATGTATCGACTTTGCAACTATTTCGAAAGTTTGTAGAATTAATACATTATCAAACGAAAGCATGCTTACATAAATACAAAATATAATAAATACAAAAAAAAACACTTCCAATAATAACAAAACCTTGGAAAAACTTCCAACAGATAAATATTAGGAAACAAATTTAAAAAAAAGAACAGGTAACAGCAGAAGATCAGTATGCAAAAGTTCTTAAAAATAAGTCGAACGAAAAACTTGTAGTAGAAACCGTTAAAAAGAACAAACAATAATCATCACAATGAAAAATGTCAAAAAACAATTTACGTGTAGGAAGAAAAAAAAGAAAACACAATAGCCAAAGAAAAATAAACTAAAAGTAATCCAAGCTTCGACAAATTTACTATATTCTAGAACGAAAAAAAAATAATTCGTTGCTAAACTAAGACAGATTAGTATAAATTAAAAAAAAAGAAAGTCTCCGGAAAAAACGTCATATTCAGAACAAACAAAAAATACGGAAAGAATGCAATAGCTGCGAAAAATCATTTTTCACCACGTTAGCAATATCTTGCGAAAAATACTTAATTCCGTTGAGAAGTAGTTTTGCGCAGACATTTTTCTTTTTTCGGACTAGGTACATCACACATATTATTCTACTTCTCCAATTCGAGCGCTCAATTGTCGTACCAACAACCAATTAAATTGCTTTTTTAAAAATTTGCACTAGTTATATTAATAAGTAAATAAATAATAGAAACAACACGACTAGTGACAAGGGAGAATTTTTAAAATTTTAGCTGCACTACAAATCGCAAAGAATGACGACCATTGAAAATAATTAAAATACATTGTAAGTAAATTGCGTGTGATATAGCCATTACAAATATAGGACGTAACCGTAATTTTCCTGTGATAGACTTGTGTTTACCGGATAATAGGGATCACTAGTTATATTACCTGCGAAAAAAACAACTAGTGGCAAATCCGACTCGTAAAAATGGAAGCTGCGGCAGAACACGCGAAAAATGACGATTTTTCCCATAAGATTCGCCGTAATTGAAATTATCAAATTACATCGTCATTAATTAGTCATTACAAATATTACACGTGGCCACGAGTGCTCTACCGATAACCGTGGTTTATATTCAACTTATGTTAACTATTTCAGACAACTGTAATTACCACTGTTGTTACGTTAAGCATTTGGAAAATGCAATTTCATCATTTGTTGCAACACACTTCCATAAGAAAGAATACAAAAACTTTTTCTAAAAAATGTACGATAACCCTTTTAGTTAATTTCCTAAAATTTGTAGTTTTTCTGATTTGGTTATACTAAAATTTTCTCGATATTCAAGAGTTTCCTTTTTTATTTTGTTAATCACTTCCGAAAAAAAGTAATCAAAATCTTTTTTTTAAACAAATTAACAAGAACATTTTTAATTATTTATTTCCTAAAATTTTTAGTTTTTCTAATTTGATTTTTATAAAATTTTCTAATTAATTAAGAGTTTTCTTTTTATTTTTTTATAAATATTTCATAAAATTTTGCTCATGTGTTTTATTGATTTGAGTCGACTATTTCCGGAATTCTTTGCGTTTTGGTAGATCTTTTTTCAATTTTATGAGCATATATTCAATATATATAATTTTCTCTGTATTTCAAGATAAAAAAGAAACTTGACTTTTTCTGCTAAAGAGAGTACCTCAAATAGAAAAATGTTTGATCTTGCTTCCACATCCAAGAGTTATATTATAGAGGTGTCCACTTTAATTTTGGGAATCACCATTGAGAATTCAAAAACTTTAGATCGGTTAAGTTACAAAAAAATCGGAGTTTGATCATCTTTATTCAAGTTTTTGATATACGACACAGTCATCTTTATAATTTTGCAAATTTTTCTTAAAGGCGCTATAAAGCATTTTGAGTAAAAAAAGCAATCAATAAAATGATATGTCGAAAAATTTTTACTATTGAAGACCACAGGGGAAAAAAGGTGCAGTCACTCGGGGAAGAGTTTTCAGTGCGGCATTTTTCATCTTCAAAGCCCATAATTGTTCTGTTGTAATTGACTGCTAGTTACGAAATAAGGATCTAAATGATAATATTTAAGATGGCGTATTTAATATGGAGAAATAAGATATCTAAATTGCACTAAGGCCCGCCCGTATTACACTATCAAAAATCTTTGACAAAAATTGTCATCAAAGGTTTTATAACATTTAACAGCACAATACTACATTTTCCGTATCAATAATTTCATTATAATTAATTTTTACAAAAATAACTCAGTACACTGTAAAATATTTTCTATCTATCTAATCCAGACAGCCGCCCGAGTTGGGCCCCAGATGTAAATTTCAAGGATTAAGATTGTAACCACAAAATCACCCAATCAGATTTCTAAGAGAAGTAGTTCTAGATTAAATGCAACTTTGAAATTATAACAATAATAACAAATAAAACTATACAAGTATAATCTGCAGAAAACAGTTATTTAAGGTATTCACAATTTTTTTCAATCGGGACCTTTTTCCGCTGCACTTTTTCCACGGCGCATTTTTCCGCCGGCACACTTTCTCCCGGACCTTTGTTTTTAATTACTAAAACAAATGTAAATCTAACAGGCAGGTTGTGACTACTGTAACGTTACATAGAACGCCTCACCGTGCTGCTGTCTGGCTACTGTCATTTTCTAACCAAGTTCTAAACGTAAACATAACCTATAACTTTACCGCAATGGCATTTAACAAAAGATTTTTCTGAAAGCTATCACATGATATTTGTGACAAATAACACACTATTTTAAAGGTTGCTAGGTATTTCGTTATCAAATGGTAAAATAGTTATTTATGTAACAAGACAGAAAAGTGATGCTTTGCAGGAAGGGGGGTTTGGTGGAGTTCGAGGCCGTAGGCCGAATACTTTAAGCCCCCGAGTCCCGAAAAGGTAAAGACACTTTTCTGACATATTACGTATACTGTTTTTTCTGCAATGGCTTTACTTAACTGAAAACATTAAGTCATCAATTCATAATTTTGTTTGATAGTTATTACTGGCAGTGAAAAAAGTTTAATCAAGTATATTAGATAGACATATGTTTGTGTCTCCAAGATAATGAGCTACTTTCCTGCCGCAAAAAAGTGCTGTAAGTAGTCACTTCCCTGCCGGTTTTGCAGAAAATTGAACAGCACCTCAAAAACAAAAACGCTGAAGTGTTAACTTTGAGTTGATTTTCCCATACTAGATATTAGTTCTTGTCGTATTTGCAAAAGTGTAGTTTTTATAGTTATAACGTTGTACAGTTCACTCACTATTAGATTTCGCTTCCCTTATTTCACCGTATGTTAGATTTCTTAAGAAAATAGTTTATATAGGCAACTCTACGATGTCGCATACCGTATGAGAATAGTAAGAACGGAACCGCTCGCCATACAGCTGATTAGATGCGCTTCGGATTTCGAACTAAAACTCGATACAAATGGTTTATTTAAAGAGTTATCAATAATCTCTAAAAAATAAAAAAACATATTTATAACTAGCGCTAATTGATAGTAGTAGTTAAAATCACGTAACTAACGGAAAACGCGTTGTTGATATTATAATCTATCGTTTTTCTCTTAATTTTTAAAATAGTTGAAAGTTCTTGCTGATCCTAATCAAGTACTTCAAATAGTCTGTCGAAATAATGAAAGTTTATAACGATCGGCGCAGGCGTTTAAGTTTGTGAATAAATAATTAATCAATTACAAATTTTTCATAATTCCTGGAAGGTGTCAGAGTAAAATTTGGGAGATAAGTAAAAAATAAATTTGTAGTTCACTGCAAACTCCATTGGCTCAGTTTTTGAGAAGCTCCTTTTTTGAAAGTTTTCAAAATATTTAATGCAGCGCCATTGTTATCGTTTTCGGCTTTTCGAAATTAATATTACTGCATGGTATACTAGCCACAAAAGGCTCTCAAACAAGTTGTAGCTGATCCCGATCAGACAACTCCTTTTTGAGTAAATAGGCGTCAAAGTCGAGATTTTAAAAAAGTTGTAGCGGCCGCCATTTTAAAGCTAGAGAGTTCGGTAAAAAAGTTTTTGATTTGCTTTAAGTTCATCTCTCAGAATCCGTGCTGAAATTGCCATAATTTAGTTTTGAAAAAAAAACGCTACTGAAAAAAGATATACATATCTAACTTCCGTTTCGGGTTTCAGATTTTTTTGAAGGCCTAACTAGAACTACAATTTTCAACATACCTCTTGATTTAAAATTTCATCAAAATCGGCCCAGTACTTTCGCCTTTTAGAGGCGTCACACACCCATCCACAGACAGACATTATGAACACCCTGTATAGTAGAAACATTGTGACAATAGAAAGTCGCTGAAAAGAACTGTTGCTCTGAGGATTAACGTAGCGACATCGGAAACAACACAATATTTAAAGCCCAAATTGTTTTAAGCAACTTGCTTTTTTCAACAAAAACATTTTTGAGTAACGTTACATTCAAACAATTTAAAGTAAACAAAAGTACCTTACAGGAACTTCCAATTCAAGCCACTTGCTTTCTATCCACATTTTTCTACGCGTTCTTTCCAGAATAATTTTTCTGGTGAAATATATATGTAATTATACGAACAACACGAGTAGAATCAAACATAAATAAATGTGGATCGATTCGGTTTTAATTAATAAACCTGTCAAAAAGAGTGTTATTGCAACACACCTTTAATACCCATCCAACAGAAATAAATACACGTATCTAATAAACAACATCGAACATCACGCTTAAAAAAAGTTATGTGGGCGCACACGTTAAAGCGTTGAGATTCCAATTGCCGTATTTCCTTTCTGGGTGTTGTTTTCAACTTGGATCTTCTAACTGCATACCGGCCTTGAAATTTTGGCGGGAATTGGTTTAATACCTATTCACCCTGCCCGAACCTCTGCTCACAAATACTTCACGGTATGGCCCGCCACCGAATTTCGTGCACGTCAGCGCTGAACGTCTTCGTTTCGACCATCTTCTGAAGAAGTTACGTGGACCGGTGCTCCGGGTTACCTGTAGGCGTCCGGAACTGGTCTCATTCCTTACCTTTCCTAACCCAACCCGAGTTCGCTACCTGACCATTGTTCCCGATACTGTTATTCATTGTATTTAGAGAGGTTACTCGCTGGTTGCCTGTTTTCTTCAACTCAAGGCCCAGTGGACTTATACTAATATCCGAGGAGGCGAGGGACGCTAAATTTTCTACAATTTTATTCTTGGAGGCTTTCGGATAACCAAGGGTCTATTGTGATTTTAAATTTTTGACAGCCCAGAACCAGGTGAAATATTACCTGAGTCTGAAGATTAGCACTTAAGTTAAATATGTTTGCAGATGACAAAGTTCATTGCCATGCTTTTAAAAGGGTCTGCAAATTTTTTGATTTTTACAAGTTAACGACTTCAGCAAAGGTTTTAACCACAATGGCATTTATTTATGATAATTGTAAAACATGTCGACAGTTTTTTTTAATGTTCGAAACTTAAGCATTTGCCATTTACTAAATTTTGCTTACTTGAGGTTTTAAAAGATTGGCGAACTTAAAATATAATATTTAATCACGACACTCTGCTTTCCGAAAATATTGCTTCTGCCTCAATTAGCAGCCGAGGAGGTATTGTTACTTTTATTATTTAACATAAGAAAAAAAATCTCCAAATTACAAAATGTGTAATAGCAACCATTTCCTTCAGGGCCTGTACCACAACAGATAACTTAAACGATATGGCCTATTCGGTAGAAACTGCATTAACAATATTTATTTCCCCAAGTTGGGCATAGCTATGTAGACGACTTTTTTTGTATTGTGTAAAACCACCTTGGAAAATTTCGTACAATTAAATTCAAAATTTCCCACCATTAAATTTACCTATGAAAAGAACATTAGCAGAAGAATTTGTTTTCAGATATGTTAGTCATTAGGAATAATAATAAGTTGACAAGGAAACCTAGTAGTATAGATAGATTTATAACGGCCGATTCAAATCACCCTGTAGAACAAAAATTTTCGGCCCTCAATTTTTTGGTTGACAGGTTATTAAATTTTCCTTTATTTAAAGAACGTTATGAAAATGAGTTAAAAGAAATTTTAATAAGTGATGCATTCAACGGATTTTCAGCCGACATAGTTCATAATATTATTAGGAAACATTTACAAAAAATAAGAATTAGTCATGTCACTTATGTTAGGGAACAATAGCATTAAAAATAATTTCAAACGTGTTGTAAAATTGACATTTTATCCATCTTACACGAAAGGTTTACACAACTTGTTTGCTAAACACAATCTTAAAACCGTATAAGTCAGAATTGAGAATAGCATAAGGAACATTTTAAGAAACCCCAAAATTCGAGTAGATAACATGGATAAATCGGGCGTATATAAAATTTCCTGTAAAGATTGTAATCAAGTATATACAGAATGTATCAAATTGCCTGTAAACTATTGTTATCTTGCTAGGAGAAAAGTTGTGAAATATTATGCCCACTAATAATCTAAAAAAAACATTAGAGCCATTTTGCCCAGTTTCTACATTCAACTGAAGAAAACTGATATTTTGGATTTTTTGTTTTCGGCTGTAACTCATTTGTGATTTATGTTAAATATTTCTACTGAGGCATTATTAAAACACTTTTGATGCTGAATCTAAATTGCTTATCAGATTTTTTATAACTGCTACCATTGTTTATTTTCGACTGTTAACTTTTTTTTCTAATGGTCGGAATTTTAAATTTTTCATCTTTGAATAGAACGATGTGTCACATTTTGCATTTTGTTTAAGTTTTGGGCATTTTATTGCAGAAAATAAATTTTTATAAAAGTGCTATGGAAATGACCACGTCCTAATGTAGAGTCGAAACAGTAATATCTTCTGAAGATTTCCAAGAAAGGTCAGAAGAGGATAGATCTACATGCAGTTTTCCAGATGCGCAGAGTTTTCTTGCAACAATCTCCAAGAAACGCCAAAGTCGTCAGCACAGAATACAGAATATTCTCTCTCGCCAAATAAGTCGAAATGCATAACATCTTCAGACAGTTCTTTAGTTACAGAGTTTTCTTCAATATCTTGACTTCTGCAAGAAGTGTCAAGTTTTCCAGATAAAGAGTGTGTTACATTTGCAGACGGTTACATTTTTGCCATGTCTATTGAAGATTTACAAGAAATACCGCAGTTTCCAGATCAACATAAAATGGTCTATCGCTTACCAATTAAGTCAGAAAAGGTTAGATCTATATAAAGCTCTCCAGATGCTGCAGAGTTTTATTGCAACAATTTCCAAAAAACGCCAAAGTCTTCAGCACAGAATACAGAATATTCTCTCTAACCAAATTAGTCGAAATACATAACATCTTTAGCCAGTTCTTTAGGTACAAAGTTTTCTTCAATATCTCGACGTCTGCTAGAACTATCAAGTTTCCAAAATGAAGAATATGTTACATTTCCAGACGGTTACGTTTTTGCCATGTCTACTGAAGATTTCCAAGATATACCAAACTTTCCAAACCAACATAAACCGCTTTATCACTAACCAATTAAGTCTGAAAAAGGACAAGTTCTCCAGATGCTGCAGAGTTTTATTGCAACAAACTCCAAGAAACGGCAAAGTTTATAGCTCAGAATACAGAATATTCTCTCTCGCCAAATGAGTCGAAATACATAACGGAGAAGATGTTACATTTTCAGACAGTTACATTTTTGCCATATCTCCTGAAGATTTCCAAGAAACACCAAAGTCTACAAACCAACATAAACTGTTCTATAGCTTACCAATTTAATCACAAAAAGATAGATCTCTATGCAGTTCTCCAGATCCTACCGAGTTTTATTGCAACAATCTCCAAGTAACGCCAAAGTGTTCAGGTCAGAATACAGAATATTCTCTCTCGCCAAATGAGCCGAAATATGTAACATCATTATACGGAATTCTCTCTCTCTCACCCAAAGAGTCAGATAACGTTAAATCTCCAAATCAGTTCTCTAGGTGCCAAATTTTTTTTTCTTTTTCGCAGTTATGAATTTTCCTTGAAGAACTTAGCAGTCACTAAAATCCTATTTATCCTAAGATATTTAGCAGGTGATTTATTTTATTTAAATTTGTTTTGTTCTTGGTTTCTATTTATTTTTGTTGAACTGTTTAAAATTTTGGTAGTTACCAAAAATTGTAAATTAAAACATAGCATTAAAAATACTGATTATTATCATAGGTGTATTATGTGTAAAAATAATATTTGTATATTTAGACAAATTTTTTGAGTGAGTAATAAAAATCAATTTAAATGTTTAATCAATCAAAGGTATTTAGTAAAGGAATTCATTCCAGTGATCCACAGTTATTGTTATAATTCATTGGAAATAAATCATTTGAGTTTGAGTCACTAATGATACAAAAGAAATTATCCAAATCAAGATTTTCACGGAAATACATGTTTTGAACTTCCAGAAACCCAAAAAAGTTGTTTTTGAAAAATGTTTGTTTGTGGGTGGGTGGGTATGTATGTGGTGCATTATAAGTATCGAACGGATGGTCGGATTTCGATGGTCTTTTATTTCTTATTGGCGATCGTTGCAAAATCAGCGATCGAGATGCCGTTTGTTTACTAATGGCAGTGATAGAAGCACTGGGCCACAACGTTTCGAATTTAATTAGGAATTGTTCATCAATCAAGAGACGACGGCAAGGCACAAAGAAGGTTTTGGCGGAACATCTGAAAACTGAATTTTAAAATGCCGGCAAGGCTATAGTTAACCACTGGGATAAAAAATTATTGCTTACGGGTTCATGCAACAAGATCGGTTACCTGTAATATTATCTAATATAGTGCCAAATTTGCCTTCTGGAACAAATCAACCAATGGCCAATGCTGTTTTTGATTTACTATAAGAATGGAATACTTATTTTAGTGTTAGGGCGCTTTGTTGCGATACAACTACCTCTAACACCGGTAAAACAAATGGTGCCTATATTATTCCGGAACAATATTTGAAGCAAGACCTACTATACCTTCCATGTCGTCATCATATTTATGAAATAAAGCTAAGGAGCTTCGAACCAAAATTAACGCAGCTATCTTCTGGGACCGACATCGCTCTTCTGAAACAGTTCCAGACTAAATGGAAAGATATTGACTTATCAAAATACAGTCCAGGTAGTGGTACAGATGATGTAGTAAAGTCCAACGTAGAGAACATAAAAGATAAAATAATGAGGTTTTGTAATCGTCTATCAAAAAATTAATACAAAATAATCAGACAAGATTATGAAGAGCTACTGAAGTTAGTAATTGAATCTTTGGGAGCCAATTCCACTCATGGAATTACCTTTAGGCAACCAGGGAAATTCATCATGTAGGTAGATGGTGAAATCAATTTATTCGCTAAAAATGTATTTGCTAAGAAACTAAATCAAATTAAACAAAAAAAGATGAAAATGAACTGAGAGATGTAAATGTATTTCTCATCAGAGTTAATATCCGAGCTTGGTTCTAAGCGACAGAGGTCCTGAACTCTCCTTATCAAGATCTGATTTTCTTGAAACAAATCATCAAATATCCAGATACGGTAATTTCAAAAATTTTGTAATCGTCTATGGTATTGGCTGACGAAACCGTTGCATTTGAATTTTTTGACAATGATGTTGATCAGCAAGTTAAGGCTCAGATGGCAAAAGCGATGCCTCACTCAAAGAGTTAACTTAATGCCTATTCGTTTTTAGATGCGCTTAAGACTGTTTACGATTTTTATTATTTATTTTTTTTCTAATTTGCGTACGGCCCCAGCAACCTTACCAACTTTCACTCCCAATAGCACCGTTTGAAGCGATGGAAATTACGGATAAGTTCCTTTAAACTAAACAAGGCACCTGGGTATGACCTTATCACTGGTAAAATATTGAAAGAACTGCCAAAAAAGGACTAGCCTTGATAACCACCTTCTTTAACTCAACACTTAGAACAGGTCATTTTTCGACCCAGTGGAAAGTGGTACAAATCACCATGATACATAAACGCGGTAAACACCCAACCTAAGTCCTGCAGACCTATCAGCCTATTGCAAATTCTTTCTAAGCTCTTGGAAAAACTACCCCTAAAAAGGCTAATGGCAGCACAAAAAAGAAAACCTGTATCCCGATTATCAATTCGGCTTCAGAAGGAAGTACTTCACCATTGAACAGGTACACAGAATTTTGCACGTCATAAATAGCACTTTGGAAAAGAACAGTTACTGTGCAGCAGCTTTTATAGACGTAAGCCAAGCCTTCGACAAGGTCTGGCACGTGGGACTCTTATGCAAACTTAAGGAGAAACTATCAGATTCATAGTACATCATTTTAAAGTCGTATCTAGATGAAAGATACTTTCAAGTCAAGTATGAAAAGGAAGTGACTGAGTTAGTACAAATAAAAGCTGGCGTACCACAAGGGAGTGTCTTGGGACCAGCACTATATCTTATGTTCACCGCTGATCTGCCTACCGACAATAGGGTAATCACTGCAACATATGCAGATGATACATACAGCCATTCTTTCAACATATTCAGACCCAATCGTGGCAGCGCAACAACTACAACTAACCATCAATGAAATACACCGGTGGCTACAAAGATGGCGCATACAAGTAAACGAGAATAAATCGGTCCATGTAACATTCTCCAAATGTAGAGGACAGTTCGGCAAGTATTCATGAATGGGCACTCACTACCACAGGCTGACAAAGTTAAATATATTTAGACATCCACCTGGATAACTTAACGTACGCATACTTAGAAGAAGAAGGTACAACTTAGTTTAAAATCAGCAAATACTACTGGATGCTAGGAAGAAATTCCCACCTATCGCTCCATAATAAACTGCTCATATACATATATGAAACCCATATGGATGTACAAGATCTAGCTGTGGGGATTGGCATCGTAATCCAGCATCGAAACTCTACGAGTTATAACAAAAGATCCGGACGACATACCTAATAGAAATCTGCGATGACCTTAAAGTGCCCACCGTAGTGCAAGAAATTATTAAGAGTAGTGGTGAACAATATTTACGCAAATTAGAAATCCATCCAAATTCGCTGGCAGTCAATCTACTGACTTGCCCTTTCGATTTCAGTGATATTCTCGAATGTATGTCGTAATAATTAATTAAGTAAACGCTGGAAGATCTTTACTGTACTATTTCTCCCACGAACTCAAATCGATCAACAAAATTACTTATTGTCATTATTATCGACAGATCATACATAAAGATACATTAAAAAAATTCTTTTGGGGCATTTGGTATTGATGGCGTTCCGTCAATTGAAAATAGCGAGAAAGAAAGTGCAAAATGGTGCACGGTAATAAAGTCGGACAACGCGGGAATGTTGTTGTTTTAAGATTTCAACAATTACAAAAAACGAGAGTCAACGGCAATACATTTTACAAATTGTAAAGGAATATCGTTGTAAATATCCTACATCAAACAAATGTCTTTTATTCTAAAATATAGCTTTTGACCTCGTTTTTAGTAATTTGCGTATTTAAATTAGAGTATAGTATATTATAAATTTTTTGCAAATACAAAAAATTAATTTTTCGTGAAAGGGGGCACGAACATTTCGCCCAAGAACCACAACGTCCAATGCTATAAACAGCTCACAATACACAACGAATATTCACAACGCCCAATAGCTGGAAAAGGACGCACCGCCCACGATGACCGCAAAGCCCAAAATAGCTCAATGTGCCCATAAAGCTCAATCATTCAGAAGTGCCATAATGCCCACAATGACCATAACGCCCAAACTGCTGCAAGGTCCATAAAGCCCAATGTGTCTACAACGTCCAGTTATTTTATAGAACGACAAAGCCCAAAAAAGGCCCATAATGCCCACGCGCTCGTGTAATATCGATCTTGTTAATCAGAACTCAGAGGGGCAACAACGCCCAATATTCCCCCATCTAGAGTTTCCAACCGTACAGCAAATAAATATTCTTTTTCCACTACTAGCATTAAACGATATCATTATTTACTTTGTTTTAGAGCCAAGAAGATGAATTTCTTTCCTAGTGGTCACTAATATTTCATTATTAACTACTAGTTAATAATGAAAACAATTGCTATCTAGTACTCACATTGCCTATTTAAAATTATAAACTTCATGTAAAAATCTTTTGATTTTACCGGTAATAACTGTTCACCAACACTTTCTGCACCTTCCCTAATTTCAGGAGGGCTGCAGTTTTCACTCAAATCATCAAAATTGGACATTTTATAACCACTATTATAAAATATATATTTTACATAAATGTCAATTGAAATTAACTATTCTCTTGTTTTCAAGCAAGGCTACTTTATTTTTGTGCATATTTTGTTTTTTTATTAATGTAAAATCAATTAATTATAAAAGGAATAAAGGTGCTAATAGTGGAAAAAATAATATATAAACCACGGTAGAGAAGACTTATCAGCCTCGCAACTTATTTCCCTCGATGCTTCGCATCTCGGGAAATAATTCTGCTCGGCTGAGAAAAATGTCTTCTCTACCTTGGTCTATAATATACTATTATTATAATATACAGTTTTCGGCTCTTGTTTTTTGTAATTTGCGTATTTAATATTAGAATATCATATGTTATAATATTTTGCTAATAATAAACAATTTTCCGTAAAATTGTATGACTTTTTTTGTAGATCATTTCAAGCCCAAAAATTTAGCTAAGATGCAATTTTGTGATAAATCAAACGATTAGTAAGATATTTTTAAAAAACTAACTAAAGTTACTTGAACGTAAAATAGTCGGCAAAAGTGCATTTATGCAATTTTCCAGGAATCGGTGCATCTTACGATAAAATTGTGTGAGACCATTTTTATAGATCGTTAATCGAGGATTAAATAATATTCTATATTTTTTTTATACAATATTTTGCGAGATAACTGCGAAAAACCTTAAAAATTAAGGATTTTTTTCGAAATTCACCCCTTTGGCAAGGAAAAGGAGTTGAGCTAGCCGCGCAAAATTTTGTGAAAGTTTGTTTTTCCTATAATAAAGGGAGTGGCTGGGACAGTCAAATTAAAAAAAAATAGTTCCCACAATTTCAGGGTGTCCCAAAATTCACTGATACAACATCCAAAAATAAGCAGAAGTTTCATATAAACATAAGCCGGATAAAAAACCGGATTTTTTTTCAAATTTTGCTAGAAAGCCTTTTTCGAAAATCTTCCAATTTTGCACAACGTTTGTTAGAGCAATCATCGCGGCTGTTGGGATACCCTGCATAGCTAAGAACCACCCCGATGATTACTAACTATAATTAAGTGTTGCAAAGTGAAAAACTAAAGAAAAGTATGAAGTAAAATAACATCAATTTATTTTGGTTACGTTAGACACGAACTAGAAAAGTGTGAATAGAAGGAAAAGATAATTATAAACTCACGACTAAAAGGAAAGTTTCCTAAACCATGTTGCAAAATATATTTAATTTAGAAACTTGGATTAAATAACGAATTCGTATTTGTGTATCAATTTGAAAGTAAGTTTTAGCTAAACCCGATTTTCATAATTCAGTTAAGATCTCCGTACAAACTTTCTAATGTATAGAATTACGTCCAGAATTTTTACAAACTCACTGGATATTCTATAAAGAAATGAACTTAGCTAGGATAATCGAAAAACTTCTCCTGGCAACATGTCGCTGACAGAATACCAAATTAACACGTCGTCCGCTCGAGAGCTTTCAGCAAAAGCAGACGTTCCATTTTTTAAGTTTAAAGTTCATACAAATCTGATGCACTTCAAAAGAAAATTATAAAAATGGGTTATGAGAAAAAAGTATTTTAAATTCAAGAGGAATATATTAACTTCGTTTATAATTGAAATCTTGGAGAAAACTTTTTGTCAAACATAACTCAGTTTTAAGTAAGACTGAAAAATTTAAGCTAATTACATAATTCATTTTCATTTTACGTTTTCGCTCTTAAAGATGGAATTTAGTTGCAAAATCTCAAGCTTATTAAGCCTTAATCACTGTTAATAATTGTATAATAAAAGCAGCAGAAAGTTGCTTTCGCGAAGCAAGAGCCCCGTTTAAAGTTGCTTTCAGAAGCGACGATTCGATTAGGATTTTGGTGTGGGAAGAAAGCTTTTGATGTTGAAGTTACTATACTCAATGCGAACTCTCAACGCAGAAATCTTCATCTATCCATATTAAATGCTGCATGCGTAGGCGGAATGAGTTTAGTAGTTAATTATCAATTATTTACATATTAGAGCAGCGTTCTTTAACTGGGGTAACCGGAAGCGGGTCCGCGCACCTATTGTCGACAGTCCAGGATAATAATTGAGAATTATTTGTGCCACGAAGATACAAAAATATGCATATTTCTATTAGTAAAATACTCAAAATAATAATCATGCATTCATTACTTCCAAAAATCTGTTGCTATTATACAGGGTGTTCTGAAAAAAATAGGTATAAACGGTATACCATAAATTGTAGGCGTGAAAATATAGCAATTTAACTAAATTTACATGTATTATTATATAAAAGTGCTTCGTTTCAGAGTTATGGCGTCTTCAAGTACAGAGCAATCAAATAAAAGCTTAATCTCCGTCGCCTTTGAAACAAGCGCGTCATGTCGTTGATTAGTTTGCAAATCTTGGAGCTATTTATCATAGTTGGGCGGTTTATTATATTACCGCAATTGCTCATATTTAACATTTTTAACAATTAGCAAGTGAGCACGATAAATTAATATTTATTATTTTTATTTTACAAACGTGCATCATAAATGCGAGTTGTACACCGTGACCCACTCACGTAATGGAAAAAAATATTAGACGGTTGTTTAGTTTAGCGGTAAAGGCGAGAGTGACTCCAGTTCAAAATCCCGCGACAGACCTGTTTTTTCTTAATTTTTTCATTTATTTTTTGACATTTCTTGCTACTATCTGATCTTGGTCCATGTCTATAATTTAGTTTAATTTTTATTTTGTGTTTATTAAACACAATTGATTTTTAATTTAAATTCAAAAATGTAACACAAACAAACACCTGTGGAATCATAGCTGCATGTATAAAACAATGGCGCAACAACGTTTTCAATTTTTACGTACGTTTATTTACTTACTCGTCTAAACGCTTGTTAATTTCATTTGTTCGTAAAAATAGGTTTAATAAAGCAACATAAAACATTTTTAAATTTAATTTGAAATATTTTTTTTTAAATAAATAAAAGATAAAAGTTATATCATATTATAGTCATATGCCAAGATAAGACAATAGTAAAAAATGTAAAAAAAATAAATATAAAGAAAATTAAGTAAAAAGAAACAAGTCTGTCACGAGATTTGAACTGGGGTGGCCAGATTACAAGCCCTCGCCTTTGCCGCTAAACCAAACAATCGTCTAATATTTTTTCCATTATGTGTGTTAAATGGGTCACGGTTTACAACTAACATTAATCATGCACGTTTGTAAAATACAAATAATTAATAATAATTTACATTTAACTATTTTTAAAACATATTATTTTTATTTTACAAACGTGCATGATAAATGTTAGTTGCAAACGTTGACCCATTTAACACACATAATGGAAAAACATATTAGACGGTTGTTTGGTTCAAGTTCATAGAAAGGGGGACCCAAAATTTCTATGCGTCAAAGTTAAAGAACCGCTGTATTAGAACTTGTAAAGCGATGCAATACGAAATTACAATACATCGCCAAAAATCAAATTACAAAATAACCTATTACCAAGGAAACAACAGATATCATCGATACAATAAACAAAATGGCGCGTTTAGACACTAAAACTATGATGAATTGTTTAATAAATTACGTTTTGTCTAAACTTTGACAATGTTATTTTATCCATACATATATAAAAGCTCGAAGGGTATTTTTCTCCGGTTCCTCAAGCGGCTACCGCTTCACCAATTTGGACCATTTTTTTTTCAATGAAAGGTCTCTATCCTCAGATGGAATATGAAACATTTTTATATTTTTATTCTACGTCGATTTTTCAATAATAATTATTTTAATTTATATATGAAAGTCTGCTTAACGCGCTTTACTTGAGGCGACATCTACAGCAACCCCGCGTTTCCTCATGGAACTAATGCATCACGTGACTTAGCATTTAGCCGGCTCAGTCAACGCTCAGGCTGTCAGTGCATTGTGCGCTGTGGTAACACTAGTATTTTGTTATTCTATTATGTAGGTAGCGTCTCTGTCCAATATCTAGTTTGTTCGTAACAGTAGTGTAGATAGAAGAAACCTGCAGCCGCACTGAAACGTAAGAAACCTCCTAACCCCTACTTGCGACCGTGTATCAAATTTTTGGTATGTATAATTGTATATACATGATGTCATTGCCTAGAAAAATCAAATGCAATGACGATATATACGAATAGGAACAATTGGACACACGGGCCGAGAATAAGGGTCCTGATTTCATAATCGAACGGGGTTCATCAAGGGTAATACAACAAGAGGTGAAATTTTTCTGAGAATGTTTTGCGTTTACGCGCAAATTATTGTCAATATTACGTGAAGCAAAAGCACGTCAAAAATAGCATTTGAGCTATGTACTTTCTTATATGAAACTAGAAACTTCACGTTGACGTTTACGGCAAAACAAAAAAAAGCTGAGGTGTTAACTTTGAGTGGACTTTCCCATACTAGATATTAATACTTGCCGTATTTGCAAAGGAGTAATTATTAAGTTCTTCTCGCATTCACCGTTTATTAGATTTCTAAGAAAACAATTTATATAGGCAACCCTACAATGTCGCATACCGTACAAAAATAGTAAGAACGCAACCTCCGCCCTACAGCTAACAAGACGCGCTTCGGATTTCGGACTAAAAATCGATATGAATGGTTTATTTAAAGAGTCATCAAAAACATGCAAAGAATGAAAAATGTATTATTTAACTAGAGCTAATTAATCAAGTCCCATGTTGGCGCGGTTAAAATAACCGTTCGAGTGCGATCAGCAAAGTTAAGCATAGCTCTGCCTGGCCAGTACATGGATGCGTGTCCGAAAGCCGAGTCAACGCGGTACCTCGTGCTCTCAGAATGGCATGCAAATAGGTGGTCTCGGATGTCGCATTAACAACGCGGCAGTCGTTAGAAGGGCTGGAATCTCCCTTAAAGTATCGATGGAAGAGCAAACGGACGAGTGAATGTAATGCCAAGAGTTTGGCGTAAGCTGAAGGGGCATAGTGGTTAAAGGCTCAATATTCCTACTACCCCTCGGAACATAGCAATAAGCCAAACACGGAGTGAATGGGACTACCTCTACATCGCACCGGTCTGGTAAATAAGGAAACGATTAAGAAAGAAAGAAAGAAAAGCTAATTAATAGGCGTGATTAAAATCATGTAACTGCCGGAAACGCGTTGTTTATATTTAAAGGTATCGTTTTTTTCTCAATTTTTAAAATAGTTCAAAATTCTTGCTGGTCCTAATAAAGTACTTCTGATAGTTTATTGAACTGATAAAAGTTTATCAAGATCGGCGTTTGCGTTATTGAATACATAATTAATCAATTTCAAATTTTCCAAAAATTCATGGAAGGCGTCCAAGTAAAATTTGGGAGATTAGTAAAAAACAAATTTGTAGTTCACTGCAAGCTCAGAAAGTTTTCGAACTAAATATTTTTTTTGAAAATTTTTAAAATTTTTAAACAGCGCCATTGCGATCGTTTTCGGATTTTCGGAATTAATTATACTTCAACGTATACTACCCACAAAGGACTCTCAAACCAGTTTTGGCTGATTCCGATTAGACAACTACTTTTTGAGTAAATGAGACTTAAAGCGGAGATTTTCAAAAAGTTGTAGCAGCCGCCATTTTAAAGCTAGAGAATTCGGTAAAAAAAGTTTTCGATTTGCCTTAAGTTCTTCTCTCAGATTCCGTGCTCAAATTTTTAAAATATAGTTTTGGAGAAAAACGCTTCCAAAAACATGTCTAACTTCCGTTTCCGGTTTCGGATTTTTTTTGAAAAGCTTAACTAGAACTACAATTTTCGATATACCTCTTGATTTAAAATGTCATCAAAATCAGTGCAGTGCTTTCGTTTTAGCCTCTAAAGGCGAAAGTACTGCACCGATTTTGATGACATTTTAAATCAAGAGGGGTCACCGCCCACGCACACACCCGCCCACACACAGGCAGGCATTCTTTATAAACCGCAAAACGTGTATTTTCGTTAAAATCTAGATTTGGAAAATTTTCATGAAATCAATACCGAAGGTATGGAAAAGTAAAAATTAGTTAAATCAAGTCATACCCTCAAACCGCTTCAAAGCACGATGACATTGTGAGGCATTGTCATTTTGATTGGCGTGATTTGAACAATAGAATCATCATATTGGCTAATATACTTTAGCATATAATAACCCTACTCGGAGACACGTATTGGCAAAAAAAGGCTAGATTTGGTCTAAGAACTATCAAATTCCGCTTTCAAATTTTAAATATTCTGTTTCCGAAAAAGAGGAAAACAAGAAAACGTGCTAATGTTAGGCTTCCGATTTCGAATTTTTTAAAGCTTATTTTCCGATGAATTTTGATACACTCCTGAATTTCAACGCTCGTCGAAATTGGCCCATCCATTTCGGAGATAGGAGGTGTACACACAAACACGCCCACCCAGCCACAAAACAGTTTTTTGGGTTCCTGGAAATCCCAATCATGCATTTCCATCAAAATCGCGAATTCCAAAGTTTTCATGAAATCAATACTGAAAGTCTGAGAAAGTGAAAATAGAAGACATAAGACATAATACCATGCGTCAAATGTCACAAAAATTGAAAACATGATGAAGGGGCAAAATTACTCTGATATTTCGATATTTTCTGTACTTCCTGTGCGGTGGAAAAAAAAAGGCTGTTCATAACAGGTTCGGGCAGCGTATTTCCCATACTGGTTTGATTACAGAACGAGCGATAGCGAGTTCTGTATTTTCCAACTCGTGTGGGAATCGCTTACTTCCCAAACTTGTTATGACAATTGAAAACTATTGTTAAAAAGGCCATTTTGACACTAAAAACAGTGTCAAAAATTTTCTCACTATTTATTGATCATCATCAGAACACTACCTATTTATTATTAACTTACATTATTTCTCACTTCCTAGAAACAGTACATATTTTTCAAATAAACCATTACTTAAGTGTAAAAGGCGTTTAGGTAACATATTTAATCATCTAACGCACCCTTCAGTGCATCCCCAAACCAAAATAAAAATGAAAACCTGTGAAAATTACAAGAACCATCCCTTTTATTAAAGCAACACCGTTATACCACAGAAATCTTGCCTTTTTTTTTAAATCGAATCAAATCTGCTTAATCTTTTATTTTAAAAGTTTTTTTTTCTATTTCGGTTTTTGAAGGTTATTCTTAAAGCACTGTTTTAGCTAAAAAACAGTGTTTTAAGAGAGTCTTTTAAAGCATTGTTTTTAGTAAAATTTCACCAACAAAGATTGGTATTCATGATATATTCATGATCAAATTTGGTAAATTTAGTATGTATGCCAACATATACATACTAAATTTACCAAATTTGATCGCAGCAATTTTTTATAACGTTTTTTCATTAATTCTCCTCAATAGAAAAAATAGTATAAAAAACTCGTTTCATAAGGCGTCTTGACGCACTCGTCCATTGAAAAACTTGGTCGCTACGCTCCCTCGTTTTTCAATCTTGGACTCGTACGTTAAGACAATGCCTTATGCAACTTGTGTTTTAATATACTATTTTAAATCTGAGTTTCTCATAATTCTGTCTAAAATCTGTATCTTTTTATTACGAAATCATTTAACAAGAAATTAATACAGACATTTTTAAACGAACATTCAGCTGCTTTACTCCATGCATTTTTTTGTGAAAATTTCTCAACAGATTTTGACAAATTATTTCAATATTGTTTTATTTGCATTTGTCGTGTTTTCACACTTCTTTAAGTTTTCTACTAATGCTTTCTTTTCTGACTATCTTTTTCAAATTTTAGCATTAGACAATTTTCAAATTTCACTTTGTTTAACACTAAACCGAAGTCAATCACAGGGCAGATAGTAGAGATGGAGAGAGTTGGTATAAGTGCTTCAAAAAAAATGTTAAAAATGTAAAAACTGGAACTGATACAAGACATTAAGACAAATCGAACGCGTCTTTCCCTTCTTTTTCTTCGTAAATAGTTTTTACATTTAGGGCGTTGGATTGGGTTTCCTTAATCCATTTCTTCCAGTCCCGTGCCAAGGTTTTCATTTCATGTAGTGTTTTTCCACTACTTGTCCCCACTTTTTCTCTCCTTTCCATCCATGTTTTTCTCGGTCTGCGTTCTTCCTTTTCCTGTCTCTATCACTCTCCTCACTATTCTTTCTGGGTTCATCCTTATTATGTGACCATAACAGTTCAATTGTCTATTATTATGCAACTTCGTCATAATAGGTTTTTGCTTAGTCATATTCCTTATTTGTGTGTTCCTTACTCTATCAAATTTTGTTTTTCCCGCTTTTTTTCTCAGGTTTTTCATTTTTATCGCGTTTATTTGGGATTCGACTTCCATTCTCGTGCGCTACAGCACCATTTCGCGCACTAGCTGCACAAATAACTATTTTAGGCGTTAAAAATATTGTCAAAAATACAACAACTTTACTTGCACATTTTTTTTTCATTTTTTGAATTAATTAATTTTAAAACTTTCATGCGTGTCGCAAAAATTGATGGTTTATGCATAGAATTTAAAAAAATAATTCAGGAGAGAACAAATAATAATTAAATATCACTTAGCTTCGCGGAATACGTCAGAAAAAAAGAAAATGTGTAGTAATACTTCTTTGAAGGCATTTGTCAAAAAATTACCCCTATTGTGAAAATAAAATTTCGAAAATAATATTTGAAAATAGTCCCAAGATCCCTAGAAACAAATTTAGAATAACGAAGCAAGAATGAAGAAAGTTCGGCCATAGTTTTGTTAAGCCTTGTTGCTTGCCTTATTCACACCCCAAAAAACCTTTTGTTCCTTGGCGTTGCCGCCTGTCGCAGTCATTCGTTTCGTTTGTACTTTCCCATAACTTCAGTATAAAGAAGTACTGATTTTATGAAAATTTTCGATATCTAGATTTTAACGAAAATACACTTTTAAGACTCGAGTTGTGGTGTGGCGTGCTTTCTATGAATATTTAAAAATCGTCAATGGATACCTCTTTATTTATGCAACGTGGTCCGAACATTTTCTTTCTTGCGCAGAATTGCTCATCATGACTAATATAACCAAAATCTAATGTTAGATTTTAGATGCTTTTATACTTATTATAGAAAATGTAAATTCCAAATATTCGAAATTTAAATAATATTATAATAAATGTAACATAATATTTTTGAGAAATATAGTTTTTAAACTTTGTAGTCTTTTATAGAGCCGAACATGGGCTAAAATTTGAATTTTTGCTGAATACCATACTTCCATTATGGCACCCTCTAAGAATTTTTGAAAATAAAGAATTGCTACCCCTTTATTTCTTAATTGGGAAACAATAAATAGCTTCTGCTTATGAATAATTACTTATCTTGGTTAGTAGAACCAAAATATAACTTTAGTTTTTAGAAAATTTTATATTTGGTAGAGCTACAGGTTTCCCCTCAAGTTTTTGGCTGACGAATTTAGGATTTAGTTGGCTGTATTGCTGTAGCTGTAATAGAGGTTGAACTTAAGATGGAATGGAAGGTTGCCTATATAGCTTGTTTTCCTATAAATGCATTCGTGGGTGAACTGTACAACATTATAATTATAAAATTTA
The DNA here is from genome assembly GCA_958336395.1 of Ctenicera cuprea. Classification (NCBI taxonomy): domain Eukaryota; kingdom Metazoa; phylum Arthropoda; class Insecta; order Coleoptera; family Elateridae; genus Ctenicera; species Ctenicera cuprea. Next base: position 52,312,203 of record OY284487.1, read on the forward strand.
TACTTTAGTATGGGAAAGTCCACTCGAAGTGAACACGTTTTTGGCAGCGAAAACGAACGTTCGTATGAAAGCTGTTTCCTAGGTTTTCCGGTCATATACGCAGTTATCTAGTTGCGTTACTCTCTTTCTCTCACTCGTATTGTTAGAAAACCCTGAAAATGCGCGGAAAACGCAGGCACAAATGGCGAACGATTGATTAAAATTGCAGTCAACGGACGAACAATCCCAACGTTTCGCTAGCTCCTTTTTTATCCCTTAAAATTTACCGACAAGTGGTAAACGTTCGTTCACATTTGAGCTCTTTCGCAGCAGATGCATTTCGTGTTCACTTCCTACGAATCCTAATCAACGTATTCACGAACGAATTATGGATGCGAATGGGTAGTAACTCGAACAAGCAGAAACGTTCGTCAGGTTTTAGAAAATTTTCAAATAAATATTGCTCGAAAACTGACCACACGATTTTGTTAAATGTAGAGTCAGAGAGTTAGACATGAGCTACAATTTGGTTCGGGTCCCACTCTGCCAATTTATCTGTGACGTCTTCTACGAAGTTTTGAAACTCAAAAGTTCATGCCGTTTTTTATTAAACGGTGGACGACAAAACATTCCTGAATAAAGTATATTGCTCATGAGTGATGGTAGAATAAGATTATCACGCTTGTTGTTAGGTGGAGTAATATTCAGAAGGTTAAATTTTCTCATTTCTACCCAAATTTGGGCAGGCGAATTTCTCCTTCCGTTTTTAGTTTTCTTTAATACCAAGCAATAGAGAAATATTACAAAGTGCTGTTTGATTTAATATAAAACATGAAAAATAGAAACATGCGATGCTGCATTTAATTATTGACGATCTCCTTTTTCTAAGCAAACTTCACATTTTACTTTAAATTTTTGTGCGGCTGGTGGCCGGTAACCGCTATTACGTTTCAGTAAAAGACATTCTGCCAATCCGATCCTGCGTAGAACACCAACTTTATAACTCCCACATTAAAACATACTACAGGGTGTAACAGACTACCCACGCACTATATTTTACGGCTAAACTAATGAACCTACACGGATAAGATAACAAATTTTTAGTAAGCATCGTACGTCAGGTATTCACTAAAAATATTTATAAACTTTTTGGTTCTCCGAAAAGGGTAGTTTGGGAGAGAGGGGCTAGGAGGGTATTTTGAAATTTTCAAATATGAAGGTGGAAGTCGTACCTCATTTAAAAGGTAGTTTAAAACCCAACAACTTAATAAAGAAAATATCGATAGCTCAAACCGTTTCAAAATGGCGGCCAATTATATTCAAAAAGCAGTCATTATACATAAATCTTTTTGCAACCGCACATGAACAATTATACCAAGAAAACTCATACTGATTAAAGTCCATTAAATTGGCTTTCCAACGATGCATCACATGAGGAGAAAAAATAAATGTTAATACCCCCTTCTTCTCCCGAAATGAGCGGTAATAGTCAAAAGATATTTTTTCAAAAATCTTAAATAGGACGAGGGATCAAGTCATACCTCATTTAAAGATCCCATTAAACTAAACAATTTTTGTTTTTTTAAGTTTTTTGATATCTCTCAAATGGAGGCTTAATTTATCAAAAAATATTACCTATTATTGAGCCAATCGCTACTTCTACCGCATCTAAGGCAGTGAAACATAATTATTTTGCTGATTTATAAAGTTTATTCACATAACATTTAAATCCACGTGGAAGTTGGAGTTGGGCAACTCAACATCGCACTCGCACTAAACCTTAATGAGACCCAGTGAGAAACTATTAATACGTGTATTGGTGTTTTTGATTGTTTTAGTTACCATTAATTACATTTAAAACAATCACGACACGGTGCACATCCTGTTCGCCAAAAACACAGTTACCCATCGGATAAAATTTGGGGTTTAGTGCGAGTGCGATGTTGAGTTGTCCAACTTCAAGTTGTACGTGGATTTAAATGTTATGTGAATATACTTTATAAATCAGCAAAAAATTTCAATTTCGCTGCTTTACATACGGTAGAGGGAGCGGTTTGTCCGATAATAGGAAGTAAAGTTTTATAAATTAAACCGCCATTTTGTAACGGTGAGAGATATCGAAAAACTTTGAAAACAAAAATTGTTCACTTTAATGCGGCCTTTAAAATGAGGTATCGCTTGACCCCTCGTCCTATTTAAGGTTTTTGAGATAATATCTCTTACATCTTCCCGCTCTTTTGAAAAGATGTATTTTTGTCCTCATGTGGTACATTGTTGGAAAGCTAATTTAATGAACTTTAATCATCAGTATCAATTGTTTTAGTACAATACTTCATGTGCGGTTGAAAAAAGGCCGCTTTTTAAATATATTTGGCCGCCATTTTGAAACAATTTAAGCTATCGGTATTTTTTTAAGTTGTTGGGCTTAAAAAGACCTTTTAAATTAGCTACAAGTTGATCCACCTTTGTATATGAAAATCTTGAGAAAGCCCCCTACCTCTTTCTACTCTTTCTACTACTTTCTACTACTTTCTACTACTCTTTCCGGAGTCCCAAAAATTTACAGATATTTTTAGTGAATACCTCGTGTACGATTTATATAACAAATTTTTTATTCCATCCTTGTAGGTTCAATCGTTTAGCCGTAAAAGATAGTGCGTAGGTGGTCACAGTGTATATTCAATTTTTTCGCTATATCTCTGTTATTTTTAATTTTATGAAAAAATAACATAGTATTTTTTTTGTTTAATAAAAAATTCTAAATCTAACTTAAACAAAAACATCTAAATCGGACAAATAGTTTAAAAGATATTTAAGAATTTGACAATCCGCCATTTTGAAATGACCACTATATTGAAACCCTCAACTTTAGAGAAAGATACACAGCCTTTTTGTGATTGCCAAAACCTAATTGATAATCCCTATCAAATTTTATTTTGACCCCCTCCTAAATTCTAGCAAAATATTGACGGGCACGCGGACTATTTAGTTATGACTACTTTTTTCAGCACAGCCTGTATATAATTAGAAAAAAATAGTTTTTGAAGTGCGGGAAAAATCCAAGCCAAGTGCATGTAGATGATATTGTAATAAATTCAGTTCATTCTGTCAAAAAAATCGAAATATTTTATGCAAACGTCATTCTTATATTTCAGTATTTCAAAAATCTGAAAGGACTCGGTTTTGCGAATGACAGTGCAAAAGTTAACGCCCATTATTTTTGGCAAAGATCATGGCTCTTGTTTTTGGCACGCAACCTAACGAAATTCCGCGATAAAAACTGAGAAATAGCTAGCATGCCAGGAAGTCATGATTGCTACGCGTAGGGGTGCACTGCAAGTCGAAATGTTTGATTCTAGGAATTGTAAAATCGTGATTGTCTGCAGTTTAGATATTTCGCCCCCTCATAAACGGTTGCTAGTCGCCAGTTACGATTAGATCTCGTTGTGTTACATAAATTCACAGATTAAATTATGATGTTCTGTTCGAAATTGAATTTATTAAATATGATTTCGTTGGCAGAAAATTATGTGTTGGGATTCAGACGGTGGTGGTTGACATTAAAATTGACTTTTCACGTGATGTTCTTGCATGTAGCTTTGTAAATGCGACTTTTAATTCATTTAAAATTATAAGTCTGGACACAAAATAAATTGTACGGTAGATGGAAATTAACTTTGCAACGGAAATATGCTATTTTTACGGAATACGCTTACGTGCCGGGCCGCAGATTAATACAGATACTGCGGCATAATAAAGGAATTTTTATGCAGATGCAGCAAACACATTCAGGAACTAATTGGCCCAATTTATTTGAATAATTAAAACTTTAACGTTAATCTGACGAAGGTGTGGAAATTCAAAATAGTTGTTAAATTGCAGAGTTGTATTCACAGTTATAGTCAAAGATAAAGAATAACCAATTAAGCGTAACATAAGGGCATTTAAAAAAAATGTTCTAACGATTAAACAGAAAAACACATAATTAAAAATTTCTTTACATTTTCTCGTACTTATCGTATATTTTTATCAAACAAATTCAGCTATACAGCACTGGTTTTTTCAAGTGCAACCTAATTTCATAAATTTAGAAATGAATAAAACCTTCTTCTTTCTTTATAGAGCTGTAAAGAAGAAAGAGAATGGCTTGATATACCACATGTCATTACTAACGCATTACGCAAGGCAATAATGCTTCACAATCACATGTAGTTTCCGGAAGTTAAGAATATTTCTTTGACAACTGTTAACTGAATATACATTTCCTGAATAGTCACACAAATGTTTTGGCAAGTGTAAAATATTTAACAGAACAAAATATATCAGATAGTTGATAGTTTCCAGCAGTACATAAACTGACATGTAAAAAAAGTGTTTTATACAAAAGAACTGACTTTTATTGTCTTTTGTGACAGTGCAAACTGTTATCGAAAGTTTTATTGCAATTTAAAAGGCTAATTTGCGGACAGTTACTGTTATTAATTTTTTTCTTCTTTGTTACGAATTTTGAGATCTACATTTTTCTTAACATTAAAACATTCAGTGGCACGAAAAACTATTGGTAACAGTCAACACAATTTTTTAAAAACAACATGCATTTTTTTGGTTGGTAATGTCGATGAGTGTAAATACAGGGTGTCCAAGGTAAAGTGTGCATGCATGGGGATCTCCTAAACTGTGAGAGATAGAGATTCGGTTAAATGGGAAGAACTGTTCAGCATCTCAAGTACTACTATGATCCACATTCAAATCCTACAATTTTTGCTTAATTTTCAGTACAGACTGAATAAACTAAAACTTTCAGATTTCGTTTTTTGTGTATAATTTCGTTATTATCAAAGATAGCGCAAAGCGGTTTTGACATTATTAAGACACTTTTTTACAGATTTTGAATGTCAAATTAAAATTTTTATAGGTCGTTAAATTTTCAAGATAGATAGAACTCTTTTTTTCTCTTTTCTCTGATATAAAATTTAATGAGTTTATTTCTACAAATAACGAAGTTATAAGCTAGAAACCTTTTTTTAATAGTAGGCTGTGAAAAACTGTTTTCTTTAGTAGGCTAAACATTAACAAAAAAAAATAAGAAAACAAAAAACGCATTTGTTGTCATTGAGGATTGATCAGTTTATCTTCCCAAATAATAAAGTTATAAGCGAGAAATTGTTTGCTCATGGTAGGCTGTGAAAAAACAAAATAAAATGAATGTTTCAGAGAATAAAACTATTAAAAATTTCTGATCGTAGGATAATCAGAGATTAGTACTATTTGTTTTGGCAATATCTGCATCTTTACACCAGTTTATCGTCATGCTAAATTTATGTTCCTTTTCGTGTTTTATTACTTAGCAGGAGTATTTTAAAGTTAAACGTCTTTGATTGTTATACGAACATACGTTTTTAATAGTTTTATTCCCTGAAACATTCAGGTGTTTTTCTTTTCATTTTCTTACAACCTACCATGAGAAAACAATTTCTTACCCATAAATTATAACGTCATTATTTGGGAAGATAAAGTGATTAAACCTCAATAGAAACAAATGCAGCCTTTTGTTTTATGTATTTTTTTATTTTTGTTAATTTTTAGCCCACAAGAAAAAAGTTTTTCACAGCACACTATAAGAAAACAGTTTTTTGCTTATAACTCCGTTATTGGTTAAAATAAACCCATTAAACCTCTATTTAATGATGACATGAGTGCTTTTGACGCATATTTAAAAAGGCGAAGTTAATGTCAATATCTTGAAAATTATACGACCTACAAAAATTTTAATTTGATATTCGAAATCTGTGTAAGAAAGGGTATTAATAATGTCAAAACCTCTTTGCGTTATCTTTGATAATACCATATTATACACAAAAAGCGAAAACTGAAAATTTTAGTTTTTTCAGTCTCTACTGAAAATTAGGCAAAAATTGTAGGATTTCAATGTGGATAAGAAGTAGTACTTAGGATGCTGAATAATTCTTCTCATTTAATCGAATCTCTTACCGTTTACGAGATCCCCATGCATGCACTCCTTATCTTGGACACCCTGTATAGTATTAATATTTTAAAACTATTTTTCTAATGCTAATAAAATCTTTTTTTTTAAATGAACAAAATTCATATTTCTTAAAATTTAAAATAATTTTTTGTTTAAACCGAATATTTTGATTTAAATCGATTTTTTTTAAATTTAATTAAAAATTAAATTTAAATTAAAATTTAAATTAAAATTAAAATTAAATTTAAATTCAGCCCTAAGATTTTTTTAATTAAAATCTATTATTTATAATTTAAGTCGTTTTTGTATACAGGGTCGCTATTAAAGATGGAACCAATAAGCTCTCCTGCTAAAACGGTTTCAGATATAGATATGAAAATTGGAAGGCTTCCATTTGAAATTATTTCACATATTTTGAGCTTAAAAATTTTTTTTGACATGATTTTTGAGCGCGGCCGCCATCTTGAATTTTTTTAAATGGCAACATGGGGTTTGTGATACATCATTAGAAAGCTTATTTTTTTCTCTTTCTTACTACCTTAATCATGTATGGTGTTAAAGTAGAAAATAATGCAGAAAAATTAAAAAAACCTTTGCCATATTTCACGAAATTAAGGTTTATTTGTCACGTAATACAATAGTTGTAAGGAAACAAACCATATGTACTGTGTTGTTTGTCACTTATTAAACCCCTGCTGATTGTTTTTTGTTTATTTTTGACGTTTCGTATTGCAAAGGTATCTAGATTTAAAGTGCAATACATTAGCCAGCCACGCATACGGCATTATTTTCTACTTTAACACCATACATGATTAAGGCAGTAAGAAAGAGAAAAAAATAAGCTTTCTAATGATGTATCACAAAGCCCATGTTGCCATTTAAAAAAATTCAAGATGGCGGCCGCGCTCAAAAATCATGTCAAAAAAAATTTTTTTTAACCTCAAAATATGCGAAATAATTTCAAATGGAAGCGTTCCAATTTTCATATCTATATCTCAAACCGTTTTAGCAGGAGAGCTTTGGTTCCATCTTTAATAGCGACCCTGTATAAGAGACTTTTTGATTGATTTAAATCTTTCAATTAGTAAATTTTAGGAAGTTAAAACATGTCAGTGGTACATATTAAACTTTAAAGAGTTAAACCTAACATACTGACAGATTACGATGGCAAAGATTGGAAATTGAACATGCATTTTAAACCGAGGTTAGCGCAATTTGAAGCATACTGTAAACCAAGCTGATTTTTTTTACTGTTATTATTGATTTAAGTTATTTTACAATAAATCATACATTTTAAATTCATTTTCTCGTTTTTTGACGATTTGGATTTTGCGATGTATTTTCAATGCTAGTTTTTAATAATGATTTATATACAGTGTGTCGCATTTAAGATAAATACGTAGAAATCAATGAGGTGCATCTTTTGCAGTAATCAACTCAACTCAACATGTAAGTTGTAAACCCAGCCTACTACGACGTCGCTAACGGGGCCAATTCTCGATATTTTGCTTCGCGTTGTTTAGAATCCAATTTTGACTCCACGTGCCGAGTTTAAACGGAAAATTCGTCTTTTGAATTTCGTTTTGAACTTCTTATAGTATTATTTACTCTTATCAAGTAGGTACCTATCTGAGCAAATCCCTCGCCAAAGCGATCAACCTTCCTAGAAAAAGAGCTTGAAATTTAAAAAATCAAAAAATAGCAAAAAATATTGTTTCAAGCTTTCAGCAAACGGCAGAGTATGACAGCATTTTTGTTAAATGTTCAACTAGGAAATTATTTCTGGTAGCTATGACCAATGAAAATTACTTAAAATATGCATAATGAAACTATTTTTTAAGTATGAAGTATCAATCAAGGGACGGCTGGTAACATAAGAAAATTTTTGAAAATATGAAAACTTTTTCCGAAGTCATTATATATTATAATAAAATTGACAAGGAGTGGAAAGGTTTTATAAAAGATTCTTCGATTTAAAAATTCACGACTTTCCACCTTGCCGAATAAATATAAAACCCACCTTTCAAATTTACTAAAATTTGTAGTTGATTTTAAAAATGAGCAATTCTCAACTGTCATTTGCAACGTTCCAGCAAGTGAAATATTAAACTAAGTCCACTCTATACTTACATATTCAGTGTCACGACATCCGGAAGTAAATTCGGCATGCACTTTTAGTGAATATTTCAAATAAACATGCTCTGCCCTGTATTTAGAGTGTCCTGTAGCGTAACAAGGCCCGCTACTAATTACTGCTTATCGAATCCGCGTTCTTTTATTATTAATACTTACAATATTTTTAAATTGTGTTTCGTTGAGCCATATGGAATAGCACACCAGCTGGTTCAAGTACGAAACGAAACTTTATTGCCTATTTTACTTTTTTTAATTATTGCAGGGGTTGTGGATTTAGGAACTGCAAATACGCTCGGGTCGGACCCATGCATTTGGTAACATTAAAAGCTTGTTTACTTTCATGCGGTTAGAAGCGTTTCAGGAAACTAGCGAAAATTTTAGGATGTGACATTTAATATGCTTATATTTTGTGGTAGTTTGAAAGTCAAGCAACATTAGTTGGAAACTAATGTTAAAATTTTATAATTGTGACAATACCATTCACACCAATCACAAATTTCTCTTTTCATAAAACGAACGAACTGCGTGGTCCTATTTAAATAAGTGACTAAACCCACAGTATCTTTGGATAATCGCTCTTAAGTCTTAAATTAGGGCGTTTAAAAGTGATGTGCACTGACTTTTGGGTATATTTATTAATATTATTTTTATACAGTTTTTCACTACTGCGGACCGAAGTAAGTATCATATTTAATTATAACATAATTTATGAATTTAAAAATAATTGACTCTTTCGTCTACAAGCAAAAAGCAAAATACGAGAAACGTCGACGGTGGCCGATGATAACAATGTCAATGTCAACCAACTTGAATCGCGAGTGTTCAAATCATAGTTCAAATCATGATCGACCCAAATTTTAGTGTACATCTATAATAAATATAACAATAACATGGTAATATGCATTAAAATACATAAACATATATTTACATTAAAATTGTATCTTGTTTGACAGGTTATATGAACTAAAATGTTGAACAAAATAATGTACATAACCTCAAAAATTTTATAAAATACCACTTAACGATTGTAGTCCAAAACGATTCATTTTTAATACAACACTTCACAGCAACAGTAAACAAGAACGTTAAATTAAAAAATTAAATCTACGAAAGGAAGCCACTACAAAACAGTTGAAAACAAGCAAACAATACCATGTTAAGAACGCCGATTCCCGAAAACACTCGAGCATTTCCGACTAGTCCAGTGGTACCAAAAATGCGTCAAAATTATTGTGACTGATATGATCAAGACGAATACAACTCGTGATACGATTTTTCTTTGATGAAACTGTGGTGTAAGTTGACTCGTGCTGGTTAAAATTTAGGTATCATCTTAACAAGCACTCTTACACCACAATTTTATCGAGAAATCGCAATCACTCGTTGTATTATTTGCGACAAAATGTAAAAACAACTAGAATATTAAATGCGTAACAGAATTCTAGCTGAAATTCATATAAGGTTTGGGTAAATACATTAAAGGAACGTTAAAATACCAAGAAAATATTTACGTTCTTCCAGGAATGTTGTTAAATCTCAATTATTACCGCAAAGATTGCAAGGCTAGTAAATAATTCAAGATGTCAAAAACAACTTAAGAATTTTTCAATGCTTTCTGCATCGATCTCAAGCAAAACATGCGAAAATTAATACATTTTATTATATTTAGCCTATGAATAATTTCTAGGGGTTTTCAAATTAAATCTCTCCTTCAATTTCTTTGGCAAACAAGTAGTGATCCCTGATTTGTGCACAGGTATTAAATTTCTGCAAATTCTCCTGTGCATGACATGGTTGGAGTACGCTCTGTGCCAATTTTCCGCCCTCAAAATGTTTAAAATTAGAGTATGTAGGTACAAACAAAATTTCATGTGACATTTTTATTAGATACGAAAATACAAAACAATTTGCGTTTGCAAGAAAAGTATTCTGATCTCTGGACTTTCACTAACTGAATCTAGTTTTTTTATTGTTAATATTATTCAAAATTATTGTTTAAAGAAAAAAATCTTTTTAGTTCTCGAAGTATATTATTTATTAAACAAACTGGTATTGTATACTAGGAACTTAAGATATCGATTATTTGAAAATAAAACTTAAGATTATAAAATTATCAGCTTGGCCTTGAATTTCCTGTTGAAAGTTAATTTATGAAATTTCAACGTTGTCAACTTGCTCTTCGTAAACTTTTAAATTAAGTTTATGGATTATCTAAGCTACAACTTTATCCTTAAAACGTTTCAAAATTAGCTTTACCTCTCTTACACATCTGAATTTCTATCTTGATAGTGAAACGTTACATCAAATTTCGTATATTTACATTTTAAGCAGAAAGGTGTAAAACTCAAATTTTCAGCTATAGGAATTACAAATAAATATTCCTTTTATTTTATAGCTTACTCGCCGCTATACAGACAGACGTAGCTAGAAGTAAGGTACTGTATTCGTCGTCTAGGATTTAGAGGAAATGCAACATTCACCGCAGTTATTTCAAATTTTTAATCATTTTCATAATTATAAAAAAAATTTAAATTTTGAAAATTTTCACATTTACAAAATTTTCAAAAATTCCTAAATTCAAATCTATCAAAGTTTTCGAACAGTTTGACACCATTTGAAAATTTCCATAATTTGCAAAAATTTTCAAAATCTACAAAATAATTGGTAAAATTGAAAATCTTTGGGAATTTTGAAAATTATACAGGGTGTTGTAAGCTAAAATAATTAAGGGGGTTATTTCTCAAGCGATCTTATGAAGAAAAGTTGCTATTTATTTAATTTTTTTTTAATCTACTACTTCTCAACGTTCCCAGGCTCGCTTCAGTTATTAATATGACCGACATGCATTTGGTTTTGTCGAATTACTCGTGAACGAATGGAGTTATCAAAAAACTGCAAGAGGTAAAAAAGTTTTCAGTCTTATCAGGCAATTTGAAGAAATTAATTACAGTAGCCAGTGGCATGTCATAAAAATTCTAGCATAGTTGCGCTGGCTAAAATATATGTGTGTAGCGAATTTCAGATCAATGTCTCACAAGTTGTCTAAAATATTAAATAAAATTAAATAAAATATACAACAAAATTTAACTCGAAAACTAAAGCTTTGAGCACACACGTTCATACACACTTTTCTTCATAAAATTGCTTGAGAAATCACCTCCTTAATTATTTTAGCTTACTTAGAAAACAGCGTGTATCTATAATATTTATAATTTTGCAATAATTACAATAAATGCGAGGAAGATCTCGTGCCGGTTGCCCGCAGTATTTTTTATTTTCATTTCATAGCAACGCCAATCACTTAACTATTGAATTCCAGTTACAGAAAATTTATTTTAACTCTTACGGATTCTAAACGACTTTACAACCAACCCCTGTTCTTAACCCAATCCCAAAACTTAAGAACATCCAAATTTCTCAATTTGCAAAATTTAATTATTTTTACGAATTTGAATTAAATTTGAAACTCATGAATGTCATTAAATCCAACCTAACCTTATAAATAGTACCTAGTTAAACTCTTTTATGAGTGACTGGCAATAAATAAAATTTTTTTATAGAATTCTAGAATGTCTGCATATTGAGAACTAATTTTTATTAATACAGCTAAAATTTGACATTTTAATCAGGCTCAAGTTTGCAATTTCCTGTAAAATTCTTTCGAATCTTAACAGGGATTGGTTTGTTTATGACCAGACGAAGTCTGAGAACGAAAAGAGATAATCTACTAAATTAAAAGAATATTTTCATAGTTCACCTATAATTAGATTACGAAGTAATATCAACAATAAATTCAACAGTTGTAAAGCGAGTGAATTGAAAAATAGTTGGATTATCAAATTACGAAAACTTGTTCCATCATAAATGAAAACTACAATTTTTATGCAGGAAGTTTGAGTAGTTTATTCCGATTATTTTAGTTTCTTTAAAATATTTCAAAAACTAAAAAAGGTGATGTCAATTTGAAATAACTTAATACTGCATAATATTGTGCAGAACTTTCCCCATTTAACCGACTTTGTATTTCTTACCGTTTTCGAGATCACAATAGTGAGGCTCAAAATTGGGACACACTGTATACAGGGTGTAAACCAAACTAGCTATACTTTCTCTATACGCAAATTAGTAAGTTAATGAAATTGAACTTGCGATGTTTAATTATTCATAAACAATCATTACATTATCACTAATCTAGCACTTCCGGTTTAACCGGAACTGACACCGACTCATGTTTTAAAATAACACTCTGCATATTTTTTTAATAGAAATTTTTTTTAAACTATTTTTATATTTGAAATTGTTTAGTAAATAGAGGAGAAAACTTAGAATTGTTAGTGTGCAGGAAGATGACCATAAAATCAGCTATTTTTAACAGGTATAATAGGCGTTAAAACGTGTGATATTAATTTTAAAGTACAAAATCGAAATTGGTTATACCAATAGTTTCATGATATTCGTTAAATATACACTAAAAAATGGGCGAAACAGGTCGCCGATACTTTCCCATACTTTTACGTTTTAAATATTCTTGCGTTAATAAGTGACTGAATAACATTGTTTTAATAAAAATTAGTAAGGCAGTAGCGAAAATTTAAACTTACGATAGCTTGTGCAATTGGTTTCAGTACCGTAACTATACGCGCAGTAGCAGTGAATAAACTGCACGAAAGCAAAGTACGCGCAGCGCCCTACGGCTAACTACAAATTCCTCTTCGGATGTCTGATCAAAAATTCCTATAATAGCTTTATTTGAAGAGTAATCAAAAATATGAAAATAATGAATAATATATTTTTTAACTGGAGCTAATTAATAGGTGTAATTAAAACTGTTTTGTTTTCTTAATCGTAAAAATAATTAAAAATTTTCGCTATTCCTTATTAACTATTTTAAACAGGCTATTGAAGTGTTTAAATGATTGGCGTTTGCGTTTTTGAATAAATAATTAATCAATTTCAATTTTTTTAAACATTCCTAGAGGGAGTCAGGGTAAAATTTGTGAAATTAATAAAAAACATATGTGTAGTTCATTGCACGTTCTACCGGGTCAAAAAGTTTAAAAAGAATGGTGCTGGCAGTTTTTTAAGAATGTTTTTTTTTGAAAACGTCCAAAATTTTGAGCAGCAGGAATCTGTACAATTTTCATATTTCGAAAAATAGTTTATATTACTTGATTACTTACTACTATTGATGGCTATTAAATACTATGACAATTTGTATTGATTCGACATTTTCTTTTTGAATAATCGGACATTAAAGTCAAAATTTTTAAAACTTCTTAGCAAGTGTCAATTTTAAAGATACGGTATTCGAAAAAAAGATATTTGATCTGCATTTGGATGCATTATAACTCTGTATTTTCAAAATTTCAAAAAAGTGTTTAAAAAAATCTATACCAAAAAACATGTCTAATTTCCATTTCCGGTTCCGATTAAAAAGCGTCTACAAAACTAAAAAACTTCCAAACACCAAATTTGATAAAAATCGGTGAAGGAGTTCCAGCGGTATATAGGAACGATGAAGGCAGGCACGCACCCACCCGCCCACCCACCCACAGACAGATATTTTTGGACTCCAAAACGCATATTTCCGTTGAAATCTGAAACTCGAAAATTTCCATGTAATCATAACTTTCCTTACTTCAGTAGAAGTATGGGAAAGTAACAAACTGAAATTTTCTTTGAAATAAATGGCTCTAACAAGAACTTTTTAAAATGGTACCCGTATTGTTTTTGTTTTTTAATAGAGTTCTTAAAAGCCTTTCTAACGAAGCATTTCAATCCTAATGTTAGATTTAAAAAATGGAACTTTCCCATACTTTTTATTCTCGCCCCAATAAGTGATTTTAATTTACATCTAGTCATCTGCACCAGATACAAGCCCCCGCTCCAAATTCAAGGCGTTTGCACGGGGCCCCAGTGCCCACTCACGTAAAACGCTAGCTAGAAATTACGTTTCCGAATTAGGGCTAGGAATGCTTATGAATACTTTATTTGCAGAGTAATCAAAAATAATTTAAGTTTTATTATGATTAAAAATTCTTGTTAATTCTAACAAAGTACTTCAAACAGGCTATTGCACTGTTTAAAAATTATAACAATTGTCGTTTGCGTTTTTGAATAAATAAATAATCAATTTCAAATTTCTCAAAACACCCCCGGAGGGCGTCAGAGTAAAAATTGGGAGATTAGTAAAAAAGCAATTTGTAGTTCACTGCAAGTTCCATCGGTTTAAAAAGTTAAAAAAAAATGGCCTGAGCAGGTTTTGAAGAATATTTTTTTGAAAATTTTTAGTCGCTAGAATTTTAACAATTATCAAATTAAATATTTTCACATCACTTCATTATACTTATGAAAAGCTATTAAATAATATAACAATTTATATTGATTGGATATTTTGTTTTTGAGTAACCAGGCATTAAAGTCAAAATTTTCAAAAATTCGTAGCGGCCTTCGTTTTAAAGGTACAGCATTCGGGAAAACACAGTTTGATTTGCTTTTAAATGCAATATAGCTGTGTATTTTCAAAACTTCAAAAAAGTGTTTACAAAAAATCCATACCCAAAAAAGTGTCTAACTTCCACTTCCAGTTCTGATGAAAAACCTTCTACAGAACTACCTGCAACTAAACAACTTCCTCATACCAAATTTGATCAAAATCAGTCAAGGGGTTCCAGAGATGTAATAACTTTCCTTACTTCAGTCGAAGTCTGGAAAAGTAAAAAATTAAAAAAAAATCGTTTTTAATTTATTATTCTTACAAAAACTAAAAATGTTTAAAAAACAAGTTTAAATTTCTCAAAAGGTTTTTCATTTAAACACATCATTAGAAAGGTATTTAAAAACTGTTCATAAGAAAACCAACGAATTTAGGATTTTCTGTATATCATCTTAATCACCATAAAAAGTTACTCTTCTTTACCCACTTAATCAAATTTGTAGCTCTTATGGTTTCCAAGATACCATTAGTAGACATCTTGAAAAATATACTCTGTATATCGGCAAGTAACTTTGTTACGCCATAACCTTAGCTTTATATGTATTGCTGTTTTCTATATCAGTGAATTTTTTACTAGTATTTTAGTGCTGCAATAATAATTTTTACCGTTTGAACCTTTTAAATGAGTTTAAATCCTAAAGGATTTTATTTGCAATAACAATAAGTACAGCAAGTGCCACCTAACCTTGCAAATTTTAGTGGGCTTTGATCCGGCTACTTCCGCTTTGTTTCGTCGGTAGTCGTAACTTAAACTAGCTCTAATTGGCCGTTGGACAGTGTGGTACACTCTACTAAAAAGTGAAAGTCAATTTATTTATGGTTTACGAATAATTGTGGATTTTTTGACAAATTAAAAGGCCGTGCGCCATAAGGTTAGAAACAGTTTGCTTTGAGAAAGGATTAACGATAATTTAGGTTACGTATAAAAAATACAGCAAAGAAACTAGAAATGTAATAAAAAACCTTGCTTTTGCTTGAGAGTGTAACGGCTTCTCGCCTTTTAAACTTATCGTCATTTTTTTTGCAAGGTTAAATGGCACTTGCTGTATATTATTATTATTATTACTATCAATTTTTTCACAGGCTTTATATGGTTTTTAACCTTAGTGTGTTTCTGTATGAAACAATCACTAATTTGGCATGTAAAGCTTTTTAGATGTTAATCGTACTACTTACAATATTACATGTTTCTAGTATTCTAATGTAATTGTTTTTATTCTTACTATTATTATTATCATCATCATTGTTATTATTATTCGGAAACCTCGCGTTAGTAACATTTCTGAAAATAGTTCAAACGGTTATTTTTTTCTGAATCTCCTGAATTTACCTTACACCCTGAAAAATAAAAAGTTCGCTGAATAAGGTTTTATCGTACAAAAGACATCATAAATGTGATGTACAGCACCCAAAGGAATTTAAAGGTAAGATGGTTTGATTGTCAACTTCAAGTGTAATATTCCCCTTCGTCTTGACTTTCCTTCTTTTATTAATTATTCTGATTCACATTACCCCTCTTTTGTTTCGAAAATACATATACACTTTCGAATGACAGTGAAATGTCATTAACCTTTTTCCCTTTCAATCTCTCCGAGTTTGCATTAAATTGAGCAAAACGACAAAGCATAGACGAACTATTTTTGCAAATTCAAACAAAAAGAGGCTAAAATAGCACGTACAAAAGAAAAGCAAACAATGCCAGTGAACTTTTAACGGTTAATGCGTAAATTTGATAAAAATACTCAGGGCGCACTGCACACCTTCTTCATTATTTATAACAAGACTTCGATTATTTTCGTCTAGCGGACAGTGATCCCTGCAAGTTAACAGAAACTGAAAGTGGAATCACGCAAACACGGGGGGCCGAATTGCCACGCTGCTGCATTAATAAATTAACCTCCACCCAGAAGAACATAAATCGAGCCAAAAGACGGAGAAGGAAGAAAGGTGGCAATTTTAAATTTTTAAAATTAAACCGCATATTTAGTGCATCCGCACGAAATGCAACCCAAACAGCTATGCCAAAACGCACGTGACGATCCTTTCAGGAGGACGTTGACTTTTCCAGTAGAGAGAGTCCAATCGATAGCCCACAATTGGAACTCGACGAACGCGCGCCTGAAAAACCAATCTCGTACGCAAAGGTACAAACGGTAAATAATCTAATTTGTCCACGCAGGGCTGTATAAATAAAGCTCGGGTCCGGTAATGGAGCTTATTTTAATATAAACAGGAGAATGCTTTTAAAACAAGTCGAGTCAGTTATGCGTATGGTGTGACACCGCGAAATGAAGTGATTGTCAAAAGCTGAAAAGCGGAGACAAAAGCTCTACAGGTGACGGAACACGCGCTCCGATTACGCACCCGGGATGTCAATTATTGCATGAACGGCCGAACGAATGCTCTTGGCAGGCTGCGGCGGAGGAGGAGGATGTGGAGGAGGCAGCTCAAGGGGGCCTCGATGGGGGACAGGCGGACGCCGAGAAGATGGGACGGCGCGTCACGTCTACGTCAACTCTAGGCGGTACTTCGAAATGACTCACAATTTGCATGATGGTTGAAAAAATATTTCATTTTGTTCAGAGGTTAAATTTAAGCCCGGCAACGATTGGTTTAACGGGCACATGCACTAACTACGTGCAACGCATGCCAAAACTAATACGCAATAAACGTAGGTCTTGTAAAACACTCGCGGCAAACAAAAATACCCATATCTGTTCCGTTCGAAACAAATCAAAGTTGAAAAATTTGCAACTTGGCCAAAAGCTCGGTTTAACAAAACTGAAATTCTTCACCTGACATGTCGGACAAAAGACGTAAAGTTTTCAGCGATTCGTTAAAAACAACTTCGTGATTTAGGTCGAGCAACTTGATAAGACGGAAAATTAATCATTAACTTTAAACTGTATACTAAACTTAAATTGTGTATTATCATAAAAGCTTTGGATCGAGAAACCTGCATAAAATGAAAATAAATAAACCACAGCTTTCTTGAACGCAGCAGAATGCAGCGACTTAATTTAATTTACCCCTAAACAGTCTCCTACGAGTAACATCATAAGACCTCTCATTGTGTTATAAAACTTTTGTCTTGCTACTTCAGAAACTCTACAAAGTTCTGTTGTGTCTTGTTACTTAGTCGTAATAGACTAAACTAGCGAACATAAACTAAGTTGTAGGATGCGGAAGCCTCAATGACATCGTGGCTTTCGGGATGAAGCCGCGTACTGCTACTACCGAAGTTTCTTCCAGGCTGTACACTGTGCTGCTGTTGGAGCACCACCAGTTGTGGTACAACGTTATTTTCCAGCAGTAGCGCACGTCACAGCCCTGCAGATGTCCCGTGCAACCGTGGACGAAACATCGGCAGTAGCGGTACCGGTGATGCGGCTCAGACCTGGAACCTTTTCCTCTAGCCAAGAAGAGCATAAACTTAATAATTTATAGAATGGAGTTTGACTTGGTGTTTAACTATTCTTGCGTATCATGTCAGAATACTATTTTACATACCTAAAACTGTTTGAGAATTTCTGCATTTTTTTGCATCGCCCCAATATTTGCTCTTCAGCATGCTGCAGTGGGAATTTTTAAACTCAGACACCAATCTACAAATTATCAAGACTATCGTACGCGATGCGCAAATGCGGCAAATTGGCAGAACCCCAATAGTAGGAGAAACAGATCGCTGGTACTTTCCCATCCTTTTTACGTTTTAAATATTTTGGCGCAGGTAAATTACAGAACAATATTGTTTTAACAGAAATTTAAATAAAAAAAAACAAGTTTAAAAAAGGTAACGCCCCAACGGAGATTTGAACTTGCCTTTGCAATAGATGTCGTACCAGCACTACCCAATACTATGACCGCTGAGAGCAAACGTTAAGATATTGAACGTGAACATAGTGACCGAGCATACTACGCCAAGGCAAGCTTAATTAGAAATTGGGCTTCGGATGTCGGAACAAAAATCGCTATAAATCCGCTATTTGAAGAGTTATCTAAAATGTGCAAAGAATGAAAAATCTATTTTTTAACTAGAGATAATTGATAGGCGTAGTTAAAATCACACAACTTTCGGAAAACGCATTAATAATACAAAGTATCATTTTCTTACTTATTTTTAAAATAGTTTTAAGTTCTTGTTAATCCTAATAATCTACTTTAAACAAGCTATTTAATTGTTTAAAGTGAAAGCGATTGGTGTTTGCGTTTAAAGAAGACGTTATTAAATTTTTCAAAAATTCCTACGAGTAACATTTGAGAGATTAGTAAATAATAAATTTGTAGTTAACTGCAAGCTCTATCGGCTCAAAAAGTTTGGAAAGAACGGTGTCAGCAGTTTTTGAGGAATAATTTATAAAAATTTACCACACCTTTGACCGGTTAGAATTTTTACATTTTTCATATTTTGAAAAATATTTTTACATCACTTGCTTATACTTATTAAGGGCTATTAAATAATATAACAATTTGTACTGGTTGGGTAATTTGTTTTTTGAGTAAACGGGCATTAGAATCAAAATTCGTAGCGGCCTTAGTTTTAAAGATACAGCATTCAGAAAATGGCATTTGATTTTTCTTTAGATGCACTGCAACGCTATATTAAAAATTTCTTAAAATGGTTTATAAAAAAATCTCTACCGAAAAAATATGTCAATTTCCGTTCCCGGTTCTGATTAAAAACGTTACAGCACACCTGCAAATAAAACACTTCTACATAGCAAATCCTATAAAAATCGGTCAAGACGTTCCGGCGATATGAGGGAACGAACGCAGCACCCACAGACAGACATTTTTTAACAATCGCTGTTTTGGATTCATTGGACTTCAAAACGCATATTTTCGTTAATATCTGAAATTTGAAAATTTGCAAAAAAATGATAACTTTCTTTACTTCAGTAGAAGTATGGGAAAGTAAAAGTATTGGCGAAGAGAACCGTTATTGTTTTAGAAAACAAACGACAAAAACTGCGTGCAAACTAAGAGGCAGAACGACGTTTTTAACAAGCGACTTTCGCTCACATACACTGTGTTTATAAAGTAACCCCCCCCCCCCCCAACTAACTTTTGAACGACTTGATATTTTACCACAAAATTTGGTGTGCTGTAATGGGAAATTAAATACTACCTTTCAGACCATATTAAAATTTTGTATTATCCAAAATTGCGACTGGGCGCCATTTTGAATTTTTTTTAATAGAAAAGGGGGTCGAGTGACACCTCATTAGAAAGGTGTTATAGTTCAGCCATAACAAAATGACAATGTTTGAAGATAAAGAATTCTATTAAAGAAAACTAAGAATTAAAGCTTAAATTAATTAAATTAAGTGTTCGAAATGTTTACTATTCACTTTTTGGCACATAGAAAGTCGGTTATGAAATTCCTGCCTTACATGTTCATAAGTTTCTGGAGTGACATTTCTGCAAACTTCTGCAATGCGTTGCTCCAGTTCTTCAATTGTTTCTGAACTGGTTCTGTACACTTTCGATTTCAGATATTCCCATAGGAAAAAATCTAAGAAAGTTAAATCTGGGGAGCTAGCCGGCTATTCTACAGGCCCCCGCCTACCAATCCATTTTCCAAGAAAATGTCCGTTGAGAAAGTCAGAAACAGGCCTATAATAATGAAGCGGCGCACCGTCTTGTTGTAACATAACGTTTTCAATATTATTTTCAGCCACCTGAGTTATTTCTGGGAAAAGTTTGTACTGCAAATGTAAAAGTGGACTACTGGATAAAAAAATCAAAACAATTTTGAATTGAGTTTGTTTAAAATCCGCCATTTTGTTATGGCAGAATATTTTTCTTTGGAACTCTAGGATCAGATGCAGAACTAACAGACCTTTCAAATGAGGTGTCACTCAACCCTGGATAAAAAAAACAATTTTGAATTGAGTGAGTCCATTTGTTTAAAATCCGCCATTTTGTTATGGCTAAATATTTTTCTTTGAAACTCTAGGATCAGACGCAGAATTAAAAGACCTTTCAAATGAGGTGTCACTTGACCCACCTTTCTATTTAAAAAACTGGGCGCCATTTTGAATGATACAAAATTTAATAATTGGCTAAAATATAGTATTTAATTTCCCATTAAAGCACACTGAATGTTGTGGTAAAATATCAAGTCGTTCAAAAGTTAGTTAGGTGGGGGGGGGGGGGTACTTTATAGACAGACGGTATATCATAGAACGTGTAGGCCACTTCGCAACGGTTCAAGATATCTAGCTTATTTGCAAAATGGCTAAATGCGATTATTATTATTATTATCATTATTTTTGAGGAAAGGGGTCTCGCAGGATCATAAAATGTAACATGCAAGTAGACAAATCATTCTGTTATATATTGAGGAAAGCAAAAATTATGTTGCTGTAAGTCAATGTTGATGTACAAGTACATACCAATATGAAGTATAGAAGAAACATCTGAAATCTAGTAATTTTAAGCTAATTTTAAAGAGAAAATATACTGATAGTACAGATATAAAATGATTAACATTGTGGAATTGCTTGTCGTTAAAATATTATTGCTTAAAAGATCTGAATAGATGGCAACCTTAAGAAAGGTCGTCTCGTGAATGGGGAAATTGTAGGAGATCCCTCCAACTCAATTTGTTCAGCTTCCCTATTGTTAGTGTTCTTGTATGTGATGTAGCGTTAATGTGATGAAGAATTATTCTGTTGAACAGAACTCGTATTTATCTCATGAACGACCCAGTTGAACTAATTACTAACAATACATAATTTATAAATCGGAACATTTTTTGAAAATTATAAAACTTTCAAAACGTTTAGAGAATTCCTGAAAAGTTTAAAAATTTTAAAATTTGCAAACTTTTAAAAATTGCAATTGTTAAAAACTTCTAAATATGAAAAATAAAAAATGAAAACTGATAATTTTCAAACTTTTTGATTTCTAGTATTTTCTAATTGTAAGTAACACTTATTCTTCAAAATCTACAATCGATTTGGTTGGTTATTTGTTGGCGATTATCCAATTAAAGTGAAGTGTTTTCTCAATGGAAGGTTGTTATTGTCATTTATCCATGTTCATACTTCATACCATCTTTTTCATCGAGAAGAAGAAGAAGATACTTTAACGCTCTTCAGGTTTAATTCATATACCTTTGAAAAAACACGTAACCATTGGTGGGGGTAATCGGTGGGTGGTAGGAAATTCGATTTTGCGCAGATCGGGTATTCGGTATGCGTAGATTACGAATCCGAGCTTCTTTTTCAAGCGCGTCTATATTGAAGAGCAACCCTCTACCCCTATTTTTTTTTGAAGTAGTTATCTGGTTTTATGATATCAGGAATTTTGTAATTCCAAACAATGTTTATGCGCTGAACGGCGAAAGTCGATTTTCCAAAAAAATGATAGTCTATTTGGCAATTTCTCAATTACACTTGCTCATGTAAACGACCAAAGAGAAACCCCCATAGGTCTTTTTTCAGTGGGAGATTGTTCCTTGTAATTTAGCATGTTCATACTGATTTCGAAATCAAAATTCGTAATTTTGTAAAAAAAACAAAAAATCGTTGGTGGAGGTAACCGGGGGGGTTAGAAAAATTGCGCTTGCGCAGAGCGGCTATTTGATATCCGTATAATACGAATCTGAGCTTCTTTTTAGAGCGCGTCTATATTTAAGTAAAGCACCCCTGCTCACCACCTTATTTTTTGAAGTAGTCATCTAATTTTATAATATCTGGAATTTTGTGTTTACAAACAATTTTTATTCACTAAAAGCCGAAACTCGATCATGCAAAACATATATTTTGGCAATTAATCAATTAACTGTTGAGATTAACAACCAAAACTAAACACCCTATAGGTTTTTTCTAAGTGAGAGATGTTACCATGATCATTTAACATGACCATACCGATTTTGAAGTCAGAATTCTTAAATTTTTGAAAAAAGCAAAATATATCAATGGTGAGAGTGGTAGATTATTCGACATGCGCAGAGCTTTTTCGAGCGGATTTTAATTAAAGGAAACCACCCCTCCCGACCGCCCCTTTTTTTGGATGGACGGTGGACTCATCTCGTTTTCATCCCAGCGTGATGAAACAAACACTAAAGTTTATGCCGACCTGGAAATTTTAATATAAGCTGTTGGATTTGCCCCACGTCGTTTTATCATATTTAGCTTGTAAACGCAAAGAATTCGTTTTATAAAATAAAATTTAAAAACTACAGAAAAACAAGCCAACCTTCCGCTTCCGCTTTCGACATTTTGTAAAAGCTTATTGTCGCTGTGAGTTTTTGATATACGTCTACATTCCGAAGCTCATCAAAATCGGACCATTGATTCAGGAGTTATGAGAGGCACCCATACGCCCCCCTTTCTCATCAGATCTTTTTTAAAACTACTGTTTTGCATTACCGGATCTCTACCGCTAGAAGCTAACAAAATTTAAAATACATCATGCTTCCAGGTTGTGAGCAATATGTATTTGAAAATTTCCAAAATTTTGAAAATGTTTTTCATTTTGTATGAATATTAATTTGCATAGTAACGTTGCGTTGGATTTGTACTAAGGTCGTCATACCAGATTCCTTTTCCAAATTTAGAAATTCAATTTCCGGAAAGAAAATGCAAGCAAGGAACATGTTTAACTTTCATTTCCAGTTTCAGATTTTTCTAACAGCTTGGTTTTGTCTATGAATTTGATATACTCCTGCATTCTCAAACACATCGATATTGACCTATCTCTATGCTGAAAGTATGGGAATGTAAAAATAGTAGGACTGTTTTTGCCATATAACATCTAGAACACCTGGTATTGATGTGACGGGCTAATTAAATTAAATTGAAAATATAATTCTTATGTCATGTAACGCTATTTAAACCAATCAGATGCATAAAAACGCCTAACTACATTTTATCACGGCCATTATCCTATTGCTTTATTTACAACATGTTACGATCATAGCAACTACAATAAAATTATACTTAGCAAAGCAATTTCGATTAGTCATAATCTTTTACTCATTATATTGTCTTACTAAATATAACTCGTGTTATAATTAATTATCATCGATAATAATATTATGCCACTTGTTATATTATGTCCGACAATATCGTTTTTACCTTCGTACCCCAAAAGTGTAGTTTTATCTAAAACATAAGTAGCCTAAACAACTAATACAAAAGTACATCTCTGCGTAATTGTATGTTATATAGTACAGTTACACTTTCTATCGATAAAGTTATTATTGCTAATTACAGAAAAAGGCTAGTTAAAAATTGCTGTATAAAACAACACATTTAAATAATAATAATAAAAATTATTTACCAAAATTTATATTCTCACTTAAATGCAAAATAGAAAAATATATTAAATCTGAATAACTGCCAGAAAACGATTAGAAATTGAAAGCAAGCTTATGTGCCTCGTATTCTGGCTGTATATTCTTTGCAGCTATTGTTGTGTTTTGCAACTACTTTTATCGTAAAAAATTTTAAGCTTCTTCTACTAAGTATTTTTTAATGCTTTGGTAACATTGCAACGAGTGTCCAAAGTATTTCAGTCCTATGCTGCTATGAATTGTAACACAATTGTAAGTCAATTTAAATTAAACCGTTTTTTATTTTGAATTATTTGCATTCTGTATGGTTTTACAAAGCCTTTTTCGTTATAAAATGTTTACGCAAGAACTAAAAACATTTATTTTTTAAAAATAATTTTGATGTAATCATCATAATCTTAAACGAAGTTTTGTTTCAGGTTAGATTGTATCAAGATAGTAAAGACATGCGTTTTACACTTTCTAGCCGTCCAGTACTGAAGAACCTTTTAGACACTCGTTATTAACTGATGATGTTTTCTGTAAATTTCACTCCTTAGTTTGATTTAGCGGAATTGGATAACCCCCCCCCCCCCCCCAAGTTATATATTAATTCAAAAACTACAGCTCAAATTATATTTATTAATGTTTTACATCAAATAAAACGTAAAACCTGATGTTTAGAAGTCAAGGGTATTTCCTAGCTTAAATTAGAACGAACAATTTTAAACTTTTACTTTCCACGAGAACATAGGTATGGGAACAAACAAGTGCTTCCTTGGCCATTAATAAAACTCGTTACAACCAACAATATCGTAATGTAATATTAACATCAAGATCCACCTACCAACCGATTTCTATAATTAAGTGGTAATACGTACCATAACGGAACCAGCAATCGATATCAATACCTTTTTTTTTTTTTTTGTTTATTGTTTACAATGCAATCTATCAGAGTATCTAATATTAAGCATTTTTGTGGAATGATGATAGTGACATGTCAGAGATTTTGCTCCAGCGAGCAGTGATCTCTATATGAAAATATATAACAAATAATAATTATACTACACAATATGTACAATTTTCCTTACACTAAGTTTCTTGCAGTTCTAACAAATTAGGTATTTTGTATTGATTTTGATTTTACACTAAGTCTAGTGGCATCTTACGCTTAAGCCGTCTTGTTTGTTGACTGTTATCGAGCAAGTTAATGGCTAGCACATTTGGATGTTTTTCTAGACGCTGTATGTATTTTGCACTGCACTCCGCAATCACTTCACTTACTGTAGGCACTTCTAAATCACTGTAGATATCTTTGTTAGTCACGAACCATGGAGCATTTGTCATAGCACGTAATACCTTTGTCTGGAACCTCTCGATGATGTTGATGTTTGATTTTGACGCCGTCCCCCATAGTTGCAACCCGTAGGTCCATACTGGTTTGAGGACAACGTTGTATGCAAGTAATTTATTGCGTAATGAAAGTTGGGACTTCCTACCTAGTAACCAATAGTGTTTTTGAAGTTTAGCTCCCAGTTGTTTACGCTTTTTCCATGTGTGCGTGCGCCATGTTAGTCCTTTGTCGAAATGGATACCCAAGTATTTAACACTATCTGTGGTAGGTATAGTTTCATTATTTAATGTTATTGGTGGTGAGCTTCCGCGACATTTTGTGAATGTAATGTGGTTTGACTTGTCCTCATTTACCTTAATGCGCCATTTTTTAGTCCATTTTTCTATTTCATGGATGTTTTGCTGTAGTAGATCTCTGGCTTCGACTGGGTCTCGGTGTACGGCTAAGATGGCAGTGTCATCTGCGAATGTGGTTGTGGTTATAGTTTCGTTCGTGGGAAGATCGGCTGTGAAAAGCAGGTACAAAATCGGGCCCAGCACACTGCCCTGTGGCACTCCTGATGTTATTGGGTATATTGCTGTTAGCTCTGACTCGTATCTTACCCGGAAGTATCTTTCATTCAGATATGATTTGAGGATAAGGTACATTTCATACGGTAGGTTTCTTTTGAGTTTATATAACAGTCCCTGATGCCAAACCTTGTCGAATGCTTGGCTGACATCTAGGAATACTGCTACACAATAACTCTTTTCCTCAAAGCTCTTGTTGATAGTGTCAACGACTCGATGCGCTTGTTCTATCGTAGAATGCTGGCATCTGAAACCAAATTGATGGTCCGGTATCAGATTTCTTTCGGCAACTATTTTATTTAACCTTTTAACCAGAAGTTTTTCAGCTATCTTGGACATAATGGGTAGCAGACTGATCGGTCGGTACGAGGAAGGTTCGTTCGGTGGCTTTCCCGGCTTTTGTATTAATATAACTTCCGCTGTCTTCCATTGCGCTGGGAAGTATTTTAATCTGAAAACTGCATTTATAAGTTCTGTCAACATAACTATCCCTATACGCGGGAGTTCTTTAACTAATTTTCCCGTTATTTGGTCATAACCGGGTGCTTTTTTTGGATTTAGGTCATTGGTAATTATGTCTTTTACTTCTTTCAGTGTTACCGGTTGTATAGGTTCGCCTGCTTGTCCTGGTTCTTCTAAATACGTTTGAATTTCATTATCAAGATAATGAAATTCAGATAATCAATACCTGAGTTGTTTATTTTTTATTGCTCTTTTCTACACCGGTATTGTGTTTGTTCAAGTGATAAATTGAATTTCGACATTTCCGTCATATACAACTGCAAATATTTATCCACGAATATACATAAATCTGATTTTCGACGAATGAAAATTTTAATAGCCATGTCTACAGAAAATGTTTAATTCTAGCGTAACTAGGAAACAACGCAGGTGTGTTTTAAAATTTAAAACTTGTATTAATTTTTTTTACTAGGTAACACAAAATTGCTGCTTTTTGGATG
This sequence comes from Ctenicera cuprea, assembly GCA_958336395.1. Taxonomy (NCBI): domain Eukaryota; kingdom Metazoa; phylum Arthropoda; class Insecta; order Coleoptera; family Elateridae; genus Ctenicera; species Ctenicera cuprea. Next base: position 52,338,971 of record OY284487.1, read on the forward strand.
AAAATTTTCAAGTTACAACTGGAAATTTCAAGAGATTTATAATTGGGTATCATGTTCCTGTCAAAATCTTAGGCCATGATAATGAGATGTATGCTCTAAGAGCACGTAATTCTTCAATTAATCACGTGGCTTACGTTGCTCAAGCTTCTGATGAAAGAGAGACCTTCATCTTGTGAAATTAAAGCATCCCGCTTTAAGGCATACAATATTGATTCAGTTGTATGGGAGATTTTATCAATGAATTAATTTTTTTTTGAGTAATCGAGAAAGTCAACAAATTCATAAATTCCGATGGGAAAGCAAAAAGCGACCGACGACCTGTTATTGTAAACTGAGGATTTAAGTAGTGAAAAGGATGCTGAGAAAACAACGGGAGACACGAAAAGGGATGAGTAAAACATAGAAAAACACAAAAATAACAGAAACGGAAGATAAACATAAAACCGATAAAATAACAAAGGTATAGGTATATTATAATGAAAACTAAAAAGTGCAGATAGGTAGAGCCAAAACAAATCAGTCAACAGCTTTTTGGATATGGCCCGTAGAAATCAACTTTGCTGAAAAGGTAAGGCATCGCATTCAAACGTCAGTGGTCCCCAAGATGGCGGATACGGCGCGGGAAATTTAAATTTGATACCCCTATGATGATAGGAGCGCAACTAGATATTATGATAAGCCAAGCCAAACATAATAACAGCAATTAATTGTTCGCTGTGTTTGTTCAAACTGTTAGCTTCATTGATTTCTTTTATTTTCAATGTAATTGTTTTTAAATCTGTCTTTTAAATTATTTATCATTTCTATAACCTTTAAACAAAGTTTCAATTAATTCTGCTAAATTTAGATTGACGAAAATGGTGGAAGCAGCATTTAGTTTAAGTTTTATTTTCCCATCTCAAGATGGAATTATTTTCGTTATTTATAAGTTCGAGCTTTACTTTGTTGAAGTTCATTTTAATTTATTGTAAATATCACAATTCTTAACTTCGGCAGCTTTTTCATTTTAGCCTTCTACGTATTTCAACGCGTTTGGCAAGAGAAGAGTAAACAGTTGGTGTTTGGAACAATAAATCTTCATAACTTGATCATGGTTTTCTATATCTGCGTCCAGATGACTTAATTTCTAATTCCAAAAAAACAGACGATTTACTAAGATCAGGCATCTACATATTAAATTGTTCGCACTGTAATTCGGTTTATGTAGGACAAACAATTAGAAACTTTGATATTAGGTACAAAGAACACCTACGTTGTTACCAATATAAACATCCAATGAATCCAGTTATGCTAAACACGTATTACAACACAATCATTGAATGACATCTAATAACACTATAAAATGTTTACACTTTTGTGATGATAAACGTAAGTTGGATATACTAGCAGCATTTGAAATTCACAAACATTTAAAATCTGTACCTTTAATGAATAAGCAAATTGATATCTTAAATTCATGTCTATTGGACATTTTGGAATGAGAAATTAAGTCATCTAGAAGCAGATATAGAAAACCATGATCAAGTTATAAAGATTTATTGTTCCAAACACCAACTGTTTACTTTAAATCTTGCCAAACACGTTGAAATACGTAAAAGGCTAAACCTGTTGAAGTTAAGAATTGTTTTTTATACAAAAGATTATTTTCTAATTGATATAATTCTAAAAGTTTTTAGGATTGTATTTGAAAATTATTATACCTACCACTTTTAGCGAATATTACACAATAGTTCTTTACAAAGTTCATGAAACGCTACATTTTTGTATCCTAGCTATAAAAGTTTCCAAAATAATGATTTTAAGAATACTTCACATAATTTTGAAAATTCTGTTGCCTCCCAATTTCGTAATTATATTTTTCGGCGAACTTTTTGTTCTTTTTAGGGCAATCGATAAATGAAAATGTATAAATCTATGTTTAATATGATTCATGCAATTAGAAGCAGACTAACCCCCGGTATTATATTACCTATAATCAAATTATTCTGATTGTAAGTTGCCCATAATATGAAACGTTATTGACATCTTTCAGTGGACCCAAAATGGCGGCCAAATATTATGATTGCGATGACCTATTTTACACAGCAAAGTTGATTTTTGCGACATATTACTTCTATTAACTTCGGTCGTACCGAGCGATGCTGTCTAAAACAAAATGGCGACCACGCTCTCTTTCACTGTCGTTGCGTATTCACATAAACAAAAACAAAAAATGAAACAATTCATTGTATGCACCAAATTTCCTTCCCACAATGCAACTTATACAGAACAATTTACTTAAGTTTGATATTTTGAACATAAATGTACTTGTAAATATTACAATTTACTTTCGGCTTAGACCGCATCGTTATTTGGAGATTACAGCCAGCATAATCAGGTAAGGTCTGACCTGTAGCTTTTCCGCAATGCGGACCAGTCCAAGGCTAAGGAGGAACTGACACCTCCAGAAGGCTTACCTTTTCTACCTTACAGTAAAGGAATTACTGATAAGATGGGGCATGTTAGAAGGTACAGCATAAAGAGAGTCTTTACGACTAATGAAACTTTGGGAAACGGTTTCAGATCCGCAAAGGATCAAATATGAAATGCTCTTGCGGTTCAAACTACATCGTGATTGCAAACAGACGCATCACAAAATCTGCGGTGGCATATGTTCGTACAGCGTATCAATGCACAATAAACAAAATTGGTGACTCCTTAGTGTCGGCAGTGATCTTGTGTGCTACAGAAAGCAAATTTTATTACAACTTGAAGTTTTTTGATATTAAACAATAAATAACAAAATTATATCAACAGTGATGACAGCAACATAAATAACTGCCGAAAACAATCACTAAACTGAGTTGAGATGCAAGAAGCAGCCTTCGTATTGTTGTTATGGTAAGACAGCTGGGGATTTATTTAAGATGTGATTTGACTGCATCATCTTCAGAAGGCTATATTTTAAAAAGGGTTCCCGGTTGCATGTTAATCGACACTTTACTATTAAAATGACCTAAGAAATCGTCTCTTCAAATATATCGATGGAATTCTCAATCACGTTGTGTATTTCATGATATCCTATGAACAAAAAAGTCATAAAACAGCCATGGAAAATAAAGCTTTCATCTGTCATGTGCAAAATTACTTTTAAATAGCAGTTTGAATTAAGTTTCGACATGAGTTTTGTTATCCTTTGCCAAACCTCACGACTTCTTTTTCTCATATGATAATTAGACATCATTGAAGAAACTTCAAATACATCAAAATAGGCACTTAAACTTTAACCAGCTGATGGCTCTTTAGCTAATGACTTCTATACGTTGCCAACATTTGCCTTTTATGAAAATTATTGAATTAGTTCTTTTGATATATCTAATTTTGCAGACTAACTCGAAAATATGTATTTTTTCGTATATTTCCTAATTTAGTTGCACGTCGCACAACTGCGTTACATGAGTACTCCTAAATGAAAACGTAAGTCTACCCTAATGCAACTCTTCAACAAGAAAAATAAGCTTGGCGTCCCAGCGAGCCCGCCCCGGTCGATACTAGGCAGCTTCACCCCCACATCATCTCCAAGGACGATTCTCTCTTCTGGCACAGATTTTCTTATGTCAAACCCCACCACTGCGATCGAAACTAATATCAACGAAAATTCAGAAAGGTCTTACTCTCCCACGCGCTGTGACAAAAAGCTCAAAGCTCGTCCAGATAATATATGTTTTGTGCTGTGCCATAGAATGGTTTTGTGGAAAATTTACTCAAGAAAATCTGAAAATAGCTTGTCAACTATTGTGTTGAGAATTTTATATGTCCAAAACTAAAAATTGTATCTTGGGGTATGTAATAGCAACTGTATATTAAAGAGGGAAAAGTTGATAGTTCTGTGAATCGATTTTAGGGAGGGAGATAATACAGCTTTTGGGTGTATTGTATAATATAAGAGCTTCGGGAAACGTCAATCGAAATTTGGACAGCTGAATGTTTAAGTGTACTGAAATGTCATCGAAAGTCAACCGCAAAGCTTTTACTTACAAATGAATTCGGTCAAGCCTAGTGACGACTAAAAATTTCAATTCGGATTTTCGATTAGCTAATTAATAATAACAATAAAATATCACATTTAATTAAAAAATTGTGAAAATTTAATTACAAGGAGCAAGCAATTAAATTCGGAATTTACTTTGGAGATGGAAGCGGTATACTTCAGCTCGTCAAGGATACAACAGAAAAATTCCTATGTTCTGCTTCTCTTGGCCTTCACCTTACGACAATAACATGTTTACTGTCAGCAAACAATCCCTTCCTTGTACAATCTTAAAATCAATAATTTCATAATAGCAAGTGACAACAATAATATCCATTGTTGCAAATATCGCACGTGTTGAAGGAATTTTTAATTGTTTTCAAGGGAATAATAAGAAAATTATGAAAAAACACAAAAAAGGAATGTTCGATTATTTTATCAAGAATGGTTGAATGAAAAATGGTAAAACTGGCCAATTTAAGAATTCTAAACTATGGTTTAGAGGAAAAACAGAATTTGAACATTAACAAAACATAAATATCAGCAAACGTTGCTTTATTTCATGCTCTAAAACCGAAGTAGGTAGAAGAAAGTAGTAAGAAAATGAATTGCTCAAAAATATACAAAATTTCGGTATGAACTTTTGATGGTCTACATTCATATAATTTCCAAGGTCATACTTCGGACCAGGAAAATTTGTGTAAGATATCGAAATTGGAATTCAAACAATATTAAGGTTAGATTATGTGAAATCTGTACAAAGTTCTAATATTTTTCTAGACTGATCAGTTGATGACTAATCCCATTTTGATGGATAAAAACAGAACAATGACTAGTAGTAGTAACATTTTAAAATTAAAAAAAAAGAGTCCTTAAAATCTTTTTATATAAATAAGCAAAACAAGAAAGACCCTTTTCTCTCAACTCTTTAATTAGTATTGGGAACTGGTTTCGAGCCTAAAGGCTCATCTTCAGCCCAAGAACAAGCTAAGAAATGGGTACAATTAAAGCATAAAAAATAAATTTTTAACCTAGTCACTTACAGTTTTACTTAAATATGATGACACAGAATATTACAAACCAAAGAAAACTGGTACATTTAAAAAACAATTTAACTTGAAAAAATGCAGATTTTTTTCCTTTTTTAATTTTAACCACCAAAGCCTACTATCAGATAACTAAAATTATTATGTTAAAAAACAACAAGTCACTTAACCTAAAAATACAAAAATTGTGTCTCACATACCGACAACGTGTCTTACTTACTGTCGGTATGTGAGATACAATTTTTGTATTTTTAGGTTAAGTGACTTGTTGTATTTTAACATAATAATTTTAGTTATCTGATAGTAGGCTTAAATTAAAAAAGGAAAAAAATCTGCATTTTTTCAAGTTAAATTGTTTTTTAAATGTACCGATTTCTTCGGTTTGTAATATTCTGTGTCATCATATTTAAGTAATACTGTAAGTGACTAGGTTAAAAATTTGTTTTATGCTTTAATTGTACCCATTTTTTAGCTTGTTCTTGGGCTGAAGATGAGCCTTTAGGCTCGAAACCGGTTTCCAATACTAATTAAAGAGTTGAGAGAAAAAGGTCTTTTTTGTTTGCTTATTTAAATAGTAATAACTCTCACGATGGACATTCCACTAAATGAAATCTTTCTATATATTTCCATATTTCTAAAATATTGCCGATTTATATTCCGTAATAAATCGTTGAGTACAGTCTTATAATGACAAATAAACCGCTATAAACCACTCAACACAAAACCTTTTTATTGCTTCATGAATGAAGCAACAGATTTGCTCCACCAGATCGCTTCCTGTTTAATTAAAAAAATTAATAAAATAAATCATACAAAATACTGCAAACTACCAACAATAAAAACAATACGACCACTCATGCTACAAAGCGCAAAGCAAAAATGTTAAAATAAAAGGCAAATTTACTCACATCCAACCATTGCCAACGTGCTCCACAGGTAAATCCGGAAACACCGAAGTGGAAGATCCCCTGCAACAAACACACATTTCATACAGTTGATTGGCAGCTGTGAGTAGGGACGAATATGTCGCTCTCCCTTGCAATTTCTGTAAATCCTCGCCCCTGTATACTTCACGTAAGCTGGCAAACACGAACACGGCACCGATCGCGGTTTTTAGGCGAGCTGTCCTTAAATCTGCGCCCAAAAGGATCAGGATTTCTATCGGCTGTTGCTTTAGGTGGGTATTCGAACGGGAACGATGGATTAAGTTAAATCCTGAAACCCCCGTAGCTTAAATGATAAAAATATATGTTTGCTGTTAGTTTTATTTATTATCATTTTTTTGTAGGGAATCATATAAGAACTTATATGGAACGAAATGGATAAAAATTGTTCCAAATAAAATGTGAAATATGGATACCAAATCGAATTTCCATAAAACTATGCAGGCCTTTAATATAATTGGGACAGAAACGTGAAAACAAAGAGATTTTTATTTTGTATTGAAATGACAACGAAACATAGGCGACAATAAATTTGACTATACATTGGAATATTTTTATGTTTTATATGTTCAGAACCATTTTATATCAATGTCCAATCCCTGCGGTTACGATACGATCAAAATACTATTTCGCCGCGCGCAAATTTATTGCAAGTAGTGAGTCCTCATACATCGCTTAGACTTAAACAAAATCTACTTAGGTAAAAGCCGAAAATCCCTCTTCTCCCACAAAATAAAGCTGTGGTTATTACTCGTAGCCCACAAACACTCCTGACGATACCGAGATTCGAATATTTTAAAGAAACCCATTTCAGACACTGATAGACAGTGTCGCAGCGAAATTAGAGGAAGTGGTAAACTAAATAACAGGATTTACTTCGTTGAAGTTCATTTTAATTTATTGCAAATAAAACAATTCCTAACTTCAACGGGTTTTTTATTTTAGCCTTATACGTATTTCAACGAGTTTACACGTCATTATCAAAGGCAAGATTAAAAGTAAACAGTTGGTGTTGCTATAAGAACAATAAATCTTCATAACTTGATCTTGGTTTTCTATATCTGCGTCCAGATGACTTGATTTCTCATTACAAAACGTCTAATAACGGTGAATTTAAGAGATCAATTTGTTCATTTGTTCAATGGTACAGATTTTAAATGTTTATGAACTTCAAATGCTTCTAGTATATCCAACTTACGTTTGTCATCACAAAAGTGTAAAAATATTATAGTGTTATTAGATGTCATTGAATGATTGTGTTCTAATAAGTGTTGAGCGTAATAGGATTTATGGGGGTGTATATACTTGTAACAACGTACATCTTCCTTGTACCTAATATCAAAATTTCTAATTGTTTGTCCTATATAAACCGAATTATAGTGCGAGCAATTTAATTTGTAAATGCCTAATTTTAGTAAATTGTCTGTTTTTTCTTTAGCATTAAACAAAGTGTTTAAAATGTCATTTCTTGTTTTAAAAAGCTATTTTACATTTATTTGTTTTGTTTATAATTTTATAAGATAAATATCACCATGATTCTATGCAATTTGTTTAATAATCGAAACTTCTCTATTATAACTAATTTCACCTGAAGGGATCGTTAAAGCCCTATGTATCATGAACCTGTATGCTGCTAATTTATGTGTTTTGTAATGTCTGTTTGTGTAGATTTTCTATAAACAAAATATTCAAGTTTATTATTTGAATTAATTTTTATGTTTAAATCTAAAAAAATAATAAACCTCGTTGGTTCAGTTTCCAGTGTAAATGTTATGTTTGGGTGCAAGCTGTTATTAATAATTAAAAATTTATTGATTAAGTAAAATGAACTATCAGAACATGATAAAATGCCATCAACATAACGAAACCAAAATATAACTTTCTCAGCACGGTTTGATTCAAATATTTGATCTTCTAGATTTTTCATAATTATATTAGCTAAAAGAGGTGAAATTAAACTTCCCATGGGTGATCCATCTTTTTGGAAATAAATTTTATTATTTTAAGTATAAGAAAAAAATCAGTTTCTGAAATTTTGAAAATGTTTGCTATTTTTTCGGTTTAGTGTACAACTATACACTTCTATATAATATAATTTTATCATATCACGGTAGGTACCAAATGTTTAGTCGATCTAGCAACTCACTTTTGCGTTGAGACTAGAGGTGAGCATCCCGACCCGAAGCTCTAAACGGCCCGGGCTTATTTAAATACCTAACCGGGCCTAGCAGGGCCTTTGCCTAACGGAGCCTCGCCGGGCCAGCTGGGCTTAACTGAGTTGACTTGCCAAATTTGCTGGACTAAATTTGCTGGGCCAAATTTGCTGCGTCAAATTTATATAATCATAAAACGACCCGGGCCAGGTCAGGCCTCAAATCATATACCCAAAGAACAGGCCGGTCCAGGCTAGCCCATCTTATGATATGAATTTGTCAGGCTGGGCCGGGCCTGTAAATTTCTTCATTTACCCACCTCTAGATCAGACTAGAAAAGCGCATAAATCAAAATTTTCAAAAAATTAAGCTTGGGGTGATAGCATTCGGAATTTTTTCAGGCCGGATTTTCAGACCAGTTTTTTCATACCGGTTTTTTCAGACCGTTTTTTTCAGGCTGGTTTGTTCCGACCGGTTTTTTAAAGCCGATTTATCAGAACGATTTGCAGTAGGTAAAAAACGGTGTTTTTAAGAACCGTTCGATTGCGAAACCGGTTAAGCGGTTAAATTTGTTTTTGGTAGCGCTATTATTTACGAATATGCATCCAGAGGTATTAAGAATAACAGATTGGTTAATTGTTTCATCGCTTGGAATTAGCGATTGCGGTATAAACAGGGTGTTTCAAAAATATGTAAAAAATTCTGAAGCATATTCCTGACGTTAATATAAGAAAAAAAAGTTCCTATTAACATGGGCCCGAAAAACGCTTCGTTTCTGACATAGAAGATGTTGAAGGTTCATCAAAAAATTAACATTTTCCTACTCTCCCAAAATACAGTTTGTTATAATTTTACGATATTTGGTAAAATATTATAGGGGATCATGACCAATAATCTGGAATAGAGCTTTTCTCTATATCTGCAACAGGAGCAGTGTTACGGAGGTATGTGAAGGATTTTTTCTTTGGAAAAGATTTCTGTGTGAAATTTCTGAAATGTTAATAAAAAATACACAAAAAAGGTACTCCTGTTGCATATCTCTAAGAACTATAGTTTTCGATAAAATTGAGTGTTATCAAGTACTTTAATAATCGAAATAACTTAAGGATACATTTCATTTTTATAGTAAGTCTTCAAAATGCCCACCTTCTACCTCAATACATTTGTAAACTCTTCGATGCAATAATTGCCGAATCCGTTCAAAAAGACCTGGGGTATTTGGAATCTGATCGCAGTCATTAATAATTCTTGCTCTTCATCGACGTCAGGAACTCGAGTTGCGTAGAAAATCTAGAAAACTCAAGTCTGGGGAACGGCCTGGCCACGGCTAAAGTCCTATTCCGATTCATTTTTGCTCAAATGTGGTAGTCAAATGGTTCCTGACAGTTTGTCTAAAGTGTGCTCCATTGTGCATAAACCATAGACTATTTCTTTCAATAAGGGGTGCATCTTCTAGTAAAGCTGGCAGATAATATTGTAAACATGCAAGGTATGTTTCCTCATTCAATGTATGTGGCAAGAAAAAAAGGTACTTTTAATTTATCACCAACTATACCAGCCCAAACATTTAAACTAAATTGCTGTTGATGACACGATACAGTGGTTGCATGTGGATTTTCATCCGCTCAAACATGCATGCTGTGAAAGTTCACAATACCGTCCCTCCTAAAACCTGCTTCATCAGTGAATAGTATCCCATTTCCGAAGAAACCAACGACAAAAGCTAACCCGTGGAACATGATCTGTTGCTTGAGAAAGTGCTTGTACGCGTTGAACATGATACGGGTGAAGTAGCTGTTCCGAGAGGACCCTCCAAGCTGTGGCATTGGATGTTCCCAAATGATGTGCAAATTGTCTGGTACAGTTAGTACTGCGGGATTTCTTTCTCTCTCTCCATGGTTGTCAGTCCTAGGACTGGTTTGTCGCAGCTTTCCATTTTCCCCTGTCTAAGGCCTTTCTTTTCATTTCCTCGTAGCTGTTGCTTCCCGAGTCTTGTATTATTTGTTTTATAAATTGAAGACGGGGGCGTTCTTTTGGGTTTTTACCGTTTACTTTCCCCTCTATAATTGTTTTTAGTAATCCATCTCTTCTCAGGATATGGCCTATTGTTTGGGTCCTTCTCTTTGTTATGTGTCTCCATATTTTCCTTCTTTCTACTTCGTGTAAAATAGCCTCCTCTATTTCCGGGGTTTTTGCTGATGTTGGTCTTCCTTGGTCAGCATTAGCACATTAAAAGGAAGCTAACCAAGGATCGAAATAATTACGAAAAAAGTCACATACAGTAAAATAATGTACCTATCTTTCTGAATTAAATCACTGTTGTAAAAAATAAATAGAAAAACTCCCGTTTAAAGCTCTAATTTCATATTCACGTTAACCCTGAAGCGATTTCATTGTAAAGTTAGGTAACACTTTTGGTATAGGGAAGTATATATTTCAGGAAAACTTATGAAATCGAGATTTTAACGGAAATGTACGTTTTGGGGCTAGAAGAACCCAAAACACTGTTTTTAAATGTCTGTCTGAGGGTGTGTGTGTGTGTGCTTCTAAAAGCTAAAGTACCAAACCGATTTGGATGAAATTTTAAATAAAGAGATGTTTCGAAAATTGTAGTTCTAGTTTAGCCTTTAAAAAAAAATTCGAAACTGAAGCGGAAGTTAAAAATGTTGTTTTTTTAAACTAAATTTTGGAAGTTTGAGCATAGGACCTAAGAGAAGAATTTACAACAAATCAAAAACTTTTCAACCAAACTCTCCAGTTTCAAAAAGGCGGCCGCTACGATTTTTTGAAAATCTAGACTCGTAACGCTCATTTATTTTAAAAGTAATTGTCTGATCGGGGATCAACTACAACTTGTTTAAAGAGCCCTTTGTAGGTAGTATACGATTAAACGAAATAATTTCAAAATCTGAAAACTATCACAACGGCGCTCCTCAACATCTATGAAAATTTTCAACAAAATATTTTTCAAAAACACAATTTTTTTTAAACTTTGTAGTATTACAAAGGCGAACTTGGACTAAAATTTGGTCGTTTGCCGAATACCATAATTCCACTGTGGTATGAATTTTCTAAAATCAAAAATTGCTAGGTACCCCTTTATTTATTCAAAGGGAAACAATAAATAACTTCTGCTTAAGAAGAATGACTAATGTTAGTTTTTAGAAAATTTTATATATGATAGGGCTACAACTCCCCCCCTCTAATTTTTGGACGGCGAACTTAGGATTTGAGTGGCTACTGTAGAAAATGTAAATTCCAATTATATGTATTTTTTTTATATTTCTCTTACAAACATGAGCATGATTATTAAGTCCTAGCCTCATTCTTGCTGACGTCACGAACTGAAAGCTGTAATAAAGGTTGAAGTATGGATGGAATGGATTGGGTTGTCCCTCTAGCTTGTTTTCTTAGAAATGTAACAGTCGGTGAACTGTACAACGTTATAATTATAAAAAATTACACTTTTGCAAATACGGCAAGTATTAATATCTAGCATGGGAAAGTTCACTCGAAGTCCACATTCAGCTTTTTTTCTTTTAAAATCCCCAAGTTGTTTTATATGGGTAATTTAATTTTAAAGATAAATCTTTTTTATAATCAGCCTACAAAGAGCAACATTTGAAGCGTATCGCGACAATGCGGGGCCACTATAACATCTAATTATTGCCAACTACACAACCATCAAGACAACCAGTTATGAAATTATTAACAGATGACCTTGAAAGTGACGCACATAAATAACAATGTACTCTGAAGGGCGATTAACGTAGAAACAACATGGTTTTACTCAGGTACGCCTATTAAGTACGTGGCTTGTTCAATGACCCAAGAAAAAGTTCCACTATTCTAATTAAAGGGTAGTTATTTTGAGATAAAAATATGATTTTAGGAGAATTGAAGATTGTAGGTTTATTATTTCAGTCACAGTTCAAGTTCGCCACGAATTGGTGTAATTCTAAAGTGACGGAGCGTGACACAGCTTGACGTTAATTACTTATAAATGAGCCATTCTTTTCTTAAATCTACTAGTAAAAAACTTTTGTTCACGATATGTGTACGTTGTAAATATGAAGCATTTCTTTAATTTTTATCCAACCTCCCCCAAATACGAACTTAAGAGAACTCGGTCTGATTAAAAATTTAAAAACCCGTAGTGAAGGAGTGATCAAATTCGTTGCCTTTGTACCGATAAATCGAATTCAGAATACTGTTTTACATGTAAATGGACCATATTAGGGTCTATGTAAAGCGCATTGAGCACTTAATTTGCCTCTGTGTTTCTAAACAAATTTCCGAGCAAATTTACCTAAATAAATAATCAGTTGGGCTTTAGGTAGTGTATTCACATTTTATATGAGGCGGAAAGTTTGCATTCCCTCATTAAAACCGTTTGAAACTAAAATTCGATAAATGAATTGATAATCTCATCGAAGCTTGATTATTGTGTAACTATTTTATAACAGCCTCATTTAGTGTCTGTTATATTACACACATTGTTAGTATGTATGTATGTATGTATTTCAGGTCTTACAGCACTTAGGCCACGTTGTCGGGCCATTGTGCGTACTACCTTACATACTAAGTCTTTAAAAACTACTTAAACTATTCTATGTTAAGAGGTTTCCAGGAGCTGACAA